>OY776276.1:96267580-98878830 GCA_963675445.1 Linnaemya vulpina | reverse complement strand
TCATGTTGTATCATTGTGGATGCGTAAAACAATGAGAAGAGATAAACAAATACACGCATATAAAAGGAGACCAGGCTTGCCATTTGAGCGATTTTTATGGCAGCTTAAGCATCCACTGGCACTTCTACTACTAAAATTGTCAAGCCAATGAGTTTCGCTCTGTTAAATAGTTTTTTGAAAAAAACCTTAAACGTCAGTTATACATGCCCTTATTGGCAATATTGTACAACGTATGCAATTTATATATCTGATGTAATTTTTAATGAAATCGGTCCATCAGATTTGCACTAGTTAGTACATTGTACATGTACTTGTTAAATAGAACATGCAAATAGAAATTAGCATGAATTAGTTGCCTGAAGTTGTTATCTTTGGGGTAAAGAAAAACGATAATAATAGAAATTTATGTACAAAAAAAATATATATTCAGGTTATCCTTAGAATATGATGAGTTTTTGGTTCTTGCGCCCTTTTAAATTTCAGCTGACGATATGTATGCTTCAATAAAGATTTATTTGTGGTGCATGTTTAAAGTTTTACAACATTTGGCAACTTTCAATATGCACTATATGCACACAGCATTTTTACCCCTGTATATTATGGCAACACCGAATGAGACTCAGGAATCTATACAGACACTGTGTGGAGTCGTAGATACATGCCACCATAAAAAGGTTCTTCCACCAAACGAAATTTACAAGTTTACTCTTTTTTCTTACCTACTCATTTTTTAATTCACACAATAGAAGAGTGTATGACTGTGTATGTGTGGGTATATTAGACTGCATGCGGCTCTCAAATGTTTGCAAGTGTACGTAATTATATCTGTGTGTTCTTGTGCTCTGTAGAGAAGTAAGTCATTAATGTGCAGGCATTCTAACGATAGCAATCTAAGTTTTTTTTTTGGAAATTTTAATTTAAGAAGTGCGTCAGTTTGCCAAACCGGGGTTCAAAATCGTTCGATTTGTTTTTTACGAAAACTTTGAATGTTTCCGATGTATATAAATTCATACGTATGTATGTGTGAATATATGCATGTGGACGTATGTATGCCATTGCAGTTTACGCTTCTAATGGTTTTGAAAAAGTTTTCTTTTTTGAGATGCTCAACTAAGTATATGTAAATCTACATGTTGTACAAATCTATACATGTGTATGTATGGAACCATTTATACTCGTATGTGTGTGTTTGTGTGAAGTAAAATACACCGGGGGAATTGCTATAAAATATATGATAACTGTTCGCATTTGCAACATACTCCGGGACTCCATTTACATCAAAATCCCAAACTGATCTTCAATTGAACAATTTTCACTCATTAACCAAATCTCAATCGACTCTTTGAAAAAATTTCCTGTGGTACAGTTTTACCTCTCGTATTATTAATTAATACCAATAAAACACACATGGATTAGGAGGTATTATTATGTAGATATGCACAATATAAATATTATCTTAAAATTTTCATCCTGATATTTGCCGGCGAAGCAACTTCAAAATATTTGGATTTTACTTTTCCAACACGTATTTACATATCGGGTGTTTTTTATAGAGTGATACAACTTTGAGTTGGCATCACTGCTTTATTTGACCACCCATTTAACGGCTGATAGTTGCTTTTTGTTTAGTTTGCTTTCACATTTTATTATGGATCGACTTACACCAGAGCAACGCGTGCAAATTGTAGATATTTCTTATTTATTCGTCATATTCATTCACTTAAAATTTTATTTTCCGATGAAACCCTTTTCCCTTTGAATGGGAGGACAATCCACAAGTTTTGCCGAATCGCTAATAAATCCACAGCAAATTACTGTTTGGTGCGCTTTATGGGCTGGCGGAGTCATTGGCCCATATGTCTTCAAAAACGAGAATGGTCAGAATGTTACTGTTTGTGAAAATTGGTGTTCCAGATTGTGCCTTGTACGCGCCAGCCGTGGCGGCCACATGGCCGAAATCATATTTAAACATTAATGGCATAAATTTTCTATCCAATAAAGTCCGTTTCATGATATCAAAATTATATTACTATGTTTTACTATGATTTAAACTTGTATCACTTTATAAAAAACACCCTATAGTAGTGAAAGTTCGTTGCGGAAGTGAAGATTTAAAAGATCCACAGACAATTTTTTTATCTTCTCATTTTTTCTATCTGCGTTCTTAAACACTATTATTTGCTGGGTGGTTAAGCAATATCTATATGCATTTCCTTGGCACTTTTAACAAATCGTCAGTAGACTTCAACCACAGTTTTGAAAAATTTCAAACTGCTCATCTTATTTAAAGAATTTTATAAACCATTTGAGAATTGAAATAAAAACTTACAAAAGATTTAAAAAAAATCACATTATTATAAGTGTGCTAGGCTATGAAACTTATACAAACCAAAACCCAACAAACAACTTTTATTCGATAAGACTCTATTATTATTTTTCTATACCTTTATATAATTAGAAATCCTTTGAATTACAATGAAAGTATTTATAAGGCAAAATGAAAAATAAAATCTCAGTTTAACTGTTAATAAATTAACTATTTGACATACTGCCATTAAGTTGTATAAATTTTATAAACAATTGATCTCACAATAATTTTTCCCTTTCAATGGAAATGGTGTCCTGCATTGTATATATTGTTGATCGTGTATTTATGAGCGGTTTGTCTGGCCATTAGGGTGAAAATTATCTTTAAATGGAACCTCAACATTTAAGCACTTCTGAACTCCGCAAAGCAGACGATTGAAAGGAGTAGAAATTGTATTGATCATATATTTTTTTTGTCTTGCACTAGCACTCAGGTGATGACCCCTTACATATGCAGTGCATTGTGCCAGAACTGGAAAGGAAGAGATAGTGTTAAGTGGACAGATGAAGACAGTGAATTTTGTTTCAGCTCTTTTTAAATTTTTATTTCGGTGAATATTTTTGCTACAGGTAATGACAAAGGAAAGTGCTGAATTCTATTCTTTAGTACATGAAGGCGTCACTCGTTGTCGGTAATGCTCAGCGACGAGTGTTATGCCGTCGTCATTGATACAAGCCGACAACAATTGACACAATCCTGCACTAACACAGAACAGATAAATTCGCCACCATGATTATGGCTGACCGCAGAATCGAATTCGGGACCCAAGGCATCGTAGTCAGCCTCAATAGGAACTGCAATTATCAATCGTTTATAAAATTGTTATTCGTCATGATATTTTATTATATTGGAATTACTGAAATACTCAATTTCGTAATATGAGTATGTACGAGTTAGGGCCTTTCTACTTGAGATCATCGATATGTATGTATGTGTGCGTATCTATTCGCTCTCTACACTGTACAGAGCCAAATAGAATTCGATCACTAAAATTTCAATTTCTGCTCATTTAATATATTAAGAACACTTTTTAAGAAACAAAAGAAAGAAAGCTACACCATTTCTTTCAATAAGGCACTAACAAAAGACATGCTCCACATTCTTCATGATATACGTATATGATTTCTTAAACGAAATCGATAACAGACTACCGGTTAGTATATTCACGGATAGGAGGAAAGTCATCGAGGCCCTGAGGAATCATGCGTTTCAATCTCGGTGTGTACTACAATGCAAGGAAGAGATTAACGCATACACGCACTGTAGAAGTATAGAGATAATACGGATTCCAGGACATCAAAGAAATGCTGAGGCAGATAGGCTAGCAAAGATGGGAGCATTAATGACAAACATCACACTAGACAATCCGAAGGAATTTCAGGTTTTCAAGAATGAACTAAAACAATGGGCTATAGAATTACGTATAAGAGATTGGCAGCACTCTACCGTAGGTAGGGTGACTACAATTCTATGGGGGAACCAGATGGTAACCGGACAAAGGAGATCCTAACATTTAGTAGGCCACCACTACGGAGGCTGGTTTATTTAATAACAGGACATACAGAGTTAAGGAATGACCTGGCACGAATGGATATCGTTGACGATATAACATGCAGGGCCTGTCAGGAGGAGGACGAAACACTCAAACACTACTTGTGCTGTCCAGCTTTTAGGCAAGTTAGAAGACTAACATTTCATCAGGAGATTATACAGGAGATGGAATTTCTTAGGGGTTCCAATTGCAGGGACTTAAGAAGATACATTGAAGAAACTGGGTTCCTAACGTAATCAAGTTCAAAGGTTTCCATGGTATTAGTAGAGGCATCCTATAGTAGAATGGGAACTGCTTATAATAGTGCGCTTAACAGGCATATGAGGGTTATGTGTAATCCTGAAAATGGCTTGGGTTAGCTTGTGCCCCTCTCTTCAATCTAACCTAAAATACGTATATGATCCTCTATTCAGCGTAGGTTAAAAACTGTGTCTGTATGAAGAATATCAGGTTGGTTTCCTTCCATCAAAGTCTCAAAATCACTTTTGTGTTAGCCCACATACTTACGTAACTACGTACATGTGTAAGTAAATGGTCGTATTTATGTGTTAACGCACTTGATACTTTGCAATACTGTCAAACAAAATCATAAAAATTAGATACGCACAAGAAGCACACACCACCACATACTACATAGACGTTTATTCTGAAAACAGTAGATATGCTTTTTATGTAAGGGGGCGTATATGTATTTATGTCTATACACAAAGTTATGTACATACATTTAGGTATATAAGCATGGCTTAGGTATATAAACGTATAAACTTATATTTTTAGCAGTTACGAATTTTAAATTGTGGGCTTTGAATTTTGTTTACTCGTTTGTGTTATCGCAGAGTGGGTATTTTAATACACATGCATTCATGTATGTGAGTATGCATGGCTGTATGTGTGTAACTACTTCAATGGATTTCGTAGCCAGTTTGGGTAATTTTCAGTAGATCGTTGCTTTAAAATCTTACTTGCACTGCTGTATGCAATTTTTTGCATTTGGCTGTCGACAATTACGTCATGTTGTATCGCAACGCTGTTTATTATTATACATGCACACATACATGCATTTGTGGCATGTATGATCCATCACGGTGTAAATATTAAATAAGCTTGTGCATACAAACACATTTACATATAAATCTATGTGCGTGTTTAGTTAAGTAATTGATTACAAGATAAGAAGCTTTTTTGTCTTGCCAATACAAATGCATATAACGGACTTACCCATGCAAATTCATGTACATACAAACACCACATACGCATCTACCAACACATGTAAAGATGTATGCATGCATATTACAATAGCAAAACCCGATACGCAAAATAAAAATATGTGTACGTACTGCGTGTAAATAAAAACACAAACACACACACATAAAAATATATTAAAACGTTCATACTTCATATTACATTCACTATCGTCATCACTAGCACGAACAGCTAGACATGCTAAATATTAATTGTTATACTACACAACATCATTATTATCTTATGAACATGGTTAGTTGTTTGCACACACACACACACATACACACTTTCATTTTAGAATATTTCTCTTTTTTATGGTGGGTTATAACTACACTTCACCAAAATTCTTATACTTATAAGTTCATAAAACCGTTTGTAACATTTTGTCTTTATGGATATGGAAATTGATTAAAGATGTCCATCGGTCTGTCGTTATGAACACTTTTGGTATCAATATATTTTGGACTATTAGTGAGCAAAAGTCGTCGATGTTTATCAAAAATTGAGATGCACTCTAACACTCTAACATCACTATAGAACCAACACACATATCTGTTATGTGATTGCGTAATTTTGATTCTTTAAAACATGATTTAGTGCAGAAATGTAGAAATATATTGCACATAAAAATTATATCAAAATCGACTAAAATCGACATATTTCTCAATATGTGAAAAGACATGATCGATATCAGAAGGAAAAAAAGGGGAATCAACATGAATTTAATTTTCGACTTCTGCAGCAGAGCAGAGTAGTGATGTTTTCAAGAACCGCTATATTACACTCAAGTGTATTTGTTTATCAGCACACTTTAGCTGAGTCAGTTAATTGTGATAAGTTTTAATTTATAAAATTATCACATCATTATAAAATTGTGCAAAAGTTAAATAAAGTGGGAACGTTGAATAGCAATTCAATGAATTTTAATTGGGAACAGTTAAAAGCTACTAAAAAATATTCAAACGCTTATAAAAACTACTGCAGTACACAAAATTATTTTAAAAATATTAATCTTTCATGCATAAAAAGATCTTAAATTTTTAATAAAAAAAAATAATAATAATAATAAAAATAATAATAATAATAATAACATTAATAATAATAATAATAATAATAAAAAATAATAATAATAATAATAATAATAATAAAAAAAAAAAAAAATAATAATAATAATAATAATAATAATAATAATAATAATAATAATAATAATAATAATAATAATAATAGTAATAACATCAACAATAATAATTATAACAACAACAACAACAATAATAATAATAATAATAATAATAATAATAATAATAATAATAATAATAATAATAATAATAATAAAAATAATAATAATAATAATAATAAACGAAATTTAATTTTTTTTAATTCTATGAAGTATTAAAACGGGCCATAGATCCACATAATTGACTTTTAAAAACAATTTTATAGCAATTAAGATTTTTATAGTTTATCTTCATGTAAATAACCACCGTCAAATTATTTACAAAATATTTGCTGGCAACATAGTTCATAAGTATGGATTACTGAACAGGCCTTATATGCAACAATAAAAGCTGCAGCTGGCTCACCATTATTGCTCACAAGAAATCCAAAAGTTCAATTGAAGTTTAATTTTTTCATATTGTGATTCTCTTTTATGTGCAATTTCTATAAGTAATTTATAAGTAGCTAGTAATGAAGAGATCGATATCTGTGGCTGCTTTAAGTTTCTTCATAGTTAATATATAGAACCCACTAAATGTGGACAAAACTTTAAATTGTTTGCAAGTTTCTGATTTCATTAACAATTAATAGACCGCTGTGGTGTAGAGTGAAAAAACTGCGACACGGCCGCATGTAGTTTAATTTTTGTTCTTTCTCTTCATATTCTCGTTCACTACGTCTGCATGAGTTTCGTTGTTAATGTGTGCAAGTATTCTCTCTGTAGTTTTTGTACTTGTAACCGGCACAAATACTCACATACTTTTTCACAAGTGTGTTTCTGATGTTTTGCTGTTGTTATTTCGATGACTTTGCTAACGCTTATTATTGCCTTTCATATCTGCTATTATTGTTGTAGTCATACTCGTTTGTTATTGTTATCGTTCAACGTCAAATCTGGCAACTTGTTGTCTCACTGGTGTGTGGTGGGGTACTTTTTACATTCAATAGTAAAATTGTGTACGAGTGCACGTACATGCAGTGGCTGGCAGCAGCGCTCAATATATTTTAATGACCTTGAATGAGTTTGAGAGTATGAAATGTGTTTACAAATTCCCAATCATGTCTTTTCTCAGTCAAACTCTCTTTATTTTTCCCTTCTCTCTTCTATTCTGTTTCCTATTTCAAGTCTTTCTATATCGTTTCCTATCATCGAGTTGTTTTATTTGAAACTAAAACGGTGCAAACACATCGTGTACTACCGATAATCTTGTTTATTTCTTTAGCTTTTGTTTTTGTTTTTTAACTCATGCATCATACTTGTAGCAAGTAGATTATAACGAAAGCCTAAAAGTATTCTTTGAGAATATTATTTTTCAAAGTTAAAGTTTTCTTATGAAAATATATTACGGTGACTACTAATTTTCTTGTTTATACCAACTTTTGACAAACTGGTTGGTCACAGTTACTTAGATAGAATTTTGTACAAATAGTTTTGTATGGATGTGTGTATTTTTTTACAGGCATATGCATGCAAATCTAAAAATTTTTATTTTTATAAATTCAGCGTTATCACAGACGTTCGAAAATGCATCATCAAATGACTGTATGGATTCAAAGAGAATTGAAAATTTTACCTTAAGAAACAGCCTTTTTCGTTACTAACACAGCATAATGTTAGTAGTAAACAAAACAAAACCTTTTCAGAAATCTTTCTTAATATATTTGACTACGACAGAAGGATCTATAGCAATCATGAGTGGCTTTGTGTTTATTTTCTTTAGATTAAATCCGTTAGTCTTTTCAAATATTTTGAGGAGTTTCCATATTTTATAATAAAATATATAAATATTTTGGCTTAAGAAAAAGTCTAGAAAATAGGATATTAAGAATATAATCAAATGACTTAACAAACGTGTATTACGTGGTTTGATACAATTCTCGTATTCTATTTCATAATAAAACTGATCCAAATACAAACTTTTTTGACGCTCAACTAAGTCACCTAACAATTGGTAATAAACAAGAATACACATGAGTACGGAAGATGAAAGTGTAGCGGCCTTCGAAAACCGCTGTTCAGCTCTGCTGTGCAAGTTGAATAGTTAAAACTGATTTTGGCGTTTCCTTGTTCTTTCCTTGCTCATGAATTGAAAACGCTTTACGAACTATTGGCCTATCGAAATTCAAATTAAATAAGAATTGTTTTTGCAGAGACTCAATTCTATTACGGTACATGTTCTGTAGCCCATTATTTAAGTTCGTTTTTGAATACTAGAAATGATCTGGTGTTTTCCAGATATATCTTGATTTCCTAGAATCCATATTACCTTGATTCATTTAGAACGCCTGTATGAATTTAACACATACTTCGTCTTATATAATTTATAAACAATTTATAACATATTATATTAGATATTATATAGGGTATTTTTTATAGAGTGATACAAGTTTAAATCATAATAAATCATTGTAATATATTGCTGATATCAATGAGACGGTCTTTATTGGATAGAAAACTCTATGACGTTGATGTTTAAATATGATTTCGGCTATGCGGCCGCCACGGCTGCCACGTACAAGGCACAATCTGGAACACAGATTTTCACAAACTTTTCGCAGCATTTGCGGCCGTATGTCGCCAATAACTCTTCGAATATTGATTTCCAGGTATGCAATTGTTTGTGGTTTATCGACGTACACAAGTGACTTCACATAACCCTAAAGAAAATAATCCATAGGAGATAAATCACACGATTTTTGGGGGGCCAATTAATTGGGCCATTTCGTGAAATTATTTCTTCGTCAAAAGTTTCCTTGAGTAAATCAATTGTAGCGCCCGCTGTGTAGCATGTGGCTCCGTCCTGTTGAAACCACAGGAGATTCAGCTGGCCAGATTAATGCCAGCTAATTGAGGTACGAAAAAACTTCGAATTATGTTCCTATACCGTCCACCATAGACAGTAACATTCTGACTATCATCGTTTTTGAACACATACGGGCCAATGACTCCGCCAGTCCATAAAGCACATGAAACCCTAATTTTCTGTGGATGTGATGGTGTTCCGATAGAAGCTTGTGGATTCTCCTCACTCCGGATGCGACAATCCTGCTTATTTACGTACCTATTAAACCAGAAGTGGGTTTCATCAGAAAATAAAATTTTGAGTGAATGAATTTGACGAATAGAGCATTTGTTTTGATAACAAATTTCGACAATTTGCACGCGTTGCTCTGATGCAAGTCGATCCGTAATGAAATGTCACAGCAAACTAAATAAAAAGCAACTATCAGCTGTTAAATGGGTGGTCAAATAAAGCAGTGATGCCAACTCAAAGTTGTATCACTCTATAAAAAACACCCGTTATATGCTATTAAAGAATAAACAAAAAGTATTTGAAATTTTTTCTTTTAAAAAACTTTTATATGCATCAAATATATTTCAAACGCATTGTTTATTGAAAGTTTATATTTACAAGTCAAACAATTTTATTGCATTTTTATTTGATTATATAATTGTTTTGTGTTACAAAATTTTTTTTATCAAAACTACAAGAAGTTCAATACCATCATTTAAATAAAAATTTAACAAAATTATAAGTCGAAAAATAGCAATAATTTTATATAATCTGATATATAAAAAATTTTATTATGAAATAACGTCTTGAAAAATTTTAAAAAAATAAAACTTTCCACAGTTTTAATCGAGAAATTGAGTCGTGCTAAGGAGTTATAGCTCACTGTATGCGTGACAGTTTTACTCCAAAAGCTATAATTCTTATTGTATTATATGACAAGTTATATCAGCAATACTAAGCCCATGTTTTTTTTTTTAATTTGTACTGCAAACAAATTCAACTGGATCTATTACTTTAACGAAACCAGATTCGAAGCGAGAAAATATGTAGAAAACTATTTTTATTTTGTCAATTAAAAAAATACAAGATTGTGTAACTTTTACTTTCAATTGAATATAAAAAAGAACATTAAATGCTGAAAAAAAAACAATGTCAAGATTTTTTACTACCCCAGCAATATAAAAATAAAAAATAATAATAATTGCAACAAGTTACGTTACATGTGTAACCAAATAAAAGCTGCCAAGTAGCCCAATACATTTATTATTTTTACGTTTTTACATTTAATTTGTGCAGACATTTGAAAAAAAGGTAGATCATGAAATTTTATATTGTCAACAGGTTTTTTTTTGTAAATAAAACTGAAAAAACTATATTTTCAATTGTACACAAAATTTTTGGCTTTTATTGCGCCAGTTTTCACATTTCCAACATGAGTATGGAAATTTCTCATAAGCCGCACCTTGATTATTAGCATTAACTGAATTTTATTTCAAATATATTTTAATTTGTTTATTTTGCTAATAGAACCTTTAGTATTGCCAAAACCCCTACATAATATCAAGAGTTAGATGGGTGCCACAACAACTCCGTGTTAGATGCCAGACTATAAAAGTTGTGATCGCTGGCAAATGTTTATTGCAAAAAAGAAAAAAAAAAGCTAAGAGAATTGAAAAGTTTGGTTAGTAACGATCCATGGTCTCCCTGCTAGTTTCGAGTAAATGAATAATATTTCATGGTTAATACAGGGGGGGCAAATTTGAGGTTAGAAAACAAACTGTCTGTCAAGTGATGAATTATCTAACATTTAGGTGTCCTCCTTTGACATTTATTTAGGAAAAACTTGGGAAATTATAACCAAGAAACGCTTTACTATTGCACAAAGAATTCCAGTTCTGAAAATTTACTATCATGTGAATTGGCTGCATGGAAAACTGAACGAAAATCATGAATTTTTTAACAGAATCATTTTAAGTGATGCGGCCCATTTACAATTGGCCGTCTCGTTCTTTTAATTTAAAGCTGTTCTCTGTGGCCATTTGAAAGACCGGGCTTACGCGAAAAAACCACAAACAAGTTATCCTCTAAAAGAAGAAATTTAACAAAATTAGCGAAACTTTGTAGCAAAATGTGATTCAGAATTTTTGTGAAAAAAAAACGGACGTCAGGGAATGTCTCCTGTTCATGCAGTACATTGTCAGGATATATAAGAGTTAGGAGAAAACAAGTTTTAAGGACTCCAAAAATTTTGAGAATTTGTAATTTTGATTTCTTTAGTTCCCAGGCGAAGGAGGCTGCCGTAGTGCTTGTTAGTGCATGATATTGTCAGCATTTATGGACAGTGTTCAGTGATCAGTGGCATTCATACGTCATAGAAATAAGCCTACAGCAGTTAATACGAGCATGCACAATCACAAACATTCTGTTGAATAGAAACGACTGAAGGCGAATCGAAAGTCTGGGACCTTCAGCTTCATAGTCTACCCATCTACAGTTTCAACCAACAGCAACCACATCGTCACATAAAAATATATTTTAAATAATATTTTCTTTCTGTCATAAATATTTCAGATACATTTTTATGTTCTCTACAGCCTTTCGTTACAATAACAAAATAAAATTATCCTTTTTATAGAAACAAACATTTTTTCTAGCCGCTGTAGCGTGTCCCAAAAATTAAATACAAAAATTAGACTAGACAAGAACTGATGTGAACAATGACAATGCCCAACAACACGAATGCATGCATTCGCCCAACACTCAACAAGAGACATAAATTTGACCTCATGCAATCATTGGAGTAGACCGCAGAGTGCTTATAAATGCACTTGCTTGCGTGTGTGTGTGTGTGTGTGTACGACTGCAAATGCTCAACTGCAACAATTTGGTTTGATCTACAACAAAAAATGAAAAAACTTCAATCAGTTACAAGTACAATTCATTGGAATATTGGCCTCATTTCACAGCATAACAACAACCATGAAGTACACTATTGGGCGTATATTTTTGATCCCTTGCTTGGCTTTGTTGTTGCTACAGCATTTGTTGCAGTTGCTGTGCGCCATTGTTATGAAAAGTATTTACAAGCAAATATTGAATTTTATTTGGGTCTAACAAAATTTTTGTAAATGATCGTGTCACTTTAGAGTTCTTCAAAGTTTGTGGGGTGATGCACAAATAATAAAACTGTTCAAGGGAATGATTCCTTGCCCCGTTCTAAATAATTTGCGGAGTGCTCTCAAATCGAGAATAAACGTTTAAATAATACAAATGTCTTTCCATTTTAACTTCAATTAACAACCACTTATATCACTCGATATCACTCGGGTATGGGTGGGGAATGGATGCAGGCTATCTATCAATATGACACTGAAAATGACGTTATTTCCAAGTTTTACTTAAAGTGTGCCCTTCTAAATATATCTCACAGAGGACGAAACAATAAAACTTGTTTCGGTGCAGCAAGTCTTACTACACAACAAACAAAACTTAAAATACTAAAGATGTCCAAAACAAGTTGTATGTGGGGTGATGCACAATTATTTCCAATTAAAACACAAAAACAAAGGTCAATAGATCCTTTTGCGATTTCAGCAGCAACATTTAACTACATGAATTACGGAGTATCGTAAATGATGCAAGAGAGAAATGAGTACAAGTTCCCATATCTGGATGATATTTGCATGGATGTGGAATACCTGGTCGTCCAATATCATCTCAGAATGATAAAGTAAAATCCAGAAATAGTTAAAAAAACTGTCTCAAATCGAGATTAATGAGTAGAAACCCTTTATCGTATCACTTTAATTTTCTTTTGTTAGTGTTCATAACTGAACAGAAATGGTAGCCATCCCTGACTCTTATTGTGTGATGCGAAATCATCACAGAATTCGAGGCTGGTGTAGTAATACATTTGTTTATCAAAAATTTTTTTTATTTCAAATCCGATAAAACTAAAAAGTTGGGACTTTTAATTTACTATCCATTTTGGATTTTATTTTTCTTGTTGAATTTCTTGAGCACTTTTCAAAATCTACTGGGGTTAAAATTTACTCAAGAAAGTCGCGTGGCAGCCGACGACACTGCACATGCATAAACATTTACAGTTATTATCATTTTGAATTATAATTTTTTATTTGGAAATTATTTCAGGTATAAACGTCGCAGCGATTGTGTCAGTTTTGCCCAAAAGAATAACTTGTAATTGTTAGTACAAATACAATGGCCAAATGAAACAAAAATCTATGACTAACAGTTTAAATATTCGATTTGCTGGAAATGCTGCTGTTGTATTAAATTAAATTTTTAACTAAAAGTTTTTTTGTTTTGATATTTCATAAATTTAGAAAGGTTTTTTTAAATTGATTTTAGTACATGAGCAATTGCAACCCATTCAAGTTTTAACGAACTTTTAAAATTGTTTATTTTAGTCATGCACCACAAATATATTTTAGAAAATATGTTTTAAATTTAATTAAAATTTGAGCGGCTTTATTAAGTTAATTTTTTCGGTAAAATGGATTAATAATATAATAATTTTGAGGTTGATTTTAAAACTAAAATATATATGAAAAAAAACAAATAATACAAAATGCAGGTTTAAATCAAAATTCTGAGTTGTCAAAATTAGAATGTCGAAAACTTTCAAGCAAATAATAAAATAATAATAATAATAATAATAATAATAATAATACTAATAATAATAATAATAATAATAATAATAATAATAATAATAATAATAATAATAATAATAATAATAATAATAATAATAATAATAATAATAATAATGATAAAATATCGTAGTTCATGTGAGAACTCCTCGGATCAAAAAGTTAACAGTTCAGCCTGACTACGGCTGGCGTTTTTTGCCATTAAATTCGACAATTTGTAAAAGATTAGAGAAAAATTCAACCTTTTGTCTTTAATCTATTACAAACTGTCAAATTTGTAGGCGAAAAACGCCTACCGGAATCAGGTTGATTATGTTTGTCATGCTATTTATTGCAGGGCGATCCATAGAATAATAAATGCCTAAAACACAAAGAAATATATGCTGACTCATTCTGTATCTCACAGAATGACAAGTTTACTTGCAAAATTTTTTTAATATCTGCAATTCTTTTTTTTAAATAAGTTTTATATTCTGATCAAAAGATAAAAGTCAAGAAATCACTTTAATTGTCTCAGAAATAAATTAAAATCGAAATATAAGTCTTGGTTTTTGAGGAAGAAATGGATTTTATTTTCCAGAGACTAAATAAACCTGAAGATATATTCGGTACAGTTGAGTTTTTTAATAATTCATCTAAATAAATAACCAGGAAATAATTTCAATATTAATAAAGTAAAATTAATTAAATTGATTTTAGCAAAACAAAAAGTCAAGAGATAACTTTTAGTTTCTGGTGAATAAATAAAAGTCAAGAAATCACTTTTATTATCTGAGAAATAAATGTTATTTTCTGAGGAAGAAATACAATCGGGAAATAACTTTTATTTTCTGATTAATAAATAACTTTTATATTCTGAAATATCTTTTATATTCTGATAGAAAATAAAAGTTAAGAAATCACTTTTATTATATGAGAAATAACTCTTATTTTCTGAGGAAGAAATGAAATTCAAGAAATAACTCTTATTTTCTGATTAATAAATAAAAATCAAGGAACAACTTCTATATTTTTATTGTCTGAGAAATAACTCTTATTTTCTGAGGAAAAAATAAAAATCTACAAATCACTTTTATTATTTGAGAAATAACTCTTATTATCTGAGGAAGAAATACAATTGGGAAATAACTTTTATTTTCTGATTAATAAATAACTTTTATATTCTGAAATATCTTTTATATTCTGATAGAAAATAAAAGTTAAGAAATCACTTTTATTATATGAGAAATAACTCTTATTTTCTGATTAATAAATAAAAATCAAGAAACAACTTCTATATTTTTATTGTCTGAGAAATAACTCTTATTTTCTGAGGAAAAAATAAAAATCTACAAATCACTTTTATTATTTGAGAAATAACTCTTATTATCTGAGGAAGAAATATACATCAAGAAATAACTTTTATTTTCTGATTAATAAATAAAAATCAAGAAATCACTTTTATTATCTGAGAAATAATTCTTATTTTCTGAGGAAGAAATAAATACCAAGAAATAACTTTTATTTTCTGATTAATAAATAAAAATCAAGAAATAACTTTTATATTCTGATCGATAAAAAAAAATCAAGAAATAACTTTTATATTCTGATCTGTTACATTCGGAGGAGTGTAAAAGGGATTACTTTGGTGTGTTGCTTGTGCTCGTAGTACATAATTTTTAGTTAGACTTTTTTTTTGGTTTAAAATTGCAAAAACTTCGTGACAAGCGACCTCCGATTTGAATGTTAATTCATAAAAGATATTTCCAAAAAATGTTCAATCATGCAGAAATTTGTAAACTTCCTTAACAATTCATGCAAATATGTATCTGAATTAAAATGATTATCTATTTGAGAACAAAATAAAAAAAAAAAAAAGAAATCCGAATTATTATCTTCGGCACCCAAAACTCTTCAGTAACTTATTTGTTCCAAGAAAATCTGGAGCAAGAAAAATTAAGCGACAGGACTGATTATAATTTTAAAAAAGACTCGGATTAAAAGCATCGCAACAAATCGTGACAACTTTTTATATACAAATAAAGTGTTAATGATATATTTTAGCCATATTTTGAGCATATTTTCTATTTCTGATTTCAAGTTGCATTGGCCAACACCAAAATAAATGCGGCACTACGAATTTAAGGAATAACTAAAAACTAAAAAAAATTTGCTTTAGCAGTTCGCAACAAACAACGAAAAGGGCGAAATGTATGTGAGAAGGCCATTTGATGGCCGTTTCTCTGTTTGCAGCATTAACCAGCATTAACTGACTAAATGTTTATGCATTCAAGCCTTAAGTTGCACCAGTTTCCAAAGGAATTTTCCAGTGACTAGTAGAATTATTTTTTTCTAACAAAATATAAAACTGCAAACGATTGTTTAGATCCGACAAAGTAACACCAACCATTTATGGTTCATTTTATGATTGTATTAGCCACGTTCCTGCACACAAACACACTTAACATGTCTATAAGTTGAGCAAACTACAAGCGTATGCAAAATAAGTATCCGTTACATGCTCCGCTTTGAGTTTGACCATTTGCCACCAGATAGACGTATTTAGTGGTTGGTGGTGGAAAAGGTATTAGTTCGGCTAAAAATGAGCTCGAGCTGGTTGTTGCTGAAGTGCTTGTAGTATCACAAAATGTATATTTGCAAGGCTTGTCAAGTTAGAAGCAAACCAGTACACCGTTTCCTAGTGCTGCTAAAAGTGTTAACGATTTTAATATATTCTCATATATTTTTTAAATTTTCTTAGGGCCACTGTTGGCTGAAACAGTTAACATCTGCGATTATGGCTTCGAATATTCATGATGTGCATGATTGCGTTAATTGTTATCGGGCTGTTTCAATGACGAACGAATATCCCTGAACACTGATCATTATCGTCAGCTACTACTGGAAGTATCATATACATGAGTGCATTATAAAGGGTGTTTTTATAGAGTGATACAACTTTGAGTTGGCATCACTGCTTTATTTGACCACCCATTTAACAGTTGATAGTTGCTTTTTGTTTAGTTTGCTTTGACATTTTATTATGGATCGACTTACACCAGAGCAACGCGTGCAAATTGTGCAAATTTTTAATCAAAATAATGGTTCTGTTCGTCAAACTTATCGTGCACTTCGTCCATTCAAAATTTAATTTTCCGATGAAGCCCATTTTTGGTTGAATGGTTCGCATTTGGAGTGAGGAGAATCCACAAGCTTTTGTCGACACACCATCACATCCACAGAAAATTACTGTTTGGTGAGCTTTATGGGCTGGCGGAATCATTGGCCCATATGTCTTCAAAAACGATGATGGTCAGAATGTTACTGTTTGTGAAAATTGGTGTTCCAGATTGCGCCTTGTACGCGCCAGCCTTGGCGGCGACATGGCCGAAATCATATTTAAACATTAATGTCATAAAATTATCTATCTAATTAAGACCGCTTCATTGATATCAAATATATATTACTATGTCTTGCTATGATTTAAACTTCTATCACTCTATAAAAAACACCCTATAGTAGTGAAAGTTCGTCGCCGAAGTGAAGTCTTAAAAGACCCACAGAAAATTTTTTATCTTCTCATTTTTTCTATTTGCGTTCTTAAACACTATCCCCTTCTCTGGGACAAAATGAATGTCAAAACTTTTTTTAAGTCCATTAAAAATCTATTTAAATGAATATCAATAATCTGTTTACTTTATATATATTAAAATAAATTGTTCGCGTAATTTGTTAATAAAATATTTTGAAATATGCGTTAAGTAACTTCAACCTATTTTGTTCCGCAATTAACAAAAGGATTTGAACAGTCTGGATATTTTTAGTTGTCAACAATTTTTATAGAACTATTTATTGTACAAGGGAAGAAAGACAACATCAGTTTTTAAACATTCATTTTATACAGCAGAGCAGAACAGCTGTTTTCGGAAGCCGCTGCACTTTCAGATCTCATGTGTATAGCACTTGTTATTGCAATATTCTTTTCTCAGTTTTTTCTCTCTATATTCAAATTTTTTAGTTTCATTACAACGAGATAAGCTTAGAGAATACTGTCATTATAGTATATGAAATTCATTTGTTGGGTGGTTAAGCAATGTCTATATGCATTTCATTGGCGCTTTTACCAAATCGTCAGTAGACTTCAACCACAGTTTTGAAAAACTTCAAACTGCTCATCTCATTAAAAGAATTTTATAAACCCTTTGAGAATTGAGATGAAAGCTTACAAAAGATTTAAAAAAATCACATTATAATAAGTGTAGTAGTTTATGAAACTTATACAAACCAAAACCCAACAAACAACTTTTATTCGATAAGACTCTATTATTACTTTTCTATACCTTTATACAATTGGAAGTCCTTAGGATAACAATGACAGTATCTATAAGGCAAAATGAGAAATAAAATCTCAATGTAACTGTTAATAAATTAACTATGTGACATACTGCCATTAAGTTGTATACATTTTATAAACAATTGATCTCACAATAATTATGCCCCTTCAATGGAAATGGTGTCCTGCATTGTATATATTGTTGATCGTGTATTTATGAGCTGTTTGTTTGGCCATTAGGGTGCAAAATTGTTTTTCTCTATTTCATGTACAACAACTGCTACTCTTGTCAGACATTTTAGTTAGAATTAATGCCTAAAAGAAAATGCTGTGTTTCTTTTCGGCCACACTAAGAAAAATATGTTGAGTGCAAAACAAAAATTTGTATCTTTCGTTTTTACAATTTTAATGTGTGTGTGTTTTGATTTGTTTTTAAATCTACATACAAGAGGCGGCACAGAAAATGTAACCGAATGAATATAAATAATAAACAAATTCAAGTCTTACATTTTGTTATTTATTTATTGAATGTTTCTTTCTGTGGCAGCTTAAAATTTTGTTTGATTTGGGTGAGAGGCCTTTAAAATCGTGCCATTAAGTTTTGTCTCGTTTTATGTTTCTGTTGTTGTCCGAACCGTACCCTGTGGTGTGTAATTAATCTCTATTTACGACATCCTTACAAAAAAAATATATCGTGATTAAGTATTTTTTGTTCATAAATTAAATAGGAAAATCAAAGAATAAAATAAAAACTTAAAAATCGAAACTATAACACGTTCCTTTCTACTTAGTTTTTCTTGCATGCTGCCAGTATCTGCTTAAAATATGTTTAAAGTGATAGATTTTTTTAAAATCATGTTCTTTTTAAAAAAAATTCTTGGATTATTTTATTTGTCGCCTTATTGACTAAACAAAAACTTCGTTTATAAGAAAACCTACACTTTTGTGGCCCTGCTCTCTTTATAGGCAGTTCAATATATTTTGTTTACAGCCAGTTCATGCACGTGCAAGTTCGTGCATGCTATTGCAACTAATACTTTGACAAAAGCTTTTCTTTTTAGAACTATTGGATGCTTTTTTTTAGCTCATTGAAAAGAATAGTTTTATAAATGCGAATGTCGAACTGTGTACACATTTCTCTTTAATTAGATTTGGCAAGTCTATTTAAAGTCAGAGTGGCGATTTCAAATTACGGATGTTATAATTTTTATAAAAAATTTTGCTTCGCGTTGAAGCTCATTTATGGTTAGTGAGAAAAATTGCCACGTGTGAAGTGAAGATAATCATGAAGATATTAACGGATCACTAATACATCCATTGAAGTACAGTGTCTGGTGCGGCTTATACGCTGACGACGTAACAGGTCCTTATTTCTTCCTTTTTAGTTCTAAAAATCTCTAAGCCCAAAAACATTTTGTTCCATCAAAACGGCTCAGTTTGCCATAAAGTACTTTTAATAATAGATTTATTGTAAAAACAATTCGATGACAAGTCTATCTCCACAAGTGGTCACTGGCATTCTGGTTTGTGCCATTTAAAGCCTCAAGAGTCATTGGGTCATGACAACAAACCAGGAACTCTTGAAAATTTGAAAAAAATATTTACTCCACAATTTCTTAGAAAAAAAAAATATAATACTGAACTGACTGAATGTAACTGAAAGTTGGTTGGGACTTATGCCGGAAGTCATATTTAAAAAAGAAATGAAATTATCCAGCAGAGTAAAAATTAAATGAAATCATTCCAACAATATTTCATTTCATAATAAAAATTTTCATGCAGCTAAAAAAACACCCATTGGATTTCAAGAAGCCAATCAGCAGTTGTTGCATAAGAATATTGTTCTTATTATACAAATAAACAAAATCAAACATAATATGTTTCCAATTTTTTAATAAAACAAATAAGTAACAAAGACATACGAAGGTTTTTATTAAAGGGAGCGTTTTTAGTTAATTGACTAACAATTTTGCTGTCTCTTTTGAAAATTTATCAATATAAAAAGCGCCAACGTCAACGCCAACAACAATGTTGACCTTTTATAAATCAATGAAAATCAAAATACTTTCAAGAAACAATTAAACTTCTTTGCCAGATTGTAAAATTTAAAATTTTCATATGATTTATTCTTTCAATAAAACAACCACACCTTTTTAATGTCCAAAATAAAATAAAAAAAGATAAATAATATAAAAAAAATTTGAAATGGAAAACTCTAAAAGTCAATAACAATTTAACAACACAGAAGAACATGAATATTTTCACTAAATTTATAGATGCTTTAATGAGTTATTAATGCATTTTAAGCATATTTTAAATTGTTAATTATCAGTTTCTTATATTAATTTCTTAAATTGCATTAGTTCTGTGAGAAAAGGGCCACGAAAATTCTTCTTTTTAAAAATGTGACGTTGAAGAACTGCAGCTCATTCCGAATTCACACAAAGTCCGCTCAGAAGTTCTGTACAACGATTGTGTTTACAATTATTGTTATAATTTCTGAGCTTCCCGTTGCAAAAATTTAAGAAATCGGATGGTTATTGGTTTTACCCCGTTTTGAAAAAAACGAGTTCTCATCAGATCTTTAAGTTTTGAGGTCCTAAGAAGCTTTTCTGACTACCTCCGCGAGCCCCCCAATTATGTCTAGATGTGATAGCACGGCTGAACCGAACCTAATTAAACTAGTAGAGTTCCGAAGAGCGTTTCTGATTTCCTGTGAATTTGAACCGATTCGAATCGGTACACTGCAAGATATTTCAAAAGCTTAGCAAAAGCACTTTTCAAAGTAGTTTTATGTTAGAATAACTTTCAAAACGCCTCATCGTTTCCACAAACTTATCAGCTCTTGACATTTAAAAATCACTTCGATCATCGTAAATCAGGTCAAAATTGGTTAATCCATTCGTGAGATATCGTGATTGAAAATAATTCAAACAAATGAATTTTTTTGAAAAACTACGAAGTTATTCAAAAAAAAAAAATTTTTTTTTAAAACTTTAATATTATACATCTGATCAGTTCTAGTTAAATTTTTTTTTATTTTAGTCGAGAAAAAAATCAGTTAATGTGAAAATTAAAATCGTAGTGTTTTAGCTCGAAGAACTCAAAAGCTTTGAGTTTACCCAGCCAGTTTACAATGGCTTTGCGGTTAAAATTACCAGAAAGTTACAAGGATGTCCTTTAAGGTCAATCTTTTTCCATACATTTTTTTATAATAAAAATCACATGCCGGTTTATCTAACTTCGGTATATTGGTTGGCTCATCCTATAAAATTTGTTGCCCATATTTTGTGATCAAAGTTTATTCAAAGACTGCAGTATTTTTATCAAAAGATTTATAAGTTTTTTAGGCAAAAATGTCATTGCAATTATGATTTAGCCATGGTTATCACCAGATTTGAACCTCTGCAATTTTTTCCAGTTCGCAAAACTTATGAAAAAGAATGATGTTTTGTGACGATTGATGAGATAAAAATTCAAAAAGTGAAAAATTTGATCCTCTACAATTTTTTCCAGCCCCAAAATAAAAAAAAGTCATGAAAAAGGATGACAATTTATGACATAAAAGTTCAAAAAGTTTATATTTGAAATGTTTCGAGGATTGGAGACAAACGCTGCCTCAAGTGAATGATATTTTCCGGTAGAAAAAAAGAATTCAAGATTATTTAAATATATTGTTTTAGAAAAATTATAATTCATATAATTATTCTTCCTTATTCATGAAATGAAATCACAAGCCTGTATCTGCGGTATTCATAAAAAATAATAAATTCTTGAGTTATAATTTTCATACAAAATTATTCCTAAAAAAGACTTTAAGTCCGCATGTGTTTTTATATATACATCAGAATTTGTTACAATTCAATTTAAGCTCGACTGAATTCTTAACCCTAGACTCACTCCTATTTCTTTGGCACAGTATAACTTTTAAACTGTTGTAATTCTGAAAACTGTGGTCATTTAAATCCACATTTTCAACACGACTAACCAAATAGAAATAATTTATTGACACTTGCAAGTTTTATTTCTTTCACGTTGGCCAGTGTAGCTCAATTTAATTATTAATCTTTTTGCATACAAATCGTAAATGAACCTGCCATTATTCAAAACAACAACATCAATGCATCATTTGGTCTTTTCGGTATTCCATAAACAATATCGGTTGAAGAGATACGATTTATATCTTCACATGAAAAAAAAATAAAAAATATTTGAAAAAAGACACCAACGATACTTTTCATAAATAAATTGTATATAAAAGTTTTTATGTGGTTTTGGCACGACAAACATTGTTGCTTTGTTGTTGCAGTTGCTGTTGCTGAAGAGATGATGTTGCAATTGTTTTCATTTTGTTGCGGTTGAGGCTACAAGGCGTAAGGTCAGATTGTTGTTGTTGTTGCTGTTTTATTTTTAGTTTATCTTTTGGCACGAGGCAGTCCATGAAACAAAAAAAATATATATGTATTGAAAAGTGTTTAAATCAAATAAAAGTGCAAAAACCCCCGTTTTCTCATCTCCCCGTGTGATGGCAGCTCTAGTATCAATTGAGTTTTAGTATTTATTGTTTTAAGCGTGATTGAATGATTTATTACAAACAATCATGTCATCATAATCGATGATCATTTCAAATATAATTTGTCACTGTGCTGGTGATGGCATCATTTAACTTTTCCAACAACCAGCAAACAAACAAGTGCATTAATATATTATTTTTTTTTTCTATAAAAATAACTTTAAGGGAGTGTTTTAAAATATTTTCTTTGACAAATTAAATGCCAACATTTTTATGGCAAATATTTTGAAATAATAAATATGATTAACTTTTAGATTTGGGAGTGATGAGTCTGTCAATCGGTTAAGAAATAAAAAATTATTAGACATGCTTTGCCATCAATTGAAATATGAGCTGCATTTTAAAAATGGTTTACGAGATTAAAAGGCAGAGAGAAAGGGAATTTCGTATTTATTGTGAATATCATAACAATTAATTTAGTGTACGTTTAACAAAAAATAACACTTAATACACGATTTAGTTAATACGTTTCTCTACGAAGGCAATTAAATAACACAATCGATTTCCATAAACCAAAACTGGACTAAAAATTATGTGAACGTCGATATAATATTTTTTTGAAAAAAAAAAAACTACTTCGCAAATGCATTTTAGGCGTTACTGCAAAAGTAGGCGTTTTAAAATCGTTCACCTTAAAGCTTCAAAAAAAAGGTACAATAAAAGGCCGAGTCGAACACAATCAAAATTACCCCTTCTTTTCCTCAACACAAAAGTGTAGACTGCAATTGAAACAGTTTTTTCTTCTTTTCTTGTTGCTGTTTAAGTGGTCAGTAGGAAAATTTTGTTGTTTATAATTTATAACTTTTCTTTATTTTTTGATTACAAGGAAACTATTATGGAACAAAAGGAAAGTAAAAGTAATGATACGGTTGTGGCAACATAACTAGAGTACGACTTAGACTTTTCCTTTTGTATGACAGAAGTGTGTAAGAGGATAAACTATAACATGTATTTAGGTTAATTACACCAGGCAACATTGATTTTATTATATGGAATCGGATGAGTAGTGCAAACAATTAAGGAAACAAAAGGCTCAATCTTTTTGAGAAAACTAAAAAGCAGAGAGAACTGCTGTAAAAAATAAAAATATTTAAATTTAAGAAGAAAAAAAAAAAAGAAATTTGTACGTCAAATGGAAAATATTTCTTTCTAATAATACAGGTATTATATATTATAATACAAAGATTATTTCTCATATAAACTAACAGATTTAGAAGGTGTCATAAGAACAGTTGATTTGTTGTATCCGATAAAGGGTCGTGCCACCCGTTCTATAGTTGACTAAATGAAATTTTAAAATGCATTTTTAAGAGGGACAATCCGGTTTTATTTATTCTTTAGGAAATAAAAATTTTTTTCTGTTTTTATTTCTTTCTCAGAAACTAAAAGTTATATCGCGATTTTTATTTATTTCTCACTAAAATTTATTTAATTAATATTAATTAATTAATATTAAAGCTATTTTTTTATTTTTATTTAAATGCCTCTAGACGCGTTAATTTCTTTAGGTTCTATTAAAAACTCATTTTAGAAGAAAAAAAAGAAGAAATTTGTGCGTAAAATGGGAAATATTTCTTTTTAATAATACAATTAACAAATAAATTGATTAAAGAATATTTATATAATTTTATAATATCTCTCAAAGATTATTTCTCACAAAAAGTAACAGATTTAGAAGGTGGCAAAGAAAAGTTGATTTGCTGTATCCGATGAAGGGTTATGGCACCTGGTCTATAGTTCCTCAGAAAATAAGAGTTATTTCTCAGACAATAAAATTGATTTCTTGACTTTTATTTTTCGGTCAGAATATAAAAGTCATCTCTTGGTTTTTATTTTTTCATTAGAAACTAAAAGTTATATCTTGAATTTTTGTTTTGCTAAAGTTAGTTTAATTAATTTTACTTAATTAATATTAAAGTTATTTCTTGATTTTTAATTAGATGAATTAATTTGTATTTCTGAACTTTACCGAATATATTCTGAGTTTTATTTGTTCCCTAGAAAATAAAAGTGATTTCTTCTTCAGAAACTAAGATCTCTATATCTCGATTTTTTAATATATTTCACAGATAATAAAGGTGATTTCTTGACTTTTATTTTTCGATTAGGATATAAAAGTTATTTCTTGATTTTTATTTCTTCATCAGAAATTAAAAATTATATCTTGAGTTTTTGTTTTGCGAAAATTAATTTAATTAATATTAAAGTTATTTCTTGATTTCTTATTTTATTTCTTTGGGTCTTATTAAAAAACTCAACTTTTTCGATTATTTTCTGAGTTTTATAGGGTGTTTTTTTATAGAGTGATACAAGTTTAAAACATAATAAAACATAGTAAAATATTTTTGATATCAATGAAACGGTCACGACATTAATGTTTAAATATGATTTCGGCCACCAGTTTTCGCAAACAGTAACATTCTGACCATCATCGTTTTTGAAGACATATGGGTCAATGACTCCGCCAGTCAATAAAGCGCACCAAACAGTAATTTTCTGTGAATGTAAAATGGTGTTTCGACTAAAGCTTAAGGATTCTCCTCACTCCAAATATATTGTTTATTTACGTACCCATTCAACCAAAAATGGTCTTCATCGGAAAATAAAATTTTTAATGGACGAAAAGCACGATAAGTTTGACGTACAGAACCATTATTTTGATTAAAAATTTCCACAATTTGCTCGCGTTGCTCTGGTGTAAGTCGATCCATAATAAAATGTCAAAGCAAACTAAACAAAAAGCATCTATCAGCTGTTAAATGGGTGGTCAAATAAAGCAGTGATGCCAACTCAAAGTTGTATCACTCTATAAACAACACTCTAACTTATTTCTCATTTTTGGACTTTTATTGTTTTATTTCTTGACTTTATTTTGTCCCAGAAAATAAAAGTTATTTCTCGATTTCAATTTATTTATCAAATTATAAAAATTTTTCTTGCTAAAATTAATATAACCGCCGACCGTAATATTTAGAGTTAAAAATTTTGTTTCTTAAATTAAATGCATTTTGATATATATTTTCAGTTCAAAATGGACTCCTTTTTTAAGCAAGAAAAATAAAAGATGTAATAACAATTATGTAAAAAATAATAGTAAAAGATTGCTTGTATTGTCTGATAAAAATATAAAAGCCAAGAAATGATTTAAATTTTTTTAAGATTTATATTGTTTTTGCTTTTCTAAAAGAAGAGTGCAACATTTTTTACACTCTTTTATAGAAAAATGCAATATTTTGTTGTTTAATAAAACTGAGTTAAAGAGAAACTAAGAAAACATTCTTGACAAAAAATAATTTTGGTTTTTAAAATACAATGATTAAAGTGTAATATTGTAGATAAAAATTATGGCCCTTATGGGCCCTGATGTGTGAATTTCATCAAAATATATTTTTTAACAACTGATATTTTAAATTTTACACCTGAAGCTGTACTCCACCTTCAATTATGATACTGTTAACTAATACTAAAGCATGCTGGATAGATAAACGCTTTAATGGAACAGAAGCTCATTCCGAAACGAAGCTGCGATTAGAGCTGAAGATCAGGCTGTCATAAGACAAGCACTAGCGAATAGTTGAAATTTCAAAGGGATCTAGAAGTGACTAAAATGCTTTGCAAGTATTTTTATTTGAGTAAAATTTTGCTGGTGGGTATTACACCCACTGCACTTAATGGAAAAACTTAGTCGTTTTCTATTAATGGTTTGCACTCTTCATAACCTCGGAGAGCAGCGATTAAATGAAAGATCATAATTTGTAGTTGTTATTAACTACGATATGATCAAAAGTTGTAGCCCGTAATAATTTACATCTATCCAAATATTCGCCTGTCTTTTTAAATGTGTTTTTACACCGTTGAAAACATTAAATATTTTCTTGTTTGCTGGCAAAATATGCTTGAAATTCTATACGTCACTCTACTTTCACAACAATTTGATTCATGTGCACCTCGATCGCAAAACAAAAACTTCCGTATTTAATATTCAGCGGCTGCAAAACACAGCAGAAATGTTTTTGACACAAAAAAAAAAAACCAAAAAAAATTTAAAACAGCTGTGAAATATGTTGACCGTTAACAAAAATCCTGTTGAACATTCAATATTTTTATTTTTTATTTTTATGCTTGAAACCACATGAATGGCAAAAAGTCAAGCGACCTTGAAGGCTACTCCCATAATCGACTTACGAGTACTTTCAATTTGAAAGCCTGTTTCAAAATGTATTGTCTCAAATGTATTGAAAATAATATTCAGAGTGAAAAATTTATAATTAATCTCAACGGTGTTATGAAATAAATGTTTCGAGATAGAATCCGGTTTCAATTGTTTCCATAAAGTAGGCGTTTGCTCGATTCTTAATGATTTTAAATTTTTTCTTTTTTGGTTTCTTGCAACAATCATTTAGGTATTTTAATTGTTTTTATTTAAAAACAAATTATGGTAAATTTGTTATGCACACACATACACATGAATACTTATTTTGTTTCATTGTAATATTTTAGCTGAAATTATATTTATTTATCTATTTAATAAAATAAACTATTAACTTATTGCATTAAATAAAAAATATTTTTTTGAAAGTTTAACTCTTTTTAATAAGAAAAATCTGCATTTGGTTTGAAAACACACTCATTCATTAATTCGATGTGGTTTAGCCAACATGATAAAATAAATAAATAATATAAAATAAAACATATTTTAAGCAGAAGCGAATAAGATCAAATTAAATCAGTGGAAAAGAAAAGTTTTAAATTAATTTTTTTTATGCCTGATTTGTTTATATTAAAACGAAAAAAAATTTTTTTTAATATTAAACATTTTGTTGAAAATGGTTCATATCTTGCTAGATAGTTTTTAAATAAACAACACATTTCAAACTTTTAACTACCTGGTTTTTGTAAATAACAATTTTTTGAAAACAAAATTAAAGTTCTTTTCAATGAAAATTCCAACAATATTTTGTAAATATTTTTGTAAATTTTATTTACAAAATCAAAAAGCAAAAATGTAACTTTTCTTTAAAATAACTGCAAAATACTAATAAAAAAGTTGAATAAATTTAAGAGAAAAATGACAGGACTTTTTCGACATGCAAAAGAGTTTTATGGCAAACGAGGCTCGCAAGAAATTAAAGTCCATCTATGATTTCTAAGCACTTCAGAAAATAAAACTACCTCAAGCAAATTAATCCTATTCCCACTATCAGCATATTAAAATAATATAACAAATTTAAGTGCATTAAAACATGCAGACATTTAAAACCATTGAGAAATAAAACCATTCACTTTATTTCAAATAGTTTCAATCAAAAAAACTTGGACAAACTTGTGGAGAGAAAGACACGCAGCCATACCCGCAACAACAATAATTGAACTGAACGATATCAGTCATTATTATTGGTTGATGTGGTGCGTATTTTAACACATTCAGTGTTTTGTGGCAGTCATTTAAAAGAAAACCAGAAAATAAAATTAAGGGCTTAAACTGGTTGACACAAAGAGAAAAACCTAAATCAATAATTAAGTAAATATGAATAAAATGCTGAAGCTTAAAAAAATTGCAAATATTTGAAACTGGCCAGAATAATGTTTTTGAATTCTTTGTAGGCACGTCTGACAATAACAAAAATTGTAACATTTTTTAAATCTCAGCAAACGCTGAAGTTTTCAAAGTCCAAGGATGGATTGAAGTAAACTGAATACAAAAATTGTTTTCTAGCAAATTCATAGACGCTGGGTCTCTGACCCATTCCATAGAATTACAACGCTGGCAACTTTCACATGTCCCATACAAAATCTGTTAAAAAAATAATGTGAATTTAAATTTTCCTCAAATTATATCTTTTGCTCATCAATTTCTATTGTGTTTACTTAAAAGTATCGGGTGTTTTTTATAGAGTGATACCACTTTGAGTTGGTATCACTGCTTTATTTGACCACCTATTTAACAGCTGAGAGCTGCTTTTTGTTTAGTTTGCTTTGACATTTTATTATGGATCGACTTACATCAGAGCAACGCGTGCAAATTGTGGAAATTTTTAATCAAAATAATGGTTCTGTTCGTCAAATTTATCGTGGACTTCGTCCATCCAAAATTTTATTTTCCGATGAAGCCTATTTTTGCTTGAATGGTTACGTAAATAAACAGAATTGTCGCATTTGGAGTGAAGACAATTCTTAAGCTTTTGTCGAAACACATCCACAGAAAATTACTGTTTGGTGCGCTTTATGGGCTGGCGGAGTCTTTGGCCCATATGTCTTCAACAACGATGATGGTCAGAATGTTACTGTCAATGGTGAACGGTATAGGAAAATGATTCGAAGTTTTTTCGTACCTCAATTAGCTGGCATTAATCTGACTGATATGTGGTTTCAACAGGACGGAGCCACATGCCACACAGCGGGCGCTACAATTGATTTGCTCAAGGAAACTTTTGACGAAAAAATAATTTCACGAAATGGCCCAATTAATTGGCCCTCCAAAGATCGTGTGATTTATCTCCATTGGATTATTTTCCTTAGGGTTATGTAAAGTCACTTGTGTACGTCGATAAACCACAAGCAATTGAATACCTGGAAATCAATATTCGAAGAGTTATCGGCGAGATACGGCCGCAAATGTTGAGAAAAGTTTGTGAAAATTGGTGTCCCAGATTTCGCCTTGTATGCGCCAGCCGTGGCGGCCACATGGCCGAAATCATATTTAAACATTAATGTCATAAAGTTTTCTATCCAATAAAGACCGTTTCATTGATATCAAAAATATATTACTATGTTTTATTATGATTTAAGCTTGTATCACTCTATAAAAAACACCAGATGATTCCCTTGAGATAGCAAGTGATTGTGCCAGCACTTTTTCCAACCCTGGAAGCACTCTTTGGTATGTTTTTGAACTCTTATGGTTATTCAATTTTTATTTTCATAATCTTAGAAAAACATCATACTTTCAGGGATGTCTTTAGTCTTGGGAACAGCAAAAAGTCACAGGGGTAGACTATTAAGCACTTTTTGTTGGTACGTCCTTGAGCTTTCCAAGTGATCCTGTTTCCATTTCCATACTGTTCGCAAAACATTATCTTTTCATGGGTCTCCTTACTCTAGGGAAGAGAAAAAAAGTCGCAAGAGTCCAAATCTGCTGACCACAGTGGCTGAGCCATGTTTACGCTGTTGCCAAAATGTGACATTTGTTTGGTCAAAATTTATATTTTATGAAGCGAACTTTGTTGCCACAACTTTAAGCCCAAAATATCACGACAAAATGTATGAGATGGGCCAACTGCAGCAACTTTTCCCCTAAAATTTTCTACTAAAAATTTTCAGTGTAATTGATATGTGAGCGTCCAGGACGAGTATCGTTATTTATATCGTTCCATCCTTCCTTGAAAAATTTATACAACTTGTAAACATTTTTCTAATCGAGACGCTTTACACAAAAGGAAACAACAAATTATATTTCCAAGCTAATGAAATGATTTCTTATGATTTCTTATGACTTTAATATATATTTTATTGGAATAAAATTATTTCAGAGTATTACATATATGAAAGCGGCTGCAGTGGCATATGAATAGAATTCTACTACAAACAACAGCTCATGGTTATTAATTTGGTGGTGTCGTTTTCAAAATAATTAAGTAGCTGACTACGAGGCCACGATTTTAGCCAACGGCTTTTGTAGTCAGTGTTTAAGGCTTTAAACAAAATTTTATATAAATTCCATGATCCATTTATTTTCAAGAGCAGAAAACTGTCCGAAACGCCAAACACTTCTAAATTTTACAAGACGCTCAAGCAATTTAAACACGATTTCAGCCAAATAACTGAAATGGTGTACATCATGTCCCGACGAGTGCAGCGTTAATAAAACAAGAAAAGCACGCTAATCGAATAAGCATGAATTTAAAAAATTTACCTTATATATTAAACAGACCTCGCACTTAAAAAATTCATATTGCAATTAACAGCCAACTTATTAATAATAATTTAGCTAAAACTATGAAACAAGAAAAACAAGTTCAGCGGCTAAATTTATGCTAAAACTGAGATTAAATGCAGTTGAAATTAAAAAACTCATGCTCTTGTTTCAAAACAACTCATAAATAAATTAGAAACTATTAAGAAAAAAAAATTACAATAGCTTAAGGCACATTACAAATAAGTCCTTTAATAAAATAATTTTTTTTATTAGATAATTGCAGTCAGTATTAAAATTTTTTTCTATTTTGATAATTTAATAACCATGAAAATTGTTGCAGATTCAGTTCAATGATTATTACAGTCAACGTTTCATTGCTGGTGTGTGGTTTTGTTTGTTTGTTTACTAATTCGTTTCAATTAGATCTCTAATGACCATCAAACTTTTGTCCGATTTTGTGACCATAATGGCTAAAATTTAACTTAACGGTTATTTAAGTCCAACCAACTATTGTCCGTTGGCATTTGGAAGACTGTATTTGCTTTTTACAACGTTATTTGTCTTTGAAGTTTAATTGACTTAATAGTTAAATTGTATTAAAAGCTATTCATTACTACAAGTAAGTAGTTTTAATTAAAAGTATATCCGTTTTAAAATTTCCTTGGCCATTTTCTTATATATAAACATGTTTGTGTTTTAAGTCTTTTGTTTACTAGGGAATGTTAATAAATTGTTTTTGATTGGAAATTCGACTGCGCATGTTTAAGGTAAAATATATGAGAATATGCAAAAGATTAAGTTTGCATTTGAAAATAGTGAGTTGGGAGAACAGTTCGTGTCTGAAAGCGTCAACTAACGAAAGAACTTGTGAAACTACGCATGGAATGAAGAATAAAATTATTGCCACCCTCTTATTATGGCCCTCCATTAAAAATATATCAATTAAACTCCTGAATTTATTTGAATTTACTCAGTCGATATTATAAAATAAACTTTTGGAGATCAAATCCGGTTTCAATTGTTTCCATAAAGTAGGCGTTTGCTCGATTCTTAATAATTTAAAATTTTTTCTTTTATGGTTTCTTGCAACAATCATTTATGTATTTTAATTGTTTTTATTTAAATTAAAATAATGGTAAATTTGTTATGCACACACATACACATGAATACTTATTTTGTTTCATTGTAATATTTTAGCTGAAATTATATTTATTTATCTATTTAATAAAATAAACTATTAACTTATTGCATTGAATAAAAAAATAATTTTTGAAAATTTAACTCTTTTTAATACGTTTTTAATAATAAATAAAAATCTGCATTTGGTTTGAAAACACACTCATTCATTAATTCGATGTGGTTTAGCCAACATGATAAAATAAATAACGAATATAAAATTAAATATATTTTAAGCAGAAATGAATAACATCGAATAAACTCAGTGGAAAATAAAAGTTTTAAATTAAATTTTTTTGCCTGATTTGTTTATATTAAAACGAAAAAAAAAGTTTTTTAAATATTAAACATTTTGTTGAAAATGGTTAATACTTTGCTAGATAGTTTTTAAATAAACAGCATATTTCAAAATTTTAGCTGCCTGGTTTTTGTAAATAACAATTTTTCGAGAACAAAATTAAAGTTCTTTTCAATGAAAATTCCAACAATATTTTATAAATATTTTTGTAAATTTTATTTACAAAATCAAAAAGCAACAATGTAACTTTTCTTTAAAATAACTGCAAAATACTAATAAAAAAAGTTGAATAAATTTAAGAGAAAAATTACAGGACTTTTTCGAAATACAAAAGAGTTTCATGGCAAACGAGGCTCGCAAGAAATGAAAGTCCATCTATGATTTCTAAGCACTTCAGAAAATAAAACTACCTCAAGCAAATTAATCCTATTCCCACTATCAGCATATTAAAATAATATAACAAATTTAAGTGCATTAAAACATGCAGACAATTAAAATCATTGAGAAATAAAACCATTCACTTTATTTCAAATAGTTTCAATCAAAAAAAATTGGACAAACTTGTGCAGAGAAAGACAGGCAGTCATACCCGCATTAAATTCTTTGACTAAAAACTTCAGTTTTCTTAGTGTCCCTTTTAAAATATTTTCATATTTGCGACTTTTACTGAAAGTAACTCAATGAAATGTTTGTTTATCTTTCACCCTCAGCAATTTCAACTACATCCGTATTGAGTATTAAAAAATGTTACAAGTGAATGTGGTTGCAAGTGTTCTCAGCTGTTAAGGAAAAAAAAAACACTTAAAATCATATAAAATTTAAAAATAAATATTTCAATTAAAAGCCATTTCTAAACGGTCATTAAAATAACAGATTTCAGATAAATAAAAAAATTTTTTTGTGTTGCTTGAGCTGCTCATTGGCACCAGGATTTGTTTAACAATCATTCAATAACGAAATTAATAATAAATTTACTAATCAGTCATCCGCTAATGACTATTATCAGTTCGATAGACGCGGGGGGAAAATAAAATAAAAAATTTATATAATTTTAAACAACGAAATATTTGATTTATTAATTTTTGTAGTTAAATATTTAAGTTTGAAAGCATCACAATTAAAGACTTGAATTTCCCAGTAAACAAATTAAAATGCAAGAGAAACCAAGAATGGAATTTGTCGGCAAACTAATAAATTCTAGTTGTTCGCTTTTGTTTCACTGGGTAATTTCATTTAATTTTAAAACATTAAAAATAATTAAACAATAAATATGTTGTTCTTCTCGTTAATGACTTCCAAATGCAAATAATTTATTAATAAAACTGACACCCGCTGTGTTATTTAAAAACAGTCATAGTGAAATAGGTAAATAAGTCATGTAAGAATTGATAATAAATTTGTATTATTTACAAATTCATTTTAAAGGGTTTCTGGTAAAGAGATAGAATTTGAAATGGAATAAAAGATGAATTTTTTAAATTGGCATGCAATTTACTTTATTCTAAAGATAATGTTTTGATATTGTAATTCAGATATAACTTGAGGCGTATGACCGCCACGGCTGGCTCGAAAGTAATCTAATCAGGTCCCATTTTCGATGATCTTTGGCAGCATATGAGGCCGGATATGGGTAATATCACAGCGAATGTTGTTCTCTAAGTGATCCAGCGCTTCGGGTTTATCGGCGTAAATTAGCGACTTTACATATTCCTACAGAAAATAGTCTAGCGGCATTAAATTGCACGACTTTGGAGGCCCATTCAACTATGCGTTTACCAAATGTTGTTGAAATCATAGATGCTTTACATTCTGGTGGCTCTATTAAGGAACACTAAAGAAAGTAATCCCGGCTCTTCAGCGGTCATTATTGACCAGCATAATTTTTAAAGGAGTAGTGAGTCCATGTGCTGGTTGTGGTTTAATACCAAGAGTTCCTGGGAGAGGTGTCAGAGAAGGGTTGATGTTCTGGCATATTTATACTATGCTGGGACTTCGACCCAGCTGATGGCGGCCTCTATGGGCTGCTGCGAATCAGCAGACGTTACGGAAGTGGCGGTATGTTGTTGGTGCTCGGAGTGTCAGGAGGGATAAGTCATATGACTTTGACCTTTGGTTCCTCTCGGTGCTGATGACATACTTTCCTCGGAAGTAACAAGGGTTTAAGATAGGACCAAACACCTTGCTAAGGTGTTCGTTCCTGTGAGCTTGGTTTGGCGGTACTAAGTGGATGAGATTGCAACCTGTGTGTCCCCGATGGCCACACGGATGTGACCCCTGAGGGCGACAGTGGAAGTGGTGAACATTAATTTCACCCGGTGTTAAGACCGCCGTCAGGTAGGCCATATTGGTAGGTAGTGACGTTGATCTTAGACACTATATATTCTAGCAGCCCATAAAGCACACCAAAAAGTTCCTTTTTCTGGATGTAAAAGTGTGTCACATACATTTGCAAAGTATGAGTTCTCCAAACACGGCAGTTCATTCAAGCAAATCTGAGTTTTATCGCCTATTAAAAACCAGGATCAACGACAATCTTGCTTTCGGCTCATTCTCGGATGGCGAAGTGTTGTTCACTCAACAGTCTATTCACATTAAACTGACCACTTGACAGCTAATCTAACGGCTGCCAGTTAAATAGGTATTTCCGAAATTAAGTTTTATACCTCTGCAAAATACACCCTTTACTTTGATCGTATAGTTGTATTAGTTAACAGTGGTTAATACTTGGTGTTGGTAATGTTTTTTGAAAAATTGTAAGGCCAAAATTTTATATTTTGAAACAATTTGTGTTCCGGGTGATTCTCGAATAAATTAATTGATTTCATTTATTACCATGACTGCCAGTACTGTCTAAGCTATTTGAAAAACTACTGTTGGAAAGGATGCTACCAATTTTAGAAGCACAAAACATAATTCCAGAGCATCAGTTTGGGTTTAGACATAAACATGGTACCCCAGAACAGTGTCATAGAATTGTGGACTGTATATCTAGAGCCATGGAAAGAAAACAGTATTGCAGTGCGGTGTTCATGGATATACAACAAGCGTTTGATAGAGTATGGCATTCCGGCTTATTATTTAAAATTAAAAACCTGTTACCAGCTCCTTATTATGTCCTACTAAAGTCTTATTTACATGAAAGAAAATTCTTCGTTAGAGTCAACAGCAAAACCTCTGAATTTGGTTTTATACAATCTGGAGTTCCACAAGGAAGCGTTTTAGGGCCAGTTTTATATACACTTTTTACGTCCGATATGCCAACAACAAATAATACAACTATAGCAACATATGCCGATGACACTGCTATTATGGCTTCGCAAGATTCTCACCTTGAAGCTTCCAGAAAACTACAAACCTGTTTAAATCTAGTAGAAGATTGGTTAAATAAATGGAACATTAAGGTCAACACGGAGAAGTCTGTTCAAGTAACGTTCGCTCTTCGGAAAAATGACTGTCCACCAGTTTCCTTAAATGGAGTAAATTTGCCACAATCAAATAATGTTAAGTATCTAGGTCTTCACCTAGATAGAAGATTAACTTGGAAAGAGCACATTAAGAGAAAGCGTCAACAACTTAACAATAAGTCAAAGAGAATGTATTGGCTTTTAGGACCCAAATATACCCTGACAATAGAAAACAAAATAAAACTGTATAAAACTATAATAAAACCTGTCTGGACTTACGGTATTCAACTTTGGGGTACAGCTAGCAACTCAAACATCGAAATTCTTCAAAGATACCAGTCCAAAATATTAAGAACAATTACTAGCGCTCCATGGTTTATAAGTAATAAAAATATTCACCGTGACCTTAATATACCTACCGTTAAAGAAGAAATCGCCAAATTCTGTGAGAGATATTTACAAAGACTGAGCAATCATTCAAATCTACTTGCCATTAATCTTTTGAATGATAACGATGAAATAAAGAGACTGAAAAGATACCACGTACTTGATCTTCCTTTTAGAAAATAAATTTTATAATATCTGTAAGTTAATTTTGATATCATAATTAGTTATATTCATACAACTTATTGTTTTTGTTTTTATTGGGCTCACTGGAGTTCATTGTAAAATTTAAAAGATTTGCTTAATGTTTCTTTAGAAAATAGATCGCAAATAAAGAAGAATGAAAAAAAAAAAAAAAAAAATTTATTACCATGAAGTAATCTAAATTTGGCAAAAATAAAACACCCTAAAAATAAACACCATAAAACTAACAGAAACGAATAATACGAACTCACTCAAATAACAATTCTCATTCTTTATTCCGAAAGAAAACAAGGAGAATAGCAGCAATAGAGCACATTGAGGCCAATACTTTTCTCCAACTATTGATAACCAGCGATATTTACTTAATTGAAAGCAGAGAAATTAATTCCGATTGACAGCCGGAAGATTTACTACTTTAAAGTAATTTTTTTTTAAACTTTTATACACTGACTTCTGAATTGCAAACATCTTTGTCAAGTCATAAAATTTATAACAAATCGTTGGAATAAAAGTTTTGATGGAAGTGGGCCACATAAGTAATACAAAACTTCTTCAGTCAATGTTGCATGACGGAAAATCTTTGAAAAGTAACAGGAGGAGTAAGAGCGTGGTGGTGCGGTGTTATATGGTAACAAGAAGTACCAGCGGTCCAATTAACTATATATATATATATATATATATATATAACATATATTACTAGCGAAATATATGTTATAAATAAGAGTAAGTCATTTTATATTGTTTTTGTTTTCTTTCAAAAAGATAATGTTTTTGCATGTGGTCTTACTGGGTGTCTGTCTCAATAAGATAATACGCTGTACTTAGGCTTGGGCTTGCATTTCAGTGACAGCAAAGTATTCCATCACAGTGTGACAGTAACCTTGAAAGATAATTTTTTTATTATGATTTAATTTTCTTTGAATTAATATCTCACCGTGCAGCAATTATTAATTGCAAGCTGGTGTGATAATTATGGAAACTAAAAGCAAGTCAAACCTCTAGTTATTCGTATTAAATAAATTATCTTTCTTGATTGAGGAAAAACACCCACTTGCTGTTTTATAACAAATTTTTTTTATGTTAATATTTGCTTCAACTTCAAGTTAAACAATTCACATGCTAGTCAACCGCATTGTGTTCTCATGATTAGTAAAACGTTAGTGTAGTAAATTTAAAATTTATGTAGTCTGCTGCCATTATTTGCAAACTAGTTGAAATAGTTTAATCTTAAGATTCAGTTTTATTTAAATGAATTATAATTATTCACTTAAACTTCCCTTGAAAATTAAGAAACAAAGTTTTAAGTAAAACAACACAAACTGTAGGAAGCCAGTAGGTTTTGCAGATCTTAAGTTTTATAAAATTTTATAAGACAACATTTAAAAACTGCTGGATATATTATGAAGTTAATTTATAAATTATTTTAGGCTACAGAGAAGATTTCCTTATGTTAAAACGAGTAGCAATTAGAGAATTATATTGTAAATTAAATAATTAAATTAAGAAAAAGCTTTCATTTATATTTAAGTTTCTATGTTCCCAAAGCAGTCATATTTCAAGGTCTTCTTATGTGCGAATTGAGGACTCGTTTTATTAAAAACTTATTTTCGCTGGGAGTTCTAGAAATACATATTATTTAATTAAATTTTCTTGACACACAAAAACACACACACACATTTACATATACAATTATTCCAAATAAATAAATAAAAATCATTCAAAGCAGAAACAATAAAAAATGTAGCGTTAAACTAAAAGTTCATTTTAGCAAGTTGAAGGACATTTTTGTAGTCCAGTACACCAAGTAAAATCAGCGTGAGTTGAGTCTCACATTCGGTTGGATTTTGAATTATATTTGAACCAACCAAACCTCTTTTGACACCACCTCCATTCACCGGCAAACTCATATGAGAACTTCAATGTAGACATTTTTTTTCTTCCATTTGAGAGTGTCATTTACTTCTGCGCAATTGTAAATTTATTATTTTTGCATTCAAGTTTTAAGGTCAAGTGATTGGACTGCGAGTGCGAGTTTATTTATTCACTCTATGCTTTTGTCTCACAACTTGAAGTTTCAGTTCCAATTTATTTAATTATGTCATTTAACGACTTGCTGCCACACAAACGCTGGTTTTTGGTTTCTTCTTAAGTGTGTGTTGCGAAGTTTGGAGGTTCTTTTGGTTAAAAATAGTATGATATTTTACTTGAAAGGAAATCGTTGCAATTACAGGAGCACACAGAACGCTGTGTTGGATGTTTAGTTGGGAATAGTTAAAATCATATTTTAAAGCAGAATTCAAGGTACAATTTCTGAAAATTTATAAGCATAAAATAGGTTCGGTCCTTGCCTTATTACACCATATTTCCTGTAATCTTTATTTCTGATGATTATTGTAGCCACAGTAAAAATTATCCTTCAAGGTTACTGTCACACTGTGCTGGAATACTTTGCTGACACTGAAATGCAGTTGCTTGAGATGAAAAATTGATCGTGGGAGACTTACAAGCCATTGCCGTTTGTCGATTAACAAAACTAGGCCCCAAGCCTAAATTCCCAATCGCAAGGCAGCGTATTCTCTTATTAAGACAGACACCCCCAGTAAGACAACATGCAAAATATTCGTATGCTTTGCGCCATATAGTACAAGAGTTTTATGTTAAAACATTATGTTTTTGAGTGAAAAAACGATATAGTAGGACTTATTCATATTTATATATTTCGTTAGTACAATTTAGTTAAGTAAACCGCGCATACTTCTGGATACCATATAACACCGCACCATCACGCTCCTACTCCTCCTGTTACTTTTCCAAGACTTTCCGTCATGCAACATTGACTGTGGAAGTTTTGTATTACTTATATGGACCACCCCTGTCAAAACTTTTATCCCAACGATTTGTTATAAACTGTATGACTTGCCAAAGATTTTTGCAGCTTAGAAGTCAGTGTATAAAAGATAAAATAAAAAAATTACTTTAAAATATATATCTGCAAGATCATGATTTTATTTTGTAGCATCCTGCTCTGACGACTCCTGATCTAATACTGGGAAACTGAAACTACCAGTGGGTTCGATAGAAAATTTTTAAAGAATAACAATTATTAAATTAATATACTTGTGATGCTTTGAGAATATTTCTCGGACTCTGTGCACTCAGAAGTTATGCTAATAAGGGCATCCAATTCATTATTTGTTAATCAGTTAACCGATTATGTAAGACCATATAACGATTAACCGTCTTAATTATATTGTATATTTATTAAAGAATACTATTTGTAAACTTTTGAATTAATAACAAACGGATCTCACTATCAAATTTTAATTATGTGCTGTTTCTTTTTCCCCAAAATCTTACTAAAAAATTCAAAGTGATCAATTGAGGGGTTTTAGCCGGTTCCTATGCGCATTTCACTGGGGCTAATGCAGACCATCAGGGAACCTTTACCCAACATTTCTTAGAATAACTCTAGATATTTATTTCACACTCCCACTTTAATGAGTGAGAAACTTAAAACAAATATCAAAGTCATAAAAGAGAACTCACTGATCACTTTTCCTTTTTTATTTTCATACGTTTTTATTCTACAACTGGTTGGCATTTTTCCGACTCTAATTGTATTTGTAAGAGAAATAAAGAACAACAACAACTAATAATTGTTTTAATATAAAAACAATTTGTTTAGAGTGTTGACAACATCAATTGCGCATTTCGAATATTTTAATAAGATTTTGGGGAAAAAGCATCAGCACTTAATTGAAATTAAAGAGTTTTAAAGAATTCTGTATTTTTTATTCTTACTGGCGAGTAGTTTAAGACCCGGCCTTGCATTTTCAAATTATTAAAATTGGGGAATAGGATCTCACTTTCTACTGCTTTATTTAGTTGAAGAATGGTTATTTTTATGAATAATTTACATATTTTTATATGTTTATTTATGAAAAGATATTATCAATCGATTATAGCAAAACCTCGATTAAATATTCGCGCATTTAATCGATTCAAAAGAAGCCCTGATTCATTGAATACCCTGATTAATTGGATACACTAACAAGTATAAAACTTAAATGCGATGTTAACAGGATGTATATCTTGAACATACTCTTAGAGCCTGTCGGTGCCCAATTGCTTTAGTTGCTCTATTTTAAGGTCAGAATCGTGGCAACAGCATTTTCGGATTAAACTATATTTGAACGGAATTTTTTTCGAACTAGTAATATGAGGAATAAATTTAAAATGATCTAAAAGTTGTAAAAACTGCTTAAAAATCGGCACAAGTTCCTCATTTTTGCATACCAAAAATCTGCGAAATGCTAAAAATATTGTCTATTGCTATTCCATCTGTTAATAATTAATCCGGATCATTTTCAAATTATTTTTAAATTATGGTTATTGAAAACAGGAACCAATTCATTAATATTTATATCCAACCATCGCATACAGAAATTCTATGCAGTTAAAAATTTTTAAAGTTTGTTTCTCAAGCCTTTTGTTTTGACAAACTATTCGTATATAAGAAGGAAATCCAAACGGAAATACTTATTTTTTTCTTCCCTCATACCATTCGCAAAGAAGTAGAACAATAAAGCGGATATTCTGACAATTAAAAATCAATTTGAAGTTATCATTATGACTTCTAACATATTGTGTAAATATAGAAAAAAAATTGTTATTTGTAAGCTGCTTAATTAATTTATCGCACAATCAGACTTTATATGGTTGTTGAGATTGAAATAAAAACTTAAAAAATTGCAAATTCATGCCATTTGTGGCCTTTATAAAATTTAGTTTTAAAAATAGAAAAGGCAAAAATATAATCAACATTATTTTAAATAACCAAAATCAAATGCAACTTGAGCTTAAATCATTTTAGGTTGCCAAGCTATAAAAATGAATTGAATAAAAATAAAACTGAAATATGAAAAAAGTTCAATTTAAGATACTTGAAAGAAACCAATACTCAACTAGACATTTTAAGGTGGAGCATTTTAACGCTGACTGACTAGCTGGCCTGACCACAAACAGAATTATAGCAAATTCTAATGCAACAACACGAGTGCACTTTAGTTTAGCAAATTGTTCGTTATAACTAGTCGATCGTTTTACATTTACTTTAATAAATAGTCATAATCTCCTATAGAGATTGTTTTTAGAAGCATTTGTGCGGTTTTTTTTTCCAAAAACAAAGTAAAAGTTTGAAGTTGTTTCTATTCAACTGTGGCACACCACATGTGCTTTTGCATGTGTACCCTATTCTGCAGTGTCGTTTCCGTTAAGTATGAAAAGAAAAGGCAAATTAAACGTTCATATAGACTTAACATTTCAATTAACTGATTTATTTCTAAAGTAAGATAATTTATAGGTCATATCAAGTATTTTGCACTAGTGGAAACATGTCGGAACTGTAGGAAAAAAAAAGAACTTCATGTCTTTATTTACGAAGAAGCGGTTGATTGGGGAGCACTACTTCAAGAGGTCGATGCAGTATGTCTGTAGGCTTCCACTTTAATACTGGAGATGTTTTGACGCTGCCCTTATTGGTGCTTTAATGAATTTACCGGCATAATAACAAGGACGCTATTGATTCACTAACTTCTTGCTAATTGTGTCGTTTTAATATGCCATCATATGACATTTCTTTGGTTGGATTAGGTTTATTCGGTCCCGTTGTGATACTTTATGTAGAGGACTACTTATGAGTTGTCTTCTGCCACACTAAGCCACCCTGTGGACGCTAGGAAGGCCGATATTCTAACAAACTCCACACTCGCCAGGTGGAGTAGAAAGTTGGAGCGCAGTGCCACTGCGCTTACGCTGTTCAAGGCAGGGCAGTGACATAGAAGATGGAGTACAGTTTCCTTGTCCTACTTATCATTACAGCTTCTACAGAAGTTGTTGTATTCCAGACCCATCCTTCTTGCATGGGTCCCAGAGTTATAATGCTTAGTTAAGATATTCATAAGTTGACGCAGTCGTACTTTGCTGAAGTTAAGAAAATCACGTGTTCTGCGTGGGGAATAGCGGGTCACGTGGCCCTTGCTAAGCGGCAATTGGTCACGTTTTCCCATCTTAGTTGAGCGAGTTTGTACAATTCACACTGAACCAAGGGGAATGCCTGTGAAGTGACAGATCATAGAGTTGTTCAGCTCTGTCCCTTCAACCCCATTGCAATTCCGTCAGCAATGGGGTTTTCAGGACAGTCGAAATGTTCCGGTACCCAAACAAGTGTCACCCTCGAATGTCTCGCCATCTCATTTAAAGATAGTCGGCATTCGACCATAGCAATGGATATGCTGTACACACCATTTAGCAGAGATGGCCGCCTTACTGTCGGTAAAGATATAGATATCGTTCGATATCATATAATACCTCAGCCATCTAGCTGCACGAGTAATAGCAGAAATTTCGGCTTGCAGGATGCTGCAACCATCCCGAAGTCTAAATAAAGTTCTTACATTCAAGATCTCCACGTAAAAACCCCCGCCTACACTAGTTCCTATCTTAGATCCGTCAGTAAAGACTCTAACGGAATCTTTGGGCAATGAAAGTCTAGAAGCCTGTTCCCTGTCGCCGCCAAGAGAATGGAAAAGTCCGCCAAAGAAAGATTTTGGTATAAAATAGTCAATGTTGTTATGGACCCTGATGTCTTGGTGTTTCATCAGAATCCTGGCTTGCCAGTAGTCAAACCTTGACCATTAGCACGCAACGTTCAACCTGACCGCAGAGAATAAGGCCAGAAGATTTCTCTGATCATAGAAGCAAAAATCGAAAAGGAATAGAAAAAAAAAACAAAAAACCTTTTTTTAATATTAAAACATATAAATCAAATTCAAATGAATAAGTGTCATTCTTGTGATGAAATATATTCCCAGCTGTAATTTAAAAACCTGCTGCCAAGGGAATGGAGGCCGTGCCACGAACGAGCAACTCCGCTAAATGATTGACTTCATATTGGCTCAGTAGTATGAAGTCAATTGATAAGTAAAAAGACTAAACAAGCAGCTGAGTTCAAGCGATATCAAATGTTGCAGTTTATCCGAATCAGTAAATTTTCTTTATATTTCTTTAATCAACACGATTATTGTAATTAAAGTTACTGAATCACACTACTGATCAGTTGGTGTTCTCGTTTTTTCTTTTGTAGACTTGAAAAAGATATCAATTACCGCGTGTCACTTGAGAAACGGTTATGATAGTGTTGGGGCTACATATAAATTAAAGGACTTTAAGGATCAACTACTTTCCAATTATTTTTTTATTTATTTTATTTATGATTTGACTATCCCGTACAACAAGATTAGAATCTTATAATTATAGTAGGGGAATAAAAGAGTTGAGTTCTGCGCAATACATAATTATATATTTATAATTCTATATAATTATATATATATAAAATACATAATTATATATTTAAAATACAATTTACTTCAATTACTTTTCCAAACTTTTGTTTCGGAGAATGAATAGTAATACAAAATTTAATGTATTGAACTGGAGAAGCTGGATAATATTTTTCCTCAGAACGGACTTGACAAAAAACTGCTGTTGGACTACAAGTTGCATAATCTGTACGTCCTGGAGCATTTTTCAATAACAACATCATTCTGCATTGAGAGCACATAAATTAGTGACCCTTATGACAGTGATGCAGATGCAGCTGTTCTTATTTGTTCTATCACTCTTGAGTTCTGAACACAACTCATTAGAGCATAACTAAAACAAACATGAAAATAAATTATTTGAGAGTTTGAAAACAAAATAAATAAATAAAACGAATTGGATGTTTTGTTCAAGGAATTAGAACAAACAAATATGAGGAGAACATTATAAAACTATAAAATGAATATAAATATAAATATTTTAATTAGCTCTGCTGGAAAACAAGACGCTTCTAATTTTCCATATTTTGGCTTAATGACACTCAACGTTGTGTGACTTACACATTTTATATATAAAACTTCCTCATTTGAGTTACCTTCAGATAAGGTTTAATGAAAATAAAAATTTATAAGAAAATTTTGAATACATTAACTCTTTACCAGACCAGAACTTGGTAGGGTGCAAATAACACACACAATATTGATTCTCAAGTTTAGAAACATTTTCCCACAACACTGTAATTAAAACTGGTGTAAAAAGTTGGCTGGTTTTAAGCGTTTGAGTTATTAACACTCATACAAGCATCGGCTGACTACTTTGAGTTGCTGTCAAGAGAAGTGGTGTTTTGCGCCACATTCTTGCCGTTTATGACAAAGTACTTCTCCATTATTAATATAATTTGCTTTTAGCTCATAAATATTGTTTATTTTTAAAAACTTTTATTGTTAATAATTTTTATATGGTTGGCTTTATTAGTTGTAATTATTGGCACTAAGAAGGTCAACTGGTTTCAGCGAGTAAATTTTATATTTCGATTTATTTTTTTTACATCTGCATGTAGTGTTGTTTGCGGTTGCTTGAATACTTGCGGTGGCTTAAACTAACTTGAAACGTTTAGGAATTATATGTTTTACGTGAAATTCTAATCACCAGTTTACCCTAAACAACACTGGCGTTTGGTATTATTTTAATTTAAATATTCGTGGTCCCAATTGGCAATAGTTGAATCAAATTTAATTATTTCAAACAACTCACTAAATTGAATTTGTTTGGCGTCAGTAAAATAGAATAAAACTTTATGACTTTAAAATTTAGCAACAAGTCCAGGAGTTTGCATTTTCTACACCAACTCTATTTTGTGGAGGTTTTAGGTGTGGTGTGAATTGCATTTTTCATTATAAAGAAACTTTTTTCTTCGAACCAAACAATTTATTTGTATTTTTGAAATTAATTGCAGAGAAGGGAGTTATAATTTATTTTTTTTTGTATATTTAACTTTTATCACCTCTCACTTATTTGACCGATGTGATTGATGTGGAACAGAAATTGGAAGGGCGCTTTAACGGTTGTATATTAAAAATTAGCAGTAAACCAAAAGAATAAAATTAATTATAATGAAATAGAAATATTAATTAAGCAGCATGCGCGACTATATATAAATAACAATTCTTGATATAAACAAGACTTGATATAAACAAATTTAAGAAATACAGTTTTAAATTTTAATAAATTTTTTGCTTCCATGGGGTGTTTTTTATAGAGTGAAACAACTTTGAGTTGGCATTACTGCTTTAGTTGACCACCCATTGAACAGCTGACAGTTGCTTTTTGTTTAATTTGCTTTGACATTTTATTATGGATCGACTTACACCAGAGCAACGCGTGAAAATTGTGGAAATTTTTAATCAAAATAATGGTTCTGTTCGTCAAACTTATCGTCCGCTTCGTCCATTCAAAATTTTATTTTGTGATGAAGCCCATTTTTGGTTGAATGGGTACGTAAATAAACATAATTATCGCATTTGGAGTGAGGAGAATCCACAAGCTTTTGTCGAGACACCATTACATCCACAGAAAATTACTGTTTGGTGCGCTTTATGGGCTGGCGGAGTCATTGGCCCATGTGTCTTCAAAAACGATGATGGTCAGAATGTTAAAGTTTCTGAAAATGGGTGTTCCAGATTGCGTCTTGTACACGCCAGCCGTGGCGGCCACATGGCCGAAATCATATTTAAACATTAATGTCATAAAATTTTCTATCCAACAAAGACCGTTTCATTGATATCAAAAAGATACTACTATGTTTTATTCTGATTTAAACTTGTATCACTCTATAAAAAACACCCTATACAACTACTTGTTCCAGATTATTGAATACTATTCTGCTGCTGCACAAACAGTCAAAATATCTGAAGAGTTCGCCGTTGTTTTACAACGATAACAAACTAAATAACACAAGGAATGAAACGATTTTCAACATGAATAAAACTTGTATGTAAGGAGAGGCGAAAAAGGCCTTTAATGGGAGTGCAGTAAAACCAGCTATCGAAATTTTAAACCAACAAAGACTTAAATGGCAAGAAGTTTTCGAACTGTAAAACTCCTTCGAATTACTACAGAATGGTACCATAATAAAATGAATATATGAAAATGCATAATAATCGATCATACTATTTACGACTTTTGATTAATAGAGTATTAAGTCAAATGTTCTTGAAACTTTTATAAAAAGTTATTAATAAAGTTTGCTTCAATTTTCCAGTAAATGCATGTTTTATTGAAACTTTTGTATTTTAACCGCTTAAGCATTTTCAATGGCCAAGTGTGGTGACCTTGTCTGCTTCAATGAAACGCTTTTGTGAATTACAAGAATTTCGTTTTCATATGTAAGAGCTTGAAAGTGTATTGTAAATGTTAATGAAACAATCTTTCTTTTACTAATTGAGGTCACTAGATGATTGACCATTGATTGCGTACAACCGTTTTGACATTATCAACACGCCATTGACTTTGACTGCAACGAATTGAATGCTTACATCAGATTTTACATGACGGAAAAAGTCAAATAATATTAACATTGGGCGTGTTTATGTTCAGCCATTGCCGGACTTGCACTGACAATATAACAAATAAAACAGGCAGCAAAAAAAACTATTAATTAAAACATTTCAATTACTTGCCAAAATGTTAAGTCATTTAACGGACTAAATAAATTAAAATGTTTAAACAAGAGTATGGCACAAGCATGGCCACAATATGATTGCTGCTCTTATAAATTATAATTAACATAAAATAACATTTTTAAGGTCTTGCATGTGTGTGGATTAAGCAACTTCTTAGCAAAAAAAAACAAAAAAAAACAAACAAAATTCAAAAACTCCGCTGGCCCCTCAATAAATTTTCGCTACTAAAAATTGAATTTATGTGTTACATAAAAACTGCTTTAAATTTTTTAGCCCTGATATATGACAAATTGTATAAAATATACAAAAAGGACATGGGAAAGAAAAATTGGACAGGCAGCCTTAATAAATTTGATGTGCAGATGGATGATTTTGCTATCGAGCTATTGATAAACAATAAATTTTCTATTTAAAGAAAATTTTTATTAATGAAAATAAATAAATAAAAGCTCATGCCTGCATTTAACGCATTCCTAACCGACGCATAATAACAATAAACACAAAGTCAAGAGCGAAATGGAATTTCTTTTCAAATTTGCTTTGTCTTCTGCGTTAATCAATCAGGAAGTTTGAAATTGTTTTGCATGCATTTGAATTTAAATGCCTTGATTTCTGTGGATAAAACCGATTCGTAAAACATTAGCTAAAGTATTTCAAATATTTTGTTTTAATTTTAACACTGAGTAAAGGTCACATTAAATGCTTTGCTGATTAGGGTACCGTATATCGAAGTATTAATAATTATTATTAATAAGTAGAGCTATTTTGCTGTGCTGTCTCAGTGGAAAATTAAATTGATGTTAATTATCCTTTGATCCTTAAAAGAATATATATATATATATATATATATATATATATATATAAATAATTACTGCTCAATACACGGGACATCACATTAAAGCTGCATAAAAAAAATATGTAGAGTTTCTAGTTCTTTAACACTCATACAAACTAAACAACACATCACTTGTTATAAATGAAGCCGGGGGAGCAAAAAATATTTTGCACTTCCAGAGCTTGAATGTCCAAAAGATTGTGTGGCCTTATTTTCAGTACAAAAGCTTAATTAGTTCTGTAAAAATCTACTAAAATTAAATATTCGTTTTGAATTTTAACAATTGAATTTTTGAATGACTTCAAACGATATGCCTCGCCCTATTTAAATTGTTTGATTGCTGTTGCTTTTCAAATGTCTTTCGGCCCTGTCTGCCTGTCGGTATGTATAACAGCACCACCAGCTTGGCCAATCATCCATCCGCCTGCTAAACCAATTGGTTTTTAATCAGTCTCTTTATTGTTGTGCCAAATAATGCAAGCGCACACACTTCATGTGAAGTAACAAATTGCAATTTTCAAACACTTAACCTTGTCCGCATACAATATTTTTAGACATTTTTAAAAGTTTTAGCTTTGTTGTTGTTGTAGAAGTGCTCTACACCAGTTGAAAATATAATTAATCGTTGCCTGGCTACCAGTGTTTGATAAAAATGCTCTCATTTTATGCAGACAACTAAAGTCCAGCCAACACTGATCACTTCATTGATTTAGATTCACGATTCATTCACAAAAAATTATTGCAGCCAGTGAATATACGCGTACATATTTCGTATTCGCATGTTTATACATAATTTTTTTAGTTACTAAAAGCCAGCGAGTAATAAATACTACGTTTTTACTACCTGCCTGCTCCCTTAACATCTGGTTTTCTTATGCATCAGAGTTATGTGAAGAATTGCTGCAATTTATGGTTAAACTGTATTTACATTTCTAATTATTTTTAATCCAATTCAATTAAATCAGTTATCGTATGTGTTGTAAAAGAAAATATTTCGCTAATAATTTTTAATTAATTCAAAAGCATAAATTTAATGCTACAAGTGCTTTTTGCCGTGGTGTTGGTTGTTGTGGTGGGCTGTAAAAATGTTGCCGCATACACGAGTATTTATGACCACAGACTGACGGGCGAATGGATAGTCGGACAAATGGCTGGCGCGATATTTACTTTGGCGAGATAGACTTATTTACGCACAATATTTGCTTAATTGAATGTTTTTTGCTCACTTATGATGTGGAGCTCGCCGCAAGTTTTTGTGATTTCGTCTCAACACTGAGCAGTTGTAGTTTGATTTATGTACGAGAGTTTCGAAACAATTACTAATTTATATTGAGGGTATTGCAGAATTGAAATAAATAGCCGTTTTTATTTACGCAAATTAATCTTTGATTACTGGGATTGTGCCAAAATTTATTATCATTTTCCCACAATTAATCAATATCAATAGCAATAATCTATGATTAGGATAACAACATATTTTGTTGTTGTAGTTATAAAACTATCGACTTTCCTTAAATTAAAATTAACAGCAATTGTGAAGGCTGCAATTGTAGACACAAGAAATTACAAAAAGTTGTACTCTTTAACAAAAACATTTCTTTAAAAATAGTTTGAAATTTAATTTCGTGACCTTCATCCGATTTTGTTTTCAAATAATTGAATAAATTAGTGTACGACAATATCATAGAAAACCAATTTTGCATGCTCTCATTATTGAATTGAAATTAATGCAATACGTGAGGCGTTATTAAGTACGCGATGTTGTTAATATGGATATCTTCGCTTTTCGAAACACTTATTGAGTATTGCGTCAACTAATTAATGCATTATCGAAAACAATTACGTTATTAGAGTGAAGTTAATAGAAAGGAGTTAGATGCCAGTTAGCTATTGTTTTCAAATGTTAAAAATATCCAGAAACATTGAATATTTAAAAAATTTACAAGTAGGATTTATACCCTTCTTAATGGAATATTTTTTAGAATAGATATATATTTTATTCGATCTTTTCTTTTAAATAAGCGACGTGAGTCTTTTCTATTACCAATATAATAATGGGCGGTTGGAAGATTCAATATCCCATGGAAAGGCGTGTGTTGTAGCGCAAGTAAAAACAATCTTTTTTTTTTAATTTCTCGCTAGAAAAATTTAAAACCTAAAATAATTGGGATGCTAATGGTTTTCCCCGTGTTGCATAAATCGAGTCCTGATGAGATCCCGGCTTTAAAGGGTCTGATGAGACTTCCCTGATTACTTCTGCATGCTTGTGTAGATGTGTGTATAGACGTGTTTGTATATGTGTGTCTGTGCGTGTGGATGTGTGTATGTGTGCGTGCCTTTGAATGGTGGCATTCTAAAGAGTTCTAACTTAAAATAAAGGGTATTTTTTTATAGAGTGATACAAGTTTAAATCACGATAAAATATAGTAATATATTTTTGATATCAACGAAACGGTCTTTATTAGATAGAAAATTTTATGACATTAATGTTTAAATATGATTTCGGCCATGTGGCCGCCACGGCTGCCACGTACAAGGCGCAATCTGGAACACCAATTTTCACAAACTTTTCGCAGCATTTGCGGCCGTATGTCGCCCATAACTCTTCGAATATTGATTTCCAGGTGTTCAATTGTTTGTGGTTTATCGACGTACACAAGTGACTTTACATAACCCTAAAGAAAATAATCCAATGGAGTTTCCTTGAGCAAATCAATTGTAGCGCCCGCTGTGTGGCACGTGGCTCCGTCCTGTTGAAACCACATATCAGCCAGATTAATGCCAGCTAATTGAGATACGAAAAAACTTCGAATCATTTTCCTATACCGTTCACCATTGACAGTAACATTCTGACCATCATCGTTGTTGAAGACATATGGGCCAATGACTCCGCCAGTCCATAAAGCGCACCAAACAGTAATTTTCTGTGAATAATGTTGCGACTAAAGCTAATGAATTCTCCTCAATCCAAATGCGACAATTCATCCAAAAATGGGCTTCATCGGAAAATGAAATTTTGAATGAACGAAGTGCACGATAAGTTTGACGAACAAAACAGTAACATTCTGACCATCATCGTTTTTGAAGACATATGGACCAATGACTCCGCCAGCCCATAAAGCGCGCCATAATTTTCTGTGCATGTAATGGTGTTTCGACAAAAGCTTGTGGATTCTCCTCTCTCCAAATGCAACAATTCTGCTCATTTACGTACCCATTCAACAAGAAATAGACTTCATCGGAAAATAAAATTTTGAATGGACGAAGTCCACGATAAGTTTGACGAACAGAACCATTATTTTGATTAACAATTTCCACAATATGCTCGCATTGCTCTTGTGTAAGTCGATCCATAATAAAATGTCAAAGCAAATGAAACAAAAAACAACTGTCAGCTGTTAAATGGGTCGTCAAATAAAGCAGTGATGCCAACTCAAAGTTGTATCACTCTATAAAAAACACCCTAGACTTTTCCGTTTATCAAATATTTGCTCTAAAAAACGTAACTACTAAATACCAATGAAATATATTTGAATTTAAATAAGTGATTATTAAGCAAAACAGTTTCATTTATGGCTCAAATCCAATATTATTGAGACTGTTTAATCAATAATCACTGGCCTAAATTAAATTAGGTGTCATTATTATTGAAGGGTTCCGATTTTTGGACAAATATTTGACAAGTATGGATACTTTTTAGATTTTCCCAGAATCGGATGAGATCTAGAATGGTAAATTTTGAGAGATCTCAAAAAACTAAGCATTTTAAATCGAATTCAGATTCATAGGCTAATTGTTCGAACTTAATTTAAATCTCAGAAAGAAGTGATGATAAATATTCCAAGGCACAAAGGAAAGTCAACATCACTTTTATTCAACTTACACAGCAGAGCAGAACATTTCTTAATAACTATTGAATAGCGTTTCCAATTGATTTAAAATTTTCCGAATGGCTGCATGTTGAATGGACTCCTTGAGAACATTTTTCCTTTCACTTTTAAAAAGAAAATATTAAAATGAAATTAGAGCTCATTCCTTAAGTGACAGTCCTAATAAATAAAATACACCAAAATAAGGGAAATGATAAATCAGGAAATGCCCTCTGGAAAGTAGCACTCAAACTATTTTGTGGTCTAAAATATTACTCAAGATCATGGACGATCAAATATCATTAAAAATTATCAAACATTTTTTAAAGTTTCCATAGAAGAACTTGTACTAGACTATCGATTCGGACCACGGCAAAGCTTCATTCATTACAATGTAGTCAATCAGATTCAAAGACTTTTCATATGCACATTGACTTTAATGTGACTATTTTTATAACAACTTTTGTTGTTACTAACTGTGAACTATACTTAAGCGTGTGAGTCACACAAGTTCTGGCAAACTTAACATATTTTTAAGTTAATAAATAACGCTCGTATCTCGACAGATATAAATCTTGATCTACATGGTAGTAAAATCAGTATTTAAAACTCTTAGTTAAATGAAAAATAGCTAATCAACAGTGTGTGTCCTCCAATACATGTACAGAAGAGTTAAAGATCTTTATTTACCGTTGGAGTCTTAAGTCTTTTGCTTAAACTTCTTGAATGTGTGTGTGTTTTTATTTTATATATTTTTGTTCATTATATTTAAATACTTCCTTTAGTGCAATTTTGCATGCACTATTAATAATTGAATTTAGTGATGGCTGTCGGTTTGGCGCCAACTTTATGTGGACTTTTCTATAAATTAAAGAAAAAAAAATTGTTCTATTTTTCAAACCAAAATAATTTAATGTTTTTTAATAACCGAAATCAATATCTATCGATTGATCTTTTAATTTTGTTTTATTTATTTAAATTTTTTTTTCTTGCCATAAATAATCGTAGAGCACAATTTGATAATGTTGTTTTATATTGTAGCTGCCGTATATTTACAGCCATTATTTCTTGTTTAATTACAAGACTCAAACGAACACAACGTTGTCACAATTATATTGAAACGTCCTTGTAAACTGAAAATCACGATTGGAAGAAACAATCATTATTTCCGCCCGCATATATATTTTTTTTTAATTTTTTGTTTGCTGCCAAAACAAAACAAAAAAATATGTTTTAAATGACAAAAATGTTGCACTGTTCGGCTGGAAGTGTGAGTAGCGCTAGACAAACCTTTTCTAGTTTTAGTTTTATATGTTCGCCAGCAAACATACGCCACTCTTATATATGCTTTTAATACCTCTATTATAATGTGTGGTGAATTGACAAAAAGGCTTTAATTGTTTGTTGCTTTTATATTGGCCATTTGGATGCAGGTTGACCTATTTGTTGCACTTTTGCGAGAGATATAGAAATACAAGTTGCAAATAAGTAAGCAATTTGCATATTAGAAGCTGTTAGCAACTATTTTTAGCAGAGAAACAACTTTTTATGATTTTCAAAATACGTCGCACATTGAGCACAACGAGGGTTATTTAACTGATTAATATAGGGTGTTTCTTATAGAGTGATACAACTTTGAGTTAGCATCACTGCTTTATTTGACTACCCATTTGACAGCTGATAGTAACTTTTTGTTTAGGTTGCTATGACATTTCATTGTGGATCGACTTACACCAGAGCAACGCGTGCAAATTGTGGAAATTTTTAATCAAAATAATGGTTCTGTTCGTCAAACTTATCGTGCACTTCGTCCATTCAAAATTTTATTTTCCGATGAAGCCCATTTTCGGTTGAATGGGTGCGTATATAAACAGAATTGTCGCATTTGGAGTGAGGAGAAGCCACAACGAATAATCGGCCTGATTACGATTGGCGTTTTTCGAGTACAATTTCGATAGTTTGTTATAGATTAAAGACAAAAAGCTGAATTTTTCTTTAGTCTATTCAAAATTGTCGAATTTGAAGATGAAAAACGCAAACAGTAATCAAACAGAATGTGTTGGGGCAACACGATCTTAAATGAAGAAAAATTTTGCGGACGTTAAAATTTTGTTCCTTCATTATCTCATATAGCATCCTCCCAAGATATTGTACTACATGTCGTGCAATTTAATTAAATTTAAACCAACTCATGTTGCTATAAAAGAGAAAGAGTACTAAGAACCCTAATATTTGAACTTCGTGCCCCAAATCACTTTAGAAGTGTGTTAAAATTGGCTTTAGCAAAAATACTTTCCTTTCAATTTGCCAACTTGTTTCATACGTTAAGACTTGACAGCTGCAAGTTTTGTAAGATTAACCATATATTTTTGTAGCGAGATGTGATGCATAACAGATTTTTCTTTTATGTCATATTATTGAGACGACCCTTATTAATATATATAGATAGATTGGGAATTGGCATTTAAACCTCTTCAAATTTTATTTTCATGCTGATTCTCCTTTCTCAAAGTTTTATTAAAATTCAAAGTGATCAGTTGAGAGGTTTTATCAAGTAAGAAGTTAAAAAAGGCAAGGTGCTCAGTGAGTTCTTGTTATGACTTAAATATTTGTTTTAGACTTCTCACTTATTAAAATGGAAGTTTGAAATAAATATCTTTAGTTATTATAAGAAGTGTTGGGTAAAGGCTCCCTGGTGATCTGCATTAGCCCCAGAGAAATGCGCAGAGGAACTAGCCAAAACCCCTTAACTGATAAATTTGAATTTTTTAGTAAGATTTTGGGAAAAAAGAACCAGCACATAATTAAAATTAAAGAGTTGGACAACCCCCAAAATATGAACTAAAAAACATTAATATTTTTTGATAATTTCCCAAGTTGAGCTTAAAACAAATAATTAGAGAGAAGGCAAATGAATCTCGCACTTCAGAAGTTTATGTTACATAAAAAGGACGTGGCTGCTGTGCGTTGCCGTCTTTTAGCAACAAAAAGCAATAAAATAAGGACAGATTGTATTTTTAAAACTATCATGAATCAATTCGGAATCAGTTTAATAAAAAAGTTACTATTAAAACAGCCAATTGGCATTTATGTGAACCATTTTTAAAAATTTTAAAACTCCAACTTGCAAGATTGTTGTTTTGATAGCAATTTAGAAAAAAAAGTTATTAAAAACCGAAAAAAAATCTAAATAAATTAACTTGAATAATAAATCTAAAGAAAAAAATGTGCTCGTACTCGTATTTATACTAGTTAAACAAGGCCTTTGAATGCAACTAAATAAAGTGAATGTCTTTTAGCAGCCTGCAAAAGGCTTAATGTTTTATTTTATTTTATTTTTCAATACAATTTGGTTGTCTAGCAAATTGTGCAATTGAACCACGCCAAAAATAACTGCAAGAAACTGAACCAAAAACTTTTAAAAGTACGACAACCAGAATTTAAGTATCACAAGAAACGAGCAGTACCACTTCAAAGCCACTCAATAATTTTGAATTTAATAATATTAAAAAAGCAAAACACACACACACACACACACACAGCTATGCATTAAAACACAAACATTCTTCCTTAACTAGACGTGTAATAACGTTGCCGTACGAGTACAATTTAAGTATTTTTATCTCGTACTCGTGTTATTTTTGTAAAAAATTTCATTTTTATTAAACACAAACATGTTGCTGACTTTAGCAAGAGTTTATAATTGAATTACTGAGCGTAACTTTTTTATATTATAAAGTTATTATTATATTTTATTAAACACTGGCCGGTTGTTATTTCTCAAACCTTAATTAACCTCAACAACAATTTTGCATGACAATTTAGTACCAGATTGTTCAAAAAAAATGTACTAAAAATAAATTGCAAATGATAGAAAAAAGTCTCAGCACGAAAATAAAACTTAAAGATAGACATTTATGTTGATCGTAGTTGAAATTGTTTTCATTCAATTTCTCACTTTAGAAGTTTTCAAATTTGAATTGAAATTTCAATTTGATACACTCCATCAATCATTAAACGACAAATTATTTGTCCCGATATAGTTTATTTTCTATTCCTAATTCATTTATTTACACAGTTTGGTGCGTTTTATACAACAATTAAATTAAATGCGTTAATTTGGTTGAATGCGTGTCGATTGTCTTTGAATGGTTTTTGTGCTGTTTCAATATCGCTGCAAATCTTTTGAAAGTCAATACATTTTCGTTTGTAATTTGGCATTGTTTGTCTGTCGCTCTGTCTTTGTGCCGATCAATCTATTTTATTGCTCTTAATGACTTAATATTTTAACAAGGCATTTATTCACCTTTTAAATATCTATTAATGTGTAAAAGCTGTTGTTAACTGTTAACTGTTCGTTGAAACTGTATGCCTTCAATCAAAATATTGGAAAAGATATATGTATATTATTTGAGTATGAAGTATGATATATCGGGACATATCAGATTTGAAAAGAAATAAAATATTAACACTTAAAGAAATATATAAAAAAAACACCCAACTTTATTTTTATGTATAAAAAATACATCAAATATTATATACAAGTGCATCTGTCCTTGTTTTAGTTACTTCCAACTTTCATGTTAAATGATTGTAAAACACTCGAAAGATAGAAAAAAAAATATTGTTACATTTTATATTGTGTATAACAGGAAAGAAACGAATTCAAGTAATTTTGAAGTAAAACACAAATTTTTCCATGAAATTGATTGATTGCTAGGGTTATGCAAAACAAAAGACTTAAGACACAAAACTTATAGTTAAGGACCACCAAACAAACATCTAAATAAATAAGTTTTTATGTGATGCATTATATTATGAACTGTTGATATAATGACAAACTTATGCAAATATTATTGTGGATTATGCGAATAGTCAGTGTAACACTTGTGCCAGTAGATGCTGTCATTTACTTTTCTTTTAACAAAACTTTGATAAATTGTCAACATCATTAGTTTAGTTATACAACAGGGTTATAATTACTTTGATACGTAAATATATTAGCGGCATAGTTTAAATGGCTTTAAAAAGACTTTTCTTTTAAATTTTTCAAAGAAAAGATGCATTAAAAGTGGTAAATGCTCAACAGAATTTCAGGAATTTTTAATAACAAATCATAAAGTTTAATTACAATAACAAAAGCATAATAAAGAATACAAAGCCAATTGTTATTTAGTGCTGCTCTCATGTTCCTTTAAAGAAAATTTTTAGAAAGAAAAATTTGTTTTTTGTTTTGGACTCAAGAAATGACCCCTACATATACAGTGCATTGGGGCAGAACTAGAAAGGAGAAGAGAGTGTTAAAATAATATATGAAGACAGCTTAAAAGTTAAAAAATTTCGTTGTAGATATTTTTCTTATATCGATTTTTTTTGCCACAGTTGGCGGCAAAGGAAAGTGACACAAATAAACCTTTACAATTCTAAAACTGCATCCGCTACTTTGCTCTTCCGGCTGGCTGAAAGAAAGCAGGAGCTAATCATGGTCCAGGAACCCTGGGTCCACCAAGGTCGGGTTCAAACACTCAAAACCAAGGGCTACAAGCTTACATGTGCCAATAATATCAGATCTTGCATTTTGGCTAAAAACTCTTTGAGTATCTTCATTCTATCTGAATACAGTGATGAGGACACCATTTCTGCAGCCTTCGTCATTAAGACAAACCGGCTACAATAAACACAATTCTGCACTAAAACAGATAAAAAAAATTAAACACCATATTCGTGACTGAGTACTCGGCATCTAAAGCATCGCAGTCTTATGTTCACTATTTCAGCCAACATCACCCTCGTAGTTAGAAAAAAATGTTTACAGTTTTAAAATAACACAAATTTTTCAGTTAAAAGCATAAAGAAATGTCAGTATGAGTGCAGCATTTCTAACGCCACTAGAATTTTATTCTATTTTCAATTGGTAGTTAAAACTTTGATTCCTTTTTTAATTAAGCCGTTTGTCTAAAATGATACTTCTAAGACACTTTACATTTATAAAATAATTTGGATTGACTGCTGTAGTCATCAATAAGGCTGGTGAAAACTCTATCGTTAGAATATAGAATATTGAAGAAAAGTAACTTGTCGACAGAAACAAAAACGGTAGCAATCGTTAACTCAAACTCAAAACGCTCTATTTAATATATTTATAGTTGTGTAGGAGATGTACAAACAAGAACTACTTATTGCAAAACCAACAAAATTTCCTATTGTAACATTAAGAAATTCATAATATGAAATATATTTGTTGTTACATGCATTTCATTGGCGCTTTGTTCCAAATCGTCAGTAGCCTTCAATCACAGTTTTGACAAGTTTCAAACTTCTCAACTTATCAAAAGACTTTTATAAGCCATTTGAGAATTCTGTTAATATATTAAATATAAAAATTCACAAACGATTTTAGAAAATCACATTATAATAAGTGAATATGAAATATGAATATGAAATATTAAACTTATACAAACCAAAACCCAACAAACAACTTTTATTCGATATGACTCTATTTTATTTTTCTACACCTTTATACAATTAGAAATCCTTTGGATAACAATGAAAGTATTTATAAGGCGAAATGAAAAATAAAATCTCAATTCAACTGTTAATAAATTAACTATTTGACATACTGTCATTGTGCTATTATAATATAATATATATAAATTTCATATTATAATAGTACAGTGACAGTATGTCAAATAGTTAATTTATTTACAATTAAGAAATTTATTTATTTATGTTTTTAATAAATTTTGTTTTCTCTTTCGATATTTTCTAATTACACTGCTCTGCAAAAAATAACTTTTTGTCGCGCCTTTAAATAAAACTATGCGTACTATATGGATTTTGATGTGCTAAGCTCGAATCCGTTTTCGGTTTTTTTCCATCAGGTCCAGATTTTTTTTATGGGCGTGGCAATTTTTTGCTCCTAAATTAGCCAGGTACGTAAACATATTTCACCCTAACTCGGGAACGAGTCATCCGATTTTAAAATCATCCGATTTTTCTTTATCTCTTATCGTTTTGGAAATATTCAGATATTTTATTCAAAGGCGGATTTGGCTGCTGAGCAGTGTTATGTATTTTAAAGTGTTGCACTTATTTTGTTGCTAAATTTTAATAAACAAGGACAGTTTAATGGGACAACAAAACCTTTCGTAGTCATTGTTTTTATGCAATAATACGATATTTGAAAAATGATTATTTCAGAATTATTAATAGATACGGCATTTTTAGGTTTGAATATAAATATCTAATTGACTAAACGTAATACATATTTTTAACAATTTCTGAGCAGTGCAACATAAAACGAGGAACAACGAAAAACATCTGGTTAAATTAAAGCATTTCGAAATCATTATTATTTTATCATTTGACATTTAAGCTGTCAACTTTAAGGCATTAAAAAAAACCTCACAAATAACCCACAGTACTTGAATTAAGCGAATTATGACATTTAATTTTTGTTATGAAATCTTTTACACGAAAATCATGTCTTCTATTAAATAATTTTTCTTTTATTCATGGAAATTTATATTTTCCCCGGTATATCTGAATAATAATAATTATCCACTCAATAATACCAACTTAAAATAACCAAAATAATTAAATACTTCCTACAGTGTTTAGAATAAATCAATTCTTTATACTCAATCGAGCAGAAAACTGCTTAAAATTAAACGATAAATTTGATAAAAGTACACAATTAAACTGCTGCAAAAACACCTTCACCAGCAGCGTTTTTAATTTATTTATTTCTTTTTGTTCTTTTTCCATCAATTTGCTTAACGACAGGAAATTTGATTAAACCCAATTTAAGCAGATATATTCCAAACTCAATACGCCAAAGTTTAGTTTCTATAGAAAAGTCGTGTGAAAAATACTTGAAACAAAATTGCGTTAAATTACATTAACACTTGGTAAATTCAAACAGTCCGTATAACCAACAAATTATTTGCCAGCTACTTTTGGATGCTGGAACAGTCCACAAAAGAGCAACATAACAAGCAGGGACATACGAAAGAATGGGTTTCTTTTAGTGGTTGCCAACAAAGGCGATCTTATTTTGTTGTTCAAGCAACAGCTCTATATAAAGAACACAGAAAAAAAAAGTACTGAAAAACAATGAATGGCGAATGAATAACATTAAAAGAGACTTCAGTCTAAAAGCAAAAGTTAAGACAATTTATTTGGTTGATTATGTTGACCTGATTCTTGGACATATTAGCGGGTGTTGTTGCATTTTTATGTTGCTAGTTGTTAGCAAAGAAAAACCCAAGTTCTTGGCGTTTATTGTTAAATGTGGAAAACTATAATAAAAACAAACAACAAACAATACAGAAAACAAAGCATTTAAATTAAAACACTGCTTAAGATTGCTCGTGGCCAGATACAGTGAATAGTTGAGTTTTAAATGTTTTAAGAATTGAGGTACGGTTAGATGTGTTTCTTTTTTTTTTTTTGCTGGTATCAAAATTAATTGTAGTTTCACTTTCAATTTGTTAATAATTTAAATATAATTGTTATGTTTGTTTGTAATTTTTGTTGCATGTTTGAGGCACGTTATTTTCTATTTCAACTTAAAAGAAGTACAGCATGGAAAGAAGATATTTTGGACTTTACTAACGCTTAGAATTATTTCCAAAATTTTGTTTTAGATAAATGATATTAATCAGTCCAATATTATTTTTATCAAAACACTGTAACAAACAACAAATTAATTAAAATATTGTACACATTCGCTTGTGCCTTGAAATATTTGCCATGTCTTTCTGAATTAAAAACACGTTGTGAGCAATATCCTTTCGCTCTTAATTTATAATAGTTCGTTGCAAATACTGGCATTAAAATTTTAGCTCCTGACTTGAGTTAATATATAAAGTAAACATTCAAACCAAACACGTTTGGGTTAAATAAAAATGAAACAAAAACTATGAAATTAGGACAATAAGAAATATAATCAAATAGCAACACTGAGATTTAAAATATGTTATTTTAAGGTATAAATTATTATTACAAATAGTGCAAATAGTGGTGATAAGCAAAATTATATATTGAACTCAAAAAAGGTTTGTAATGCAGATATACGATTTTCTATTTTGATTTGGAAATTTTTTTCATCAACCATGGATTCCATATAAAAATCTTTATTACAATATTTTCTTTTTTCTTACCGCTTCCAATCCTAAATAGTACTGATGATGAAGGCGTGGCAGCTTTTAACATCAGCAGTACGGCTCTACTGAGCAAATTGAATAACTAAATTGATGAGGACTTTTGTTTATGCCTGTTTAATATTTATTATGTTTTTTGAATTGAAAACACGTTAAGATCGCTACTTTGAAAACTGTACTGAATATATCTTCCGAAGTAATTTCGTATTTGATTATATCATTTAAGAACTTATATTTTTATTTAACAAATAGCTGAAAGGCTTCTTCCACAACTAGCAGAGCTGATAGAAAGACTTATATCCACTTGTTTGCATAGATATTTTTGCCAATTTAGTATATCAAAATTGCTTAACATATCTTAAGTACTTTACCCTTCAGGCAATCGTAATGAATTTTTGTAAAATTTTTATTAATTATATGGAACTGGTCTGTACCTTGCAGATCTAATTTAAATAAATCGTTCACAGCTTCAGCTAATGGAACATTTTGGATTGCAAAATCGATATGAGAAATTGAGGAATCGGTTACTGGATAATTTTATACAAATTTTTATCGAAATAGTTTTCTTTTAATTATTATTGCTTCCAGTGATATATTATATTTGAAAAGCATTCGTTCAAGTAGCGGAAAATTAAATATTTCCTAAAAGAAAAGAAACGTGTTTTTTTAGAGTATCAAAACTTTGATTTAGCGTCACTGCTTTCTTTGAACTCCTATTTAAGAGTTCATAGTTGCTTTTCGCTTAGTTTTCTTTGCAATTTCATTATGCGTTGACTTGCAGCAGAGGTACGCGTGCAAATTGTTGAAGTTTTTAATCAAAATAATAGTTCTATTCATCAAACTCATCCATTTAAAATTGTATTTTCCGATGAAGCCCATTTCTGATTGAATGGGTATATAAATGAGCAGAGTTGTCGCATTTGGATTGAGGAGAAACCATAAGCTTTAGTCGAAACACCATTTTACATCAGCAGAAAATTACTGTTTGGTGCACTTTATGGGCTGGCGAAGTCATTGACCCATATGTCTTCAAAAATTATGATGGTCGGAATATTACTGGACGTAGAACTGATTTTGCTGATATGTGTTTCCAACAGAACGGAGTCACATGCCACAGAGCGGGCGCTACAATTGATTTACTCAAAGAAACTTTTAATGAAAAAATAATTTAATGTAATTACCCAATCAGATGGCTACCAAGATCGTGTGATTTAACCCCACTGGATTATTTTCTTTGAGGTTATGTTAAGTCATTTGTCTACATCGGATACACCACAAATAATTGAACATCTGGAAGTCAACATTCCAAGAGTAATCGCAATCATATTTAATTTTTAATTTCATAAAATTTTCTTTCAAATAGAGCCCGTTTTATTGATATTAAAAATATACTACCTTGTTTTATTATGATTTAAACTTGTGTCACTCTATAAAAAACACCCTTTATTGGGATATGTTAAATGGCGTTAAAAACGAAAAAAGGTCTGGATGGGTAGAAGCGCCCATCAGACCAATTGTTAAAGAGCTAGGCCTTATGAAAGCTAATGTTTTTAGTGAAATTTTTTAATACGTTTTAGCATGAACTTCATTCGACGCGATATACAGGATTCACAAGATTTTAGAAAATAATTTAAAGTTCTTCGCCAAGCAACATTTAAAAGGTCCTTAGAGCACATCAGCGCTACACTGATGATCTATTTATTTGCATCAGTTTCTACACAACCATGTTTTTAAATTACGAAACATAAAATAAGAACAGAAAAATCCATATTTTAAGAAAATATTTGAATGCGGGAGCCATTTTCTAATTAAAATAGTGAAATTTTTCATCACAATTGCAGAAGTGTGCATATGAATTTAGCTTATCCTTGATAAATCTGACAGTTTTTTTTTTCGAGTATCTAATTAGTTCCATAATGATGAATATTAACTTGTTACATTCCAGAATTAATTCTTGTTTGTGTGGTTTAATGATGCATTAAGTGGTAACTTCTTCGCTGTGCAGAAAAGTGCGGATATTCTGCACTTACTTGCATTTACGCCTCTTTCCTTGATTAAAAAAAATAGAATCATGAATAGAGCACTTCGTTGACCAGCCTATAGATTTTGCAAATATTTTGACTAGTTTTTGTAGTGCAGACCAAAGTCGTTGTGCTGACTAAACTCTTATGCACTCATGCCCCTGGCTGTTGGAGTTCAATTTGGAATGATTTCTCTATTGCCAAATAATTTTAGTATATTTTTCAGACAAAAAAAAAAAACATGATTACTTTTGTATTGATAACTCTATTCAGTTTTGATTACAAGTTTTCAATTTTAAAATTTCTGCTCTAGTTGGTCGTTAAGAATTTTAAAAATGATTTTCCGTTTTAAGTTTTTTATTTTGATGTTATTATTTTATTTCATGTCGTGTATATATGATTTCTTTGATTAGTTCGTTTAATTTTGTTTGGCTCTTTGCGCTTGTATTTTCCAAATTATTATAAAGGGTTTTCCATTAAGGGCCTGCTATGTTTGGATGTAAATAAAACAAAGTGGGTTGTGAGATGTCATCGGAATTTCTTATATTTATGAAAAACCTATTGATGCCATTATAAGTGGAGTATAATATTTAATAATGCGATTGGACTCTCTGGTACAGCTCATAGGAAATGTTAAATTTTATATAACCCTGGGACAAAAATTAGACTGAATTTAACCAATGGCGTGGGTTCCTTTGGCTTTGAGGGCCACTGTGGTTTGTGGCTTGTTCGCGTACACCTGCGACTTAAGAACACTGTTACAAGTGAAAGTCTTAAAGGATCAAATTGTAGGAATTCAGTGACTAGTTCACACCATTTCCACGTGAGATGACCGTGTCACCAAATCGCTTGTCCAGAATATTCCATGTGGGTACGCAGTGTCTACTGTTGAAACTACATTTGGGTGGTGTTCAGATCATCCAATTAAGGACAAAAGAAGTTGGTAGTCATCAGCCAGTTTTATCGGATTTTCTTGCATAATCTCACAGACACCGGAAATATTTTCCGCATATCTTGCGTTTTACTTGTGAGTGTTGGTTAAACGTTTACTGAAGCAGCGGTTTCTAATTTATCCAGTACATTTTGAATAGGGCTCTCGGTAATACGGTTATGTTGACCGCAAAGAGGGCGCTTGGCGTTGCCCTAAAGTGATGTCGAATGCCACACCCGTTCATGGCGATTTGACACAACAGACTGAACAAATAACAACTAACTGGGGAAAGTTCGTAGAACCCTGCCAGAAAACCCTTTATTACAGTATAATTGTCTGATTCTTGTGCTTATTTCTTGTATGAAAAAACACTTATAGATTGTTTTTTTTTCTTATTCACTAATTCAAGGTTCTTTTGATACTTTAATTATAAAGAAAAAGAGAAAAAATATTATGACTATTTTTATAGTTTTTTTATGCAAAATATTTGTTTTTGTTCAAACATGTTGCCGATTTACATTATTTTTAATTGTAATTGGTTTCTTTTTCGAGATCTTAAAAAGTTTATTGTACTGCTAATTTAAATATTTTCGAAAGCAATTGTCTGTTTTTGCTTTTGTTCGCTTGAAATTTTCGTTAAAACTAAAGAGAAAATCAAAACGTTTTGCATAACGTATCAAAGCCAATTGTAATTGTAGCACAATTTCATTTTCGTACGTAATTTATATACTTGTAATTTGTATCTAATTTATTACATTTTTTAAACAAAACACCCACTTGTCAGTTGGATTATATTAATTTTAGGAAACTGTAAAATTATGATGATTGCTTGCGATTAATATTCATCTTATTTACAAAGTTTCTTTTGTTGTTGTTTCTCTTGCTGTTTGAGCCAAGTTGGAGAATTCATTTCAAATATTTTAACCGCTCCTCTATTGACCACACAACAATTTATATGTGATAGTCCCGCATATAAAAAAAATCATTAGAAGAAAAAATTGGGTTTCATGGCGGTTGCTCAGTTTATTAATTTTTTAGGTCAGAAGACTTCGAACGCTACGTCAGAGCTGACTTTATGGTGTTGGGCAATAATCGTTTTGCGGCAAATGAAAGATGATGTGATGCTCATTGTTGTGTTTGCTTGTGCTCTATATAAACCAAACAACTCTATTCTTTAACGAATCCTTGGAAAAAACATTATTTTGGCCCTAAATACCTGACTTAATAGGTTACAATATTTCAATATTTATCAAGTATATGGCAGTTTAATCGAGTTTTAGTTTTAAATAACTGCATTGTGTAATATTTGATATTTATAACAACATTGTTGAAATAAATTTTTATAATTCAATTTGAACAAAAGCATGGAATCTGTGTTAAAGCAGAAACTAAGTTAAAGCACAGGCAACATTAAATTGATTTATTTAAACCACATACTCTAAGCAACTCCTAACAATTAAGATTCCAGTAAAAACATCAGAAATAACCACAATCGAATTGAAATGCAAAGAAGTAATTTTGACAAGAAATTCCAAAACCTTAACATGAACAAATGAAGAATATTTTAATGAGTTCAGCCGTATACACAAGAAGAGATAAATGATTTTAAATTGCAGCGCCTTTCCAGCAAAAATGTACTCATGGAATACTGCTAACTCTGTGTTAACAACTTTAAAATTTTGTGTTAATGATTTACAGTAAAACTGAATAGGAAAAATAATAAAAGATTATCAGCTTTTTAACAGCAGCAATTTTAAGTGACGTTTTTCATTTATCGTCAAACAAACAGCAAGCAAATGTTGTTGTTGCTGTTATTGATAATGTTGGTTAACGACAACATCAGCACTGCGCAACAGCAGCAACTGCTGCCTAATGCTGCTAATTCTGCAATAATTTGGACTAACAAAAAACCCACAACCATAAAAAGTGTAAGAAAAAAAAATTAAAAATAGAAAAAAAGGTGATTTTCGTTAAACATGAATTTTTAGAAGTTTTGAATATGATCACTCGAAGTAAATTGAAATATTTATAAAGGAAATGTAACAAGAGCTGGTGTAGCAGACTCGTAAAGCCACTATGAGAAGGTAAATAAAATGTTGTGTTATCGTTAGTGTTCAGGACAAATTTAAGATAAAAAGTTATAATTGTTTACCACCAGAGATGCAAAATAAAACTCAGAAAGAAACTTATATTTTCTTAGAGAAAAATTTATTAAATAAAATTAAATTAAAAAAGAACCTTATAGCCGTTACATCCCCTGCCCCCGTGCATATAAATCTATAGTGATTCCTTTTTACCTGTTGGCAGTTATCACTGCAAAATAGTTAGAACTGAAGGATAAAAGCTCTCAGCACTTTCATAATTCTATTTTTGGATTGTTCTACATTCTCAAATTAATACGAGACTGACTGATAATACCAACAAAATCATGAACTTAACCCTACAGTTACAACATTGTGTAGGCTATTAAAACACTCCAAACAACTTTTGAATATTTTTGATTATTTCATTTTTTACGCTGCACAGTTATCGCATAAAAACAGCGTTTGAATTTAACCACAAAAAATAAATTGCATGAATAAATGCCCAAATTGTAACAATATTTCTCAATCATTAAATACCAAAGAGAATTTCAAATAATTGTACGTCCGTACGTTTGTCGATCTAAGTAACAAACAGCCTGTCTGCTTGTCCGTCTGGCACATGATATGACAAACCGCAACACAAAATAAGAGAAATAACAACAACACCAACTAGCATAAGTTTAAAACTTACAAGATTAAATATATAGAAATAAAATTCAAACAAAACTTGCTACGAGTGCATTTCAAAGTTGTCATTGTATTGAAATCATATCATTATTTCTGCCACCCATTGAAGAAAGATACGAATTTAAATGCAAGAAATAATGTGGAATATGTTAAACCCACCTCTATATATACAAATCAATGCATTTTCATACGTTAGCAGTTTTGCTTTAAGCCGAGTTTATATGACTAACTCAAACGTTAGTTGCTTGTACTACAGCGCCAGCTCGAACTTTGGCTAAACCACTAGCACGATTTTGTATTAGCAAAAACAGCACTACTTTAGCTTAACTGTGTTGGCTGTAGGTGTCTGCAAAATGTTAAACCAACAGTTGCTTTTGCTGTTGTTGCTGTTGTACTAATACAGCTTTTATTGTTTTGTTCTGTACAATGATTTTCCTTTCATTTGTATTGTTTAAGTTCTGTTTTTAGCCAAATCACATTGTTGGCTTTTGTTTCCAATTGCACGCGCCTTGTAGTTCTTTTTTTTTTTCTCTAACTACCTGTACTTGTTGCTTTTCCTTTGTTATCGTTTCTTAAGTAATACACATGTTACCGTTGTATTCGTTACCACAATTTGTTAAGAAAAAAGCTTTCAATCTCTGCTAAGGTCGTTTAATGATCTCAACCGAAATAACAGAGTAAAAGTTATTGTTATTAAATAAGAGTTAAAAGAGATTTAATATTTTAAGAGTTTCTCTTAAGAGACGTAAATTTTTGATTTAAAAAAATTTTAACGCAAAAGAGTAAATATTAATTATGAGTATTAATTACTTTTGCTTCCAATAAGCAGCCTTCAAGTAAACATTTTGGTATTAAAGCGTAATTCTCATATGAACAATAATAATATTATTAATAATAATTACTATTATAACACAACAAATAATAATAATAATCAATATTATTGCTATTATTATTATTATTATTATTATTATAGAATTTTACATTCTCAGCTTATGCTGGAATTGACGTACCGGGTCTGAGAGCAAACGTTACGCTCTGTGGGGATATAATTCATCTTTTATATCCGTTATCCTAAAGTTTCCCTCACGATCGTTGTTGCTTTTATTAGAATTGCCTTTTGCATTTCGGTTAATATTTTTACATTAAGGTCTAATTTTTCGATTGCACACGTGGTTTCTTTGGGTATTGTTCCCATAGAGCTTATAACTATTGGTAGAATTTCTACCTTGACTAGATTGTGTGTATTCTTAATGTATTGGGCAAGCAGTATATATTTAGATTTTTTGATGGCTATGGTGTCTTCGATATTAGTATCATATGGTATGGCGAAGTCAATGATCTGGGCAATTTTTCTTTGTTTATTTATTACTATCATATCTGGTCTATTGGGTATATTTGTGTCTGGTGGGTTGTTGGTTAGTATTGATCTATCCCAGTAGATAATATATTGGTTATTTTCAATTATTGGCTTAGGTTGATATTTGTAGTACTGTGTTGTTGGCTCATTAATATTTAGTCTATTTATAATATTTATATATATTATCTTTCCGATATTGTCATGTCTTTGCTTGTAATGATTCGGAAGTAGGGTTGGACAGCTGTTAAGTAGGTGCTGTATGGTTTCAGGCGTATTACCGCACCTTCGGCAACTATCGTCTGTTACTGTACTGTCTCGAATTATGTACTTCCTGAAGTTCTTTGTTTGTATTACTCCATCCTGAATGGCTATAATAAATCCTTCGGTTTCAGCAAAGACGTTACTATATTTAAGCCAATTGTTAGTATTTACTACATCTACATAAGCCTGATTGATCAAGTTTGGGTACTTTCCGTGCAGCGGTTTTGATTTCCAGTCTTGAATGAGGTTATCTATTGTTATTTGAGTATTGTTGTCATTGTTTTTAAGATTTAATGGAGTTAGGTTGTCATCGGCATTCACGAGTCTTCTGTAGAGAGTAGATACTGAAGCTTATGTTTTAAAATATTCTATTAATTTTATTAACTGTTTATCGTGTAGTGTCTTTATATTTAGTATTCCTTTATTATTATTATTATTATTATCATTATTATTATTATTATTACTATACAACAGTAATATCCTCAGTACAATTTATTAGAAGCACCACTATGGTTACTTATGGGGGACCCAGGCGGGGGCACATTAAGAAGAGTCCTTCTTCCTTGGAGGAATTGTTGTAGTGAAAACACCACTCGGTGCAGCTGGCGACGGTCACTGTAAGTTCGAAAGTATTTTAAACACTTCTCCCTCGAAAAAAAAAACAACAACAAAATAGGGTGGGCCGTTTAAATTTTAAAATCTTATACACCAAAAACGGTCTAAAATTTCGCCAAATTTGTTTTTGTGCTGCGAAGTAAAATTGTTTCGGTTGAAGATGAAATATTATTTCATTTATATGGCTGCCACGGCTGGCCCCATACGATCGGACACATTTTTCATATCGAAGAGAGCTTTTGCTTGAAATGTTCCATGTTTGAGAACAATAATGAATTCAATTAACATGGATTCTCAGTCAGACTCTCAGCAACAGCTTATATATTTTCGGGTGGACGCCTGTGCGAACTCACTCCAGTCTTGGCGCATCAACAATGAAACCAGTTTCACGATCAACGCCTATATCGGGCACTGTTGATCCTTCTCTGTGCAAACTTTTTGTACGATATTTTCACGGTGTTTCATCTTCAACGATGACATAAGTGTTAAATAATAAAATTATAAGTGTTAATAGTGAGAATTTGGCTACTTTTAAAATATCGGGACTGGCAACGATTTGTTTATATTATGATATCTCCAGGGCTACTTTTTTAGATCGAGCTGCCAAAAACTTTTACGCTTCTCAATCAAATTACTTTGCAGCAGCAAGTAGAGATTTTAAAAAAGCTAGATGATGGTATTCAAGGAAAACGATTGGCGCAAATAAAATATTTAACCTACGAAATATAGACGCTGTTGCGAACGCAAAAACATTATATCAAACAATTATCTAGATATATTTTTCTCTTTAAAATTCCCAAAAACAGCCGACATTTCGGTTAAGTTTTTCGAGATTTTACATGATTTATTTTATATTTATTTCGACAATTTATTGTACACAACATAAGAAGTTGTATAATTCAAGTTGTGTAATTGTGTTCTCTTTATCAGGACCATTTTAATTAAAACTTTCATTGAACTATTTCAGGCGTTCTAAGAAATTTCTTTAAACAATCTTAGAAAAAGTATTACTTTATACTTCGTATTCGACAGGGCTAAATCTAGTCACTTGAGCTGTCGAAGCCGGCTGTTATAAATTCGTCTGGGGTGGTATGAAACAATTTCCTTAATTTTTTTTACTTTTCAAACTTCTTCAGCAAAAATTTCTGCTCTTTTCGAATTATATAAAATTTGCTCAAGAGAATTATCATGACATGAGTTGAGCCACATCCTTAAAGTTATTTCACAATATAAAAATATTTTAAAGAACAACCATAATTTTTATCAAACCAACAGCTTTTAAAAATAATATTTGTATTTTTGCTCAAACTTTATTTTGTGAAGGGCTTAAATTTTATGGCAATAAACTCTTTGCAACAGGTCTGTAGATATTTGCAAGCTTTTTAAATTTAATCTCATCTGAAGTAACTTGAAAGAAGAAAAAGCTTTTAGCTCCACACGATGTGTTTAAATGGTAAAATCTTTGATAGCCAGCTCTTAAATATACTTTTTACCAGAGAGCTTAAGAATACGTTTTGTTTAACGGCACTTTAAGAGCATTTCATATGGCTTTTGAAAATCTTAATTCAGTCACGAAAATATGCAAAACAAATACCAAACTTTCAAATGCAGCTTAACTATTGTGCATACCAACACTTAAATAAGTCTCTATATGTGTGTGTTTGTATCTTTATGGAGTAGTACTTTTAAGCAGCTGACTTCTAGTGTCTGTGTATTGAACACATGCACAAGTAGTAAAGTTGAGAGTGTTGGTCATAGTGTTTGGCTTTTATTTCTATGAATATGAAGTGGATGTTGTATTATTTTTGCGCACACGAAAGCTAAAAACGTATATTTTTTCAAGATCCACTTAAGACATTTGAAATGGCAAATAAACAGTTTAAGAAAAGTGCTCGTGCGCAAAGCACGTCATAGCGGTAGACAAAGAAGTTGAGCTAAAATTTTAAAAATAAAATACTTTACTGTGGAATTTTTATATTATAGGCAATTCAAGTGAATTAATTAGTTAACGGAAGAAACAATAATTCAATAAATTAAAGATGTAAACCCAAACGAATTCAAACTGAATAAAACGAACATAAAGTAAAAGATAGATAACGATATTTAAGATTAAATTAATATAAAAAGAAAGTGTTTGTTATTTAAATGCTGCACTTAAAACTGTTTTAAAACATCTTTTTCTTTAACAATATTTTTGTTTCTTTTTCAAAACGTTACCTGCTAAAGAAATGCATTGCCGTTGCTGCTGGCTGAGCAAAATCAAGAAAGAAAATATATGAAAAAATAAAGAAAAGTTTAAAACTTGCGTGAAACATTTTCCCCTCTTTATCAACAATTTTCTTTTAATGTTTATTTTGTGTGTTTTCATTTTCTTTTGAAATTAAAAGATTTTATTTTTTCTATTTGGATCGTCTAACGTGTTTTTATCTCGATAAGTCGTGGTGTCTGTGCTGTTTTTTTGTTACACTTGCCACAAAATCTAAATCTCCAGACATCAGCGTCATTGATTTGTTTCTGCTTTAAACTTGTGCAACACAAACTGTTTGTTTTGTTACCATTTCTTTTTGTTGTTATTTCACATCTAATTTGGAGTGCGTTTCAAAAGAAGTTTGAATGCAAAATAACTGACAGCATCTCTTTTCATTCACTATCAACAACTTTTAACTTTATAATCCACTTACCTGGCAAACTCCGTACAAGTGAAATATAAGAAAATCTTGTTGTTAATCGATTGCTGCAACTCACTTCTACTATCATATGCAACAACAGCAACGACTGTTACAACATAACTACCACATTTCGAAGCAAGAAAACAAGAAACTAAACGAAAAAAATAAACACATTCATAAAAAAATCAAAGCAATAAGAAAATTAGTGCAACAACTATAACGAATAGAGAAAAAGAAAAAAAATCATATTAATATTGTTTGTTGTTGAAATTTTAGCTTCTTTAATTGAACGTGTAAGAAAATCATAAAGTGCACCGCAGTGTTTTTGAGAAAAATATTTAATAAAATTTAACAACAAAAAAAAAAAAGGAAAAAACGTATCAAAAGCAGCAAATAAATTTATTTTCCAAAACAGAGAGAAAAAAATATATGAAAAATAGTTGCATTATTTTATGTTGCATTTTGTTTAATTTGCTGTGAGAAAAATTTTCTTTTTTCTCCAATTCGCGTGAACTTTATTTCACAAAAATACTTATTCACTCACAAGTTTTTGTTGTCTGGATTTCAACACGGCTCATCTTCTTCAGCATTATAAATAAATAAACTAACATGGCTTTGCAACAAAACGTCAACACCTTCTTGTGGTTATTTGGATTATTCTGTGTAATTAGTAATTCAGGTAAGACGATTTTTGGGGAAAATTAACAAACAACGATTTCAATTTGTTTGCGAAAAAGAAAATAAATATATAAATGGAAATATCAACGAATAGTTTCATATTTGGGATTATTTTTGTATAAAAATCTCTTTGAACTATTTTGTAGTTGACCATTTAAATGGTAAATTTCGTGTTAGGAAATAAGTTGGTTGTAAAATGATGAAAGAATTAAATTTTATATTTTTTTAGTAAAAAGTTGGAAAATTTTAACAATTCCATGTTACACTCTTGAATGAAGAATTTCAATTAAGAAAATTTACTAATCGAAATCAACCAGATCATCTGCAGTGATGAGACCCACTTTCAATTGACAGCCTCGTTCTTGTGATTTAATGCCGTTCTCTGAGGTCATTCGAAACACCGGGTTTAAGTGAATAAACCACAAACAACTGACGCTCTGAAAGATAAAATTTCATAAGATAAGCCAGACTTGGTAGGAAAAGATTGTTCGAAATTTTGTGAAAGGAGCGGACGTCTGATATAAGAAACTTTATCGGGATGTTAATAAGTTACAAATACTTTCTTTATTTTTTGAAATGTTTAAGGTTGGAAGGCAAATACTCTGAATACTGTATTCCCACAATTTGTCACAGTGCTGTTCTTCAACTGTGAATTTGATATTATTTTTTTAAATGATCCATTTTATTCTTGGAGCAGGTCCTATTTTATTTAAAATATGTTTATTGATAAAATGTGTTATCAATACAGAAAAATGATTTTGAATGCAGCGAAACATATATATATATATATATATATATATATATATATATATTCCGACAATCAATGCGTCATAATATACCAGTAGAAACAATGTTTTCAGAGGCCATCACACCTTTTTCTTATATATCATTTTCTTATGGAATTACACCGTACAACGAGATATACATAATTAAAGTTAACTATGCACTTCAGTTATTTAAACTGCAAGAAACAGCTGATATTTAGAACTTTATATATAATTTTCTTCCTGATAGGAAAAGTTAATATTTCTAAGAATCGGGAAGTTATTGGTTTTACTCTATTTTAAAAAAGATTTAATCCTCATGAGATCTCCACGTTTTAAAATCCTAGGAAGCTTTTCTAACTAATTCTGAGAGTCATTCATTATGTCGGTATGTATGTGTGTTTGTAAGCTTTTGCACGGGGGGCCGAATTAAGATTCATTAGCTAATTGTTCGAAATTAATTAAATCTCAGAAAGACATGATGATAAAAATTCCAAGGCACACGAGAAAGTCAACATCAGTTTTATTCAACTTACACAGCAGAGCAGAACAGTGACTTTCCTGTGTGCCTTGGAATATTTATCATCATGTCTTTCTGAGATTTTAATTAATTTCGAACAATTAGCCAATGAATCTTAATTCGATTTAACATAGCAATATAAACTGTTCTTTAAAATAACTACCATGATATTAAATTTTGTTGATTGAGGACGCTGTTTGTTGAAGCGTTTAACACCAAGAGAGCAGCCTCGACTCTGCCCTCATTTATTAATATGGCATGGAGTTTTTCCTCTCTGTGGACGGTTGCCCAATTATTGCCGAAATGATTCAGTGATGAAGACTTAGCACTGGTAGCTAAACCCTTCAGACAGCGATTGGTATGAGCAATTTAGAGTATCCTGCTTCATCGGTGTTGTAGAGGATATTCTCCAGGGAAGTAAAATGGCTGCAATAACTTCTGTTACCTCTCAGCACTATCAAATTCATTCTAGTTCAGGCACAATGTACTGCCTTGTGACGAATATTGCATAAGTCACTTGTAATTCAAATAAATAACTGCGTTTTATTTATAAAACTGCAAGTGCTGGTATAAGAAATTTTGTGCAAAGACCCACATTTAAGATTTAATTATTAATACTGAGAGACAACTTAAGATTGTATTATGGATATATCGTAAAATAGGGGATTGGCCAAGCTAAAGTACTTTCTTAGAAAGTAGAGCTTGAGAGAAGTACTACATAGACGCCACTGTTTTAAGTCGTATGGAGCTGAATAAATTTATATATTTAAACACTGTGCTTAAAGATATCCAATAATTTAAAAAAATATTCTTTTTATTTAGTTCTCTTAAATAATATATGAGTCACAAGAAATTTCGACAAGATCACAAAAAAAAAACTTAGTCATCTGGTCCACTACATCGAAAGAGATTTTCGATTCTATGATTTCTATATAAAAGAAAAAAATTTAAAAGCGGTTATTTCCATATAAAATTGAAAAATTGGACACAACGATTTGGATGAAGGTCGGTCGATGGGTCTTTTTTGTTCTGTTTAGCAACGGAAAAAAAATAGGAAGAGTTTTCTTCCAAAGCCAAAATAGTTCCTTTATTTGGGAAAAGTATGAGCAAACTTTTCAAATTCCAAAAACTCTATATTTTAGTCTGATTTTCATAGTGACTCCTCCAACTGTTGTTAAAAGATGCCGAAACTTTAAATACTGTTTTTTACCTTTTTTTCTAAAGTTTTAAGAAAAATAATCTTAGTTCGCTTGATACATATTTCAGCCAAAAAATTATAGACGTGCTGTGATTAAATCCTTTTTTTAGAATTTCACAACTGTGCAGGCATTATATTTTTCCAAAAAGTAAAAATTGTTATTTTATATTTTGTAGCCCAAACAATTCCTCTTAAATTCCATAGGACTCAATTTTCTATATGAGATGGTTTTTGAGATTTTAAAAAAAGAAACTGATTATGTTAGTACAAGTTTTTGGGAACTGTCGTTTCAACTCTTTAATTTTTATTTTCGTACTGCTTCTTTTTTCCCAAAACTTATATTAAAATTCAAAGCGATCAATTGATTAAATTCGGTGAAATTGTGAAATCTTTAGCATGACAGAACTTTAACAAAAATTAAAAAAACTTTTTCCTTTGATATAAATATTGAGTAGAATGAAAGAAACCCTTTGGCAGAATTTCTTTCAAATCGATGAAAGCATGTAACATCGTTTGTTTAACAGATAATTGCCATAGACACTTCTATCATAATAAAATATATTCAAATAGTTTTCCGAAAACTTGTTGTTTTATTACCAATTAACATCGATCATTATAGTTGAACCACCCTTTAGTTATGAGAAAAAAGAAACGACCGACTGGTAACAATTATTTTTGCGCCTGCTCTTGCAAAATTTATGGTTAAATTTTGGAAAATTTTTTCTATCCCTTCAATTTTTAGTTTAAGCCCGACTGACTTTTTTTGTTAAATAAAAACGAAAGTTAAATTTCAGTGGGCACTATTATATTTAGAACAGTCCATGTTACATACACAGAGAAAACTTTTGTTGATCACTGTCATTAATGACACATAATTTCCAATTGCCAATTCGAATAACATTTTCTTAAGGCGTTTTCTTTGCTGGAAAATGTGTTACATTTTTTGAAATCTTTTGTAATTTGTGGAAAATTGAAGGATTTTTAAATTAAAACTCGTAAAGAATGTTGAATTAATTTCTAATTAATTCCTTATTTTCAAATGACAGCAATTTTCTATTAAAAGGTGTACAAAATGTTGCACTCTTTTCTAGAAAAGAAATCAACATGAGACGTAATTTTTAATGTGTTGTCTTTTCTCTGGCTAATTAATTATTTCATGACTAAAAGAAGTATTGAAAAGAAATCTGAATAAGCACTAGTTTTTAATGAACACTGACACTTCTGACAGTTTAATGTCTCCATTTACATCGCCCATTAATTAATATTATTGCATTAATTCTATCAACGATTTCGTCATCCTAAAGCAAATATGCGCGTACATATTTCCTCATGCAAAACTGGCCCAAGAAAACTTTTACTTTCTGTCCACTTGAAAGTGCAAAAAAACACCAACTTTTAGTTTCAGTTTTCTTGTGTTACAAAATATTCTGTTGCATAAATTATATAATTTTATTGTTGCTGCCGTTGTTGTTGTTTCATATAAATGTATATGGGGTACAGAAAAAAAAAAAACAATTACGCATACCAACGACCATAATATAATACAAGTTTACATGCACACACAAACACACTGACATGTTTATAAATATATTTTTTTTTCTTACAAAATGCAAATTAAATACTTTTTGTACTTAATGCTTGCACTGCTCTACAGTAAACTGGTCGTAACATTATAACATTAAAAAAAAAATTATATGCAAAAACACTTATAATTTAATTTCTAATTACAAGCACGTAACACAAGTAATCGACATGTGTTCCACTTTCATTTTTTTCTGTTTTAGTCCGTTTTATTTCTTGTTGAACTTTTTTTTCTGGTATGAGTGTTTGTTTTTTTTTTTTTTGTATATCTGATTTAGTAACTGCATTTTTTCAATCAAGTCAGATTTTTTTATTAAATAATATTAATTTCATAAAACTGCAAATTATTTAAAATTTATTGTTTTAAGTACCTTAGGAATTTTTTTGATTTGGAACGTTTTTATTTGAATTGCGGTAGTTATTGAATTTATAGACAGCCAATCTATCTGAGTTATTATGATTAGAAATGTGTTAAGCAGGAAACTATTTTTCAATTTCTTATTAACTGTTTTAATGATATGTAACAGCCGTTAGAAGTGTCGGTAAACGGCTAATGAATATACAATTTTATATGACTGTAAATAAGTGATTTCCATGTCAAAGAAACTGATAGAAATGCAAGTATTTGAAAAAACGTTTCCACATGATAAAATAATTTCATAATGTATTTCTTTCTTCACTTTTTAAGCCAATTATTTAATAACCATTAACATTGTTATCACCGTTGTTCATTTTAATGTTATTAATAATTACAGCACTTGTTTCATAACTCGTGTAGGTAAATGTTTTGCTGGTGAAAAGGTGTTACAAATAAAAACTATTTATTATTTATAAGGATATTTATATGGCAGCAGGAACTTTGGTAAAATACCTCAGCTACATTTAAGAAATCGCTGATGTTATTTACAAATTACAAAAATTAAAAGAACAATAAAAACATTTCAGTTTCCTATTTTAAGAGATCCTGCTTATAGTGGCCGGTTAATGAAGTTACATAAATCATATATTTTAAAAGTTTGCTTTTCAGAAAAGTTTTTATTTAATTAAAATCAGCCATAAATTAAGAATGATAAGGCAACTTGAAGTTTACAGCAAAAACTACAATTAAATAACTTCTTGCAATAAAATGAAACGAAGCGAAAAGCAGTATAAAAAAAAAAAACTGGAAGCCAGTGAGAGCTGTTGGCTAAAGTACTTAAATCCTTAAATAAAAAGCCGAAGGTGATGAGTTCAATCTCAGTCAAATCAATGTTATCGAACTTTTCTGATAAGACTTTAGATACGTTAAAAAAACTATTAATATTTCAGTTTTTATTTAAACAATAAATTAAAATCATATTATTAAAACTCTTTAATCTTAATTATATACTCATTCTTTTTTCTCAAAATCTTACTAAAAAATTCATAGTGATCAATTGAGGGGTTTTAGCCAGTTCCTAGGCGCATTTCACTGGGGCTAATGCAGACCATCAGGGAACCTTTACCCAACATTTCTTAGAATAACTCAAGATATTTATTTCAAACTTTCACTTAAATAAATGAGTAGCTTAAAACAAATCATTTTTGGTCGGAAAAACTAGAGTGTCCAACTGCATTTAACTAACTTTAAACTTAATCTGCATCTCAAAAATGCGGCCTAACAATAAGAGCAATTAAAGTTGTATAGGGTTCGCAATCTAACGATTTTTTTTTCAACTTGTGCTTATTTCGTGAATGGTAACACTTAGCTCATGTCTGATTTGACAGATAATTAGTTTTATCCTTCCGCTGAACGAATATATAATATGAGTGTATACGCTTGAACAACGCTGGGAAATATTGCCTGCGATCGACTTACAAAAGATACCGATTTTGCCACAAAAAAAAAAATTATCTTTTCAGATGAAGATCATTTTGATCTTGGCGGGTATGTAAACAAGCAAAATTGTCGCATTTGGGGCACAGAAAACCTGCACGCATACATTGAAAAGCCGACGCACCCAAAACGAGTCACTGTTTGGTGCGGATTTTGGTCCAGAGGCTTAATTGGGCCATTTTTCTTCGAAAATGAGCAAGGAGTGGCCGTTACAGTCAATGGCGATCGTTATCGGGCCATGTTGAACAAACTTTTGTTGGAAAAAATTGAAGAGGAGGATATTGGCAACATTTGGTTTCAACAGGACGGTGCTACGTGTCACACAGCCGAAGCTACACTCGAGGTTTTGCGCCCTGTTATTGAAGATCGCATTATCAGCTGTAGAGCTGATGTCGTTTGGCTACCTCGGAGTTGCGATTTGACACCGTTGGACTATTATTTGTGGGGTGCCGTCAAAGATAAGTGTTACGCCGACAAGCCAGAGATAATTGACGCTTTAAAGGACAATATTCGTGAAGCCATTGGTGAAATACAGCTGCACACAATCGATAATGTGCTTAAAAATTGCGCGGATCGTGTAGGCATGCAGTAGCCTACCGAGGCAGCCGTTTGAATGAAATTATTTTCCATTATTAACCGGAAGGATTGTACTTTCAAATAAAAAATTAAATTTGAGAAAATATACAGGCGGAGCCTGTATAACAATTTGAGAGGAAATCAAATTTAAAAATTTTATTTTTTAATGGCCTTCTAGTGCGTGGATCTGAACTATGTGACAGAGAAAAGTTTTTATTGGCAGTTAGTTACTGACAAGCATTCCATTAAAAAAATTTCACAAGTGATCATATTGAAATAAATCTTTTATTGTTTAGCTATTGATTAACAATTGAATAGGGAACCGATTGAAAAGCTTTTACCCCAGGGTGAGCAAAGCCATTAATCACTTACGTGTTTAAGAAGAATATAATAGAAGTGATATAAAAATTTTTATTTCTTTAACTGTGAGGAGGTTTAACGTGCAGGAAAAGTAGGCAATAAATGAATTGACAAAATCAAATTCAGATTGCAATAAAAAGTTTAGTTCTTCAGTCTTTTGATTTCATAAGCCAATAAATATTTTGAACAACATTAATCAACAACAAACTCTACTTAAATTCATTTAGTTGTTTTCTATTATTTTTGAGTTTAAATAACACAAACAAATAAAACTAACTCTCAATACTTTAACAAAAGGAGAGAAAACTTGAATATTTTAAAAATATTGAAATAATAAAATCAGCATTTCGACCACTTTCTTACGCTTATAATTGAATACAGCTTATACTTTCCTTTAGTCATATAAAAAATTAAGCTACAAGTATAATCTTATATATTTTTGTTAGCACCTTCTCCAAATGCCATTCTTTGCACCGACTGTTAGAGCAGAAATGCCATTAAAAGTTAAGCAAATATAATAGACTGAAGAAAGTGAATGAAAGTAACATTAAAAAGCTTTCATAATTATTTATAAAATAGAATGCGAAGCAAAAAAAAAAAAAAATATTGTGCCAGTAAATCGTTACACTGAGCTGATGACTTCATATTTAGTCAACGAATTTAATAGAGCAGCTAAAAAAAGATCTGCAGAAAGAGTTGATGCTTGAAGTGTGGCTTTTGTTTTAAGTTTTTATATTAACACACTTCTTCTTCTTCTTATTCATATTAAATTGCTAATTTCATTAATTTTATTAACTCTATAACTCATTTTTATTGGCCTAACTATGCTACGAGTAGTAACGTTTTGCTGCAAACTTTAATTAAATGTTTAACAATTTGCGTATTTTTGCTTTCTTCTGTTTCTCATTTTTTGTTTGTGGGTTAATAAACTTTTATCACTTTATTTGTTTTCATTTTCTTACGAGTATATATCTTGTGGTTTTGGCTAATTTGTTGAATATGTTTGAATTAATTTTGGATTTGAAAAATAAGTTTTCTGCAATTTTCCTTTAGACATGTTTCGATGCATTGTGTTTCCACAAGTACGATTTGAAAGCACGCTAACTTTTTGGCTGAGAATAATTTGAAAAGTTTTCATATAAAAATATTTCAATATTTTCATTTTAAAATATTTAAAGTTGTATTGATTTTTCGTCGACGTATTTATTTACTTCAAAAATTATTATTCAAATACTATCAATTGCATTTGTAGGACTTAGTATTAAGGGAAAATTATTATTTAAACTCAAGTACACTCCCGCGAAATAACAAACTAGTATTGAATTCTAGTTATTTATTAAGAGGGGAATATTTAAAATATGTATTAAAATGTTTATACTAGAAGTGCGGATCAGTACTGATTTAGAAATTGCTACACCATTTGATCAGCATTCTTTATTCCACCGTGAAAGTGAAAATATCCTACTAGAATTAAATAAAAACTGGAATTTGGTACAAATTAAATTTAGTTTGTATATTCGCGGGTGTGAACTTGAGCCTGAATAATACAATAATTATTATCTTGATATGTAAAATAATTATTGTAATAAAATATTGATTTTTGGGAAAATTTTAAAACTTAATTTAATGAACTAATTTTGTGGATCACTTTGCTTTTCTGAAATTTATAGAAAAGAGAAAGAGCGACCTTGCCTTTTAAAATATTTAAAATTAAGTATGAAAAACAGAAGCCAATGGAAGAGAATAGGGAAGATAAAAAAGGAGAATTATTTCAACTATTTGCTTTTCCACTAAAGCAAAGCTAGGATTTGAATTTAAATGCGCTGTTTTGCCTAGTTTGGAACTTAAAAAAATAATATGTAGAAAGTGAAAATAAAATCTCTAGTTCTTTTGAGTAAATATCGGGTGTTTTTTATAGAGTGATACAAGCTTAAATCATATTACAACATAGTGATATATTTTTGATATCAATGAAAAGGTCTTTATTGGATAGAAAATTTTACGACATTAATGTTTAAATATGATTTCGGCCATGTGACCGCCACGTCTGGCGCGTACAAGGCGCAATCTGAAACACCAATTTTCACAAACAGTAACATTCTGACCATCATCGTTTTTGAAGACATATGGGCCAATGACTCCGCCAGCCCATAAAGTGGATGTAATGGTGTTTAGACAAAATCTTGTCGATTCTACTCACTCCAAATGCGACAATTCTGTTTAATTACGTACTCATTCAACCAAAAAAAAAGGCTTCATCGGAAAATAAAACTTTGAATGGACGAAGTGCACGATAAGTTTGACGAATAGAACCATTATTTTGATTAAAAATTTCCACAATTTGCACGCGTTGCTCTGGTGTAAGTCGATCCATAATAAAATGTCAAAGCAAACTTAATAAAAAGCAACTATCAACTGTTAAATGGATGGGCAAATAAAGCACTGATGCCAACTCAAAGTTGTATCACTCTACAAAAAACACCCTATACTTCCTTGATGATCTGCATTAACAGTGAGCATAGGAACCAGCTAAAGACTATTCAATGATCACTTTGATATTTTTTTTTTATATTTTTAATTAAAAATTTTACTGTTAAGCTGAAGTTTCTATAAATTTTGGAAATTTCTTTTATCCCTTCAATTTTTAGTTTAAGCCCGACTGACTTTTTTTTATTAAATAAAAAAAGTTGAAATGTAGTGGACACTATTATCTTAAGAACAGTCCATGTTACATACACAGAGTAAACTTTTGTTGATCACTGTCATTAACGACACATAATTTCCAATTGCCAATTCGAATAACGTTTTCTTAAGGCGGTTTCTTTTCTGGAAAATGTGTTACATTTTTTTTTTGAACTCTTTTGCAATTCGTGGCAATTTGAAGGATTTTTAAATTAAAATTATATTTCCTAAAGATTGTAGAATTAATTTCTAATAAATTCTTTATTTTCAAATGACAGCAATTTTCTATTAAAAGGTGTACAAAATGTTGCACTCTTTTCTGGAAAAGAAATCAACATGAGACTTAATTTTTAATGTGTTGTTTTTTCTTTGGCTAATTAATTATTTATAATTTAAAAGAAGTATTGAAAAGAAAAAGAAAAACTGCTGCAAATATGCACAAGTTTTTAATGAACACTGACACTTCTGATAGTTTGGTTCCTCCATTCAAATCGCCTAAATTTAGCTACAAAAAAATATATATTTAGGAAAGCGGTGTTGCCTTTTATTATTATAAAAGAATAAAAACAACCTGAAGTTCATATCAGACTAGCAACTACTGTGCAACGGGCAACCAGGAAGCTCAATATAAATTTTGCTTTAAGCACATTCTGCTAAAGCGTTACGATATTTCAGAAAAATTATGTATTTAAAAATTTTTTATTTGCTTATAAAGTTTCCATTGTGTATTCTATTTTCCCAGTTGTGTAGGGTATTCGAACTAGTTTTTTTAATTTCTTATTTTTGGTTCAATATGTACTAATTTACAATTGGACTTTTTCATTAGGATTATGGCTGCGTTTAATTGAAATTATATAAACATGGCAAACGAAAATGTGCGAAAACCACACAGAAATGAAAATTTAGCTGTTCAATAAAATTTACAATTTTATTTTACTAGTGTTACGCTCATTATGGTGAGCATTTAACATAAAAAATAAAAATAAAATAAATTGAGAAAAGAAGAGAAAAGTCACTGAAAATAAGTGACTATTTCAAACTTCATTATTTTCTTTAACCCAAATTTCAAAAGAATGGATAAAGAAAAAGGCAAGTTTACACTTGAAAAAAATTATTATTTTCAAAAGTTTTTATTCAGACAAGTGTTTCTTAAATATTTATGAAGATAACTTTTAAATAATAAAATTTCCTTAATTTTTTTCTTCATATTTTCTGTGCAGAGTTACCTGCCTTGTAAGTTAAATTAAATGTAAATTATTGGAAAGACATTTAATTGATTTATATTCAAATTCAGAGAATATTATCAGCTCATTTTAAGAAAAGTTTTCTGTTTGAAAGAAACGATATTAAACAATATTAATTAAAAATAATTAACAAAAAAGCTGAGATACCACTCATATTGAAATGTTGATTCGTTATTTAAACTATAATTCTCTGTTTTTTGTTTGTGACAAATAGTTAATTAATTTTTGATAGAAAGTGACTCAAACATAATTGACGTATTCCACTGTTGTTTACTCCGAACGAATTCATTAACAAAATGTTTTCTTATTATTTGATGTTTATATATTTTATTTATATATTTTTGTTTTTATAGATAATAAAAATATTAATATTATAATCCAATAAAAATTTTGACTCATGCTGACGGGTATTTTCTTAAAGGCAACACCATAAAATACTGATCATTTCATTTGCTGTCACAAACCATTTATTGGCTATATGTATCATCTACATAAAGTTCAAAATATAAATAAAATATATTTGGGTTATTTAACTGGAAAACTTGTTTTGAAAATTTCCATATTCAGATTATAATTATTTACTGTTACTTCGGTGTCACTGTTCATTGCGTCTGGCTCTTCTTTTTTTTTATCATAAATGTTGACTTAATCAGTAAATATTATAAATGCGTCATCTGGAAATCACATTGAGGCATCACTTCAATATTTGTTGTTAGTATTTAATCAAATTATAATGCTCACATTTAGCAGGGACTTGATAAAATGCTAATTTTGAATTGTAGTCATTTATGATAGATTTGATTTTGTATGAAATCTCTTGTTCATGCAAATTAAAATATTAAGATATTTTTTATAGGCTTTTATCTCAAGTCTTTTGTTATATGGGCTACTATTTACATTGTGAACTCTGTTCACTGTGATACTTGTAAAAGTGCCAGGGTGATATTTGCATAAGAAAGTTTGACATTATTGTAAATAACCTTATGATGTTTTTTTTTAAATTTATTTTAACATTAATTTTACATATTAACTGCATTCATTGTTGATGGCGAAGTGAAAGTTTTACATCAAAATTAATTGCTTGAGAGCAATTAAATATGAAAAACTTTTTTTCGGAACTACTAAATTATTTGTATTATCTTTTAAAAAATTAGTTCGTTATATTTGGAGCATTCAATAATATGCTTTAGAGTGGTGTTCAAGTGCTTTTAAATGTTTTCGCAGTTTACAAATAGTCTTTTGAAATATTGAATATATCTAGTTGAAAGCAAATTATAAACAAAATTATGTGGCAAAAATTTACCGGCGAAGTAGAGAGTAAAATATGTGCAACGAAATTCTCCTATTCTATCTCTTCCTTTCTAGTTCTGGCACTGCATATGAAGGGGTCATAATCTGAGTGCTGGTTGAAGAAAAAAATTTTTTTTGATGATGTCGTCTCATCGGTTGTCTTATTCCACAAAACTTTTCCAAACATTTTGGGAATGATGCATATGGCAGAAGAGTTAGTTAGAAATTTGTTAAAAAAAAAAACAAACGCTGGTTCGTATTTTCCCAGCCAAAACTACACCGCCATCATGCCCCCCTCAGCCACCGTAATCACTAAGTTTAAGCCTCTGCCTAATATATCCTGTTTTAAAGATTGAAAAGTCGGTGTTTTTAGAAAATTAAGAAGGTTAAGGAGATATTGAAAAATGTATAACAGAGTTACTGTGAAGTCGAAGGTTATGGGTTTGATCCCGCCCTTAGCCATTAATATGGGACTGGATTTTTCCGCTCTGAATTTGTGCTTGATTGTGTTAATTGTTGTAGTCCTGTTTGAACAACGACCCAGTAAAAATATATCGCACACTGGCAATTAATAAAAATATATTGCGTCTTACAGAATCGTTTCGCTAAAGTGCATTCCTGGATGCTGTTTAGGGAAATAATTATCTTTAGATGCAGTACTATGCATCAGATTGAAAAGCGAAAATTTGATAATTTTCACTTAATAATCTACTTCCCGGTGGACCATAATATAGGATGTTTTTTTATATAGAGTGATACAAGTTTAAATCATAATAAAACATAGTAATATATTTTTGATATCGATGAAACGGTCTTTATTAAATAGAAAATTTTATAGCATTAATGTTTATATATGATTTCGGCCATGTGACCGCCACGGCTGGCGCATATCAGACGCAATCTGGAACACCAATTTTCACAAACAGTAACATTCTGACCATCATCGTTTTTGCAGACATATGGGCCAATGACTCCGCCAGCCCATAAAGCGCACCAAAACAGTAATTTTCTGTGCATGTAATGGTGTTTCGACAAAAGCTTGTAGATTCTCCTTGCTCCAAATGCGACTCATTCAACCAAGAATGGGCTTCATCGGAAAATAAATTTTTGAATGGACGAAGTGCACGACAAGTTTGACGAACAGAACCATTATTTTGATAAAAAATTTCCACAATTTGCACGCATTGCTCTTGTGTAAGTCGATCCGTAATAAAATGTCAAAGCAAACTAAACAAAAAGCAACTATCAGCTGTTAAATGGGTGGTCAAATAAAGCAGTGGTGCTAACTCAAAGTTGTATCACTCTATAAAAAACACCCTATATTTGGTAGGATAGACAGATCTTTTATCAATTAACATATTACCGGATTACAGTACCCTCCTTCTTTAGTATTCTAGCAAATTTTGTGGGCGAAACTGAAAAGTCTCTATTTCCGATTGGCGCCCTCTGTCTCCTTAACGTTATGGCTTTTTGTTTAGGGTTAAGGTTTAATGCATAGTATTATCAAGCGGTATTTCCTTATTACTTGTCTCAAAAAATGTTATGAATAACCTTCCAATTAACTTTGAATATGAAAATTATTACTTCGGGAAACTGTATTAAAAGTAAAATTATAAATAACTGCATTGAATATAGCATCAGATAGCAAAATATATTTTATGTTTTCAATCTTCCAAAAAATTATCAAGTTCATGGATGAACCATTGGCCATATAATCCACCTATCATTGAGTTCATTTCAAATAATTCAAAAAAATTTGAACAAATTGTTGATGTACTAAAAACCCTTAACAAATTTTTCCATTGCGATTGTTTTACATAATAATTCCAACCTGAATGCCACTCGAAATTACACTTTAATTCTTTTAAAATCTCTCAACCTTTTATTTTCGAAAATGAAACTACAACAAGTACAAATACACACAACACCAAAACAACACACACACACAACCATACCCTGCACTCAAATTTATCTCAGGGTATAATTTAACAAATTTCTTCTCCTTTTGCATTTGCCATAAAACAAGCCGTCTAAATTAACTTTTGGTGTTGCTTTTGTTAACCAAAAGAAGAAAATAGCCTAAAATGGAAGAAGTTAAACACCTCAAAACTATAATTTGAACTTCATATAACCGTGAAAGTTGTTACAAATTGTTTCCTTGATGCAAAACACAATTGTGGCTAAAATAAGGCAGCCAAAGTGTTGAAGGTTTTTAAAATAAATAATAAAAGAAAAAAGAAATCATTAGTAAAAATAATTTCTTGCCATTATGTTTTTGAAAACTTTGGAAAGCCAAACATGGTAATTTATGCAAATATAACAAACAACAAACAGAATCCTGTTAATTATATTGTGTTTCAGTTTTATTGTAAAACATTAAAAGTTGTTAAAGGCAGTTTTTGTTTTTTTAAATATGCTGGCAGTTATTCAAATGATTGCTGGTCATTCGTTGCAATTGTTGGTTTGTTTTGCTAGAGAGTTGCAGTGGATTAGTCACAAGTGCTGAATTGTTGCCTATTTTACTTTTAATGATGCCATAGTCTGTCAAATAAATTAGATTCCATATTACGGATGTTAATAAAAAGTGTTAATTCTTAAAGAAAAGTTTCCTGGGAGCTGGTGAGCTCATTGGTACTGCAGCTTTTGGGCTTAAAATTAAAATTTTTAGTTGTATTTAACTGTCTTAAGAATTTTTTTTTTATACAGAAGTAAAAGGGTTTTTTTTTGTTATGTTAGACCAGCGCCCAGGGGATGATCCCTACGCAAGCGATGCATTGTGCGATAAGTAGCAAGAAAGGCATGGTGTTGAAAGGACAGATGGAGAGAAGGATGAAAAGAGAAAGAATTTCTTTGTTGCATTTTTTACTTTTTACTTTGCCCCAGAATAATTGCTACCGAAGACTAAACTACCGTTTAGTGTATGACGTTGTTAATAGGGACACTAACGCATTAATTCAGATCAGAAAAAGTCAATATATTTGCGACTGAGTACGGCGTGGAAGTCGGGATCTTAGTTGTTAACAACTTCAGCTAAGCATTGTAGGCCATATAAAAGCCTTTCACAGTCTTAAAAAGATAATTTCGGAATTAAATTGCATGCGTAATTGATTGTCGAGCTTTTGCTTCGAATATATTTTAAATAATACGAAATAGCTTTATGGTGTTATAGTTACTTTTCTCACAGTACGGAGACCCATACGTTTATAGTTAAATTGTGCCCGAGTTTTACTTTTTTCTAAAGTAATTTGAATGTTGATCATGTAATAAATTTAATTAAAATTACCGCAAACACAAAATATATATAAAAGAAAAATCAAAAATACTTTCCATTTTTTTATCGGCAATTCTTGCAACGTCTACGTTAAATAACAAACGTCCAAAATATTGGATAATAATGACTTGCAATTAACTTTATCCTATTCACATACAAACAGTTGAAATATCACAACCATGAAAAGCTGGCATAAATTAAAAGCTTCATGAAATTACTGAAGCAAGTGGCTCAAAAGGTATTAGTGACAAATCGCCTAATTAACTTAATTAAGAAATTCAAAGCCTTTCAAGTATGTACAATCAAATAACGGTGATCACGTTTATGTGTAGTAAGCAATTTTTATGTGTGTGTGTTTGTGTGTTTGCAAGAGTTTTTTTTTTGGGTTTTGAAAATGAAAGTGTTAATGAAATAAATAAAACGCTGGTTACGTTACCTAACAAGACACGTATGAATAATTTTCAACGGTTTATTTATGGTCTATGATTATTATATTTATATTTTACACATCAAATATATTATATTTTAAATAATATTTCACGCAAAAATTATTTCCACCTGCTGCCAAGTACTTGCCAATAAATAACTAATATTTTGTCACAACATTTCAATAGTTTTATTGGGGCTACGAAATGAAAGTGTTGCAAAGTTTTGGGTTAGAAAGGCACGAGTATTAAGATACTTTTCTTTTGTAAAAAATATATATTTAATAATCACGTTTTAGGCTAATTAATGTATGCAGGAGGGTTCGTGTGCGAATTTATTTTTTCATGATGACTTTAAATTTGTTTAGAAAGTTAAGCCATGAATCGTTATTTAATTTTGCATGAATTCCGTATACGCAAATATTTTGTTGTATCATTAATTTAATTAAAAATTCAGACATAATTTTCAATGCGACCTTTACAAGACTTTTGAGTTGACTTGACAATATGCTCTTGTCAAGTTTTGTTTTTATATCGTATTCCAGGGCAAGACTTGATTTTCTTCGCAGCCGAGTGTAGGAATTTGGTGTCAAGTTCAGTTGCATAGAAAACCTTTTTAATTGTTATTATATTATTAATATCACTATTATTATTATTATTATTATTATTATTATTATTAATTTATTAAACGACGAAGTCATTTGTACGTGTTCGCAAAAATTTTAATAGAAACAATTTTGTTGGAATTTTTCCAAACTTATATTTAATTTCACAAAGTTTTTCTTAAGCCTGCTTTTTTCGTAAATTTAATAATAAAATGTAAGAATAATTTTTGTTAGTATATAATCCCGTTCATTTAATGCAATTGCACCCTGGTCTTTTACACGATTAATACTACAATCCGTGCAAGTTTATTAATTTTTATGAATACTTTTTTAATTTAATTGTTGTTAAATATTGGAAAAAAACTAGTTCATTTATTTTACAATACATATTTGCCACACAGACATTCATTTTTCTTTCTTGCAATAATTATAAGGGCTACAAAATTTGAATATATTTCTTAACAATATTTATAACAAATAATAGCCATGAAATTGGTTTTGTTAACATCAATTATAAGCTGGAAGCTGTGCTTTTGTAAATATCATTGGTGAAAGAGTCGGATGGCTTGCAATCAATAGGAACGGTTTTTTCTCAAATCTTTTTTCTTTTACAAAGAAAGGATTTATAGCGAAAACCGTTTTAATGCGTGCAAAAGTTGAAATACTTCGGCAAATGTTTGAAGTCAATAAAAAAACTGTTAGTTAAATTGTATTAAAAATTAATGTGTCTACCATCATCCCACAAGAAAAAGGGGAGAGTTAGTTAATACTGTGGATAATCCAAGGCGACAGAACTATAATATCAGATATTGAGAAGCAGGCACATGACCCTACAAACAATTAATAGCAAACGATCAATAGCTTAACATGCAAATTTGTAAGAAATAAGTCTGCTGCAAAATAAAAATAGACCAGATAATCCTGATATCATAAAATAACTTTCAATGTTTAATTTTAATCCTGCTGTTGCTTTTTTTTTCTTTTGTACAACCAAACTGATCCTTGCCAAGTTTTCAACTAAATCCTTAAGGCAATATTTCTAAGAATACTTTTTAAGACATCTCCGATAAAAAATAATAAATGCTGGAGCATTAATTTTATGTTTGGTTTTGCCTTTTTAAATGTTGTAATTTTTGCTAATCAAACACTATCCTTCATATTCATAAAGAAGTAAAATGTATTTTAAATTTGTTTTAAGAAAATATTGTATGAATGATTTTTAATAAAATACATTTCAAACTCGTTTTAAGTTTTATGAATATGAGGATAATAGTATGAAGATTTAATAGGAAATAAAATAGAGCAAAATTTATTTGTGGTCTGGGAATTTCAACACTTGCTACACTTTTTCTTTTGATAATATAAATTGCATTTTTTGAGTTCGTACATTAACGTTTCTTAAGATATTTTTTTAAATCCTTTTTAATTCGAGTCCCTGGAATATTCTATATCTGGTATGATTTCAAAATTAAATATTCGTTTTCTAATTTGACTGAAAGCAGGGCAATAGCACAATTGTGCTCAAGTGTTTTATCATCCTCCTACCAGGCTTATGCATCGGGTGTTTTTTTTTATAGAGTGATACAAGTTTAAATCATAATAAAACATATTAAAATATTTTTGATATCAATAGAACGGTCTTTATTGGATAGAAAATCTTATGACATTAATGTTTAAATATGATTTCGGCCATGTGGCCGCCACGGCTGCCGCATATCAGACGCTATCTGGAACACCAATTTTCACAAACAGTAAAATTCTGACTATCATCGCTTTTGAAGACATATGGGCCAATGACTCCGCCAGCCCATAAAGTCCAATAGACAGTAATTTTCTGTGGATTTAATGGTGTTTTGACAAAAGCTTGTCAAATGCGATAGTTCTGTTTATTTACGTACCCATTCAACCGAAAATGGGCTTCATCGGAAAATAAAATTTTGAATGGACGAAGTGCACGATAAGTTTGATGAACAGAACCATTATTTTGATTAAAAATTTCCACAATTTGCACGCATTGCTCTGGTGTAAGTCGATCCATAATGAAATGTTAAAGCAAACTAAACTAAAAGCAACTATCAACTATTAAATGGGTGGTCAAATAAAGCAGTGATGCCAACTTAAAATTGTATCATTCTATAAAAAACATCCTATATTATTCATACAACACCCATACATATCTGAAAGGCGCAAGTACAGCTTTACAACTTTAATAAAAAACATAAAATGGTTAAATTGATGATCATTTCAATTTGTTCATATAATTATATTAGCGTTGGGCCGATTTATCCCTTTTTTCCTGCTCCTGGGTTCCAATTCACTCTACCGACAGTAGAGTTCTATAGTACTTAAATATGTAATTAATGCCTGCTTATGCATCAGTCGTTTTCAAATGTATTTGTGGAATATAAAAAAATGTTGTTTCGAATATTTATCACAAAGAAACTGTTCTTTAAATTCAAATAAATTGGCAGTTAAGATCTAATTTCAAAAATTTTTCCAATCCAAATTTGTTTTAAGTGGTTCCACAAAATCTTGTCAAATCTTATATTTTCAGGTAAACACAAGAGTTGCTTTAAAGGACTCAACATAAATCGAATGCAAATTAAATTTCTTATCACTTTAAGTGACACGGTATAAAACTGATAAGTTTTTGATATTTTTGCTAGCGGGTGTTTTATTTTAATTTAAAAAGAGCTGCGAAATAATATAAACGAAACTCAATAATTTTTGTTAAATATGAATTAAGAAAATAAAAGTTGATTTGCATTTAAATGAATACGCAAAACAAGAAATAGTTTTGCAATAAATTTTATTGTTATTATGCCTCATTTTCGCTTTATTATTATAAATTTTTTTTTAACAGCCAGAGAATGCTAGTATTACATGGTATTATGTGAATTTAAAAGCGAAGCAAGAAAACAAACAAAAGAATTATAAAAACGAAACTGAAGAAAAAAATATACTCGTATATAAAAGAAAAAGAAGTGAAGTGCTTTGAAAAGCTTTTGTAAAAAGTCAATCAAATAATTCGCACGAAACAACTCCACTTTATATGCAAAAAAAAAGAAAAAAAAATGTATAAGAAACGTGAAATAAAAGTACAAGAAGCACAACAGAAATACATCATAATCATCCACGTCATTGTGTTCATCATGATGATGATGATGATGATGATGATGCTAAAGATGAGAAACTCTATATGACTTGCTGATTTTACCTGCCACTATTTTAAATACAATGACAAAATCTAATATGATTTGGTTTAAAATTACCCAGCACACACACACACACACACACATACACTTACAAATGAATTTAACAAAACATTTCGTCACATTTGAGCACAGAAATGTAAATGTATGATTAAATATTCTGCAAAGCCCAGACACGCTAAAGAGAAGGCAAAATGAAACAAACGAACAAACAAAAATTGCTTTTCAATTAGCAAACTTGGTCTCGCGGTGGGATTAAAATGTTGTTTTAATTAATTATATGTTGCTTTTGCTTTTCAATTGTGTAAATTCTTTATTTCTGACTTGATTTTCATTATTTGTAAACTTTAAATCAAGTTTGTAGCTTAAGTCTTTCGTTTTCAAAATCAATAACAACGTGGCAAAGAAGAGGGAAAACTCTATTATTTGTTCGTTGGCATAAATTAATAAAACAACCTTTAACTGCTGCACACACACAAATTGTTTCATGCAATTTTATATTCTTATTGTTTGACTGTCTTTTCTCACAAGACGTTCCAATCGCAGTGCAATTCGCTGTGCATCTAATTCTGCTGCAGACGAAAAACAACTCATATCTATTTTGAAAATATTGACTTATTGATTTGTTGTTTGTTTTTTCTTTTTGCTTTTCTGTTTTTTGTTTCTTAATTTATTTGCACGCAATCTTGGGTAATACTTCTGTTTAACGATTGTTTGGCTGCTAATTTTTATATGCTAACGCATTTGGTGTTTGCCGAATATGTGAAGGTTTTTGTTTTCATACTTCTAATCTTTTTTTTAAATACTTAATAGGTTTTTTGTTTGTTTTTAATTTGCTGCTTACACGAAAGCTAGTTTAAGGTTGGTAGTATATACGATTTTTGCGTGACATGTTGTTGCTTCATTCTTACGTTGCGATTGCAGATTTTATGTTGTTATTAATGGGCTGGCAGTTTATAAGATTAATTGTTTAATTTTGTTGAATTTGATTGGAAGCATGTTACTTTTCAATCAATATTAAAAAAATAGGCATCTTATTTAAGAGATAATGGAAATTGTGCCATTTATGTGGAAAATATTTTTGGGCACAGCAAAGTTGTTGTTTAAATTAGCAATTTAGGAGGAACCTTAACACTAAATATAGTTTAGGAAAATTTAAAAATATTTTTATATATTCTTGAGCAACAATTTTCTTAATTAAAAAACTATTAGACATAATTTTATATCACATAAAGGTTACTCTGCTTAATTGGTGCAATTGATTATATTGTCTGTTTGTTTTTAGTTTTTAAATTTTTATTGTCTGGATAATTCTATTAGAAGCGAACATCAATTTGTTCTATAACATTTTCTTTTATTTTTATTGCAGGTAAGAATTGTACTTTCGTAATCTTGGAATAAATTCCTGAAAACTTGAAACTGATATATAGAAGCACATATTCAATCGAAAAAGGTAAGATGTTGATGGAAAATTCAGCACCAAAAAGATTTGGAAAGAAGAAACCAGTGATATGGCCGACGAAAGTGTAAAGAAAATATTAAAATATGATGCGTATTTTTGTATTTGTATTTGTATAAAAAATACTTTACAAAGTAAATTTTTAAAGCATTTAGTACACAGATGCCAGTGGGTGACTGAGACCATATACCGGCGATGTTGTTAACCCTTATTTCAACCGTTTCTGTGACTGACTGTACACGACCTATGCCTTCACATAAGAAGTAGCAACGTAGTTAACCACGGAAAATTCCTCAATACAGTTAGTTGAGGCACAAAACTCTCGAAAGAGAGTAAACAATCAGTGGTCTGTTTGCACTTAAAATATAATTCCCGACGAGGCTTGATGTTGACTGACTCAGAGCTGCTTTGCGACTGATGCTGAGTAAAATAGAACTTGAGCTTTAAACTACTTCAAATTTAAAAGTTTATTACAAATTTCTTAACTCATTATTTGTTATCAACATCTTTTGTTTTCACAATGAATAACATAATTGCAAAAGCGTTACAATAATTTTATTAGGATATATTCAAAGGCTTCGAAATCACGCAGTGGCTGTACCTTCAAATTGTGTTAACTTCATTCATTTCGTAGATAAAGTCTTTTAGTCTTCTTAAATATTTTGAAATTTATTTTTATTTCATTTCATTATTGTTGAGTATTTTTGAAAATTCTTCATATTTTGACAGGTGAAAGTGTAATAAATTTATAGTCATGTTTTCTTACATTTTGCAAAATGGAATAATGAAATGAAAAATTTACTGCAATTTTTTAAAATAATTACAGAATTTTACAACACTCATACTGACATACAAATAAATTTTTTTAATTATATTAACTCTCACTATTGGACTAGTAAAATAAATAGGTCACGAACAAAAATAACTCACAAAATTTTCAAGTTAAAAATGTTTTGGTTACTGGATTTTTTTTGTTGAGTATTGAATGCTGTTGAAATATTCTTTGCTCATATATATTTTTAGCTTCCTACTAGAAAAATTACCAATTTAAGAAAATCGGAAGTTTTATACTGTTTTTCAAAAGTCAAGTTCTTAACAGATCTGGACGCATTTATCTCATTGAAAACTACCCTGACTATTACTGAGTGAGTATTATTATATCTGTATGTATGAATGTGTGTGTTTGTGTGTTAGACTGTGTGTATAGATGTTCCTCTGGGTAAGATTATGACCCGCTTTTGAAGGACTTGATCGAATAGAAGCAAAGTGGTGGCGTTTCAAAGATTCTTAGGTTTCCTGTGAATTAAAACCGATTTGGGCTCACAGATTATGAGAAATTTAAAATATATATTTTTCAATTGGCTCTACCGATCACTTTTACAAAATAATCAGCTGTAGACTTTAAACAAATACAACGACCGATATAAGCCTGTCAAAATCGATTTATCCGTTTGTTAAATATCATGAATGAAAAAATTTGAAACAAAATTAAACAACCGAAATTATTTTATTGTTCTGTTTGTACTTACGCTTGTTTGATGCGACTCAAAAACTGCATCTATCAGCGCTTATCACGTATTAATGGGGTGATCTATTCAAAAGTGTTTTATCAAACTCTCTTTGAGATCAAGAGCATGGGACAGCACAACAAACCTGATTGCAAAAGCTTTGGGGCTGATATTAACTAGTAGTTGCAAGTATCTCCTTTGAGATCATTTTATTAAAAAATCGTTTGGTTTTACACTACTAAATTTTGCTCACATGCCGATCACTACGTCAAGTATTGACGCGCACTTGTATGGAGAAATTCATAGATAAATACAAGTACTTAAAAATACTTTACAACAACACTTTTTTACAGATCCTTCTTAAGAACTTCAAAGGAAAAATAAATTACCGTTATGACTTTAATATTTATTTAAGCTTGTTATTCAATTAAGCGGACGTTTAAAATGATATCCTTAATAATTCTCAAATATTTTGAATGGGAGTTTCCTGAAATGCGTATTGAAATCAACTAAAATACCTGAATGATTACTTTGAATCGTTTATAATACTTTGAGAAGACGATTTAGAACGATTAAATTTAAAACTATGTTCACTTTAAATCAAAGATTCAATAATTATTAATTAGCGTGAAATAAATGCTTCTTAAGCGATAACCATCATTTTGGACATAATATTTGTAAAAATTTAAAACATGTATCAGTCACCGTACCGTTTAAGTCAGGAACAATTGTGATTTGTGGCAACTGTGGTAGTGCATTATGACACCAGACTAATGCAACATCAGGTTCTTGTCTGTCCAAAAAAACTTCTGCCAACAAACTGTTTATTACATCTCAATAAAACCATGTTAAGAAGAAGCACTTTTTACAGGTCATTTACAGTTTATGTGTATCATAATTAACCCAAAATATAAAATCGTTCTATACTTAAGAAACTATTTAATTGAAAATTAAAATTTATTGCCTTTTAAAAGTTGCCAGCGGTGGCCTATCAACTTGAAAAGGATTTTATAACTGTGTTAATAACGTCAGACGTCTGCTGTGACTTTATGCCAATTCCTTTCAAGAAACCAGAAGAATTAAATTAATGAACATCAGTCAGTTTTAATAAAACTTTGTAAACACAAATAATTCATAAATAAAAGGAAACGCAAGTCCCAGGTTAATTTATATCTTACAGATAGTTAAAATACAAAAACAGTTCTGAGTGTTAAGAAAAAGTAGCTGCAGACATACAACTCAAAGCAACACAATGATAAGCGAACGACCTTGTTAAGCACTTCTTTATATTTTGGAACGCAAAACAACAGCAACAACAACATTTATTTAGCTACTGACAAATTTATTCATTTTATTTTAATTTTTTTTTTTCTTATTGCTTTTGTGTATGATATTCGGACCTTTTTCGGCATGCAATTTTATGTTTATGCATGATTGCATTGAAATCTGTTACTCACAAAAAAAAAAAATATTAAAGTTGAAATCCACTTGGATTTATAAAAAAAATTCAATAAAATGAAGGGCTTCCTTCCACGGCATTTTTGTTTGAAGGTCAGTTTGTGACTGTTTTTGCTTGCATTTTTTATATCAGGAGATTGTAGGCAATTTAGTTTATTAAAATTTCTTAAAGGAGTTTTAGTATTAAAAAAAAAAACAAAATATAAAGAAATAATTGCGGAAATGAGTATCTACATATTTCTTTAAAAGCTTATTTTATTATTTCATACCTTTCACGGAATATCTACAATGTGAGTAATTTTTCCAGCTTTGACACTGTTAGGATTTAATTTTTATATTTATTGCACTTTTTTTTCTTGTACTGGAAAAATAAACTGTTCAATGCAGCCTATTAAAACGGCATTGAAATTGAAAGAAGAAGAGATACAAAAATCACATTCAACTGCGTTGTTATGCAACGGCTTAATTGTTTGACTCTCTGCATTATTTTATTTGTTTGTGGATTTAACAATTTTTCTTTTTTGAAGATTTATTAATAACAATAAAATTAAATATGAGCATTTAATTTTACACCAAAATAATAATAAATATTTTCAATGTTCAAATCTCTTAAACTTCATTTATAATTACAAACGTTGAAGACTGTTTAAAAACAGTTTGATAGACGGCTTGTTTATGCGGAAGTTGTTACTTTATGTTACGTTTATTTGAATATATAATTTAAACCTCAAATAATTAAATAATTGTTAGAGTGACGTATTTTTCAATTTTCACTTATACCACAAGAAACAATTATTTTAAGCTCTTAATTAAGCAGAAATGATTTAAGAAAATGTAATTTATTTGAGATTTTTGTCAGTTTGTTCAATAAATACACCATGACTTTATTTATTGTGTGGTTGAGTATAAAGTCTACTAATAATTTGCCCAAGAATCAATGAAATCCAAGCCCAGGGACCTGCTTAATCACCCCAAGCGCTTGTGTATTCAAAAATTGTTTATAAGTGATAATAATTATCGACTTCTTTTTGCTGTATTTAATTTATTTCATTTTAATTAAGATTGACAAGTTAAGATTAGTAATACGGCTCTACTCAGCAGCAGTCATACGCGCACCTGCTAAATATTTACAAAACTGCCCATTAATCAAATCAATGTAAAACTTTGGAGAATAATAAAGTTCTCATTCCCTTGAAAAGTTATTAAATTCATATTTTCTTTTTCCTTTACACTGACAAACAGAAAAATGTATAGAGATTCTTTGGTATTTATTTGAAACGTAGTTTTTATTGCACTTCGTGGCTTAAATTGCTGGATCAAAAAGTCATTGCTCTTCAGTTTAGATGTTGGCTAAAACCAACAAAACGCGACACCGCAAATTGTTCATTTTATTGATTTGTCCAATTATTTGTTGATTTTAGGCATCATTTTGAACTGGTTTATTTTTATTATTTTAGTCGTCTAAAGTATCGGCTGTTTTTATAGGGTGATACAACTTTGAGTTCGAGTCACTGCTTTATTTGACCACCCATTTAACAGCTGATAGTTGCTTTTTGTTTAGTTTGCTTTGACATTTTATTATGGATCGACTTACACCAGAGCAACGCGTGCAAGTTGTGGAAATTTTTAATCAAAATAATGGTTCTGTTCGTGAAACTTATCGAGCACTTCGTCCATTCAAAATTTTATTTTCCGATGAAGCCCCTTTTTGGTTGAATGGGTACGCAAATAAAAAGAATTGTCGCATTTGGAGTGAGGAGAATCCACAAGCTTTAGTCGAAACACTATTACATCCACAGAAAGTTACTGTTTGGTGCGCTTTATGGGCTGGCGGCGTCATTGGCCCATATGTCTTCAAAAACGATGATGGTCAAAATGTTACTGTCAATGGTGAACGGTATAGGAACACGATTCGAAGTTTTTTCGTACCTCAATTAGCTGGTATTAATCTTGCTGATATGTGGTTCCAATAGGAAGGAGCCACATGCCACACAGCGGGCGCTACAATTAATTTACTAAGTTAAAGTTTCGACGAAAAAATTATTTCACGAAATGGCCCAATTAATTGGCCCTCCCAAGATCGTGTGATTTAACCCCATTGGATTACTTTCTTTGAGTTTATGTCAAGCCGCTTGTGTACGTCGATAAACCACAAAAAATTGAACACCTGGAAATCAACATTCGAAGAGTTATCAGCGAGATACGGCCGCAAATGATACGAAAAGTTTGTGAAAATTGGTGTTCCAGATTGCGTCTTCTACGCGCCAGCCATGGCAGTCACATGACCGAAATCATATTTAAACATTAATATCATAAGATTTTCTATCCAATAAAGAACGTTTTATTGATATCAAAAATGTATTACATTGTTTTATTATGATTTAAACTTATATCACTCTATAAAAAACACCCGATATTTTTTACCGCTTATTTTTCTCTTTCTCCTATAAACTTGACAAGCTACTTAAACGCTTTTTATATTGTAGTTTAATGTAAAATGCCTGCTCAGGCTAGTGAGCAGCTATTTAATAATTTTGACTTTGAAAAATTCAGTGTTTCTTCTTTCTTTTTTAATATCACTGTCACTTTTTAGTTGTTTTATTAACATGCAGTTTCCTTTTAATATTTTAAATCATGTTTTTTTAATTGATTTGCCTAGTTTGGGCATCATTTTTAAAGTTTTATCAATTGGGCAAATAATTTATATATATTTCGGTTTGTTTAACTTTCAATACAATATTGAATTTATTTGAATAAACTTTTTGTAGAGGAAACAAAAAATTTCATAAACTTGCTTTTCATTACTTGTGAGTACCGGGGGCTGGCATATACATGCATTCATCAGTAACAAATCAAAAGTACTAAAAACAAATTGCCTTAAATGCAATATTTATTCACTAGTCGCTCTTATGCAAATAAATGTCTAATTATGTTGATTGTATGCTAATAAAAAACTATTTAACACTTCTTCCAAATATTTTTCTTTAAGAATAAGAAAATAAACAAAAGAGTTAAGGCACAAGCGTTAACACTGAAACTTGATTGTTAGCATATTGAGTTGAAACAATTTGTATAAAATATTGCCAACAATATATTTCTTGGGGCACAAAATAAAACTAGTCAGAGCCCTAATTAATTGTTATCAGTTATTTACAGGCTGCGGCAAAAGTAATCATTTACTGTAAGTTTTTCTTCAAATGGTTCCTTTTGTGAAATTTCTTTATTTAATGCATTATAATTTACTTCATGATGTCGAGAAAACGATGTCGGCCGGGCTGTTCCCACTAGACACTCCTGGCGAATATTTGCTTTAAAAGCATCAAGTGCTTAAGGATTGTAGAAGTAAGCCTCCAACTTTAAAAAGAAAGCTCTATTAAAAACAGTTTGGAAATACTGGATCAGTTAATATGGAAGGCCAGTGAAAATCACCGAAAACTTTGCTTTAAAACATCACTTGTGGCTCGAGCGAATGCACCGTCCTGTTGGAACCACATGTTCTCCAGTTATAGTTCATCCAATTGATGAAGAAAAATTCTATAATCCGGAAACGTGTTCAACATCTTGGGCAACAGCAGTGATATATTCGGCAAAATAATTGCTCCAGCCATAGGATAATCTTGTGTTGTCCTAGTCTCTCCAGGTAGCCAAAGGCCCCAGTATTTGTCCAATTGCTGTTGCACGTCCCAGATATCGGTGCCGAAGTTTACGTTGCGTCAAGACACGAGTTTTCGTGCAAATAAATGGAATCTTATTCCACGTTCTTGCAAAGTAAACAGATTTATGGCTTGTCAAAATTGAAATCTTAGTTGGAGACATTCCAAAAATCTATAGCCTTTTCCAATAGCATGATTACTTTTGCCCCACACTGTACTTTGCATAAAATTGTTTTCTTTTAATCAAACCAGGTTAGTGACATACATCATAAAGATTTTTATACACTTTAAACGGACTTGCCTTCGGACAATCATTGATGATTTCACGTGTCAGGTTTTGTTACTCAGACGTTATCAATCAACAGCATTTTTAAGCTAAAGGATTTACTTAAAATCTGTTGTTTAAAAATAGCAAATTTAAACAACAAATATATTAAATAACATTAACAAAAATATGTTAAAGAGCCTGTTTTTATTGTTGCAAGATTTATAAAACGAATTAGTTTTATTGTCGAGAGTTATTTTGTTTAGCTACTTGACGTTTATGCAGTTTTGAAAAACCAGACTTTTTAAATATGGAAGCAATTTCTTCAATATTTTTTTATTTTAATTTTAATATTTTTATTTTTGTTAGTTGTTGGGTTTCCTATCCTTGACTTTAGCTAATAAAATAAATGGGTTATACAGAGGATCCAAACGTAGATCAATGAAACAGAACTTTTCTTTGTTACTTCACGATCATATTTTAAAAAAGAGAATAAGTCCAGGCCTTCGATAGACTTAATATTTCAAAGTAATTGCTTAACGAAATGATAGAGTTGCTTTGATATCCAAATATCTTTACTTTTCAATATTATTTATCAATTGGAACTGTAGCGTCAAGGCTAATAAAGAATTTTTGTACAAATAATTTTTATCAAATTATTGAAACATTGAACTATGAGACTTTTTAATAAAAATTTACGCATTTTAAAACATAAAAAAGCAAATTGATAGCAGATGCTTCTTAGAGCTCAGCTCACTAGAATTCGGTTTATATTTACTCTGCCAATGAATGAATGAAAAAAATTGTGTTGAACCTCGTTATTTTTTAAATTCTCATTTGCTGCGCAGTGTCATTCGAAACTGATAGTTCCGGAATGTCTAACTACATCGAAGTGTGGCGCTCAATAATTTTATGAAATAAATCTCATCAATTCAGCATAAATGAATATATAATTTGCATTCAAAAATATCTTATTCCATTGACTACTAAAAAATTGCTAAAAATATATACTTTTTAACACCATAAATCACAGCATGAATAATAAAAATCAACTTTTAAAAATATAAAAGAAAAAATTAATTTAAATAAAAGTTTACCCCACGTGATTCGTTAACTTTTAAGCTTAAAAAAAATTTTTATAAATAATTAAATCAATCTGCGCATCTTCCTCAAGCGAAGCTTGTCATGCTGTTTTTATAACTTCAAATTCATCTTCATCCAGCCGTGCAAAAAAATAACCTTGACTTTGGGTTTTTTTTTAAAAGCTTATAAAATTATTAACAAAAGTTTAGAGCAGCAATAAGTTCAAGCGTATCTTAGCCAATATTATCATTTTGATATCATGCTTAAGTCAAGCAGAGACAATTAAAATAGTTAATGATATTTGAGTTTTTTTTTCTTGCAATTCATAAAAACCATTGGCTAACTGGATTTAAATATTCAAATCTATTTATGAAACAGTAGAGGAAATAAGCCACTGGATACCTAACGAAACATGACTTATTTTAAAATTAATATTTCCATTATGAAATACAAGGCAGGCATAGTTATGATATTCACTGGACTTCTCTTAATATGGGGTGTTTTTTTTTTTTTAGAGTGATACAACTTTGAGTAGGCATCACTGCTTTATTTGACCACCCATTTTACAGCTGATAGTTGCTTTTTGTTTAGTTTGCTTTGACATTTTATTATGGATCGACTTACACTAGAGCAACGCGTGCAAATTGTGGAAATTTTTAATCAAAATAATGGTTCTGTTCGTCAAACTTATCGTGCACTTTGTCCATTCAAAATTTTATTTTCCCATGAAGCATTTTTTTTGGCTGAATGGGTACCTAAATAAACAGAATTGTGCATTTGGCGTGAGGAGAATCCTTAAGCTTTTGTCAAAACACCATTACATCCACAGAACATTACTGTTTGGTGCGCTTTATGGGCTGGCGGAGTCATTGGCCCATATGTCTTCAAAAACGATGATGGTCAGAATGTTGCTCTTTGTGAAAATTGGTGTTCCAGATTGCGCCTTGTACGTGCCAGCCCTGATGGTCACATGACCTAAATCATATTAAAACATTAATGTCACAAAATTTTCTACCAAATAAAGACCGTTTCATTGATATCAAAAATATATTACTATGTTTTATTATGATTTAAATTTGTATAACTCTGTAAAAAATACCTTTTAGTAAAAGAATTTTTAAAATTATTTCCGCGTCTGAAAAGATTTTCATTCGATGAATTTAAAAACGATTGAAGTAAAACGGTGTTCAGCTCCAAAATAGTATCATACTTTTCGATAACTTTTTTGCAGTTGATATTTAATTCTTCCTTAAGTTGAGCAAAGTGCAAAAATTAAAATAATTGAGTCCTTTTTGCATAACCAAATGATAGAGTTGCATTGAAATCCAAATATGTTGACCTTTCAATATTGTTTATCTATTGGAACTGCAGTGCCGATTTTAATAAATAACTTTTGTAAAAATCTTTTTCATTTAATTATTTAAACATTGAACTATGAGACTTCTTAAAGGTTATGCGATCTTTTGATATGTAAATATTTTGAAATGATAAATTATGCTGTAGAACACTGATTCGAAGATATTCTTTTTACTGCCTTAAATCGCTTTTGAAATCTTCCTTTAAAGTCATATAAATGTTTTAGACGAAACTTAAGAAACGTGTCTCAATTGCAAATAACAATGCGAGGAACTCCATAGACATTGAACTTATTTTTTAAATATATATTTCCCTTTCATAAACTACAAATACATATTTCTTCTTAACTCTAAATAAACCAAAATTAATGCCATGAAAGCAATTTAATTTTTATGCAAAAACGCATGGATGTTCATAAATAAATGCATGTATGAATCATTAAGGCGTTGAAATCTTGCCCAACACTATTATTTAACATGAAAATTTCCAAAAGAAAAAGCAAATGAATTGAATAATAAAAATTTTTTGCAATTTGCAATTTCGATGTCATACACAGACGCAACAACTGCAACACGACATGGTAGTTTTACAACCTTAATCATGTTTAATCATGTGCGTACTACATAATAAACAACATTCCTGATGTAACAATATCAAAAAGAAGAAGAAGAAGACAACATAACATCTTTGTAATTTAAAATATATATATATATATATATATATATATATCAAAAAACCACAATGCAAACATTTAACACAAAACATCATCGTTAAATAAATACTTAAACACATGAACTGCACTCACAAAAACCTACGCATTCTTCATTTGATTTGTACGATTTCGAGTGTTTTTACGCTGTTGTTATATTTTCATAGAACACTGCCAACGCCTTCAGCTTCCAAAGTGCAAATTTATGACACTCCAGCCAATAGCTATAAAAGCAAAATTCAATTTAGATTCTTCTTATTCAAAACACGGCCGGAGAAAAATGTTTATTGTTTTTTTTTTGCTCTTCATTTAATCTCATAGAAATAAATCGCCATATGAAAGTGTAAAAACTTGTAAATGATTTTAGCTGTTGTGTTAAAAAGCTTCATAAAGGATGTTAAAATCAGTTTCAACTGACGTTTTCAATAGCGGTCGGTCAAACATGTTGCATGTTTGCTGCCCTGGCCAATGCCATCATTTCCTAGGAACACACGAGTAAGATAACGTTCTTGTAATCAGTCTTTTCTTTTTTTATTGGTTTTGGAAAAAAATTCATTGCCTAGGCTGTGTGCGTAGCTGCCGCTAACACTGTTGCTGCTGCTGCTATTGTTGCTTGTTATGCTGTCTGTTAAGTAAAGAGGACGGCTTAATCTGGTAGCCATAAATCTAAATAATGTATAGACTGTGTCATGTTTAACAAGTTTATAAGGGTTTCATATAAAAGGATTAACTATTTATATGTTGGTGTACGGTTGCTTTATGAACAACATAAATATGTAGATATTAAGGCGTTGATTGTTATATTTGTCTGTTTGCATTTTACAATTTATATTTGAATTTTTCAATTTGATATGTACAATTGTTAGGGTTGGCATTGCTGCTGGCGACTGCATAACATGTAAAAATATTTGACATTGTTAACAAAATTTTCAGCTGCAGACTCAATGCAAACTGTCAGTTTATATGACTGCGATAGAAAGATATTTTCATGTGCCATTGAAATATATACATATAAATGACATATTGACACTTCTTTCCATTTTTGCTAAGGAGTCAAGCTTTGAAATTACAAGAACTCTTGCAAGAAACGACTGATATTGAAAACAAAAATGGCCAGACAAATGAATGGACACCAAGTAAAATATAACAAAATAAACTTGCAAATAATTTACAAGGGCCCAGTTTTTTTTTTTAATATTATATGAAAATGAATAGCACATTTTCATATAAAATAAAAGAAAAAAATTCCATAACGATTTATGACAGAGTTCTAGGGTAACAATAACACTAAGAATTGATATCCTGCAGTCTGTCGAAAAGAATTAATAATTTACCCGTTGAAATGTTAGTTTTATTTGAAACTGATTTTTAACAAAAATTGTTGCTTGAAGTGTTAAATAAATTAAAATAATCTTGTCAATGTCAATTTAAATTTGTCATATTAAATAAACACAAACACATTTACGTTCACCACGGGTAAGGGCAACATAAACTCTATTTAACAACTTATTTTAAAAAAAATATTTTCAAATAGTATTCAACCTTCAAAATGACCTTGTGCTAATATTCTATATATTGGCTGCACGTACAACGTAACTATTGCAGTTGTCATGTCTGCTGTCTAAGTCTTTTGTTTTTAGTATTTCAGAACTGAAAGAACACAAAATGAGCCTCCACTTTGAGTTTCATCATTCATAATTTATGGCAGCTCATAAGTTCAAACAAACGAAAATTAATATAAAACAATTATGAACAAGTGAAACGCCTTCTAACTAAAAGTTTCGAAAAAAAAACAACAAGAACTCCACATGAAAAATATCTGAACGTATTTTATAATGAACGTGCAAGATTACAGATTTCATATATTCTGCTTATGCAAAAGCTAAATAAAGTTGAGAGTTTTGCTTAAACAACAAGTCCGTTTTATAGAAACGAACGAATAAATTTAATAATTAATTTAGTGTAATGACATTTCACAAGGTTTGACCATGACTCAAAATATGGTGCTGGTAAACGTAACCAGATGAATTATCTGTGTTCGTCAGTATTCAAACGTACAGAGTACTGATATGTGTGGGAAATTTGCATTTTACTTATATAGAATTGTAGATTGAATAAAAATGAAAATCATAAATAATTTTTAATTGAAAGCTGTACGATATAAAATTCTTTCAATGAGAGTTGCAACAACGTTTCAGACGAACATGCAGCGAGAACGTCAAGGTTTCATCTGTCGGCAGCAGCAGGCATTAAGAGTTTTCATTTTCTTTTTTTTTAGCGTAATTTATGTTACGAAAATTAGTTGCTAAATTTGAAATAACATACAGTTGTAATTTCAATGTGTGCAAGTTTTATTTGCATAAATATTCGGCAGACAGAATTTGAAACACTAAAATTTAGTAAACAAAGAAGCTTTAAACACGGCCAAAACTAGAATCAGTTATTGTAAAATGAATATAAAATACTTGTATTATATTAAAGAAAATTAAAGAATTTAAATTAAAATATATTTTCAATCCCTTTTATTTGATTGAAAAAAATATTGAAAGTAATTTTAAGGAATTTTTATTTACTTTCAAAGTTTCAATTAGTTTTTGTTTTCAACTTATCAGAAAGTGATTGTAAATATTATCCCAATAATTTATGAAGAATTTATTTTATTAAAATTATGTTGGAAGTTATTTACAATTGTTGCAATTATTACATTTTTATATACAAATAAATGTTTAAATTTATAATATTATAATTGAGTTAAAAGATAATAATTAAAAGCTTCAAAAGTAAATTCAAAAATTCAAATGTTAAAAACTAAAAATTATAATAAATAATTTATTATTACAACACAATTCTAAATTTTATAAAATCTCTAGAAATTACGATCCCTTAAAAAAGTACATAAAAAGTTTAGGAAACGTCCGAAAAAACTGTAACTAAAAGGATTTTTATTTATATTTAGGAAACTTGTGGTCTATTAGCTAAAATTTAATAACTCCAGCAAAATTAAGAAACTGGTGGTACGAAAATTCAATATAAATTACTGAGAATTATTTGAATGGGGTGTTTTTTATACAGTGATACAACTTTGAGTTGGCATCACTGCCTTATTCGACCACCCATTTAACAGCTGATAGTTGCTTTTTGTTTAGTTTGCTTTGACATTTTATTATGGATCGTCTTACACCAGAGCAACGCGTGCAAATTGTGGAAATTTTTAATCAAAATAATGGTTCTGTTCGTCAAACTTATCGTGCACTTCTTCCATTCAACAAAATTTTACTTTCCGATTAGATTCATTTTTGATTGAATGGGTACGTAAATAAACAGAATTGTTGCATTTGGAGTGAGGAGAGTCCACAAAAAATTACTGTTTGGTACACTTTATGGGCTGGCGGAGTCATTGGCCGATATGTCTTCAAAAACGATGATGGTCAGAATGTTATTGTTTGAGAAAATTGGTGTTCCAGATTGCGCCTTGTACGCGCCAGCCGTGGCGGCCACATGGCCTAAATCCTATTTAAATATTAATGTCGTACAATTTTATATCCAATAGTGACCATTTCATTGATATAAAATATTTATTACTATGTTTTATTATGATTTGAACTTGTATCACTCTATAAAAAACACCCTTTATATAACTCCGCTATTTGGTGATGGTCTGCAGTTGATTTCATATATAAAACTTAAGTTGGCAAATGACCGGGAAATGTTTATTGCGTCCCCAACCCTTCAGAGAATTCGCAAATTAAGTATGAAAAATTATTAGAAATAACATACAAGAATAGAAACATGACTTCGTATTTATTGAAAATGTCACAAAAAAGTAGTGTTTCCTGCAACGACAACACATTGCAAAAAGCATTAGAAGAGCTCCTGACTTGTACTACTTCCGGATCATAGATTTAGGATCTTATTGACTTCTTTGGAAGGTCTTTAAAATATATTTTAGCAATTTTAGTTTTTATTTTAGTTGATTTGCATTTTTGATAAAGTTAATGGTATAATGTGACATTAATTATGGTTTGACATTTCTTTTTCTAATGTTTTGTATCATTTATCATTATTTATGTCGTAGATTGAATATAAAAGCTTTAATGAATCTATTAATTAATAAATTATTAACATATTATTCATGATTTAAAATTCAATATTCAATAGGGCGTGCCAGCGAAAATGGTTTTTTGAAGATGTCTAGTTTCTGTATATTCAGTTGACTGTCGATAATTTTAAACTCTTTGATTTGAGCAGTTTTCCAGGGGCCACAATTTACTCTGAATCTATTAGCAGTTCGTATTAAAAATAAAATCCATTGGCGAAGTGTTCACTTTTCGTTAGAAAGCGATGTTTTGAGTTATGACACTATTGAAGCAAATGAGCGATACATAAAAGTTATAAAAAAAAACAAAATGTTAATAATTTTCCTTAGTTTCTATGCCATGATAAAAGGCTGAAGAGTATGACTTAACTTTTGTAGTTGCTGTTGCCACGACAATCGCATTTAAATTTAATAATTATGTCTTTGCTTAAATCAATAAATGCTTGAAGCGAATATCTTTGCAAAATACTATATGATATTTTGTATGATAATTAATCAAAGACTTGTTACTCGTAATTTGATTTATTTTTCAATTTTGATTTTTTCAAAATTGTTTACTATTTAGTAGTCCCAACAATGTCCGTAGTTGGATCTAAGATTGATGGACTAGGGGCGGATAATTGAAAGGTAAAGTGTACTTCAGCAGTATGTTGAAATCACTTGTTTTGCATTGAGAGATAAAATAATATATTCAAAAATATTTTAACCAACAACTTTTCGTCAATTAATCATAAAATCCTTCTGTGTTGCACTTTTCTTTAGACATTGTAAATAATTTTGTTTCTGATAAGAAGATTTTCTTTTTCTGTCCGCCTGACAGGAATAGGCTTGAAAGGTAGCTTTTTTAAAATTTTCCAAAAATTCTTTATAACAAAACAGTCCAGCCTACTGAAGATAAAAAGAAAACTATATGATTTTATATGCTTAACACGCATACCATAAAGAAAAATATTTGCATCATTTGCAACAGCTGTAAAAACGATTCATGAAATAAACTATTAAAAGGTATAGGGTGTTTTTTATAGAGCTATACAACTTTGAGTTGGCATTACTGCTTTATTTGACTACCCATTTAACAGCTGTTGGTTGCTTTTTGTTTAGTTTGCTTTGACATTTTATTATGGATCGACTTACACCAGAGCAACGCGTGCAAATTGTGGAAATTTTTAATCAAAATAATGATTCTGTTTGTCAAACTTATCATGCACTTCGTCCAGTCATTCAAAATTGTATTTTCCGATGAAGCCAATTTTTGCTTGAATGGGTACGTAAATAAACTGAATTGTCGCATTTGGAGTGAGGAGAAACCACGAGCTTTTGTCGAAACACCATTTTACATCCACAGAAAATTACTGTTTGGTGCGCTTTATGGACTAGCGGAGTTATTGGCCCATATGTCTTCAAAAACGATGGTGGTCAGAATGTTACTGTTTGTAAAAATTGGTGTTCCAGATTGCGCCTTGTACACGCCAGCCGTGGCGGACACATGGCCGAAATCATATTTAAACATTAATGTCATAAAATTTTCTATCCAATAGAGACCGTTTCAAAGATATATTAATATGTTTTATTATGATTTAAACTTGTATCACTCTATAAAAAACACCCGATAAAAGAAACATCAGCATTATTTTTATATTAAGGAAGAAAAAGATAAATGCAAAAATTTATTTGAAACTTCTTCAAAAAGCATATTTTATTGAACAAAAATAGTATCCTTTTAAAAACTATAAATAAATACATTATTTTTATAAGAGCGATTAATTCACTACGCATTTTTCTCGACTACTTTTAAATGGACATACCACACAGTCAATTCTTAAGATAAGGCAACAGAATGCAGTCATTAAACTATATCATAGTCCAGTCCACGTAATTTGTCATGCAGAGCACATCTGTTTATACTCCTAGTGAAAATAGACTTAAAGCGTTCTTCTTCTAAAGTATGATACATCCTTCCAATGCTTTTTATATATAAGATCGACTACTAATCGATTTAATAGAATATTCATGCCAAGCAAAGTAATATAAATATTTCGGTAGAGCAGAACAAAAAGATTTATTTCAATCTTAATGTTCTTCAAATGATGCTGAAATAAAAAACAACTAGAAAGTATTTAAAGTGGTGTTTCAAACTGTTTCTCTACATTATTAGAATGTAGCTTAAGCTATTATTAATATGATTTATTCCTATGGCTTGTACTTGGCTGCCCCTGACTCTCAGACTATTAATCTGAGCTACTGAACAAATATGGAAATCCGTCGTTTTGAGTTACTAACACTGCAGCTAAAATAAAAACTCAACACAATTTGATTTTAAGTGTTTTTAAATAAAACGAGAGCTAACATTTAGGGGCTTTAGGGCAAGAGTTTTTGTTTAAGTCTAAAATGATTTTTTAATGACATGTTTTCCAATGACCTTTTGAAAAATCGTTCAACTGTAACACGATTAAAACAGTTTAATTTACGTTTTTCTCAACATGCCCACACAATCAAAACTCAAAACATTGAAAACGTGATTTAAATATTTCGTGTTTTCTTTGGACACTTGAGCCAACATGATAATATGAATTTAACAAAAGAAATAAATATAATAAACAAACCTGTCTGAATGAAATAAGTCATATTTTAGTAAAAATCTTTCAGACCTTTACGTTGTACGGCGAGTTCTTGGAAAAGCTTACAAAAGAAAAACGTTAAAGGTCATCGCATGACCCCCATTTAATAAACCAGTATTATGAAAACAGGCCAAAAATTTAATAATAGAAGAAAACAAAGATATGAAATAAAAAACTTAAAACACAATAAGTATTTTTTGATTCATTAAAAATGCAAACAAACCCTGACAACAGCAAAGTGTAAAAGACAAGGCAGTCACAAAAAAAATATTGGCAGAGAGACAAAAAGTATTGAAATAATGCAAAACAAATCATGTTGCAAGTGGGTCACTGAAAATGCAAGTTGCCAACTTGTATTAAATTTAATTGTATAGAAAATGCAAGCTGATGGCCTCTTAACTGCTAAGTAAACAGCGGCGGCAAGGAAAACGCCATTAAGCAACTAAAAAGAAGGCAAAGGCGGCAAAAATTATAAAGCGGCCATCCTCCAACGAAAAAGGAGAACACAATCAAACAATAAATAAATACACGTTTAAAATGATGCAGAGTTAAAAGGCTGAATTTATGATTTTTATTTTCATTTTTGAATTGCTTAAGGCTGCAATGAAAAAAAGAAAAAAAATTAAGTACAAGAGAACAGCTTGGCGCCTCTAGAAACCATTTGAAATTTAAGAAAATCTGTGCTCACAACACCAAAAAAAAAAAATATAAAAATAACTTCAATGTTTAATGCTGAACTTGAACCAATATTTGTGGTTAAAAGCGAAAACCCACCAAAAAATTAGATAAAAACAACATCAGCTCGATATTGCAGCAGTTAGCAGAAGAAAACAAAACGTGTTAACTGACAAGTTTACAAAAAAAAAAAAAGTTATCTAAAAGTATAAAAACAATAAGACAAAACAAACTCTGAAAGTTTGCCAACCGGTGTTTCTATCCACCAGCACTTGAACACAACAACGCCGACAACAAGCTTTTGCTCCTCACATGTTTGATAATGACCGAAGATGCTTTCTTTACTTTTTCTTTTCTTTGCTAATACAGTTGTAGTTGTTTCAAGTCACTTAAACATGTTGTTTTATCCAGCTTCAAATTCAACATCTGCCGCGGCACACCAGTATTGCAGAAAAAAAACCCCTCAGTGAGTTGCATTAATTTGCGCGTGTGTAGGTTTTGCTATTTATAAATAAGAGTTTATTGCGCTTTATTATTCAAACCTCTTTCTTTCTATTATCTTCTGTGTTGAGTTTTATTTGTTTTGTTTTATTTCTATTTCTTCGTCTCAATGTTATTGACCAAATTGTTCATACTAGTTTTTGTAGCTGCATTTGCAGCACGAGAAAAAAAAAATAAAACAAAATCATGGTGAAAATTTGTCAAAAACCACTATGAATATAATCGTTATAAAGAAATTATTTCAAAAGACAATGTAGTCTTTAATTTAAAACAATTTCACTGCAAAACAAAAGACCTAAGAAACAAACTTTTTAAGGTTTTAAACTACCAGAAGAAGTATATGATATAAAACTGATGCCATTATGTCAAGGTAAAGAAAGTGATTTATAAACAGTGGAAATACTGGCAAAAAAGTCCAGCAGTTAAAAGGAGTTTAAAAGGATACATTTGCCTGTTTATACTTTTTTTAGTAGGACTAGTACTTAGGAGAATACTCTTAGATACGCAGTGCATTGCGCTGGAACTGGGAAAGGGGGATAGATGAAGACAGATAAGAAGGTAGAGTTTTGGTGGTAGTTGTTTGTACCTTTTACTTCGTCAGTGAATATTTTTGCTACAGGTACCGATAAAGGAGGGTGCTGTGCTCTCTTAGAACAAAGCGGTGTTCGTCGCTGTCGGTAATGTTGAGCAACCAGTGCCATGCCTTCGTCATTGAGACAAGCCGACAACAATTTATTCAATCCTGCACTAATGCAGATCGGAAAAGCTCGACACCATTTATGATTGAGTGTGGAGCCGAACTCGGGACCTAAGGCATCGTAGTCTTTATTTTCTTTTACCAGACGTATATTAACCATAATCCCAGTTGCGCATTTACATTAACTCGAAATCTAAGAGTTTTTCATTAAAAACTATATCTTTCACAGTAGTGTTTTTTTTTTTTTTTGACAAATCTAGATTTCGGTGCAGCACCAAAAAAAGTTGTTACAATATTTCTCCTTTTGATTTGCCTAATTCGATTGTGAAAAATATATCTCTTCAAATTCGCCTTTTTAAGTAAATTTCTTCTACAGTAGAAGTACTAGTACTAGTATTTTTCATTCATAATGAAGTAAGACCGAACTTATATCTGTTAGTAGAGCAGATTTAAGTCAGATTTTGACAAAATCTAGTGATTAACCATATATTGTTTGATGTGGGAAATCTAATACAAATTCTACTAGACATGGCTTGATATCTTGAGAGTGCTAAATTTCGTGCAGGTGTAAATATACTTTTATTTTTCTAGAGTAGAATGTTATCGAATGGTCGCAGTTTAAAAGAACTTATATTTCCAGCGTCTGCAACAAATTTCAATAAAAATATAAAAAATTCTTTACGTGTATTGTTCGGCTATAGGCCATGTTTGAAAAAATTAATGAATATTAAATATTTTTAATTATTTAATCTTTATTTAATCATGTCGTCCTAATATTTCGAATAGTTTCGCTATTGGGATGACATGATTATATAAAGACGGCGAAATATTGGGACGACATAATTGAATAAAGATTAAATAATTAAAACTATTTAAAGTTCATTAATTTTCTAAAACATGATACAGCCGAACAATACACATAAAGAATATTATTATAAAATAACAGGTCAACGATTCAATATAAAGATATATACAATATAAAAGATGTGAATATCTACTACAAGTGAATGTGCTGTTGACTAAAGTCATTAAAACTAAGACAATGAAATTTAAGTACCACGTTGTTTATGAACACTACCGACAACAATTGATATCATCATGAACTATAAGCTGCTTTACAAAAATTCATCAACAAAATAATCACTCAAACAATGACAACAAATTATCTGTCTCCTGGTCTCTCTTTATCTGTTCTTTCAACACTATCCTTTCCTATCCGGCACCAAAATGCTAAAGGATGGACAATTTCAAGATTGGGAAGTAAATTCACTTTAAAACACACTTTTTGTTTCACAAAATCAATTTTATTGGTACGAATGTAAAGTACAAATATGGAAATTGTTAGTGAAGAATGTTGTCGTATAAATGTTTACCTGAAACATGTCGGCAGCCGTGCTTTGGACGTTGCTGAGGTTGTGGGTTACGTGGTATATTTAGTAAAATTTTTCACTATTGTTTGCAATAAATCTGGTCGTATAACATCAGTAGTGACTTAAATATTGGCTTCTAATTCTTCAAGAGTTGCTGGTTTATCGGCATAAGCTAATAACTCAACATAGTCTTATGGTAAATAATCCAAGGGTGTTAAATCGCAAGAAAGAAGAGGCCAGTAAACACGACTTTTTTCAAATACAGTTTTCAAATAATTAGTTTTGCAATAAAGCCCCGCATGACAAGATGCGTTATCTAGTTGGAAAAAATATTGTTGATTTTTAGTCGAATAATTTTGCAAAAATAAAATAAAGAAGTTTTGATAACGTTCAGCTCTTTGAAATGAAATAAGAACCGACGATGCCGCTAGCATGTCAACAATACAAGCAGTCGATTTTAATAGATTCATTAACTACTTGAGGATGTTCATTTGCTGTCATTTCTTACACAGGCTGTATTTTAAAGGCAAGTAAGCCAGCAAAAAGAAAAATGTTCCACTTGGTCGAAAGACAAATGCCAGCAAGTCGAGAATGACTACGAAAAGACATTTCGGCGTCTTCAGGAATACCTCACGCTACAGCAGGAATAATCATAGAAATGCTCACAGTATTTTATCTGATGAATTTTAATTGAAAAAAGTGACTGCTCATAAGGTCGATTAAGTTGCCGCGTAAAATGAATGAAAAGCTCCAACAACTTCGCTAAGAGATTTATTATTGGTCTTGGAAGTAATTAATTAGCGACTGGCCTATTGTATTTTAAGTAAATAAAAATGCAATTTTTACTTCATATTTGTCCCGACATTTCGTGAACTTTATGCTCACTTTTTCAAGGGATATTTGTCTACTCAAGTGAATTTTCACAATTCGGAAGCTTATTATAGAATTCATGATGGCTTGTCAAAAGTTACTGACCAGAAATGTCCATACAATTTGACATTTTTAGCTGTCAAAACCATCGTGATTAAGTGCGATAGTACTCATGCAGAAAAAAAACATCAGCTACTATTCTGCACCATTAAAATAATTATTAAAACAATTTACTTTTATTTAAGCAATTCTGTATTATTTCAATATCTATCTAATACACAAAAGACTTGAGACGTAAACTTTTCGTTTACAATTATTAATATGAAACAATTATTTCATTTAACAAATTCAATATTTTCATATGAAAAATGATTGCTTATTTTTCAATTACGTTATAGTTATAGTTATTGTTGTTGTGTTTTCAGTTTCATTTGAATTATTGCAATAACCTTGGATTCGTTTTCATTCTCATATGCTAACACATAGAAGAAAAAGCTAGACTTACATACACACACACACATATACACAAATAAATGCATTGAGTGTGTAGACCTAAGTTTGCTTATGTCTGTATGTGGGTAAATAAATTGTTAGGAAAAAAAAAGAGTTAGAAAAACACAACCCCAGCCAAAACAATGGTTTTGAAATATATTTTCTTAACGATTTTATAAATATATTTTCTGCTCTACGCTAAAATAGAATATTTTCATAGAAACAACAAACAAATGCTTAAACAAAAGCAAAAGTTTATGGTAACATACACGTACCAGATACATATTGAAGCACTTTAATTTGTTTTTAGTATTTATTTTTTCTTTTTGTAAATCAAATGTGGGTAACCAAGAACTTTAAATGAAACAACAACAGCGACTGACTGCCAAATGCTGGCAGTGATTTTGTTGTATAAAAAAAATTCCATATTTGGCTTTGAGAATAGTAGAAAATATAGAGAAACACAAACGCCTTCAGTTGGTTAACATTCATTTTGGTAAGATTATGTGTGTGTGTGTAAGAAAAGAAAAACTTATGATGGGCTTAATAATACGCATGGAGTTATTGTTTTTAGTTTTGTAAAAAAAAAATGTTCAAAACAAATTCTACATTTTGAAATAAGTAAAATGAATTATAAATAATATTGTTTCTAATTACAGCCATTGAATAAACATGAGGTATTTTACAACAACTTTAGGTACAAGCCTTGAAAGAAATAATTATTGAAATATTTTTATTCATGCGGGCCTTAACACATGCGGATATCTTAAATTATTTTATGCAGTCGAAGACTGTATGCAGCGAAAAAAGTTTCCAACTGGCTGGAGACTTAATTAAGGGCTCAGAAGCCATTTGAAACCTTAATAATTTGAAAATAATGAAGATTATCAAAGTCCTTCAGAAATGGAGCTCATAATGAAGCTGGGAGAATTTATAAAAAAAAAAATTTCAGACAAAAACACTAAAGAAATTCAAAGAAATATTTATAACGAAAGAAATATTCAAGACGTGACAATATATTATTTCTATTTGTATGCAAAACATTTTGGGGGCATTTAGAATAGCAACTTCTTACAAATTGATGTAACAACTTCTTATTTGTATAGGGTGTTTTTTATAGAGTGATACAACTTTGAGTTGGCATCACTGCTTTATTTCATCATCCATTTAACAGCTGATAGTTGCTTTTTGTTTAGTTTGCTTTGACATTTCATTATGGATCGACTTACACCAGAGCAACGCGTGCAAATTGTGGACATTTTTTTATCAAAATAATGGTTCTGTTCGTCAAACTTATCGTGCTTTTCTTCCATTCGAAATTTTTGTTTCCGATGAAGCCCATTTTTTATTGAATCGGTATGTAAATACACAGAATTGTCGCAATTGGAGTGAGGAGTATCCACAGAAAATAACTGTTTGGTGCGCTTTATGGGCTGGCGGAGTCATTGGCTCATATGTCTTCAAAAACGATGACGGTCAGAATGTTACTGTTTGTGAAAATTGATGTTCCAGATTGCGCCTTGTACGCGCCACTTGGCCGAAATCTTATTTCAACATTAATGTCATAAAATTTTCTATCTAATAAAGACCGTTTCATTGATATCAAAAATATATTACTATGTTTTATTATGATTTAAGCTTATATCACTCTATAAAAAACACCTGATTTATCACAAAAGACAAGGAGTTCCGGGTGCCGTTTAAAAATATTGTAACATTTACTCAACTGAATGCTTAATATTCTACGTAGTTGCAATTTTCAAAAAGGAAGTTAATAAATATATGAAAAATATAATACATTTCTCCATAATTTTGAATGGACGAAGTGCACGATAAGTTTGACGAACAGAACCATTATTTTAATTAAAAGTTTCTATAATTTGCACGCGTTGCTCTGGTGTAAGTCTGGTGCAAGAACAGTAGGTTCTGCACCTGCTTTAAAGGTGATATTGGCTAAAACAGTGCGTTAGATCCTGAGTTCGACTCCACGCTCAGTCTTGAATATGGTGTCGAATTTTTCTGCTCTGCATTAGTGCAAGATTGTGCTAATTGTTGTCGCATTGTGTCTCAATGAAGAAATCAAAGCACTCTTCGATGAACAGCCATTGATATCATCATCCGTCAAACTGGAGCTCATAGTCTTGTGTTCACTACTTCAGCCAACATTAAACTATTTTCGAAAGAAATCGAAGAACATAAACTGAAGCTGTTTATTTTGTATTTCGTCAAAAAAGCTAAAGTCATTTTAATATAAATATTAAGAGCAACTAAAGCAAACAACTAAATATTTCAATGACAACTAAGTTTGCACTGAACTCAGAAAAAAACCGCCCTTTAGCCACAAGCTCATTAAAACGAATCGTAGTCTAAGTAATAAAAATAGAAACAAAACATTTAACCACTTAAAGGCCTTGCAATGCCATTTCAAGTTGAAATTGAGAACAACACTTGTATCAAACAATCAACCAACCAACACCCTAGTTTTTTTTTTTCAAATAAAACTATTTTAATAAATACTATTAAGTTTTAAAAAAATTATTAAATTATAATAATAAATTTCCCACAATTATTGCTTGACAACCACAGAAAAGTTTCATATCTCACAAGTCATTTACACCAACGAAGGTCAGAAAGAAAAGATATCACAAACTCAAGTCTCTTTCAAGACACAACGGCCAGTGTTATTAATAACATGTTATTTTGCCAATTGCCCTTTATTTACATTAGAAAACTCGAGAGTTAGAAATAGAGTTTTTAATAAAAAAATAACTATTTAATTGTACAATTTATGAACCTTTACAGTCCGAAGTGGCCTGATCATAAAAGCCACTCACTTCATGTCTCTTTTTTCCAATACTTCAACTTATTTATATGTTTTTAGATTTCAAAATGCAAAAAAAAGCAAATAATAATAATAAAAATAATTGTAACAGGGTTGTACAAGACTTACATAAGCATTCAAATCTGAATTAATTGTCTGACATTAAAGTAACCAACACACACACACACACACACATACATACATACTTACAATCATGGACAAAAGCACAAAGTAAGAAAACTACAATTACAATTTGCCACAACACAAGCCGCAGACAGCCAGGTCAGCTCGTACATGCAATTGAAAGCTTAAATAATCCCATGACATGTTTTTAGCTAAGAAACATTGCAAACAACAGCCAGCAATTACAGCTGAATATAAATATTTATCTGCACTTCAAAACAACATGGAAATAGTCTAACATCTAGTATCTGAATCTAAATAGTAGTTGTTCACATAAAACTGGCATTTTTATAATGACTTCACCCATATTCTGCTGACACACCCTGTCCCATGCCAAAACGAGAGAATTAGTTTTTTTTTACTTTTTTTTCAAATAATATATATTATAATACTTCTAGTTATATTTCTCATTGGAAATTGTTTGTTTTAATTTAATATCAATCGAAAAAGTGCATGTGTATGAACCAGAGATCTGCTGTGATTGCTGAAAAAGCGAGTGCAGTTGAATCATGACTTCGGAGTGCTTCTACTTGTATGCATTCATTGGAATACTCTAGGTACTCATACGCACTCAAAGGTTTGATATGACTACACCAAACTCATACTTAACAACATGCATGACGTTGTTGATTTAGATTCTTCTGTGCTTAATATGAATATTAAAGTACTCAGCATGACTTAAATGAACTAATTGAATCATTTGTAAGTATATTAAGTATTTTCCTAGTATCGGGTGTTTTTTATAGAGTGACACAACTTTGAGTTAGCATCACTGCTTTATTCGACCACCCATTTAACAGCTGATAGTTGCTTTTTGTTTAGTTTGCTTTGACATTTCAATATGGATCGACTTACATCAGAGCAACGCGTGCAAATTGTGGAAACTTTTAATTAAAATAATGGTTCTGTTCGTCAAACTTATCGTGCGTTTCGTCCATTCAAAATATTATTTTCCGATGGTTGAATGGGTGCGTAAATAAACAGAATTGTCGCATCCGGAGTGAGGAGAATCCACAAGCTTTTATCGGAACACCATCACATCCACAGAAAATTACGGTTTCGTGCACTTTATGGACTGGCGGAGTCATTGGCCCATATGTCTTCAAAAACGATGATGCTCAGAATGTTACTGTCAATTATGGACGGTATAGGAACATGATTCGAAATTTTTTCGTATCTCAATTAGCTGGCATTATATGTGGTTCCAACAGGACGGAGCCACATGTCACACAGAGGGTGCTACAATTGATTTACTCAAGGAAATTTTTGACAAAAAAAATAATTTCAGGAAATGGCCCAATTAATGGGCCCCCAAGATAGTGTGATTTAACCCCATTGGATTATTTTTTTTGGGTTTATGTCAAGTCACAACGTCGATAAACCACAAACAATTGAACACCTGGAAATCAATATTCGAAGAGTTATCGGCGAGATACGGCCGCAAATGCTGCGAAAAGTTTGTGAAAATCGGTGTTCCAGATTGCGGCTTGTACGCGCCAGCCGTGGTGGCCACATGGCGGAAATCATATTTGAACATTAATGTCATAAAATTTTCTATTCAATAAAGACCGTTTCATTGATATCAAAAATATATTACTATGTTTTATTATGAATTAAGCTTGTATCGCTCTACAAAAAACACCAGATACTTATAAATCTTTTATGTTTGAATCATAAATCCATTCATTGTGGTTACGAGCTGATGTGGAATTCATAAGCATTTTGCAACTCATACTGAACGTTATTATGAGTCATGATTAATTCTCTGTTATACTTAGAACTTCATGAATTATTTTAATTATTTAAGCAGTACTCATTGCTGATCTCTGCTATGAACTACAATCACCTCAGAACCGTTAAGATATTAAAACAAACTAAACTTAAAAACAACGCAGCAGTAAACTTTATCACCGATCTTGTAATCGAAATGCTCAAATAACTTTTACTTGGTCATATTAAAAATATAAACACCTGGAGTTGTTAACAGTCAAAATTATCTATTAATTAGTTGCACAGATAAAAGCAATATTTTCTATACAAATAATTAACGGGTAAATAAATTAGTTGGAATAAAAACAAATAAAAGCAACTACAATTTGAGTCGGAAAAAAGCCAACCAGTTGTAGAATAAAACGTAAGAAAATAAAAAAGGAAAAGTGATCAGTGAGTTTTTGTTTTGACATTGATATTTGTTTTAACCTTCTCAATTACTAAAGTGGAAGTTTGAGATAAATATTTTTAGTTATTCTAAGAAATGTTGGGTAAAGGTTCCCTCATGATCTGCATTAAGCCCAGTGAAATGCGCAGAGGAACTAAATAAAACCCCTCAATTGATCGCTTTAAATTTTATAGTAAGATTTTGGGAAAAAAGAATCAGCACATAATTTAAATTAAAGAGTTCAAATAAAAGCATTTTTGTAGCCAAAATAACGAATATGTAACCCAGTTTCAGCAAACAGACGAGATGTCATCGTGGGTTACGGTCAGGAAAACAAGAAAATGGTCGATCCTAAGACCATCCCTGTAACTCCCACTAGTTTTAAACGAAAAATAACTATCACCTGATTTTTCTTTTATTCTATGGTTTTTAGTTCTTTTAGCTAAAACACAGTCATTTTAATTGTCTAAACTTTGGAATGTATCAAGCGACAACCTCGTCATAAGCGGTGATTGATGTGGTTTTCGATTATTATAGAGAATCGAGAACACTAAGTGAGCAGTGCCTCGTTTCTGTAACTGAAGTGAGAACTTCTTGCATCGAAAAAATTGTCGTCACTCTGTGAACCACAGGATGAGTCAGAATATATTTCTTAATGCATTTATAAGTTTTTTAGATTTTTATAATAATCAACATATTATTCTATGGATAACCCTACAATAAAGCGCATGATAAAAATAATCATTTAGTTTTTCGATGTGAGAACTTCTCACATCAGTATCGAGATATCAATTTTTTAGAATTTTTTCATTCGCGATGTATCACGATTGGATTAACCAATTCTTGCGCGTATTGCAATGATCGACGTGGTTAGAATCGATCGGTAAAGCCATTTAAAAGTTACTAAACATTTTTATTTAATTACTTGGAGGCTTCTTGAAATCTACCGCTTTGAATCGTTTAAAATTTACAGAAATTTCATGTTCGGGAACACTCTTCAGAGCGGTTTCTGTTCAAAATTTACACAACACATGCATTCGTACACATACAGACATAGTTACTAATACCTACTCAAAATTAGTCAGGAACGATTTGTAGGTCCTCAAAACATCAAGATCTGATGAGAAATAAATTTTTGCAAGGCGGGGTAAAATGGATAACTTCCCGATTTTGGAAATTTTTTAATATTCTATGCGCGATGTTAAAATATCTATTATTAATTAGTAGATTTTTTCTATTCAAGGTCACTTAATTAATTATTGGCAGCTCTGAAACATTAAAAAACTTCAAACATTTTATTACCGTATGCCCAGATCGACTTTTAAAATTTTAAATAGAAAATATTTTTTACTAAACAGCTAATGCCCACGCTTATTTGAAATATAATACCAAAAGGAAGTTATACAGTAGATTAAATTATTATTTATAAATATCTATTAAAATATTTAGAATAAAGAACTCTGAAATGTATGTCTACCCAATCGTTTTCCTTCAGTTATTTTTGTTTATTTTTCCTGGAATTTATATGTAAAAACATATATTTTTCTTAAAGCAGTTTGCATAATTTTTATCAACACATTTTCTTTATAACACTTAAAAACAAATTGATAAACTATCTCCCAAAACTGTAGTCTTTTTCAAATTCCTTAAATCATAATTTAATGCCGAAATTTTTTGTTTCCCTCTTTCTGAATGAGTAACAACAAAACTTTTGCTAAAAGTTTTTCGTTTTAATTTTACATGTTGTTATTTCCATGGCGAGAAAAATTAAATTTATTCTTATTTATTGCATTACCAAATGACACATAACATGGTGTAATATTTTGTAATATAATTTGGTATTTTGTCGCATGTTGCTGTTGTTGCTTTTTTGAAACGTTTATCTAGCGTATTTTTGTCTTTGTGGTAACCGTATGTTTACGTTTCCACATGTATTTTCTAAGCTGTTGTAGTGGCGAATAAACAAACGTTATTATAATTGTGCAAGTAAATAAATTGTTTGGAAAATTATTAAGACAACAAGAGAAATATAATTAATTAAAATGAATTTATTTGTACGACACATGGCTGTATGTGTCTTAAGTCTTTTGATTGTAATTGATATCATTGCGCTAGAGTGGGATGGGCAGGAGACGGTTGATTTGCTGGTTGATGCTTTTTTCAAATTAAATTGCTCGAGGAGAGAAAATTCTGATAATAATTGAGTAGAGAATTTAATACATTGAATTATCTGAATTATCACTTTGACGAACGTGTGTTCTATTCACATCAAAGACTTCGATTATCCTGTCAATAGACCTTTTGCTTCTGTTAAGATTTAGTTGGATTCTTTAAAGTATTTAAAACGCTTAATATACAAATATTTGTCTAATTTGAATACGAGTACATTACAATTTTTTTTCTTTTGTTTGTTTCAGGTATGTTGCACCAAAGGTTTTACACGCAATCCGTAAGTTATAGAGTTTTAGTTCTTTAGAATTGTAAGAATTGTAAAAGAAGTATTTGATATTAAATAAATCTAGTTTTTTCTGACCACTTTTATCATCAAATTGAAGATTTTTGAGTTCTGCGCAAATTCAGGCATCAATCACATTAAAAATTGTTTGCCTGCTGCTAATACTGATGGAAATGGGAGTGGGATCATTTTTACTATTGTAACTACCCGGTCAAAAGAATGGGAAATAATTTTTGGGGGAATTACTTTTTCTTTACTTCCAGTTCGTCGCATTCACACATTTAAGTACACCCAGTAAGCTGCTTATCACCATCCCGAACTAGCTCAGTGATGTCAGCGCAGGTACGACTCACGACTTTCGGTGCAGGGACTGACAATAAAATTGGAATTTAGCTTCTGTTTTCAACTTTTCAGGAACTGATTGTAAATTATATCCACAACCCCTCAGCTGATCAATTTGAATTTTTAATAAGATTTTGGGAAAAAAGAACTAGCACATAATTAAAATTAAAGAGTTTAAAAAACCCCCAAAATGTAAACTAATTTAAATATGCAAGTTCTTGTGCAAAATAAAACAACTTATATTGTCAACACTCTAAATAAATTGTTTTTTTATTAAAACAATTATTAGTTGTTGTTGTTCTTTATTTCTCTTACAACTACAATTAGAGTCGGCAAGAAACCAACCAGTTGTAGAATAAAACGTAAGAAAATAAAAAAGGAAAATTGACCAGTGGGTTCTTATTTTGACTTTGATATTTGTTTTAGGCTTCCCATTTATTAATGTGGAAGTTTGAAATAAACATCTTAAGTTATTCTAAAAAATGTTGGGTAAAAGTTCCCTGATGATCTGCATTAGTCCCAGTGAAATGCGCAGAGGAACTGGCTAGAACCTCTCAATTGATCGCTTTGAATTTTTTAGTAAGATTTTGGGAAAAAGAAACTAGTCAATAATTAAAATTAAAGAGTATTTTTGTTTATATTTAATATGCTTCTGGTCAAATTGGTTAAAATTAATAACTTCAACGAATTTAAGAAACTGGCGGTATGAAAATTCAACACAAGTCATTGAGAATTATTTCTATATAATTGCACTGTTTAATGGTGATCTGGAGTTGATTTTATATGTGAAACTTATGTTCATCGAAATGTTTATTGAGTCTCTGACCCTCCAGAGAATTCATATAAATCGACTTTTGCAAATTAAGTTTGAAGAACTTTTAGAAATGACATACAAAATCAGATTTAATTAACAATAGAAATATGACTTCGGATTCACTGAAAAGATTACAAACAAAAAAAGACTTCTTGCAACGACAACATTTTTTAAAAATCATAAAAAGAGATCCTGACTTGCACTACTTCCCGATCATAAATTTAGGATATTTCTTAATGACTTAAATTTAAAAAATTATTACAAATGACATGCAAAAATCAAAATTAATCAACATCAGAAACATGATTTGGGATTCAATGAAAAGATGAAAATAAAAGAGAGCTTCTTGCAATGAAATCCCATTGTGAAGAGCATTAGAAAAGATTCTGATTTTCTTTACTTCTGCATCATAAGTTTAGGACCTTATCGACTCCCCTTTTTACTGGGTTTTATTAGTTGGTTATACAAGCATCTATAATGCGTTTATAGACTCTACAAGTACTGCAATTTTCGCTATAAGAACAGAAAATATTCAGAATGATAGATTAAGAAAATAAAAAGAAAAGTGACTATTTTAGCTCTTGTCTTAAATTATATATTTTCTAATTTCTTAATAACTTGACGAAAATGTTATTCTAACACTAATTGGATACAGGGTTCCCTGAATAAGCCCAGTAAAATACGCACAGCAGCTTATCAAAAACCCCTAAAACTATCAGTTCGATTTTTTAATATTATTAGCTTGGGAAAAACCAGTCCAATTGAATTAAAACTTAGTGTTGAACACCATTTCCCAATGACAATACAGATGTGGTATCCATAGCAACAGAACTCACACCGTTTAAGATCACACCATGAGAACATTTTTAATACAATATTTATTGTCAATTCATTAATATTTTATTTTCGTTGTCTATTTTTATTACGTAACGAATTTGTTATACTTTCAAAACACATGTTTTAGTTATTAAATACAAACCGCACATATTTAACTTATATAACTTTTTTCCCTTTTCTCGACGTTTCTCTATAAAAACCAGACCACCATGACGTATGCGCAACAACAGGAGTACAAAACATAAATTATTGAATTCATAATTGAACGGTTTTTTGTTTTACCATTTAGTCAATAATAAAAAGTTTTGATTGATTTGCTTTGAAATTTAAGCGCCTTTAATTAGAGAACTGGCCAAAGTTTTTTGTCGTCGTTGGAACTAAAGACAGAATGAAAAACGATACTTCAAATGCCGATATGAAGCACTCCTTTTGGTAACCATAAAAGGTTAATAAATACAAGATTATCTAAGACCTGAATCACTAACATTAGCCAAAACAATTTATTTAATATTTCTGTAGATATAAATTAAAAAAAAAAAATAAAATTTTTTAAACAAGAAATCATGCGTTACATTTTGAATTATTGTTTGTTATTAAAAAGTTATAACGTCGAATAAGTTTACAAACTTACAAACACACAATCGCACTAGCAACATGCCCCCAAAATACTTTGAAAATCATGTATTGCGAAGCACTACATTTCTTGCCATATTTGGGGCATAAAATTTAACTGCATTTGAGGTTTTGTTACAACAACAAAAATAAAAATAAAAAATTTTCCAAAACTAAACTAAATTAAACTAAAGATAATTATAAAAATATTATCAATATATATTTCAGTGTTTTGTTGTTAAAAGAATTTAGAAACTTTAACAGCTTTTTATTTGTGTTTAAAGGCGGCTTTAACAGCCAAAATTGGTAAAAATCGTGATAAACTTTAATTTGCACTAAAAGTAAAACTGCCATTCGATTTTTCGACTTTTGACCAAAATGTGAACGGAACTAAGGCAATAATGCATTAAGTGTGTTATAGATACTCGTGTATTTAAACTGTTTTCTCACAGTGCACAAAATGTAAGAATGTGGTGGCTTGTACTCTTTCACATTTCAAATATTCTGTGCTCAAGAATGCATTTTTGTTAATTAAATGTGTGTGTGTGTGTGTGTGTGTGTGTTTGTAACTACAGTGAACGGTAACTGCAACTATTTTCATATTGTATGATGGCTTGGAATGATTAAAATTAAAAAGCAAATATTAATAATAGGAATTTTTTGTTTAACAAAAATAAAAGCCGCTGAAATGTTACTACACAAAAAGTATTAAGGCCAGTCCAGTTTTACAGGATATTTATTCAGCTAAATAATTCCTTTTAATTTTTGTAGTGTTGTTCGGCTCTCCTTGCAATGAAATGTGCGGAATTCAAAATTATTTTAGAAGATTAAAGTATTATAAAGATTTAAAAAGTATAATTGCTGTAGTAGTCCCCGCGGGGGCACAAAAGGTAACTTGGTCAGTCGCAACGCCTTGTTGCAATGCTTTCTGGGGAAAAGATAAGAAATACAGGTGGAAGGATACCAGGGTCCCGCCATTAAAAAGGATCAAAAATCAATAGTAGGTTACAAACCTATATTGGTTTGACCTGCGATGCGTAACCAGTTTCCTTACACTGATGCCACGGGATCTGGTTGAGCCCCACGGATGATGTTTGCTACGGGGTGAAGTGACGATGTTGGCTGGGCATGTGTGAGACATCTGCTTCACAGGCGAAGCTCTGTTTAACTCACGTTCATCCAGGTGATGATGTGTGGCGGACCTCTTTCTCTCCTTTGCCTAATTCATTCTGTGACCAGATGTTGGTTGAGGTCTCTTTAATGACTCCACGTGGTGGCTGTGGTTTAATACCAAGAATCGCTGGTAGAGATGTCAGATAAGGGTTGATGTTCCGGCATATTCATACTATGCTAAGACTTCGACCCAGCTGATAGTAGTCTCTATGGGCTGCTGCGAACCAGCAGACGTTTCCGAAGTGGTGGTGTGTTGTTGGTGCTGGGAGTGTCAGGAGGGATAAGTCTTATAACTTTGACCTTTGGTTCCTCTTGGTGCTGACAACATGCTTTCTTTAGAAGTAACAAGGGTTTAAGATAGGCCCGAACACCTTAGCAAGATGTATGAATATGGTTTTATTGCGGACACATATGAGTGAAGTTGCAACCTGTGTAAGCCCTAGGGCTGCACTGGTGTGGCCCCTGAGGGTGACAGGAGTGGTGGTGGACACCTAATTTCACTCGAGTACTTGGGAGCATCGTCAGGTAAGGCCGAAAGGCAGATACTGATGTTAACTTGAACATTCTCTATTGTAGTAGTAAAAATTCGAAGACGAAGTTAAGAGCAAAAGAGACTTCAACAAATCAGTCTAAAGCCAGTCTAAGTAAATAAAAAAAATTTTGATTCCTTTCTTTGGTCAAATTAATGTTAACCTAGAAAGCCAACTGTTAAGGTTTTCAATAATGAGGTTGAGGTCACTATTTTTTAAGTTTTTTTCAGTAAATTTTTACATGAAAAGAAAAAACCAAAAACACATATTTTGTTAAAATATTAATTTGTTAAACAATTCTTAATAACAATTCATGTCCTGAGAAAGATCTCGAGAGCATATCGAAATATTGACAGTAAAATATTTTAATCGCCTGCATTATAAAGGACGACACAACACGACAGGAAAAAATCGTCACTTGACCGGTTTTTGTCGACAGAAATTGATTTCTGGTTCTATTAATATTATATGATATATAATGTTCTATTGATATTATATGCCTTAGGGAACACCAAAAGGCTTTTAATAATAATTAATTATTGCCGAAAATTAAATGACAAGTGTCTATTTTTTGCTGTCGTGTTGAAGTGACGTCGATGTCGTCATTCATAATATGCGCGAATATTTTATTTCTTAAAACACCTCTGGCTCATTATGAAAACACTAAAGCATTTTCTTTTCTGAAAAACATGTACAATTATGTCGCTTCTTTTTTAAAAAGTTGCAGTTTGGAGGTCCTTTAAAATTGAAATTATTTTTCGTAAAGGATACTGGATTAATTTGTAATAAATTCTTTAGTTTCAAATGATAGAGTGTGACCATTATCTACTAAAAAGTGTAAAAAATATTGCACTCTTTTGTAGAAAAGAAATTCTCTTAACATTCTATAAAGTCAACGAATTATTTAATTTTGTTTGCAGAGAGTATTTATGCCAGCGTATTAAGACAAAATAGCAGTATCGTTTCTGGAATATATCAGTATTGATTAGTTTGAGAGATATACGAGTGAATATATAGTTTTTAATAACAACTGATTTTAATATTAAACCGCATAGTTCTTCAATCATAATACACGATATTACTTGTCAGTAACGCCTTTTCTTTTGCTTCAGCGTTTGACAAATTCAACTATGAAGTGGTACACAATTCAGCAGCTTGTTAAGACTGTTGAAGTGTTTTTACGAAAAGGGACGCTCAAATCAGAATGCATTTTGTGTACTTCGCAATTTTATTGGTTAGCACAATAGGCAGAATTGTGCACAAGTTGCAGCAAACCGAGTTCTCAAGAAATGGAAAAATACCGGTGCGTTCACATCACAAAATATCGTAACTATTTGCGACAGTGTACCCAACAAGTGTTCGCAATATCGAAATGATAAAGGACTTCGATAGAAAAAAATTTACCTGGACGAAAAGTGGTTCCCACAGAATGGTGCTACTTGCCACACTACCATTTAGAATAGGGTCTATTGTGTGAAGTTAATTGACCATGGCAATTAACGCCGTTAGGCTTCCTTCCATCGCAATATATAAAAGAAAACGTGTACGTTATTAACCCAAGAATACTTCAAGAGCTAAACAATGAGATAGTTCGGCACATCAATGACACTGAACCTCAATTATGTCACAGAGTCATTGCAAATATGCATTTGCATTTGCAACATTTTTGTTGTTGTTGTTACTTATAATAGAAGTTAAAAGTAATGGCAACTGTTTCATTCATGTTGTACAATAATAAATATTTATTTGTTTAAAATATGTTTCCATTGTTTTCCATCAATTAATTTTTACACCCACTTTTGAGTCACATGATTTAAGAGTTTTGGCAAGAAATTGCACAACACTAGAAGCCCATATTTAACATATGAAAACAACAACACCAATTCAAAAATAGCAGCTAAACATTGTCGGCTTAGTCACTAACACGTATTTAAATTTAGACAAAAGATTATCTGTTTTTGTGGAACTTAAATGGTCATATTTAGTTTGTGTTGGATTAATAACACAATAGCAACAGTGGGACAGCAAAAATATATGGAAACTTTTTGCTATTTAGGATTCTTATGAATCAGATGATTTTTTTTTAACTTCGCAAGACCTATCGATAGCGCTAACTATGATTTCATAGCAGAAAATGCCAGGAAATTATATACCAGATTAAGGTCCTGCAAAAAATAGACCAACTATAATACACGAAGTTAGTTGTGAGCCCCAGCATAATGTCAAGTTTTTTCCCCAAATTAAATTGAAATTTCTTTGAGTTAGTGTTTGGCAAACTCAACCATGATGAGGCATAAAATTGAGCAGCCCGTTAATATCCTTTGCGAAAATGGATGTTCACATCAAAATGCATTTTGTGTCGACAATCGGGAGATTTATGCCCATTCATATTTCTGTTGGATATATAAAAACACAAGGAGTGACTATTCAAAAATAAGGCAGACCAAGCAGTTATCACTAACGGTGTTCGCTGTCTCTAGATGATAACAGACTTCTTGTGACCACAAATTAAGGATATGGACCTGGACAATATGTAGATGGTCTCGTGTAACTAAAAAAACGGCCGATAGAAAGAAAGTTATAACCCTTAAAGTAAATTAAACCAAACGCTCACAAGTAGACATAAAAACCCTGATTTATGTACGAATAATTTTATAAAATTTAATAGTTTATTAAATCTGGTAAATAGGTTTTCTTATTAATAATAAATGGTTTAAAATTTTTCCAATTATATCATTAAGTCAGCAACTGCCAACAAATCGCCAACTGAAAAATCACCCTACAGACTTAAACTTAAAAAAGTGTTTATATCCAAAAGAAAAGCAACACCGCCTTCTAAATGTTTTCCATTGTGGCTTAACTACTGTTAACTTGTCTTAAATTGTTTTATTAAAATTACATGCTCAAGAGTTTGATAAGTTAAATGCAAACAAGGCGTTCAAGTCTTAAGAACTTTACGAGACGATTTTTCCTGCTTAATTTTTGGCGAAAAATTTTAAGACCCATTTAAAATCATGACTAATAAATTAAATATTTTTTTTGGCTCTCAGTTTTTTTCTTTCATTCACTTTTTGTGTGCAATTATTAACTAAAACCGTAACCACGTTACAAAAGTTAAGATACAAAAAAAACCTTAAACATATTTAAGTTAAAACATAATTGTCTTTTAACATGACTATTAATTTTTATTTTTTACTTTGTTTATAAATTTATATCAATGTTTTTTGTTGCTGTTTTTTGTGTGTTATTTTTAGCCGTTTTTAATTTGGCTGCCAACGGTACGAACAATCAAAAAAACTGTCCAACTTTTTAAAGTCACTGTTTGTGTGTTGAGGAGTTTTTTGTTTTTCTTTTTTATTATTTTGCTTAAGTGGACTTTTTAATAATAATTGTAACTATTTCTCCGTTCGCCTCAATTTTTCTTCAACAATTAAATTGTAGTATTTAATATTTATGGTTTGCACTTTTTGTTGCTGCTGTTGTTGTTGCCGTGCTTTAGCATGGACCACTTTATATTGTGGGTACATGTTGTTTTCCGAACTCTATTCTATGTTTAATTTATGATTTATAATTTTTTATAGTTGTAATTAATGTTTCTTTAATGTTAAAACTTTAAGAAAACTATGCTTTATAATATCTTGTGTGTATGTGTTGCAAAATTAGTTGTAATAAAAAGCACGAAATTGTTAAAACAATATTATTATTGATTTATGAAAAGTTTTTATTGAATGAAGCCTAGAGCTGTTATTTAATGATTGTAATAATTTTATGTAACATTTCTATTGCAAAATGCCCCTGTTCGTATACTTCCCACTTATTTAAAAGAGAATAAATCGAAACATAAATAAAATATTTGGGTTGTTTTGAAAATGAATGCAACAAGACTTTTTTAGTTCTCGCGCACTTTCCAATAGTAGAGTTCGTTTAAACTGTTAATATTTCTTTCTTCTGTTAACCACCTGGCAAGCGTTAAGAAACTACGAGACTTGTTAAAAAAAGGTAAATTTCCATATTAAATTTTAAAAATTTAATTAATATCGATGGACTAATTTTCGATTGCGTATTTTTTAAATCATAAAGAGTGTTTTGTATAGAGTGATACAAGTTTAAATCATAATAAAACAGAGTAATATATTTTTGATATCAATGTAGCGGTCTTTATTCGATAAAAAAATTTTATGACATTAATGTTTAAATATCATTTCGGCCATGTGGCCGCCACGGCTGGCGCGTATCAGGCGCAATCTGGAACACCAATTTTCACAAACAGTAACATTCTGACCATCATCGTTTTTGAAGACATATGGGCCAATAACTCCGCCAGCCCGTAAAGCGCACCAAACAGTAATTTTCTGTGGATGTAAAACAGTGTTTCGACAAAAGCTTAAGGATTCTCCTCACTCCAAATGCGACAATTCTCTTTATTTACGTACCCATTCAACCAAAAATGGGCTTCATCGGAAAATAAAATTTTGAAGTGCACGATAAGTTTGACGAACAGAACCATTATTTTGATGAGATCTGGTGTAGGTCGATCCATAACAAAATGTCAAAGCAAACTTAACAAAAAGCATCTATCAGCTGTTAAATGGGTGGTGAAATAAAGCAGTGATGCCAACTCAAAGTTGTATCAATCTATAAAAAACACCCAATATTCAAGTTTTTTTCGATTATGACAACCATAGTCATAGTGTGTGGGGGCCAAAATTTATTATTTTAGTAAAGAAAAACACTATAGCTTTAATAGGAAGAAAGAAATAGATCCTTTGAAATATCAGGATTCTTGAACAAAAGTTATCGCCAGTAGTAGAAAACTTCAGGGAAAATTTATAAAACTTTAATTTTTAAAATTTCAAAACTTTACAAATGCTAAATTTTTTGTAAAATTTACGACGGTTTTCTTTCGTTCAAAATTCAGTAATTTTGGAATGAAGCTCGTTTCTACACCCTTTTTGTTTAAAATTTGCAAGGTATGAGTTAAACGTTATGCCAACATCCTTAAGCAATTTCACTAACACTGATTAGACGATTATTTATAACAGTTTCCTTTATTTCATCGGTCATGAGCATTTTCTTTTTAACAATATCATTATTTTATATGCAAATATGATAAAAATTCATCGGTCTACTTTTTAGTGACTCTCACAGACAAACTTAAAAAAGAACTAATGGAAGTCTTAATATTAGTGTTATTTGTTTAAAAGATCTCATAATTTCACTGCTGCCATATTGATCTCGAAGACAACACAAAATAATTAAATCAATAAATTTTGCAAGTTTCAGCATATTGAAGTCATTTACGGCAAATAGTTGGCACTTGTTTTAAGCATGACTGTGACAACAATAAAATCCTTAATAATTCAAAACTCAAACGCTAAAGGCCCTCCGTGTAGGTAAGATTTTCCTAAAATTCATTTTGTATAGAAAATAAAAATTTCATAAAATCTCTGCTTTACTTCAGTTCTCATAAGTAAGACAAGACTTGAATTGAAGATTTTTTAGTTAATGAATTTTTACTTCGCGTTACATTTTTGAAGGGTATATAAATATGTTTGCACATACGACAATTGTTATCATGTATTTCTTTAAATTAAAATTTCAAAATACTCACCAACATAATTCACACGTCAAACATTAACAAACAGTAAACAACAAAGCAACAATTTAGACATGAAAATATAACATATAAAAGGCGTAACATTTGCTAATACGAACACGAAAGAAAATGGCATTTCGATTGGCAAATGATGACATGAAAATAAGTGTTTTCAGTCCGAGGAATGAACAACTAAAAAAGTAAGTGATGAGTTCGGAAACAGCTATATAATGATAAAGAGAAAGTGCAGCGGTTTGCGAAAACAGTAGTGATCTATTATTATTTTTTTTTAAATTTATGTCAGTTCGTCCATTAATCTTTGGATTATTTATCATAAGTTACGAAGCCATGAATAAATATATAGTTTGATATAATAAATTTAACATAAAGAAGAAAGTTCGATATAAATATTTCAAATTTACTTTAATTAAATTCCGTGGAATTATTCAAACAAAATTCTTACTACAAAAAACTATATTTAGAAAAGAATGTCTACAATTCAAACTCATGTTTTTTGGTACTAAATAATACTTCATTTAAGCAAAAGGTACAACTATCCCACAAATAAAAAGTTCTGCCATGAAATAATTCATAATTTTTTAAATAATAATTTGCGAAGTATTCATGACCCATTTTTTCTTGTGCTTACAAGCTTTTAAACACAAAACTTTACAAAAAAGTGAACTGTTTCTTTTTAATCAGAAAAGGAAAAAAAGAAAGAAACTACAAGCGTAAGAAAAAACATAAACAAAATTCACATGACGAGTTCAACACACGAAATGCCACATATGGGGCATTATGATTTTTCTTAAATTTTTTTTGCAGAGCTTTTCTGCTTCTGAAAAGAAAACGAGATAAATTTTTGAGTTTCCAACGAAAGATTTTGCCATCGCAAAAGTGTGTACACACATACAAGTTTAAGCAAATATATTGTATGTATGGATACTGTACATAAGTGTGCATGTACATATGTGTTGGTACAAGCTACAGCTATTTGTTTTGCAAAGTTTTTGTTTAAAGTAACGCTTTATCTTTATAAAGCATTTTGTGATTATTCTCCAAGTCATTGTTGCAAAAAAAAAAAAAAGGAAACAAAATCATATATTAAAAAAAAAAAATAAAAATATATATTAAAAGAAACAGAAAACATTGTGTAGTGTTGCATGCTATTGTGGCATCTTGCAAACAATAAATATGTATATATACACACACACTCACGTACAAATGCTGTTGACATATTTGTGCTGTTACAAGTAACAAACATCTTGAAAATTACTGGCTAAACAAAGAGTTCAATTCAAGTAAAACACTTAGAAAATTGTGTGGGAGAATGCAAAAATACATTTAAGACATGAAATATTTCCACATGCAACAAATTAGTTAATATCGATCATTTTGTGTTGTTAGTTGTTATTGTTGTTGGTGTTAAATACAAAGATTTAGCAAAAACAATATATACAAAAAGGGCTATTGTTTTTCTTTATTCTTAATAATAATTCAACTGATGTTGATACGCTTTTATTGGTAACACATTTTATGTGTTTTAACTAAATATGACATTTAATAATTCTCATATACTTTTTGAAAGTTTGTGTAAAAGAGCTTTTGAAACATTTCAGAATTAAAGTCTATAAATGTTTTGATGTTAAAATAAATGAAATGCATGCAAAAAGATTTATAAAATGGCAATTGTTTTTATTAATTTAAAATTTTTATATTTATTTTGTGTTTCAATATATTTTTAGATATAAAATTAAAATGAATTTAGGAGCTGATATCGTTTGAAAGCCATGACAGCCTTTCACATTTAAAGTTGCCCAATTCCTCGACAAAGAATTAGACACTATAGCTTTCCATTTGGAGTAGATAAGGTCAAAGGCTCTATTTCTGTCATTCTATTTCATACGAAAAAATTCAATTCTTTTGCCAAATTAATAACACATTCATAATTTCGCCGAAGCTGTTCAGTTTATTTTTTCAATATCTCAGAAACCATCTGATGCATAAAACTGATTCTTATGTCATTTAAAATAAAAAATTTATTTTTGGGAGAAAATAATACAGCATTTGAAATTTCAAGAATTAAGTTTTTATAAATTTTTTCTTCAATTTTTGTACTTATAGCGATAACTTTTCTTTAAAAATCCTAATATTTCAAAGGATATATTTCTTTGCTCCTTTTAAAGTTATATTTTTTTTCTTTACTTTAATTTTTTATATAAAAATAATGTTTTTATTCCAAAGTTTAAAAAACCATGCCCCAAAGCCAAAGCACTGATTTATTGCGAACTATCACTATCCATGAGAAGACTATAAATACCCGTTCAGCCATGACAAAAGCCCAAAGCAGGCGTGGCAAATGCAAAAGGACATTCCGCGGGATTTAACAAAAACAGTGTTACGCAATGAATTTCAAAGACGCTGAAGGAAATCAGAAGAATCGTGTTCTAAAACTAACAACCAGCTGCATGGAATTCACATCCACGGCCCTAACACATATCGATCTCTACCGAAGTTCGCAACAACCAGCGCTTTGGCTTTGGGCTATGGTTTATTTCTTGTGCCACGGGCATTCGATTTAACGTTTAAACTTTGGAATAAAAACATTATTTTTATATAAAAAATAAAAAATAATAGATCTATTTCTTAAATAAACCTAATAAATTAATAATAAAAAAAATAAGGTCGAATATAAAATAAAAGAATAAATTTAAGCCCCCATCACACACTATGATTATGGTTGTCATAATCGTAAAAAATTGTAATATATCGTTTTCGCACGGATTTCACAATGAAAGGCGACCGCTATCGAGCCATACTGATTGAATATCTGTTTCAAAATTAAACAGCTGAATATCAGGGACACCTCTTTCCTACAAAACAGCGAAACTAACTGACTGACCAGCGCGTTTAACAGCCGATATTTTGCAAAATCATTTTCTAGAAGTACCCCTCTGCAAGTGGATCTTTCCTTCGTGTTAAATTTCATTTTTAGAAATGGTCCCGTTCACTGAACTCCTACTCGTAAAATTCCACGTACCTGAATTACTTTTATGGGTCCATGTGAAGACATTAACAACGAACCAGCAACTCGTGAAGTATTGGAACTATCCACTGACGCCATACGTCCAGATTTACAAAAAACAAGGACTAAATACAACTCGTAGCTGCGGTGGACTTTTACTGGAGATCATATTAAATAAAATAAATGCAATGAAATTGTCAACTTGATTGTAATAAAAAATAATAATAAAAGCAATTTCATTCAAGTAACATTTTTATTGGCATTTAAAGACAAAAAAAAACTTTTGGATAATTTATACAAAATCCTAAAGTTGAAACTACATTTTCATGTGCTTCATTTGACTTTGATTTTGAATATAAAATTTTTAGTTTTAAGGAAAAGCTAAAATCCTGGTATCTCCAATAACCTTTTTCTCTCAAACTGCAATAACTTTGTGAAAGAAAATATTAAAAATGAAAAGAAGAGTTTCAAATATAACCAATTGAAATACTTTTTCAATAATTTTTTGTATAATATTTTCATTAATGCTTTACATTTTTTTTAAATATTTCGATTTGAAACTTTTATTACATAATTTTCTCTCAGTGCTCTATAAACAGATGCAAGAAGCTTTATCAGTGCAGCCTGAATTGTGAAGTCACAACAAAGTGTTGCATTTAGTGCACAAAAAAGAAATTATTGCAACATTTATTATCTGCATTGAAATAAACTATAAAAATGAAAATGCAAAACGAAAAAATATTCAACGAAAACATGAATTTTTTAACACACATTTTGTTACTATTTTCCCCCTACTTTTTGCTGCTTAAGAATTGTTACAACTTCGATCTTCCAACAGCAATAAGAAAAATCTTTAAACAAAAAACGGCACAATTTAAAGGTTTTATATGTGGTACAGTTTTCTTTTGATACCAACAGTTGTTTTATCATATCAAACATCTGCGAAAGATTTTGAAATGTTATTTCTTTTGCATCTACCACAGAAGCCGATAGATGAGTTAGTAAGATTTAAAAATTTAAAATAAAAATGGAAACTGTTCGCTTTGATATAACAACTCCTTTGCAATCAGGCCGTATGTAGAACAACAGCACGTCAGATAGCCTCAAACCAATTATTTAATAAGACTAGGGCCCATATTACATCATGCGATACTGATCGATATCGTTCTGTCACCAAAATATATTTTCACAAACGCAAAATTTTAGAGTTTGTTTTGATTTTAAATATACTTTTCTCGACAGAACAATACAGAATGACATCGTGAGCCAGACAGTTAATTTTCAGACCTTGAAATCTTGCGTTAAAACTTATTTTTAATTGCCTAAATAAAATTGTGTAATTTTTATTATAATTCTTAATTAATTCACATGTTGTATATCCGGTTCTGCAATGACAAAGAAACACACCTCTATGAGGCAGAACACTACACAAAAAATATTATTTATTATATGTAATTAAAATTAAATTTACTCTTTCTTCCCAGGCAAAATAATACTTTGTTCTTATATTTTATTTTATTTTTTCTTTTTTTTTTTGTTCTGCATAAATGTTAGTTAAGGTTGTCAATTAATTAACGTCTTTGTAGTCAAGCTACAGCGATCTAATTCAGTATGTAGGAGTTAATATTTTTTTCTCTCACTTAAACTATAGCAAAATAACTTAGAATTTTGCATGATTAAAAACGTCTTTTAAAACGACAATGAGCATTTCAGTGATAAATTGGTAATAAATTTAACAATCTTAATTTAATAGTTAATGAAATGTCATAATTAAGGTGATATTTTTCGCACAATAAAAAATAAGAATAATTAGAAGGAAAAATATTAAAATATATTCTAAGTTCACAGATAATCAGGGTTAAAATAAATAAGGAATAATAAAAATTTCATCAGATTTGCTTTAACAAATTTCCATCATCTTTTTAAGTTTTAAAGCTAAACAAAGAAGCTTAATAAGCAATTTTCATAACATCACGAATTCTAAAAATAATTTCTTTTAAGTCTTAGTGAAAAACTAAGTTGAAAATAATTTTTGGGAAACTACTTCTTTACTTCCAGTTTCAATTAGTTTGTTTTTTCGACTTATCAGGAAGCGATTCTAAGCAATATCCAGATAATTGATTATGAAGTTATTTTTATTACAAAAAGTTGGCAGTTATTTGTAGTTTTTTTTAAGTATTATATTTCTAGTTATAAAAAAAATTATTAAAATATAATTGATTTAAAAGATATTAATGAAAAATTTCAAAAGTAAATACAATTTAATAATAAGGACTAATATTTTTTAAGCTTAGGGTCTCTTTATTTTTATTAAATTATAAATTTTTTAATTAAAAAAATAGATTTCCTGATGAAGTCACACAAAGGAGTGACGAAATATCGAAAAACAATTTATAATTTAATAAAAATAAAGAGACCTTAAGCTTAAAAAATATTAAACCATATTATATTAATCAAAAAGAGGTCAAAAAACTAGAAGAACTAGATACGATTTAAATTTTAAGAACTTGAAATTTTAATAAATAAATTATTATTACAACACAATAATTCTATATGTCAAAAAATCTATAAAAATCAGGATCCCTTCAAAAAGTAGTCTAAAGATCTACGAAACGTCGAGAAAAAGCTGCAACTAAAAGGATATTTATTTACATTTAGGGAACTGCTGGCGATTTATGTTGTTTTCTTTTCTACAAAAAAAATGCTACATTTTGTACACTTTTTATTAGAAAAGAGCGACATTCTTTCATTTGAAAATAAGGAATATATTAGAAATTAATCGTACATTGTTTGCGAAAAATAATTTCTGCTCTAAAACTCCTCCAAACTGCCACTTTTTAGAAAAGAAATGAAAAAAGGTTGCATGTTTTCCAGAAAAGAAGACGCCATTGATAGAAGAGTAATAATTTCAACAAATTGAAAAAACTGGTCATATGAAAATTCAATATAAATTATTGACAATTATGAGTATATATAAATGCGGTCTTTGGTGATAGTGTGGAGTTGAATTCGTCTATAAAACTTATATTGGCGAAGGACACAAATTTGTATGTTGTGTCCCCAAGGCCATAGCAAATTCGTAGTGAGCACTTTCTCCAAATTAATAAAGTCATTTTTGCTATAATATTAATCAAGCTTGTAGTCGTTTTTTATTAAATCTTATTTAGTCTAATTTTCATTCTATATTTCGTTACCACAAGCTTGAATAATATTATAATAAACTGATAAAGTCAGTGATAATTAACATCAGAAACATAAATTCGGACTCACTGAAAAGGTGCCAAAACAGAGAACTTCTTACAATGACAGCCATTTGAAAAATATCAAAATTTCAACCACATCCAGATCATTAATTTAGGATCTTATTGACTTCTTTAAAATATCTGTTTTTACTGAGGTATTGATATAAATAAAACTTTACACGGGAAGCTTGTATTCAGTGGGCATTTAATTACTTCCTGCCTCTGCTACTCCAATCGGCTGTCTTAAAATCCCATGGGGCTTAGTAAAACCAAAAACAGTTTATAAAAAATTCTTATCATTTAAAAGCTTTTTATTTATGTTGTTTTCTTTTCTAAAAAAAAGAAGGCATTATTTCTTGCACTTTTCAACAGAAAATGGCAGTATAAAATCATTTGCAAATAAAAAAGTTATTAGAAATTAATCCGACATCCGCTACGAATAATTACTTCTATTTTAACACGCCCTTAAGCTGCCACTTTTTAGAAAAGAAATGAAAAAATGTTACATATTCTTCAGAAAGGAAAACGACATTAACAGTATCACTAGTAACAGTTTTACAAAAATACACGTTATAAAACATCATAAATCCATATTATTTTCTAGTTGTTCATGCTTTAGCTTTTTATATAAATAAGACTATTGAGTTCAATTTCCATAATATAACGTTAAGGTTTAATTTTTATCGATATTTCGATAAAGAATTTGTTACATTAAAGAAGATATCCACACTGATAATAATAAAGTATTAACGCTATTTTATAAAAAGTGACTTCCAACTCAATAATCTTATTCATAAAAATATATTCTCATTAAAAATGTCATTAAAAAAAACCACATACCAAATCAAATAAAAATATATAATAAAGCCCTCTCGTCCCTCGTAGCTAACAATTTAATTATCACACTCCTTAACAACTTCGAAAAACATTCACTTGTGATTAAGAAAAAATCAGCATAAAACTCAAATCATAACAACGAACAAGTGCAAACAATTTACGAAATTGTATTTAAACCAAAAACCGTTTACTAAATAAGGAAGTTTGATTGTCTTAAACGGTGTATTTAAATTGTAACGAAAAACTCATCAGTATTGCGAACAGCATAATCACTGCGCTGTACAGCTGTGCCATCATCATCTAATCAAGAGTCACGTTTTTATTATAAATTTACAACATTTTAGTGTTATGACTTTCAATTGACAAACGCATTTTGTAATATAAATTTTACACATACACATATCCAAACTCAATAAGGAAAACAAAAAAAAAAACAAAATCATATAGAGAAAAGTATTTTTGTAAAACAAGTTGGCAGGTTTGTTTTTTTAGGCCATCTCCAGTTTCGCAGTCATGCAAGAAGCCGTGTTTGTTAGCTACCACCACTTTTTTGTAGGTTGTTTGTTATGATTTTCTGTTTCGAAACTGATTCAAAATAGAAGCCCATCTGCAATTTGAGCAAATCAAGTGTTTTTCCTTTAATACACACACCAGTTACACACACACATACTCGTACTCAGCTAATGGTCACATATTAAATTGCAATTGTATTTCACTTGAATGCGGAAGATGTTACAATTTTATTGTTTTTTGACAGACAGACGAGGGAATATGATGCGTATGCTAATATTTAGTTTATTTTTTTCTTGCAAAGCCGACTATTATGTGCATTTAAATGGTGAAATAAGAAGGAGATAGTAACTTCAGGCATTCACATTAAATATTAAATTGTAAGTGTCTTAAATATGTTTTCCTATACTAACACATACAAATTTATGTGCTTTAGATTGCCATAACAAAAAAAGGTTGATAAATGCATGCATGAATATCACAAGTTGCATAACGATCATACATACGCTTTGTGGCACAAACGATTTTCTTTATTTGTTTCGCATAAAAAGTGTGTGACATAATAATTGTAGTTTGTAATGGAAACGCCTGTTGCATCTTTATCGAAATATAACTGCTCTGAAATATTTCAGTTTTACTTGATTTCAGTTGTCACTTAACAACTTGTAACTGTTCAGAGATCTCGCAAGCTAATGCACGTTCCTTTAAACTGCACTCAATACAAATTAAAACAATTATATCTTGATGAAAATATATCTGATTTAGTAAATGTCCGTAAATGTTATAGTTCATATTGTTCTCAATAACTTCAATAATGGACTAATAAAATATTTTTTATTTTTAAAACTCAATTGTTTTGTTTGCTGTGTGGCGAATTTCGATGGTTCTGACACCAAATCATCTGTAGACTTTAGCAACAAACAAAAGACCAATGGTTCTGTTCGTAAATGCATCACTGATGTGCATCATATGAAAAAACTTTACTTTACAATGCTAATATAAGTTTTCCGATGATATATTATTATTGTAGCCCTTCATGAGTTCCGTATTTAAACGTTACAAAGACATCATCTGCTTTCGCGACATATTTTGAGGCATTTATATTCTCATTTGCAGAGCATTAACGAACATACCTTATATATTTTGTAAAAACACATACTGAGAAAAGTCCCAAATCATTAACATTTTAATTGAAAAAAAAAATGTTGTTGTTTGTGTTATTTTTATAATCAAACTTTAGCCAAATCAAATTGAATTTTGATAAGCCAATTGTTCGAATAGTGTTTTAATGCAGAAAGACATGATAAATATTCCAAAGCACAAGGGAAAGTCAACATCAGTTTTAACTTTTCAACTTATACAGATAATAACAACAGCCGTTTTCGAAAGCCGCTACACTTTCATCATCAGTACTCAAGAGAACTTTTCATAAAAACAAGCCTCAAGTTCAATATTATTATTTGAAATATAAGAGAATTTTTATTATTAAGCACGTGTTAAGCGTCTTATTTGAATGCCCTAACAGTTTCTATTTCTAGCAATTTTATTAAACAAAAAAGGAACCAAGAATAACTGTAGCAAAATGAAGAATTAAGAACTATATATAGGGCGTTTTTTATAGAGTGATACAACCTTGAGTTGGGATCACTGCTTCACTTGACCACCCATTTAACAGCTGATAATTGCTTTTTGTTTAGCATGCTTCGACATCTCATTATGGATCGACTTACACCAGAGCAACGCGTGCAAATTGTGGAAATTTTTAATCACAATAATGGTTCTGTTCTTCAAACTTATCGTGCACTTTGTGAATTCAAAATTTTATTTTCCGATGAAGCCCATTTTTGGTTGAATAGGAACGTAAATAAACGGAATTGTCGCATTTGGAGTGAAGAGAATCCACAAGCTTTTGTCGAAACACCATTTTACATCCACAGAAAATTACTGTTTGGTGCGCTTTATGGGCTGGCGGAGTTAGTGGCCCACATGTCTTCAAAAACGATGATGGTCAGAATGTTATTGTTTGTGAAAATTGGTACTCCATATTGCGCCTTGTACGCGCCAGCCGTGGCGGCCACATGGACGAAATCATATTTGAACATTAATGTCATAAAATTTTCTATCCAATAAAGACCATTTCATTGGTATCAAAAGTATAATACTATGTTTTATTATGATTTAAGCCTGTATCACTCTATAAAAAACACCCGTTACAAGCAATTACAATATCAAACAATGAATTTAATTGCTCAATCAATATAAAATACTTAAATTTAAACCAACTTTTTAGCATGGAATTCTTTTACAAATAAGAAAACTAATCATGAACAATTTTATTACAAAAAAAATTAAAACTTTCTTGTTTTCAATTTATGTCAGCTGGAGCTATAAACAAGTCATTGATCATAACTTAACAGATTTGACTACTATTTTTCTACAACTCCATTCACAACCAATTACAGCAGGCTGCTGCGGTTGCTTTTCTACTTTTCACTTCAATAAATTGACACTGACATTGTCTTTGGCTGCTAACATGCCAACATGACGTGTTAAGTTTCAGGAAATCAGGAAATAATTCGGTATTTGGAAAATAAATACATCATAAAATTATATTTTCAAATTAACGCGACAGCAAAAAAAGTATGATCATTGTTATTTAGGCGGGCATTAACTATTTACGTTGACGTTTGAGAGATGAAAGGAAAGAAAGAAAGAAAGAAGGAAAGCAAGAAATAAAAACGTGTAAAGTAATTTTCATAAAAAAGCAGGCATTTGAGTGTGAACAGTCAACAATTGTGTTTGTCTGTTTAGACATTAAAAATATCTATTAACACATCGGAGTAATTAATGGCAAACAATTGAAGGTGGTAGCATTTGTGTCACATTTTAATTGTTTTAAGCAACGGAAGCCCTCCCACTCAACACTACCTGTAGTAGCAACATGGCCGTGAAAATATACTGATTTAATCGTGTGTGTTAATAACAACTAATTTTTTATTGATACGCGGCAAGTGTCAGGCTTGACAAAGTTAATTTTATTAAATTAAGAAGTTTGAAGTTACAAGCAAAAACAATTTTTTTTACAAACAATAGCGAATGTCATGGCTCATCATATGGTAGGTCGTTCATTAACGTGATCATTAAGACTTGAGCTACTGTTTTGAATAGGGAAACCCACACGAATTTGCATAAGATTTCTGCAATAACTGTTCCACTCATACCAAATTTTGTTTGAAAACTTCTGTTTGATTTTAATTGTAAGAAAACTTTTTTATTTTGTTTAATTAACAGTTTCATTACTATTATTATTTAATCTTTTTTTTTTTTTTTGTTTATAGAAAACAAAGCAACTGCAAGTTCAACACCTTCGAAAAGAAAACAATTACAATTCATAACATTCAGTACGTAACAGAGTGTGCGAGCACATGATTAACGTTGTTGCACAAGTACTTTTACGTTTGCTTAGGCCAAACTACATGAAGATATTTTAGCAGCACGTTGAAAAAATTTAGTTTTTTTTCTACACTTCATATGTAATAAATTAAAAAATTTTCTCACGTCTTCAATGCATTTCTCAACTCTTTCCTACGCCTATTATGGCATCATAATTTTTATTTTTATTTCCATTTTTATTTTGTGGCTTTCTTTTGTTAAATATGAGTGTACATACGACTGCACATCATATTTTGTGTATTCATTATGGTGAAATTGCAATAAATAATAAATCCAAGTTTTGAAGATCAGCCAAATGTCAGTAGCTGCCAATTTCCGAAAAAACTCATTTCTTGTTAGTGTAGTAAAATAAAAAAAAAATGAGTGCGATGGCAGTGATAATGATTTTTATTTTGTCACGATCATTTGCTACATATAAAACATTGTCTATTGTTACATATTTAAAGAAAAAAATTAAATTAAGTGTCTTTTTTGTATGAGTAAAAGATAAAGTCATTATTAAGATTTTGAGATATTTGAATCAGTCATACGTTTGTTAATTCAAATGCAGTTTCTTTATTTACTTCAATGTAACTTATGTGACATTTTGTCTCGATCTATATATTCACAACTACTTCATTTCTTCATGGCACTGTAACTCATCAGTAGACTCTAATCTAATCCTGAAAAGCTTTAAAATCTTTTTACTAAACTTATACATAACAAAAAAGTTTCATTGGTATTAACGATTATAAGCGATATGAACAGATTATTTTTATAAGAGTAATTTTGTGACTTCGAAAACATAATTTCTTCACATTTAACACTTAAAAACAGAGTTTTATTTTGCCATCATAAAACCCTTTTAAGGAGTGTCAATTTAAACTATTTTGAGGATTGTTTTTCCATCAGAAAACAAAACTCAGTTGATATAAATTGAGACCCAATGAAGTGCAATGTAATGAGCTTCCATTGCAATTACATAAAACGCAATTGAAATAAAAATAATTGGCTATTGTAAAAAATAGCGAAAACAGTTAATCCTAAAGACCATGCTTTTCCCGCTAATTTTAACTTCAAGGCTATCGTAACCTGGTTCTTGTGCTATTCTATTCCTTTGAGCTCTTCGAGCTAAAACACTGCCAGTTTAATTTTCAAATCAACTGATTCGCATGTGATATGCTGTGGTTGAGGTAGAATTGAAGACACTAATGGACCAGATATATAATTTCAGAGTTTAAAAAATTACTTTATTCAAATTGTTTCATTCACGATATTTCACGAGCAGATAATTTGATTTTGACGTGAATTACGTTGATCAAAGCGATTTTTAAATGTCAAAAGCTGATTAGTTTATGGACTTGGCCGGTTAGGCCGTTTAAAAATTATTAAAAAATACTTCGAAATATTATAAAATACTTTAAAAAACGCTTTTAAACATTTTTTTCATATCTTTTATCTGCCAGTTTGAATCAGTTTAAATTCAGAAATGCTCTTCAGAACGCATTGATTTGATTCGGTTCAGCCATTCAAAAGTTATAAGCACACACACACACACGTACGCATATTCATATACGGTGCTCAGATCTCAGGAATATTTAGTAGGAATTAGCTTCCTAAGATATCAAACCATCGATATCTAATGACAATTCGATTTTTTCAAATCAAAAACGGTAAAAAGCCAATCAATTGTAGAATGAAAACGTAAGAAAATAAAAAAGGAAAAGTGATCAGTGAGTTCTTGTTGTGACTTTGATATTTGTTTTTAAGCTTCTCAATTATTAAAATGGAAGTTTGAAATATATATCTTTAGGTATTGTAAGAAATGTTGGGTAAAGGTTCCCTGATGATCTGCATTAGCCCCAGTGAAATGGGCATAGGAACTAGCTAAAACCCCTCAACTGATCGCTTTGAATTTTTTAGTAAGATTTTGGGAAAAAAGAACCAGCACAAAATTAAAATTGAAGAGAGAAGACTTTTAGATTTTTTTTTAAATTTTCAATTTTCCTAACAGGAAGTTCAAAAAGAAAATAAATAAAAGTAGTTTAATTTTAAAAGAAAAAATAAAGTCCCAAATAAAAACTAAAAAAACTTTTTTGGGAGAAATATAAGACACTTTAAAATTAAGAAGACGAACACTTGGATAATTGGTTAACATAATAACAAGACATGCAAAATACCTTAAAAAAACAGTGGAGCCTCGCTTGTGCTACTCACCTGCTTTCATTCAAGTTAGGAGATAAATTTTTAATTCTGATATATTTCCAGACATAAAATATTGCAAGGACTCGAATTGGATAAATTTAAGAAGTTGTTAAAAGTAAATAAAGAGAGCATACGACATGATATTAAGTCATAAGTGTTGACCGCCACTTGTTGCCCCTCTATTTAACCCAAACTAACGTGTAATACCATGAAATTGCAAATATGGCAAATTGAATTGTAAGAAGTGGAAGAAGAAAAACCGCCAATATACATTTTACTTCACACCAAACAACACACAAACAAACACATAAGCAATTATTTACCAAAAAATTTCAGTTATTTAAAGGTCATATAAGTGTTGGCTAAAATGTGTGTACAAATTTGTATCCCACACTTAATGGAATTTATTTATATATTTACACTGTACACTTTGATTATTTGCACCAAACTGATATCTAATTTTTTCTTGTACATTTTTTCTTACAGGTTCGTGCTAACAACATGTTCTTTAAAGTTAACCAAAAATATTTGTAAGTAAAAATGTTAAAATTATATGGTTCGAATTTGCAATTCCCAGTGAATGATAATAAACGTTTAAAATAAATGTTTTCAACGATTTTTTTACGTGCCTTCAAGGCCTTAAAATTAGATTCCAAAGTAAAGCAATAAAATGTTGGAAAATTAAAAAATTGAATTTCAAAAAAGATTACAATTTGACAGTTTTAGCAAAAGTTTTGAAGCCAAGCAAGGCGCAAGATAAAATGCACAAACGAAATCAAAATGACATTTAAGCTGTCATTTAGACAGCTCTATTGACCTGCCAGCGAGACACATGAATTTTGGACTTATTTAATCCCCACATAATTATAAACTAAGACGTGGCTTAAGCATAAGATCACTTCTAAAAAATGTTCGTTTAATATTAAGTTTATTTTTAAAAATATTTTTTTATTTTATTCTCAACACCAGCACACACACACACACAAACAGATATTAGCACATGTTGAAGGAAAAAAATTCATACAAATAGCCTGCTGTTTTCCATATAAAATTTTGTAAATATTATTAGCAATACAATAATTCATGTGATCACTTCCATGTTTGTAAATAATAGATCTACAGCTTGTCACAATAATAACTTTTCAGAGTAGACGAATGCGCCATGGATTTTCAGGCTGCTGACAGCGGCTTAGAAGATTGAACTTAAAGTTTTAATGTGACTCAATGAATTTAAGTTTGATTGATGGCTAAGAGTATTTGAATTGAATGATTTTCATAATATAGAAAAAGAAGTATCCTGAATAAATGTTATGTACTGTGGATGTTAATAATGGCAAAAACTACTGTTCTGTATCCAAAACTCTTTCGGAGATATATTAAGACATAATAAAGTTAGAAGGCATTTTAGGAAATAACATATGCAAACACAGTTTCAAAATGCTTATGGTTTTAAATAATTATAACTTTGTTAACCAAAAACTTTGCAAATTAGCAACGCATGTATCAGTATTTTATATTTAAAAATATAAATATGCAAAATATCGTTGCACAGATGTCGACTAATGACTATGCCCACTTCGGCGATTCTATTAAGCCGTGTTTTGTCCGCTCCTGTGAATGAAAATTCCTGAGAAGAAGGGTAATCTTTTACATTTATCGTGGATAGAAGTTAACTAGTGCGAGCGAGACTCAAAAATCTTGAAAGGAAGCAAATAGTCAGTGGTCTGGTTGCATTTCAAAAATAACTGCCAACGAGGCTTGATGTTGACTGACTGCTTTGCGATGACAAGTTATCTACGTGGTATATTATACAGGGTTTTTTTTATAGAGTGATACAACTTTGAGGAGGCATCAATGCTTCATTTGATCACCCATTTAACAGCTTTTTGTTTAGTTTGCTTTTACATTATAGATCGACTTACACCAGAGAAACACGTGCAAATTGTGAAAATTTTTAAATCAAACTCATCGTGCACTTCGTCCATTCAAAATTCTATTTTCCGATGAAGCCCATTTTTGGTTGAATGGGTACGTAAATAAACGGAATTGTCGCATTTGGAGTGAAGAGAATCCACAAGCTTTTGTCGAAACACTATTTTACATCCACAGAAAATTACTTTTTGGTGCGCTTTATGGGCTGGCGGAGTTATTGGCCCATATGTCTTCAAAAACGATGATGGTCAGAATGTTACTGTTTGTGAAAATTGGAGTTTTTGATTGCGCCTTGTACGCGCCAGCCGTGGCGGCCATATGGCCGAAATCATATTTAAACATTAATGTCATAAAATTTTCTATCCAATAAAGACCGTTTCATTGATATCAAATATATATTACTATGTCTTATTATGATTTAAACTTGTAACACTCTAAAAAACACCCTATATAATAAATGAAACTTAGTTTTTAATGGTCAAGCAATTTCTGAACGGCTTTCTTATGTGCTTTATCAAATCGTCAGTCGACTTTTAAGGACTATGAAATATTAAGGCTTGACCACAAGGATGTAGCAGGTAACACTAAACCTACTAAGCCTAAGAACTCAAGCTCGACTCTGCACTCAGTCATGAATATCGTATTGAATTTTTGTAATCTGCAGTAGCGCACGGTGGTACTAATTTTTCTTGGCCTCTGAATGCTACTGACAGCAATTTACACTATCATTTACTAAGCGGCGATTTGCAGCAGCCGTCTTTGCCGTTACTGTAACAAGAGTTCAAGGGCGAAGAAAAAACTAAAATGACAACATCTTTCAACTGTCTTCATCTGTCCATTCAGCCCTATTAATTTAACTCTTTCAGAATAATATTTTATTATTATCTTTAATTATAACGCTACAAGAAATAGTGTACGACTTATCCTGAACGTAACTCTCCTTCAACTGGTGAAAATGGGAATGATAGAAAAAATACCGGAGTTATGGCTGGTGCGAAAACGAAACAAAATTATTTACAAAATTTCTTTAATTAGCGTAACATCAGAAGATATATTATTTTTGCTAGACTGCTCTATGAAAATTCTATTAACGATTTTTATGAAACCATAACTGGAAGTGGTACTAAGGACACACCACAGCAGGACAAGTTAACTTATGGGATTTTCTTTTCTAAAAAAGAATGCAACATTTTTTACACTTTTTAATAAAACACGCTCACATCATGTCATTTAAAAATACAGAATTTATTAGAAATTAATTGAAGATGTGTTATAAAAAATTACTTCTGTTTTAAAACTTCCAATTTTCAGAAAAGAACTGAAAAATGTTACACATTTTCTAGAAAAGAAAACCCATTAGGGTCTGTCACGAAGTATATTAATTATGTTAATTGACCCCGAATGACATATAAAAATTACATGTATGAAGTTCCGGAACTTGAACCGGCTGCTACTCTCTGGGAACCAGGCACATAATGTGGCCTTTGTCAGATCCTCTTACAATTAAGCAAATATTAAATAAATATAAATCACAAGACGGCTCCTGTGACAGGTCCTTTTACATCTAGGGATATAATAAAATAAAAACTATTTACTATTTTAAAAAATGCAAGTGCTTGTGCGAAATAAAACAACTCATGTTGTCAACACTCTAAATAAATTGTTTTTATATTAAAACAATTATTAGTTGTTTTGTTCTTTATTTCTCTTACGCCTACAATTTGAGTCGGAAAAAAACCAACCAATTGTAGAATGAAATTAAAATATAAGAAAATAAAAAAGAAAGTGATCAGTGAGTTTTTTTTATGACATTGATATTTGTTTTAACCTTCTCAATTATTAAAGTGGAAGTTTGAGATAAATATTTTTAGTTATTCTAAGAAATGTTGGGTAAAGGTTCCCTGATGATCTGCATTAGCCCCAGTGAAATGCGCAGAGGAACTAGCTAAAACCCCTCAATTGATCACTCTGAATTTTTTAGCAACATTTTGGGAAAAAAGAATCAGCATTTAATTAAAATTAAAGAGTTTAAAAAACTAGTTATTTTTTACAACCAGCTTTTTCAATACGGGCCCTGATGACCTTTTTTGCAAGTAAACTTAACAACAGTCATTTTAAATATTATGTTTCTTAACAAAGTTATTTTATTTTATAAATGTTGATGGGTAATTTATAAAATAATAATAATCAAAATTCTAATTAGTGTTAGAAAAGTTAGACCATAAGAATAAACCAATTCAACTGTACGATTTGTTTCATTTCATGCCATGCCCATATTGCCTGACACGCAAAACCACTTTTGCAATTAGATTTTTCAAAAATTTTCTTTTGATTAGAAATAAAAGAGGCTTTTGAAATTACAAAAGGGTTAAACATGCCTTTAAAGTAAAAAGCAAAACCCACTGCGGAAGTTTTTGTTAATTTACATAAACTGTAATTCGCTTAAGCAAAACTTTTTTATATACAAAAAAAAATTTATTTTCCTCTAAACCTGCTACTGTGCAATTTGACGAACATTTCAATGTTTAAACAAACGCTAATTTCTGCCATAAATTCAAATATGTATATCTTATTTAGCACATCTTTTTTCCAGCCATTTAATTGGTCATTAAATTGTAAAAATCAAACTATAGCTTTTTATTAAAAAGCGCTCCTATAAAAGTCCAACCTGCAAAATAGTTTTTAGCAAGCAAAACCAAACATGCCACCCACTCTACTGCGACAAGTCTGTGCTGATGTTATCGCAACAACACACTGACAAAACTGAAATGAAAATTTAAAAAAGGAAAACAAAATATATGTCTCTCATAATATGCAAATAAACTTGGCACATGCTATTCATTCAACCGTTGAAAAGTTTTCAACTGCATTTGCGAAGAAAAATAATTGTGAATACTGGCACAAACATTCACATGACTGCCCTAATGTGAGACGAAATATTTAAGTTTTTATTTAATAGTTTTGAACCAAAACTGACAAATTGTTGTATGCAAGTGTTGCTGCGGTCTTTGGTAGCAGCAAAGCAAATAAACTTCCTTTTATTATTTCTGCCACATTCAGCTCAGCCGATTGCACCTGACTGTTTGTCGCCGCCGTTAATGTGAAAATGTTTTGCAGACTAAGACTCATAATATGCGTAGGTTGTTGTTGTGTGTATGTTGTGGCATTATTAATTTTATTTTTATATTGTTAAATGTTTTTATGTTGGCTTACATTTAGTGTAGCATCGTTAAATTAACGTAACGTTTACCTCTCTGCTAATGTCTGCTAATGCCATTTAAATAATATCCATTAAATTTAATAAACTCTAAAACACATAAAATCAACAAACATTATGTGAATTTTAAAAGCATTTAACTGTTTGCATATTGTTTTTATTAAAGGTATTTAGCTGACGAGATAGATGTTTGTCTGGGCAATTTAAACTAATTTTTTTGGATCATAAAATGCTTCGTGTGGTATTTGTGGAACGTTAATATCTAAGACATGTATGTGTGGGTGAGGGAATATGTGCGAAAATAATGTTATATATTTGAAATTTGGAATTCATAAATTAAACAGAGAAAAAAGAAGTGCAACGAGGATGTGATATGGCTTTAACGCGTGTGTCTTAAGTCTTTCGTTTTGCTTGGTGAAATGAGGAACTAAATTTTACTTACTGACTGTGAGTGCTTGTTTGTATATGGGTTTATAGTGCGAAAATGTCTTATGGAATGCAAATAATAAATGAAGTGACAGCCGTTTTATGATTGAATAAAAAAATTATTTAAATTAATTTGAGATTTTGGTTTTTTGCAGGAAGATTTTTATAGTCCAAAGCAGTGTTTTAAATTATTAGAATGGCTGACGTATTTCCATGGTATTAAATTATTGGAAAAAATTTATTACAAGCATATTTCACTTACCCCATATAGTATTTAACGCAATCGATTTCCTTAAACGGCAGCTAACACGCAACATTTTGCTGCAAATAGAGAGAAAAAATTAACAATTAACAACACACATCACCTGTTTCTAATCTTGACATTTATTTATTTAAATTGCATTTTTTACTTCTTCTTTTTCCAACAAACTGTTTCCTTTTCCTAATCCATCACACACAATAGCAACAACAACGGCAACAATAGCAAAAGCAACAGAAAAACTCTTAAGCTTTATATTATTTTAATTTCATTTTCCCAACACGTTAAACAAATTAAAGATCCATAATTTATCTTAATTTATTTAAGCATTTTATACAGATAATATTGTCACTGTTTTGTCTGTTTGTCAGCATTTTAAGCTACTAATCGCATAGAAAGAAATAACAAAAGCAACGGCAACGAGAAAAATATTACAAAAATCATTATTAAAATAACACTAGAGGTGAAAGTGCTTGAAAAGCCACGCCAAAATGCATTTCATATCTGTTTTAAATGATCTCCGAATAAATGAATGAATACAAAAGCCATCACATATTCGTGCAACACACATACAGCAGTTTTAACATTTTGTTGCAACATGAATACGAGCAAAATATGCGTGAGGTTAAATGCAGGCGAGCAAGAGAGACGTCAGCAACAAAAGTTATTTGAAAATTGCTATTATTTTTTTAAATTAAATTCTCTGCGAAAATGTCAGATTTAAAGGTTGGTGTGATTAAAATTATGAAGCGAAATAATAATGAATGAGGTAGCGCGGTTCTTATGAATGTATGTGTCTTATGAATTTTAAAGAAAATTAAAGTAACGACCTTTTACACGATCCGATAATGCAAATGCAGGCTTTGAATTCTTTATAAAAATAGAGTAGCTGTTGGCTATCGGCTTTTAATTAATATAATTATTTTTGAACTACGACCACTCAGGAAGTGTCCCCTATTTTTGCGATTGCTGGTACCAGAACTATGGAAAGGAAGAGCCAGTATAGAACGTAAATATGTAGATATATGAAAACAGAGAAAGGGACTCAGAGAGAGAGAGAGAGAGAGAGAGAGCGAATTTTTACTAGTCACTTTATATTTCTTATTATTTTGTTCAAATATCAGTGTCCTTTAAAATTCAAAAGAAGGATTGATTTTTTATTTTTTTGGCTTTACAAGGTAACACAAGGAAATGGAGTTTTTCATAGAGATATAAAACTTTAAATTCTTTCAACTAACGGCTATTTTGTCAGCTATCAAATCATTTATGTTGAGTTTGGTTTGGCATTTCGACATTAAAAAAGTGAAGCCTGAACAAGGCTTTTAAATTTTTCAAATTTGTTTTGAAACTCATGGTTCTGTTCGAGATACGTATCACGAGTATTTTTATTAAAGATGAAGATCGATTTGTTTGAGGGGTACGCCATTTGAACTGATGATAATCCTCGAGTGTATATTTGATATACCAGTACATCCAGAAAAGTTACTGAAAATGGGCTTTAAGGCCTGGTAAAATAAATGGTCCGTAATTGTTTAAAAACGATGTTGGATAGAGTGTTATATCCAACGGTGATCGTTATAGAGCCATGATTAGTGACTTTTTCTTTTACCAATTCAACAAACATGATGTGCAGAAGAGCTGTGCTTTAAACAAAGCGGCGCAATATGTCACTCAGCTATTTGCACTATTGATTAATTGAAGAAAACGTTTGGTAAACATTTCAGAATCTTGAATCGGCTTTCAAGACCCTATAATTCTGTGGGAATATGGGAAGTCGCTGGCCTGGCAAACTCGAAACGATTGTCTACTAGGAGGACAACATTAAACGCGTTATTATCAACATACGACCACATCTATGGAAAAAAGTGATCGATATTTATACCTCCAGATTAGGTTACGTCCGGGGCAGCTGTAGCGCTCATTCGGATAAAGTAAATTTCTTGCGAATTTAAAAATATTATCCTTTTTTATTCCATTTCAAAACTCTATGCCTCTATAAAAAAAACCATATATCATCACATTGCGAATTGAAAATATTTCTAAGCTCCCTTCGTATTTAAGAAAAGTGAGCAAAGGTTTTCCATGTTTGCAAGGATGGTAACCATTTCAGAACCTCCAAGACCCTACTTTTCTGTGGAGATATGAGACGTCGTTAGTCCGATAAACTCGAAACGATTGTCCACTTGGAGGACAACATTCATCGCGTTATTGCCAATATACGAACACATCTATGGAAAAAGGTCATCGATAATTAGACCTTCAGATTAGGTTACGTTCGAGGTAGGCGTGGCGATCCTTTTTTATTCCATTTCAGAGCTTTATACCTCTATAAAAACACCTTATATTAACATATTGTGAATTGAAAATATTTCGAAGCTCCCTTCGTATTTAAGAAAAGAGACCAAAAGTATTTTCTCAGTATTTACCATGTTGACATGGATGGTATAAGTAAAGTCACACCAAAGATTTGGACACGTTTATCCGAGGATTTTTTTAATTTCTCATTAATATTAACACAAAAATTATGACTCAGGCTCAAGTTCAAAACCGCTAATTTGATTTAATTTATATTAGTTTTGAAACATCATATAATTTTTAGGAAGGTTTGTTAATGTTTGTTTGGTGTAGTGATACGTAATATATAGCTGATGTTTACAGTTCCACAGTATTTACAAAAAAAAAAACAGCATGAAATGTCATGTATTGTTTTTGTAATTATGGTACAAATACAATTATTGCTGCTTTAAAATTTCCCCTAGTGAAGTGATTAGAGTACAAAATTTTTTAAATTATTTTAGACAACGAACATTTACCGATCACTTGTAACCGGTGTTCTCTCCTACTCAATACAATTTGCTTTCACATGATAACATTTTATCCATTCTACAGAACTTGTGCCATGACGTAATAAAATCGCCCGTATTATGAATGACGACGTCGACGTCACATCAACACGACAGAAAAAAATTGGTCACTTATCTAATTTTTGTGACAGAAACTAACTTCTGATAACATGTTCTATTAATATTACACGCCTCAAAGAATACCAAAAGGCTGTTATTAATAATTAATTATTGACGAAAATTAAATGACAAGTGACGATTTTCTGCTGTCGTGTTGATGTGACGTCCATGACATAATTCATAATATTGACGAATAATTGTAATGTAAACCTCGATATTCCGTTTTAAATAAATTTGCAAATCTCTAGCAGACTTTGAAATCGCGGCTTCTTGAAATCCAGTGATATAATGAAAAATTGAAAATAGTATTTTGCTTGTCCGCAACTCCAATCAATGCCTGTATAACAGTTAATTAAACATTAAATAAAATGCATAAATTGAGAAAACATTGTTTATATGAAACAAAATTCGCGTGCTTAGCACAAACTAAATCAGTTTTTGATGGCAAGACAAATAAAAAATAAAAAAAAATAAAAACAAACAAAAAAAATGCTTTTCAGACTGTGTTGTTGTTGTTGTGTAAAGGAATAGATTGAACGAATATTCAGATGGATGAATGAATGGCTGGTGTTTGGATGTATGGGTTTATTGACACCTTCGGTAACAAGAGTTGTAGCCAATTTTAGTCTTACATGTTAGACATAAATTGTTGTGTGTATTTTTTGAGTTTCAGCAAACATTTTTGTGTATTGTGGCATAAAAAGTTTTGCTGCAACCAGGAGTTGAACATGCTGAATGCAAGGTAAACGTACCCGATGTTCGACTAACAATATTTCTTTATAACAGTAGCATAGTTTTTGTTGGTAACGGCTGTTAAATATGTCTGCATGTTCATAGAAATAAAAACATTAGCATTTTTTATGAAGCAATAAAAATGTAATAGAAATTGTTTTTTTCTTCTATTTTTTTGCTTCGTTTTTCCTTCTGCTTGGACAACAAGTGACCATAATACCGCGAATACCAACTGCAGTATGCGATATTAAGTGTCTGGAAATTATAAAAGAAATCGAAAGGTGTTTAGAAAAACGAAACAAAATAAAACTGGAGCACAAGGTGCAAGAAGAAGTTTTATTTTTATAACTGATCTTTTTTATTTTTTATTTTTTTTTTGTTCAAGCAAGATTTTGAGCACGCATATTATGTTTAAGCACAACTTACAAATATTTGGCAACTTTTCGTTTTGTTTTGCCAAGCATAGAAGGCAAAAAATCTTAACTTTAAAGACATTTTCAGTTAAACATTGTGGAATATATAGAGCACTTTTTGTGTTGTCGTTGTTGTTGCTACTAAACTAAAGACTAACTATGTTAGTAAGTACTTGTAGCCATTGTTGCAGCAGTTGTCTGCTGTATTGTGCTGTTTTTATTACTACTTGGCTGAATTTGAGCGAGCATGAAGGAAAAAAAAAATATTACAACTTAAACCGATTGCCTCACATTTCCGGCATTTGTATGTGCTCTTTTATTAACATGTGGCAATAATGTACAACAACAATAACAACAACAACTACGGCGCAAAAAGAAATCAAAATGTGGTCAACTTAACTGAAGACTTTGGCCAATAGCATGTCTATTAAATTTGCAAATACAATTGCGAAGGGCGTAGGAAAAGAGTTTCTAAAATAATTTTAGAAGAACTGTTTTACCTCCAATCGACTAATAGAACTCCCTGAGTAAAATACAGTTGAAATAATTGCAGCATGAACACAAAATATTAAACGTATAACCCAACTAACGTTTTTAATATAATTTTAGCCATAATAATTAATAGATTTGTTTGAGCTTTAAGATTGTTTTATATAGGATGTTTTTTATAGAGTGATACAACTTTAAGTTGGCACCGCTGCTTTATTTGACCACCCATTTAACAGCTGACAGTTGCATTGACATTTAATTATGGATCGATTTACATCAAAGCAACTCGTGTCAATTGTGGAAATTTTTAATCAAAATAATGGTTCTGTTCGTAAATCATCGTATACTGCGTCCATTCAAAATTTTATTTTCCATTGAAGCCCGTTTTTGGTTGAATGGGTACGTAAATAAACAGAATTGTCACATTTGGAGTGAGGAGAATCCACAAGCTTTTGTGGAAACGCCATTCCATCTACAGAAAATTAATGTTTGGTGCGCTTTATGGGCTGGCGGAGTCATTGTCCCATATGTCTTCAAAAACGATAATGGTCAGAATGTTATTGTTTGTGAAAATTGGTGTTCCAGATTGCCCCTTGTACGCGCCAGCCGTGGCGGTCACATGGCCGAAATCATACTAAAACATTAATGTCATAAAATTTTCTATCCAATAGAGACAGTTTCATTGATATCAAAAATATATTACTATGTTTCATTGTGATTTAAACTTGTATCACTCTTTAAAAAACACCCTTTATTAATATTTAATATTCGATATTAAAAGAAAAAATTTTAAAATATTAGACACAAGAATTTTAATCATGCTAATTCTTTTCGCCGAATCATTTTGAAAATTATAACTGATCATGTAGCCTGTTTCAGAGAAATAGCAGAGTTATTTTCGGAAGCCACTCCAATGCCATAATCAATGAAAAATATTTTAATTTTTAGGGAACTATTTTTTCTTTACTTCCCAAGTATCAAAGAGAAGGGTATTTTCGAGTTATAAGCAAAGGATTTAATGAAGACGTTATTTTACTAACATCAAATTTAAAGTTTTTGCAGTTTTTGCAAGTATAACAATTCTATTTAAAAAAAATAAAAATATATTTTTTTGTGTAAAATAAAGTTTTCATTTATAAAAAATATATATTTTAATTCATATATATGAAATTGAATTTATGAAAGAGATTAATGTAAATATTTATGAATTCTTAATAATTATTTAATTCTCTGTATAGGGTGTTTTTTATTCAGTGATACAAGTTTAAATCATAATAAGACATAGTAATTTATTTTTGATATCAATGAAACGGTCTTTATTGGATAGAAAATTTTATGACATTAACGTTTAAATATAATTTCGGCCATGTGGCCGCAATTCTTACAAGTATTACAATTCTATTTATAAAAGAAATATTTCTGTTTAAAATATATTTTTCTGTATGAAAATAAATTTCCATTTATAAAATATATATTTTAATTCATAAATACAAAATTGAATTAGCGAAAGATGTATATAAATATTTATGAATCACTAATAATAGTTTAATTATTTGTATATGTGGGTGTTACTTGGTAGAAGTCTATAGTTGCTTTAAAATATAAAACTAATGACACGGAAATGTTATGGACTTTTCCTAACTCCATGCAAGAAATGGAACACAAAATGCTGATTTATTAACAATCAGGACTTCGCTTTCACTGAAAAGATCGTACACAATAAAACTTCGTGCAGACAATACAGATTTGCTCTACTTAAGGATTAAAAGTCAAGGACATTTTTTAGAAGGTCTTTGTTTCACTATATGTTTGTAGCAGCATGTTAAGTGGCTTAATTGTAAAATAACACAATTTCTATTTCAATAAGTTTAATGAGAAAATAGGAGAATTATATAAATACAAAATTTATTTTTTAATTAAAAAGTACTGTTGTGACTGCCGTCTTCCTGGCATAGCAGCCACTTGCATAAGTGTGTTTTTTCATTAGCCGACATACCAGCGACATTATGATCATAAAATCATACTTTAAACTAATTCATTTGAATTTATTGTACTGCATTCAAGTAAATTTTAGCTTGCCGCTAGTACTTTTGTACCCTGCATCAACTCTTCGTAGATTATAAGAATATGACTTAACGTACGCATACACGTACAAAAGTTTCATAAAAAAAGTTTAGTACGAGTTATAAAACATAAAACATAAAGCTGCTCTCTGGTTATTTCAACCATTCCAACACGAGCCAAAAATCCATTTGATCAAACTACAATAAACTTATTTTTTTTATTGTATTAAAAATATGATGTTTATGGTTTAATGGAAAAGTGAAAGGTTTCATTTTACTAAGGTTTTCCTTTTGCTTTTCCCTCTTCTTTCTTTGCGATACAATTCATATGCATACGATTTGTATGTTTGTTAAAAATATGATTTATTTATTTCTTTTAAATTGAAACTGACATGTGTGTTATACGAGTAGGGTATATGATGGGGTATTAACTACGGCCATAGTTCCATAAATTGCATTATGCAGCTTGTCTGACGCGTGTAGATAACTTTTTTTTTTTAATATGAATAAAAATATAAATGAACACGGTGGTCGTTTAAATCATTATGCAGTTAAATTAATGACGGCATTAAAACATTATTGTAGTAGTATTTTTTGTATTATTTATAAGCTTTATTTGATAGTTTTTGATATTAAAACCCAATTTCTGTATAAAGAAATAAAAATAATCGCCCGTATTATGAATGACGACGTCGACGTCACATCAACACGACAGCAAAAAGTTTTCACTTGTCTAGTCTTTGTAGACAGAAAATGACTTCTGTTAACATGTTTTGTCATTATTATAAGGCTTCTAGAATACAAAAAGTCTGTTAATAATAATTAATTAATGTCGACAATTAAATGACAAGTGCTGTCGTGATGTCGACGTCGTCATTCATAATACGGGTTATTATTTAGACTTCCACAACTGATCATAATACTGCGATATGTACACACACAAATGTGAAACATATTGATTGAAATATCTGAAACTAATTAATATAAATTATAATTTGTCAGCTTGCACGCTTGAAGCTCTTACCGGGTCAAAATCGTTGAATCTGTTCACGAGATATCGTAAATGACAATATTTGAAAAGAGGGGTTCTTTAGAAAACCTCGGAAATTTATATATCTGATCAGTTAGTGTTCTTGCCTATTTTATAGCTCGTGACTATTTTATATAATCTTAACTATTTTATATCTTGACGCTCGCTTATCACGTGGATATCATTTGATTTATTAAAAATTTGTAGCGAATTGAAAACTAAAATAACAGTGTTTTAGCTCGATGAAGTCAAAAGAATAGAATAGTAAAACAGACAACGATTTGATTACTTTGCGTTTAAAATTTGTGAGGATTAAAGGGATGGCCTCTTGAAATCAACTATTTTCCGTATTTTCCGCATTTTTTCTATATAAAATTGTAAGAGAAACTTCTCTCAGGACTCTGTAATTTTAATTATGTGCTAGTTCTTTTTTCCCAAAATTTTATTTTAAAAAATTCAAAGTGATCAGTTGAGGGGTTTTAGCTAGTTCCTCTGCGCATTTCACTGGGGCTAATGCAGTTCATCAGGGAACCTTTACCCAACATTTCTTAGAATAACGAAAGACATTTATTTCAAACTTCCATTTTAATAATTGAGAAGCTTTGAAACAAATATCAAAGTCAGAACAAGAACTCACTGATTAATTTTCCTTTTTAATTTTCTTACGTTTTATTCTACAACTGGTTGGTTTTTTGCCGACTCAAATTGTAGGTATAAGAGAAATAAGGAACAACAACCAATAATTGTTTTAACATAAAATCAATTTATTTAGAGTGTTGACAACATAAGTTGTTTTATTTTGTACAAGCACTTGCATATTTCAATCAGTTTATATTTTGGGGATTTTTAAACTCTTTCATTTTAATTATGTGCTAGGTACTAGCATAGGAACTAGCTAAAACCTAAAACCCCTCAACTGATCAATTTGAATTTTTTAAAATATAATTTTGGGAAAAAAGAATTAACCATTAATTATAATTAAAGAGTTTAAGAAAACCCCCAAAGCATAAACTTCTTTCAGGACTTCTACTTTTACGTCCTTCTTCTGCTGATATTTATTGCTAAAAGAATTGTTTCAAAATATCTTAACCGAAAACGCTGGGCATTTTTCTTTTCGTTAGACAAATATTTGCCAATGGGTCGATATTTATTCACTCAATATTTCTGCACACTCTTGTATCTTAAATCTTTTGTGTTAATGGAATATTTTTATAACAATTAATCTGTCTTATTCGTATCATAACTAAATTGAATAACTTGTTCAATATATTATACTCCTGTTTCTTATCTTATCGTTTGAAAATCGAACACGTCTTGCCACTTTCTCAATTGTTAAAGATTTCATCGTGGCAGATATACAAAAGACTTGAGCTTCTAGCAACAGTTTAAATGTTGCTTATCGCGATATTTGCATTTTATTAAAAGCAATTTTTATTTAATTTTTTCCAAATAAAACAATATGTCACTGATAAGATGTACCAAATGAATTTTAAAACGTTGAAAGAAGAATAAAAATTTTGTTAAGGAAAAAAGTATTTTTAAGAGAAATAAATCATTTCCAAAAGAAAATATTTGCATTTTAATTAACAGATACCTTGACCTGTGGCAGTTTTATCTTATTAACTGATGCAGCAACGGCAAAAAAAGACGTCTATTAACCACTTAGTTCAAGTAACAGTTTTCATGTATGTCTCCATTTACTCGCATGTCTAAATATTTATTTTCATTTTTTTTTACCGCGCGTAATATGCAAATTTGTAATTGTTTTCCTAAAAGATAAAAATGCATTATTGTTTCTATGCCTCTTTAGAGAGGTTAACTAGCCAGAAAAATTTCTTATTTAAATATCAGCAGCAATTTGTTATAGAAATGTTATATTGCATTGAAGCTGCTACTTTTTGCGGTAACATCCTATTCAAACTATTTGCATGATAAGCGTTTTTGCCTGCCTGTTGCAGTAACTCATGTTTGTCGGAGAGTTTGTCCGTGTACACAACATTGAATTTGAACTCTGGTTTAAACGTTTTTCTTTCTTTTTCGTTTTGTTTTGCTTATTTATTTTTTAAAATGTTTTGTATATTCCCTGTTGGTTTTTGCTTTATGACTTTTTAGTAATTAGTAAAAAGCTTTATTTATAATACAGTGTGCCGGGTTGAAAGTGGTACAATATATAAAATTTTTTTTGCGCTGTACTGTAAAATGTATTAAGCCAAAGTGAAAAAAAATTGCACTTAATTTTTTGGGGAACTACCGTTACTTTACTTCCAAAATGTATAACTTCCCACTTCCAGGAAGCGATTATTAACAATATCCACAAAATTAATTGAGAAGTTGTTTTACAAACAAAAAGTTGGAAGTTACTTCTAGTTTTTGCAAGAATTATATTTCTTTCTATAAAAAAATTTTTATAAAACAGAAATATTTTTATTTATAAATATATAATTGATTTAAAAGATATTAACAAAGGATTTATATAAAATATTTATGAATTACTAACAATTCTTTGTATATCTGGGCGCTATTTGGTAGAAGTCTGCAGACTCTCCGAGATTTTAGAGAATTAACAGTACGCGACTCCATACAAGTACTGAAACAGTAATTTAAAAATTATTAGAAATACAAAAATCAGAAAAGGGGACAAAAATCGCAACTTTTTGCAACGACAATCCATTTTAAAATACGTTAGACACATTGGAATGTGTTGTTTTAAATTAGGTTAGGTTAGGTCGAAAAGAGGGGCATAAGTTATCCCAATCCGCTCAGGATTACACTCATGGGCCGGCCTGTTGTGCGCTCTATTGTAAGGAGTTCCCTTTGAATTTGATTACGTTATGAACCCAGTTTCCTCAATCTATCTTCTAAGTCCCTCCAATTAGAAATCCTAATAAATTTCATCTCCTGTATAATCTCCTGGTTAAATGTTTGTCTTCTGACTTGGCTAAAAGCACAAGTCAGAAGCACAAGTAGTGCTACAGTGCTTCGGCCACTTCCTGACAGGCCCTGCATGTTATATCGTCAGCGATACCCATTCGAGTCAGGTGATTCCTTAACTCTGTATGTCCTATTATTAAATAAACCAGCCTCCGTAGTGCTGGCCTATGTACTGGCCTTTTGTCCTGTTACCATCTGGGTCCCCCCTAGAATTCTAGTCACCCTACCTACGGTAGAGTGCTGCCAATCATGTGTTGTTTTACTGAATGTTTTTTGGAATGTCTTTTTTTTACATTTGAAATAAATTTTAAAATAAAATTTTAGTTTTAAATTGTTGAATAAAAAACAAAACCCTTTTGTTATACTGAGAAGTTCATTAATAGAACATTTAGAATATATATTTGAAATGCAGTCTTGTAACCAGTGCAGATGATGTTCGTTTAATAATACTTTCTGCTTGAAAATAAAATAATACGATGACGAAAGAGCTTTTATTTCCCTATAAATAAATGAGTATTCAAAAAGAAACCCAACTATTTTGAATATGTTTAATTAGACCTGGGGCAAATTACGACATTCGACATCGATCGAAATTTCCATTTCAATTGTATTGAAATTTCAATTAATATCGAGTGCGGCCCCTGCTCTGCATGTTCAAATGGAATATATTTTCCCTTTTTTAAATAAATAATGAACCAGTTGATGTTTCAAATGGAATAAATGTCCCTCCCGTTTTCAAGAAATAATTAACCATCCAATTGATATATTTTACAATATACAATATATTAAAATCGGTCATGATATTTTAACCAATAAAAAGTAGAAATCTGGCAGCAAAATCTGAAAAATATCGCTGATCTTTCAAAATCTAGTCATTTTAAATCGACTTGATTTTCAGAACATTTTTGTATATATAATTTTACCAAAAAAAATTCGTTTTGACATTTTTGTCCAGGCAGCGCCTGCTCTTTATAGGAGCACGAACAACAAGTGTTAAATACAATTAAATAATTTTATTTGAGAAAAAGATTTATCGCCTATTTCATGATATCAAAGGAATTTATTTTTAATAAAGTCATATTATTTGATCCTGGAAGTATTTAATTAGCTACTGGCCTACCGCTTTTTGTAAATAAAAATGCAATTTTAATGTTCTTTTTTCCAAGTGAATCAATTACTTCCAGGATCAATACAAAAGGAAATTTGGCAAAAAAAAAAAGTCAGATTATTTTATTTATTTCAATATGTCACTAACCATCGGTTATGATATATACGACTTTATTCCATTTAAGCAGCGATATGAATATACTTTCAATATTAACCATTCATATGATTATTTAGCAAAACCAATATTTTCTTTGTAAAACTCTTAGACAATTTATGAATTTTAACTACAACGAACGTACTTTCATGTTTGTTTAAAAACTTGTGCATAATTTTTTTCACACCATCCCAATCACCCGTATTTACTTTTCTTCTCATAACGCCAGTTAAGTAAATATTTATTATTACTGCTGTTTAGTTATTTATTCAAACTACAACTGAACATTCGCAAGACATCCGAGATGTTTAGATTCGCTGTGTGATTAACATAATTGTATACTGTTTTCCATAAGTCAACATAATAAAATTATTGTTTACAATCGCTAAATGTTTAAGTTGGATGATGATTGATTGGTAGCACAATGAGTTACGAGGTTGCCCACGATATTTTTTATGTCCCGCCTATTTCCTAATTCATATCAGTGATCCTATCAAGAAACATTGTTAAGTTGAATGCTTTTTAAATATTAAGCCAAGGACTCAGGAACTCGCTCTCACTAACATGAAATTTTTATGTAATAGGCTGGGGACTTCTCAATACTTTTGGAACATAATTTCACATGATTGTTAAAAAATCATATAATACAATATAGTTACTTAGCAAATACGTTTGATTACTTAAGAGATTATTGTTTTTTATAATAGTAATGCAAAAGGAGAATTTTAATTCGTTGCACATGTGTGATAAATTTATTTCAATGTTAAAGAATTACTGCAATGAACTTCCCGATTTATCAAAATTATAACTTTCCGTAGAGGTAAGAGAATAATTCTAAGGCATCTCAAATTAATTATGCGTTTCTAAATAGAGTCTTTAGATAGACTTTAGATAACAGAATATTAAAACTTAATACTTAATGAAACAAGAAAATTAATGCATTCAAGATAATTCAAACCAAACATAGTTTATCTTAAGAAACATGGAACAAAAAAATTTAAGCAATCAAGGCATGAAGAAAATAATTAAAGAGGGACTTGAAAATAGCGCGTTACGCGCGTATCCTTTTTCATGGTTAAATTGGTATCAAAAGAAACTGTTGTCATATTCAACTAAGCCGCCTAAAAAGTGATAATAAACAATAATACACTTGACTACTGTTGAAGATAGTGTAGTGGCTTTCGAAAACAGCTGATCTGAATATATAAAACTGATATTGGCTTTTCCTTATAGTTTGAAATATATATCAGGGGTCAAATTACGGCATTCGATACGATTCCAAATTTTAAAATATTTCCATATAAACTCTATTGAAATATTTCGTAATTTCGTTCGATAACGAGTGCTGTAATTTGCCCGCTGGTCTTTCTGAATTAAAAATACTTTTCAAACAATTAGCCTATAAAGTTTAAATAAAATAATAAGAATGAGATCTTGCTTTTTTAAACTTTTTACTTATTTAAGAGAGAGATTGGAATAATATCTTTTGTAATTCTAAGATATGTTTGGTGAAGGTTTTCTGGTGATTAGCCCCAATGATCACTTGATGACCTTGAATTTCTTAATAAAATTTTGCAAATAAAGAATCAGAACGATATTAAAGTTAAAGAGTTTTGAAGAAAAAAAACTAAAAGTTCTTATTTAAATAAGACTAGTTTTTGTAGTTACTCGACGAAGATCTTGTATATATGGATCACATTCTAGGCTGTATTCAAAAATAATTATAACGAATAATACGTTCAGTTGGTTAGATCAGAAAACTCTTTTATACGCAATTTTATGAAAGTGGTGATATGGGAAGCAAATAATACGAGGGCTGGTAAATCAGTATATGATATTTTTTATGTCCCGTCTATTTACTAAATGGATGTCAGCGATCATGTCAAGGAACATTTTTAAGTTGAATGATTTTGAAATATTAAACCAAGAACTTAGGAGCCCGCTCTCACTAACATAACATTGTTATGTAATGATATTTGGCTTATCAGATTAAATGTTCGTTAAAAAGTTGGTTAAATAGTTTATATTCCTACTGAATAGAACCGCCTTAAAAAATAAAGTAGAATAATTGAACAAAAATAAGTGAAGAGATGACGAGATCCCTCATTTCATGTTATGAAAAATATAGAAATATTTGACTCTTAATAGAAAAAAAATTTGGGTTCGAAGAAATTCAAAAAATTATTTACGAATGGCAGGTTTGAACTTGGAGCCTATTAAATTAATTTTCAAGGTCACAAAATAAGTGTTTTGAAAATATTTTTTTAAATCACTTATAATTGTTATGGACCCTGCAAGATTAACAATTAAAACAGTTAATTAACTGCACTGATCAGTTAAACCATTTTGTAAAATATATTTGGTATATGGATCGCTACTATTTGATCGCATTATTCTTATTGATTATTTGCTTCAAGTTTAATACCGCACAGGTAGTCACTACAGGACAAACTTGTTTTCTCTAATTTCAGTTCATTGTATTTATACCGATTTTTTGGATTTTAGAAAAAAAAACAATATTTGTAGAATATCATAATTTAACAATAGAAAAATAACGAAATAATTTAAAGACAAAGTTTTTGTGCGACCGGGTAAAGAACGAGCATTACAATTCACACTTCGTGATGACCACAAGGTGTTTGTCAAAAATTTTATTATAAATTAAAAGCTTTTAAAATTGTGGAATAATTACAAAAAATATTCATAAGCATTTCTGAACGCTTTCAATATTCACAATGATACAATTTTTCTTTCAACAGAATGCTGAGATACAAGACTATGGCAGATGTAATAATTCGCCACCTTAACTTTGTTATTTCATCAAAAGTTTCAAACTTCAAACTTTATAAGGCAAGAGTTTTTGCAACTGCCGCGAACAAATCCGTCTGTCTTTGCGTATCAAATAAAAGTAATCGACTTAATAGAAAAAAAGAACAACAACACAATGCCGCCAACAACTTTAAACGGCACCACAGCTGTCAGCAAGTTGGGCGTGGTTTTGTGCTGTCTTTTTTTTATAAAAATTGGTTTAAAAAAAGTGCCAGTGTTTGTTAATTGCATGACCACAGATCACGCTAAATTGTTGGACTTTTATTTCCAAATCATTATTTGTCTAACGCTCAAAAGGCTTAAACAGAACTAAATCTGCAAATTGGAGCCAGTCTTTGCAACTTTTTTTTTTGTTTTTTTTGTTTTTTCCATTTTTACTGTTTACGTTTGATAGTGGCTTAAGCTTAAAAAGCTGAAATCTATTAACATTCGAATATATAAAAATCATATTATGCAATCTTATGGCCCACTTCTTTTTGCTATTTTTATTTTATGTGAATTTATTTACAGCGTACATTCACTTCTTGCACTTACACTCTTTTTTTTTTTTTTTTTTTTTGAGGCATAATTTTGGAACAAGTTGTCATGATTTTGTTTACTTTCAAAGCAAAATTGTATGAGGCCATAAATTTACTCTCCTCTACGAAATAAACAGCTCTGCTCTGATTTAGTTTTTTGGTGAGCCTGGCGTATGCTACAAGGATTGGCGATATGAAAGTGTGTGAGTGTGTGAGTGTGTGTGTAAAGGTGTTTTAAACACCACCGAGTTGTGTTGAAATTCTACGTATTAAAACCCCTCCAGAGATATAAAATGCAAATTTTTCATTTTAATACACATGCAACAGCCACTAACAGTGGCTTCTAGTTAAAAAAAAAGCTTGTTTAAACATGAAAGTTTGTATATTTTTGGCATTCGAAAGGATAATTATTATTTTTGGCTGCACATTAAAACGGAAAATGAAGCAAATTTTAAACGCAAATTTTTCAAAAAAGTTAGTGTTTTTAAATGAATTTTTTAAATATTAATTTTCGTTTAAAGGTCTGTTAAACAGTTGATATTCCAACTGGCTAGAACCAACTTAAAAAATAGACAGAAAAACATTAAACAAAAAAACTGATGAGATGGCGTAGCGACCTTCAAATCAGTACTAATTCATTCTGTTGGTTTGATATTTATAAAAAATACTCAAAACATCGTACTCTTAATAGAAAAAAAATTAGAGTTTCAACTATTTGGGAAATATATATTCGCCAATGGCAGGTTTGAGCTTAGAATTAACTTTAGTCACAAAATAACTTTTACTAATATTCTTTAAAATCACTTATAACCGTCAATATATATTGAACATGATCCAGTATCGCGTTAATTATTGACCGAAAAATTTATTTTTAAAGAATTTACTTTTAATTTGGTGGCATTGTCGGCTAAAGCTTATTCCGACAAAAGAAAAAGAGTGGCTGCACAGAAAAAATTATTAGAGATTTTGCCACTTTTTCTCTTCAATGAAAAATCAAGCAAAATAAACAGACTTTTTTGTTTTCTTGCGACATTTTCTTAATAAACGAGCCGCACAGCACAAATACTGACGCGATAAATATTGATCATGCAGCATACGCTCGTCATGCATCAATACATTGAAATGGATCGCGATCCAAATGTCACAATATATATTGAACGTATAGCAGTATCCCTCGGGGTCCTGATAAAAACTATATATTTTTGGCATTCAAAGGCATAATAACTATGATATCTTTAGGCTGCATATTAAAACGGAAAATGATGAAGATTTTAAACGCAACTTTATTCAAAAACATTTAAAAGTTTTCTCAGCTAATTTTGGAAATATTAATTATTAGAGTTGCGAAATTTCGTATTAATCAAAATTAATAAAAGAATTTATCATATTAAATTTTCATTAAAACGTTAGTTAAATAGTTGATATTCCTACTGAATAGACCCACCTTAAAAAATAGAGTACAATAATTGAACAAAAAGCATTGATGAGATGACCAGATGCCTCGATCTGCTGATTTGAAGTTAATAGAAAATATTGAAAATATTTCACTATTAATAGAAACAAGTTAGAGTTGGAAGCAACTCAAAATGAATTTGCCAATGGCAGGTTTGAACTTAGAGCCTATTAAATTAATTTTTAACGTCACAAACTAACTGTTTTAAAATTATTTTTTTAAATCACTTATAACCGTTACGGATTCTGCTAAAAACTAATCAGCGCTGCTTTACCTAAACCCTGACAAATTTAATGTGCATCAACTAACAACTTAAAGAAATATATTTTGTAATTTTGTTGAATAACGTTGCATGTTGTTTTCATTGCTTTCTCCATATAAATTTTTTCTTATTAAATTCTAGCAAATCATGTCTTTTTTTTCTTCGATACATTTTATTTAGTATCTTTTTAAGATTTAACTATTTTTATACAACATACCTGACACACACCTACTAGACAAACTGATACAAAAAAAATATAAAAATAAATTAATTTCAATATATAAAAAGAGAAAAACCGAATGCTTGCTTGCCTTTTACCAGAAAATTGCTTTTATCTATTTTCGTAAAGCACAGACTGTGAATTAGCTAAGAGACACGAGCAAATACAGGCAATTTACTTTATTTCTTAACTCAAGCCTGTCACCAAAAAATGTGTAAATTATAGTTATTTAAAAAGTGATTAAAAATATTGATTGAAGTGTAAAATGTGTAATAAAAAAACAAGGCTGCCTATAGGATTTGGCAAACAATTTTGTTATAATTAATATTTATTTTTTTTTCTGTTATTGCTTGAGAGCTATCCATAAGCTACACACTTTTTCTTTTAGTTTTATGGTGTAATTTAAAATCTTAAAATTAGTACATATTTTTGGGAATTGCCGCTTAAACCTCCTTAATTTTACTATATTAATATTTATATAGGATAATTGTTCTTAGTTAAAATCTCAGAACGACATGATGATAAATATTCCTAGGCACACAGGAAAGTCAACATCCGTTTTATTCAACTTACACAGCAGAGCAGAACAGCTGTTTTCAAAAGTCGCTACACTTTCACCATCAGTGCTCATGTGTATTGTGTTTGGCACCACTTTTCTAGGTGGCTCAGTTGAATGTGATAACAGTTCCTATTTACACAAATTTTGTTATGAAAAACAATCCGAGAACTGTATCAAACAGATGTTAATACGTTTTTGTTTTAATACCCGTGTTACCGTTTGAATTTAAATTTTGTGCTGATTCTTTTTTCCCAAAATTTTACTAAAAAAATTCAAAGTGATCAATTGAGGGGTTTAAGCTAGTTTCTATGCGCATTTCACTGGAACTAATGCAGATCATCAGGGAAATTTTGTCTAACATTTCTTAGAATAACTAAAGATATTTATAGGGTGTTTTTTATAGAGTGATACAACTTTGGGTTGGCATCAATGCTTTATTTGAGCACGCATTTAACAGCTGTTGGTTGCTTTTTGTTTAGTTTGCTTTGACATTTTATTGTGGATCGACATACACCAGAGAAACGCGTGCAAATTGTGGAAATTTTTAATAAAAATAATGGTTCTGTTCGGCAAACTTATCGTGCACTTCGTCCATTAAAAATTTTATTTTCCGATGCAGCCCATTTTTTGTTGAATGGGTACGTAAATAAACAGAATTGTCGCATTTGGAGTGAGGAGAATCTACAAGCTTTTGTCGAAACACCATTACATCCACAGAAAATTACTGTGTGGTGCGCTTTATGGGCTGGCGAAGTCATTGGCCCATGTGTCTTCAAAAACGATGGCGGTCAGAATGTTACTGTTTGTGAAAATTGGTGTTTCTTGTACGCGCCAGCCGTGGCGGCGTAGTGTTTTTGTAAATTTTGAGTTGTGCTGTTCAGCATAAAAAAATAGGTTCAAGCAACTATTAAATATAAATTAAAAAACTTTACTGAATTGTAACGAACTGATGATTGGTATTAATCATTTTAACATCGTGTTGTAAACAGTGTTGATATTTTTATTATTAAACCACGAATACTTAGTGGTAAGAAAACAACTTCCCATCTGCATTGACTATATAAATATAACACTTCCTAAACAAATACCCTGTATTCTATAATTTATCTCTTTGCACCGCAAATAAATACGAAATAACACACAACAAATAACACACAATATTAAACTAATTTCAACATAATTTCTTTGACATAATAAAAATGAATAAAATAATATTAAGTAAATTTATCATAATAATTTAAAAAAAGGAATCAAAAAAACTGTGCAGAAAATTGAGTACAAAACAAAAACGCCAACTAACGTCAAAACACATTAAATATGTAAATCTTGCAAAGTTTGCAATAACAAATAATATCTAGTATTTAAAATAACACAATAAACTAAAAACAAAATCAGCATAGAAACCACAAAACAGGAAATATTTGAAACTTTGTTAACTCGCTTGGATTAAATGAAAAATGCTCTTCGACTGGATGTAGACTCGAGCACGGAGTGAAGTGTATGGGATTTTGCTTGCATGCTTACACTCGTATTGATTTGTCTTTGGCTTTGAGCAATTTTTTAAAAAATGTTTCTAACTTTTTTTCGTTATCTACTTGCTGGCATACATCCAAACAGACGCCATAAAGAAACTAATAAAAATGAGAATTGCATAATAAATGCTTAAAGGCCCCGCAAAGCTTTTCTTTGCAACTAAAATTTTGCTGCATTTTCGATGTGAGTTTTCATGCTTGCAAAGAATGCGCTCCAATTTCAATTGGTCGGTAAGTTTTTGCATGGAGTACGAGGGAGTGTGTGCGAATATCATCTAAAAGCTGCAAGTAGTGCTCCGTCTTATGTGATCTATTTTTGTGTCTTGAAGCTTCGTGCTTGTGAAGCCGCATTGGCTTTCGTTGGCTTCAAAGTTGGTCTCGCTGCCATTATCTGACATCTTGAAAATAATGTGTGTGTGCTTTGCTATTTTCCTCTTCATCTCTGCTTTTTTTTCTTTTTTTTTTTCTTATTACAACGGCTGCTGTTACGAGTAGTTCAGAAGCCACATGTTTTCAAGTCGTTTATTATCTTTTTATTTCTAACCCAAATAGTTTATGGGTTTCTGTTACGATTTTCTACTGGCTCAACTTTAGTCTTCTACAAAACACTTTTCATTTTAAAAGCGTTGACCAGACGTTTGATTGGTTTACTTAATAAATTGTTTGTTGTTTTTATTTCTTTTCAGAGATCTCCACTACTGTCAGCTATTGTTAGTCACAGATTGTCTCAATTTTATTATTTTCTTGTGTTTTATTTATGCTTGAATACGTTTGTTTAGTCAAGATAATTAAATGTTTCTGTTTATGATGATACCGAATATGAGTTAATGCTCCAAGTCTTTTGTTTCAAAGAGAAATTTTATCTCAAACGTCCATCGTTTAACAAACAATATGTTCATTTAGGCATACTCGTGTGTAAACATATGAGTTGTGGAATATAAAATTTCTGAAGTCGAAAGTGTTTTACTTAACTCTATATTTCAAATATATTTAAAAGCGAGTCCTATTACAAATCAGTTATTTGTTAGAGCAAGCAAAAGTTTTTAGAACTTTTTAAAGATTAACAGAATTTTCTGGGTGTTTTTCTGCCGCTGATAATTTAAAAGCTAAAGTCTTTATACAAGCTGTAGCACAAAATGCCCAGAGCTTAATATCTTTAATGGATAAGCCGAGCAGGTACGAATCCTAAGGAACATAAAATATGCTGAGGCCAAAATTATCCACTAATTTGTAGCCTATGGACTACATTTCACTGCCTTTTTTATATCTATTAATAATTTTCTTTGAGTTTTCGCATTAAAACAACAAAAATATCAATATTTTTGTTTTCAAAAACCCAAGGGAATTTTGTTTTATTTATAAAAACAAGCAGTGGAGAAGAAAGATATTAGAAATTTTTACAAAAAGGATTTTTAATCCTTTTGTACCATCTGCATTGTTGTTTAGATTGTGTTAAAGTGATCACCACCACGTTAGCGACTCCGTCATATGACTGTGTTTTTTATAGAGTGTTACAACTGTTAGTTGGCGTCACTGCTTGGTTTGACCACCCATTTAACAGCTGATAGTTGCATTTTGTTTAGTTTGCTTTGACATTTTATTATGGATCAACTTACAGCAGAGCAACACGTGCAAATTGTGGAAACTTTTAATAAAAATAATGGTTCTGCTTTATTTTCCGATAAAGCCCATTTTTGGCTGAATGGGTACGTAAATAAACAGAATTGTGGCATTTGGAGTGAGTAGAATCCACAAGCTATTGTCGAAACACCATTACATCCACAGAAAATTACTGTTTGGTGCGCTTTATGGGCTGGCGGAGTCACTAACCCATATGTCTTCAAAAACGATGATGGTCAGAATGTTACTAATTGTGTACATTGATGTTCCAGATTGCGCCTTGTACGCGCCAGCCGTGGCGGCCACATGGCCGAAATCATATTTAAACATTAATGTCATACAATTTTCTATGCAATAGAAACCGTTTCATTGATATCAAAAATATATTACTATGTTTTATTATTTTTTAAACTTGTATCACTCTATAAAAAACACCCTATACAAGTATCACTCCGTCTGATAGTGTTTTCAAATGCGGCGGTGGTTGAGACATGTTTCAACAACTGCTGAAGGATTCTTTTTTATAAAACTTTAGCAATTTTGGAATGAAATTCGCTGTCACACGCGTCATATTAAAAATTTCCGAAAAATTTTATTGAAGATGTCAATCGATATCCCGACATTTTCAACAATATCTATAACAGTGATTTTATGATTTTCCACATCAATTTTCTTCACTTCCTCAATATTTTGATGGGTTCTTAATGTGATGAGACGGGCGCTGTCACTCACATATTTTTTTTTTAATGATTTTCTACTGACAAAAACTTTAAGATCCCAGAGAACAAACCCTTAACTTAATATTTTTTTTGCACAAAATTTTAAGCAAATTCTTTGATTAACTTGCAAAACTTGCTAATTGCTACCACAAACAACATTAAACATTAACTGTATATATGAGAGTAACGATAGTCAAAATGTACGCAGCCCAGGAAAGTTAAGAATTTTCCTTATTTATTGAACAGACCTCTTTAATTTAAGTATATTAATTTATCGAAATAAAAAAACCACAAAATTCGATTTGTCTTAATATGAAACTCTTGCCTATTTGTACCTGCATTTAAATTATTTTACAGCAAAAAAATTCTTTAAAACACTTACAATTTAATACAATTTCATAAGTTTTATTTCTGGCAGATTGACATGATTTCTAAATCTAATTTAACTCAAACTCAATGTCTGCCAACAGCAGCTGTTTGCTAGTAAATTTCATCTGAACAAAACACAAATTCATCACTATTAACCCAAATTTCCATTTAATTTTGAAAACAAGAAATTCAATTGCTGCAATTTTAAATTTACCAAAGCGTTAATATAATGCCGAAACATGTGGCAAGTAAGTTGAATTAATCAATTTTAAAATGAAAATAAAAAATCTCTATGAAATTAAATTCATAGTTGGGTGAGAGCACCTGTAAAATTAATAAATATTATTACATGTTTTCAAATTTACAATTTTAGAAAAAAAAAACACTGAATGGCAAACAAACTGCCAGTCAGGCCAACACGAGACACAAGTATTGTAAGGAATTATGTAATAAATATTCAGTTTGGGGTTTGTTATTTTTAAAGTGAGTTTAGGATAAAATTTATTTCATAAGTTTTCAGCATTCGGATCATCGCTGGCTGTTTTGCGAAATGGCCGGCCCACTGTGCATTTTTAATTAAGCTGTTAACAAACAAACTTTTGCAAAAATATGTTTCAACTAAAATTGCTACCGTCCCTGGGGATCTAAGCAGTCCAAACAAACCTAAATCACCACAAAAAATAAGTCACACACACACACACACACACACACAAAATATAATAATACCTAAAAAACTGTCACTTTCAGGCCATAAATAACTCCGACACAAAATAACGTTATTACACATTGTCGAAGAGGAAAAGGAAAAAAACCCAGCCACATGTAGTCAACGATTTTATTATAAAAAGATAAAAACTGCAGTTTAAGTCCCTTAAGAGTTATAGTCTGTGACAAGCAAAACGCTAAGGAGCACGATACCTTTTTTTTATTTTTTCATTTTCAACACTCTGCACATTCACACAATGCATAAGAAAAAAATTAAATATATTACATGACTGGTATTTCTATACAACAGATTGTATCTTGTTATAATGACGTTTGTTAAATGAAAACTATTTAAAGGAAAAATTATTGCCGAAAAAATTCATTTGCGTCGGCTGATTGATCTCGCATGATAACCTCAATATGTCTTTTACTTTTAACTTTATTAATACATATATATTTATCAAAGTGGTTTAAAAATTAAATAAAAAAGCATTTTAATCAAAATAGCGGCACTAAAGGAATTTTGATTTGCAATTATGACGAAACAATTTCATTTCATTTTTTCCCAAATTCAATTGAAATTGTATGAGTATTGTACAAACGATCCATTGGAATCGTTTCATTGGATTTATAACAACAATATTTCGTATCCTTTTAGAAATCGTTTTATATATTAAAAAAATATTCAGTTCTTGTTTAAATTCTACAAAATTTAAACTATTAATAAAAATTTAAAAAATTAAGAATTTTATGGTACGTATATCTACGAAATGTATTCGCTGTTTCAATGGATTTTAGTTTGATAAAATAAATGCACACACGTTTTGTAATTTATATTTGATCAGTTGTCAAACAAAAATCAGATTTGTGTGATTATTTCAATGCAAAGTTATTTCATTATTTTAACGCACCTGTTTCATTAAATGAATAACTTTATTCTATTTTATCAATGAATTAACTTCACTGTATCAATGAACTATTTACATTGAATAAAAGCAACTATTTCATTCTATTGATGATATTACTTTCTCGTGTCATTGAAATCGGTTCTTTGGATGAATGAAATTAAATCATAACATTAACGAAAGTATTTCATTTATTTGACGAAGGTTTCATTAAACTAACGATAGTGGGATTTTAATGAAATTTTTCATTGGATGTGAGTTTAAATCGAAAGAATTTATGATGGAAATTTTTTCAATATGATATTTTGATTAAACTATATATTTTTTTATATATTTAAATCATTAATAACAAACAAAGCAATAAAATATATGATTTTTTATGCCGCCTTTATTTTCGTCAAATTTCTGTTTATTGTAGACTTTTCTGTAACCCATTTGCTGTCAATTGGTTTAGTTTCAGATAATTATTAGCCACCTAACAAGTAGTAACAAATATAAATACACGTGAATGATGATGATAAAAATGTAGCGGCTTGAACTTTGGAATATTTATCATGTCGTTCTTAATTGAAAAAACACAAAAAAGCCGAACGAAAAGCCTATAAAAACTATATCTAATTTATGTTTTTTAAATGCTACCATTTTTTGAAAAGCATTCATAAACTTTAAAGAAAAATACGGAATATACATATAACACAGCTTTACAAATTTTTAATTTGAAAAAATACCAAGAACACCACTTGCCTGTTTAAATTTTTTGAATCTACCCAGAATATAGTGTGTGAGCAATCAAAATGGACATATTATCGTTCCACAAAATCCTTAATAAAAACTTTATTTTTCATCCGTTTTTTTTTTCAAGTTACGCTTAAAATGTTGGTAACTAAATAAAGTATTTGGTAAAAAATAGAGAATTCCAGATTTTAATTACAACGTAGAAAAAAACGAAATAAAACTGAAAAATTTTTAAACAAACGTAAAAAATGGGCAAATTTTGAACTTTGAGATGCTATAACTCAGCCATTTCTTGTCTCATAGCACTTGCAGTATATCGACGGAAAAGGCATTCAATTACCTCTTCAACGATATACGATTTATCTCGATAGGGCTTTTCGGTTGGGCTCCACAAGTGCTTGGGTGGAATCATACACCGAAAAACACAAAAGTATCGTTATCTAAAAAACGGCACTTAGGAAAAAAAATTACAGCGTTTTTCGTGTTCAGGAGGTCACAATTAACTTATCTAGGCATGTGGCGTTCTTGGTATTTTTTGGGTGTAAACCAGTGTAATTAAGTATCTTAGTTATATTTATTTAGTTCTTCCAAAGAGAACGTCCGGTGGGAGAGACACAAGATCTGCAATCGCCTCTAATATAAGATAAATTGCGTTAAATAATATAAACTAAATTGTGTTCAAAAGCAAGTAAATTTATGAATAAAATTACCCAATTGGATTTATATTAAAACGATAATTTGTTATATTTTATCCAATAATTTTTGAAGCCTCCGTTTGTGCTTTAAAATCTTTGACATCGCCAAGTCTTTTTCTAAAAGTCCAATGAAACATCCCAAGCGGCTTGTAAACATAATTAAAACAGCACGATTTTCAGCTTAAATATTATGAAATTTATATCCAAATAAAATTAGTTTCATTATAAAAAATAGTGGTCGTCACTTAAGCATCATAAAAACACCGTAATAGAGTGAGAGGAACACTTTTAATAAACATCAAAATATTCGACGATATACCGCTTACACACACACTACAAACCTACACATGTGTACTTGAGAGGGAACTAACTCTACGATAATAGCCATATTGAAGGAAAAGTGTAACTTATTTTCCTTTCTAAAGCAAACAAAAAAAAGCTGGCCAATTTCAACACGTTATGACTCAAATAAAAGGAAAATTTCAGTTGCGGCAGTTTCGGCTAACAGACTTTGTTTAAAAGACACATAAAAAATAGAAAGGAAAACAAAGAAAATTTTACTTTCAGCATAAAACTATACAACAGCCTTTTGCTCAAAACATATTCTAATTATATATTTTGTTTATTTTTTATCTTTCCAGGTACGCTGTTTACGGCTATTCAATGCAATTAATGTCAAAGTACTTAATTTAATTATTTACAAAAAAGCTGTTTAAGGTAATGGGAAGGTAAACTGAATTTCCTTTAATGTCTGCTTCTTTGTGCTCGTGCCTGTTTTTTTTTTACTAGAAATCGGAATTCTTGTATATATTTTCTTGAACGTGTAGAGTATGCAACGATAGAATACAATTTGATATATTATTTTGGTTATTTGTATAAACTACCCGCCAAAAGAGGAAGTAATTAATGAGTTTTTGTTTCAAACTTTAATGCTAAATTTATAACTTTTTGGCCGAAATATATATATGAAAAATGTTTGCAGCCAGCAACTAGAGAAAAAAAAGCGTCATAACAAACTTAGATTGCATGTTGCACAACAAGTGCTTGAAAAATGCATTTAACAACAACCAGCAGCAGCAGCAGCAGCTATGCAACAGTCAAATAAATTTGCCCCAAAATAAAAAAGTGTAACAAATTTAAAAACCGTAATAAAAATAGCAGGTGCCTTTATGGTTGTAACATTGATAAAGTAGTGTAAATCGTCTAATAAAGGAAATATTGGCAATAGGCAAGATGATCATGACGGTGTTGCTATTAACGTTGCTTCTGCTGCTGCCGCTGCAACGACTGCTATTGATGATGTTTGAAAGGCTAAATAATTAGAAACATAGAGATTTAACTGCTAAGACAACATTTCACTAAATAAACACGAGCGTAATAGTTTTGGTTTCAAATAAATAAGGAATTGCTTTTAGCGTTTGCAAAAAGCCCCCACCTTTTTTGAACCAAAATTTCTTCATGCTTTTGGTTTCACTGGTCAATGGTATAATTGAGAAACTCAAAACTGCAGAGTTGTTGAGTGTAAATAAAGGATTCGAGTTTTTTTTATTTAAAAACAAACATTTTCATTAGTTTATTATAAGGAAACTAGACTTCTTCTATATCGGATGTCAAATTATATGAAGAAAATGAAAGTAAATTGCACACACACTCATTAACTATTGACTCAAACACAAAAATTTTTTTGTGTGTCCAGCACGAATTGTGCAAATTTGAGGTTAGGAAGTAAATTGGCTGCGAAATAATGAAAAAGCGCGAATTAAATTGTCGTCCTTCAACATTTATTTAGTAAAAAAATGGGAAATTTTAATGATGGAAAGTTACACTATATAACAAAAAAATTTTAATTGTGTACGTTTTCTAGCGAAATGATGAAAATACTGTAGCACTTTGTAAGATTCGAGCAGTTTTAGCTCATAATCCAGTTAAAACCGATGTGCGTAATATAATCCCTAAATTCGAGGCTCACAATACTCCTGCAGATAGAAGACTACACTAGACTGTTTTTAGTGAACGTAGTGATGCGCAGCTGTAGAGCAAAGTGTTAAGAATGAGTCTGTAACATTAACTTGTCAATATTCGCAACGAATGGGCACCACTAGAGGTATTTAGCGCAACATTTTATATTAAATTCTTTATCTACACGCTTATAAAGTCCAACTCGTTCGGATATTAAAGCAGGCGGCCCATTTTTTGCATCAAACGTATATGAATTCGCTGTTGGCAAAACTGGACAAGAACAACGCACTTTTCAACACAATTATCTTTTGTGTGAAGGCCCATTTTCATTTAGGCAAACGAAATTGTCGCATATGGGGCTCATAAAGTCCACAAACAGTCCTGGAAATGAAACTACATCCAAAGAAAGAGAGTTAGTAAAGATGCGATTTGCCTACTGGAGGCACTATCGGCTCGTATTTTTGCAAAAATTAGCTAAAAAGAAAACACGCCATCACGGTGAATTCTCTGCACCAACAAACCATGATAACCGATTTTTCCACGTCACAATTGGCTAAAGTTGACATCAGAGGGCGCTTCAACTCACCCAGTCGGCCAATAAATTAAATTATTCCATGATGGTTTCCTGACTGCATAATTTCTAGATCTGGCGGCGTTCTTGTAATTCGACTTCGCTGTATTATTTTCTCTGAGGCCATTCGAAAGACCGAATTTATTTGAAAAAACCAAAAAAAAAAAAATGCAAAATGTGATTCAAAATCTGGCGAAATAAGCGGAACTTTATTGGAAAATGTGATTCAAAATCTTGCGAAAAAAGCAGATGTCTGCCGACGTGCTAGAGGAGGACATTTGCTCGACATCATATTTCATTGTCATTATCCATATTTCTACTTCACTTTGGCAGCAAAATGATTTAGGGCCAAATTACCGCATTTCATATGGATCGAAATTTCAATATATTTTAAGTTTCGATCGATATCGAATGCAATAATTTGCCGGATTTTAAAATGAAAAAAAGTTTATTTTTAAAAAATATATTTCTTATTATTTTATATGTTGTTTTAATTTTGTTCAGTCACATTTTAATGCAGGTCTTGTGCAACAGTTTAATGCTTCCCTAATACTACAGTGCTACGAGCAGAACTAAATGCCTGCAAATAAAACCACTACTGCATTCTTTTCAATGAAATCGTCATAGAAAAGATATATACGTATTACATATATAAAATATATTTTTTTTAAATCTATAGAAGTTTTCAATATTCAGACTATTTCAAATTATATATTTAGTTGCTAAACTATAATCAAATTGATAATTTTATTATTTACAGTAGAACACTTTATCATCTGACACTAAGCATAGCCCCATAAGAGTGGTACTCATTCATTAATTTATATATTAATTTTATAAGGCAGTATTTCATTCAAGCAAAGATAGACTATCTATATCTATAATTTAAATAGCAACTCATGCCATAGTCACACTGTATTCACATTTCCTCGTTGCTATCTTTCGAATAAGAGACAATTAATTATAGTTCACCGGTATTAGCCACACTACGATTGTCTCCTTCTCTTTTACTCGCAATTGATTTTCTTTTATGTTTTGCCTCAATTATAAAGTGATAAATAAACTAACAAGGAACTGAAATAAATAAATGCATATAAGAAATTATTCAAATAGCACCAATTTGTTTGTCATTGTTACATTTCTAAAAACTGCAATCGGATTATCTATTTTTGCAGTTCAGCGATTCTTATCAAGTTTTACTATTGAAATTCATACATGTTGTGGCGGGGCAGTTCAAGCTAAATTATGAGTTGCATCATTGCAATTATCTTTGAGCATTAGATAACAACAAATGTGGTTTAGTGCCTGTAAGGTATTGAAAATAGTTTGGTAATATGATTAACATTAAAGCAGGTGTTACTATTTCAAAGCCTTGACAATATTTATGATCTGGGTGATATAATAACTTCATTCTTTCTTTCTTCGTAACTTTAGTCTCATATCCTTTTCACTACATTTACATATACATTCTCAACTACCTGTTTTTAAAAATAAAATAAAATGAAATAATCACCAAAATACAAATTTAAGCTATGGTTTGAGCTACCAATGAAAATTGGAAAAACGTTCACATGTACTTAAGTATAAAATTCAAACCAAAAAAGTTTGACTTAATGTATAATGGAACAAATAATTCAGAAAAATGGGACATGAAGAAAATAATCAAACGGTAACACGGGTATTAAAACAAAAACGTGTTAACATCAGCTTGATACAGTTCTCGGACTCTTTTTCACAATAAAATTTGTGTAAATAGGAACTGTTATCACATTCAACTGAGCCACCTAGAAAAGTGGTGCCAAACACAATACACATGAGCACTGATGATGAAAGTGTTGCGACTTTCGAAAACAACTGTTCTGCTCTGCTGTGTAAGTTGAATAAAACTGACGTTGACTTTCCTTTGTGCCTTGGAATATTTATCATCATGTCTTTCTGAGATTTAAATTAAGTTCGAACAATTAGCCTATAAATCTGAATTCGATTTAATATAAAATAAAAACAATTCGTTTGGAATTTTATATGGAAAGCAAAAATAAAATGGATTTTTTTATTTCTGTTTCAATATAAATGCCCAGAGGAAAATTTTTATTTTATTTGCATAAATAATGCTTCTTTGAACAACTGAATTTCAATACTTTTTTCTCGTTTGTTACACTAGAAAAAATTAAAAATAATAATTCAAAGCTTTATATTCAAAGATGAAATCTTATATTATTGTACAATATAATTTTTCATGAGGCAAAATAATACAAAACGAATCAATTTATGTACTCATAAATGCATCGATTGCAAAAGTGTAACGAAAATATCTTTGTTCCCACAATCCACATGCTTTCTTGATAACAACAATCACTATAATAGACAAACATTTCTTTGATATTTTCCATGATCATGCAGCTACAAGATTTAGAAATATGAAATTGTTTAGATTTCGAAACCGTTTGAGTCATGCTTTTTTCCAAATTATTCTTAAGCTTCCTAAAAACTCATGTAATTCTTTTTTATATGGAAATTAATTGGGCATAATTTGTTTCACTGCATACGCATTACAAAATATATATCATGGTGCAAAACAAAAGACTTGAGACACATGCAGTATGAGGCAATCGAAATCATATGGTTTGAAATCAATTCATCGTGAAATTTCAATTAATTATTTTAATGAACATGCATTAAATTATTAGAAATATGTACAATAAAAGTATGGGCTAATAAAAAACCAATTCATTGGTGGTCTCGGCGTGAGGTGTTTTTTTCAAATATTAAGCAATTGAATATCTATATAATGAATTACATGGTAAAATTCCATTTCAGCTCATTGGGTTCTACAATATATAAATTTAGATACATACTCCAGCCGTCATGAAATATAATTTAGTACATATTTTGGGGAATTGTCGTTTTTGAAACTTTGTAGTTTTAATTATGTGCAGACTGTTTTTTCACAAAATCTTACTAAAAAATTCAGAGTGATCAATTGAGGGGTTTTAGCCAGTTCCTATGCCCATTTCACTGGAGCTAATGCAGATCATCAGGGAACCTTTAGTTTTCTGCATTTTTACTGTTAAAAATTTATTATTCATTTCAGTGAATAAAGCTCTCCTTTAAGGTTTAATGTGGAATTCCAAATTTATTTAGAAAAACGTACGAAATTGCTAATTGCAAGTACACAGAAAGTAACACTGGTGTGTTTTCTGGGTCGGATTTTTTAGTGAATATTTTATCGCTGTGTCAGTCCATAATGGCAGATACCTATGATAATCTCAGATATATCTGTCACGGCACAATGTATTGCATGAGAAATGATCATGCCCTGACACTCGATCTCAGCTTAAAAATATATACGATCAATAGATTTTAAATACAGACATCGACTTAAATAAAAACTCGAAAGCCAGTGATTCATTTATATAAAAACACAATTTAAATCACTTTAAATTTTTTCGATTAATTACTTTAAGGATGCATTTTTAAGATCACAAAAACCCAGGTTTAGTTAATGTGAAGATTCAAGTTTGTATACAAAATGTTTTAGAAACAGCTTAGTTTTTCTTCAATAGTTATTTTTCAATGATACAATAAAATATATCGAATTCCGCCAAAAAAAAAAAACTCTGACATTCAGACTGCGTTAAAGAAAATTTAAAGTCTAGTCCACAGGTCAAAAACACGGCCAAGATTTGCCATTTTTTGCATGAACTACTAAGAAACACAGTAAAATAATATAATAACAATAATAATAATAATAATAATAATAACAATAATAATAATAATAATAATAATAATAATAATAATAATAATAATAATAATAATAACAATAATAATAATAATAAAATAATAAAAGCAACAACGATCGTGAGGGAAACATTAGGATAACGGATATAAAAGATGAATTATATCCCCACAGAGCGTAACCTTTGGTCTTAGACCCGGTACGTCAATTTCAGCATAAGCTGAGAATGTAAAATTCTATAATAATAATAATAATAATAATAATAATATAATAATAATGCGATCAATAGATTTTAAATCCAGATATCGACATGCCAGTGATTCATTTTTATAAAAACACAATTTAAATCATTTCAAATTTTTTCGATTAATTACTTTAGGTGTGCTTTAATGATATAATTAAACCTTTCGTCGGAAAAATCTGAAATCCAGACTACGGTAAACTAAATTTTTTTTTATTATATAATTTATTTGCAATCTATTTTACAATAAAAATATTAAGCAAAATGTGTAAGCATTTAAACATAACTTATTCTACTAAGTTCCAGTGAACTAAATAGACTAAAAGGAAAAAAAAAAAGAATTTTTATTTAAAATTATTATTAATGAAAGAATAAGTATTAAATAGTATGTTAAAAACTAAGTTTTTTGTCGAATATTATTATGGACTATTTTCTAAAGGGTAGATCAAGAATGTGTAATCTTTTAAGCCTACAAATCTCTTCACTATCGTCTAGCAGTATAATGGCTAATAAGTTGGAATGGTTGCTTAATCTATTCAAATATCGTTCAGTGAACCTGTTAATTTCTTCTTTTACGGTGGGTATTTGTAGGTCATTGTGTATGCAATTGTTACTTATAAACCAAGGAGCATTAGTCAATAATCTTAAAGTTTTTGATTGATATCTTTGGAGTATTTCGAGGTTAGAGTTGCTTGTTGTTCCCCACAATTGAATACCGTAGGTCCAGACTGGCTTCAAAATTGTTTTGTAAAGAATTATTTTGTTTCTTAAACTTAGTTCAGATTTTGGTCCCAAGAGCCAGTATAGTTTTCTCGTTTTAATATTCAAATGTTCTCTCTTAGATTTGACATGATCCTTCCATGTAAGTCTTCTATCAAGGTGGATACCTAAGTATTTTACGTTATTTGATTTTGGAATAGAATTTCCATTTAAAGTAAGTCTTGGGCAATCTCCTTTTCTCAGAGTGAAAGTTACATGAGATGATTTCTGGGTATTTATTTTTATATTCCACTTCTGTAGCCACTTTTCAGTGAGAGTTAATTGCCTTTGAACCTGTGCAGAAGCTTCTTGTGGGGAATTATTCGTGTACATAATGGCTGTATCATCAGCGTAAGTAGCAGTGGTTACATTATTAAGTGTAGGCATATCCGATGTATAAATCGTATAAAGGACTGGACCCAGAACGCTTCCTTGTGGTACACCAGACCTAATACATCCAAAAGCGGAGTCTTCTCCATTAACATGAACATAGAATGATCTTTCATGTAAATTTAAAATTTTAATATACTTTTGGAAAAAAGAATCAGCACGAAAATAAAAATTGAAGAGTATTAAAACGACAATTCCCTAAAAGCATGTACTAATTCAAATAGCGAGTGCCCGCGCTAAAATTATGTTGTCAACACTATAAATAAATTTTTTTTACATTAAAACAATTATTAGTTGCTGTTGTTCTTTATTTCTCTTACAACTACAATTAGCGTCGGAAAAAAGTCAACCAATTGGAGAATGAAATAACGTAAGAAAATTAAAAAGGCAAGGTGATCAGTGAGTTCTTGTTATGACTTTGATGTTTATTTTTAAGCTTCTCATTTACTAAAGTGGAAGTTTGAAATAAATATCTTAAGTTATTCTAAGAAATGTTGGGTAAAGGTTCTCTGATGATCTGCATTAGCCCCAGTGAAATGCACATGGGAACTAGTTAAAACCCCTCAATTGATCACTTTGAAGTTTATATTTAAAATTTAGTTCACATCTCAAGAACACGGCTAAAATGTGAATCACTAAGACAGAAATCAAAATAATAAAGCGATTTGGCAGAGCAAAATATCTACGAGACATGTTTTTCTTCAACAAATAAATAAATAGTTTTAGTTTTTATTCATAAAAGTCTTATGATCTTTCGGAGTGGAAATTTTATTGACTAAATCAATTAATTTATTTATTAATAAAATATTTCTTTAACAGCAAAAATCTAACTTGAGTTAATACAAAAATCTTTTTCTTTATTTTATTATCAAATCCAATTTTTATATATAAAACACACACACACACTTAAGATAACAATCCTAATATGCATGTAAATCACTTTAATTAAAATTTTACTGTGTTCATGTTTATTATTTTGTGAAAGGATTAAAGAGTTTCAAAACTTAATGACTTCCTTCACCTGCAAACATTTTAATTGCAACCTAGTTTGTTACTAATACGAAAAAAAAAACACACAAGAAGCGCTAATTTTTTGCACACAAACATTAATTTGTAATAAAGATTTTTTATTACTGTAAAGCAAAATATTATGTAGATATAAAAATTACTTGTACCTGTCATCCATTCAGACGAAGATGATCAATTTTGTGGTATTTTTTTTAATAACTGGAGTCGAAGGCAAGAAACTGGACTTCATGTTATGCTACTTTTAAAGTTGTTAACCTTTTTTTATTAGTACTTAAATGTTTAAATTTAATTGAATTGTAAAATATGTTAAATTACATGTACTTAACATTTTTGTTTATGACTCTACCGGCAATGCAACTATTTACAAATTATTATTGTTGAATCGGATTTTAAATACTTGTTCGTATGAAAATTCATTTTAACTATGAAAGAGTCGTAAAACTAGAAACAAATTTAGACTGGTGGTTAAGTATAAACATTTTAACAAAATCTAGTGGTTTTCTTGATAATAATAAAATGTTTGGGAAAAGGTTTTCTCACGAACGCCGAAATGAATATGGAGTTGGAATTGGTACAAGAGTGTTTGGGTGTACCATATGAACTTATATGCAAGTAAAAACCGATGAAGAGATTTTAAAAGTTAACATATTGAAATATATATATTTTTCTTCTCTGAACATGTATCTCAGGAAGAAACAACATGCAAACATGTAAATTTGTAACGTTTGCGGTTCCCCTGCTTATTTTATTCAAATAAATTCTTGTTCTCTAAAGCCCAAGAAAATACATAAAATTTTAATGATGTGTTATTTCCCACAACACTCAAGATTTGATTTATAAAAACATATAAATTCTTCCGAAGAAAAATTTCATCTCCTTCCTTTGTTCTTCCGGTAAAATAAAAATAGTCAATGTAAATTATTTACAAGGCATTAAAACGCCATGGGAAAGCCATAAAATGTTGCTCATTACAAACAGGTAACTTTTGAAATTCCGCATTCAACAAAATTTGGTTAGAGAAAAGTACTCGACTACTATTTTATATTTTTAGAAATATTTTTAACACCAAACTTTAACCCCAATCGTACTATTTTTATTTATTGTTATTATTGTTTTATTTAAATTAATTTTTTATTTTTTGTTACTAATAAAATTCTAATTTATTTATTCAATTTTTTAATTCAACGATCTAACACATTAACTAATTAGCACACTTTATTTAGCAATATCAAAATATTAAATAGCTAAAACTTTAAAGTTATTAAAATTTCCTGATTGATCTTGCTTATTTATGCTGACCGTCTACTTAATTGGCAGACTCATATGGAGGTAAAGCTAATCAAAATCGTTTTTAGAATACTAAAATTCTGTATTTTATTTAAGGCTAATTCTGTTGTCCCAAAATATTGACAAATTTCAATGCCAGGATGTTGACTAGTTCGTAGAAGAGAGGCATTACACTCCAACTAATAAAAATCATCAAGGAACTTTTACTTAAGATAACCAAAAGGTATTATTTCAAATGTTTAATTAATTAAATGGGAAGTTAAAATATACAAGAAAAAACTAGATTCAAACTTCAATAATCACTTGTCTAATTTACTTTCTTTACTTTAATTGTAGTATAGAAAACAAGAAGAGTTAATAATTATTAGGGAAGTAGTAATACGACTTTTTCCCGATACTATACTGATACAGAAAGTCAAAAGGCTGCATTAGCCTCAGTGAAATGCGCGTAGGAACTAGCTAAGACCTGTCAATTGATCACTTTGAATTTTTTAGTAAGATTTTGGGAAAAAGGAATCAGCACAAAACTAAAAACATTTAAAAAATGCCAATAAGAGATTATTAATAAATAAAATTTATTTAATCACATATAAAAATCGAATTTGGTAAAACTAAAATAAAAGGAATTATTTTAGAGAGCCACAGCAAAAACTAAATATATTCAAAACTGATATTAACAGCACAATGAGAGATTTAGCAAAACAGAAAAAAGAAAGAAATTGATTGCAACGTATTCTGCAACTAGTTGTCAACATCACGTCGTGATATTAATATTAAAAACAGGACATTTACGTACTCCTTGTTAACAACTCTTAACTACTTCTGAGAACCTGTTGCTATTCTCTAAGGCCTTAATCTTCTTATGGAAATATTTACATAAAATCATAATCTGTATCAAGCAAAATATATTTTATATAACACTAGCATTTTTGCTTAATTAATAAAATTTAGGTGTCAATTTACTCATTATTAAGAGTACCTCAAATATATATTAAGAAGAGAATAGGGTTTCAAATAAGTTGTTAGATTTAATTTGGGCTAAAGTTTAACAATTTACTCTGCTGTTGAATATACAAAACTTATATTGAATTTCCCTATATTTATCATGTGCTTTGGAATATTTATCATGTGCTTCTGAATTAGAAAATACTGTTCGATCAATCAGCCTATTAAATTAGATTTATATATATATATATATATATATATATATATATATGAATACATATATATCGATCGAATAAGATATTTCCTTCAATAATTGTGTGAAGCCTCTTTACTTGAAGGGACAATGATTCGCAAAAAATAGCATTGATTCCGGAATATATTTCAATTCTAACATTTTTATTCCGAAATAATATAAAATAATTGATGAATATCAACTTATCAATCGCACTAAGCGGATGTTTACACAATATGCCAGGCTTCATGCTCAATTATTACAAAACATGTTGAAAACTCAGAAACAGTTTCATGTACTAAAAATATTAATCAACAAAAAAATCTTACATAATATTGAGTCTACAACAACTGTTTTTTTTTTAAATAGAAAATATGTGTGTTAATAGTTTAATGGAGCAGAAACCTAAACCTATTTGTTATTTGTACTCGTAGTGAACAACGAAAAAACCAACTTGAAAAAATTACTTGTTGTCAACAAGCTGGAAAGCTAAAAAGCAATAAGAAATAAATAAAAATCAATTGTGTAAAACAGACGCTGCCAAAAAGTCAATATTAAAGAAATATGTAATACTTTTTAGGTAACAATACTCGTATAATTGCAGCTACAGTAGTGGCGAAATGTGTTGGTAATGAGATGATAAAATTAAATATATTTTTAAACCTCTTTAATTTCAATTATGTGTTGATTTTTTTTTAACAAAATCTTACTAAAAAAGTCAAAGCGATCGATTGAGGGGTTTTAGCTAGTTCCTATGCGCATTTCAATGGGACTAATGCAGATCATCAGATAACCTTTACCCAACATTTCTTAGAATAACTAAAGAAATTTATTTCAAACTTGCACTTTAATAAGTGAAACGCTTAAAACAACTATCAAAGTCATAACAAGAACTAACTGATCACTTTTCCTTTTTTATTTTCTTACGTTTTATTACGATTGAAGTGATTTATTATTAGTCGCATTGACATGCGCATAAGTTAAAACCCCTCAATTGATCACTTTGAATTTTTTAGTAAAATTTTGGGAAAAAAGTATCAGCACATAATTAAAATTAAAGGCTTTGAAATTTCTTAATTTTTATTTATTTATCAGAATAAAAAACATGTTCCTGATTTTTGTTTATTAAAAGAACAAAACTTGTTTCTTGGCGTTTTTATTTCAATCACAAAATAAAAATTATTTCTAGATAATTATTTATCTCTTAGGATATAATAATAATTATATTTTTGTTATTATTTATTCTTTTGAAAATAATAATAATTTGTTGACTTTTATTATTCGATCAGCATATAAAAGTTATATCTTGAGTTTTATTTGTATCGCACAAAAAAAAATATTTATATTCATTTATTCCTCAAAAATTCTGTATTGATTTTCTTATTTGATCAGAACATAAGTTATTTCTTGATATTGATTTATTCCTGACAAAATAAATGCTGTTTCTGGACTTTTAAATTTCGATCTGAAAATAAAAGCTATTTCTCGATTATCAATTATCTATCAGCAAATAAACTTATTTCTTGAATTTTTATTTTGCTGATATTAATATTAACCGATGTAAGATCGTATTTATCTCCATATTCCATCCAAACATTTTCATTTGATATAGTAATTAATTATATACGTTAATAAATGAACTATTTGACATACTTTCATTGTACTATTATAATATGAAATTTATTTGTTGGGTGGTTAAGCAATGTCTATATGCATTTCATTGGCGCTTTTTCCAAATCGTCAGTAGACTTCAACTTCAGTTTTGAAAAAATTCAAACTTCTCAACTTATTAAAATACTTTTATAAACCATCTGAGAATTATTTGGTTTGTATAAGTTACATAGCCTACTACACTTATTACAATGTGGTTTTTTGAAATCATTTGTGAATTTTTATAGTTAATTTATTAACATAACTCTCAGATGGTTTATAAAAGTCTTTTAATAAGTTGAGAAGTTTGAAACTTTTCAAAACTGTGGTTGAAATCTACTGACGATTTGGTAAAAAGGGCCAATGAAATGCATTAAGACATTGCTTAACCACCCAATAAATAAATTTCATATTAATTATATAAATGTTTCATACCTTTTTAGTTTAAAAATGAATTGTTTTCTAAGCAAACGTATAATAACAAGCAAAAATAACTTTTATTTTGTAAATAAAATACAAATATCTTTTAGTTCCTTAGAAATAAATTTATATTAATATATAACATTTATTTTCTGAGGGAGAAATAAAACGTAGAATGTAAACTTTATTTTCTCAGTGAATAATATAAACAATACGGTCTCTGGTTTGAAAGTCTGAAATTACGAACATTTTCTTAAACTAATACAAATTTTATAGAGGGGATTGTATCATATAATTATATAATATGCCGATTAATTTTGTGTTATTAAGTTAATATATTTGCTATACCTCCAAAGGAAGTGCAACATTAGCTGAGGCCCAAAAAACATATTTTATTCTATATTGGAAATTTTTATTCATTTAAAATAAGCTTAAACCACAGCATTCTCATTTTCGAATAATGTTTTGAAAATGGCCAGTGTTGTTAATAGTCATATTCCAAACGAATATAGAATTGTCGATTGACGACAACACAAATGCTGGTATTAAATAAATTAAAGCTTTTCCCATGCCTGTTTTATGACTTAAAGCTAATTTGAATCAACAATTTTATTAGTTTCAAAGAAGGCTACAGAGAAGAGATGAAACTATTCTACAGCAGCAAACGATTACACATTGAAGTTTACTATAGTAAGAAATAACATTATATATAAAAAAAATTAATTTAATAAAAATATCTACACAAATTGTGTACTTTCTATGTTCCCATAAAGTTTTCTAAAAATGTTCTTAAGTTTCCGAACTTTTTCAAAAACTTACAACGATTTGCATTATTTAATGTTCAAAAGTCTTAAAGACTACTCTCGTATTGTCTCCTATTTATTGAACCACGGAATTCATTAAGCCATTCACTTTAATGAACACCAGAGTTTTACACTGTTTATTGCTAATTTCAAATTAATCTCGAATCCAATTTTGGCCAACATGTTCATTTAATGTTTCCCCTTCTCTGTAAATCCAGATTCAAATTGAACTAGAAACAAATTTTAGCACGTAACAAAATAGCAATTTTCAGCTAAAATAAATTGTCGCAATAATATCATGGGCACGTGACTTGTCTTCTAGACAAATTTGTACTTGAGTGAGAAATAAATGGTAAACGAACAAGTGCAACCAACAACTGTTGCTAATTGTTAGGATGGTATTGATTTTTTTTCTTTTTGTGTTAATGATGACACAAAGCTGATTCGAATTTTAAGTAGAGACAAAAATTTGCTATGGATCGCACAAAATCGGGGAAGTTCATCAGATATGCAACCTTGACTTAGATCGCTACAAATAAAGTCAATTGAATTGATGGAAATTAATTTATTGCAAAACCAAATTAAATTAGGTGAGTGTGTAAATGGTTTTTAGCCAATGAAAATTGAAATTGTGTTATGTGTATTAAGAATAAAGTACAATTAAGTAAGTTATTTGATATTATATCGGGGCTATTGGTTTGGAGAGTTATTTCAGCAAGAAAACAATTTTACTGTCTTGTAACACGTGATTGGTCGGTCGGTCATTAATTTCCCTTTTCATTTCATTAAGTTTCTTCAAATTTTCTTTTATGCTTTTGTTGTTTTAATTAAATTGTTTATTTTAATTTTTCTTTTTTGTTATGCTCACACAACAATACAATTTTTCCTTTTTATATCTAAATTAGCTATAATTTTATAACTTTTACAATATTATTTCCTCTTCAATGACTGAAACGATTTACTTATGCCCAATTATCTTTAATATTAGTTTTATCTAATTTCATCTACTTTGATCGGCTTTATTTGATACTTGGATTTTAAAATATATATATATTTGACTGGAGCAGATAATGTTTAAAGGGAAAGTATTAGCTTTTGTCTAAGAGCAATCAAATCGAATTCAGTTAATTGGTTTCATTTCCCAACTGGATTTTGAGAAGCAAAAAGTGAACGTTTACAGTGGGGGTATTACAAAACTAACTTGAAACAGTTTCAAGTATATTTTGTTGTTTTCTTTTTTCATAATATTCACCATACAGATACACTTAAATTGAGTACTACACAGTTTTTGTATATAAAATATTTAATTTTTTTATAAAATATTCAGCTCAATGTAGTGCATAATTTTGTATTGTATATCAAAGATTTTTTTGTGTTTGTATTTTTGTTATCAAATATTCATTTGTCATAATATTTAATTTTTTGAAAATATTATTCGTATAGAAAGTTTTTAAATAGTTTTGTTTTTTTCCAATAGTAGAGTGAAGGGATTATGCTTAAGAAAACATACAAGTGCAACAAGTTTCAACACTCAATACGATTTGTTGCAGCTGTCAGTGGCGTTGAAATGCCTTTAAGGGATGTTGTTTATAATAATTTTTATTAAGTTTAAATTTTTGTAGCATATAAATTCTTATATTGACTGTAAAAACATTTACTGCCTGGTCCATAATGTTACACGATATCCTTCTGTCGGACAAAAATATATAAAACAAATACTAAGTCTGCATGTATTCGTGTCATAGAACAATGTCAAGTGACATTGTGGGCCAAATAAGTTGTGATATCCTTTTTTTCTTTTAAATAAGAAGCGAGTTAACATTATATACTTCGTAATACTTAATGGACTATTATTCAAGTTCTATGTTTATCCGTCGGTTTTTGCTTTTACATTTACGGGAAATTAAAAAGAAATATTTTTGGGAAACCATTTGCTATAATCTGTTAGATTATTTCAAGGCATTTATTTTTTGAATTTATTTTGCGACTGCTGTTAGCTGAACTAGTTAACACTACGAGTATAACTACGAATCCTACAATTTCGGATTCAACTCCGCACCCAGTTATTAATATGGTGTGTGTCAATACACCTGGCGGAATGTTGTCAATAGTGAGTTGAATATTGGCATCCAATGATTCAAGATTGGATAGTTTTTCTGGATAACCCACTGACTTAACAGAGTCACATAAAAATAAACGTTTAATCGATATGGAATACGATTTCTTATGAATACAAAGTTGTTATCAAACTGATTGCGCAAGTGAGTGGGCTGCAAGTTGCAATATCTTGTAGGAAGAAAAAGTCTTTGATGTTTAGCTGAATAATTTCGATAAATAAAAAAGCAGTCAGCATTTTGTGAAAGCTCTTACCATTCACCATAACGGAAGTTTCTTGCTCATTTCGAAAGAAATTGGGAGCGATGGGCCCGTCAGCATGAAAGCTGCATCAAAGAGCCGATTTTAATGGATGTAACAGCGATTTGATAATGACTTCTTGGGTTCAAAGCCAAGAAGCCAGTTTTTATTATTGATCAATTAACCACAAGGGAGAATTTAATATTTAATGAGATGCAATACAATACATCTCAGTTTGAAATACGGCCAGTGACTAGAAATGCGAACGCAAGTGTTAGTCGTTTGGTTTCAATTATTCTGCGAGCCACATTTCAAAAGAGCATAAGCTAAAATCCTTACGTAATACTTTGCTACGTAGTTGAAGAACAAGTTAAAAATTACAGCGAATCAACATTTTGGGCCTTGAACAGCCTTGTTTTTCTGATAAACATTTCTTCGTTCTGTTGCTGGTTTTAAATCGAAAAGAATAAATTGGCGAGCAACTGCATAAATCGCTTATTCACTACACCGATTATGAACTTTGCGAACAAGAAAAAAGGGTTGGTGTTTAGAGGACAGATGAAGACACATTAGAACATAAAAAACTTTGTTGTAGTTAGTATGATTTTTGTTTTAAGCTAATAAGGCCTAAGTTGTTATAATGACAATGAAAAACAAGTTTTGTTTAATTTTTTCACGACGTTTCAGCAATTATTTGTTGACTTTATTAAGGGGTTGGGGAAATAAACTATGTAAATTAAGTTTTCATTAATTTATATTAAAAGAACAATGAAGTGAAACAACTTTGAGTTGGCATCACTGCTTTATTTGAGCAGCCATTTAACAGCTGATAGTTGATTTTTGTTTAGTTTGCTTTGCCATTTTATTGTGGATCGACTTACACCAGAGCAACGCGTGCAAATTGTGGAAATTTTTAATCAAAATAATGATTCTGTTCGTCAAACTTATCGTGCACTTCGTCTATTCAAAATTTTATTTTCCGATGAAGCCCATTTTTGGTTGAATGGGTGCGTAAATAAACAGAATTGTCGCATTTGGAGTGAGGAGAATCCACAAGCTTTTGTCGAAACACCATCACATCCAAGAAAATTACTATTTGGTACACTTTATGGGCTGGCGGAGTCATTGGCCCATGTGTCTTCAAAAAAGGATGATGGTCAGAATGTTACTGTTTGTGAAAATTGGTGTTCCAGAGTGCGTCTTGTACGCGCCAGCCGTGGCGGCCACATGACCGAAATCATATTTAAACATTAATGTCATAAAATATTCTATCCAATAAACACCGTTTCATTGATATCAAAAATATATTACTATGTTTTATTATGATTTAAGCTTGTATCACTCTTTAAAAAACATTCTTTAATTGGCCATTGAATTTTTGCCACAGTACGCACGAGGGAAGCTGCTGTGTTCTGCTTTTGAGTACATGAACGTATCGATTTCTGTCGCTAAAATTCAGCTAGCAGCGATGTGCTTTCGTCATGCAGTAAAGCAGATCAGAAAAATGAGGCATCATATTCATAAATGAGTGCGGAGTGAGAACCTAACGCGACATAGTCTTGTGTTAACTACTTCAGCCAATAGCAGGACAGATTTAGCGTAAAGCAATTTATAATGACTTGCCAAACCTTTCTGAACAAATAAGGGAACACAATTTGATATTCTATTCTTAGCTATTAAGCCATAGCCAGCTATAGCGGCAGTTGTCAAGTAGTTTAAAAAGCCCCCGATAAATGAATTTCAAAAAATAGTTTAATCTTTTGGCTCAGAAATATGTTATATACACAAAAGTAGCACATGATTTATGGGATTATATCAATTCAATTATTTGAATTGGTGTTTCATTCATTGCCAGCATATCATTATTAGATATAACAAAATAACAAGATAAATAAATATGTCTTATTAACTGATGAATTATTGAAAACAAACTGTTCAGAAGAAGAAATTAATAAAAATTGGATTACAATAAATACGTGGTTTGCAAACCACACAAACAACAAACTTGATTTATGAGTGCTTAATTTTGTTGATCAAAATGATATGAGACTTTAATGATTTTCAATAAAACTGTATTATTTTTCGTCGATATTATCAATACATTTTTATTAAGAAATTCAATTAGTACAATATTTTTCCCCATTACAATTTTACAAATCAATTGGATGCAAACTTACTTCTCAAAAACTAAAAATGTTATTAGAAAATGAATATATATTTCCAACGCCGATTGGAAAATTATTAAATCTCATTATGAAGCACTAAAATTAAGATAAACAATAGCGATTGAACACACATAAATAATGGATCATTCGCATAGTGTGCAAATATTTATTGCTAAAGTGAGATAAATTGTTTTTCTTTTTCTCTTGCTTTGCAATAACAAAACTATTTGATTGTGTATTACACAATTGCTCCAAATTTGGTTATCAAATGAACAACAATGGGTGCAGTTAACAAACATTTTTCTCTATAGTTGCTTTAACTGCGGGAATAATTATGGGAAAACAGTTGAGCGCAGGCGTAAAGAAAAAATCTTTAACATATGAAAGAAACAAAAATTCTAAACACAGAATTATGAGTTATTATGTGTCTGTTATAGAAATATTTTTCATTTCAATTTTTAACTGCTGTTGTCTTGTGTTTTTGGCATGTTGTTTGTTCTTGCGATGATTTATATGCGTCTAAATGACACACTTTTTTCATTCTTGGCAAGACAACAGTATTCATGTTCGCATAATTGGCATTTAAGTAACAACAATTTGACACCACATAAACTATTTTAGATTTTCTTATGCTTTTCAACACAAATTTATAGTTGAGATTGTTATGGAATGCGATTGTAAAAGAAACTTTGAAGGAAACTTTACTGTAGTAGCTGTCAAGAAATTTCCAAAAATATATATTCTTTTTTACAACGGAAGTTTAATTAAGAACACATTCCTTTTGGAGTTTAAAACTGATATAGAAAGAGACAAAATAAGACAGAGTGTATATTAATAGCAGCGAAAAATAAATAAAAATACATGATTTTGTAGTATCTGATAGTGCTAAAGGACACAAAATATATACCAAATCCAGGCTTTTTCATTATAATTATAATAACAACTTTATTAAATAAATATATTAGAAATATGCCCAGGAATTCCCTGTTCTTTTAATATTTAATCAATCACAATTTAATTATTCTATCTCAACAACATTTGCTTCCTCGATGACAATCAACGGAGCTGCTCGCAATATTTCCCATAACACTAAATCAACAAAATCAACTTGAAACAATCAGCAATTTCCACATATTTAGCAATAAATTATTTTCAATAGCCAATAACAAGACACGTGTATGTATAACATTGCATTAACCGCCGCCTTAACAACAGACGGTGTTTCAATTAAAATCTATAAAAGAATTCCATTAACAAATAATGAATGCAATTTGTTTTAGATAAATTCATTTAACAATTCTTTTTTGCTTTTTAACAAAAATATTTAGCATAACGAACAAGAATATTTGTTGCATAAAAGTGGGTGTAGCACTTGATTTACTTTTTTCTTTATCTTTCTAAAATAATTTTATTTTTCAAAGGTGTTCGTAGTGATTTAATTTTTCTATTCCGTTTCTATCTATAAATTGCTGTTATACATGGTGACATAAGTTGACATTATCAAGTGGCTGGTTTTTTTTCTTTTAATTTATTTTGAGTTGCGAAAAGAAACTCATAAAACAAAGAAATTTTTATATAAATTAAAGTTGGTGTAGATTTTTCATCACACTGTGAGTGTGTGTGTGTGGGGGTCTGCTTCTGTTGTTATTTAATTATGTATGTTAAACACGTTCTTTATCTAAGTCTTTTGTTTTGTATCAACTTCTTAAAACTTTACTTTTTTATATTTTGCTTTATAGAGTATGTTTTGAAGAAATATTTTAGTGTTAATCTCATAATTTGATCGAATATTTGTATTGAATTAAAATGTCAACGAACTTTATTTGTTTAGAAAACTCGTGAATCATAAAGCCGGCAAGATTTTATTATTAGAACAGCAATAATTTTTATTGTAGGAATTAATTTTCTTGCTGAAATAAATTCAATTAAGATTAATGATTTTTTAATTTATCAAGTGTTGCATCAACTTTTTTTATTATTAAACATAATTTAATTCTTATATTTTGTTACACTTCTTGTAACTTTTTCAGGAGAAAGTTGTGAGAAGAATAATTTATAGAATGTTTTCACGTATAAAATTTGTACAAAATTAATTCATGTACTAATTGTAATAGCGAGTGCCCGCGCTAAAACAACTTATGTTGTCAACACTCTAAATAAATTGTCTTTACATTAAAACAATTATTAGTTGATGTTGTTGTTCTTTATTTCTCTGACAACTACAAAAAGTCAACCAATTGTAGAATGAAATAAAAACGTAAGAAAATTAAAAAGGCAAGCTGACCAGTGAGTTCTTGTTATAACTTTGATGTTTGTATTTTAAGCTTCTCATTTATTAAAATGGAAGTTTGAAATAAATATCTTGAGTTATTCCAAAAAATTTTGGGTAAAGGTTCCCTGATGATCTGCATTAGCCCCAGTAAAATGCGTAGAGGAACTAGCTAAAACCCCTCAATTGATCACTTTGAATTTTTAAGTAAGATTTTGGGAAAAGAGAATCAGCACGAAAATAAAAATTAATTCATTCCCGTTCATTAATTTAAATTTGTGCACAATGTCTCATAAATGGTGTTCTAGAGGTCTTTTTCAAGTCCATACAACTTTAAAAGCAGCATAAAAAATAAATTTTTATTCCAAAAAAACATATGAAAATGATTTTAAGTGAAACCAGTGAAGCTATTTTTGATGAATCATATTCTTTAGGTGTAACTTTTTCCAATATTGATGGCCGCAAAGCCCATGAAGAACGTTGCCCATTAAGTCGTAAAATTTTGCTGACTTACTAACGCAATTGATTTACTGTTTCACTTTCCGATTTAATGTATTTGCATATCCTCTATTCCATACTGATATTGAATAAGAAAACTATATAACTAGTAAAAATGAAGCGGAGACTCCACTAGGGCCCACAGAATGTTATCGACCTTGGATCATAAAGCTCTCAAATCAATAAATCGATTAGAAATTTTTAGCAAGTAGCGGAGTAAAAGTTATTGTTACAAAAACCTAATTAAAGAGCGCAGTGAATTATAAAATAGTTCCACACTAAAATATCGAAGTGAAATAGCGATTCCATTCAGATTTATAGGCTTAGTTTCGTAGCGCATTATATTCTGATAAAAATTATAAAAATTACAAGGAAATGATGTTATCAAACATACGCAGGAGAGCAGATTAGCCATACTGCCACCACTAATACCATGTTTATAAAGCAAATTATTAAAACTCATAGTTTTATTAACAATCAACTCATTCACATCATGATAATTTCTACTTTGAACTAAAATCAACGTTCGTTTTATAGTCTTTGTTTCAAAAAAAGCATATTTTATAACAAAAGAAACAAACACATAATCCATCACATCCCTTGACAAATCGTAATGAACAATAACAAGTTTGAAAATAAGAAATCACACACACACACACAAAATACTAAATGCTGGTATGATCGGTATGAGTACATTGGCCGTGTCACTGTTCAACATCTGATATTTTCCGCTGCTAAAACGCCACAAATTAATGTTATACGCGTGTTAACAAGCAATTTTTTTTTTTAGACTTTATTTCATCTAAAGCTGGTAAACAAGATGTTTGAAAAGACAACATGTGAAAAAAAACATTTCATTATAATAAGCAATTAATTTTATGATGATTATAATGGTCAGCCATCAACATCCTCAAGGTACCATGAATTATTATTCACGGTACCTAAAAGTATAATTAAGTTCAAATTTTCAGCAATTTGGCACCTAAACGAATGGTTAGAAAAGTAAAACTCCGTTTGAAACGACCAACGTAGGCAACATTTTAAATTAAGCTGTAAAAACGTTAAGACTAAATTTTAGTTGAATGTATAAAATAGCCAAGAGACATAAAACTTTGGAGTATATGAGCACACATCTACTAACGGGAGACAAATATTAATTAAATATTATTTATTCAGCTTTAATTTTTAATACCAAAATATGATACAATTGAGCACCGGCGAGTTTGTAATCGTTCATTTATTAGAAGAGGGAATATTAACAAGAAGATATGATTTGCGACAAGTGCAAAAAATTCCTACATCAAGCCATAAATATAAAATTATGCCAACATACCAACCACCAATTAATTAAACTCTATAAAATTAAAAACCATTAAATTACATTTCTTTCTAAATAAGCAATTTCTCGCAGAATCAGAATTCCTGCTTCCCATACATAAAGTACGACGAGCATTTAAAGCCTCTTTTTAGAAGCAACAATACTAACTGGTGTAGTGTAATTCAAATACAATAGCTTAAAAAAAAGAAAAGTTAAGATTTCAAGTTGTTTATCCATCGTCTTTGTTGTATCCTAAAGAAATCCGTGGATGGCAAGTTTTGTGTTTGTCTGACTTGGGTGCATCAGACAAACGTATTTGTACAACTAAATAAACGGCAAATCATGTCGAAACGAGTGTGCAAAAGAGCAACACAAACCGTAAAAGAAACAAACAGAAAATGCAATAAAAATATTGAATACACACACACACACACACACACAAACGTGTAGAAAAGCTTAAGATATTACATGACGTTTTCTTTTAATAGTTGGCTTTTTTTTTGTTTTTTGTTTTGGTGTGGCAAAGACCTTGACTCAAGTTCAGTTAACAAATAAATAAGCCAACATTCGTAGTCGTACATATAGGGAGAGCATGCATGGCGTTTGAAATGGCACAAGTCTGCGATTGCTTAACGCAATAGCGATCTGTGCAACGGCTGTTCATAAATATCTTGGATAAAAGGAAAGGAAAGGAAAATAAAATGTTAATAATATTGTCATAACATTGCGCCGATATGGACAAGCAGAAGCTGCACAAAACAGCAAAAAACGACAATCAGGTGATTGATGTTTTTAACACCGTTTGAAATTTTAAGCCACACTAGAAGTAATAAAATTTCTTTTTTATGCTAACGAATTTATAATAAAGATATTTTATCTAATGGACTGCATATTTGGCTTCAGAAGGCTGCAAAGAAATATTCATCATATCAAAAGCATAAAAAAAAATTTTCTAAACGGTTGACCCTACTGGCCATCCCTGTAACTGCTCACTAATTTTAACCGCAAAGCTGTAGTAACCTGGTTTTTGTGCTATTCTATGCTTTTGGGCTCTGCGATCTAAAACACTGTTATTGAGATAGTTTTCGATTAGGATGACAAAAGAGATCGAGAATCGAGTGATGAGATATATAATTTCGCAGTTTTTCTAAATAAATCACTTTTTCTGAATTGTTCCGTTCACAATATCTCACGAACAGATTAACTGATTGTGGCTGGGTTTACAGTGCGTATTTTTTTTAAAGTTAAAAAAAATTTTTTAGACCTCTTTAATAATTAGAAATGAGTGACTGACTATTTTAGCTCGTGTTTTAAATTTTATATATTTTAATTAGTATTTTGGGGAATTGTTGTTTTTTTAAACTCTTTAATTTTAATTATGTGCTGATCCTTTTTTGACAAAATCATCTTTTTAAAAAATTCAAAGTGATCAATTGAGGGGTTTTAGCTAGTTTCTATGAGCATTTTACTGGGGCTAATGCAGATCATCAGTAAACCTTTACCCAACATTTTTTATACTAACTAAAGATATTTATTTCAAACTTCCATTTTAATAAATGAGAAGCTTAAAAAACAAACATCAAAGTCATAACAAGAACTCACTGATCACTGATCACTTTTCCTTTTCTATTTTCTTACGTTTTTATTTTACAATCGGTAGGCTTTTTTCCGACTCTAATTGTAGTTGTAAGAGAAATACAGAACAACAATAACTAATAATTGTTTTAATGTAAAAATAATTTGTTTAGAGTGTTGACAACGCAAGTTGTTTTATTTTGCACAAGCGCTTGCTTTTCAATTTGCTTTTCAAATTTTAGATGTCTTGAAATCTACCGGTTCAAATTGATTTAAATTCACTGGAAATTCAGGAAAGTTCAGGAATGCTTTTTAGAATGTTTAATTCGGTTCAGCTGTTCAATAGTTATACGCAAAAACACACACAGCCAAACACACATACACGCACACATCCATACATAGACATACACACACACGCGCGCGATCTCTGAGAAATAGTCAGGGAAGTTTCTTAGGACGTGGAAATTTGTTGGGATCTCACAAGGATAAAACTAATAACTTTCCGATTTTTTAAAATTTCTTAGTTTTTGCAGCTGGAAGTTAAATGGAATAAAAAAATTTGTTTATCATGAGAAAAAAAAGAAAGCAGTTGCGTTATGTTAAGCTCACATTGGCAAAAGATTTGCATGAATTTTGTTAATCCATGCCCAGCCAAAAATCCATCTCGCATTGTTAAGCAACAAAAAAGTGTCATGACTCATAGAATTGTTTTGCTGAAGAGCATTCCTGGATGCTGTTGATGGAAAGCACAAATTAATAAGTTAATACAATTATTTCTGTGAGTAAAACTTCTCTGAAGCAAAGCGCCCTACCAAAATCATGTGATGCCGAGACAAGCAGGAGTTGAATATTTGTCCCTTAAAAATCTGTTTTTTGGTGGACCGTAATTTTTACAAATTAATAAAAAATTTATTTAGCACAGCTTGCACTGGATCGAATATTTCATTAGCTGCAAAGCGACGTAAATCCCTTTTCCAATAATTAAGCGCTTGTCTTGATCTAATCACCACCACTTCTTCCCTTGAATTTCCCTAAATTTGCCGTAGTAAAAAACTCACCCTGAATGATGTCATAGTTGCACACTTCAAATAATTGGTCAAATATCATGCACACCTGAGTAGCTCACAGTAAAGGCCTAACCATGTAACTCACTGACTCAAAGTGAAATTAAAAAAAAAAATTCCTCTGAATGTTAAACATTTCGAAAGGTCATTCAAAGCAATTCTATGCCTTTATTAAGAGCTGAGCACATTAAGATAAAAACATATTTTTATCATGCGTCGCGATTTACGCAAATACGGCTTTAAGTTCAAAACACAGCTCAGAATCATGTTCACATATTAAGTCTGTGGTTTTTCCCAGAATTCTTGCTTTTTATTATTTCTAGTTGTTTTATTTTATGAAATATTATACTATTAAATCTTGTTAAAATAAAAAAAACAACATCAACAATATGATAAATAAATATCAAATAAATTCTATGCCACTAAAACCTAAAAGTCATCTAACTGATGTTTTCAAAATTGTTACAAATCATTAATTATAGAAAAAGCCAAATCATCAATTAACTTTTCATTCACCTTCAGCTCATGCTCAGACAAAAACGTATTTTAATAAATAAAAATCCATAAAATCACTTTGCCTTTACTGGTTAACAGTGTGGCAGGGAAAAACACTGTTTGACTGCCACACAACTGCAACAGACAAAATATAAAGAAAAAAACTTAAGCTGCTAAGATTCACAAAAAAAAAAAGATGATGATGAACTTGTGCCAATAATCTACCCGAAAATAGTAGTTAAAGACACTACCAAATACAGCCAAAAGCAGCAACAACAACAACAATATAATGACTTCTAGTCACCTACGGTCATTATCTCAGTAAACTACTTTGAATAATGTTGAACAAATAAATATATTTCGTTGTCTATGTTTATATATTTTCTTTTTTGTTTGTTTCGCTTGTCTTTTTTTTTTGGCTCTTTTCGTTTTGCAAAACAACAAAAACAAGTTAAGAAAACAACATTAAATGCAAAAACTCTCAAACAGACAGCCAACAAGAGCCATTAACAAGTCTGTTGAAGAAGAAGCTCCCAGTAAATTATTTGCAAGAAACCAAAAACTGAAAACAGATGAACAACATTGTCTTGAATGGTTGTTGGCTTTTATTTTTCGCAAGATACGCTATTCAACTTCAAAAAGTGTTTGTGCAAACTTTTTGTATATGACTGCCTACATATTTATTTTATTTTTATTTATGTTTGGTTGGAACAGGTCATTTATATTTTCAGCTTAACTTGCTGCTGCTGCTGCTTGTTTTTATATATATTTTTTATATCAGTGTTTATGTTTCAGAGGTTTGTCTGTTGCTATTTGACTTTTTAATAGATTTGTTTTGTCTTACTGTTGAGCCAGGCATTTTTGTTTTGTTTATTTTCTTTGTACTTTTTTTTGTATTTTTTTTTTTTTTTTGTTTTGTTTGAAGTGCAACAAGTTGTGGCAGCACATTGCATTTAATTTTAATTTTTTGTTTTCTAGTTTTTATAGGCAACCGTTTACCCAGTTGACCTTATCGTAAATGTCATGTATTGGAATTTAATTTTATACACTTCATCGTGCATTTTTCGTGGCTAATATTTTAATATTATCTGAGATTATCTCTAAAGCAGTTGAGAATATGAAAACCTTTAAACGGTTAAAAGTTGAATTCGTTTAAGTTTTGAATACTTTTGGAATGAACTGGAACACAGTCTATAAAAATTAAAATTTACAAAATTGCTTTTATTCTTTTTTAATACGTTTTTAGTTTTCTTTAGAAACAAATTCCACTTAACTTTTTCATTCTGTTGGAAATATTCACTTATAACTTAAATACCCAGTAGAAATAAATTTTAGTTTGGTATGATATAAAAACCATATCACGTCTTACAGAATTGCTTCAGTGTTAATGAAAACCAGAAATGGCACATAATAAATTATTTCCTAATTATTTGTATTGTTTCCTTTTTCACTTACGAGGATCGCAATAACTTCAGGAGGTGACTTTTCTAAAGTAACGAGTCCTAACAAATACGATATTTCGAATAAAAATCATGTGATGCCAAAACATGTTGGCAAACCAGAGCTGGCTAACTTTCACTACATTCTGTTCCACCATAGTTTTGCTGGATATATATTTGGACTTTATTGCACTTCTACACTGTTAACACGTTGGCTGCCAAAGATTTTTTTAGAATTTTGATCGTTCAGTAGCAACGTCATTTAACAATTTTGGTCACCTGAGGCCAACAACTTATTTTTGTTCTTTTTTGTTTCTTAGGCCCTAAAAATAAGTTTTGACTACTCGGGACTTTATTTTGGTTCCTAGTTTTGTAGGAACCGCACATTTTCGTGTGACATTGCCATTGAAAATACCCAGCGGCCATAGTATAACAACAAAATGTTCACCACAAGCCAGAGAATCTAAATTCAATGTAAAGTTCCATATTGAAATGTACGAAAGTGTGCGACGTGGCCTCAAGGTAACATTTAGGTGTCGCACGAAAACGTGCGAAGTGGCAGCCAAAGTGTTAATAAATTAACTGTTTGACATACTGTCATTATACTATTATAATATCAAAGTTAATTTATTAACAGTTAAATTGAGATTTTATTTTTCATTTTACCTTTTAAATACTTGCATTGTTATCCAAAAGATTTCTAATTGCATAAAGATATAGAAAACTAATAATAGAGTCATATCGAATAAAAGTTGTTCGATGGGTTTTGGTTTGTATAAGTTTCATAGCCTACTAAACTTATTATAATGTGATTTTTTAAAATCTTTTGTGAGTTTTCATTTAAATTCTCAAATGGATTATAAAAGTCTTTCGATAAGATGAGCGGTTTGAAACTTTTTAAAACTGAGGTTGAAGCCTACTAACGATTTGGTAAAAGCGCCAGTGAAATGTATATAGACATTCCTTAATCACCCAACAAATAAATTTCATATCATAGTACTTCTACATTTTCAAATTAATTTAGTTAAATATCTATAAAATTCTTTAACTTGAAAACTATATAATCAAACGTTGCCAAACACATAATTTTATTAAAAAAAAAAAAAAAAACTTCTTTTTATAACACCAACAAATTTTATTTGAAATAAAAAGGTGTGAAAAAAGCATTATCAGCACCAAATTATTGTTCTTTTTTATTATTTTATTTGCATTTTAACTTCTTTTTATGAACATGTCCTCTTTAATATAAATATTTTAAGACAACATTTATCACTCCAAAACTATTGCAGTATAATTAAAATGCCATCATCATTTATTATTTTGTATCAAAATATTTATGTGCATAATAAAAACTGTCACAAACACATAAACAGACAAATAAATCTGTAGATAATTTTTCAATTCTCTTATTTTATGCAAAACAATAATAATTAATAACTGAAAATAAATACGTGAGAATTCTTAATAAAACTTATTTAGAAGTTTACACCCGAATGTGGGGATATAAATAAATTATTTCATTCTTTTGGGGTGCGGTTTTCTTATTGCGGATTTTCCTTTACAATGCGTTTTCGTATTTTGTTGTTGACAGCATAAATATTTTATGCTAAAAGCATAAAAATTTTAGAGTACAATCAAGTTATGCTGGATGTAAATATTGTCTTGCCAATTTTTAATTGTGAACAATTTTGTTTTTACTGTCTTGATATTAAATATAGGGTGTTTTTTAGAGTGATACAACTTAGAGTTGGCATCACTGCTTTATTTGACCACCCACTTAACAGCTGATAGTTGCTTTTTGTTTAGTTTGAATTGAAATTTCATTTTGGATCGACTTACACCAGAACATCGCGTGCAAATTGTGAAAATTTTTAATCAAAATAGTGTTTGTGTTCGTCAAACTTATCGTGCACTTCGTCCATTCAAAATTTTATTTTCCGATGAAGCCCATTTTTAGTTGAATGGGTACGTAAATAAACGGAATTGTGGCATTTGGACTGAAGAGAATCCCCAAGCTTTTGTCGAAACACATCCACAGAATATTACTGTTTGGTGCGCTTAATAGGCTGGCGGAGTCATTGGCCCATATGCCTTCAAAAACGATGATGGTCAGAATGTTGCTGTTTGTGAAAATTGGTGTTCCAGATTCCGCCTTGTACGCGCCAGCCGTGGCGACCACATGTCCGAAATCATATTTAAATATTAATGTCATAAAATTGTCTATCAATAGAGACGGTTTCATTGATATCAAAAATATATTACTATATTTTATTCTGGTTTAACTTGTATCACTCCATAAAAAAACACCCTTTACGTTTAGAAAAATTGATGGAAACTTAAAACTATTTGAAAGTATTAAGGCCAGATTTATAATTAAAATAAATAATTTATCTTTAAAAGTTTTTTTGAAAATAAAATTTTTTGAGGGCACATTTCAAACCTGGGGGGCAAATTACGACACTCGACATCGATCGACATTTTGTATTTCAATTGTATTGAAATTGCAATCGATATCGAATGCGGTAATTTGGCCCCCTATTTTTTAAGCTAATTTTTCAATATTTTTGTTTTAGCATTCAAGTTAATTTTTTTGAAATTTGAGGTTATTTTTATTTTTATTATTGATAATCGATTCTTCTCCCACCAGCGATTAGCTGCTTCAGCAAATTATTTTGTAATTGAAGAGAATATATTTGGCAGTTACAATTAATTTCTTGTGGAAATTAATGTAACTTAATGTGGAAGTTTGAAATAAATATCTTTAGTTGTTCTAAGAAAGCTTCCCTGGTGATCAGCATTAGCCCCAGTGAAATGCGCAGAGGAACTAAATAAAACCTCAATTGATCACTTTGAATTTTTTAGTAAAATTTTGGGAAAAAAGAAATAGCAAATAATTAAAAGTGATGATTTTATTTACTTCATATATTTTATTTTGCAACCTTGATATAATTTAAAACAACTATAAACTTTAAAAATTGGCCTTGTCTTAAATGTTATTTGTGCAACATCATTGAAGAGGCAGTTAATACAAAATTTCTAGTTTTGATAAAAAAATATTGTGGACAGTGTTTTCCAGTTGAACAGCTAATTTAACTTCGATACGAATCTCAAAAAAGTCTTGCAGAAAAATACATTTCAAATGATCTTAAATATAAATCAAAAGAGATCAATAAACAATTTAATACAAGCACCAGACTATTAAAACCCTTACTAGAAGAGCAGGTACCCGCAGAGAAAAGTTCACCGGCGAAGTAAAAAGCAAAAATAGCTGCAAAAAAATGTTCTGTCTTCTAATCTTCATCTGTTCTCTTGACGTTCTATTTCCTTCTCTCTAGATCCGACAGAATGCACTCCATATGTAGGGCTCACCCCCGAGTGCTGGTCCCAGCTCAATAAAAAAATAATAATATTTATAATACCTGTTTTTAATTCTACTTTTCAACAAACAAATTTCTGTGTTATTGCATTTATAATTGATATTTTACACAAATTGCATTCATCCGTTTGTTACAATTTTCAGAATTATTTCAAATATCATAAGATGGATAAACGAATTGATAGTTTTAACCATGACCAACAATTGATGGCAAGAATTATTACGTGAGTCAATAAATATCAAAATATTTAATGGACTCATTGAGTTTCCTAATGGCAACTAATTTCCCTTTCCGCAACAGATTTTTTACTAGCCATTCAATTTAATAATCAACACAAATAATTTTGGTTAGTAGTTATAATTTTGTTCATTCAGAAATGTTTTCTTTAATAATTTTAAAAATAAAGCGACCGATTGACATACAAGTTCACATACTTTCTTAAATAAAAATGTTTTCAATAAAAATGTTTCTTAAGGCAAAATTTTAGTATCCACAATTGTAACTTTTGTTTAAAAAAAAAGAACACAAAGAAATGAACTCATACACTAGATAAACACACAATTAATTGCCAGTAGTTGAACAATTTACGCTATCAGCTATCAAACAAAAGACTTAAGCAACAAACCTGTTTATATAAATTTGATTTAAAAATATATAAAATTCTATTTTATTACTTTTTTCACACACGTTATTAGAGGTAAATAAGCAAATAAACATTTTTGAAGAATTAAACAAACTCTATTGTTACCTGACATTTTATTATATCTTGTGAGAACAACAACACTGAGACAAACTGCTCTCTTCAGCTATTTCCTCTTCTCTTGAGAAAGGAAATAGTTCAAGAAAAAATATATATAAAAGCGATTTTAAGTATGTGTTGCTTTTAACTATCTGCAGTTCAAAATGCAGTTTATTTTCCATAAAATTCTAGCGTTGGCAACCATTTTATTAGAATTTTTAGCTGATGTTGTGTACTTTTTGCACGTTATATTAAGCTTTGCACTTGTCACGCTCTAATTTCTGTTCCCATGACTTCTGTTGTATTATTTTTTTTTTTTCATCGCATATTTTAAATGTTAAATTCTTTTTGTTTCCAACCATTAGAATCATACATTTTTTTATTGGTTAGCTTTTGCACATGCACAGTTTCTTCCGTTTAAAATTCCAATTTGCATTGTTGGTATTTTAATAATAATCATTAAACATTTTTTTATAAAGTTTGTTTATCGTTGGCTTAGAGTATAAATATGCTAACTCACATGACACAAATTTTACAGGAAATATACAACACGTTAAGCATTTTTTAAGCGTGGCTTAAAAATTTAGTCTATTAAATTATTACTTTTAACCACACAATGATGCAACTTTTTTGCTTTCGAATGATATTAAGATATCACATGCTTAAAAATGTGGACTTAGGTAATTTACGCTCTAAGCCGACGATGTTTTATTTTATTGGAAATCAATGCTGCCTTTCATTGCTGCATATGGTGATTTTAAGGAATTGTTTCCAGAAGTCATGTATTTACAATGAAATTATAAGTTAATTAATGAGCTTTTAATAGACTTTAAGAAATATTAAACTTTAAAACAAGCAATTAATAGAAGATAGCAGATACATATTAATTACGAGAGGCCATACAAATTAAAAAACTGAGCCTATAAATATTTTATCATTGTACGAAGACAAAACTGCAATGCCTTAAATATCGAGTTCGTCTAGGCACTAATTTCTGATCAGTATTTTTATGATCATCATTATTGCAAGATTGTGTTAATTGTTGTCAGCTTGTCTAAATAACTAGTCTTTGAACATTAGCGACAGCGATTAACACCGTCATGTAGTATAAATAAAATTCGCTCTTCGCCGGTTAAAAGTTAAAGTAGGATAGAAAATAATTTCCTGAAGAAGCTAACCGATGGTTAGCAATATATCGAATATTAAATATTAACATAAAATAACCTCAAAACTCAAATAAATCTATTGATTATTAAAAAAAGTTTAAAAAATTAGACACAAGAATCATGTTAAAATAGGAATTTTATCGGAATAGTTAACTGTTGCCAAAGGTGCCTTTCAGCAGTAGCACATTGTGGTACTCATTCGTCCTCTTTCCTTTTCTTTTGCATTATTCTGGCAGCACTCTTGTGCCAGGCCAGGATAAATTTTTTTGCAATAATTTATATTACAAAAGAGGCATTTTTCCTAATCCGTAACTAACTCTTGTTGACTCCTGACTGTTGCTGCCTCAGAAGGCGAATTTTCGCCCGAAAAACGGATGAGAGGAAGAAAATCATATGAGTCTTCTAATAAGTAACAATTAATTAATACTAGTAACAATAAGATTACAAATATACAAGGATATACAAAAATATCTTTAAAATTTAAATGGTTCTACAAATTTCCTTTTAACATATCAGGGCATATTTAAAAAATTATTTATTGCTGACGTGAAGTTAAACATTCAGTAGTTCATCATATGACTGATGGAAAATGCAGACAACTGTGAACTCCATAACATCAAGGTAGTAGTTTTTTTTACCTTAACCTACGACTCACTTATAATTTAAACATTAAAGAATGAAGAATTATATCATAAAATAAGCTCAGGATATTTGGTTTTAAGTTTCATAAGGCCCTTGTCAGTTTCAGTCGAAAACAACGTCTAAATAAACAAATAAAATTATTCAACAGCTTACGACTTGGCCTTAATAAAGCATTTAATTGGAACATAAATTTTCACAAATAAAATATATATATATATATATATATATATATATATATACACTTTAAATTAATTACATGCATTAAATATATTAATCGATATATCATTGCTAAAGATACGAAACGATTTCTCGCTTGAACAACAACAACACAAAGTGATTGAAAATAAATTCCTTTTTGGTCATAAATCAATTCAATTAAAAATTGATTGCATCCATTTAAAAATCATTAATAAAAAAGCAACTTCGAATAATATAAAATCTATAACATTTCATCATTAAAATCATAAATGTCATGGTAACAAGATCGTAAAATAATAATGCAATAATAATATAAAACAATAACAACAACAACAAAGATAATAATAATGGAAAACAATTCTAAAACAATGGGAATAACACACGTTTAAAGATTTAAATCAAATTGTTAAGTGTTGCAACAGAACAATAGCGCATAAAAAACTAGAAGCTAAGCAAGTGTCATCAATTCCACATGATCAATTGATCGTAAAGTCTTCTGTGCAACAAAATCGAACAACTTGTATGAATAAATATTATGAAATACACACACACATGTTTGCATGTACTCATGTTGTCGCATTTAAAGTTGCCAAATACAAACAAGAAGTGGCATCTAGATTTGTTGAACTTGGAGTCGCCAACAACAGCAAGTAACCTTTTCATAAATTTTTTTTTTTTTTTTGGAATTTTGATTTCCAGCCAATGTGCAATTTTAAAATGTTAATAATTAATTAAAGATTCAGATTTAAGCTGAAGTTTTAAGACTTCAAATAGCCTTAAGCTTTCAAATAATCTTCGTAATAAATAAATTATAAAAATTGTGTAAATTCTATTGATTTTTTTTATATAATAATTTTATTTACAGCTGCACAATCACAAAGCAAAAGATCTTCACGTATAACCAGTTCACGCACCAGCTTTGGCACAAATGTCAAATCATCATCTTCTTCATCGGCCACCTCTGCGGTGAATGGTGTCAATTTCGATTGTCCCGAAGAGTTTGGCTACTACCCGCATCCCACCGATTGTACTCAATATTATGTATGCGTTTTCGGTGGCGCCTTATTGGAGAGCTGTACAGGTGGCTTGATGTACTCGCATGAGTTGCAGACTTGCGATTGGCCAAGAAATGTGGGCTGTGAAGTAGTTGATAATAATGAACGCCGTCCACAGCACCACCACCAACAGCAGCAGCAGCTGCAGCAACAACACCAGCAACAGCAAACTAATGCTAATCAACATGTGCCAAGTAGAGTACGTTTCGGTTCGGCATTTACCTCACCCCAGGAAGTACGTGCACCGCAACCTCAACAGCTTCTAAAAGCTACAGTACCACCTCAATATCACAGACAACCACCACAGGTTATACAAGCCCAAGTACACACAATACAAACATCGCCAGATCTAAAGGTGGCCTCAAATCCAATTGTTACCTCAAGAGGTCAACCAAAACATTTGTTGGATGCTCAGGAAGAGATCGCTAAGGTAAGTGAGCATGTGCACGTTTACGTGGCTCAGAGTATTTTAATATATAATTGTAAAAGAAAAGGGTGTTTTTATAGAGGTATAGGGCTTTGAAGTGGAATAAAACACAGATGCAATTTTTAAATTGCCAAGAAATTTACTTTTCTCGAAAGATCATCTTGTGGTATTAGAATTTATAAAAGAATCGTGGCATAAGAACACCACGGCTGTAGGAGGTTCGTTATTGGCTACAATGTGCTGAATATTGTCCCCCAAGTGATTAATCAGTTCACAAAGTGTTGCCAGTAAATGTTTTATACCTCAATAAAAAACACTTCCGTGAGAACTAATAGAAACAAAAGCATTTAAGTAAAAACTTTTAAATGCCCTGCAATTATAGTTTTATAATTTAATTATAATTTAATTAATTCCAGCTGTATGCTGATGCCCACGACACTTTGCCACCCGTGGAAGAGGAGGAAAATGATCGCCAGCAACGTGTTTATCGCGGTCAACCCAGTACCGTTAGTCAAGTGCAAAAGGATCGGGACGGCATTATTCATCAAGCAAGTATCAACGCCATTCCCAACAATGATAAATTCAGTTCGTACAATTTCGGTACACAATACCGGTGAGTTGATAATAAAAATAAACCAAAATAAAATAAAATAATTTGAGAACATGAATAAAATATATCAACTACAATTTTCACTATTCACTATTTACTTTTCACTTGGCTTTTTACTTATAAAAAATGCTTTATTTTAATTATTTTTCATAATGCTCTTTTCTATTTTTATTTTCGATATTATTAAAAAAAAAAAAAAACATAATGCGACAAAAAAATTTTAATAAATTTTTTCAAAATTCTTTCTCATCGCGCAAATAATTACAACGAAACAAAAATCATAATTTCCTAAACTAAACAAAATGCATTTGCAACTGCACTTTTTGGACGGTTTAAACAAAACAAATAAAAAAACCCCAACTGACAATAAAAACCATTGCAAACAAACGCAATTTCTTATGCTTTATGTTGAACCAAAATACTGCATATTATTAGAACTGACACGTTAATAGACCTTGACTTGCTGAACAATGGACTAGAAAACGTTGTTGTTATAGACAGTAAAGATCTTGACCTCAATGTTCACAAACGTGTTAAACGTGATTTAGGGTTGGCCGATACAGACAAAAATATAGATAAAATTAAAGCTGACAACGAAAAGGCAGACGCAAAACAGCAACAGCAAACAAATCAAAATCGTACGCATGCCACAGACACAGAAGAGGCGAAAATAGTTAAATACTCCTCAAAGTTTTCTTCAAATGCCGATGAGTCAATGTTGCAAATAGAGTCTTTGGTAAAGGAATTGTATGGTCCGGAGGAAAAAACCGCCACAACTGATGATTTAATGGAATTGATGCAAACGAAAGTTAATACAGAATTGAGAATCTTAAAATATGCTCTTATCAAACAGAACAACAACACCAACAACGTTAGTGAAGATACAACTCAAAGTTCCAAAGATGAATTCAAAGGCTTCACAGTTGTAAAACCATCTGAAGAAATAAAAAATGTTTTGCAAAATGCGGACATGACATCTAGTCCTGAATTTCTTAATGCAAATAAGACCCCAGAATATAAAACGCAGACCGAAAGCTTTGTAGAACATGGCAGATCACACAATACAGGAATCAATGCAATAATCAGTTTCAATGATCCCGACACTCAAACAGAAATTTTAACATTTCCCAGGGAACAAGAAGATATGGAATATACGGACACTGGTGATAATGCGGCAGCTGAGTCTGCACGCACTGTGAGACAATTGAGACCCTACACTGGATCCTCGAGACCTCCGTGGTGGGGAGGGTCAGCCAGAAGTAACTACCGATCCATTGATGCCAATCCCTTCCAACAGCCTCAAAATTCGTTTTCATTTGGAGCTTTTAATCCTTACCTCTCACCTCCCTCCAATCCAACTTATTCACCCTTAAATTCATTAAACTCTCAATACAAACCCAACAGTTATCAGCCAAACTTTCCTCAAACTGGTAACTATAAACAACAGAAACCGAAAGTTGTTTATACTGGATATAATTTATCTTTACCACCACCGAAATCTACACTCAATGAAGATGAGTTTCGCCCTGTAGTGGGTAAATATTATAGTTCAACTACCAGTAGTGCCACTTCAGGGCCCGCGTATCTCAAAAACACCGACTTATTGCCCTACATTTTGAAATCGCTGCAGGAGCTCAAGGAGCAGCGAAAAAAGGTCCAGTCTCAGAATTTCAGCTATTTTCATTTGGACAACCAACTAACCACATCAGGGCCTCAAACCGACTATAAATCTACAAATCACAACTTTACGCCCAACTCTCATTTCTCGCAAATCAGCACTGTGGGAGGCTTTTATAACAACAAAAACTTTCAGCCGCAAAAACATAAACACTATCAAACCAATAACCCATACATAAGCAACATCATACCGTCCAGCACCGAAAGCAATTATTTCGAATATAATTTAATAGGAAATCAAAAGATGAAGAACTTCTACAGCACTTTGAAACCTCAAAACCCGAGTTTTGATTTTACTACCGCAGCACCCTTAAACTCGAATTTCAATATTGTAGACTCGCCTAAACTTGTATTGCAGCAGGCAAACTATTTAGATTTTGGTCATTTTCCAAACACCATTAAGCACAGCAACAGCTCTACAACAATGCCAGAATCATATCAAACTTTCGGCACACCCATTTCCACAACTGTCAATGCAAGACCCGTACTGGAAACATCTTCTCTGAAGCCTCTTAAACTACAATTTAGTCTGCCAGACTTTCTCTCCAATCTGCAAACTAAAGACATGGCTCATCTCAATCCAACGGTCGTCGATATGTTAAAATACTTTAAGGGAGTTAACAAACCCGAGGACAACACTAAAAGCAGTGTTTTATCAACGAAAACAAAATCCTCCCAACCACAATTCAATATAAACGAAATACAACTGAAAGCTTCCACCACTACCACCAACCGACCAATCAAAGGATATGAAAGTTTTCTCAATAGTTTGAATAAACCCGTTACCACAAAGACTAGCAGTACCAAAAAACCTTTAAGCCAAAACGAATACTATGATGAATACGATGAGGAAGATGAACCAGCCGGCAACGACGCTGATGAAGATGTTAAGCCACCCTCAGAAATGCCACCATATATGCCAATGACAGAGACCATGGCTCCACCAAGATCACAAATGATGCCGGGATCCAAGCCCACGGAAAAGCCTAGCAAATACCCACAAAGCTACCATACAGGCTATTTTCTGGCTACAACCACCAAGAGGCCACTCTACACTCCCAACTTTGACCAAATCTATCGGCCACAATCCAATATTCAAGCCAATCCTAATCAAATACCTTCATTCATTAATTTTCCCACCGACTATTTTCAAGATATCAAACAAAAACTGCCGACCAGGCAACAAAATACACAACTGACACATCAGCTAAGTGGAAAGCCTACAACGACAACACGATTGACTGCCAGCACCACAACCACAACGACTTCTACATCAACTGCAGCCACAACCACTACCACAACGCCACGAACCATGACCACTACAGCCACAACGCCTAGAATGCGTTATACTATACGACCAAATCGTTTTCGCGGACAAAACAGATGGCAGTCATCGTCCGGCAACAACAACAACAATAATATTAATACTAACAGCAACACCCACAACAATAATACAACTACTAAAACTTTGACATTAGACTTGAAGGGTAGACCCGTAGGCATAAGGAAACGTCCCACATCATTAGCTTCCAGTAGTATGGGCTCCAATATTGGAACTGGCAGCAATATGGACGCAAACGGACAAAATCAGGCAACAAACGGCAATAGCAACAGGTACAGTGTATTGAAACAAAAACAAAAACAAAAACAAAAACAAAAGTCCTAATATTACCAAAAGAAATGTATGTGTTTAAAAATTTAAAGAGTTTAAAGAATGAAAAAATAAACAAACTAATTTGGTTTTTAGCCGTATTTCGAAGATATTTTTTTACTTTTTTTTTTTTGTTTGGAGGGAATATTTTATATGTTACCTTTCATTTAATCCCAAAAAGAATGATGAATCATTAAAAAAATATTTAAAAAAAACTACAACAGAACGACACTTTTGAATGAACAAACCTGTAAATACCTCTCGTTTCCCGTGTGAATACTGTGTGAATTTGGTTTAACTCCTTAACACCCAGCAACCCTGTACAGATTTAACTTAACAAAAACCAAAATAAGAAAAAAGAGAAATTTGACTGAAGGGACGCCATTTATTTTCAAATTGTCTTTATTTTGTGTATTTAGGGGGCTAATCAAGGCATTCGATATCGATCGGAATATTAAATGCGGTAATTTAGCCCCATCAGATGTTAAGCGATCGAACAGATGATAAACTTATTAGAATTCTAAATACTTTGATTTTAGTATTAAAAAAGTCTGAAGATCTAAGTATTTTTAAAACTTTTTTAATAAATATTGTGAAGTTGGGATTAATTTAGTCTGCCTTTTGCAGACTCATGAATGATCCTTTATAACAGCATTCTCCTAAAATTTCCAAAAATCAACTGTTCAATAGAAACAAAAATAGCCTTTTCAGGGGAATTTGTCCAGTTGTCATGGCAACAAAAGTATGTTTAACATCACTAATATGATTTTTATAAAACAGCAAACATTTATATATAAAACAACATATACACACAAAAATATACAAAATATATATATTTTAGACAACCTTAAAAAAGCTGTTTGAGCAAAAAGTTTTAGTTTATTTAACATCGTAAATATTATATTTACAGGCGTCATAATGAAGTCAAATTAAATCATTCTAATACAAAATATATTAATTGACTGAATCAAAGATATTTGTAGCACAAAATCGCATATAGCAAAAAAGACAAAATGAAAACGTACTGAAATTCAAATGCAGGAAATCAACATTTATTTGTTATGGCAACTCTCGTTTACTAAAGTTTTAACTTTTTCTCTCTGGATCTCTCTTTTTCCTTGCAATTCATCTACTAAAAACTCCTAACCAACTCATCCTTAAACTTTAAACTTTATTTTAAATCCCTATTTCTATTTCTTTCAAAGCTTTTACTAACTTCATTATTTTATTAGAATTATAAAAACCTAAAAAAACCATGTATAATAACTAATTAAAGAATTTTTATTATTTTTTTCCATTTTTTCTTTTGTATATATCGAAAAAATATCTAAAATTGTATCAATTGTAAAAATAATATATATTTATATCATTGTTATAAACCATTTTAAATTAATGCATCATTGTAATTATTTATTGGTTTGCATAAAAATTTTAATTGGAAATATAATTTTTGTAAATATTTATTGGGGTATAAAAAAATTTTTAAATCAACAAACACCAACACTAAAACATAAAAACTCAACATGTTAAACAATTTTAATATTAAAATAAGTAGAATTGAAACATCATCTCCATCGTCATCCATACAAACACAATCGGCTACACCGGGTACAATTTTCATACAAACGGCGAGACAAACGCCACAACAACAACAACAACAACTACATAATAATCATCATCAGGCTCAACAACAGCCTCAAGTGATTGTTGAAACTATACCTTCGACACAAACACAAAATCGTATTCAGCAACAAGAGCAACAGCAACAACAACATCAATATCAACAACATCAACGACACCAACAACAATTGTCACCACCATTACCAACATTATCCCAACCTCAGCCATTTAGTCAGAATCGTAATTATTACAACACATCCGCCTCCTTTAGCAATCATAATCATAATCATAATCATAATCATAATAATAACAATCAGAATCAGAATCATGATGTTGTGTCTTATATACCACAACAACAACATATACCTTTACAACATTCATTACAAAATCAGCAACAAGAAACTCAACAACAGCAACAACAACAACAACAACAACAACATCATCAACAACAAGAATCATTAATAACACAAAACGAAAATGTTCAACAATCTGAACAAAGTCCTTATGATACTTATTATTCTGTTTATGACGATGATATCGATTTGTATAGGGATATAGACTATCAACAACAGCAGCGCCAGCAACAACAGCGACAACAGCCGCAACAACAGCAATACCAACAGCCCATAAGATCACACCCACAGCAGTCAACATATCGCCCGTTGGAAATATTTACCACACCGCCACCGCAATCGCAACTTCCAGTGTTACGAGAAACTTATAAGCCCCAAGCTAAGCCGCAAACACAAGAGAGACCCTCTTATCAATCGAATCAACAGCCTCTGGTATATAATGCAGACTACGATGATGATTTAATAGCTCAGGTACGTAAATACTCAAAGCATCTTCGATCAATATGCTCCACTTGTATATTAATTTGTTCCCTTTGAAAAATATGTGCGTTATTATTAATTTAATTTAGACCGATAGGCTAAAATCCTTAATGTATTTCTGAAAAATACTAATTCTGAAAAAGTATTTCTGAAAAAGCAGGTCAGTACGAATCTACGAATCATATACCAAATATAATACCATAGCTCTCCAAGGACTCTACCATGATGAATTTTTGAGTTTTTCGGATGAGTTTTTTACGATCTCTACAAAAGTTTATAAAAATGTTATTTACTTTTCTAAACTTAACAAGGGAACAAATGGATATAGTTAACTAACATATATTGCCGTTCAATAAATATGGTAATAAAAACTATATTTGATTTTCAGATTGAACAAGATAATGCCTACGATCAACCCACCAGAACACCGCCCTCAAGGTAAGTTTCACATAACCATGACACCACAGCAAAAGCTAACAAAGAAAACAGAAGTACACACACAAACATTGATAAACAATATATTAATAATATAAAATTTTTTACTCATATATCTACATAAAAGAAATCAGAAGATATAAATTACAATAAAACATAATAACAATAAGCTAACCAAAATATATTTTAAAAAAATTATTCAAATTAAAATCATAATTTAGGGTCATGAGTAAATAAAAAGGCATGCTTTACATAAGTTTTATAAAAAAAGTAAATAAAAAAACTTTACCAATTCAAAATAAACTTAGGCCCAAGAAACATCTACAGCATTTGTTGTTAAAATATTTAGGTCTTTTTGAAACCCCACACTTCCAAAAACAAATAAACACACAAACAAATCCATAACAAATACTTAACAGAAAAAACATCAAAATTTTATTTCTATTTTTCTCCCTTCCAACTTGAAAAACTCTATCCTCCAACTAAATCCCTCAAAAACCAAAACACTCTCTACAAATGAACACTTTACAGGAGCGAACAAGTATCCATACAAACTTTAGGTAGTGGTCCGTCATCGACTGTGCGCACGTTAATTGATGGAAATGATAAACGCAATTATTACAGTACCTTAACGACACCGTTGCCGCCCTTGAATCTTAATGATCCCGATGAGTACATCTATGAAACGGAATATGTGGATGAACCGGATTATTATTACAGTGATAAACTGCATGCAGCGGCGCCGACTTTAACGACGTATAAACCAAAAGTTAAAGGAATATTAAACAATAATGAAAACTACAATATAATTGGCATAAATATACAAAATGCTCTGAATACGAAACCAAAGAATAGATTAAAAACAAGGCCTGCAATCATTTTAGCCACACCAAAAGCAACAACTGTCCGAACGGCGAGACCATCAACAACGTCGTTTACATCAACAAGTACATGGCCTACCACCACTACTGTAACATCTACCACTACAACTACACCCAAACCTTCAACCACAAAATTATATAAAACTACTAGTCCTTCGACAGCCACAACTAAATCAAGGTATATTTTTTCTTCCCTTCTCTTTTCTACTACTTCCGGCCAAAAAAACCATCCTGTCATATTCATGGTTATAAACAAAACAATCATCAAAATACAATATTTAAGTAAAGAAAATACTGCTTTGAAACTAAAACAAGTGAAATTTATTTTACAGAAATAATTTATATATTTGCCTTTTAATGTGTCACCACTATCTCTTTGAAATGCCTTTTTAATTATCATCTAAAGATTTCAAAGAAAACAGTCAGTCTTTCTTCTTAAGTCATCTATCTATATTCATCTTAATAAGTAGATTTGATTGGCTTGATTCATATTGAAACTTACATTTACCTACACAGTGACACAGTCCAAACAATCACAAACAAACTTCTGCATTTACACGATCACACAAAAAGACAAAGTCCTAGTTAACTTGGAGGATGTCTGTTTTAAATTGGACCTGTATTAAGACATTATTATTTATTTGATTAATTTTTACTTAAAAGCAACGGGCTCTTAGAAATTCTAAGTATTTCTGACTGCATGTTTACAATTTTTATAAAAAACGTTTACTTTGAATATGTGAAGCACGCATGCAGCTGCATGCATTTAGCGATATAAGTACCAATTAGATTTTTTTGTTGATGTGTTAGCTGAGGCCATAATTATTAGGATGGTAACAATAGAGTGACAGTTTAACAGTATATGAATATCTTATCGATCTGCTAAAAAGCTAAAGGTAAGGTCACACTTGTCAAACATTTGCGTAAAAAAACGTAACCCCTGAACAGTAAAGAAATATATTCTGATTTTTCATAGAGAACTGAAGTCAATGGTGTAAAATCCAATATGGTTGGAAACAATTTAACTCAATAAGCACTTATTAAAAAATGTTTCTCATTAATATTTAGTGGTTACGATTTTTTATTTAAAAATTTGCCCAAATATGGCCGGAACTGCAGAAATATTTTGCTCTTTATTCTGTAAATATTTGTCAACGTGACGTCACCCCAATATCGAAATAGTCCAATTACGTTATCATATTCTCTTTAGCAGTTGGATGTTTTTAAGAGGCTCTTGCTATTTTCTATACATTGAAGAACAGTTGGCATGAGTCAATTGTATTGAGCAACGGGACCTATAGTTGATTGCCTTGACGTGAGTTTGACCAAGAGTTACAGAATAAGAAAAATTATTTTTGTTTCAAGATATATCAGTTGAATAATTTAATTCATGAGCCAGTACTGTTTCCCAGATTGCTGCAATACCTCGTCAATATATATCGGATTTTTTTTATTACTTCCGGTTGTCAGGTTTTACTTAGTAGATAAATTACTGAACTCGTTTATGTATAAAGTACGAAGTCGACGGTCGTGTAATCGATGTTCAAGACTTTCAGCAGCGCGTAGATGTCTTAACACGCTATCAATACTGGTAACCGAACAAAAGAATTCTGCAAATTCTCGTTTAGTTAGATATTTCCCATCTCTGATTGTTATTTATTTCGCTCATTATTCTTTTATTTAAGCTATAGGAACTTTTAGAACAAAACAACAACAACATTATAAAATTTTTATCACACATAAAAATATTTTATTATAATGGCAGGATTGCAGCAGACCTAGAAATGAGCTTATCATTATGGTGTCCTCACACACAACACAAAAATCTAAAGAAATTGTATCCCAAAGTTGAAATTATTACATTAAGAGCCCCTTAGATTCCATATTGCATGAGAAAAGCCCACCTGCCCCATATAAAAAAATTGGAACTAGTTTTCTGTCCCACAATGTCACTAGATGTTGTTCTATCGAATAATTGTGTTTAAAACGGAAATAATTTGTTGATTTTTTTTTAAACGCAATTTTGCGACGAAGGGATATCTACAGATATTGTGGAACAGACAGTAAGACTGTCTTAATATCCAAAATAAATGTGAATATATATTAAAATGTTGCATGTTTTGTGTGTTGAGCATGAGCATGAGCGTGACCTATAAATTTTTTCCATCCAAATCTAACCAAATAAATGCATGCCTTTTTTTGGGTTCAAAACTTTAAATACAAGAAAGAAGCCTACAAAGTCAGTGAGAACTCAAATAAATTGTTTTTCTTTTATAGTGTAGCATTCTAGGAAATTTATTTTTATATAAAAACAATAACAACCAACTTTTTAACATTTAAAAATAAATTATCTTTTTGTTTTTCTTTTTTATCATCAAATAAAAATATCAATCATGACCTCTGCGACCTGTCCCAATTATTATATGTACTGAACTTTATTGTTGAAAAATAACTATCTTTTCTACTTAAACTTTGTGTTTTCACCACTCACTCTCTCTCTCTCTCCCTTTCTTACTCTGTGTGCAAAATAACTCAGTAGTTTTTATCATAAAACTTCACTCTCTTACCATAACAATGACCATCAGCATCAAGTAGACTCTTTAAATTATGATTATAGCTCTCAGAAGAATGATAATGAACAAATAATTTTTAACATCGGCAAATTAAGAAATCATAGCAAAGATAATAAAAACCATAATAATAATAATAGATATGCACAACAACAAAAACCTCAGTTGCAATTGATTAATTTGAAATCATCAACATTACAATTACCAACAACAACAATCACTTCACTCGTACAAGAACAACAAGAACAACCACCACAACAACAGCAAGAATTTCTACCTTTAATTAAGGAAAATCAAACTGATAAGTTTTTACTAACTCTATTAACGGAAAATGTGGATTTCTCCAACAGATCCAAACAAACGCATGCAAATAAAAAACAACCAGAACAACTACAACAACCAAAGTCACAAGTACAACAAAAACATATTAGACCAGAACCCATCACACAAATCCAGACTACAACTTCCACTTCTACCACAGCAGCTCCAACTTCAACTCATACCCCAATCCTTTACCCAACCACTACATCCAAACCAAAACCTCCCAAATATCCGACTCCAACGGTTGTTACTAAACCGCCAACAACTACGCCAAGAGTAATTGCCCAAACACATTCACACTCTAGACAGGTGCTAGCATCTTCTCATACTAGAAATAACAAGGATGCAAATTTACAGAGTCTAGAAGATGTTGAGACAGTGTTTGATGAGAGTCAAAATGTTCAAGTACAAAGTGCTGAGCCACCAAAAAGCCGCAACTCTGGTTCTTACTACAAATCCATATCCAACGATAGAGGTGCTTATTCATCTGCTGATAGCTATGCCACTAGTGCGCGCGGCAACTCGGTACGCTCGCAAACCGATAAGTCCCATAATGAGTTTAAATCAAAAAGCTACGATATTTATGGTGGCCTAAGTGGCAACGACTTTGCAGATGATAAAAAACTTAAGCCAAATTCAAAAGATGTTAGAACGCAAATCAAAAATTATGTCATATCGGATGTAGCTCCGCAAAGCTTTAAGCCTCCCCCAACAGCAAGAAGCCCCAGCAAGCCTAGCCGCGACGAAGATATTGAGGTGTTAAACGAGGCTAGTTCCTCAACGACTCTAAGATATCCAGGAACCTTCAGGACATCCACTGAAGCCAAACCATTTGAATATAGTTTGCAAACTAAAATTAACGGCTTCACTTTAAGAGCCCAACAACTACCACACGTAGAAGAGCCTTCAAAGCCGTTATACGAAAGAAGACCAGTCATACAGTACTATACCGTTCCATCAACGCGTTCAACCACTTCAACAACCGCCAAAACAACAACTCCAACAAGTACAACTACAACCACTACAGAAGCTGCTACAACGAAATTTAGTAGCTCAACTTCGTCTACTACATCCACCACAACCACAACAGAAAAGCCAATATTTAGACCTCATACCGAAATAGTATACGTTGAAACATACTACGGCGCCGATGACGTGCAACCAACTACATATTCTCCTCCTTTAAGGACTTGGCGCAATGGTAGACCAACTATACAAACTATACCACCAACTTCAACGATTACGCTCAGCACAAAAGCCCAAACTTTCTATGATTACAGTTACAGAATACCAACAGAATCCAGTAAATTACAATCTGTGGCTAAGGAGTATTTGCCCAGATCAGCGAGCACCACCTCAAGCACAACCTCAACAACTTCCACACCAACACCCACACCAACAACGACTACTTCTACCACTACACCCAGAACAACAACTTCTACTTCAACTACCGCAGAAAGACCCATACAAACGTTTACTGCGAGATCTCCCTCCGCTTTCAAGGATAACCTACAAAAGACTACCACATCAGCCAGTCAGCGGTTTGTGTCGCCCTACAAAAGTTTGGAAAATCTTTTGCAGAAGGAAGAAAGATCATCTTTCTCTTCGTCCCGGTCTACAATAAAGCCAAAATATTTTTCGCAGCCCAGCACATCGCACGCGTTTTTGCAAACGACCAGCAAGCCGTTGAGAAACTACTTCATAATAACTTCGCCACCCAAAAATTTAAACGAAACTCTTATTGCCACAATGGCGACAAATACGCGGAATTTCAGTATAAGTGATGCAGTTATAGGAAACGTAAGAAATGGCAACAGCAAAACTGTTTCCACTAGCGTAACGACCCCAGCAAGTAGCACGACAACTACTACCACAATAGCTCCAGCTACAGCTCCAGCCACATCTACAGAGAGCACAACTCCCACAACTACGTCAACCATATTAAACAGCTCTTCTCTGCGAGTCGTCTCATACAATCGCAACGAAGCTTCAGAAAAGCCCAGATCACGAGGAAGGTCGCGCTATACAGCAGCAACGGTTACAAACCTCTTAGACCGAGACGAGCCCACTACATATTTACCAAGACAACGTTTCAAGCCAGCTCCAGAAGAAACCACTACAACAGCTTCCATCAACTCTCAAATACAAGCTCGGCGTAAGAACCAAAGAGCACGTATATCAACTATACAAAATGCAAGACCACCTGCAATAAATTCCATCAAATCTAGAGAAAAAGATCAAAGCTTTAAGCAACACCTTCAAAATCATTATGCAAACGAAGCTATAGAGCAACATCCTAGAGCCGAAGCTTTAATAGCGGGGCCATTACTAAACAGCCAGGATAACAGCATTGAAAACACAAAATCAACAGAGACGACTGAAAAAGAAAAACAAACTGACGCCATAACAGATAAGCCATTGAAATATTTATATTCCAATAAATATAGACAGCATACAGGAGAACATAATTTGGCCGAAAGTTTACAAAATGCGGGCTACATAACGTCTTCGACAAAGCCAGCCAACTCTAAACTGCTTGCATCCTCAGTACTTGAACAGCTGCAGTTATTCTTGGCCGGCGTTGATAGTGACGAAAATGAATCATCCTCTCCGCAATTTGTCAATGACTTTTCGGAGCCTGAAATTAAGGCAGCAGTGCAAGAAATCAAAAACTTGTATGCTGCAAGTGGACAAAGACCTAGTTGGACAACGACAACTACAACGACTCTTAGACCTACGACCACGCCCAAGCCCCCTACCACAGCCATTACCGCTAGCACGGCAAATAATTTTAATTCTATACACTACTCGAGCACATACTCTACCACACCCACAATAACAACTAAAACAACGGCAAAAGCCAAAACCACTACCACTACCAACCCTACAGCTTCACAAAAATATCAATTTAGTAGCACTTCACTGACAACCACAACCACAACCACAACCACACCTAAATACTCTCCCAAATTTCCATCCTCAACCCACAGTTATTTAACTTCCTCCTCATCTTCCCCCTCAACTTCTACAACTACTACTACAACAACTACAACTACAACAACACCGCAACCACAACCACCTCCTGCTTCTGCCTACTCCAGTCAAACAAATAAACACATAACAGCGGCAGCAGCATCATCATCGATATCGGGTAATTTGCCACCAGCTCGTGTCTCAAGAGTAAATAGTGCTCTTAAATCATCAATAGCGGCAGCTGCTACTGCCTCCCCTTCCTCTTCCACTTCGCTCAATGGTAACAATAATTCGGGGCCTAATACCTCCTCAGCGGCAGCGGGAAGATCAAATAATAAATTCTCTTTGGGTTCTACGGTTAAATGTTCTGATACTACGTCAAACGCTAAATGCAATGAAATCCCCACGAGGTATTAATATTAAAAACAAATTTAAACAAACAAACAAAAAAAAAACTCCTTTTGTCTTACCATTAAAAAAAGTATAATTTTCACTGGCTTAAAACAAATAAACTGAATAATAGGGGATCTCAAGATCACTTAGGATATAAGTAACAACGAAAGCTGTTCGATTAGATGGAAATGCAATTTAGCAGCAAATCGAATACTTTTTCAAAATACTCAATTTCGACTATCAGCAGAATTGTTTTATTTTAATTCAAAATTCACAGCCAAATTCTGAAATATTTCTCAAACACAAAGTCTAAAGTTGCGTTTATAATGATTATCGTAATAATTGTGTATCTCTATACATTTAAATACAATACCCGGATGTTGTGGCGGATTTCATAGAGTTGGATCCAACTCGTCAGTTCACACGTTTTTGAAAACAACGAAGGATAAAACCATCGCAACTATAATGGATTTACTACCAGGGGTTTGTTATACAAATGCTTGGCCAAACTCATTTTCGCAGCAGTACGACCGTATAAACTGCACCAAATAGTCACTCCTTGTGAATGTATAGCATTTTTACAATTCCCTACATACGCTGTTTGGTGAAATTTGCACTCAATTCACAGGATGTGCACGCATATCACCGATAATAGTGATCAAAAAAATCACGAAATGCATTTGAACTTGAATGCCTATTCATACTTTTTTGGCTGTGTATCGTAAAATATATCCGTCTATTTATTCATTTCAGACAAACTCAAGAGAATCAAGAATATTTATGGTCACCAACTGTCAATATGTATAACCTTTTTATATGTTCAGTAAATACTTTTCTCTCAGTGTATTGCACTATTTAAGGAAATAAAGGACATAAGACTTTGCATCACTGTAAAGAATTTCGATGTTTAGGAAAACAGTTTCTACGACTAAATTTATTTATTTGGGAATTGTTGTTGTTCAACACTTCTATATAATTTTAATCATGATGATTCTCTTTTCCCAGATCAAAAAAAAATTGTTGTTAGGTCTGCATTTCTATTTTCCACAAGTTTTCGTCTTATATCCAACAGTTGATCAGGATCCCATTCATGCACTTGTTTCTCTATTGGGACTTTCAATATGAAATCAAACCTAAACTACTAAAAATCAAACTTATCAAAAACAAAATATAAATTCACAATAAAATCGTTGATTCTCTAATTAACTTTAAATTTACAAAAAAAAAAAAAAAAACTATATTATAATTAAAGTTTTAAGCAAAACTTTAGCGTAATATTTTAGCAATTTGTTTTATTTTTCACGTTGTACGCTGAGTAATATTTTAGAGATTTGTTGTGTTCATCAAAATTTTATTTAAAGAAAAAATCAATAGTTTGGCAAAAAAATCAGGTGGTGGTCAAATTCGTTATTATATTATTTAGTTACATAAATAAATATAGTTTTTAGAATTGATATTTTTTTGGTAATTTTATTTAACTGGTTGTGAAAGGAGCACATAATGAATAAAATGTGAGAACCGAAAAAGGTCCTTTTTGAGTTGATTGCACTACTTAATTAATTAGCTTATGATTTCGTATTCATTTTTATTTGCACTATTTGAAAACAGTTTTTTTCTATTATTAGTATTATTTATCATTATGAAGGAAAAGCTTCAACATTTTTTTAATTTCAGATCTAATAGTTTATCTCAAAAAGAAATTAATTAGGCAGCATTAGAGCCTAAAGGTGCGTTCAGACTCTTGTCAAATATTTGCCCAAAATAACGTAACCACTACTAATGGAAAACCTTTAAAATCCGACCAGTGTTGTTTATTGACTCAAACAATAATATTGGAATCTATCACACTGTTTATTAATTAAGTAAGAAACTTCTGCCAAATAAACTCGCATCTCAATCAAACATTTTTCATCAGTATTTAGTGGTTACGCTTTTTTTGTTAATAATTGACAAGTTTGAACGTACCTTAAGTGATGTTAAATGTATATCAAATATGTATATCCAGTAAAAATTTAGGTCATAATTACACATCATCAAAAACATCCATGCAACACATGCACGAAGTGTTCAGTAAAATATTAAAAAAAAATTTTTTTTTTAATTTATATATATATTCCAAAAAGTATAAAGTATATCTCAACTGTAGTACCACGACATTGACGTCATATTTAGCGTTCTTCGTCAAGTCATGAATATGGGACAGAGTTCTGTTTTTAGATCTGCATTGTGCGTGATTGTGTTAATTGTTGCCGGTCTCTGAATAGTGCTGGCAGGGATTGACAAATTTGTATACTAAAAACTAAGCACTTCTTCAATAATATTTCACTAACTCTCACTCATCTTCTTCCTCCATTTTCACCAACTGTCCTCTCAACCCTACACTTTTCTTTCCCTAGTTTCGGTACAATTCATTGAATGAGAATTTCACAGCAAATGCTGCATTTTTTACTTATTCTTTTAAATCACAGGTTTACAAAATCCCAATTTATAATATATAAATTATATCTATTTTTATTTGTCGAATATAGTATTTGCAAAGAAAAGCTTAACAAAATATTTTTTCTTTTATATTCATAAAACTTTAAAAGTCTTCCCGAAAATATCCTGTTGTAATAATTGTACGTTGCATGAATTATGTTTATGATTTAAGGAAAATTCTGACAATAATACTGAAAATTCAAAATACAATATCAGGGAGTTTGAAAGCAATAAAAGAGAAGCTTAGTTATTGATAACTATAAGCGTTTAAAAAAATAAAATCAATATTTTAATGCAACTCTCTGAATTACCTAAAAAATACTTAATAATTGCAGAAGTCATGTTTTCGTGTTATTGATAATTTAAATTATTTCTAGAATTTAAAATTTGAAATTTTGAATTTAAAATTTTTAAATGAGCCATTGATTATACAATTCAGTGGTTATTGAATGCCAAGAAAAGTGATTTTGTTGCATAGTGTTATTGTCTAACGACTATTGGAATATAAAATTATGTTGATTTTGTAAGAAATATTGAAAGAAATAGAACTTGGCTACTTCATCGAGAAGATGCACTTGAGCAGGGTTGATTCGTTCTCTAGATCATTGTAACATCCTAATGGCTGTCCTTCCCAATATCAAGCCATCTTGTATGCTTTAAATAGGAGGACTGTCTGCTTTGTATTTATCACACTGGGCAGAAAATTAGATCCCAGTGCAAATGCTGTTACACTACGGCACTTGCATAAAAGATGGATTTGTGTTTCATATTCTCCTCCATTGTTGCAACTCCTGCAGTGATCATTATATATTCGATTTACCTCTGTAGCAGGAGACGCAAAGCTCTAGTGTTCTGTTGGAATAGTCAGTAGTAAGCACAAGTAATCCTTGTCGCACTTGAAAAAAGTGGTAGTTTTGCACATCGTAGCAGTGTCACATGAACAATTGGCTACATAATCCCAACTATGCCGAGAATGAATGTATGAGTCCCCTTGAATTATCATCTGATCATTGACTCACTCAAATCTGACCCTGTATGGAAATTCCATCTGTAATATGGTTGCCAGGGCAAGGCATGAGTTCCGACACTCAGACAAGTGTAACACTCGAATATCTCAGTATCTCATGGATGGAAAGTTGGTAATCGATCACAGCCACCACTTGTAGCAGAGATTGTAGTTTTAAAACCGATAAAAATGCAGATATTATGCAAAATCTTAGAATACTTCAGACCGAGTAATAGCGGATTTGAGTTAGTAAGACTCAGCACTTCAAAAAACAAAGCTTTTTCAGCGGGAAACTTTAAAATCATACGACTTTAGCACACAGAAATGGTTATTAAGATATATAAAATTGTCTACCCGAAACTACAGACCGTTTTGTGTATGAATTGAACGTCGTTACTTTCTTTCAGTTTCAGTAAAATTGGTTCATAGTATATTCTTAAACGAATAAAGTTTTTGAAATGCCAGATTAAGATAATATAGATTATAAATATATGACATGCATGACACTATACATCATTAATTCGATTACACTTTTAAAAATAATAGAAGGAAAATGTGATTTTATTTTTATTGAACATTTTTATTTTGCTATATTAATATTTATATAGGCTAATTGTTCTAACTTAGTTAAAATCTCAGAAAGACATGATGATAAATATTCCTAGGCACAAAGGAAGTCAACATCAGTTTTATTCAACTTACACAGCAGAGCAGAACAGCTGTTTTCGAAAGTCGCTACACTTTCATCTTCAGTGCTCATGTGTATATTGTGTTTATCACCACTGTTTAGGTGGCTTAGTTGAATGTGATAAAAATGTTCAATAAAAATAAAATCACATACAATTTAAGCTTTGGCTTGAGCTACCAATGAAAATTTGAAAAAACGTTCACATATGCTTAAGTATAAAAATTCAAACCATAAAAGTTTGACTTAATGTATAATGGAACAAAAAATTCAGAAAAATGGGACATGAAGAAAATAATCAAATGGTAACACAGGTATCATAACACACAAGTGTTAACATCAGGTTGATACAGTTCTCGGATTGTTTTTCACAATAAAATTTGTGTAAATAGAAAACTGTTATCACATTCAACTAAGCCACCTAAACAGTGGTGATAAACACAATATACACATGAGCACTGAAGATGAAAGTGTAGCGACTTTCGAAAACAGCTGTTCTGCTCTGCTGTGTAAGTTGAATAAAACTGATGTTGACTTCCTTTGTGCCTAGGAATATTTATCATCATGTCTTTCTGAGATTTTAACTAAGAAGGAAAATGTTTTAACTTTAGGCAAACTTTTCAAAAATAAGCTTAAGAAAAATCTTATCTAAAAATTACTTAGCGTACACACCGACCGAGAAATATTTAACTTTTTTTTTTGCTAGAAAAAACAACAAAAACCAATCAATCCCCCATGCACTTTATTTAAGCTAAACTAACTTCGGCGTATATAATTTGTAAGTGAAATCTAATGGAAATGAAAAATACCCTTTTTTATAACTTTAAATATTAAACGTCGATCTCTCATAAACAAAAACCAGACACGTTTTAAGTCATCACCAATGCCATAAAATCCCATAAAGTCCCATAAAATCCTGCTATCCTACGATCCGAAATTCCTACACACCTTAAAAACTTTACAGAAAAAAAAATAAATAAATCTCAATTCAAAATTTCATTTACAGCAAATACAATCTACACTTTACACTGAATCAATTCAATAGAACAAAATGCCGCAATTGTAAAAATTGTACAAAGAAAAAATAAACGAATCAATACATACTTATATAAATATCACCCAGCAACCTATTTAACTTTTTTGGTTCTCACTGTATATAAAGAAATTGATAACAAGCATTTTAGTAATTTGTTTCAAAAGAAATATCACTGTTGGGGAACTCATCACTTTATTCCTGTTGATTTGGTTATTTAAATATTTCGAGTTAAAAGGCGGTGTTGGGTATTTGTGCATTATTTTATTTGTATAAATTGTGCTTTATTGTAAATTATTTGATAACTCGCATTATTTACTAACCTGTTTTATTTAACTCTATTTATTTGTGTTTTCAATTTAAAGTGTCGTTTTGTTTTGTCTAAATTGTTTATTAGTTTCGTGTTTGCAAAAACAAAATTATATGATGCCAGAATCTAAAATCTTGCCTTTTTTCTATTCTTTTTTTTTTCTTTAAATTCTATTATTATTCTATATACTAAATTTGAAACGAAATTATATAAAATTGAAAATAATTAGAACCAATTCGAATAGTAACAGGAATCGTGGAAGTAGCTCGGCTTATCAAGGCGATCGTGATGCAGCGTCTGTGACCAGCAATCGTGGAACACATCCACCGTAAGTATGATATTAAAGAAATTTAACGAATTCTCAGTGCCTGTTATTTCGTTCAATACAGGCATCAGAATTATTTATTATAGAACAGAGTTGGGCGAGTTCGAAAATGCATCATTGGCAAGTTTCACTTTACAATGCTAGTATAAGTTTGCTGAGACTATTTTATAAAAATAGAAATTTTGTTAATCCTTATTCGGCAAATGTTTTAGTGACTCACATTAAGGAATTTATATTTTCATTTGCAGCGCAGTGATGTATTAACGAACAGGCCTAACTCTGTTGTATAATAAGTAATTGTTAAGCATGTGCTGGATGAAATAACAACTATTAAAAATTCAATAAATTTCTTTAATATTTTTTTGCAAACGATATTCTTTTTATAACGCTTTGGCTACTTCTGTTACCAGCCTCATTTTTTTAGACTAAAAATATTGAAATCGTTTTAAAGAAATATTTGTTTTGGCGGTTTGTTTTATGAAATAAATTTACAGACGTACTCGTCCCACCTTGAAGCCCTCTGGTACTATTGTCAGTAAAGCTCAAGAATTTGTCGATATTTATAAAAATCTTCCCAGCCGACCAGAGCCTCTATATCCACAACCTCAGCCAGATAAAACCGCCGCCAAGTGCCGTAAAGATGTTTGCTTGTTGCCCGATTGTTATTGTGGTGGCAGGGATATACCAGGTAAGTTAAAATTTTATTGAAAAAAATAAATTAACTGCTCAAGATATCATTTAATAATATGACAACTCAACTTTTCAATTAAACAAAGAAAAAAATCAATTTAATATAAATACTTATTTAGGAGATTTGAAAGTGGAAGAAGTTCCACAAATTGTATTGATAACATTTGACGATGCTGTTAGTTCTCTAAACATAAATTATTATGAAGAACTTTTTAATAATGAAACACGAACAAATCCAAATGGTTGCCCCATTAGGGGCACATTTTATGTATCACATGAATGGACTGATTATGGTATGATTCAAGATTTATATGCCGATGGCCATGAAATGGCATCACATACCGTATCGTAAGTTAATTGAATTTTTTTTTTACAAAAATATCTACAAAATCCATTTAGCATCTTTCATCAAAACTACAAAGAAAACAATCAAATCAACTGGAGAAAGCAAAATTCTATGTTAAAACTTTTTGCTGATTTATATGAAACATTTTTTAAATAAATTTTGATTTTGTTTTCTTATCTTTTTTACTTTCATGTGCTTTTACATCAATTGCATCCCCTTTCTCAACCTACAAACCATTTTGTGTGCTTTACGTTTATTTTATTTATAAAATTCATTATCATTGTCCAATCCCCTTTCCATATTATTATCCCTTGTGTTGGCTTTATGGTTTATGTTGCCTGTTGTGAAATTAAACAATAAACAAACGAAACAAAAAGGTGATCTACCGGTCGAACAAGTTCCTCAAATAGTTTTGATTACCTACGATGATTCCGTAAATGATTTGAATAAGCAATTGTATATTGATTTATTCGAAAAGGGTCGTGTTAATCCAAACGGTTGTCCCATTACCGCCACATTTTATGTCTCCCACGAATGGACAGATTATAGTCAAGTACAGAATTTATATTCGGATGGCCATGAAATGGCTTCGCATACTATATCGTAAGTATTGTTTTTGAAGAAATTAATGTTTGTATGTTTTTTCCACATTTTTACAATATAAAAACAAGCACCATAGAGAAAACCATGCACGTGTAGTTAGTCAGACACACTTATGAAGTACAACCAATTAAATCGATTAATGCTTTATTAAAATAGCGCCGTGTATATACCAAAACATACAATATTCCACAACCACATGCCAGCGGTTTTAATTTTTTTAATTGATTCGTAAGGAACTCAATGTCTTTTAAACTTTAACTTAAAACTTTGATTATCGCTCACATATACGTATTAACTTCGTCAGCCGTTATCATATACTTTCGGCTGAAGAACTTAATACCTTAAATGCGAAGTCGTGGGTTTTATCGCGCACTCAACAGACATGAAATATATATTTTCGGCTTAAACAAACGGCACGGGCATATCATTGACCACCGAACAAATTTGGCAGCGATTGGCACTATCATCGATAGTTTCGTAAAATAATAGACAAAATAGATTCAACACTATCTATTCGTTTCCGTAGCCACGGCACAATTCATTGTATGAGTAGGAGACACCCCTGCTTTAAGCTACATCTTCTATGATCAAAGAATATACAACAATTCGCAAAATATCTCGAAAATTTTGAGTTACGGATACAAGAACCGAACTTCATACTTTTATGCTCTTATAGTTCAATACCTTCCATGAATATTTTACTCATTTGGAATGAATAAACTGCCACCCTTCGAAGGATATACAGCTTGTTCAAGGAAAACACATGTTCGCTAAATATTTTCACATCAGGGATTTTTTTACACTGTTTTAGTTATAACGTAACAAAAATAAATAAAAGAAAAAGTTTATTTAGTTTCGAATAAAACAAGATTTTGCTTTTAAGAATATTTAGGAAACTGATAAAGTTATTTATCTCTTGTTACAGCAAAATTGTAAACCAACAATTTCTTTCCATAAAAAATTGTATTTTGAAATGCTCTCATTGGAGCTGTTATATAACTGTAATTTGACAGCTGAGAATGTTAAACTATGCTGACATTTATAATCAGTGAGATTTCGCGTGGATCGTATAATGACAGAACTACTCTTTCAAATTATGGAAACTTACTTTAAAATAATGCGCGAGCATTTTTGTTAAAGAATTATAGTTAGAAGAGAGGGTCAATTCTGATTAAATGGCCAAGTCAGTATTTCAGTCCTAGAACATAAAACATAAGGACTTTCTAGCCAATTTATAAAATTGAGAAGGAAACATTTCTAAGTTGAATAATCATCAGGCCTATCGTGAATAACTAATGGAATTTTTGTTCCGATGAAATTTTTATTCCCCTTCCCCCCTAACAGTTCCAAATGAATACAAAGTTAAGCAGTTAGGCAAATTAAAAATTAAAGAAATTTTTGTTCAAAAATAGTCCGACTATTATCTGGAAAACCCAACAATACAAAAGAATTACAACATATTAAATAGTAGAAAATTTGTTTCAGTTTAAAATAAAGAAATTTTTATTTTTATAAAACGATCTACTTAATGTTCTGTTCTGTTCCGGAGGAAAAATTAAAGGGAGAAGTGAGATTATTAAGGGGGAATTTTTCACAATTGAAATTTTAGGGAAAGGAGAAAAATTTCCAGAGAAAAATACGATCACGATAGGAGTGATGATAAGTGGACTTCAAAGTTGAATTCGTCTTCTATTAAACCTCAAACTTAGATTTTTACTTTATAATATTTATAATTCCTTCAACTTGAGATAGAGAAGCAACATCTTTCACAATATTTCTTTTAACTGCATCACATCGTGTAAAGGATTTCAAAACATTTTTGACAATAACCACAAATCGATTGCTAAAAATTAACCCATCTGATAGTTAATTGAAAAAAAAAGTTTTAAATTAATTGTACACTTAATCTGATACACTAAGTAAATATTATTAGTTTGTTGAAGTACATAAACACTCTTAGTTTCTACAAATTTATATTTCGTGTTGCGAACATCCCATTAGCTCTACGAATTATAGAAGTGCTATAATGCAGGCACAGACAGACACGTTCATTAGATCAGTATATAAAAGTTGCATATTACGTAGTGAGGTAAGTTGCAGTCACGACATTATAGATATAAGACACACCCGGATTGTTAAGATCCATAGAAAGTTTCCTTAAATCACCTTGTACTCTTTACTAATAATAACATCTGCACCAAAAGCTTCACTAGCAACCAACATGCATATAAAAATAAAGCAAAACATCTAATACTTTGTAACTAACATAAAAATATTTCTTCTGCCAAACAAAATGCAGTCATAGTTTTGGTGAACAGTTTTCACAAAAGAAATGGACTCGTGAAGTAGCTGGACAACGTGAAATCTTAGCTGCCTACGGTGGTGTTAAGCTATCCGATGTCAGAGGCATGCGTGCGCCTTTCTTATCAGTGGGCGGAAATAAAATGTACAAAATGTTATATGATTCGAATTTCACTTACGACTCGTCTATGCCTGTCTATGAAAATCGTCCCCCCTCATGGCCCTATACTTTGGATTACAAAATCTTCCATGACTGTATGATACCGCCTTGTCCCACAAAAAGCTATCCAGGTGTTTGGCAAGTGCCGATGGTTATGTGGCAAGATTTGAATGGCGGTCGTTGTTCTATGGGTGATGCTTGTTCCAATCCATCGGATTCGGATGGTGTAACAAAAATGATAATGAAGAATTTCGAAAGACATTATACGACCAACAGGTGAGATAATTAGAGAATCTTCAAAGTGTTTCAAATTTTAATTTATAAATCATATTGTTTTAGAGCACCTTTTGGTTTATTCTATCACGCCGCCTGGTTTACACAACCTCATCATAAAGAAGGTTTCATTAAATTCTTGGATACAATTAATGCCATGCCTGATGTTTGGATTGTTACTAATTGGCAAGCCCTGCAGTGGGTTCGAGATCCTACTCCTATTTCAAGAATTAACTCGTTCCAACCCTTTCAGTGTGATTATTCGGTGAGTCAAAATAACTTGCAGTGTTGTTTTTATTTATAAAAAAAAAGACTTGTGAAAAATTTTCAGTGACCTTAAATAACCATTATTTTTCAAATTTTAACTAAAAAAAATTTAACTAAAAGTGATGTGTTTCGTGCACAAGCAAAGTAATTTTTACATGTTTAAATTTTTATTAAAAAACTCAGCTTTCCCGATTATTTTCTGACTTTTATTGCCAGTTTTCCAATGTCAAAAGATATCATTCGATCGCAAATTTGAAACAAAAGCAAATTTCAAAAACGTTATTTATTCGATCAAACGATAACTTGTGATATCGGCGAATAGGAAGTTTATTTATTTCTCAGAAAGAAAAAGTTCTTTTCCCCAGAAAATAAAAGTTTTTTGTTGAGGTTTTGTTTTGTTAAACTTAATAAACGGATGTATTCTGAGCAAAAGCTCTTATTCAATAAAATAGATATATTTTTTAATTTTTTTTTCAGTTTCTTGTTTTCTAAATAAGAATATAAAAATCATGAAATAAGTTTTATTTTCGGATCAAAAACTAAAATAAATTTATAAAGAAAATTTTTTTTTATAATTTCATTAAATTTTTACCTATTAAAACGGAAATTTAAGAGACCCACAACCGTTTGTCATGTGTGTCATTTGGCATCAAAACAGCAGAAATTAGTTTTACTATTTTCAAAATTTTTTGTTTTATATGAAATTATATTTCAAATTATATTATATTTTATTTCCCTGTGGGAAATTCTGTACCAAATGAATTCAACGTATCTGTTCTATGACTGAAAAAATTGGAATGGAAAATGTAACTGAATAATGACTGGTGAAGAGTGGGCATAGTACAAAACTAGAGCTAAAGTGCTCATGAAAATTCCCTACTCAACGTAGAATCAAAAAATATATAATTTTTGTCATGCTACTCTGGGATAGTTCTATTAAAGGAAAATATAATTAGTAAAGGTATTGAGGACACAACGAAAGGACAAGTACTTAAAGGTCAAGCGCAGGGCCTGTTGTCGAGTATCTGAATTATGTCAACTGACTCCCGCCAATGGGAGTTGGAACCAGTTGGTAGTCCAGTCACGTGACGTGTCCTTTGACAGGCCATTTTTCCCCAGGGTTATTTAACAAAATATAATAATAATCATATTTGTTATATATTTAAAAGATTTTTCATTTTTTGTTATATATTTTGCATTCATTTTCTTTCTTAATTTTTTTCAGGATCGTCCCAAGCGTTGTAACAATCCTAAGGTATGCAATTTATGGCATAAGTCCGGCGTTCGTTACATGAAGACCTGTCAACCCTGTCCTGATATTTATCCATGGACCGGTAAGACTGGCATACGATCATCACGTATAGACAACGACATTGAAGATTCAACAGCGTAAATGGCGAATACAAATTTTTTTAAAAGTAATACATAATTTTATTAATAGTAAATTTAAAAAAAAAAAAAAAAATTTATGATATTGTTTGACACAAAATAATCCAAAATTCCTAAATAAATGCTCTCCATCTTTTTCAAATAAAATAAAATTAATAGATATTTAAGCACAAACTTTTAAAGTTTCTAAGCAGAATGCAAAAAAAAACAAACGAGAAATACTATCAATCTTTTGTAGATAATAATTTAGTTAAGGATTTTTTTTTTGGAAAACTTTCAGTTTAAACTAAAAAATTATTGAAATTTGTACACATCATTTTGCTAGAAAGAATTTTAGTTTGTTTTAAAATAACTAGTTCTGGAGCTAGTGGATAAGGAACCAAGTTATGGCTTAAAGGGTTGTTCTTCAATTCAATCAAGTACAATTTTTATTTCCTGCAGAAATAATTATAAAATATTAAGAGTGCAATTGAGTTAAAATCATAGACAATTAATTTTAATTGAAATATCATTAAGCGATATTGTACTTATTTACAATTAGATTCAGTTCTTGATTTTTATTTTTTTTTATGTCTGCTATTTTTGTTCATTTGCTGTTATGGGAATGATTTGACACATTTTTCGGTTGTCATTAAAACTTATTTGAAATAAGAGCACATTGCGAAGTTTTTAGATCTTTTATATTCAAATTATATTTATTTTAAAGAAAAGTTTACATAAGAGATATATTAAAATTGGTGTCAAACATAATAAAATATATTCTTCCTCTATCTTTATATATATATATATATATATATATATATATGTATATATATATATATATATATATATATATATATATAAAGCCGACTTTTAACTTTAAACTGAATTTTCATCTGTCATTACTACATCGAAAGTATTTACTTTTTTAATGTAACAAAAATCAATTTTGAACCCCTTTAAGCATTCTTTTCTTGTTATTATGATTATGGGGCACTTTTTTATTTCCAAAGTTTAAATTTTTCTACTTAAGTTCTAAGGGAAACGATTTCTCATGAAACAATTTTAAAGTGACGTTTTTAACTTAAGCGGAGGAGGCTGGGGGCCTAATCATGCGTTCTAGAACTATCTGGCAAACTAATAAACTGTAGATGAATTGTTGTATTTCATTTTTCATTTAGCTAATTTTTTCGATGTTTCTTCTTTTTTTTCTACTTAACGAAATTATTTATTCAAAATTAATATTTTTTATACATTTAAGTTTTTAATATTGTCTTTAGAAAATTTTAAACCGAAAAGATATGTATTTTATTTTATAGTTCATTTGTTTTCTTTAAAACAAGAGAAAGAAAAGCAAACATTAATATGGCCACAGTTAAGCGCAATATTAGTATTAAATAATATTTTGTTTAAACTAAGACCATGCAGAAGCAAATTAGCATAAAATAACGAAAATTTTAATGTTTCCATTGTAAAATATTGTAAAAATTACTGTTTCACTTATTTTTCAATTTATTTTCTTTAACAGAAATATGTATTATATTAATTATATGAAATATATAAGTCGTCATAAAACATAGTATAGAATATGTGATAAAGATAATTGTTTTAAGATACAAACGAAAATAGTTACATTTACTTTATTTCCTAAAGGGAAAAATGAAACTGCCACTTGACATTTTTTTCATGCATCATTAGACAAATGCAAAATACTCATCCATTATTGAAAATGTGTATGTACCCTTCATTTAATTCATAAGTCTTACGTTTACAATTACTTTTGCATTATTTATCATTTGATGTTATTTTTAAGTTGCTTTTGTTCTTAAATAAATTTTTCATATTTTACCATAATAATTATTGGCATAAATTGAATTTCAACGTGTTTTTCTACATTCTAAAAATTACTCGGCTTTTTAATTTTTTCCAGCAAGGAATTTAATTTAATTTTACTCGATTGGTCGAGTAGAACTTTCGTATTATATTTAAAATAAAACGTTTAAGAAGAACAGATTAAATAGTTTTAAAAATATTCCGCATACCATATTCCGCGGACCATATTTCAGTCGCTTCTTTGAAAATACAATTTAAAAAATTATTAATTTTGCTTCTACATCATCCAAGTTTGAGTCGTTATTTAACTAATAATTTAAACAATAGTGCTTATAGAAGTTAATTCCTAGTTAAACTACTGCCAATCACTATTTGTAAACTTGTTTCTCAAAGAGGTAAAATGTTGTTCTCGTTTTAAGTAAAAGTACGGAAATAGAACATTTTTTTTAAATCAATACCAAATAAACATTCAATGCCTTTCAAAATCCTTGTTATTGGACTCATTGTTTTCGTTTGTACTGTAACGTTTTTAGTTAGTTAGGCCAAGCGAACTACTCACTAGCCTATTAAGGTCCTCCATACCTAGACTTTTATTTGTCTTAAGTAAATTAGCATCTAATAATTTTCTGTGATATATTTTTACAAGCTAAATTCTGAAAAGGTACAAAAACATTTCTTATAACAGGTTCTATTTTTCTATTTAACCCAATAGGGCTACTTTGGTTTTGGCATTCAGTATCAGTTTGTGTTGTGGACTCTGTATCATAAAAATTTTTTTTTGCAAGGCATTTGTCCTTGTGGCCATACAGTCAGTAGAGCAACAATCAAACATGTGATTGAACTAAAAGAATTAACAGCGCTAGTGCTGATTTTAGTATCCACATATACAAAAAAAAACAAAATTATTTCTTTCCATAAAAACTCCAATGAGACATATTATTTTTTTATCAGCCAAAAAACAGGTGCTTTCATTAAACTACATCTAAGAATCCTCAACACAACAATAACAAATTATTCGAAAATAATTAATACAAGGAATCGAAATAAATAAAGGTAATTTAATTTTCATAGAGGTGTTGACCTATCGCGTGTTTTCTATAATATTTTGGACAAAGCAAAGACTTTGCCACAACTGAATAGAATCGTAAATAATAATTTTGCTTCAACATGCAGTTTAGCAGTAAATTGATAAACTCATAAATATAAGCGTTGATTAAAATCACAATTTCAAAACGTATAAGGCAATTGGCGAGTTTACACTTTATAAAATAGAGCCAAACAAGAAATTTACAAACGCGGTTAAAATATGTTTTTTATTTTAGTGATATTTATAATTTTTTCAAAGCAAGTTGTTACACTCGAACACCATGAAAATGTTGGCAATTGCATAAGTAAAAATGTTTTGAATCGGTTTCAACTTAATCCTGAATTATATAATTTATGTGAAAGTACGGAAGTGTTCAACAAACGGATAAGTCGCTTACCACGAGCTACTGAACCAATATTTAAAGGAAAGCCTAAGCCACGTTCTGATATACTGGCTGCAAAATTTAATTTAAATGTAATTCATAAGCAAGCCGATTCGTTGGTTAAGTTGGTTATCAAAATTGCCAAAGAATATTTATTTAAATGTCCACCAACAATTTACTACGATAAATCTTTTGAGCAATCGGACAATTTAGTCTTGGATATGCTATTTAAATCGTTTCCCATTAGCTATTCCCATGGCGAAATCGATGTACGCTATCGGGCTAAAAATCGAAATTTAAAATATGCAGTTGATAACAATTGCAATAGTTACATATTGTTTTTACTGGATCCATTAATGACAAGCAGAATTATTGGACCTCAAATAGACAGCAGAGTTGTGGTGGTAACCAAGTCTACACAATGGAAATTAAAAGATTTTTTATCTTCAGATTTATCCTCAAATATTGTTAATCTCTTGGTGATTGGAGAATCCATAACAGAGAATGCAAATAAGGTAAGAAAAGAAGGTATAGTAAACACCACGACTAGGCGCAAGGAGTGACGTTCATATGGATATCGTTAATAAATTTCATATCATACAATTAAAATTTGGCATTGGAATTTTCAATGGTTTTCACAGTTGTAATGAGACCAGGTCTGGGAATATTTTATTATTCCTTTAAACATGTCATATCAATGTATATAGAATTTTGTCAGTGGTAAATAGATATTCTAAACAATTTCAATCAAAATATTTTTTAAACAAAATTTATTTTCGCAAATAACACGATTATACCACATCAAATGAAAATTCTCCATGACAGTTCTGATATTTACAAATACGATAAAATAAAGATACAAAAAATGTACACAAGTACAAATAATTTAGTTTCTGAATTGAACACACATGTGTCCATAAACAATACACATATGTACATATGTACATATGTACATATATATGAATGTAATTGAAATTTAAAAATTTGCGGTATGCTTTTTAGTCGAAAAATTAAAAATATCGTTATTGTTTTATCTAATAATTTGAAGAACAAACTAAATAAAGAAAAGACTTAAGCTTTCAGCAATTATGGATCACAACAATATGTACAAAAATTTCATATTAAAACATTGTATCTAGACAAAAATGTTGTCGGAAAGAAATTGGTATTCACATTAACTCTTAGTGAGGTGATGTCATTATATATGTAGTGGTCTTATACTAGTAATTTTATTTCATATAACTATTTCAGTTATTAATTAATAGATCCTGCAGAAGCTGACCGAAAGCTAGCGAAATATCGAAATATATACTAATATAAAATAACCTCAAAACTTAAACAAATCTATTAATTATTAAAAGAAAAAAGGTTAAAAAATTAGATACAACAATATTTCAGTTATTGCTAACATTATTAAAATTTTTTAGGTACGTCCTTATGTTTTATACACACACAAACTGTATGCCGATGGTTTGGGTTCTAACAGCCCTATTGTACTCACGAGTTGGGTTAAGGGCGCCCTCTCACGGCCACATGTAAATCTCTTCCCCAAAAAATTTTCCAATGGCTTTGCAGGACATCGTTTTCAAGTAATAGGCGGTAATCAACCACCCTACGTTTTTCGTACAAAGCTTTTGGATTTTGGAGGGGGTACACATTTAAGTTGGGATGGTATAGAGTATCGTCTGTTAAATATGATTGGACAAAAATTGAATTTCTCAATAGATATAATCGACATACCCACCAAATCAAATATTAAAAGGTAAATAGGAAATAGTTCAATTATCGAATGTATAAATAATAAAGAAACCAATTTATTAGTGCTGCAGAAAATTTGGATTATAGCATAGCACAACATTTAGGCGATATTGGTATGCTGGGCGCTTATGTGACAGTAGAAAGATTAAGATACACCGATATGTCGGTGGGTCATTCAAAGGATTGTGCATCTTTTATAACGCTGGCTTCAAAGGCCTTGCCAAAGTATGATGACATCAATGCATTTATCAGATGTTTTAAGCAATTTGCTTAATTACTTATACCTTTATGTATCCGAAAACTCTCTTATTTTAGGTACAGGGCCATTATGGGCCCGTTTCAGTGGCCTGTTTGGGTTGCATTAATTTGCATTTATTTGGGTGCAATTTTTCCTATTGTGTTTACGGATCGTTTAACTTTGAGTCACTTAATAGGCAACTGGAGTGAAATAGAAAATATGTTCTGGTATGTGTTTGGCATGTTTACTAATTCTCTAACTTTTTCGGGAAAATATTCGTGGTGTAATACGACAAAAGTTTCAACAAGATTGCTAATCGGTTCATATTGGATTTTTACAATTATAATTACTGCATGTTATACTGGTTCCATCATAGCATTTGTAACATTGCCAGCATTTCCAGATACTATAGATTCCGTATTAGATTTATTGGGGCTATTCTTTCGAGTTGGCACAATGGGTAAGTAGCGTTTAAATATTTTGTTAAACATTTAATTATATATCAAAAAGTTTGGATAAAAGATTTGTTTTAGAAGAAAGAGAAACATATCAAAATTTTTTCATGATGTTTCAATGAATCTATGGAAAGGAAGGATCATTATTGAAATTTTGAATTGTGCAACAAATAATTTATTTTTATTTTGCACATGATATGCCATCTTTTTACACAGAAGGATGGATATAGGTTTTTTTTTAGATTCGAGAAGAGAAAATAATATACGATTTTTATATCACTTGTAGATATTCAGAATCCGCTTAATTTTGATGTATTTAATTTTTAAGAAGCTCTTAAAAAGTGTAACAAAGAAGTCTAATTATTTTAAAATGTTATAAATTATCCTGAAACATTTACCTGACATGTGAACTTTATCTGTTAGTTTCTGTTAGAAATTTGAATTTGACGCAGATCCAAATATTTAAGATTTTTGTCAATTTGAAATCTTCATAAAGAGAACATAAAAAGTAAAAAAGTAGTCCAATCATTTTAAAATGTTATAAATTATCCTTAAATATTAAATTTACAGACCATGGATGGACGAATATTATTGATTAAGTAATATATAAATAATTTATCTATCTCATTCACTTATTTTTTCCTATTATGCATAAAGTTTTAAAGTTCTCAAACAGTTCTAAATAATGTATTAACAATTACCTTGATATTGTTCCAAATTACCCTGCAGACAATGGAGGTTGGGAGTACTGGTTTCAAAATTCTTCACACGAGCCAACTGTGCGTTTATTTAACAAAATGGAATATGTTTCTTCTTTGGAGGAAGGCATTGGTAATGTAACGCAAAGCTTTTTTTGGAATTATGCTTTTCTAGGATCCCGATCGCAATTGGAATACATGGTACAGGCCAACTTTACGAATGAGTATGTTTAACTGTTTGGTTTTTCTTTTTAACTCTTTTTACGTGACCATATGTATATGAATGTACGCATTAAAATGTTCATGTTTCTTTTGTAGAAATATTTCACGTCGTTCAGCTTTACATTTAAGCGAAGAATGTTTTGCTTTATTCCAAGTTGGTTTTATTTTTCCCAAGAATTCTGTGTATAAGACCAAGCTAAATTCGCTCATATTGTTGGCCCAGCAGTCTGGATTGATGGGTAAAATCGAAAATGAAGTTAAATGGGCAATGCAAAGATCAGATACCGGCAAGTTATTGCAAGCCAGTTCCGCCTCTCCTTTAAAAGAAGTCATACAAGAGGAGCGCCAACTAACTACGGCGGATACTGAAGGAATGTTTCTGCTTATGGGTATAGGTTATGCTATTGGAGCTACTGCTTTAATCTCCGAAATAGTGGGAGGAATAACAAATAAGTGCCGTCAAATTATAAGACGTTCCCGCCAATCAGTTTCGAGTACTTGGTCTTCTAAACGCAGTAGTGCTGAGATAATGAAACATCGAAAACCATTAGGCAAGCATGATGAATTTGCTAAAGCTGCCAAAAAAGTTGCACGCAAGGCTGCGCAAGAACAAGCTCAAAACACGAGCCAGGGATATATAGGTTTTGGTCGAAGGCAATTTAACTTAACCAAAAATACCTTACAAGAATTATTCACCGACTACCATAAGTCTCATCCAGATTTTGTGCTGAAAAGTGATCAAATTATGATAGATCCTTTTGGTTCAGATACATCTATGGTTTCTCAAACTGAAGAATCTAGTGCAGAAACAAAATCATCATTGGTTAATGAAAAGGAAGTATTAACTATAGATGATATTGGAGATGTTGTGAATGAATTCTTGAATGAAGAAATCGAAAATGCTTTAAAATCATTTGATCAAAATATTGAACTCTATCAGGACTCCTCCCAAGATTGTGTTGATATTGAAAATGATGTTTTCGGTAGCTTTGTTGTAAACCAACAGGAACAGTTCGAAGCTTTAGATAATTTGCAACTGTTTAACGAACAAAATAATTTCATATCCGCGGATTTTACTATTCAGAAATTAGCACATAGTGATATAAATGATGGTGTTGATAATGAAATTGATGATAAAGCAATTTATGAAAGTCTAGAAAATAAAAAGAAGGATATATAAAACAATTATTTCATGTTAAAGTTTAATATTTATTTCAAATAACTTGAATTAAATAGAAAAAAAAACTGCTTAATTAATAAATACCTTGCGCTATAGACATAATTTGGCGTTTTCACTGTTTTTTGCTCAGCAACTAAATATATAGTTAACATATTTTGAATGATTATATTAGCTTAGTCGAGGCTTAGTCTGTTGTGGATTAAAGGGAAAAAGTTTGTGCAGTTTAATACTTAAAATCACAATTCATCTCTTAGAAAAGGAGGTTCTATTTGTGAATATTCCTCCTCATCGATTTTATAATTTTCAACATCAATTAAGGGAGTAACAACTAAAAATACACAAAAAAAATTATTATGAAAAAATATATAAGCACAAAATAAATCATAATGAAAAAATATATTTAAAAATATAAACACAAAATAATAATTATAAAAGTGTTAATAACAAGTTTGTGTTGCCTTTCAGTACAAGACATGTTTTTTCATATATCAATCATATCGAATAAAAGTTGTTTGTGGGGTTTTGGTTTGTATAAGTTTCATACTCTACTACACTTATTGTAAAGTGCTTTTTTTTAAATCATTTTTGAGTTTCCATTTAAATCCTCAAATGGTTTCTAAAAGTCTTTTGATAAGATGGGAGGTTTGAAACTTTTGAAAACTCTGGTTGAAATCTACTGACGATATGGTAAAAGCGCCAATGAAATGCATATACACATTGCTTAACCACCCAACAAATAAATTTTATATTATAATTATATATATATATATATATATATATATATATATATATGTATATATATATATATATATATATATATATATATATATATATAAATATATAAAATTTCATATAAATGAAAACCGAATCAACAAATCAAAATGAATTATGTATACATGAATTGATTCATGATTAGTACTAAAAGATCTTTTTCATAGGTTTTATGCGTTCGTTCTAGATTTGAGTTTAACTAATTTTAACTATATTATGTCTTCGATATAATTTATTTGAGATGTTGTCTCATCTAACTTTTTAAACATTTCCCTTGTTAGCTGCGGGTTAAGTATGTTTATATGTCTGCATTTCATTGGCTATTACGCCAAGTTATCATCAAAGAAAAATTAATCTAATCTGCTTATTTTTAAGTTATTCTCGATTGGCTTCTGAAAGTTTTGCAATTTTTTGTATTTATGTTGAAGTCCAATGATGTTTTGATGCAAGAGCTAATAAAATGCAGACGTTGTGATAAACTTAGCCCGATACAAACAGAGAAAGTTTATAATAATATATATTTTCTTATTCACAGAATAAATATGTACGTGTATTTTTACAACGTGATATCAATTCTTACATTTTCCTAATTATCGAAACCTTCATAACTATTGCTTCACTATAATTACAACGATTTCATTATCATTTCCTCTAATTGTTTTGTATCGATTTGTGGTTTATTGGCACCAGCTGGTGTTGAGGTTAGCCAATATTCGGAAGCTGCAATGTATATGGCGACTGCGGCGCCAACAATATAAGCAATATGAGTTGAACTTTGGAAGATAACACAAGTGGCGACACACAAGCCAAAATATGTTAAGAAACGTGTTATATTAACATATTGATCACGTTTTTCGTTTGAGTCATCTAAGACAAAGAAATATGCGTTGAATACAAAAAGTTATATATATTCATTTTTAACTTTTCTGAAATTACCTTGACATTTTCCATCTTTAAGGCTATAGCCGGTGGAACATTTCTTACACATATCAGGTCCATCACCATCACAGCCATTACAAGAGCGATCACACTCTAAACAACTGTGAGAACCTTCGTTATTGACGCAGAATTGGTTATGGTGGCAGGCTTTGCTATTGGCTAAGCACTCGTTAATGTCCAAACAACCATTAGCATCATCCCAACGCCATCCTTCATTACATTTCAAGCAAGCTACAAAATATTGGATAGAGCAAAGAAATTTATATGTTAGAGACTTAACTACTTCATATTAAATTATATCGCAACGGAAGACGTGGGCATATACAAAAATTGCATCAATCTGTTATATATGTAAGAACTTTTAAATTTAATGACCCATATGCTGTTGAACACACCTTTTGGACCGGCTGCTTTACAGCCGTGAACTTTCTGGCAAGCCTTATGACATTCAGAGCACAAGAGTTTCTTTTCATCTCTAAAAGCTTCATAGAATCCAATCGAGCATTCATTACATTCGTCACCTGCATAGCCTTCATCGCAATTACATTTACCGTTGCCTTTACGAGTACCATCACCCTTACATTTGCCATTGCCTCGACAGTCAGTACAGGGTTTGCAATCAGCTCCATAATGACCGCTAGGGCAGCATGATTTCAACTGGTCGATACACAACCACTTGTGCAAATCTTGGTCTTCTGTTTGTTTATGAATAAACCATTCTTCAAGCAAATGTTCATTATCACTAGCCATATTAAGGCATTGATCTTGACCACGCTTAACGTCACTACACAACTGTTCTTGAATTTCCACTAAACGTATTTCGCTAGTCTTATAAGAACGTAGCTTCTCTTCTTCCCAAGCTGCATCACCACCAGCATGTTTTCCTCGGCTGGTTTTTTCTAAGCCGAGTTGAAAAGAAGATACCAAAGTAGAGCATGCTTTACATGGTGGCAGTTTGGTGGATTTTTCTTTTTGGTTTTTAGTATTTAATAGGTCATCTGCATATATGACAGCCACGGAAGATAGATATATAATTATGAAAAGATTTAAAATTTTTTCATATTTGGGTCTCATTTTCTTATAATTAATTATTCACTTTAATTTATAGTTTACAATTGGCAAGTAGGTTTACGTGTAACTTTTTTGTTTGTCTTTCTATTTTCTACTCTTCAAGAATATGCTTATCAACCACCATCAACCACCAATAAATGTTTTCCAGAACAATACTTTTTGTTCATTATTTATCTGCCCTTTGCTTGACTACTCTAATGTCAAATTATTGTTTATTTCTTTTCCTATCTTCTTCTGCCGGCTAAGCAAATGTTTTTTGCGTCATGTGTAAAACAGGCTTCACCTGCCATGTAAAAATCGAACCGTCATATAAAAAATAACGACATATTAAAATTTAAATTTCAAGAAACAATTTCCGTTGAAAATAAATTTTAGTTAACATATTGACATTTCTCATAAAAAATGCAAAACATCGAGTTTCAAAATATTCTATATTGATTTAAATTGTTGGTTATTTATTTATTTATTTATTTATTTTACAGTCTATGAATTTACAATTCTTACAGACTATTTACATACATGCATATACACATATACAGATTATAATTCAAAGAAATATCAATTATTGGCTGTTATTTAATGCAAACAAAATATTTCGTTTAATCAAATTTTCACTGAAAGAGAAATCAACATAATAATATATCTTGTTAAAGTCCTTACAGCATCTAATAAAAGGATCAGAATTAGCGTAATTTGTTCTTAGAAATTTAATATTAAGTAGACAGAAGAAACGGATAGGACGTTGAGGAACACAAAATGATAAATTTTCAATTAAGAATTCAGAGCAGGTTTTACCATTAATTATATTTAAAATAAATAAAGTGTTTAACATAGATCTTCGACTACTTAGGGATGGTAACTTAATAAGAGCTAGTCTAGCTTTATAAGAAGGCAAACAAAATGGGTTCCATTGCAAACATCGAAGACAAAATATTAAAAATAGTTTTTGTACAGATTCAATTGTGTTGATGTAATCCTTATATGTTGGATCCCATATTATTGACCCATATTCCAAAATGGGACGAACAAGCGATGTGAATAGCTGCTTAGTAACATAAGGATCTTCAAATTCCTTTGCCCAGCGTTTGATGAACCCCAGTTGACTTCTGGCTTTTCTAACAGTTAGAGATATATGTTGAATAAAATTCAGTTTTGGATCTAGTAAAATTCCAAGATCTGTGAAAGTGCACACATTTTCCAGCTCATAACCACCCAAAAAATATTTAACGTTGAAATGGCTCCTCCGAAAGAAACACATATACTTATACTTAGATTCAATGTCATTAAATTCATTTCACGCCAAGAGTACAAAGAGTTTAAATCTGCTTGAAGAAACTTATGATCATCAAAGATATTGTAGGTAAAAAATATTTTTACGTCATCAGCATACAAAAGAATGAATGAGTTTTTGATAACTGCAGGTAAGTCATTGATAAATAGTGAAAATAATAGGTGTCCCAGATGACTTCCCTGGGGAACACCAGACGTAACGGGGATCGGTTTAGATATAGTACTTTTGAATAAAAAATTTTGTTTCTTATTAGTAAGGTATGAACTAATCCAATTTAAACAGCCACGTGTGAATCCCATATAATGCAGTTTACTCAATAGAAGTTTGTGATTAACTTTATCAAATGCTTTACTGAAATCTGTGTAGACTACATCAGTTTGTTTTTTATTCACAAAACCACGATTTACCAAAGTTGTAAATTGTATGAGGTTGGTTATAGTTGAGCAGCCTTTACGAAAACCATGTTGACTAGAACATATATGTAGTCTAACTGACAGTTATATGTGCATGTAAAGAAAGGAATAACAAATTCGGACACCATGTATGTATATTAAAATATACTCCATCAATCGAAAACATGGATTATTTTAATAAAATTAGCCGTTTATAGAATTATGTAACAAACCACAAAGAGAATAAGAAAGCTCATTAGAGAGAAAAAGATTAGGGTTGGAAATGCAGGCGAAATAAAAGTCGGATGACTATAAACTAGTTTGAGAAAACTCCAACTCAGCTAGTTTAAAGTAGCGTAATCCGCAGTAGTTACGTAACATATAGTTATTGCAAAGCCTTCTAATAAGTTGCATCGAGTGATCGCCACCCATTTTTCCAGTTGTCGTCACTTCAGAAAGAATGTTTGCAAAATTTCAGCTCCTTTCAGATTATGTGTATTTGCGTATGGCTTTTGTATAATTGACAATATCTTCTTTTCTATTATCACATTAATTCACTTTATTACGTTAGTTATTAGAATATTAAAATTCAATACATCTTGGTTAAAATATTTTACAACTTATGCTTTATAACTTCTATGTACACACATATATTTTTGTATCTATATTTGCATACACATGTTTCTCTGATTTGGGGCACGGATGTATGTTTATTTTTTAAATTTATTAAAAGTGTTGCCTTAATTATGTATATACTTTTTGGCTTAAATTTGCATATATATAATCCAGTGTTTAAGTTTATATATATACGCACATATATATATATATATATATATATATATATATATATGATTATGCATAATATAAAAAAGTAGAAGAATCAAAAACATGTAACATAATTTCGTATAATACGTATATAATTGTACTTAAATTTATAATATTGAAAGAAGTTACACAAAAACTAATTAAAATAAACTATGTAAATAACAACAATAATTGTATTACAAATATTAAAGTACATATAATTATTTTTTGTTTCAGATGAAGCATTATTTTTAATATATACACGTACGTTAATTTGTTTTCTTTTTTAGTCTTAACATTTATAATGACTGTTTTATAAAATTAAGTACTTGCCCTGTTCCATAGTTATAGTAACAATATTTTATAATATCTATTTAAATACTGACAGATAAATATTTCATCAATGAAGTAGAGCGCTTGTCTACACAATATTTGGAAAAATAATAACGAAAACGAGCAGCTGAACTGCCTTAACATCTGAGTAATATGCAATTTGTCAAACAATCCCTTAAATTATCTTAGGGGTTTACTAATTGCTTATTTATAGTGTCTATAGGCAAAATTAAAATTTTATATTTATTATTATTTTTAACCAATTGATTTTTAATTAGGTTTATTTCTAGTTATGTCCAAGCCGAACACAAAAGAAGTTAAAATAGATATTTTAATTTCGAAAAACAGCAATTAACTCGAAATATATTTTAATAGCATTACATTGACAAACAATGGAAAAGAAAATATATGTGTATTTATTTTGTTTGATATATTTGGGGCGCCAAAAAAGCTATTAAATAAAAATCAAATTTTATTCCACGACTCACACTATTATATTTTTGCGAGTATTTTCCGATTGTTGTTATTATTACCACTGTAATTTTCATTGTTTCTTTTGTTATATTCATTCTAGTTCCTATGATTTAAACTTTCACAGCACTTTCGCTATTGAAAATAGTCCTTATATCAAAAAATAATTTCCTATCTACATTCTGAAATTAACACTTAAAACTATAACAGTTATTAAAAAAATAAACGGAATCAATTTCTTGTCCCTCCTAGTGAGTGATTTCATCTAGCAAGCAATTTTTTTCTTTTTCTATGAAAACTCCTTACATGTGTCGCTTAAGCGCGAGAATTTACTGTAGTCTGACTAGTACTCGCTGATAAACCCATTTCTTCGTCGGATTCGTCTGAATCCAAAGGACTAACACGTATGGCCTGATACCATTTATTTGTCAAATCTGCCATTTGTGACTTACATTCATGTAATTCTTGACTATTAAAACGACGAGTGAAAAAGGGTATAAAATATTTACGATCAAGTCGTCCAAATCCGGCAATGCGCGATTGTGCAAACGATACATCTTCTTCTTCGGTAAGTTCGGATAAATGCTCAGAGTCAATAGCTTGACCCCACTCTCGTGTTTTTGAAAGTGATATCGACTTTGAGCGTTTTCGCGAATTGCTTCTTTGGCAGCTGTTCGAAGATGGGGCAGAGCCATTGCGCGAATTGCGAGATCTACGTTTTTTACCAGGTTTCAGATATTTCAACAAAGGCATAGTAGAACCACCAAAGAAAAGTGTTGTGAACAATACAATAATCAAAGTGGTAGTTATAATAACATGTCTAGTTTCGTCACTAGACAAATCTAAATGCAAGGATAATGCGTATGAAATAGCGCCTCTCAATCCAGAAAACCACATGATAAATTGCATTTTATTGGTAATTTTATGTTCACGGAATTTGTTAACCAAATACGCTAAAGGAAAAATATTGCAAGCTCTTCCTATGAGACACAAAACTATAGCCCATATCACAAAAGACAACTCCACCTGATGCTTAAAAGAGAATATGGCTAAGCCTAAATATGCAAATACACAAGTTTCAGCTATAAAAGCCAAGGTACGCATAGTTTGCTGCATAGTTATTTGTGTAACGGTCGATAAATTGAAATGTGTATAATGTGACATGACAATGCCACAAAACAGAATGGCCATTATACCACTCAAATGTATGCCCTCAGCCAGTACATACGGAGCATAAGTAAACATCAACATTATGGCAAATTCTAAAGACGGATGCTTTCTTAAATCTATATGTTTCAATAGCAATGCTGAGATCAAAGCAAATATTACACCTATACCAGCCGAAGCGAAAAACATTTCACAAAATGTTCTCAATGCTGAAAAGATGGCTTCACCTGTTGTCATTTTTGCATATGCGGGACTATTCGCTGATTGTGTTACGGTGGTAGTTAATACAATGGATATGGCATCATTCAATATGCTCTCACCAAACACCAACATGTTAAGTACCGGATCCACATCAAGAGCATGGAAGATGGCAACTGTAGCAACGGGATCTACAGCAGAAATCAGAGATCCAAAAGCAAACGATTCTGAAAAGTTTAATCTGCAATAAAATTGTAATTAAAAATAAACAAATTAAGAAACAATTCAAAACCAAAACTTGTCGAATATATTTCAATAAAATTTGAAATAATGAAATGAAATATTTATTCTTCATGTATTTTGTGAGTGAAATTAAGATGTTTATCTGAAGTCAAAACGAAATACCCTAACTTGGCTTCAAATTAAATAGGAAGTCGATTTATATTAACTTTAGCAACAACTTACCGATAAGCCACCTCTGCCAAACCCAACAAATATATTCCCGCTCCAATAACTAAAGCCGAAATTGTTGTGCCCACAATAGCAAATACCAATATAGATCCAATATTTTGAAAAAAGTTTCCTTTATGTAAGTTATATCCCGATTCAAAAATTATAGGCGGTAATAATACCAAAAAGAAACCTGTAGGTGAAAAAACTTCCTCTCTTTTCCAGCTGGCATTCTCTCCAGACATTACTTTTAGCAATAAGCCAATTAAAGCTCCTAAGAAAACAACCACAATACTTTCGGGCAAATACTGAAAGCCTGTTTGTAGCATGGAATGAATTAATAAAATCCCCAACATTATGACACATATAACAAAAAATAGAGATAACGAGGAGTTGTGTTCTTGCTCGATAGCATGATGATCTGGTAATGGCGGCTCTGTTACAGCTTTGGTGGTATTTTCTTTTTGTAAAGTCGTGTTTGTAAGTGTTGTTTGGATTGTAGTGCTTGTGGTATTGGTAATTATAGACGCATTCGCAATTGTGGTTAAATTTGAGTTAATTTTGTTGTCATTAGTGTTGGTGTTGATCGTATTTATATTATTTGAAGAGACGGTAACATCTTGCACCCTGTTGACTGTAATTCCGTTTATCTCTTTGTTGCCAGAAAGATCTTTTCCGGATTTGTCTAATTCCACAGGACTATTTATAATTATGCCATTCTCATTACTTGTTCCTGAGGAAGCAACTTTGGCCTCATCTGCTTTAATATTCACTATGCAAAGACATAAAATTATCAATAGAATGAGTAACCTCAAGATTGAACTTTTATGTTTTGCCATATTTTTAATTAATCTTAAGACCGTTGAAGATAAAGTTCTGTTTTTTTGCTAATTGATTTTTAATTAATATTTAACTATCAACTTTTCTGGAATATTCTGCAGAGTTTTCCAGCATTTTATATATGCGGAATGTTAATACTTGGTCGTTTCTCAGTTACAAATTTTACTTTTATTTTTTTTTAACACAACACGTCACGAAGAGTAATATAATTAAACAGCTGTTTGTCAAAGTCCCTTTTGGTGTAGTAAACAAAAATTCTCCCAACAAACATAATTATTTGGTATTGAATTAGAGAACTAATATCATGTTAACACCATCGTGTTTAAGCACCATATTAATGTTACAGCAGTAAAACGCGTTAATATATTGTGTTTTGCGATATATCAACTTGTTTTAAACGAGTTCAAGTTTTAAAACCATTCACAATACAAAGTTTTTAAAATCTAACTGAACATATATAAACAAGATATTAAATAATATGAGAGCTTGTTAGCAAGATCGTATAGAGCAATAATTTTTATATAATATTATTACTTACACATGAATTATTTCAAACTTTTTGTTGAATTTAATTTTCTGCTTATTATGGCCCCTAAATTGTTGATATAATATTGTAATACATGTACATAGGTGCGTTATAAAAAGAATAACTCAATAAGCTCAATAATATTAAACTTAAGATATGAAAATGGGTATACAATTTCATTCCAAGTAGACATGAAGGTAGCCTGAAAGGAGTATTATCTAACTGTATATCCCCAAACGGAAAGCGAATAATGTGGGAAAAATTTTTAAAACTTGAGAAGAAAATCAAGTGTTGAGATATTATTATGTATGTATATTGTAACCAAGTAAAATTTTGTCATCATCATAGTGTTGATAATGACCGTAAGCCATTTATGAAAAGCGGGAATGTAATTGGGCTATGATGTGTATGTATATATTTGGCATTTCCCAAATTATTTATTTATACTTGGACATACACTTTGTTTCGCATAAGGAGGAAGAGTTCGCGGTTGAATTATTTCAAGGCTTAAAATGTTATATATACACATACGTACGTTATTCATTAAAGTGCATATATCTTAACGAACGTTGGGCAGATAAGCCACGCGTATTCACATGTCAATCTATTAGGTAGTAACTGACTCAAATTCTACTCTCTATAATAATTAATTTTTTAATTACTTATGAATGTTATCAACAGCACATGTAACATGTTATTGAAACTAGGATGACGAATTAAAAAAGTAAATTCTTACTGATAATAATATTCACATAAAATCTATTAATATAGAACCAAATAATTAATAGTTTTTTAAATTAGATTACATACATATATATATATATATATATATATATATATATATATATATATATATATATACGTACACCAAATACAGAGCACTGTGTAAGTGCATAAGTACTTACTATATTGTGTGTAAACAAATCAACACTTTGTCCACATATACTATTTTCATTGCATTCGCTAATAGAAATGCGCGACAATAATTTTTCCAATAATATAAAATATTAATATAATCGTGTACGGATTCATAACAAGTATTTGGTACAAATCCTATATCCAACAGCACTTATGTATTAATGTATCTTTTCAAAGCTCGTCAGTTTTCTAATATACATATACATGTATTGTCCCTTTAAATTTCGGCATTATTTTTAATATTTGCATGCCCGATAATTTTACAGTACAGTTCATTAGGTGAAAAACGTGCCTTTTTTAGCGTCTGGTATATTGGGATAATCAAATTTTTAATCTGGTGTTAGCGAACAACAACGAAACTACATGCGTACTATAAAAAAAAATAAATCTAAAAAAGCCAATATTAACAATTCAAAAACTTTACAGAGTCTGACTTTTTTTATGTATAATAGATAAGATGGGCGATTAATAAAACAGCATAGCAAAGCAAAAATGGATTTTCCTCTCCCGAAGTAAAAGATATATGTATATCCAGCAAAAAGATTTAGAGCTGTATACCTATGTAATTTGAAATTTTCCATTCGAATACTTAGGTTGCAGCTTAGGCTACTAGGTTATTGCTTGCAACGAAGTAATAGGAGAAGGAGTTCCAGCTCATTCTAGTACGGTAAGGCCCCTTTTTATAAGTATAACTTTTTATAAAATTTAGGTTTAACATAAGATATTCATGCATTATCATGCGCATATTATATCACAAAACTTAAATAAAAAATTAAAGATGTAGCTCTAGCAGTCGTCTCATTCATGTTCAAAAATTTTATTTTAACGGAATATTCAATTTGTTTTACTTTAGACACAATAGAAAAACGCTTATGTATGTACGTAAAGAAAAAAGGAATGCATAACGTGAAAGATCTTAATGTTATCAGAAATCTTTTTTTTATTATTTATGTTTGAAACCTTTCTCAGAAAAACATTTAAATAGAAATTTATGTACATGAGTATGTACATATATGTATGGTTTTTAATATTGTGCGCATGTACATATGTACAGACATATATTACATTCTTTCTGATCATTGACGACATGGAAGAGAAATATTGGAAGGATTTTTAAAAGCATTATTATCAAAACTTAAAGAAATTAAGGTTGAAAAATAAATTTTTTATATTTTATTACCCAGCATGTGTATTATACAGATTTCTTAATCTCCCCATATACACACACATACACACATTTGAACTTACTCACATGTACAATATATATTAGCAATTGTCTTTTATTTTGAAGCTCAGATTTGAAAATATAATTAAGTTTTAAAAATGAAAACAATTCTCAATATATTAAAAAACAATCATAGCTACATACATGTATACAAATTGTTCAAAAGAAAGCCAATTGTATACATAAGTACATACATATATACACACGTATGTACTGATCATGAGTTATTTTGAAAAGATTAAAAATTACTTTTTTTCCATTTTTTGAGGAAACGAACTTTTATAAATGAAACTGAAATTTGTCAATCGAAAACATTTCATTCTAAAGTGTCGTTGTGCAAAGTAAGTTAGAAGTATTCAAATTTAAATATATAGAAATTTTTTGGTGTTGGATGTGAAAATAGTAACTACATATATATTAAATAAATCAAGTGATATATTCTGTATATATTTACACTCATATATGTCACTCAGTGTATATATTTTGATAAAGAAAACTAATTAGTTTGGTTTCAAAACTTTCATTTATTAGAAGACTCAAAAGTGATTTGTGAACTGGAATTTTCCATATACTTAAAATTAAATTTTTAAAATTTAATTAAGTGATATAAAAATTTTAAATTAAAATGTAAATCTAAGATGTTTATAAGATTTAGTTATAATAAGCTCTTGCACAAAGATTACTTATACCACTTTCTACTAATAGCTTTGTATGTATGTATGACACAAATATTAGACGATAGGTCATAGGTACTAGGAGATAATAACTCCTTGATTTCTACGAATATAAAACAGAATACTGGATGACTAAGCTTTAATTTCATTATCAAAGCTTCGTAAAATAAGTACAACTTTAAAGGATATATATATATATATATATATATATATATATAAATATATATATATATATATATATATATATATATATAATATATATATATATATATATATATATATATATATATATTTGAAATTTATGTTTTTATATAAAATAAAAACATAATTTTGATACAAAAAGTTAAATATAATAGTCCTTAAATAAACCTAATAAATTATATTCCATATCTGTAAATTGTAAGGCTGTGTTTAGTTATTAACCAGCAGTATTTGGTTATTGCAATATGTGCTGTCTAAATGGCTCCGTAGGAGGTTTGCATCAATCTTCTGATAGGTCTGGTATCATTATTTTATATCGCCATTACTTTACAGAACAGCCTGTCTTATGAAAAAAAGTTAAGTTGGCAACAATAAGAAGCTGTCAGCTCAAGCAGCTGATTTCCACATTGTTTTTGGTGTAATAGTAATTACAAATATTGCAACAGCACATGGGATATTAAAAAGAACTACCTTCACAAAGAAAGTTTCCAAATTCATTCAATAGCCAATTTAATACATTATCAAATTAAGTGATTAACAGGTAAATAGACTGGTTGAATTTTATTTATTACGAGAAGATTTTAAAAGAGGGTAAACATGCATTGGAATTGTTTGAAAAGAATTAATAAGTGATGAGCGGCGACGGCGCGTTAGGCCACTTGATAGAATAGCCGAGTATAAATTGAAAACAATGTGGATAGTTTGCGCTCTTTTACGATAAAAACGTCGTGGTGTGAGGACGTCAACGTCTATTAAGAGTGTTGTGGCAGCCGACCGATAAGCCGTTTTTAAGGAACTAAAAATATATTAACAAATTGTATCTATTCGTAACTAGCTGAAAACTTGGATTCTTCAATAATTATAAATAAATAATTGTTAGTGATTTCCAAATAGTTTCTAATAAATATCTTTTATTTAAGAATATAATTTTAAGAAAAGTGCAAATGTAAACATATTAAAGAAGATAGATAATTTGTGTGTACCGAAAAGTTACATAAAATATTCTATTGAGTTATAACAAAAAGTGAAAAATATTTCTGGTGCAAAGCAAATTGAAAAATAGTGGAAAATGTGTGAAGATATAATGAAACTACAAATTGTACATATAACACAACTTTGTGAAAAATCAATTTTATGTAGAATCTTTTGCTGTTTTATTCCTAATTTGTTTAAGGAATCTTATTTCTGAATACAATTTAGCAATTATGTTAACAAAAATACTTCATTCTATTCCTTAGCCACCACACTGACCGCAATTTAACTTCAAAATATCTACAATTTGGTAATATCATCTCAAAAACTAGAAATTATACGACTCAAAAGGAGTTTATTCATCATATTAAAATAACCGGAAATTACAAATAAAATAAATAAGACAAAATGCCTCAAGCAGTAACTAATGGCCATTCGAACGGTTGCAATGGTAACGGCACTCAATATGACATGGAAGATGGTCAATCATTTCTTTTCACATCCGAATCTGTAGGTGAAGGACATCCTGGTGAGTTAGATTCCAATTATGTGTTAATGCATAGGCATATTATTACATTATAAACTAAGTCATAAATTATAAATGACATTCTAATATCTATTATATTTCTAAAGGAAGCTTAAATATTATAATATTATAAAGGCAGTCGATTATAAAATCAAGTAGAGTTGTTCTCAGTAATGTATTTCATTCCTTGATAAAAAAATATTCATTTAAATTATGTCTGTTCCTCCTATATCAAAGATATCTTTTGCTGTGAAATTTGTGCTGACTATGTGGAAATTTCTGTAGTCTACTAAACCACTACTAGTGGAGTAACTACGCATAAGTTTTAGACGACGGTAATTGATAACTAATAACTCACTAGAGGTTATATTCATAACATGTTTACTTGAAATTAGAGACTTAGGGACTTTTATATAAAACCCCTCCTGCAAGTTCTGAAAATAATTAACTTTCCTAAAGATATACGTGCATACATATACATGTATGAAGATGTAGTGCTTTCAAAAAACAAAATTCATATATTGTTTATGTTTGTATGTATATGTATGTACATGCATACGTACTTATGTACATAAGTATGGTTAAATAAATATATATACATATTTTTAATATATTTTATTCACATAAAAAATATCCATACATCAATTTTATTTCGCTGTTGTCTCAATTCAAAATGGCGTCAAGTTTTGACTCCACTTGTATTTCAAATTATTTAGTTTATGTTTTTTGCGTATATATACATATCTTCTGCATTTTGCTTGTTGCATATTGTATGTCTATCATGTTTGCTTCTTCATGTTGGTCTCGGTATCGGTATATTATTATTCTTTGTGCAGTTTTCAAAAATGAGTGGGGGAAGAATACAAAAAGCCTGTGCGCGCGCCTCTTTAAACCACAATGTAGGTTTTGTTGTGATGGGTCTCTGTTCAGAACATTTTGTTTCTTATGCATACATTTGTATATGATTCTCAATTTGTCGTCGCATTAGAAATTCTCTACGCATTAAAATATAGAATTTTGTATGATAAATAGCAGAGTGGCCAGTTCTAACCATTGTGATTTTGATTCTATTTAAATTTTGTTCTATTTAAATAATTGATTTTTATTGCTAGAATAATACCTACATATTTGCCAAATTAAATTGCTGTGTATGTTTCAAGATATAAATTTGATTTAGTTATGCTGGTCACCTCAATGTATCTTTTAAAAGCGCACACCATGTGGTTTTTAAATTTATTTATATTTTGCTCTCAATTTTTTATCCACTCACGATACCTACATGTTTCACAATTTGTTTTAAAAATTCTCCCGCTGATTATTAGAACTCATTATTTATTGTAATTTTGACGATTTTAAGAGACAGGGATAAACTTTTGACGTTTTTTTATAATGGCACTTTTAAGTTGGTTAAATATCATTTGATAGGTAAATTTGCTGCATTTTATTGTATTTAAAGCGAAACGGTTGAATGTATTGGAAAACAAATGTAAAAGCGAAATATATGATATATAAAGAATGAAGGAGTAAATGTCGAATCATATAAAAAAGTAACGTTAAGAACTGAAGTCAATCTTAAACGGAACAAAATTTCCTGTTTAAGTTCATTATCGAAGTAATTTTGTACAATTTCTTCAATTATTTGAATAAATCGTTTGGACGATAAATACGAAAATGTGTTTACGATATGTAACCAATTTTATCTGGTAACTTCATATCTAATGCAATGCTATTTGACTCAACTTATTATGACTGAAATAAATTCTCTGGTTATTTATTTGTGGTTGTTTGAATGTATTCCAGAGAAGCTTTAAAGTGCTCAAACAATTCAGAAGGCTTTGATCAAAACAAACCGAAATAAATAATACATCTGTACATAAGCACATGTATGTGTATGCATCCATGTATATGTCTGTATTTTATATAATATCTTTTCATAGATATGTACATACTTCCCTAAGATGAATACGTTATCTTAGAGAAGTATAAAAAAGAATTTATTGCTTTTAGCACTTTTAACACACAATCATAGCAACCTGTAAATGTGTTTCGTAAATTATGACACGCATATGAACATACACAAGTGTGTACATACACACACATATATATATATACATATATATATATATATATATATATATATATATATATATATGTACATATCTACTTACATACACATGTTCTTTGTACATCCATATGTGTTTTAATATACATGCATACATACCTATGCGTGCTAAAAGATGTACTTATGTATCTATGTATATTTTGTGTAGACGAATGGTTTGACTTTTTTTGTGTCAATATTTCATTTTGATTTTAATAAAGTTGCCTTGTTAGTTATTGCCCAAAATAGTAAATAAATTGTTATTAGCTTATATAGGGACATAATTAATTTTTATGCGATTTGTTTTTTATGAGAATTCGATATAATAATCTAGAATGCCCTCTATAAAACAATTTCTTTTCAAGACATGAATTACATTTTACACAATTTTCCGCGCGAGTTATCGGGAAAATATCTACCTATTCCGCTAAAAAAGAATTAGGTGTATTCAAATATGTATTAGTGTACAGTCATACATATGTACATTAGCATTTATGAATGTAAGAACATATGTACTTACATATATATCGTAAATACTAATTTGTGTATATTTATTAAACAAGTGCTATCCAATATTAGTAACTTATTTTACTTTATGAAAGTAGGTACTACCTACATATTATTCTCTTATTGCAAAATAGTAATACACCAAAAAATTAAAATTTTAATTAATATAAAAAAAAATTGCTTTCTACACCATCTACATACGTAAAAATATTCAACATTGTATCTCAGGCCGAAACAAAGTTTCATCATATATGTATATTGCGTAATCGTATCTTATATCTTATATATTTGAATCTTATTAGGTTCTTTAAAAGAACCTAAACTAAATCAAAAACCAATATTACATATTTCTTTTTAATTAAGCATTCCTCTTAATTTGAAATGAAATATTAAATGTATGTATGTATATAAGTTTTGTGAATAATATTATTTTTTGTCTGTATTTGAAGCTTCCGTTTTCATTAACACGTGTAAACTTATACATACATATAACAAATGCAGCCTCACAACACTTTTTTTTAAGAATTCTGTGCATATCTTGTGCACGAGCCTCTTTTTCTATTGCTAGTACATAACATACATACGTGCATATACATACATATTTATATTAAAATAAAAGCCAATTCTATGACCTCGTTTATATGATAAGAATACATATGCTATTTGTTGTGACGCACAAATTATCCAAATTTTAAATGAACAGTTCTTTATTTAGTAATTTTCATATATGAAACATCACTAAGATTTGCTTCTAATTTCTACTATCGACTAATTTAAATTTGTTAGTGAATGACAGCGGAAATAAAACGTTTGATTTGATAAGAAACTCGATTGAAATGGAAATGTTCAGAGGTAATAATTATAGTATATTTATAAAAATCTATTGACTGTATGCAGATAAGTAACACGACTATAATGTGACAATGCGCGTGCAACGATTACTTCGTCTTACTTCATCAATTATTTATATTAAATCGACGTACCATTTGAACTAATATATAAATCTAAATCGCGGTTGAAACATCTAAACAAATTCAGATCACTAAATAGATTCTTGTGAATTTTCCATATAATGGAAAATAATATATAATATGTCATAGTTTGACCCATTTAAGACTGTATAATATAAGCATATGTTCATACATACGAGTACAATTTCATTAATTTTTCTTACAGCCATGTGTCTTTGATTGCGCTCTGACCATACGTTTCATATTGAGTTCAGTCTTATCATTACTCGTATATTATGTTACACAATATTATTCCTCTGGAACTTTTAATTTATTTTTCTATTTTTAAAATTTACAATCTCTGCAATCAATGTATAATTCCAATAAATTACAAAAAGTAACAACGAGTATTTCGTTAATTAAATAAAATAGTATTTGTAAAATTTGTTCTTTGTTCTCTTAATGCAGTCTTTTGTTTATATCAATTATTATATGATATTTAAGTTTTTTGGGAATTTTTTATAGACATTAAATTGGCGCTTGTGTCAATATGTATGTGTATTTGATTTTATTTTTGCCTTAAAGTCTAATGAAAAATGTACACACAATATGTATGTTTGTACATTTACAAGGTTTTTCAATGTACTTAGCTGTAATTGAAGGGTATTCTTTTACATATAAAATGATTTTAATATATTTTTTAGTCTTATTTTTTCTTCATTTTCAAATTTTATTTTTATCATATAATTTTGTATTTCAGGCTTTTACTCTAGACACATTGGCATTGAATTTCGCTTACAATTGCAAGACGTATGAACAAAAAGTTTTGCATTTGAACTCATATATTCATTCTCACTTGCATTGTCAGATTTTTTTTCGCTGTTTTCAACTGAATGCGCGTGCGATTTCTACTATTGCACGCTTTATAATAGAGCTCTGCATATGGCATCTTGATGATGTGTTGTGTATTGTGTTTGTTTTTTGATTTGTTTTTCCAAAAATACATATGCAATATTAATGTCGCAGGCAACATACTAATACAATTAGAAAAACATTGTTTGAACTTGCAGGCCTCTAATATATATGTAACTATATAAATGAGAAATTATTCAGTTTGTTTTTATTTATACTAAATATTATATGTATTTCTCTTTTTTCTTTACAGATAAAATGTGTGATCAAATAAGTGATGCTATTTTGGATGCACATTTAAAACAAGATCCCGATGCTAAAGTTGCTTGTGGTAATTATTTATATACGTACATTTTGTTTATATTTTAAATAGTTATTTTTCAATCAAAAGATCATTATGTTTTTGTTATAGACAAATTATGGCAAAAATTTGTATAACCTAAAATGTTATCTTATATATGTATATCACCGAAATATATCACCGGAATATATTACCATGTTAAGTAAAATGAGACATGACGACAGTAATTAAAGGGCAATACAGGGATTTCATGATATATTTCATACAGTTGTCGTATACTATTTCCTAAAAAAATTTTTATAAACAAAAACTTGTATCACATTTCATATATAAATGAAAGTAAACATGAATACTGTTGATGAAAGTTTATTGATTTTCGAAATCACTTATTCTGCTCTGCTGTCTAAGTTGGACAATTAAATTGATGTTAATCTTACCTATAAATGTATTATAAATATAAATTCGAAAATTATTGTTAATTTCAATCCTCTCTTACACGTTAATTAAAAATTTCTTATTAAAAATATAAAATAATTTAACGCTACTATTAAAAATATACTTGGAAACGTAACACCTTCAGCATGCAGTAATTTTTAATCATTAAAATTTCAATGCTCGTGTGTGCGTCTAAATTCTTATAAACTGGAATAATCGGTAACTTGATACGGCATGGCTGTTTAATTGTGCGTAAAGAGATTATTTATTATTTTAAATCCATATAAATAAACATATAATAAGCCAAAACTTTGCAGAAAACAAATACATTAATTTTTTTTCAAACCTTTAAAGCGTGCCTCAATTTATAAATAAACAAAAATTCCTTCTTCGTAGAGATTATTGTCTGAAATTTGTTTCTGCTGCGATTAGCGATTCTTCCGAAAAAAATAAAGAACAATTTGTGAACATTCACTGTGAGAATATTTTGATATATCTTTCAGTTTCTTTTACAAAAAATATAAAACCAACAAAATATTTGCATAATCTAACTTTTCATAAAAAAAAACGAAATTATAATGGGTCCTTTGGAACAATTCCAATTGTTCACTTTTGAAATTCATTTTTAATAGTTTTTTCTCCATAATTTAATTTGGTAAATTATTTTGTACGCTTTGCATATTACCAACTCCTAATATTTTCATAGTAATCGTTTTTAGATAAATTTCATTGACACTCCCGAAGGGTTTTTTGTTAAGGTATATTAAATACTCTAGTTTGTCGCGTTTCAATAAAACTGCTTTATAAATAAAACGTTCTGAATAGAAAGTTCGGTTATTTTTCTGGATCATTTTTTGATCGGGTGTTTTTTTTAAATCAACTCACATTGTACAGATAATTAACTCTAATATCTATATAAAATAATTACTTCTAATATTTATTATAAAAAAACTAATATGTATTATAAAAAATTACAGAAACTGTTGCAAAAACTGGCATGATCTTATTATGCGGCGAAATTACATCAAAGGCTGTTGTGGATTATCAAAAAGTTGTCCGTGAAACTGTTAAACACATCGGATATGATGATTCTTCAAAGGGTAAGTTCAAATAGAAACGATTTTAATGTACGTATATTGTCTTTTTAAAGAATATTTCAAAGATGGGGGGGAATTTCACCACAATAAAATAATTTAATATATAGAATATCAATTGAAATTTTAAAAATTCATTACTCTTAAACAAACAAAAGGTTTCGATTGGAAAACTTTAAATTTACTTGTTGCCCTTGAACAACAGTCTCCCGATATTGCCAATGGTGTACATGTCGATCGTGAAGAAGAAGATGTTGGCGCCGGTGATCAGGTATTGTTCGCAATCTCCTCTTAAACTGATATACTTCCTTAAAAGTATATGTTTTATGAACGTGTGTTCGTTTTATTTTTGCTCTATTATATTCTGGTTATATATAATCTTATTTTCTACCATTGGTTGGCCCTTCATTGTTTTCATGCAAATTTTAAACTTTTAACTAAGCCATTTGAAACAACTAAGAAGATTTTGAAGCAAATAATTAACTTAGCTGTTATGTGTAGTCGTGAAAAAATAAATTGAAAAAGGAGGAATGCAAAAGAAATTGATTTCTTAACGAAAATTTTCCATATTAACTTAGAACAAATGATGCTATTTTTTGCATTTTATTTATTTCTATTGAATTTATTGCTAATTGGAAACCAATATTTTGAAACGGTTAATACGAAACATTGTTTTTGTTTCTAATTTCACTATAATAAAAAAGGATGCAGTTTAAAATTAAAGTTTCTTTAAATCAACGTATACATTGTTTTAAAAAATATAAAAATATTAAGGTCAAATTAATTTAATTAATTTTACTACAAATTTTCATTGACAAATGTTTTATAAAATTAGGATTTAAAATAAAAAAGTCTCTTTTCCACCATTGTTTGGAAAAGAAAATGTTAATTTAAAAAAACATATGTAATAGATTCTATAGATTTTAATAATACAGTTTTGTTTACATTAGCGCTCTGCATAAAGATATAAAAGAAAAAGCAGAAGCAACATATATTCCTAATAATAGTATTCTCTTCTACTTGAAAAACAATTTTCATGGGATGAATTTTTACGAAAACATTTCGAAGAAACATATTAAAGTATATTTAGTACATTTCATTCATAATTTTCATCTGCAGCATGATATAACAGTTGGTATTCATATATTTATTTGTATGTATAAGATAAGTTAAGGATATTTTTCAGACTACGAACAACATGCAACTACAACGTTGGCTATTGTGATTGTTTACCAAATTTACTATGTTTGTGATTGTCCAAAAAAAAAAAGGAAAAAAAAATTAAATCAATTTATAATTACTTGGGATTATTATAAAATAACATATTAAAATTTTAACAAAATGATAAACTCTCTTACTTGATATTGTTCGAAAGCAGTAAGCTTTTATATTAAAGCATCAATTAATTCTAATTTAACTTTAACAATGGTTTATTAATTTTTATTATTTTGTGTGCCATCTTTCTTTTCAATATTCAAACAACAAAATAAAAAACTAGGCTTCGATTATAAAACTTGCAACGTATTGTTAGCATTGGACCAACAATCGCCCGAAATTGCCGCTGGAGTGCACATTAACCGTTGCGAAGAAGAGATCGGTGCCGGAGATCAGGTGTGCAAAAAAAAAAAAAAAAAAATAAAAGAGATTTTACATAGAATTTATTTAGTTTTCTTTTCAATATATGTACATACATACATGCATATGTATGTTTTTATGTGTATATATGTATATTCCTTAATGCCTTGTAAGCTAAATAATTAGTGTTGAAAATAATTGTTTAATACCTTGTAGATACTTTTAATAATGTTTTTCTTTTGCTAAAGCACACACTCGCACATATCAGTAACCTTATGTTTAATGGTCCACTCAACAAAAAGGCTTGTTATTTCGAAATCAATTCATATTAAATTTTCGATTATATTTGCGAATATATTTTCGGTTCAAAATTATGTTTAGGTTCTTGCGAAAAATAACAAGTTTTTTAATACATTTTTTACAACAATTTTCTGTCTCTACACATTATCATTAGTTTTATTTGGTGTTAGTTGTTTTCATTTAGATTCTTGTGTATTTGAATTTTGTAAAAATATATTTAATTATATTTCCAAATAATGAATTTTGTAGCAAATTTGTTAAACTGTTTTCGTAGATAGTAGTATATTCTCTAAGGATACATGCACACAAACGTAAAGCATATTTTTCATTATCTTGATTTTTTCTAATATTAACTCTATCTTTATCCGACATGCACAAAATTTGTATATTCATTGCTCTCTGTATAAATGCCTGCTTAATGCTTCTTTTTATTCTAATATATTTACACTAATCTTTGTTTATGGTGGATTTGTTATTGCTTTATGATATAAACTGATAATTACAATAATAATATTTTTTAAATTAAATTTAATATCAGGGTATTATGTTTGGTTACGCCACTGATGAAACTGAAGAATGCATGCCGCTGACAGTTGTTTTGGCACACAAGTTAAATGAAAAAATCGCTGAACTTCGTCGATCTGGTGACTTCTGGTGGGCTCGTCCCGATTCTAAAACACAGGTAAGAAATACTTTGAAACGGAAAACGGTAGACATTTTCAATATTGTTGCATTTTGGCTATAAAATATAAAATTCAGCTGATTGCTGTACTTTTATTCCAAAATAATTTGCTGAATTTTAGAATTATATGTCGTCGTATCAAGTCAAATTTAGTTTGTAAATATATCGAGTCTGAGCAAGTGTCATCTACTGCACTCTTTTTATGTGCTCGAAAGAACAACATCTGTGAAAACTCCCTACAAAAGGTTTTGTGAGTTTTAGTCGCAAGTTTATACCTGGCGGTGCATGATGGCATTAATAAAATATTTTTTTTTTTTAAATTATTGGCACTTATATGAGTTTTGTTTTATGTCTTGGCTTCTGATTTGTATCCTTTTCTATCCATACTTTTTAGATTACATGCGAATATTTGTTTGATCAAGGCGCTGCGATACCCAAACGTGTTCACACTGTTGTCGTCTCCTTGCAACACTCTGAAAAGATCACCCTCGAAAAGTTACGATCGGAAGTCATGGAGAAAGTAGTTGAAGTTGTCATTCCCGCCAAATACTTAGACGCCAATACTGTTGTACACATAAATCCCTGCGGTTTATTTGTCATTGGTGGCCCAATGGGTGATGCCGGTTTGACGGGACGTAAAATTATAGTTGATACTTATGGCGGTTGGGGTGCTCATGGTGGTGGTGCCTTTTCTGGTAAGGATTATACGAAAGTCGATAGATCAGCCGCTTATGCTGCTCGCTGGGTGGCAAAATCGTTGGTTAAGGCTGGTTTGTGCAAACGCTGTTTGGTTCAAGTATCATATGCTATTGGTTTGGCAGAACCCCTATCCATAACAGTCTTCGATTACGGCACCTCACACAAGACACAAAAAGAGTTATTGAATATAGTTAAAAATAACTTTGATTTGAGACCTGGCATGATTGTTAAGTAAGATTTTACTAAAATTGGTGTTTTTTTTCCTTTTTAAAACATATATTTTATTTTTTGTTTTTTAATTGTTATAAAGGGATCTCAACTTGAAACATCCCATCTACCAGCGCACAAGTACTTATGGCCATTTCGGCCGTGAAGTTTTTGCTTGGGAACAGGCTAAAACTTTGGACATCAATTGACTAGACGTTGATACACAGCTGCTGCCACAGCCACCATCTGCTAAAAAGTGTAAAACCGCGTAATTTTTAGTTAATAATTTTAAACTTATTTCTTTTTCTTACATTTTATTTTATACACATATATTGTTATTATAATTTATGTTTTGTGTGGAAAAGAAACAGCTGAAAATTTTAAGCTAGAATCAGTAATTAACAATTACAACATCAGCTACAACAAAATCAAGTGTAAAGAGCAATTATTTTGAAATTTTTCAAATGAGAAAGGCATTTCAATTTCTCTTTTTTAATATATTTTATCTTATACGATTTTTTAACATAAAATTAAATTTAGCTTTAGTTACCGAAATTGAAAAGAATCTAAACAAGTAGAAAATTTAATTAAAAATAGAAAAAATGTTCAACAAAATGTAGCGTTTAAATGTTAGAAAATAAAGTTGTATAACAAATAAACGCAAACCAGTATAAACAAAACAATACCACTTATAACAATAGACGAAATATCTTCCGTAATTTATTATATGCATTAAATTTTCTCTTATACACTTTCTCAAGAAATATACAACGAACAAGCATATTATTTGGCTTGTAATTTATAATATTTTTTGTAATTTTATGTGCTTCTGTTGTTTTAATTTTCTTAAATTTGTACCAAAATAAAGCAAAATTTTTGTAATAATTTCGTTAAAACATTTTAAAATACAAATTAAATTGTAATGCTATTTGAGTGTGTATCACATCATCTCATATTTATATCTTTTTTTATTATCTACTGCATATATAAGTCTTATGTTCTTAATTAAGAATATTTAAAATAAAAATAAACAAAACAACATGTAAACACTGTTGCAAGATTTTCTGATCTATCGGTTCATTGCCGATCTATATTTTTGTGTATATTAAAAACAAAGTCTGACATAAGTTTTTAAGTTTTTTAAATTGAAAAAAAGCATAATCCTAATAAATCAAAACCTTTATACCATTAATTTGTTAATTCATATATATTAAATTAATAAGTGACTTTATAGCAAGTAGAAATAAATTTAAAAGTAAATCGAACTTTTTCTGAAATAGAAGAAATCGGTTGCAGCTTTGAAATTTTTAGCAATAACTGTCAAGAAATTATAAATCTTGTTTGTAAAGCTGCTAAGTAAGAATAAGTTCAAGTTGCTCTTACGCCTTAAAAATAAATTTTATAGTCTAGTTGTTGCTTGCTCCGCTAAAAGAATATGAAAGTATGTATATGATTATAATTTGTGTTATATATATTTTAAATGAAGCAAAACAAGACATAAGGAACAGTCACACTTATCAAATATTTGCCCTAAACAGCATAACCAATATGTACTAACGAAAAATATTTCGATTAAGATAAATTCTTATTAAGTAAAACAGATTCATACATAACAAATAGACAGTGGCATAGAATCAATATTATTGGAAACCGTTTCACTCAATCAACGCTTGTCTGAAGTAAAAGGTTTTCCAGTCGTCTTTAGTGGTTACGCCTATTAGTGCAAATATTTGACAAACGTGAACACACCTGTAAAATGTGTCGAATATCTTATTGATTTTATTTAGCATTAAAATTGTCTGGCTACAGTGTTTATTCAATTTTAAAACCAACTGTATGTATTTTGTATTAAGTCTTTCTCCTTAAAACAACAGTAAATATCTAGTAATAATTCCAGGTGAAACTATGAAATCATAACATCAACCAATTCATAATTCCCAATCTGCGTTTCGTTCAAATAGTTTCAACTGGTAATATTGTATTTAGGTAAAAACAAAATTAAGCAAAGAAAAAACATAAAATTTTATTAAGTAAATAAGAAGAAAATTATGTATGCGTGTGTAAAAACTTATTCCCCTTATTCTGTAACTTTGACTACTTTTAATGAATTGACTACTTATAATAAATTTCAGAGAGACTAGATAGAGATAGTCAGTATCTGTGAATTGTTGTTCACAACGAGTACATAAGTGTCATATATTTGATAAAGTCTTCACGTGATCTTAACAACTAGTTACTGACTAAAGGGGATTATGTTTTAAAGATGAACGTAATTGCTGTAATTAAACAATTAATAACAACCACATGTTCATATGTATGAGAAATATTGAAATAGTCTAAAAATATCAAAATTATATTAAAAAAGATAAATAAAAAGTATAAGATAAACCATGGCGAAGAGATTTTGTAAAATTTTTAAAGAAGTATGGCAACCATTCATTTATTTTAATAATAAAAAAAAATTATAATAAATAATATAATGCCCTTCAGAAAGCTAACTCGAGAACAATTTTTTATTCAGAAATGGAGGGTAGCAATAAAATAAAAGCTTGCTGTCGCGTAATTATTCTTTGGTTTGGACATTGGATATTGCATTTTCTAAACTAAAAGCGAATGTTCTCTAGGAGCGAAAGATATTTATGTTGCTAACTGATTCTTATTATAAAATAGAACACCTTAAATTGTATCAAACTTACTTGCAGTTTATGAAACTAAATATGATATGAAGAATACTTATGCGTGTCCAACGCTCATTAACATACTTTTCTTTAAAGCATTCTGTAAGTCGTCCTTCCCCATCGTACGATATTCGCAAATTCTATTCCTACAATTATGCTTATCAAATATAAAAACCAGAATATTACAACATGTCTGTGTCCCTTAAATGGTGCTGTTACACACTATACACATTCCGTTTTCGAACGGAACCAGATCTTGTGCCACTGCTGACAGGGTTTGTACATTGGCTAAAGTACAACTAAATAATTGAACAAACTTGTTAAAGGATGGTTTTTGTATTAAATAAGTGAACGTGCTATTAAATACACCTTTTTATTTGTGCGTGATGATAAAATAAGTCTAACTAGCGGAGATGCTGGCCTCTTCGAAATTAACGTAAAGCATTAAACACATTCAGTACAGTAGACCACAACCTGTAATAAATGAGCGTATATGAGAATAATTATTTTCACTGCAACACGGCTACTGGTTAGAGCTGTACCGAACTGAATCAAACGCTCTCAAACGCTAATTTTTGACAAGAACCACCAATCAAACCCATGTAATTTAAATGGGTTTGATTAGAGGTTCTTGTCAAAAACGAGTTCGGTTTTTGTAGTTGCAATTCAATTAAACTAATAACGACAACAGGCTACAGCCTACAACTTATCATATATAGAATACATGTGCGTATATACGAATGATTATTTTTACTATGACAGGCAACACGGCTACTGGTTGTTGCCCATGCTGTTTTGTGGTTGTAGTCAAATTAAACTAGTTTCCATTTGGGTGAGCGACAATGAGTAGATGCATTCTTGCCAGTATAATACAAATAAATTCAGTTAATGTAATCTTGAAAATATATTATTTTATTATACAGAAAGAAACAACAAACTGTATTTCCAAGCTAATGAAATGATTTCTCGACACATATTGTGGACTTTAAATATATTTTATTAAAATAACACTATTTAAGAGTATTACATATACGAAAGCGGCTACACTGGTTCAGCTACAAACAACAACTCATGGTTATTGATTTGGTGGTGTCGTTCTAAAAATAATTAAATAGCTGACTACGAGGCGACGATTGTAGCCAACGGCTTTTGTAGTCGGTGTTCGTGTAGCCTGCTGTCGTTATTGTGTTAAAAGCTTAAGGCATTAAACACAATAACGACAACAGGCTACAGACTACAACGTGTCAAATATAGAATACATGTGTGTATATGAGAATGATTATTTTTACTACGACTACTGGTTGTTGTCCATGCTATTTTTGTAGTGGAAGTCCAATTAAATTAATTTCTATTTTGGTGACCGACAATGAGTAAATACAATGTTGCCAGTATAATACAAATAAATTCAACTATTGTAAACTTGAAAATATACTGTTTTATTATACAAAAAGAAACAACAAACTATACTTCCAAGCTAATGAAATGATTTCTCGACACATATTGTGGACTTTAAATATATTTTATTGGAATAACACTATTTAAGACTATTACATATATGAAAGCGGCTACACTGGCGTGCGAAGAGAATTCTACTGCAAACAACAACACATGGTTATTGATTTGGTGGTGTCGTTCTAAAAATAATTAAATAGCTGAATACGAGGCGACGATTGTAGCCAACGTATTTTGTTGTTGGGGTTCGTGTAGCATGCTGTAGTTATTGTGTTTAATGCTTCACTCCGTGATACTACAATATTGATATTTTTCTATTTATCTCTTGAAAGAAATCCCTAAAATTCTTTTCATTAGATAACATAAAAAAAAGAACCCAAATTGCGACTATACTCAAGGTAGTCAATAGAGTTAACTACCCTACTGTCTTTAATGAGTTTCTGCGCCCTCTCCTGCAGGCGGTCGAGTGACTTCAAAATATACTTTGAAGCACTGGCCCGTACATGGGACTTGTATTCCATTTTCAGTCGAATGTGGGTGGTATAAAAAGAAAGTACATCAGATGGAGTGAAGTATGTCTTACACCGCCTCAAATAGCGAAGGCAATTTTATGCTTCTTTTAAAACATGAAAAAATGTGTTTTCGCTCTGGACTTTCTTACCAAGAACATCAATAGCTTCTGACTTCTCAGTACCTATACCACCCACGGTTACAAATGAAGCACGGTGGTCGAGCTTGAGTCAGTGTGTAAGGAAGCAGTATTTTGTCTTGTTGGCCTTAGAGTTGGTCCTATTCCTGCGGCTCCATTCAAGTATTTAATCAAACTCACCGTTGAGTGCATTCATATATTTCCTCGCCGTCTCGATCTCTGGCAATGCCGGCCAGGGATTAGACTCATTTGAATGACATAAAATGATTAAACTGTCATTCAGGTGTATCAAAAATAGTAAAGGAGAAAGAGCAGCGCCTTGAAACTATATAATTGCAGTAGGATATCGGTCGATGGTAACATTTAATATAAAATCAGATACTAAAAACTGTTTTTATTTTAAATGCTGCTTATGCGATCGTGCGATAACTTGCGTTAAGTAGGCAATAAATGGGTGTTTTTTTTTTGGTGTTTTATATATATTTTTTTCATATAAAATTATTTCAATGTAATACTATGATTCTAATCGACAGTAACATTTTTTCACTTATTTTCTAAAATGTGGCGGTTTGGAAAAGTTTTGAAACAGAAATTACTTTTCGTGAGGCATGTTGGATTCATTTAAAATAAATTCCTAATTTTGAAATGGCAAAATGTTACCATTTTCTGTTAAAAAGTGTTAAAAATGTTGCATTTTTTTCTAGAAAAGAAATCGACATAACATTTTCTTTAACCTGGCCAAATCTGTTCCTTTAAGTAAAACTGTCATTTGAAAACAAAGAATTTATTCGAAATTCATTGAACATCCGTTACGAAAATCTATTGCTTTTTAAAACTCCTCCAAACTGTTCTTTTTTTTAGAAAACAACTGAAAAAAGGCAACATTTTTTCGAGAAAAGAAAACGCCATAAGAAACTAAAAGTTATTCAACTACAACATCACCGAACATGCAAACTTTTGTAATAATAATTCTTCCATAAGATTTAAGTTCATTATCTGATTTTAATAAATTTTTTCTTCCCATTTACATCGACAGCATTTAATATTCAGTTAACTTATCCATGCTTTACATTAACAGTTTTTGCAATAATCCCGATATAAAAACAAAGTTTACATGCTGCCGGTAATTATTTAAAGAATCACATTTAAAGGAAAACTACTGGGCCACAAAAGAGAAAAACAAGTTTATAAAGTAAGTTATCGGCCATATAAAATCATTGAAATATTTTTTTTTATTCGCGCAAATGAAATCGAAAGTGTAGTGTGATGCTAGTGTACGTGTTTTATAGGTTTAGACCATCCGCTTGGAAATGCAAGTAACGTTTTGCTTAATATAAAATGAATTTTTTTTAAATTTTTATTTCAACTCAACAGTAAAACAAAGTTCAATCATCATAATGATGTTCCCTGTGACGTAGTGCGGTTAAGAGAATGTTTTTTTTTATTAATAAAAAAAGTCAAATAAATTGCAAACCGCACTTAGTGCAGAAGCTTGTGTGCGCTACTTTCAAAAATAAGAACATTTAACTAGAACGTGTCTGTATTGAGATGTACTCACATATCTGAAGGTACATGGATTTCCTTATATCTGTTTCTGTTAATATCATGATCATTGCAGTCATTAGCTTTTGTCTTTTATTGTTATTCAGCCAGTTTTTATTTTCATTTAAGGAACTGTTTGTTTCGTGAAGGGAATTGTTCTTATAAATTTTTGTTCTAAATCGTTTGCAGCATCAGTTGTACACAGGATATTCGTCAGTTCAGTTCGCTCGAAATGAAAAATCATAAAACTATGATGTTCAATTTGTGCCTGGTGATCGTAGTGAATATAGTGATAATGAAATGCAGTGGTTAGTGTTGGTTGAAAAGATATTTAAAAATTAATGGATTTGAATTTGTAACAAACTCAACATCAGAAACCAGTGCTATTTTAAAATAAATTTATTTCAGTTTTTTTTAAAGTTCAAACTTCAGTCCCGATATTCATGTAAAAAAATTTATTTAAAAAAGTTTTATACGACAAATTTTTAATGAACATAAGTATTAAACACAATAACGACAGCAGACTACTGACTACAACTTGTCAAAAATAGAATTCATGTGGGTATATGAGAATGATTATTTTTACTATTACAGACCACACGGCTACGGGTTGTTGTCCATGTTGTTTTTGTAGTTGTAGCCAAATTAAACTAATTTCTATTTTGGTGAGCGATAATTAGTAGATGCAATGTTGCCAGCACGACATAAATAAATTCAATTATTGGAAACTTAAATATGTATTGTTTTATATTACAAAAAGAAACAACAAACTATATTTCCAAGCTAATGAAATGATTTCTTGTTATATACTGTGGACTTTATATATATTTTATTCGAATAACACTATTTAAGAGTATTACATATACGAAAGCGGCTACACTGGCTCAGCTACAAACAACAACTTGATTTGGTGGTGTCGTTCTAAAAATAATTCAGTAGCTGACTACGAGGAGACGATTGTAGCCAACTACGGTTGTAGTCGGTGTTCGTGTAGCCGGCTGTCGTTGTTGTGTTTAATGCTATATACATATTAAACTAGTTTTAAATATTATGAATATGGGATTACATTTTTTTAATTCCTTAAATTATAAAACACTTAATATACTCGCGTATTTATTCATGAAAAATATTATTAAAATGGAGTACCTGGAATACTTTGTGAAGGGGAAACAAAATCAAAAGACTTAGGATACAAACCTTGTTTAGCAAATTAATTAGAGAGAATCCTACACGAAGAAATACTTCAATTGTCAATAATTAAAGTTAATCAGTTCCACAACTTAGGCAATGTAATATTACAACGATCTTTACGTAATATTTCCACGTCAAGGATCGTGCGTCAAGTGAGTTCTTTTACAGGTATCGAAGTTGACAATGCCTCTGTATGTGTGCTTTATTTTTAAAGCTTTGGCTTGTATTAAACGTTGTAGACGATCCTTGTATATTGTGCAAACTTTGTGATAAAGTCGTGGTTGAGATCAAAAAATTTAGTACGCTTTTCATTCATTTTGTGGTTAGGTCGCAGTCATTGTTCAGTGTTTTCTGAGGAAGCTGATCCTGATGAGAATCAGCATCTCAATCGTGAGCCATGATCATTCTCTTTTTAAAGGATTTTTCATAAAGGATAGACTTATGAATAATAACTAAAATCATGCCAACATTGATGATGTCTTTATTAATTTAATGCTTTAATAAATGATATATATAAAATCTTTAGAGTGAAGAAGGCCCCAATGCCATTATGCAAATATCGTTGTATACTGCAAGAGGCAGCGTTTGGTGAACTAGTGGAATGATTGTTGAGGGCTAGCATTCTATAAAAGTAGGACTATAAAAGAGAGGGGATCGCATCTGGGGAATATGTGGTGAAAGTTAGGAAGAAATAATTGTGGTAGACAAGTTCCTTAATTTATTTTTACTTCAGTGGAAGGTATGTTTTATACAGACTTATGATCACAGCATGAACCCTACTCATGCCATGAATTGTGCTACAACCAATTCTTTATATACGCATCCTTCTTCATCAACATAGTTGCGGTACAATGCAGTGCATCAGTAGAGTCCATATCCTGACTACTTATTTAAGTAAGAAAAAAAGAAAAACGTAAGAATATATAAAAGGAAAAGTGATCAGCGAGTTCTTGTTATGACTTTGATATTCGTTTTAAGCTTCTCACTTATAAAAGTGGAAGTTTAAAATATATATCTTTAGTTATGATATTAATTAAGCTTATGGCTTATGGTTTTTTATAAAATTATATTTAGTCTAATTTTTAGTCGACATTTCGTTAAAAGCTTCTTAACATCTTCAGGAAATAAAAATTATAATTTTTATTTCCTGAAGCTGTTAACGAAATATCGAATAAAAATTAGACTAAATATAAATTAATAAAAAACTACCATAAGCTTATAATAATATTATAATAAACTGATAAGGTCAATAGAGATAAATCAACAATATCTTTAATTATTCTAAGAAATGTTGGGTAAAGGTTCCCTGATGGTCTACATTAGCCCCATTTAAAAAAAAGTTATTTATATAATTGAAATGTAAAAACAAAAACTATGCACGCCTTTAATATCTTCAGGCTCTGCCAATAAAAATTAAAGAATAATATCAAAATCAATTGTATTGAATCGTTATTGAATCGTTAATTAATTTTCCATAATTGCACCTCATCATCACATATTTTTTTCCCCCCCTCTCTTATTCATAAAGCGTACAACAAGAATTATTTCAAAAACCAGTTGGGCTACTGTGAACCTTTAACGGTGGAATTTATAGCGGGTCTAGTTACAAAAGAGGCACGTCAAATATTGGATCCCCGTTTACGGCCACACAACAAACAATTACGTTTTGATTTATATACGAGACAAAATCCATACGAAAAGCAAATGCTGTATACTGGCCAACAGGATACGCTGATAACATCCAACTTTAATATCAAGTGGCCCGTCAGGTAAGTACGAGTTTGTTAATGTTTAAAAGAAAAAAAAAATATAAAAAACTGTGCTCAGACAAAGGAAGCATTTGCAAGTGTTAATTTTACAGTTTTAGCAAATAAAAGCTGTTGTGTGTGTGCGTGTGTATGTGTATGTGAATCATAGGAATTGTTAAAACAAATGAAAATTAATTTTACTTGTTATTTGTGCTTGTTATTGCTGTTAGCAGGCTTTTAAATATTTTCACGATACAATGAACTTGACTATCTGTTTAACTTTTTTTTGTTAAGGTCGCCATAAATGTTTGCATTCGCTTGCATTTGTTTTTGTAATTGCAATTGCTAAATTTTATAAGGCACTGCAACTGAAATCGACAAACGGCTGACCTTGAATATTTACGAATTTGATAAAATTTGAGATGACTAGTGTTGTTTACGCTGAAATAATTCTCATTAAAAGTTTTTGTTTCAGGATATCGTTAAAGTTTTTATATTAAAGTGAAATGTTGAGTGAATGGGCAAGTAATAATCCTTATTCTATAACTATTTGTCGACGTGACGTCAAGACAATATTACAAATGCGACACTTAATTACTGCCTTTGCACAAAAACTAATTATGAGTACTACTTCGGAGGGATGGGAGCAAACTGTAGAGTCTCAGATATAGCAGGAGAATGTTAGAAATTAATAATTGCTGGTGAAAAGGACAACAGAAGCATTCCGTATTATCTTAACGTGATGTCAAGAAATGGTTACGAAACAAGGGGCCCAGCTTTCCATAATCATACGACATTCGGTGCTCAAAGAACTCGTAAATTTTTTTAAGAGGTATAAAACTTTAAGTTGACTAATTTGGCAAAGGTGACCACTGTAGAGCACTGATTACTGACATTTTAGTTCATTAATTGCACAACAATAAGTGTGTTCGTTTACCCCAAAATTTGCCCAAATTTGTACAAATTTGTACTGGATTTTACTGAAAAAGTAAACAAACACACCTAATGATGTGAAGGAGTTGTAGTTTCCACATGTCACAATTATTATTTTAAAGAAAAGTTTAGTAGCCGCACAGTTTCATGTTTCGGACTCGTGAACTGGCCTCCAAGAATATATTTTGTGGGGATATGTGAAGTTATTAGTCTACCTCGATAAGCTCAAAGTGATTCGATACTAGAAGGACAATATTTGCCTCGTTGTATGGCCACATATGCTGGCAAAAGTCAGCGAAAAAAAAAATCATCAGTCATATGCCAGAGATCATATGTAAATTATAATGCCAGAGGATTATATTTCGAAGTAATGCATGTCAATATAAGCAATTTATGTTAGTTTTATTAAATTTCGAGGTTATATACCTCTATAAAAACACCCTTTATATGTATACTAAAGTAGTTATAAGAGTAGTACACAATATAATTTGCTTATGACCAGCAGTCCTACATTTTTCTGATAAACTTAATATTAAGTGCTCTAAAATATACTGAAAGTCAATCGAATTTATATATAAATTATATAGGGTGTTTTTTATAGAGTGATACAACTTTGAGTTGGCATCACTGCTTTATTTGACTACCCATTTAACACCTGATAGTTATTTTTTGTTTAGTTTGCTGTGACATTTTATTATAAATCGACTTACACCAGAGCAATGCATGCAAATTGTGGACATTTTTAATCAAAATAATGGTTCTGTTCGTCAAACTTATCGCCCATTCAAAATTTTATTTTCCGATGAAGCCCATTTTTGGTTGAATGGGTACATAAATAAACAGAATTGCGGCATTTGGAGTGAGAAGAATCCACAAGCTTTTGTCGAAACACCATTTTACATTCACAGAAAATTACTGTTTGGTGCGCTTTATGGGCTGGCGGAGTCATTGGCCCATATGTCTTCAAAAACGATGATGGTCAGAATGTTACTGTTTGTGAAAATTGGTGTTCCAGATTGTGCCTTGTACTCGCCAGCCGTGGCTGACACATGGTCGAAATCATATTTAAACATTAAGTCATTAAATTTTCTTATTCAAAAAGACCGTTTTATTAATATCAAAAATATATTACTATGTTTTATTATGATTTAAACTTGTATCACTCTATAAAAAATACCCTATACAAAACTTTTATAAATATTTCCAGATTGTCTCAAACTGCCGTGTATCTACAACTTCATAATCAATGAAACTAATCCTTGTTTTATCCTTTATTTTCCAGAATTTCATTTCATGGCTGGAATGGGCAGACAAGAACCTGTTCGAGTGCTGCCATTAAAGATGCCTACTTGGAGAAAGGAGACTTTAATGTCATACTGGTTGATTGGAGTGATTATTCTTTGGATATTAACTATTTGCGTGTGGTAAATGAAATTTTCGAAATCGCGCGAAAAGTCAATGAGTTCACACGGTTTCTGTATGAAACAACAAAAGTGCCTTTCAAGGACATGTATTTAATTGGCCACAGTTATGGCAGTCATATAGCCGGCATAGCTGGGAAACTTCTGAGGCCAGAGAAATATGGTGTTATTTATGCCCTGGATACATCGGGACCCATACACTCTGCATTGAATGATAATTGGCGCCTGACATCGTCGGATGCCATTTATGTTGAATCAATACAAACGGATACTGCACTTTTTGGTTTTCGTGGCAGCAGTTTAGGTCATGCTTCGTTTTTTCCCAACTGGGGCTTGGGTCAGCCACATTGTCCAAATGTTACCGTTATGGAGCCAGACTTTACGTGTGATCATTTTGGCGCTTTATATTATTTTGTTGAATCGATACGTCGTGATCGGGCATTCGGTGCGATACAATGTAAAAGTTATGAAAGTATTGTGCAACAGAAATGTAATTGTGGTGCAGAGATTAAGTATTGCCCGGCCCAGGTGTTTATGGGCGGCGAACCGGCTCAGCCTAAGAGGGGCATTTATTATTTAAGTACGAATAAAAAGCAGCCGTTTGGTTATGGTGAAGTTTGTAAAATGAAGAGGGCCATTGAGTCCACGATTGTAAGAATTACAAATTAATTTAGATACGGAAAAATATTTAGGAAGGTGCATGTAGATCTTTTTTAAAACGAGTACTCTTTCTTTTGAACTTTAAAGTTTTTGTTATTAGATTTGGTTAATAATCAATAAGCTGTTATTCGTATTAAATTAAATTTAATTTGTTCGAAAAGTTTTGGAAATTCAGAAAGACATTTTAAATATTTGAAAACAAAAGGTTAACACTAGTTTTTTAATATTTAACATGCACAGTAGAGAAGAATAGCTGTTTTCGAAAGCCGCTACACTTTTATTATCAGAACTTATGTGTATTTTTCTTTATAACCACTTTTTGACATGTAGTTTACACTTTTACTACTCTTTTTATATATTTATTAATTAAAATCTATTATTTATTTTGATGTGATTGAAGCTGATCTTTTTATAGGGTATTTTTTTTGGAGGTGAGATATAGAACTTTTATATGGAATAGAGTAAAGATGACATTTTTAAATTGATATAAAATTTACTATATAACCTTCTGGTCTTACAATTTATATATGAACTTTGACACAGTCACGCCTGCCTCGGGCGTAATTTAATCTGCAGGTCCAATTTTCGATTACTTTCTTCAATGGTAATATCGCGACAAATGTTATCCTCCAAAGCGTCAATCGTTTCGGACTTATCGGGGCAGACTAGCGAGTTTGTAAAGCCCCATTAATCGAATTAATTGCTCTGATAGATGGTTATTTTGACCATAAAATAGTCGAAATGCGCGATACGTATTTCGACGAGAACAGTGATTTTCATTAATTGATTTGCACGATTTGGAAGCGTTGTTCAGCAGTCAGTCTAGTCATGTTGAAATGCTAAGCCATACTAAACATAAATCACTTAATACTCGACAAAATGGCTGTCAAAATGCCTCTATAAAAGCACCCTTTACTTGCATGAACAATAACAGGCATATGAATTGTCTCAGATCACAATAAATAAATACTCATTTGAAATATGCAAGCTGGAATATGTTTATTATAAGTGAACGATCATATTCAAAAATTTAAGATCCGCTTGATGCTACCTTTCCAAGTGTCAATTATGGACTGACTAGCTGACTGCTGTTTTTCCTACCTCCTGATTTATAATAAATAAAATTTTAGATTCTGCTTCATCAGCAATTGATCCTCCTTTACAGCATCCTTCAGCCAGTTTGACTTTAATTTTAAGATTTTTTCTTTTCTTTTTGAAATATGAATGGAAAACTTACCCTAAGAAATATTTCTCTCAAGCTTTTTATATAAATTTAATATTATTTTCCTTTTATTTCCTTAATGCAGTAAAAAAAAGGCTTAAAATTAGTATCACCATTTTTCATTAAAATTTAATAAATATACAATTAATTGCTTCCCCTCTATTTACTTAATCGATTAATATTTATAAGAAGTAAAACTAAAGTATTTAACCATAATATGATGAATATACTGCAGCAAACGATTCGATCCATTTGAAGCTGATAGACGATGTTTTATCAGTATAAAAGCGGCTATACTAAAGACTATATAAAATGTCGCCAGATATGCCACCGAGGTCCAGTAATCAATATCATCGAAACCCAAAACCATGAGCAGGAAATTGGCTTTTTTGTACACACAAAACATTTCGGTTTGTGGACATATTGTATCGGCTCGCTCGTAACCATAAAGAGTCTCTACCAGACCCTCCAAACTATGACGCAGATAACTGAATTTCATGAAGATTTTCACCAGAAGTGGTATTTCGACATCCTTGCCATAGCCCATGCCATAAAAGGAGAGTAAAATTAATGGGCAGGCCATAACAGGACCCATGAACATGGCATTCTGCAGATGAAAAGAGAGAATTTTATAGAATTTTACGTTTTATTTAAGTAAATCAATTTCGTTATTTTATACTCACAACTAAACTTAGTCTGGATGCTATTAACATGCCCAGACTATCCGAAATTTGTGCTGTTAGTATGGCAATTAAAAACAGCATAGCAAAGCGAAACAGTTCCAAGGGCTGGCTGGACAGAACGTAGACCATGGATAAGTATATGAAAGCCATGACAAACATAAACGGAAATTTCGATGTTATGCTGGCCAAATAATATGCGCTTAAGTTATACCACTGATTGAAATACTCGCGTTTTAATAACTTCATTTCTGAAGGAACTACAATTATAACAAATTTAATTGTTTAAGCTGATTTTTATAATTCATATAAAACTTACACTGCAGCAGTACCGGCATTAATGGCAAATACAAATAGCCAATCACTATGGTGAAGACGAAACCGAAATTGAATAACGCCTTGGAAGCATCATTGCCTACACCAAAAAACAAGCCGCCTACTAGTAGACCCAGGCATATATTCATATAAAATTTCAATTTTATATAAGCCTTATCTCGCCACATCTTCACAACCATACGATGTACAAGTAATTTGTATTGCATCCACCAGCTAGTTGTCGATTTCAACTTGGCCACATCAATATCCAATTGAAAATGTTCCATTTCATCAAACGATGATGCACCCGAAGTGGTATCTGATTTAGTAGACGACACAGATTTTGGATGCTTACTTCCATTGTGCGGTTGCCAACGGGTAACTTTGCCGTTTTCTATTGCTTTCACCATGTGATTCTGGTAGTCGCCGTATTCTCGACAGGCCACTTCAATAACTGGAAAGAGAGTGCGTAAAGTAATATGTTTATTTATATAATTTCATAATACGATAAGTTAAATATTTACTAAAACAACTACAGAACGCCTGCTACAAAAATTTATTCCCCAAGAACTGATTTATTGGTTTTAGCCATATTGAGCCTAGTTGGGATTAATTTTGATGCTGAAAAACTTATGCTCGATTCTTTTCTAGGAAAAAATTCTAAGCTTTTTACATTTTTTAATAGAATATGGAAACATTCTGGCTTTTGAAAACATAGAACTTATTAGAAACTAATTCCACATGTTTTACAAAAAAATTTTGTGTTCTAAAACATATTGCATGTTTTCTAAAAAAGAAAATCGCATTTTTATATAAAACTAAGACTTGATTTAAAATCGTACATGGACAATTTTAGGGACTGTGTGCATCATGAATTGCCCCAACTGCCTGCCACTCATGCCTTTAAATTTCTATTTGAAATCTCTCCTGGCATTTACGGAAAAAAAAATTAAGTCGGCTTTTGCTTATACTTTCTCAGTAGTGGAACAGATTTCCTTTAATATATTAAATTGAATTCAGATTCATAGGCTAATTGTTCGAACTTGATTTAAATCTCAGAAAGACATGACGATAAATATTCCAAGGCACAAAGGACTAGCAACATCAGTTTTATTCAACTTACACAGCAGAGCAGAACAGCTGTTTTCGAAAGTCGCAACACTTCCATTATCAGTTCTCATGTGTATATTGTGTTTGTCACCACTTTTTAGGTGGCTTAGTTGAATGTGATAACAGTTTTCTATTTACACAAATTTCATTGTGAAAAAGAATCCGAGAACTGTATCAACCTGATGTTAACACGTTTTTGTTTTAATACCCGTGTTACCGTTTGATTATTTTCTTCCTGTCCCATTTTCTGAATTTTTTTGTTCCATCATAACTAAATCAAACTTTTTTAGTTTAAATTTTATACTTAAGTACATGTGAACGTTTCCTTTATATATTTCATACGCAAGCTTTTATATCATATATTATTTTTTCCTATTTATTTTATATATAAATATTTTGTTGTTGTTTAATTTTATCTTCTATATTTAAGTGAGATTCCTTAACTCTTCGCAATCATAACTAAAACTTTTCCAACTGGTTTTCTTATATAAAAACTTTGAAAATTATTAAACTGAAAATATATAAAAATGTCTATCAAAAGCTACGTTCACATCTATCAAATATTTTAGAAAATAAACGTAACCAATATTGTTTGTCAAACGTTCCTTAAAACATTGAGTATTTATACCCCACAAATGAAATGATAAAAAATAATACAGATTATATATTGAATTCTTTACCAACTAGACAAGTGCTCATATTGAAAATATTTTCCTAAAATTAGAAACATCAAACCAGAAATTTTTGGTTACTTTTATTCCGCCAAATATTTGATAGATGAGAAAGTAGTTAAATAAATATTTCTGAACCCTGAATATATCAGATAAATTTAATAAAATGTAAAATACTTTTAAAACAAAGGGTATTTTTTAAAGAGGTATACGACTTGAAGTTGGGAACACTTTTTAACTGGCTCCCATTTTCTTAGTTGTCCAGTTTAGTTTTGCATATCAATATAAATAGACTGACGCGTGAGCAACGTTTCCGAATTGGTCCCAAAGATTGCCTTTGATCCTGATTTTCAGAAGCAACTTTTATTTAACGATGAAATTCACTTGTGATGATGATGCGCAAGCGTATGTTGAGCTTCTAGAAAAGTTTATGGGATGGTAAAATCATTGACGTGAACTTCTTTAAAAGAGATGTTGGCCTGAGCATTACAGTCAATTGTGACCGCTATAGAGGCTTGACTACTGACTTTTTCGTTCATGAATTAAACAACTATGATGTGTAGAAGCTGAGACTTCAACAAGACGTTGCAACATGTTAAAGAGCTCATGCCCTAATTGATTTATTTATAAAAAAGTTTGGTAACTAAATAGTTTCGCTTATGAATTGGACTCCAAAATCGTGCCATTTACTGCGGATAGAATAACTTCTATAGGGATATATGAAATCGCTAGTCTACGCCAATAAGCCCGAAGCGATTCATTTCTTTGCGGACAACATTTGCGGCCACAATCCTTCGAATAAAGTAAATTTCACGTCAATTAAAAACAATCATCTTTGTTTTATTCCATTTTAAAATTCTATGCCTTTATAAAAAATAATTTTTATAGGCATAAAACTAATGCACCTTAATAACACTGCACTTCTAATGATAACAATAATAATAATAATATTAATAATAAATTATTATCATATCCTTGACCCACACTGTACAACACACTTTTGCTTAATGTTAACTATAAGTATCCAATAAATTAAAAAAACGCAAACGTATTATAAGTAGAGCACCTGTGAAAAGTGTTACATCGTAGATTTGTATTATTAAAAGCAGCTTGAAATGTGAACGTAATTATATTAATTAAATCTATAATTAAAAGATTTAATGCTATTAAATTCTAATAAAGAACGGATAGCTGGGTTTCGAATTGACTGATAATTAACATGAAATTGCATGCCGAGCGATAAAGGTAATTAGAGCAAATTAGAAATAGATTACAAATATATCGTGGACTAATTGTGTTTATTTAATAATGAAATCCATTATTATAATGATATCAAATAAAAATATATTTTTCACTTACTGAAATCTGCTGGATTATAAGTAACTGGGCATACCGGTGCAATCTCCTTCAAATACGGCACAATATTTCCCACACTGCCCTGATATACACACTCGCCTTCGGCCAGTACATAAACTTTGTCAAACATTTCGAACAGCTTGGCAGGTGGTGTATGTATTGAGCAGATAATTGTGCGTCCCGCATGTGCCAAATGCTGTAAAAGTTGGATACACTGAGTACAGGAGAGATCATCAAGTCCCCTTTTTGAAAAGGAAATTTTTAGATATAAAATTTTAAAATCAATGTGCAGAAGCTTACGTCGTTGGTTCGTCTAGAAATAATACAGGCGGATTGTTAACTAATTCTAAGGCCACACATAAACGTTTACGCTCTCCTCCCGATAAACGAAGAGCCTTCGTGTTGGCAGCATTTTTTAATCTTAACATATTAAGTATTTCCTCGATTACTTCAAGTTTCTGTGATTTCGTTAAATCGTTGCCCAATTTTAAGTTGGCGGCTAACATCATAGATTCCATAACGGTAAAATGCGGATCTATGACATCATTTTGCATGATGTAGCGTGACATTTTGCGAAACATTTTTAGGTCACGTGGCGTATGATTTATATTTATGTCACCAACAAAATTGTTGCTTCTGAAAATAGAATATTTAATATTTTATTAAAATTAAGATATCTGTTGCTGAGTTTGATTTAGCAATTTATGTGATTGTTATCAGTCTGTTGGAAAGTTGTGTAATTAATACGAAGAAGGGAAAAGAGGGATCTCCGTAAGGCGATAAAAAAGAGAAAAAAATGGAATATATGGAGTATTAATCCTCAGAATTGGAGAATTTCGTACTGATCAATAGTAAGTTATTTTAAAAATAAATATAGGAAATTTTTATATCGAATTTTTATTAAATCATTGATTAAAAGTGATATTCCGGATGAATAAAGAAAACACTGATGAGATGGCGTAGCGGCCCCGCTCTCAGTACTGATCCGTTCTTTTAGTTTGATGATTATAAAAGCATACTCAAAATATTATACTCTTAATAAAATTTGAATTTCAACAAATTTAAAAAATAGTTTACCGATGGCATATTTGAACTCAGAGCCTGTTAAATAAATTTCAAATTAGTAATTTACGTCCTGTTCGCAGATATCGCGAGCTGTCGTTCATCCGAATTTATGACTTATAAAACCAAAACATATTTTAAAAATTGTTTTTGTTTTAAATGTTATCTATTCAATTGAACGACAACTTGCGACAGCGGCGAATAGCTCTCTCTTTCTCTCTCTTTTTGAATCTTGATTAAATTCAATATAAAAGTTCTTGATTTAATTTAATCTGGCAGCATTTGAAATTTCTCATATTTTCCTTATTTTAAATCTCCTAAAGGATAATTGGACTTCGATTTTTGGTGAGGTCAGCCGAGTGAAAGCTGACGACTCTGGGTCAACCAGTACACAGTATAACTCATATTATCAATTAACGTACAATATTCTTTTTGTTAGTCTGCTAAAAATAAATTTGATCAAAAATCTTACCCAAAACCGGCTAATAGATTAAGTAGCGTAGTCTTTCCTGCCCCGGAAGGGCCCATAATGGCAGTTAGCTCATGTGACCTAAATTCTCCATGAATATCCTTTAAAATCGTTTTCATACCTGAAATGAAATTTTATTGTTGTACAGATTATTTTGTTGCGTTTTGGTTTGTATAAGTTTCATAGCCTACTAAACTTATTATAATGTCATTTTTTTTAAATCTTTTGTGAGTTTTCATTTAAATTCTCAAATGGTTTATAAAAGTCTTTTGATAAGATGGGCGGTGTGAAACTTTTCGAAACTGTGGTTGAAGTCTACTGATGACTTGGTAAAAGCGATAATGACATGCATATAGACATTTCTTAACCACCCAACGAAAAAATCTTTTTATAAAACATTTGAAAATGTAATAAAAATTAAAATAAATTGATGATTTAAATAAACGTTGCTAATATTTAAAATAACAACCATAAAAATATATAAAGTTGCCGACATATTTATCAATCAATATACAGGGTGTGTAAACTTGAGGTGGGGAAGTAAATTTGAAGTCATATGATGAAATGACGGAGATTAAATTGTTATCCTTTCAAATTTATTTAGTAAAAAGTTGGGAAATTTGAACAAAGAATTTTAATTGTAACACTTGACTATCATGTGAATTGGCTGCTTGAAAAAACTAAACGCTTCAGTGATAAGGCCCATTTTCAATTGGCCGCCTCGTCATTGTGATTTAACTCCGTTCCCTGGGGATATTTGCAAGATCGACTTTACACGAACAAACCAAAAACCACACTGATACTCTGAGAGATGAAATTTTGCAATATTAGAGAACCTGTGTAGTAAAATTTAATTCAAAATCTTATGAAATGAGCAGACGTCTGTCGAAATAATACAAGACGCTTTTGAATACGACGAAGCTAAACGTAAATTTAATATGAAATATTCAAAATAACAGAAACTTTTATAAGTTTCATGTAGGATTCTGGTGGATATGAAAATAGCTTTCGAATTATTTCTGTAATTTCCAAGGGTTCTAACACTTCGTCCTTTTAAAAACTACTTCGTTCTGAAAAAAATTTTCCCTTTTGCTATTCTGTAATAAGAAATGAGTTGCGTTTGGTGTTACTTTACAAATTTACTTAAGTCTTTATTATATATTCTTTATTCGTGTTGTTCTTTGTAATTTTTCGTGCACATGGGAAATATCACAGTGTGTTAAATTATTCATGAAATATTTTTAATTATCGTAGCATATAATTAAATTCATGCACTGGCATGTTTACTATAATTCAAATCACTCAACACCCCACTCTGTACTGTCTCCTACCGCAGAGTGGCAGCGACTAGCCCCTAAATGTTTAAGTCGTTAATATCGTAATTATTCAAGGAACTGTTTGTAATGCAATTTGAAAAAAAAAACTCCGACTAATTTCTATTGTAATATATTACGAAATTCCATACAAAAATCTTACTGAGAACTTTTTATTTGAGAACTTCAGTAATTTTGAAGAAGCTTCCGGAAAACATAGAACTTCCATATGCTATAAATATCACATCTGTTTCTCTAAAAAAAGTGAAGTGAAATTTTTAAAATCTTCACTTTTTAAAGAAAATTACATACAGTGGAAATATCTTCTCTCTGTAAAGCCCAGGCATCATTCCCAAAATTAAATCAAATATCCTATCATATGAGGAAGTACAGATATATAAGAAATAATTGTTCCTATAAAATTTTTGTATTTATTAAGTTGGCTTTCTTTAGAGATACACATTATATATACGAGGTCTGTTCAATATAAAACACACATATATTGTCCAATTTGTAATGTTTTCTCTAAAAGCAGCACCGTAATCATATCTCGTCCACCGTATTTCTCCCTCCCTCTTCGATTTTTCGCGGTTGATAAAATTAAAGAGACCCAAGAAAGGACATCGTTTTGCAACGATTGAGAAGATAAAAACTGAATAAGAGAGAGAGAGTTCAAGGACGTAACAAAAAGTACATATCAAAACTGCTTCGAGAATTGCGAAAACGTTGAAACAAGTGCATTATATGTGAGAAGGAGTATTTTCAAGACTACTAAATAAAAATTTATGAAGAATTAAATTTAATTTTTGAAATATGCGAATTTGCTTTATTTTTTTAGTAGATCTTATAAACAAGGCGTCTTAATATTAGAAGTTCGCAGTACAGCAGTGAGTGAATACGTATTGATTTCCTTTTTTGAAGTCGAGTAACATATTTGACATCACACTGGTATTTTTTGTAGCAATAAAAATTAAAATCAAATCAACTGAAACTGATTTGCATGTGTAAAGTTCTGTTAAGTCTTGACTCATATCTGACATATATCTTATTTGAGATATCCAAATTGAATTCGCATTTATGAGCTCAGCCTCTTTAATAATATAAAAAAGCACATTTCAATTAAAGGGTAAAAATTTTAAATAATAGACATAAATAATTTGACAATAATTCAACAATAATTTATATTTTCTTTTGCACTTTTAATATTTATAAATTTATTACTCTGGCTTAAAGCTTTAAGCAAAGAAACAAATAACTTACCTTTTTCCACATCGGGCACTTTGTATGTTATGTTATGAAATTCTAAATTAACTGGTGGCCAATGTGGTAAATACTTTAGGCGATTAGTTGATGGAATTAAGTCATCTGATTGCCCCGGTAAATCAACGCTAATAGCATTTATGTCACTACTATAATTTAAAGAAGTAGCGCTAAGAGTTTTATAACTATCAAAAGAACTGCTGCAGCCAGTGTCAGTGGAATCCATGGTTAATGACTGCATTTGGTTTTAAGTTGAACAAAGCCAGTGTGTTAGATAAACGTGATTGTTGCAGCAAAATCTTGGCAATTTTATATATATATTTTTTTTTCTTCTTTAATGTTAATTTTTCATTTAATTTTTGTATGTATTATAATAATTGTTGTTGCTATTCTAATATATTCGCTTCAACTTTAAAATGTTGGTTAATGCGCCGCCACAATTGATGCAATAATTTTGAGATTGTGATAATTTACGTCATTGTTAGTCAGTTCATTAGAAACGTGCTGATGTATTAGAAAAGATTTTTATCTGAAATTATTAAAAAATTATATTAAATTATATACGATAGTTATTGATATTTCTATTTAACGTGTATTAGTTGTATAACAAATGCTTTATTAGCAATTCCCTTAGAAGTTTTGAAAACTTTCCATACTAATTAATCATTTTATACAAGTTTTAGCACACAGTTTTATGGAATTATTTTTGTTGAATTAGTTTACGTTCATTAAAGGTTTCTCAAATAAATTTAAAATGTTTATGTACGTTGTTTTCTTCAATTTTTATAGGGGATCGATTTTTTTTTCAATAACATAGAACAATCAATAATGTTTTATTAAAAACTTACGGTGAGTTGAAAACAAGTATTTTGGTTAAGTATGTATTTATGTCCGCATTAACACACTTGATCCTTATTGGGGTAAAATTTTTAAAATAAGTTTATTATCCGTACAAGTTACGACACTTAAAATCTGATTTGGTAGAATTTTTTTCAGTCCATATTTAAATAATCTTTTGCTGCAAATATGTTTTAAGCCTAAAATTGAATTATAAATTGCTGGAAATTTACTGCCTATTCACCGATGTCGAAAGCTATCGTTCGTTCGAATAAATAATATCTAAAACAAAAACACATTTTTAAAATTGTTTTTGACTTAAATGTTATTTATTTGAACGAACGATAACTTTCGACATGGGTGAACAGGCAGTTAACTTATTAATAAATTTCGTCTAAGAATTATTAATAAAATTAAAAGAAATATTTGAAACTATTTACTGCTGAAACTCACAGTTCACTTAAAATAGTGAATATTATTAATTAAAACCAATTTGTAGGCGTGACAATATATTTTTGTAAATGCATATAGAGGATACTCTTCCCTTTATATTGAATTAATACAATAGTCGCAGTTTTCTTTTCTAATAACAGTATAAATGTGGGCTATTTATATGCAATCCATGACAGCAGTCTTAATGAAGCGTTAAGGTCATTGTTCTAAGCTTTTGCAGAAGACTTAGTTGAAGGTTTGTTTTTGGATGGTATTTAAAAATACGCATAACAATTGTCTGCTTAATTATACATCGCAAATAAACAAATCGCCATGTTATTAAACCCAAAACTGGGATACTAATGAAATTTCGAAATCGCCAAATTTGTCATATAACATTGAAATAAATCAATTGACTGTGTAAGTTTTTTCATTGGCAAGGCAACATAATACAGCGTTCCCTTAATGTCGGTGCCACATATATTTTAATATTTAAATATTGTAAAATGTAAATTTTGTATAAAATAAACAGCTTGTCGAACTCAAAACAAGTAGCAGATTATTAATAGCTAATTACTAATAATTAAAAACAAACGTAGTATTTATACAATTAACGTAGAATATTTATTTGTTTGCTCATCTAAGATTTACCTGACCGTAGTAAAATAGCAAAATTTAAATCAAGTTTATATGCAAATTAACAGTCTTTTGGTGTAATAAAAGAAATGATTGAAAATATTTATATAAGATATTTAAAATTTTCAAAATGCTGTTACATTATTATTGATCTTTTATGTTTATCAAGCTTCCATGTTTTAATTGCTTTTTGTGTTAAATATTTATTTATTTGAAATAAAATTCTCATACATATTAAAATATTTATTCAATGAGTTATTAGTTTTAAATTATATTATAATATTTTCCTAATAAAATTATCGAAGTACATGTTTGCAACTAATGATGGGTGCAGACTGCAAATATGATTAATAGCCAGTTTAATTGTATTTGTTATTAATTATAAGGAACTAAGATAAATGTGTTAATTATACAAATATGTAGACGTTATTGCTTTAGCTTAAGTTGAGGCTTATTTTGTAATTATTTTATTGAACTCAAAATGTCAGAGATGGAGTCAATTAAATTATATTAAATGATAGTTATTGAGCAGATGTCTATCTGACATTTTACATCATTTTGAATGTGGCATATGTAGATGTAGAATATATAATTTTAATATGTATATTAAGGGAAGGGTTGCGTAAGGAAATATAAAATTTTAAATATTTTCCAGCTTTTCAGTAACCCAAATAAATTCAACTATAAAAGAATGCATTCATTATATTATGGAAACTTAAACCATAAAAGTTTGACTTAAAATACAAGTTTGGCTTAAAACACATGGCACAAAATATTCAAAAAATAGGATATAAAGAAAGTTATGAAACGGAATTACAGAGAGTTAACAGTAATATGTTACCATCGGGGTGATATAATTCTCGTATAATTTTTTCATAATAAAATTGCTGTAAATAGAAGTGGTTATCATATTCAACTAAGCCGCTTATTATCTGGTAATAAATGAAAATACACATGAGTACTGATGATGGAAGTGTAGCGGCTTTTGAAAACAACTATTATACTCTGCTGTTTAAGTTCAAAGTTTAACTTGTGTTTTGGCATATTTTCCATGTTTTTCTGTATCAAAAAGAACACTTTTCGAATTATTTGATTAAACAAAAAACTCATATATATTGTAGTATATTTTTGTTTAATAATTGATATATGAATTTTGAAAATATTTCGATTCTGCTTCACTGTGTAATGCCCTTCTACGCATATTTTTAGATTTAGATTGCGACACACTTCAAACATTGATAAAAAGAAAAAACATAAATATATTTTTTACATTAATAAGGGGCTATAAAAATATTAATAATCGTATTAACAAAATTTTCAAAGTTCAAAGAAAAATAGTTTTTGTTTTCCATAAAAACACACGCAGTCACAACTTGTTAATAGTACTCTACCGTAGCATTTTTTTTCCAATAATTGACCACTTAATTAATATACAAACACTTATAATTAATTTACATATTTCTTAAATTCAAAGCCATTAATATGGGGCTTCATTTAACAAATCACAGCACTGAAGCGTAAGTTATAAGAGTCTTAAAATTGTAAGTTTGTTTATCATAGATGTATGACATTTTGAGAGGTGCGTTTACTCAGTGAAATAATTGTGCGAAAAACCAAAAATTTCTTTTTTCATTTAGGCTGAATAACGTTATAGATGACTTGATCAACTTTCCAAGTTTTTGTTCATCATAGAAGTATTACACATGTTGAAATATGCTTTCACTCAATAAATTGTTTGTACAAAATACTAATTAATTTAAGTTTATTAATTTTAATAAATTCAGAAAAAATAAGGGGTAATTAACATCATACCTACTTATGTACTCGTTGTAGACAACGATGCTTCTGATTATTCGCTAATAAATAGAAAAAGGTCAAATATCAAAGAAAAAGACTAGATAAATGTTCTATTGTTAATATTATCTTGACATCGACGAATGGCTACAGCATACAGTGGAATTAAAAAAAATAGATTCCCAAAACATAACATTTTTTGTTTAAATCATGGTCGGAGCTGAAATGAATATTACAAATATAAAAATAAAATTTTTTGATGTGTTGCGCAGCCCTGCTGAAAATTTCGTAATCATGGTTCTGTATCATCTTTTCGAAAAATTAAGAATTTGTAATGTCAGCACTTCGAAATCTTTATATAGATACTGCCATTCTCAATGCATTAAATACTTTGTTTGTCTAAAAATGTTATAGTCATATGGATCTGTATTTTTATTTCCACTTTATAAAAATATATAGACATAACAAATATTATGACTAAATTTCATTATGACGAAGAAATTTAATTAAGGATTTTGGATTGATTAATTTTTCCGTTGGGTTAATTTAATATATCCTCCCTTTTGATTTATAAAAAAATGTTTTTAATTTATTTAATTCAATATGATTATAACCAGTTACTTGTTTTTGATCAAAATCTCTGGTAATTTTAATTGATTTGCTAATTAAATTAATTAAGCTGTTAGTAGACTGTTAATTGTAAACTTCAATTCGAAGTTTTAATTCGCTATACAATTCTGTTAATTGATTATTTAATCTTTTTTCTGAACTGTGCTGCCGACAATAACAAGAGGTTTGTAATATCTCTAGATACGCCAAACTTTGTTTGTTAACATATCAATATATGATACGTTATAATATATAAGATTTTTTCGCCTTAACGCTCAGGTACATAAAATTCGTCGTATATTATCCATACTCACAGAGAAAGTTGACACAATGATAGGAAGGATATTAAATCATTTCTTTGTTCTCCATTTTATTTATTTAATTTAAAATTATTTCTCTTATAACTATAAGTTTTTGTAAATTATTTTATATTTGCTAAGCACAGTATACCAACAAATTATTAAATTTATTAAAGTTTTCTAAGACAAACTTAGAGGATAGATTTTTTTGTTTCAATAATATATAAAAAATTTATTGATGTTTTATTAAAAATTTACAGTGAATTGAAACATATAATTTGCTTACAATAAATGAAAAACCTACGCTGGTTAAAAGTTGACGGACCAAAAAGGATTCGTGTAGCGTATGACGGATTCTATGTACTTCGTCCTGAGTGTAGTTCAAACGTATAGAGACACAATTAGCTGACGGACCGGATATACTTAATATTTTTTGGTTAAAAAAATCTCTGTTACAAAAGGGAATACTGTTTTAAATGAAATTTATATTTACCCGTTACTATACGAACTTGTTGTGGTTAAGTGTGATTATTTGAAATTAGTACATTAACAATTTTCTTTTAAATTATTAATCAAGCAATTAACAAATAAGACACACACAGACACGCATTTGTGTTTTTACTGCAATAAATCGGCAATGGCTGAGGGAAAGAATATATCTCTAAAGTACAAAACACTTCAGTTCAAATTCCTGGCAAACTATAAAGAATGAAGTGCTTAAAAATATTACTGATTAAGAATGTTGTAGAAATAAAATATGTATATAGAATTTATTTTATACGCATGTTTTTTTTCAGCTGCGAATGGGTAAAGTAACAATCACTTAATTGATTTGATAACACTGCTCAGCAGCCAAATCCGCCTTTGAATAAGACTATGTGGACTAACTCGGGAACGAGTTATCCGATTTTAAAACGTAGAGCACCAGAAGATGTGTAACAAAATTTACTTTATTTTAGTGAAAAACAGTTTTTCTTTATCTCTTATCGTTTTGGAAATATTCAGATATTAATCGAGAAAAACATCTTTTTTCGTGCAAAATTCTTAATTTTTTTCAGATTAAAAATTAAAATAAAAAAAATTTAAAGCCAATATTAAACACTTTGCACCTTTATCTAATAGTTACAGATCTTAGAAATAAAAAAAACTATAAACCATAAAAATCGGTTATAAAATTTAGATTTTATTTTCAATTTACCGCAGGTACCCAATGTTGTAATGCTACCAACCTTTCATATGCGTGACGATAGCATTTCGTTAGGTGAACAGATAAAGGAACTAAAGTACAGCGGAATTTTGCATAGTTCTTGGATTTAAAAGTTATAATATAGTAATTTTCACTAACCTGTAATTCTAAATCGAGAAAATTTGAGTAGATTCTAATATTTGTGCAAATATGAAAATATGTGGAAATGATGGACAATAAGTGAGTCAGTTTTAATTTACGTTTTAAAATCGGATGACTCGTTCCCGAGTCAGGGTGAAATATGTCTACGTGCCTGGCTAATTTAGGGGCAAAAAATTGCCACGCCCATAAAAAAAATCTGGACCTGATGGAAAAAAACCGAAAACGGATTCGAGTTTTGCGCATCAAAATCCATATAGTGCACATAGTTTTATTTAAAGGCTCGACAAATAGTTATTCTTTGCAGAGCAGTGTAATTTAAGTAGACTTGTGCGAGCTAATTATTATTTTGCTGGATTGTCAAACAACAATTATTGGCGATCAAGGGATATTTTACTGTACTCACAATTTATTTCTTGTATACTTTTTCGCATATTAGTGGCGTGTCTATGTTGTATATTTTGCCCTATTTGTGTATTTCATGCAATAAATTTTATTGTCAATACTAATTACAAATTAACCCAATTAAAGTATCAATGCCAAGGGATTGACTATACAAACGGTTGTATATTAATAATTACGACTTTCATTATTGTGGCAAAAGATATAATAACCACATTTATTATTTATTTTTATCAATTGTTTGTCATTTCTGTCAATCGCTTATTAAATAATTAACAGCTCAAATTAGAGCTCGTGAAAACGTAAATATAATTTGATTCAATGCTTTCACATCAAATATTCATAGCAAAACTGACAAAGTGTCGTGTATGTAAACGACCAAAAGAACAAAAATAAAAAATAAAAATAAAGGAAATAATAAACAAGCAGATGACTACATACGAAAGCACCACAGTTGAGCTAAAATACAAAATAACAACATAACATCGTTTAATTTGTAATTGTCAAGTCATTGTAAGATTATATTATTATGAAATTTATTCGCAGTGACTCACTTCAATTCAAGTCAACATAGAATTTAATTCGGAAGCAAGAAACAATAAATCACGCAATCTGAGAATGTGAGCATAAGTAAACACGTGCTGTCGTTGTTTACGTTTTTATTTCATGCTTCAATTTTGAATAGAAGAGCGTATTTTTTAATTCAGACTATAATGCGAGCTCAAGAAAGTTCGTTTTCTATAATATAGAGTCTGGTGAGTGACACTATTTGTTTTGTCGGCAATAAGTGTTAATTTTGAATTACATTTACAATAAAATATGGGAGATTCTTTTTGAGGTATTTAAAAAAGTTTATTAGACAAATGGATAAGACTATTGAGGGATTCACACTGTAGTCATAAGTCATAGAATAATATCACGAAATATGTGACTAGTGTGAACAATCCACCATAACTTGGGTTGCTAAATAAATTTGTATACATAAACTAAAATAGCTGCTGCCTTGATGTGAGCTGAATACATTCTTTTTGCGGCGGCATAAAGAAAAACGTTCAGTGGCTACCAGCTACGTAAGTTAAACGAAAAAAATTTTTCACTTGTATGTATTTAGTTTTTGCAATTTAGTTCTCTTTTAATTTTTTTTATCATATAATGCACAGATATATAAGGTATTTTAGTCGTTCGACTCAGATCACTAGAACTATTTCATGACAAAACAAAAATGTACCTGAAAGACTGCTATTATTTTATGACTTTTTTATATGAAGCGCAACAACAACTTTTTTAAACTGGTCTAAAATATTATGACTTTATGACAATATGACTAAATAGCACACAGTGTGAATACCCTATATATATACATATATATATATATATATATATATATATACATATATATATATATATATATATATATATATATATATATATGTATAAACGAGGATTTTGTATACCGAATTACGCGTCATTAAATTGACTGCTTTCCTTATTTACATGCAAAGAATATTCGTATATGTCGAATATTATATACCCTTCACCGATTGGAGTGTAAACAACACTTTTTGATGGCATGGCTTAACTATATTTTCATATTGAAATTGAGTTTATATTAAAAAAATCTTCAATAAGAATGTTTCCAAATCAAAAACACTTGTGGTTAATATTAAAAAATTGTTGTATTTTGTTGCTTTTAAACAGAAAAAAATAATAATTTCTAATCCTGGAAACATCCTTTTAACCTTTCTGATTTTCAATACTAAATTATGATTTTCTAAATAAAAATTTGTTTTAATTAGTCGCTTAAATATTAATAAATAAATATTTATAATGAACTTACCAGCTGTGGAGCTGTAAGTTTTACTTTGCTGATTTCTAATATCTATGAATTTTATTTAAATATATATTTTAATTTAAACTCTCAAATGGTTTATAAAAATCTTTTGATAAGATGAGAGGTTTGAAGCTTTTAAAAACTGTGGTTGAAGTCTACTAACGATTTGGTAAAAGCGCCAATGAAATGCATATAGACATTCCTTAACCACCCAACAAATAAATTTCATAAATATAATAAAAGTATTTAATTTGTAAAGAAAAAAAGATATTAATTTGCTTTGTTACTTTTCAGTTAAAAAAAAGTCTTCTGACTGTCTTTGATTTTTAATACCAATAACATTTTTTCAAAAGTATAAATTCGGTTTAATTAACACTATAATAATAATTTATTTTAGCCAGCTGCCAAAAATTAGTACGACTTTTCCAGCTCTGGCATGGTATTATGGGTTTTGTTGATCTTCAATTGCATTCTATTTGGGAATATTGTCAATACGTCAATAAAAAAACGAAGTTCCTAACTTTCCTGAGAGCTGATTTCATGTAAAACAGATAGACGGACACCGCTTATTCGTCTTCAGTATTCATCAGGATCTGGTACAATATTTTTATGAAAATTACAGACGGAATGAATATCCCATATGTATGCCGTTAACACTTTTGGTGTAGGGTATAATAATAATTATAATAAATAAAATAATCGCTCTTATCTTGAATTTTATTATTGGGCTGAAATTATGCTGTGAAAATAAAATGTTTTTCAATACGTTTGAATATTGAACCTGATAATGTTAATAAATATTATGAATATGTTATATTTATTAACTGAGTTTATTTTTATACAGCAGTGAAGTTAGTTTGAGAATAACAAATAATCGATTAATTTAAGCAACAGATTTTTTCATTTCTGCTGTATAACATTTATGGTGTCATAATATGACTTCATGATTTAGATTTTTATGCGAAAACTTTTCACTATTTCAACGAAGTTTTCCATATAGAACTTCGAGCTGACTTTAACAACACAACAATGCTTTTAGCATGCTTCTAAATTAAATAACTTATTTATCTTCCTATTTTAGTAGCTGTTAATGCTATTGTTTTAATATCAGCGTAAAAAACATTTAGTAGGAAATATCAAATTATAATTGAATGTTAAACGATTTTGTTCGCAAACCACAAAGACTTTGTCATAAAAAACACTATATAAACATTTTAGGAAACTGACTGTTTAACCTTTTTCCATTATAGCCATGACTATTTATGTTAAAGTAAGTACGAGTATACGATTTAGTTAGATTTTTTTTTCGTAGATCTAGAATAATTTTAAAACACATAAATTCTTGAATATGTCACAAGTTTTATTAAGCAAAACTTTACTCTTTTTAATTATTTTACATAAATAACACACAAAAAAGCTCATAAATAAGATGAAGCATTTTTATTTTTAATTGCACCTTTTGCCTTTTTGGCAATAATTTTGTTGTTTATTGCAAATATATGCAACTTCATCACTGAAGCTATTAAAATCTGAATATATTGTCAATATTTTTATTATTTTATGGGTGCTTTTCTTTGTAAAGAAAATTAGTAAGTAAATAAAAGTCATTTTACAATCATTTCGTTTTCTTGTACAGAAGAAAAAGCATATAAATAACTATTCAAATTACAGAGCAGCAGCAGTGTACATATAAAGTCAAAGAATGTGGGTTCGCAGAAGGCTCACAGGCAACTGAAATCTTGTCTATTATAAAACCAGAGAAAAACTTAAACTCTACAAGTTTTCTTGCTTAGCTAATAAGCACATATTGTTACCAAGGATTTCGGTAGGCCCCGCTGACATATTACGTTCTTGAGGAACAAAGGAGGGATGCTTTCCCATTAGCTTATAGGAGTACACGTGCTATTGATATCATATTACGGAAGTGCAAGGTCATTCCTGAGAATTCATGTACCGATGGAGTTCGAGTCACTATTGACCATGCTGGATGATTGTGTGACTGAATATTGGTGAGATATCCTTTTGAAATCCAATTAGTGGCTGTGAGAAAAACCCCGCTGGTAGAAGTGTTTATTTGAGGACAGACACTTGGCCAGTACTAGTGGCTCTCTGGATCACAAAACAACCGTCAGTAACAGAACCTGGATCGTTATTACGGTAAGAAAATCTAGAATAGATACCTTTACTTATTCAGCTGGATATCAGTCTGCAGTAAAAGCTCAGCTGTTTATCCACGATTGGTGAGTCACACTTCATATCGAGAGTGAAAACTTTATATTAAATGTACGAGATTAAACCCTTTACTGAAATAAAAGTTAAATATCAGGAAAAGTTAACAAATATTAGCAATTCATTGTGGTTAAAATAAATAATAATTTAAAAATCCTTGAAGCAACTCTCAGAAAAGTCGTTATTTTTCAAAATTCTTTAACTGAGTGCTGTCATGGCAAACACTGAAACAATAAGTTAAATATCCATTTCACTTCTGGTACCAGATTTCAAAAAAAGACAATAAAAGTTATTAGAAAATGCTGACCATTGAATACCTACTAGTTTGAGAATAAATTTTATATATTTTTGTAAATGACAATAAAATAAAAGTATTTTAAATCGGCTTAATATAATAGAATTTGGCAATAGAATTTGGAAAACAATTGATTTGAGTGTGCAGAATCCAAGGGTTCTAATTATAACTCTCGTATTTTAACTATTTGCATAATTTTTTACAGCAATTAAAGATTGTAAATGTGTGTTTGCATATAAATTATAAATTTGCATAGTTACCATTGCAGTGTCCCAGAGGTATTTCAAAATTATTTTGAAACTATCAAATTAAGTACAAACAGAAATAAATTTCTTTTATAAATTATTGTTTGTCGTGTTTAACTTTAAGCATAACAATTTAAGCACAGTTTCTTAGAACTTATTTAATTCTTTATTATTTATTTATTTTTAAAACTTCGCTATTCAATTGCCTCGTTGTTATTGTAGCACAGATTATCAATGTTTATCACTAGAATAATTTTAATTTTGTAATAAATTATTTCCACATAATTGATGCGTAAGTAAACAGCCCAAAATTTATTATTATTGTTTATGTTATGAAATTATTAGAATATGTTGAACTTTTTTTAAATATCTGTATGTGATACGATTAATTTAAAGAATTTGTTATTCTCTTCATTTAACTCAAACGTCCGCTTGATACTTGTTTGTTCGATATCAAGTAACGAAATAATATTAACTGCTAGAGTTTATTGTATTGTGGAACTGATTGTTTGGTGTTAAGCGTTTTATTTTGTTTTGCGCACTAAACCGCTTTCTAGCTGAGTTCTAATCTGAGCGTTCATATTTGTATGCGAGTACTAGAAGTAAGTAATTGTTATCAGCATGTTTTTTTTTTCTTCTATGTGTTGCGAAAAGAAATTATGCAAGGAGCAAGTTTTTTAAATCGAAACAGTCTGTATGAGAGATGCTAATTGCGGCTTTGTGTTTTTTGTTTGTTTGTTTGTCTTGATACAGATCAATATTAAAATAAAATTTATGAATAAATGACAATATGTATAATAATATGGAGTGAAAAAATGTGTGTTAATAATGTAACTAAAATAAAAATATTATATGATCTCCATTTTCAGGCCTGCATGAGATGACGTGGACTTAAGTAACATGTAGAATTAACAAGACGGTTTGTCCATGAGTTTTGCTTTGTCCATGATATGAAGACTCATATTGTGTAACCGATTTTGAAATAGTTTTTTAGGCATTTTTAGAAATCTTCAGTTTGTAAAATTTTGTAGGTATAATTATTTTCCAAGAAATATATGGAAGTGATGTAACAGATGAATAAACACTAGTTTCTTACATAGACGAAAATAAAAAATACATAATGCCATGTATTCAAACAATACAATTTTTTTTTGGATTTATATCGACTACCATCAACTTCCGTTTTTTTTTATTATTAAATAAAACCATTTACCACCATCTTCCGTTTTTCTTTGTTTTTAAATAAAAGTTGCTAAAATATCATGAGAAAAAAAAAAACTCACACAAGAACAAAACCTTTCATGCTGCTTTAGTTGCTTTAATTATTATTTCTATACGAGAAATATTAACTGCCTGTCGTACGATGGCACTACATATTGTTCTATCCCACATTTATGTTTTTATATTTGAAATAAAAACAAGTTTTAAAATGTTGTTTTAAAGGGAATTTTGCAATAAAATGATATCAAGTTGATTGATTCATTTACATATTTCCATATATCCAATACTTTTTAAGAAACCAATTATTAGTTTCTCCTCAATTAGTTTGTTAACTCTTTTAGTTATTGTATGAATTGACATATTCTAACAAGCTCATATTCTAAGTGTGCAGGAAATATAAATGCACAAGTTGACACTGTACTTATAAATATTAGACGCGCTTTAAGTGCTAAATAAACTCAAAGTAGAACTCAAAATAATCATAATTTCTATTGCAGGCTCTCTCTCTCTCTCTCACTCTCTATGACAACAACTAGTTGAGGTTAATAATTGATTATGGAAAAACAAAAAATGTTGGAGAACTTTTCGACTTAAAACTCATGCAACATGCACTACTCTTAGGGCCAGATGGTTGCCATAACTGATAAGCTTTCGTTGTTTAGACGATTAAAACGTTATGGTTTTACATTTAAAATAAAATTTGTATACAAATACATAAGGCGAGCTATTGGAAATTTTTTAATGCTTAATATAGGACACAGAATTTTCACAAGACGCATTACGTGCCTAGCAAACGCTACGAGTTCCCAACTTTATATGAAAGTAACAAGCAACTGTTATATTAAAATACTCAGACTTATATTCTGCATCCAAACTTACAATAAACTTAAGAAACACTGTTGATTTTTTAAGATAATGGTCATGGGTAAATGAAAGAGTGGCACAAAGATTTATAATTTTATTTGTTTTATATCGTCCAAGTTAATAAATTCCCTACTGTTTTGATGAAATTATCATAAAATGTTAACTAACTTTAGCTGTGCATGTATCTAAACATATAAAAGATATTATAAAATATAATTTAAAGCTTTTAGTTAAGGCGTCATATAAGCGGTGATAAGCAGATATACACATGTGTCCTAAAATAAATGTTCCCGCTTCGTGAAATAATTAATTTCATATTGGATTTCCTTCGTATACAAATTATTGAAGATATCTTTTTGAAATGAAACACAATGATTGTGAGAATTTTGTTATCACTTTAGTTCTATTTCTGTGATATATTGTCGTGTTCATTACTCAGAAAGATTTTGTATCGCATTCTTCACCCGCAGGGCAGGTATGTCCGCCTGGTTTATTTAGTCGTTAATTAGCAATTGCCGTTATCTTCATTTATATTTAATCAAAGCAGCTTAATATTCGCAATTAAAATAAATTATGCAAATAAATATACGTATCAACTTTGTATATTTATTTCAATTGTTGAGTCTACTTATATATAAAGCACTTTTTAATTTGTATTAAACATAAACATGGTCTCATTTTGATTATATATAAATAAAATTTTCAATTATATAAAATCGATATGAATACTTGTAATCGATATAGATAAATAACGCTGTGTTGAGATTTCTTTTCATTAAGATTGGCCAAGTCATCATGAAGCATTCCAGGCCAGAACAAATTGTGGAAATTTACTGATTTTTTTCCCAAAAACAAAGAAAGGAATTCATTATAAAGGGCACATTTCAATAGAGCTAAGGCTGTTAACAAAGGAACCTTTACCAAAATATATCAAAGTCATAAAAGAAGTTATTGTTAAAATGTTCCCTTTTGTATTCCTACTTTATGATTCCTCATTGGCTGGCTTTTTCTCTGCTTAAAAATTTACTTTGAACAATAAATAAATCTGTCATATAATCGGTCTAGGTAGCAGACAATACGTGCAGTTATTCATCGTGTTCGCACTAATTTGATTCATTTCGATTGAATATCAGCAACCAGAGAAAAAGGCTGGGAAACGAATTTAATTTTTAATAGGATTTATGGTGTTAAGGCTGTTGCAGGTACTTCTACCTTTTCTGACGATTTTCCTTGGCCAATATAAGAGGTTATAAAAATGTTTATGTGGCAACAGTGTTTGCAGAGGTCAATGCATTAATTTAGTTACAGTTTGTTGTTGCCTTTACATATTTTTATAGTCTTCTGTTGCTTTTTCTGTGTTGCACACTAGTTGTCATGTATGTTGTGTAAAAAAAAAAAAATAAACAATAATAAAAATTCATGAATACACACATCAACGCATGTACAAACTTATTCTGTTCGTGTCTAAAACTGTAGTAAAACTTCTTAATTTATACCTACAGAGTATTTTCCTTATCAAGTGTATTTTCTGGTTAATTAAATTATAAGCATAATATAATTTTCTTTTCCATAATTATTTATTGCACGCCATTGATAAGACCGTCTGCTATTTAATTCACTTTTATAGAATATAAAAATTCCACAAACAAACGTACGCAAGCTGATACCCGTTTGCTCTGAACTCCTTTATCAAAGCTGATACAAATTATTATTATTATTATTAAGTAAATGAACTAATTTATTTTTAACGAAAATACACGCCGTATTTACATATTCTAGATCTATCGTTTTGCTTATCGTAACTTTCTTTATTTGTGCGTTTGGTTTTAGTTTTCTTCTTTCATGTATACACAACATGTATTTTTTATCTATACACGCCACTATTTCTTTGACGCGATCTTCAACTTGTTGCAAGTACGACATTCAAATTATAACTGAAGACAAGAATTTTATCTGCTAATGACTAATGTTGCCTGTGTGCGTTTTCAACAATTTATGGGGTAAAAGAGGTGGTTATAAACACATGAGCTACTCGAGCAGAGCGCAGCGAGTGGAACAAGAACGTTTCGCTATTGTTTCTTGAATTCATTTGACATGCGACTACCCAACAAACGTAAAATTAAATGTTTGTTATCTCCATGTGGGTCCATCTAATCAAACATTTGATTTTATATTCAGCTGTAGGCAGAATATTTAATCCGTTAGTCGACTAATTGGTGCCCGATCAATTGTTAGATAAATTGATGGATTATGGGTGACTAACCGATCAATCAATGTATATATCATACGTTTATTTGTAATATAAGGAGCGCGTTTTGGTTATGTTGTTCAATTGTGTTGGAAGTTTTAACTTGACTTAAGCTTTATAAGTAGTTTTTAAAATTCAATTCACTGCTTTAATAAAAACTTCCAAGAAATTTTTATGAAAGTCGATTTTTTCTTTTGAATTTTTTTATACAACGTATGCGCATCATTTGCTATAAAACATATAAGATATTGTTCTGAAGTTTTAAATTGATATTGAAACTTAACGACAGCCTGGTTATATCCACTTGGTAGCACAGTCATTTAAACTCTGATTTATATATATATATATTCCTGGTCAACACAAAAAGTCAGTGTGCTATTATTATTGTAATCAAACGAATGCTGAATTTAAAATAAAACACTTTTCCACGAAAAAGTCTAGAAAAATGTATCAATATTTTCACTTTTTTTCTAATGAGTGGCAGATTGGAGGAGTTTTCAAATATGAAGAAGTTTTAAAATTTTTATAATTTTTGTATTGAATATTTTGAGCTTCCCGCTAGGAATATCTAATATTAAAAAAAAAATCAGGAGGTGTTGGTTTTACGCAATTGTAAAATATCGAATTCTCATTATATCTCCACGTTCGAACCGGTAGATTTCAAGATATCGCAAAAAAAAAAATTATTGAAAAATATATTATAAAAATTTTTGTTGGAACAACTTTAGACCCGCTCTTGATATTAAAAAACTATCACCGCGAACCAGGTCAAAATCAGTTAATCCGTTCATGGGATATTATAATCGAAAGTATTCGGAATAAGTGATTATATTGAAAAACTCCGAAACTATATATCTGATCAGTTAGAGTTCTCAAATATTTTAAAAGCAAACTATTTCAATCGCTACTTATCACTGGATATCAACCGATATGGTATTTTGTCACTGCTTTTGATGTTAGGGGGAAGTTACAGGAATGGTCCTTAGGGACAACCGTTTTATTATTTTGTTCCATAGGCGACATTTTAGGCTCTAATTTAATGTAACAAATCCTTTAACGCCATATGGTAAACAGATATAATATCATATTATTCAAAAAAAGATTAGCTACAATATATATTGTACGCTACTATCCTACAGGTATCCTTTTGTTCCAGGATACCACTAGATATTAAACAGCTGGAATAAGAATATCTGACTGTACGTGTATTGTTATCAAACATTTCGAACATCGCATCATTAACAATTCGATATCAAATAGATGTGTTTGCTGTGCAGCATATATACACATACATATTTCTATGTACGTTTAGTATATGCGTTTTGTTCTCTTATTCCCCGAAAAGAAGGAAAAGTATGAAATTCGAAAATACGCATTAATAGATGGTATTTATTTGTAAGCTTTTTCTGGCTGTGAGATATGTATGTGTAAAGTAATCATCTGTATATGTATGTTGTATATGTGAACACCCTACATCATTATTGGTTGCTGGTCTTTCATTTATGTTTAGTGATGCGTATAAAAAAACACCATGAGTCTTAATATACATGTTGTCATCTTGCCTTTGATTTATTAGCAATGAAATATTCTGCAAGACTATTATAATGACTACATAATGAAGTTTCTTAAAACAATTACTAAACATTTGATGTAAGAAGTTATATACATATAAAGAGTTTTAGTTGTGACTAACAAGAGTTATTTATATGAAACCAAAATAGGTTTGATTTCAGTTAAAATAAGAGCTTTTAGATGTAATGAGCTTAGATGGACCTGAAACAAATTTTTATGAAAAAAATTAGTATTGAAAATATGGTTATTTGTGCGAAGAAAAATATATTTTAAATTACGGGAAATACATTCGATATGATTCGAAATTTGAAAATATTTCCATATAAACTCTATTGAAATATTTCGTAATTTCGTTCGATAACGAGTGCTGTAATTTGCCCCTTGGGCGAATTCGATCGATAGCGATATATAAACAAAACATATGTATTGACAATAAATCGGCATCAGTATCGGTTACGCCCTGATTTATATTTTTTAAATAAGCACTTAATACGTTTGTATAAAATATTTTAAATATGTTGCCTCTATTAGAGCAGATTATCGCTGAATTCGTTGTGTCGAAAATCTCAACGATTCGAAACAAACTGTTGGGTCTTGAAATTCGGGTTAAGCAGTAAAAACTCCATTCTCACTGTTAGTGTCATTTTAATAAACACTTTATTGACATTTTTTTTTATTTCTATAACAACAGGCTGTAAGTGAAATGTTTGCATAAAATTTGCAATTTTGAAAATATTATTTTTCAATACCTAAAACAAGAGAAGAATACATGATATCTTAGCGTTTTTTTTACACTCATATATCCTAATAATATTTATCATTGGGAGAATTCGTTGGCGAAATAAAAAGTAAAACCTCATAATAATAAATAACAATAAATAATAAATAATAACAATAATAATAATAATAACGTTTTGTGTTACATATATTCTAATATTTCTTTAAGTTTTTTTTTTTTGATTAAGTCTTATTCAGATTAATAAAAAGCATCCATAGTAACAGTTACGAATTAATCACATATAAAGTAAAATTTTTTTTATTACTATTGATTGCTAAAACAGTTTCGTCAGAGAAAACTAATTAAGTGCAGATGAATTTTAAATGACCATAAAAGTATTGGAAAATTCATACATATTTAAATTTAGTTAAACATATTTTATTGCTTCTACACTGAGAGAGAGAGAAACCAGGTTCATTCGTATGCTGTCTTTATAGTGTATCTGAGTTTAGCGCTCGTTAGCCAACCTTTGCTGTAAGGATCTTGGGATGTTCTTTAGCCTAACAATGCTTTCAATATGTGTTATTCATGTTTGTCATTAATAAAAAGAATTTAAAGTATGTTTAGTGGTATTTTTATTTTAAAAATGTTAATTTCTTAGTAATAAAACCAAATATTTTAAATAGACTTGCAAGATATAAACATAAAATTTAAGCATTTTTAATTTATTCAAAATCTAAAAGGGAAACACAGTAAAACGATAGCGCCTCATTAGAAAGCTGTAAGCGAACAGAGTTACTATTGAGATATGATATAGGGTATTTTTTATAGAGTGATACAAGTTTAAATCATAATAAAATATAGTAATATGTTTTTGATATCAATAAAACGGTCTTTATTGGATAGAAAATTTTATGACATTAATGTTTAAATATGATTTCGGCTATGTGGCCGCAATGGAGGGCGCGTACAAAGCGCAATCTGGAACACCAATTTTCACAAACAGTAACATTCTGACCATCATCGTTTTTGAAGACATAATTTTCTGTGGATATAATGGTGTTTCGACAAAACCTTGTGGATTCTTCTTACTCCAAATACGACAACAGAACCATTATTTTGATTTATATTAAAATTTCAAAGTAAACTAAACAAAAAACAACTATCAGCTGTTAAATGGGTGGTCAAATAAAGCAGTGATGCCAACTCAAAGTTGTTTCACTCCATAAAAAACACCCTATAAAATTCTTGATACCACAACGTTTAAACTGTTCATAAAAGCAAATTAAATACGTTAGTTTTTGATTGGCCCTTGAATAAATGAAATTTTAAATTCTAAGTGACTTCCTCTGCAATAAAAAAAATTTAAGTCCATTATTTTATTTTTAAAAGGAATCGGACATGATCCTTATTCCAAGGAATAAAGGAAAGTAAACTTCAGTATAATATTCCCAGTTACACAACAAAGCAAACCAACACCACTTTCGAAAACCGCCACACTCCAATTTAGCAGTAATCAATTGTATTATTATTTATTAATACTTGTTAGGTGGCTTGACAGAATGCCATAATAGTTTTTTTATGAATATTTTATGTTGTGTTTCTCATGAATAAAAATGCTTTAAATTCGTTTCCGTCGCGTTTTTATTTAAAAAATGTTAATATGATTGTAATAAAAATAAATATATGAAACAGATTTGGAAGATGTGCCGATAAGGTTTAAACTTCTTAAATACATTTAGAATGTAAACAAAAACACATTGAAATAATATGAGAATCTGTTGTTTTAATCTGTTTACGATTTTTAGAAAAAAATTAAAGTTTTTCGCCAGTGATTGCATGTTAATGAATAATTAATTATTTTTCTCTGTGAGACTTTTCACAGGCTTTTGTTCGATCTGTGTGTATAAGCACTTTGGTTTTGTTTGCTTAGCCGACAATACACTATGGCACATTGTGCCAGCACAAGCAAACACTATGGTGTCGACTAGTCTCAATATTGGCTTCCTAACTGCAGCACTTATGCGATGACACAAAATGCCAGAGTGTGTTTCGACCATCTTCAGGTACGTTGAATTTATAATAGTTAATGTGAGTACTGTCTGTTCTTACCAGTCAATAAAAACTTTCTAATATGTCATATTAATGGGTGTGCGCAGAGTTCAAAAGCAGAAGATGCATGTCTACAATTACAAGGTAAAATGTAATGCAAATCTGTGATCTTCCCAGTAGCCCAAGAATGGAACCATGGGCCTGCTTGTGGCCCACAGATAAGTCGTCTTTTTAAGATTTGCTACAACTAGAAAGAAGGCGATAGAGTTAAGAGGATAGATGAAGACAAATTAGAGTATAGAAAACTTATTGTATCTATTTTTCCTTTCTTACGTCATCGGTAAGCACTTTTGCTACAGGCACCAACGAAAAAGGGTTCTGTACTTTGCTCTTTTAATACACGTCGTTAATGGTCAGCGACCATTTGAAACGAGCCGACAATATTGTACACAATCTTGCACTAAGGCAGACCAGATATATACGATACCATATTCATAACTGAGTGTTGAGTCTCACTCGGTTGTAGGAGTGGATGTCTACATCATTTTTATTATAAATCTTGTGCACGGCGATTTGACGTAACGACGGATTTCGTCTCATATTAATCTCATGGTGGCCGATTCTGTTCCGGGAGTTCTGCAATATCACGTTGCTTAGGAATCATCAGTGTTAGAGTCTGGTTGTAGTCCGAACCAACCAATGATTTCGATGAAGGTTTTATTTCATTATAATGCTTGAATCTTACCATTATGTACGAACTACATTCTCGTGACATGAATACCCACAGATTCGCTGCAGCATTCCATCTAAAAGAGCTAAATAGAAATGTTGTTAAAAAAGTCCTCATTGGAAACCGGCATATCTGTGGGGGTTGCAAGTGATCAGCATTAATTGCTAAGTGAATTGAACTTTATATGGATGGAGTTTCAATCTCAATGGAAAATGTACCACAATGAGCTGTAAGATAGACTTTATAACTGAGAGCGTGAAACACTACACTTGCAATAAAATTTTAATCGCCGCATTTTTTATAGGATTTAATTGTTTGTATGCAATTGTGTTCGCAAAAAAGGCGCTGCTTTAACTGAATAAATGAGGGTTCGCTGGGTTTGGAACCCCTGCAACACTATTCAATTCGGGAACTCTATAACATTTTTAACGCCCAAAAGGGTAAATTTTTCGCTTATTATAATTTCATCTCAATGGTATTTTATACAGATATTTTTATGTGATTTGGATGGTGCTTCAGCAGATACATTGTTGCAAACGAGTTGTTTATTTCATAAAACAATTATTATTAATTTTTTCCTACAATCTTTGTTATTGTTATTACCAATACTTACATATACATATATTCTCCTATTTGATCGCACTTGTGTTGATTAGAAAATTCTTAATGACCGATGCCAAACAGGTTTGATCTAACTAAACAACTCTTCCATAAGAAATAGAATAAAATTTCTTTTATTGTCATTGTGACACCTCATCTTTAATTAACTTAGAATGAGACTACAGCAAAAACTTATAATAAAACGGCCGGAATAGTTTGAAAAAATGTTGTTAAAAATACGTTTAAATACAAATAAATTTATTTGCTAAAATTTAGCTAATTTCGTTAGAGTATTTCAAACTAGGCCTATGGAATTTCGGGAGAAATAAAATATTCCTGTGGGAATAAAATTAAAATATTCCTGAACGTAACTGTTTTAAGACTGGGGTAAATGGGAATGGAACAACATGTACCAGAGCCGTGACTGGTCAAAAGAGGACATATAATAAGACTAGAATAAAAAACAGCTAAAATCATTAAGCGTAACAGCGAAAAATGTATTATTATTGACCGGATACTCAGGGATTGTTTCATCACTGGTTTTTATGATATCATGACTGGAAGTTGTACTCAGGACACCACAACAGGGCAAGTACATAAAAGTTAGATCTTGAGCCTGTCATCGAGTATCTCATTTATGTCAATTAACCACCTGAAATGCCATGGAAATGCTGCCGTTACCTCTCATATAAAATTACGAAGCCCGATTCCGTTACTAGTTCTTGGCAATTAGTTGTGAACGTGTCCTGTCACAGGTCCTTTCCTCTCTAGGGATGTTTATATGGAAATTAGTTGAAATAAAAAATATTCTAGATATTTAAAATTAATCACAGAATGATTTTTCCCAAGCGTGTCCTTCTGCTCAAGCAATCAATATCATTCGCTTTGGATAATTAATTTAAGCCTGTTGTTCACATCGTTTCGTTATAATCTTATAATTATGAAGTTTTATTGAAAATTGAATCCAAAATAAAGAAAAGCTTATACATAAGCAGTACTTGCCAAGTAACAAAATATATATAAAAGGAATTGATATACGATAAGCTTGTCCAATAAACTTGGACGTGTCCTCAGTGAACCATGAACAAATTTTTCGGGCTCTCTAACTATACTCGTACATCTATAAATTTTAATATTAAGCTATATTGAGATTTCAAGCAATTTCGAATACGGTAACTTAGCTGCAGTTGATCTTGTTTTGAATATATAACGAAGACTTTCTTTGCCAGTCTCTACTTACTTGTCTATCCTATGAAAAACTATTAATTCGACTAGTCTGGTTTGGTAACTCAATATGGCTTGGAATTATTTATGCAATTTTTATATGATACTGTTACGTCTTTTTGTTAGTTCCTGTGGCTTTTAATTACGAATAATTTAAGTCAATATATAGAATATTTGTTGTGGTATTCTTGTTTAATTAGCTGATTCGGTAATAAAATTTTTTATTATCATATGCAATAAAAAAAAAAATATAACATCATAATCGACTAATTTGCCATGGTAATATTTCTACCCATTATGAATTTGTTAGATACAACGTAATTCAAATATTACCAATTTACGACTATTTAATGTTTTTTAAATATGCTGAAATTCATTAGATTTCAATACATTTTTATGTACTAAATAAAATTATTTTTATGGCCGTCGCACGTGTTTCAAGTTTATTTTATGTTACAAAAATTTATATCCTTAATTTTAATGCCCTTGGAAAGATGTCTTTTTTTTATGGCACAGCATTAACATAAATTCTTTTTTCTATATTAAAATGCAATTAAAAGTAGACCAAGTTTATTTTTCTCAAGTTTAAAGGTGTTTTGTGGTTAGTAATAGGGCCTGAAAAGCTCCACTTCCTAGTAAGTGAAAAGGTTTTAGCTCCTGAGGAGTAAATATATGGAAAACGGTAGATCCTTTCCTGCTAATTTTAACTACCAGGCAATCTTAACAATCTTAGCTCTTCGAGCTAAGCAGCTATTATTTAACGTTTAATTTCACCAATTTCCAAGTGATAAGCGATGATTGATTCGTGTTTGAGTGAATCTAGTTCTTAATGCCGTTTGTTAAGCGGCAGTTGAGAAATGAGTGTGTCTGACTTAGAGTCAGTGAAATTTGAATATGTGATTTTGATACCAAAATTAATTTGGAGACTTCCGAATTAAATAACTCGGCTCATTATATTCAATACTGTTGAATATTCCAACTCAATTTGATTGTCTGTTACCTGCTCAAGTCAGTGATTTCTTTATTAATCAACGAACTCGAACTGTTTTATTTTTTATATATTTTACAAAATCAGTTTCTGACTTTTTCCATTAATATTTAAAAAAAATTAAATTGTGTGTTGAACTGCTGTCGTGCTCTGAGCTTAAAATTTAATTTAACACAATGAATGTTGTTTCTATCTAAAGAAAACAAGTATTTGCGATTTTATATGGCGTTTTGCAAATTTAAGTTCATGAGTGTCATATATAATGAAATGCTCTGAATAATTTGAATATATCATTAATTACTCACATAATGGCTGCTAACTATGAGTATAATTAACGTTTTATTATTTAAATATATTGTATGCCGCATTGACGCCGGGAAAGATTCTTATATCTTTTGTTGAAAATTAAATGTATATGCAGGTTTAACCCGATATTAAACATGTGCATACATAAACATTTACATTTATGTATTCATAGATGCATTTTATCGTTCTATATTTTAGCAAAATAATTGGTTTTGTTTATGACAATTTACGTTTCATCGGATTGCAATTTTCCCTTGAACGCTTTCTTTAGGTTGTTCACACATTCAAATAATATTTTAGAATTTGCATTTTGACTGCTTGTACGTAGTGTTACCAATTATTAGCTTTTTGGTTATTTCTCAGTGCTTCTTTTTAAAATCTTCGAAATCGGATATATGTATATAGTGCTTCTCACAATTAGTGCTTTTAATAATTATGATTTAATGGTATTTTTGCTCTTTTTTAAAACAAGGACAAAAAAGACCCATACCTTGAGGAGTTACAGGGTTAATATATTCTACAAAAATGTTCTGCGTAACATTCTAGATGTGACCTAGAATGTGCCAGAGCTGGGAAGCTTTAATGCCCCCTCAAATCAATTTCAGATATAAATTTTAAAAACGCCGATATAAGTGTCTTATTTTTTTGTAATATTTTTTTGTGTGTTGTACTGTGTAATTGGACTGCAAGGATTTTTTAAAATACTATTTATTGTTATAAAGATGAATATCTCTCCTAAGGTATTTATAACCTGGTTTTTCAACTTTCCTGTCCTATTTTTATATGGGCGCAGTGCTCTTGATGTTCTAAGAATTAGTATCACTTTTTGTTTGCATCGCTCTTTCCATTTGAATGTCAACAATTAAAATCGATATATTGATATTGAAAAACTTTGTCAATTTAACTTCCTTTCTTTTAAGTCACCGTGGTAATATGTTTAAATTTTTAGCTGGTAGTTGCCAGCCATTTCTTTGACACAAATATCTAAGATGAAACATTTATCAGGCTAAGAAAAGCAAGTAAAAGAGTTCGACTCAAGTCCCACATCTACTTTAAGTGATTAGCCAATTCTCAATCCTTTCGTTTAAGTCGACTATCGTTTATCAGTTCAATCCTGTACACATTTTGAAAAACTGCACTATTAAGCTGGTGGTTGCCAGCCATTCATAATAGAGTAGGTTCCAACCCATTCTTCTACTCCTTTCAGACAAAAATCTATAATGAAACGAGCAAGTAAAAGAGTTCGAACCAAGTCTCACATCTACTTTTAGTGATTCGACGATTTCCTTCATTTCCTCAACATTTTCATCGGCTGTAGGGTATTCAGTTCAAGCGTAGTCGTCATTCATTTCTCCTTGTTTTCCTTGAAAAGGAACTTTGGAAAATTTGTCTGGCTCTGGGTAATTATTTCAAATACTTTTAAGCACTCAATTTAATTTTTTATATAATATTTAATACAAATTCTTTGATTCACTTATTTAAAAAAAAAAAGAAAATGGAAGAGCAGGTAAACAACTTCCAGCTTTTGTGACTGCAGAAGAAAACTAAATATAATAGAAACTGAGTCTGAGAACTTAAGTTAGAAAATAGTGTACCAACATAAAATAAAACGTTTATTTTAAAATTAACTTTGTGATAAAAGAAATTTGTAACTTATTTTATTTACTTTTTGCACCATAAAGAATACCTAGAGAACTAAATAGAATTCATTAGTTAAGTCTGATAATTTTCTACAATGACTTGGCCAAGATGGGCAAAAAAATAGTTAAATACTTTAAAGGGTGTAACAGAGAACCACACACTGACACACAACTATAATAATACGTTGTTGTTATTTCTAAACTATTTCTAAACAAAGAATTGCATCAGTCATTTGTAGTGAAAAATATCTTTTGCCGGTCATGCATTGAAAAGACTTGCAAACTAAATAATAGTATTCGATATATAATTAAGACTTAATTGCGGTGACATTAATGCAGAAATTATTGAGTTCCATACAAAAATTAAAAGTTTTCTGTGCCACTACCTGGTCTAAAGGTGAATGATTTCAAAACCGACCAAAGCATTGCACTTCTTCTCTGTTATAAAAAGGCATATTAACATAAATTAAAAACTGCAATTAAGTAAACATAAAAAACATTGTATTTAATTGCAATAAATAATGAACTTTGAAACAGGTAAGTGTTTTCTAATTATTGCAAAATTTAATTTGACTCACATGTAAAAAATATTACATATTTTATAAAGACAGAGTTCCATAAAGTAGTGACGGAGACGAATAAGTTTGTCTTTTGCAAAGGTAATGCAAATCGTTTGATTGTAAAGAAAAAATTATAAAGCAATTAAGCAAATACTTACCGAATGTATTACTGTATGAAAGCACGTCCTTGGAGTCAATAAATTTAATTAAAAACTAATTAACACGCTGCTTAAAAAAGAACTACAATATTAATAGCAAATTTTAAAATAAGCTTAAAAGAATAATGAGCCAAGAAAACACCGGTCACTCGATTTACGAAATTTAGGGCACAGAAAGCCAGGATTTTTTCACAATAATAATTGTAATACGGTTCACTGTTCTTTTGAACTTTTCAGTTCGATTTTTAAAGAAGGATATTCTTTAGTTTTCTTAAACCATATTTATTTTTAAACCCTTATACCGTGTTCAGACATACCCCATAACTGCGCAATTAGGGCTTTTTTTGAAATGAAGCTCTTAATTGACCGCAATTTATCATACAATAAGTCAATTAATAAATTGAGCAATTAATAGTTAATTGTATCACTAATTACGTAAAACTCGAATTGCAGCCCTGGTCATAAGTATATTTATGAAGAACTGTGTTCAGTGAGCAGAAAAATTTCCTATATTTCTAACAGACTGAATGAATAAATAAATAAATTAACAAAAACGAAATGGCTGGTGAAGAAGGTGACCATTGAGTTGCATTTTGCTGGAATAACGAAAGGAGCAATAGCTGCTGCTTTCTCAAACTTTGGAAAATTGTCCAGTTTTTGCTTTTATTTTTTTTAAGCACTGATAAGTTTGAATCAAAAATCTATCGCAATGATTCCAAGAGCTCCATATTTCTATTACATGCAAGTAAAATCTCTTTAAAACTAAAATTTGCATCCATTTTTAAAATTAACAAACGCGAATATTAACGAAACAAATAAAAACAATGTTTTTTTCAGCTGTAAAATGACAATTGAGTCAGCTAAATTTAGTATGTGTAAACACCATACTTAATTGCTCAATTAAAATTAAATGGACTCAATTAGAACTGCATGTCTGAATACAGTATTAGGGTTAATGTGCTTTGCAAGGCTGTAAAAATACTTACACGTATTATGTACGTGTACAATTTTAATCAATATATTAATTAAGAATGACTTCTGATAATAATAAGTATATACAAAAGGAAAACCTACAAGTGAAGCTAATGAAAAGCGCATAAAAATGGCAATGCCTCGCTGGTGAGATCAATTGAATTCAAGTGTTAAATAGCAGGGCTGCAAATTACTGTAGAATCGCTAAGAAACTTAAATTCGACAAGTTATTAGTCTAAATATAATTGAAGGTTTGTATATGATATAACTATATATAACTAAATATTTTTTTTACTTTTCACTAGTAAGCCTTGAAATAATAAAAAAATCGGGAGTTTCTTTCTGTTATTTCATTTTACTAAACGGAGTTTTTATCACATCTCGACGTTCTGAGTACTTGGAAAGCTTCTCTGCCTACTTCTGAGAATATGTCATAACATATGTGTGGATGCGTGTGTGTGTGTGTGTGGATATGAGTTTGTAAGTATGTGATGTACTTATGACCTTTGAAAAGGTTATCCTCATTCACTGGTACTGTAGTAAAGATTCGACGAGGAGGTAAAATATATATAACAAATTATCCATCTTCTATATAGTCTTCATCTGTCCTCTTAATACTATCTCCTCCTTTCAAGTTTCAGCACAATGTATTGTATATGTAGGGGTCATACCCTGAGGGGTGGTTCTACTAACAAAAACTATGAATCAGTTGGTATTAGGGCCAAAGAAATGCAGGCATATTTTTCCTTTATAATATTTTTTTAAACTATTCATTAAGACGTTTTGAGCTGAAATCTATTTGAAGACTGTATGTAAAATCTGAAAACTTAAAATCATTCTAAATAATATAAAAATTTCCAAATACATAACCGACTAATAACCGATTACCTCGAAGCATCATTAAAACTTAAACACACAAAAGTTAAACTTGCATTTGCTGAGTCAATAGGAACGCTTGATTTAATAATTCAATAAATGCACACTTTTAATGACATATTGAACTTTATTTAATATATAAGAAGATAAATAGTTTCAAAATCCATCTTAGATGAATCATTGAAATTCTTACAAAATTCATTACAAACGTGATATAATTGTGCGGTTTGTTATGAGTAAAAAAAAACATGGCAACAAACAGAATTGTTGTTAGACAAATACAATAAATCACGTTTTTGTTGTACTAAAAATATAGCAGTTAGATTAAAAGGCGAAAAGTTGCTAATGAAAGGAAATGAAATAAATAAATAAATTCAGAACTAATTGAAGTGATAGGTTCAGCTGGATAATGGGTTTATATAAAAAAATATCTGGAATGAAATTTTTATGGGGTGATTGTTGGATATCAATAAAAAGGTCAAATGATCTTTTTGTTACGGGAGTACGCGAAATGAAAAAATACAAATTGATTATTTTAATTTTTGAAAACAGATTTTTAAACGTTTTTGTTAAAGTACCTTCACACTTGTCATATAGTTGCAAAAAAACCAAAAACTATTTTTAATTGTTGGAAAGTTCCAGGCATATGAATATAGAGTTTTTTCTTTAAAATAAGTCAAAAGGAAATAATTTAGAGCGATTAAGTCTTGTGAATTAGGAGGACAATTAGAATTACTTGAGCGCGGAATAATTGGTTAAAGGAAGATATCGCACAAAAATATCATCGTGTTCCAAGAAGTATACGCTCTGGTGCAGAGGGGATGCCATGTTGAAAGATAATTCTCCATAACATGCTTGGCAATATTGTCTGATATCGAACAGCAGTGATGGAAACGATGGCATCGCGTACAAATTGTCTTATCGGATAAAATATTCAACTAAATAAAACACTTAAGTGGATGTAATTATCGCTTTTCGACTACCCTTAAGTTGATTTCTTTTCTAAAAAATAATGCAAAATTTTTTAGACTTTTTAACACAAAATGGTAGCATTCTGTGATATGAGAATATCCTACTTTCCATACGGATAATAATTTCGGTCAAAATGACACTTTTTAGAAAAGAAGTGAAAAAATGTTACGTGTTTGCTAGAAAAGGAAGCGCCGTTAAAGTTTCCGTAGCCCATAGCCTTCAGTTTTGCAGTTTTGCCTTTTAACGAAACTATTTAATTGAAAATGGGTTGTGTCACTGATAATTAAATTTTAGATAAAATCATAATTTTCTTTTGATTTTTCAAGCTGTTGCTGGCAATCTATCGATTTCAATTTTGCAAGCCTACTTTAAAGATATAGAAAAGGATAGATGTTATACACTAATTTAAGCTGCTGCTATTTTTCGGGCCACCCTGCATATATGTAAGTATGAGTGCATCAGCATTCTTGCTATTTTTTTCAACTACTTTTCAAATTGATTTAAACGTTTAAGGTTTTTAAGAAAATTCACAAAAACGTTTTCTTTCCAAACTGGCCAGTAATTGTTTGCATATAAATAGATTTCTTTCCGTTGCCTTTCTACTTTGCAAGAGATTCGTACTTATGACTTAAATAAAGTTACACCAACGTACGTTTGTAACCACGTATTGCAATTTTAGCAACAGGTAGTCAAGGGACAAAAACAAAATTCAAAAGAATAAACAAACAAATTAAAAACTGGTTTTCGATAACGTCTGCAATTTTGTGAAGCTAAAAATTTATAAATAAAAATGGTTTATTTAAGGCAGCTAGCAGATCTGTGATCGCAAGCAAATGATCATTATCTTTTCAACACCCTTAAGTAGGCAGCATATTTTTGTTGTAATATATACAATAAATAAATTATACAGTGGGCTTAAACTTCTTTTAATTTCACTTATTTTTCAATTAGTGGCTGTTTGGAGGAGTTTTAGAACAAAAATAATTTTTGTGTAGGATGTTAAATTAATTTCTAATAAATTATTTATTTTCAAATGATATCAAGTTGCTATTTTCTATTATTTTATATTAAAAAGTGTGGGAAATGTAGCATTCTTTTTTAGAAAAGAGAACAACGCAAGAGAAATATGTTGTTTCATTCAATTTTTATTGGTAAAAAAGAAACTCTTCTTGTGACAAAAGCTAATGAGGGCAACTAAAGACATTTACTTTCATTAATATTGTTGAAGAACAATATATTATTAATAATTAGTCTTTGAAAATTATTACTTTTAAGTACCATGTAAATAAATTTATTTAAAATAGGAAAAGCATGCGGTCAAATGTATAAGTGTACTCATGCAGTGACTATTTTAGCATTCGACTTCTTTAAGTGCAAAGTTTCGTTATCCCACAACAATTAACACAATTTCGTCCTACTGCAGATCAGAAAAAGTCGACATCATATTCATGATTGAGTGCGCAGCCGAACTCGGTACCTAGACATTGTAGTCTTGTGTTGACTGCTTCAGTTAGGAATTTATATAATTGAAAAATGAAATATGAAAATAGTTAACATTTATTTAAAAATATGGTGTTTCAAACGTGGCCATTTGTTTACGATAACAGGGTGATTTTCACAATCGACCTACTTTTGCAATAAATTGACGGGATCTTAATGAAATTCAAAGAGACTGAAAGCGATAAGTTTTATTTTTCTACTTAGACTCAAATAATTTATGCATCATATCCCTCGTTTACTGCAATACTGCCATAACTTAAGAAATGCATTTTCAAAATTAATGATGGAGATTTAATCTACAGATCATTCTTGCTTAAACATTTCATTGAAATATCCCATATACTTTAGTCCTGAGAGAAAAATTAGGTTTCAGACATCCATTAAGCTGTTGGTAAATATAAAACTTTAAAAGCATTTAATGCAGAACAAGTTCTTTTGAGTTATGACATTATTAAAGTACGTCAGCGATATATGTATTCTTATAATCCACTGTATATTGTGTTTTAGCTCATATCGGACTTGGCATGTTTATGCAAATAACAAATATTCCACAGAAGAAATAAGACTGCCAGCACAAGTAAATAAAATGAATAATTTTAAAAAGTTCTTCAATTTTATTTTGAAACAACTATCTTTTTTTTTAGTTTTCAATGTTTATTATACAAATCGTTTACAAAATATAAATTATAGTTCCCTAAAACATCACATTAAATATTATTCTAATATTTTTATATATAAAAAAAGACTGTATACCAGATATTACTTAATGTATATAAAAAGTTTATTATATATTTATTGTATTTTGCTTTAATATTAATTGCATTTTAGTTTTCAATAAATAAACCATTTCAAAAATGCAAATGGAACAACTAAAAACGTACAATACAACAAGTCCTTGAGACGTCATGTATATGATTTCGGCAATTAAAGATTAATTTTCGTTTGTCTCTTTGAAAAAAAACTTATTGTACTTTAATTTGGATTTTAGCTTTAGGCATATTTTGGCGTTACAAATATATCTCATTTGTTTTAATTTTTTTTTTGTTAAATTATTTCTTACAATTATATGTAATATCATGTGCTTTCAATTAAAAAGAAATTTCTTGGCCATCGAATACAGTTTGCCTTATATGAAAGAAAATATTGATGAAATCACGCTTTTGTTCATTTTCGCATAATCATAGATAAAATATATTTTGTATCCTAAAAACTATAAGAAATCAACTAAAAATTTAAGGCTGATCATACCGATTTAATTAATCTTAAAAAAAAAAATTACTATAATATTTTTGCTTCTGCCTGACTGCAAGTACAAAATGTTATCTTAACGAGCTGTCTTCAGCTTCCATTTCAAAAACAGATAAGCCGATATTCTTAATATAAAGAAAATGGCTATTAACGCCACAATATCCAGGGTATAGTTAGCATCCAGCATGTCCAATTCTTCCAGGGTGGTAGTGGGCGATTTGAAATGACAGTATTTTGTATAGCACTTAAGCTTCTCGCGATTGAGACCGTACGTGGCCAAAGCGGTGCCTTCGAAACCATAACGAATGTAAGACAAATATGTAATCCATCTGAGGTACACAGGTATAGCGTCAAAGGAGACAAAGAAGCCAGAGAACAGCAAGAAAGGCACTGACATGACGGGAGCTAGAAAAACACCATTTTGAACGTTCATTGCCGCACCAACGACCAAACCCACTGATTGTGCTACAAAAGAGATCATCAAACAGGCACCCAAGAACATGAAAAACCGAAGCACTTCCCAAGGCTGGGACGTGAAGTAGTACACAATGGTTACGTAAATGATGCAGAAAATCGCCTGGAAAAAATATTAACAACATAATAAATTCATGCTGAAGAGGGAAGTATGTTTGCTACACTAAACCTGGAAGGGTATATCTGCTACTGATATGGCCAAGTAATATGACTTTAATGAGTACCATCGATTAAAGTTTTCCTTCAGCAAGACCGGCATTTCGAGAGGGACTGAGATAAGGGAGATTAAAAACAATTTTTATTTATTCGATCGTTTAGCTAAAATACTTACATGATAAAATTGTTATTGTCATGGAAGTGTACATGAGAAACAGCATATTGAAGAATAAGAAACCCAAATTACTTAAAACCTTGGCACCATCATTGCCAATATCATAATAGAGAGCACCGATCAAAAAGCCAACCAGTAAATGGGCAAATAACCTCAAGTACATCAGGGTCTAAAGAGTAAAAAAAAAGAATTTAGCAAATTCATATTAAAACAACACACTCCTTTCCATCTCACCCAATCGCGAAAACTGAAAAGCAGTGTCCGTTTCAGTACCACCCAGAACTGATGGAACTGCGAGGTGGGATAACGTTTGGGCGAAATTATCTCTTCTGACAGCAAAGCAGCCGTGCAATTGTCCGGCTTTTCCAATTCAATCATGGCATCACCTTTCTCATTTGTACTCACTACCGGCTCTATTGACTCTTTGGCAATATCATTCACTAAGTTTCCTTTCAGAATGCCATTGTTCAGTGTTAGATTATCCTCATATTTGCCACTGGTTGTATTGGCTGCATCGTTTTTGTCCTTTAAAGCTTTCAAATTTTGCACTTTCATCATATCATATCGGGCCTTCAAACCAGCATAGTCCACCGCCGTTCGTATATCCTTTGTACCATTATCGATTGCATCCACTAAACGTCTAGTGTGATCGCCATGTTCTCCGCAGGCCACCTCAATGATGTAACTAGCGGGATTGTGATAACTGGGACACTCTAAACTTAATGTGGCCAAGAATGGCACTAGCTGTTTGGTACTACCCTGATAAACACACTGACCATCAGACAGAGTATACAATTGATCGAACATTTCAAAGAGACGGGCTGAAGGCTGATGTATGGTACAGATTACGGTGCGGCCACCTTCGGCTAACATTTTCAATAGATTTATGCACTGAAAGCAAGTGGAGCTATCAAGACCCGATGTGGGTTCATCGAAAAACATGATCGGCGGGTTGCTAACCAATTCTAAGGCGATTGATAGACGCTTCTTTTGACCACCTGAAAGATTGCGCGTTAAGGTGTTGCGGTGTTCACTCAAACTCAAGGTCAAAAGGATGTCGTCGATCTGAAAAGAAAAGTCGATTGAGAATATATCATTATATAATAAGATCTTGAATTTTTTTATATAGAAATATATATTCGATTTTTGCTGCAGAAATCTTAATGAATTAGCTTTTCAATGTTTAGTATTCATTTTGGTATACAAGTTCTCATCCAAAATAATTTTTATTATTTTGGCCATACCGCGGCAGTTTGATTTAAAATTTTTAGTACAAAGTTTTAGTGAAATAAATTTTATTAATTTTTTTTAGTGAGATAAATAAATATTATCTCGCGAGTTTTGATTTTTTACTTAGACCATAAAAGCTACTTTCTAGGTTCTATTTATTCGTCAGATAATAAAAGTTATATAACGAATATTTTTTTCGGTTAGGAAGCAAATTTTTAAACTAATAAAAAATAGTTAATTAATAAATAGTTAATAGTTAGTTCCTATGTGCCTAGGAATATTTATCATCATGTCTTACTGAGATTTGAACTAAGTTAGAACAATTTAGCTTATATGAATATTAATATAGCAAAATAAAAATGTTCAATAAAAATAAAATCACACACAATTTAAGCTTTGGCTTAAGCTACCAATAAAAATTGGAAAAACGTTCACATATACTTAAGTATAAAATTGAAACCAAAAAAGTTTGACTTTATGTATAATGGAACAAAAAATTCAGAAAAATGGGACATGAAGAAAATAATCAAATGGTAACACTGGTATTATAACACACAAGTGTTAACATCAGGTTGATACAGTTCTCGGATTGTTTTTCACAATAAAATTTGTGTAAATAGAAAACTGTTATCACATTCAACTAAGCCACCTAAAAAGTGGTGACAAAAACACAATGTACACATGAGCACTGAAGATGAAAGTGTAGCGACATTCGAAAACAACTATTCTGCTCTGTTGTGTAAGTTGAATAAAACTGATGTTAACTTCCTGTGTGCCTAGGAATATTTATCATCATGTCTTTCTGAGATTTTAACTAAGTTAGAACAATTTAGCCTATATGAATATTAATATATTAAAAAATAGTTAAATTTAATACATAAGATGTTTTTCATGGACTTTTGCGACTTTTATAACTCGGTTATAAAACGTTTGATTAAATTGTATCAAAATAAAAACTCAGGAAAAATTGATTTTATTAAAGAAAATTACACACAGAAAAATTAGTACATGTAAAGGTAGCCCACGTAGTGTAACGAGAACTACCCTGGTGTAGCGTTAGCTCATCAATTACTTCTCATTTAGTTCGTTTTTTTGGTTTAAATAAAAAAAAAATCATTTGGAATAATAGAAAATAAAGTTAATTTTTATTTAATTGCCTGGCAAAATTGATTTTAAACTTTGTCTATTTTTTATCTGCAAAATCCCATACACTATTTAAGGTCAAGACAGGGTAATAATCATATTTAAATTTTGTGCAGTTTATCTCTGAGAATTTAGTGATGTATCAAGAGTTAAATTAGTACAAATCTATCTACAATCGTGTAGAGCAGTATCCTCAATATTTATCACGACGAATAGACATTTCTCAAAATATTGACGGATACTGTGACGTACTTTCTCTGTTCAGATGACCACAAGATCAGCTTGTGGGATTTTATAGGCCTTACCGACCATTACTGGTGTGCATTTTGGAGTCAAATGTACTGCACAAGAGAACATGATGAAATAATAAAATTTATAGTGCAGAAGAGCTGTTGCACATTTTACATTTTTCTGTGACTTCAGTAGTGCTGTTTTTATGCAAGAATAATTTTTATTCATGTCCTTCTTTACTGTTTTCATAAACATGGATGAGACTACTTTACTGGAATAGCTGGTAAAAATAAATTAATAGATGCTGCTGCCTCAAAATTTAATAATAAAATTAAAGGCATTATTGTTGCCGGATATAAGAAAAATTTCGAACTTTTGGAATTCCCTCATATATTTATTGATTTAAGAAAATATTAAGTTTCATAATTTTATCTGCCATTAAAAACAAGTTTTTGTTAATATTTTTCCTTAATAAATCTCTTCCTAAAAATAATTTGGGTTTTTAATTTGTTTTCATTTATTATGAAAAATGGCACTCGAAAACAACAACTTGTACGTCAGAATATCTTTTGCATTTACGCAAATCAAAATGATTTGAAATTCCTGTTTTCAATCAGTACTTGTGGAATATTAATTTCTATTGGAGCTTTCACTTTAACAATTTTCTTTTCTTATAATTATAAAATTGTTTGCAGATCGGAGATTCGAAATTAAACATTCATTGGGAAAATGTTATTTTATGGATTTCCTCAGAACTCCAAAATTTATAGCAAGACTTGGAGAGATTTTTGTTTATATGAATAGTTTGTTGACGATTTGGTGTTCTTTCACTGGAACCGGTAGTCCCGGTACTACCCCTAGTTCTGCAATGCGTTGTTCCGGAAGTAGGAAGAAGTAGAGAGCAGTAATGCTTATTCTAGTAGACGATAGTGACGCTCGCTGATCGATAACTAACACAATATTTCAATGATGCACAATAGAAAAATTCGATCCCATAATCATAGCTCAGAAGGGAATTGAAGCGGTGCTTTTCACGCATTAACTATTTCCTACAACAATTGGACATGTTATCCAAATATATTTTGACCACATAGACGGAACTGGCAATTTTTTTTGCAGGATTTGTTACTATAAACTTTTTTCTCTGCTTTTCAAAATGAGGTTTCTAATCAACCCTTTTGATTATTTTCGTTTATTTTAGTCGCTTGTATTTTATATGCCCCAAGAAGAAATCTTGAAAGGAAACTATGGAATTTGTTTCTGTCCCCAGATCTCTCCTTTATTTAGTGCAAAAATATCATGCATCAAAAAAGCATGAAACACCAAAGGTTAAGGAACATCAGGTTATTTTATTTAGTTTTTAAAAAAATGTTTTTATAAATTTAAGACATTCAAGAAATTTTTTTTTAAAAAGTGTTTTTAGACGGAGACCAAATTATCACATTCAATACAATTTAAATGGAAATCTCGACCGATATCGAATTGCTTAATAAATTATAAAATAATTACACACAAAAAATGTGGAAATTATATCGTGATTATGAGAATTGTTATTTCTATTTGTATATATTTTGTTGTAATTCTATTAGACTTAGATAATGATTCTGACAACAACAGATGTATTATGCAATGGATCGCCCAACAGAAACAATTGAAATTAAATAAGAAACTCCCATCAAATTCATAGAAATCAAACACATAAATTTTAAATTTTTTGTCTTTCATTTAAATTAAATACTATTTAAGAAATACTTTGACAAAAAAGTAATGCCTCACTAATTCCTCATTTAACCAATTTATATATATTTATTTTTTTGTAATCTATAGGTCTTATGCAAGCGTTTTTTGTTGTTGTGTTAAGGTCATTCATTTATGTGGGGCGTGTTAGCAAGTGGTCGTCTCTTGCATTTGTATTGCATTAAAACATAAAGAAATAAACAGCAGAAAAGAATGATGAAATAAAAGTATATCTACTCACCATTGACATTTTTTCTGCTTTTGTGAATTTCTTACTTAATTTTAGATTTGTGGCTACTGTCATTGCTTCTTGCACGGTCAAATTGCCATGCAATTGATTGTCTTGCATAATATAGGCGGATAATTTGCGGAATGTACTGATGTTACGTTCGTGACCATTCATTGTTACACTGCCATCAATATTGGAAGTTCTGTAAAAAGGGTAAAGCGATAAAATTTAATTAGAAACAAATCGAATATGATTATTGTTCAGCTACAACATAAAATGATTAACTTTGTATATTGCAAGTGTGTTCAAATTTCGAAACTAAATTTTTACGCACAACTGTTATTTTTCCTATATCTGGGGTTTTCTCACAGTAAATTATAGTGTTGTAAATTCCAAAGTTAAGATTTATAGAATATATTTCTTCTAAATTGCATGACAACTTAACATGTCAATGTAAATATATATTGATTATTTGGTAAAAACCCATATCGAAAAATTTAATAGTTAATGTAAATTTACTTTTTACCTCTTTCTACTTTTATATTTAATTCAATTAATAATTAATGTTGTTTTTAAAACTATGGTCTATATATTTGAATAAATTTTCATAGAGTAATTGTTCGAAAATTGCTTTTAATTCAGGTAGACTTGATAAATATTTCTAAGCCCAAGGAAAACTCAACAAAAGGTTTATGTATACAACTATCACAGCAGAGCATAACAGCTGTTTTCGATAGTTCCTGTAATATCATGATCAGTACTAATGCCCATATTTGCGTATAGGCACCTCTTAGGTGGCTTCGTTTAATATGATAGCAGTCTCTATTTGTACCCATTTTATTAAGAAAAAGGATACGAAAACTCTATCAAACCGATGGTAGCAGGCATTTGTTAAGTCCCTGCGTTGCCGTTTGATTGTTTCCTTCATGTTCTATTATCTGAAATTTTTGCGCCTTAATTCTTAAGCTACAATTTTTTCGTTTGAATTTTCTTAAAAACATATAAAAATTTTTACCTTTTTTTGGGGTTGGCACAAGCCAAAGGTTTGCGATTTTATCGTAAACATTTTCAATCGAATTATTTATCAAATTATTATCTTTTATATTAAAATCAATTTTAATTGGTTAATTACTGGAAAATGTATTTCTCATTTTTATAAATGTGTGTTGTATGGAAAACTTTCTTACAACTATATTTTCTATGAAATAGAAATATTTGTTATATATATATATTCATAGTTATTTCATTGAACATGATCTTTAAACTGCAATTGATTAGAAACAATCAAATGCAGCTTTTGCACAGTAGAATTTTAATTGTCAATAATAAGGAAATTGACGTCATATTCATATCAACGAAATATATATCTGTCCTAAGTTTCTATAGAAATTTTTCCTAGACATGAATACTGGCGAAAATGTTACATATTAAATTAATTAAAAAAATGAACATTATAATTTGATTAAAAGTATGAGATAAATGTGCATTGACAGGTTAACCCTAGAAGAGCCGAAACTCCAATCTTCATATAACTGTCACTGTGGCCAAATTCGTTACTTTTTCTCTACTAATTATTTCAAAAAGATCTTTGCAAATATAAAAAACTAGCCAGCATTTCTCTTTAATTTTAATTATATACTGTTTCGTTTTCCCAAAATCTTACTAAAAAATTTAAAGTGATCAATTGAGGGGTTTTAGCTAGTTCTTATGCGCATTTCACTGGGGCTAATGCAGATCATCAGGGAAACTTTACCCAACATTTCTTAGATTAACTAGAGATATTATTTCTAACTTCCTTTTTAATAAGTGATAAGTTCAAAACAAATATCGAAGTCATAACAAGAACTCACTGATCACTTTTCCTTTTTTATTTTCATACGTTTTTATTCTACAACTGGTTGGCTTTTTTCCGACTCTAATTGTAGTTGTAAGAGAAATAAAGAACAATAACGACTAAAAATTGTTTTAATTTAAAAACTATTTATTACTAGCGTTTTCTTCTATAATTCTTGAAGCCATTCTAATATTGCGAAAAACAATTAAAACACGTCAATTGCGAGACAAAAATGGGACGACAGCGCCTTAAGTATTAAATAACTCTTTAAATCTTTGCAATTTCAGTTCAAACTTTGATGTTTTATTAAAACTAAATATCGTGTTAACTTATCAATTTTTCATTGCTAAACATTTTATTATATTAAAAAATCAAAATCCAAATCATATTGTAGAACAAATTTTATTTGTATATGTTGTATGTGTTGTATTAATTTCATCATAAGCACTAACGATATATATTTTAAGCCGCATTTAATCGAAGTTTTAAATAACATATTTTTTTCTATTAATCGTAGTAAAATGCAACCATTCATTTTTCAAAAAGATGAAAAATACAACTGTTTTACAACTTCTTTAATTTTCGATTTAATTTTACATAATTTCATGCCTTATAAACTAAAACCTACTTTAAAAAACAGAACAACATTTGACCCAAATTATTAAACTTTAGCTACTAGACAACTACGTTTGATAAATCGTGCTCATTCAGTGTTTCTCTTGTTTCCATGTGAGTTTTTATAATTAATTATATTTTCCAATTTATTATAATTTCGTTTTAAATTTACAATCATGCACTTTCATAAACAAACTAAAGCCCTTGATTGTAAAAATGTTTTCATATTTTATTGTTTTTATTGGGGTCTATTAATCAATTGCTAAAAACGTTGTTTCATATAATTGATAAGCGAAACAATACGAGTACTTTCTGTATATAATTCCTACAAAGTTCATCAGAATAATAAAGTTGATTGAACTTTAAGACTGAAAATCGAGTTCAATACTATAAACTATAATGGCAAGGACGAAGTGTCTAATGAATCGAAAACGTAGCTTTTAGTAAAAAATTTAGTGTACGTTTCTAGTAGATTCGGAAGATAGTTTTCTTTTATAAGAAGGCTTGTAAGATGCAGGACTTTCATATTAATTGGAATAAAATATCATGCCAAGATATGAATCTAAAATAGTGATATAAAATTGTGTGAAAGTTTTTAAAATGTTGTCACATTCCTCCTGGCCACCTATTGGTGATGGCAAGCAATCACGCTAAAACAACTGAAAATCTGGAAGTTTTATCATAAGAATACTTTTTGGCGATAGGGCTGAATATTCCACGGATTGAGGGCTACGTTAAAGCTAATCAATTGCAACTTAAAATATTTCGGAATGTTTTGTAAATTAAGTCTACTTAAAGGATTTTTTAGTATGACAAAAGAATGATCTCTACAAATGCAGTGCATTGCACAAGAGAAAATCAAATATATTTTGTGCTTATAACAGGTTAATAAAACAAATTTTCCTAAGAACTATTTATTTGATAAGTCTTTGTAAATTACTTTTTTTATAAATTAATCTGAATATTTGAAACCAATTTCATTTATATGATATAAAATACATCAAGAAAGGAATTATTTGTTTTTGGAGAACGAAAAATTTATTATCAATCTTGCTATCGTTCTCGATCTCGATTTGTATGTAAGTTGTATTAAAATATCGATCGCTATCCAATACAGTAATTTAGCTGCTGATTGTTTTCAATTCTCTCGTAGCTGTGAACTGTCCAGGGGACTGGGTTATATGCGTTTTTAGATTATAATATAACTGATCGACATAAAGTGAGTGATTGCTAAACTATTCAAGTGAATAGATCACGATTGCAGTGCTCATGTAGAACATCATTTATTTTATTGTTAAAAATTTTCTTCAACTTACTTATATCCTGATAATATATTAAGCAGGGTACTTTTGCCAGCTCCCGATGGTCCCATAATGGCAGTGAGTTCACCTGATCGTAAACGACCGCTGACGCCTTTGAGTATAGTTTTGGCATCTAAAATAAAAATATAAATATTGAAATTAAAAAGATTTATTATACGATTATATATTAAGTTTTATGAAATGGGAACAAAATAAATATTAAAGATCGGCTTAACGCGAATTGATTTAAGTGGATGTTTGCGATTTTGTTTATATACAGATATTTTGAAGTGATATATTCATATGGAAATTAGTTTTGGTGATATTGATTTGTTTTGAATTCAATATATTGTGTTAGTATTATTTATTTATGGCAAAAAGTAAAAGCACAATCTGTTGAAATTCTGTTAACTATATAATGAAATATAGGGCACAATATATTTTTAGAAAAAACTTGCCCCACAGTTCAATATTGTTGCAAAATAGCTTAAATTTTCTAATTTCTATTCAGTTATTAATATATCATGATTCTCGCTCTCAAAAATATGTGAGAGTTATTCAAAAGTCCGATATGTGACTGATTTATCAAGAAGTAATATTTGGTTCATGTAAATTCAATACTTTTCACATGAATTCAAAATTTAAATTTTTTGCAGTTTATTAAAAATGAAAAACTTAAACTACATTGTATCGGGGGTTTTTTCAACTGTATGACAAATTGAAGTCGATATTTCAACGAAATGTGGAACTTGTGCCCGAAAATCATTTGTTTTTGCGACCTAAACGCTTTTCTCACAGGGTACATCATTTTGTGGCCGAGTTGCCAGTGAATTACAGATAAAATTTATTCTTTTTCCGAACGATCCGGGTGTGAAATGAACTTCCTATGGTGGTCATTGCTGCCGCGTTTAACTTTGGGAAGTTCATATTGAACGTCCACAGGCACCGCTATCTTCATCCCCCTTCTCGAAACCTCTTTTCCTAGATCTGGCACAATGCATCGCATATGTAGGGGTGTTATCTCCTGGGTGCTGGCTCAAGACAAAAAAAAAAAAAAGAACACTTCTGAGAGATTGATGAGTGAGTTCTTGTTTTGATTTTGATATCTCACTTAGTAAAGTGGAAGTATGACACAGCTACCAACTGTGTACGTCTCAATAGATCCACTAGTGTACCCTCTGAGGCTACACAGCGATTAGGCTGTCGCAGCATAATTGTCCTCTTTATGGTTAATTGGTTGACATTCTAAGTTGATATCAATAAATCTCATGCACGATATAGTAGAAGCTGTCTATGAATTAAGAATTTTGAATCGTTTCCCCGTTGTTGCATCAAACGTACAATGGTACGCAGTCGAGACCGGGTTATTTATAAACAAATTCATAGATCAACTAGGCGATTATAGTTTTTTAAGTCAAAATTATTATGTATTTTACATGAGTCCTGTAAAAAACATCAAGCACACAAACAAATATTTACTTGCTCATTTAATATAGAATGTCCCATGTGAATGTAGTTTACGCTACACAACAACAAAATAAACTTACTGAATATAAATTGTATGTGAGTTATTATTAAAAGTGTAAAACATGTCCAATCAAAGAATGAACAAATAATAAATTCACATTCATTTCTATAAAACATTTTGCTGTACTTCTATCAGTTATATCAAATTCGCAGTAGATAAGATTAAAAAAAAAAAAAAAAAAAATATATATATATATATATATATATATATATATATATATATATATATATAAAAGCACAGCAACTTTTCACGCTGTTATGGCTAATTTATATTGGCAGTATTACGAGCGCTAAATTTTTATCTTTATTATTTTATTTTTTTTTTTTGGTAAGTCATGTTTTTAAATTTGGTCTTTTTATATCACACTAAATTGTATGGCAGCTTAAGAAACGCAAGACTAATATGTTGCAAATACAAGTGCAGAATATAACCTGAAACCCTGACTTGCTTTAAGTTTTTTTCTTTTTCTTGTGATAGTTGCTTAATTTATCTAATACACAAACAATTTGACTTATGTAATTGTAGCTTTAATGCTTACAATACTGAAGTTCGTATACACTATGGAACGTTCATGAAATTTAGAGCAATAGAGGAAAAACTACTCGACCTTGACGAAAAATATTATCAAAAATATAGCGATAATTTAAAAGTTGATTTTGAGAAACAAAAAACAAAATAAGCTAAAAGATTTTTTTCCTTCGCATACAAAAAGTGAGAAAAAAACAATAATTGTGATACCAAAATATTAAAAAAAATAGCAATTAAAATTTCGATTTAAACAAACTCATTCTGTCTTTACGACCATTTACATGTTTATGACTTTAATAATAAAAAACACAGTTTCCAAATATTCATAAACATAAATTATATTAATAAAAACTACAAACGAAATTTTACAAAAGTAATAAACTTTAAATTTAATTAAACTAGTTGTTTGTATTTAAGTTAAAAAAAAGTACAGCGTTAACCTTCAAAAGGCCTAATTAAAATCTGAACAAGACTTTGTTTGGTTTAAGTCTCTTAATTTTTATTAGTTTCAACTAAACCGGATTACATAAAGTCTTAGAAGAAAAGTTGTTATTAAAGCTGTTAAAGTATGTGTTCAGATTCTTCTTATATGCTACTGAGAAATATTCTATCGTGTTGTTATTTGTCTTTGGGGAAGGCTTAAAATATAATAGTGAATATTAACAGCTATTCAAATTGGCTAATAAAATCTGCATGTTTCAGCACAGCCAAGCAGAGACAACAACCGAAATTTCCGAATGAAACTTTCTTAAGGTTACTTTAACTCTATTATAAACGACGGCAGTAATCGATGATTCAATATATTTCTAATATTAAATTGTTGTTAGTAAGAGCTCACTGAAGGGATGGTTAAGTAGTTTAAAGACCTTTTTCGTTTCTATTGGGCTAAGAGCGCATGGTGTGTCTATGCATTAAATTGTTTCTCATCTAGTGTTGTTATCTTCCTAATTTAAATTTTTTATAGAGGCATAAAACTCTGACACTTTAACATGAATTGACTGACCTCTGAACCAGGCTTTCAAATTGTGCAAATTTATTTTAATACAACTATTGAGCGAAATTTATTTAGCGATGAAGATCACTTTTATTTCAATAAATACGTAAGTAATTAAAACTGCTGTGTTTGAAGTGATGATAGTCCACAAGTATATGTTGACGCACCGTTACATCTAGATATATTGACTGCTTGGTGTACTTTAAGGAGTGATGGCATCATTGATCCGCACTTACTTAAAGACGTTACAGGTCAGAACGTTAAGGACAGTGCGGACTGCTACAGAGCCTTGATTATTGACTTTATTGTTCATCAATTAAGTAAACATGATGTCGTTCAGCTCATGAAATATTCATTTATTGAAAGAAACATTTGTAACCCTATAGTCTCACGTTTTGGATCCGTGTGTTGGCCAGCAAGATCATGCGACTTGGCGCTGTAGACTCTTTTCTGTGGGGGATATGTAAAGTTAATAGTCTACGACGATAAGCTCCAAGCCATTATCAACTTGGAGGATAAACGTAGACGTTTTGGACAAAGTCATCGAAAATTTAACCCCAAGATTAAACCCAAGATTAAGTTCGAGGCAGGCGTAGCGATTATATCCCAGAAGTCATATATAAATCATAGTGATAGAAGATTCTATTTCCAATAAAATATATATCGTACCAATTAAAAAAAAAAAATCATTGTTTTATTGCATTTCAAAATTCTATGAGATCTTTTAGATGACTTTAATGAGTGTCTTCGAGGATTTTATTCACCATCTGTTTCTGTAGACGTTTCATAATTTACCAACCGGTCTGGATTTTTGGACTTATTTGAAATCGATTACTTTTATTTGTCTTAAATATAATGTTTATGAAAGTATGACATAGTAAAACTTCTCCTTCAAGTCTCAATAAGATGCTGGCAGGTAAAGAAACACGGAAACGTATCGAAATAGTTGGATAAAAAATTTTATTCTTTTACAGTCGTCTGTTTGAACACCTTTCAACTCATAATAGCAAAAGCTAATATGGTAAACACGATATACTTAAACACATACATAACACGACGAATATAAGGATAAACACTTAAAATGTTCTTTATAAGATATCCTGTACAATAAATAACGCTATTCATTTTCTATTAAGAAAATAAATTATTTGATAACTTTTGAGGAATAATTTTTATTCCTTTTTCAAGCATTAATATGCATAATTAAGAAGAAATAAAAATTTATTAAAAATGGTTTCGCTTGAGAACAAATTAGTTCTGTAGCATTAAAAGGTATATAAGAATGAGTTTCAGTTGTAATTTCCGTACAATGTTTGCTGGGGAATACCATATCATTAAATATTTCCGTACAATGTTTGCTGGGTTCATGATTATTGTCTCACATAATAGTTTTATTATGTTTTAGTTTTATATTATTGGCAATTTGCATGTCTCGTAGGAATTCGACCAAACATAAAAAGTTTATAATTCGGCTTCATTATTATTCTTAATCGTTAGTTTTTATTTAATTGCCATCATGATAGTGTTTGTATGTCTTCTTTGCCCTCATCGTCATCAATGTTGTCTTCTGCTTTATTTTATTTTTAAATTCATTTCGAATCGTCTGTTGCGTTTGACCACTTCCGTATCACTGTGAAAAAGTGTAATATTTGTTCGATTTTTGTATTCGTACCAAAACTTTATTTACCATTTTGGTTTTTGTTATTGGTGTTTTTTTTAATTATTTTATTTTTTATGGTTATTGTTTATTTAATATTCAGTATTGATTTTGTTTCTTGTTGTCAGGTTTTGTTTTGATGTTTCTCGAAAGGCCATTCAACTGCGTGTGAATGCAGAAGCGCCTATTGTTTATGCACGGCTAAATTATGTTTATGAGTGTTTAAGTAAATAATTTGAAATTGCTGATCGTCAGTAAGTTCAGTTGTGTTGTCTAAGCAACAATTCATGAAATGTTGCTACTTTGAGTCACGTGGTTATCTCAATGAGGAATCGTTAGTCAAGAGTCAAATATTTAAGATCTTGGGGAATATAACTACAGAGACTATTGATATTGATTTTGGGTTGAACTTAAATGTTTATAAATTGACTGGCAGTATGTTTAATTATCTTAACAATAGGACTGGATAAAGCGAATGGTGGTTCTGATATTACTAGTAAAATAGATGGAGAAGTAGAGCTTAATAATGATATATCCTGCAGGGATATCACAAAACTCTTAATTCAAATAATAATTTATTAAATTCCATTTTGAAATTGTACTTATATTATCGTCTACTATCTGAAATACCTTTTGTTAATTAAATTTGTATCAATAAAAATAATATTTTCTAATATTTTTAAGCTTTTAAGTTCTTTTCATTTTCAGTTAAATAATTTATTAAAGTTTCAATATATCGTCACTCCTCTGTGTGAATTTTTCAGAAAATCATTTATTTTATTTCATTTAATTAGTATACAATTTAAATAAATTTTTAGCTCAAAAATATTAGCAAATATTATTATTTAAGCAGAGCTCAAAAAATAACTAGAAGAATAGTAAGAGTTGTTATAAAATAAATGGCGATTAGCAAAAATATACTTGAGTACTGATGAGTATAGCGGTTTTCGAAAACAGCGGTTCTGTTCTATATATGTACATAATGGATAAATAAATTAATGTTGGGTTTCACTTAACCTTGACATACTTATTACGATATTCTTTTAATTTCATTTATTACGAAGACTAGCTAATAAATTTGAACTGGAGAATTTTTCGTTTTCTGTAATACGGATTTGCTAAGTAGTCGCTATATCCCCGTAGAATTCTTCCAGGCTCTAGAAGAGTCCAAACTCGATAAGTCATATAATAATAATTAGAACCTGCTTCTAGTTTTCCTATAAAAAATTTTAGTTTTTGTTCAAAATGTGCATCAGTACTGAGGATAGTAGTGTGTGTAGTGACATGCTGGTCCTGATTAATTCTGCTGTAGTGTAGAAGTTAAAAAGGGAACTAATTTTGATATCCTGTCATTTCATTCAATATTTTACAAGCTTGTCTAAATATAACATCCTGATTCTTATCCAAACATTTCAATTGAATTTGAAATATAACTAAAATAATATATATTTATTAATAAATTAGCCGTCTGCCCCACAAATGTCATTAGATATCGTATGTTCTCATAAATTCTATATAAAAGAAAAAGAAATTCTAAAATGTTGTTTTTATTTTAAACGTTGTTGTAGGACACAATGACACTCAGTTTTATGGTGCGATATGTCTTACAAATTCAAAATCAAGTTTGAATAAAATGTTTCAGCTGAAACCAAGAACACACGATAGCTTTTTCAAAGCATACACCACTACATACATATTCTACTTCCAACGAAAATTTAAAGCAAAGTTTTAATTTGAATTCGAAAATCTCGTTTATAATATATACAACAGACTCATTAGCATATTTAAAGTTGTTTACAGTAGTTTCATTTTATTTGTATATTCAGCAGAACCGTCTAGAGCACAGATTTTTGTTAATTTTTTTTTGTATATTAAGAAGCTCCAAAATGTGTCAGTAATTAAATATAAACAACGTCTTTGCAAGAATTGTTAGCTGTAAGAGTTGAATTTTGCAAATATTTACACAGCCTTTTAACACCGAATACTGTTTCGTTTGCTCATATTTAAAATACGTATTTGTTTTCTTTTTTTACACAGAGATAAGCTTTAATATGTAGATGAGTATGTACGCATGTTTGTATTGGAAATCATTTTACTTATATTATTTTTATATAAAAATTTTTATAATAATCCACTGTAATTGAGATGAAATGGATTAATTTTTTGAAGTTACATGATCGTTAGCTAATATTATGATTACATTAGAAGAGTCGGTTATTCAACGCTGTTGCTATTCGATTATAAAATTTCTTGTTATTTACTTACAATCACATAATTCTAGAATAATTGAAAATGGCAGCTAAAATATGATTCTATACTCATTGAATTTTTAGAATTTATTTATTTATACGGGTGTTGTAAATTTATTCGTAATCTTTACTTGTTGTTCTATATGGCACGTGTTTGAAATTAATGGTTTCAAAGTGTGTGGAAAATTGTAAATTTTGTTTTTTAGGCAATTAGTCCAATTATATAAAAAATATACAATAAATATAAATAATCAATTTTTTAATAGTAACTAGTCGGCAGTGGAATAATTTAATTACAGTGCGAGTTCGCTTTTAGCAACTTGATTGATACTGTTGTAATTATGGCACATTTGTAACAATCGGATATTGTTTATTACCCTTAAGGATAATTCTTTTTAAAATAATTTAAATTATTAAAGAAAAATTAATAAAAAAAAAACTGGGCACTTGAGCAAATATTTGACCATAAATATTAACAAGAATGTCTGTGCCTTTTACAGACAGCTTGCGAATTGTTTAATTTTAAATATTTAATTTTAAAAAGTCGATGAGTTGTTGGTTTTTAAAAATCGAATTCTTTTTAAATTTTGACGTTTTGAGTCACTAGGAAGTGTTCCTGGTTAATTCTAAGAGCGTTTCATTAAATAAATTTGTGTGTGAGTGAAAGTATGTGACCGGAATAACACTGAACGACAGATTTCAAGCCTGTTGATTTCAACAAATATGAAAAATAACTAATTTTTTTTTAATAGCTCTTTAATATAGGGTGTTTTTTATAGAGTGAGACAACTTTGAGTTGGCTTCACTGCTTTAGTTGAGCCCTCATTTAGCAGCTGAAAGTTGCTTTTTGTTTAATTTGCTTTAACATTTTATTATGGATCGACTTACACTAGAGTAACGCATGCAAATTGTGGAAATTTTTAATCAAAATAATGGTTCTGTTCGTCAAACTTATCGAGCACTTCGTCTATTCAAAATTTTATTTTCCGATGAAGCCCATTTTTGGTTGAATGGGTAAATAAATAAACTGAATTGTCGCATTTGGAGTGAGAAGAATCCACCAGCTTTTGACGCAACACAATTTTACATTCACAGAAAATTACTTTTTGGTGCGCTTTATGGGCTGGCGGAGTCATTGGCCCATATGTCTGCAAAAACGATGATGGTCAGAATGTTACTGTTTGTGAAAATTGGTGTTCCAGATTGCGTCTTGTACGCGCCAGCCGTGGCGGCCACATGACCGAAATCATATTTAAACATTAATGTCATAAAATTTTCTACCAAATAAAGACCATTTCATTGATATTAAATATATATTACTATATTTTATTATGATTTAAGCTTGTATCACTCTATAAAAAACACCCGATAGCTTCCGTTCCTGAAATGTAGTAAACAACATAATTTAAAAAAGGTAATTTTTATAAAACGCCCTGAAATTATATATCTAATCTCTTGAATTATATATCTGATCTATCGTTGTTCTCAAATCTTCTCTAAATATCGAAAACTGTACCAATCAGCGCTTATGACTTGGAAATCGGTGGATTCATTCACAAGTCTCAGCAGTTTGAAAATTAAAAGTCTGGGAATGTACTATTTTGATCTGTATTAGGACAAGGTTGTGTTTATTGTCGGCTTGGCACTGGTCACTATCACTTTAGAGGTTTCCCCTGACTACTGGATCTAGCAAAAACAATTTTTAGATTTTGATAGAAAAACAAGTTTGATTTTAAACAAATTATAAATTGAGATTTTTTTTATATACACAAAGAGCATAATATAAAAATATTGCCTGATGCAATAATTGAGTTCGCACTGTAATTATTTTACATAAATTAATTTTGTTTGAAGTGCGCTAGCAATTTCAGAACAAGAGAATAAGCCAAAGCAGTCAACACAGAGAAGAGAGAAAGAAAAAGTAGATTATAAGTGAATTAAAAAATTAATCTATTTTGTTGATATTAAAAAGAAATAGGAAAAGAATAATTTCTTAATCAAGTTTCTTGACTTTGGCACAGGTTAAGTATTTCTTTGTATGTAAACAAAATAAAAAGGATCCATAAGGAAGAAAATTTCCTTGCTACAGTTTTTTAAAAATTAAAAGCCTGCTGTCCTTTTTTTAATACTCTCAGGTGTTTTATGAGAGTTCGTCTAGAAGCGCAGATATACAGACATACTTAAGGCATATAAAAGTATGCAATTTGAAATATATATAAAGATAGTTCTCAAATTTATAGAGAATTTTTTTTTTGAAAAAATATTTTTCTATCCAAGAACTATAATATATCTAGAGTGTTTATGGGTTTCCTTTATTTATACTTAAGCATTCATTCGATTGAAAAATGTTAGTTATTTTCTTACCTAATTTGATTCACTGTAAAATAAAGGATTAGTAGTCGCACTGCAGGTGTTCCTTAGAGAACTCGGTAACATTCTCCTTCACATATTATATTTTCGTATTAAATTGTAGATTCTTAAAAGAACAATATTTTTGATCATGAAATATTAGACTGATATGAAAAGCTATACAGTTGCAAAGCAGCTGCGAGTAAATCAATATCAATTGATTGTTAATAATTATTTTTTAAGTGCAGCCAAATCACTGCTCGTATTGTCTTTTGCGAGAGTTTGGCTTCCCATCCATACTTGTTAACTTCTACTCCTCAGATAACGTTGGAGGATTAGGGTTCTTCTAAAGATTTTTCCCTCGTTAACTACTTTGACACTTCTTATGTGAAGGCATAAGCCGTGCAGTTAGTCATTAAAAGAGATAAAATTTGGGTTAACAACATCGCAAAGTCACCCCACCGGCATCTCTGCACCGCTACTTTCCACAGTATATTTGAAACAAATAGAAAGTTAGAAAAATTTAATCACTCAAGACAGTTTTGCTGGAAAATACGTTCGTTAAACTTTTACCTCTTGTGAAATGTTTTTCCTATAAACTTTTTATATATTTAACTTTTAATTTATGCACCGAATAAGTTTATATTTTTCTAAGATTCATAAGTATTCAATTCTACGAAAAACTTCTGAATGAAAAAGTCTAAAGTACATCGGATCTTATCTAATAATTCTGAAAGCACATTTTCAATTATATAAATCCGTTTTGTGTTTTTAACACTTTTTTCGATTTTATATGTGCTGTCTTAAATGATAATAAGCCTACAAGCGATTACAAATTATATTCCTATTCATCAGACAATTCTGAATCATCAGATTTTTTATTAATTTATTGCAATAATATTATATTTCTACGTACTTTATTATAATTTTTATGGAATAGTCAGTGATGATCATTAACAAACATCATCAGGTATTCAGTTGACACTGCCATGAGTTTAATCATATTATTTTCTATATAAAATTGCACTTGTTGCACTTTGTTTATTAAACTTGTGGTGTTCTTTTGCAATAAAAACATTTTATACCTGCAGACGTAAGCAAATGAGATTGATTGTGTATTCAATTTAAATAAAGACACACAGTTTATATAGTTAAATAAACTGCAATATATATATAGTGTATTAATTTCATGCGAAAAAATAAGCCAAGAAGTTGAAAGAGAATACAGTTCCCATACAAAGTTCTTTATATACTCGCAATTATTTTACTTCTTTTATTACTTATTTCCTATTATTTTTCTTTGTGTTTCCGAATACTTTGATCAGCATTTCATGGGACTATGCACAAGTAAAGCAACGAATTATTGACTTGTTTATTAGTCAACATAAAGTATTAAAACTTAATTCTAAAATCAATCTTATCAGCAACGAACAACAAAATGCTTGTGGATTTTATTTGTATGTGTTGAAATTCTATACATTTGACTTTTTGAATTAGTGATTAGTTACGTAATTCCATAATTGTTGTTTTCGGAAGCCTTAGCGTACACAATGTAACACAATATAATGTAAAAGGAAAGCAACGTATAAAGAATATAATTTGAAAATATGGGTTTTGTTAAATTTACCCATATTCTCTTTCTTGCTTATTATATGCTCGACTATATTGCATACAACATGGTTCATCCTACCAAACCAAATTATTGGAATTATTAAAGAATATTCAGAATTTTGAAATGACATATTACCGAATTCGTAGCGAGCCGTAATTACGAAATCGCAATGAAACATTGATGCGATTTAATTGAGTAATTGCCTAACTACTTCGCCTCTGTTTTTTGTAATGATATTTTTAAGACAATTTTATTTGACTTGGCTTTTGAAGGAGTCATGTTGCTGCTTTCGTGGAAACAATTCCCACAATACTAGCAGAAATCTGTTAACAAATTCGCTACGTTATATTTAATTTTAGAAAAAATCGTTGATTATTGTTATTTGGGATGTGTTTTATAAAAGCGCAAAACTTGAAGAGGTTAGTTAAAAAAATTAATTACCTAAGCGTTTTTTTAATTTTAGCTCAGCAGAAATAAGAAAATAAAAGAAAATAAAAATTACCATAAAATTAACAACTTATTAGGGCTGAACGCAAATGAAGAGAAACTATAAAAAACCTCTCCAGTAGTCTTCAACATCCTAGGCTTTATTGTGCTTTCGTACTGACATAATTTTAATAAATTTAAGACCAACTGTAAAAATCTGGTTTTATCACACAAAATAATTTTTTTTTTGTCTTGGACTATTACTTGGACTCCTAAATAATCAGTGCATTTGGCAGGACTAGAAAAGAAAGAATAGTTTAAGAGGATAGATGAATACAGATTGGAAAATACAGAATTTTGTGTAGCTATTTTTATTTATCATTAGCCGGTAAATTTTACGCTACAGGTGCCGACAAAAAAGAGTGCTGTATTCTGCTCTTCTAGTACATGAAGTTGTTAAGCGCTGTTGGTTATGTTCAGCGACCAGTGGTATGCGTCCGTCATTGAAACAAGCCGACAGCAGCTAAAGCAGGTCAGAAAAATTTAACACCATATTCATGGCAGAGTGCCGAGTCGAACTCGAAATCAAGGCATCGTAGTCTTGTCCTCACTACTTCAGCCAAGAGGAAAATAAAGGGAACGGCTGGATGAGAGTTCTTGTATATCAGAGAAATAAGGTTTTTTTTAAACAAATAAAGAAATTTTAGAGCTGGTTCTAAGTAGATTTTATAAAATGCAACCTGGTTCTTTCTCTGCGCTAAGTTGAGTGCTGCCAAGTTATATATTAGAACCAGCTGATAATGAAACTCCACAACATCCACATATATTTTTCAGAGTTTGTATGATTTTTAAACTATTTTATAGCATTTATTCTGTATAACTATTTTCATAGTTTTGAAATATTAATTAGCGAAATGTGTAACAGTTCCCATATTAAACTAACAGTAACAGTTCACATATTAGATACAGTATAGTTTGTGCATTAAGTATAGGGTGTTTTTTATAGAGTGATACAACTTTGAATTAGCATCACTGCTTTATGTGACCAGCCATTTAACACTTGATAGTTGCGTTTTGTTCAGCTTGCTTTGACATTGTATTATAAATCGACCTACACCAGAGAAACGCGTGAAAATTGTGGAAATTTTTAATCAAAATAGTGATTCTGTTCGTCAAACTTATCGTTCACTTCGTCCATTCAAAGTTTTAATTTCCGTTGAAGCCCATTTTTGGTTGAGTGGGTACGTAAATAAACAGAATTGTCGCATTTGGAGTGAGGAGAATCCACAAGCTTTTGTCGAAACACGATTACATCCACAGAAAATTACTGTTTGGTGCGCTTTATGGGCTGGCGGAATTATTGGCCCATATGTCTTCAAAAACGATGATGGTCAGAATGTTACTGTTTGTGTAAATTGGTGTTCCAGATTGCGCCCACTTAGCCGATATCATATTTAAACATTAATGTCATAAAATTTTCCACCAAATAAAGACCGTTTCATTGTTATCAAAAATATATTACTATGTTTCATTATGATTTGGACTTGTATCACTCTATAAAAAACACCCTTTATAATAGTATGTAAAAGAAAATACCAGAAAAACTTCAACACGTTAAAGCTAGAATTTATTAAATCTACAATGTGAACGTATAATCACAGGTCTATGTGGTTTTAAAGCTAAAATCAGCTTTTAGTCTCAAAAGCTATTAGTTAGTAAAAACTTTGTGTCTATTAACATCAGAGCCATTTTTGTATTTAAACTAAACTTATGATATTAAAAATTGTTAGTTCGACAAAACTGTTATACAGCAGGAATTTATATTGTATACCTACTTAATATATTTTGTCATATTCAATACAATTTATATTCCCAACAACTGTTGTATATCTTTAAGAATCTCAAAGTTAAATTATGTTATCAAGTTATTATTTTTACGGTAGCGCTACAATTATTTTCAATTGTAACATGATGAAAGTATTTTACTGTCAAGTTACGTTCCTATTCATCATTATATTTCCCTTGATGAGAAAATTAAAACCTGCATTTAAAATATTAAAAGCTTCTAATTAAACAATTAATAGCAGTGTAAGATATAAATGTCAGTAAATAACAATCATGATGTTAGAACAAAAAGCAAAGAGCATGAACATACAAGTGCGTGTACGAGTATGTGTTCATTATTGGTTTTTGGACTTTGATTCGGATGGTATTTTTCAAAGCAACACAATAATAAAAATACTAACTTAGGGCCATTAAAAAATAAAAAAAACTGGTCATTAAAATAAGTTTAATAATTTTAACATTTTACGTAAAATGTTGTAAATATATAAATTCCTGTAGAGAAAACAAGTATTTAATTGCTTTCATTTAAAATGCCAACGGAATTAATCTTTAGATAATAGCAGGCAGTCATTTGACTTTTAAATGAAAAATATATGTATATAAACATTATATATACAAAAGCATATATAGAGTATATACTTCCATATACATACTGCAGGTAACCTCGAATATGGTAAGCACTCTGCTTTAAGGGCTGAGGCCCATATATTTTTCTATATATTGTTTATTTTCACATTTCTGATAAGTTATTGAAATACTTGAGTTGAAAAGCATTTTATTGATATCTCAAATATCTTTTATATAAAATGAACAGATATAATGGAAAGATATATTATGTGAAATATTTGCTCTTGACAGTAAGACATTCTTCTGCTACGAGAAAAGGTACGTAGGACTATAGTACAAATAGTAGGCAAAAGTTCACAGACTTTAATACGATGCGGTGTAGCTGATTGGCAACAGCCATTGGCCATGTGGAATTGATTCAAGTTGAGAAGAGACTTTTTATTTATCTAGGACTAGTAAATCGCTTTTAGGAATTGTTCAGATTATTCACTGCAAACATTTATAGAGATCTAAAAATAAATTTTTAGATATGAAAAACTTATGTTGTTTCTATTTTTGGAACAGCAGCAGCGATACCATAACCAGTTAGTTTTTAAGTTTAAACTTAATGAACATCTCAAGAATACGGCCTTACTGTCTGTTATTTAAAGCGAAATCTAATTGATAACTAACTTTATAATAACTTAATTAATCATATATATATTTAATATTACACACATCTCGTCATAATTGAATTTAATTCAATTTCATGCCTAGTGATCTGAATTTTTATTAATGCATAGTGAGTTGCGAAATTGGGGCCATAGTGTTTGATATATTTAATATAATTGAAACATTACCAGCTCTGCATTTATTTAATACTATTTACCATTTTTTGTAAGAGAATTTACTTAATAATAACTCCATAATAACATATCAAATCAGTTGATATATTAAACTTCCTGAAGAAGTCTTATAAAGGAGTATCTATATACTGAAAAATAAATAATATATTAGAATATATAATTACTTAAAAAGGGGTCAAACAATTGAATGTTTTGCATTAATATAATGCATTTTAAATTAATTTTTGTATTTGGTTAAAACATACGATGATTGAAACATACAATGTAATTTAAGCTTTCCCAGACCTGCACTTTAGACCGCAAATAATATATTTTCTTTAAAATACCTACAAGATGAGTATTTGTGTAATAACAATTAAAAACTTTGTTTTCTCTCTGCTTTCATCTTCTTATGTGTGTCACAGTGGAACGGTGTGTCAGATATACAACGATACATACATAAATATAATATTAACGTGATATATCGACACATAATCTTGATATTTTTAAAACTTTCAATTTATTTGTGCGTCAATGGGTAATAAAATGCTTGATTTCAATTAATACTTTTATATAAATAACATAAATTAATTTGAAAAAAAAAATTCATTTGCATTATTCCCATGAATTTAATTTCTTTTTGGGCTATAACGCAATTAAAATGTATTCTGTAGACATTTTAATCGAAAACGAATTTTGAATAATTTCTCAAATTATATACCGAAACATTTCTAAGAAAATCTCTGCTCAATCTACACACGTTTTAGTGTTACATTTTTACAAATATTTATATTTTATATGGCCAGACTATGGAAAAAGCCAAACAAAACTGATAATTCTGGTTAGAACAAAGACAGACGAACGGCTCCCACAAACAAAGAACGTGGGGAATAACGAAACAACAAAAATTATTTAAGCTGATGAAAAAGATCATTGACTGAGAATGAACGAAAAGCAAAACAATAAATAGCAAAACGCAATGCATGAAAATATTTAAACAAATAAACAGAATTATAAACTGCAGTAAAAAGTGTGAGCACATAGAGAACTGCATAAGACTGGCGTTGTTGATATTTCGCTACTAGATATTTTTTTTCTAGGCATGTGTAACTTTATATGCTCATGTATTTATATTCTAAATTATGTCGGCATGTGTATGTATGTATGTATCCATGGGTATAGAAATATATAATAAATAAATCTACTTACTGCTGCTGTTGCCTTCTTTAACTCTGTAGGTTAGATTGTGAAAAGCCAAATCTACAGCTGGTCTCTTGGGCAAATGTTGTAGGGTTTTAGTTTGCACAGGTACTATTTGCGCCTTTACCTGTCTATTATTATCATTTAAAAGATTTTTATTCTCATGTTCAACCATTTTGTTTCTTATATTCTATCAACTTTAATTAAACATTCAGCATAAAATCACAGCAAGTAAAACAAACAGCCACTGCCCAATTCTTTTTCTAATTTTCAAAATCACAGATATTTAATATGTTAAAAATGATAATATATTTGTTTTATTTTCATAAACTGCGCGTTTTCTTTTCTGTGCAAACGAAATGCAGTAAAAGGGCTCTTTATTATTTCTCTTGGCGATAACGAAAAACAAATATTTTTAATCACTTTTCATACAAACAACCCTTTTCAAAGTAGCACGGCATCAGTTTTCAAAGAAACTAATGAGAGACAAAATTATTTTTGCACAAAACCAACCGCTTAAACTCACGGTGCGATCACAACTAATTTCTATTATAAAAAAACAAAACAACTTAAGTGGGCATTTGGTTGTGTGTGGCTACTTCCATCACACACAACCACCACTACTAACTACAGTCATTTAAAATATCGTCATTATAAACACTACCACTACTAACACCAGTCAGTCAACTTTATAAAAATCGTATATATATATATATATATATATATATATATATATAAATATGTTACTAATGTCGCTAGAACCCAGCAAATGTTTTCACACTCACGTCGAGTTATTCATAATTGTTGCTCTTTTTTTATATAAATTTATGTAGGCCGAGTTGCCACAATTGAGTTTGTTTGAAATTCTGCTGTATATATGTAAAGGGCCAAATAAACTGTACAAGCAGTTTGGAAAACTGCACGGATATATCTGTGGCTCTTTTAACAAGCAGTTGACAGCATTAACAATCCGGGCTCAATTTTATATAATAATCAATTTCGATCTCTTACCTAATTTGATTGAAAACAAAACTATCGGAATTGATTTATGCTTTATTATAATACTTTTTTTGTTTGTAGGAACGCTATCTTAATGTTATATTCGTTGAGCTATTGAACAAAAATAAAAATAATATATTTGCAGAGCAGTTGGCATCATCCCCTAATCACAACATGATGTTCTCTCATGTAATGCTGGGTTTTGTATCTACAACTTGTTGAAATTGCCAAATTTTTAACATTAAATATGTTTTTCGAATTGATAAAAACGATCAGAGTCCAAAGCACCACAAATTAATTCTTACGAAAATTAAAAATGGAATCAAATACCTTCCGAATATAATCTGAAGCTGAATTTTTATTTTTTATTAAGTTTTTTGATAATATATTCCCTAACTTATTTTTACAAAAAAATCTAGATGAAACGAAAAAAGGTTATTTAAAGCGTATTAATAACAAATGGCCTTGTAATCCTACAGCGGAATCAGCTGCTTTAAGGCAAATTTAACTGTTCATACCGCAGCCGTAAAATTAATTTTCTACAAAAATAAAAATTTTCTAAATTGTTTAATTTCGTTTTACGCCCTCTGGTGCCTAATATCTGGCAGATATAGGATCGATTTTGATAGGAAAGACCTATGCAGATACTTTTCTCCGCATACGCTCCCTCAAATGGCTTAGAAGGAATGCATGGATTCATTCAGAAGTCTGTCACACATGTTAATACATAAAGTCCCTTCAATATATTCATACAAAATCGATCCTATATCTGCCAGATATTAGGCACCAACTAGAAATGAAATTTTTAAGAAAGAGCTCGTCATTTACTGACATTTTTGCTTCAGAAAATGTTGGAATATATTGCTGGTTGAGTATTTAAAAAGAATAAACATGTACGTGTAGGTGCACAAATTAATATGAAGCTTGTTAAACACATAGAATTATAAGCTGATAATTCTACTTGATATATCCATCACTTTGGTATATCCTACAAAACACATTGACATCTGAACAACTGAAAAACAGTTCACTTCGAGAAACAAGTGGTAGTCTTTATTCCCTTTACTGTTGGCATAATTATATAGATGCCTCATATGATTTTTGCCTTGGAGGCCAACCTGTAAACATTACACCCACTGCATACTCGCACACAGTAATTACTAAGCATTAGAATATCATATAAATATTATGTACTTTTTTATGAATAGCACGACGTTTAGATTCTGGGCCTTTTAGATATATAATATATATTCAATGATATGAATTTATATCTATATATATTTTATATATTGTCTTCAATATCACTAATAAAATAGTGTGGTAACACTGTGCTGCTAATTCGTAGATATCTACAGATGCACAACCGTGTATACATATAATGTATGTGTGTGTATTTGTGTTCATTAAATCGATTGTTATATGAATTGATTTTTTTAATGAGCATTAAAATTGAATTTAGGGTGAGAGTATCAAATATGAAAGCGAGAGAAATAAATGAACAAATAAATAATCGCAAGTGTTGGATAAGAGAGAAGAAAATTTAAACTGAGACAACCAATAATTTGATTGTTCTTTGTATGCTTAAGTAAAAGTGTATTTTATATAAAACACAAACTTACATACAGATATACAATATGTGTACCCACATGACGAAAATGTTCGTCAATGATATTGTTTGCACGATTGTTTATCATCAATATCAACATTTAAGAGAGAATTTAAAAATAGTTTATCTGCCTCTTATGCGGAATGTACCGAATAAAAGTTTAATGCTGCAGTATGACACTGTAAGTAGCCACCTGCAACGCTTCATTTAGTTATTCAATATAATATTAATATAGCAGAATATTGCTACTACCGAGAGTAACTCATGGTAGTGATCTTTCGACCTTTTATACGCTTCATTAGCATTTATAGAATAATATTGCACTTGCACCACATAATATATTGAATTCATTCGATCATTCGATTATATTGAATTCATTGGCCAAGTGGATATACATGCATGTAAATCCCATATATACAAACATAAATAATTGCATATATACATAACAGCAAGTGTATATAAATAATTCTGCAGTGTAGATTCTATACTAATCACTCTTCTAAGTAATAAGTGTCTTGACCTTTGAACTCTTATAAAATAAGGTTGTGCATGTGTTTCAAATGCAGTTGATTTATTTCTAAATGCGACTGGTACACTTGTGCAAATGATTAAGGAAGAAAACGCATCAGGCTAAGCTTCACACAATGTCGTTTTCAAGCAACAGCTTAAATATATACAGGAGAGCTACGCAACCTTGTCATAGATGCTGATATACTCAGATTCATTATAATTAAGAATTTAATATTTATTTTCTACTGATCTAATCAATAAGTATTCAAGAGCTACTTGTTTGTAAACAAGTTTAGTGCAATAGTAGACAAGGCGAGAGTTGATGAACAGTATCGACACCATCATGTACCCGGCATATGCAGTGCGTCCTACAAAATTTCTTTACTGAGACATATTCCTGGATGTTGTGAATATAAAGACAGAGGCTTGCGAGGATGCTATTATTTCAGGGAGTGGCATTTTTCTAAGGCGGCGAGCCCTGACAAGGAGGACTTTGCGAATAAAAATCATGTGATGCCGAAGTAGGACTACAATCCTTTTCTTTTTTTTTTTGCTGGGCATTAAGGACTCTACAATATCCTTTACTTTTATTTAGTTAGACCCCTTTTCTCTTTATGACTTTCTACCACCTGAATTAAAACTTTGGAATATAAACTTTCCCATCTGAAGAGAGGCTAACTTGTATGTTATTCAATATAAAATATTTTTTAATTAAAACTACAAAAAGAAGAGATGAGGAAACAAAAAACAAGAAACAGTTTAACTAAAATTTGTGTCTAGATTCACTCGTTTGAGGGGTCTTTTTGGTCCGAATCATATATCTTTGAATGTCATATACATAATAACACAATCTTTTTCTAAATACCAAGGACTTGCAAGGATACGGTGCCAAAAATATTGATTAAAATTTACTTGTTTTAAATAAACGAAAGCTGTTAGAGAAATATCTCAAAAGGATCACTGTCGCAGTCATAGTAGAAGGTGCTCATTTATATGACATAATGACGGTCCAAGGATTATGAAAAAACTAGAGTTTCATCGAAAGAGCAACTTTAAGCGTGTTCTGTTCTATTCGGTTTCAGACCGAGATATGGATAACTCTTTACATAAAAGTGTGTATACATGAATGCTATTCTATGACAACAGCAAACTTCGCCCGAATGTATTTATTTCTTTTATTTACTTAAATACTTAAAAAGTTTCGTTTGTATCTGCTGAATACTTAAGTGACAACTTGTTGGACTACTTACAACAATTTGCTACTTTGCTGGACATTTAAGACGTGACCGCGAACTTAAAACTTTTTAATGCTACCAACAAGTTTCTTGGCTTATTTGTTACAGTTTACAATATAAGAAGTGTTAACAACTTCTGCAGCATCCATAAGTAACCAGTTTGTTTATTAAAAAAACAAAGAAAAAATAACTGCAGATGACTGAGGTTGGTGGCGATTTGCCCTAATACAGAGCAACGTTGAAAAGTAGTTTTCAATCTCCCAATAATTACCTTCATGTTTTTGTTTTGTTTTGTAAGTTCAGCCTTGGCAGTGAACCTGTAACTGAAATGGTTGAAATTAAAAAAAAAAAAGAAAACAACTAATAAGAGTATACAAGTCTTATTAAAGGGCCTGCCTTTAATATATAAGACTTTGTGAGCGTTGTTATCTGTAGCAAAACGCCTTTAAGAATACTTATGACGAGTTGCTTAACCCTTTAATTTAATTTTTTATGTATTTCTTTATCTGTTGGTTTGATTTTTATTACTTGAAATCGATAATGAAATTTTAATCATATGGATATTGTATGTATTTATGAGGCCATTGCTTAGAAACACTGGTGCGTTGAATTTGCTGAAACCGCTTTTATTTAAATGAAATTCGAATGTGTATCTATGAATCCTCAATTCGAATAATTTGAACTAAATTCTGTTGAAATATATCAGTCCGTCTGTTGAGTAGTTGAAGGGGAAAAAAGTCTTGTAATAAATTCAACGTAATTCAAGTGAAAATTATATATAAAAAAGATTTATATATATTCATTATATTTAAAATAGATCTTGTTGTTGTCTTCATATTGTTTTTATTTTTCTAACATTGCCACCATAAATTTTAAATACCCTTTTTATTCTTTCCACCTTCTCATAGTTTCTGTATCAACCGGTCTCTTAATTCTTAATAAACTTTATAAATATAATTTGCTTAAGCGCATTGTGAAAAACATATTCAGCATAATCACTAGAATAAATATTTTTTTACAAGGAATTTAAATATTATGTTGCATTGAAAGTTACTTGACTTATATATTTGATTTAATCAGGTTTAATGAATAATCTTGTAGACGATGGTGCTGCGCATAATTTATTCGATGTTGCCCAATACTTTGATTTTGTTTTTAAATAATTTTTTGTTCTCAACTTTTGCGATAAGTTAATTTTATAGCTTTTGTTTGTTTTTTCCTTTGTTTAACTATTTCGCATTTAAGTAGTGGAAAAAAAAACACTGTAATCAAAGTCCAATTTCAAAGTTCCACATGTTGTTATGCTACTTTGTTTAAATCAAAAGTAAAACACAAAATACAAGTAATTATTTTTTCATTATCAATTTATTACTCATACGTGATAATAAAAAGTATTGAGAAATGATATTGACAGGAATGAAATTTTAACGTTAAGAAAAGTGGAAGCAACGACTTCTAAAGCGAGCACATAAAAAACATTTTAATTATCATGATATATTTCTGTGGAAAAGACTAAGAGTATTGCTTCACTGCTTTTATGTTTTTATGAAAGATCATTTAGCAAGATTTGATGGTTAAGAATGCTGTCATATATGACAGTTCCTGGTGTCATAAGTAAGACGATATTTCTTATTTGTAAGTGTAGTAAAGTAAAATCTTTATTTATTCACAAAATTTCTCATATAAATAGCTTATAAATAAAATATATTTTATGACCTGAACCTTAAGTTTTTACGAGAATAAACCAACTGCCTCTTCGAAATATTTCCATATAATTCTATGTATTCTTTTTATATTTAAATTACCGTAAATAGTTATAATTGGTTCTTGTGAGGTTTCATTTCCATTTTGAATGGTATGATTATAAGCCTTTAGTTGGAATAATGAATTTCTAATGGGCGTGGGTACTGCCACACTTGTCAATCATATTTCAATCGATAATTGTGGCTGAGAATTTCTTATAAGAATTAATTATTCCTTATAGTTTAAGATAATATTCTAGTTATATGAGATCTGTTTATAAAGTAGGCTCAATTTTATTAGTATATTTAAGCAAATATTTATATATTAACCTCTTTATTCATAAAAATTTTGGGAGTCTAATAACAGTGTAATAAAATAAAATCTCATATAAAATGTGCTGTATAACACTCTTATAAGCCTTTCATAATATTAGTGAATAAGGGAGTAATTATTTTATATATAATCGCCTTGAAATGTATGCTTTTACTATGTCCTTCTCTCTCCTCTCTATTCTCTCTCTCTCTCTCTCTCTTATTAACTGGAATTTGTTTTTTTATCTCTTTCAATACCATAAGCCAGAGAAATTTGCAATACTGAGTTAACTTTTGTTACCAAACATTAATCAAATGCGGATCAACAATATTTGCTGACAATAAGAAATCGGAATGTGTCATACACATTTCAAATTTTTAAAGACTTTATTTCCAGAAGTAGTGCACTAGAACCTTCTTTCGTGCAATTTGATGCTTCTGGATTATTTCTTTTTTGTGGGGAAAAGGTTAAGTCATGGGTTTGTTTCAGCAAATTAACAACGCTTTAGGCATAGGTGGCCAATAAAAAAGCCATCACTGTTCCTATACGGAGGGACCGAATGGACATCAGTCATATATATTGAAAATAATGTTTAATATATATATATATATATATATATATAAATGCCATGAATACTTCCGTCTTGTATTATAATTTTAATGGCTTATGCAGCTAAAAAACACCCGATGTAATAAAATAGCACATTTACTTTTTTGCTAATGTAAAAAAAATTTTAAATCTGAAAATATTTATGTGAATACCCCTACTATGCTTTCACTTCTAGGAAAATATATACATTTTCAATTGATTCAGTGGTGGAAAGTACTTTAGTTCTGAATAATGATTTACTTTCAATATGTATTTTGTAAATATTTTTATGGTTTGCTTTGTTTTAATCTAAATTTTTGTGAAGAGAAACTTGGCCAATTGATGTTATTAGTTTTTCTTGTTGTACTAATTTCTTCGTCTTTCTTTCTTCAAGTATTTCCGTTGGCTTCATTAAGCAACGATATTGAAACTGTACAAATTGCAAGTGGTTTGAACAGCTCTCTTGATATTCGCATCTTTAAGATGGAAATATATATTTATGACAAATTTTAATGGTTGTATTTTATGGTCGCAAGACTTGAGAGTAAAAGCAGATATACTTATGTACATACACTCTTATATGTGTGTACATATGGGGCATGCCATGTAACAGAGAGGCATTAGAAACTTAAAATTTCTAATAATTATACAATTAAATGAAGTTTTGAAAACACGAAACTGATATAATATCAATTAAGAAATTATCACTCACGCCTATACTCTAATTTAATACGGTTTCTTTGGTGTACGTTATAATAATGAGACGATACATTAGATAGCAGTTAGATATGATCATGCATGCTTTACGCCAATCATATTAGGAACTCCTATTTTTATTTAATAAAAATAATGAGTTTTTTACATAATTTGCCAGGTAGATAGAAACATTATTTTCACTTCAGATATTGCTCGGTATATCCAACATATTAAATATATATCTGAAAATATTTCATGAAGATTTTTAGATAGTAAATTAAAACACTGTTTACAGCTGTAAAAATGTTAAGTCATTTAGAGCGTGCACTGGAATACATAAATGGCAGCTTAGCAAATGCTCTTACATTGAAGATTTGTTCTGTCAGTAACATTGACTAGTCGTAGCAGTTTAAGTTTGAAATATATTTTAATATATTTATATAACCAACGATTGATTGATTGTTATAACTAACGATTGATTGAATTCAGTTACAATGGAGTGCACCACATGAGGATTACCCAATAACATTTGTACAGTTTTTATATATGAGAATATGATTCTTTGACTTCAATAATATACATATAAAAAACTTTCAAGTATAATAACTTCAAAAGTTTTTGAGTAAAATTACATAAACTGCAGCCAATGGTCAGAGTGTTCCACGGTGCGCTGCAATAGAATGAATGATGAAAATATACAAGGAATTATCTTGCACAAATAAAATTTGATACCAACATTTTCTGCTATAAAATAGTTTTGGAAAAAAACTTCAAGGATGCACCCACCTCCCATACACTAAACAAAAGAACTTTAAAAAATTCATTTGATTATATGGATACATGTAAAGTGATGTCAGTCCTCATAGGAAGTGATTCACTGCATAAACAGCGCCAAAGTTTAATATGAATTGAGTAGTTCACAATTTAGAGGACTCTTCATGATAATAGTTTGTTTTCATCTAAATTCAGTATAAGTTTTTGCTGAAATATTCTTATAAAAGAGGAGAAGCAGCAAGCTAAATGGAAGAAAGTAATTGGAATACAATTTTAAAAGTCTTCAGACAACTGCAACTCTGCTATGAAATATTAAAAAAATAATTTCAAAACCCATAATTTATGGACACAATTGGTTAACTTCGTTGACTTTTTTTCCAGAAATATTTTTGTTTCTGTGCTTCAAAAATGTCTTATATAAATCTTTATATTTCTATAAGCTTTGAAACGCAAATGAATGAATTTATCGAACCATAACCGCCAAAAAAGCTTAAGCGACATGCTTCCGAAAATCATTTGTTGAAGAAATTCTCATATATACCAAAATTTCGACTAACTGTGGAGAGATAACAGTCGTATGAAAATACAACCACAAAAAATTTGGCCCAAATGCCTTTATCCCTTAAATGTTGTTTTTTCGCTAAAGTTTTCATAACCACAAAGTGTCGGTTAAACTAAAATTCTCTTTCCCAAGCAGAGAAAAACTATTGTAAGAACTGCAAGGATATCAATTATACACTTGAATAACAGATTGGAAAGCACAAAATTTCTGGTCTTAAACATTTTAATGAAATTTACTAATTTTTTATCAAACCAAAATGTGTTAAAATATCTTAACCGTCGCTAGAAAATTTAATTTATTAATTTTATTTTGTTGTACAATTCGTAATTATTTATACTTATGAAATATCTGATAAAAACAGCGCAACCACTTAACACTAGAGGAAAATTTTGTAATTCCGACGGTTTTGTTATATTTTTTTTGTCTTGGACTTGCATTCAGGGGATGATTCCTACATAAGCAGTGCGATGTACCCGAACTAGAATAAAGGGGATGGTGTTAAGAGGGTAGATTATTAAATAAAAAGTTTTGTTGCACCTTTTCTACTTTTTACTATGCCGGTGAATATTTTTGCTTCTTATACCGAAAGAAGGAAGGTGTTATATCTTCGTAATTGATACAACCAGACAACAATTAACACAATCTTGTACTAATTTATTATTGCGGAGTCGAACACGAGATCTAAGGCATCAGTTTACACTGATATTAAATTCTATGGGACTGTGTGTCGTAAAGAATAAGAAATTTTTACTTATTAGACACGTATGTGAATTAAGATATCTTTGACTGCTATTTGCTGGTTATACTTTTACGCCAGATGTAGGGTGTTTTTTAGAGAGCGATACAACTTTGAGTTGGCATTACTGCGTTATTTGACCACCCATTTAAGAGCTGGTAGTTGCGTTTTGTTTAGTTTGCTTTGACATTTCATTTTGGATCGACTTACACCAGAGCAACGCGTGCAACGCGTGCAAATTGTGAAAATGTTTAATCAAAATAATGGTTCTGTTCATCAAACTTATCGTGCACTTCGTTTATTCAAAATTTTATTTTCCAATGAAGCCCATTTTTGGTTGAACGGGTACGTAAATAAACAGAATTATCGCATTTGGAGTGAAGAGAATCCACAAGCTTTTGTCGAAACCCCATTGCATCCGTGGAAAATTACTGTTTGGTGCGCTTTATAGGCTGGCGGAGTCATTGGCCCATATGTCTTCAAAAACGATGATGGTCAGAATGTTACTGTTTGTGAAAATTGGTGTTCCAGATTGCCCCTTGTAAGCGTCAACCGTGGCAGCCACATGGCCGAAATCATATTTAAACATTAATATCATGAGATTTTCTATCCAATAAAGGCTGTTTCATTGATATCAAAAATATATTACTATATTTTATTATGATTTAAACTTGCATCACTCTATAAAAAACACCCGATCATATTGTTTGTCGATATCAAATTTCTTGATATTTCTTCAACAATAAAAAGTAACTACAGATTAATCTATTCTAAAAATAAAAACGTTTCAAAACAATACTTTAAGGTGTATTAAAAAATATCTGATATAAAAAAGAAAAACATAAACATTTTTGTGTAACTCTTAATATCGTTGCTGTACTACTGAAATATCCTGATACTTCCAATGACGTAAGAGGAAATAAATTGATTTGAATAGAAAACAAAACTGCACATTTAAGCCAAATCTAAGTTCAGCAGGCAGCTGCGTGAGACTATTGCAAAATTTTCAGTCCGAGAACTGCCATTTCAGTTGTAAACCTGAACTATTCGTTAAAAAAAACAATTTCAATTGAACGTTTAATATTTCCATATTAAATGGGGGTCAATAGTTTTCTTGACTAATAACGAGCTTGGATTTTGTATTTTCTAAGCTTCCTTTATTGTTGCATACAGTTAAATGACTTTTCGTTTGTAAAATAAATAATTGGATTTTTTCATGGTTACAACTAAAATTTTTTTCTAACAAACTTGTTGCAAATTCCAACAACAAAAGAGCTTTTAACTGCAAAACGTTGCAATGATGTGAAAAAACCAGTTCGCCGGCGTTATTCAACTTCCATGAATTGAAAAGAAACTAAAACTTGTTTTTATTGACAATTTTCAATTTATTTCCAACCTCTTATAATTTTTGTAGTTTTTAAAATATTGCAACTTAACATTGGCTTTAAGTTTATATGGTTGTGCTGTTTGTTAGTTTATTCTCCCCACGTTTTTCTATTGAATTCTATACAAACTGTGATTTTATTTGAACATTTAATTTATTGTTATTTGAATACTTACTCATCGTTAGAGTAGTCCAATAAGTTTTCATTAGAGTTATCCTTAAAGTTTTTTAGCATCTTAAGGCGTTTGTGTAGGAGTTTTATTGGCCGCGTTCAAGTTCTTAACAATTTCGAATTTTAGCTGATCTCAGATAATAAAATCCATGTACTTTAAATAAAAAACTATTGTGTTGCACAAAGATTAAAGCCAACGACTTGGTATATATGAAAATATTTTATGTTGTTGTTAATTTATTATTTTTTATTTATTGTGAATATTTTTATATGACACCAAAATCAAAAGTGCAATCTTTGCACGGTTTCTTTTTATAAATTTGAAAACATTATTAAATTTCTAAGGCACTTTAAAATATTTTTTAATAAAATAAGTTTTTTTTATTGAATTGAATTTATTGTTGTATGTTGTACATATTTTATGTATTTGAAAATATTTGCATTCGTTGTGTCATTTGCTGTTGGCCCACTAATCTAAGCAAAAACTGTATAAAAACTAACTTGTAGCTGAAAAAATGCAAAATATTTAACCACAAAAAATATGTTGGCTTCATTTGTTTTTGTATTTTATTCCATTTTCTACTTTGGACGTGTTTTGTTATGAGATGTTGTTGAGTTTCTTTTTTTTTCTTTTCTTTGGCTCAAGTTGTTTTGTTGTTGAAAGTTTTTGTTTACACACTTTTCTATGTTCGTAATTCCTTTTGGTGTAGAGAACTGGCCGGCTATTGAATTATTTGCGAGTTTAGATGCACTTATTGGCTGATACAAATATTTTTTTGCTCGCATGAAGCAAAGCGTATGTTTCATGAATTAGCTGAGAATATATGTCAAATAAATTACATTAAATATATATAATGGCTTTCATTGAAAATGTCAGTTTCAAAGAGTTTCAGTAGGGTTTATAAATAAGTCTGGTCGTTCGAATATAATATTTTTGGCAAAGCTAATCATAGCTAATTTGGATAAAACTATATTCCCTCCTTCCATGTCTCACTGAATAATGAAGATGACACCAAAATTGGACGTGTTTCAATGAAAAATCGGCCTGATTCAATTTTTTTTGTCTTGGACTACTACTCAGAGAATCACTAATACATATGCAGTGCACTGTGTCCTAAGTAGAAAGAAGAGAGCAGACGCAGAAAGATTAGAAGTTTTTTGTACAGTTACGGGATTTCGATAAAGGAGGATGCTGCAGTCTGCACTTTCAGCACATCACGGTGTTAACCGCTGTCGGTAATGCCTTCATCATAGAGACAAACCGACATCATAGAGACAAACAATCCAGTGCTAATGCAAGTCATAAAAGCTCTACATAATATTCATGTCAAAGGTATGGAATCGAATTTGGAATCCAAGGCATCGTTATCTTGTGCTCACTACCTCAGCCAATAGCACATTTTCAAATATAATCGGATTATAGTTATGGAAATGAAAAGAAACTCTTAAAAACCAGAAACATTTAAAACTATCAGCTGAATCTATTTTATTATGAACAAAGTCCACATTCAAAAACACACGAAATTTCATGATAAAATTCACGATTTTTATGATCGCACGAACAAATAAAAAAGTTATTAATCAGCCACAAAAGTTTTTTTGTTCTCTGTTTTATATCGATCTGAATAAATCAGGAACTGTTGAATAAATTATATTATTGAAATAAATTAAATTAATTTTTAGTAGTTTAAAACAGCTCTCGGCAATTTGGTTTAAAGTTATAATGAAGTCAATAAAGCAGACTCTTAAGAAATGTAAACATTTTTAGAAATATAAGAAACATAAGGTTTTATTTTATAACAGAAAACACAGAATTAATAAAATATATAGCGGCTATTAATTATCGTACAGAATATAAAAAGTTTTGTAGCATAACATATTTAAAATGCACATTTTTAATGGAATATAACTTTATTGTGGAATGTCCAATTACGGAGTGGCTTGTAAATTAGTTATAACTGGCAGTAGACTGTAACTGTTATTGTTACCAAGAGTTGTTTAGCTTTTACTATTTGAAAGCAGTCGAATAGTTTTATGGGTGCAGCATATTAATTAAGAATGTTTACAAGCCAAACAACTACAACAAACATATTTTAGAATGTTTTAATGAAATTGTTGTTTGCTAGTTTCGTGTAGTTTGTCAGATCTATTAAGTTTTCTAGTAAAATAAAGTTCATAAAATGTCAATAAATAATTTAGTTTCTTAAATCCTCCATATTGTGAAACTACCTGATGACGAGAAGTCAATAGAATAAAAAAAAAATAAAATAAAAAGAAAAAGTCCTACACTGTCTTCTTAAGTATACCCAAAAATTGATATAGTCAATGGCCTCTTGTTATTTTCTAGATAATACATACAATTGAAAAGCTATAATCAATAGTGTAAGTCTTTTTTATATTAAACAGAATTTCAGAAATCGTTTTTAATACAGAGACTATAGTCTCATGTGATTGGTTTCGACACTGTTGAGTTTCAATAAAAAGTGAACTATGCAAGATTTATCGTGCGTGTACTCCTCTTCCACAAGGTTAGAATGACTTCTCCCCTCTAATTTCTAGTAATAATACGTTGTTTTATCTCATATGAAATCGTTGGTATAACTATACATATATTGACTTATAGTTTCTAATTGATATGTTTAATTTGAGCAGACTATTTATTTTTGTAGCGTGCCTTACAATCGCAATTAATGTCTAAAATGCGTGTGAATGAAAATGTTAAATGGGTAGAAAGAAAAACATACTCGTAACAGTTGCATGTATATGGGATTGGTGAATCTAAAAAATATATATACAAAAAAAAAAAAAATGTTTGCTTGCTTTTTATAACATGTACAATATGAAAACTACAGTGAACACTCTATTGTTGGACACTTATTAGCTAACAATTAATCGTTTGTGGTTGGCTAAACATATATTTAAGTTTAAAAGTAGTTTCTTTCAAAATATTTATATAAATTTATAAAAATATTTAGAACCACTTGATTTTATAAAAATTGTGGAAAATATTTCATATGAATGCGGATGCTAAATAAAATCGTTTTCTAAATATGACAGGTTTATTTCGTAGTGTTTATAGTTGAAAATTAATAATATATATAACATTATATTTTTAAAATCAATTTTATATTATTGGAATGGAAATATGAGGCGGATAACTTTTTCTTGTGTTTGTTGTAAATAGTTGTACATTCGCACTTTCTAAAATATATATTCCAATAAATATCCTTCACTATTCAAAGCACCTTATGTTAGAAAAATATCGTATATTCGTAATTTTCTTTAGGTTAACAGTTTATATAAATTAGCTAGAGAAAATAAAAACATATTTTGCAGTCTTTTCCCTAATTTAACTTATGATTCCATGGGAATTTCCATTACATAATTAAAGCTGATATTAAAAGCTAATCTTAAAATTTATTCAAAAAAGAAAAAAAGAAAAATAAAATATATTGACGTAAGAAAATAAAATATATTTTCGTAAAAAAATAAAAAAGGAAAATTGATCAGTGAGTTCTTGTTTTAACTTTGATTTTTGTTTTAAGCTTCTGAATTATTAAAGTGAAAGTGTGAAATAAATATCTTTAGTTATTCTAAGAAATGTTGGGTAAAGGTTCCCTGATGATCTGCATTAGACCCAGTGAAATGGGCATAGGAACTAGCTAAAAGCCCTTAATCGATCACTTTGAATTTTTTAGTAAGATTTTGGGAAACAAGAATCAGTACATAATTAAAATTAGAGAGTTTAAAAAACAACATTTCCCCAAAATATGTACTAAAAAATATATAGAAATTAGAGGAAAGCATATATACAAAAAATTACTATATACCTGACAATATCTCCATCTCATGATCAGCTAAGGACTCTTTAAGGAAGCTTTTCTTTAATCTTGTTTCCTTCTGAAAATCATTTCAATTTCCATCTAAATTCATGCAGTACTTCAGATATTTCATAAATCTTATTACTTTTATTTGGTTTCTACTACAGTGCAATGAGTTGAAAATGAAAGAGGTGTCTCGGGCGTATGATTGATATTTACTTGCAGCACCAGGGCTAAATATTAAGTATACGACGGGGCATAACATAACAAGTGGTGAATTTCTGCATCACTTCTTTCGAGTTAACAAATATGTTACACGAACCATTTTCTTACTGGAGTAATCGAATATTCGAATATTCGAATATTCGAACATTCGAATAACCAAATAATATTCAATTTTCCCTTGTATATTTTAATTATTAAAACAAAAAAAAAAAAAATTGTATTGGAATTATATACTCGTAGGTGATGTGCGAGTTTCATATCCGCTTAAGGGTGAGCAGCAGGTCGTATGTAAGGCCTAACGTAGTCAGTAGTAGCAGTGAGAGTTTAGGGCTCGGATGACTATTGTTTGAGATTAACTTTTTAGTGGGTTGGGTCTTGGGCGAGAACTTCTTCCAACGCATCAAATATAAATTATTGGGTGGTATTTTAAGCTTTATGAGTGATATTATTGACGCTAACTGTGGTATGACAGGTGAAGAATATCAAATTGTGCTATAAAATACGACCAGTAGGAGTTTCTAAGTCATCAAGAATCGTGTAACGCTGTCAAAAGCATTAAAACTGTGGATATATAATAAAAACCATGTAATAAATCTGTTTGCTTATTTTGCGGCCGATACAGTCCTCTTAAAGAGTAAGCAATTCGTGCAGCTATTGATCTTTATCACAATAACTTTATTTTTCTCGATTCAATACCATTAACAAGTTTGATAAAATTGTATTTTTGTTACAACTAAATCGACATGCTTAATATGGCACATTTTGACGTGCAGTGTCCTTAACAAACGGTGTATGGCAAAATTATTTTAGTTACAACTCTATTTCTAGAAGAGAAACTGCTAAATATTCCTCTCGTTTACGCTTTAGGATTTAACGCTTTAGATGTGTTCTGTATAAGAATATGTGTAATTATTGTCTGATGTCGTCGAACCAAAAGCTCTTGAAGATTCTAGCAAATACATATTGTAGCCAACGTTGACGAGACACGGTCAACATATTAGACCAAATTATAGCAGTGGTGGAATTACGTAGCAAATTATATTAAAAAACAAATTATCTATCTCCATCTACCATATTATAAGAAATCGTGTGCCATTATTTTAAGTTATTATGAAACTTAAACTCTGATTGTAATTCTTCTTCAGGCTCTAAGTCTAGAGCTAGAGCCTGAAGAAGAATTACAATAAGAATTTAAGTTAAAAAACAAGGTCGAAAAATAATTGTTATCATGTAACTAAAAAGTATTCAATACTTTCTTGATCATTCTTGTAAAGGGCCGTTGTTTTATTATTTAATGTTTTTACTACAAAATGAAACTTTTTTTACGCCCTATCAAATCCTAGTCTAAACTTACATGAAGTTGTAATAGCCCCAATTGCTTTAGCAGTCAATTTCTACAACATAAAAGAATAACTTTTTTAAATATTTGCTAACAATTTCTTTTTGTGCATTTTTGACAACAAGTTCGTTGTTGAGATTTTCCTCCTTTACGACTGTCATTGCAATTCAAGGGGTTTGTTTATTTACTCTGCAAGTTCATTGTATGTCAAGCGCATGCTTCAGCAAAATGCCGGTTATATGTTAATGAAGTATAATATTATGCAGCTATTCTAGTATATATTTAACCTCTTATCATACTACGAACATACAAAAAATATAAAGTTTAGCAGAGGTCAGTTTTAAAAATAAATGAAAATAAGTGAACTTAATTGGGTTGTTGCAAACAACGTTTGATATGTTCAACACATACACATACAAGTTTATTGAAAACAAATTTTAAGCGTATTAGAATCAAACGCTTTGTAATCGCTAAATGGTTTTATATTGAAGGTTTGTTTTTACAACGTAACATATGGATCTTCATCATAAAAATAAATAAAAAGCCTTGAAGTTTCAAAATAGAAAAGTTAGTAAATTAATAAGTTTGTATGTATAAGACTGGTTTTAAACTTGTAGATGCAGCCAATAACTGCAAAATTTGCTATTAAGAATGGCCTCTGACCCGTACTCATGCAGTGCATTGTGCTGCAACTACAGCCAAATTAATAAATAAGAGGAGGGAGTTAATTGGTAGTAACCATTTGAGTTATTATTTTACTTTGCCGGTGATAAATTTGCAATACTGGCTTTCATCATTGAAATAGGCCGTAATATAATTAAAATTCGATCCCATATTCGTGACTTCGCTGGGTATAGATATAAATTCATGATCTTCTTCGACTTGCTAGTTAACGCTTTGATATATTCAGCCAATAATGTTTACCTGTGCCTTAAAATCAATATATATCTTAAGGATCGGTTTATTAATTATGTTTTGTTTCTCTAAATATAATATATTAATTTATTTTATTTTATAAATAATCTTAAACGGATATAAGAGCACGACATAATGACTTTCGTGCATATAAAAAATACGTATTAAGGAAAATGCAAATTCGGCGTACAAAGCGTTTTTATATACAATTGAAACAGTGACCTTTTAAATTACAACACCCTTTAGTCAGTTTGGCATTCAATTAATTAATTTTTGTGTGGCCTACGCCAGTACTATTTTCACATCTTCGAGTAGCAACCGTTTCAACATTTCCTTCATTCAATTATACGATTTCCTTAAGATTCCTTTCAATCGAACTCAGTTCTTATTCATATCCCAGTTTGCATATCATTCCACCATATTGGTACCAATTCTGAAGCTGGTTTGATTAGCATAGGGTTTATGTTTTGGGTCTTTACTTTGCTCAATAAAGAAGTTGTTTCTTAGCTCAAATTTAATGCCACTTTAAGTATTTATTATGGTGAATGCATTTCTTTCAATGGTAAATAAACTATTTACAAATATTTCAGTCAGGCATTATTATCCATACCATCGCACATTTTCGCCAATTGGTTAAAAGCCTCAAGAATGGTCCTCCTAAGGAGTTTATGTCTTTGAGTTCTTTTTTGAATAAAATATTAATAATATATAAGATATCGCTTCACAGTCAGCTTATACGATCATATTATACGATCTCTTTCCCTTGTGGTTTGTTATATCATGTTCCTCTGAATTATAAACTCAATTCAATTAGCCAATCAGCCTACCAAATAGTTGTTGACTTAACAACTTAAACTTGATTTTCAAACATAATTTTTGTAAACATTGTTTTTGAAAATATCCCTGAAGAAGCCATACATTGTTGGTAGCGAATATAATAAAAAAGTTACAAGTTTTTTTATATAAAAATTAAATGGATCTTTTGTTCAAAAAATATTTATTTAAAATATATCTTACGAGGTAAATTTAAAAAAGGATAACTTGACCATATCTCAGCGTAACTTTATTGCTCTCAGGGATTAAGTGTTTACGACTGATGTCTTCATATAACAAGTGGCCATGTGTTTGATGACGGCAAAATCCTCAGAAGAATCATAATCCTGTACAGTTATCTGAGAAGTAGAAGTTAACTAGTACGAGTGAGATGCAAAACTCTGGAAAGATGGCAAGCGAGCGATCAGTGGTCTGAATGCACTTAAAAACTATTTGTCAACGATGTTTGATCTTGACTGAACCTGAGAAGTTTTGCTACTCATTATATCTATAAGTTTAAGAAATACTAAAAGTCAAATCAATCGATAACTTATTTTCTTTCTCAATCATTCAAAATGCCCTAAGTTTTTCGCAAGTCTACTCTTTACGTTGTCTCAGACTATTTGGATATAATTTGCTATAGATTTAAATAACAGAGTTGATTTTGTTGTACAAAATTTAAGTTGGTACTATTTTACTTTTTGGTTATTGATTTAATAATAAAGAACTTTCAATATTTAAATATTTAATTAACTTATCCTGGGAGCGAAAATAATAATTGCAAACTTCCAACCAAACGAACTTTGAACTGAGTTTCTTATTTGTTAAAAAAGAGATTCTTAAACTAAAATAAATTTTGCAAGTTCTTATATCGTAGCAGGTGGAGTTGTAAATGACATCAATCAAATGCTTTTAACAATCACATAGATCTCCCGCTGCTTGAAAGAGTCCCCAATTAAGTGACGCATGTAGGGGAATAAAATACTTTTTGTCATTAACATGAACAATCTTAGATTTCAGTTCATCATATTAAAATTTTAAAATTAACAAATAAATGATATATTTTTGTTTAACTTTTCTAAATATTATTCAAAAGTGATTATCATCTTGAGTTACCTTTAACTTTGTTTATATTGCAGTTCATAATAATATGCAGTATTTTTCAATTGAATTAGTTTTTATTAAATTTTTGTTTCCAATTTTTTTATTTGTTTATTTGTTTTTTTTTTTTGCATGACTTTAGAATAAATGTTTTATGTTTTAAAGGCTAAATAACTTATATTAAAATACTTATTAATAATAATGGATCTTTTTTTTTGCTTAATATTGTTTAATTATTATTTTATAATAATATTGAATATGATTTTAAAAAATTATGTCACAAAAAATATATCGTTTTGTATAAAAAATTATATGTACATATAAAAAAATGTTTAACGAAAATTTAAAATAATCACACATAAAAAAAATAAAAACATTCAACTTAAATACTAATTACTAACTGGCGTATTCATAAAAAAAAACTTGTTTAAATTTGAAATGTAATTGAAATAAAAGTTGTTCGTATTAAAATTATATCAAACCCTAAATATTCTTTTCTAATCATACGGTAGTAAAGATGCAAGGACGAAGAAACTTTATTTGGCCGATTTGAGTTAGAATTTTTCTAGTTGCATGCAATATCGCTTTTTGCAGGGTGTTAAAAAAGAGGACACAGTTTTTATAAGTTGTTGCTTAGTTCAAATTTAAAGAATTGCACAGGATTTTTGAATTAAATTTGATTCACAGTTTAAAAAAATTGTTTGCAACAAATTTTTAGTAGTTGTTTCAAAAAAAAATATTGCTTGAAAATACATTGTTAAAACATTTTCCTACAGGAAGGATTAATAAGAGAAATATAAAAATATAGTTCAACTAATGCCTATATACTCTGTTTTTATAATTTCTGAACCCTCATCCGCACTATGGGTTAGATAATGGAAAGTTCTCTGCTCTTCTAAATTAAAAATAAGGATAACCAAAGACCTCATAATGAACACTTATGACTTTATTGAAAATAATAATATGTAAATGAATATATCAAATAATTGCTTTTGCCTGTTATGTGATGTGTATTGCATTATACATATAAATATGCATGTCTGTATGTGTGTGTATGCTTGTAGACAGATTCATTGAAAATAGAATCTCGAAGAAAAAACTTTATAAAATAGTTATATAAGATATAAAAAGAAGTAGAAAAATAAACAAACAAAAAAATAAACACATCGCGTACGTATCACACCATATTGAGAATAAAAAGGTTTTGTTTTTCTTTCCTGCTATTAAATTCTAATAAAATCCAACACTCTAGAGTCCTACGCCTAAACTCTAAAACTACGGTACAGCACAGTACGCTCTCTGCCTTAATACTTATAAATACAAGTATAATTATTATTAATTTCATCTATATCCATTTTAACGAATCATGTGCAACTTCCAGCGCAATACAAAGTAGGCTATAATTCTTAGAGCTATAAATATGCCAATTAAGGCCACCGCATCAATCCAATATTCAGCATGATCCATAGACATTTCTTCTAAAAACTTCTTAGGGCTACGAAAATGACAATAAACAGCATGACATTCTAGTTTAGCACGATCCATGCCATAAATTGACACCATGGCACCTAAACGGAAATAATTCTTATTTAAACCAAACAGTTAACAAATTCAAAATTGTGTATCTTACCTTCAAAGCCATATCGTACATAACTCACGTATGTCACCCACTGCAAATAACCTGGTATAGTATCAAAATTAACAAAAAATCCCGAAAATAAAATAGTTGGTATGGTTGTTACTGGCCCTAGAAATACGCCCGCTTCTATATTCATGCCAGCACCAATGAGCAGGCCCAGCGATTGAGCCACTAACGAAGTCAGAACACATATGATCACGAACATAGTTATGCGCTGCGGTTCCATGGGCTGTGATGTTAGATAATAGACAACGATGACATAAACGCTGGAGAAGACAATCTGGAAAACATAAATTTATTGTTGAATTTTTGTATTCTGCAAGATCTATAAATTAAGTTAGAGAAAAACGTTTGCAATTGCGTTGTAATCTGTCAGTTGTTATTTTGGCTTAAGACTAATACGTAAAGATATATTCGAATAAATTCAAATCTGCTGTTAAGAACAGAATATTACAACATCGAGTCATCGCGAAGGGTGTCACAGTAAGATTGTAGTTTTTTATTTAATTATTAAAAACAGTGATCGCTACATTCCAGTTCTCATGCTTTTGTTGGCTTGTTGCCTTTGAGCAATTACTCTTAATTGCATAATTAAGGCACTTTTCGCAATTAAGGCCTTTATTGACCACAACATATCACACAATAAGTCAATTAATAAATTGAGCAATTAATAGTTAATTGTTTCACTAATTGCGTAAAACTTGAATTGCAACTCTGGTCATAAGTACGTTTATTTCGAACTGTATTCAGTGAGCAGAGAAATTTCATATATTTTAAACACACTGAATAAATAAATAAATTAGTTAACAAGTATGAAATGGCTGGTGAAGAAGGTGACCATTGAGTTTCATTTTGCTGGAATAATGAATGTCCAGTTTTCGTTTTCATTTTTTTAAGCACTGATAATTTTGAATCAAAAATCGATTGCAATGACTTCAAGAGCTCCATATATCTATTATATGCAAGAAAAATTTCTTCTAAACCAAAATTTGCATCCCTCTTTTATATTTACAAGCACGAATATTCACGAAACAAATAAAAACAATGTTTTTTCAGGTGTCAAATGATAATTGAGTGAGCTGAATTGAGTATGAGTGAGCACTAGATTTAATTGCTCAATTGAAATGAAATTGACTCTATTAAAAATGAATGTCTGAACACAGTATTATGCCACCAGAGCTGCCAGCATTTTATTCCTGCTAAAATTTGCTATATAATTTCAACGCATTTACCAATATAATATCCATAACTGGAAGGCTCGCGTAAGAATTTACGTTTATAAAAACTAATATTTCCAAATAAACGCTAAGAATAATCTTGGATCAAAGCGAGCAGCCGACCATGTTCTCTGCATTGTTGTGAGATCATTGATTTAAAATCAAAACGCTTATTAAATCTCAGTAATTTTAATTATGTGTTGATTCTTTTTTTTCCCCAAAATCTTACTAAAATATTCAAAGTGAATTTGAGTCGGCAAAAAACCAACAAGTTGTAGAATAAAACGTAAGAAAATAGAAAAGAAAAATGGATCAATGAGTTCTTGTTATGACTTTGATATTTGTTTTAAGCTTCTCACTTATTAAAGTGGAAGTTTGAAATAAATGGCTTTAGTTATTTTAAAAAACGTTGGGTAAAAGTTCCTTGATGATCTGCATTAGCCCCAGTGAAATGCGCTTAGGAACTAGCTAAAACCCCTCAATTGATTACTTTGACAACTTCCAAAAATATGTACTAATTCAAAACGCTTATATATTTGGGACAGTTATGATTTTGAAATAAGACTGTACGGATGCCTCCGACGTCTTTAAAGACAGGCCACTGATGGCGGCATATCCCCGCACAGACTTTTATATGCGATATAAATGATCGACCAGTGCGGCCGAGCTAAAAATTATGGTAAGAGAGTAAACGATCAGTGGTCTGGCTGCTAAAGAGCCTCAGAGTTGCTTCGAAAAGTAGAATCTGACAACTGTCGTATGATTTGGAGCAAAAAATCCTATTTAACAACTTAAAACTTCAAAAAGTGAAGCACAAAACTTGTTTAAGTAAATGAATATTCAGACAATTAGTTCGAAGTCTAGCAATAATTGATGCTTGCGAGATCCGTAAACAGACAGTAAAAATTTCATTATATTATTTGCTAATAGCGTACACATAAATAACTAGGGTTTTTCAAAAATCGAAATCTTTATGTGCAAAATTGTAAAAATAGTCTTACCTGAAACGGCAGATCTGCCATAGTCTTGGCAAAATAGAAAGCCTTTAGAGAATACCAATAGTTAAGATGCTCCCTTACAAATACTGACATTTCCGTTGGAACTAAACAATTAATACAAAAAAAACCCAATTAAATAATTTACAAAATCCAATTCTCTTCAAAAATTTTCCACTTACAAGTTAATATTGTTGGCATCATGGCCGTAAACATGGTAAATAACGTTGTAAAGAATATACAACCGGCATTGCTCATGACTTTCGAAGCCTCATCGCCCACATCGTAATAGATCATGCCAATAATAGCACCCACAATTATGTGTGAGGCCAGACGCATGTGTGTCAGCATGCGATCGCGCATTATAGTGACAAAGGAACGTTTGAGCAGAATCCAAAATTGTGTCCAACCACTGGTGGGAAAACCTGATTTATTCGGCAGCGTTATAACCGATTCATGTGAATCTAACAATGATGTGGTACAGCCAGCACCATTATTTCCTCCGCCAGCTCCCCCGCCAGCTACTCCGCCAGTAGTACCGCCACCAGCACCTGCAATATTAACAGCGTTAGAACTTTGACCGCTTTTCGAACTATAACTGTAGTTATCGTCACCATTATCGCTGCGTGATATATTGATGACTGAACAATCGGATTGTTGACTTTGCTGTGAATCCAATTTCGGTGGTTTTAAAATGCTCGAATTAAGCTCTAATTCAGCAGCTGTCGTGGGTTCATCCAACTTGAGCTTTTCATCTTCGATAGTAACCGATGTGGTATTTGTTGAATTACCACCATTGACTGTGTTGCTATTGCCTTTGATAATATCATTGTTAATATCTTTGGATAAGTCGAGACCATAGTTTTTGTGACTGTATTTCTTGCATACGCCACTCTTAACGGCTGTCACCAATTTTGGCACACACTCTCCGTATTCGCCGCTAGCCACTTCCAATACATAATCGGCAGGATTATGATATGAAGGACAATCGTAGCCTAGTGAAGATAAGAACGGCACTAGGCCTTTGACTCTACCCTCATACATGCACTGCCCCTCTGCCAGCATATATAAATGATCGAACTTTTCAAACAGTCTGGCCGAAGGCTGATGAATGGTACACACTATGGTACGGCCACCTCGGGCCAGAGACTTTAACAGTGATATCAATTGGAAGCACGTCGAACTGTCTAAACCTGATGTGGGCTCATCGAAAAACATAACGGGTGGATTATTAACCAACTCCAAGGCAATTGACAGACGTTTCCGTTGCCCACCGGAAAGATTACAAGTCTTTGTGTTGCTGGACTCAATCAAACCAATTGTCTCTAAGATTTCATTCACTACGACTTTTTTGGCAGCCAAATCCATATTTTTCCCCAGCTTAAGATTGGCTGACACCATCATGGCCTCACGCACGGATAGATTGGCAATGAGAACATCATCCTGCATAATATAACAGGAGAGTTTACGGAATCGCCTGAGATTCCGTTCTTTGCCATTTATCATCACGGTGCCACTTAATTGAGAGGTCCTAAAATGGGAAAGTCAAATGTGAGAAAAAATATACAAGGAATTGAGGTAATAATTATTACACAACAGCTTTAGGGCGGATAATATTGCCTTAATGGTGCAGTAAACTTTAAAGGTAATTATTTTTGCTGTTCAAACTTACTTGTAACCCGCTAAAATATTCATAAGAGTACTCTTGCCAGCACCAGATGGTCCCATAATCGCTGTTAGCTCACCATTACGAAACTTGCCGGACACAGCTTTCAATATCGTTTTGAAGCCGCGCCGTCGACCCTCCGATACGGAATATGAAATCTCGGAAAATTCAATATCCACTGGAGGTCGCTGTGGCAAATGTGATAATGCTACCGTGCCCTTTTTCTGTCCATTCGGGCTACAGCTATTGAGTATTTTGGGTGCCAATATATGATTACCGGATATGCCGCCATTGCATAAATTGTTTTGTGAGCTGCAAGTGTATGAAAAGAAAAAAAAAAAAATAGTTTAAAGTGTTTTCAATACTTATGTATGTGACTAAATAATCAATTATGAACCCTTCCTTACATCAATTATTTAAGGGTTCATTTAAATATTTCATCGTATATACTGACTAACGATTTAAGACAATTTATTGAGTTATTGTAAATATTTAATGTCACAGTATTGTAAGTACTTCACTTCAGCATAAAGTTTTTTTTTTTCACAAATTGTATTTCATAAAGGGTTTTGACCTTTTTACTCAATTGAAGAAAATTACCTGCCAGCCAACAAGAAGTTCATTGCAACCTTTTATGTTTCTTTGTTGAAAAGTTAATTTGTCAAAGTCAACAACCACGTTAACAATATTAATAATACAAAATTAATTTTGTTACTCAGACAACAAATCTCTAACTACTGATTTTGCTGGATAGAATATAAAAGGATATGTAATAATAGTGGCGTACACCAACCTTACGTTTGAAATTTAACAATACAGGATATTTTGTTGTCCTTATGTTTTAGTTATAAATCGTTTTCATGTTTTATAGGCAAAACTCTTGAATTTGAAGCTTTTATTGTAATTTTTTACACGAACTTTATAGATATTTTTCTTAAAGTGGGAAAGTCAATCCTAAACATGGATATATGTATATAATAATATGTCCTAGAAAAACTTCAATGTCAATCATCGCAATAAACTTTTAATCGTTCTTGAGGATTTTTTAATAGTAAAAGTTCTGCGGCCATGTAAAATTATTAAGTTATACAATCAATATTTTAAAACTTGAATAATAATTTGAATTGAATATAAAACTTAAGTTATACATCTTAAATTAACTGCAGACTTCTGGCAAATGGCGGACATATAATCTAATAAGTATTAATAACTTTTAATTTTCATTTTTTTATATAAATTTTTCATTAAGGGTTTGGTTTTTAATTCAATTATATTTTTTTGAAATAATTGGGGGATTCACACTGTAGTCATAGAGTCATAAGTCATAAAATAATAGCACTAAAAATATGACAAGTGTGAACAACCCGTCATAACTTGGTCTGCTAAATAAAGTTGCATATATAAACTCTAACAGCTGCTGCCTTGTTATGAGCTGAATAAATTTGCTTTGCAGCGGCATATATATAAACGTTCAGTGGCTGCCAGCTACGTAATTTAAACAAGAAAAATTTTTCAATTGCATATATTTAGTTGTTGCGTTTTAGTGCTCCTTTAATATATTTTATGTTATAAAAAAGTGATTTAATATACAGACATATAGATATGAATAATTGTTTATCCGATTTTTAGTCGTGAAACATATATAAGTAACGGCGGCAAATATATACTACCGCCGTCTCGCTTAAAGATTTTCAAAGTTCGACTTAGATCTCTAGAGCTATTTTATGACAACACAAAAACATACCTGCAAGAGTGCTATTATTTTATGACTTTTTTATATGCAGCACAACAACAACTTTTTTAAACCAGTCTAAAATTTTATGACTCTATGATAATATGACTAAATAGCACGAAGTGTGAATCCCCCAAATATATATATATTTTTTTTAAATAAAATTGTTACACTTGCAAGAACTATAAATAACCTCAAACTTTGTGTTGGTAAAATAATTTCTTAATCAATTATGTGGACATTGCTTAAAATCGCTTACTGATAAGTCGAGTATCTTAGTAATTTTTTAATTATTTTTTTAATGATAATAATACTTTGGAAGTAAGGAAAAAGTACTTCCCCAAAAATTACTTAAATTTTTTTTACTGGGGTATAATCAAGTTCGATTTTCTAAAGAGAGGATATTTAGCTTAAAAGAAAACCCAGTGAGGGTTAATACTTTGGGCCATAAGAAGCACAAGAGGACCTGTTAGGCTCTCAGACGGCTGCATAGATTAATTAAAACTGACAGCCTGTATCACTAAACTAATCCAACAACTAAACTTTCTCAGTTCCAAAACATTTATATTTAGCTTTAATCCCTTTTAACAGCATCAATCACTGGAAACTTGTTATTTATTTATTTTGTGCAGCACAGTTTAGCTGTCTATATGCTTCAAAAAACAAATGTCAGAAACTTACTCCTTCGTCCTTAACCAAGCACGTTTGTGTGGTGTTCTTCCATTTTGAATTTCCTTGATATGTGGCGGCTGCTGAATGTATTGCTGAGGTTGATGTTGATGCTGATGTTGTTGCACCGAAGTTACTTGACCGTTATTGGTTACAATCGTTTGGACAAAGGACACCGGTCGTTGTGTATGATACTGATTTAAATTACATTTGCTATCATTTATTCCATCTCCACGGACGTGTGCATATGCAGAATGCCGTCTTAATTGAACATTTTCATAACGGCTTGTGTTTGTGGCTGACGTTACTGTTTCCATACTCGTTACATATTCACCGGCCGATTTATATGTAGTGGACGAACAATGCATGGGACAGGATATATTATCAATATATGCTGTATTTAATATGCCACCTTCAGAATCCATATGAATACGCAAATTCGCATGATGATTGTTACTACAGAGGCTGCAGTCGTTGGAGTTTGTGTGGTTGTGGGGGCTGCGCGGGCTGGAGGGAGATGCTGCGGCAGATTGTGACGGAGTTCCATGGGGGGTTTTATTAGTTTTATTATTAAATGTCGTCGTGTTACTGCTGCTGTCGTTTTTGCTATTTCCCGTAGCATTTACTTTTAAGGCAGGTATTGTGTTGTATTTCACCTGGGCAGTTTTACTAACATTCAAAACTAAATGAGCTTCACTATCTACGCTATTACAACGAGTTAAAGACAATTGAGTTTTATCTTGGTTGTGGGACTCTTGAGAATCTAACGATGAGTCTTTTTGCACCGTTGATGTTGAGGTTGAGGATGACATTTTTTGTTCACTATTTTTCTAATAGATGTCGAAAAATAAGTTCGTGGGTTTAAACGATCTTAGCTAAATATATTTTTCATTTTGAATCACGGCTTTAGTTTTGTTTGTGTCACATGTTTATTTATTCAAACCATAAATGTTTTTTTTAAGCGTTATAATTATAAATCGTATGTTGTTTAAGATTTTTTAATTTTTATTTTAAATTTAACTGCGATACTTTAAGTCTTCCTCCAGTTAATGTGAATTTGAGAATGTTGCAAAAAATTATTCAGATGTTGAGTTAAAAATAACACATTTATGTTATTAAAAAATTATAATTGCATTTTGTATTCGTCATATTTTTACTCAAATCGTACTTAGCGAAACTTTTTTCTGTGTTTTTATTTCAATTAGATTTTTTATTACTTTCAGTTTTAAATCCTCTTGATTGTTTTATTTATTGTTTTCTTTTGTCATTATAAGCTTCTGTTTAATTATAACAACAACTATTTTATGCCCTCCTTGAGCAAATATACGGTGTGCGTGGCAATGATTTGCTTATATCTTTAATTCTAGTTATACTTTTTATATAATTACTGATGGTTAGCGATGCTCTAAGAAATTAATGTACACGCTTATGTAATTTTCTAGTGTGAAAACACTTAAGATTTAAAGAGAAGTAAAGCAACCACGTCCGACAACAGGCAACGGTCAGTAAATTTTAAAACGTGCGTCATTTTGTTTTTGTTTGACAATCTTTGATAGCAGACTACCGACCGTTTTAAAAACAATTGTAAATTTAATATGATCGTTTAGTGTAATTTTTTGCGACAAAGACTACCTCTCAAACAAAGGCTAAGCATGATATTTTGAAGACTATGCAGAATCCACTTCTGAATTCCGATGTCGTAGTACCAGTACGGAAGATGTCGAACGCTCTGGATGATTACTTGAAGTTTCTATATCCGAAACAATTAAACGCCATAGGCATTTTACGTGACCCAGTGGTTTAAGTTTTCAATAATTACTTCGGCATGAGAAAGCTTTTCGCAAGATAGGGGCTGCGCTTGTCCAAAATAGACCACAAACGCAACCGTGCGATAATTTCGTATCACACGTAGTGTTTGGTGTTATTCAATCGCATTATGGATCCAACACCTCATATCTAAAACCAAATAGTTGTCATAACAGTGGATTTCTTGAAGTGTATCGGCACCAAGGAAGGCCAGCACGCGGTCTAATCTAAATTTAATATCTTCATAGAGAAAATATTATCAATGGCGAATATTATACCAACTTAAAGGGCCGATTTAATAAGGAATTGAAAAAAGTACGACCACATTTAGGGAAGAAAAGAATTATTTCTCCCCAGGATAGTGCAACGGTGCACAGATGTAGAGTTTCCACGGCACAGATCCAAGATTTGGGCTACGAGTTTCTACCTCAGATTAAGCCTCGAGCTACAATTTCTTGCTTCCAAACTTGAAGAAATTACTCGGAGTTTGAATCGGGGATTTGACTGCTAAGACGAAATCATCTGATAAATTAATTCCTATTTAAATGAACTCATTTGGAAGTGATAAAAAAATTGGAGAAACGTAAAAAAACAAAGAAATCAAAGAAATAAAGACTTGTACTTCATTTAGAGAGTCACTGACTTTTTGAACCGGCCTCGTTATTATTGTTGCGGAAAAAAGTAATTATTATTTTTAAACCGTGTTTTTAATGGCATTAAAAACAGTAAAAAACAACTTTTTATTAATTTTAAAATTATTATTTAGAGAGTTTTTGCTAGTTTTTATGTGGATTTTACATGCAGAAACGAAAGATCAGGTTGTCTTAGAAAAAGCAAAGATTGTTATTACAAACTTCTGCTTAACTGAATAAGAACTGTAAATGAATATTAAGGTTAAGACAAGAGTGCAACAATTACTTGCAGTATCTATATTCTTACTCTATCATTCTGCATAGACTGGCTTTTTTCAAAATCGAATTGAACTTATAGTTGTTTCATGCAAAAACATAAATTTAGAGAGTGACGACTTCCGTTTGTGCGGGCAGTTGCTGCTTTTTGTTAAAGTGCGCCGATGTTTATATTGGAAAGCGAAATGTCAGCTAATATTAACTCTTCTTTAAAATAACATGCTTTTATATATACACTTTTTTATATACATTCAAACCGATGCATTTTTAAAATATTTTCATTTGTCAAATTGATATATATTTGAGCACTATGTCTTGAGCCGATGATGTAATTTATATTCTAATTGCCTCAATTAAGGTACATTCATATTTTAAAATAGTTTTAAAAATTATGCCTTCAAGCAATTGACACAAAAATTATATTGAACATAAATATTATTTGAATAACCGATATATTTGTACTTGAACCTGTATTTTGTTAAAAGAAATCAAATTTTATTATTTCAATTGCACTTTCATTCGGGCCATGAACTTTACAAAAATCTCCTTTACATATATATAGTACCGTTGTATCAATTATATTAACATTTAATATGATTGATATGATTTTTTTGAAGGTAATGTGTGCTGCTTTATTTCCAAACTGATTTATTTAACATGATGCTAACAATTCATCTACAAGCGTTAGTTTGGTGAATTGACAAGTTTCTATTAACTATGATTTCAATTTGTGTTAAAGATTAATTGAAGAAGTCAATTCTATTACGTTTCAATTGAACATGATTTCAAGTGGGAGCGATACACATTCACTTTGCATCACATTTTACTAAACTAATAAATTAACTCTTTATTATTGGCTCAGTCATTTAGAATTATTAAATTAATATACAATTTAAACTAAATACCCTCAAGGGTGTGTTTTGTATATGCGTTTATGTATTGCAGACACATGTTTAAAAGGATAAGTAAGTTTAAAAGGATCTATTCATTAATGGTATATGTTGTTATGTATCATATATTTAAACTAATAAAAAAGATAAGAAAAGGTATTTCAATCCAGGTAAAATTCCCTGCAAAAGTTACAGTCCGCTGGGAAACTGGATATTAAAACAATCCTGCATCAAGTCCGATCAGAAAAATTCGACAATACATTCATGAGTGAGTCCGGATTCGAGATCAGGATCTGAGGCATCGTAGTATTGCACAAAGAAACTTCAAATTAAATTGGGCAAAAAGTGTACGTTGAGGTTTGAGTTGTAATTAATATCGTGCGTTATGGTTCAGTCATCATTTGCATTTCAAAACTGATTTTTAAATCTTTTTAATAAATATTTTAATTAGGCTGAAGTCTGCTGATTATAGAGCCCATAAAATGCCAGCATTAAAATATATATAAGCGGAATCAGTCAAAGTAAATATTTTATAAATTAAGTGACACAATATTAAAAATGAAATGCATAATATGTTTCACACTTTTGTTTCTTCAAAATTATATACTTATCGTAAGTTTGACTTAATTTACTGACTTGATTCTCATTTTCTTCTCGTGTATTTCAATATAATTCCTGATATTTCAAAGTTACCTCTATTTCAAAATTTAGGCAGAATTAAATATGATTCTTGTAACAACTAAAAAATCTTTTTCTGGATTTTGTCAAACACTCAAAGTGGCTGTTATTTTATCAGCCTAAATAACATTATATTTATAATTAGCTTAAGCAAAATATATTAATTATTCAACTAACGTGCCAACAATCAAAGTTTACGATTACACACGTTTTAAATTGTTGTCGAAATTTGAGTTTATGCAGTCAATGATCATATAAAGGGTGTTGTGTTATATTCAAATAAAGTTTGGGTAAATGCTATTAATTTATTAAATTTTTTTCACTTTCTAATAAGATTAAAATTCTTCACAATATTTTTACCGCCTCCCAATATTTTTACCGTCTGCCACTTATTAGAGTAGATCAGGGGCTACATTACCACAGTCGATATCGATCCAAAATTCAAAACAATTTGTATACAAAATTTCGAACGATATCGAATATTGTAAAACTACAGTACCAGATACTGCATATCCCTACACGGTATGAACTTTTAAATGAACTGATGCCTGGTTGTGAAGATAATCTATAAGAATTGCGGGAGTTGTTCAGGTATCAGTGTATTCTTGGTGATATTGCCAAGCAACATCTACTGAAATGGCAAACATATAAACCTGTATTGTTGCATTAAAATATATATCTTTAAGTAAATACCCTTTACAAATAGGAAACGTGAGTATAATATTTTTAATAAAACAAACGCGTAAAAGTTTCTTTTGAATTTCACGGCCATTGCCAAAGTTGTTTATGTTCAAATGGTGTATGAACAATAATTTCTTCACAAAGAAAACTCACACACGTTCGAAGTAGATTTTTGATGTTAATGAATAATTATATGACAAATTTTATTATTCTTTAGTTTGTCGACAAAACAATATAACGTTTGACAAGGAAACTTTACTCAATGTAGCTGCCAAGCAACAGAGAGTTATTCACGGGGTCGTAATCACACTTTATATATATTTATATATACGTATATATATACGTAGTATTATGAACAGCAGCAATGCATATATGCCACATAATAATTGTCGTCAAATATTATTAAAGATTTCATATCCGCTGTAGAGTACCAGTGCGTTCTTCAGCATAAGAACGATTGATGTTGTTTGCTTTTGCCTCTTTATAGTTTCGTAACAAAGCTATTCATGTTATATATCACATAAGCAATTATGTACATGTATAATTTCATTATATATATATATATATATATATATATATATATATATATATGTATATTTATTTATTTATTATTATGAAATTAAATGATATCATAAAATGTTATTGCAATTGCTTTTATATTTTATTATACTCTGTTGTTATGTAGAGGGTAGAACATCATTGAAAGCTTCCGTTTAATTGATGTGTACAAATAGATTTTCATTGTTTTCTAGTGCGTTCAAAAACATATCGTTATATGCTTTACAAAAGGGCCTTAGATAAAATAGAATTTTTAATTGATTATGATGCACTACAACAAAATATGTTACTGCATACAACGTTATTATCAAGATGTTTAAACAAAATATGTTTTGTGAAATTTACATTGTCAAAATGCTTGATTTCAACAGTGACATTAACAAATACATATGCTAGAGCACCTATCCCTGCATTATCTTTATATCCTTTTTCAATTTCTTAACATTTATAGTAGCGAGAAATTAGAAAAATGAAAGTGTGGATAACCGGTGTTATAGCTGCAACTTAGAAACAATGTATTCCAGTCGGTTTTTCGTAATAAAGATTAATGCGCGTGATGGTCCAGGATCATATAGGGAAACAAAAAATAGAGCTTTTATGTAGCAATCTGTTCCCAGTGCTCAATTAGCACAAACAAGATCAACTTACGTTCCTACACAACCTCTCCAAAACAACCTCTTTGAAAATAATCAGGAGGCTGCTTCAGTTTTCAGCTTTGGAAGTGTAGAATGAGAAAGTATTTCTCTGCATGATCCTGACTGACATTGTTTCTAGTGGAACCTGGATCAAAGGTCACAAAATGTAGAAGACAATAGTCATTCCTTCAAAAATATTTTACTGTTGATGACTCAAAAACGTTTTCCTATTGTAAGGACACGAAGATGCTCATGGAACAGATGAAAATTGCGTACGATCTTAACGACTGGTGGCTGTTCACAGACAGCTCGACACAAAGTTTAAAATTAATATATAAGAAATAAATACCGAAACAAAGACTTTATAAAATTATTCTCCAAAAAATTTATATAAAATTGTAAAATTTGCGCTAAAAATTAAAATGTTTGTCCTAAGGGAGTTTTTATGACCTGTTGGTATGTTCACAAAAGTTGTTCAGCTTTACCGTGGCTACAATTTTTTCAAATATAGTGTGTGAATAATCAGGATTTCCCAAAAGTTACGATCAAATAACTAAAAAAAAAATTTTTGCTCTCTAACTTTTTAAAAAAATCTCTGAGATAAAATACATATCTGTCATAAAATGGTAGCAAGAAATATTGAACGTACTCTTGGCTATATTTTTGTTGAACATAGTTAAGCGTTATTTTCAAGTGCTGATTAGTTATTTGGCAAAAACTGATAACACCTTTTTTTGGGTATCACGCCAATATTGGGAAACTTTGGAGGCCCAAAAAAAGAAAACGGTCACCAACCTGACCAAACTGAGCTTAGGGTTTTACTACATTTTTATAGTATAATCGAATCCATATAGTCACGATCTTGCACCTTTCAAAAAGTCTTCATTTGTCGCATAGTGTAATTGACAATGGGCTATAACGAAAATGTTTTTATTTTTTGTTGAATTAAATTTGATTTTATTGGCTAACTGCTCGACACATGTTTTTTGATTCGGAAGACTTTATATATAAACTCAAAACCAGTTGAAAACTTTCTAACGTAATTAAAGCTTTTCTGAACTAAAATGTTCTTCATTTTTTTATTTTGGTTTTTTTTTTTAATTTTATAAAAAAAATTCTAAGTGATCAATTAAGGGGTTTCAGCTAGTTCCTATGGGAATGTCGCAGGGGCTAATGCAGGTCACCAGGGAATCTTCACCCAACATTTCTTAGATTAACTTGAGATATTTATTTCAAACTTTCACTTTAATAAGTGAGAAGCTTAAAACAAATATCAAAGCCATAATAAGAACTCACTGCAGTTCTTAAATAACATTTTGGGAAAAAACAATTAGCGCTACAATAAAAATTAAAAAGGTTTAAAAAACAATTCCCAAAATAAGTACTAATATAAAATGCTTTTCATTGCTAACAACAGGCTACGCTTTTTCGGTTAAATATTTCAGAAGAGTGGAATGCAGGTTTAATCAGCAAAAAAACTTGTTCCTAAACATTTATGAATATACATGTTGCTGTTGTCTTAAACAACAAATGTTTTTATCAACAAATTTGTAAGTAAATTAATTACTTTCAATATGATTTTATCAATAAATTTACGCGGATTAAAAAGAGCAATAACTGATATTTATAATTTATGGATTATTTGATTTGATAAAAACTTAATGGGGTTATTTTTTGATAAAAAGCAAACATATTGAACAGATGTTCAATATATATACTCGTTCTTACGCACACAATTTTATGGTTTACCACGTGATACAATAAAGTGATAAGAAACGTGTAGTTCAAAAAATAATGTAAGCGCGTGTATATCTAATAAAAATGTTTTATTAAAGAAAGTGTAAAATTTTTTAAAGTGTTTTGTGAATATTTATTCACAAAAAATATATAAAAAGAGCATTAATAGTCGACCACTTATATTTGTTGTTACATTTCTTATTCTTATCACTAAATATTTCACCCTATTAATAAAGTATATGTGTGTATGTAGCCAGAGGGAAATGGAAGCAGTAACGATGCCTTCTAAAATGCCATCCCACCGCAATCCAGTCAAATATTTTTACACACATTGTCATTACGGAAAGGTCCTACCACATTCTTTTCTCTAGCAATGGCTGTTAGAAATCCTTTGAATTAATGGCTTTTAAAAGTTATGAATAGTAAACCTTCTGCCTGCTATTTAGTGCGTGTGTACATTAAAAAAAATTACTTTTTGATTAAAAAAAAAACAAAACAATATATAAACTTCTTTAGTTTTAATAATGTGCTGATTCTTTTTTCCTTACTAAAAAATTCAAAGCGATCAATTGAGAGGTTTTTAGCTAGTTCCCATGTGAATTTCACTGGGGCTAATGCAGATCGTAAGGGATAGTTTACCCAAAATTTTTTTTAGAATAACTAAATATATATATTTCAAACTTTCATTTTAATAAGTGAGAAGCCTAAAACAAATATCAAAGTCATAACAAGAATTCACTGATCACTTTTTCTTTTTTAATTTCTTACGTTATTATTCTACAATTTGTTAACTTTTTTCCGACTATAATTGTAATTGTAAGATAAATAGAGAACAAAAATATTATATATTAAATTTTATAGAAACTTTAAAAGAAACAATTATAATCAATAAACCACTACATTTTCATTATTAAGGTGTTCTAATATTCTTGTTTATTACAATTTTTTTCATAAATATTTTGTTTATAAATATTTTATAAATATATAGCATGACGTTCATATTTAAATAATCTATTCTAGGAAAGGGTCAGCGGCCTTCTGTAAACAACGTATTATTTTGCTTTAGCACAAAAAAAAAAATAATAATAAATAAATTACTTCTTCCCTTTTTCCCTTCTAGCAGAATGGAAGATTAAAGTAAGACGAATTTTTTATACGGATGGGTTAGAGTCTCTTATGGGCCATTCTCTAGCAGATATATAAGAATGGGAATTGAATACTGAATATAACTAAACAGGCCCTTAATAAGGCCTGAAACAAGAAGCTCCTGTGCGTTGTCTCAGCTGTTTATGTAAGACTGCAAAAACTTTGTATTTATCAATTTTAAAATTGAATTGATAAAGAACAGCTGCTAGTAGGCTGGTGTAAGATATGATGTACATACATTTATGCATTTACATATAAATATGTGTGCGTATTTATATATATGTGTGTTCGTATGTATTACGTACATGTAATGCAGAGTACCCAAGAATCTAGAGAAAAAGATAATGCAATCAATTGCAGTGAGATGCATGAGCATTTATCATAACGTATATATACTTGTGTACATACAAACGCAGGGTGTTCAAACGATTAGCTGTTAATAGTTTAACCGATTAACTTCTTGATTAATTAATCGATGAACGATTAATTCGGTCTATATCGATCGAGTGACAATTTTTTTTCTGCCATGATCAAAGATCAGGGGATGATTTCTACTCATTGCATTGCGACGGAACTGTGAAAATGAGGAAATAGTGTTGAATTGGCACGTGAAGCTCTCATCTTTCTTCAGAGAATTTGTTGAAGCCTTTTAAATTTGTTACTTCCCTACTTTGGCACAGTCTAGCAATAATAGTAATCAGAGATATATGAGTAAGTGCGTGATTCACCATGAGCACTTTAGCACTCACAGTGAACGAATTCATGAGTTCTAACAATTACGCAATTTGTGAGTATTTGTGTAATAAATAAGGAGTTGAGTAGTTGCTGCCGTATTTGACATCATAAAATTTTGTCAACACCTCTAGTCAACACGTGCTACGCCTGAATAGCTAAATGAATAGAGATAAACCATTTATGAGTTTCGAAGATGTAAATATTGAGCTAAGCAGTTAAGCACAAAAGCTACTAATTATTTTTGCAGAATTTGATATAATTCTTTATGTGTTTGATTATATTCTTTCACAAAATTTATGTTCTTTGAGTGTGAACTGCAAGTCCCTCAGATAAGGCTAAAAGAGTTCTTAGTAAATATTATGTGAATTTAATTGAGCTTGAGCTATTTTAATGAAACACATTAATACATGGTACAATTAAGATTCTTAAAATAAAACTTAAGAAAATATAAAGTCAGGTCTAATGAGACGTAAAAACAGAGGCCATTAGCGATACTAATCCAAAACACTTCCTAATAGAATTAATTGAAGCTAGTAAAAATGCCAGGAGCCAAATAAGAATCTATTATCCCAATGGAAAGGGTGTAAACCTTTTATATAATATAATATAATGCATTTTAATTTCGTGTTGATTCTTGTTTCCCATAATGTTACTAAGAAATTCGAAGTGATCAATTGAGGGGTTTTAGTTAATTCCTATGCGCATTTCACTGGGGCTAATGCAGCTCATCAGGTAACCTTCACACAATATTTCTTAGATTAACTAAAGACATTTATTTCAAACTTGCACTTTAATAAGTGAGAACTCTAAAAATATATGAAAGTCATAACAAGAACTCACTGATCGCTTTTTCTTTTTTATTTTCTTACGTTTCTATTCTAGAATTGGTTGGCTTTTTTCCGACTCTAATTGTAGTTTATAGGGAAATAAAAAACAACAACAACTAACAATTGTTTTAATGTAAAAACAATTTATTTATAGTGTTGACAATATTGGTTTTTAAGATTTTGTGTCAAATATTGTTTAAAAAAATTTTTTTTTTAATTTTTCAACCAAAATTCCTTTTATTTAATTTACATACATATATAAATATATGAAATTTTTCTTCTACATAATTTGACACAAAAATTCGTGTTGTGCTATTTTTGTTTTATTAATAACAACTACAAATAATGTGTGATGTATTAGTTTTAATTAAGAAGGAAACGCTTAACTTTTTTTGTTATACAGAAGGAACTGCAACATATTCCAAGCAAAAAGGGAAAATCAACGTCAATTTAATTTCCAGCACAGCAGTATTTTCACTAATTGAAATTAATAAGTTATATTATCTTATTTAAAATAAAATCTCGACCTTACAATCGGTCAATTATCCGATTACAATTGAAACCGTCGTTATTGAATGTGCATGTTTGCTGCTTGCATTTCCTACAGCTAATAATCGTGACAATTTCTAAAGCAAATCAAAAACTGAACAAAGAGTACAATAAAAGTTGTTTGCCACAGCTGTTGCTAAAAATGTTGTTTGTTGGCTTCTCTATAAACTCTTTGTGTATGTGCAATTTTCCCATGTGTTTTTGGCTTTTTCTTCTTCTGTTCGTATTGGTTTCTGCTCTCTCATTTTCCTTAGTTTGATTCTCAGTGCACTCGCACCTAAAATGAAACCAGTTAAGTGCACATGTACTTGAACGTAATATAAACACAATATCTAAAAACAGCGACATCAGCACCAGCAATAATAAAATAAAACAAGAGAACTAGCAAGTGAACGAACTTAAAATGTTGGCAATATGGGAGTGTATAAAAAACAAATTGAAGTTGGTTGATGGGTCGTTTAGTATCAGCCAGTTTTCCAGTTCGTCATAGTTATTCATTATTTGTTGAAGCGTACCTTTTTGTTTATACAATTTTCCTATTATTATAGGCAAACTTGTTTCTACGTTATTGCGGTAGTTAGAAACAATAATTTCTTAGGTGTATGTGTTTGATTAATTTGAATTATTGAAAATAGTTTGTTGCTGTTGTGTTGTTCTTTTAGATGCTTGATTGTTCCACATAAAATTTTGTTTTGTTAAAATACTGGTTTCGGTTGTTTCGAAAATGAAATATATTAACTTAATTTGACGGGGAGTAACGAAAAATCGTTTTCAATTGCAAATATTTTACAACGACTGAATATTTGTATGACAATAACTTTCCTCTATGCATGTAGCGGAGTAGTTTATGATATACAAACTTAAAGTCTATTCTAACTCAATATCTCGAATAGTAATTTTGTATTACATGTTGCAATCATTTGCAATGTGTTGCAACATATAGTTGGAATAGTTCGAAAACTTGTCGAGCGTTTATTACTGAAATCATTTGAATGTGCAGAATTTTTTTTCATAGTATTTGAAATTTTAACTGACGTCACTTGCTGGCATAAGCGTCACATTGCAACCAGATTAACACCCGATTGATAAATTTGGTTTTGAGTTGATAGAATTTTATTGTAACAAAACTTTAGCGTATAAATGCGTCACAATAAAAAATACTGTATTCATTTTTCATTTCAGCCGTATGTGCTCTTTTGAAGTTGATTATCTACAAGTCGACGAACTTTTTTCAGCACAATAAAAATTTATTGTCTTAGTAAAGCGAATAGGATTTAATTTATTTAATATTATACGATTTGATTTTATATATTCTAGTTATTTGATTTAACTTCTTTATTGTGTTGCCCTTTAAAATTAATAGAACTTTTGCCAGCCGGATAGGAGAGACCGCTCAAGTAATTATAAAAGAAGAAATACTCGTTGCTAGTTGCTGATCTTTTTAATGAGTTCAACTTAATGAGTCTTTGCCAATTAATCGTTTTTTATCACAATTCTTTTGTGTTGTACTCTTTCTGTTTTTTTAATGGCATGTTTTTGTTTTTTTTTCAAATGTTTTTGGCTGACCAAATCTTTCGTTTAAAAACGAGCACAAATTGTTAAAAAAAAACTCAGTATTAGATCGACTAAAATAATGTTGTTTGAGCTGTTTGTCACAATCGCTAGATGGAATGACTTCAAATTATAGATCTCATATATTTTCCTTCAAACGCATATTCGAACTTAACGCCTAAAATTTTTTTTCATCTAACTTTGAACTGTTGAAAAATATTTCTTATATGATTTATTAAAAACTTAGATTGCTGTATTGATAGATTTATTTCTATTTTTGTGTCTTACAAAATAATTGTGTCGATCAAATTTCTTTTTAATAAGACCACAACTCAGGGCATATTTCTCAGTTATGCTGGAGATTTTGAATAAAATATTTATCAGGTTTGCGTAGCATTCGCTTTAATACCGGGAAGGAAGCTCACTTTGATATGTATTTAATACTTGGGATGTTGCAAGATGAATGCTGTTCGATCATGAATGCCATCAAGATAATCAGGCAATACTTTACAACATTTAAAGTCGTTAGCATGTTAACAGAGTTATGCTGTTTACTTATAAAATCTTGTTTTTTATAAACTATTGATATTTAGGTTTTATATATTCTATGATTAATGTTTCTTGTATTTCTTTGTAGCTTCTGCTTGAAGTCGCGTTTTTTATTTCCAATTGTAATTTAAGCTGATTACTAATTCAAAGTAATTATTGTATTGATACTTTGTTCACTTAAAGAGTGGACTATTGAAATGGGTGTAATATTTCACATACAATTACAAATTATTGTTTTATTTGATGTTTGAATGAAATGAAGCGGAAGAACGAAAAAGTGATATTTACTTATTGTTAATTTGCTCAATTAAATTTAATTAACACAGCAGAATGTGCTCATGAAATTTAATATAATGTTATTAGCAAAAATATGTGTATAATTTGTCTTAGTCAATTTTTTTAGTCAATTTGTTTGTTTATAAATTCAGACATGAAAAGCACACTTTTTGGTCTAGTCTTTCGATGGCTAGTTAAAAATAAGTTATGACGCTAAGAAAATTTCACAGCAATGAATGACAGCAATGACATCTAAATTAAGAATAAATTTTTTCCCCAAAATCTTACTAAAAATTCAAAGTGATCAATTAAGGGGTCTTAGCTAGTTCCTTTGCAAATTTCACTGGGGTATAATCCAGATCTGAACCTTTACCCAGCATTTCTTTGAATATTTAAAGATGTTTAATTAAAACTTCCACTTTAATAAGTGAGAAGCTTAAAACAAATATCAAAGTCATAACAAAAACTCACTGATTAGTTTTCCTTTTTTATTTTCTACGTTTTTATTCTACAATTGGTTGGCTTTTTTCCGACTCTAATTGTAGTTGTAAGAGATATAAAAAACAACAACAACTTGTAATTGTTTTAATATAAAAAGTAATATACGAAAAGTATTATATGAGAAAAGTTATAGACTAATTCAATTAAAGCAATGGTGGTAATAAATGATTTTAATTAAAATAAGTTTGGTACTGTTTCAGTATATTCATTTTCTATAGAATTTGTATTAATAAGAATTGATTAGGAAGAGCTAAACTAAAAGAGTTTTACTTCATAAATGCAACTAAATTATTTCATGGGATTGTTTTTACAAAGCCACCGACCATTTCAAATATCCGTGGCAGTCTCATAATTATTATGAAAAAGTTTCTATGGAATTGCTTGATTGGCTTTCACAGTTTCCCAAAAATATTTCATTCGGTTTGAAGGTATATTAACTCCCTAATTAACAACTTCTTATTTCAATGCTCTTTGTAGAAACGAGCATTCACGTTTTCCAAACCTACACGTTTGGTTGATTAATTTTTCTGTTTTTATTAATAAAAAAAAAAGATATGCAACCCCCGACGTAATTTCCTCACATGCGAAAAACGGCCAGGTTCTTCATCGTCCAGATGAAGATGTGGTCTACCGGCCACACCTGTTCCCACAAAACTTGTGGGTTATCATGCAATTTCAAGAATAGTAGAATATCCGGTTTTAATATGAGACTGAAAAGGTTACTTCCAAAAAGACTTTTGCAAGAAGTTTAAATGGCAAAAAACAAAAAAATTTTCTAGACTTATTTCAGGAGTCGGCCGATAATCCTATACAGACCAAATACTGTCACTACTGCTTCCTATAATTACCGGAGTTAATATGATGATACGCGACATTCAGCAGAATTTTCAAATCTTGGTACACGCGCTGGTACATCATGCGATTTATCTGCTCGTAAGTATGCTATTCATATCGTATGATGCACGACTTTTCTTCTTTAGAAAATTTGTCTACAACTCTTTGAACAGAATACTTCGCAAGTCCCTATGATGTTGTAACTACTACCAAAATCGTTCCAAGAACAGTTGATTTAACAACTAATATTCGCTCAATATTACTGACTTATCACTCGGCCAACCGATTGCAGAAATCTCTATGCTATTCAGCTGATATGAGAGAGGCTGCACTGGACTTTTGTAATAGTAGTGAAGAGGAAGGACAGTATAGCACTGAGCGCCTTAAAGAGCTGTTTTTACTTTCCGGGCGGAACACCAAAGAAAGGCTTTAGACTGTGAGCAGCAGAATAAAAAAAAATTCTGGGACCTTAAAATGATATTCCACAGAAGAACACATTTTGAGTTTATAAAAACATTTATTGTTCTTCTATATAAAAAATATATTTTGAGTAATTCCATCATCATAGTTGTTAATAAGATTAGCGATGATCTTTACACGTTGTATATGAACAGCTCAATGCCTTTATGGTTAAGAGAAACAAAGTTGATTAAGTACAAAATTTAAGAACGTTAATTTTATATATGAAAATGTATTATTTTGTTTGTAAGTATTGCTCACATAGTGGGAAATGAAAATTGAAAATGAGGACAAACAAGTAGAAACAAATAAAAAATCTGCAAAATACCAAAAAAAAAGTTCAGGGTCACACAAAAAAGATGACATGAAACTTTGCATGCTGCCTTGTTTAGTTATCAAAGAGCCTAATTTTTGTTACATACATATATGTATATATATACCTACATACATACATACATACATACATTCACACATAAACACGAACATATACATATATGTTATGCACAGATGCGAACACCAGAACATCATATCAAATAGTTAAAGAAAATGGATTATCATATCCAAACAAAGCTTAACTATAAGTCCGTGCTATAGAAATGAATTCAGTTTCAATTTCACTTATTCTGTACACATATTTGCCGACGTCGAAATAATATTAATATTTTTAGCAACTGGCTATTTCTACCAGCCTGTTGTTGTTTTCAAAGACAGAAACGGCAGAAGTCACTCATCATCTACAAAGAAAACTTAAATAATAAAATATTTAATATTGTTTTGATGTTAACGTTGCTACGTAGTTTCAAAATAAAGCGTGTAATTGTGCTCAGTCTTAAGTACTAAACAAAATCCTCCATAATATTTTTACTAATTCTTGATAACTACAACTGATCGTTACACTAACAATTCTGTAGCCGAGACTAAAGCTTGTAAACAGAATATTACAAAACAAGTAGTTTGCATTGAGCTAGAAGCAGCATTATCAGTTCAGTACTGTTCAATAAATGTTTATTTTTAGCCAAAGGTTAGAAGAACAAAGATGGTTGTAATAAAATATATTTTTAACAAACAGTTAACAATAGTTCTGTGATATCTTTTGTTATTATTAACATTTGATTTAAAGCTAAAAGTCACGCACGAAGAAGGCAATACGTAAAAATAAGTTTGTTATTGTTGTTAATAAAATCAATATTATAACAGTTTCTGTTTATTGGGTATAAGCAGAAGCACAAGAACACAGTTTTCCTAACTGTTCTATTGCTCGTTCTTATTTCACAATGACGAAATTTTATCAATGACGTTTTTCTCTATATATTTTGTTTTGTGTATTCATATGCTCGTTAGTCTTTTGTGAATTAAAATAATATCGATTTATATTTTGTGTGCTTTAAATTACAGAATTTTTTTATGAATGATGTAAAAGTCATTGTCATATTTGTCGAAAAAAAATGTGAAACCTTAAGTCTTGCTTGTTATGTCCTATTCAAACCATTCAGTGCCTTTGCTCGTAATCGCAAGGTCACCTTCAACAGTAATCGTTTCCTTTAGTAATACAATACTGTTAATTTAGATACCCTTCTAAGTCTTGTTAACCATGATTTTTCCTTGTGCGCTACAAAATGCTTGTACTTGACGAAGGCTCATGCTTATCACATTTCGTTGGATGAATAAGACGTCTGGAACTAAAAAGTGTCTCTTAGAAATAAGAAAATCATGTGTCTGACCAACACTTATTAAACATGTAAAGGCTTAAATTGTATCTGTTAATATTCAACAAACTTTTTGGTTAAATACTATTTAGTTTATATTATCGTGCTGATTCTTTTTTTCCCAAAATTTATATTAAAAATTCAAAGTTATCAATTGATTTTTGTTTTAATGTTAAATATATGAATTGATAATATTTTTATAAAGTTTTTAAACAATTTTACTCCTACTTTTAGCGTCTTATTTGTGCTAAAATATTTTAAGTTCATAGAATGGATTTATGTTGGCATATTTAAGAGATACAAAAGAACATCTTTATTTGTCTTGTTCCTTTGGCATATTGATTATCTCAAATTCCTCTACTTCCTCGTCCTAACAAGAAGTTTATATTAAAGAGATATAATATGCTGTTGCTCAAAAGAATCGAATTATTTATTAGAATCATTTGTGTTATAAGATACTCATTTGAAATTTATTTTCTTAATGATTCCAGGCAAAATGTACTCCAGGCAAAATCGTAATTGCCTTTGATATTATTTACAATAAAAGAAAACAGTTCATTTGATATAAATTATGTCTACCATACTATTACTGTTATATAAAATTTTATATATTTAAGAATGTCATTTCAAAACTCATTCACTTATAACTATAACAAGTATTGAGGATAATCTGCTATTTGGATAATTAAAAGTTTCATAATGATTGTCGTCTAGGCCTTGAAATATTTCTTACGTTTAACTGCCACTTGTATGGAAATTTTAATCGATTAATGACTCTTCAGATTTATACAAGATGTGCTTAGCAACAAATACAATTGAAATCAACTTCATTTTCCTGTTATAACTATCATTGAAACATCATACAATTGCATTTTCAAAGCAAGTAAGTAATAATAAAATTTGAATAAATTATATTTAAATATTAATCGATTAACTATATAATAACATATCAGGTCCAATAAAGCAATACTACGCAAAATATAATTTCGGAACAACATATTATATCTATTTTCCAAGTACATTCAAATGAGTTTTCTAAAAATCATTTTTAAAAAAAGCACATTAATCGAATATATTAATATTAATCGATTAATTATATACGATTACTTCAGTTACACATATTGATTGTAATGACATTGTAGTCATATAACAATATTATCTATTAAAATGTTTTTGCCATCATTATGTACGGCTAAAACAGTCTAATAGTACCACACGTCGTATACTTGTTAACAACTTTTTTAACTCCAATAATTATACGCAACGAGGAGGCTTTTGAAAACGAGTTGGAGTATGTTACGTCAATAATCATACGCAACCAGCTACTTTAAAATGATGGGAAGTACGTTATATTTGTTATGATTTCTTTTTATCACAATAATTAATTTACATAATTTGCAAGTTTTATTTACACTTAAAAAAAATTATGACAAAACATTCAATTCATATGGTAACGAAGCACATTGAGCTATTGAGAAATGATCGCAGGCTTAAACATCAACCACAGAACATGTCATACTCTTTCTCACATGTTATTATATAAGTATTGCTTCGTATTTGTTTATCCCCACACCAAAAGAAGTAGCAGAGATGTCTGCTTACTTCTGTACTACGTATTAAATACCATAAACGGAAACCGGAAAATGGTACAATGGTGTGGTGATTAATTAATAAGACCTTTTGTGTTTTGTTGGCTTACAGCTGATGTTGCTTTTATTTTTCTTTAACATTTTCGTTATATTATTTCATATTTTATTTTCTGTAACACTTGGCAGTTCACGAAAAATCCTTATGAACAACATTATCGAATTCTTTAAAGAAATTTGAAACACAAGCTTTTTAGTTATATAATATTTTAAGTAGTTGTATTAAGGCAATAATATAGCACAAAATAGTTTATTTCAAAAAGTCAATTAGCAAAGAATTTTCACTCTTTTGTTTACTTTTCATGCTCTAAATAATATTTAATTGGAACTTTTTGACGACGCGTTAAAACATCTACCAAAAAAGGGTAGAATATATCGACCGGTATAAATGTTTTAGACAATAATGACAAAAATTTTCAATCTTGAGTAATTTTGGTCTATTTATTGCTTCATTTTTGTTGCTTCTTCTTATTGTTTTTGTTGTAGTATGTGCTTTTAGCAGCCCGTTTCAACGAAGACTAAATATGCCATTTATTCGTTTATTCCTTTATGCTACACAACTACTAGTATTTCTACGTCTGCACTATATATATATTGATGTTTGTTAGTGTGTTTGTGTAAGTGCATACACATGATACTAATTTATGTAGGTTGGATATGTGCTATAATTGTTGTAGTCAACGTATATTTTTAGTAGGTTGGAAAAGGTAAAAAAATTATCGTTGTAAAAGGAATGAGTAAAACATATTTGTAATAAATGTAACAGTAGGACATTCAGAGTTACTGATTTTCAATATATTATAAAAGTAAATATGTTTAACTAGTGGAAAATAAGATTTATGCATTAAGAAGTTACCATTTATTTATATTTGAAATAAAAATAACATGTTTAAAGGAGATAATCAATATGAGTCCATCTGCATTTCCTTTTTGGGCGCTGATTTCTTAAACAAACCTCGTTACAAGTCTATTCTATATATTTTGTATAAATAGTAAACAAAAAACTAAAACCGTGTTCACCTTTATGAAAACGATTATACATCAGCTGCGAATTTAAAACGGCAGCTTAATTTTCAAGATTATTGCAGTAAAATCCATTCGGAAGCAGAGATTTTCCATTGGAGGAGCGTATAGAATATCGTGCGAAGTTATATGTTGACTCTTTTAATAATTGTTTTTAGTTAAAACAATTATTATATATTGTGGCATTCGTTTAATCTCACAATTACAATTGTAATTGAAAAAAAGTCAGATAGTGTTGATTAGAAAGTAAAAAAAAGAAAGAGGAGAGGTAGTCAATGGGTTCCTGTTATGAGTCTGATATATATTTGAAATTCTTATTTATTTATGTCGAAGGTTAAAGTCCGATTAATGTTCGGTGAAGATCTTACGGTCTTTATTAGCCTCAGTAATATACGCACAAGAACTTCCTTAAACCCCTATATTTATTCCTTTTGATTTATAAGCAAAATTTTTGGGAGAAAAATATCTGCACTTTTAAAATAGAGATAGAAAAAACAAGATGAATACATTTAAAAAAATTATATTAAGTGTTTGGAATCTATTTAACAAAATGTTTTTGGATAAATACATTTTAAGTGATTTTTAAGTTCTACGAAAATGCGAATTAAAGTTTAAATTAATTAAAAATTTCTTTAAGTTGTGATATAAAATATTTTTAATAATTCATCACAGCTAGAAACGCACAGCACTTGAGGACTCTTGAAACTCCAATTTTGTGTGTCCTTGAATATTTGACTTTTTAACATGAAACTTACTTTTACTTACTTGCATAGAACTTAAAAAATTAATATATTTTTGTAAAATATGACCAAATAGTTTTGGCATTGCATACCAATTATTTGATTTTCTGTACTTGTTGGTAAGATTCCAAAAAACATTTACATTTCGTGTTTGTATAAATTATAATTAAATAGGCTTAAATTAAATCTCTTTAAGTTTAAAGAGGCTACTTTTTTTCTGTGTTAATACTAAGTTTTTAAATACGATTAGCTTAAAATATTTTATGGGTCCTTAATTTGCAATTAAGTTTTTATTTTTGTGCTGTTGACACTGCAAGTCAACAACTGCTGTTAAAAGAAAAAATTTTTTTCTCATGTTTTATTATCATCTAGAATTTTATTTCAACAATATTATAAACTTTTTCAGGGTATTCTTATCCAGAAATATATTCGGAAAAGCCGTAAGTGAGAGTGATATGTAAACCAAAGTTTTTTTTAATAATTTTTTTAGAAGACTGTGACTAAATTAATAGTTGGTGGTAACTAAAAAGATCTACATTTGATTTACTTCTTTTAAGTGCTGAACCAGAAAAAGGAAAAAGGGGATTATAGTAAAGAAATCAGTTCTTAGAGTAAAGTACTTCTGTAAGATTTCAACCATAATATTGATACATCGAATCTTTATCTCATCAAAGTTAACAGTGAAAAGTGTATTGCAGTGCAGCTTGTTGTACTGGTCGGCTACTACTTCTATTTTTAATTTAGATGTAACCATGTCCATCTACTTTTAAAACAGCATTAGCCTATACCTGAGGAAGAGAGGAGCTTCTCTATCAGAAAATTAATATTTTGAATATATTGACAATATGTGGGATTATCTAGAGGTTTTTCTGAATTCTATAACAAAAGCAGTAAACAAAAGATTACGTTGCCTTAGATCCCAAGTACGACTCCGCACTCAGTCTTAAATATGATTTCGAATATTTCTAATCTCCATTAGCGTAATATTGTGGTAATTGATGTCGGTTTGTTCCAATGGCGTCCACGACGCTGGTCGTGTAAGATTACCGACAGCAATTAATACCGTCAGGTACTAAAAGAGCAAAATATATAATTTTTCTTCGCCGGTATCTGTAGCCAAAAACTTTTCACTGAAGTATAGAAGTCAAGATTTCATAAAAAAGATAATTCTTTATCTTCTTGTTTATTTCTTAAGCTAATTAACAGCTGCATCTCCCAATTGCAGCACACTGTACAACTCATTTTATATACTTTCATAGTACTAAATATATTTATTTTACACCACTGAGCTCCACTGTGCTGCGGCATATTTTGTAATATTTTTATTTGAGTCTACTGTTTTTGCTTATTATACTTAAATATTTTTGATTCTTTTTACACTCTTTTCTCTATTTAATTTTGTAGGTTTTATTCCTTCTAAATTTAATGGCGTCCACCATTTTTGCTTTATATAAAATTCTATGCTCCTACTTTCGGTAGGCCTGGTTTTAAGCAGCAGACATGTATTTTTTTCCCATTTTACTTTTCATTCTGCATTTTGCCAACGAGTGCTGTGAAATTTTTGAGTTTTATATGGACATTTTTTGTGCATTCTTTTTTATTATATGGGCTTATATGCATGTCTGTGTGCATGAATAAAATGTTTTAGTGCGCATGACGAAATACGAAGGAAGTCTTAAAATTAAAAACAAAACAATTGAGGACATTAGCCCATCAGCTGAATATATTAAAGATATTTTAGAGTGTCACAAAAATAAAACCTATAAAACTCATGGTAGGTGTTTCTGAACTTTTAAGTTGAACAAGGAAATTAATTATGAAAACAAACGTTAAATATAATTACAAGAACTTTAATTAGTTGTAAAGATTGCAAGTCTTTTCCAAGTCTTGAAGCATATAAAAAGCATATTTTTGAAGAAGTTGGGTAAAATATCTGTTTTTGATTTATTTGTTGCTGGTTGAAGTCTGCTAGTGATTTGGAATAAAAGCACATGAAAGATCTATAATTCGCAAAAAATCAAGGAAATTGATTACGCGAGGCAATATATCGAATCAACTTCTTTGAATGTTTAAAAATTTTTAAATAATAAGATAAAAATAACTGCTTTCCTTTTGTATATATCTTACATGTAAATATGTTATGAAATTAATATCAAAACACTCGATATAAAGTTAAAAGGAGTACTACGTTTTTAAAATAACCATAAGAATATAACATTTTTCAACTTATTGATTTGGGACTCAGTTCTGAGAATTGCACGTGAAAGAAGTCCTAAAAATTAAAACATGCTGCATTATTAGATTTGCTAAGATGGCAGTGTATATAATTCAATGGCTGTAGATTAAAAAAAATCGATTGTTCAGAATGATTTAAAATTAAAACCAGAATAACGTTGATATTTGATTATGAATAATATGGAAATTCATTGAAAAGACATTCAAAGATATTGAGGACGTCTATGACTATTTGCAATACATATTTCCAAGACTTAGTACGTTTAGGTATACAAAAATATAACCATGATAAGATATAGCAAAATGTATAAACTAAATTGAACTAAAGGGTGTTTTTTATAGAGTGATAAGAGCTTAAATCATAATCAATGAAACGGTCCTTATTGGATAGAAAGTTTTGTGACATTAATGTTTAAATATGATCTCGGTCATGTGGCCTCTACGGCTGGCGCGTTTAAGGCCAATTTTCACAAACAGTAACAATCTAACCATCATCGTTTTTGAAGACATATGGGCCAATAACTCCGCCAGCCCATAAATCGCACCAAACAGTAATTTTCTGTAGATGTAATGGTGTTTCGGCAAAAGCTTGTTTAATCTCCTCACTCCAAATGCAACAATTCTGTTTTTTTTTTGTTCTTCGAATTAGCAGCTCTGAAGAACGATTATGTACGCCATAAAATAAACGAAGTGCACGATAAGTTTGACGAACAGAACCATTATTTTGATTAAAAATTTCCACAATTTGCAAGAGTTGCTCCTGGTGTAAATCGATCCATAATAAAATGCCAAAGCAAATTAAATAAGAAGCAAATATCAACTGTTAAATGGGCGGTTAAATAAAGCAATGATGCCAACTCAAAGTTGTATCACTCTATAAAAAAACACCTTTATTTATTAATTTAGGCAGCTTTACAAAACGAACGGTACAGAAGTTCTTATTTGTTCTACTACTCTGAAGTACATTTCTCACAAGTGAATTAAAAAATCATTTGTCATGCAGGTTTTTTAATAGATATTGATAGAAAACTAAAATAATTTTTATAAACACTGTCTACCAAATATGCAAAATCATCTGCTCTAAATATGTACAATAGTTTTTTTTATATACAAGCTGATAACAAATAAAAAAATCCTCATCCCACATAATTTTGATTCATTCATTCGATTGAATATTCAATTGTCTTGATATTTAGCTAAATGCCTTTTCGACACACACCGCATACGCTAAATTTGAACCGAAATTTTTTGTGATTGCCTGCGCTTTGCTGTTGTACGTGCGCGTGCATTTCATTCAAGAGTCCGTATATTATTCGTTGTCCTTTTTACCTGCCAGTAGTTGTTAGTACTTATTTCGTTTTCGCTTCTTCTAAAAATTCACTTTATAGCACGACTTCAACTGCAAGTTTTTATAAAAAAAAAAATATATATATATATATATATATATATATTCGAAATGTTTTAGGTCACCACACTTTTATTGATGTGTTATTTTTGTTTTTGTTTTTATATTATAAAATACTTTTTGATATATATTTTTTTTTGTTGGTTGCAAGTAGACAAGCCGGAGTCATTTGTATGTACGAGTATGTATATGGTCGTTTTGGCTGTTATTGCTTAATGGCAAAAACTTAAAATCTCGTGCATGCCAGTGACGATTTTATGCGTGGGTGACAGTATAATACGTTGTCACTGTTAGTTGTTCTATTTTTAACACACTTTAATTGGAAGTTGTTAGTATGTATTTATCTTTTGTTGGTTAATGCATAAATTGTTTTAGTAGTGAAAAGGGTAACACGCCAAATTTATTTATGGGTGTTGATGGCGTATGACTGATGCGAAATATTGTGTATGTCGTAATAGAACATGTGGAAGGTCCTGTCTAACATTTTTAAAGTTTAACAGATGATGGATAAAAGTTATTTATACTATAACAGTATATTGACAATTAATGCAAAATATTATAAAAACTGCCGTAATCTTAGAATATAGTGTAGACTTGAAGAGTTCTTTAATTTTCATGCTAAATTTTATTTCAAACACTCTTTAAGTTTAATATATTTTCTTTGGATATGACATTAAATGCGAAAGTTCGTGTATCATTTTTAGAATTTTGTGCTAATTTTAAGGAATTTTACATTTAAATTTCTTTTATGCTTGTCTTGTAAAACTTTAAAATTGTTGGAAGAAGCTTTTTGCATTTATTTTCTGTGACGAAATATTATGTACGTAGGAGACTTTTCTTAAAAATTGTTTGAATAAAATACATTTAATTAAATTTACTTTAAGCAGTAAATATTGTTATGGTCTTAAATGCTCAATATGGCTGTGAGCTTGCAGTTCTCCAGGCTGCTTAGAAATTGATAGAGATCGATGTTCTTATACTTGGTACTATTCCATAGACCTTGTATTTCGGTAAAAACGTTGCCCAGTATGTTAAAATATATTAGAAATTTAGTAGAAGCTGCTTTCACCTGTGTTTGTAGAAGGTTGTATGGCTGGTTATTTTTTTTGGTACTGTCTGTATGCCATGCTATTGCTACTGACGTGGTAAGACCTTTATGTCCTTTTCTAATGTGCTCCGAGGTACTGCCTTATTGGCAAAACCTAAAGACAATATATGCCCAATACTTCTCTTACCTACAATTATATGACAGCAAACTTAAACATTTTTATTCATATTCTCTAGTCTATAATATATTTCTTTTACAAACAAGTTATTTAGCATTTAAATTGTCACATTTTTGCATCGATTTTTAGCGCAAACAAAGAGCCAGAAAATGTTGCATGAACCGGCAATTAGAATGTACGTACAATTTGTTGTTGTATGTTGTCGTACACACGTACTTTAAGTTTTAATTTTTTTATTTTTTACTTTCTTTTATATAGGAAGAATAGTATTTGTTTAACAATTGTCACGCGATGTCTTACCGCAATGCAAACGTTTCATGTTTACACAAATAATTATATCGATTTTCTTAGGCGATCCCTTCAATAGTTAAAATTTTAAAATTTCAAGTAGTTAAAGGAAAATGCTTGATTTGCAAGAAAAAAAGGTATTCGCTACAAGTAATTTTATTTTTATTTAATAAGCAAACGTTTTTGAGGATCATCGTACTAAGAAATTAGGTTCCAATAATTAATCGTATTTTGAGGACATTTTCTACGTTATTACATTATTATTAGGATATTTTGAGGTATAAAAGTAAGTTAAATTAAAAAACGAATGTGAAAACTTCTCAGACATAATTTTTGTTGAATTATTAGTCAAATAATTGATTATTTAAAATTAAACAATGAATACTGATGAGACGGCGTATCGTCTTCGAAATCAATACTGATCTGTTTTGCTACTGTGATGACTATAATAAAAAATGTTATTGATATTCCACTCTTAACAACAGAAACGAATTTAATAAGACTTAGAAATAACTTATAGGTTTGCTGGCTTGAGCTTGGGTGTGAATAATAATTCTTGTTTAGGTATTTATTTTTATTTTGAATACTTTGCAGAACAAAACTTTATCTTATAATGAAAGGGTGTTTTTTATAGAGTGATACAAGTTTAAATCATAATCAAATATAGCAACATATTTTGATATCAATGAAACGATCCTTGTTGGATAGAAAATTTTATGACATTAATGTTTTCGTATAATTTTGGCCATGTGGCTGCCACGGCTGGCGCGTAAAGGTGCAATCTGGAACACCAATTCTCACAAACAGTAACATTCTGACCATCATCGTTTTTGAAGACTATGGGCTAATGACTCCACCAGCCTATAAAGCGCACCAACCAGTAATTCGACAAAAGCTTGTGAATTTTCCTCACTTTAAACGCGACAATTCTCTTTATTTACGTACCCATTCAACAAAAAATGGGCTTTATCGGAAAATTCAGTTTTGAATAGACCAAGTGAACGATAAGTTTGACGAACAGAACCATTATTTTGATTAAAAATGTCCACAATTTGCACACGTTGCTCTGGTGCAAGTCGATCCACAATAAAATGCAAAGCAAACTAAACAAAAAAGCACTATCAGCTGTTAAATGAGTGGTCAAATAAAGCAGTGATGCCAACTCAAAGTTGTATCACTCTATAAAAACGCCCTATATAACGCCCTATTGTGCGATGTACAGTAAATAGGGAAACAATAATTAAGAATAGATCAATTTATAAAAACTAAGAGAAAGATTGTTGTAATAGAAATGACAGTTTCATAATTAGTACCATTTTTTTATAAATAAATATTTTACATAATAAGAAGATACTGACTGTTCAAAGTAACCCAACAGAAACTATTTAAAATTATTTGCATTCATGTTATTCAAAAAAAAAGAGCAGGTAAAAAGAACTGTTTGTTAGAGTCAAGTATTTGATATCTAAGAATTATTATATACATAAAACCTTTTGATGATTTGGCAAATATATATTAAGGCTTTCTGATTTCTATATTGTTGTTTTGTGGAGAAAAATCCAAGTTGTTATTTTAAATATATTTTCAAATGCTGAGCCATTTATGAAATAAGTTTCAAAGGCACTTTTCCATAGTTACTTTGCTATCTTAAGTTATTAGTAAAACGTTTATTATTTATATATTCACACAAAATGGCCATTCTAACAACATGTTTAAACAGCAGCAATTAAGTATTGAAAAAAAAATATGTATATATACTAAATATATTTCTTATCCCCTGAATAAAAAATATATTTCTATAGCTTTGCACACAATCATGTTAATTACTTTCAGGATTAAACCCTAAGCTGAGACTTATTGCGTACTTAAGACCTTTTATAGCGTCTAGGATTTTTAATGAAGCGAGTATAAATACTTGCTATTAAGAAGTAAGTCTTTTTCTTTATTTGAAACTTATAATTAGAAATATATTGTGGCCTTGCTATCACTTGCAGTACCTTGCAGATAAACGAATGTTGTTTAGCAACACAACAAGAATGTTGCTAAACATTTGACAAGCAACAATTAAACCTTCTGGATATGGGAATGAAAAATTTCAAACAAAACTGTTTTTTTGTATTTTAATACTTTTTCGCTTAAGCTTGAAACAAAAGAAAGCACTTGTTCATTGTTTGCTAACTTTTTCAATGCATAAACAAAGGAGATGTTACATCGATGTGAGTGTGTCTGTATGCGTATCTCTGTGTTATTTTACATGTGTTTGTTCATATATATTTTTTTTTATTGAACCAACTAGTAAATATAACCTTGAATAAGGTTGATCTAAATCATGTGGTCTGTTTCACGGAATTTCCTTCTCAACTTTCATTAAGGCTGGTACACCATTGGGAGTGTAATTAAATACACTTTCAGGAACGAATAACGAAGGCTGCATTTAATTAAGAATATTATCTGATACTTGTAGTGGTGGTTCTTTTTATTTATTTGAGGCTATTAACAGCTTTATTTAAACATTATGAATTTTTGCAATTATTTAGATATTTAACTATAAAATCTAATATTTTTTGTATAATTAAAGCTGCTTGTTGAAACAGAAGTTATTGTAAAAATAAACTTGACAAAGTCGGCGCAAATTCAGCGAGTATTATTGAATTATTGTATGTGATATCACTTTTGTTTCGTTTTAAAAATACTAAATAAATCGAAGGAGAGCTTTTGACCGAATTTCATAAAAATCGAAAAGGGATCATGTCTATCGTGTTGCCGATTTGACATGGAATCACCCTAATATTAAATTGTGAATATGCGAGTTCCCAAGCACATGTTATCAACTTTGCCAATTTCCCAATTTAATAATTAAATATAAAATTATAGTAATTGTATCAGCTAGAAACCCCGAAACTATCAGTTTCATTTTTCAGGGTAATTTTTACAACTTCAAGTTATTTGAAAGTAGGATTTTTATCGGACATATAAATAGTTAGTGATTATTGCGACCTTATTCCGCCTGCCAGGCAGGATGGACTTGACTTTATTTTATCATGCTAATTTGGTTTCCATGAAATTATAATAAATAAACTTTTTATATGCCCGAAAAAATTATATTTTGAACTAACATGAGTTCGTAATAATGACCCTTAAATTAAAATTAATTAAGAATGACCACGAGCTTAATAAGTATGATAAAATATGTATTAAATAAATGAATTTGTTTCAAAGTTGAGGACTGGTTAAGCGATTTTAATTAAATATATCATATATCTGCTACTTTTATTCTATTTCAGATTTTGAAATTTATAATAAAACTTGTCACCAATAAATAACAAAAAAAAAAATAAAAAATAATCGTCAGTGTTGGAACTATTACAACATAAAGGAATTACGTAAGTAAACGCAGATTCATGAAGGCGCTTTAAGAGAAACAAATTATTTGTTGGAACTACAATTTAAATGCGATTTAACGAGTACAAATAACCTTAAATAGAGTGGCAAACAATTTTTTCCACAAGCAATTTCCCTATATTTCCAGAATGCTGATTTAGTAGAGCGCTTGTTCTATGCAATAAAAAAAAAAAATATATATGTAACAACTTACCCATAATTTAACGTGCCATTATTCAAATTATTCCCCACAAAGTTGACGGGTTGCAATGGCAATTGATTATGTTGTTGTGGCTGTTGCTGCTGCTGTTGCTGCTGCTGTTGCATGTGTGCTGTATGCTGAGTGCTTGAATTGACATTTGTTGGCGTTGATGATGTTGGATTTTTTTGAAAACTAACTGCTGTAGAATTATCAATCATATTTACTGGCTTTATAATGGCATTCATGCATTCTTCCCTTGGCATTAGGGACATGTTCATTGAGTCATCCATCCTAAGATTTTCTTCTACAGTATATTAATTGTTCCTATTAATATTCTAGATCCTTTGAGAACACAATTTAAGTTGAAATGTTTGATAGTTTTGCTTCACAACATTTTGCGTTTATTGTGGTAGACTATTTAATGTTTTGACTGGTTTTATTTCTTTTAACGTTTTCTGCTCTAATGACTTGTTTGTATCTCTGGTCAATGTGTGATAGTAAAATTGATTTTATGTTACTGCTAAACTATGTAGTGATGCTTTATGTGCCTTCTTAGTACAACTCCACATCAGCAATTTTATTTTGCTTTCTCTAGGGAATTTTTTCCTTTAATAACGTTCCTAATTCATGCCTTTTAAACGTAGGCAGGCATTAGCTATTCTAGGTCGTTAATTTTCTCTTGTTTTTCTTTTATTTATCTGCTGAAATTGTCTCTTTTTCTGCTTGAATATTGTTTTGTAACTTGATGAATTGTTTGCGAATTTCTTTTCAAATCATTTCGTTTAATAGACAGTCTATTCTCACTTGAGATTTGTGACGTTAACTTTGTTTGCTGTTTGTATTGCTGTTACTACTGCTGTACTTTATTTCCCCAAATACCACTCAACTTGTTGTATGAAAATGAAGCGATGGTACGATGATGGATGAATGTTTGCTAATAAGCAGCTAAAAGAGACAAAATATATATAAATCGTTAGATGAAATAAAGATTTCCTATCAATAGGTCAATATATTATTTCCGTATCTCGTGTTGACATAATTGAATTTGCTTGATCTTAGTTCGTTAGTTATATTAAATTAATATGGATGATGGTATTAATGATGACATTTTACTGACATTTAGTTATTATAAAAGTAGAAAAGTTTCCGTAAACTGCAGTATGAAAATTTCATAACAAAAAAAAAATTTAATATCCTTTAAAGAATCAGTGTAACATTTCATATAGCAAAATGTTTGTATAGATCCCATTAATATGCTGTATGATAATTCTTTATCTTAATTAAATTACTATAAGTTTTTGTTAAAAGAGCATTTATTTTCTTATTTTAAATTAACTTTTATAAATATATAAACGTTTATTCGTAAGTCATACAGCCACACTTAGTCTGTAACAAATTTTGTTGACACTTTAGCTGCGATACATTATCTCACACTGCTGAAATATTAGCTCAAAATATTAACTCCCTAATTCATTAACGATTATTATTAAAATAAATTAAAGTTGCTTTGAAATATGGATTTTGTATGGTTAAAGATCCCTTAAAGCATTTATTAACTTTAACAATCGTTTATGAATTAGGGGGTAAGTATTTTCTTCTTTGTAGTTTTGGCGTAATGCACTGCGCTAAAATAAAATAATGCTTTAAGTATTGGCCCGAGAGGACAAAATACACCTCCTTATATTTTTGGTAAATAGAAATGAGCATGATGTAATAAGAGCATATCAGGAGTGTAATAAAAACTTAACGTTAACTAATTCCAAACTATAGAGCACTTTTTTCACTTCTGAAAATCATAAAGGCCTTATTTGTAAATGCCTTAGTCTTCCACATTTTAGCTTCATACTTTTATCAGTGTTTTGTAAATGTTTTCAGCATTAGTATTTGTGTCAAATTATATGTAAGACTGTTGTTAATGACAAGCCCTAAAATAAAATCGTGTCATATACTTAAGTATGATTATTAAACATGCCTGCTACAAAATGTTGCCCAGTGTGATATAAAGAATTGTTTAATTTTGAAAAGAAAAAAAAAATAAATAAAAAGATATACTGCGTTACAACATGTATTCTTCTGACACATAAAAAGAAAAATTAAAGGCTACACTTAGAGAAGATAAAAATATATGAATAGACCGTAATTAGGATAATAATTGAATATTCAGAATAGTTGGATATTAGCGATAAAGCATACAGAGAGGTGACTGGGGAGTGGTAAAGTAGAAAATGCCAAATGAAGCATTTAAGAAAAATATAAAATAAGCTTATTTCAATTCCAACCTAAAATTTATTTACAGCAGGACTCATTTATAATACCTTAATATGCAATCAAAACGTGTCAAACGATTTATATTTATAAATAGTTTACATTTAACTTGAATTTATATTTTTATTACTTAAAAGCTTTTTAAGCTGTTTATCAATAAGGCAACATCAATTACAATCTACAGCAAATATGTCATATCTAAAACTAAATTTTAAACTACTTTAATATTTGTTTGGTGACTATTTTTACATCAACAAAAAGGCATTAATCAAATTGTCAAACCGCAAATAGTTTTTCGATTCTACAGAAAATTTAAACACTTTGAATTATCAGTCTCTTCTTGATCAACTACTTTTTAATTAGGATATTAAGACATGCCCAATATTGCAGGGTTGGAAGCATTTTATTTTCGTTTGATTTGTGCTAAAAATAGCTTTTATATTACTTGGATATAATAGAGCTTTTTGAATATACTGCTGTTGTAATTATTCGTGGTTGTAGCGAATTCGCTACAGTATTACTCAGCGACTAGTTTTATGTTTTCGACATTAAAATGCATTAATAAAAATTGACACAAACAAGCCCGCAATCGGAATAGAATAACTCAACTTCATATTTATGAATTGGCTTAGTAGATCCTATCTATTTTACTATTATATACTTTATATAATGAAATTTATTTGTTGGGTGGTTAAGCAATGTCTATATGCATTTCATTGGCGCTTTTTACCAAATCGTCAGTAGACTTCAACCACAGTTTTGAAAATTTTTAAACTTATCAACTTATTAAAAGACTTTTATAAACCATCTGAGAATTATGTTATTAAATTAACTATAAACATTCACAAATGACTTTAAAAAATCACATTATAATAAGTGTAGTAGGCTATGAAACTCATACAAACCAAACCCAACAAACAACTTTTATTCGATATGACCCTATTTTATTTTTCTATACCTTTATACAATTAGAAATCCTTTGGATAACAATGAAAGTATTTATAAGGCAAAATTAAAGATAAAATCTCAATTTAATTGTTAATAAATTAACTATGTGACATTTTATTTTTCATTTTGCCTTATACACTTATAGCCTACTACACTTATTATAATGTGATTTTTTAAAATCATTTGAGAATTTTTATAGTTAATTTATTAAATAATTCTCAGATGGCTTATAAAACTCTTTTAATAAGTTGAGAAGTTTGAAACGTTTCCAAACTGTGGTTGAAGTCTACTGACGATTTGGTAAAAAGCGCCAATGAAATGCATATAGACATTGTTTAACCACCCAACAAATAAATTTCATATTAAAATAGTACAATGACATTATGTCAAATAGTTAATTTATTAACAATTAAATTGTTTATTTATTTTATTATTACTAAATTTCATCGAACTGCCTATTTAATTTTTATTGTTTAAGTCTAGTAAATCCTAATCTTATCACCTTATTCATATATCGTTCATCTTATCTTATATACTTCTGCAATACTCTATACACTTTTACTATATAAAATATAAAAATGTATTTTATTAATATCAGTTAAAAAAAAATTTCTTTCATTTATATATTTATCACAGAAAAGTAAATCAAAACAGTTCACAACGATAAAAAACAAACATTAACAAACTATGCAGCACTTAAATAGATAAAGACCATGACCTATACCAACTAACAGAGATTTTTTCATATTAATTTTTATCAGCTGTCGGCAGCTATTGTCTGTGTTTGTTACATACCAGATAAACTTATTTACAAATCAAAGTGTTTGATAAAATTGAGTTTGTAGGGGCAGATAACAGTGAGATATTTAGAGTGTCCACTCAATTTACTCGATGTGAAAGTGTTTTGAAAAAATTGTAAGGAAAACATCATATGAATTGATATGTTTATTAATATCGCAGACCTTTGAAGAAGTTACACTAATGGGCAAATTGATAGTACAGAGTTTTTTATTAAGAGTAACTCGTTTAGTATATGCAGTTAAAAGACCAATATAATATTAATTTTGTATGAAAGTAAATTATTGGATAGTGTTGGTTAAAAGGCTATGAAGTCTAAGATCCGGAAGTCGACTCTGCACTGAGTGTCATTACTGATCTGCATTAGTGCACGGTTTTCTTAATTTTTGTTGGCTTGTCTCAATGACGAAGGTATAGCACTGGTCGCAAAACTTCACCAATAGCGATTAACACCGTCATGTTATTAAAAGAATAGAAGACAGCGTCCTACTTCGTCTGTGTCTATGGCGAAAATTCGCCAATGAAGTAAAAAGCGGAGAATAATTCTCATCTGTCTATGCATCCTATCCTTTCTAGTTCTGAAACAATGCTTGGGTTATCCTTCAAGTGCTGCTCCTAATAAAAAAATACCATAAATTGTGATAGTATGTCTCTAATGTTCCTTTACTAGATCATACAAATCGGACAGAAATTTCGCCATGCCCTAAATGTTTATCTGATTGTAACAATTATTGTGTTAAAGTATTTAGAGCGATATGCTTCATGTAAAAATTGCAGCAAAATATGAGTATGTGGCAAAAACACACTACTTCCGCTTCCTGCATTGAATTGTTAAAAATTAATAATGTCTGTTATGACTACTTTTAAATGTCATATATTGCGCTTATTTTACAATGCATCACCATTTCAATGCAGTTAAATTAAATTATTAATATGAGAATATAAAATTTTACGATTCAGTGGAAAATGATGAAAAGAAAACATCAAAATCTCTGGAGGATAAAAAAACACAACAGAACCTGTAAGCACGCATTCCTTGTTGGATTTGATAACACGGAGTGTATCTTAAATGTGATTCACAAATATTCATACACAAAACTTTAAGTACACTTGCACTTAATATAATTAATTATTCAGCCTTGTCATTTTCCAGGTATAATTAAATTAAAACTGCACACTCACATCCACCTTTTGATATATCTGAGTAAACTTGCAATTATTCTATTTCGGGCTCTATTATTTAATTGGGAATTAATTAAAGATACAACTATTGTAATACTTTCGACTTTAAATTCAACAACAGGCACGCAATTACAAGTTATTTGATTATTTTCTATTAAGTGCTATTCAAACGTTCGTATGTAATAAGTTGATGAATAACCATAGAATATTATAGAGATTCCTAAAAATAAAAGCACTGAGAATATATGTAAATAAGAAGCTCATGAAGATGATTCTGATGAATCAGTTGAAGACTGTGGATATTGAAAGATGTGTGCGGTGCTAAATATTGTCATTTAATATGGTTTTTATATGAACAATTATCTTAAGGCTTTAATTTCAATTCGAATAATTTTGGAAGCCTACAGTTTAATTAGCTCTAGAGTGAATATCGTGGAGAATGCTACACGAATTGATTACTGACAATTGTTTGGGAAGAATGCTATCGCCATCCCGGCAAAAGTAAAATACTTATTCTATTTTGAACTTTCTTTAGGACCCCAATATTTTGGAAATACCCTAACTGATTCATTATTGATGGTGGTACTTGTAAAGAAAGATTTTGCTCGAAACATTTTTAATTAATATATTATTTTATCTCGCTGGTGAATTTGCTAAAATACCGACGAGTTGTGTTTTTAGTTTATGATTATGCCACACGTTCGCGATATCGTTTGGTGACCTGCTCGTGATTCATACAGATCGATAACAAGAAACTCAACCCTTTATTTATGCAGACCAGATACATTTTATACCGTATTCATCGTAATCAGAAAGTGTACATATTCAGCTACTTTATAAATAATTTTTTTTCTAAAATATCTTAATATTTACTGATTTGAATTGGTTAGAACTCACAGAAAATTTAATTTCAGAAATGGTCTTCAGAACGCCACAAGTTTGGCTTGATTCGGTTGAGAGGTTCAAAAGTTACAAGTGGGTCATATACTTACATCCACTTCCCCATACCCATACATACACACATGCAGACATAATAATGGGCTCTGGGAATTAGTAAATGAAGTTGCCTAAGAATTTAAAATATTAATATCTGATAAAAATCGCTGTTTTCAAAATTACGTAAAATTAATAATATATTTGAGGAAGAATGCCTATATGGCAACCGACAGATGCACTTTTTTATTCCCCGATTATGGTCAATATAATAATGTCTGATATTTAAAGGAAGATTTATGTATGTGTTACGGTTAGTTTTTTACACGTAACGCTCTGATGTTCTCAAAATGTAAAGATCTGATGAGAACTCGCTATAGTAATGTTAAGAACATATATGAGGAATAATCCCCTAAATGGCTACCGACAGATGTATTTTTTTATTTTTTTATTGACCTGATTATGGTCAATAAAACTAATGTCTTATATTTTAACTGAAAAATCGCAATGCTCCGATGTTCTCAGAACGTAAAGATTTGCTGAGTACTCGCTGTTTTCATGATTGAGTAAAATTAATAACATATTTGAGGAATAATTCCCTAAATGGCCACCGACAGATGTATATTTTTATTGCTAGATTATGGCCAATAAAACTAACGTCTGATATTTAACTGAAGATTCGTAACGCGCCAATGTTCTTAAAACGTAAAGACCTAATGAAAGCTCGTTGTTTTCAAAATTTAGTAAAATTTATAACATATTTAAGGAAAAATCCTCAATATGGCTACCGACAGATGTATTTTTTTATTCCACGATTATATTCAATAAAACTAATGTCTGGTATTTAACTGAAGATTTGTAACATGAAGATCTGATGAGAACTCACTGTTTTCAAAATTGAGTAAAATTGATAACATATATGAGGTAGACTCCCCTAAAGGGCTACCGACAGATGCATTTTTTATTCCCCGATTATGGCAAATAAAACTAATGTCTGATATATAACCGAAGATTTATGTATGTGTTACGATTATTTTTTTTAACACGTAACGCTCCCTTGTCCCTTGTAGCTCTAATTAACAGCTCACATTAACTGCGTGTTTATTCCTTGAGAAACAGACCAACTGTTGGTATCTTTATTACATTAAGAATTAGCTCCAAATATGCTGTTACAATTGAATAAATTATTTCGAATTTACGTTTTTTTAGTAGATTTTAGTAAATTTTAGTTTTAGAAAAACTTTCGAATATAACACTGAATACAGCACTTAAATATTATGGTAGGACCATTTCTTTGTTAAAAATAAATACATTTTTATTTCGTATACTCTGTGTAAAGGAAATGTTATTTCTAAAAACTAGAGTACACATGCACTCGTTTTGAATTGTTATTTTTATGAATTTATGAAAAAAAAAAACATATGCGAGAAGCCAACATACATTCATTTCTAAAACAAAATTTCTTGTATCCACTTACATACATACACACTTATTTTTGTATGTGTCTCTTATTGTTGTTTGCTGTATCCACTTTGTGGCAGCTGTTTTAGAGACAATATATACATTGAAAGCTGCTTTTGTTTATGCCTCAAAGCAATTAAGCAGCAATAAAATGAAAACGAAAACATGAAAAGTGTATATTTACATGCATCAACAGAAATAATACTACCAATTTGGATGAACATATGAACGCTTTTTCTTTTTTCTACCATCTGTAGTGCAAAAGTTAACATAAATGAGGAATTGGGTTCAAATATAATGAAAACATTGCATGCTGTTTGTCAATTAAAAAAAAAAAAAAAAACATCAGTCCTCATGTATACAAATTAAAAGAATGCCAAGAGATTGTTGACACAGGACATGAACGATAAAGCTGCTAAACGTTAGACGGACAGCAGTTATTGATGATCTGTTACTTTTATTACGATAATCGAGTCGATAAAATTTATATAATGATGAATTTACCGATTTTGATATTCTATTAGATTGTTAAGGCTATACGAAATCGTTTTTTATCAGCTACTGTTGTTGAAAATAACTTTGAGGCCATTAACTTAACAATTTGTCTCTTACTAATCCAACTTAAAAGCTACTATTTGGCGAGTTGCTTCTTCGTAGCTGGATTTTCCTTGGCATTAACACTCTAAAATAAAACTGCTAACATATTTTGATACATATACATATAGATTTGGTTTATGTTATGGCGTTTTCTTTTCTGCAAAACATGCACTTCTTTTCTAAAAAGTGACAGTTTGGAGGAGTTTAAGAAACAGAAATTATGTTCGAAAAGAATGAGCGATTAATTTCTAATATATTCTCTATTTTGAAATGACAGAATGTTGCCCTTTTGTAATAAAAAGTGTAAAAAATGTACCATTTTTTTGTAGAAAAGAAATCAACATTAATAAGAAATTTTTGTTTATTTTATATTTTGAAGGCACATTTCAAAGATTTGATAAAGAAGAAGTTAGTGAGTCAGACAATCGATACTACAAATAGTTAAAAATTTTGCTGGTATCGAAACGTTAAAAAGTATAGAGTTGTTGGCTAAAATAGTTATTTAAACAAATTTATAAGGTCTGCGTTTTTGACTTGCCTAATCGCTCGATTTCGTGATCAACAGATTTAACTTCTTTTTGTATAGTCTGTTGAGATCTTTAAAAAAATACAGTAATTCTTGAATTCTTTAAAAGGAATAGTCATCAGTAATGCGAATGCTTAACTAAAGAAGCTCTGCTAAGTGTGAAGTGAAATGAATTACATCGTGTCCGTATGCCGGTGCCTGCTGCTACAATTTTTCCTACTTGATGAATAAAAGAAAACAAAATTACTTGGACATCATATAATCAAAATCCGAAACCAAAATTAAAGTCATTTAAATGAATAGACGTTTCCAACAATACAACCAGTTATTTTTTAAAAAATAAATGTTTTGAAGCAACACTTTCTCTTTGCTGGCAGTAACATGAAGCAGCGACTATTATGACTTTATTGCTTTTTGAAATTTTCTTTACACAAGTTAGAGATAATTTTCAACATTCACACCAGAGAAGATCAATACCATACATCATGAATCAATTTCGTAACATGTTCTTCTAACTTTTTACCTTTTTGATTGACTTCATTCACCCAACTTTCACCGTAAGTTTATGACTAATTTACAACATGATGTTGCCTTTTCAAGTAATTAATTGTTATAACATGCTGGTTTCTGTGTTTTAAAAATCTCATTTTTAATATCTGACCTTTCATTTGAATATGTTTTTTTCAAATATATGATTTTTATTAGAGCGTAAATTGTATAAAAGAATTAAACATATTTGAATAATCAGGTTAAAAAATTAAAATATTTTTAAGGTCATTTATTTGAAACAAAATGTTAAATTTTTAATATACTGACTTGTTGCAGTCGTAGTTTACCTCTTTTATTATATTTTAATGAACTTTTCTGATAAACAAAAGTCTCAGACGTCAGGAAGTCTACGAATTTGCATTGTTGTTAAAAATAAACTGATAATGCATGAGTGCAATATATCAATATAAATATAAAAATATGTGGCGTTGTAAGATTCAATTAATAATTGTCTTGTTTAGCAAAGTTGTTAAATATTCAAATACAATAATTAAACTGTAGATGTTTTATTAGTGAGCTTACGTTTGTAAGAGCAACCGGAATTATATTATTAATAAAACAGTTGTAGGTGTTCTTTAAAAACTAGGTCCTACCCTAATTTTATTTCGGTAGGTGTGTGATTTCTTAGATTCGATATCCTTGCAAAATATGTTCCCAATTTGAATACTCTTTCATTTTTGTGCTCTCTTTTTATTTTTCTCTTTTCTATGTTTGTTGTTACATTTCCTAACTTCCTGCTTGTATGTCGTGAATTACTGCTGCAAAAAATTTCATTATATGCTTGATTGAATCTCTGCTATACGATTTTAAGCGGATTTCATTCCACGTTTTTTCGTTTCTTATTGTTGGTTTGTTGGGCATTGATTTCTCCATGAATTGTTGCTGCTTTCTGTTTAATATTTTGTTAATAGTAATTAATTGAAATTGCACTCCCATTCTGAGATAAAGTTATTATTAATTTGTTTTTTATTTTATAACTAAAAGTAATTATTGGTAATTAACAGGACTATAGCCCGACTATAATTTCTTAGAACTTGGCTATACTATGACTTGGTCAGTATATATTTGAGTATGTTTTGACAAAAGCTGAAATACTATTTGGTTATGATTTGGTTTATGATAAACTGTAATTTGGCTTTATCTTGACTATGATTTAATTAGCACATGACTGTTGCTTAGAGAACCTGATTCTAAAGCTATAATCAGCTTTCTAGTTAATAATATAGTCTGTTAGTAATATATTCGCATTGCTGTGACTGCGACTTTGGCCATGGCGTTGATACCTAAACTGTACCTTTGACAATATCTATCACTTTGATTAAGACTATGACTATGAGCATGATTTCAACTATAATTTTGACTATATCCTTAGCTATGAATGTGTTTATGACAATGGCTACGATTACAACTTTGGGTATGACATAGATATAGATATGACATAGACATAGAAATACGTCCACGACTATTGCCATGTCTATAACTATAACTTTGGCTCCAACTGACTGTTACTATCATATTTTTATTACGTTAATGCGAAAAGTCAGCTTATATAAGTATTAGTTAGCTTAGCAGCCTTACATTGACATTAATTTTTGCTTTTAGGATATTAAGATATTTTTAGTTTATTATGTATTAATTCAGAACCAGCAGGATATGTAGCGGCAACAAAGGCAGATTAGCACAAGGATGTAGTAAAAATAGATATCACATATTATCCTTACAGTCACCTTGAGTCCCTGCATATGCGGTGTATAGAAGTAGTGCAAGTCATCTAATTGTTTTTGTAAGAAAGTTCTCATCATTAGAATTTTTATATTGTAACTTCTAAATGCAGTATGAAAAGTTTTTAATGATTTTACCGGTAGTCACACCTACACAACTTTTTCACTTTACGCCTTTCCAAATACAATAGGTATGAACAGATAATGAATTAAAAAAAAAAACAATATGGAAATACCATGAAAACTGCCATTGAACCCATTGATGGAAGAGTTCAGTTGAATCACTGCAGAGTGTCATGAATAAGATGAACTATTTAACAAAACAGTTCTGGCGCAGAATCTTTAAGAGTAACAATTATTTAGTTAAGAGAATAAGAATGATACTTTTCTAAAAGTTTTAATATTTTTAAATACTTGAAAACTGTAAGATTTTTGATATAAAATATATATGTATGTATGATGTAAAAACAGTCTTGACCTTATTTTTTATTTTAGATTATTTCTTAATTAATAAATTCTTTTTTTTTCATAATTTATGATACACTGGAAACATAATTTTTTTAAACGTAAATTTTGCTGTATAGTTTTTGTATATTGAATTTTTTTTTTCATAGAAATCTAAATTCTTTCTTATAAGAGAATGCTGTTGTTATTATTAATATAGGACACTTATTTGTATTATCATATTTTAGGTACACTGGGGAAATGGTGCTGAAGTGTTGGGGTATATATCTTTAAATTTTCCATAATTTACTTTGTAGCAATAATTCTTAATCAGATTTTTTGCTTATTTACTAATTTTGTTTTATTTCTTGGATATTCTTTCACTTCTTATTTCCTATTCTATTTAATTTTTTTTATTTGCAAGTAGATACATACATAAAGAATAATTCTGCGTACTGGATATATTACAACTTTTTTTTTGTTTGCTGGAAAATCTTTTTTTATTTGTTGTTATTCAACAATTAAATAGTGCATAATATTATTGTTATATGTGTGTGTATGTATGCATTTTACCAGACCACTTTATATGTTTCACAATGCTTTTATGTCTTGTTTAAATTAAAATGCTATTGAGACAACCAAACGGACATACATACACGCGTTCAAATAAGTATCTAATAGATGTTGAATTTCTTGTTTTGTATCAGTGAATTACTACAACAACAATACTAGAATACACTAATCACAAAAATTATTCCATTTATGTATATGTACATGTATGTGTGTGTGTGTGTAATATTTGCTTCATACACACAATACTAAAATCGAAACAACAATACAACGCACAACTTGAACGTTACGCTTACAAATAAGAACTGAATGAGCATTCACCAAACAGTTGGGTGCAAAGCCACTATTCATGTTAATTTGTATTTGGTAGATACATGTGTGTAGTTGATTGAATCAATATGTACACAATAAAAGAGTGAGTCTGTTACAGCTAAATATTGTGGACAGGGGCTCCACCGGAGTGAAGAAACACTGTGAAAGCATAACAAAGAGTCAGCTGTGCGCAATCATTGACTATTGGAGTAGCAAACATTGCGAAAATGTGCAGTTGTTTATCTTGTTTGTTGAATCGTATAAATATGGAACCAAAATAAATGGATGTTGCCGAGAAATGTTGCCAGCAACATACCTACTCTCAAAACGACAAAAACTTTGTTCGTTTAATTCAAGAGGTCGTAAATGGAAAGAATGAATGTACACAATCATGCACAGAATATAAGTAACTGCAATAAAACAAAGGATGTTAACCCATTGAGAGGTGGAAAAAAAATTTTAATTAAAATGTTTTCAACAACGATTGCTTTGGAAAGATGTGATAAACTCAAACTAACTTTGATAGCTGATTACGTGAAGATAATATATATATATATATATATATATATATATATATATATATATGTATATATATATATATATATATATATATATAATATAATAGCGTATTGAAAAGAAATTTATCAGCAGAGTTGGAACACACCATTAAACAGAAAATCACCTCAATCTTTGCATTGTGCTTCACTCCTTTTTTTAAATCAAAATAGCTTTTCATAACAGTTTTGATTCACGTACAATATATATTCTTATACTTCTTATATAAAGTATAGTTTTAATATTTAGTTTCTATATAAAGTGATCTAAGTGCTCTACTTTTATATATATTCTTTATTAATAATTCTTAGCATAATTTTAAATATCTAAATAAAAATATTTTTTTATAAGAACCTTGCAAACCTTGGGAAGTTAAAATAACTTCTTAATCAACTATTTAAATATTGTTATCAAACGTTACCTGATAAGCCAAAAATACACATTTTTTGATACTTTGGACCACCACAAAATTTACTTCCAATGTATTTTCGCAGAAGTCCTATACATCAATAATTTGAAATATTTTCTGAATTACAATCTGCATTTAATGGCTTAAGCCAGATTCAATTCATTTCTATAGCTTCTTAAAGTTTAGCTTAATTCTCTTTTATGAGTCACATATAAACGCTAACCACGACTGTTGCTATCTTTAACTTGCCATCGATTACATTAATATTCAGTCTTTGTTTAAAAAGAAAACCTCATAAAATCATATCGTATACAATATTAAATTTTGTATCTCAACATTTAAGTGCACGTGTACTTGATAGAAGCAAAAAGTGCGAGTAAATATTTCCTATTATTTTCTTTTAGTTTTATTTTGTATATTCATTTTATATGTCTCCACTAGTTTTCTCTGTATAATATTTTCTCATGCACTCTCCCCAGCTTCTCAAATATCTACGTATGAATTTTCAAATATACTCTTCAGGGTACAAAGTCAAATATCTCTTTGTTTTCGTTTTCAACAAAATTAGAGGGTTGTTTCACTGAATTTCCCTCAGTTGCAGTTTCATTTATTTAATAATAAGTGAATATTTTTTGCTCTTTGGAGTGTTCTGTGTTGTTTATGTTACAAGAAATTCTTATTTGTTTAAAAGATAGGCAGCAAAAGTAAATGGTGTGAAAACTATTTAGCTATGGTGTACAGTAAGTCGAGTATGTTTTTGCGATATGAAGGAACGTATAGGGAAAAACTGAAGAGATAAGTATCTGCACATGGGGGATGATACATTAAGACTTCTTAAAATATATATGTTGTATTTTGAATTACATTTTATAAATATTTAGGCAAATAATATAAGTTTTTATGGATATTTTGTGCTGGATGCTTTAAGTAATCCTTTTCATGTCATGATCTTTCCAGACACATTTAACAAAGTGTTATATATTTTATAAAGGTACTGCAATAAATTTAAGCAATCGTCCTTAAGATGTTTCTGAAATCTCCAATATTTTTGCCAACACTCCTTTATATAATCAAATTAATCTGCTTTTATTTCTACTAATTATCGGCTATTGATTGTGTAACATTATTTTTCTGCACAACTAAGCTTCGAAATTGCTGATTGGATTTATTTCAGCAACACGTTTAGAAAAGAACATACAGTTTATTCACACTATTTTATATTTGACTAGCAACTGTGTGGTGATATTGACGTCTCTGAGCATAAATTTCTAACTCATGGTTTTTAAAATATTACGTGTCGTTACCAATTAATTTATGGCTATAAAATATTAATTTAGTTATAAAATTTAAAATTTGTACGCCCGATAAGAACAATAATGCCTTATCTTATAATTAATATAGATTATCTTTATGGAAATTGTTTTAATCAAAAGGCATAATTTCAAGAAATTTCATTTGTTTTTTATTGTAGAAAATACAATGTTAGCATTCTCTTATCTTGCTTTCATATTATTTATTTCAGATCTCAAAACTTATCGCTACGTAGTAACACCGTAATATTCAATGTGTATTAGTTTACATGATTATAAAGTATTTAGAATGTGAATGAAATCGTTCTCAGTTTCAGATAGTAAAAGTCTAGAATTACTTTAGTTCATCTAACAGCAGTAATAAATATATTATATAATTATTATTAAGCAAAATTTCATAAATAAACCAGACGAATATTCCAGGAAATATGATTAAATGATTTTTTTGCTAAAAGCTAAAGAATCGCTTGTTAAATAGTGTTAAGAGAAAGATACTATCAATTCAATGGACCAGGATGCAGACTTACTCACTTTCGAAGAGTTGGAAATCATCTGCTTCCTGCTGTGTTAATGACAGTTACGGCAACACTCAATACAGAAAAGTTTTACACTTCTTACATGTCTGTTCGGCTACTCAATGCCTTGTCATTATAGCAACTATTCCCCAAATATTTTTAATTTGTGTTAAAAATAATCAAATAAACACTTTGCTACTCCATAAGTGTGAAGATCGTAGCTGCGATTCTTAACTTAACCCGAGAACACAGTAAAGATACGTTCAAACTTGTCAAATATTTGCCCAAAAAGTGTAAATATTAAATAATAAGGGATAATATTATCATTCAGATACGTATTTGTAAAAAAAATGTGTTCTTAATATATATTAAACACTGTCTAGAATCTAATATAATTGGAAACTGTAGAACTCAATAAACACGTGCTCAATACACAGTGTAAGGCATTTCGACTTCGATCTGTTTCTCTACAATGCTTAACGATAGCATTTGTAGAGAGTACAAACTCTAGTTCGTACAATGTATTATTCATAATCTGTATCATGTTTATTAGAGCTCAATTTTGCAACTGATATGCAGAAATTATGCCAAATAAGTCGTTAATAAACCGAACATTTCTTTTAATAATTAGACCGGTAATATTTAATGGATAAATAAATCACTTCAGACTGATAAAATTACTTTGTTTTAATATAAAAAAACTAGTTCGAAATAATGACTTTAATATGTATTTTAAAATTTAAATGCGTCGAATATTTTATTGCTGGACTTTGACGTTTGAACAAATTAAACAATTAAACTTCTGTAAGCTTTTGTATTATGTTATTAGTGTTGTTTACTATTTTAATCGGTTATTCGTGTCTTGTTTAAACATAAAATCGAACAACTTATATACGAGTGAACTTGGACTTTAGTCTTAATATATACAGATATGAATGAGATAAGTATTAAATCTGATTATTGCTGCTTAACATTTTATAAGTATAACAGTTTTGCTTGTTATTCTAGCTCGATATTAATTAAGCAAATTTGCAATCCCACATTTCAATTAGTCAGAGTAGAAAATAAAAAAAGGTAGACTTAGTCCTGGTTCACGCAATTCAATGCTCAATATGACGCTCAATTACAGTTAGCTTCGTACCGCAACCCTGTGTCGGAATGATATAGGAATATATAACTATCTGCTGCTTTCTTATGAAAAGAACAATTCTTAAGCAGCAAGTTTCAGTTTTATTACTTATTTGGATGACTTAAAAACATTTTAAAACAAAAAGAAACAAAACTTTATTGCAGCTTCAATACAATTAATTGATATATTGTGTGATCAGTTTTATTCTCAAGCAGATATTGAACAATACAATAGAATTATGCGTGCAGCGAAATCTTTATTCAATAAATTATTATAATCTAAACAATTATTATGTCCATATATGAGTATGTATGCAAATACATATAAACAAAGTACATGACAACTAGATCGCATATTTTTTCAAATAAATAAACAATAATAAAGCACATTGACATAAGTTGTCAGCACATACTTGAACGTTTATTATATTTTCATTGTTATTAATCTATCAATAATTAAAATATATGTCGTTGATACAAGCAAACGTTATTGTATATACAGACATATTTTTGTAAATTAACGTGATCAGTTAGTAAATTACTTATGTTATTCTTATTTGAAGCATGGCTGCACTTGAACTCCGAACTGTGAAGCAATAACAAAGGGAAAGCTAATTAAGTTATTTTGGCAAATGACTTCAAAAGTCATTAAAATGCACTGTAATTTTAATGGGTGGTGTAAAAGTGTCCAGTTTTGTTGGATGATCACTGAATATATCCATCTCTGCATAGCAATTTAAACGCTTCAGAGTTTAAAAAAAATAATTTCTTAGGACATATACGACAGATATATTTCGTAAATCATATTTTTTTTATTGTTTTGCTAGGATCACCACTCTGGGTATTAAACCTACTGATGATATTCATTGTGTAGAAACTTTAACTCCATTGTATATTTTGATTGAAGAAGAGAAGATACATGAGAACTTTTCATCATTTAATATAGTAATTTTATTCTACATTTTGCCATACAATTTTTGTTACAGTATCTTCTGTAAATGGTAGTGTCATTCGCTGTCGTTAGGTTTTGTTTAGGGATGAGTGTTCTCTATTTGCAACGTAAGTAGGCCGACAATAACTCATTGAGATAAGAAAAACTCGATCCATATTAATGACTGCGTGCCGAATAGACTCCGGCATCTTACGGTTGGTTGTCAAAGTTCAAACTACTTGAGCACGCAATACATTTTCTCAAACCCAAAAAGTCAGGAAGTCCTTGAATCTGATTTTTAAAGAAATAATATGTAACCAAACTAAGCGTTTTTAATATATCGCGAAGTTAAGATTCTAATTATTAGGATTACAGAAAGTTTACAAGCATACAAACACATGCAAATATACTTGCATTCGTATGAACATAATCGTACAAATAATTATAGACGCCCAATAGATTTTCAAATTTAATTAACACTCGACTTTCCTCTATCCTATTTTTGGTGGAGCCAATCTAAAAGCTTAGGTTTGATTTAAGAATTTATATTCAAATCAAACTAAAATTTTTAAATTTTAAGATTTTAAAATATTCACAAAATATTGTATCTTGATAGGATATATAATTTTCTGAAAGTAGTCCTGAATATTCTCGACTTCTTTATAATATTGTTTATTAAAACTTGCAGATTTTGTTTTAAACATCAGATCGATATAAGTGACCTGATTAGATACCTCTGTGGGACACTTTAAATGTAGTATCAAACGACGAATCGCAGTATTTGGATCCGGTTCGGCACTGTGACTAGGGAGGGAATTGTTCCGTTTTTATTTAGAGGCACGAATGTTGTAGGCAACTACATAGACCAAGCAACGCATATCTTTTCCCCTCGAATTAAAAAAGTATAATTAATATTTCAATTCCACATATTCCCGGGGAAAGGAGCTAGTTTTTCCAGAACACAAGGTCCTGCTTTTCTAAACCTTTAAGAAAGTGAATAACATCGGAGACAATTACAATAACAGAATATTTAAGGTGCTATCAATCGTTTTTTCTTGAATTTTGCATTCAAAATACTTGGTTTACATTTCAACTGCTTCGGTAGCTTAAAGAACAATTTTTATTTTCTGTTTTTAAATTCAAATAAATTTCTTAGATTATCTATCATATCTTAAAATGTATACACCTTTGAAGTTTACTCCACAATGAGTGCCATTATTTTCATAACAATTAAACTTTAAACTTATCTCATTCAACATCAGAATACATAAAACACAATTAAAGTTATATTTTAATTCTTTCTATAATAATAAAATGGGCTACATCAATTGAACTCTAATTGATTTGATCTCCTCTAGTAAATAACTCACAAAGGAAACAAAAATAAATAAATAACAGCAGCAAATAGCAGTAGAAACAAGAAAATCATTCCACTGCAATAACGCGAAGTACATTCAGTACATTGTAATTAGGCACACTCAAGTGCAGAATAAGTACAAGTTAAGTGCAGCTGACCTAAAATAACTGAAACAATAGGAAAAACTAGAAGAATAATAGGTTCAATATGAAACCTTATTGTACTCGCATTTATGACTAGACAGAATTATTTAGCAAGTGCTTTGTTTTTTAATCGTGGTATATACATGTATACATGAGTGTATGAGTGTGTTTTCTGTTCATATCAAATTTCATTATTATATCAGCTATTTATTTTCAATGCAACATAAATTTAAGCATCGTATTACAAAGCAGTATCGAACAATTGGCTAACAATCAGTTCTTCTGTTCCTAATTCTATGAAAAAAATTCATCTATTTTTATAAATTATGATGAATGATATATATATATATATATATATATATATATATATATATGTATATATATATATATATATATATATATATATATAAATATATTAACATATTGCTTATGGTAGATATTCATGATAAACGAAAAAGTTATTTTGACATAAAATTTGATGACAAAAAGTTAGATTTTCAAGTGTAAAGAATTCAGGGTAACGTTGATGTCTTTTATTTTATTTTTTGTTGGACTAGCACTTAGGCGATGACCCCGGCATAAGCAATGCATTCTGTCAGAAATAGAAAGGAGCTATAGTGTTAAGAGATCAGATGAGCACCGATTAGAAGAAAGAAAATTTGTTGTAGATATTTTTAGTTTTTACTTCGCCGCTGAGGAGATTGAAGAAAGATGCTGTACTCCGATTTTTTAATACATGAGGGTGTTAATCGTTGTCCATTCAGGAACCAGTGCTTTGCCTTCGTCATTGAGTCAAGCCGACTTCATAATTGCTGATATCGGTTATTGTATTCAATGGGAGAGTTTTCACTTTTGAGCTCCGTAGTGTTACGTACATAATATATAATGAGAGAGTCATATGTAAAACTCCAATATTATTTGATATAGTTGTTTCAATTTCTTATATATTCTAGAACGTGAGCGTACAAAAATTATGTCTGCTATGGCAGATATTATTGTTTTAGAAGCTTATTCACAGCCCTGTTGCTTATCTGATGCAATCGAATTCGAAACATGTACATATTTTTTCGCTCTTGTAAACTTTTTATTTATTATTGGCAGTATCTCATTTTAATTTTTTATTGTTGACAACAACCTGCTGTACATAACCAGTCGAATTATAATTTATATTTGTACAGTACAATAAGCTTTTTGGATTGGCATTGAGCTATCACAGGGTGCTTGAAGTATATTTTCATTTTGTGGCAACGAAAATACTTTGTTAGACAACAAAACAGTTCATTTCCGTTAATTCAAACTATAATAAAGCAGTGCAGTAACAATGTTATTATGTCAACTACATTCTTGATTCATTTATATTATTATTAAAAATATAGGACAGATAGAATTAAATAACAGTTGTTTCGAGAGTGCGCAGTAGAACTTATATGTTCATATTAATCGATGGTCACACCTTAAATATCACTGTTAATACAATGAGGCTGGAATATAAAAAAGTAAATGGCCATAGTAGATATCTGATATGAAGTATATCCAATAACTACTGAATCAATTTTATACATAAATTTTATTTGTAAAGTTTTTATTTCTGTTTTGAAAAAAGGGGATGCCAGCTAGAGCATTTACTCGAAAGAGGACACTCGACAATATCTAATAAAAAATGTATAATGAAGAGCTCCCCAATATTAGCAACAAGAATTTATTTAAAAAAAAAAGTAACTCATTTACAAAAATAATATAGAATATTAAAAACTCAACAAACTCTTCTGATTTCATAGTAAAAATACAAACTCAAAAACAGAAAAAAAAACAAAACCGATTAATTTAAAACCATATATGACTCAAATGATGTTAGAAATAGTATCTGTATTTTTATCATTAATTTTTTTCCTGCATAACTTAACTTAACTTTGAGGAGAACCATAATTTTTAAAAATCAATTTTAAGCTGTTTAAGTGTGGTAGATTTTTGGTATCCCACCAATTAACAAGCTCCAAATTTTCAAAACTTAATCAAGTAAATAATTATAAATCCTTAAGAAATAATGAAAACTATTCTATATAAATTTAAAGTTATTTAGTACCTTCCAAGAGGATAGATGTTTGTCAGGGACAGTTTTAATAAATCCATAAACTTCTTTTAACAAAATTAATTAACAAAATTAAATTCTTCAGTTTAAACTAGAAAACACCAGAACTATCTCAATAATTTTTCAAATTATATTCATCAAATAATGTATTCCCGATATACTCGTATGTCCGTCGCTATTATTTTTTTCAGTTTGTTTTGTGAGCTCCAGTTATATTGTTACATATTTAATTAGGACTGTAGAGGGTTTTGTAAATTGATTGGATTTGAAGTCAAGCCAATGATCATGATGCGGTCATGCTTTAGAACTATTAATTATTGTGTTTTAGCCTTCACAAGTCTTGTTGTACCGTGTAAAATTGTACTTTATAAATTCTCCCAAAAATATATTTTACTTATTGTCTGTTCGTCGATGTTACAAGCTATTGTTTGATGACATAAAAGTCAATAAATTTTAAAAAACGTATTTCTCTTAAATCGAACGATGGAATTGCGATGTTGACGAAAAGACACTAAATATGTATGTTTTAGTTGAATCTACCTTTTCAATTATAACGCTTGTGAGTTCAGAAATTGTCCTTTCGCGTTAATGACTATTAGTCTATCACCTTTTAGAACACCATAATATTGAAATGAAAAGCACTTGAGTATTTGAATTTATTAATTTCATTCAATTTATTAAATATTAATTACAATTTTCGCATTACAATGTCGTAGTTTCAAAGAAGGGCAACTTCACTACATTATTTTGATGCCAAATTAAATAAAAATACCAAAAGTGTTGTGGAATAAACGGTCTAAACAAGTATATAAAAAGAAGGCTTTAGTTAAAACAAGCCACCAGCTTAAATTAAATGGCAAACTTAACATCAATATTGTCTTAAAAGGCTTTGGGAACAATAAGAAATTTTAGTGGCTACAACACAGTTACAAGCGAACGGTACAGAATTATAGAAGAACATCTAAACTTTGGCCAAATTAAATAGAGAATCAAATGTATCGATATAAAACACGTAAATAAGCAATTAAGTTAAATTTATTGATTCTGAAACCGCCACTTTATCTCGTACACTCAGGTATTATTTATCTTTTCTGTATCGTATGTGTGTTCGCAACTATCGGAACCATCTTCAATGGAGCCTTCGTTAAAGTCCACATCTTTGCTAGAATTGCCAACATCGCCGGTAAATAGATGCAACAGGCAACTGCGTTTCACATACAAAAAGGCCACTAGGGCACACAAAAGAAATGCAATACCAATCGAACTGCCAATAAGTAGGGCACGCATTTTACGCTGCGATGCTACTTCAATTATTAGTTCTCCACTCGGCACTTGATCGCCATTAGCTGAAACGGCTACTACACGTATAATAAATGTGGAGTCCTCCTTTAGGTGTCTTAATTGATAAAAATTATCAAACGTTTCCACAGTACCAACAAGATGATGTTCTGGCTCTTTCCACCAACGTACTGAATACAGACGTAACATATCCAGGCCTTGTTGTGGATGCTCCCAGTGTAGCAACCAACCTTGTTGATTGTTTATGGCACTTAAGTTCCAGGGTGCACTCAAGCTACTGGTACTTGGTAAGGCATTATTCCTATTGTTATCACCACTACTGCTGCTAATAACTTCGTGATGCTCTACTTTGGACGATTCCACGGCTCCAGTTTTATGCCCATCTGATGACACTTTCGATGATGCTGGAAGTGAAGAGAATATACGAGTATAACAAAAGTATTTTAGTGCTGTACATATCGTATTGTTGTTTGTTTCCCTTTAGTGTATTTCAGTAGACTTAAAATAATATAATTATATAATTTTTCTGGTAGCTTTCAAAGAACAAGGATAACAAATTTTTTTTTCCAATGAAACGTCAAGGCGCTCCATAAGACATTTTAAACATCTTTAAAGGATTTAGACTTCGGAAAACAATATCTTGCAAATATCATTCATTAAGACTGAATGATATTTTTAATAAAATATGCAAATTTTAATCTAAATAATAACTTATTATTAACAAGAAAAGAAGTTTATTGCAATAAGAATATTTTCCGGCCAGGCAACGTATGACTTTCCTATTTGTAATACTGTAGAAAAGTGTGGGAAACCCTTTTGGAACAACGTGTATATATTAAAACGAGTATCCATTAATATGTTAGCAGAGAAACGTCAGTATATGATATTTTTTTTGCTGCTCTGGTGGAACGTCTGAGTACGAAGAATGAAAATCTGTTCTTAGATTTAGATCATTCTATATCTGGAGGTGACCAACTTTAAAGTCTCGTGGGACTATTCGCTAGAAAAATGTGTATTAATTTATAAACTAAAAGACTACTGAATTATTACTTTTATTCTCTGGGCAGAAGTGATATATATAAAATATGCAGCGATATCGATGTGGGAGAATGATTTCCAAAATCCTTCCCTTATCCTTTTCTATCCTTTTGTGAATGGTACTAATATTCTAGAATTATTAATATACTAAATATAAAAGCTGTTTATAGAGGTATAAATATTTAAGTTGACAAAATTCTTTAGCTCTCAAGAGATTTAAATCTGGATTAGTTTGTAACTAATCTAAACGTGAAAAGACTGACGCCTAAAGAATGCATTTAAATCGTGCATATTTATTTTGAAAGTCATTGTTCTTTTTTAAATACGTATCGCGAACTACAAAAATTTTAAATTCAACATAATTGTCTATAAAAACAATTCGTTCTCTTAACCATGACACGATCGCCATGACTATTTCCTGTAGGGATATGTGATGTCTCTAGTTAATAATAATAAGCCCGAAACCGTAGACACTAAGGAGGACAACATTTGTATCATTATTGCCGATATACGGAAAAAGTCACAGAATAGTTGATCTCTACACTAGATTACTCCCGAAGTAGTCGTAGCGGTCTTGTGTCAGAAGTCATAAATAAATTATAGTGTCAGAAAATTATCTCTTAAATAAAGTACATTTAATGTCATTTAAAAACTCTTACTTGTTTTATATCATTTCAAAGTTGTATACCTCTATACAGAACACCCTATGGCCTTCAATTAATATCTATTTTCTCAAGAAGTATACGTGCTGTATAAATAAATCTGTTTCTGTAAATAATTTGATATGTCAGCCTAAAATAAAACAATTCAATATTCAATTCGAGAATAATTCAATTCTTTCAAATTACTTTAAAAAATCTAATATATGTGTGTGTGTCTGTGTTAACTTATTACTACTCTGATAAACTACTTAACAGTTATTTATTTATAGATCCAAAACTTATGTTATGAAATGCCAAACAAATAAAATTTAGTTTTTCCTTTTCTAAATAACTCTTGCTATTGAATATTTAATTTCGGTCTTGTTCTCATGCAAGACAAAGCAACATAACAAAAAACCCAAATACATCATTGAGCAAAACTTACGTTGCGTTGAAAATCGAAATTGTTTACTGAACATGCCATCACCGTATTTATCCTGGCTCAGTACCATAAATTCATATTCGCGTCCTGGTTGCAGATGCTGGATGGTTGCTTCCATAACGTTTTTTTGTATGATACGCATTGTACGCCATTCTGGTGCATCCGTTAGACGATACCAAACGGTATATTCGAGATTGGGCCGCAAGTATCCTGCAAATATGTGTAAAATAGTAAATAAAATGCAATGGAAGAGAGAGAGGGAGAGAGAGAGAGAGAGAGAGAGTTAGCGAAATTATGTATGAACTATGCAGTTCGTAGAAGCGTATTAAAACCTAAAAAAGCAACAACTTTGCATGTGTGTGCATGAACAATTACCTACAAATTTCTGTGTTTAAATGTTCAATTTTATTTTTCATGTTGCATATGTGAAACTGTTATCCACAGGATGGCGAATGTATTTGGATGAGTGTGTTTTATTGAAATGAATTTCAATTATTTCTTTATTATAATTTAAGCGCAATACTAAATACTTTTATTGTTATGAAACTTTAAACTGATATTGAAATATTTATTTCAGTTGGTTGGTATATTAGACAAAATAACCTTTTATATACATTCGTAGTGTTTTGATAATTTAATAAAGAATGTTAGCAAGTTAAATTTATATATTTTAAGCTTTAATAGAGAAAGTAACATATAGAGTAAAAAAAGACAATTTCTGGATAGTATTAGTAAGCAACTCTAATCGCTTTAGAATTGCAAGTGTTCTTTTTTAGAATTAGTAAAACGAATTACTGGCTTATCGAATTTGTCTAATATCCTTTTAAGAAATATGTACTTAATACAATTAAACAATAACTCTTCTCGGCCCAGAAACGATAGTTGTAGGAATTTTTTTTTTTATATGTATCAGCCAGTGTTTGGATTAACTCTTGGGGATTTATCCAAATGATAAAGAGTTCAATACAATCTCTACTTTTGCTATGACTACTAGCAATTACCTATCCAGTATTATCCTCTGTCCTCCACGTCTCCTGCAAAGGACATGTCTGACATATTGGTCATCCTTGGAGTACTCTACAGAAATCGAGACTACTCCTAACACGCGTGTAAGAGTACTAGCCCAAGGGTCCCTTTTACATTATAATTTTCCAGGAGAGGACCATGTAATCCACAAAAACATTACGTCAGAGTAATCCAAAAAGTACTCCGCACATTATTAACACTGTGTTAGTCTTGAAATTATTTCATGTCACTACTCCAATAATTTCTGTAGGGTAACGGTAATAGAAGGGATCTTAGAACCATGGAAAAACTAAAAGTGTTAATAAAACTAATCGCATAATTCATATCATAACTTCATTGCTCCAGAATCAAGTATCATCAAAGATGCAAGACGTGCTTGACATAAGAATAACTATAACGTTTATTATTTTTATATCTTCTATGTGGTAGATTCGTAAGCAGTATTTTTTATCTTTCTAAGACAGCAAGTAGGATTAGTTTATCTTAATCGTTTATAATTATACACTAGCTAAAACCCCTCAATTGATGAATTTGCATTTTTTTCAGTAATATTTTGAGAAAAAAGAATCTTCATGAAATTAAAACTACAGGGTCTTACACAACAAGTCTCAACAGAGTAGTCATTTGAAAATGCATCCGATTTCTTATAAAGCATTAAAGGTTTATCAAGACTACACAAATTAAAGTTGGACATCAAAATGAGGTATAAAACGCTGGCCTTCTCATGAAGCTTTCCATGAGCATTTGCAAAGCTCCGTAACTGGTCCAGCTACAGCCATCTCTTTGCTTTTCTTCAGTCAATAATAAAAATCCTATATCTAGTCTTCTCTCCTCACTGAAAAACAATTTAAACAAACAAACAAATCCATACGCAATATTTTATACAATCAGATGTATTTGTAGATGCCAGTGCGTATACGTGATATGCGAATTGCACAATCGTACGTATACAACGATGGTATCTGGATTTAGGGCTTTTTTATCACCAAAAAGGATTTAAAACATTTTGATTAAAAACTTTATAAAATTACTACTTCATTCTCCAGGTGTATATGAAAGACTCTAACAGTGCAGTATAAAAAGTACCTTCCAAAGAAGGACCGGAAGTGGACTGAATTTGAGTTTTTTCTAATGCTTTTTAATTGAGTTGTCATTACCAGAAGTTCTTTTTTTTTGTCTCCTTTTTAATGAATCCGAAAACATGTTCCTGAATTATGTCATTTATAATAAATTTTTTAATTAATTGGGAAAAGTCATCTACTGCGAATTTTCTGAGGACTAGACATTTCCATGTCATTTGCCGACATAAGTTTTTTACATCACATTAACTGAAGACCTCTACCAAATATCGCGCATTTACTAGTAGTTTTTCATTATCAGTTTCTCTCAAATAAATCTTTAATTTGTGCTTTGTACGCTATTGTTTTTATAAATAAAAATAGTTTTTTATAAATAAAAATTATAATTTATAAATCAAAATGTAATGCTTGCAAACATTGCAAATAACGTTCCTTTTTGTGTAACTAAAATCACTTCATATTCAATTATCTGGATAAATAAAAAGTACTTCCCCAGAAACTACCTTCAAATTATTTCACTGGCATGTTATAGTTACTTGGAATACATTTAAAACAATAACTATTTTGCTGTGGTTTTATAACAAAACAAACAAATCAATATTAACGTTTTTGCATTTTAAATTGCCTATTTTAAGTAAAAGAATTAATTGAGGCGGTTGCAGCGTTAGTCAAATTTGAATTATTATGCAAATAGTTTATTGATTATTTATATTCATGTTATTTAATTAACAATCATCATGTATGCAAAGTTTATTTAAATTAGGCAACTCTAAATACTTTGCCTAAAGGAAATTTAATTTTGTTTATTATTTAAATATTAGTAAACATGTGTGCATGTGTCTGTGCGTGTACGTGAGTGTGGGCCTCAATTACAATTGACAATAAAAATGTTTTTGAATGCATTTTTAATTACAGCTCTTTGTGTTTTTAAGAAAATTATATAGACTTTGAATTAAATTCCTAAGAGTTATTTGCTATGATTGTGTATTAGTGTGAGTGCAATTATGTATGTAACTCAAGTTAAGCCATTTAGATAAACGAACTAATTAAAGTGTATTTTTGCAAAATGCATTGTTAACTTAAAGTACGCAAGTATGTGTGTGTGTAAATATTTGTTAATGTTTTATTATGCATTCAGCAAACACTTACCCGGCTGCCATCGTATGGATATTGTTGTTTCTGTACTATTTGCTGTTAAATTATATGGCGGCCTTGGCGATAAATTTTCTATCATTAGTTCTGTTTCCGCTGTTATTGTGGCTGCTTCGTTAGTTGCCACACATTCGTACATGCCGCGATCCGTTTCAATGAGATTTGTTATGGTTAAAGTACCATCTTTAGTAGTAGCACGTTCTGCTGGCAGGGGTGTACCATTCTTCTGTTGAGTTAAAAAAAATATTTATTTTAAATAAGAGATGATATCAAAAGTTTTAATGTGTACTTTTGCAATGCTGAGCTAAAAAAAGTTTATTTAGTAAAGTATTCATATATTCTTGGTGTAACAGATTCATGGTTAAGTTAATTGAAAGTTCTTCAGAGGGCCTGACATATTTATCACATACCAAAATACTCAATGAATTGATTTTATTGGTCCATAACTCAGTTAAAGGTTATTTTCCTCTACCAAAACGAGAAACCAATACTCAATTACTATTTCTGTGGCTATAAATTATTTATGACGTTATCTGTGGCTGCTCTCACGGAATAAGTCATTGATCATATTGAAGTTGAGAGGATATAAAGTGACTGATTAATTTTCTGTCATAAATCTGGACAAACATTTTATATTGCATTTCCCCTGATAGGAAATATTGTACGAGATGTTGTGTAACTCAAACCAATACAGTTTCAATATTTACAAACGCTTGCAAAATGGCTATTGAGATAAGATCGCGCGTATTCCCTTAGGATCTTGACGTTTTGATATCTCTCCCCAACTGCGATACTACACATCACCTTATGCCCGAGACTTAGGCAGCAGTTGCATGGTATAAGCCAACCTTAAAGCCTTAGAAACTTCTCTAATTTAAATGATTTTCTTTCCTTCCTCCGTATTTGCCATAGTTATTGATATCCTTTGGCATCCATAAGCAGCGATGTCATACGCATATTTTCGGTTTCCTTTAAAAATCTTATATCGCCCTTAAACATTTTGCTAGCTCAGAGCAAAACTATTGCAACGCATTTTCAACATTTAAGCTTCTTGTGAGTATAACTTTTTTCTTAGTTTTAGTTTTGTCATGCATGATTCTCGATAGATGACAAACGCCGAACACCCAAAAAACAGTTTTCTTTGAGACTAGTATACAAACATAAAAACATCTGGAAAAGGATTAACTCTAAAGACAATCCCTGCAACTGCCTGCTAGTTTTACCATAAAAAAAAAATCCTTTAAAAGAATCTAGAACACTAACTGATTTAAAGAATAACTTTGGAGTTTTTTTAGAAAAGCAGTTAGTTTATAATTTTTTCATTTACCATATCACTCAAACATATTAACCGGTTTCGACTTGCACTACGTATATGAAATTGAGAGTTCCAAATTCACTAAATACCAGTAAGAGTTCAAAAATTTTAAGTTTTGCTTTCAATATTATTATTATGTAGTTTTCATTTTATAATAAAATCATGTGAACGCTACAGTTTAACTGCAAATACTTATACTCAAACCATTTTATTGCACAATCCAGCATAAAACACTTTGATTTATAATGCTAAATTGGTTCAAATTATATATATATATATATATATATATATATATATATATATATATATGTATATATATATATATATATATATATATATATATATATTAATCAAACACTTAATTGCGGCTATAAACATATTTGTAGGTAAATGTACTTGCTACTATATTTAAACAGTTTTAAAAGCAATTGATTTTTTTAAAACATTCCATTATTTTTATTCTAAATCGGCCTCAGATTTAAGGTGAATAAATCTATGAATCATATACTTTTTTTGTTAAAAATTATTATGATCTACCACTTAACATCAAATTAATATTCTGTACATCACAAATTTAAATTAAAGTTATTATTTATTTCAAAACTATACTTAGTAACACCGTGGAGCGATTAAAAATTATTTTTTATTCACATACAGTATTAAACATTATAATATTTTCGCTATTAATAAGTTGTATTTTTATATACTCCACATCTATTGCGAAATTTATTTATTCTTCTCTCTAATTCCACTGTATGCCGGGGCTTTTTCTTAATATATTATATATAAATTTGTATGGCTTTTGAATAATTAAAAAACAAGTATTTAATAACACACTGACAACGAATTAACACAACTCTACACGTGTCAGATTATAGACAATTTATTCTCTGGTATATGAAATATTGTGTCGTTGCAGTGAAAATTAACTGCATTTAAGTAATTTCCAACTATATTTCGGAATTTTATAAAGTCGGCTTGGAAACTATTCTATAATTTATTTGAAATGCTTTTAATTATTTTTAGCAACTTTCAAATGACAAACTAAAGATGACGACCTCATGCGAATGAGTAGGGTTGCTAATTCAAGCTTTTCAATTGAGAGTAGTCTTCTAAGAAACCAAGTAATTGAAAGAGTCCATTCATACAAATCCATTTTCCAATAATTGTAAGAATTTAACAAAAAATATTTTTGTTTCTTTTCCTATTTTTACTTAAAAATATAATACAAAATTAAGTATATTTTCAAAGTGATATAGAATAATTTTAACCATTTTGGTAATAGATTTTCGTAATTAGAATTTCTTACAAATGAATGAATACCTTTATTTGGTATATAGTGGAATTAAAACTTTTGTATAAATCTTTTATCTTAAAATGTTTTGCAATTAAAAGCAATTGTGAATTACATGAAATCAGTTGTATTGTTATGCGATTTAAGACCGGCATATTAATCAAAATAAAAATACAAATGAAAAAAAGAAATATTTAACTAAAAATAAATATACTCGAAGTAGAGTAAAGTAAAATGTTTTTACATACCAAATATGTTATTTTAATCATATCAATATCTTTAATAATTTCGAATACACAAACAGAATCAAATAAAGATTGTACTGAATTAATAGCTGATGGTATTAAAAGTGATGAAGATCAAAGGAAATTGAATTGTTTATCAAAGGAATTAGAAGATAACCAGCGGCAGGTTGATTTACAATTAAATGAAGATGCAGGAAATGATGCTCCACTGCTAAGCTTTTTAACACGAAAATCACAAATATCAATTCTAAATATTCCTTATGATGATAATAATATGGCCATAAATATAATAAAAGCAGCCGAAGGTTTTGCGACAGATATTAAAATACAAGAGGACAAAGCAGATAGTGATTACACACCAGCGTCCACCACAGTGGCAAACCTTCTCACTGATGCACATGCAACAACAAATTTGTTTAACAGAGATATAGATTCATCAGATTTCGGTTTTATTTACACAAACAATCAAAATGCTGTAGATATACTAAAGGCTGCTTCAAGTTCTACTGCTGATAGCAAAAATAAAAATGACGACGATAAAAATGAAACACAAGAAACTGAGCTGAAATATACTGACAACTCAACGCTATTATTAAATATCAGCAGTAGCTCAAATAAAAGCTTTAACGCAATCACTAACGTCCCAACAACCACCGATGTGAATGGAATTCTTTTGAGTGAAATAGTAAATCTTTCACTCAATGATGAAGAAACTTTGACGGTAGGACAAAAAATTGCTTTCGAAAGTTCTGATGTTGAGTCAGTGCCGGCGGATAATGATACTCCTGGTGCCGAAATATTAAGAAAAACGTCACTAACATGTGGTTCTCTTTTTGGCAAAAGAATTTCTTTTGCCAATGAAACTACTCTAATGGAATTTCCCTGGACGGCTTTATTATTGTATAATACGAAAATACGTTACCATTGTGGTGGCAGTTTAATCACCGAAAAATATGTTCTAACAGCAGCACACTGCGTGGCCCAAGAGTTCTATGAATTGTAAGTAGATGGAGAATGTTCTTAAATGCATCAATGCGCTGCGAGTTTCTTTAAATCTGTCGCGGAAGCAGATGACATCTAAGCATTTGTCCAATAAAGAGTTCAGAAGGTCCTACTTTCGGCAAATGTATGATGTAGAGCAGTGATGCATTTCTGAATAGGCTTATATTTATTAGTATGAATTTTCATTGTAAATTTTTTTTGTAATATCCGAAAGGGTCGGTGTACGTTTGGGAGAGCATGATATTTCTGAGCCAGTCGACTGTGCTCCAGATTTGGCGGGCGATACAATTTGCGCCAATACAGTTGACGCTGACGTGATTAAGATCATTGTTCATCATCAATATTCTCATAGATCGTTTAAAAACGATATTGCCCTTTTGCGGTTAGACAAGGACTATATCAGCAGTAAGTTAATGTTTCTTTTCTTTTAAATTTGTAAAAAGTAGTTGCAATGATCAAACAACCATTAATAATATTCAAAATGGAATCACTATTTACGATATTATAATTGGAAAATATATATCGCTCCCGACACATGAACATTTTAAAGCAATTTTTATTTTATTTTTCGACTTATATTTTGCAATATATTGAAATATATAGACTGAAAATTTGTAATATTGAACTCAGATCAAATTATTAATATTACAAGGAATATATTATTAGCGATTTTGTAATAGAAGATATTTTTATGTTGAAAAATTTGCAATTTTTTATAAGTAATTATTATGAGTAGGGCTAAAGCACAATACCGGATGCACCGCAATATGTCCATTTCTTCCGATCAAATCAAAGAGTAGAAGGAGTCACGACAGAGTGCCGGTTAAAACAAGGACCATTCCGTATACCGAGTAGTCCTCTTTTTAAATTTTAATGTGTCTGATAGTGTAGCAGTATATCCTTTGCTCTTTCAGACATTCATAAATTTTACTTATATTAATTAAATTAGTAAAACAAGATCGTTTCAATTATTAATAAAATCATGAATGAAACAGAAATGAAACTGGTTGGATTTTCTGCTGAAGCAGCAAATGGTTTAATACATGATTTTTATTTTCCAAGTCGTGAACGAGATTTTATTAAAACAACTAAATAATAATTTAAGACGATTAACTTGTTATTTAATATTTTATTGTAAATGTAAATTAATAGAACTGCCTTGGAATTGTGAACTTAGAGCTGCTTAAAACCCTGATGTATTAATATAATAAATTAATAAGTTTTAAGTTAATGAGGGTCCTTTTCATATAAAATCGAATACAATATATCAGCTTCTAGCTATTAATTTTTATATATGAAAATAAACTCCCTTCCTCTTTAATATTTTATAAAATTGAATATAACTTCTGTTTTCACAGGATCATATTATCCTATTTGCTTGCCAACGCTGGACATGATGAGCGACGATTCGAGAGGAACTGTTGCTGGATGGGGTGCTACCGAAAAAAGTACGTTAAAAGTTTTAAAGTAAATCCTATTTATCATAAACCAAATTTATTCTATCTCTCAAAGCGATACGTTCTACGGTTCTGCTGAAAGCTGAAGTACCCATTTACGATATCTCGAAATGTCGTGAAATTTATCGTTATACCATTTTTAATGATTCAACGGAAATTTGCGGTTCTGGTGCCAACGAAGTGGATGTTTGTAAAGGCGACTCTGGAGGTGCACTATTTGTCAATAGATATGTTAGAGGCAAAGCTAAATATTATCAGTTGGGTATTATATCTCTGGGTGTTAGACGTTGTGGTGATAGTCGTTTTTTGCCCGCTGTTTTTACCAAAATTACTGGCTTTTATAAATGGATTGAAAGTAGTTTGGAATATTAAATTATATGAAAATGTTCTAAATTTATGCTAAAACAGTTTAAATAAAATTAATATGAAAATCAAAAGTCACGTCCTGTTAGTTATGGGACATAATGTGATATAGTGATATCGATATATAAAAGCTTAATTGAAGTAAATATTTATCTTAGGAATTACACTACGAATGAGTTAACATGGCGCAGTGATATTTGAAAAATAAGATTTATATGGGAAATAAAATCTATTGAAAAAGCTGAGCAAATAGTATTATTATATTTTTTCAGTTACCTGTTAATTTTAAGCTTTTATTATTATATTTTAATGAGATTTTAGTATCAATTTAGTTGTTCAAAGCTTATAATTGATGTTTTGATTTTTGGTCATTAGCCATAATCATACAAATGCTTGTAGTATTGCCAAAATAGAAATACATTATTTCGAGTTTATGATATTGAAACAACCAACGATTATCTATTATAGCATAAAACATAAAATACAAACTTACCCGTATCCAATCAATAGACGGATGATTAGTGCCATCCCGATCAATGGCTTGGCATGGAAACTCAGCAGTTTCACCTAATTTTTGTATATAAATTGCCTTCGGTGTTGTTGTGAATATTGGCGGTCGCAAAACAATTACATTAATGACGGGCGATGGACCATCGGTGCCCAGATCATTATAAGGCGTACATGTATAACTGCCAGAATGTGATTCATCAACTTTTGAAAAGAATAAACTGCCATTCATTTTGTAAAATACACCCTAAACAAGGAAGAGAAAATAAAAGGAGATTAAAGAAGAGTTTTAGAATTTTGGAAAAAAATAAAACCTTTAACGCACTGAAATTATCAACACACAAAACTCTTTGTGTATTTGTGTGTGCAAACTTTACTAACCGACTTCTATTTAGGAAAGCCTTTGTTAGATTGCGTTACTTACTGGCACATTGTATGAATCGAAGAGAAGACCATCTTTTTCCCATCTAAGATTTTTCAGTGGTGGATTAGCACGAAAATGACAATCTAAAACTGCTGGGTGACCGTACGGTAAATAAACTTCTGGTGGTGCATAAATTACTTTCGCTTTATCTGTGAATGAGAAGAAACAGTGATAATGAAGACGTTTTTGACTGCAGCATTTAACTGTACAACAAGAAGGCATTTCATTTCATTGGGTTGCAGGGAAGGTAAGCAAACCATGTGAATCTTTTGTAGCAAGATTTTGTAAAAGAAAACATTTTAAGCTCAACATCAGCCATAAATACTTATCAAAAATACATCTCACATTCTTGAATTTTAATTTCGTGCTGATTCTTTTTTCCCAAAACGTTACTAAAAAATTCTATGTACTAAAATAATTATCAACTGAGGGGTTTTAGCTAGTTCCTATCCTCTTTTCACTCGGGCTATTGCAGATCATCAGGGAACCTTTAGCCCTCACATTGTTAAGCAATACAAAATAATCACGTCTTACAGAATTACTTCTATGAATCGCATTCCTAGATGCTGTCGATGGAAACCAGATATTATATATGGTTCTTCTTCTCTCGCTTACGAGGATGCAATTATTTTAGGGAGTGATCTTTTTTGTAGCAAATCGGCTTGCAAAAGTCGGACATGGCGAACAAAGATCATGTGATGACGAAGCTGACTATCTTTCGCTTACATATATGATTTTCGGTAGATCATATGTTTGCTAGACAGTATTTCACTATCTTTTACCGGCGCGATCTTGAAATAAATGGTTAGGGCGTAGCTTAAAGATATACATAAATGTTTGTGTGTGGTGCCATTTAAGAATCAATTCCTTTAATATGAAATGCCCCTTATAATCGAATGCATAAATTTAAATCAAATTAGTGCACAAACTTACATTGAATATTTAGAAAGGCTTTGGCAGTTTGAACTTCATCATCGTTGCCGCGTACATGACATTCATATTCGCCATAATCACTCATCATAGTCGGATCAATACTTAAGCTGCCTTGTGGACTCAAACGTGAGCGATGTATTAAATCGGGAATATCCTGCAATAAGACACCATCCTTATACCACAATGTCTCCGATGAATTCGCATATTTCATAACACAGTGAAAGAAAGCCGTCTGTCCTTCCATTATTGTTTGATTTACCGGTGGTATTTTTATTAGAGAACCACCTAAAAGTATAAAACGAAAATCAATATAAAAAACTAAGCACGAAGATAATTTCACAATACACAATAAAAGTTCATTAGTTTGTTTTCATGAAATATTGCAACACCTCTACCAACTGTTGTGGTGCACGGAACAGGACATTGATCCTTAAGTGCGAACACAATTGAGCTAATGTTTGTTGTTGTGGCAGAAGTTCGTGTTGTATGTGAGTGCCATTGATTAATGTGACATTTGTATTACAATAGTCTGAATGTAGGCCAGAGCAATAAAGAACAATTCATTGTAGTATTTGTGGTGTTGCAATTTGGAAATCTTACCTTGAACTGATAGATGATACCATGTGCCATTGTTACGTATACTGGGTGTACGATTGGGAAAAACTATTTGGCAGTGATACCAGCCCTGATCAGATTCTCTTATTGCTGTTAAGTTGGCCGATGCTTTGCCGTAATCATCATGATTTGTAATGAGATGTAAACGTCCATTGTAAAGTTCATTTGCTGATGTCTCACCCTCATACCAGGTAAATATTTTTTTGTCCTTCAAACAAAATAAAAGAAGGATGGAAATTAGTAAGAATTTAAAGTGCTCAGAAGAATATAATAATCATATGATTTTTAACTGCAAATGATATAGAAGGCTTTAGAGTGTATAATTTTTTTCAGGTAATAAACGACTGACAATTAAAAGACTCTAGTTTTAGGATCTCTTTCCTAGTAATAGCATAAACAACTGTAGCATCTGTACTTGCAGCATATAATTACATTAAGTTTGTGACGAAAATAGGGAAAATTAGTTCCATTTGGTTACTGCACCACTATAAATAACCATGTATACTAATGAGTTTCGTTCTAATCACTCGTATTATGTGCTCAATGTGCTTAAATGGAACTGAAAATCATGTCTTTTTATTTTTATTACATTAGTTTTCCTATATATCTGATCTTGTTTTTTATTTCTTAATAAGATTTTAGTCCTGAATGTATGAATGCTTTCTGTAAACATATTGATTATATCATTTTGAATCGATTCTTTTCTTTTAGCAGAAGGCTAAATATATAGTGAGACATACATGCTCCATTCGTCTTCAAGAACATATATTATTTACTTTTACAAATGAAAGTCCAAAGCATAAGAAACTACAAAAAATGTAGGTACTTGAAACTACAAGATTCATATAAAGAAAATAATTTAAGTGATAAATTAGGATTTTAATAATTTATTATATACAATTTCGAAGCCCTTGTCTCCACGTATTTAATTACAATATACCAGTGAATTGTTGGTGTGAAAAAAACAGTGTTCCCCTGAAGATGAATAGCGAAGCTATTCGAAATATTGGGAAAAATAACATTAAATAAAGATTAAATAATCAAAAAATATTTAGTGTTTATTGATTTTTTAAAAACCTGACCTATAGCCGAACGATAAAACAAGAAGATTATTATAATACAACAGGTCAACGATCAAACTAAATATATATACATGTGAAAAATAATAATTATAATTTAATTTGATTTACCAAATGTTGTATATGAATTCCAAAACTTCTTAATAACTTCCCATTCTTAATAATAATTATTTATGTGTTTGCTTTAACATCAGCGTTAGTTGCAAAGTATCCTGTTTTAGTTGGTGTTTATTAAAATTCGTTTAACAATAATTTATTACTCTCAGTGCTGTCGACACATTTACAATTTATGTTGTCAGTTAATTGAACAAGTGAGAACATTTTCTAGTTGAAGTGGCGTTAATGTAAACCTTCGGTAAGAGTCGCTACCCACCACAGCTGGAGCCATACATCTGACCACATTATAAGGACGAACTCTGTTCTATATCAATATTAAAGGTACAAAATGCCTTAAAAGGCATGATTTTATGTGAAACATTTGCAACTTGTAGCCAATGGGTGACTAAGGAAATATATTAAAACACTTATTCGTTTTATATCATTATATACGATATATATTTTGTTTCCGTAGTCATAATTATATTCGCTACTGTTCCGTTTTGACATTAAGTAAGTACAAACGAACATTAAATTAATTATAAAATTGCATTAATAAAAAAGAAATTTAAAGACATAGCAAACGACTTATTAAGCATTTACAGATGCAATTATATTTGAACTGCAACTACCCAGCAAGCGCAAGTACAAAGTCTTAATTCGTTTTGATGTGATATTTTTTATTATATTTTGAGATCGTTCAAAATCCATTTGTGTTTAAAAACATTTCCTTTTTCATATCGTTATCAAACTCATCAGCAAATTTTATTAATCAGATACAAATTATCGATTTATTTCGAGAAGTGTTAGAAATTAATTCGAATAATGTAACAAGTTTCTGAAATTTAATTCTCAAAATTAAAATTGATCATGGAGGGTCTTTGACTAGTTTCAATACGCACTTCACTGCAGCCGTTGCGGATCTTCAGATCTTCATTTCATATTTAAGAATTAACTCAAATTATATTTAATAATATATGATATAAATAAAACGTAACATGAAAAAAGTGTGATCTTAAGCCAATTTAATTCCCAAACTCTTATATGTCTACCCTCTATTTAAACTCGTATAGGATGTTCAATAGAAAAAAATTTTCAAATATTATTAAAGCACATTGACGTGTAAGCCGAATTTTAAACTAATTTGGAAAGAGAAAAGTTATTTACTTTTTCCATAAAAATACGTCGTTATCCTTTTTAAAAAAGAATAGCTCTCTTTTATACTTTTTAATTTAAAATTACAGTACTATAACATTTAAGAATGTTGCATTTATTAAAAATTAATCCAACGTCTCTTGCGAAAAATTATTTCTATTACAAAATTGCTCCAACCTGGCACCTTTTAGAGGAGAAGTGAGAAAATGTTCCATGTTCTCAGGAAAAGAAAACGAAATTAAGGTGATTTTAAATACATTTTCAGTTTTTCAGTAATTGAGCCAAAAGTAAGGCAGAAGAACTAGATTTTAGAATTAATTTTAATGATTTCATCAACAAACAACTTCTTTATAAATTTCCATACCAAAATATAAAATAATAAAAAATATTCCAGGGTTTTTATCTTTTATATGCATAACAACTCAATATTTATTAGCGAACAACTTAATTTGATTTTTAATAAACGTGATAGAATACATAAGTTGTATATAAATAAAATGTGTAGAAATTAATTTTGTATTTAATTAGATTTTAAGTTTAAGAACCATTTTATTTTGAAACTGTTAAGTATTTAAAAATGTTATTATTATGATAATTTTATTATTGACAATTTGAAATCACCCCTGTGTGCTTGCTGGGTTGCATGTACTTAAATGTGTACATATTCGTCTGTGAAAGAGTGCAAGAGAACACACGCACCCACACCACCATATATATGCAAATTTTATATTTACCTGTTCTCGTAAATCTAATAAAGCCATACATTCATTCATGTCTTATTGTTGTATTTGTGATTTAAGGAATAAGTGCATGAATGCCTCATATGAATCAATGCAAAATTTTGATACACACACACGCACACTCACACTCGTTACGTACGTATGCATATTGCAATTATGTATGTGTTTGTCTATGGATGTAAATGTAAGTGAATTTTGTAGAAATATGCAATATTTCTTATGATGCACTCTCAGTCACCTGCTAAGTTTTGACATTCAGTTTAGATTGCTTTAGATTATATTAAATTTATAATGTCTATTTAAAATAAATGTAGCAAGTAAATGAGTCAGAATAGATTTGAGAGCCAAATCATTCAAGTTGGAATTTTAACACGGTACACTGAAAGGAAGATGATTTGTGTGAAGAGTAGAAAAATGACGTTACTCTTGTAAAGCCATGAAAAGGGAGATGATTAATTTTTGTGGTATTATATTTTTTAAATTTATATTTGTATATAAAATACTTTACAAAGTAAATTTTCAAACTACTGGGTTGCACAGATGCCAGTGGGTGGCTGAGCGGCGATGTTGTTCACTCTTATGTTATTCGTTTCTGTGACTGACTGTACATGTCCTATGCCTTCACAATGGAAGTAGCAACGTAGTTAACCACGGAAAATCCCTCAGTAAAACTGTATTTCAATACAGTTCTCTGTGGCTTCGAAATTTACTAGTGCGAGTCAGATCTCGAAAGAGAGTAAACGATCAGTGGTCTGTTTGCACTTAATATATAATTGCCAACGAAGCGTGATGTTAACTGACTCGGAACTGCTTTGTGACTGGTATTATTTCTTTAATTCGCTGCGGCATTCTGTTCTTTAGTATATGATGGTGTCGAACGATTTCGGTAACGCTCGTCATTGGAACTGTCCGACAATAATAAGCACAATTGTGCCCTAATCCAGCCCAGAAAATTGCACTGAGAGCCGAGTCGGACTAAAGCCTCGTAGTCTTGTGTTCATTACTTCATCCAATAGAACCTTCACTTATTCTATGCTTGAAATTTCCATAACTGAAGAATATTTGGGAGCAGGTTCTCTGTATTTCTCACACATCACATAGTCATTCGTATGCCGGCAATTATTTGCAATGCGATCTCTGACTTAACATGTCAAGATATGAAAAGCCATTGACATCTGGTTTTCGTTAATTATAATGACTCTTACGGTCTCTACTAGTACGAATGCGAGATCTAAACGGTTCCATCGGCGTTTATTCAGAGGCCATAATCCTTGTCGGTTATAAGTGAAATTACATAAAGTACATAGTAAAGCCGAGATTCCTTGAAATATAGTTATACATTGTGTATGATTTATAAATCAAAGAGTTTAAAAACGACAACTCCCCAAAATATGTACTGATTTATTGTAACATGGCTGTGACGAGGATACACAGTGACCGACACATGCATATTTTACATCTAAATAAAACTTTCTAATACCTACCTAATATGCCCTCAATATATTTGAGCTTACATTCGAATTACTTTTTGAAAAATCGGTTTAATAAAAATAAGGATTAGTTGTGCAATGACTCAAATGCATTATAATTATCTTCTATGCTCAAAGTTATCATGTAGGGTATTAGCAATTTAAACCGATAAATACAAAAGCTTTTGTTATAATTTTAATGAAATCATGTGGTGCAACCTTAAAATACAACATAAACAAAATATACACCAACTGACAGTTTGACAGTAACTAAATTGTACCAAAAATCAACAGAAACAATAAACAGTAAAACAAACAAGAACAATATTAACTGAGAAACGTAGATTGCAGTGTCATTGACAGTAATTTTATCTAACATGAAGGTACTCAAACAAAAGTGGATTTAGTGCAAACTGAGCGACTGCCTATACTCAAATATAAATAAATTATATTCCAAAGAGTTGAATTAATTGTTGATTGATTTTTTGTTTTTTTCATTTGCATTGAAAATGTTTAAGTTCATTGAACCACATCATCTATTCAATCAGAGTAGGAAGGGCCATAACATATAGATTTTATATGTGTAAACTCTAATGAAACAAATGAAAAGAGTATTATTATAAATAAAACAAGCATGGCAAGGCAATAGGAATAATAGCACACACTCACACATATCAAAGATGCGAAATCCTGGGGCGAAGGATTTAAAACTAAAACCTGCAAATCTCTAATTAAAATGCCCAAAAATAGAGTAATAAATTTTGCAAAACTGTGGTTTTGGAGAAATTGTTGCTGATATATATTAAACTTGTAGATTAAAAACTTGTAGTTTTTTTTCATTCAAGTATGAGGTCTATGTAGGATTAGCACGATGAGCCTAATATTTAAGTGTTTTAATTTTCGTCTTAGGAATGAAAAAAGATTCTCTTTGATATATTTAATAATTTTAGAATCTCCTGTCTATTCAATGTCAGCTAATTTAACTTTCACTTCTAAACGCAAAGCTGGAAGAAAATTTCCAAGTCGTTGAAAATAGTTACTAAATTACAACAACATGTTTCCGTTAACATTTTCGTTTGCATAAACATAAACATTTTACCAACTTTATCTAGTTTATTAAAGTTTCATGCAATTTATTACCATCATGTTTATCTGTTATTTATGAATTAATGCTTTTCGTTAATGTTATTTCTACACAATAACAATTATAAAATATTTCGCAGTGCAATTTTCATTTCGTTTTAATTTTTTAAATCATATTATTATTATAATTTATTTAAACGGCATTTATTTAGTATATTTTTAAATACATATATCCAAATACTTTCAGATTCAGCAACCATAATTATTACAGTAAAGCACAAAACAAAATATAGCATTTTCTGGAAATCTTTTTTTCTTCTTCTCGTTATCTTTTATGCTTGGCAAGTTTGTACAATATGTATTTGGTAGCTTTCCTGCTATTGCTTTGGTAAGCAAATTAAACGTAATAAGTTGTATTTTGCTGGTTCAGCGCAATGATCCGTGCTGCGTCCACTAAGTATAATGGCAGACAAGGTTCTAAGTCTCTTATAAGGCTACCTAAAAAGTTGTAAATGATTTGCAGGTACTGGTGCTTGAGGTAGTGCATACAAAATTACGGTGTTTTAGATCCCGAAACCGACTCTGCACCCAGTTTTGACCATAGTGTAGAATTTTTCCGATCTGAATTAGTTCCGGAATGTGTAAATTGTTGTCGACTCATCTAAATGACGAATGTATATCACTGGTCGCCGTACATTATCGAAACGAAGACCGTCATGTATTAAGAGAGCAGAATACAGCACCTTCTTCGTTGATGACTGAACTAAAAATGTAACGGCGAAGTAAAAAGTAAAATGTTCTATCTTCTAATCTTAATAAATCTGTCCTCCTAATATATCCGCTTTTTTCTTGTACTGATGCTATGCAGTCCATATGTAGGGGTCATCCCCTGAGCTCTTAAATCCTTGTGCTTGTCCAAGACAAAAAAATATATTTTGAGGTCTTAAATTCTGTTACCGCAGAAAAATGTGAATACATATTCCTGAGTGCAAATGTTTCGATGAATAATTTGGCCTCTCGAGCCTCGTTTACGATCGGAATTTAATATTCTCTTATTAGTAACTTAATAGTCAATCAATAATTCTGCTAACATCTTACCAGTATGACCACTATGGCCAGACTAACTAAGCACTCAACTTTGGAACACTCGTATATTAAAACACAATACAAACACAACAAAATGACATCATGAAATAAACATAAATCTTTTGACGAAAATATGAATTTGTTGCATATGTTTTGATCATCACTGTATACTTATGCAAATACTCGTAGACTTGAAGTGCATTGCATGTGCTCTAGAATCAATAAAAAACACATTCATCAACATAATCCAACAAATTACAATACATAACTTGATTTATCCGGTAATTTTTATTTTGCAAAGCCATTGTACCTGAACACACCTACACACTCACACATTAAAAACATTGCAAATTTTTACTCCTCATTCAAAACAAATTTTTCTAACGTTTATACGTGCACAAAATAAATATGTTTTTAAAGAAAACTATAAAGTGACATGTGCAGAAAGTCAGCGTTATAGAATGCGAGACAAAAGTTACTAAATAGATAAACGACACCCTCCATGAGCTCATAATTATATTTGGTATTTGACCGTGAATTTTGTTTTCTATTTTTTTGTTTCACTGCTCTATCAAACGATGCCATAAAAAGTACATTCAAATAAAAGTTATATGTGACACGGCTGCAGTAAAATATGTTTCTTCTTTACTTACTTGCGTTTTTGAGTGAATAAATAATTTTATTTTTAAATTATGTAAATTAAAAGTAATATTCCTTAAGAGGAAAAATAAGAAGAGATTTGCCTGTCAACATGTGGGTGAGAAAATGAAAATTCATTTCAAGTTGTTTTGAAAAGAAAACTTCAAGGTGCAATATTAGTGTCAAGCAAACAACCAGCCATTCAAAACTATTAAAAAAATGTTACAGTAAAAGCAGTAGATAATGTTTTTCACAGCGATCATAATAGTTAACAGCATTAGCATGAGTTCTTCTGGTTAATACTTTTAGTAGAAACAGCTCATTTCTTAAACGGAAATGTTCTGGAGTTTTGTTAAAATCTCTTTTCTTTTACATGTCCCATTATGCTCTTAAATGTTATGCGAATTGTTAAAAGCTTAATTAGTTTTTTTTTTCTTTTTGTTAAAGCCAAATTAATTTCAAAAACCACGTCGTTATGTGAGCAGCAGCAGATAAAAGAAATAATTGTATTTCAATTATATGACAATAATACCAATAATTTTAAAATACTTAATTTAATAGTTCATTAATTTAATTTGTTTGAAAAGCAAAACGATTTATTTGCATTCAATATTCTCACAACTATTAACACATGACGGAAGAAGTACCGGAAGCCACACACACATATAATTATTATAATCGCTGAAATATTAACGCAGTCCTATTGAAAAATGTGCACATTAAAGGTGCATACGAATAAATGAATAATTGATTGAATAACTGAAAGTCTGCAGTGAATCAATGATAACACGAAGAAAACTTATTTTCAACAAATTAAAAAGATGATGTTGCAAAATAGAAGAAACTCAATTGTAAGAGCAGCAAAAGTGTCAACATTTCAGTTGAAATAATGTGAAAAGCTTTAGGTAAATTAAAGCACAATATTAAATAAATTCAGTTTTAACTCTTAAAGAGAATTTTATGTTTGACATTTAACCCTTTTGGCTATTGTATGTTATATGGCGTAGACACTTTTATTATGTTTTATACGGCCAATCTATGAATACGTTTCACTGCTGCCTTCATCATCAGTGACTTCATAACGCAGCACAGATCAACGATCACCGATTTCTCCCACTTACACTAACGGAATAATAATTCATTCATCGTCTATACAATCTGCAGCTGGAGGTGTGCGCATTAAACTATCAGTACCAGCGGTATTGACGCACACGAGTAAGGGAAATATTACGAAAAAAAAAAAACTACTCACGTTAAGCGTTTCTGCGAATATTTTAAGTTATTATACTGATTAATAAATTAGCTATTTGACATACTGTCATTGTACTATTATAATATGATATTTATTTGTTGGGTGGTTAAACAATGTCTATATGCATTTCATAGGCGCTTTTTACCAAATCGTCAGAAGACTTCAACCACAGTTTGGAAAAGTTTCAAACTTCTCAACTTATTAAAAGACTTTTATCAACCATCTGAGAATTATGTTAATAAATTAACTATAAAAATTCACAAATGATTGCAAAAAATCAAATTACAATAAGTGTAGTAGGCTATGAAACTTATACAAACCAAACCCAACAAACAACTTTTACTCGATATGACTCTATTTTATTTTTCTATACATTTATACAATTATAAATCCTTTGGACAACAATGAAAGTATTTATAAGGCAAAATGAAAAATAAAATGTCAAATAGTTAATTTATTAACAATTAAATTGAGATTGAGAACTAGTTAAATAAGTTATTAGACGCTTAATCCTTATCCACAGTATATCTATAAAACGAAGTTCAAGTTACCAGTTGATGTTAATTTACAATTCAAGCTACCACCAAGAGGCCGTAATATGAAAAGGATGACAATTCCACCACGGTCTAACCAATATCGTCATATAAACAGTGATATAAAAAAAAAATAAAAGAAAAAATATATAAAATAAAAATCAGCTAAAAGGATTACATTGCCTGCCAAATGAACTATAGGGTAAATAGCTGGTTATTGACAGACTGTTTTATTTGTGTATGTGTTGTATGCACACGTCGTATTTAAGCTCAACAGTGTTCCTGCATGCGTTTGTGTATAATTGTATTGTAATTTATTCACTTGTTGTTGAATTGAAATCAATTACGACTGGGTTCAATCGAATTGAATTGAATGGCATTTTTGTTGACAACTGTTTATTTTATTGTGAATATAATGCATTTTTATTTAAAAAATCAACTTTAATTAAATTTTATTTAAAATTTAGTTAAGTTGAAAATAAAAAAAAACAACAACATACTTTTTTTTATAAATGAAAGTGTTGCAAAATAAATAGAAAACATTGTGAAATTGTTTACTGAATAACTTGAAAGTATTAAAGAGCTATAATTAGAGCACTGATTTATCACGCTTAAGCGAGAAAATAAATAAGAAGAGCGCAAAAATAGTTAAATTAAATATGAAGTTTTTTTTAAATACAATTTGGCTTTTAATGGGGTCAGGGTTTTTTTTGGGGACAATTTTTATTATGGCTGAAGAAGAGGAAACGCGTTGTTGGAACACTTAAAAAATATTTTACTGAAGCATTTTCTATTAAAAGAAATTTCTGCGTGCTTGCTTTTTAGATTTTTAAGCCGCCCAATTATTTTTTTACATGAAACTTACAATAGCCGGTCTAAAATAGATTTGTAATTCAAATCCTGCATTTATTTAGTTAAGGCGTATTTTTCTAATATTTTACTTAAAGCATTTTCAATTTGAAGACCTTTCGGAGTGATTATTTTGTAAACTTTTTACTTGTCGAAATATTTCATCAAACACAACGCTCAGTAGCCGGTGTAAGATAGACATGAGATTAAAATCTTGCATTTATTTTAAGGCATATATATCTAAAAAAAAAGCAGAAACAAATTAACTTATAATATAAGTCCTGAAACAAGGCGCGTGTCCACTGGAAGATTGGTAACTTCTCGAGTACCAAACATGCAACATATTTAGTTCTAAAGGGTTGATATTGGCTAAATGAATTCATATAAGACTTTGGCTTCTCTCAATGATGCGATAAACACCGTCATATACTAAAACAGTGACTTGCTTCGTCGGTGCTTGTAGCAAAAACTCCCCAGCTAAATAATATCTAAATATAACTACAACAAATTCTTCCTACTCAAACGTATTCACGTGTCCTCTCAAAACTATCCTCTTCTGTTCCAGTTCCGATTCAATGGACTGCATTATAGGAGTCATCCCCTGAGTGGTAGTGATATGGGAAGTGGCTGAATATAAGGGCCATCCCTGCAAGTTTCCGCTGATTTTAACTGCAAAGCTAATGTGGCGGAATAAGTTTCATAGCCTAACGATATTTCATGACAATGAATTATATTTTTTAATTTTCAAACTATACTTTTCATTAAGTCTTACGTAACATACAGTGATTGATATATATATATATATATATATATATATATATACATAGTTTTCTAGTTCTATGAAAAATCGAGAATATTAACTTTTGTTTTGTTTTTTTTTGCTCACGATGTTCCAAGAATAAATTACCCGATTTTGAAGTGCTTAACAGCATTTTTTATGTCAGGAGTTTATTAGTTTTTTGTATTTATCGATCAGGCCCTTTAGAAGTTATTTAAAAAAATCTCTTTAAAACACATTTTCCCACGTTCTTATTAAATATCTTTATGTCTATTAGTTTGATTCGGTTTAAGTTCACAGGAAGTGTAGGATTCATAAAACTCGTTGAAACGCTACTAATTTGGCTCGATTTGGTTCAGCCATTCAAAAGTTATACGCGAGTCACATACTTATACACACACAGGGAGACACATACACACATATACATACAGACATAGCGACCCCCTCTCAAAATAAGTCACGAACGCTTTTTAGGGACTCATATCTTCCAGGTATGATGAGAGCTCGATTTTTGCAATACCGGGTTAAACCAAAAACTGACCGATATTTTAATATTTTCGATTTTCAAATCGAGTGGTTTAAACAATTGCCTCTCTGCTTCAGATGCTCAAGCTAAAAATATGACAATAAATATAATTGAAAATGTATGCGACAACATTTTTAAATATTTTTGTCCAATTCTGTTCCCTTCCTCAACTCACACACATATAGAAATTAATTAAAAACATTTTTCCAACGTGTTGTGATGCCAGTTGTTGTAAAATCTATTATTTTATTGCATATAGAAGCATATTAAGTGACATATCAATTGGAATTTTTATTTTGCACAATTAGTCAGCCATACTGTCAATCATGCAGTCAAAAACATTTCAACGATTATTATTAAATGCAAAACTCTTGTGTTAAAATTTTAATTTTCCAATATAGAACTCCAAATAAAATTGACACAAATAAAATCATCATCATTTGCATTTATAGAATATATTTTAATGTCACGACGAAAGCATGTTTGAGTGGGAGTGAGTGTGTGCGTATGTGTGTGTGTTTGTAATGAAAAGTGTGAAGTGTGTTATAGAGCATAAATAAATTTTTATTTATTAAAATTCGAATGTGTCATAATCTAGCATTTTTGATTTTTTTAAATATGAAAACTCAAGCACGTATTCTGATTTTTTGTGCAGGACAAGGGTTTTGTATTAATAAAGACAAGCATTTAAGAAAATTTATTGGTTCAGAGGAGGACACGAAAGGTTATGCAAAAGGTTTTGAAGAAGAAGCGATATAACTTTGCAAATTGATGTTCGTTTTTTGGAAAAATTTCAATGCTAAGTAAACAATTTAAGGTTTGTGTACTTATTTTGCAACAAAATGAAAAAACAAATTAAATCGTCGTATAGATAATCAATCATTTACGATTAACGTCTGAACTTGGCGCACAACATGTGATTAAGACAGACACTTACTCCTTAACGAATTGTAGCAATTTGTTGCCCCTTTTTTCAGCCTTCAACTTACAGCAAAGCTTATTATATTACAATAACATTTTAGTGGAATACTAAAGTATTTTGCTGGGTCAAGCAAATTTCTAAAACTAGTTTAAATATACTTTTAACCATCCTCACGCATACAGATGCACACGCATAGAGAGACACTGTTTGAATATTCAAATTTCATAATTACCCACTTAGCCAAAACTATATAGAATAGCTGATGATAAGTTTAATACCATAAGCCTTAAGCTTATAAGTAACCAGTTTTTCAAAAATAGTTTTTTAATCAGGATTGAAATGTGCTTCTGATTAGTAATCCTTTTGTAAGCTTGGGGCCTTATAATATATTGTAATAGTTCTTATTATATAATATTTTTTTTTGTACATTAAAAAGAAATAGTCACTTAACGATGTCATTTACTATTTTCAATAAGAGGAACACATTTCTCATTTGCTAAATATAAAAGACTTCTAGAATTAAAAAGGAAAATCGATCAAAGCTTATCTTTTTCATATTAAACACAAAACAAGGACATTTAAAAACTGTTAACGGTCTTCGAGACAATAAAAAGGTCCCGAATCACGGCATAAGTGTGATTGACGCATTTTTGTCATATACAAAGAGACACAAAAATAAACTTCTTATTCATCATTTTTATTTTCATATCCCGGCATTGAGAATTTTGAAATTGTCCAACAGCCCTAAGATATTGCACATTTCTACTATAATTTTACAAAAAAATTTGTTTAGGTCTAATAAATCTTATTTGTATTTAGTCTAACATAAAAGTATTTAATCTATATGTTGCGATAATGAGTGAATGCGCGCATGTGTAGTCGAAAAAGACGACGGTACGCACACAACTCTGTGATTGAAGTGTTCTCGATCATCTCCACGGCCTTTTACATATATAAAAAACTAATAACAATATTTTTTTTTATTAAAAATTGTACAAAATAGTAATAATAAGTTTATGATAACTTGATTCTCCCAAATAGTGTTACTTCGCTTTCAATTTGGTTTATTGGGTTATATCACTGCAGTTGGTCGAAAATGTTTTAGCATTATAGTTTTTGTATTTGTTGAATATTCTTTTTTTAAGTATTATGACATCTGATACAAACCGCAAATATAAAGTTCTAAACACCATAAAAACAAAAGCAGTTCACTTGAGTTGTATATCTAGAATTTATTTTACACACTTCTGACATGTGTTTAGCTATTAAGTTTCTAAAAAACACAATTGGCTTGTGAGCCAGCATTATTAAAAATGGAAATATTATGAAAATAATTGATATTAAGTTCATGAAACATTAACAAAAATATATATTGATCGGCAGCAAAAATTCACTATGTGAGGAAAAAGTTTGTAAACACATTTTCATGCTTCTACGAATTCTTATATCTATCGATTTATTTAATTATAACAAAAAATATTTTGCTGAACTACTAATTTTAATTGATTATATTGAAAAGCATTTAGGCAGTTAACTAGTTTTCATACTGACAATCATAATGTTTAAAGGTGTAGGGTATTTTCGCCATAATTGCAGACGTACTTAATATTTGGATATGATACTTCGATGTTATTGCGGTTAAGTGTTGAGAGTATCATTTAATGCTGAAAATAGCTGGAATGCAAAATAATATAATTGCGGTTAGAACTCTGCTTAAACTGGCAAAAACAACAAGCAAAAGTTATGTCAACTCGTTGTTCTAATAATAGATTCATAATAGTTTGGGTACACAGTTTTGAATGATCATAATATGATTTAAGCGTGATATATAAAGAAACATGGCTGCGATATAACTCCATCTTAATATTCTTGACGAAGTCGATTGAACTTATAGCAAAGAATGTTATCTTATATAAAAAATTAAATATATATTGTGTTCACTTGCTTATGAACAATATACCAGATGAGCATATAAAGACAAGGATATTAAGAAAAGGATAACACGTTACTTTAATCATCGCAAGTAATGCTTCTGTTTTTATTCAAATAGTTTAGCATGAGACATTTCAACTTAATGCCAACATGATGATCAATATATATATTCGAGATATTTAACTCTTATTGAAAGAAAAACTATTTCAATAGAAATTAAAAATTAGTAGTGAATTTGAGGGTTTAAATTTCATCCTGGATAATAATTCTTATCCTATTCTATTCCTTGATATAATTCTTATATATTTGAATATATTTCATTTTATTAAAAACGAGTAACAAACAATGCACTAGCCTCCTCACACATATCACCTTGTTAAAGTACATTTGCACTCGTTTGTTATTACAAAATCAATACCTCTCCAAACTTTTAATAAAAAATAAAATAAATTTCATTAAAATACTTACATCTTTGCTCCAGTGCACAACATAGGGGATGGGAAAGTCGTAGGGAAAGTCAATATAACAATTGAAAACGGCATATGAGCCAACTTTTGCTTCCATATTTGTCGTTTTCTGACGATCGTGACGTACACCTGACACACAGGATACACTAATTAATACAACAAATGTCGTCAATAACAATAACAACGCAAAAAATTTACAGTTGCCACTGTGATGACAAAATTTCATAATTTCTCGTTTCATGATGGCGTTGACGCTGTTAATGATGATGTTGATAATGATGTTCCCACTTATTCGTTTTCTGAAACGTTTATTGTTGATGATGTAAATGAGTGTCGATTAAATTATAACTTTGTTGGTTGGCTTAAAAGATAACACTTTTGTTTCATAAGTTCACAAATAAAGTTAATGTGAGAAAACTTGATAAAACTATCTTGTATTGTGTCCAGTATTAAATGGAAATGTTTTGGAAACCCCTATCACATTGTTGAGGTTTCGTTTAAAGACTTTGCACTGTACAAATAATTACTCTGAGTAATTTCCGTTTTATTAATTAATTAATTTTTATTTTCTTTAATTAAATTAAATCTCAATTAGAATTTGGTCTTGCGTGCTTTCTGCGCTTTTATTTAGATAATAAGTTCCATTAATCAGAAGTTTTTAGAAATGTAACAATAATTAATATAAATTTGTTCAAAAGGTTAAATAGATATATAAAGAAGTAGCTGGAGTTAAATACTTGTTAATTGCCGCTAATTTATTGTTGTTGATTTTAGTTGATTATATTCGGTAGATCTTTCTAGCACCGTATTACAAAATATCTTGTGTGTTACACATTTATTTTCACAATTAATTGTTGGAAATTTAATAACTTAATTTATAGCTCGTTTCTGACAAACGGGTCAAGTGTCTTTCTTTTTGTTTTCAATTATTTTTATACATATTTTGCACTTAATATGATGACATTTTAGCGTACAGTCTTTTCATAAATTTTCATAAAGATTTATTTAAAAGCTCTTCTTAATAAACAAAACTGTCTCTTACAAATGTTTGTTTTATTTTTGTTTTTCATAAGAGTTATAAAGCAGTCGAATGTTCCGTTTAAAATTTAAATTGTAACGTTCCCGTTGAACTCAAAACCGCAACTAAAAAAGTTCAGCCTCACATGCCCCATCATTTCAAACATCTAAGCAAGTGTAGCATTGATAATGATGATCTGTTGTGATAATAAACATTTCTAATGTCGTTCAAACTACCTGATGATGATGATGGCGATGGTGACATATCGTAATTAGTTTCGCTAGTCATGTCAACTATCACGATATTTATTTGAGCATTTAATTTTTTAGAAATGTTATTCAATGTGTTCTAAGTAGAGAGAGGGATGTACTGCATTTGGCAAAGCAAAATGAAATACTGATAACAACAAACTCATTTTAAATGTATGAAGATTAAATATTCATAAGACAGTCTGTGATGCAAAAACTGAGTACTTTTATAAATTGAATAAATGCTGTAGATTAAAATTAGCATGCAGCTGAGTTCAGCTGCAAGCAACTACTTGAAGAAGCTTTTAGAAGTTTTTCCATTGGTGTTGAGGAGCAGTTGCATTTATTGATGTAATTGCGCAGGCGCGTGGGTTGCTTATTCTTGTACTTGAAGAAAATTTCATCTCATGACACATTAAATTTACACTAACTTATTTATATTAAATTGTTTGTTTATAAACTTTTTTCTTTCTCAGCTCAATAGCAACAAGTACTAAGGAAAGAAGATCAAAGAAAGGCGTTTGTTGTTTTCAATTAAAGCTGCGATTTCTTATTGCAGCCATTCTGGCAAATTTTTTAACTTCAGCAAAAAAGTATTTTTTTTATTAAATACCATTAAGATTGATTTGCCATTATCTCTACTGCACTGTATTCTGAAACTATATTCTTAAACGGATCAACTTTCAAAACAGAGAAGAATAACTATTTCCGGATCCTGCTGCACTTTGATCATAAGTCCTCAGGCAGCATTTCTTATATGGCTAAGAGGTCGTTTTAATTTGCAAAATTGTAAACACTGACAGCGTAAACACGAAACTAGAGTTAATTGACATGTAATCTCTGCATTAAATTGTGATTATTTTTGTCGTGTCTTACCACAAGAATAGATCACTTGATGTGATAACGTTTAATCGTTTAAAGACTGCAACTTCCGCCACTGTAGATCGTTGCGTGTACTGAAGGATGGCTTGTGATTAAACTCGCATCCAATAGATCCTTATATTTTAGCCAACCAAACAACTTCAAGGCTTACAAGTATTGCAAATCACTTTGCAAAAAGCAAAACTTACCGTTTACAATTCATTTCAATTTTACAAGACTTTATTTCATATATTTTTTATAATTTTTTTATTTGTTTTTTATTTTTGTAATTTTTCATAATTTTTTTATATGTTTTTAAAAATTGTTCACTCAACTTAACCACATAAGAATTTGTTTTTCATATTAATTCATAATTACTTTTTCTTAAACTTGTTTTCTTTTGCTTTTTGATTTATAATTAAATAATAATTTACTGGTTTGTGTAAAGAAAATGTACAGTAGTAGTTTTGTTGTTGTTATGAACTTAAAAATAACATAAATTAAGAACTTTTTTTTTGTTGTTTTATGATACAGAGATAAAGATATTAGTTTGTACTTAAATATTTTATTTTCGTTAAAAATAAAACAAAACAAAAAACTAATTATTTACTGAAACTGAACTTAAAGCGAAATAAAATATGTATTTTTTAATAGTTTAATAATTAGATTTTTTCTTTTTTTTTATATAAAAGTATTTTTTATATTAATAAATTGTTATTTATTATTAACTATTCAAATAGTTTTAGTTGTTATATCTTCTAATTTATAATAGAAAAAAATTATATTTATAACAAAAGTTTTAGAAAGTTTTTGTTCGTTTTTCAGAATTGGAAAATATCTTCTTATTTGGTTAGTAATATTTTTCTTTTTTTACTCTTCAGATTTCCTCATTAGAATTGCTTAACAAAAAACATAATTTGAAATTTTGTTTTAAAGTTATTTTTGTTGAATCTTATTTTGTTTTATGTAAATTTAATATATATTTTAATAACAGTTAAAACCCTTTTTGTATTTGAATTTTTATAATTATCTTTGTTTTGAGATTAATGAAAGGGCTTCTAAAGCGTCAGAATTTTTTTATGTCTTTTTTCTTTTTTTGTTTTTAAATAATTTTCAATAATCGTTCCCATTATTTTTCATTTCTTTAGTTCTTTTAGAATCTTTGAGTTTAAGTTTATTTTATGAGTACTTTTTAAGTCAGTTTTAGTTTTAATTTTTGAATTTTCTTTTTTTCTTACTGTTCGTGATGTTTTTAAAATTTCTTGTTGTTGTTTTTTTTTTATTTCCTTATGTTTAATAAATTATTTATAATAATTGCTAATTATTAAGTGAACGTGAATGTTTATTTCATTTATTCTTTTGCTCATATTGAATTGTTTTTTTTTTTGTTTGTTTGTTTGTTTTATATATAATTTTTGTTTTGAATATAAAAATTGTAAACATAAAATTTCACAACTTACTTATGATCTAGAATTGTTTATAATAATTATACACTACACTACTCAATAGGTGTAAGGAAAAAGTGAACAGCGAATACAATTGTAAAGGACATCCACACATTGTTTTGCTTGAGCTTTGAATTATTTTATCCATCATTATTTTGTGGCAGATGTTCACGCGCGCTTTCATTTTAAGAGCACCCAATGCGAAATTAAAGCTGTACATTTTGAATAGTTAGAGAAAAAGGTTTTAAAGCATGTGAATGCTATTAAAAATTCCTATTTTAATATTAGAGTTATTGTTTCGTTGGGTGCTTTGAACAAGTTATATAATATTATCCAAATTTTCCCTATTATATTTGAAATGTTAAACACGGACTCTGCAGAGAATATCTTCTTATTCGTCTGGCAATAGCATTAACAATTTGAGGAAATAATATGAGATCTCTGCCACTAATAAGGACTTCCATAGCATTAAGTGATTGAAAACGTACAAAAGCCTAAAGGCATTTAGGCCAACCCTAAAATTTAGACTAAAAAGATATCCATGCCGACTTGGTAGTCAATATAAAACAACCACTACTGTAAGCAGATTGTTGGTCGGATAATAGGGAGCATCTAATAAAATATGGCGAATGATGTGCCTGCTCTTACAAGGATCCTATCTGCTCTTTCCATTATACGGCTAATGAATGTTAGAGCATGGAAAATGAATGCATGTGATATCTGCCACAATTTCTCAATTACTTTTTATGTTTCGCTAAAAACTTTCTCAGGCTTTCTCACTTAAACCATAGAATAATTATCGCTTTAATTGTATGTATTATTAAAATGGATTTCTAGTTTATTTACTATATATATATAATTTTATATATAGTTGAATATATCTTATTAGAAATTATAGCTAAATTACAAAACAATAAAATGCTATGATGTTTATTTTGTTTTTCTTTTATTAATTTAACAATTTATTTATTTCTATTAACATCTTTTCGTTCTCAATGGCGCAGCTGTTGGTTTCTTTTTTAACTTTAAGAAAATTAGTTTCAGTGTGTTATTTTTCTTATTATTATGTTTTTTTTTTTGCAATTGAGTATTTTAAAGGTAACATTATCAAACTACAATAGTTAAGTGCATTTGTGTAGGGGCCTTAAAAACCAAACAAACAAAAATTTAGTACATAAATATATAAAACTACAAAGTTCTTTGTCGAAATTTTATTTCTTTTCTATGTATCGCCTCAAAAACAAAATTTCAAGAAAGCTCTTAACTCTTATGGAAACTTTAAATTTAACTAAAATTTTTGTAATGGGCTCACAAAATTTTTGGTTTAAAAATTCAAGTTTGCATTTTTATCAATAACTCAAGTTAAATAAAATAAGAATTAAATATTTGAGATCGTTTGTTGTATAAAAATAAATATATATAAATAATATTACGAGAAAAAAAATATATGTAAAATAACAATTAATCATATTTTATATCATCATGTTCATAACTTATTATTCATGCTCTTATCCTACTTCTATAATTATGTACTTTCAATTTTATATTATTTATACATTATGAAATTTTATTATTATTAAAATCTTATCTCCTCTTTTTTTACTATAATATTTTCTTCGCTGTGGCAGTGTTTTGGCGTCAAGTTGTGTCAAACCTTTAACCGTTCAATGTACAATTTTTTTTTAATATTCTGGTATGTAACTCTTAGAAGTGCTTAATTTTTAAGTAAATTTTAAAAATTAAATCCTATATTTTGTTTGTTCTTTGCAAGCAACTTTTTTTTGTTAATAATTTTGTTAAATTTATTAATTCACATCTCCCAATCCACCTTTTTTCATATGTTCTGATTTTTGTCAATGTATTTATATTGTTATTTCTTTCTATTTTTTTATTGTAGTAAAAAAAATATATATAATAAACAAAATCGAAATTATAATTAAGTGTTGTAAAAATATATAGTTTTGAAATAGTTTATGCGCTATTTTCGTTTGTAGGAATTATTGATATATTTTTGTTTGTATTTATTTTGTAAAGAATATTGAAAAGCAGGCCAAAAGTTGTGTATGTACTTCAAAGGTTAAATCGTTCTCAAAGGAAAGAGTGTTTGTGACAAAATTGATTTTAGAAATATTTGCATTTATAAAATAATGCAAGAAATAATTATTGTTAATACGCCAAATTATATTGGAAATGGAGTGCGTTGAAGTCGTTAATTAGTTTATCTATATCGAGGTCGTATTTATTTTAAATGAAAATTAGTTTATTGAAACTTCCCTCCTTGAATATGTTTCATTGAGTAACGAAATATCTTTCTGCCGGGTATGCCCCACAAGTCCCAAGTACATAGTAAATATTTTTATAGAAATATATACCAGAATATTAACACCCAATCAATGAAATCTATATAATTAATCTTCGATTCTTAATTTATTCCTTTAATTCTACGCTTATATAAAAGCAGGCCACTTTTGAAAATTCACTGAAATCTTCTCATTTTTGGGAAATTGCACTTCTAAGATTACAAGTTCGCTGTTTGTTATGAGAAGTTTATCAGAAAACTTCACGATATTGAAATCGTGAAAGTAGAAATGATCACAAGGGGCCAGCTTTTTTCAATATTCTTTTTCTTATCTTGTTATTTTTTCTATTTGCTTTCTAATAAAGTGCTTTCAAAATTATGTTTTTTCTTTTATCAACTTGTTTAAACCATTTTAAATTGTTTGTCAATTTTCTTAATAATTAATGAAACATTTTTCTCCATTTTTTTTTTGGGTTGTGGTGTTTTCTTTTTTGTTTTATTCGATTTATTTAGAAAAAAAAATTATAATTATTAGTCTCTTACATTTTATATTATATTTTCTTTTTCTTACAATTTTCTATTGGGAAAAATACTTAAAAGTTATTAGTATTTTCACTATATGCATTTAGTTGTTGCTTTTTATATCGTGTTAATAAATATTATTTAACAATCTTAGTATAGTATAACCACAAAAAATTGTTTTAAATAATTATCAGTTTATAATTATTTAAGTACTTTTTATATATCTCACATGTTTGTCTCTTGTTCGATTATTTATAGGCTGAAAGTTGGCCAAAAGAAAAGAGAATTTTCTTTTAGAAATTTAGATTTAGAGCTAAAATTTTATAATACACGTTTTTACAAACATAAATTTAAACGATAATAGAAACACTAAGAAAAACAATTTGAAACAAAAGTTTTTTTTTAAGGATATTTTTGAATGTAACATTCCCAAGGTTATGGTATTAATTTAAACCTTTTTATTGCAAATGACAAGGGCAATTGTGGAGTTTATTTCATGCACTAAAAATGTGGCTTTTATAAGATGCCAGGATATTAGAAGTGTGAACTACACAAGGATGGAGATAAAGGACACTCCATCACCTTTATAGAAACTAATAAGTTTTGCGTCCTATTGCTTTTAGCCCAGAAAAAACAATCAATAATTTCTTCATTTGTTATGAATTAACTTTCTTAGAACTGTCACTTATTAGTGCTGAAACTTTTGAAAACACTTGGAACTCTTTGATCAGTACTAATTTTTAAATTGAGTGTTTACAGTACAATAATAACAACATATTTTGAATTTCCTTCAAATATACCATAAAGGAGTATAATCTGGTAGATGCAAAAGACAACGATACACACAATTTGTAAAACGGTGTAATTGGTCATGCCTTAAAATACTTTTTTTTACAGGCATATAAGCAACTGTTCTATTGTTGAGCTTCTTTCAACTCATGCATCTGTGATTTTTGCCTCAGTTGTATGTAATTGGGGAAATGGTATGGCGGTAATAGACTTTGCATTGTCGGTTAGTTTTCCTGTGCAGAGAGCACATCACCATGTGCCTCTTCTTGGAAAGAATGTAGAGGGGAGAGTTGGTGAAAACCAGCAGTTTAATTCATGCTTTAGAACTCTGCTGTTAACCATTTTTAAATGGTTGCAGTAGTGAAGGCTTATAAACCTTAAATTTATTTATTATTTTATTTTGGTAACGATTCTACATAAAATGTTGCTGGTGGGATATGTAATGCATTTTGGTAATTTGTATTAATCATTGTCAACTAGAGTTCTTCCTTTAAGCAGTACAACAGCCAGTAATAGAGTCCACTTTAATCGACTGTTGCCTACACTTTTTAGTAGTATCGTTAACAACACTAAGACGTATTAGTTTTATTTGTGAGTGTGTATTGTATTCCTGTATAGGGTTTAAATAATCAAACCATTGGATCCTGACAATCCATGCCATTATTTTTCTGCAGTATTCTCAATTGTTGGCCTATCCAAGAAGTTATAAATGAAGTTATATATACTTTTTAATTTATATTTTCGTGCTAATTCCTTTTCCCAAATATTATATTAAAAATTCAAACTGAAGTTAAATATCCCCGAATTAGCTAGATGCTGTTGAAATAAAAAGCTTTCTGTTCTTCAGAAAGTAAAGGAAAGTTTGTGCGGTTTATATATTCTTATTATTTTTGTGTTGGTTCAGTAGTGAGGGGATGAGCCCTACATATGCGTTACATTGTGCCAGAACTAGGAAACTTGGTTATGGAAAGGAAACTGTTGTTTAATAGCACAACTTTTCAAGCAAAATAACACTAATACTTTGAAGGCCAACAGCTAATGAAAAAAATAACATATTTTTGAAATATATTTTGAGAAAAATTTTTTTGAAAAATATTTAATAAAATAAATACCACTCCTTTTAAGACGTATGAACAGGGGGGGGCTAATACTTTTACCCTCAAACTTCTGATTATAATCGAAGCCATTAAACAAAAGAAAATGATAAAACTTTAATTTTTAATTACTGTAAAAGATATATAAATTAAGTCTTTAGAAATATTATTAACATATTTTTCATTGAAAATGCTAAGAGATTATGCTTGAGTTTTGTTTTTTTTTGTTGTTTATATTTAATTTTTATTTATATATAATTTATATTATTTTTCTCAATATGTTTAATAATTGCTATTGTTTGCGGTTTCTGTTTTAATCATAGTTTATATGTACAATATGTGTTATTTGTTAATTTATTATTATTTTTTTCGTCTAAAACTAAATTAAATATGTTTTTAATATTTCATTTATTTAACTAAATATTTTTGTTTTTTTATTTATATATGTAAATTAAATTTGTGTGTTAACTAAAAACTGCACGTCTGTCTGTTGGCTTAAATTTGTTAATGAGTGTGTTTGTGTGTGTGTGTTTTTTTTCAATTATTTTTTAAGTAAATATGTTACAACGATTTCATTTCATTAAAAGGGTTTTTGTTTTTGTTTTTGGTTTTTTGTTTTATTTTTTCTAGATTGTGTTAAATCTACTAATTGTGTTTTGAATGGTTTTTAATTTTTGTTAAATACTTTTGTTTCCTAAATATATACGCGGTTGTCTTTTGTTTTTTTTTTTTTTGTTAATTTGAAATCGCTAAGTTTTCGTTAATTTATTTATATATATTTTTTGTGGGTTTCTTTACTAAAGAAATAATTCGTGGAAGAGTTGTTTTTTTTTATATATATTCATTTTATTTCCATGTATTTTTTACATTACAACTAACATTATTTACTTGAGTGTATTGCATGCTTGTTTTTAAGTTGATGTTTTGTTTTTTTTTTTCTTTTTATCTTAATAATTGAAAAATCAGTGCTCTTTAAAGTTGTTGTCTTGTTTTTGGTTTTTAATTAAATATTGAGGTTTTTAATGATGTTAAATTTTGATTGTTTAAGACTTATTGAATGTATGAGAAAATGAGTGTTAAAAAAAATGTTTATAGAAGAGAATGTTTAGGCTTTTATATGATTTCATATTATTCCCTTAAGGTGCATAACAGTTTTACTATTAAACAAGGCCCTGTTGTTGTCCTGTTAGCACAAGTTGTTGATAAGGAATAGAATATGATAATATTTGGATATGATATTTTTAGCATATGATATTTTTTGCATATAAAAACAGCAGAAATAAAAAGAAGTTCTTGCGAATTATCAATATGATTGTTCTTGTACATAACAAGCTTAGAAAGTATCAAAGTGACATCAAATTAGCTTCGAAGAAAATATGCATTAACATCTACAAAACTAATAAAACCTGTAGGAAGGATTAGAAAATTTTAAAAGATTTTGTTAAAATGATGTTAAAAACATCTTACCATGTTTTTATTTTTAAGGAGAACAATTAATTAACAATTTTGCTCAAGCGATAATGCCAGAAGAGAAGTATAAACTGAATTCTTCCCTGTCAATATAAAAATATTTCCATTTAAGTATGAATTTTTTTTAAATCCTGATAAGAGAAACTCTCACTGCAGTTTGGAAATATTTAAAGCCATTTGCATACTGAGCTTTAGGATAGAATAGCTTTAAGGAAAATCTTTAGAAGAATATTTTCCAGTATGTCTGACAAGGTATTCCAAACAAACAAAACAAAAAACTATTGTATCTAATAAATACAAACAGACAAAATTTCTTATAAAAACCATATCAGTCGTCTTAGCTTCTATAAATGTTACAATATTGTACCGTGGGTGTTAAGAGAAAACCTTTCGCTTTCTCTCTTAAACTAAAACAATGCCTCTCAGGCTATTCACTTAAAACTACAACAAATCAATGTCAACAAACACTTTCCAGTTCAGATACGCCAGCCCGTTGCATGGCTTGCTTTTTTCGATATTCGTAGAACTCATCCTTCATGGCCTGAAGACGAGCCTCGATATTGTCATAACGACCTGGTACACGAGATTTGCGCATTGGTGTGCCACCAAAAGTGGCTGAGCCGGAGAAAGTGGAAAAGTTTCCTGAATTTTTTGGATGAAACGTATATGAAGAAGAACTCAAGGTTCCCAAAGTATGGTGCTGACCATGCTGATGATTTTGGCTATGATTTTGATGATAGTGTTGGCCGTTGTGAGGATGGTGCTGGTGAAGATGATGGTGATGCAAATGATGTCCTGTAGTGTCTATATGTAAATTAAGATCTTCTCGTAATAAACCGGCGGTTGGTGTTGAAGCACTGGGTGTAGGTGTAGAGGGATCAAATTCATAATGACCGTCTACACTACCAACATCTACTGACTTGGCTAGATTAACATTATCGGTAGCAGCATTAAGACGTGTTATCATATTCAACCAATGCTCCATGGTGTAGGGTGGCGTTAGTGTCCTTTGCGTGCTAGAACTGAAGTAGTTTGAGGGTGAGTACGGCTGATAACTGCTGGGCAAAGTACTAAAATATTTTTGATGTGTCTGATGATTTTGTGCTACTGGAGCCTGGCCTTGAGCCTGTTGAGGTTGCTGGCCGTTAGTGGTAGTAGTGCTGCCGAAATAGACTGTATTTCCTGCCACTGGTGGAGGTGGTGGTGGTCTGTAGGGTGGTAACAAACGCCATTCACTTGTGCTGCCGGAATGATGAGATCCATGTGGGTGATTTGAAGTATTTTTTGAACCGAAACCTGAAGAACTTGATCTTGATTCGGGTGAGGCATCTAAACCTAACATGTGATGGTTAGAAGTTCTCATTGAAAGATTCAGATGTGGCAGAGGAGACATTAAATCTGAGTGTGGTCTACCGAAGAGGCGCGAGTAATGGCGGGGATACCAACGTGTACGTGGCCTATAGCTGTGGTAATAAGGAGCTTGACTATGCTGATAGTAGCTTCTCCAGGAAGGCGGTGAGTCCAATTGCAGTGGCAGAAATTCTTGACGATATTGTTTTTGTTGCTGCTGTTCATAGTTCAAGCGCCTTGTCTCTTCTTGTATAGTCCTTAAGGAAGGCAGTTCATGCGTATAATAACGATATCTACTTAGGTTACCACTAGCTGTGGGCGTCAAGGTTGGCACAGATCTTTCCGCGGAGCCGGGGCAAACAGTACTTAAGTCACTAAATTGGTTGTGAGAAAATGTGGTCGTATAATTAGGAGTTGCTAAAGCCCAAGGCGAGGTTAGTAATCCTACTTCAGTAAGATTCTGTCCATTTGGCGTACTGGCAGGTGAACTCGAGAAAATTCTTGATACTTTTGAAGGAGAGAATACCTGGTGCATATGATGTCCAGATGATGCGCCACTTATTGTATTTATGTGCAAAGGCCCGCTAGCAGACTGACCCTGCGGTTGTCTTCCCATATGATTGTGATGGTGAAGATTACGATACAAATTGTTACCGTAGACATTTTGGTAGCGAGCGCCACAATTTCTATTATCGCCTGAATTTTCACCACTCAGACTGCTGCCTATTTTCAAAAGGCCTCCTAAGCCCTGAAGAAATCCTCTAGCTGAACCAGCTGCTACTGAGTGAAGGCTCAACTGACTGGGGGACTGTACTAAAGGTCGGCGCCATGATGCTCGCGCTGTTATGAAATTGTGACGTGAGAGAAAACCTCCATCGTCTGAGGATGACTTCTGGGATGCACTACTATTACGGGTGCCCGGCAGACCATCCACCTCATCACTTTCCTCTGCTGCAACCGTTTCACCATTTGTTAAGGCATTTATTTTACCTGCTACCACAAAACGACCATCGCGAGAACGTTGTATTTCCGTTACTCTTTTCTGTTCATCTCCTTCATCTACAAGCGTCGAACTGTATATGGAATGACAATTGTTACAGCGATCCGGTGGCCATATCCAGTGTAGTATAGCAATTAATATTGTGGTTAAACTTGATATTCGGGTTTCTTTATATCTGGTGATGAAAATCGTATTTTCTTTTAGATTTAATTCAATCATATTCAGTTTATGGTATTTGAAAGAATGAAACTAGTTGAATACATGGACACATCAGTGCATACAGAAAAAGGTGTTAATTTCAACTTCATGCTCTTGAAATTATTTAAAACTATTTTGTTAGTATTTAGATTAATGCAAACCTTTTGATCTACAACATCATCCAGCATATGGTTTGATTAAAAATACACAAAAGAATTTACACATATACACAAGTTAGTTTCTGTTTCTAAGGACTTTAGGTAAGATATTTCTTTGATATTAAAAGGATATTGGGATTGTAATTTTTTATAATCATGTAGCAACAAGAATCAACTTTGATTTGCCATAAATGTTTTATTATTATTGAGAAACAAGTTCTAGTAGTGAAACTACTATATCGCTCATGTAAATTTTTAGATAAATTAGTTTCCTTACTGGAGTTCTTTTGCTTTAAGAGCTCCAGTGACTCGCTTAAATGTTTACTTTTTTTTTGGCATATTAAGAGCGCTGTTTAGGAAAGCAATTAATTAGTGTGATCTTAATATACAATAAATGCTTATTTAAGTGAATAGTTTGCATGAAAAATCCTTTAGCTTGGGTTAAAATTAGCGAAAGTTCCAAGCGACTGGAATTGGTTACTGAATTGCGTTTTACGTTGAGTACAAGATGAAAACTGACCCTTTCCAGCGCTTTTGATTGGCATTCTAAAAATGTTACACTTAATTTCAATTTGGTATTAAAGACAAATTAATCAGCCTATAATAATACATTCAGCTCTAACGCACTTGCTACCCTAAACGGTGTGTAATGAGCACACTAGAGATCCCTTGGTTTTACATACTACGGAAATGATCAGGAAGGCTAGCTAGAGGTTGAGGTGTAAGAGATTTTAGTAGGCTTTTAAGAAAATTAAATAGTAAAATATTTGATATATAAATTTTTGAGCTCATTCACTCTATCAATTTAAAAATATAATACTACAAGGAGAACCTCTATTTTAATTATCCGGCAATAACCTATTTATCACTTTCTTAAGACAACAGATGAAGACAGATTAGAAGATATAAGATTTATTGTAGCTAATTTTACTTTTTACTTCGCCCGTGAATTTTCCGCTACAGGTAATGATGAAGAAAGGTGCTGTATTCTTCTCTTTAAGACATGGCAGTGTTAAGCGCTGTCGCTAATATTAAGCGACAATTGAGACAAGCCGACGACAATTAAAAAAAATACTCTTAACACATGCTTCTGTCAATAGTACTATTTGGTGATCAGCGCTATACAGATCAGTCCCATTCGACCCCAAATGTAAAATTGGCTACTAGGTAAAACGCATAGCCAACTACTTAGTAATCAAAATACGTAGTATAAAATAACAGCAACAGTGACATAAAATAGTCTGACTAATATCTCATTTATAGCAAAATAATCTACTGTAATTCGTAGCCATAAAACAATAGTCTGGCTCATGTATTTTTCGGTTGCAGTTTTTTTCAGAGGTGAATAATTGCAGATCTCCTAAAATCTGTACTTTTTCAAGTTATTGTAATTGTTATTATGGAGTATAGTAGTAACTAAATATTTTTAATAAACTGTACCACAAAGAAGAGCATTGGTAATTCCTTAAGACAGTGTATAATTTTAGAATATCATATAAACATTCGTTAGTCGAAAGAAATAATATATAAAACCAGAATACAACTTCTATGTTGCTAATTTTATTGGCATGTCCTGCTATATTTGTAGGATCTCCGTAAAAGTTATTAACCTTCTTTAACTGAGTGGCGATATGATAAAAAAAGACGAATATCAATGTTTTTCATAAGCTACAAATATATTCGATAAGCCCATTTCACTCATCTTGGTTGCTATTTCAAATGGCAGATAATGAAAGGAAACAGACATAATACATTCTTTTTTTAATGATTCAAGAAAATGTTACGTATAGCAAAACGCTTAATTTTAATAATTATATTAAGCATAAATTGTACTTTTCGATATAAAAGAACGAATATGAAACAATGGGAAATAATTAAAAACTAAATCTCATCTACACACTAAACAGCCAATATAAGAAAATATACAATTTTAGTATTCAAATTTTGTGAAAAAAAAATGATAATCAACTCTCAACAGTATAAACAAAATGTAGTTTAATTCAAAATATTCAGCACGACATAAAACCATTATAATTTACATTTTTTGTATCTTGCAAATCTTTAGTTTTTGATTTTAACTAATAACGTATAAATAAATGAAAATATTGCACTTTTAAAACACTAAAAATCATACATACACAATTTACAATGAAATTTCCAAATGATAAAATAAATATTTTTTAAATCCATAAAAATTTTAATCTCTATCATATTGTTAGATATATCTCTTACGATTTTGATTATGGCATGATGGACCTGGAACTATGAAAACGGTTTCATAATCACGATAATGATCAGTATTGCTACAAAGTAGTTTTATTTGTTAAAGAGAAAATGAAGATAAGACAAGAAAAACAAGAATAAGAAGTTAATGTTAATTTCAAAGTCTAAAATATAAAAATACCAAAAGAAAAACTTTCTTATTTTATTTTATTTTTTTGAAGTAAATCATATTACAAATTAACTGAAACAAACACAGTACTAAAAAAAGCACTTCAATTATATAAAATAACAAAAAGTACAGAAAAATATTAATGAGATCATTAAGAACAAATAAGAAAAGTTATATATAATCATTAAGACAATTAAAGGAAAAAAATTTGGAATATAAAAAAAAGAAAGCAAACTAATTAATCAAAGTACTCGTATTAAAAAAACACTATCAGTGATTTGAATAAAATTAATATTTATAAACATTAAGACTATTGACTGTACGCAGCAGTCAGAGTAGCTACTTTTTTTAAAATTTTATTTAGGATCAGTACTTCTCTTAAGTGTTAAGTACTTCTCTTAAGTGTTAAGAGAACAGATGAAGACAGATTAGAGGATATAAGATGTAGTTGTGGCTATTTTTTTCCTTCGCCGGCGAATTTTTTGCAACAGGTGCTTTTTCTTTTAGTCTATGGCGGTGTTAATAGCTTTCGAAAATGTTCAAGTGTTATGCATTCGCTATTTTAACAAGCCGACAATAATTAACACAGATTCAGATCAGAAATACTCTATCATTGCTGATTTCGAGGACTTTATGAAAATCCATCAGCGTTCTATGTTAATAGTTTACAATTTTAAAGATGGAAGTCATTAAAATAATAATTATTATTTTATTAATAATAATTTTTATTAATTTAATTTTACTATAACATAATATAGTAAAATTAAATATCTTGAATATTAATGTTTAAGTTGTCCGTCTTCCCCATTCCAGCTAATCATAATTCCAAATAGTTTCAGCGAAATTATCTGCCGAGATTTTTATAGCATTTGCTTCTATGACTATATAAATCAGCATGCTTAGATAAAATTTATATGTAACTAAACATAATTATATCAAATATTTCAAATTTCTGATTCGCTATAACTTTGATTAACGCCAAGCAATTTACACAATCAGAGCTTTAGTGTTCATTTTACTAACAGCATTTGCTGTTGTAAAATGATGTTGATGCTGTTGTTGTATATGCTGATTTTTTTGTTGCAAATGCTGTTAGTAAAAAATTTAGATTAATTTTCAAAAATATGTGAGTGAATGTGAGAGCCTGTATGTCGCGTTAAGCCGGTTTTACTATCACGAAGCCTTAAACATATTATTTGCTATAATTTTCATAAATCAAAGATCAGTCTTATTCAAATCACTTCGCAGTGTACAGAAACAAACACAACAACTAAATATTGAATACTTGTAAAAAAAATGAAGGTTAAGATGCATATATTTCCAAAAGAAGAAATGAGAAAGTTAATTAAAGCAAACAAACGAATATTAAGTATAAAATAACAACAGAATAACAAAACAAATATTTGTTAATAAAAATAAACAAAAACGGAATGGAAATTATATGATGATTGTAAACTTACTTTTTTAAAGGCACTTGACTAGCGGAAATCGAGCCCGTATTACGATTATGCATTTGTTGTAAATGATGTTGATGCTGTTGTTGTATATGCTGATTTTGTTGTTGCAAATGCTGTTGCTGTGGCGTGTGATGATGTAGCGACAGCTGCTGCTGTTGCTGCTGCTGCTGCTGCTGACGTGATGGTTGCTGATGATGATGGTGGTTATTAGCAGCTATATTACGGGCATCCGTTATCCTGCAAGCTACCATGTTGAACTCTGTAAACGAATTATTTCTAAAATTAATTTTTTTTGTGGAGCATTTAGCCATCCTTATGTTGAGCACATATAAATAGTTCAACAAATACAACATGATATTGTTTATATATATAAATTTATATTCAGTGCATATGTATTTGTGTATACATATGCAATTATAAATAAATAAGTTTATATGTATATGTAGCAGCTTGGATACGATATCTAATTTATATATAAATGAGATTAGTTTTATATTAGAAATTTTTCTCAATGTAGCTTTCAATAGGAAAAGATTGTGTATGAGTATAATTTCGTTTTCCTAAAATCGATATCCTTGTCAATATGCTCTCATGTGAGTTTTTACTCTCCACCACAATTTGTTATAATTAGTTTTTAGTTGGAAAATAACTAAAAGAAAATGAAAATTAATTACTACGAGAAGTAAGAGATTTCTTGCAAAATACGTAATTTAGTATATATCAAATATATATAAGCCTTAATAGTCATGCTTTATAAAATGTATTACCTGCACAATAAAAAGACTTATTTTCTATATTCATTTCGTGTCCTATTTTGTGACTTATTATATTATTTAGCCATGAAATAATAAATATTTTAGAAGCTTAGTTCTTGCCGAAATGCTCATATTTAATTTGGCAAATTAAATACAATTGATTACGTTTGTTGACGTAATCAATTGTATATTACCTTTTTAAGTCAACTTGTATCCGTAAGGATATCTTCTTATTTTCATATACTCATGCCCTCCTTTTCACATATTTCATAATTATCCAAATGGAAATTTAAAAAAGTTAACCAGGTTTGAGAATTGTTCCATCCATAAAGAAGCATTTTATGACATTCCTGTACCAGCAGTTTTGTTTTGAAAATTGAAAGCCATTAAATATATTAGGATATATTTGGAAAACAACTTTAATTTTGAATTCTTTGTGTTTCATTATATACACAGCAAACAATTGTTAGAACGAAATTCAAATCAAACATATAAAAAATATTGCTCACAGTGTGAGCCTTTAATATTTGCCAAAGAATTAAAAGAGTTTTATTAATATTTAGTTCGATTTTATAGTGTGTGAAGACTTCATGCCGAGTTCTTCTATGAAAACTTTCTATTCATTTTATTTTATATATTGAGAAAAGAATTTCATTATAACTTTCTTCGGCACTAGACAGTAATAATACAATTTATTGGCTGTTATATGTATTAGTTGTGTATACAAACACACATAAATAGATGACACAGTGATGTTGCTTTTTATAGTATTATTAAGCATAGATCATTTGATATAAAGCTGGGGCCCTAAAATTGCATGTAAATGCATTCAATTCTGAAACAATTTGAGCTCTTTTTCACACCATTTACAGTTTTGTTGCATGTTCGTGGAGAGGGACTGCATATGTCTGTTAGATTTTTGCAAAATACTGGCAAATCCATTACCACCTTCACTATTTTATATCAAAACTATTTCAATGTATTGTCGGAAATGAAAAACATATTGATGAACGATTATTCCTAAAGGATCCGCGGTGAGAGAAATTTAACGCAAGAGTCTTCATTTCAATTCGTTAACTGCACACCCTTGATAAAAAACTTATGGCCTACCCATAAACTGAATAAATTTTTTTTCAAATATATTAGTGGTTTTCATTGAAAATGGTATTAAATTCAAAGAATAGGCTTTTCTGTTTTTATGTGGCTGGATAATTTCGAAGATTTCGGATCAATATGATTGCCTCACCTTAGACCTTTAGCTTAGCAAATGCTTAACGAAATTGTGTTCTTAAATTTAACTGAAACTAGTTCAGCACTAGTTATAAGCCTCTCATATCTCCTGTATATAATAGGTGATACCTGTTAAGGCTGAGGGCCAAATAATTTCGATGATCTAGATTGACGTAGCACAAGAATACAAATAAAAATCCAAATATTACAATATCATTTTATGTATGAGCCTTACGCCTTTCTAGCTTAAACTCTGCTATTTTAAATTCACATCATTTAAAAATAATTTAAAATATTAAGTATTATTTACAATCAATATGAGTAGCCTACTCATTAATATATTTATATAATATGAGTAAAAATAAAAAGGCTTAATAATCTACTTAAATATACAACTTATGGCAAAATGGTTTGAATTTTAGTCATATTTTATCATGCAGCTAAATAAAAATAAAAACTAAGCTTCTTAACTATTGTATTGTAAATCTATAATTTAAAATAAAAATTATTACGTACCCAGCCAACAAACAATTAGTATAAGGATTGAATTGTAATTCAATATATTTTAATATCATAAAATCTAAGAATGTTATTTAATCGATAGAGAGAAAATTTTTTTGACATAAAATATAGTTGTGATGTGACCACAAAAATGCTTTCCAAAATATGATTTTATAATTTTCTCATGCAGATTCTTGAACATTTCTCAGGGTTTCAACAAGTTGATTTCATATTGTACTGGAATTAGGACACATCGAATGTATTGTTGTACAGCTACAGAACTTGACTACTGTATCCTAACGGGATGTGCTCTCCTAGCGAGGAATACTAAGGACTGCTTCGAAATTTGTTAACAAAACGAATGACTCTTATTTCTAATACTTTTACTGGTAATTTAATAAATTGATTTACTCCTTCGTTTTAAGAATGCAGTTACAGTTCTTAAAAAGTAAATAAAAAATAGAAGAGGCAGGAGGCATCAATAATTATCTTACAAGATAAGCAGTCGTTGCTGATGCTTTAATAGATGCTCATATTGTCGATATTCTTTCATATCTTAAAGTTGTACTATCTCATTTGCTATACAGACGAAGAAGGACTTAAATGGTTTACATGCACTTTGCTTTAGTTTGCTAAATCTTTTGTGGCCCAAGTGATTTCCAATCTGATTTATACAAAAAAATTTTCATTTAACAACATTTAAACCGACATGTTTGCTGGGCTAAGAGCTACTCTAAGGCTCTAAAAAGTTTTAAATTAAAAATTTAATAAACTACCAAAAATCTTTATTATGTAAAATCAATTGACATACAAATTTATTTTCTGTTATGGTTGGGGAGTACAACACACACACACACACTTAGATATAATATTTTATTCTATAGATGCTTATTATTGTTGAATTGGGAAGTGGGGAGGACTATACACATATACATACAACTATACATTCAATGCAAATATGCATTTGATATTTATTATTATTTCTCATTTTGGATTTTTTTTTAGTCATTCAGTTTTTGAAATATTTATTATATAAACGATAAATTATGTATTGTCTATATTTATACGTTCATTAGGATTGAGCTGCACTAAGTGATTAAAAAAAAGAAGAAAAAAAAACTAAAGCATGAAATGGTTTCCAATGCAAATATGACATCAACATATACAAATTTTGTATATTTTATCCCATCCACAAAAACCATTAGAAGTTTTGCATTTGCTTGTTTTATATCTAAATAAAACTGAATTCAATACAATAGACATGTCAAAGGCTTGATGAAGTATGTATATGAATATATTGAACATGTAAATAAATGAAAAACTCAAATTTTTGTTATTTAAATTAAAATTTAAATAAAAATGGAGCCATGAAATATATCACAGACTTTTTTGCTTTAATGAAACACAGAACTAATAACGTATAGATTAATAAAAATGATTGACTAAAATAAGCAGGTCTGTGGGAAATAAAAAAAGCTTGTATGTGTAAAACATGTGTGTGTATTAGTGATAATGTTTTTCCTACTGGTTCTGTTCACCAAATCGTGTCGCATATACGAAGTTCAAATAATATTTTGCAAATAAGCTGAAATAACAGAGCCAAGTGAGCGCCTCACTTGATCGTTCTTTTGGCCTATCCCATATACTTCGTTCTTCTAAAACAGCGATAAATGCACGGTTAAAAAGTAGAGTCTAGTGGTTTTTTTTTTCTCAATTCTACTCGTATATTATTTATAAGGTAACATCAGGTTGGCAGTAATAAAAGAGAGGATACTATTCAAGGATGAAAAAAAGCCAGTGTACATTGTCTGCTAAAGCTCCTCGATTTGCGATATTGTAGAAATTTTGCAGCATATATGAAAAACAGTTGACCCTATAGGATATCATTCTAACTTCCTACTAATTTTAACCGTGTCATGTATTTCGTTACACTCTATGTTTTTTGAACACTTCGAGCTAAAACACTATTATTTTAGATTTAAAATCAGCCGATTCCCATGTGGGAAGCAATGATTGATGCAGTTTTCAATTACTTTGAAATAATCGAGAACACCAACTGATCAGATAATTTCGCAGTTCAATAAATAAATTACTTATTTTCGTTCTCAATATGTTAGAAATGGATCAACAGATTCTGAACTAGTTTGTGTTAATTGACATGGTTTTTTTTCAAGAGTCGATTAGTTGGTGGAAATGGTCGGTAAAGCCGCTTAAAAGTTATCTTAAATATCAACTATTTAAAATATATTTTTCTAAGATTTTCGAGATTTCTTAAAATCTACTGGCTTAAAATTCACAGGAACGTTCTTTAAACCGCTTTCAGCTCGGTTCAGTAGTTCAATTGTTATCAGCGGGTCACATATTTTCACACACAAAAAGACAAGCACAGAAACACACATAAACCTACAGATATAGTGATATCCTCACAAAGTTAGTGTGAAATGCTCCCTGGAAATTCAAAGTGACGAGATCTAATGAGAACTCGATTTTTCCAAAGCGATGAAGGTGTGACCCATAACAATCAGGTTTTTGAACCTTTTAAGCTTTACTAAGGAGAAGTTAAAAATAAATAATGAGAAATCGAAGACATATATATTCTTATAATGTTTTAAAACGATTGCATTGTTGAACATTAGAAAGAGTTAGATAATAATTTATATATGACCCAAACACGCTCCGTGTTAATATTTAAGCGGGACTAAAACACAAACACATCTTCAATTAACGTGCATATAATTTTGATAATTGTATAAAAAAATTGTTGTGTGAAATTTATTTGTTGGGTGGTTAATCAATGTCTATATGCGTTTCATTGGCGCTTATACAAAATCGTCAGTAGGCTTCAACCACAGTTTTGAAAAGTTTCAAACCGCTCATCTTATCAAAAGACTTTTATAAACCATTTGCGAATTAAAATGAAATCTCACAAGAAACTTTAAACAATGAAATTCATATAGACATTGCTTAACCACCCAACAAATAAATTTCGTATTATAATAGTACAATGACAGTATGTGAAATAGTTAACTTATTCAGAAATTGTTGTCATAGAATATGCGAACGTTTAACTCTTATCGAATCGGTAGCGAAATATTTGTTTCCTGTGAATAATACTTCGTGTTTGACGATAACAGAATCTGTGCTTCCTAACTTCTTAAGCACATATACGAGCAATATTAGGCCTACTAGTGTTGCAACCAATTAAATTAAATAGGAATATATATTTTAGTCTTTATATTTTAATTATTAACTTTACAGCCTTAAACGTGCGGTTAAAATTGTGCAACAAGAAAGAAGTATACGATAGGATTGACATAAACTACATGGCTATTGAGCTGTTTAATGCACGCAAATTTTTCTATATTGTTAAATCACAACTGCTGCCTCATAATTATATTATATAATTATATTTGAGTAAAGCTGATATAGTTTAAAGAAAAAAAAACACTCAAATCAATTGGTTTATTTTCGGGAATTCTTGATTTATTTCTAAAGAAGGTGTGTGGACTTAACGATATAAAATATAGTTCTCAATATTATAACATTTTGTTATATGAAAAACAATAATAAATTTATATATTCGATTAAGAAATTTCTATTATATCTCTTGTAGAATTAAGAAAACATTATTTTAGTTCCTTGAAAGAGCCGAAAAATTCTCATGCACCAAAGAAATACAATTATTGCAATGAAAAATACTGGTTGAACTAATACATTTTGTAAAACTGTTGCTTTTTTATGTCCAACTTTAAGATTAGCCTTGTAAATATTATCTCTTGTAGCAAACATAGAGATATGCTATCTCGAATGCCCATAACTTATGAGCTAAAGCACATTTAAAGATCGTATATCCTGATTGACGAACACTTTTGGCATGAGGTGTGCAGAAACAAAAGCGTTTTACAAAGTATAATGAAAATCAATTACCATTCATTTTTATATTTTTAAATTAAATATGTTTTTGTGCAGCTGACAATGAATGTATGAGTGTAAATTTATTATATATTATTATGATGGAAAAATAATATATTTGTACGACATTTTTACGTCATGAGTCCAATGTGCAAAAGCTTGTAAATAATTGAAAGTTCAGCAGTTTTTCCTATTGTTTTTCACCCTCTAACCAATTGGTTTGGGTTAATATGCAATAATTTAAAATATTTATTGTTGAAATATTTTACTTCATATATCGGTTATAAAAAGTGATCCACTATTTCAAAGGAAAATTCATTTCGTACAATAAAGCAAGAATAATATTTTTGAAATATATTTTTAATTGTAAATTATACAAACGAAATTTTCTTTCGCCAGAGTGGTCATGGAATTATATATTCATTAACAATTCAAGATTTTTTAATCAATATTATTTCAAAGATATTAGTGGTGTATGCGTAGCTTTAGCTATGATTTTTGATCTCTTAAATTTGTATTAATAATTTGCTGACTTCAAATCTATTTAACCAAATTAGATAGGCGATCGTACATGATCACAGGTTCGCAATGTTATAACAAGATGAGTGTGCAATAATTTTGAGTAGAGAGATGGATGTTGAGATTTATCCAGCTGTTTATTTATTGGAAGAGTATAATCCCTACACGATTATGGAAAAATTTGATAATATACTTCGTAAATTCTTTTTTTAAGGACTTCAAGTTATACGGATCATAGAAGTATTACAAATATTATACCTAATTTTTCAGTAAAAGATTGAAGTGTGCATTTTACATTCTAATAGTTGAAAATTTATGTGCAATTTTCAAGTATTATTAAGTTCGTAGGTTTTTAAAAATAACCAAAATTTCTTTACAATAAAGTTAAAAGCTTAAAGGCTTGTTCGCAGGTGTCCAAACCACATAAAGAACAAGAAATAAATTCACGCATTTGATTTTACCTTCAAAGTTATTGGTGCAATCGAACGATGGATAGATGTCATGAAGAATGTTGCGTAAAAGCGTGATATTTGTATGAGAGGTGCATGAGCTTCTTAACCCTGATGAAATATAACAATTAGTTTCTTAATATGTTACCTGGGAAATCGATTCCTGCAAGCTAAAATCTTGCAGAGTCTAAAGCAGAAACCCTAAAAGATGATATTGATGGTTACATCTGAATTTTTGATTTATATATAATTCACCGAATTTTAAACCAAGTCGTTTTTGCGTTATTAACTTACTTGACCTGTGCCATAAGAGTTAAAACTTAAAATTTAAATTGATTTGCGCACTAATTTTTGACTCTTTTAAATTTACATATATTAAAGAAATTAGTTTCGTCAATAGCCTACAAAAGCCGTTTTCTGAAAATGTATAACATTAACATGACAGCCCAGCCATTTAGCCAGTCGATCCTCATGTGATAAAAAAAATGTTTGTTATATCAGTATGTTTATCAATATTTTTTATGTTATTTTGTAGTTTTTGCAGTTGTTAGTGAACAAGTGAATGATGAAAATACATAAAATGATTTTTTATGAGGGACTTTTCAACGTTTTGCATGAGAAATAAGAAAAAAACTTAAATCAATCATATAGATGAAATGTTTGCGCGATTTCATTGGGAATTCAGTTTTGATTCTGTTGACGAAAATATGTTTCCATTATCAAAATGACAGCTGTACATTTAAATGAAAGCCTTCGTTTACTCAGTTGGAAAACGAAATGTTGGAAAATGAAAAAAACTTACCCCATTTGTTGAAGTGTCATAAAAATGATTCTAGTAAAATTTTATCTAAAAATATTTACGTTTATGTTAATTTGACTTCCTTCTAAGGCGCCATTAAACTGGGGACTGTAGCAGGATTGGATTGGATTGTTTTTATTTTTGTTTTTTTCATAAATATATGTAAATACCAGGATGTATGTTTTAACATAAATCGTATTTCGTTTTAGTTTTCTTTTTTTATTTTCAATTATACAAACAGAGGAGGTTTCTCGACTTATTTAATATATTTCGTTTGTCCGAAACTCTTCTTTCTTGGAAAAGAAAGACCCTTTGTTTTTATAATATCGTTTTGGATAAAATATTGTCATTAGAGGACATGTCAACACTGTTTTTTATATTGTTATTGTTTTTACTAAAAACGCGATCATTTTATACTATTCTCTTTGTGTTTGCTTTAAACGGTAGTTGTATTTTTCTCCAAACAAATTTTCTTTTGTTCTAACTGATATTTTTTTTTTACCATTTTTGTGCGTGAATTGTTTACAAAAAACGTCTGCCCAGAATTTTTTCTGTTTCGATCTTTACCCTGCAAGAACTTAGCTCTGGGCAGAAATGACGAAGATCGGTTGATATACTAAGAACTTGCTTTCATTGTTAATTTAAGGTAAAGATCATTTAAGAAATATTCAATAGTTCAAAATAAAATTCTGATATTTATTTCAAAAGTCTTTAAGATAAATATACAATTCTATTTTGACATCCACTACAGGCTTGGTGTTGGAAATAGATCAAAGTGACACAAATAGTTTGTGGTGTTTGGTTTTTTGGAAAGTTCTTTAAAAACGAAAAGTACTTAAAGCAATAAAACTAAAGAGAAGTCAAATTATAGAAAAATTATAATACAACAGTAATGAAAAATAAATATATTAACCTTTTACTGATCATATTTTTTTTAATATGTTGAGTTGAAAAATTGTTTTCTTTTTCTAACATTTGACATTTAGGAAGTTGGTGAATATGAGTTATCATGTATCGTGTACTTTTTAAAACACTGGTGTATCCTGTGATTTTTATTTTACTTTTTTTATAACACTTTTTTGTTTTGTAAACATTATATAAATATATCACTTTATGTATAAAATTATTTTTTTATTATATGAATATGCATTTATGTCTATGTCTGTATGAGCTAAAATATTTATTATTTTATGCATGATAAACTAATAGAAAAACAACAACAATTTATGAATTATATGATTTCATGTAACATGCAATTTATATTAAGAGAATAGCTTTTTTGTGATAGTAAATAAAAAGTACTGAAATTTAAAATAAAACACGCTTCGGACAGATTCAATTCATTCCAATTAATAGTCAAGTGGTGTTAAGTGAAAATATATACGTTTGCCTGTGGCTGCAGTTTCCATGTAATTAGTTTTACAATTTTATTGATTTTTTTATTGAAATATGTAACAGCAATTGGCCCAGATTACATGTATAAATTAGTGTTAAAGCTTTACGGAAATAGCTAAACTATTTCGAGAACTGGATGTAATAAAAAGATTTAAGCAAATAAATTTTTAATCTTCAAAATTTATTTTGAAAAATTTATTTTTTTACTTATTCAATTCTTTGTGGCGGAATTATTCAAATAGGCCAAAGTGTTGAGGGTACGCTCAAATGGAGACTGGTGAAAAGATGGAGAATTTCATTTTTATTCAGGCACCGATAAAGAAACTGTAATGCACTCCTCAAGGCATGATTATGGCAATTGTCTTCGTGACAGTGCAATGTCCAGCGCTATACTTTGGTCATTGAAATACTTCTAGAAGAATAAACCAGATCAGAACATCTAGGTACCATATAATGACTGAGTCTGTTATTGTACACATAACCTTCCTGGCTAACTACTTCAACCAATAGCTGATATAGAATCGGACACAAGATAATATATATCACAAGTGCTGGTATGTAAATATACCTCATCGTTTAAGTTGCCTATATAATTAGGATATTATATCCACAACAATGTAAACTCCAAACAAAATTGCTCCAAGAAAAAAAATACTTTTAAATAATTTCCTAAACCCACGTCTAATTACACTGTAGCTTGTTAATCAGAATTTATTAAAAACTTATAATAAAAACGATTATGTAATTATACATGTAAGACATATTAGCCACGATATAAAATTGGTATGACTTAATTGGTCTGACCGTAAAAGAAAATATGATTGACATCAAAAAATAAAGAAATATGTTTGATGTACTAAAGAAAATAATAAAATACTTTCAACAGTTTAACCGGCATTAATTACAAGTAATTAATCAAGTCATTAGCGAAACAAAGAAAATGGAGGTGGAAATAAATAATTAATGGATGCCCTGTTATACAACAGTGATGAATACATTCTATGGACATTCTATGAATATGTATGATTACATGCAACCTATCCTTCAACATAATCAAATAAACCATTTATGACTAAAACAAATTTAAATAAACAACCAATTTGAACTAAAAAGCAAATATAAGGTTTGTAAGAAATAATAATAATAAATTGTATAGAATATAGTTTAAGATGTTGTTTAAAACAATACTAGCATTCATATACCAGCATATAACAAAATATAGCGTTTATTACGAAAAAAAAAAAATTAAATATTAATTTATTTTAAAGCTCAAATAGTTAAATTCAATTGAAATGGTAAAGTTGAATTTCGTTCGAAAAGCAAATTTAATTTTTAAAATCAAGTTAATAACTCTTTTGTATTTTATAAACAAACAAAGGATTCATTTTAAAATTTAATTTTTTCAGATCAAAAAGGAATTTTTTTTGCCAATTAAGTTTGTTAACAAAATTATATTCACAAGTTTTAAAAACAGAGTTTTAGTTTAATTAGTTAAGTTATTTTAAAGAGAGAGAGAAAGTGGGAAAAAATACCATTTCAATGCTTTTGTTTTTTTTTTTTTTAATTGAAAACTGTCATTGTTTGTTTTACCTTTTTCCTGTTTTCGTCGTTTACGTTTATTGCAAATTTTTACGGCACAAACCGATAAAATGATCGCAACTATAAAAAACAGGATGCCCCCAACGACACCGGCTGTTATTGCTTTATGTTTGACTCGAGCCGGTACCGGAAATTTTACTTCGTCACTGGATTCATAAGATTTTTCCGAATTGGCTAAAACACGAAAATAATACGTACGACCACCAACTAAATTCTTAACTAAATATTGTGTTTCTTCGGGTCGTATTTGACCGCGATTTAAGGTTTTCCATTGAGCATCAGTACGATATTTTATTGTATAAAACTTTACGATATGGGCGCGTTCCAAGGGCGCTTGCCAGGAGATAAGAAAACCATTTGATACTTCGGTAACTGTTAAATTGCGCGGTGGTCCTGGCTTGGGTCCTGATTTAATCAAAATAATTAAATGAAATGTGGAAGAGAATGAAAAAGAAATATATTAATACGTTTTATATAAATGTTATTTTTATTGCAAAAATAAGTTCATAGAAAATTTAATATTATTTTATATTAAGAATTTTTGATTAACTTTTAAAGCTCTTTTTGATATTTAAGTATGATGTATTGTTACCTGTTGCTACTCCTGATTCAACTATACAAAATTTTTAATTCAAATCATATTGCAATCATTTAAAAGTATGAATGATTTTTGGCATGTTATTGTGTTATGTTTTGTTGTAGGAAAAAATCAATTAAAAAAATTATAAAAAACTTTTTATTCGACTGATATTATTCTCACTTATAAATAATTGTGTATATGTAGTAAAACTTTACATATTTTTATTAAACGGACAACTAAAATTTATAAACAAGGGTGGGAATATATGCAGGAATTGTATCCCATCATTAAAACCATGAAGATAATACTCGCACAGACATTTTTACTATATTCGACTCCAACATTTATTAAAATCCCGATTGTGGTATCGAGCCCTGAAAACTAGCACACAGCAAAACGCACAAGAACATTTGACATCTTAATCTAACTTACGAATACTATTGTCCTATTCTCGTTGTAGAAGGTTACATGACTTGAATATAAAAGTACAATAATAAATCAAAAAAGTAAAATATATAATTCAGGTTGCAAAGAATTTGAAATATATGGATCTAAAATATCATTATGTAGAGTTTTTTTAAATTAAATAATATTTTAAAATTCCTTTCATATGCAACTTTTATGTTCTGGTACACGGTTGCCGCTCTAAATTTTTCTTTGGGACCAAAATCCATAAAAAAAGAACCAAAATAAAATAAAGAGAATCAATTTTTTCAATTTTATTTTCATACCAGCATAATAGAATACCTTTTACACTGAAGTCAAATTGTCAATATCTGACTATTAACAAACAAAAGTAACAATCGATCAGTATTGCCAATATACCTACTGTGGGTAGGTAATAATCGATTACTATCAAGTGTTGTCAACGAATCAAATCTTTTACTTAATGTGAAGAGAGTAATAATCTTCGTAAATACATTTTTACAGGCATGATAAAACTTTCAAAATTTATTTATATTATAATATATCATAAAAGAAAAATAATGAACCAGCGAACCAAACGTAAAAAAAAACAAAAATTTTTGGTTCAATTGTACCACAGTGGCAACTGTGTTCTGGTACATTTCCATGAATTCATTTAACTCTATGTGACTCAGTGCGTATGAGTATTTTGTATGTAACAGCACTTAATAATCATACGTAGCAAGTGAGATATTAAAAACTTTAGCATACTTTTAGGATGCTCTAAAGAACGGTTCATATATGCAACTTTTAAGTGAAAAATAAATTGTTTATATTGTTACTCGCTGAATAAATTAAATGCTAATGAAATATTACAAAATGTCTTGTGGAGATTTAAACAATTTTTTATATGTGATATAAACGTGATTTTATTGTGTTTGTCACTTACGTTTCGAGAAAACGAGCGACATTCTGATATTTATGTTGATTTCTTTTCTAGAAAAGAATGGAACAGTTTTATATTTAAGATAATAATATCGAGCTTTAGGCTTGTTTTTTATAAAAATAATAATTATGTATTTATTGATATTAATATTTCGATATCCTCTGGATATCTTCTTCAGGATAATAAACAATATTAACAATAAATAATAACAATTTCTTAAATGTTTAAATTTTAATATTTCTGTTGTTTTGTTTTTCTAAATATTTTCAATACAATACAGAAATATTCAAATTTAAACATTTAAGAAATTGCTATTATTAATTGTTAATATTGTTTATTATCCTGAAGAAGATATCCAGAGGATATCGAAATATTGATATCAATAAATAAATAATTATTATTTTTATAAAAAACCAAGCCTACAGCTCGATATTATTATCTTAAATATAAAATAATTAAAGGCTAAAAAAACTAAAATAATATATGGGACAGTTTTTACACTTTTTAACATAAAATATCAGCATTCTGTAATTTGAAAATTTGAAATTTATAAGAAATTAATCTAACAGCCGCTACAAAACATAATTTCTGTTTTAAAACTTCTACAAATTGCCACTTTTTAGAAAAGAAATATAAAAAAAAGTGTAACATTTTTTCGACAAAAGAAAATGCCATTAAAGTTTTCAAATTTTTTTATTTCAATCTTCACTACTAAATATTAAGCATTCAAGACGTAAAATTATTGGAAACTTTTTTAATAAGATTTTTTTAAATATCGAGAATATATAAGAAGACAAATAAAGCTGTATTTTCGAGTCATACGATCAGTTTATATATTATGCGACACCCTTGTAGAAATTTCTTTATACCCTTTCCATCCCTATATCCAATGTTAATAGCCTTTCTTAAATATTTCATTAACTGCGCAACAGATACTCATTAGAAATTTGATTGGCTTAGCGAAAACAACGAAACCTAAAAACTTTATAGTGATTGAGATGTGAAATTGCAGTGACAACTGTAGAGGTGTTAAACATGACAGCAACTGTGTACACTAACATATAGAAAAATGGCCCTTAAAAAATACTGAATATATAATGCAGATCTCTATACAAAGGACTTGCAGTATAAAACGACAACAAGAGAAAATGAATTAAGTAAACAGCATGCAAAAATGTCAAAAGTACAATTGTTATTAATGGCTGCAAGAAAGTAACCAAGACCAGCTACGACAAAAAAATATATACTGGCCAAACGCAGATATAAAAAATAAGGTCAGATATATGAAAATACAAGGAATCAAAGAGAACAAAAGTAACTTGAAAATAAAGTCACTGAAAACAAAAACACATTAAACGAAACAAAACAGAAACTTGTATGATAATAACACAAAAGTGGTCCACTGGAGAGGGGAAGTAGTTAGAAGTACTCTTGTTTGAGCAGAGTTTTAGGTCCCTTTTGTGCAAGTATCAAGGAAATATAACACTTAATATTTTTTTTTTATATATTCGTTTTTGTGTTTAAATAATAAAATGAAAACAAAAACACCATGAAAGTTAGAATTCTTGTATTCAAAACAGCAATTGAGAAAGGAAATAAAACATTACTTAAGCGCATTAAGGACAACACAGGATATATATGAAAAATATAAAAAATAAAAAATAAATAACTAAATGTGAGTGTGTTAGTATCATGTTAAACTTCAACTTAGCATAACAACAGAATTGTCAAAGTAGAGAAACAACAATGGTTGTGTACCAGCAGTGAACAGCTAAAAACACAGACATGTAAAAGCACAATTTTCAAACTGCAAAAAGCACATTTTTTAAAGGCCAGGTTTACGAGCCTGTGTGGTATTTATATAATTTCTTTGTTTAAGTGAAATTTTCAAAGCGTTTTGAATAAAAACAATGAACAATTTAGTTTGCAGTTTTTCTTCTTGTTTCTTGCTGCCAAGGCAGCAAAATAAAATGGAAATTAAAATTTAATTGTTCTGCTTTTTATGACAGTGGTAGTATATTTCTTTTTTTTTGCTCTCAAAGTTCCACCGCTATTGTGCTTTACTAATTGTTTTGTTTAAAATTACCACAGTAATAATTCTAAAAAAACACAACCCACCTCACAACAGAGTTGTATAAAATTATTGAATAAGAACTTTAATATATTAAAATGTTTAATTTCTAAATAACAGATGTCTTAGAATTTTATTATTATTATATATATCCTTATTTATCATTTTCGATAGAACTATAAATTAACATGTTCTAATAACATCGACAGCTATACATCACTGGATGTACACCTCTGCACCTAATGCAATTACAAAAAAAAGTAATTGCTAAATAAAGAAAGTCTTTATTTTTTTAATTTTCGTGCAAAACTGTGGACAGCTTCGCTTAAAATGGAATAGAAACGAAAAGGCAACAGCACTAAAAATTATGACAATGTTTAGTTTGCGTGTCAAGGCAACATTTATGAGATTATTTTACAAATGACCTTCATTATGTACAGAATTTTTGAGCACCGTGTACTTATGTACCTTAAAAATGTATACAATTTTTCAAATATACTTAAAGAATATTTAAATGTTATAACTATGCTTGAGAAGTTTGTTCTTTTAAATTAACACAGACTTTTCGTTTGCTAAATTTCTTTGCTTAAGTTTCCCCATCTAAATTACTTTGAAACAATTGTTTGCACGCTAATGACCACACACTCATGCCATTTGAATGACAAATAATCTATATTGTTAATTAAAGAATAAATATTTAAAAATAATTATTATATAAATTAAAAAAATGAAGAAATCAATATATCAGTACCTTTTAATTTTAATTTAGGTGGCGAATAAACAATCGATCCGTTTGAATCGGTATGAAAATAAATGTCAAAATAGGCTAAAAGGTCTGTAAATAAAAAACAAAAAGAAAATAATCAACCAACATGTTAATGGCAACTTAACTTGTTTTATTTTTCACTTAAAACAATAAAATTATAAGTTTAAAAGAAAAATGAAACTTCAGTTAAAATGGAATAATTACAAATTAAAGTTTGCGTTATTAAAACAAACATAAAATACTTGTGCAAAAGAAAACTTCGTGCAAAATAAAGACTATTTGCATAAAATAAAATGTTTTACAATAAACAATTGTGCCGACGATAAAAAATTGAAGAATAGCATTATAATTTATGTACAAATTTTAATTATATTAAACAGTTTAAATACATAATGAAAATAGTTTTTGCTGCATACTTTGCTTTTGCTTGAGTTTCAGAAAAAAGATTTATATTGTCTTGGTGTAGCGTTCAAGCTATATTCACATCTAATATATATTTGATTTAATCAGTGCCTCGTTTCTGTAACTGAAGTAAGAATTTCTCGCATCGAAAAACTAAATAATTATGGTTGTCATGCTCTTTATTGTAGGGTTATCCACATAACAATTTGTGGATTATTATGAAAACTTAATAAAATTATAAATGCAGTAAGAAATATATTCTGACTCAATCTGTGTTTCACAGAGTGACGACAATTTTTTCGATGCGAGAAATTCTCACTTCAGTTAAAAAAACGACGCACAGATATATAGTTTTTAAATTTTAAGAATAAATTTTTAAATCTTCAGTGCGTTCAAAAATTCAAAACGCAATCAGTATTGGCTTTTAACGTTTCATTTCTCAAGCACACATATGATATATGAAAGAAGCTTTTGTCAAAAGTGGCGGTTATGCTTATTTCATCAAATATTTGCTAGATGTAAGCATAGTTTTATATAATAAGTTTTTTAAGTTAAGTTTTATTAAATCAGTTCATGCGACTAAGTTTCTAGGCATTTTGTGCACATACTACAACCCACATATTCCAGGCGATTGTTAAGGCTCATGCTCGAAGTTTTTGTACTGCAATTGAAGCTGATTAAAGCATATATTACAAAGGAAAGGATTGTTCCTTTTTTGAAATCAGACTGCATTTCTGTGGCACACAACAGTATATCCAATTGAGACAAACGTTATTTATAATGCAGTCCAGGACTTACTGAAAATCTGATATATAGAATTGGCGTATACAAATAATATTCCTCGAAAAATTGCTGTACCTTTTCACTGGGAAAATATCAAATTGATATTCCTACTTCAGCAAAATTGGAAGTTTGTTAACAACAACTCAAAGAGTTTGGCAGGATATTGTTGTTTAGAGGTTTTGAATACAGTAATTACTTAGCAAAAACTTATCTCGAATTGGTTGCTGATGAAAAATAGGCAGAAAAAGATGAGTAAAACATCGTAGAAATTGATTATCATTGTAACAGGACATTTCGATTAAAAGCATCATCAGGGTATTAACAGCCTGCCAGGGAAATAAAGAAGCACACAAGCCCTGCTTTTAAAGTTGCCCAGAGAGTTCGCTTTAATCAGAGCACACATCTTTTAATTAAAAAATAGGTGAAATTTAAAAGAGTTTAAAGAAAATCTGGTGGAAAACAGGCTCTTAGCCTAAACAAGATTGTTAGGTCCTTATATATATTTTATATAATGGAAAGTCCTTCTAATTTTATTGCAAGAGCGAGTAATAAGCTGTTATTCCAAATAGACTGGAACAACATTGAATACCCCTAACATTTATTGGCAGTAGCTGTCGAGTTGCAAATACATAACGAACTCATCATAATTTTTTTTTTCGCAAACTCCAATTTAACTAAAGAACTATACTTGAGAAGTGCATGTCATATATAATTAATGTCATGCACTGTTCAAATAAATAGTGTGATTTATGCACATTTTTTTAGTTATTAAAATAATTCACTCTCCACACGAATCAGAAAGCATAAGCCTTGTGAACGAGTTGTTTCACATGTCATATTTTCTCACTGCGAGGTCAATAATATAAACTTTAGGTCTAGAATAAAGTCTCTAAAGTTAAATCCTTTTCTTAGTTTTAACAAATTTGAGGCCACGCCCTATTTTTGTTATTTGAGATGAAAAAGCAAGCGTATTTTAATTGCAGGAAAGTATATTTGTGGCAGTTTATTTTAAAATTCAAAGGGTGTATTATATCGATTTGGATGTAACATAAAAAATGATGTCATATATACATGAAAACATGTCAAGATTCTCATACAATTGCCTTAAGGACTTATTCACAAACTGTTGCTAAATTTAAAGTAGCTTTAAATCTTTAACTAGTGGCCGGGCTAGAGAGGTTGTTATTTAGCTTTAAATGATTTTTTTAAAACGTTTACATTTAAAATGTTTATAAATAGTAATTGCTGAGAAGCCCAACAGAAGAGTGTGAATAAATATTGCCAACATTTTTCTCTCTCTACAACTGAAAATTTGTTGTGTCAAGATCTCTTCATTTGCACTACGATTTTTAATATTTTGTACTGGACTTTATTTTTTTTTTTTGTTCCTTTTTTTTCATCAACAACAGCACGCATGTATTTGTTTTTACTGCAGTGCAGTTATTTGCTTGACATTTTTTCATTCATTGCTTTTCGTATAAATTTGTTACTATCCGTTTGCACACTCATACACGTACACAAACGAAATGAAAAATATTTGCGTATAATTTTACAAATGAATGAATTCATTGGGCCAGTGCTTTGCTTTGCTTTGTTTGGTTTTTTTTTCATATAAATTTTGCATGTCCCTGTGAGCTGACAGCTTTGATTGTGTATTTCTCTGGAAAATATGCTAATTTTTCTTGTGCTTTTTGGTTTTTCTTAATTGGTTTCCTCTTCTTTTATCGTCTCTTAGTTATTATTCGCTTCAAATTGTTATGCTTCAGTTTACTTTTCTTACAGTGATTGTGTTAAAATTTTCGATTGTTTGTTTGCTATTTTGGAATTTATTTATTCTTCCTCGTTTGGTATTGTCTTGTACAGGTTTTTTTGATTGAAATGCATTTTCTTTGGTAATTATTGTGTTTTCGTGTCATGGAAAAAGGATACTCTGTACAAACAAAAAGTTTAATATTGAAATAAAGCTTTTAAAGTCTAGCATTTGCAATCAAGGAATATATATATTAAATTTAACTATTATTATTGTCTACACTACAAGGAAGGGTTAAAAATTTCCTAACTACTCCATTTTTTTTTATTTTAATTTATATTTTCTGTTATAAAGTCAATAATAATTTGAAATTCGATGTTTTTAAAAGTGCATTAAGGCTTGTTATTTATTTTTCTGAAAAGCGTAACCAAGAGTTAAAAATAATCTTACTAAAATATTAGTGATTTTCTAAAATTATAAACTGGATGTAGTGCAAATTTGGGTTGTTATTGCAAAAAAGTTCTCTTTATTATAAACTTTTCAGTGCATCGCAAGTCAGTGCTCTTGATGATTTTCATTTCTGATTTTTATTTCATTTCTAATAATTTTTTAAATTAACTAGGAAAAGTGTATTCCTATCAATTTCCGTGTCATATGCCAGCGTAAGTTTTATATTTTAAAGCAGCAGAACAGTTCTGTTAAATAATTACAGGTAAATAACTTCTTCATAATTATCGGAATGTTGTTCATAAGCACTTCCTCTTAAGACGAAAATACATGTTTAAGAATGATACTTTAGAAAAAGCAGCACTCCAAACATGACATCCGAACTTTTTTCACTGCGTATGGTCGCAACGATCATTCCCTCTCTAAACGTAAAATTGTACAGTGAAGAAAGATAATTGTATTGGGAAAACTTCCTATGATTCTGTTAAGTAAAAGTTTGTCGAAGAATATTCCTTGTATCAGCCTGGCACTACCAATTTTATTAACCAATTAACTGTTCTCTGATATCTGGATTTATTGCTTATGCGGCATATACGAGCTTTACGCTCAAGCGCTCATGATATTATATTTGCTGATCACCACTATTAATTTTCTTTCACCAACCAACCAAAATCCAAAGGACAAATGCTACGACTAACAGAAATTTCATAATAAAATCATGGCGGTAGACTGAGACTGCTCTCTGTAGTTAATTCATAACAGAAAATGCAAAAAGCCTGAATAAAGATTATAAAAGTTTGACAAGTGAAGCATAAAAGTAGCTTCAATTTAAAATTATATTGAGAATAAGTGCCAAATTATTCAATAAATACACTAACTTGTGGTTTCTTATTCACTTGTCATGTAAGATTTAGGATCTAGCTCTGAATACGTTTTTGTTTTGTTTTGAATAACTTCTATTCCTTCCTTGCAAAACTTTTAATATGTTAGAAGTATTTTCTGAGACGATAAATTTAGAAAACTAGAAACTCTTGATTTTGGTAAAAAAGGCACATAAATTCATGTCAACATTCAAGTACCCGATTTAGCTCATATTCCACTCCTTCTGGTCTTCCTACTTTTTGAAGGATATAAAATACATTCAAACGATAGTGTTAGAAATCTTATGTATGAGCAAGTGGTTCAAATATAAAGCTACTCACTGGCCTGCAAGAACAAGCAAAGAAGCCATCTCCACTGAGCCATTGGAGCAGGCACTAAGCCTGGGATGAGTTTTGGTCGTATACCTTCACTACAAGAGATCTGCTTAATTTATATAAAGGGACTTGTACCCGAAATATGACAATTTCTGTTAGCGAAGCGATATAAAATCACAAAGCATATGTTTTGAAAGATATGAGTGACCTACACAATGCAAAGAGGACTGTCTACTGAAGGTTTGCTGAAGCTCAAATCGAGCCTTTTTTGTTGGTCCTTCCTTATTCACAATGTAGCGCTTATGTATGGGTTGTTTTCTTATTTCTAGTACAAACATAAGTAAATAAATAAAAACTAAAATATAATAGTTACGTAAAGTTCCCATCGTTGCAATTCTCTAATTGTATTCTAAGTAAGACTTTCGGCAAACGATGTTGAATCAAAATATGTTAGGTTAGGTTAGGTTGAAAAGAGGTGCATGAGTCATCCCAATCCTCTTAAGGATTACACCTAGGCCGCAACAGGCCTGTTGTGTGCTCTAAAGTAGGAGTCACCATTCTATGGGAGCTCCTTCGTACCTTGAAAAAACCTTTAGAATTTGATTACATTAAGAACCTAGTCTCTTCAATGTATCTTCTTAAGTCCCTCCAGTTAGAGCCCCTAAGAAAATCCATCTCCTGTATAATCACCTGATTAAATGCCTGTCTTCTGACCTGGCTGAAAGCTGGACAGGGCTCCAGTGTTTCGTCCTCCTCCTGGCTGGCTCTGCATATTATATCGTCAACGATACCCATACGTGCCAGGTGAGTCCTCAACTCTGTATCTCTATATGAACCAGTCTCCGTAGTACTGGCCTACTCAATGTTAGGATCTCCTTTGTCCTATTACCATCTGGGTCCCCCCATAGAATTCTAGTATTCTAAATGAGTAGCGCACATTGTATTGAATGTCCAGCTTTAACAGGTAGTAGACTGAAAATCTCTGGCCAATCCATATCAGTTCTGAAGGCTATGGGTCTGCTCAGCCTAAGTTAAATGTTAGAATACGAATTTGTTGGACACCAGGATGAGAAAAAAAGTCTAAGTATAGGCTTCTGGATGTCGTCTTCCATATATTACAAAAGTCTAGACTTATCGACACTATTTACGTGTGCTTCGGTGGTTGGCAGGTCTACCTTTTGGTCCACTAATCTATCAATTGCTTAGACAGAAAAAAAGGAGTGTAAAAGAGAGCAGCGACAGTTGTTGTTTGCTTTACATACATGGCAGATGGAGTCAGTTGCTTGACTTACAATTTAAAAAAGCGAAGTGGTGATGGCTTTTGTTAGCCCTTCCTCAAAAGCATTTATGGGAAGTTCGACTGGAATTATATCCGAATAAAATAAGGATCTTGTATTCATTTAAAAAAATGCATATTAACCATAACTATAGGTGAGGAAATCTATTGCAACTAAATTTTTTATTTCTGTTCTGCGTTATAGAAACCATTTATTAAATACGGAAGGATCTTAAAATAGCGCTCGAATATCCCCATTCAATTGTGATGAAATATCAATCCATATTGCACAAATGACTTAGAGTTATATTCTCTTATTGAAATCCAAAAGTAGTTAGTTTTTGTTACAAGTCATTTTGTCTAGACACACGTTTCTATACGCATGTGATATTTTATATTTAAGAAATATATTTCATATGTAATAAAATAAAAACTTATTAATAACAATGAAATATTTAAACGTGGCAAAATTCTTTATGCGTAAACTCGAAAGTAGACTTTTGCGTTTGTTCATCACATCTTTTAAGCATAAAAACAACGTTAAGGTTATCGTTAAAGAGAAAGAAATCACGTACAAATAAAATAAACGTGTAGTAAGAAAATAAACAAACCAAAGAATAAAAAAAATCATAAACGAATTTTACTGTGTATGTAGTTGTGTAAATATATTTGCAATTTATGTATGTGTTTTTATATGAACAAGTGAAATGTTAATTCTTATTATTATAATATTTCGCAATTGCATGTGTATGTAAGTATTTTTAATTTTTTTTTTGAAGACTATAGAAGTATGAGAGTATGTTAACGAGTATGTGGTGTTGGTGTTGGTTGAAGATGATGACCTTAATTATTTATGCGAATGACGTCCACTGTGCACAACGTAATCACAATAACAAATACAACAACAACAACGACAAAAACATCAACAACAATACAGGCTTACTAGCTGTACTGTATATGTACGCACGTATACATACACACGTCTGTATGTATGCTCGTACGTAAACGCAATATTTATGTGCATAAAAACACAGAGGAAAATATATTAACAGCCTTGACACACATTTTTGCATGTGTGTTATAATATTTTGCTTCTTCTTCATTTGTTTTTTTTTAGTCTCATGTATTTTTTAAACCCAACAAATTGAAATGTGCATGTAAAAAAAATAAAAAAAAAAAATTTCCTTTTTATGTAAAAGGGCAAATCTGAAAGTATTTAAAATCGATTTTTTGAGGCCAATTTATTTTATATTTTTAATTTTTAATTCATTAATGCAAGAAATAATTTCGGCTTCCATATAAGACAAAAGTTGTTAGCCTTTTTAGTCACGTGCAGCACTGAATATACGTCGTAATAGTTGATTTATAGAAAGTTTATTGGCTCTGGAATAGTTTTCATTTTTGAAAAACAGCGGATCTGTGCTCAAAATTTGTTAAAATATTTCTTCGCTTAAATTCTTCTTATAATTCTTCGCTCTAACCAGCGTCCTTCTCAGCTCAAAAATGGCATGTTGCCATCCATAACATTTACGTTTAAAATGGTGATATCAATAACACCAAAAATATTTGCAGTTTTTAAAGTTGATATGAAATCAACTTTATTTTTATTTGAATTGGAGTTTGATCAAATTGAGCTTTGCCTGAATGCTTTGGGGTATTGCAATTTAAGGCAAATAGAAGAGAAAATGGTCTCCACTTTGACACTGATAATAAATGATTGTTATTGAATCAAAGCTCGACACCTAAATATTGTGTGATGAAATTGAGGCACTGTGCCTCGTTTCTGTAACTGATGTAGGAAGTTCTCGCATCGAAGAAATTATCGTCACTCTGTGAAACACAGGATAGATTAGAATATATTGCTTATTACATTTATAGTTTTTTGGGTTTTTATAACAACTAATATATTATTCTATGGATCAACCTTTAATAAAGAGCATGATAAAGATATTTATTATGTTTTTCGATACGAGAAATTCTCACATCAATTAGAAAAACGAGGCACAGAAAACCTTAGCCATAGTTACTGAGCTGATCCATTGAATCAAGTCATGGACTCGATCCTTTACACAAATCATGAATATGGCTGATGACGATTGCTTGGGTGCTACAAATAGAAGCTGTTATCATATTCAGCTAGAAGAGCCAACAAGTGGTAATAAACAAGAAGACACACATGAGAATTAATGACGAAAGTGTAGCGCCTTTGGAAAACAGCTGTTATTCTCCGTTTTATATATTAAGTATTTGAAAAACGCGAATTGGCAGCTAAGCTTGAAAGTGTCCCTGGTTTAATATTTCTTGGTTATTAAATTTTAATTGATATCAAAATAATGGGTACAAGAAAGCGCCTCAATGATCAAACATTCGATCCTTTAATTATAACACATTTAGCAAGTAAACTCTGTTACTAAACGTTTTATAAGTTAAAAATAGACGTAGAAACATTGTAACACAATTAAGTTTTAATTTTATTGATAGAAAAACTTTACAAGACTTCGGTTGTCAGATTTTAGAAATCTTATGATCATTCTTAAGGCCAAGGAGGATACTGTTTCAAACCGTTACTATTTGCGTTGTAGAATAATATCTAAGCGTAAACAATAGATGTGAGCGGTGGTATTCTTTGGTATTTAAGAACTCCATATAATAAGATTTTACTGCAAGCGATTTAACAGAGTAAGGTAATTAGTGGATGAGGCCATGTGCAAACAGCACATGGTGTTCCATTCATTTTTAGCGTAACCATAAATGAGCTGCAGCTGTTTCAAAAGTATATTAATTGCCGTTGGAATTTGCCGAACGTATTTGTTCGATATTCGACACTTTATAACAATTGTGCATGCGTACCCTTTATATTATATTGCCTAGAGGACTCATAATGGACAGAATAACTTAAATTTATTTGCTACCAATCGATATTTCTAAAACGTGTCTAGTTGCAGATCAATTTTCTTTGTATAGTTTGAAGGATATATCTAAGTCTGCAGCGATAAAACGAGAGCAAATGTATCAATGAGAAATCATGTATATCTTGTAAAAGTTGTACTGCCTACACGAACATCAAAAAAATAGCAAAGCAAATAAATTCTTTTTTTTTAAATAAATTGCGTTTATCTTGTGAGCTCAACTGTTTGGTTATTTCGATAAATGTCAACGTTGTTAAAATAGAAAAGGAGTGGTATTTTTGGAAGATTAAGAATCTGCATTCTTAAATAATATTTAAATCGAATCTATAGCTAAATCTATAGAATGTATGTTTCTAAATTGGCTGCTACGAAATATGTTTGTATTTTAATATATTCGTATTATTTCCCTAATAACAATTTCTAATATTATAAAACAACTTGTACACTATCAACTATTAAAAGTAACACCTTTTTGAAACAACAAATTTTTAGTTTGCCATCGTAACAGTTTTTCAATATTTGCATGAGTATTAGTTAGTTGGCTAAAGTAGGCAGCAAAGATGCACAGCCTGGCGTTACTTTAGCCAAGCCGGAGTAGGGTAAAATGTGCAAAAGGTTGCTTTTTTCCATCTATAGCCTGGCTACTATATGGAACGGATATTTAAGCAAACATTATGTGTTAGTTAAAGTGAGAAGAAAAAAATTATTGAGAGAAACAGAGAAAACGTCGGGGTGAGCTAAAGATTTAATAGAAACACATGCACATTTTAAAACAAACAAGTGATGATGTAAAGCTTTTTTAATGGTTCGAAAATAAAACAAACACATTCACATATGAAATCGGCTTTTTTATACATATATAGATGAGAAAAAAAAGCAAAGTCGTATGTTAAAAATAATGCAAAACACGCATATAGGCACAGTGTATACACTCACACTAAAAAACACTTTATCATACACACACACACACTTCCATAGAAACGCTTACAATATTGTTACGTAGACAGGAGTTCTTTTTTGTTTTATTTTTCACGTTTGCTGAATTTATATAAACAAATGCTTAAAACGTTTACGTTTTTATGCACAATTTAAATCATGAAAAAGTGTATATTTTATAAAAAAAAAAAATATGTGAGCACGAGTAATATATAACTAAAAAGAGGAAAATAAAAACAAAACTAAAGGTTTAAATGAACAAAAGTATAAACGTAAAAATATATATAAAAAAAAGACCAGAATCAGAAATAAATTGAAATTGTGTTGAAAACGAAAGCGCCAGAGGTACACGAAATCCAGGGTTGCATTACACAACAACATACACATAAAATTATATTAAATAAAAATTACTAGTTCCAGAGTGAAAGGGTTGTGGAAAAGGAATCCAAGTCGCTATTTATAATTAATTGTACTTCTGTATTGAGCTTTTAAAAGAATAATAATAACCAAATATTTTTTTACCAACTTATAGTTGTGTATGCCTTCTAAAAAATTTTATAAGTGAATGCAGTTCTATGTACTCAACTCACTTAAGCTAAGCTTGAAACAGGACTTTGTATAGTAATAAAATTTGTCTTAACTCTCGCTATACTCACTAAATAATTTAGATTAATATACACTATATTTTTTATAGAGTGATACAACTTTGAGTAGGCATCATTAGGCTGATAGTTGCCTTTTGTTTAGTTTGCTTTGACATTTCATTATGGACATTCGATTCATATCAGAGCTACGAGTGCAAATTTTGGAAATTTTTAATCAAAATAATTGTTCTGTTCGTCAAACTTATCGTGCTCTTCGTAAATTCAAAATTTTATTTTCCGTTGAAATCCATTTTTTTGTTGAATGGGTATATAAATAAACATAATTGTTGCATTTGGAGAATCCGCAAATTTTTGTCACAAGGCCATTACATCCACAGAAAATGACTGTTTGGTGCGCTTTATGTGCTGGCGGAGTCATTGGCCCATATGTTTTGAAAAACGATGATGGTCAGAATGTTACTGGTTATGAAAATTAGTGTTCCAAGTTGCGCCTTGTACGCGCTATCTGGATGATATCATATTTTGTCAATAATGTCATAAAAATGTCTATCCAATAAAGACCGTTTTGTTGATATCAAAAATATATTACTAGGTCTTATTGTGACTTAAACTTGTATCACTCTATAAAAAACATTCTCTATAATAAAACTACTTAAACAAATTAACTATGATTTAAATAGAATTATTTCCAAATTAACCAAATGGTAGTTTAATTCAACATGACAGAATGAAGGCATGACCTAATTATTACAGGATTACGACGCTCCAGTTTGATCTGATATGTTTTAGTGCAGAATTGTGCTAATCGTTATAAATTTGTTTCAATGACAAAGGCATAGCACTGGTTACTGAATATTACCTAGAGCGATTGACACTATCATGTACTAAACAGCACATTACAGCACTCTTCTTTGTTGATAATGTAGCGAAAGTTTAGCAGCGGAGCAAAAATATTAAAGGTAGCTACAAAATATTATCCCCCTAGTTCTACATCCGGCGCCATGTACTTCATACGTAGGGGTCATACCTGGAATCCTTGTATGACCAATAAAAAAATAATAATAAAAACATTAATAAATCTAAATCTGTGATATCATCAATCCTACACTTCACTCTGTACATCATTGCATCTCCAGTACTTGTGATTAAATTTTGTGGTCCTGGCTGTGAAGTTTCATTTTCTTCCGTTGTAATGTACAGCATTGACTATGTGTTCGATCGTGAAAAGCCTTCGAATTATGCTGACATTCGTTCAGATAATGCAAGTCTTATTGATAAGACTTTTACTTCTCATAGAAATTCCATTCCTTATGATAAAGATTCGATTGACTCCTAATAAATATTAAATAGTCTCCTAAAAAGTTCCACCCCCACTTCATTACAACTCTAACCCCGCCATTTGTAGCTCCTGTGTAATGAAATTCGGTCGTTTAAACTACGATCCTTTAAAAACTTGTTTTTTATAAAAATATTATATGCAGGCCGACAAGAAGGCCAGAAGCAGAATATAGGTTGGGTTAGGTCGAAAAGATGGGCATGAGTCACTCCAATCCGCTCAAATATTACACTTAGGCCCCATAGGCTTGTTGTGCGCTCTATTGTAAGGAGTTCCCATTCTACCATAGTGAGCCTCCATTAGTAGCAGAATATAAGTTAAAATGTTTTATAGCCATCAACAAGATAAGACGAGCCGGCTGTTACTGGTTTGCTAGGCACCTCTTAATTATCTTATTGACTCGTTTATTATCTTTGCTCAGATTGCATTAGATACACACAAGAGGACTCTGGGGCTAACTAATGAAGGAAATCAAGACTCCATCAGATTATTATGGAAGTGTATTAGTATAAACTTCCGTAAACGTTTGATTCCACACGTTCTTAAAACATAAGTGTGGCTCAAAGTTGGCTTATGTAGTCGTGGAACTAATTTTTTAACCGAAAATTAATTATATATTTAGCAATCGTTTGATTGAAGAGAAATTTCACTCAATATAAAACACGTCCCTGGTTGTCGCTCAATGTCTTTCTGTAGCATAATTATATTTAAAACAAAAATTATATATTTCTTATATCGATGCCGAGAGAGTTTGTGTGTCTGGTAGTTTATCTTTAAATAGTTAAAAGGCTGGAAATATGTATATACTAAACAGTTTCAAATAACTACAATTTCTTTGCTTCTAATATATTGGTCATATCATTTTTGGCTCAATTATCTACAAGGTTTGCTGTGAAGTGGCTAGTTTGGTAGGTTGATTGGTTAGTTGGTGGCAGGAGTGTCTTAAGGGGTTATAAGCAACATATTTTGTAAACAAAAAACATAAAGAACCCAAAACGAAATCAGGGTAAAACAAAAAATTTTAATAGGGCACATTTTGTTATATTCATTATCATGGAGAGGGCACAACGAAACGGAATGAACCAGAACAGAGCACAACAACCGTAGATTTAAACGCAACATTAAAACGTTCATACAGTCGTGTGTAAATTAGATTTCAACATAAATATTTTTGTACATGTGTTACATGCATCTGTTTGTGTGTACACCAAGGACTTTTACGTACATATATTTGTAGGTCATATGTACACACTCACACACATGCATACAGACTCATGCATAGTTGGATGACACATGTGCACATGCATATGAGAATATATACATTCATTCGTACGTATTTTATGAAACAAACATACAAGTAAACATAAACTCCAACTAACAATCAACAACAGAATGCTTATGAGCAATTCTCATCCTGTATACGAGTATATGGCTGTTGTTGTTGCTGTTCAAACACAAGGTAAATATCATTTACTGTTTTTAATTAATTCCTACAGATACAGATAAGAAGCATGCTTCTTGGGGTGTGTGTGTACTGGTACATGCAAGAAGAACAAAAAAAAAAAAAAAAAAAGGAACGAAATGTAAAGCATGAAGAAAATACTTTGGGTATACAAGTTTTTATCTTATCCTTTATTTTGTTTTGGTTAAAACTGAGGAAAAATTAAATCAGGTCATTTTCGTGTACCCTTTTCTTACTTTATTCATTTGCAGTGCTACACTTTTTAAAAATACCGCAAAAAGAGCTTTAAAAATTAATTAAATGTTTTTATGAACATCTTTGTTTCTTTGTTTCGTATTTCGTTTCTGTTATCTTTAAGTTTTTAAGTCAATTTATGCTTTTCTTACCAGCTTCATCTGGCATTAGTTGAAATACATGATCTGGCGGTTGTGTTGCAGCCTTGACATTACGTGGCGGAGCCGGAACATCTTCTATTGAATTTGAATTTTTTATTATTTGACAAATAAAAATTCAAATTTCAATTTCAAACAGATATTTTTTAGGTTTTAGCGATATTTTTTCGAAGGTGATTCAATATGATTTTTATTTGATGGTGAACAAAGTTTGATATTAAGAAAAAAAAAATTAAAAAAAAACATGTTTATTTTGATACAATAAAAAACAGAAACCATAAAAGGAATATAAAGAAATAAACAAATTGAAAAGAGAAGATACAAATATACATATTGATTAAGTATATGTTAGGATCCGATTTCTTTTATTTTTGTTCTATTAGTATAAGTGAGGGGAAAGTAAGAGAGGAGCTCTAGTGAGGAGGTGCAATAGTTGATATATTCGGTTTTATTCTTGGATGTAAAATATGTGTAAACAGCTCTAAGATTTTATACAAATTAAAACAGTTGAAAGCTTCGAAGCATTTGTGTTTTAAGGCGCTCGCTTTTTATATAGTTAAGAAATTCGGTTATGATTTTAATATTAAATTAAAATATGTTTATTTTGTTAACAACTGTTTTGAGAAAAGAAGCTGTTGAAATATTGTATAATTTAAATTTTATAATTATTTTCGTTGCTTAAAAGTTGTACTTTTCGGCTTAAAAATTATGATCATTTACCTGTTTTAATCTCTTTAAGTGTCAGAGTATACTAAATCCTTCTTTTTCCTCATATAAAATAAGTTATTTCATATTCTAATTAACATTTCACGTTTTTATGAAACCATATAATTATTTTTAGAATTATATACAATTAAACTGTTTATTAATATGTTGTCATAAACATTATTATTGATGGTTGCACAAACAATCTCCAAGCTACAAATAATAGATCATGAAAGCTTCGGCATGATCACAAATTAAGTGTTTGATCAGCGTTCATTGTAACCAAAAACACGTTTTAGAGTTGTTTAGAACTTTATTCAGGTCAGCAGTCTTCTTTGGTAGAAGATATTTGTCAAGCGATACCGTTTTTCTAATAAACCACCGCTGAAAATATATCCTAATTTTATTTTATATATCTGGTTATATAGTAAGGCTATACAATTTATTAAAATTTTTAAGGTTTGGCTAATAGTCTAATTAATTTCCCTATCGCAAAATGAATAGCTTTTGCAAATAGTGTTATACTTTTGTTACAAAAGCATAAACAGTAGAGCGCTATAGTCCACAAGAGCGTGAAATGTTTGCTTCGATATTTCCAACCAATAATCGGAGGACTTTAAATTGAAAATAAACATGAGCACCTCGCCGCGGTTACGTTAATAAAAGAATTCCCGTGAGATGCACGCAGCGTTCACGCTGAAGCATGGGTTGAAAATACTTTTTTAGGAGGCCATCGGCAATACTATCACTTTTACTGGCGAGCACTATGGGCTCATGATAAGCGACTTTTATTGCCAGACTTGAATGAGCAGGAATTACTGAATATGTGGTTTCTATAAGACGTTGCTACCGTACACACGGCAGGAGCCACAAAGGATATCTATTGTGACATATTCATCGTGTACTCTACAGTTTTGGTGTGATCAACTAGATCGCACGATCTAACCACCCCACAAATATTTTTTTAGGGCTACTTGAAGTTGACAAGGTGATGAAAATTATAACCAGAAAGATTGCAGAGTTATGGGAAATTCGAAGTCACGAGCATAAATATGTATCAACACTGGCAGCAGCCACTTGGCTCGTATCATATTTTCCAATTAACGTAAAAAGTTTAACAGATCTAAATATAGATTCCTAAAATAATTTATTTTTCAAAGTTATTAAAAAAAAATTATTACTTTTGTGTCATCTTAATTTTTTAACACTAAAAAATCAATGAACAATCTGCTAAATTCTTCGTTTAAGTCTGGTTGTTCACAGCATGGTGGATTGGCTGCCTTCGATTACCGTTCCATTCAGTGTGTCTTTTTGATGCAATGAGAAATGACCATATGAAACTTGAAATTATTATTGTCTTCTCTTGTTAAACATTTACATGATTTACGCAATCTGTTTTAGTAGATTGTCCGTGCAACGTTATTGTTATTAACTTTTATAATAAACTTTTGTTCACCTCAACCTTATTAAAATAAAACCATATCCTCTTTTACCTTCTCCTCTTTCATTTCATGTTAATAGTGCGTATTATAGCGTTATTAGTAATTTATTGTACATTAAAAGGAGGATAGATTGATAGAGAGCAGAAGAGAAGAAGATGAACTGAATCTTAAAAGTCAAATTCAGTGAACTTACCCAGCGTTCGAACAGTCATCACTTTACTCATCATACCATCACCGAGCACATTACGACCAACGACCTGAAATTCATAGGTAGTACCCGATGCTAAGCCATTGATCGTCACTTGTGTACTACCCGAGGGAGTAACTGATATTGTTTGCCAATCATTAACACCAGCCTCACGATACCAAATTGTATAATCTTGTTTGTATTCAGATCCACCACTATAACCCGGCATCCATTGCAGAGTTATTGATGATTCCGTTGCTTTACCGGTGATGTTGTAGGGTGCATGCGGCTGCGTACCTTCAATAACAAGCTGAGTTTGGGACATTAGAGTGGCCACTTCATTAGAGACAACACATTGATAATAACCAAAATCTTCGCCTCGCAAATTTTCAATGGTTATATTTCCACCAGATATTTTAATACGATTACGTTGAGTATCCGACAGGCCACCACCATCCTGTCTTTGCCATTTAATGGTTGGTTTCTGTGTACCCTCCGCCTCGACGGCATCACAATGCATTTCAACACTATCGCCCACTTTACGCTGATACAGCGATTCAGGTTCAACGGTAAATGTTGGAGGCTTGCGTACCAATACCTCCATGGGACCAGATGATCCCTGTGTTCCCAATGCATTGTAGGGGGTACAAGTGTAGCGTCCCTGATGATCTTCATTGACGCGTGTAAACAGCAGAGAACCATTTGCCATAACTACAATATCTTTCATTTGATAAGGTTCTAATAGACGTTTGTCTTTGGTCCAGGTTACATACTGTAACTGAGGATTTGATTTTATATAGCACTGGACAACACCAGCTAAACGGAATGGTAGATATTGTACAGTTGGTGTAAAGGTCACTTTGGCAGGATCTGTAGGAAGATAGTAGTGGAAGTGTTAAATAAGTGAAACGTTTGAAATATTTCCTTAAGTTCTAGGCCAATTTTGTTATTCTCATATTTAAATAATTTATACTTTGCTGCTGATAAATAATTTTAATTTCTAGAAGAAACATCTGTAGCAACAAATAAGTTTTAAGTTATTTTCCAGCTTATAAATTTATATATATTTAGTTTTTTAAAGGATATGTTATTAAGGATACTGACAAATTGTATGTGGAATCATAAAATGAAATGTTCGTATTTAAACATGGAAGTAAATGACCAGATTAGCTTTTTGGAAACGTTAAAGACCTCATAACACTCAAAAATGTTTCCCTGTAGCACTCAAACGAGCTATCAAACAGTCTATTTTCGTGAGCTATTTTGTAAATATTCTTAATTCAAATAGTCATATAAATACTTACACTCAACGTTCAAATATGCCGAAGCACTCTGGGGATCACCAATACCATTCGTTACTTCGCACAAATACTGGCCCGAATCATCGGCACTGACAGGATTGATAATTAACGAGCCATCTTTGCGAATTGTAATGCGTGTCTCCAATGAGGCCACCTCTCTAACAGGTGACCCTTCACGAAACCATCGTACGGTGACATTGCCAGGCATAGCCTTCGCCTCACATGAGAATATCACCTTTTCGCCCTCTAGTTTAGTTGTGTTGGTAGGCGGCACCTAAAATTAATTTTTTTTTTAAATAAAACAATTTAATTGAATATTTTATCTTGTTTATTTGGGTTTGGGGGAAAACAAATTAAAGGAAAATTAATAAAAACTGAAAAAACAAATGAAAAGGGTTTCTAAGGAAACATGTAAATAAAATTAATGATAATTAAGGATACCATATAAACCAGGGACCATTGAAAGCTAATGAAAAATTAGGACAATAATGAGAATGATTATGCAGTGGAGTTGGGTAGAAAATGTAAGTTTTGCTTTTATTTATTAAAGGAAAATTTTATGTTGCATGTAATAAATTTGCTTTTATGAATACGATAATAGTAACATAAATTTTTATATGTTAACATTTTATTATATCATATTTCAACAACTTCTGTTTCACTTTCAATTTCTATTAATTTACTGGCTTTCCTCTTTCAAGGTACTGCACATAAATATTTATTTAACACGAGATATCTGGCCCCCTTATTCTTATATGTGTTGAACTACATGAAACTATTTCTTTTATACGTTTATATGCCGCAAACCCAAATGTAAAACAATCGATTTGTAGTGACTTTATTCAAAACATTATTAAATTTTTATAAGAAAACATATGAGTGTTTGATATTATATTATATTCTGTAATAAATAAGACGTGCATGTGCATGCTCATGTAATATGTTGCAACGATATAAACCGCGGATAGGGAACGATATCTGAAGCAGGATAAACTACATTTTTCTTTTTGTTAGAATTTTCTTTTCTTGAGATATTAAAAGCATTCAATATCTTTAGGTCTGTTTAAAATATAAACGAAATTTTCACATAACGCTGAATACGTGTATTTCATAAACGATTTATTTTTCTTAAATTGATACAGGCATCTCGGTTGTATATTTTAGTTTCAGCTATTTCTCTTGATTTGTGTTCTTATAAGAGTTATATAACTTGGAAGTGATTTGCGTGCCGTTTTAGTCTTGTAAAAAAATATTTTTTAAAGTTGTTAAAACTTTTCAAAGAGTGTCCGGAAAATTTGCATGACGACCTCCATTCAGAACACCGTTCCATATCAACAACCAATAAAAATATTAAGAAATAGAAAAGAAGTTTGTAATATTAAATTACTATTGAAAACTTTGCTGAGGACATGGGGTAATTTCCTCCTCCATAAATTTTGAGTTGATTTCTTTTCTAAAAAAAGTGCAAAATTTTTTACACTTTTTAGCAGAAAGTGGCAACATTCCGATATTTGAAATTAAGAAATCGATTAGAAATTAATCCAACATCACTTACAAAAAGTAATTTCTGTTTTAAAACTCTTCCAAACTGCCACTATTTATAAAAAAAAGTGAAAAATTTTACATGTTTTTCAGAAAAAAAAAACGCTATTAGATATAAAGCGTGGTGGCGATTAAATTTGTTCCATTTTTTTTTTAATTTTGAACAAGATACTGGCTTAAAATGGTACCGCTTTGATGTCTGTGTCGCTGTATTCCTTGCTAGTTTTTACTGCTTCTAATGTTGATTTCTTTTCTAGAAAAATATGCAACATTTCTCACACTTTTTAACAGAAAAAGGCAATATTTTGTCAATTGAAAGTAACGAATGGATTAGAAATTAGGTCAACATCCCTCACGAGAAATAATTTCTGTTTTACATAATATAATCTAATAGTATTTTTTTTTTTTTTTTTGAAAAAAAGTGAAAAAAATTTGTACATGTTTTTGGGAATTGTCGTTTTAACTCTTTAATTTTAATATATAACTTTTGGGAAAAAAGATCAGCACGAAAATAAAAATTATTAAGTGAAAAAATGTTGCATATTTTTCAGAAAAGAAACGGCCTTAAGATTAAAGACATTCTCGTGATATTTTAGGAGAATTAAGAGTTACCAAGAAATTAATAAATAAAATTATATAAAAATGTGTTACAATAAAGACACAAATTTTTTTAGGGCGACTAACTGAGAATTGTGAATAAATAATTACTTTTGAACAATCACAAAAGATCACTTTGTATTTTGAACAGATATCGATATTATAAATTGATGGATTAAAAGAAAGTTAGAGCTGCAATATTTTTAAATAGTGTGATTTGCAGCTTAGAAAAAAGTAAATAGCAGACCTGTTTCTTCAGTAGAATTGGCTTAAATAATAAAATATTCTTAAATAAAATTTCTTACAGAAAACAACAGAAAATTTTGTTGTCTGATATTTCTAATTGGGTTCTTCTAAATCACTAAACCTTTACATACATTTTTATAAATTTAAAATTTATTTTTAGTACAAAGTAAATTTTTCAGCAATAAATTTCATTTTTAAATGAGCAGTATCTGCATTGTGAGAAATTCGTGTTACTTCATCAAAATTTCTTTTCGAAAAATTCAGTTTTCTTTATGTCTTATCAAACTGGTTTTCTGAAATTACTTGTTGTTTATCAAACTTATTTAGCGAACTTGAATTTATGTTCAATTTTATTAAATGCTATTACATATTTATAAAGTCGAACATTAACAATATTTCTAAGCCATATTAATTATATATAAAACACTGTAAAACTATTTTGAATACAATTTAATTCTTCTATAGTTTGTTGACCCCTTTTTTAATAATAATATACACTAATATTTTTAATTTTAAGGTCTCTTTATTGTTATAAAATTATATATTCTTTTATCAATATTTCGTCGCTCGTGAGACTTCTTCAGGAAATTAATTTTTTATTCTATGTGAAAAAATGTTTTCCTAAAGAAGTCACACAATGGAGTGACGAAATATTTATAAAACAATTTATAATTTTATAACTAAGCCACCTATTGTGGTGACAAACACAATATACACATGAGCACTGATGATGAAAGTGTTGCGACTTTCGGAAACAGCTGTTCTGCTCTGCTGCGTAAGTTGAATAAAACTGATGTTGACTTTCCTGTGTGCCTGGGAATATTTATCATCATGTCTTTCTGAGATTTAAATTAAGTTCGAACAATTAGCCTATGAATCTGAATTCGATTTAAAACAGAACTTAAGCTTAAATATATTACTGTATATTATTTTTAATACAATTTAGATATTTATAAGTGTCAGCAAATTAATGGAATCCTAATATATTTTGCATTTCAACCAAGAGATCTATAATAAAGTTATTAAATTTCACTGTATGAGCACATACGAGTATTTCAAGTTTCTACGAATATATAAACCAGCCGTCCACTGGATGTCAATTCAGTACAATTGGACATTAAACTGATGTGTGTGTGCTCAATAGCTTCTCCTGTGATTTCTTGTTCCTAAAAATCAAATAACTTAAAATTTTCACTATCGATAAATGTAATTTAGTTTTGTGGTTAATTTAATTAATTTTGCCAGGTTTTGATGTTGCTTTTAAAATAACTTCCACAAGTCCATGTCCTTCTCGCTTGTAAGCATGTCAACACACTTTCTTTAATATATTTAATTGAATGATATTTTCATGAAAAATTGTTTACAATTTCGTTGAAAAACTTTTTGCTTTCTTATCTGTTGCCTGATATATGCACAACTAAAGGATGTGTGGATTTTATACAAAAAAATATATTAACACGCCATTTGTGTGATTTATTATATTTAAAGCTTTTCAGAGTGTTTTTATTAAATTTGCCACTAGTAAAAAAAAAACTGGGCAATTATTTCACTACTGGAAAAATTTAGCGTTTTATCGGAAATAAATAGAGCCTGAGTAAATTTGAAACTAAATACTTTATTAAGAGCCTTGATCAGAACGAGTAGACGAGGGCAGGAGAAAAGAAGCTACCGGAGGAAATAGCTGGTTTCGTTCGGTTGACTTCTACATATCGTCCATACCATTTCTAACTATCCAAAATGCATTCTCTTTAAGATTTATTAACTTCGTCCTTCATAGCGTATGATTAGGATCAAGTACAAGGGTAGGAAAAAACGAATAGTTTCTCCAACTCTAATAAAGTTATTTGAATATATATTCCAATTAGCAAAATTAAACTGTATTTTATAAAAGATTTTATAAATATCCTGCATGGTGGAGATGGTAACGATAATACATCGCCATGAAATTTAAGTTTTGGAAACTTGAAAGTTTTCGTATCACTTCCTTTAAAAAAAAATTAATAAACATAAAATAAATCACTATCACGTAAAATGAAAGAAATATTTTTAAGGATAAAATATAATTTCCTTTGCATGTCTCCTCGGTAACTTATCAATCAAATTGCATACTTTTAATATACATTTTTACCGTTAGTATTGCATGTTGTATGCACGTCTCAGCCATTAGAGGAGATGTTGCACAAATGTTGCTGTTACAGTAGTTGTTTGAAAATTTCATTAGATTGACGTGTGACAACATTATAAGTTTGACACTCTAAATTCATACACATGTACTGTTATGTTGATTTAATGCAACGCATGTGTGCATTTGTTTTTGCACACATGCACATAAATGTGTGTGTGCGTGTATGTATATATTTGAGAATGTGGTAACAGTATGATGCCCAACTGCATCTAAAAAAAGTAAAGCATACTTTGGGGAGGTAAGCGCACATGTATTGACGATGCAAGATTTTGTATTGGGGGCAGGAGGGGAAACATTTGAACTCTATACGGGTTGGGTTGATACGCAAAGTAAATATATATAAGAATGTGTCGTATAATTTGTGTGGTGTTTGTATGCGGGAGTTGTAAATTATTATTATTGTGAAAATTCAAGTTATTGCTGCTGCTCTTCTATAATTTTAAGTTATTTGTTGCAATCATTTTTTGCTTTAATTTTTTTAATGTAACAATCATTTGTTGTAGTTGGCATGTAAGCATTTCTTTTTTCTTTCATGAAGTTGGGTTTGGAAGAGAGTGTGCGGTGTGTGTTTAACTTTGAACGACATGACATTTTCAAAAAGCAAATCCTGTACTAGACAAGCTGTCATTCAAATGTCAAATATTAAATGACTGTTCTTATGGAACAACATCAGCAACAATAATCACAACAGCAAATATAATACATGCATAAGAGAATTTGCTCATTGCCGCTCCTCCCCCTCTCTAGCACACACTGCTGTCAACTAGGGAGTCGAGTGATTGCAGCTGAAGCGTGTATGGAAATAATAAATTTAATAACTGTGGCCATTTTATTATTTTTATTTAATCTACACAACTTTTTTTTTTAATGTTTTCTCCCTCCCTTGCGTGCATTTGGCTTTCGTTCTACTAAAACATATATAATATTTTGTTTTTAATTTAATCTCTTATTGGATCTTTGGTTATGTTTTCCTTTATCTGTTTTATGTTAAATAATTTGCCAATATGGTTGAATTCATTTTTAATCTTTTTGCTCCATGTTGGTAATGTTCAATGACAATATTTTTCACTTGTTTTCAGAAACATGCATTTTATTAAATAATCCACTATGAAAAGAAATATATTTGTGTATGTGTTTGTTGTATGCGTGTATAACGAAATATGAGCCAAATTTATGAAAATGTCATATTTTGAAAAATAAGATTTAAAAAAACCGTTGTGTTTTATGTTCAAATATTTTAATATGTATGGAAATATTGTCATAAATTGTATATCTAAAATATATATATATATATATATATATATATATATATTTTTTTTTTTTTTTTTTTCTCTTTTGTATGTGTGCACAAACTTATAAATGATTTATTATGTATAACGATAACAACTCTGCATGAAGTTTTTCGTTCTTTTTGTGTTATATTTTCATTGCTGGGAAATTAAAATATTGTGGCTTTGGGGGAGTTAAAATAATGACAAATATTTATAAAAAGTTTCAAATGTTAGCAAAACCATTTTTTAAAAGAAATTTTTATAAATGTACACGCATATGGGTGTATGTGTGGATGCCGTTTTTTCCAATAGATGTTTATAAAATAATTAAAAATGTATTATATTCAGCACATATAAAGACAATATGAATTGTGAAGTTTTTTAAATTTTTATTATATAGGAGAATGTACATGTATGTTCCATGCAAATTGATTTCTTTTCATGAGGTTTATTTTTTGAATATTCAATACTCAAATCAGTAATTTTTAATAAAACACAGTCTGTCAAGTGACTTTCTGGTCTACAGAAAATAGCCAAGTCTTAGGACGGAGTGGAGCTTATGACAGACTAGCATTGAAGTGGCAGGTCCTTTGCAATTATAGAAGAGAAATTATGATCGACCATTGTCAAACTTTAAATGCGTAAGACCCTCATCTTTCTTGGTATGAAGGTAGTGGTTGTGATATAACGTGCCTAGTGACTGGCGCTGTGGGATGAACCAAACATAATGTTACGGTGACCAAATTTACTACATGGTACCTCTTTTTTTTGTAACCGAGTTGTCAGTGAACCGCACTACGCATTACATTGATAATTCGTTCTTTGACCGAATGATTCCTATGGGAAATAAACTGCCTTCAAAGTTTCTTCCTGCTTCGCTTAATTGTAGGGGTCATCCCCTGAGTGCTTGTGTAAAACAAACAAATATTATATATTATATTATATATTATAACTTTTATATGTAAAATACCAAACAGCTCACGAGCTGATTTGCGTGCAGAGTTTAAGGCGACAATGGAAACCACAATACTGCGCAAGCGTTGCTTGTACCCTTACACTAGGATCAATTATTTTAGTTTTGGATTTTGAGGAGGGAACACAAGCGAGCTGAACAAAAGTTCTATCCCCGAATAACCCAACGGCTAAGAAAAGTCCTTGAAATGCAGTTTGATAAAAATACTTTTCTAATTAACAAATGCCAAAAGCAACAAATTCTTTTTATTGAATAAAAATAAAATCCCTGGCACTTACTAAGACCCCTATTAAAAAATACTCGTCTGTTAGGTGAAACTATTGCCTGTTGCAATGATCGGGGATTTGAAAATCGAGCTCGCACAATTTTTGTAAGTTTGAATCATATCAAGTTAGTTTTTGAAGACTTTCTATTAAACTTTTTTAAATTAAGACACTTCATTCAGTCTAGTTATCAGCAGAGATTCGCCTTAAAGTAAGCCAAAGGATATATGTTTCCATATCTGCATACATACTACCACGTACACATTTATATGTATTTGTATGTACTCGCACACAAAAACATACATTCGACATATTATTTGTGGTTAAATTGGTGTTTTGATGGCTTTTGTGGCCTTTTGTTGGCGTGAAATTCCGTTTTATATCGCTTCAAGTATTGTGGTGAGTATCACAAAACAGTACAAATAAAAAAGGGGGCGGGAAGCAACCAAAAATGTTTTAAAGTAATGAAATACCATTCAGCGTACAATCCCGTCATATATTCATTCCTTTAGTTAGTCTAAAAATAATGAAATAACAACAAATAAAGACACAAAGCCTCAGTTACGACATGAGATGGAAGCATAAAGAACTTAAATGCTGGAATGAATACACAGAGTTCGTTTTGCAGAGTCTTAAAGGGATTTAATGGTTGAAATGCTATTGAGATTATAAAGATTTTTGAAGTCGTATTACTAAAATTAAGTGACTTGATCTCAGATAGAATTATTGGTAAAAGCCTATTTTGTGTAAAATACATTCGTTTTATATTTTAAGGTTTCCGATCTTGTTCATTTTATATCATTGTAATTTTAAGAACTTATATCACATAAATATTAGTTTAATAAATACTTCATACACGGTGGGAAGAAAGTGTTATTGGATTAGAATGATTTAAAAATTATATGTATGTTCAAATAATATTTATTTAATTTTTTATGAAAGAAATTCTTTAATAATATTATCAAATACATTAAAAAAATTTCAGTTATATATTTCGAATTTTCAAGTTTTTTTTCGTCCTTCAAGCACTGCAAGAAACCTTTATGAAATTCCTCTACCGTCGGGAGATTTTCGACCTAAAATATTATTTAGAAAAAAACTTGCTGAAATGGGTCCCCCAACTCAAAAATTAATAAATTCCTTTAGCACTCTGCTGCCAATAGTCAGTAGCATCAGCAAGAACAGCTAGAACAACAACAATAACAACAATGCTAGCGTTTTTTAAACAAAATGTATTTTCAAACAATTTGATTGAAAATTTAATGGCATGAAATGTGTTTTGTTCGTTCGGAAAACAAAAATAACGAATACAAAATGAAACAAGAAATGAGAGAGAAATTGTTGGTTTGTTAATAAAAAACATGAATAAATTTTAAAAACGTTTTTTTTTTTTGAAAGCCAATATTTGGAAAATGAGAAAACAAATTTGATTTCTGAAGGTTTTGGGTTTCGTCATAATATTTGCGATGGTGTTTCTCTTGATTAAGGCTTCAAATGGGAAAATGATTTCGAAATAAATGAACATTTTTGAATCGCATGTTAAGATTTGAAAGTTTTTAGAAAGAAAAAAGAATTAGAGAATTGAGAGCAACACAAAAACGTTAGAAAAACTTACAGTTATAACAATTTTACTCTTAGCACTTGTTTTAATAAGTTTACGGCGTTGGTTGGTGTTGGTTTTGGTTTTCGGTTTAATAACGTTAGTAGTAGTAGTAATAGGAGCAGTTGTAGTAGCTGTTGTAGTGATGGTGGTTTGTATATTTTTAGCATTTCCGTTATCCGGCTGTCAGTTTATATTTTAAACATTAAAATTTAGTTTTTTTTTGGTATCAAATATGTTGGCATACAAGGGGATATAAATTAATACACATAAACAAATTTATATGTTTGCATTTGAACAGATAGTTATAGGTGAAGGTTTATTGGTTTTATTAGTAGAAAATTTATATTGTTGTTGTTTGTAGTTGTTGGTAATAATGGCAGTAGTAGTTGAAGTCGTAAAGAATTATAGTTGTTGCAGTTTTGTTTATTTTACGAACCGCCACACACAAATAAAAGCAATTGCATTTTATTACATTTTATTTTGTTGAAACGTAACCATTGTTGTGTTCAATTGTTGGTTTCAGTTGTTTAGATGGTTGGTTGTTTGTTTTAAAGGATTTTTATGTCAAGGTGTTGTTTGTTGGTTTTTTTAGCAGTTTTGCGAAATTTTAATTTGACAGTTTGTTTATTTTTATTATCAAATTAATTCAATTGGTTTTTGTATATTAAAAATTCAAGAAAAGTAAAAAAGAAATAGAAGAAAAAACATATAAGAATAATAGAATATAAGATTTAGAATATTTCATTAATAATAGGATGAAATGAAATTGTTATTTATATAATTTTCGTTTGAATTTATAAAATAAATTGATATTTTCAATAAATTTTGCTATTAACCTTTTCTTATCTTATTTGGATCTTACTGCAGAAACTGTTTTAGTGAAAGCAAATTTAATATTCTCAAAATTTATAACTCTCAATGTGAAATTAGTTTCAAAAGAATCTTAATGACTTTCAATACTAGAGGATATTTTGTTATACCTTTAAGTCTCTGTCTAGGCTTAGAGAATTTTCAAAATATATCCAAGCTTAATATACTATTTCTATGCTTAAGTTGTCAGTTAAATATACTGGTCTCAGTGTATCTACTCAGTGTATCTACAGAAAAATTTTGTCTGAAGGCTTCATTTTAAAATGGCGTAGTTGCTTATTGAGCCCTTTCGTAATTGGAACCATAATATGGAATGATTATGGTTATTTGTTTTTGTGCGTAAACACATGAAAATGTTATATATAAATGGAATTCCATATGAAAGTGTATATGTAAATAAGTAAAGTTTTAACACTCCTAACAATTCACTTATGTGCAAGTATATGTGGATGCCTTTCAACTCCCACATGTATACACATCCAAAATACCAGGACAACACAAAAGGACTATTTGCTTTTGATATTTCTATTTTAAAATGGATGTGTAAAACTTGTGTATTTTGCTTAACAGGATAATAAAGAAGAAAACTTATGCTTCTGCTTTTGTTTTGTTTTATTTTCTTAATTTTATGAATTTACAGCCAAGAATATAAAGACAACAACCGCATATACTGGATTTAGGAAGCAGGATAATACATATGCATGCATGAAAATATACATACATGAATACATACACACAAATATTTAGTTACACATAAAAGTGTGTGTAATGACAACAAAATGTTTAGTTGAGTAAAATAAGTTAACGTCTTTTTGTTGCTTTATTTGCTTGCGCCTGCATCTGTAGTTGTTGTCATAAATTGTTGAGCCATTATGCTTTATATTAGTGTCTTTTGAACGACTAAGTGTTTTCAAGCGAATAAGGCATCCATTGTTGTAGTTGTTTTCAGTTTCACAAGTATGTGTGTGCGTGTGTGTGTTGATGTTAATCTTACACTTAACTTAAAATTGAGAAAACATATGCTTCACAACTAATTCATAATCAAGAATATGACAACAGCAACAAGAAATGGTAACTTTCTTTTAAGAACTCTTAATTTATATAAATGGATAGATAAAGTTTCTATTTGAAAATAAAAAAGAATTCAGAAAATTTTCAAAAAGAAAAGTGTTGTATTTTTTTCTTGTTTAAAATATATTTAATTTATTTTATTTTCACAAAAAAAAACTTTTTTTAATAACATAAATTTCAGAGCTATTCTTGCTAAAAAGTTTTCGTTGAACTTAAAAACAAAACAGCACAGCAAGAGAATATTCAGAGACAATTTACCCTTTTAAAATATAATGCAATCAATTTGATCATGCAGCGTTCTATAAACTTTTTTAAAGTTTGCAAAAACAGTTGAACAAAAATAAGCAAGAAATTGGGTAAATATATAAACTTTGAATATACAATTCAATCTATATTTCGTTGTTCATCATATAAGTGCACTCACACAGAAATATATATATATATATATATATATATATATATATATATAGAATCGAGTGATATATTGCAGTTTTGCAAACAACAGCATGCAACTTGGTTTTGAATATGGTGCAAGACAATAATACGGTATTTAGGATATTTTCTTTTAGATGTTTAGGATTTGCTCAATGTAAGTCTCTTATAATCTTCTTAATGTTGTCATAAATAATTGGAAATCATTTGAAAACCCTACAAGTTAGGGCAAATCACTTTTCTATAAAAATCTCAAGATAGACATATTTTTATGAAAGTTTTTCCTAAACAGAAAAATTGTTTTTCAATTAAATTTTATCTATTTAGTAAATAAACATGCCAAATATGAAATGTTTTATTGAAGATTTTGCAATTATTTCGCTTATGAAAAAAAAATTATTATTTTATTTTAATTATTTCAGTTATGGCCGTTCGGGTGTATGGATACTTCCGTTTCCTTCAACATCTCTTACATAAATTTCATAATAAATAATATATTCATAAATGATTTTGTTTTTCCTAAATTTTCTGCTAAAACATAGTAGAAATTTGAATGATTTAATGACGATGAAATTAATGTCAGTACCTACAAAAACATTCAAAATAAAATCAGCTCTTCAGACTCTTCGCTTTATAACTTGGGCTCCTTAACTTTGGGTTTTCGGACGAATTCGTTTTGTTTCATATTGCGCATGAAATTTTCACCCCAACAGCTTATAAATAAATATTTAATGCTGTGCAAAACAAATGCCATCTATGGAGAGTATTCCAGACTGTGTTTACTGTGCTTGCGAGTTTCTATACAGTTTTTAGCTTTAATACGTTGCCATCATCAAAATTCACTTCACTTCCTTTAAATGCTTTTTTTCGTTCATATATTATTTTATATGTTTGATATATTATTATATGTATCTTATACATAAATTTATTTTCACACATACGCATGAATAAATATTAATGTGTGCATTTTATTTAAAGGCATACATATGGCCCCTTTCCCATATTTTTAGTGTTATAGAAAGAAAAATGATTTCAACTTAAAGGGATTTAAGCACAAGATATTTGATTTTTACTATATTTTCATAATCTTTCGGTTTTAGTTTTTGGCTTGTGAGATAAGTCCTCTCGATTTTATTCATATAAAATGCCAGTGTATATTATGTTTAAGGCAGATACGAGGATATTGGAAATATATATATATATATATATATATATATATACATATATATATATATATATATATATATATATATAAATCTAAATCAGGTGATTCATTCCCACTAACCACATAGAAGGGATTTGTTGTGAACGCAGCCTTTTATTGGATGACAAACTTTTTGAATTGATCAACGTTTGTATTTTTCTACGGTTCGTACTTACTAATAAACGTACAATATTTCTATGCAAACACTTAGAAAGTTTGATAATAAATATGACCTTCTCTGCTTACTTATATTTTAGTTTTAAGTATTAAGAAAATATATTAAATGATTTACTGGTAAACATGATGTCAAACAGAGAAAAACAATTTTATATACTTTCATATTTTGGCGTATTCAACTCCACTTAATTTGCATAATGTGCCATATTATATTAATTTCTAATCCTTTTTTCCGCCTTTCTCGGGTTTATTGCTAATTTGTGTACTAAATTATTAAATCTAATATTGTGTAGCAAAAATTTTATTATATTTAATATATTTAATGCACTAACTAGAATTTATTTATATGAATTTTACTGAAGCTTTACTAAGTCTTCAGTAGATTTAAGCCAAAGTTTTGCAACATTTTCAAACTCTCATCTTATACGAAGACTGTCATTAACCACTAAAGAATTTACAAATATAATATGAAATAGATTCATACTGTATAATAATTATTAGATGGTTTTATTTTGTATGAGTTTCAAAGCATTTTATGAGCGTATAAATGTGAATTTTTAACATCATTTGCGAATTCTCAAGCGGTTTGTTATAGTTTTTGCATAAATTGGTAAAGCCCCAACTAAATCCATATAGAATTTGCTTAACCCGCAAAAAATAAATTGTATTCCTAATAAAACTACGACACTAAGTCAAATAGCGAAGTTCATAAGCATTTAATGTATTATAAATATATTAAAACTTAAAAGACCGCTATCAGTTATGAGCTAAGCCACACTGAATGGATGCATTGCAATGATCCTTTTGCTACTAGTCGTTTAACAAGCACAAACTAAATTAAATATATATAAAAGAAATTTGAAAGAGACAATTGAAATCTAAAATTAATAAACATGATGCTTTAAATATTCCGCTGAACTTTGTTTTATATATTTATTTTTATATATAAACAATATCGTTCTCATACACATTTCGTGTAATTTTATTTCATTCCTAAGAGGTTTAATTAGTGAGTTTTATATATAACTTTGAACTACTTTCTAGTTGTTATTATCTCTAATTTACATATAAAATGTATGTTATGAAATTGTGCATGTGAGTTTTCAAAAGGGATAATTGCGTTTGCTAATAGACACCTAAAGGTTTAAATTATGCACATATTAAAATGATGATGGTGTGGAGTCACAATTTGTAGCATTTATAACGATTTATGATGTTAACAGAAATTTATTTCTGCAAGTTTAATTATATATTCGGTTAACTATTTAAAACCAGCTATTAAAATAAAATGTGCAGTTTCTGAAAGCAAAGGAGTTGTGAGCAACACTTTTCGCAAGACACATTTTACAAATGGCATACATAGCGATTGCTAAGCACGTATAACTTCTGGATGTGCAGGAGCTGATAATGCAATACTAGTATATGGCAAAAAAAAGTTATTAATACTTTTCGTAAATTTGTAAATAATATTTTAGCCAATAAAGAGGATATCATAAATTCACAGCCACTGCAAACATTTTACGCGTTCTTGCTGGAAATTATTAATTAAATTTATAGCATACCTCGGCAGATCTTAAAAGTTACTCGACCTTTTATTTTCTAAAGAAAAAAATTCCATTAAAGAAAGCCTGCGAAGACATTTGGAAAGTATTATTTTTTTAAGTCGATATAAATTCCAAAAGCGATCATTGTAATTTAGATAAGTTTATTATCAATCTAAATGCGAGAACTGTTATTCACATGATGATATTATATTCTATTATATATTAACTGTAAATTATAAAAGTTTCATTTGGTGATTATTTTAACGAACATTTATATTACTACATTAAATCGAATTTAGATTCATAGGCTAATTGTTCGAACTTAATTTAGATCTCAGAAAGACATGATGATAAATATTCTAATTAGCCTATGAATCTGAATTCGATTCAATATATAAAAGTTTCGATTGTAATTCAGACAGAAAATATATTATTAAATAAAATAACAAAAGAAAACAATTTAAAATATAGTACCAATTATCGTAGAGCAGGATTCTGTAGCAATAAATGTTGGATAATTGCTTTTATTCAATGTGTTGAATTTTAACTATTTCAAGTTTGAAATTGAATATATTGAATAAGTCGTTTTTATACTTATTACTTCCGAACTACAGCTGATAAATTCTGAATTACGATTCACTAATATGAATTACAATTGCCGCCTTCTTTACGCAAATTAACTTACATGAATAACAATTGACGCATTCCGAATAATAAATGGAGAAGTCATCTAATTTTATAGCTCTTATCAAATACTTTGGAATTGTAATTGACTTGATAGCTCTTATCTTGGCAATGTTTTAGTTAATAAACTTGTATTGCAGTTTGTGTCAAAGCGTTAATATTTAAATTTTATATATAAAATTTTTTTCACAGGTTGGTTTGAAACATGAAATTTTTTAATAGTGCAAAAGAATCTATATTTTCGAGGATTGTGTTGTTCAGTAAAATAAATTCAAAATGTGTACAAAATTGCTTTGTGAATAGACATCTTAATTATGGCTTAAATTTTAATTGGCGGAAAAAAAATTTGATATCTGGCTGGCCATGTTAAATTTTTTATATATCTAAAAAATTCAACTTAGTCCTGATAACATATTTCGTGCTTTGTGCATGCGTTTCTCAGTATTAAGGATATTGGCTGTATGTGTTTACGTGTTGAAAGTCTGTTTACATATTTTATACTTTGGAAAACTGTAGGACAAAGGACGAGTATGTGTTCCTTTGAATGAACGAAAGTCTGTGCGCTTATTTTATAAAAGCTGTCATTAAAGGTTAGAATATTCCAAGCTATTCTTACATGTCTTTAAATAATCTGCTTTAAAAAATACATCTGATTTTTTTCTCTTTTTTTCAGCAACAAAATGTGTGAAGGAAAAGCAGTGTGTAGGCCTTCCTTAGAATTAAGCCCTTTTAAAAACCAAACGTTTTTTCTGAGTCATATGTTTTCTTAGAACTCTCGTATGTATACAAACAAACATGCATAAATACGCAGATATACACGCATACAGCTTTAATCAAACCATCAGAACACAAATGATGTTTTCTGAAAAGCTTGAAATCCGATATTTAGCCCTTAAATACCTAAGACCGTCTACAGACGGTCAACAAAAGAAATAGATTTAAACAAAAAAGTCATGCTGTACGATGTTACCATCTGAAATATTAATATGATTCCTAAAATAATGGTACAAATTGAAACATGACTAATAAAGAAGATATAGGAAAGAAAATATATTTCTTATCAGAGTTTTTGAGCAGAAAAGGAAACAAGTTGCTTCTGATTTTTGTGAAACGTCAGGTATTTAAGAGTATATTAAGTATTTAAGTATATTAACTGATTTTTAAGTGTTTTTCGCAATCATCATGGCGTATACTGAATATTTAGAGTTCAGCTCCCTAAATAATATTCCGTATACGTCACCACTGCAGGTGACGCACAACTTTATTTTAATTATTATGAAAAAAAAACCTTCAAATGAATCAATAAATCGTGCATTTAGTTTCTAAATAAACTATATTAGCCTTTTATTAAAGCTTAATATTTCACTAGAGATTTAAAATTCCCATTGAATTTTGTCATGTATGAAAAACGATTAAATTTAGATGAACTCTAATATAAAGTATTTACTGAAACTAAAATCATATTAAATAAAAAGAAATTGATGTTAATAAATTTTATTTTTTTTGTTTTTGTTAAATAGAGGGCGGACAACCAAAACTATGGAATTAAGAAAGGATTTATTTTAATTTAAACAATATTAAAGGCAAATTGTTTGCTTTTAATACAATTATATATATTTTTAACTGCATTGCCAATTTTATACTTTGAAATAAATCAATTTAAATATCCATCTAACAATTATGAAATGTTTTGTTTTTAAAGTATTAATTTGGCAAAAGTTAATTGCATATACATTTTTAAATTAAAATTTATTCAGTATATTTTCCAAATATTTTAATATTAATTAAAAGAGGATCACAAAAACATATTGTATTGTTAGCAAAATTATATGCTTTGGCAGCGTATTTTGTTTAGCCAAACAGAGTTTAATAAAACAAAGTTAAAATACAGATATATATTTTTAGTATTGTTTTTAGTTTTGGATTAGTTTGGTTGGAATGAATAGGGATGTTAGTCATGTTAAATAAAATTTTACCATGATTACAGCGCCGCCCGCTATTATAACACGGGCCGTATGGGAGACTTGTCCCTCACCATTACGTGCAATGCAAGTATATTCTCCGATATCCTCGTGCCGTATTGTAGAGATCCGTAATTCGGTGCCATCATTAAAGATGCCAACTGTAGGCGAAGGATCAACGGGATTAGCATCTTTGTACCATAGAATTTCGGGTGTGGGAGTGCCATCAGCTTGGCAATTTAATATAATAGAATCACCTGAAAAATATATATATAAAGTAGATAACACATTTAATAATCATATAATTTATTACAATAAATTGTTTTTATTGTGTTTATTAAAGTGCTGTTCACTTGTATTCAGTTAATATCTTTCGAAATGCGCAGTATCTGAATTAATCTTATGATAACTAAACCCTTGGCAGGCTCTATCGAGCTCTAGAAAATTCCTTTCATTTGAAATATCCATACATTAATATAAAGCTATTATTATTTTCATATTAAACATATATATTATTAATACGTGCAAATAATTCCTAAACTATTTCCAATATGTGATATTTACAACTGTTATCGCTGATATTATATATTCAGTTTTATTTGTTATTAAATATAATAAAATAAAAACTCCTTCATCACATTTCTAGATAACCCTCTCCTTGTTTTTAGTAAATTCGAATACATTTATTTTCTTTGTTAAATTTATCACTAAATGAAAAGTTATATTCGCCCTTAAACTATTATACCAGACGTTCTAAATAATTTTCCGTTTGCCTATAGAAAAAAACGAGAAAGTAACTTTTCCATACAAACATCATGCTAAAAATTTTATATTTTTTTCAGTTTATATCTATTTCTGTTTTAAGCTTTTGTTATAAAGTATTTCTACAGACCAGGAGCCTTTAGGAATTTTACGTTTGTTTTACTTTCTATTGTTCTGCATGCTTTTTTTTACATTTAATGTAGCTTTACAATTGCCAATTTAATGTGGATTCTGTTATTAGTAGCAGAAGACAGTGCACTAGACGTACTGAATATATTTTTGGGAGCATGCAAAGCTTATTAAATACAAGGACGAAGGCTAGTTCTAACGCTTTTTATTACATGATTATGTTGAGCGACCAGTCTATGCCTTCTTGGAAGAAATAAGTCGACATCATTAACATTAATTAAAATTTATAAAATATTCATGTCTAAGTGCACAGTCGAAAACAGAATAATTGTTACTGCACGGCTGCTTTGACTGTTTCATCACCTTCTTAGTAAAAAGAAAACTAAAAAAACTCAGTCAATATCAACACAGTTTATAAATAAAATTATTAATTTGAGTTCTTGGCTAAATTATTCGCAGTCCGTATTTGTTTTATATAACAAACGGTGGCTGCATATCCCAAAATTTTAGAACCTTTTACAAAGCTCAGTCCATAAAGGGATTTTATTATTATTATTATTCTTTTTGCAAAAATTTTGAGTTGCAGTTATTAAATATAATAATTCCTTAATATGACACATAAAGAAATTTAAAATTACTGGAACAAAAATTTTTCATATAGAAACGGTTATGGTTTTATAAATAATTGAACTAAAACTGTTTATGCCGAGTTACGACTAGTTTGGTTTTAGGGTGCGATACGTATATGATAAGGAAGTTGCTCGGTTTATTTTTAAGTTTTATAACTTTTAGCTTTCATTTCTTTTATATAATATTTAGCCGCAATTAACTTCAATAATTTCAACATTGTCTGCCTTCTCAAGCGTTTTTGTTTGTTACGTTTTTCTGTGTAATCTCGTCACATGATATTCTAAATAATTAATTTTAAACAATAACATTTTTTATTTTTTTCTTACTTCTTTTGTTTCTATGTTGAGATTTAATATCCTTTATTTATTTATTTTTTTAATGTTTTACTTATAAATTGGCTTTGTTTCTTTTATATATTTTAGCTTTTATTTTTAGGATGTCTGCTCTTTCTATTGAAACGTCAAGCTGTTGTCTATTCAAATTGCCTTTTGGCCATTTATTTTTGGGAAGTATGAAACAGGAAGAAAAGGTTTTTAAAGAAGCATTTAAACAGTTTGACACAACCATAAAAAGGAAACCCGCAGAATATACAAAGTTGTGTAAGCAAAAGACATTTTTTATTTAATGAAAAATAGAGAGATTATTTATTTATTGCCAATCCTACAAATAATTAGAATAAACTTATTTATTTATTATTATTACTTTTTTTTGTTTTACAAAAAGGTAAATCATTTTCCTTAAAACCCACTTGTAAGAGAACGATTCTTATATGATATAATTTCAGTTCGATTTTGAAATCTTTGATATTTCTGATTAAGTCATTATAGTGTTTTTAAACTTAGAAGAGTGCGAAATATTTGATAAATATAGTGGCTAATTCAAAAACAGTAATTTTTTGCAAATCGAAATTTCTTTACAAATAAGCCGCCGCAAATGTTTTTAGTCTATATAATAGACTTGTCTAATGTGCTGTCAACATTGTCATTTATTGCACATAGACCCTAAAAATAATAGTCTTCAATGGTTTTAAATTAATGTCTTACCATATACCTACAGATATTTCCGCACGATTCTCTTTTACCTTTTTATGGCAGTTTATAAACATACCAGGCCACTTAAATTTGTATGCCACACTACAAAAAGCTTTATTTATTCCAACTTTACGACTTTCTTTACCTGCATTAACAAGCAGGTAAACATTTCGATATTTTAAGATACTGCCTCTACATGTTTGATTAGGTCTAATTAATAATTCAATGCTGGAAAAATATTTTTACCTCTTGTTACTTGTGTTTTAAACAAAAATATTTGGGAAATTCCTTAAGGGCGCATATAATAATGAATAATTTACTTTAACAACGCTTGTATAAAGTTGTAGGGTACACCGTATGGACTCCTTTGAGCGAACTCAATTTCCTTGCCATTTATCCTGTTCATAAAATTACGTTTTCAATCTGCTTACAACAGCAGACACACACTCAAATACTCTTGAAAGGTGTCTTTTGATAATTTCCTTATTTTGATGTTTTGTGCTCTATTCTTAAGTGTTTCTTTTTGTCATCCTTGAACTTTTTTCTCTTACTATTATCAATGTACACTTACACACACGCGTGTACATATATTTTTTATGATTACTTTTCATATAAATGGTTGGTTATAAATTTTTGTTTTTAAATCTTGATAAATGTAGCAGAAATGTTTTAAAAATTTTTTTATTTTTATACTCGAACTATTATTAAAAACTGAAATCATATATATTAACGCATTACACACATACATTTCACTTCATATCTTCGTCATTGTAGTTTCACTCTGAGGAATAGCGATGCCTTTTAGAAGGCCTATATAGTCCTTTTTTGGAGACAAATTTTGCATTTCTCATTACACGCTTATCTTTTCAAAAAATGTCATTGCGATATTAGGGCTTCAGATCTCTGATTTTATATATGTTTCTGTCTTTCAGAAAGCCTTCCATGGAATAGCTGTCAAATGGCCTTAGAATAGAAATTAAGAGGTTCTAATAAAACCTCCCAGCATTTTAAGTGCAAGTGTTTAGAAAGGCATGCAGATTTGTTCGCATTGAAAACAGCGCTGTTGCAACTCAAAGAACTGAAGCATTTTCACAGACCCCGTTTCGAATGGGTTTGATTCCATTTTGCCATTCCGCAAGAATTTCTTTGGTGCTTTATACCCCGATCGGTTTTATCTATCCTGAAAAATTATTTAAGGAGTTCTAATTTAAGCAGTTAATATTTTCACAATATTATCGATTCGCCACAAACATTATAATTACTTAGCAAAATAAAACCCAGCACAATATGATTTTAAGGCAATTCCAAGTCTGCTGTAAATATTTTATTGTTAATGATTTTTAACAATTCAACAAAATAGCATTAATTAAATACTTATTTACTATCGAGTGAATAAAAAAACGCTTGCATAAACAAGAAATGATACCCTGCATCCCAAGTCCATTCCAACAATTTTTTAATTAAAAAAACCCTGTTTTGTTTTAGGAAATTATATAAATTTCCTAATTTACGTTCTGGATTTTCGTCTCAAATAAACATATTCAAAACAAATTTTCTTACTAATAAAAAATAGTGTCAAATATTTACCTGCTGAACAATATTTACAATGAACAATTCCGTTCATCATATTCGTAATGATTTCATTCCGAAAAAATTTGTCGGTTTTCCGTTTCTGAAGAGTCAAACTACGAAATGAAATTCGTTTACAGGTGCAATTTTACTCTGTGACTTGACAGAATATTTTTTAATTTGCAGTTCTTTTCTGCAGTTTAGTTTGTGTGACAACATTTGATTTTGTTGGCTTATGGTTCGAAACAAAGTAAACGCAACATTTAAGTCCTTTTTTGCTTCTTTGGAATAAAAATAAATTTAGAATGTACTTCCTGCCTAATTTAAGGAAAAGCTGGGCCTTTCTATAATTATAGAATGTTCTTCATATCTTTTACGCCGAAGAAGCGATATCTTCTCTAAGGAACTGCCCAAAAGTCAGCAAATAATATTAACCGAAACAACAAATAGATAACTTAGGAGGCCTTTAGTAAGGCCTGCAGTAATAAATTCTCTTGAGTATTCTCATAACGCAGTGTCTTATTAAATAATATCTACATTTGCTCAAATATATTTATTAAAAACACAAGATGAAGTTATTATATTTAGGAAAATGAAAGGTGTTATAGTGGTAATTTTTCACACAACAGTAGGAGTAAGAAATAATAGCAAGGACATGTGCGAAGGATGTGCAGGGTTTAAATACAGGGTGAATAAATAACGCTGCAGATTTTCTTTAACAAAATTTATGGAAATGATTTATGTATTTTAATACACATGATCTATTTGTGAAACACAATATCCAATAAGTGCTTCCATTATAACATGCTTTTCACAACAAAAGATATCATTATAACCCTCGAAGTATATTTCCTCCTTAACTCAAAGGTGAGATAAGATTTTTGCGTCATTAGAAAAAAAACTGTGAACAGAAAACAGATAACGTTTTTAAACCATAACAATAACGCTTTTAGGTAAAAATAATAATAAGACTTTGTACAACAGACTTAAATATCCTGGGGTTGAGCAACAATTGATGTTTTTATAAATTTGAAGTTTGCAATACATCGCTTTTTTGCGTTTTAAGTTCTGATGATTAAATGTTTACCCTGTATAATATTTTGAAAATTTTTCTTTACTCTATTCTTGGGATTTCATGCACTTTCTTTATTAATATAATAAAATGTTTTCACTGTCAGTTTGTATGTCTGCATTAAATAGGAGTATATTTATCAAGAGCAGAGGAAGGCGTTTGATTTAAAAAATATCTAGGAAATTTATAATATTTCGTAAGCATTTCGATTAACTTCCTGCACATATTGGATCAAGTATTAATATATTGTGTCACATATGATATTATGAACAATCAGATTTATTATAGGAAAAAAAGTTAAACGAAATCTGTTTTACGTGTCCATACAAGTCACATTTTGAATTAACATGTTTAATTTACTAAAATAGTTTGCTTCTATATTTGCAAATTCCAATAGATTTTGTTTATGGTCTTCGGATTTTCAACGATTTTGCTTAATACTAATAATTCTGAAATCTCTGTTGTTTCAATAAAATAAGTCAAATTTAGAGACTTGATATGGAAAAAAAAAAGTGCGGGGAATATCTTCACACATTTTTCTTTGCAAAAAAAGTAGTTTGTGACAATACTTTTATTAAAAAATACGTCAGCATATCACGAAAATAAAAGTTAAAGAGTCAGAAAAAGATATAAAGATATATATTTTATTTCTCACAAACTGTTTAAGAACTTCCAATATTTATGTGTAAATCATTGTAATAATTCAAGTGTTTAATAGGAATTTCATACGTAAGAAAAAAAAATAAAAAAAAAGGAAAAGTGATCAGTGAGTTCTTGTTAAGGCTTCCATATTTGTTTTTCATTTTTTATCTATTAAAGTGGAAGTTTGGAATAATATCTTTAAATATTCTGAGAAATGTTATATAAAGGGGCCCTGATGATGTGCATTAGCGCCTTAGAACCAGTGAAATGTGCATAGGAACTACCTAAAAACCCCTATTTTGATCACTTTGAATTTTATATAAAATTTTGAGAAAGAAGACTTAGCACGAAAATAAAATTTAAAGAGATTGAATAATTCTTTTTGACTCATTTTAATTAATATCAATTTTTTAACCATTAAATATTACAATCCCGCTGTGAATATTTGAAGTGGTCAAAGAAATTTATCGTATAAAATTCAAACCAAAAAAGTTTGATTTAGGTATGATGGAACAAAAAATTCAGAAAAATGGGACATGAAGAAAATAATTAAACGGTAACACAGGTATTAAAACAAAAACGTGTTAACATCAGGTTGATACAGTTCTCGGATTCTTTTTCACAATAAAATTTGTGTAAATAGAAAACTGTTATCACATTCAACTAAGCCACCTAAGCAGTGGTGATAAACACAATATACACATGAGCACTGAAGATGAAAGTGTTGCGACTTTCGAAAACAGCTGTTCCGCTCTGCTGTGTAAGTTAAATAAAACTGATGTTGACTTTCCTTTGTGCCTTGGAATATTTATCATCATGCCTGTCTGAGATTTAAATTAAGTTCGAACAATTAGCCTATGAATCTTAATTCGATTTATCGTTTTAAGTTTTTTAAAGATGTGACATTTTCAAAGCACTTTTGATTGGACTGGCATTCTCTGACATGACTGATAGTTTCCTGAATATAATTATTAAAAGCTATTTTGCTAATTTCGGCTGTAGGTTAGAATTAGTATCCATACATATTCATTAACTTTTGAAATTATTTTGATAGTGTAGATAATTCCAGTTAAATAGTTTTTGTGTTTTTTGGACGCTTAAACCAGTCTTCTCTCGTACTAAAACCACCCAAAATATAACAGATTTCAGTTTTCCATGTGTCAGTATGTGAGTAAATTAATGTTCCGCATAGCGGTAGTATTTTTTTTGCTACTTACCTAAATTAACATAAATAATATCATCTGGTGTTACGCTAAAACGAGGCGGTGCATGTACATCTAAATGGAACCATGTACCGTTCTTGTGTTGCTTGGGATCACGATTTAAAAATACAACTTTACACTCGTACCATCCCTGATCCGATTCTTTGATATTCGTCAGATTAAGTGATGCCGAACCAAATGGTGAGTCCGGTGACACACGCGATACACGTCCCTTGTAACCGTCTTCGATGTGTTCTGGATAGCTTTCATACCAAATATATATCGGCAGATCCGAGCCCTGTTTATCGTATATACACACACATACATACAAATTGTTTAAAATTGAAAAATATAAAAGTTTATACAAATTAATGAGACTCAGTTCCGTTTTTGGTTAGATGATGTATTTCTAAAATAAAGTTTTGCTGCTTTTTTTTGATATTTATTACGAGTATATAATAAAATTAAAATTTATATTTATATTTATTACTGTATAATTTGCTGTTATTTGCATATTCGTTTTATAATTGCAACAAAAGCTATGGTTTGTTTATTTTAAAATTCTAAATTTAAACCAAAGGTAAGTAAATAAATATAAATTAAAATTGCAATTTCTTTTTTTCTATGATATATATATATATATGTAAATGTTTTTATGTACGAGTATGTGTACATGGAATGCAATACAAATTTTATGCTGACTATTTGTTTATTAATTTTTTTTTATTTTACTTTTATTTTGTTTATGATTTTTTATTTTCCGCAAAAAGAAAGTAAAAAGTTGTCAATGCATGTTTGTATAAAGTTTTATTTAAATCTATTTGTATCCTTTTTCAAACGTAAAAGTTTGCAAATACAAGCAAAAAAATAGAGTGATTTTTTACTTGTTTGGTTTATAGTTGCAAGTAGAAAACAAATATTTCTTGCATTCAATAATTATATTTTCAGTTTTTCAAGTGAGATAAGCGTGAGTTGGTAACTGATTCTTTGTATATAATGGCTTTAAATCAAAACACAAATTTAAGGCGGTCACTTAAATATCTTTAGGTTTCATTAATTGCCAATATTTTAAGTGCAATACTGCCTGTCGTTTTATTGCAAGTGAAAGATATAAATATTCTCTTCAAAACCCTCTGCAACATTTTCCTTTCAAAATCCACTGAAATATATATAACATTTCCCTCTTTCATTTTACATATCTAGTGGACTGTTATGCAAGAATGTTTTTCCTGGCTGAACTCCATTCTCACTGTGACCACAAGCCAGAAAATAATATATATTTACATAAATTTTGCTCTGAACACTTTTACTATCTGCAAATATTTATAAGGAGCACAACAAGGATCTGATTAAAATGAATCCAAGGACCCCAGCAGTATTATTAAGTCCAAACAATAAAAAAATCACTCTATAGACAATAAGTTAGTAAAAATAGCACAAAATATATACAAAAAAACTTATTTACTTTTTGTTAGCAATATAATACATTCTTTATTTGCAATAATCAAATATGCGATTAAAATGAATTTAAAAAACAGAAAAATATTGCACTGCAAATATAAATTATTAATTTAATAAAATATTCATGTTCCAGGTTTGGTTGCAATATTTTTACTTTTGAAATTGTTTTAAATAATTACTCATATTAATGAAATTAATAAATAAAACATGCAAGTACTCTTGTTCAGCGTTTTAATTACAAAACAAACAAAATATATAATTAAAAGTTTAAATGTTTGCAAATTGTTTCATTATTTCATTTACGAGTGTTAATGCTTTTTTAAAACTATAAACATTTCTCTTCGCCGCTTGTGAAACGATTGTTCGTTGTATTTATAGGGATAGTGGAAAAATTTTAGAGCGCTATATACTGATCAAATCGGACAATACGCCCTTTTTCATAGAACAAAACGACATGAAGTTATAATTGAGCAAAAACTTTTTGTTAGCAGATTCAACGAAAGTCACAAATTTTGGTTACGAGACATTGTTGGCACGCCCATCAACATTATCCTTTTCATACGCATTAGCAGAAAGCTTTACGTTGGCAGATTTCTAACTACTGGCTTATTTCTAGAGTATAAAAATTTCATCACTTTTTCCCCAAAGTCAAGCGGTATTGTATACTTGTACATCAACACCCTGATGTAAATAGTAATTAAAATGTTATGAAAGTATGTGTCTGTGTACACTTTCTGTTAATGGCATTTTCATTTACTTTTCATTATAATAATTTATTAATTTACACAAAATTGCATACACATAAACCCCCGAGAGTATGTCGACACAAACTCTTTATTATTAACCAAAAAAGAATATTAATAAATACAAATTAAATTATGTATTACCAGACTGCTTTTGCGTCTTTGAGCTTTAATAACAAGGTTTTATTCATTTTGCTTTACTTGCTATCACACACAAAAACATGTCCACATATCGTGAGCTCACATGAAAAAATTGTCTTATGAAAAATATTATTATATTGTAGAGCTTCTACCATGAAAAAGGGAGATGTACTAAATTTAAATAATTATTTTGAATACATTCAGCAGCATTATTAATGGCGTAAATTGCCGGTTTGAGGTTGCGGAATTTCGGCAGGTTTTTCTCTTTTTTTTGTTTTTTGTTTTTTATTCATCGACATGTGCTTTTAATTATCAAATATATCCATAAAAGTCCTTGAGATAATTTTTCAGTGAGTGGGTTGTCAATTGAGTTTTAATATTATGGTATTATGTATTTTATAAATATGTAAACTTCTATTCAAATTAGAAAGCAATTGCTTTACAGGTTATTTATGTTTGCAATGAAAATGATGAAGCTAAAAAATTTGAAAGTTCTATAAAAGGAAAAATTATTAGCAACCGATTTTTATTTAACAATTTAAAATGGAAAATGGCCACGCAAAGAAACTTGCTACACTTCCCTCCATAATTAATTTGGTATTTTTATATTAAATTTGGAAACAAAACTAAAATATGTAAGTGTTAGGAAACATTTCCCAAGAGATTAATACAATAACAAATAAAATAAAATTTATTTGGAGTAAATTTTTTTCATATCGTTTGTCAAGTTTTTTCTAAATAAAACCACACAACACTCAAGCCAATAAAAATCGATAGTAGTTAGTTAAACTAATTCATATTGTATCTACGAATTGCATAAAACATTTCACTAACATTCAGTAATTTGTCTCAAATATTGACAACCAATAACAATCAACGATTCGTAATAAAACAAAAAAACAATCAATTTATGGCTCTACTGCACAAAGACCGTTACTACAAGTGCACTGCAAAACTAATAAAGAAACTAACAATAATTTGTTTCATAACAAAGAACAAGCGAGCATTAGGGCCAACCTAAAGAAGATATTCCAAATCGAGGTTTAACCCTAAATATTATGGAAATAGAAAGTCCGTTCTAAAACTATTTTGGCTTTTTTGGGGGAGATTTTAAGAAAAAGTTTACATTAGGATATTTCTACATATTTCATTAAATATTTTGCTTTATGTAAACATTAAAACTTATTTATTAATTCACTCGAATTCGAATCGACTCTTAATATTTAGTATTCGATTTTTGACTTTAGTACAATAACAGAATTACATTCTAATAAAGGGTGCTTTTTATAGTGTGATACAAGTTTAAATCATAATAAAATATAGTAACACATTTTTGATATCAATGAAGCAGTCTTTGTTGAATAGAAAATTTTATAACATTAATGTTTATATATGATTTCGGCCATGTGGCCGCCACGGCTGGCGCGTACAAGGCGCAATCTGGAACACCAGTTTTCACAAACTTTTCGCAGCATTTGCGGCCAATAACTGTTCGAATATTGACTTCCAGGTGTTCAATTGCTTGTGGTGTGTCGACGTACAAAAATGACTTTACATAACTCCAAAGAAAATAATCCAATGGGGTTAAATCACACGATCTTGGAGGCCAATTAATTGCGTCATTTCGTGAAATAATTTTTTCGTCAAAAGTGGCCTTGAATAAATAAATTGTAGCGCCCGCTGTGTGGCATGTGGCTGCGTCCTGTTGGAACCACAAATCAACAAGATTAATGCCAGCTAATTTAGGTACGAAAACACTTCGAATAATTTTCTTATACCGTTCACCATTGACAGTAAAATTCTGACCATCATCGTTTTTGAAGACATGTAGGCCAATGACTCCGCCAGCCCATAAAGCGCACCAAAGAGTAATTTTCTGTGGATGTAATGGTGTTGCGACAGAAGCTTGGGGATTCTGCTGCCTCCAGAGGTGACAAGTCTGTTTATTTACATACCCATTTAACTAAAAATGAGCTTCATCGGAAAATAAAATTTTGAATGGACGAAGTACATGATAAGTTTGACGAACAGAACCATTATTTTGATTAAAAATTTCCACAATTTGCACGCGTTGCTCTGGTGTTAGTCGATCCATAATGAAATGTCAAAGCAAACTAAACAAAAAGCATTTATCAGCTGTTAAATGAGTGCTCAGATAAAGCAGTAATGCCAACTCAAAGTTGGCTCTATAAAAAACACCCTATACAATTTCAATAATACAATAGCAACGAAAATTGTACTTTGTTTATATGGAAGAAAAACATTAAAATATCCTCGACACTTTTAGATAATTTTGTCGAAATAGTTCATTCCCTTTCAGTTTACAATATTCTAGTTTCTTTTTCTTGTAGACCGAATTTCAGATTGTACATTTTCATAACTATTTTTTCCTCAAAATAGTGGTCCAGTCTAATGTGTATGTTTTGATAAATGGAAAAATTTTTATTTACATTAACAAGCATTTCGTTTCTGTATGAATATTAAAAATGTGTATATTTTAACATTCAGAAAGAAAACAACAAAAATAGAAACATGGAAAGGAATTGTGTTGATTTGACATGTTTTATTTGTACTTTTGGGAACACATTTTTGTAAATGGTTTTATTCATGTTATTTTTAGTGCTGACTCAGAATTAGCAAAATACTGAAGCAGGTCAGCCTCGCATAACAGACCGGGGACAAAGTGACGGTTACAAATTTGAAACATAGCATGCTCTGAAGATTTTTACACAATTTGAGACAAAAATGTTTATTATAAAACACTAAATACCCATAATTAAGATTTTAGAAAAAAAAGTGTAAAATATATAAGTTTTAACAAAACTTATAGATAAAGGAAATAGTTTAAAATCTAAATCAAGAGATGGAAAATTACATATTGAAATAAAAAGTATTTGATAAACAAAACTTATGCTTTTAAAAATGAATATTTTTTTTAAACTTCTATTATAATATCTGACATATCAATTTCCTATTTCGCTTTTAATGTAGGAGACTTTAGCACGGGTAATCCCTATAAAAACACTTTGAGCGCCCTTGAAGAACAGTCTTAGAAGCTGCTTTCTAACAGGGATCAAGAGATTTGCTTAAATAATTACCCGAACATTTTCTCTTTGAAAATATTTTATTAAACGATACTGCCAATTTAACTGCACTAGACAAAAAAGAAAAAAATATTTTGAAATTATCTACCTTTACTTTCAATGCTGCGCAAATGTTTGTAATTAGTTTTTGTACACGTCTTAAGTTTTATAGAAATAATCTTAATCCTTTTAATTTTGAAAAAGTTTTTGTTTCTATGTTGACTCATTTCCAAATGCTTAAGATTCTTAACTATAACATACGCATTTCTGTACTTTTAGCTATCTTATTGAGTAGAAATTCCATAAACTCTTTTTGCTTTTGTCTCCTCGTTAAGTAGATAAGCTGTTTTAATGAGTTTAATATAAAAAAAAACCAAAAACAAAATATATTTCTTTCAGCTGGATATATATACATATACATTCATACATATATACTTGGATATTATTTTAAACACCATTAAGTAATTAAAGGAAAGAAATTCTTAAAACCCTTTCGCTAGTGCCACAATTCTTTTTACGATATTTCTTACACATCTTTACAATCCATTTTCCGTAAAAGTACAGTTTGCTGTTGTTTTTCCAAGTCGTTAAAAACATAAGGGCAATTAAAATGTCATTATTAAAAGCTGAAAAAGCCAAAAAAATAATGAAACAAAAGAAATCGAAAAACAACACAACGTCTTAAGGTATTGGATGGCAAACTTCAATAATATAATTTTTTTTATGGAATCTAAAAAGAGCATTAAAAATGGCGTCACTGATAAGTAGCAACTGTTAAGCTTTAAGGCTTTTATAGTAAAATTGGCATTTAAAAATATTTACAATGTTTGAAAATTTTCAAATAAATGCCGTCTTTTAGGTTATTTTAAATTGATTATCTCTAGCAAACCAACAATTTGTATCAGCGTTAATTGTTTTTAAGCGTTTTGCACAATACTAAAACTCAAACTAGTTTCTAAATCAAACGGAATATATTAAATAACAAAAAGTATATATATTGACAGCCAACTGTCAACATTTTATTTAATTCGATTTGTAATATGTATATATTAATTATATAATACCATTAATTGCTGGCGACATATTATATTTTTGCAAGCTTTTTATTTGCTATTTATCCCAATTTGATTGCAGCATTTGCCAATTGATAATGAATGTTTAATCTGTATTTTAAAAATGTATGCAAACTAGCAGCTTGATACGCATTTATTTAATAAACAGATATAAATTACTTAAGATTAACAATAAAAACTGTTACATAAAGCATTAAATCACTAATACTGATAAATAAATAATACTGATATATAATAATGATAAATAAATTTTTACTTTGCATTAACAACAACATGTTGTTAGAGAAATGGTCAACAACTGCTTTAATTGAAAAATAATTTTTCCTTTAAAACAATATTTAATGCGCTTGATAAAGTATTATTTTTATATACTCGGAACTCCCAATTTCTTTATAGAAATTATAGATACAAAACATGCATGAACTTAAACAAAGAAAATCTTCTGCTTGTAGGCCAGTATTATTATTGCCAGCAATATTGTATAAATTATATTATGACTAAACTTATATAAGTTTATAAACATCAGTTATACAGAATTCATTATGGATTTTTAGCACTAGCAGACTATGTCCCAGGGAAGTAAGCGCCAAACGAAAATATTTTACATCAACCAGCTGCGAATAAGCTTAGATTGAAATAAACTTGTCTGATATGTTTATAAGTCAAAGACCAGGATATCTAAATAATTAATTAAATTAGAAAAATAACTTAGGAAATAATTGAATTAATTCAATTAAAATTGGTATGCAGGAACTTATTATAAGATGTATTCAAAAAGAGATAAAAAATTGTATAAGGAACCAGGGAAAACTTTCAGCTATTTGTGTGCTCGTATGTTTCATTACTATCACTTTTTAAATTGCATTTCGATATCGATATTTCGACAATTGATTGGACTTGTATCTATATCAATTATCTATTTGGAGTGGTCTACACCCTGGCCGCATCATTGAATATTATAAGTTTTAAAGAGATTCTTACAAATTTTTAGGATTTTGCGATGAAAAGCGAGAATTCTCTATTTAAGCTGACAACATTTTTTCCTTCAAATATTTACCAGATAAACATTAACGATAACTTTTTCCAGCAAGACTTGCAATAGAGCGCACTTAAATATCGATTTATTGCACGATTAATTTTATTAGGATCTTAATTCTAGATTATGGTCTTGTAACCGGTCTTGTTGTTCGAGGGACTTATCAGCTCTGTATTGCCTTTTTGGGGCTATAATAAATTGTCTGCTTTTGTTGTTAAATCAGGATCTCTACTTGCAATGGAAGGAGTTAATAAAACCACCACTAACGCCACCTGACCAGACGAAGTTGCTGTTCTCTGAAGTAGTGAACACAAGACTACGATGCCTTAGATTTCGAGTTCGACTCCGCACTCAGTTATGGATGGGGTATCGAATTTTCCTGATCTGCATTATTGTGGAATTTTGATAATGATTGTAGGCTTGTCTTTATGCTGACAAGATTTTGTTTTCTTCAAATATTAATTTAGTAAACATCCGCGATAACTCTTTCCAGCCAGACTTTGTGTAGAGCGAACTTAACTGACGATTTATTGCGCAATTAATTTAATTACAACTTTAATTCTAGATTATAGTCATGTTCACTGGCCTCGTCCTTCATGAGACTTATCAGCTTATATTGCCCTTTTGGGGCTATAATAAATTGTTTGCTTATGTTGCCAAATCAGGAACTCTACATGCAATGGAAGGCATAAATAAAACCACCGCTCATACCACTTGACTTGATGAAGTTGCAGTCATGGATAGAGCATCGAGTTTTCCTGATCTGCACTGTAGGATTCTAATAATTGTTTTTGGCTTGTCTGAATAAATAAGACACACAACCGGTCACCGAACATTACCGACAGGGGTTATGACCGTCAATACAGAAAAGAGCAGAATATGGTACGGTCCTTCATCGGTACCTGCAGCAATATTTTCACACGCGAAGTACGAATGGGTGCGAAAAAATTCTCTATCTTCCAAACTGTCGTCTGCTGTCATCTTAAACTATTCCCTTCTTTCTAGTTTTGCCACAATGCACTGCATGTGTAGGGGCCATCCCCTGAGGGCTGGTTCAACACAAAAGAATTAAATGTGAAGGATTAGAAAGAAATTGGACTGGTCGGAGATGAATATATTACTCGTAGCCTTGTGTTAGTCATATTTAACTTATAAATGCTAAGCATTTTTGATTTATTATTACTTGCTATAATAACTCTGTCTTGTGTTTTCATTTTAAGCTGTCGTTCAGCTAAAACAACAACGTTCTAAAAATTTTATTAATAATATAAAACAAAAATTCAGAATATGACATCTGAAGTAAATAATGACACAGCAGCAAGAGGTCTAAATTCATGTTAAACTCATTTCGATATTGATACCTTTCTCGGGTAATTGTTCTTTATAAATTTTGTATAAATTAAGCCAACTTATAGTGGACGTAGATATATAAATACGACTACTGATGATGGGCGTGTACTGGCCTTTGAAAAGAGTTGTTTTGCTCTGCTGTTTAAGTTGAATAATTAATTGATTTCCCCTTTGATATTTGTCAGCTGGTATGAGAGCAATTACAAGTGGCACTTCCTTTGCAAATGTCAAGAGTAAGTAAATTTGAAAAATATCATAATTATATAATATTTTATATAGACACTCACACATCCAATATGAGGCATTACAGAAATTAGGTTAAGGTCGTTGAAAAACCAGTTATCATGTGTTGGTACTTTTAAATGTGTTCGGTAATTAAATACTGCCTTTCGTTAAATACGTACGCGTGTGCTAAGCTTATTAGCGATAAGACTTTTGACAATAAACACACGCACATGTTAAACCAAAAAAAAGTCAAAATAGAAAAGCCGCATTATGGCACGAGAGTAGCAAATATTATACAATTTAATAACAAAACCGAAATTAAAAGGATTAAGTTGCATTATCCTCTAATTTATTTATTTGATAAAGTTTTATTTTATTTTTTACTGTCATACTTAACTTTTTTTCTCTATTACACTGTGGCATTAACAGTTTCTGTGCAGTTTGTTTTGCTTTTTTGTTTTTGCTCATTTGAAGTAACTTTTTCGTAGGGATTATTTACGTGGAAAAAAGAATTATATTTATTAAACCACACATTCAGACACACACACATTTGTGTACACATAAGTTAACCACACATGTTTATGTGTGAATATATAAATACTTGTGTATAATTCGGTACGTATATATAAATTCGAGTATATGAGTTTGTTTGTAATAAAGTTACATAAGTACGCTTTTTTTATATACATTTTTTCTTACATGCAGTTTCTATATGGTTTACCTTTTAATTATGCATGTTTTTGTTCAAACGGGAAACAAGTAAAAGTTGGAGCATATTTTGTCTCGTTTATATGGATACAATTTTTTAATGATTTTCTTTTATTATTTTATATTTATATTTAATAAAATTATGAGTAGCTGCTTGCAAGGAATACAATGGAAAACTGATTAATATTTAAGCGTAATTTTGGACTAAATATTTCTGGAATTTTCAGTATAATAAATTTTATTTTTATATCATATAACGCAAAATTCCGATAGAAAGGATGTACAATATTTATGGTGAAGCTTGGGAATATTAAACAATATCTTTATGTGCAACAAATGCTTGCAATAAAATTTTATTTAATAAATTTATATGGGAAACAGCTTGCATATCTCTCGGACCATACCAGCTTAATGTGCAGTAAAATTTGCTGAGCATCAGCAAAATGCTACAACTCCTATTCTTAAAACATATAATTAATAAGATATTTATTTTTTCCGAGTATTATGGGAATGAAGAGTCATTGTAAGAATTTTAATGAACTTAAAGGAGAAATGTATGGAAATTTATGCTTAAAAAAAAAATCACTGGAACAAGTTGTATTCCAGTTCGAAAAGAACTTATTATCAGCCTTATCAAGGGTAGCGTCTTTTACTTATAAATACAACCGTTTTTAAGCGATTACGAATAAAAAGCTGAAGTTTCCTTTGGTCTATTGAAATATTGTCTAATTAAAGGGAAATAGAATAAATATTTTAACCTCTAAGCCATTGTGATATATATGAAGTTAGAATATATAGGAATCACTTACATATCTAATCTAATACTTTAATAATTGTTTCACTTCTTTGTCGTTTCTGCTATTCTTTGAATGAAAATGTTTAATAACACTCTTGAAATAATTTGCAAATATTTTCAACTCTACCAACAAACAAACAAAAAATCAATCATATACTACTACAAGAAATACATTCTCTAAATAAAGTAATTTATATAATTACAAATTCAAATGACAAAAAAACACAAATTAAATTTGAAAACAAAACTGTGCGTGTAACTCTATAATTAGTAAAGAAAATAATGAAATATATAAATTCATCAACATACAAAATTTGATTGTGAATAAAGAGTGAGAAGAGCTTAAATATTTTGGGACAAAATTTTGGTGAATTGTTATTTAGATTTTCTTGTTACTTTCAATTAATTTAGCAAATTTCTTTGAAAACAAAATAAAAAATACACGCAGTTCCGGAGTTTGAATTTTGAAGAAAGAAATTGTACAGAAGTGTACGCAAAGTTTGTTTGTGTGTTAGTATATAAAACTGGCTAAATTGTTAGGTGTATGTGTGTGAGCGACTGCGTGTATTGGGTGGATGCGTGTGAAAAGAATCTTTAAAAGTGTTTCTATGTTAGTTTGTGTGCAACTGTTAAGAGGTCTAATAAGTTGTAGAATTTTTTATTTTATTCTTTTAATATATTCGCTCAAACATTATGGTCTCTACGATTATTATATGAATGCAATTTTATTGGTGTTAACAATTTTGATAAAATTTTATCAAATTAAGTTTATTAAAATTTACTATTTATTTTATCTTTTTTTATTCTATGCATATGGAAAAGGGTGAGCGGTATTAATTAATTAAATTTAATGGGTGAGGGGTATGGAAATTTTTCTTCTCTCACTCTCTCTCTCTCTCTTTTCTTTCTACTTGTTGAAGTAAGTTATAAGAAATTAATATTTGATGTGTTGTTTTTTTTCAAGCTTAATTATTGAAAAAATCTTAAGCGTTTTGCACAAAGAATATGCTTTTAATTTTAATAATTATATTTATAGAAGCTTGGCTAATAAATGCTTTATAGAAGTACGTTGTTTTAAAAATAGAAGTGTGTAACTTTATTAAATTTGTTACCCATTTTAAATTATAATAAGATATTATTAATTTTAAAGAAGAAGCTTTTTGAAAAGGCTTTATAATGAAATAAAAATCATAGTTTTTATTAGAAAAAAGTTCAAGTTGTTATAAATATTTTGTATGAGATTTCATTTAAAACAACTTTATTTTTAGGTAAAACAAAAATTAAAGTAGATCAACAAAATGTAATTGAAATTATCTGAAAACAAAAGCCAATCTTAACAATCAATACAATACACAGTTTCCAATAAACAATAAATGAACTTTTAGTTTTTGTAAATAATTTTTTTTTCTTGTAACAATAATTTCAAACAATTACTTGTAGTCTACAACCAATTTATGTTATAATAATATATGCATTTTTATGTTGTCAAGAAAATAAACAGTTAAGAATATATTTTTTTTTTTTGAATAATTTATGTTGGTTTTTCAAAATCACGAATACTCACAGTATGTGTTTTTGTATAAATTAGAAATAATTCAAAATATATATATTTTTCTCTTTTGTTAAGTGTTCAAAAATTTTTGCTTTCTTTAGCGAGTAATAAACACTTGTGTACTTTTCTTTTGTTGTTGGCTTAAGTAATTGAAAGCTTTAAACTTGTCTTTAAATAGCAAAAAAATTTGCACAAACGTGTTTATTACTATTGTGGGCTTTGAAATGGGAGTAGTTTCGGTTTTTGAATTTGTTTTACTTTTGTCTGACGCTTTAATTATAATATATAAAAAAGAGAGTTTAGAGAAGAAATATTATTTTGTGATATCGTACCGTTTCGCTCACCTTCTTGTCCCACTGCAGGACGTACGGGACTGGATGATCATTGGGGAATTCAACATGACAGTTGAAGATGACACCTTCACCAAGTATGGCTGTGATATGGACAGCGTCTTCTGCAAAAGCGAAAATAGAACAAATATTCATATAATTACATAACATAAATTCTTTTTAGATTGTCTTTATTTGAAATATTCCTGTATATAGATATAAACGTTTTTGTATTTAATTAATTTAAAGTCATGATATAACGAAAATGGTGTTAAACTCCTGTATTTCTATCGACAAATAATGTTGCTTCTTTGATAGTTTTGTTAATTATTGATTATACGAAAACAGACCAGAGTATTGAAATAATTTTAAGCAACCTGGCAAAAATTTTAGTCACAATTGACATATACTGCTTTATAATCTTATTTTCATTATTATTATTATTATTATTATTATTATTATTATTATTATTATTATTATTATTATTATTATTATTATTATTTATTTATTTATATAAACTTTCTTTCAGGAACAGTTCCATACTCGAAGTAGAAGAAATAGTTCGCATTGCAAAATGTTTACTAGTGGAAATTAATTAATATATTAATTATCTAGTCTTCGGAAAACACAAAGTTAGAGCTCTACATATTTTAGCATATTTGCAAATCAGTATAAAGCCTTCTGCAGAAGTTTTAGTTAATCAAGACGTTGTCACAGCTGAAATGAGAGACTGAGTTTGTTCGATTGACATTTTTGGTCTAAAATAATATGGAGAGAACTATCGCGAAATAAGTAACAGTTTACGAAAAAAGTTTAAGAAAATTACCAACATTTTGTTCACTGTTCTTAAATCATTACAGATCCTAAGAATATTATTTATACTTCCTTTAACTATCACGAGAACTATATCCCAAGTGAAGGCAAACATGACGAATCATCACGTAACAATTTTTTTTACTTCACATATGCATTTTAGTATTATATATATAAGTAAAAGATTCCGCTCATAAATTTCAAAACTGTTCTACTGATAGAGTTCGCTGCTTTTACACTTCAAGTATTTCTACCAACACAAAAATATGCGTCTGAGTTAAACTCAATTCATGAGCTTTTTTACGACCTATGGTACGATTTCCCTACATAAATTATTAGAGTACAGATCCATTTTAAGTAAAAAGAAGTAGTTACAACGTGGTCCGATGTAATGCCAACATGGGTCATGATGTATAAAAAAAGATATTTGGCAATATTCGCAACACATGATTAAAAATATATACAACTATGGAGTATTCACATCAGGATAATTTGAAAACTTTATTTATTTCCGCGGGGTAATAGTATTAAATAGTTTCCAAACTAGTTTTCTGTGGTGATCCATGGAGTAGTGGACATAAAGTATTTTCAAGACTAACCCCGTGTTAATAAAGTGCGGAGTAGTTACTTGGACTAGTTTTTGGATTACTCTGACGTAATGTTTTTTTGGATTACATGGTCCACCTCCAGGATATTTTAATGCAAAATGGATCATGTTTTTCCCATATATTTGGATAGCTTTTGGACTAGTTCGGGTCCCTTGTGGAGTACCCTTTACACGCATGTAAAGAGTAGTCTCGATTTCTACAGAGCTATGGCTCTGACATCAGCAATGACTTAAAGTTTTCAAGTCAGTCATTTACACGGCCAGTAAGAAATACTCTATACGTATAATGATCTACAAGTACTGCAAATGATACACTTATATTTATGTTGCTAAATTAAATATGATTTTAACTTAAAATGTTTGGTTTTAAATACAACTTTGTCCTTATTCAATTAAAGATCCTTCTTTTAGTGTCTTTCATTATAAGTAAGGTATTGCCTCAAGCGAAAACTTTGACTACAACATTAATATGTACGAAATTACTCTTTTTAAATTCAGTTTAAAACAATTTGTTTTTAATCATACAACATTCACATGTCTTAAGTATGTTGCTATAAATATATATGCTAAAATTAAATGGTATATACTTCTACAGGAAATGCATTTACTCACAATTATATAGGAAACTTAATATATTTATATAAAAGTTTTTCTATAATAAGTCTTTCGCAAGCACTTAAAAAGTTCATTATGATAACTTATGACTACTTTTAACGCATACAATTACTGCATTGTGAAAACTTATGCACACATGCATATACACTTATTTTGTTTGCTTCATATTACGTGTAAACAAAATTTATATTTTGTACACAAAACCTTAAAAGTATGCTATGGAATGATGTGTTGTTAAAGAGGAGCTACAGTGTTGCCAAATTTATATATATAAAAGTTTGTGAAATAAAGCAGCATTTTGTGAAAAACTAAGCAAGGACGAGGATCAAAATAGGAATTTAATTAATTAAAGCAATACAAGCAATTTAATTAATCATTCCCTGCATTTTACTACGAGCTGAAAGAGTCAATAATGAATTGCTTGTAGAAACGAGTAACAAATTAAATATAAAACAACGCAAAAGTTGGGGTCATATTTACCCAACAAAGTATGGCTGTTAAGTTTTTCACTTGCATTTCCCGGGTTAAAGATTACAATATGGATTTATATATAAATAGTGCGATGAAGAATGTAACTAAGACAATAGTTTAGAAGCAGCTTTCTACACTAAAAGCAAGTTAAAAGCAGCAACAGCATAATTCGGAATAATAATTTAGATTTCATGTTTATTTCAAAACAAGATTTTCATACAAAATTTTCCTAAACCACATTTGAAGCTCAAATGAAAGTCTCCTCAATATTATCTTAAACATAATTACCACTGTGACTCGATAGAGCAGTTCAGTTGATAATACTTAAAAGTGCACATTAATGCATGCGCTGATGATAAAACCTACATCTGCTTTATTGAATGCAACAGTAACCATCACCCTGTATTATGTAGAATGTACAGACGTAAATACAATAATACTTCGTAGCTTGTGCAAAGGGAACATCAGATATGTAAATGTAGACGAGTAAACAGCAAAATGCTTAGAAATATGGGACAAGGGTTATTAAACGCTTTAGCTCTTCTTGCAATTTGTTGTTTTCATATGTGGCAAATATATGCTAAGAGTTAAAGTGTGTGTGATTAAAAGTTAATTTTATACGAATTAAACATTTTCAGTAAATGAAAGTAATTTCTTTGTTAAATTCGTTTAAATGTTTATCAGGTTGAAAAGGCAATCAACTATAATTCGTATAAGTACCGCTGAATAATTTATGAATAGTCGCTGAAAAGTATGCTGTAGTTTTTATTATTATAATATACAAAATATGTGTGCTAGCGTATGACTATTAACATGGAGTGTATACATCGAAATATAACTCATACGTACCGATGCACTGTGTTATCTTAGCCCAGATATGCCAACGGCCATATTAGTGCAACCATCTTCGTAATTTTCCGAAATAGCCTTATTCTGATGGAATTTATTACAAATGTGAAGGAAATATAAAAAAAAAAATTATTTCGAAATTGGATTTTGAGTCCGTACTACATGTAGTACAATCGGCATATCTGGGTTACGAAGAGCAGTAGTAGTAGCACCAGTATGTGTTATACTTATCAAAATAATGTCGTTACGCTCATGTGGAAATTATGTACTTTTTACCGAAATTAAGTTGTTAAGTGATTTCAACATGATTTGCAAATATTCAAGAACATTTTATGCAAAATGATTTATATGAAATTTTTAAACATTGTGTTTTAATTATTAGCTTGTACATTGTCTTGTTTTGCTTTAACTTTGTAACAACAGTTTCCGTTAGAATGAGTATAATTTCTATTGTCTTCTAACCGTGTTTTGTATCTTCCCACATGAGATATATGATATATATGATATATATATATATATATATATATATATATATATATATATCTTTATATATCTATATCTATATCTATATATATATATATATATATATATATATATATATATATATACCTATATAAATATATATATATATATATATATATATATATATAGGTGGATATATTTATCGAGTCAACAGTCACTTTGAACTTTTGAGGGTGCTGTTGGCCCAAATATTGAATTTAAGTTTTTAAGGCCACATATTCGGAATTCAACTCTGCATTTAGAAATGAATATTATGCATCGAATTTTTCTGATCTGCTTCAGTGCAAGATTGTGGTAATTATTGGCTTGTTTGAATGGTGAACACATAACATTTCTCGCTGAACATTATTGACAGCGCCTAAACTGTCGTCAACAAAAGGAGCAGGATGCAGCAGTATGGACAATTAAGCAAGAGGATTTTAAATTAAATTAATAAATAGTTTGAGCTTTCATCTTCATTTTGTAACAATTTAAGGGTAAACTTGTTTAATATTAATAACAAATAAAATTTTTGAATTCTTTTCTGGATTGAAATTAATGTCACATAAAATGTCTCGGCCACCACACGGCTACAGCGATGTACATAAAATGTGAATCAGAGAAACCAACAGAGCTATTCTTAATATCATATATTAATACCGTTGATTAAACAATTCCATTAAATTCCACTTTTAATTAATAGAAGTTTCTACACATAGACTCTACTCATTTATTTTGAAGAGATATCAATTTCATTTCAGATTTGTCAGTGGGGAGTTCAAAAAAAGGTTTTAATTCCTTTCTTGATTAAATTCTGCATAACCCAATAAACAAAAATCATATGAATGAATTTGTGACGCATTGAAAAAATTACGTTAAAGTCACTCATCACGTTACATACTAGTACATAATATCTCTAAAGACAGTGTAAAAATTTGCCAGGAGCAAAAGGACTTATTTACTTCTTTTTTATTATTATATCAAATAAATATCTATGAGAAATGGAAATATGTAGGCCTTATGAAAATATCTTTCAGAATTGTCACGAATTGTGAGTAAACTATAACCAGTTTATCAATTTAATAAATAATTTTATATTCGAAATAGAAGCAACAATATTTATTTCTTGTGTTTCCATTTTCTTTGCTACATATTCAGTAATATATTTATAAATTCATTTCTCATTGTTTTTATGTAGATGTGTATTTGCGAAATGTGCACGAATTGTAATATATTGTCCTTTTAAAATCATTGGCCGACTGTTTAAGACAGGCACAAATCAAATAATTAGCAATTTAATATGTCCATGGACATGATGATGTCATTTAAGATTGATATTATTAATATAAGTGATCATAAATTATTAAGAGGACTCAAAATAAATATCGCATTGCAAGGATATTTAAATAAAAATATATTTTATGGTTGCAATTACGGTGGTGAATGTTCCAACTTATTAAACAAATTGTAGGTATCGTATTCCATCGAATATAATAATATATTACGCATTATACTTTTGAGGTTTGTATGAAGTACCTATTCTAGATAACTCTAAAACTATTTAACAACTTTAGCAATTTTGTTAAAAGATGTTTAGAGTAATAAACGGTTGCTTTTCTGCTCCTACAACACACATTCCATAGTCTGCTTGTTGCAACACGTTTATGCAGTGGGTTAATTAAATTAACTCTTCTATATAAAATTTCAGTTGCTGACGCTTGATAGATAATAGCATTTTACAAGGAGAAAACTAAAAAAAAAAATATATATATATATAAAACTAAAAATAACAAGAGCGACAACATGTCATGTAAATTGCTAAATGGGAAAAGAAAGCACAAGAAAAAAATAAAATCCAATAATTGAAGTGGGAAATGAAACTTAGATTGTTAGAAAAAACTTGCAGCGCTAAAAATAGAAAAAGAACAAAAAAATGCAACAGCAATAAGCCACTAGAAAGTACTACAACCATGGATAACGACATATATATGAAGTATGGCATTATTGCTCACTTTACTAGCCCACCACGAACTATGTTTTTGTATATGCAGACAACTACAAGAACTTTCAACAATCTTCTTCACGTTTTCCCATTGCCACTTTCTTTTCGCCACTCAGTATATTTTCCATCTATAAGTATCCAGGGAGTGATGACATGTCAAAGTAGATAAGTAGTAATTGTTGTTTAGCAATTTAAAGAACTCTTCAGCACACTGTTTTCCCGAGTTCTCTTCTAGCTCTTTCTTCATGCATATATAAATATATCATACAGGAAGTGACAATGTTATAAGCAAAAAACAACAAGAATATAACACACAACATGGTCATTTAAGACTCACAAAGTTAGCGCAATAACAAAACAAAATATATAAAAACTATGGAATAAAGTCAAGTATCAGTCAAAGTGACAAAAATGCGCAAAATTAAAAGCTGTAAGAAATACTTATGAAATTTTTTTTGAATATGCAACCACTTTCCCAACATCTGTCAACGCAGCATTATCATTAGAAGTGGATAAAACACTTTTATATGGTTGTATTTGATGCAAACGAATAAACTGTTTTGTAGCATGTCCTGTCAAGAGGCGTCAAATGCTTGGCAAGCGTTTAGATAGTTAAAACATTATATTTGTTTGTTGTAATTTAGTGCAGAATCATATAACCGGAGTAATTTAGTTTGCATCATATTGAGGTGGATAATGTCGCGAAATAGTTTAGTGGAACTTTAGTGGAAATTTTGAAAAATATTTTCACAGTTTTTTCAAAACAAAAATATAATGACGGCAGGTTAAACATACATTTGACCATACATTCTTCATTAATTTTATTATAACCGAAATTTTTCCTAAATATTATAAATATCCTTAATATGTTGGATAGAGAAAAAGTTAAAAACAGGAATCAATATCATGTATAATGTCCTTTTTTACTCGGGTCGAGACTATGAGGATAGTCTTATCTGCTTTATTATGTTAAAAGGACATATTGAGAAATTTTAGAAGAAAAAAATTGTTCCCACCCGTTCTTATGAGCCTTCGATATAATTCAACGACCAGAGTCTTGCTTTCATCATTGAAATAAGTCCACAACAAGGTCATCCAAATTGAGAAACATCGATCACCCGTTACCTTTAAATTTATAACATACTGTAGCTAATTTTGCTAAAATATTCAATAATAAAATTAGTATTTAAAAATAGCATCTGCTATCACGCTAAATATATTTTGAGAATAAACAATTATGAATTTAGTTACATCTGCTGCTTTAATTCAATAATACAAAAGATAACCAATTAGTTATAACGAAAACGTTTTCATTTTGTCATGCAAATCATAAGAATATCTACGGTTTGCTTCTTCAGCACAAAAAGCTAAAATAAATCTATGCAAATAATTTCTATACATTAACAAACTTTGAGCCATTCATTAGCGACATTTGTCAATATGAAATTTCGTTTGTAAAACTTCCCTCCTTCCTTTTTTTGCTTTTGCCTGCACAATCATAAAATCACAACTAACAAATTCGAAATTTGTTGCAGTATTTGTACTTTTACAAACAAATATCCGACCATTAAGTTTGCAACGAGAAACCCGCCATACGGTATGACCAAAAATGTCGTTAATATCATTATTCATTTTAGCTATAAAACTTCAAAGGAAATCAAGCTTAATTTAATTTTAAAAGGAGAAATCAACGTTTGTAAAGAAAGTAAATTGGAATTTTCAAACCATGAAGCAGAGAAGGCAGCAAAGCAAGAAAAGTGGCAGCATCAGCAGCGACAACAAGGATAAGGATGAAAACCAACAATTATTGAATTAGTTCTGACTTCAATTGCGTTATTTTTGTGGTTATTTGGCGAAATTTCAAATTCTTATACTTCTGCCACTATAAAATAAACGCAAAGAAAGAGAATTTAAAAGCCATCTACACTGTGCAACAAAATATTTTGGCCATTAGGCACAAGGAATTGTTATTATGTTTGTTGTTATTTATTATTATTATTATTAACGACAATAGAAGTCGTAAATACATATAAATTTCTCGATGTACGTTATGTCTATTTATATATTTGATATTCTAAATATTGAAAGCATCTGACAGATTCTATAAAATATTATTTTTAATTATAAATTTTGTTTTTTTTTCAATTATTATGTATTGAAGAGGAAATATTTTATTGCTTCTTTGGCGAAATATCAAATATCAATCTTTAAAATAAAAACAACTTCAAACCTAAAAAAAATCCTTTCATTGTTAAAACAAACAAGTTAAAAAATGAGAGACAAGAATCATTAATTTTCACGCTGTTCCACAAATCTTTTCCTAAAAGACATTTGTCCACCACTGTAAAATAAAAATTTCTAGCTTAATTTTAATCCCAATAACCCAAACTGGAACAAGAAATGAAATCAAGATGAATCAGTCAAAGTATTGTTTCTTTACAAAAAGAAATAATTATTCCTATTCTTTATGTTTTCGTCTTTGCTTTTAACTGAAAATATAATTTTCCTTTCAACGTCCAAACACAATTCATATTTGTTTTATAGAATTTAATACAATTTATTTCAGTTTTATGTTGTTTTTATTTGAACCTTTTTAAGCTTCATATTGTTAGAGTTTGTGTGGAAGCTGCTTGTTGGTGTTTGTTGTATGTGTGCTATTTTGTTAATACTTTGTCATGACGTTATTTCAAAACTTTTTCTTTTTTTTTTGCGTATGATTGTGTATTTATGCGCGTAGTAAAAGCATTTCCTATTTTGGTATTAATTATTTAACTGTGACAGAAAGTTTGCAGAAAAGTTATAATGGTGTTATCCTTTTTAATATCTTTATTTAAAGGGATTTGAATCTACAAACGCAGAGGACGTTACTGTATTTATATTTTTGAATAACTTGTATTTAATTATGTATAATTAAAGTTCTATTCGTCTAAAAACTCATAGTATATAAGATCTAGGAGATGTTCGAGTAATATGTTATCATATAATTTTTTTATTACCTTATTTGATGTTTTTGATAATCGTATTTGTAATATTTATTTATCTTCCTGGATTTTAGCAGAATTAATAGTTTAGCATGATATTTTCTCTGTATCATATCCTTTTTATATTAAAAATGAATAGCCAAGCTACTATAACTTTGTTTTAAATAATTCTTCAAATCTAATACAGTATATATATTCTCCTTAGACGTGTAAATAACGTACGTCTACTTTATATGTATGTATCATACATCTTATATTATTCTATTATCTCTTATTCAGACTTTCTTTGAGTATTAAAATATATATTTCCCTTCCCAACCAGCAGCAATTGCTGCTACTTACTTAATGCCATTTCTGCAACACTTTGCGCTAATAGTTTTTGGTTAGAGACAAAAGCACAAGTGCATTTACGATTAAGTAAAAGTTATGTGTAGAAGCATTATAAAATATGTGTAATAAAAAATAAAGTTCGTAGTTATATTAACTTCATTTCTTCTTTACATTATGTTGATGTGATTTTTTCCATATTCTATTATGTTTCCATTATGTAAAACATATTAACTTTATTTCCTAATTTACTTAATATTATGTACTTCCATTACATAATGCTAAATATGTTTGCAGGAGTGTGTGTGAGTGCAAACGAGTCAAATAGGGAATAGCTATTGTCGCTGTTGTATTCAGCAGGGTCCCAGTGAATATTTTTGCCCTCATAATTGAATTGATTAAATCTAAAACCAATTAACAGAATTTTTCACATAAGTCTACAGATTTTAGAACTACTAGGAGGAAACTCTGAAATATAATAGAATTTATTGCAAATATTGCAGCGAATTCGACAAAAATATATGTGTTCGCTGGGCTCACGCAAGTGTGTGATTGCATGTAAATACAGAGTTTAGTGCTTCCTATTGTTTGTAACAGCTGCTTGTATTATTGTTTAGTTTAAATTATATTTCATTTTCAACAAACTGAAGTTCATAATTATAGCAACTTTAATCATGTACGGAATATTTGAAAAATCAACTGTGCAACAACATCAGTCGCCAGATACTCCGAAAGTAAACACTAGAATATTCAATTTAATGTTGGATTTATTAGAGCCACAATTGCTTTTAAATTCCTAATATTTTTTGTTAATTATTGTAAATTAATTTAATGTATATTTACATCAAAAATCTCTAAATATTTTTTACTTATAAATATATATTTTTTTTGCATCGAAGTATCGAGCAAATTAGTTTAGCAGACCATTTATGATTTTTAGAAATAATGACTTCTATACCAGGTTTTCGTTTATATATTTTTTTTCGTAATAATTTAACTTTCAATTCAATGATATATTTTATTAATAAATATTAAAAACTTGTATACTATTTTACCAGTGAATTATTCAACTTTAACGTAACTGAATGCTTTAAAGAAAAGTTGTGCTAAAAGTAGTTTGTGGAACGTTATTTAGAGACGCTTATTAAGTCCAGCATTATCTATTCCAAATTGTCGTTATTATTATTATTATTCGCACTATATTTTGGTTTTTTAATTGTTAAATTTTAATAATATGCTGATTCTTTTTCCCAAAGTCTTGCTAAAAAATTCAAAGTGATCAATTGAGGGGTTCTAGCTAGTTCTTCTGCGTATTTCACTGGGGCTTATGCAGAACATCAGGGAACCTTTGCCCAGCATTTCTTAGAATAACTAAAGATATTTATTCCAATATTTCAAACTTCCACTTTAATAAGTGAGAAGTTTTAAAACAAATACCAAAGCCACAACAAGAACTCACTGATCACTTTTCCTTTTCTTAATTTCTTACGTTTTATTCTACAACTGGTTGGTTTTTTGCCGACTCAAATTGTAGGTGTAAGAGAAATAAAGAACAACAAAAAATAATAATTGTTTTAATATAAAAACAATTTATTTAGAGTGTTGACAACACATGATGTTTTATTTTGCACAAGCACTTGTATTTTTTACCTTTACTTATTAATTTTTATTTATTAACTTTTGTTTATAAATTCTCTTTAAGATCTTAATTTATTCAAATAGACGCCTTTATAATCTGCATTTCCATATTACAGTTAATTATATTCTTTTCTTATTTAATATTAATTGATTTCAATATTTTTTGCTTTCTGTGTAGGAACTTTTTCTGTAAAACTAATTCTAAAATCCATGCAAATACTTCTTTTCCTTACTTTGTAGCTCGATCTAATAATTACTGAAAACCTAATCTTTTACCCGCAAAAAAATCTCTAATCAAACAAAAACATTATTTAACACTCTTTATTTATATCAGCAAACTCTTTCCGAATCGGTTAAAACTCAAAATTTAATTGGCATATGCACTATGACTTGTCGAACGATAAGGTGTATATATAATTTGCAAAAGTAGTGTATTATATAAATTTAAAAAATTAACACAACAAATGTTATGTTCTTCGCAATTTTTTATTATGTGCGCTTCTGTTTTATTATGTGCGTCTCTGTTAAACTTGTTATTGTTGTCATTTATTGTTTTTGTGTATGTATGCATATGTCCCTTCCAGACTATTGTTGTTAGACCTAAAGGAGATTGTGTGTCTGTGTGTGTGTGGGTGTGTGCTTATGATTGTGTTGTAAGTGTATATAATATTATAATAGGAGAATATATTATTTGAATTATGCGGTGCAATAAACGCATAAATTATCATAATAATATACACAACATATAATTTAGCTACAAAGCGAACATAAACGTTGGCTGTGAGGTGTGAGACCAGTGCAGCGATCACAACGTTTTGAGTTCGGCTTTTGTTATCATTACAACTAAATTACTCGAAATACTCCATTCTTGATTCGAATATAATATAAATAAAATGATATTCATAAATTCTAGTGTTTGAACTGGAGCCTAAATAATAATTCTTCATTAACAACATTTTTTATTTGAAGCCAAAATGTAGTTTAATAAAACTGGTCCACAAGTAAGTTGTTTTAAAATTATATATTTTTATTAATATTAATTAATATTTAAAGTAAAGTTTTGTATATTATAACGATATTCTGTATGTTATATTCTATTCACAGCAATTTGCCCAACTTTTATATGATTGTTAAGACTAGAACATTGCATCTAACATAACTTGTAACACTCCTCATTATGCTCGTAGTAAATGTTTATGTAGTATATGTTAGTATGTTAATTTTTCTATATATAACCACACTTGTATGTTGTATTTTTAGCATGTTCCTTAATTATTGAAGCAGCGGGCATGTTGTTTATGAAATATATAAAACAGCAAAAATGTACGCTTTTATGAGAAATGTAAACAGAATTATATAAAATGTTGTAAAAAATAAACATAATATATGCATAAATAAAGTAAAATCATAAATTATGCATGCAACGAACAAAACGCAGAAGAACACTCACAGCGTATGAGTGTTAATTTTCAAACGAACCAAAACAAATATCACTCATACGTCTAAAAACACCACTACTTTGTGTTTTATTTAACAGTATTTGAACCGATTGAAAATAAAAGAGAAAAAATACAGAGTGTACTTTAAGTGCATTGAAACACGAAGAGATATTACGGTTGAAAAAATCCACTTAATTGAGGTGCAGGCTACATGAGGTCAAGTATGAAATGTGCACTATTAAGGAGCTCTTGATATATAATATGAACGTAATGCGTTATGAAGTATATGAAATTTAAAAGGAAATGGTACATAGTTTTCCATAACATGGTAGCATGTATGTGTTGCCAAAATATTTAAAACTTTTATTTTCGTGGAATGTGTATTGGCTTGCATGTATTTCAATTATTTGTATGTATAAGAAAATATTTTGGCTACAAAACCGAGCGGTGCATTTGTTCAGAAACTCTTAAGTCATAAACTTGTTAACCGAAATTTTAACTACAACATATACTCAAATGAAATATGTATTTCTCACCTATTTGAAGCTCTGAAATATTCTTATCTCGTGTCACTTTTTTCAAAAAGCAGCAGATCGTACGTAAAGGTATAATTTGTTTCATGGAATTGTAATAATTTTAAGTGAAAAACAGGAACAAAACAGGATAAAATTGAAATCGCAAATTAAGAGCACACAAATAGAATTCTGAATAAAATTTTTATTTACAAATTACATACGAATCAATGCAAAATATATATGACTGCAGTTTAGCTATAGGAGGTACACTCAGCACGCATGTAACGTCATAATAACTGCACGATACATGAGAACTAAACGTAATCGTATATTTTTATGCTGAAATACAACTGAAAGACATATTATATGTACTATATGTAACTTACAGCGTACCCATAAAAGCCAATGGCTAATTTTTAAAGTAGGTTTTAGCTAAAGTTACTGAATTTTAAAAGGTTAAACACTTTAATGGATATCCTGTTTAAATACATTTTTGACCCTTGCCAAGAAAATAAAACGTTTTTCTTATCATTGATAATACAAAAAGTATTTTTAAAACCAAAGTTAAGAGTTCTTGTAACGGCCTGGATATCGTGCTGATATATACTACCCCCTAATTCATAAACGATTAATAAAATTAAAGTGGCTTTAAAGTATGGATTTTGTATGGTTAGACAAATCTTAAAACATTCATTAACTTTAACATTCGTTTCTGAATTAGGGGGCTATTCTTTAATGGATATGAACTGCAGAGCTTACAAAATTTTGTTCAGATTTTTAACGGGTTAATAAAAGAGTTTTTCAAGCAAAAATGAATTTCGTAAGCCTATTATGAATCGGAATTACGGTTTTTTATTATTATATATATTTTTAGTATCTTGAAAGTTTTCATATTTGAACTTAAGCCTGACTAATATTTTTCAAATCTATCGAATAATAATGCAGATCATGACTATTTTTACTATTAATGTTGTTCTTTGCAATAAACTTTTTTGTAGAAAGAATAAGTCCAAAGATTGGTAACAATTTCGGTAGCGTGATATGACAATCGCGTTGAGGGGAATCCATCTTAAAATTATAATACTCAATTGCTCAAATGATATAAACCTTATCTGTGAAAAATATATATCTAATTTTTCAATTTAAATTATCCTGCATAAATTATAGAGTACAGAGCCGTTTTTAGCAAAAAGGAGTAGTTAAAACGTGGTCCGATGTAATGCAAACATGGGCCATGATGTATAAAACAGATATTTGGCAATATTCGCAACGCATGATTAAAAAAAATATACAACTATGGAGTATTCATGTCAGGGTAATTTCAAAACTAGTTATTTATTTATATTCCGCTGGGTAATAGTATTAAATAGTTTCCAAACTAGTTTTCTGTGGTGATCCATGGAGTAGTGGACATGAAGTATTTTCAAGACTAACCCCGTGTTAATAAAGTGCAGAGTAGTTACTTGGACTAGGTTTTCGGTTCACTGACGCGATTTTTTTATTTTTTATTATATGGTCCTCTTCGAAGATATTATAATATAAAATCCAGCATGTTTTCCATATATTTGGATTATTTTTGGACTAGTCCTGATCGCTTGTGGAATACTCTTTACACGTATGTAAGGAGTAGTCTAGATTTCTGCAGGATAAATAAAAATTTAATTTGAAATATTATTTTAGAAGCTGAAACATATTTTAATTTTATTTAATTTTAAATATAAATTCCCAATATAAAATGTTTACTTAATTTGTAACAAATGGCAGCTAATCACTTGCTATTTAAGTTGTATTTTTTGTGTATTAAAAAGCCAGGCCTATTTCCTGCCAGTATTTCATATAGCATAAGAGAAATTAATATCCTTTGCATCATTTTCTATTTAGGCCATAAATAATATTAAAGTTAATATATTTATATGACCTTGAATTAATAAAAATTTATCTAATCATTACAATAATATTGTAAATATTTTTTCTATTTATCTAGTGCTTGTATTTTCTTATCTTTCCAATACTTGAACACTACTGAGATCATAAATCAAAAAGTAATCTTAGTATCGATAAGGATATAACGACGGTTGAGGACACAACACAAGAAGGACAATAATTTATGACAACAACAACTCAAAGCTGCAACAACTTAACTGCTAAATAAAATTATATGTCTGTAAAATATAAAAGCAGTTGACAAAGTTAAAATAAAACAGAAAAATGTCTATCGATTTATTTCTTAATTCAAAATAATTTCTTTATTTTAATCTATTGCTTATCTATTCAGTTTATCACAAGAGATTGTCCTTGCCTGCGTTTCAGATTGTATCGACGGTTTGCTGCAAAACATGGCTAATAAAACCATTAAGATAATATATATTTCATCATTATTTCATATCTGGTTATACCTATCGCTTTTATTTATTTCCTTTTTTGTAGATATTCATTTATATCTCTTGACATTTTATAAAATTTGTCTTTGGCATTGTAAGACATCAGAGACTATTTGTTATTAGAGCCAGTGATTACTGCGGTATATTGACTCAACGTCTCATCAATTCATTGATTGTATCATCTTAAAATATTTATACGTTGCTTTTTCATTCCACTCTCTGTTTATTCTTCTTAGTCACCAGATGAAAATCACTCGAGTTGAATGTTTTTAAAATTAGTTTCTTGTGTATTTATTAATATGAAGCTAAACGCAACAAGTCTTATTTATTAGAAAAGTTATTAAGACTTAATTAAACTTTAATTTAAGCGTATGGAGTGGTAAATATTTTAATACTGATTACATTTTCAGGACATAATTTCACTAAATACAATTTAACTCTCAAAAGCTTGTGTGCAGTAAAAACGAAATTTAAATTGTGTATTTACTAGGGCAATATTTGTACGATTATTTGAATATTCTATTGATGAAATATTGTCTCAGATAATTAAATTTATTTTTTGTATTTTCAAAAACATTTTCGAAGCCGACTATACTATTGATTTATAATTCTCAATAGGTTTTTAAAAACTTGTGCACAAGCTAAATGGTTCATTTGATATATTTTAATTAGTTCGACGGCTACAGATGATTTGAAGTAAGAGACACGGACATAAATAAAAAGCTCACAAAGCAAATGTCTTGTATTATAAACAGTTCTAAACTGAATTGCGCTAACAAACAGAATCTGCTTGTACTTTTTCTTACTTCCTTTGTCGCACAGATCGTCATACCCACTTATAATTATACGCGAGCATTTTTATTTTCTTGCGTATAATAATGCGCATTTGACTGGTGCTTTAGCAAATCCGTACATACTCGCGTAGCACATTGTATTTGAAATAGATAATTCCAAGGGGAAATAATATAATTGAGAGAAAATAAATTTCATTAAAGAAAAATCAACATAATTTGTAACACTTAAGTGTCGTCTTTGTTGGTGCTGTTGTTTATCTTCTTATTATTGCAGCTGTTGTCATTGTTGTTTCTATAACTATACCAGCAACACATTTTATGCACTTAAGTTTTTATTATTTCGATGTTTCTATTTAAAAAAACAAAAAGTATAAACAGACAAGAAGCAAAGTTGTTTAGTATCTGCATATTCAAACTGTGCTATTGTCTATAGAGACTGCACAAGCAGCATCATAATAATAGAGAGAGAATAGATATAACACAAAAGGATAATGTTAGTAATGCTTTGTCAGCAATTGTGTCACTAAATTCATGTATGTATATATTTGCACACGCACACACATTTGTTTTTGTATAAAAAAATTTAAGTGCAATGAGATTTAAGTATATTTCTGTGCATCATGACACTGCGAATATATTTAAAGCAGCAAATTTATATTATTATGCATTAAAGTATTGATGTTTTTAAATTATACAACAACATGATATGCAGCGGTCTTTAGCCGCTAGGCACGAGCTGATGTCGAGGCAATGAGTTGCTTAGAAATGGCTATTTATTGGGCTTTAAAGTCAATGTTAAAAATTTGATATTAAAATGTTGTTGTAAGATTCGAACTCATAATGAATAAAGTTTTGTATAAGAATAATCTTTCATTTTAATATTTTCGTTAAAACCACTAGATAGAAATTTGTACAAAAATTCTGCTAATTCATAAAATAATACATAAACGAGAACTCAAACGTTTGCTTTTTTTCTTTCCATAAAATTGTTCGTCCCTAAGAAGTACAACCAAAATTATATAAAAATTTATATATCCAGAATCAGAAATTTTCCATGTTAATTTTTGTAACATAAAAATTATTATTTTCCTTAATAAAAAGTGTGTTTTATTCAAATCTGGCAGACATGACCATCATTCCATTACACTACGTAGAAATTCCTTAAGCGCTTTTCAAATTGGAAAAGCATACAAATCGTATCTCATATTTAGCAGTAGCAGAAGGATATAAAATTAAAATATTTAAAGAACTTACCCGGTATATTGTTATTGGCATAAGTTGATTTCGTTAAGAGTAAAATGATAAATAACAATATTGTGAACTGAAATGATGTTTTCAGCCAACAACAAATATATTCAGTTTTTTGTAGAATATTCTTAAAGTTTATTGCTGATGTTCTCTTGCAATCTGTTGATGTTGTTTCTCTTGATCTAGTCGTCGTATATGATGGTAGTTTATATTGAAGGTGAGACTCTGTTGTTGTTGTTGGATCACAAAACTTTAACGTCTCCAGTATCGTTGTTGTAAGTAGACAGTTTGTTGTTGAAGGTTTTTGCAATGTTGTGGGTAAAATCGTAGGAGCTGTTGGGCAATAACGAATTTGATAATCGTTATATTGTTGCTGCTGTTCAATTGTCAGATTTGGATTAAAATTATTGTTGGAATTTTTGCGTTTTCGACAGCAGTTGTTTATTTTGCTGTTGTAATATTTGCATTTGTTGTTATTAGGATGCAGATTTTGGTTTTTGTTATTGTTTGTGGCGAACGATGATCGCATTCGGCTTAATGCCTGACACCACCGGTAAGACCCAGGGTCCGCACACATGCCCATGCCTCTGGTCCCATAGTCAATGCCGCTAATGGATCGTCCTCATTGCAGCGGCGTCATCTAAAATTAAAAGAGAAAGAGGGCGATTAAATAATATAATTAATTGTATTTTTGCATTAAAGTTATAGGGGATATTAATTATAGACCTTGATAGATTTCTGCCATGAAATATATTTTAAATCTATGGTCTCTCTTACTATCGATTTGCAGATAAGGTAGAAAACCATAAGATTTTGTCCTATAACTTTTTAGAGAGCTTAAAAATCAATTTCCATAAAAAATTCATTTATTAAATTTTTTAATTAATAAGAGGGATATTATGACCAATACCTTTTACATCATTCCTCTTAAGACCCACAATTCATTTGTCCACCAATATTTTTCCTTTTAGCATAAAATAATTATATATCTGCATATATACATATTTGTTTTAATTACCATAAGTAGATTCTAAAAAGCTTATTAGTTGGAACTATAAACTCAATTAAGAACTCTACCGCAAATATCAGAACGGAAGAGAAACCTTTTTGCTTAATTGAAACATTTTTATCATCACTTCATCTACGCTTTAAGCAGTTGACAAAACTTTGATAAAACAATAAAAACATCTACAACACTTACATAAAATGTCACTCAACTACTTTGAAATAAGAACAACAAACGTACATACTTCATGTGAAACTATTGTATATACAAACTCTTACCTCTTTTTCCCTGGGAACAAATTACTATAACATTCAAATTAGAAGATTAGAGACCCATGAAAAAAAATAGTTTACACTTTTAGTTTCCAATTAACTAATGAACACATGCAGTCAAATAGACATACACTTACATGCATGTGTATGTAAATATATGAAATGGGAATAGTTTATTTGATGGCTTGTTGAAATAAAAAAGTTTTCCATTTCACTATTCATATAGATTTTTTATGACTATTTATATCTAAGCTCATATACAAATTTAGAGTTTAAAAAAATATATATTTTAGTTACAAAATGTAAACGCATTAACTAAAAATAGAGATCGACTACTAAACACATATATTTATTTATCTTAACTAACTATTTATTTTATATTAATCATTATTTATATTAATTGTTAATATTAAAGCATGTGCTAACTTCACATACACAACTGTCTTATTTTTAACTGAGCGATTTTAATAATATTGATGTTGACTATTGACATATTTTCTTTTGAATTTAGAAGGATTGCCACTTAGAGAATAACGCCTATTAACGCAATATATAAATTATGCTACAAAGTTGTAAAAAATTAGAATATAAATAATTAGAATAGTAACAATATCGACACATTCTTTCAATATTTTTATTAATACACTTTGCCAGCAAATTTGTGATTAAGAGCCTACAAAAATGGATGCTGTAATAATATTCGTGTTGTTTTTAATTGTTATTTTTTTTCTAGAAAACATGTAGCATTTTTTCAATTCTATTTTAAAAATCTGCAGCTAACCCTGGTAATAGAACAAAAACTTATTTTTAATAAAGAATAATAGATTAAAATTCTTATAAGATCGACGGTCCCAAGTGACACAAATAACATGATATTGTTATTTATAAATAAAAAGTTAAAAATATTTAACATTATATTGTAGAAAAGAGATCCAGAATAGTGTCGATATGAGAAGGAAACCAGTAATGCGATTCAGTATCTTCTTGATGATTCAAAAATAGAATAAAAAATAAAACAATTCTCTCATTGGCTAAGTTCTAGTTGATTATATTATAATAATATGCCTTCATACGGCATCTCTTTGAATATATACAAACCATACAAAATGAATTAAAAATAAAAAAAAAATTATTAGTGCAAACAATATAAATGAATCCCATATAAATATTCTATCGGTTTTATATATATCTTAGCAGCTTTACTTTAGAATGTTGCTGCCAAAGGAAGTCCAGCTACAAACGAGCAGCTCACTAAATAGTTGTTTGTATGATGAATTAGCTGTTCAATTAACAGCATAGCGAAATCGGTACAACTTCCTTATATTTATTTAATCGACACGATTGTCATAGTAAAAGTTACTGAATCAAACCACAGAACCGTTTTTATTTCAGTTTTTTGCTTTTCTTATAACCCACGTAATCAATAGAAAACTATAAAATTTATGTTAATGAATGAATACCTTCGCAAATCATTAGCTTTTAGCCAAACTAGGCAGCAACAATTTTTCACAAACAGTTTATATTCCCTTGAATATTAAAAACAAAATATATCAAAATAATTTGATACAAAATCTATATTCTGGGAAAAATAGAAAAGCATTTTAAAATATTTCAATTAAACAGTGTACGCATTATCCTTTGCTTCACCTGGTCTTAAGTAAAAAGTCTTTCTAAGGGCTAAATGCTTTAATTAGCTCAGGACTATGATATACATGGAACACCATAATTATGGCCAGCATTAAACAAAGTTTTGCCGTCTCTATATCCCTGCAAAGCTATTTGTTTTCTACAAATTTAAATGTTTCTTATTTCATTATCTGATAAAGTGTTTAGGCGTAAACGGAAAATAACTAACTCATCCTCCCCCAAGATGAAGTTTCTATTTAACTATTTTAATCCCTAATATTTTGTATCTCTGTAAGGCAGAATTTGTTAAATGATTTCTAATTAAAGCATTTGTTATTGCTACTTAATTTCAATGAAACGCACGACGCAGTTTTATATTCGTTTATTTGGTCTGGAAAACAAACAATAAGAGTAGAAAAATTTTGATGGGATTAAAATACATTTCGTAGCTGTAAATTTATTTCTATTAATGAGTAAACCCGTTGAAAAGTTTATCGTGGTAAATGTGTTATTTCTGTTTAATTATTTTAACCCAAAAGTTTGTTTTTGGAAATAGTTTTAATTTTCGTTTTCTTCGTTGATAATAATATATTTTGCTGCTATTTTCGTTGTTTTTCTTAAATTTATTATATTTGGAAAAAGGTTTTCTGGTTAGTGCATAATATAATGAAGAGTTTTTTTATTGATATTTTATCAGAAAAGTTAGTGTTTCAAGGGGTTTATGTACCGTTTGCTTGAATTTAAATAAAACGAACATAAAATAAACTTGGTAAGTTTAATTTCTTTGCTCGCCTCTAAGGTGTTGAATTGTTAAGAAAATATTTGTTTATATATGGAAATATAAAAGAAAGTAAAAGAAAACTACGATTAATGAATTTTTCCCATTTAAGTTGTAGATACTGTTGTTGTTGTAAAAGTTTTCGTTCAGAAATTTTGGTATATTATGCAATAAATTTAGTATGACCCAATATAATATAGGATAATATTTTCAGGTATCAGACTCTTTCACGACAAGCATATACAAACTTTTGAATACAGCACTGTACTCTGATCAAGTGAGTTTTTTTAAAGTAGGAGCCCTACTTATAGAGCATATTATACTGGATATATATAAGAAGGATATAATGTTTTAAGGATACACGGAAAAAGTTAGAAAAGAAAGAGAGAGAGAGAGAGAGAGACAGTACAAACTTGTACTTGATTTTATTTTATTACATGTTTTTTATTTTTATTTTTCGCAAGCAAAACTTATCGTTACCAGTAGTGCTGAGATGCCTTCATCATGTGAACATGTCGACCACAGTTCAGACAACCATATACTAATAAAAATCAAAAATACTTGATCACAGAATCATAACTGATCCAATCTAAGATCCTCAGCTTCTATATATTAACCTTTCAGATAACATCTTCCAAAGTCTTATAGTGGTACAATTGATTTAAATAAAAAACGTGCACATAAAGAAGCTGTTTGCATTAAAATCCTGGAATTTATAATAATTAATTATATTATTTATATGAATTATAAAAATACCATCATTAAAACTTTATTGCTCCTGTTAAAGGTTATTAAATTACGATATGTCACAGAAATCTTTATAATAAAATTTTTTCTCAAGTGGAACATGTATTCAAAAATTATTTTATAATAATAATTGCAACAACAGAAGAAACATATAAGAAATTAGTGAAAATAATAAAGAAATAAATAGATTTTATAACATAAGGAATGATAAAAGTCAACAGAATAAACTAGTGTTCTTTCAATGAAGAATGAATCAGAACATACGCGTTTATAAATAAGCCTTTAAGTTTATGGCGTCTTCTTTTCTAGAAAATATGTAAAATTTTTTCACTTATTTTCTAAAAAGTGGCGGTTTGGAAAGTTTTAAAGCAGAAATTATTTTTCAAGAGGGCTGTTGGATTCATTTCTAATAAATTCCTTATTTTGAAATGGCAAAATGTTGCCATTTTCTGTTGAAAAGTGTAAAAAATTTTGCATTATTTCCTAGAAATAATATAGACTTATAAAAAGCTAAAATAAAATAATGAAGTCCCTACCATTTTATTATATATTTTAAGAACATTGACATGTTTTTTTTTAAATTCGCCAATATTAATTTGAAACGTGAAAAAGTCCTTATTTCCAACTCATGTGCTTCTGGGTAGTAATCAAAATGTATACACCATCTTGAATACGACGTTAATGCTAAACAAAGAACTCAATGAACTACTTTAGATATTTGTAAATCACTTCATTAGTAACGAAGTGTTGTTCAATGGCTACCATGGAAATGTAAAATTTGGGTGGACACTTTGGTGTGGCATTTACATGCTACTGCATTAAGGGTCCTCTATAATCCTCAAAAAACAGCTTCTTGTATAACACGGCACGTTCTTGTAACACATACACACGCACAAATACATACATGAACTGAATAGAAAAGGTACTCTCATATGAATTTTGTTTGTATGCCTTTTGCTACATGTATAAAATTAAATTTAGCGTTCCATTTGAAAGTTTTACAATATTGACGTGCAAGCTGTAAATGAAATAGATTCTTCGGCCATTTATAATCGAAAGCCGAATGGCAAGTGGTAATTTTCCTGCTGCTGGAACTTTATTTGAGCAATCGTAATCGTGTTGCAAGCCTTAACATGAAGATAACAGAGATATTCTAAATATTTTACTGATCATAAACATTTTAATTTGGTAATCACATCCTTCGCTAAAAATAGTTTGTTAATTGAAGCCTTAGATCTTCTTATAATTTCAACTGAGTGAAGCAAAATTAAATTTTTTTAAAAGCTGTTAGTTATAGTTTTAATAACTTTATTTTTTTAACTTCATGTAAACACAGTTCCTATTCGCAAATACATTTAAGCCAAATAAACATAGATTCTGCAAATTAATTAATTTTTATATTAAAAAACAGTAAAGGGATATTTACTAACTTAGTAAGTTGGTAAAACCAGTTGGTATAAATCAGTTAAAAATTCTAATATGAAATTTATTGGTTGGGTGGTCAAGCAATGTCTATATGGATTTCATTGGCGCTTTTTATCAAATCGTCAGTAGACTTCAACCACAGTCTTGAAAAGTTTCAAGCTTCTTCAATTATTAAAAGAGTTTTATAAACCATCCGAGAATTATGTAAATAAATTAACTATAACAATTCACAAATCATTTCAAAAAATCACATTATAATAAGTGTAGTAGGCTATGAAACTTATACAAACCAAAACCCAACAAACAACTATTATTCGATATGAATCTATTTTATTTTTCTACACCTTTATACAATTAGAAATCCTTTGGATAACAATGAAAGTATTTATAAGGCAAATTAATTATAAAATTTCAATTTAATTGTTCATAAATGAACTATTTGACATACTGTCATTGTACTATTATGATATGAAAATAAATAAATTTCATATTATAATAGTACAATGACGACAGTATGTCAAATAGTTCATTTATGATCAGTTAAAAATTCTATAAAAAGGAATCAATTATTCGATAAATTCAATATCGACTAAACGCTACCATATTTTAACCACGTGTTCATAAATCCCATGGTAAAGAGTTAATTGGATGCGACATAGTCAGCTATTTTATAACTCTTGCCTTTTTAACATTTTCAGCAGGTTTTCATGAACAAATATGCAAATCTATCATTATACGGTGTGGTCTGCCCAATAATGAGCGGAACCAAATTGAAAGTGCTTGTAGGAACAAGTGGCTTCCATACGCATGACAAACTATTAGCTTTATAGATGGACTTGCAAATAAAACAGTTTAAAAATATATTGAAAAAGCCAATAAATTTTTACTGTTGAACATTTTTGTGTCATATTCACATGCTGGCAAAGGCAAACAAAAAAATTATATCCTAGAATACTAGGAAACATCCACAAACTTACAGCAGATCTTGATAAATTGAAGAAAAAGTCTTGTCATCAACTCAACTTTATTACACAAATACCAATTCAGCTTTATGTATTACATGTAAATGTGTATGTACATGGTCAGCATGTACATGTTTGTGGAAATAAGAAACAATTCAGAATTCATTATGCTTGAGTTTTTATTTCCTTTTTTCCAAGGCAAGTGTGTAGTGTAGCATTGATTTGAGAAAATTTAGTTTGATGGTTTGGTTTTACGACTCAGAGGAATTACATTTCAATTCGTTTCTGGTTATCGTCGTCTATTCAAACGCAAAACCATGAAGGGAATAAATAGTATTTTGTGAAATTTTTTTTATCTCCGCTATAGTTTGTTAGTTTGTATATCTTTATTGTTGCTTTATATCATGTTGCTGTAATCGAACTGCTTTGCCTTCTCTTATTTGTAACAGCGTTTTCAATTTAATATATTATTTATTTTATCTATTTGATCGTTTTGCTTAAAAAAGCTGGGGATGTGTTTTAATATATTCAGTTTATTTATAAATCAGTGTATAATTATGCGATTTAAAATGAAAATTAAAGCTTAAATTTCTTAAAAATATTTTGGAAATGTAAGCAATACCCGCCTGGTTAGCTGACTGAATGTCCCACCCGCATTAGCCGTACGCGAGCACAACAATTTACACCACAAAGGAAATATCTAAATTAATAGAAAGTATTTTTTGGCAAGATTCTTTGCCTTGATGCAAAGAATTTTGTACTGAGTCAAAGCCGTTTGAAGTTATATTTTATTGCGGCTAAAATAAATTTAATGGACATCAATTTAATACCCACAGTTTTCATAAATTTTTTATTAAAAAATATTTTATGTTAATACACATTTTATTGGTAATTTTCAATGCAAATTTTCAGTTGGTATGTAAATGTTAGCACATTTTAATGTGTTTCCTTAAACGCTAGGGAAAACAAGCAGGAACCAGTCATTGGCCTTATATCAAATATGGCCAAAAGGCGCCAGCATGGCTGTCTTCAACACAAAATAACCTGAATTGTTTTCAGCATTTTCTTTTTATACTTTTTTTATTTCTTTTACAGTTTGTTTATACACACACTGATAGATAAGTTTCTTACTTTTTATTTATTTATTTTAGTTTTTTTTTTTCTGTTTTCACTAAAATAAAAACAATTTTTATAGCTCTGCATTCAAGTAAAAATATAAAAACTAGAAACTTATAAAGACAACGAACGTACTTACAACAAAGTGAGTAAGAATATTTTTATAAAAAAAATAGATGGTATTTGTTGTATATTCTTCAGGGGTTTTGCAAAACGTGGTGTTTTCTAAAGTTTGTTAAAGAACGTCGAAGTAAATAGAGGGAAAAAGAATCTCTAGCGAAAAAATAACTCCAGGCTTTTTGCTACTCTAAGTGGCTAAAGTAGCTATTTTATATATATTTAAGTAGGTTCCTTCAAAATTGTGCTTTAAGGAAAATTTTATTCTTAGAAGCCGTTCGCACAACAGTTTCAGTAACTGAAACTTTAATATCTGATCTATCCTTTCGATATTTGGAATACATTTCTAAGATGACTATTTCAACAAGTACAAATTGTATCACTGGGGTTATGCATTGCAAAGAAAATCTATGGATTCTCGTTGTACTGTCCATCATATATGAAAATTTATTGTTTCATATCGTGGATTATAAGAGCGGATTAATGTAAATTTTTGTGAATTCAGGTATATTCCACTCCATATCTCATAACATCATATCTCATAAATCAAACGTAATTATTTACTTATTTAAATACTATTTTCATGGCAAATTGAAAATAGGTCTTCAATAAAGATGAGAATTTTACAAGACATTTTGGATTTTTAAGTTAATATGTTGTAACTAGTACCGGCAGTCAGAGAACTACCCCCAGGTCTTTTTTGATCAACATCTCAAACCTGTGAAACAATTACCGAAAATGCTCCCTCCCCGATTGGAATCGAATCCACATTCATTGGACAGATGGACTAGTTTTGTTACCTATCAGATTGAATGGTGAGAGAAATCTTATGCTGGTTATTGTCTTTCATATTATTTTACATCAAGTTAGGTTTTAGAAATGATCTGTTATTTATTTCTTTCTTCAAGAAGGACTCAGTGGTCAACAATTTTTGTTTCTAAATGTAAATAAAATTATATGAGTTTAATTTAATATTTTTGTTATTATTGTTATTATATTTTATATTTGATATTTCGTTTCTTTTTTACAAACTTATTAACAGGTTTGTTTTATTTGTTGGCATGTGTGATTTATGTTATTTTCAAATGATTAATTTTAATATATCTCATTATAAATTAGAACTACAAGGCACATATAATAAATAAATAAATTTGATAGATCACAACAAAAGGCATTGCAATCCTACTATTAAAGATATTCGGTTAATTTATTTGTGCTACACAAACCGAGGAAAAGTGTGTTCTATGCGGGTATTTTCTATTTTTTGTTTTTTGTTTTTTCTATTTTTTAGAGAGTAGTGATATATCCTCGGCATTTAAATAAACCAAGAAAAATAACGAAATTATAGATTCATGTTCACCAATTTCCTAAATGACTCCAGCTAACAACATATATTAAAAAATAAATGATAATCCAAATTTGGAAAATATTTATTTGATCATTGCCTCGTTTCTGTAACTGAAGTGAGAATATCTCGCATCGAAAAACTAAATAATTATGGTTGTCATGCTCTTTATTGTAGGTTTATCCATAGAATAATATATTGATTATTATGAGAACCTAACAAAATTGTATATGCATTAAGAAATATATTCTGACGCATTCTGTGTTTCACAAAGTGACGAAAATTTTTTCAATGCGAGAAGTTTTCACTTCAGTTACAGAAACGAGGCAGAGTTTCTTTAATATTGCACTACCCCAGCTTTGGCTATCGCCAGCTGCTAACAAATTACGATACACTATATAAAGGTAAATATATACAAGTATAAAACGGAGCTAAAATTATTTAGTAAAGTTCTTATGCAATTGCTGCAATGCCTTCTGAAAATTGTATGAGTACAAGATGTACTTTATTTGCATAAGCATAAAATGTATAACTTCCAGTTTAATAGTTAATGTCGAACTAGAAAGTTTTCCTGCAGTTCAATACTTCCGCCTTTACATTCAGAATATTTATTAACTATTTTTGTACGTAAAAGTTTACGTAAAAATGTTAGTGCGTACTTGGGGTCTCAAGCTAAATATTGCGTTTGTTATAAAACCAACATAACGACGTTTAAAGTTTTACATATTTTACTTACAGGAGTATGTCCTTTTCGAAAAGTCTTTATACTTTAGAGTAAACAAACATTAACTATTTATATGCCTGCGTCGCATATGGATGTCGGTATATTTAAGCAAACAACAGCAACTAAATATTATAAGTGGTAGGCTCCAAGAAATACTTCCTGTTTTATTATCATTTATACAAAAGGGAAAAGAAAGGCGAGCATTTGTGTGTTCAGTAACCTACAAAAAAGTTTTCTCTTTTATTATATTTTTGCTTCAATAGAGAAGAGCAAACAAATAGAAACACTTACCACATGTACAACAAAAAAAAAAAAAAAGGAAAGAAGAAAAAAAAAACGATTTAAGCCATTAAAACTTTAACACGTTTTGCGACTCGATATATTTTATAACACACATTCGCAAGAGGTTTTATTTGTACAGATATTTGTATTACTTTCGCCTCTATTTATCTTTCACGTACATACACAAATATATATTGACATATATTCACAAATACATGCAGGCAAAAGGACCATAATTTTTATAAAACTTTTATGAAAATAGTTTATCTTAAAATAAGAAGGTTGAAAGAAAAAAACTTAAACAAATGAAGAAATGAGAAACTTTTATATGGGTTTCTGTGTACAAAAAAAAAAAATAAAAATAAAAAAAATGTGGAGCAATAAAAGAAAATATATAAAATATAATTTATCATTCGCAAGGAGATTTTTTTTTATTATTTTTTGTTTGTTTGCAAATTAAACTAGATAAATGTGTGCTGCTATTGCAATAAGAATGATTGGGGCATTATAACTTATTTCATTTCTTTCTATTTGGTTTCTTTTAAATAAAACTTGAAAAGGGACTTTTTGCTCTATCGGTCAAACTACAGCGGAGAAGTTATTTATTTTTAAAGTTTTAATAATGAGAAATAATTGTTAAGGTATGGATTTATTGCTGAAAAGTTAGTTTTTACAAGCAGTTGAATAAAATTATGTATTGTAGCCTCATACAGTCTGTAGGTTTCGCACAAAATTTTTCGAGTGAATAAGACTGATCGTGGGAATAGAAAGTTTTCTAGTATAGGACATAAGGTTTCATATATATATATATATATATATATATATATATATATTTACGTTTATGTTAAGGTTGAGTAAAATATGGAATCAGGAATATATTTTATGTTGTTTCATTTGTTATATAGATAAAAATGTGTGCTGAATAAGTTAATAAAGACTTTGGGGTTTTTTCTTTCAGTTTTATAATCAGGGTAGCAGCACTATTCATGTAACGCTTTGCACGGAATTTATGAGAGAACTGGTGAACACAAGGGAAGATTTATAATTTTTTACAATTATTTGATTAATTACTTTGTCGACAAACATTCGCTGCAGAACTGAGGAAGTGGGGTGTTGTATTACGGTCTTTAGTAACTGTAGTGCCAATCGCAGTCCTTAATGTTTAGTGCCTCCGTAATTAAAGCAAGCCGACAAGAACTAAGAAAACTAATTCATCGATTACATTTGATATGATGTTCATAAATTAATGACAGTTTCAAATGATTTCAAAATTTCTGTGGAACTAGTCAGTAAAAGGTTCAAAACATAACACATTATATTCGTTTTCAAATCGTAAATGAAAATTTCATATATAATTCAAATAAAATATATTCGGCATTAAGTAGAACATCAGATCAGCCTTTGGTTATTAACCAATTAATACTTCCACTAATTTAAAATACGCTGCATTCGATTAACGATTAAATCGCTTAATTTCGCTGGATATCCGAAATAAAAATATATATTATCTCTTAATTTCAGAACATATAATTTAAGTAGTTTTTCTCATACATAAAAATTAACAACTTTTTTCATAAACCGAAAGTTCATTTTCCTTTCTAATTTAACATCGGGAACCAAAACCAAGTTTTATTCTCGCCTTCAAATTAATCTTCCAGCAGTTATTAAATTTTTTATTCGATGAAAGGCTATTATGCGAACTTTTTTCTAACTTAATTAGGGCAAACTATTGCTTGTAATGAAGGCTTTGAAAATAAACTAGAACCCCAGGAAAAGGATTGATAAATTGAATATATCAATTGCTCTCGACTTTACCAGCGTCTAAGAAAAATTTATCAATTTAAAACTAAAAAACATCTGTTTCCTTATATAAAATTTGTACTAAATAAAAATACACTTGGGTTCTGGTGGTGAAAATATAGGGGTTTTCGAAAATAGTTGTTCGGCTCTGCTGTGTAACTTGAATACATAAAAACTGACGTTGATTTTGCTTTAATATATTTGCCTCATCTCTTTGTATTAAAACAAAACACTTTTCGAAAAGTTAAACTATTAAAACTGAATTAAAAAAGAGCTCGTTCAAATATAAGTACATCAGTAACTATTTTTTAAAGTTCTGTGTCATATAATTCGCGAAAAAATCTAAATATTTTGGAACTTTTAAAGCAGCACAATAGAGTTAATAATAATATAATATTTGCGAAAACATATCATATATATATATATATATATATATATATATATATATATTTCTCGATCTTAATTTGCAATGATATTTAAACGTAATTAGTCCGATAAAAAATTATAGGAATATATGATTAATAAAAATTTCTAATAAGAGTCAAATGGTATTTGGAGATCTAGAGATTTTACAAAATCTACTCTCTCTTCTTTACATCGTATTTTATTCGACTTTAATGATCTACAGATATTTGCATATCTCTCTGGATGTTTAGTTATTTAGCTGATTTAATGTTATGCATATTATTTATTTCCAATTCTTATGGAAACTTACATTTGCTTTACTTTAAAACTGCTCCATTTAAAAGTTTTAACTATCATTTATTGTGTTTAACAACGAATCCTATTTGTTGGTATATAAAACGTTCAAAGGAGTACCCCGTTAAAATCTGTAGTCTCTGGCTGGCTGCTTGCGCTTTATGTTGTTTATAACTTCAATGGATTTTACTCGTTATCTGCTACTGTTAAAGGTAAAATATATAATTTGAATGTGCTTATTCATGCATGTAATTGAAAATAATTTCACCTTCTTTATATATTTCTTTCCTTTATTTGCTTCTTTTGTTTCCTCTTGTTTTTCAATATTATCTTTGCGGTAATAAAGTTCTATGAACTTTTAACAGTCTGTTGTAGAAACAGTTTCTTTAATACATTTTCAAAAGGTAACTATATTTTAATTAAATGCATGCTTTGAATTTATAAAAAAAAGATATGCAATTGATTATTTAGATGATAAAGTGAAGTAAAATAACAGTTTCGTATCTATCAGTTTAGTTTTGAGAGACAATAAACTGCGCTTTTTTAATAGTGTTCTATAATTTCTTTTTAGCCTTTTCATTTTAGCCTTTTCATTTTAGCTCAATTAATTTAGAAATCATCGCACTAGTAATAGAAATAGTGCTAAAATTCGAATATTTAGTTGGGCAAAAATATATCCAATAAAGTTTTAATATAACAATGTATTGGAATTTTGCGCAAAATTAATTCTCATCTTACACTACATGGCAACGATACGTAGTGCAACTTTTTAGACATGAACAGCATCAATATTTTTAATTATAACTATTGGAATTATTCGTACTTCAAATAATAACTAAATCTGAAAGAAATACGCTCTTATACTTTAATTTAATGGCAGCTTCACCGGAAGTTCTAAAACAACTGCGTTGGACAATTTAGATTTTAGTTTAGTTACAGTCTTGGCAATGATTTTATATTAAAATTGTGTACCACAGTAATTTTCTTTTACACTTTATTTATGTAAATTTAGTCAGGATTTAAAGGTCTTTTGTACTTTCATTTGAATTTAATATAAAATCAACTTCTTTCAGACTTGTGTAGATGTCTCAAAATGTTAAAAGTGTGTTGCGGATTTGCTTTTAAGAGGATTTTGTGCATACAAAGAAATTGTATAAAATCATTCATCTTCTCTTTTCAAAACAGTAGCTGACATTAACACACTCAGACAGTATCTGAAATTATATAAATTGTTGCTTTCAAATTTACACACGTGTAGCACTGAGTACGTTGGAAAATAATTAGGATTTAAGGAAATACATTTTTACATGCACTTTAACACAAAGTCTGTTTGGTAGCTCCATGACTATAAGAACGAGTATTTGATTCTACAAATAAGCGTTTTATTTTTCAACATAATCTCTTTTTATATAAATACAATTAGATCAGCGTTTTTTGTAGTCCTTGCAAGTAGCAGGTTTCCCAAGACTCTCAAGAAAATCGTTTAATATCTTTGTTGTACCCCAAGAAAATATAATGTGTGTGATAGATATTTGGGCTACGGCCTAATTTATAGATTTTCGTCGTACTGACTAAAACTCTGTGCCGTTCTCCAACACGAAACGATATGAATCCACTTGCTCAAAATTTTACAATAAGACAAATTAGTGCAAAATAGTTAGCTGGCACAAAACTAATTATCATTTTAATAACTTCTGTCTATATATATAAAAAATATATTTAGTTGAGTGGGGAGACTTTAATTGCATACATTGATTTACAAGAAGTAAAGTTCGCCTCATTTATTTCAATGATTCTTTTTTTTTATTAATCAAATAATTATTGAAGAACAAAATTCAAGTAATTAAATTTGTGCCACAGTGTACGCCAATAGATGGTATCACTGTAATTTGAGTTCATCGTAGATTAATAGAAAGTAATTAGTCTCAAACTACTCAAGGATTATTTTTTTACAACTTATTTAGGAGTTTATTTTACTTTAATTTCAAGCATATGATTATATTGAAGCTGCATTTGCAATTGCAGACTCTGTTATATTTCAGTTTAGTTGCACTAAAATTTACTGTGAAGAGAATTGAATCAGTTTTGAAGTTATAAAAAAGGCATTTAAATCAGTAGTTGTATTTAATAATAGTTTAAAGACATCGGGCCTTACAACGAATTTAAAAAATCTTAGGTTTTTTGAAAATAACTTTAAAAGTATCATTTCTTAATAGAAAAATACACTGATTGCAAAAGCTCCTAAAATATTTTCCATTTTCAATTTTTCTAATCCTTTCTTATGAATACAGTGGTATTTTACACTCCAGTATTGTTGCATTTAAAGTTACTGTGAGGGAAGTTGAAAACGTTATGGAGTTTACGTTGATTTATAAGTCCTCGTGTATCAGAAGTCGTATGTAATATTTTTTTAAAGCTTCAATTAAAAACTTGCAAAGTTACTTGATATAAAAATATTTATTGATTCTGTGTATTGATATAGGGAGTCAATTTATTAAAATTTCACTCATAATTAAGTTTGGCGCTTGAAATTTAATAAATATGATTACATCTAGACTGTATAATTTTGTATCATCTTATAATCACTTCAGTATAATATATATATATATATATATATATATATATATAAGCTTTTACTGTTGGTTGTATTTTTAAATATTATTCTTAAGTCTATAGTGAAAATATAATATATTTATAAAATGGGTAGTTGCCTCCTAAGCTCTTATTTAAGAAAATTTAAATATTCATTTTCAGTCTGTTAAGTACTGAATTTCTCTCTATGCCCGCTTTTCAGTGGCCGTTTTTAGACTTATTGGCAGTAGCCCAAGGTTTTTTGGAAAGTTACTTGGCATAGAGCTTTTTAATTATACCTTTTTAAAACGTTTAAACTTCCTTGCAGTAATAATTTTGTATAAAAGCATCCTGCTTTAAAATGGTCCCAAGTTTTATTCTCTGTTGTGATACTTTTACAATATTAAAACTTGTTAAAATGTTTTAATAGTCAAAGAAAAAAATTTATAAAATATATTAACACTGGATATATCCTTGAACATTAAAAATGAAATAATTTTCTCTTTTGTAGTTTTGCCTTCAAGCACAATGATGATGTTGAAGGTCCGTAAATTATATATATTAGCCGGTAAATGGCAAAAAGGAGTGTAACAACAGGAAGAAAATTATAATTCAGCTGAAAGAAATGGCTTTTGTTAAGACATCTAAATTTGAAAAGGGTTAGTCCCCTATATTCAGTGGTTGCTTTTTTTATTATATAATTGTTCGCTTTTATTTCTTTTACAAAGTTAGTTTGCCAAGCAACAATTAAAGGAATAACGTTTATAAAGAAACAAAAAACATGTAAACAAAAGTCCAGCGAAAGTACAAAAGCTCTTTGATATTATAAATTATGGCTTTTTACAACGCGGTATGTTAGCAAATAATTTAACAAAACAAAGTAAATTGTTGCCACTTTGAGTTCCAACCAGGACGTAATGAAAATTATTTTTGAAACATATTTGTTGGACAGTGTAAACAGACTGTATCTAATTTAGCAAAACTTTTTCCTAACATTCAAATGTCCATGGGCATTGTAACTCTGCATCTTATAACATAAGAGTTTACGACATGTAACTTCTTTTGTGATTACTTCAACAGTTGGAATGATTATAAACATTTTGGTAACAACTTCAGCAATTCAATTTATATGCAAATTTTTTTCCAACAATAATTATTATTTATTTTAATATATATTTTCACAAGCCAGAAATATATATAGATAGACTTTTTATAAAAATTCTAAATGAAGAGAAAGAAGAGTAAAAAGAAATAGTTGTGTATTCTTAACTTTTTATTTTAAATTAAAACTTTTGTGGACTTCTATAAGATTCCAAACAGCCTTTGCTATTTCCTTCAAGTAGAAAAGTTCATTCTCTGGCTATGATTTAATTTTTTTCTCTCCAAATTGCAATAAAGAAGAATAACTTTTCTTTTTTACATACAGAAACTTTAAATTGTTGAAAATGTTTGCAACATATTTTTCTGCAACATTTTTTTTTTTTTTTTTTTTGGTGCATTTCATCTTTTCTTGGGATTTTTTCTGTTATTGTATGTGTTTGTTAGTTTCAGATATGGAAAGTCTCCATGGAATTTATTATTTTAAATTTTGTGAAAATTAAAAATATAGCTTATTTTGTAGAACAAATTGAAATGTGTAAAGTAGTTAACAACTTGTAAAGTTTATTAATTGATGTAGGGCAAATGTCCGCCGTTTGTAGAACCACATTTTCCAAGGAAGTTTTGCTTTGCTCCTCTATGCACTGCCAAATTGCATCGTCCATTGGGTCAGCTGTTTGTTGTTTGTTTATGAAAACCTTCTCTTTCAAATGTCCACAAAGATAAAAATCCGCAGGCATAAAATTAATAGAGTAATTGACATTGCCAAATCGAGAAGTTAAACGAACGGGAAGTTTCTCATGTAATAACTGATTTGTTATGCCACCTGTGTGGGTCATGCCCTTTTTCTACAAAAAATCGTATACGTATTTTATTTGCTTTATGTATACGACTTTTATTTGCTTATTTGCGTAAGAAACGGGTTGATGATGCCCCTGACTTCAAAACACACCATATAATCACCTCCTTTTTTAGATGTGTTGGTTTTTGGAGGACTTTTTTTTAGACTTTGTGAGTCCCATATGTGAAAATTTAGCTTGTTAAAATAACATAATTTAAAAGGACCTCATCACTAGAGACTATTTTGTGTTGGTTTCACAGCCAATTATTTTTTTACAATTAAAATTTTTTGTTAAAGAGTGTAGCATTCCATATTTAAACTTTTCCAATTTTTTGCTGTCAAAAGGATGACAGTCCAAGTCTTGTAATTTCGTCAATTGCCAGCCAATAATTTGAATATGAAAAATATATATTGAATTTTTCAATTATTTGGATCTACGTACATTCGATTAGTTTTCCTTTTTTTGCACAATCATATCAAGCTAATATTTCTACTCTCAGTTATTTGTCATGTTTAATTTATTTGAGAGAGACATAAAAGTTAAAAGGGTTCTGGACTTCTATATTTGGCGACTCGGAGGGTCCTTAATTTATGATAGTCTTGATCGTTTCTTTAATAATCAAAGGAATCCAAGAGCTTCAGTTAAGAATATGTCTAATCGGTTATTGAATGATCTATTGGCAATTTTGGGTGATTATTTTTTATCTATTTATGTTATATTTTTCATTAAGAACTTCTTATATACCACCATGTTTTCAGACTTGCACCTTTCGTTTATATCTAAAAAAAATGGTGTTTCTTACATACCCTTAACTGCAGTTGTTTTAAAATAACTTTGAATTTTTAGCTCTTGTGTTGTCCTTTTGGGTCTGGACATATAAGAAGCTTTCCAAAATGTTCGTCTAAGGAATTAATTCGAATTTAGAACACTTCTCGCTTAAAGGCAGTGAAAACGATTATAAGTCATTATATAAGAAAGACTCCCCTGCGCTAGAAAATCTTAAATTTACTCACCCCTTAAATCTGTAACAAGACAATCCCTTTCTTTGCAAAGTTTTGTTTCATTATATAATCTGTAGATATGATTTGTTATAAAATGACAAACATTATACATAAAAATTCTTGCAATTTTGTGCTGAATACATATTTTTAGTAGCACTTTACCGGTTATGACATTTTTATAACTCTATTAAAAACTTTACAAAGCAAAGGACTTGGGGACAGTAATAAAAATTTATGACAATTTTATCTATTCGAAACCCTTGACGATTTTACAAATTTTAATAAATATAGCTAATAAATAATTTTATGACTTTATCCATGACTTTGTAAAATCGTTTGGCTCACAATGTGTCTGCACGCTTATATGTAAAATTTCCCATACTAACATTTTCCCTCAAATATCGTCGCTTTCGCTTTAAGTATTTAAAATAATAAAACTAGTTTTTTATATCATTCTTATATGGTTCAGTAAACAAATCACGTCCCGTTTATAAGAAATTCAGTTACATTTTCCTTGCTGTCGATAAAAAGCCATCTGCTTGCCAGGACCCTTTCTCGCTATTGCTACAGTGCATATTGATGCTAAAAGCGAAATATCTCACAAATACTCGTTCGAAATAATATTTAGCTCTAACAAGGTGTGCACGTAATGAATTTATGGAAATCAATTGCTATAAAACATCAGCTGCAAGAAAAAGGAACGTCTCGGTGATTGGCAGGTCATACCACGAAGGGCTGCTTCAATATTTCCCCCACTCTTGAGTGCTAAAATTATCAGTACAAATATTTCCGAATAATATAAAAACCTTTGAAAAATACTTGGATTACATTTCCCAATGCATCATATTCAAATAATCAAAAGATATGGCTGAATGGTGTTGAAGATATTTTTTAGTTGCCATATTATTTTTAAATTAATTTCAAAATTATTTGATATAAAATTTGTTTGAAACCTATATCTTAAATTAATTACTTAACTCTTTTTACGTACTGAAAAGCTGTTGAAATAAAAGCTGTTTTATTATTTAGTAAAAACTCTTGTAACATAATAAAAATCTTAAAACTGTTTCCATTACAAGTCTTCTCAAATTTTATTCCAATAGATGGAATATAAAGTCATCTTTATATAAGAAATAGATAGGATTTTGCTTTATTGTAAAATAGGATTTTTACGGATAGTACTTTCTGAATACAAATCGCTTATATATACAATCATAAATTAATAACTAGAGAAGATTTTTTATTAAGGTTATTATTAGTAATTGAAACCTTTTTAAAGGATACCCGTAGGATATTAACAAAAAGGATTAATAAATTTATGATGAGGAAATCGTAAAACTTAAGACAAACATTTTATGAGACTTATTAAACCTTTTTGAATTAAGTGCGCATTAAAAATTTTAAAAGTTTTAATTCAAGGCGTTTGAAAAGCCATTAATTTATTAATAGCTGAGCATATTTTTTCATATTAAAAGGCTTATATTTTACAGTAACTCTTAGCTATCATAGGACAGTTTTTCTTTTTGGAAACTCAAGGGTTCGAAAAATATTTAAGCACGATGAAGGAAGATTTAGTTAGAACTTAATTTAACCCACATGAAATTAATAAATTTGCCTAAAACCATTTCAAAATATAATAAAACAAGTAGATTTTATACATAATTTTTAATTTTGTTGCAATCGACTTCTGAACATTCAAATTACGTAGCGTGTCTGCAAACACAACACTGCAGTTCATATATAAAAACAATTTAGCTTTTCAGCTCGTTTTAACTGCAGTTTCAGCAAATTATATTAAGTTAATGAACATTTAAAGTGTATGCAAACAAAAATATAAGTGTGTAATAATATATCCTTTTGTATTCAATAATTTTTCAAACTTATATTTCACTTCGTGCCTTTAAGTCGAGTCTGTTTGACATTTTTATAGTAATTAACTTTTGTAAGCAATAAATAAAAATAACAAATAAAAAGAGAGCAGAAGACTAAAACTACGTGTATACAGCAGAATAATAAACTATTTTAAACAATAACCCTGACAAAGTTCTGTATGAGAAATAAAGAAAACAAATTTTAAACTACAGAAAACAAAAAAGCAAGTACGTTGAAAATATATGGCACAAAGAGATGAGCGAAAAACACATATTAAAGCATAAGTAATAAAGTAAAATATGTATATTATTTGGCATCTAGCCAAAATAAAAAATAAAAAAAAGAAGAAGCCTTGAACATGCACACAAACTGTGTACGAGTATGAGAAATGAAAACCAAAAAGCATAATAGTCTTGCTAACAAACACACATGTAGCAAACAAAAGCATTTCATTTGTGTATGTATATGTTCAAGTACGTATACATCAACTAGACTTACATGGACATACATACGTATATCTTATATAAAATATAGTTTAGTAGGAACGCAAAAAATATGTATAAGTGTTATCTAAGCCACAACAAAAGCAAGAAGTCCAACACCAAAGAAAAAACGAGAGCTAAAAAAATAACAGAGAACAGAAACACTTACAAAAAATATCTCTACGTACAAAAACTACAAACCATCTTTACTTTTCGTTTTTACTTTATTTAAGGATAACAAGTTAAGAGACGCCAGCATATTTTTAATATATCATTTTTTTTCATTATGATTTCTTTATATATATATATATATATATATATATATATATATATATATTGTGCACTTCATTTTAAACCCTTATGTTATATAATATGAAAAAGGTGAATGTGTATGATTACTGGAGGTACTTGCAACACTGTGAATAAGTCACAGAAAATACATATTTTTATATATCGTTGTGTATATATGGATATTGCGAAGCGGTTTATATAAATCAATGGCTGACTTGTTGACAAAAATATTCACGGCAGATGTCAAAGCTTATGTTTGCTTCAGCGTTTAACGGGAGCCTGCAGTAGTTAGTTTTATATGATATATTTTCTCTTATTTTTACTTCTGATCATATTAGAAAAACAAGGAAGAAAATTAGAGTTATTTAGAGGGCTCTATTTGCTGAAGTACGTAGACTGCATAGCCTAAGATGCCCCATTTCGACTCCTTAAGCAGTCATGAATATGATATCAATTTTTCTTTAAAGTACATGGTTGTTTTAGTTGTCTTCGAAATATTTCAATAGAGAAGGTAGCATCCAATGTTACAACAGACTCGTTCGTCGTTACTGTAATGAAAACTCATCTGCAAAGTACATATTGGAATGCTTTAATAAATTCTATACATTCCCCTCCTAAGGGGAGGGGAATGTATAGAAGCACAGGCATTGCATCAGCAGGGTAAATATTCCTCTGACAGGTCGTCTGAGTAGATATATTATTAATCTTTACAACCAAAATTGTAGGATTCCAAGATATTTTTAAATGTGGAGTACGAAGACGAAATTGGTTAGATCAAGTCGTTACTGTAGTATTGAAGGAATTTAATAGGTAATTCCTGTTTGACTGTCTCCAATATATCATTAATATGAACCACTGCAAAATTTTGGTGAAGCGATTAACTCAACCGCACACTAAAGAACAGATCACAACATAGTCGTTAGTCGTTATATTAGTAAAAATTAACTGGTGAACTGATGTTATAAATCAAATGTCTAATACAAACTCCTTCTATTCCAATCTTTCTTCGTCTGCCCCCTCTATGTTATATCCTTCTTCTTTTTATTGGTCTGAAGCAATTCACCGCATTAGAAGCGCCTTACTATGCTAGTGCTGAACTATGAGTACTCGTATCTACGCTTTCTTCATATTCAGCAGACTTATTGAGAACTCGTAGTTAAAATAAAAAACTACAGAAGTGCCATGTTAAAATATATAACTTTTCTAACGCTATTTAATTTTTAATTAATAGGAAACAAAGTTTTTCGATTTTCACTGGTTAGTGATTTTCCTCTTTGGAATGTTACTTAATGATGGGTACTTCCCCGTGTATAAAGAACAATATCATTATCCTTTGGAACGTTACTTATTGGCATTAATTTCTCTATTTATAAAGAACAATTTTAACATCCTAGAGTGAATATTTACTGTGTGAACGTGCATATATGACAAATATTTTTTAAATAGAATAACAAGTAATTAATATGTGCTCAAATAAGAACCTTTGAATATCTTATATTAAATACATTTTCTTAGCAATCAAATCAATTACAACATGTTTTTTCATATAAATACTTGGATTACATAAGCATATTGAAATATATTTTCCTTAAAACTAAAGCTTTGCTATCGTTTGAGTAGAACTAAGGACGCGTATGTTAAAGGACTCTCTTAGAAAAATACAAATAATTCTCAGGCCATATAATCGTATTCGAATGGAAATTTCGATTAATATCGAATACAGTAACCGGGCCCAGGAAGAAGTTCATCGTATTTTCCATTTGATAGAAACTGTTGAAAACACCTGATATTTGACTTCATTTTACAAACAGATTATTTTACCGGCTATTTTATTCGGCATATTCCAATTAATATTATTAACATCATTTCGCCTACATTCATTGCACATATAATACATACACACAATAACACCCACATATATTTATATATAAAGTCTGCCTGTCTGTTCGCCTTTCTAGATTATGAATAAGGTCTTAGCTACCCATATCTATGGTAATAGTAATTTTTTTCTCTCCTCTATTCTCATCTATTTGAATATGTTGGCAAGTACATACATTTACAAGTATTTTTATAACTTATTGATTTTTTCCAACGCTATTTTTTTTCTCTTGGCTTTTTATTTGCTCAAACGTTAGTTGAACATGGAGCACCAACTCTATATGTAAATGAAAGAAAGCTAGAAAATGGAATAAAATATACAAGGATACTACAGGACTGGTAATTATATACGAGCGATACTCTAAATACAAACGAACGTATAAAACGAAATTAGAAGAGCAAAGTAAAGCCATAGATGAAAATATGAAAAATATATGAAGTGAACAAAAATATGGTTATTATTTTTCTGCCATTCTTATGAGGTCACAAAAAAAAGGTAATTTGTCTCAAACGGATATAAACAGTTTGTGCTTCATTAAATACCAGACAAATAACCTCCAAATTTATATTAAAAAAAGGGAAAAAATAATATATTTTCTGCAAAACTAAGTGCGAAAAACTAATAACAAACAATTGTTAGCGAAGAGTTGAAAATAGAAACTAAATAAATGGCAAAAAGTTTTCTGGCACCATTTTGTTTCAAAAATCACTGTTTTCTTCTACAATATTTGCCTCCAACAAAATTTTGGCTGTACATGGCAGCAACGTTTTAATGTCAAACTTTTTTCAAAAATATCAAGAATCTTTAATTGAACTCAATTGAATTGCGCTAGAATTTAAAATAGAAAAAATATTTTATGTATAAATTTTACTTCTACTTTTGTTTCTAGTTTGCAACATGTTATGCAAACATTTGTGAACTGCATGTTTTGTTAGGACAGGCCATGACAGATTTATTCATAAGTTGACTGACATATTCCAGTTATTGAAGGACGTTCTTTTTTATATATCAGAATGTTCATGGACAAAATGCCATATTATTTGTTGAAAACAAATAAGATATTTGCCAATCTGTGGCAGAGTTCTTGTCATCGATTTATATAGTACATAAATTTCGAGCGTAAGTCTTGGAATATAATTTCTAATTAATAAATAATCATACATTTATTAAACAGTTCTGAAGACTGGGGTGAATAAATTTAAGGTAACAGTCCACTGTTTAAAATATTTGATTCAAAAATTAAATAGTCTGCTGATTATCTAACAGTCTTAGTCAAATTCCATGCATTAAAAATTTTATACATAAAAAATATATTATAGACAATTTTCCAAAAAAATTTTTTATCTATTTGGGATTGTATTTGTTTCTGTTTTAATTAAGCCTAAACAAATGTTTAAGCTTCATTTTTATTGTATATTAATTTTAATTAATACAATCTTAGTAATTAGTTCTTTAATAAGAAATATGTAAATGAGAACTTGTGTCCACAATTTTTTCTTATAACGATCAGTATAAAGTTTATAGGGTAAACTTAATTAGTAGATCGTTTTACATTTCGTATAAAATTTTACTCTTATACAGATCTCACAGCATATTAAATTTTTCTATTTTATTCTCATCATTACACACACAATTTATTATTTAGTTTTAAGTTCTCAAATATTCAATTTAAACCAATTGAGCTCAATAAACAAAGTTGCCAGCTTACGTTTTACGGGGTTAAGCTTACGTATATATTTTTTCGCTTCGTGGCTTCTGTAAAGCAATACAACTAAAAAGTTCATTAATATATTTTGTAAATACAGTCTTTGCAGAAAGTTATGTGACAGGGAAACAAGTTTTCTTGATTTGAAAGAGTCTCCTCAATAACTGACAAAAGCAATATTAATAACACTCCATTTTGTGTCAGTATTTTGGAGCAGTCGTATAAAAGTTTCTTAAAAATTAGTTAATTTTTCCTATATCAAAAATCGTTATGAAAATGCCAGCGTAAACTTAGTGAAACTCCGAAAATATTACAAAAAAACAAAAACGTTCCTTTTATTATATATGAAGTGTAAAATTTGTCAGAGAAGAGATTAACGAATTATGACATAAAAAAGAACTCGCAAGCTTTATTATTTGATTTAGGTATTTCCTAAGAAACACAGAAAGTAACTCACTCGAAGATATACACGGCTCATAAGTTCTATTCCAATTGCCGACTTTGTTTCTCCTTCTTATAACTCTTGGCAACACTGTCTTTACTCGTACTACAACACAATACAATATGAGTGATCCCCATGGTGGTATAAATACCATCCAATTTTGTTGATGTTTGCGCTCAGACTTAAAGAACAACAAAACGAAAACCATAAACAACATTTTGACCTGGTCCAGCATTATCCAGTTACAAATAAAAACATGCCTCTGCATTTGAACTTATTCGTATATACAAGAAATCAATACAACTATTTTATATGATGAACAATTTTTATGAGTTTGTTGATTTTGTTTGAGAAGTTGTATATTTCTCAATCTTGTTGTTGCTTTTGACCTTCTCGTTCTTTTACATAAAAACATACTGTAAGTTTTATAAAGCGAATACATACATTAAACATATAAAATATATAATACAAAGTTCTGTAAGTGAGTTTTTGTTTGTTGTAAAGGAAGCCTATGAGCTGTACTCCTCATACTCTGTGTTGGGTATTGAATTATTTATCTGTGCGGTTATGTACGATACATTCAGGGGTATGCATACGCACATACATACATTTCTTAATAATTTGTATTATTAAGTAGAAGCAGCGACATCAGACTTTAATGACGATGTTTAAAGTGTTTTAAGTAAAAAGAAATAAATTTCAAATAAAGTATACTTAAATGAAATCAGATTTTTTGTGTTATTGGGGCGAGTTTGTATTCAATGGTTAACTGATAGAGATCTCTTAAAGAGTATTTCCCCTAAAATTAATTAACTATAAATCAATTAATAATAAACAGGAAATAGCAAATATCTCGTTTCGCTGATGTACAAAGAGCCTAACTGACATTATTGTAGTTGTTTATAGGGAAAGTAACAACGCTAAAAAAACTTTGATCATCGTAATGCAATTTATAATTGTATTTTCATTGAAAGACTTAATTTAGGAATAAATCATGACATTGTAGCAACGTTACTTTTTGAAATTTATATTATTTATATTTTGTCGCTAGAAAAAAATATATTTCAGTTAAAAAGAATGACTGTAATAATAAAATATATTGAACAAAACTTGTAATATTTCAAAAATTTCCTCGTATCTATCAAGCGGATGTTTTTAGCATTTAAATAGAAATTTTGACCCCCTAATTCATAAACGAATATTAAAATTAAAGTTGCTTTAAAGTATGGATTTTGTATGGTTAAAGATCCCTTAAAACGTTCATTAACTTTAACAATCGTTTGTGAATTAGGATGTAAATGTATTAAAATAATATTTGACTTTAAATTGTGTGATATAAAATTAAGGAATTTGTTTAGGTTCGTATGATGCTGGCGTAGGCAAAAAGTAACGGAGTTTTCCCTATGGGTTCCAAATATGATGATACTTTTGTGATTACTATGATATGGAAAGGGTACAATTGCAGGATAGTGAAAATATTGAAAGTCGGCGACTGTTCCTAATAAAGAAATTCAAGATCTTTAAAAGATGAGCAATACTTTCTTATTTCTCCTCTTCGTTGGTGTTGATATATATTACAATTACACAAGGGAACTTCGTGAAGTTAGCATGAATTCCGCATATTATATTAAGTCCATAATTCTCTTAATTTCATTGCGGTTGAGGCGAGGCAAACGTTTTTTCGGCAATTGCCTCTGTATATTCATTATAATATCTGGCCTGAATTACTAACTGATGGGCAGAATGGAAGTGTGTCCGGCAGGATGAGAGTGAAAGGCCAGAAAGATAGTCGATATCGCTTTATAGAAGCAGAGTTTTCCTCTTTGCTACTTAATCCTCGATTCCCATGTCTACGGTTCCAATGTTCTCACAGCCAGTTTGATATTTAATAGTCTGCAGACTTAAACCGGCATAATTGGGGCTATTCTGCGTTTCGATTCGAATCGAAATTTTCTCCGTCTGGTAGCTTTGGTATTCTGCGTTTCGATTCCGCTCAGTTTCTTTCGATTGTATGTATTCTGCATTACGATCGGAGCTCCGTTTTTCTCAGTTGTTTTTTTGTTAACGGAGGGGTTTTCTTTATCCGTGTTTTTTAGTTAAAAAGTTTAAAATAGAAAAAAATGTAAGTAGAAAATGAGATAAAATGTTCAGAAACGATTGAAAAAACTAAATTGTTAATATTTGTACCCGAATCTGATGTGTTTTTTTATGTATACAGGTCACCAGAGCAGTATGAAAAATTGGCAAATTTAATGGCGTCTAAAGCAGACATTGCATGCGGATACCACCAGCGATCAGGATTCTTTGCACTGTAATACGTTTATGAACAACTAATTTTAGTTTGTTTTTATATTTTTTTATTTTATTTAACAATTTTTTTATTAAACTTTATCAAGAACTTATTTTTAAATATGTATACATACAACTTTTTGTATTAAATTTGACATTTTGCTTATGAAAATGATAACAAACTTGCTTATTTTGCTATTTCATTTCCACATCCACAGTGATGCTATTAATTTTGTAAACATTGTTGTCTTCTTCTTTTTCTTTCGATTCCGTTTTTCTTCAGAATACCAATTTTCGATCGCAACGGAACTGAATGCGGAGACTTAATCGAAACGCAGAATAGGGGTGAATGTGTATTTGTGCGATAAAGCTCTATTGACATTTTCATTGAATTAAATATGTTGTATTATTTTAATTGTACGCCTATGAATTTAACAATAAATAATAGTTATAAAATGTAAAATATCACTATGGCCTGCCGATCCGATGGTTGTGGATTCAGCTCTTGTCACGTACGGTGGTTGTTCTCCTCAGGCAAACAAATTGCTTCGTGCACTGTATTCTGTTTAAAAACCATTAGTTTGAGAATCAAGCAAATTTAAACATGACGTCTAAATCATTTAAAACGTTGCTGCAATAAATGTGGTCTCAATTAAACTCAATTATTATTTACAATGGAATATTTAAAAATAAAAATTTTGTAGAAATTTTTTGAGAAAACAATTTTTTCTAACAAAAGTTTGAGTGCACACAATAATAATAAGAAAATTAATAAATTCAAAGAGAATTGCAAACAAATTGAGTTCAAAATGTTTAACAACATGTACTCGTGTAGTCCATATAATTAGTAAAATAATTCAAAAATCGTTCAATCAATACCGGCAAAATAATGAGAAGGAGCGTGTTGTTTAATGGTTGTGAAATTATATAAAATTTGCTTTATTAAAAGCTTTTGAAATATATTATTTAGGACATTGTATTTATTTCTCAATTCCAGCAAATTACTTATATCACATTTTTATATTAAAACCTTTGCAGTTTACTTTCTTTAAAAGGATTCTTTTTTCAATGTTTTAGCATTTTTTACCGTTTATTAGTGGTCAACTTGAAGCGTACACTACTTGACTGTAGGACTACTTTAAATGAATAATGTGATGGACAAAATAACCAGAAAGAGTCTCATGTTAACTTTGCGGTTATTGGTAGTGTGTTACTCTTATAATGAACCAAATGGTGATAACAGGATGTTTGCTTGACAGCTGTTTGCAATGCCAAAACCTCAACAATTTTTTACTGACTTTTTCTAAATATATTATAGACATCTTCTCAATATCTGTTTGTCATCTACGGTTTCAGTTTATTTCGCAAATCGTTGTTTTATATTTATTTGAGTTTTGGCATAACAAAAGTGACTTGTGCTTCAACATAAAACCCGCAACATCCTTCTTTATGGATTATAAACTCCTATAAAAGTTCGCACAGCACTGCTGTTGTTAATTTTAGTGGTATTTCTTATAAACTTCGTACTGCTACAGTTTGTGGTTTCCTCCCTAATTTGTACAAACCTTAACAACTGCTGTTGCTTGCAGTAGTTAACGCTAAGAGCATGAATCTTAAGATTTCGGATTTCGGATTTGACTGCGCACTCCGTCATATATAAGGTTTTGAATTTTTCTGACTTAAATTACATGGTTTTGCAAATTATTGTGGACAGTGATTGCTGAAAGTTATCTTAGTAAAAAGTGGAATATGGCTACAACAAACTCTCTATCCTATCGTTATCCTTCATCGGTTCTCTTAGTCGAAGGCACATTCTTTCAGTTATTGTCCCATTAAATAATTATTATTAAACAAAAGTTATCTTATGAAACTTTTTTTGCTCATCAGATTCAGGTCATATAGTGTTTCTTCGAAATAAATGAACGAGTTAGTGCACATTTTGCAGTCTTGTCTATTTTTATACGATATTGCACTGGTATGTTTAAAGAATTGGACAGTGGTATGCCCACGAAAACATTAACTTTTCAAAATAATATCTTATATTCATATTCTTTTAAATTTGCAAAAAGTTATTCAACTTTATTCTTCTTGGCTCATTCGATAGGAAGTACTCGCTTCGCTAGTCTCACTTTTTAATTACAAAATATATACGATGAAAACAAAATTAAGAAGTAACTCTTTCTATTCCCTGCATATTTAATAGAAACGCACTTTTGCTTGAGGCTTAATATCAAACATGTTTTTAAATAATAGTTTTTTTTTTTTATAAAATGCTTTTTGTTTATTTAACAAATGTGTGCTTTTTGTATTGAGCTGCGTGATATACGAGATCAACTTCTAGGTTGCTTTTTTCAACGATATTTTGCTTTTGCCCTCAACTTTTTGCTATGCATTACGTGAGAAATTTTTTTGATAGTTTTTATTTCAATTAAACAATTTACGAGATTATTTCTATAGGCTTTTTACAAACTATTTCCTAAGTCATTTCTTTCAAGTAACATGTACTTAAGTTCAAGTTGAATTCAAATGCGAGTTAAAGACGATCCAATTATTTCGTTATGGGAAATAAACAGCAATTCCAATTTTTTATTATTTTTCCTATTTCAAAAGCAGATAAATGAGTGTTATGGTAACAATTTGTTAAGTAAATTTGTAATTAAAAATAAATTATGTAGGAAATATGTATACACGCATGACTATTTCGTAGTCTTTCTATGTTGCATATTGTTCAATTCACACGCTGAGTTGTGTGGTTTGTGCTTTTGGGAACAGAGGAAGTTGTTGTATCGCATGTTTCCATTTAGTGACATTCAATAACTTTTATTTTTTTGTTTGTTTTTGGCGACAAGCGATTTGGAGTAAAATTATTGGAATATCAAATTGAAATTAGTTATTGGAATATATCTCATCAGCAAGAGTTTTTTCATTGTTGTCTCATGTTCAGACGATTTTTACAAATCCATCAAACAAACCCAGCCAGTATTCATGGCCGCATTTTTAAGTAGAACGCTATTTTGTGAGAATATTACCACACAATATTAAAGACCGAATAAGTAAATGGCCTTGGCAATGCTAATGCAAACTTATAAACTAAACATATAATTTTTAAGTTAATCTTATTGACCGCCTGTCTTTTTGTAAATAATATATAAAAACTTTCGTTTAGGATTTCCTAGTAAAAACGAAAGCAATTCTGAACTCTGTTACAATTGTTTCAATATGAATTCCTATAGAAACGCGTTGAATAAGAATGTTATTGTGAAATACACATGATGTCGAAATAAAAGCATTTTTATTCTTAAGAATATTGTCCTAGAGATAAAAAAAAACACATTCTATACTACTTCGAAGCTTAAGGACTCTTTATTTTATTTCAATATATTATTTATTTTTAAGTTTTTCGTCACTATTTTGTGTGACCTTTCCAGTAAATTAAATATTCAGATTCATCAAGAAAACAAAAAAAGAAGTGTTGAGAAATAAATAATACTTTATATTAAATAAAATAGTGTTAATTTTTATTTCCGTGCTGATTCTTTTTTATCAAGATTTTATTTAAAAATTCAAAGTGATCATTGAGGAGTTTTAGCTAGTTCCTATGAGCATTTCACTGGGGCTAATGCAGATCACCAGGGAATATTTATTCAACATTTCTTAGAATATTAATTTTAAACTTCCTTTTTGATAAGTGAAAAGTCTAAAACAAATATCAAAGTCTTAACAAGAACTCACTGATCACTTTTGCTTTTTTTCTAATGACAATTAGTTCTTGTTAATTAAAATAAGGTCTTGTATCCGTTCGGAAATGTATTTCATTTAGTAGTTCGGCTGTTCTGAATACGAAAATCATAAATATTTCGGAATGAAACCATTACTCATATATTAGTTTTGAATATTTTCATTTTATAAGAATATCAATAAAACATTTTTAGATCGTATTTTTGGAAATTTTTCTTTATTGGACTGCTGAATAACATTAACAAAAATTGATTGAAAGAGGATCATGTTTGTTTTGTTAAGTAACTACGGTGTTGCCAAACAAATAACCTAAAAACTTTTCAAGTATTTGTGCTTTTATCGGATCAATAAAACCGATCGCAATCTTATTGCACTGCAAATAAATTCATACGGAATCGAGAAACCGAACCCATACCGAACGGAATAAAAAATGCTTTAAGTCAATTTAATAATATATTGATATGCTTTCAGTTTATTACCATTCCATGAACATATTTATGGCTTCCCTACAACTGAATCACTTTAAACAACATTTTCAAATTATAAAACAAAATAAAGATTTTCTATTACTCTTCGTATCCATGGTTTAGCCAAATGTAAACAATAAAATACATTTACTAAATTAAACTGTAATTGTAATTGAAAAACGAACGAGAATAATAATAAAGCAAATCAAAGGTAACAGAAGATAAGCTTTTTTCTTGTCAGTTGACATATAAACACAAATAAATGTTTCTTCTTATAAAAATTCTTTCTTATTTAATACGAAAACAATATCGAAGATGGTATAAAAGCCCCAATGGATAAGACAATTTATGTTATTGTGTCTATAAGAAATGAAATGTTAAAATTCTTTCTATAAGAATATGTAAAATAAATGAAAACTTATTGGAATATAAAGACTGAAAAATCTTTTCAGCAGAATGAAAACTTTGAAAGTTGATTAGTTTGTATTGAAATATTTTCCATTTACTGTTACCTGTAGCTTGAATAATATCTTTATGGTAATTCTTTATTTCACTAAGATATATATGAAGATAAATTCAAAATAAAAATGTTGGTTTATTCTTTTAGTATAGATTTTTATAGAAAAGGAGTTAAAGCCATTGGCAATGACTGAGGGAATTCATATTTTGGTTTTCTTTTTTGGCTTGTTCCATACCGTATATATTTTTTTAGAAAATGATAGTAAAAAAAGATTGTTAATAAGAAAAAATATATATATATATTTATCTGAAATATTGATAAAATAACATGATACATCAACTCAAGTATATATATTGGATCTCTGATATATATGATGAGTATCAAGTTTTCCAGATCTGATAGCGTGGAAAATAATTTAGACTCATTAACTCTTCGCAAAAAGTCTTTAATTTATGGTAACAAGCAGTACGGTTCCCATTATCAGGTTTTGTCTTCATTTTATTCCCTTAAATATGGAGATAATACTATTTTAAGTAAACACTACCATTTCTGTGTCACAAATCCTATGAATTGTCACAGTTTATACAATCTAACGAAATTCTGGAAATCTGTCTTAATGATAAGTCTTTATTACACTTTAGCATTTATAAATTATATAAAAAAATTTTTTTTTATTCTTTTAGTTTTGTTTGCTTTTTTTAAATAATGATATTCTTTTATATAGAGTGTTTTTCATAGTGATACAAGTTTAAATCATAATAAAATATAGTAATATATTTTTGATATCAATGAAACGGCCCTTATTGGAGAGAAAAGTTTTTGACATTAACGTTTAAATATGATTTCGGCCATGTGGCCACCACGACTGCAGTGTACAAGACGCAATCTGGAACATCAATTTTCACGATAAGTTTGACGAACAGAGCCATTATTTTGATTAAAAATTTTCAAAATTTTCACGCATTTCTCTGTGTAAGTCAATTCGTAATAAAATGTCAAAGCAAACTTAACAAAAAGCAACAACCAGCTTTAAAATGGGTAGTGAAAAAAAGCAGTTATACCAACTCAAAGTTGTATCACCCTATAAAAAACACCCGATATATTTAAACTCAAGGTCTTTTTATTTCACTACGAATATTTTATTTATTTTTCAATATTCGTCAGTCTTTTGCGTTACTTCTTCAGGTATTCTTTATAGAGAACTTTATTAAAACTTATATTTTCAATTGCAGAAAATTTTATTAAATGGCCTATTCATCGTTGAGAAATGACATGTGATTCAATTACAAGAACAAAATGCTAAAATTATTAACACTGTTAACTAAAACCTCATAAATATTTATAATGCTGTTAGTCATTATTCATAAATTTCTTATTTATCTACTATATAGCGATAATATGTCACTAATTATTTGTCTAGTGTAGCCTAGGGTTAACATATAAAAACGAGGCCATAATTATAAATTAATAAAGAAAACTTGCCAACTCACTGACATTTTTGAAATGTATAAGTTCTTTTTTCATAAAATTCAAAACAAAATAAAAGATTATATTACCCACAATTTATTTTGTGTAGGCTTAAATGTCTTGTCATTTAATTGAAAAATAATAACTTCCATAACGTAATTGTGTAAAGCTTTAGCTGTTGGCTTGGTTTTAACACGTTCAGTTTGTTGTTATTTTTTTTTTCCTTGAGCGCAAGTGTACGGTATTTAAAGTTAACACTTAAAAAACAAACAAATTCAAAAAGGTGTATCTTTGTTTTGTATGCCACTGACTGCCTTCTAACAAAAAAGGCAGCTTTATTTAATGATGTTTTATGCGTTCATTATATTTTTTAATGAAACATCAAAATAAAAGCAGTTTGATCATAGTTTTTGTAATTTGTATACAACGATTTTTATTCACACTTAACAATACAAACACCTACAAACACACGTAATAAGTAAAATTTATGTGGAATTGACCCTACATTCGTCTAGCAAATTTTCAGGGCCATGTGAACTATTAGCCCCTGGATTTTATTGGGTAATACCTGAAAATTTATATGTGTATATATAAGACAAAACTTTGTTTTGCTTTTTCATTAAAGGATTTGAAAAATGGAAAAATTTAAAAGCTCATAAAATTAATGATACAAATATTATTTTAGATATTGTATTAATGAAGGTCTACTATTTTGTTAACTTAACAATACTCTTGTGCCATAAACTCAATCATAGAGACTGGTGGTTAAACGTTTTAAATGTGTTTTTAGTTGGAGCAACTTTAAACTCAATAATGGTTTGTTGATAAAACTTTAGAGTTGCTAAAGTTCCAAATATGTTACCACTTTTTTTATACAATTCAAGCTTTTATACTTCCGTTGTGTTTCTAAATATTCTTATTATGAGCACAATATGTCAACTCCTGTTTATCAAAAGAAAAAAATATTTATTTGAAGATTGATGTATTATAATCATTTATCATAAGCTCTGCCTAAGATTTTTTATTTGGTTTGAATTTCTTAATAAACTCGATAACGAAAAAGTATTCACTGGTCTACTAAGTTTTGAAAGAAGGCTTGTTTCAAGGTCAAATATACAAATATTTAATGTGGAATATGAACAACAAGAATATACAAAATAATATTTTATTCAAGATTATATAAAAAAGAGTTCATTAGAATAACACTGCACCCAAATACATACTTTTTTTAACTTAATTTATATATTTCCTACAATAAATTTTTCACTTGCAGATATTGGATAGATTAATTTTGTAGTTTATATTCCAAAATTTTTATTACTTTACCAGAGAAAATTTTAAATTTTAAAGATTTCAACATTTTTTTCAGTTTTTCATAGAGATTTTGTAGTATTTTTACAACTAAATTTAAAACCATAAACCTCTGTTTCTCTCTTCACAACATAAGTTTTACTTGTTTAGAGTTTATTTAACGCTTTTATGAATACCAACTTTTGATTTCGTAAAATCTTCTTAAAAGCAATTTCAAAGAGATTTTGGGTTGGTATCAACCAAATTATTTCCTATAGTAACGTTTCCATAATGAATTAAAACCATGTTAGTGTGGTACAACTTTAAAACATAAACGAGCCTCTAAATTTCTACGAATTTGTACAATATTTCATGTGATTTTACAAATTTAATGTTTAATTCACTACAAATTTTATATAAAGGAAGTAATTTGTTTATATAGGGCCTTAATTTGTTGCAAAATTTTTTTTATTGAATTAAATTGGTGTTAGCAAATTTTAAATTTTTTTCGTTATTATAACTTTATTTTAGCTTTTCAATCTTTTTAGATAAACCAAAGTTGTTTATTCGTTAAACTAGATTTTAATCTATCTGACATATTCTTACTTTTAACAAATTTCATATGTTATCATAGCACTTACGAATATATAGTCTTTATAATAATGTTGTCTAATATATATTAAGCTTAAGGTCTCTTTATTTTTATTATCTTATAAAATTGTTTTTCAATAAAAAAAAAAAAATAAATTTCCTGAAGAAGTCACACAAAGGAGTGACGAAATATTGAAAAACAATTTTATAAGATAATAAAAATAAAGAGACCTTAAGCTTAATATATATTAGACAACATTATTAATCAAAAAGAGGTCAAAAAACTAGAAGAATTTAGTCTTTATAATATTATTTGTCTTTTATATATAATTTTATACACTTTTATCCCTGCAATTCTTTTCCAACCAAATTCTTTTCCAACAAATTTTTTCCCCAAAACCTAACTAAGAAATTCAAAGTATTCATTTGAGGGGTTTTAGCCAGTTCCTATGTACGTTTCACTGGGGCTAATGCAGATCATTAGGAAACCTTTACCCAACATTTCTGAGAGTAACTAAAGATATTTATTTCATACTTCCACTTTAATAAATGAGAAGTTTAAAAGAAATTTCAAAGTCATAACAACAACACACTGATAACTTTTCCTTTTTTCATTTTCTTAATGACAATTATTTCATGTTATTTATACATCTATCTTTTTAAAATAAGAATGAAACACATGAATTTTACAAAAATTTACCGCTGCTATTATTTTACAACTAAATCCTAATGAAGTTTAAGGACAATATTTTATACTTTTCTTTTTATATCCTCTTATTTCTTATGAAGCATTCCCATTTTAATTTTACCAGCCAACACAAAATTATTCAGGACCCTTTAAACATAAATATATATTTACTTCACTTCACATATATTTTATTAATGTATGTAAATGATAACTTAATTAGACATGTAACACACTTATAAGATATTAGTAAGAATAAGGCATATAACGCAAATGGGATAATGTAGTTCATGGGCAAATCGAACTGACTGATTGAAACATTTTTTAATGTAATAAGAATTTAAAAAAAATCCACATATACAATTTTACAACCCTGATAGTTTATCTAAATTCGGTAAACTTTTCTTATTTATTTGAAACAAACTTTTGTTAACATTTTTGCTCCTTGACTATGTCAGCTAAAGAACATCAATAACGACAACTAAATGCTGTGCCTTCATACTTTCTTATTTTGTTATTTCAACTTGAATCTAATTAAAATTTGTGTAAAGAATATTTAACTGCCACTTACCTTTGTTGCACACACATTATCCAATATATGATACCATGCAAAAATTAGTTTTCTTTCCCAACAAAAATGTGGCAAAACAACAAAATGAAAATCAGGAGCGAGTGGTGTTTAACAACAGCAGTTGGACAACTTATTTAGCTTTAATTATATATGTTTGGCTTCTTCTTCAGATAATTATTATTCAACAAAATTTATTACAGATCCTTAGAAAAGGATAGTGGCATTCATATTACTGTGTACTTTTTGTAAACGTTCACTTGAATAGCACTTGTTTACGAAATGAAATGCAGAAAATATATCAATAAGAAGACATCATTCGAACTACACTTTTGTTGTAATCGTTGTTGTTTGCCTACTGTCAACTAGGAACGAGGATTTTTATTGACGGTTTCAAACCGATTTTGTTTTGATTTATTCAATATTTTTCTTCCATATATTGGTAAAGTTGTTGATGGTTATTTTTTACTTTATTAAAATGTCAATTATTTCACATATTTTCATTTTTTTTACGATTTATTTCTTAGCTGTTAAACGAACTAGAAAATTTTACACAATTTGCAACAGAAAATTTAAAAATTAATGAAAATTAAAGAATGATATTTGATATATTTCTCAAAATTAATAAAAATAATATTATAATATTTTTGAGTTAACACAAGCTAAATGATTCACATATAATTTTATTTCATATCAATATTTATTATTCACAATAGTCGAGCTGTTTGGTACAATTTCAATAATTCATGCTGATTTTCTTAAATTTATGTTTGAATTCCACGCCCTTTTGCACTGGGATGTAAAACAATTTTCTCACTTTTTGGGTTTATTTAGCACTTTGATACACATTCTAATAACTGCTTTAATATATATTTTACACGTGACTCAGTTTTTGTTAGAGGTCATGAAAATACATTAACAACGGAAAAAAACAATATTCCACTCACATAAAATATGCAAATTTTAGAAAACTTTATTACCAATTCAATTTTTCATAATAAATTTAATATTTCTATTGTAATTTTATTTATATTTAAATTCTATTTTAATTACTTCTTAACATATATTTATAACTTTTTTCATTCCTTTATTTAGTTTTCACATCACCCGTGTATATACTTGTATTTAATGTTTAGTCCAAGTCCTTTTACCGTGTTGTGTTTGTCTCCAATTTCTTTGGTGTTTTAGGCTCCAACGTGTTTTGTTGAAAAAACATTATTTGCCATGTCAGCCAGCAATTGAAAGCAGAGGCAAAAAGAGACATTTCCGTTTTTGCCGTTATTTTTCTCACGTTCAGCACTGCTTGCTTGCTGGTATATTTCCTAAATTTCCCTTCACTCTCAATGTTATACTGAATTGCGAAAAATTTCTCTACAGGAAATTTTCGGCAAAATGTTCTCTTCTCTTCAATCATTTGCTACGAGTTTACTTACACTTTGGCTCTTTTCATTGCTAGAGGTTATATGGGTTACTAATTTTTTTTTTTTTTGGCATTTTTAGCTCATATATTTTTTGGAAATTTGTACTTATTTTTATATCCGAATATAAAAATACATAACGTGCGTACACATTGGTAAAATAAATCAATTAATTTTATAAGGTCATATTGTCACGCCGCAATCGTTAGATCAGCTAAAGTACTTAAGTATCTGTATCTTGCAACCCTGACATAAACTCAGAAAGGAGTGAAGGATCATTGTAGCTGTACACAAATAATTCTGCTGTTTGTATTTGTTGTTCTTATATACAACAGATAAACGGATTAATATTAAGTAAATAATCAGAATTATATGCAGGATTCTAAGTGTTACTATTATTATTTTTTTTGTAGAAATATATTTTAAGAAAGCCTAAATAGATTTAGAATGTTTTAAAGCGGGTTAATGCAAAATATTAAAACAGATAGCAGTGCCAAAACAAACTAACCAAAATATGTGAGCAAAATATAGAAAAACGAAAAAAGATTTTTAATATGTTACTTTTATGCTTTTTACAAGCTTTTTAACTTAATTCATGAAAACTGATTTATCACATACATAAATGTATTAAGAGGTATCGATGATCAGTAAAGAAAGTACTTGGTTAGGACTTGGACCCACTTCCTAGTTGAATTTCAAATATATTTCAATAGAACGACTGATAATATCTGCTAACACTCTCTTAAAAATTAATTAAGTTATTGTATCAATGGTTTTTCTCACAACTTACAAGTCGAATTCTATTTATGTATATCATTTTCGGAAAATCCCGAAACTTTGCAGTGGAAAAGTGGAAAGAGTTTGACTCCTTGTGAACATTTTACTTCCTCTAATTTAAATAAAATGCTGCTGCAGATATTCTTATGCTAACTATTGGAACTCTTTGCCATTCACAGACAGTTCAATCACAAACGAATGTCGTATCACTTTTAAGAAATTGCAGTTCTTAAAAATGAGGATATTTCAATTTTATTAGATCATAGTATAGATTTTTTTCTTTTACTATAATCAATTGAAAACTTCGCAAATAAATATGGCTGAATGAGGGTTTCTTGTAATTCAACTGCTCTGCCAAAACATAATTTTTTAAAATTAATAGAATTGATAAACAGATCAGCTATTATTTAGTTCATTTTGGAACAAACGCTCTAAACTGTAGTAAAAATCAGCTGTTGAGAAAACAAACAGGGAATTTTCCCATAAAACAAAAGCAACCATATACACGTTTATGCACATATTTACAAACTCATGTACTCATGTTTGTAAGATATATTTAATGCTGCCAAAATTGCAAATATGCTTGTATACGCTCATTCGTGTAAAACAATAACCCAAAAAGGTTTTCAAGAGAACAGTGCAAATTCTCTCATTTTAAGGAATTTTTATTTAAAGGAAACAAACTCTCCTTGATAACAAGCCATGCTCTCTACGTGGTGTCTGTAAGTAAGTACGTGCATGTGATGGTTCTATTTGTTACACATTGACATACATACTCGTATTTCGGTATGTATGAGTATAACATTTAGCAAATACCCTCTCAAACCCCTCGCGATTTCTTTGCAGAGTTTTACTTTAATAGAGTTAATACTCTGTTTGACATATAAGGCGCCTGTCTGTATGGTAAAATTTCAGGTTTTTTCTTTCTTGTTTTTGTTTGTTTCTGATTCTATTTGTTCCTTTTGTTTCTTACTACCTCTAATTACATACAAGTACAGGGAAATAATTGTAAATTTTCTATATCGAAAGAAGTGAAGAAAACCAGAATAACACATACAAATACATATACACGCACATATATATCAATGTCATACATATTATTTTACACAAAAAATGTATTGACTTATTTTTTTATTCCTAAAGCCAAATTAAGTGTATTTTTTATTGATAAACTTCAATGGGTCATGTATATTAGATGTAATTCACAATATATACATATTTGAAAGAAGAATGCTGGGAGTTAAGCTGTAATATATTATTATTTCATCCCTTTATTTTTAACATTCTGTGTAAAATTTTCCTTGCAAATTCTTCTTCATTCGTCTGAGGTTTTCTTTTCAACAGCAAAGACAGAAAACAGGCAAACTGCAAAAACATGCTAATACTGGAATTTTGTGTTGCTTTAGTATTGTTTTCGTATGTACATATGCGTGCGTGTATATGTGTTTATATACACATCGACATGCATAGATATACTCCTGTTTGTGATCATGGATGTGTGTAGTTTTTACTACTACTGCCAGATGGTTAATTTTTCATGGGGTTTTCTGATAAGAGTATGGGGACCTTTTGCAAAAAGAAAAAACACAAACACACACTCAAAATACTAAATATACAAGCGCGCGGCGGGTGTGGTCCATATTCAAAAGAAAATGCAGGAAAACATAAATTGTTCTCTTATAATTTTTTTTACACAATCACTTTAAACTTTTTAAAAATTCTAATATAAATTTTTGTTTATAATAATTTTTTTTGTTTATAATTTTTCTCCCCACCAAACACCCTTTTACAATTTTCTTTTGGTGCACAGCCTGTTTATTTTTTTCACTACTTAAACAATTATTACCATAAAAAATACTGCAATCTTTCTTATTAACTAACTTTTAGCTTTACCAATTAAATTTTTCACTTTTCATTTGCAAACAAAATTAACTGTTTAACTTCAATCATAACACAAGAAAATTATGAATATTCTTTTATTTTAATTTCCTCTACCATAAATATTTCATATAAACAATTTTGTATAAGAACACACACATGCAGGTCTGTGTGGATGTATGTATATATATTTTTTGTTGTATTTTCTTTTATATCATTGTTTTCCCGTCGTTACACTATTTGCTTCTAACCAAAAGGCGCACACGTTTGCTTTTCGAGCACAACAACTGAGAACTAAATTGCTCTTGAATGGTCGTACATGCAGGAACCTGTGTTGACGAGCAGGCCCGTCCGTCTGTCTTGGGTATAGACATTTCCATACAACAAACAAAACATGTATGTGCGTTTACTCTAATACCCATCAACAAAGAAAATAAATTGAGTAACAAACAATAATAGTGATGCTCTCAATTGGTATAGTTATGGGAATATCTCAAACCGGTTAAGTAACTCACGGAATACTCCACGTTAATAATTCTACACCGAAGACAAGAATTCTCATCTTCTCTTTTTCCTGCACAAAAACCTTTTTTGTATGTGATGAAAAAAAAACAGTGTATAAATTTGTCACACTTGAATAACTCTTCTATCACCGCTTACTGCTATTAACTCTCTGCAAGTGTTGCTCCCATCCATAATAATACTCTTCTACTGAGCTAAGATTTTTAGCATAACTGTTAAATGTTAAACCAGTTTCTGGTAATGGATTGCAGTGATGCTGTATGTAAATCTTTTTAGGCTTATCTGGTTTAAGCCTCTCTTTTTCATACGGTTTGTGTATGTATGTGGTATTTGTACAAGAATGTATGTGTGTTTTATTACAAAAGATGTTTAGGAAGCCCTTTCTGTATTTAGTAATACTTGTATTATATTACCTGTTACTTATTTTAGCTCTCATTTTACCAGTAAATGTATCTAACTAACCCTTTTTATAGCCTCTTTAACCTTCTAGCGGAAGCAGTTAAGAGGAAAATATATTTGCCTTATTGGTAATGATTATGTTCACTTGAAATAAAAAATAATAATTTTTTTATGTTGAAGCCTACTAAATGATTTGGTGCAAGAGCACCTGAGATTTGAGCTTGCAGATATTATTAACCCGAATACAAAGCGAATGTCTCATAATAATAAAATATAATTGATGGAACTTCGAATTAACCATTAACTAATAAAATACAGCCATAAATGTTATGGTCATGCGCAAATAGAGGGATCGGATAATATACACAAATAAGTTGTTTTCACAAGCAACTGCTTCAACTAAGATGTTTTAAATATATTAGATATTTGCAAAACCTCTTCGATTACATTGCGAATACATGAATGAAAACCATCATTTAAAAGCTGAATTTCTTTTGGCATATAAAAGATATTTGATTATTATAATTTCATTGAAACCTAAAGAGTGACAAAATCAAAGGATATAGAAACGTATCCAAAAATCTCCTGGTTTCATCTAACAAAAACTTTTAGAGCATCTGTTGCTTGTGGTTTATTTACTTAAGCTTGAGGTTTTATATGTCCCTACAGAAAGTTGTAGACGTGGGAATATCTTGCAGCATAACCGAGTTTTTATTCCGGTTATGTGTCCTTGTTTTGCTGAACTATATGGTCGCTAACAAGCTGTGAACATATTCTACTCATCTTCGAAGAAAATACAATTCTTTGTCGTAGTAATTTTTGTAGATGTATTGGTTTGTCGTTGCTATTATGGGAAGTTATCCAACGAAACCAAGTAACTTGTTCTCGAAACCTATTCCTCTTTGTGTTCAATAAATAATTCAATAAGGGTTTGTGGTCGATAATCCAATTATTCGAACTACTCATTACAGCGATAATTCGTTCTTTGGCCGAACTATCCGTGTATACCTGCATTGGCGTTTTCCGCCAATTTCCATATGTGACGTATATCCACGGACACTAATTGGTCTATCCTGCTTGCAAACACCTAGTTCCTGAGTAAGGCATTGCATGTGTAGGAGTGGTTTCTGCTTTCCTACTCACAATTATTAAAAAAAAAATATCTTATTATTATTAAGTAGACCATTAATTTTTGTTGTGCTGTAACAAATTATTTATTTAATTTACATATTTATTGCACATCGCCTATTTCAGTATTGTAATAATAAATGTTGAAAATAAATAATTTGACAAGGACATAAATCATATAAAAACAAAATTAATAATAAAAAAAACGCCTGAAGAAGTTTATAAAAAACAAACGAAACGTTGGGTAAAAGAAACTATGATTTAGTTTTTATTCATATTTGATTATGAGATATTATTGACCACAAAGCCCGTAGGATATACCCCTATAATAATAAGTAATAAACAATACAGACTGATCACAAAACACAAAAACTTAAAAGATATTATTGTTTTTCATGTTCGTACAGTCCGTTTCCTATAGCTAAAACTTCTTAAGATTTTACGATAAAAATAACACGGTATGATGGTTGAGTTCTTAAGGCCTTTGTTACAAAAAAATATTTTATGCTTATAAGCTGCTCATGTTATAAATACTACCTTATAAGCAGCTTATAAACACAAAATATTTCTTCTGAATATTATAATAATCTGCATAATATCCAAAATATTAAAGCAAATTTGTTTCATTACTTTAGAAGAGTCTCTCATATAGACATTCATGTACATACATATATTTTTTTGCTTATAAATTTACATAACGCATCCACAACTAAATCGTCCTTATATTTTAGGATGCAACTTCTAATCATGTCTTTTAAGGGTTAACAGGTTAATTGTTCTTTGAAAAAAAGCAAACCAGTTTGCTTCATTGATTTTTAGGTTATACTGAAAGATCTTGCAACTCAAGTTTTTGTTTTTTGTTGTTTTTGTTTTTTGTATGTACAAACGTACAGGCACATCTGTGTAGATATGAATGTTCGTATACAAGTGCATTTCATACCAACAGAATACTTGAGTTAATTTATTATGAAAAACCATAAAAGACAGAACGGGTAACTTAAATTAAAATTATTTCTCTATGGGTCTTCATATGAAGTTCTATACGAGGGTCAGCTAGGGATATATAAATATTTTAAAGTCATTTCAACAATGAGTTTTTTCATAATTTCAGTGCTGTTTTACAAATGTAGTTAAAAAAATATATTTGGGGGATTCACACTGCGTGCTATTTAGTCATATTGTCATAGAGTCATAAAATTTTAGACTGGTTTAAAAAAGTTGTTGTTGTGCTGCATATAAAAAAGTCATAAAATAATAGCACTCTTGCAGGTATGTTTTTGTGTTGTCATAAAATAGCTCTGGAGATCTAAGTCGAACTCTGAAAATCTTTAAGCGAGACGGCGGTAGTATATGTTTGCTGCCGTTACTTATATATGTTTGACGACTAAAAACCGGATAAATAATTATTTATATCTATATGTCTGTATATTAAATCACATTTTTATAACATAAAATATATTAAAGGAGCACTAAAACGCAAAAGCTAAATATATACAATTGAAAATTTTTTCTCGTTTAAATTACGTAGCTGGCAGCCACTGAACGTTTTTCCATATGCCGCCGCAAACAAAAATTTATTCAGCTCATAACAAGGCAGCAGCTGTTAGAGTTTATATATACAACTTTATTTAGCAGACCAAGTTATGACGGGTTGTTCACACTTGTCATATTTTAAGTGCTATTATTTTATGACTTCTGACTCTATGACTACAGTGTGAATCCCCCAATTGTATACTGGGCAACTACCAAAGTAGTAATTTGGGACTATCAACTTCGCTTGTTCTTAACAAATAATCCATGTAGTCAATATCTATCAAAGTTAAATTACCAGGCTGTTGATTGAAAGAGAAAAGAGTTACAGCTTTCTTGGATCCTTCATGATTAAAAATTCTATACGAACTTCAATATCAATAAGAAATTGAAAGTTATGATGTATTATTTGACGTTAAATATTAAAATGTGTGTTGTTCCTTTTTGCTTTTTTTAACTTCATTATATTCTTTCATACGACGCTTTAGTAGGACTAGTACATTACGAAACTAATTATTCATATACTAAAGTAATCATGTAATATAATTTATAGCTAATCAAAGTAATCATTCAAGGGTTTTTATCTAGTTATTATACGTATTTCTCGTAGTCTTAAATATACGAAATTTGTTTCTGAAACGTGCACTTAATGCGATTCAGCACACAATTAATATTCCTTTTTTTTAAATAGGACGTACAATGAGGGAAATTTCTACTAAATCTGCAATGTGCCGAAGCTCCAGAAAAAACATTGGAAGCGAGAATGAAAACTTGTAGTATTAATTTTATTTTTATTATCATTTTACTCCGAGAAAAAACTTCCGATACGATAGCGACATGGCAAGATGATGTTATTAGTACATCGCTGGCGGCAGTGTCGAACGGTAGTAATATGACTTCGTTGCGTAAACAGGCCGGAATAAATTCAAGCCCGCAGTCATGTCTTTGTAACAGTTTGTAAAAACCATTGGGCCCATGAGTATTGATGATGAAAGTATGGCGGTGTTCAAAGACAGCTGTCCTGTTATGTAAGTTGAACAACGAAAAATTATGTAGGAAAATTTGTCCTAATGCAGCCTATAGAAATTGAATAAAATATATGTAGTAATATTTTCAAAATATTTTGCTAATGAGCTTGGCCACCATCTAACAATTTCTAGGCTGAAAAATAATAAGGATTTCATAGGCGTTACTTGAAAACAACTGAATATGTGTATAAGACGAAGGAATATATGTAAAATGCATATATACAAGTACTACATATTTAATCAATTCTTACTCATACCTCGTATATACCACATATGCGACAGTCATGTCATTTAATAAGCCTCTTTAGGCAAAATTGAAATATATTCATACACATATTAATGCACATGCATCCAAACAAATGCAGCTTATGCTGGCTGAATAGATCGCCGTCATCAACCATGTGGAAATGTGTGAACTAAGTTTCAAGCTGTCATTTTTATTATCACTGTAATTATCATAATATTTCTTTTACCAGTTGCTATATAAATGCCATGTATTCGTATATTAATTCAGATGATGGTTGGTTGCTTCACTTAATATTCCCCCCAATTTTTCCAACTCTTAGAAATGGAAAATACGAGTTCTTTTAAAATTGTTTGTCATCCACTATTGTTCCCTTTTTTTAGTCCACTACAGTTTTTTTTCTTTATTTATTAAGTTTTTTTTTGTGGTTTTTTGTTTTTTATTTAATGTTGCATGATTAATAGTTGTTTAAATGTTTGGACATTCATTTATGTTTGTTGTTGCTTGTGTTGTTGAGTATATTTTTATTGTTATTTTCAATGCAAATGTGAGGATGGTGGTTTGTTTCCTAAAAGCACATTCAGACAAACAACTTGAGTATTTATCATTTGGCGGTTAAGCGTATATTAATCGAAAACAATTATTTTAATGAATTGTTTATGTGAACATTTGTGGGTTATTTTCGGTGTATCTATTGTGGAGTTTTATTAGCTTTTCTTGTTTAGGAGATCATTATCTAGTTTATTCGTTTCGGGGCAAGATTTATGTTTCATGCTTTCCAATAGACTTAGTCTGCCCTTGGCGGAAATTAAAGATTTATCCATTAACTCTGCAAGGATTTAATTTACCATAAGTATAGGCTTGTGAGACTTTGACACATATAACATTCAGTTATGATAAATTAAGTGAATAATAAATAGTTCAAATAAAATATGTGCTCTTGCCACACTTATATTACGTGTATCAAAGGCTTTTTGAGCAGTGTATGCATGTACAAATCGCAAGTCCTGCCATATAAACTAAGTTTTTGTGGTGTGATATACAACCTGAAATTCCCACGTTTAAGTCATGCATACAACTTTAAATAAAAGAATTCTACAAATACATACAAACATTTAGCACTTCCATTAAGGACTAAACAACAAGCACCGTTTCAGTAAAATTTAATAACAATAATAATAATAACAATACACCAATTCCAACACACACTATTACACATTTCTTTACACCGCAAAGTTATTATGCAGCAAAAATTAAAAAAAAAATCCACACGCGCTAGGGCAAAGATATATGAATGTTTTATAATTCACTGAAATAAAATTACATGGAAAAATTAAAATATTTAAGAGTCATTATTTGGCTTAGCAAACAAATATCACAGACACAATCCTGCATCATAATTATTGGAAGGGGAAGGCAGCCAGCAGAAGAGTCATAAGCACAAAAAGAACAGGTATTTAGTGGGATTATTATTGTACTTTAACAGCAAACATTAACATATTAAAACAATGAAAGAAAATAAAGGCTTTACAAAACAATTAGCAAAAAAAGAAAGAAAACACAATCCAGGGGGCAAAGGAAATTCTCAGCAACAATGGATAATAATCGTATCTACAAATATGCAGGGGACAAATGTGCGCAAAGTGGCTTTAACGTATTCAAAGGAATTCTTTTAAAGCCAAAAAAAAGTAGATGTTTTGTTTAGAACTTTACCAGGCACAGAGCTAAAAACGCAAAGGTTCCGATAAAGGTTCTGACTGCTATAATAGAATTTACAAACATATAATTACCTACGCTCGTACAAAAATAAAATTGGTAATTCCCACGTTATGGTGCGGCAAAAATGAAAACAAGCATGCAAAAGAGACACACAAAATAAAACGAAGAATATATTTATAAAAAAAAACGTTTTGTGTTGCAGGAAAAATTATGACTTTACTGCAGTTTGTGGTAGAAAAAGAGCTACACTCACAAAACATGCAAACCGTAGATGATGGCATAGAATATGGGATCACAAAATTTTACTTGGTAGTAGCCGAACAGTGACAGGCGAATATGAGAAACTGTTTAGCTAAAAAAGAAAAGCAGTAACATTTTCAATGTTAGCAAGCAGCGTACTGCCTACATCATTTTCATTAATAAATAAAGGGAAGTTCGTGGAGGGCTTAAAGGCTTACGTTGGCTGCTGAGTCCGGTTACGTCCATTAATTTTACTTACTTGGTGGTTTAAAAAAAAAGAATATTCTTTACTTTACTGTTAAATGCCAACAAAAATATTCGCTACTCTTGTTTGTACAATGCAGCTGCATTAAAAAAAAATTACTTCATACATCTAATTTGTTGTGTGTGTTTGAAGGAACAAAACTGAGTTTAAGGATGTTACGCAAATTATTTAATTGAATGCAATTTCTATTCCTCTACAACGTTATCATTTTATGTTGCATCTATTTCCCATTTCTACACATTGTTTGAACCCGCTGTCAGATTTGTTCTATTATTATGTCACCCAAGAGATGAAAACTATATGCAGAAGCTCATGCGTTTGTGTAGTAGTTGTTTATATATATGCAGATCCATCTTTGTTTTCTTATTTATTAGTTTCAACTTTTGTGATTATTTTAAGACAAAGTCTTTAATAGTAACACTAAGTGTGCCATCATGGTAGTTACTGCTGAAGATGAAAACTGTCGAATGTATCTGTATGAAAGTATTAACTCTCATACACATCATGATAAAGTTTTTCTTTTGTTGGGTTATTGTTGTATTAAAACTTAGCATTTGCCTGTTTTTTACCCTTGCTGAAACAATAGCGAATGACACCAAAATATTTCATTCACAATTTTCTAAAAACTGAGCAAAGTATAATAATTTTACATATTAATATATGTATATATTTATATATGTATTCTTGTTTTGAAGTCTTAATTATGTTAGGTTTCACTAATATCCAACTGGGAAACACAGAAATCCTTCTTACATCAGGGCTTGTTGAAGGCCAGCTCAGGCATACTTTTTTATTCAATTGTCATTATTGTGTAGCTGCTAGAGAAATCCTCATACAAGGCTTTTAACCATCTATCCAAATAATTTGACCTCCATTCCACCTTCTTTTCTTTTAGAAAGCGGAAAGCGAAGGAGGAAAATTTTTCTATTTTTTTCTTTTGTTTTGTTAAGGCAATATAATATGTTGATTACAGATGTCCTCTGACTCTTCCGTTACATTAAATCATATATTAGTTTATGTTTTGGGGGTTTTTGAAATCTTTAAATCAACTCATGTTGTCAACACTCTAAATAAATTGTTTTTCTATTAAAACAATTATTAGTTGTTGTTCTTTATTTCCCTTACACCTACAATTTGAGTAGGCAAAAAACCAACCAGTTGAATAAAACGTAGGAAAATAAAAAAGGAAAATTGATGAGTGAGTTATTGTTGTGACTTTGATATTGATTTAGGCTTCCCATTTATTAATGTGGAAGTTTGAAATAAATGTCTTTAGTTATTCTAAGAAATGTTGGGTAAAGGTTCCCTGATGACCTGCATTAGCCCCAGTGAAATGCGTATAGGAACTAGCTAAAACCCCTCAACTGATCAATTTGAAATTTTTAATAAGATTTTGAGAAAAAAGAACTAGCACATAATTAAAACTAAAAAAATTTATATATAAAAATAGAAAATATTTTTATATATAAATTTAAGAAACCTTCAAAATGTTATGAAACAATCATACACTTTTAAATAATATTTTTTTATTGATATTTCTCTTTAACGTTTTAGAAGCATAATTGTTCCTCAATAATAAATAGATCTTGTATATTAATACTAACCAGGCTTATTCGCAAGATTTAATATCCGGGACTTAATTAAAAATTCTTCTACAGTAGAGGTCCTTCTCGGCAATGACAACGTGTGTAAAAACGATATGAATATGGAATGGAGTGGGAAGGTCTTTTACATCCTTAAAGATTAAGGATGTAAAACTTAACATTTTGATAAGTTCTTAGAAATATATAAATACTTTTTACTTAATTTATTTAGTTTTAGTCATTGATGAGTTTCCTTTTCACTAACATAGTCTTAATATCCTTATTGCAACACATTTTAAGCTCTCTAAACTGAATAAGTATTATGAGAGATTCTTCTTAAATAAATATTCTAATAATAATATGTTTTGAAAACTAAATATTAAAAGTAATTATTAAAAAACTTTACTAGTTTCTACGCTCGTTTCACTGCGGCACTTCCTTTTACGGAAAAATATTTTATAAATTCTATTTCTTTTAATATATCTTATATGTAAATCAGCTATATTCGTTCTCCTTTTTTGCTGGGATATTCATTTTGTATAATTTTTTCCCTTGTCCCTCAAACGAAGCAAAGAACTACTAAACTGCCTTCTCATTGATTTTATACATTCCCACGTTCACTGGCAACCACATAAAGACCCACGAGAAAGTCAAGATAATATTGCAGATGACGCAGAGTAAACATTTTTTTTATTAAAAATTCAGTATAAAAATGTAATAAAGACAAGGATGTTTAAATAATAAAATTAATTAAGGAAACTGCTAATGACAGTAACAATGATGGGTAGAAAATTTATTCTTTTTTCTCATAATATTGAAAAATTATGTTATTTCGTAGGCGACAGGTAAGACTAAACTGAATATTATTAAGTAAGAAAATTCCCATTGTTTTCAAAGATACAGACAGTAAAAGGAAATATCCTTTTATGACATATTATAAATGCATAATAAATATTATGTGAAATTTATGTATGTATGGACGTGCGTTTGTGCTAGATTAAAGCTACTGGAAATAACAGGCTGACTGCACAATAAACATGCGCAATTGAACACCGCCTTTTAGGTCTTCAACAACCGGGGTTTATTGAAAAATAGAAATCAGAGCGTAACGGAAAATCCCCAATAAAGTAAAATGAAATAAATTTTTTTTAAAAGGAGCATAAACCAGGTGGCAAATAGTAAGAAGAAAAAACAAACAGACACTCTCAACTTAACGAAAGTCCAGCACAAGTGAGCGAGAAATGAGATGTTTTAAATTACTCGTATCGAAAGCAGCGAGCCACTACAGATGATGAAAAACTGAGAGCACATTAGAAAAAGTCTCTCTGGCGCATAAGAAGTCCTTTCTGCTCTCATTTTCTTATTCCAATTCGCCGAAATTCTTTGGAAATCGTGCAAACGATTTGTGCAAAAAACTCACCTCGTCGTTATTTAAGTATATTTTTTAGCGGTCATATCAATGAGCCAAATTCTAGTTGTGAAAATTAGTTCAACCTGTAAAATGCAGAAAAAAGTTGTTCGTTTTATGCTGAATATCGTGTATGTTAAACGTGATTTAGTTGGTTTTTTTTTTTTGCTTATTTTCCGTTTCTTGTGCACAAACGAATTGAATGTTGTATAGGTCGTATATGTAATCTAAGCTCGTAAGTTAGAATTTCCTAGTCTGTTTTGCAAAAATCATGCTGCAACCATTTGCTCTTGCGATTATACTTTCTTTCAAAGAACCACATGACTTAAACCATGCGTTCCAGGACCATGTTGGAAAATATCACATATCCTTGCAATTTATAGTGTTATCGAATTTATTTGTAGGTTTAGTGTTAATATATAATCTAACAAAGCAAGTTGGAGCTTCATCATTATTATGCAAATTGTCTTTAGACATAAATAGGTTAAAGTTTTATTTAAAATTTCTATACGCTTACAATTCTGTTAATAAATTAAATATCTGACATACTTTCATTATACTATTATAATATGGAATTTATTTGTTGGGTGATTAAGCAATGTCTATATGTATTTCATTGGCTCCTTTACCAATTCGTCAGTAGACTTCAACCACAGTTTTGAAAAGTTTCAAACCGCTCAAATGGTTTATAAAAGTCTTTTGATAAGATGAGCGGTTTGAAACTTTTCAAAACTGTGGTTGAACTCTATTGACGTTTTGGTAAAAGCTTTCCAGTTTTGCTTAAATGTTTGTTAATGAAAATATATAAAATAATAGTGATGTTATGAGATTTATAAAGTTGGCAATTAATTTGTTTGTTTGTTTTGTTTTAAAAAAGGTTTTAGTATAGTTTCTGGCAAAGTCTTTTAACTCTTTTAATATCCTGTTTTGGGGATTGATCTGTTAATAAGTCAGATACAATGCTGAAAACCAGAGATTCATAAAATCTTATTTATGAAAATATATTAACCAAATACTTGAATGTGAATTTAGCAGCAAAGAAGAATTTTTTATCTGTCATATTTCGGATCTGATAGTAGTGACAACGTAAATGCTGCTGACCAATGGCCTAGACCGTACAGATGAAATCACCCTAATACCTAAATCATCTAATCACCTGATTTTACCTAAATATATGACAATATGACGTTATAATGTGATAGACCGTACAGATGAAATTGCCTAAATATATGACAATATGACATTATAATGTGATTTAGTTTCAACAACCACTTTGGGAATGGACAAAAGTAATGAGCATCAGCTAAATACTTAAAAATATGAGTTAAAAATAGGTGCGAAATAAAAATAAATGTTTATTAGAAAACACAAAACTTGTATTTTTAAATACTCATTCAAATTCATATTTTATTTGTGTGGAACCAGCACTCTATGGGGATCCCTAAGCATTATGCAGGAGGTATGGAAAGGAGAGGATGTTGTTGTTTAGATTTAATTTGTAGTTGGTATATTATTTAATCGCTTACCTCACTGCCAATATCTAATATATATTAGGAGTAATTTTATTATTTTTCCAAAGAATGGTGCCGTAATATATTCTGTGGTAGCTGATACTGATCTTTTGAATTCATTACTCGACAGTTGGCAGCCTAGAAGACTGTCGGCATCTGTCTATAAGTTAAATATTTCTCAGATTATGTTAAAATTGTTTTGAAAGCATAAATACATTTTGTTTTAATACTTCGGAAAATTTCTTAGTTAATAAAAAGGAACTATTATTTTATAGCCAATTTCCAATTTGCAGCCATCGTCAGTTGCACAGACAACCGACATAGAAATGTCTCCTTTTGTAAAAACCACTACCTTTAAATACCGCTTCATTATTAATTAAAATAATACCGTACAATTTATAAAACTCCGTTGCCTAATACCAATCAATCGCTTTTTTTATTAAATATAAATTTTTTCAATTAATCTGCCTCTTTGGCGTGACTTACAACTGATATTTTTTATAGCCACAATATAATTGAATTCCAAAATTGTTATGAATAAGAGTTATTAAAGATAAAATTATACGATTACATTTAAAAATAAAAATTAATTTCTAATAAACAATTTATTTAAAATATAAGATTTGCGCTCCTTTAAAGCTATTTTTCATACATACGCCATTGTATTTGTAACAGACATTATCTCAAACTCACACTGCCAATTGATGTAATATTCATAACAAATCTGTACATTTGAACATTAAATATAAACAGCAGTAAAAGGAATGAACCATATAACGCCCCAAGTGAAAAATATAATGACCCAAGAATAACAAAAAAAAAAAAAAAAGAAACAGAAAAGAAAACAGCTTCAACTTTTACAACACCAAAATGATAAACAGACACCTTAAATTTATAAAAATAAAAAATAATATAAGAAAAATTGTACATAACGTACAAATGACAAAGGAAAGAAAAATCCAAGTCAGAAGCCCTGAAATCATAATAAAACGTTAGATATTATTATGACAGCCAACAGTGGTGTTCGTTCAAAAATATTGATTTGAAAAGGCTACAGTGTCATTAAGAATCCAATGAAATTATAACTCAATTTTAGGATTTAAACCTTCGCTGCGATCAACTGCTTTTCATATATCACAATTTACCTTTTATTTATCTTCATTATTATCCATTTACAGACTTATTCACAAACAATAAGAAAAATTTCATATAGAAAACTTGTTACATGGAATTGTTTTGCCAGTAAAGTTGGAAACACACACTGTGAGGAGAATTTAAAAATTTTCTATTGAACTAACGATCTCCTATTGAATCATTAAGCGAGCCACTGTGCATCGTCTGCGTTATAAGTTTCGTTGTTATTGTCGATTCTTTCCATATTTCTTATTTTATTTCCATCATATAAAGAAAGAAAAAAAAAAGAAGGAAATAAAAATATATCACCGCATGCCAAGAGAAATAAACTGCTAATGTAGTGGTGAATGTTATTTGGTTTATGGCAAAGTATGAAAACATCACATCCTCACATTTACGTGTGTAAACAGATTGTATATATATATATATATATATATATATATATTTCTGAGTTACAAATATCCATATATTTTTTGAATTGCAAATACAGACCCTATTTATTTAAACACCAGCAGCCAGCAACAGAAACACCACCAGTCAGCGAGTGGATTGTATGAATAATGCATCCTGCTAAGACTAAATACGAAAAGAATATAAGAAAATGTAATAAAAGAGCAACAACAAAAGATGTGATTTCTTTTTAACGGCCAAAAACCAACAAGCAAAAGTTCATAATGTCGAAAGTAGCCAACAATAAGGAATAAGAAGTGGATGGAATATAAAAGAGAGAAAAATACAGCTGACAAAATAAGGACGTCTAACTGTCTTAAGTGCCGCTGAGCGAAAATAATGATGTGTTGTTGACAGCCTTTAGCAGACTGACTGGTCTTCTGAACTGCAAGACGCATAAATTTGCACGCCCACCCATCTAACAAAAACAAAAAAGGAATTCAAATATTCACAAAACAAATTTGAATCTTCTTTAGGGATCTGAGGGAATAAGAGACGGTGACGGTTTAGAAAAAATATAAAATAAAGTAAAAAACGTTTGGGTAATGTTGTAATTATTTATGCGCTGGCAAGTTAGAGTTGATTTATACACGGTAAATCCTGAGCGACTGATTCTATTCATGTTCATTACTGTTGATGTTGCCAAAAAAATAAAAATTAAACTTAAAATAAATGAAGAGATCTAGAAAAAAAAAAAACATTTGCAGGTAAGTATTTTGGCAGTGATATAGCCAGGAGCGGATACATTTTTCAGGTTTATTTTTAATTCTTGTGAAAGTGTTTTATTTACAGATTGTTTTAGTTGTTTAGAAACAAAAGCGCTCATTTATTTTTTCTTATATAAATTAAAACATTTTTGTTAAACATATTATTACTTCCACATTTAGGACGAATGTCCTATAGTTTGGATTGATGTGCCCGTAAAGGGACTTGCATATATGAGAGCAGGAGAGGAAAATCTCCGAGATACACAAAAATTTTTGTCTATAGAATATATTAAATTATATGTCAATTGTGCTAATACTAATATTAAATAGGAAGAAGATGTAAGTGCCAAGTAATTTATATGATATGTCTTTAATGACGAAATTTTTTACAGCTGAACAGCAGGGATTAAATCACGCTAATTATGTCATGTCATATCAAAGAAAAAACTCTGTCCAAGCTACAGAGAAACTTGCTCAAATCCCTCAGAAATATTTTGCAAGTAAATAACTTTCGTAGCCGAGTTATTTTTAATTATTCGCTTCCGTAGATAATTTTCTATGTTAATAAATATTATACTCATATGGTAAAGTTAGTTTAACTATTATATATAAGACAATTTTAAGAAATCTAATGTAATAAAATAGAATTAATGATGTCCTTATAAGTTTGCACCACGAATAAATTAATATTTCTCTTACAACTACAATTAGAGTCGGAAAAAAGCCAACCAATTGTAGAACAAAAACATAAGAAAATAAAAAATAAAAAAGGAAAAGGGATCAGTGAGTTCTTGTTATGACTTTGGTGTTTGTTTTTAAACTTCTCATTTATTAAAGTGGAAGTGTGAAATATATATCTTTAGTTACTCTAAGAAATGTTGGGTAAAGGTTCCCTGATGATCTGCATTAGCCTTAGGGAAATGCGCATTCGAACTAGCTAAAACCCCTCAACTGATCACTTTGAATTTTTTAGTAAGATTTTGGGAAAAAATGGTTAGCACATAATTAAAAAACGACAATTCCATAAAATATGTACTAATTTAAAGAATAACGCAATCGTTTTCTAAACTTCTAAATTAGCAAAAATTTTTCTTTGTGGTCATACTTTTATTTTAATTGCTGGAATAATTTTGTTCGTTAAATCAAAAATATTTTTCGAGGAACTATAAAAATACCCATGCTTTGAATTTTTATGCATGAGTTTTTCTTAAAAGTCCTTCCACAGAAAAAGCCTTTGGAGTTTTCTTAGCCCAGTGGCTCGCAAAGTTCTTAAAGAAGTTTTGACGCTAATCACTCAATGCTGTGGGTATTCACTAAAAATTATATATAAAATTTGCTGTTGGCATTAACTTTTCAATATACAAATGCAAAGTCTACTAACAATTATCATAAATTTAATGATATAATAAATTATTATTATTATATATTTCTCCCCTCCAACTGACCTTCCCACAATACCCCTTCTACAAATTTATGTAACTGCACATCAAAAATATTACATAAAATCTTTATGGTTTTAATGGTATTTTATATTCTTGCTTTTTATGAGAACTGCTAAAATTTAACTTTATTTCTGTAGAACTTAACAGCTTCATGATAAAACGGGTTTAAACTAATTTGTTGTTCCAGCAGAGTGATTCCCAAAAGTAAAATATGTATACTTTTTTTAAACGTTTTTATTCTTTTAACTTTATCCACAGAGGAACAATTTATTGGGTGATATCAAGGAGAGAGAACAATTATTGTGTGTAATAATAAATCATGGAAATATTAAAATATGTTTTTAACCGGTTACTAAAATTTTTATGTTTCTACTGTTGGCTTCTGTTTTTTTCTTTTTTTGTTTAGGTTTATATTATTTTATTGTTTATTAAAAATATTTATTTGATATATTAACAATAAATTTTGCACTGAATTTGTTTCAGTAGATTTCAGTACTAAAAAAATCACTTGTATATTCTTATTATCGAAACATATAAACTTGGACTATTTGAAACATCACGTATTTATTTTGTGAAGAGCATCAATGGTCAGAGAATAGCACATTGCTAAGGCAGTCCGAGAGCAGAAATATATTGGTGGTTAAAAATGTTTCTTTTTTATCTTGGATTAACTTTTAGGGGATGACTTCTACTTATGCAGTGCATAATGCCAGAACTGGACAGGGAAGGCTCAAATTTACGTCAGTACCTCCATTAATTAGATGAATGTGCGTTAAACAGAGTTTCGCCAGTGAAGCAAATGTTTCACACATGCAACAAATGTTGCATGGCAACATCGTCGCTTCACCCCCAAGCAAACATCATCTGTGGGGCTCAACCAGATCCCGTGGCACCAGTGTAAGGAGACTCGTTACCCCTCGCAGGTCCAACCAATATAGGTTTGTAACCTACTATTGATTTTTGATCCTTTGTAATGGCGAGACCCTGGTATCCTTCCACCCCTATCTCTTATCTATTCCCCAGAAAGCACTGCAACAAGGCATTACGACTGACCAAGTTGCCTTTTGTGCCCCCGCGGGGAGCCCAGAACTGAACAGGAGGAAATTGTAAAAGAGAATAGGTGACGGAAAACTAGAAACTAGAAAATTTTTTTAAGAAAATTTCACTTTTTACTTTTGCAGCAGGTGCTGTATTCTGTTTCTTATTTTTTTAGTACGATTATAGGACGGTGCTGATCTTTGACGGTAATTTTGCGCTATGCCTTCGTCATTGAGACAAGCCGGCAACGATTAACACAATCCTGCACTAATGCAGGTTAGAGATAAGTGAAGTCAAACTCGGAATCTGAAGAATTGTAGTCTTGTGATCTCTACTTCAGACAACAGCAGCAAATTGTTGATCTTCTTGCAAATGCTAAGTGTTTTTATAAATCAATCACAAATAATTAACTTCAACTTCTATAACCGGCTTATTAAATTAAATTTTCTATATGTCTTTTTACAAGGGTTAAAAACTGTAACTATTCATAACTGAAGTCCAGCGTTTTATATAAGTGGAAATGACAAATTAATACAAATTACCCTTTCATGGCATTAAATACTTCACGAATATACAAAAAACTGATACTGTATTATTTACATAAAAACTCTATGAATTAAATGATTTAGAAAAAATAAATCTCTACATGCCATAATATTTACTTTAGCAACACGTCTAAAAACTCTACTATTTATGTCCTTCCATTGATTTTTATACTTCTTCACAATTCACAGTGCAAATCAAGATAAATTAAATCTGTGTCGTTTAATATTTGCACACAAAAAAAAAGAGAAAATGTTAATTAAGAGCACGTAATAGTGTAACCTGGAAGCTAAAGTACATTTGCTAGAGTACAAGGCAAAATGTAATTGCAACGACAGCAATAACTGTCATTATCAAACAAATCACGCAAATAGATGTTATCATCCAGTGTAAAAGTAATAAACATGGTCTTGGCTACCCCGTTCCGTGTTGTGTTTTATGTGTCAACTAAATAATACTACGAGACATATTAAATCCCTGCACAAGCCAAAAACTAAGTAAAAAAAAACTAAATAAAGATTGAAAGTTGTGAGAATAATAAGATGAGATAAATATATTATTTATGTTGTGACGTCTGCTGCTCTGATGTTGGTAGATATTTAGTCGCTAACTAGGTGACACTAATTAACATGTCTAACATTAGCACTCATTAAATATCACTGATACGTATGAGCATACAATTTTGTTTGGTAACAAGAAAGATGCTAACGTTAATGTTCGTTTATACGCTGCGAGAAATGAATCAGATAAAGTTCTTTCAATTTCAAGTCCCCAAAATTTTAGGGCATCAGCTGTCTCTAGTTGTACAGCGCGAAATGCACTTTCTTATTATTATTTGTTTTTCGTTTGTCCTGAACTATCCTGTGCAGTGCATTGCGCCAGAACTAGAAAGAAGTAGGTTGTGTTAAGAGGACCGATGAAGACAGGTCAGAGGATAGAAATTTTGTTGGAGTTATTTTTGCTTTTAACGTCGCCAGAGAATTTTTGGCTACTGGTACCGATGAAGAAGAATGCTGAATTCCGCTCTTTAGTACATGACGGTGTTTATCGCTGCCGGTAATAACCAGCGACCAGTGGCTATGCCTTCGCCATGCAGTAATGTAGATGAGAGAATTCGATACAAATTTACAACTTAAGGCGAATGTTTTATAGTTTATGTGAAATTATAACGATATGTATGATTGAATGCGGTGTCAAACTTGGCACCGTAGTCTTCTGTTGACTACTTCAACAGAAAGCATACAAATATCAAATGAAATTTTGAATCCAATGCCTCATCTATTTACCGAAAAAAAACATCTTTTCTGAATTAATGACAGCGATATTTCATATTGAAAAACAAAACAATTATTTTACGTGTACGACATAAACTTCTGCATACACAGAATTTCATATATTCAATCATATGGAATACAGAATTTATAATCCGTGATGATGCATGTAAACTATTATGTTCAGCAACTAATTACACAAATAACGTGTCGCAGTTTCAGTTTTCCTTAAGCGAAGACTAACAAGTTTAAGTTCAATTTGTAATTATTCTAAAAGCGTACAGAATTTAACTTGGTTTTCTCTTTCGTACGTCATCCAAGTTTTGTTAATTTTTTTCTTCTTCTCTTATCTTGTAACTACTAATTGATGAAAGCATGGCCACGATAATATTTCATTTTTAATATTTATTTAATATTTTGCTCATTTCTTTCTGTGCTCTGAATTTTCGCTTGTATCATAAATTTTAGTAGCACTTTGGCCACGTTTCTTTTTTTTTCTTTGCTTTCTTCAAACTTTTGTCATTTAATACTTTTCTCTTGATCAACTTGTTTTTTTTTTGCTTTCAAACGTATTTCGTTTTATAGCGCAAGTAACTACCAGAGTGATGACAATAAAGTACAATACAGTACAACATATAATAATCCTTGTTCATCAAGTCATTACGCGAATATGACAAGGACTTAAATGTGATGGCAAAAGAGAAAGACAAAGACAAAGACGAAATGTAGTATCCATCGTACCTCACCAGCATTCTTCCACATTTCGTTACACCTTCCACTTGTGCCAATAGTTCTTTTGGTTCCACAAGCAAAACTTTGGCAAAAGCTTTTACTGTATAATGATGATGATAATAAGTGGCCATTACTGGCGGTAATACTCTGCTGTTGTCATGGCACTGCCCCCAACGCCAATACCACCTACACCACCTACACCATCATCAACTGTTTAATTTTGTATCCAAAAGTCATCACTTTAGTAAACACCAGCTGCGACATCATAACTTTAAGTTTATGGCACTTTCAAGGAATAAAAAAAAATATGTACTGAAAGCAAGACTGGAGGAGAATATACTATTACACAGGGATTAGTTAAAACGGTAAAGAAATATTTTACACTTTTGTTTTATTTTTTTCTTTATCCGAGCAATCAACGTTTATCTGCACAAAAATATGGAAAAATATATTGTGTGCGTGAGGACACCAAGAGGAGTACGTAAAAGCATAAAATTGTTGAATTGACAGTTTTTATTTGTTTGTGAAACAGATGACGGTCATCTATATATCTTTTGTTGCTTTTGTTTTGACCTAATCTCCAATTATTTTATATGTTAATTTTGTTCTTTCTTAGCAAGGAACAAAAAACTCCGTTGATATAATTTTATTAGTAATTAGTTGTGCACTTAAAAAAAGCAATTAACGCTAAAGGTTTGTTAACAATATATAAGAAAAATATTTTTGTATGATTATGAAGTAAAATATTGTCATAATATATTTCTTCAATAAACTGCAAATACTGTCATCATTTGACGATAACTAATGATACTTCTATAAAAATTATTAATAGCTAACTTTGAGCCTCAAGCTCTTGTCGTAATGGTGAGTCATAACACCTTGTTACAGTGCTTTTTGGGGAAACGGGCTATTGGTTTTACTGACGTTGCTTTTGCTGGTAGCCCATAGTACTTATACTGTTATTGCACTATCTCTGAAATAGCAGAGCAACGGGAGTGCATATAAGTATATAAAAAGTAGCAGGTTTTGCCTATGTGTCGGGATAAGAAATGCAGGTGGATGGACACATGGGTCCCGCCAAAATAAGGATAAAAAATCAATAGTAGAGTACCAAACTTATATTAGTTTCACTTGTGAAGTGTAACCAGTTTCCTCACACTGCTGCCACGGGATCTGGTTGAGCCCCATAGATAATATTTTATCGGGGAGTGAAGTGACAATGTTGCCATATATGTAATTGTTTGCCTGAACGTGTGTGAAACGTCTGCTTTACAGGCGAAGCTCTGTTTAACGCACATTCATCCGAGTGATGGCGTATGGCGGCCTCGTTTTTCCCCATGACTAGTTGATTCTATGGCCAGATGTTGTATGAGGTCTCTTCAGTGAGTTCATGTGGTGGCTGTGGTTTGATACCAAGAGTCGCTGGGAGATATGTCAGATAAGTGTTGATATTCTGACATATTTGAAGTATGTTGGGAGTTCGACCCAGCTGATCGTAGTCTCTATAGGCTGCTGCGAATCAGCAGACGTTACGGAAGGGGTGGTGTGTTGTTGGTGCTGCGTGTGTCAGAAGGGTTAAGTCTTATGACTTTGACCTCTGGTTCCTTTTGTTGCTGACGACATGCACGTCCGAGGACATGCATGCCCGAACACCTTAGCAAGGTCTATGAATATGGTTCTGTAGCGGAACCATATGAATAAAGTTGCAACCTGTGGAGGGCCAAGGGCTATACTGGTGTGGCCCCTGGGTTGACAAGGGTGGTGGTGGACACCTAATTTCACTGTAGTGCTTGACGGCACCGCCAGGTAAGCCCGTATAGGCAGGAACTGACGTAAACTTGAGCTGAGTGCAGGGCACAGAAAATTCTACAAGGACATTTTATTTTCATGTAGCCAACAGCTTTACCATGAGATTTGTACATTATAATATTAAAAAGTCTTCAAGGAATGATTGACGTCCTTATAGGACTTTTCAAAATATTTGTTACATGATACATACATTTTTAAACACTTTATAACTGAGTTTTTTTTTTATAGAATAACCCTCTAATTTAGGACTTTTTTATATAATTTTCATAACTAATTTATCCAGTTGTTTCACAATGCATCGGATATGAAGTGGTTTTCACCTGAGTGCTGGACACAAAAAAAATTTTCACATTAATCGTAACAATTGTTAAGGTTAAATTAAAGCCGCTTTTAATTAATAAATATGGTCTAATATAAGAAAAAACAGTATATACAGGCAATATGATATCACTACATATATTCGAATTATCTACTAGTTTGTCTTCTAGTTGAACTTCACGTTCAAGAAAAATATTTGAATATCTGTCGCTACTTTCATAAAACCCATGAAGTGAAAAAGAATTCATAAAAATATGAATGCATAAGTTAGTATGAATGTTTAAGGATAATAGTTAGAGAACACTAAGTATATATTCTAATGCAAAAGCAACCTCTATAAATTTATGTATTTTAGAAACCAACCCATTTAGCAATCAACACAAGCCCCACACATGATATTGTTTAAGTAAAGAAGAGTAGGGAAAAAGGGATCAAAATAAAAACATTATCCATAAAATCAATTTTAGCACCAATAGCCGATGTAAATAAGCCTCAATTCAATAAGTAAAACAACATTTGGGATTATGCAAATTTTTTCCATTAAAGCCAAACCGGCAGAGGAATAATAGGAATAAGAATTATTATGACTATAATTTTAATAGAAAATTATTTCAATATCTATAGCAAACACTCATAGCATTTTTAATACGTTGGAATATAATCAGCGGTCAGTTTTATGACTTCATTCGATTTTCCATCAACAACTGGAAAGGAGTCCTTATGAATTATTGAAATAAGCATGTAATTAGGAGAACATTAAAACGAAACCTTTTTAATCTCATTGTAAATAACATTTCAAATATTGGTTGCCATGAAATTTACAATGCCGAAATAGGGAAAATAGTGAATGTTAATTAAGAAAGAAAAATAAAAGGGGAACGTTTATAGAAGACTGCCATTATATCTCTAGTTTTCCTAAAATACTATGGGTAGATCGCATTTATTTAATACTGCAACCAATTTTAAGGATCGTAAATATATAAATCAAACTTTAGAAATGGATAAATTAGATTTATTATTCAAGTCCATTAAATACTTAATTCGATTGCACCAATGTATTGAAATTTTTAATTCAATTAAAATATTTTAAGGCAAATATATTTTATATTCATATTCTTGGCTTTAGAATTCCGTTCAACCACTTACAATTTCTAAAGGATTTTTCGCTAAACTATTTACAATATAATTTCAATAAATTTCTAGATGTACTTTTGTTTTTCTCTTTTACTTATAGATGAACAATGATTCCAATTAACTGCTGGTATCGCTGCTCGTTTTACTGAACTGAAAACATCATTATTGTCGACTGAAATATCTTACGCATTTGCATAAATCAATGACAACAGCAACTACTTCTACGAATACGCTTGAAATATATAAATAAAATATTATTAACAATTCTATAAGTAGTTGTTTATTTATAGTTTTCTGTTGTAGGAAGAAATTAAAATGAATGGTAAAATATAAGAATAAAAAAAACATGAATATGGTTGTTAAGTAAATTGAGGAAAATCAAATTGAAAACACATCTTACAGATTTAGCATGTTTGTGAAATAAAAAAAAATTTTTAAGAAATGGAAGTCTTTCTTTAGTAACCTTTAATTGATTGATTAAAAATGCGGTTTATTATAAGAGCGACTCGCGTAGTATTAAGTACTCTTATTATTGTGGTAGCGCATGTATATGGAGGTAATCCTCTTCACAGTGACCCACGTTGAAGTCACCATTGTATTTGGGCAGACAAGGCAGTTTTAATAAAAATTTTCTTGTATGTGGCGACACCTTCCCTGCCATGTATTCAAAAATATATGCCGCTTGGAGTTTTCCAGCACTAAATAAGGCCGGTCACAGACAAAAACAAAGAAACGTATACGCGTATAAAAAATTTTTTTCGGATAAAAATTTGTGGTCTTAACTGACATAAACTTACCAATTTAAGAAATTATTAGAAATGATATACAATAATTAGATTTAATTAACATCACGAATATAACTTCGGATTCAGTAAGAAGTTCACAAAAGAGAGAACTTCTTGCAAAGAACACCCATATTAAAAAGCATTAGAAAAGATTCGTATTTGAACTACATCCGCATCAAAAGTTTAGGATGTCATTTATTTTTGAACATTTTTTTATTGGATGTGTAGGTTATTTTGATATTTATTGCAACCTATCAAATTGGATAACCTGCTCTCGACTTATCATTCAACTTAAATTCAAGTAAAATTTTAACCAAGTAAAACCTTTTATACGCCTTACAAAATCCTATTCTTATCTAATATGAAGTTGTAATAATGGCTCTTAATTAAATTAATTTATCCAACATCAACTTTAAGTAGATGTCAATATATTGTAGCTTTATTCCTATAACTCTGTGCATGCTTTTTGTAACTGACAGCAAAAGCATAACCATCAAAGTTGATATAATTCTGAGTTGATATATTTAATATTAGAGATGGCTATTTATCATTAACTTTTAACCAAGACATATACAGAGACAAAGTCAAAGCTAACCGAACTAAGAAACTTTGTAGCTGCTATTTGTATCCTTCATTTATATCTGGTTCTCTATATATACAAGTGTTTGCTGTATTCATGTAGAGTGAAGTTTATTGGATATGCTGTTTTGGATGAGATAAAGAAACATTAAGTGATTAAGATTTATAAATATTTCATAAAGAGCAGATCAATACTTCATTCAAATAGAGCGTATTGGAATCTGATAGCATTTAATTGTATGAAATGTTTATGGATATTTTGACCATGATTTAATCAATTATAAATACAAGTTTTAAAATATATTTAATTTGTTTTGCTGGTATAAACATTTTATGAAATATATTTGAGACTACTTTTGAATCAAAACCCTATTGTTAGTAGAAAAACTTCAATTCGATAACTTATAAAAAATAAGTGATAAAAAAGTGAATAAACACAAGACTACGGTTCCTTATATATAAAGATCAGTCATGGAGTCGAGTTTTTCTGGTCTGCGTGAGTTTATGGTTGTGAGAGTTTTTATTGGCCTATCCCAGCGACGAGGGCATAGCACTGTTCGCTAAATATTACCGGGAGAGATTAACACAGTCAAGTAACTAAGACATCAGGATACAACACCCTCCTTCTTTCATCTTAACACTATTCCCTTTTTTCTAGTTCTGGCAGAATGCACTGCTTATGTTTGGGCTATTCCCTGGGTGCTGGTCCAAGACTAAAAAAAAAGCATTAGTTGCAAGCAAAGTTATAAATATTTTTCATGGCATAATTTGGTCTTCAATTTGGAAGAACTTTTCTTTCTTTAATAAGTTAATTTTATAAAAATTTGTGTTTAAATATAAATATCTCTTATGCTTTAGGGTACTCTTTATGGCTGTATAACATCGTAACTTTAACTTCACTATTGTGATTTCTTAATTAAATTTGGTTTAAACTTTTTTTTTCACATGCTTCAAAGAGAAGTTTTGGATAACTGCTGTTCTGTTTGTACGAACATCCACGCCCTGGACACATATAATTTAAAAAGTTGTAGTACTAAACACTTCTCAATCTCTGCTATCTAAAACAGATTTTTCTTTGATGTGTTTCTTTTCTAAATACTTTCAAGTTTTTAGCTTTTGATGATTTGAGTTAAATTGAGTAAAAGGCTAATATACAAATATTTTTTTGTTGGTGGAAAGCAATTACTTTGATTTTTTGTTCTTGTTGCTTTTGGCCGTAAGCGAGGTTTTCCACAATATAAATGCGTAATAAAGTTTTAATCATTTATTGTGCGAATAAAGTGAAAACATGTTAAATTTTAACAAAAGTTTAAGGGCTATTTAAATTTTTGAAGGCTTTTTGATTTAGTGAATTAAAAATATATATATGAACAATTATTTCTGCTTTTGTATAAACTGTTTAGTTATAAAATTTTGTTTTGATACAACGAATTAACTGGGCAGTGACTGTAAATGATTTTAAATAATGGTTATCCAATCTTAGAAATTTTAACAAGATCTTTAAGATCTATTGCTTGTAAATCGGGGTCTGCAAGAAGTAGAATATGTATACCAAATACAAACCTAAATCTGATATTATGAGTTCCATTTGTGACAACATTATCTGAAACAGTATTTAGTAAAGGTTGGGAAACTATTCCTTCTCATAACAAGAGACTTCTGTTGACAATGATCAACAGTTATAAGCTCAGCCAGTAATATAATCAACCAAATTGGCTTAACCCAACAGTAGAGTCAAAGTTTAAACTTGATTTATCTCCTCTAATCTATCATCATGCACTGCTGATTTATATGTCGATATATAAACATCTATATAAAAAAAACATATTGAATTTGAGTTATATTAAACAAAAATTAGGGAATGGAAAATTAGGAAACATAAAAAGAAGACAAAATTAAAAAGAAAACTATGTAAATGTCAGGCATGAAAGAGCAATATTTATTAAAAATATAAGAAGAAAATTTAAGCTTTTTTATATATTTTTCTAACAAACAACTGCTCAAGTGTGAAGGGATATGAAAAAAATGATTGGAAGTTCTTCAATAATATTTCCATTTCTTTGGATTCTTATTTTGCCTGCTGTTGCCGATATTATTGTTTTGTATTTTGTAATTCCTATTAATACTGGCGATGCAAAAGCAAACCGAAATAAAGGGGAGTGAATAACTAAAGTGGTTTTGATTGAAAAAACTTAAGATATTGTTGATTCATGTTTTTTGCTTTTATTTTTGGGATAAAAAGTAGGCAGTCATTTTAATAAGTAACAGCAAATATATATAAGGGAGTGTCCTTGTGCTATTAAATCAACGCATATATCAAAACTTAATGTTTAGAAACCGTAATTTGATAATGAATTGTTTAAAAGAACTAAAAGGAAAAGAACTAAAACTGTAAATCTAAATAACGACTGTCTAATGTGTTTCGGTAAAAATATTTTACATCAGGAGTTTCCCTTTTTATTGAATATTTATTGCGTTCAAAGTCATGTTTATAAGATTTACTAGAACTGAGTACATGAAAGCGATCATAAATGATATTTTGGAGAGTTCTTATGAAGTAGTTGTACTCTTTTTAAAACTATAATTTCACACAAAACTCATAAAGTATATTTTGATTTGACTATATCTGTTTTAATCAGATTTTAATTAACATTTTAACCGAACAACAGCTAAATAGGAACAAAGATTGATGTATTAAGACGGGATGTAAATTGTAACCCGGTTTCAATGGCAGCTTTATCTCACGTGTACAAACAACTTTGTAACACTTAAAAATCTCTTTATTTTAAACTAAAGCATATCAAACTGATTGCTTTCATTTTTATCACAACACTTCCTGAAAAAAACCAAGTTTTTAAACGAAACAATTGTGTGTTTGGTTTAAGAGAAATACAAATGAAAAATAGCTCAAATAATATATTCTGTGCATAAAAGCACGATATGTGACATAAAATTAATGCACACACTTTTCTATACGAACCTAAAGCTCTAGCGGAATACATATTTGTTTGGGGAATAAACACTTCTGAAGAAATAAACTGCAAAAAATCATATAGGAAAAATATCCTGTTGGTTTAAAATTATTTATGCAGAAAGTATACTGATGCCGATATGAAGAAGGATAAATATGTTTCAGGAATAAGGCCGAGTCTCGAAACAGATAATTTATCTACTAAACATTTTGATGAGAGACATCTAAACAGAGAGCTATTGTCTATATTCTTTATGTGCATGAGTAGGGTTTAAAGTTGGAGAGTGTAAAAATTTGTTTATCCTTAAAGCTCTTGCAGTTATTCCAAATATATTGCCTTTCAATTAAAGTACTTGTATCTACTTTCATAAAAGTTTTATTAATATAATCCTCGAGTTGATGAGCAGTATAGATGATTAGATATTCTGTAAGTATAGGGTGTTTTTTATAGAGTGATACAAGTTTAAATCATAATAAAATATAGTAATATATATTTAATATTAACGAAACGGCATTTATTAGATAGAATATTTTATGAAATTAATGTTTAAATATGATTTCGGCTATGTGGCCTCCACGGCTGGCGCGTACAATCTGGAACACCAATTTTCACAAATAGTAACATTCTGACCATCATCGTTTTTGAAGACATGTGGGCGAATGACTCTACCAGGCCATAAAGCGCACCAAATAGTGTTTCGACAAAAGCTTGTGGATTCTCCTCACTAAAAATGCGGCAATTCTGTTTATTTACGTTCAACCAAATATGGGCTTCATCGGAAAACAAAATTTTGAATGGACGAAGTGCACGATAAGTTTGACGAACAGAACCATTATTTTGATTAAACATTTTCACTATTTGCATCCGTTGCTCTGATGTAAGTCAGTCCATAATGAAATGTCAAAGCAAACCAAACAAAAAGCAACAATCAGCTGTTAAATGGATGATAAAGTAGTGCAGTGATGCCAACTCAAAGTTGTATCACTCTATAAAAACCACCCTATATTAATTGTAGAGCACCCGAGTACAGATTTTAGTCGTGCTTAACCTCGACAACAGTTGAAACTTGCATTAAGAAAATGTCATTATGCCTTCGTGACCCTACTCAGTTTGTAGGTTAGTCACCTCAAGAGTATTTCCCAGATGGTTCATAATTTTGAATGCATTCATTCCTCGGCATCGAAACTTTTTTGTCCCCAATATCTCAAACAGAACAATTAAATGAATAATTCAATAATATACATCACAACTAAGGTCGTTATGTTCTATATATCCGCCTAAATTACTAGCAAGTGTCATGTTAATATACCAAGCCTTTTTTGTGCCTGTTTTAAAGCCGTCTCTTAAAATGTAAACTGTATTAGCCTGAATGATAATAAAATTGTTTTGCTATTTACTAAATTAAAAAAATAAATATTTGAGGAATAGAAATTGTTGTTTGGACGTATTCAATTTTTTTCTATTATCTCCAAAACATGATATCAGAAAAGTGGCTATCGCTTATGTTGATACAATATTGTGTACATCTGATAACATTTTCAAAAATTTTTGGCAATATATCTAGTTAAAACTCTTCACATTTCAGTCGAATGCTTTATGTAATGTTTGCTTAGAAATCCAAAACTTCTATTCAAAAGATTTTTGTACACAAAAGATATTCTTAAAAATTATTTATTTCAAAAAGCTTCTGTGACTTATGAACTATTTCACAAAATATCATTTGGAAATATTTTCTCCGAATATATTTAATATACACTTATTTCCTTCAAATATTCCAAGTTTAACGATACTCAGTTAAATGACAGTGTGTATTCAGTAGAATTTTCAAGTGTGTTGACGACGATAAACATCGTCGTACACATAAACAAATAATCAACAATAGAAAAAGCCCGTTGGCAATAATACTTAAAAGCCATACAATGATGATATTGGTGATGCCAGTATTAAAGATGTGGAATTTTAGCACGTATGGATGGGTTCGTGTGTAAAAACAGACTCCTATATGAAAATGTGTATCTGGGAGCGAGTGTGAATATGAAGGACATGTTATTATATGCGTAACAAAGTGTAAACAATAGAAAAAAGTTCAATGTATGCATGTTTGAATAAGTGCAAATATGAATAGAAGAGCTTAAGGGTTCTCTGGGTGTGTGCGGTTGGTTGTTGTTGTTGTTTTTTGTATCTCCATGTAGTCATGTGTACATATAAAACAAGTCGCTGCTGCATATTGTCGTACGAATAGTAAACAATAACTAATTTTCAATTGGATTTTATGGAATAACAGTTAAACGCAATTGCTCTAAATTTTTAGCCGTTAGGACCAATAGCTATTGGCATAAAATATATATGCACAGACAATTTCGTTCACAAACACTTGTGCATATACACATACGCACATACAGCACATACAACCATATATAAAAATAATAGCTAATATTGGATACAGTTGCTAGTCCACTTAAGTCATTGTATGGATGATATTGAGTTTAGCATTGTTATCTTCAATTCATGTGTGGATATGAGATATAATGAAGACACAGCCGTTGTACTGGTATGCGAGTATATATAAAGATATATATATCTACCTTTAGCATTATGCAAAATACATTGTATGGAATGACGTAGATTCATTCGTTGTTATGGATGCCAAGGTATTTATTTATAAGCGTCGTTATGTATCTTTGAAGATTTATTCGGTTTAATCAGACTGCACAATATGTCATGTTATAAATAAATATTATTGTCTTTAAAATTAAGTGGCTTGAAAGCTTATGTTATATACAATTATAGCACTAAAGTGTCTGTTTGCCCAATTTTATAAACATTAAATTAAAAAGTGCTATTAACAGCACATTTTCTTCCACAATTTTACTCTATGCAGGCTATAACCATCTGTAAAACTCAATACAAGAAAAAAGTTCCAGATTGGAAAAAATCTTAATGAAGAAATGAAAGAGAATTAAAATGTTTTTCCCTCTTAATCCTTCAATAATCCAAAAGAGGCAACTACTGCCTGTAGAGGCCTTTGAAAACTGTTGTGTTTCTAAGTGAACAAAAACAATTGGCCTACCAGAATTGAATTATAAAAAATATATAAAATACTCATCTAATATTTTTAAGCTTAAGGTCTTTATTTTTATATTTATTAAATTATAAATAGTTTTTCAATATTTCGTCACTCTTTTGTGTGACTTCTTCAGGAAATTTGTTTTGTATTTGATATAAAAAAATTATTTTTGTCTATTTTTTCATATCAAATACAAAATAAATTTCCTAAAAGAAGTCACACAAAGGAGTGACGAAATATCGAAAAACTATTTATAATATAATAAATATAAAAATAAAGACCTTAAGCTTTAAAATATTAGTTCATTTTATTAATAAAAGAAGAGGCCAAAAAACTAGAATAATTAAAATACTCATCTTTACGTTAATTATATTCAAGGATAACATTTTGTATTCTGCAACTGTTTTAACATTTTAAATAACTGATTTATCATGTTAAATTATTAAGCACAATTCTCTTGTATGTGAAAGCTATCAGTCATTTTATGTCTCATTTCTTTTTTCTAATTCAGATTTTGAATTCTGTGTAGGTGCTGTTGCCTCTTATTTGTATGTGTAAACGTTGTCTCAAGCTAAGTTTTAAATACAATAATGACAACAATAATTTCTTCGGTTCACAAGTCGTTTCACACATATATAAATATTTATATAATATGCACTCCAAAAAAGCCTTCCTCACATTTGTTTTCAAGTGCAGCTTAAGTTTGTCTGCACGAAAGAAAGAAATTAAATATTTAGAGCAAAAAATATTCATAAAATTTTATACAATTTTGACAAAATAAATTTCATCTTTATCCTTCAAAGTCTGCGAAATGTGCGCTTGTTTGCTTTTAATGATTCGCGTATATCCTAAATAAAGCTGTTCGTGTGAGTGCCATCTTATATACTCGTATTTGTGTGTGCATGTGTGCCTCTTTGTGCCAGCACTCTTAGTTTGCGAGATTTATTATATTAATGTAAATTTATTGAAATCAATAACCTTCGTAAGCATTAAACCAGCATAATATATATATAAAAAAAATTCTTTATTTTTATTAACTTTGTGAACGTTTTGACCTTTTTTTTAGCTGGTATACGGTGGTATACGACTATCTGCAAAGCGATTAACTGCTTTACGTGTATGATGTTTATCGACGACTTATAAAGTAAATTTTTTTATTTTAACAGACTTCACAATCTTAAGATTTTGAGAATAAAATCATCGCTTTTATCACAATCATTATGAAAGATCCTTTCTCTTTTAAATACCAATAATTTTTAAAATTTTTTAGTTTATATTGACAAATTAGCTATCATATTATTTTGCTATTTATTTTACTTCGGAAACATTCTTAATATAATCATTTCGCGGATTTACTACAGGTCGTAGCTGATTTATTGATTTATTGCATTTTTATTTATTTATTTTTTACTTACCGGTCGAAGTTTTAGCTCCCAATTTTTCGCTACCAAGTTATGGCTGACTGCCACATTCATATCCGAAATTGTAAAGTGAATAATTGTATATCCATCTGATATTTAGTATATTACTGTTAACAATGTATCCCTGTTGATCTGTAGATATAAAAAAAGACTCTTTGAGATCTTCAACAAATATAATTTAATATGTAATGAATCGATAGTTTATATATAATGGAAATTTTATTAATTATAATCTCAGAAATAATTTTAAAGTTGACACTTGAGACCATAACCGAGATATTATAGTGTCGGATCTTTGCATTTGTACTTAACATTATAAAACAAGAAATTATTTTATGGCTTTTATTTTTCAAATATTACTTTCGGCATACAAGTTAATGTTTCATTCGATCTGTCTAATATTGAATTTTTTTTTCCAATACATTTACTAAAGAGGTGTTAGTCTACCGCCATAACATTATGACTCAATACAGATTAATTGAAAGTTATCGAAAGGCAATTAATTTCACGTATGGAAGAGTTCGGTGAATACGTTCACTTTTGAAAATATGATGTCACATAATTGTTATTCATATAAACATATTGTTGAATGCGCTTAATTGCACCATATTGTTGGAATCATATGCCGCTAATAGTCAAATGTCTTGGAAACAAAAATGTAATCAGCAAAAAAATAGTACCAGCCTTCCATGGTATAAAAAGCTTATACAGTAAATTATGAAGGTTTTTAGTCTAGAAGATTAACAAATTCAATAACTACAAAAATTGCTTGATAGGACGATTCCAATATATATAAATGGATGTGGGAAAATTTGCTCTTGGCTGAAGTAGTGAACACAAGACGCCTTAGATCCCGAATTTGACTCTGCACTCAACCATGAATATGGTTTCGAGTTCTTCTGACCTGCATAAGTGCAAGATTATGAATTACTTTCGGTCACAACGCATTGCATGTGTACGGGTGATCCCTTGAATTCTGGTCCAAGACAAAAAGAGCTCTCTATGAATTTGATGAATATTAAACTTTTTTTTAATCAAATACTCACATTTTTCAAGAATCTTTTTTACATTAAACGGTTAATGATTCAAAGCATAATAAACATATTTTGATATATCCAGCTATTAAACCATAGATGTCAATATCGATATTTGTCGTGTCGCTAAAATCAGAAACAGGGGAAAATATTAACTAATTTTGGTCACAGATCTTTCATAACGCAGATATAAAATTGCACGACAGTTTTAGTATCATAGAAATATATACAACACCAGTATAGTTATTCTAAAGATCTTGGCTAGGCACTTGTTAATATCGCAGATTGAAATGCGGATTTTATTATAATTTTCACAGAGTTTTTATTGAATTAACTCTTTAACAACTTTTTGTGCAGCAAAAGTACTTGTAAAACCTATAAAAAACAGTTGTATTATATTCGTATACGCAATAAAATGCAGTGCAATCCCAAGTCGGTCTTTATCATTGTTTACAAGATTATCTATCGAACGAATTATATATATATATATATATATATATATATAAATATATATATATATAAACGAATTTGCTCTAATTTTTTCTTATTTAAGTTCTATATTTGCTAGTCTTGGAATTTAAAAGGAAATTTCGTACGGTGGGACCAGTGGGAAAATAATCTGTGGTAAATTAATATTTAATTTTCTGTTAAGATATAATATTAACTTAGAAATCTATACAGGACAATTTGAAATTGAGGAATAATATAAGCATGAGGCCATCGACATTTTCTTGCTGGTTGAAGTATTTAAAGCATAGCTGTTGTAGGCCTATTTGAATGATGAAGACTTATCACTGCTGGTAGTGGTTTACCAAAGCTACAACTCACAAACGTGCAAGTAGAAATACCTACAAAATCACAAGAATTTTATAGAATTTTCTGTTTTACTTGTAAATTTGAAACTTGTAAATTGTACAAGCGGCCAACGGTTCAATGAAGATATATTATAAAACCTATAGTCTCTTTAATTTTTAGAAATTTTAAAAATATTTAAAATAATAATTATAATAACATATTAAGATATTTATATATATTTATCGGATACCATTTTTGCACAAATTAGGTATTTTAATACTTTTGCATATTATAAATGATATATAAGACAAGCAGTTCTTATGTAATTTTTTTTTTATTTCATGTAATTTTATTGGGAATTCCCCTTTTAATTAAACATTCGCTTTGCTTGTTGTCAGTTAAGTACGTTTGTAAAAGAAGGACATTAAAATTTTTAATACTAAACTTTGGTTAATGGTTGAATGTTTTATTAATAAAGTTATTACAATTTCAATTATTTTATATGTCACTAGTTTTCTTGAGTACTAACAATATATTTTGAATTATTTGTTTTTATAATTTTCTTTTTTTTTTTAAATATATTTTTATCACAAACATGACTTGACTTTTTAACGACTAGCTCCACTGTGCATTGCAAAGATTTGGATTCAAAATGTGGAATTAGGGTACCGAATTCACATTGCGTGTGCTAAAGTTATCACGCAGCCGTTACTTGTACGCTCATTTATTATTGAAATTATATTATTTTTTTTTCATATTTATTTGTTGCTGCAAAGCTTAAAGACCTTGTAAAATAAATTGACAACGTTTGTGTTCCCTTTTCCGGTCTCATAGAGATATGAATTTCTATGTGTATGCGTATGCTTTCTGTCTGTGTGCACATTATTTATATTTATATATAAATAAATATATATATATATATATATATATATATGAGTTATTGTATTGTCTTTATTACAGTTATCTGCAATTTTTTACATCGTTTTATTTCTTTTCATATTTTCCTTTATTTTTCGTCTTGACGGAAAATTTATTTTTATTTGCTAGCACTGTCGTCTGTTGACGGTATGTTTGTTGCCTGTTTTTCCTTTTTGTAAACAGTCCTTTTTACGATAAAATTATTGAACGGTTTCATACAAATTACTTTTTAAATCTTACGAGTACTTTAATTCATGTTCGTTTAATAAAAATTTATGTTTTATTGATTTGTAGCTTCTGTTATATGTCTATACACACATATACATGCGCACATATACATACACATATACATACACATATATATTTATATATAATACTATTATTATTTTTTTGTTTTCTCGGAAGGTGTGGATTTGGCTTTTTGAATTAACCTGAGCATTTCTTACTTTTAGTATTTGAATATTGAAATTGGGAATTTCCCCTGTTGTTGGCAAATGAATGAAAGGAAACTGAATGTGCTGCGATATATATAAATGCTGATTAAATGGTGTATGCTGAATTACAGAGATAAAATATCACGAAGCCTAAAAAATTTTGGTTTTATTTCTTTTAATACGTAAAAGAAAAAAGGTGATAGTTTGCAATATTTCTATAAATCATATTATTCTCGAAAAATTATTTCAAGAAAATGGACTCTTCTACATACATTTTTAGAATCAGCCAATAATTAGTTACTCTAAGGACATCTTGTTGTTCAAACAAGTTTATTTTCAGCGATATTTTAAACGTATACAATGAGCTTTAATTAATAATACAATTTCCATCATATAAAACATAATTACAAATTTAAAATCGTTGTTTATTCTCGTAGACACTTTGTGTCTGTACTATAATTTCGCATCTGGCTTATACAAAACATTGTTCTAGTCCATATTTTCAAAATTAATCAATACAGTAGTGCGGCAGTATTTATGTGACAACACTGTCAAGTATAAACGCTAAGTAAAATATATAAATAAAATGATTTGGTCATTTCTTACGGAGCATGTTATCTGATTTCAAATTGCACTTTTTTTAAATATCGTTAACTAAACAATATAAGTATGTTTGTAAGTCTAGGGCTCAGTGCCCACAACTTAGCCTTTAAGGACTCTTTCTTCAATCACCTTTAACATTTTCTAGGAATCTTCTATAAGTTAACTGGGTTGTGAACAAACCTAAACATCTTTAGAAATATTTTCACATTTCTAAATATATTTGAAAACGTATATTTAAAATATTGACCAACATATCAAGTAAGAAATCTATTTCTTATTCATATTTACTTGAAGCTCAATAGACATCAATATCGTTCGTTGAGCCCCTCTTGTTCTTCCAACTTCAACTAAATAAAATATATCTCGTACGTACATGTGTAAATACTTTTATTGTGTTGCATAAAAAATAGAATCATCTAGCGTGCATATTCAAAGAGTTCTCTTCTTTTTTCTTTTAGTGTCAATTCAATTGTCAATAAGCAAGTTAGAGTGAATACTTTTTTTCCCATTCCATCATTCTTGCAGTTCATTCCTATTTTATTTTTGTTTCTTCTTCAATATTGACTTCATATTATGCCATAAAAAATATTTATATATATAAATATTATGGATGAAAAAATATTTTGAATAAACATCCTCATATTATTGAGGTATTGATGTGGATTAATTTAATTTGATCAGAAATTTTATTTACATACTGAAATACTTCAAATAAAACTATCGCCGGCAGTATGAAAGTCATTTAAAAATCGTTTCACCTATAATGAATATTATTTGCTATTGATCAATTATTAACAACTCAGCTATTATCATTTTTATAATTAAAAGGAATATAAGATAGACTTTTATATTAAAGGAAATTAAGACTTTTCGTAAATGTTCCCAAATATACTAAAATCTTCAGAGACAATCAAAGAATAGCAGTAACTTATCAAGTTATTTCGTTGTTAATAAATTATACCACTCATTTATATTGATATTTTCAAGGCCTTTTTCAGTATGCCCCTGCTTAGTTTGAGATTGAACGGTACCAAAATAGATATAAAAAATAATAAACTATTAAATTGTATTATACAAACAACAGGTCATAAAAACTTCGTTATATTGTGCTTCAAGTAGGAAATTAATTAAATAAAGCATATTTGTAATTGTATTTATATAAAAATCAGAATTCAAGGATCTGTAAAGCTTTTAACAATATAAATTTAATAATAATTATAAATATATCCTGACAAGCGGATATTCAATATAAGAATTATAATAATCAAGGATATGTGATACAACGAATACTAAAATTTAAAATGCGATATAAAATTATATTAAAACGAGAAATAAAAAAATATTTTTACTAAAAAATTAAGTTTAGTTAAGTTATTTTATGGAAAAGAAAAGGCACCAATATATATATATATATATATATATATATATATATATATATATATATAAGCAGACATAAAAATTAATTTGTCGTTATGCTTCATTTTTAAAAAGCTCCACTATTCAGAATTCTATTAATCTCTGCAACACAAATGCAGGTAGTTAAAAAAGCATTTCTTTTAAAAATTATACAAGATATTTGCAAAAACTGTTACTCAAAATAATTAATTAAAATTGAATTTAAAGTATATAAACACCTTTTTGTCTCATGCTGATACGAACGGAATAAGCAGATGACACAATTCTGCACTGCACAGCCTGGCGTATGAGTGATATAAAATATATAATTTAAAATATTTATATTAAGTATACGAGCCGACGAGACCAAGAGCATACTGTGACATTTTAAGCCATCGCATGCATATACAATAGTGTGTGTTAGTGGCAACTCTTTTTCCATATTTTTTGTTGTCCAGCATTAACGTGCAACTTTATTAGAGGGTTGTTTTTGGCCAAATTGGGGTATCGAACTAAATTGACTGGTTGTTGACATTTTAGTGCATTAATTATATCAGGCCTTAATATATAAACTAAGTAATCAATATATATTTACATCGTTTCATTGTCGGGCCGATATAAAAAAGAATCATTTGTCATAAACTTATTTCGTCAAATATTTGGTAGATGTTAATGTAGCTTAAAGCATTAGACATTAAACACAATAACAACAGCAAGCTACATGAACACCGACTACAAAAGTTGTTGGCTACAATTGTCGCCTCGTAGTCAGCAACTTAATTATTTTTACAACGACACCACCAAATCAATAACCATGCGTTGTTGTTTGTAGTAGAGTTCTCTTCGTATGCCAGTGTAGCCGCTTTCATGTATCTAATACTATTATATAGTGTTATTCCAATAAAATATATTTAAAGTTTACAGTATATGACAAGAAGTCATTTCATTAGCTTGGAAATATAGTTTGTTGTTTCTTTTTGTATAATAAAGCAGTATATTTTCATGTTTACAATAATTGAATTTATTTATATTATACTGGCAACATTGCATTTACTCATTGTCGCTCACCAAAATAGAAATTAGTTTAATTTGGCTACAACCACAAAAACAGCAATGGACAACAACTCGTAGCCGTGTTGTCTGTAGTAGTGAAAATAACCATTCGTATATACGCACATGAAATTTATTTTTGACTAGTTGTAGTCTGTAGTCTTCTGTCTTTATTGTGTTTCATGCTTTAGACTGCATATAATTCATGTCAACTTCCTGCGGCATGAAGAACAACTTTATGTTTTCTTTTCTTCATTCTTTTTCCAGCGTTGAAAGAGAAAGTACTAAGCAGAATGTAAAACTTGGAAAAATTATGATTCTTTTTTTTTTTAAATCCATGCTGAACTTGCACTAAAATGTTGCTAAATGAAACAGGACAAATAGCATAAGAAATATGTTTTCGCCACTATAACAAATTATGTTACAAAAGGGGAAACTAACAAGAACAGCCATTAATTATTATAAAGAAAAAAAGGCTTTTTCCTTTTTGAAACAGAACCTCTCAACATTGTGTAGGCGGTGATTATTAATGGTTCAGGGGCTTTATTTTTTATATTAATTTACATTTTAGAATCCAGGCTTAAATTTATTGCGTTTATGTATGATTAAGTCTTGTATATCAAAAACAGCTACTAAATATTTTTTAACACTATTTAATTTCAAACTAGATTAAATTGAATTGAGTTATATTGCAAGGATATCTAATTTTGATTTAATTATTTTACTTTTGTGTACTCACAACTGACACTGATTGAATTTTAATTATATTTTTAGCTTCCTCCTAAGAAAAGTTAAATTTTCAAATTATCATATTAATAAAAGTTATTATTTTTATGCATGCTCTTGCCTGTAGTAAGCAGGACACTTGGTTTCTCGAATACTATTTACAGAATTTAAATATTTCTTATGCCTTTAATTTATACATATTTTTGTAGCACTAGAACCGTTTCTAAAAAAGACGTGAGCACTACCTTGAATATCTGGTCTCAGAAAAAAATCTTTTTATTAAATTATCTTTTTTTATTATCTAAAGTTCCTGCTTTAAATAATAAAGGCGAAATAAGTTTCACAGATCAAATGCATTTTTATGAATTTCATAATTCATTGGCTTTTAAGCCCAAACATTAAAGATCAAAGACTATTTCCAAATTAATACGTTTTGTATTAGATAGGAAAATCTTAGAGCTAAAGATATCCTGACAGTACTAAAAAATCAAAACAGCGACATAAGACCAACAGCACTAAATGACATTCTAATGAAAACATCTTGTTCTACAGGTTGACTATAACATCCTTCTATATTCGCCATTTTAGTCAGCCCAAAATTCTTTTCGCTTTTTGTAAACAAATTTCCGCAAAAATAAAACAAAAGGGAATATCACAAAATTGCTTATTCTATTAAATGTTTGTAGCAAAACGTTGGCTGGTGTAACAGGATTTGTATGCCGAATCTTGTTACTGTGGCACCCCAACGCACATATAAAATTAGTTTGGAATATATAATGAGATTTTAATTAGGTTCCCACACAACAATGACCACTTTTGTGGATAGTTTAGCCTTAAAAATCTATAGCATTTGTGGAGTGAGAGGAAGGCAGAAGAGCAGAGTCATGGTATAAAATATCTGATGCCGTAGTTAGTGAAAACGACTATGAAATAAAACTGCTCTCAAATTCCCCTGCGGTTACTCATTATTTTGCACTTATTGTAGTTTATTTTCGAATATTACAACTACAATAACAGAGGATATAATAAGCTTTCAGTAGCTCAAACGAAACTACAAACTAAAATTATATATATATATAATATTTTTTTGGAACGATGTTGGCGAAAATTGCCCAACAATACAAAGTTTACCTTGAACCGTACGCAGTCCAACATAAAACAAAATGCTGTACTTGTTTGTTAAGCCTCAAATTTTAATTGTAGTACACATATATTTAAGTTTCCGTTTTATATACATAAAAAAAATTATTTTAGCTCAGTTAAGTGTAAGAAGTTATGAAACTATTGCAGGTAGAAATGGAGTTAAGCAGGTGTAACTGAAAGCAGCAGTTGCAAACCACAGAAATGAAAATAATACTTTTTCGTATTGTTACTCCATCTCTACAAATTAAATTAGTTAATTAAGAATTTTTCTGCAGGCAGAAATAACTTTTTATTTTTGAGAACTGCGATTGTATTGAAGTTTTTTTTTATTAAAAAGGAATATTTAAAATATCTCATCACCTGAACAAATTCTTTAGAATAAAATACAATTGATAATAATTTGCAATTCGTTATCTTTTATTTTATTTAAATAAAATAGCTAAAGAGAGTTCAAGTTTCTTGAAAGCAGCCAAAAAATACAAATGACGTGATTAATATTTTTCTCCTTCAGTTTTTCTGTTTTCTCGTTAAGTGGAAACATTATATTTTTATTCATTAAGGATATTCTTGATAAGAAGGCTTAAAACTACTACCATAATAATCAAATAAAGTACTTCTTCGCTCTTATTTTAGTGGTTTATAAATTGAAAATTAGTTTATAATCAAAAAATAAAATTCACTGCAACCCTGCCAAGACTTTATTTATTTGTTGCAGCACAATCATGTAAATAATACACATAAACTTTTAGCCAAAATTAAGTGAACAGTTTTTATGGTGTAAAAATGCTTCCTTTTTTTGTCGAAACTCAATTAACTGCTAAATTTTCAAGAATTTTTAGTTTTCGCATTACAAACGGCAAAAAGTATAAAACTTTTCCCAGAAATCTGTAGACTGATAACAATATGCACACATTGGAAAACAAACTTGTTAAGGAAAAGACGTGGAAATAGTTGGAATTTAAGCTGTTAAGTTTTTAGTTTATGTCATGGCTTTTCTTATTTTGTGGCAAGATTATCAAATTAAATCAATAAACTTAAAACTACTTAGAGAAATATTTTCCACGAAAACTGGAAGTGCACAATAAAAAAGGAAAAATGTTTTGCACAAGGAAATTAATTAAAGTTTAAACCTGATACGGCTAAAAAAAAGAATTTATTTAGTAAAACTTATTAACTATTTGAATATAAAAGCGGATATTAATATATATGGATATAAATATATATGTTGATATACTAAATTTTATGTTCGAAAAATATTTAAAGGTTTTGGGATATTTAAATGTCGGTTTGTGTAATAGAACAATCAAGATCAGAATGCTGACAAGGAAAAAAGCTATACCAGAGCATAAAATAAAGACATGAAAGGAAAACTGATGCGTCGTGTTGTCTACAATACAAGGATAATTAGATCTCCTAAAAAGAGGTTTAGAGTTGATATTCAGTTCAAATGCTTAGGTTGTGTAAAACGTTTCTTTTAGATCTCATAAAATAGGATTTAAATATCCTTTTATACATCACAGTAGAGAATACTAATCACAAATTATATATATATATTTTTTTTTTTTTGACGACTGAAGCATCATTTTAAGGACATCTCACACTATCAAACTCAATTTTTGGGTCCGCGGCACTTTTATATTTGGCGATTTTATTCCAACTACAATAGTTATGGGGGTTTATATTAACGACTTTGCATATTGAAGAAGGTATAACTCCTAAATTCTTAACTGCTTCCTAATATGAAAAAGAAAATTAGAAAGGAGCAACTTCTTCATTGGTTATTTTTGTAACAATTGCCACATTATAAACGTGCTGCCGAGAATGGCTTCTTATGCTCTCTATAGTATCGTGACGTATTCTATTAACACGTATACCTTTTGTCTTGGACTTAAATAATGTGGGTTAATACACGTCAGGTAACATTTTGTAAACTCTGCAAAAACGCTCATATAAAAACACAAATTAATTCATACAGATTAACCAGTAGCTCGTGTAAATTTGCAAAACAATCTATCATATTTTAATTAATATATTCTACTTTTTTGAATAATATATCTGCAAGAAAAAACGTGTATTTAATTTGAATAAGCAAGCCAGTAACGACTTCAGTTCCACAGTATATTTCTATTAACAACAGAACTGCTAAAATATTAATTAAATTAGTAAATCAGTTATTTATAGCAACTGCATAATTGAATTATGACATTAATCATGTGTTTTAAATATATTTTATATCAACTAAAAAAATAATAATAATTTCAATGATAAAAAAAAGGTTTTCTAGTTAACGTGTTAACTGCAAATTATGTGTCATTAAAATAGAATGTTATTTAAAAATGATTATTGAATTTCCCAGTAGAAATAAGCATTTATAAATTTTTAAACGAGATTCAAAACACATACATTTATGGCAAATCAGCTCAGTTTGTAACGTTTTAATAGCAGATATTTCTAGTTTAATATTTTTTTTTTTTAAACCATACATTTTCCATAAACAACTTTAACATCAAATTCATTTATTTATTAGCTAACTTTACGCAACTAACGTAATAGATTATGTAAAATATTATTTTTAATACAACCCAGTATAAATAATTAATATCGAGCTTAATTACAACACATTCTAGATTGATTCGACAGGACTGAATAGTCCCTCAATTTTACAATTAAAAAAAATAAAACTATAACATGCAGCACATGTGTTTTATTACAAGTTTTAATTGTTTATAGCACATTGGTTTTATAAGTGTGCTAATAAATTATATATTTTCAGTTTAATTACGTTCATATTATAGATTTTAAATTGTTTTATAGCACGAAATTACTTTTTATTAGACTGTGCTCCATGCAAATGGGGACATAGAAAGAAGCATTAACTCAAGTTCATATGAAATTAAATAATATTTTCCATAATGATTAAACAAAAATCGTTTGTATTAAATTTGTGTGCTTTTTTAATTAAAATCTTTTGATGTCAACATAAAACTCTTCCATTTTGTATTGAATGTTTGTTTTAATATACAAATCCACATTAAAGTTTTTTCTCACATAATTATATGTTGACCACAAAATCAGTTAAAGAGCAGTAGAAAGCAAGACTTTAAATAAAAAGTTAAATAGCAAAAACGTTAGTAATTAAAAACAATATTCCATTTAAAAAAATCAATAGATTCTAGATACGATATATGGAATACTGATTTCATTTACACAAATACATAAACATATTCTCAAGTTCATAAAAAATATATTTAACAATAAGTGAAATTCTCAAAGACAAATACAAACACGCATGTAAAACCACTTTGTGTGAATATTCTTGTGACTTGTTGAAACAAACCCAAAAGCATACGAAAATGTGTAGAATGGAAATAAAAATCAATTGAAATTAATCCGCTTACAAACATGGATTGTCCTTGACTTGAAATACCATTAATTGTGAGAGCATAAGAGGACAAAGATCTTTGCACAGCTTATGAATTAATTCTACTTTCTAGTTCAACTCTATTGAAACAGATGCTTTTCTTTGCTGAAACTATTAAATAGTTATTAATGCCAAACTAAAATGTCTATTTTGTTTTATAGTGCTAAATGATATATATATATATATATATATATATATATATATATATATATATATTGACTGTTGCAGTTTGCCACAGTCTTAATATAGAAATATATTTTCATAAAGAGTGTTGGACTAATTTCTAATAAATTCTTTATTTTCAAATGACAGAATATTACAAGTTTAGTTTTTGTTAAAAAGGGTGAAAAATGTTGCATTCTTTTTTAGAAAAGAAATCAACATAAGATATGTTGGGTAAAGTTTCTCTGATGATATGCAATAGCCCCAGTGAAATGCGCATAAAATCTAGATTAAACCCATCAATTGATCCCTTTGAATTTTTTAATAAGTTTATCACCAAAATAAAAAATAAATAGGTTTAAAAGTCTGTTTAGTCTATACATTAATTATAGTCATAGAATAATCAAAAACAAAATGGCTACAATTTATAAAATTATTAGCACGAATAGGAATTGTTCACACTTTATGCCTTATTTCGGTACGCGATATCATTTAACTTAAAAGTGCTCTGCTTTACAAACACAACCATTTAAAAGTTAGAATCTTCATAAGATATCAGTCTTGGGAGTACCATATTTCAAGAGGAGCAGTGCTAAAACAATGGAAGTGGAATCAATGGGTAAGTCAACCAATTTACCAGAGACTGAATTAAAACTTATTTGTTGCTTATCATCCTTTATAACGCCTTCAAGTCCTTAAGATCTTTGCAATGATTTTCACTATTATTTTTATTTAATTCCCAAAATCAAATCCCGTTTTAAGAACTAAAACACCATCTCGCTCGCTGCTAAATAATTAACTCCTTCGACTTCTGGATGTGTATTTTATGAAAACTAATATGTAAATTTTTTCCACTTAAATGTTAACTGCTTTATAAAATTGTTATATATTTTTTAATAGCAAAAAAAAACCAAACTACAATCCTTTAAATCCTGCCAAATAAAACAATACAACACTTCAGCAAGGAACAACCAAAAACCAAACTACGCCATTAAAACAAACTTAACAAGTTTGTAAAAACCAGCCTTAGAGAACACACAACTACAAGCACTCCTTGGCGAAAGCAATCAACGATATTCTCGCTTAAAGAAATTCACAGAACCCACAAGAACCCACATACAGTTAAGCATGAGTATGGATATATAAATGCATGTATCTGTGAGTAGTGCAGAAAACAACAGCTTAAATGCAACAAACTTTGTGGCAATGATAAACTCGGGGTAAATAATAAAATACTCCTGAAGCCAAAACTCGAAAACAAGACAAAAAGTAATAAAAGTAACATAAAGAAACAGGAGCAACCATTAAACTTGGAAGCACATAGATGAACATCTAAACGATACTTCTTCCCAGCATTACTAACGTTGTTGCTATCATGAATTAGTGTGTGTGTGTGTGGGTGTGTGCAGCAAGCAGCAGCAACAAAGTTTATAACATTTCTAAGCACATATTCGCGTTAAGAAATAAAAAAACCTAAAGACGTATTTTAACATTCACTGCAAACAAAGAAACGGTTAGACGGATAATGAAATTTACACGTCGCAAGTTAATAATAGAGAAAATATATGTTCACTTTAGCTCATGAAAACTGTAGAAGGCGTGTCGCTGGTCGTGAAAAGGGTTATTCCCTAAGACTCTTTTTGAGTCACGAGTAAAGTGGTCGTAATTTAATTTCAAAGCATTTCGGGGAAATAAATTTATCAGTATATATTTGGGTGCATATATAAATACACACATACACATACATACTTATGTAAGCAATTTCTATTTACTTTAAAAATCATCTGACAGATACAAACGTTCTTATTTTAATTGTAGTGGAATGGTTAATTGGGTACCCAATTGACATTTAATATCGAGTGCCAAACTCGTGCCGTTTTGATTATGGAAAAATTGTGATAATTTAGCAAAAATACCTAAAACTGTCAGTCAATAAATATAAAAGAGAGTTTTATATGAATATTTATATTAAAATAAATTTTAAAAAACAATTATTTAATACGATGGGAGTTCAAACGCACAAGAAATAGAACGAAAATGAGGTACGAGTGCTTATATCGTTATTGAAAAATATTTGAGAGAAAATAAAGTTGGAATTGCATGGAAACATGTTCGCTGCAAATATAAAATAAAGCGCGTTGCCTACCATTCAAGCGTGAAACTCTTTAATATGATCCAGTTTATATAAAAATTTCCACTTTTAATATGTAATTTTGATATATTTTGAAAGAGTTGTTATTTGAAAACAACTTCTTATTGAAAGAATGTTGTTATTTTAATACATAAGTATGACATATTTTATATCGTTACCTGCTCACAAAACACTTTAAGATGTCATTAGGTCGCCGCATTAAAATATCAGAATACCCATTCTGAAATCCCCAAATATACAAATTTTTTTTTCAATCCCACTGTTAAAGCTGCGAATGCGTTGCAAAAACACTTAAGACGTTAGTGCTGTTTTTCCAAAAAACAAAATATATAAACATCAACATAAAAACAAAACACCGCGAAAGAGAAAAAAAATAATGACGCCGTCGAAACTACACAATAAAATAAAAATAAAAAATACTTACATAAATTTAAGGAGATGTGAAACTCAAATACACATACAAAGATATGTATTCAACACTGCAAATGTTTTTGCGAACAAAATATCAACTAAACAAAAAAGGATTGAAAGCACAAAAAAACAAAATGTGCAGAAAACTTGTTAAAACTTCTTAAGAGATATGCAACTTGTATTAAATTAAATTTTCAACAAAGCAAAAACTAAACAGAAAACTTTAATATTTTGGTAACACCAGGAAAGTTTCAAAAGAGCAGGAAAAGCATTTCCGTAGCTAAATTTTTAATTTCCTGATGTGATGGCTATCCCAATAATGGATAATGAAAAAGGTACAATTGTTTTATAAAGATAAAGTATTTTTGAAAACATTTATGCAACTTTTGCATCTCTACAAGGTTAAGCACTTAAGACAATTAAGAATCAGAAACTATAAGGACATCTCAAGGACTGGTGCAGCCATAACAGGGTATTAGACTATCGATACATATAGAACTAGTATAGCCCATGAATTTTGTCACTATATATTAAGAAACACAAGTTTGTTTTTGACTCTATTTTTAATTATGTGCTGATGCTTTTTTCCCAAAATCTTACTAAAAAATTCAAAGTGAATAATTGAGGGGTTTTAGCCAGTTCATATGCGCATTTCACTGGGGCTAATGCAGATTATCGGGGAACATTTATCTAACTTTTTTTAGAGTAACTAAAGACATTTATTTCAAACTTCCACTTTAATAAGTGAGAAGTTTAAAAGAAATATCAAAGTCATAACAAGAACTCACTGATCACTTTTCCTTTTTTATTTTCTTACGTTCTTATTCTACAATTGGTTGGCTTTCTTTTAGTAATCAGCGTATCGGACTTGATTAGACATCAGGATTCAAAAAGTCAAATGCAGTACCAGTTAACGTATCCTATTTCTTGGATTCAGTAATTGGTAAGAGATTGACACTGAGAAGATGAATACTCTAATAAAAGGAAATATCTGAGGCTGCTTTTGGATGAAGTAGTGAACTAAAAACTACGCTGCCTCAGATTCCGGTTATGACTCCGCACTCAGTCATGAATATGGTGTCGAGTTTTCTGATTTGGTTTGTCTTAGTTTAGCGCTAATCATGTACTAAAAGAACAGACTACATCACTCTTCTTTGCCTTTAAATTTAGCAATAAATTCTCCGGATAAGCAAAATTAATTACAAGAAATCTCTCCATCTTCTAAAGACAATTATTCCGTGGCACTGGAAATATTAATGAAATTCTTCGACTTGCAGGTTTTTTTTTGTATGAAAATAATGTGAAGCTAAAATAGTTTAAATTATATTAAATCAGTTTCATATTGACTTGTTTCAATAAAGAAATTAATATTGAATTGAATACGAAAATAATAGTATTTTTTTTTTTTTTGCCAGATCTTATTGTGGATAATATTACAAATACAAAAGGCTATTCCATGGACAAGCTGCCCGAAAAACATTTTATCCAGCCAAGGACAATATTAGTAAAGTCAAAGTATGAAAAAACCCTGCTTATACATATAGAGATATTGGAATACTTCTATCTTTCGCTCGATTATATATAAAGCAAAATTAAGTTAAAAAATTTTTTCAAATGTAATCGCAGAATAAAACAATTCCTTCGAAATCGTGATGGAGGTAAATCCTTATATTTATATATTAAACTTCTTTTTTAAATCTGATCGGTCTTTTTATGTCCTCTAAAACTATTCTCTCCTTTATAAATCTGGCACAATGCGCTGTAAATATAGGGATCATCTCCTGAGTGTTAGTCCAAGGAAAAGCATCTTTTTGAATACCCGACTGCATGCAGTCCCGTGAAGCAACCAAACAATCATATTTTCCTTATATTAGAATAGTAATCACATCAAAACATATAATTTTTTTAAATATATAAATTTATATACTTTAAGAACGCCAGGAAAATATTTTCGTCTATAACTGACAGATAAATAAAAAATGCTATTAAAATATTTATATATCTGACGATAATAACTCAATCGAAATGTTTAATATTCTTGCACAGCGTGTAAAATAATATTAAAGAAAATGAATCATTTAATATAAAATATCGAAAGAAGAGTATAAAAATTTGTAATAAAACAAGAATCTCAAAACTTTGGCGAAAATATTAAAAAAAAAAACATTTAGCAAAACCATTCATTCATCTTTGTCAGTGCGCCATGAAAAGATGTGCGTGATTCTTTTCATTTTTTAATCATACGCATACGTGTTGGCATTCTTATAAACTCATGGATACACAAACACACTTGCACACTCACGTACACGAAGCGTAAGATCCACAGCTGGAATATTTTTCTCTTTTGTTTTCTTACTGCTGTCACTGCAGTAACTTTTATATCAATTTCCCGTTAACACCTTTATGCCATTGAGATGACAAATCACATTTTTTTTCTTAAATACTGATAAATAAAATATTATAGTTGCAGTACATTTTTTATATAAATTTTTTTATTTTTTTTGATGAACAAAATAAAAAGGGTTTGGTTTCTCTAAGTGAATGAAATGAAGGAAAGAATGTTGAAAAGATTTAAATAGTTCTATGGAAGTTTTTCGTGTTTTAAAAGATAAAACTCTGTACAGGAAAGAGAGTGTGTTGCACAATTTACAAAAAGCAGTGCCACGCTTGCACAATAGGCTCACTTTCTATATGACTGAAATTGTGTTCAACATCTCATTGCCTATTTAGAGATATCGAATGGATTCTTGTCTTTGGTATAGCAACATTTTAAGGAAAAAGCTATTTTATATGAACGAAATAAATCTTCAAAATACGCAGCTAATTTTACTCGACACTAAAGAAGAGCAGTGTTTTATTAATTGAAATTATTATAGACTTGAAATGCTATAACTTCTCCTGTTTTGCAAAAAAATTATTTCTCATCATGAACACATAAAATTATTTAACTTTTCATCGTTTGATGGAAAAAACAACACACTTTTTCCACAATTTTCCATAGTGATGTGTGTCTTGAATTTATTTGGTAAGATTTTCACACTCAATTTCCTTTGTGCATTTTATATGGCTTAAGTTTGATGTGTCAGTGTTCTGAATACGTTTGTGTTAATGTACAAACGCTTGCATGTAAATGCTTGTGTGCTAGTGTGTGTGTTTTAATGCCTTTGTGGCATCAATCATTGATTGTATTTACGCTGTTTTTGCATTCTGTCATTCAACTCAGAACTACATACTCAAGTCAGTTTCTTTTCTTTTTTTTTATTATACTTTAACTTCTTTGCTGCCAATAATACTTGATATGTTCTGTTCGGAATACAAAGTTTCCATTCCTACAAATACACATATAACTTGATAACTTTTGATGCCTGGTTACGATTTTATGTAGATGTTTGTGTGTGCATAAGTAACGGGTAGTTTTTCGAACGGAAAGAATCTATTGGTTGCAAGGAGTGTTAAGGAGCTTATATTAAGGAGCTTATATTATTATTAAGCTTATAAAAATATATTAATTTAAAACGTATGGTACGAATAGTGTCAAGTTTGCTGAGGAGAAAATTTGCTTCTCAAGCAAATTTAAAGAATTTTTAATCTACCGGCTCGAATCATTTGAAATTTGTAGGAAGTTTAAGTTCAGAAATGTCCATCGTAATGCTACTAGTTTTGTTTAATCCAGTACAGCCATTCAAAAGTTTTAACAGGGTCACACAAACACACACACTCACAAATACAAAGATGCACATATATACAGACATAATGACGGACCGTTAGAATTGATAAAGGAATCATCTAGGACTTCTAAAAGTGACGATCCCATTAAAGCACTATTTTTCCCAAACGGGTTAAAACCACTGCAGTGCCTCCAACAAAAATATCTTCGAATTAAAAATTCCTTTCAAATGACTAAGAAATTTAAAATGTTTTTATTTCACAACAAGAACTTCTTTATCACTGAAAAACAACTTTTTGAAAGCCGAACGCTGTTTTAACCGCCGCACAGTGGACCATTTCGCGAGAAGGCGGTAAAAAATATATAACTTTTGGACCGATTGGAATTACGATACGCGGTTGTTTTTCTTTACCAGTTGAGACTATAGGCTTTAAGTTAAAAGAAAAATATTTAAAATCGACTAGTTAGAAAAATAGTTATGATGGACTTAAAACGCATTTTAGTTTTTTTGATATTTTTGGTACAAAAGTGAAGTATTCAGGGCCTATAAACAATTCAGAGCCATGTTACACGCTCTTTAGTGACATAAAAGCAAAACTTTTTCCTCATAAGACCCTCGTTTAGTTGAAGTCTCTCACTCTTTTCAATATATCTAACCGATTTTGAACCCGTTTTCAGTAATCAGTGATGTGATGTTAATCCCAGAAGCAGTGGAAATGTTATTCGCAAAAAAGGACCTTCTTTAGAATGCCATGAACCATGAGTTTGGATTAATTCGGTTCGGACATTTAAAAGTTATAAGTGAGTTATATACTTGCACACACACATACATACAGTTATAGTGACGGATTCTCACAATTAGTCTGGGAAGCTTTCTAGGACCTCAACGCGTGGAAATTTGAATAGAGCACGAATTTTTCAAAACGTGGCAAAGTGAATAACATCCTGATTTTTCAAAATTTTAAATTTTCGTTGAGGGAATTTAAATTTATTAAATTAAACACCAATTAAAGTCATTCATAGCACTAAATTAAAGCCCAATTATGTATAAAAAAAACTGTATAATTGAGTAAAAAACACTATTAGCTCCCGTATTGTTTTCTTCAAGTTTAAAATTATGATCATACCCATAAAGGAGCTGTTCTTAAATGTTCTTGTGTTCTATGAAAATAATATGATTATTTTAGAAAATATATAAAATATTTTAAAGCTACTGGTAACCAAATATTTTAATATGAAAATTTGGAATAATCAGAGAAATGGAGCTGAATATGTTTAACAGGATAACTAATTCGATTTGATTTTGAAATAAACAGAAAGAAAATAAAGTCTGCAGGCCACAATCGCTTTAAAATTTAAATATTTTTTAAGAGAAATTTCTACAGCGGTAATAACATTTTGCACTTTTATTTGTTATTGAGTATCAACTTTTATTTATTGTTTGTGAATGTGGTTAAGCATTTTTTTGAAAGGTGTTAATAGAGCAAGTTTAAACAGTAGCCCCAAACTTGTATATAAATCAATGCTGTAGTAAGTAAAAGCTGTCACTGGTTTTCGTTAACGAAAGTCCCTGTTTTAAAAAGCTTATAAACTCTTACAAATTGGTTTTAGTGTGAGTGTGTAGTAAATATTGAGATTGAACGCCTTTTTCACTTCACTGCACAATTCAATGCAATCAAATATTTTTTTTTGTCTCCTATTTTTGTTTTATTTACACCCATTCTTTTATTGTTTATTGACGATGTTTGTTTTTTTGTTTGTTCATCCTGTATTGTGCTGTTTGTCATCGCAGCCATTTGCACCGCTTCTTCAATACGACGACGATCGTTTTGGATTTTCTGTGTAAATTTTGTTATGGATTAAGTTGTTATACTGACAGTTATGCTCGAAAAAGAAGAAAACAACTGAACAATTCAACGAGATACACACAAAAAAAAAGAACAGACGAGCTCTTACAAAAGCAACAAACAAACAAGCAGCAGGAACAATATCGTCAGTAAAATAAATCGTTTATTTCACATAAAAGACATTAAAATTTATGCACGTGTAAAGTGTACACTAAACTTGATTTATATGGATTTATCTCTACTTCTTTTTTTTTTTTTTTTGTTATTTTATGCTTTTTCTTCTCCTTTTTGTTCTTCTTCTATGACCTTTTATATTTGTATTTCTATATTTTTGTACGTGTTTGAATACGAAAAGAATTTCAAAGGTTGTTCACACTAAAAAGTGTTATGACGTTTGATATCACTGTAGATGTGTTCATGCAAAAATCCCATAAAATATGATATATGGGTCTGGTAAACAAGAATTTTCCAACATATATTACATTAAAAATCAAATATATAAGATCCTTAAGGTCTGTTGGCTTAAAAAATTACACAATCACCGCATTGAATTAATGTATTAAGAAATAAAATCCTGTTTCTTTACAACATTTTTAGATAACAAGTAATTAAGCGGAGAAAACAGGAAAAGCTCGTTTATAATACAATAGCTAACGATGTATACTGATCATTTATTGAAAAATTTTGTGGTGAATTGTGATATAAATAAAATAATATTTGTAAAAACCTTGTCCCCATTAAGTTTTGTAACCATTTTCATTCATACTCAAAATGATCAGGTTAATGGCAAGTCAATCAATTAGTCTTTAATTTTGGGGGGCAGCTGGAACTCTCCCTCTCTACGCATTATAATAGAAATTCGGTCATTAGGCGTTCTCATATATTTTATATTCACAAAATATATTTTATCCTCTTCATCTTCGTTGCAAATGTATAACAGCTCCTTCTTAAAGTAGGGCGAAACAGTCCTCTTAAGCTTTAGAATGAGCATTAAAAATGTCACAGAACAATATTTTAAGTGCGCTAAATTAACGATTCCACCTACACAAGTAAAACAACCCACAACTCAATATGTAGGACAAAGTTAACATCCTATTAAAAACGATTTTTCGTCATAATGTTTGCCGTTGACGTACTCAGCTCACTAAGAAGGCAACTATCGAGTGATCGAATCTGCAGTCAGTCCCGATAATTTTTTGCTGACCTGCATTATTGAATGGTTGTGTTACCGAATAACGCAACTAAAATAGACAAAGTAAAAATTTGATTTGAAATTAAAATCTTAATATATAAAATATTTGCTGCTAGAAGTTGTCCATATATTTGGGTCTCTCCATGTATTTCTTAATATAAGCCAGCTGTTTTAAAACCAATTTTTTTTCTTTATAACATCATATGACATGAAAATATAAAATGGCCATCAGGAAGAAACTGTTATTAGTCCTGCTAGTAAATTAAAAACAACTAATTAAAAATAATACATTATGATTAAAATTGCAGTTCTCATACTCTGCATGTCAATTAATTGTTATTTAAAATTTAAAGTATTTACAAGCACATAAAAAAGGAACTAAAAAGGATTCGCCAAAAATGCGTAGTACTCGTACGCTGTAAAATATATTCAACAAATATATTTATTTATATAAAAAATATTTGTTTAAAATTCAATGCAAATATTTGCTTTATTTATTTAAACAAATTTCTTATTATTTTGCAAATATTTAAGGTTCATATTTTTACAAAAAATAGCAACGATCTCCGGCCTTCAAATTGTTTCGTTTTATAAAATGTGCACGCAGTTGTACATTCAGTGTAAAATTCTCTGAATTTATGAATTAATTTCAAGAATTTGTATATAAATTGTGGAATAATTAAATTTTTACGTTGCAGCATATTTTTATCTTTAAAATCATTTGTTCTTTTTATTGCAATTTCAGCAGTAAAATTAGCTTACATTCAAGCGTTTGTTTGAAATTGTTAATTATTTTATTAAAAAGACTGTATTAAATAAATATACTTGTTTTCTTGTTGTCTAATATTTGCCCAAAAGAGCGTAACCACTGTTTAGGGTTAATTTAGTTATTGTTCAAAAATACTGAATTCTATCAATCTTGAATTCGCTTGTTTTTTGCTGTTTGCGTTAAGTCTTGGGTTTTGGTCTGTTCTGACACATAGTAAAATTTTATGGCCATCATTTTTGTAGAACATTTTATCCCCGCCCCTCTCCTTTTTCTGGATGTTTTTACGGTTCATTAGAATAATGCTACAAAATACCATTATACGGTGGAATTAGAGGGTTAATATGTTCTAAGAAAATATTTGTCGTGATGTTTTCTACAAAGTTGCCGAACATACCATATACCTCAGATGTAAGGAAAACATACTTTTAAATACCGATATGCTGCAAAAATTGGCCAGCGATGAAAAATCTTAACCGCCTCTAAAATGAAATTCCCATGTGATCTGTCAAAACGGCGACACACGTATATATATATATTTTTAGTCTCCTATACCAGGATCTGTCAGGACTGCGTAATTTCGCAAAAAAGTTTAAAATTGTTGTACAGTGATATTAAAGAATAATTATAGAAAGTTTTCATAGAAACAAATATTATTAGAAAATGTTTAACATAATCAACACTGGCTTCAAATAAAACTCCTGACCGGCAGTTTATAAAACAAGACCTTCAATTTAAAGATTCTACTAAATTAGTTTATAGTATATTTTCCTATTTGCTTTTTAAATTGTAAAAAATCATATGTTATAAAGGGTGTTTTTTTATGGAGTGATAAAAGCTTAAATCATAATAAAACATAATAATATATTTTTAATATCAATGAAACGATCTTTATTGTATAGAAAGTTATATGACATTAACGTTTAAATATGATTTCTTCCACGGCTGACACGTACAAGGCGCAATCTGGAACAACAAATTTGACAAACAGTAACATTCTGACCATCATGGTTTTTGAAGACATATAAGCCAATGACTCCGCCAGCCCATAAGGTGCCCCCAAACAGCAATTTTCTGTGGATGTATTGCTGTTTCAACAAAAGGTTGTGGATTTTCCTCACCCCAAATGCGACAATTCTCTTTGTTTACGTACCCATTCAACCAAAAATGGGCTTCATCGGATAATAAAATTTTGAATAGACGAAGTGCACGATAAGTTGGAAGAACAGAATTATTATTTTGATTAAAAATTTCCACAATTTGCACGCGTCGCTCTGGTGTAAGTCGATCCATAATAGAATGTCAAACCAAATTAAACAAAAAGGATCTATCAGCTGTTAAATGGGTGTTCAAATATAGCAGTGATGTCAACTCAAAGTTGTATCACTCTATAAAAAACATCTTATATATTATTAATTGCATGCAGTAGCTGCTAAAGTGCGAGATGTCGCAGCCAGGCTCTGGGCTTCGTTTATTTGCCATCATGTTTAAGCTCTTTTAAGGGTTAAGAAATGAACGTCTTCACTCCAGCACTCCTGTTGTTGCTCTCGAATTGCTAAAATTCATGGTTCTATTATAAAATTTCATATCGCATAGAAAAATAACTTTTACTCCTCACACTAGAAAATTGTTGTTACTGGCAACGCTACTTCATTTAATATATAATTCTTCAGCTAAACTCACTTATGCATGAGAGCATATTTTTAAGTAGATTTTAATATTGTAAGAATATAGAAATAATTTTCTATGGATTTTACAAAAGTGCTAACGTATTAAAACAAGTAAAGCTTCAGCTTTGTTACGTACAATTCATTTAGAGTGAAAAGAAAGGCAGTGAGAGGGGCGGCGGGAGAGGGAGTTAAACCTTTAGCACTTCAAACCAAGGACGCATTATTACGTACACTTTATTCACGCACATACTTCCAACGAGTATTTGTAAGCAAAAATACTTAAAGTATGAGTACGTTTACAATTTATGTGCATACAGTTGGTGAAAGTATATAATCATATATATTCAATGCTGCCATGTATGTGTTATATGCAACTGTATTTATATGAAATGCGAGAAATACGAGTATAATTTCTTCTTCAGAATCTTCTTGTAAAACTGTGAAGCATTAACTCAGCTTTTGTTAGTTTATAATGCACGCGTTGCATTTCATTCCTTAGAATTTTTCTAACACATCTAATTTAGTTTACAATCAACTTGCTCTTTTTATTTTGCAGCTCTTGAATAGCAACGAGGGTTGTTCTTAAAATGCTTTAAATTTTATCGCAGCAGTAAAGGTGTATGCAGCAGGCATCTGCTGTTATCTGCCATTGCGCTTTTATATCTTTTTAAGTTGCACTCCTATTTAATTTATTTCATTTTCACAATTCTTCTTTTATGCGCTCGGTTTTTATTTCGTAGCTGATGGTAAATATAATTGCATTATTTTCTTATATTTCTGGTAAAAAGCCAAAAACAGTGGATATTTAATGATTTTTCTATAACAATGGATGACGTCAATTGGAGAAAAGCACAAAGAGCAGCAGTTTTTGTGCAAATTGGATTGCCATTTTCTTTTTCTTCTCTTTTTTTATATGTTTGAAATTTTTCATTTCCATTTTGCTTCCGTTTAATTTTAAAAAGGCACGCACAAAATTTATGTTTGACTCATTAATCTGTCAGCGGCAGTGCTAACTTTATTCAAACTGCTATATAAATTATCACAAAAGCATTCACACACACACACACACACACACAAAAACAGATGTTGGAATGAATACATATTTTTCATTTTTATGCCGTCAGTATGTTAAAAAAATTCCAAATATTTAAATCACTGATTGTTAAAATCGTGAGAATAATGATTATATTTTTATATGGTTAAAATATAAAAGCTTCCTTCTGCGCTGAAATATTTAAAAGTAAATTTATTTGTGCCTACATCTATATATATATATATATATATATATATATATATATATATATCAACCGTGGCACAGAGTTTAATTACGTGCGCAAATTTTATTTTATTCAATAGTTTTTTCAGAATGTTATTCCTAGTCATTTTATATATAAAAATCTGCCAAAGCTAGTGAAATTTAATTTTCTTCTTTGCTTGTTGTCTAACTGCTAATTCGCGTAACACTTGCCCGTATTTGTATTTCTTAACCGCTCAAACCAGCATGCATTCATTCATACTCATGTATTTACACACACACACGCACACACATAAAAATTTTTTGCTATATTTTTTATTCTTTCTATTTTTTTGTAAATTCTCTCAACATTTCAAGCCAAAAAATTATATGCCTGGCTCAGGATGAGGCTTCAAAAAGTGGTTGTGTATTAGTTTTTATTTTACAAACACATAAGCGTACACACATAAAAATATTTCTGTGCTACACATGCACAACATGATCCATCTCTGTATTCACATATACAAAAAACTTTGTTATTGTGTTGGTAGTAGTGACCAATGGCTCTCTGTAACTGTCGTTTGCATAGCAAAGTAAATCTAAAGTGCTTAAAACTCTTTTTTTTTTTGGCAGGAAATGCACTTTCCTTCCGGCTTTTTATATTCTTCTTTTTCGACATGGTAATTTTATGCCAGAAAAATGTATTCTCTATACGTGTGTGTGTAAGCTGGTATATATTTATATTTCAATTCATACGTATATTCATGAATTTATGTATGTGTACTTAAGTGCCCGTATTCAGTCTTGTGTGTGTATTAGTTTTAACAAATAGTTATTTATTTATTCCATGTACAAATGCTGTAGAAATAAAAATAAAATGGAGTTTATCTTTAAGTTAAATAGAGTTAAGAAAAGTTTTGTTTGCAATTTTTATCACGCATTGCAGTCTCTGTTTGGCTTAGAGTGAAAGTTTGGTGGAAACATTAATTAAAGTAACCATAATCACTAAACAGTTGGCATTATTAAAAAGGAATATGATGTTCGACTAGAAGAACTTGTGTGACCAACAAATAAATTTTTTAAATATATAAAAATCAAATACATAAGCCTGCTAAGACTGGTGGGATTTATTTTTAATATTCTAATTATTATGAAAATAATATATCTAAAGTATATTCACTTCTTGAATCACGATTTTCGGTTTTGAAATGCATGAAGAATTGTAACATATAGACATATCGATAAGCCTTGAAAGGATATATGGGATGCATCAATATGCATTGTTAGCAATAAAAGCCTTGATTCTAACGATATACTCATTGATTTTTTTCATAATAATTTTCTATGCTCGAACTTGTTTTATATAAAATATCTTTAAATTATATATTTCAATTTAAGAATATGTTTCAACTTAAAGCTTTTTAACAAGATCAATTTATAACCGTCGATTGAACGGTTATGGTCCATCCAGTACTGATTTCGAGACCGCGACAGCATCTCATTCTTTCATGACTTTTTTCACTTTTAAGAGTGAAAACATACAGAAGATCTATCAAATACTTGAAAAAATATTAGATATTTTAGTCATCAAACGCGGCTTATTTAGCACTAAATATTAATGCGTTGGTTCAAAAATATATATAAATTATATCACATTGTATTTAAAATATTACACTCCTTATGAAAATTTAATATTAGAAAAATTCTTAAGCAAGAAAAATAGTTTATAAATAATATTCCTACCACTTCTAAATATACAAAGTGGGAAATTTTTTGATTATGTTATAAATATTTGGGTATATAGTAAAATGGTATGAGAAATTGTTACCATTGAAAGCTAAATTTTGAACAGAGACAAGAATTGTTACAATTTGAGATATGGGAAACTGCTGAAGAGGAAAAAAAAATTTTAAACAAAATTATTTTCAGTGATTTGGCCTACTTTCAACGACTCCTTTTTATGATATAAAGCCGCTCTCTGCGGCTATTTGAAAGACAGAATTTAACTGAAGACTCTCCAAAAGAGTAAAAGAAAAAATTTGACGAAATAAGTAAAGTCTTGTTGCAGCATGTGGTTTAAAATCTTATGAATAGAGAAGACGTCTACCGACCGACGTGCTAAAAGTAGATATTAATTCCCATATTTCTACTTTCCATTGATATCAATATAACAGAACTTGTGAAAAATTGAGTGCCTTTTTAAGGCTACTTACCCCCATGACCTTAAATTTGTATTTCCTGTATATGAATATATAATTTTTCTTCGTACTAATTCTGTCATAATATGTAAAAAATTTACATCCGCTCCTAATAACAATTTAATATAATTGAAAAGTCCGAAAAGTGTGGAATGATTTTTATATAAATAATGTGAAGCGAATGATAAATAATCGATTGCATCTAAATATATATCATACGCTGTGGGTGCCTATACAACACCGGGCCCCGCAAAAGGTATGCAACAGATAATACCGGCATAACCATATAGAGAACGTAAAAATATTACTCATACGTAAATTATGACCATGTGTTTGTATGTGCACAAAGTTGCCATACTCTTACTGAGACTCTATAAAGTATGCAATAGATAATTGAATATGCACAAATGCAAGACCAAATATTACTCATACGCAATTTCTTACGATATTTATTGTAGAATTATATACCAACATGGTGATAATAAAAGAGTGATAACTTTGAAAGTACAAAGCCGATTTGCATAAAACAAAGAGCATTTTATAGAAAAAAACGTCTAAGCATTTTAAAGCTATACTTTGATTTTGTAAAAAAGTTATTAATTTGCCATCATGAGCAATCATGATATGTTATATATGTATAGCCAGGCGTCATGCAGGTTGGGTTATTATGCCCCAAATGCTCTTAATTTGCTGTGTAACTGTTTTCAACGTTTTGCAACGTCGCCCAATTTCTCAGTAGCTGGAGTGTATCGTTTTTGCATGTTGTTTATTATTTCGTTTCAGTTGATGATTGAACGTGAGCAGAGATAATTGACCGTCAATTAAGAAAAAGGTAAATATGACCCAACCTGGCCGTCTGTGTAGTGAGATTTGCTCTGAACAAATAGCTCCTTATTCCAATACATACTTAAACTCTTTTCAGAAAGATAAAGAAAATTACACTTTTTAATATATAATTAACACCCATGTGATGAATTTAGCAATTATTTATTGTTTTGTTTTTTTAGACTTTAAGTTTATGGCATTAGACTGAAGTTCCTAAAATTTTTAAGTTCGTTTATTGTTTTTTTGTATTACTAAATTAAAAAATTGATAAGAGTTTAAATATGTTATATGTTGCATATAACAAATAGCTAAAAAAATCATACATATATAATGCTTAGAGATACGTTTATCAAATTTTGAAAATTTGGAATATACAAAACTAGAGTCATATGTACCCACCTGACTGTCGGTGTTTCTTGTATCACCTGCCCGACACCGGGATAATAGGAGAGGTACATATGGATTTTCTTGATGATATATACTATAAAAATATTTCACTAAATTTGTAAAATTGTATTAGTAAGTAAAATTGTATTAGCTTTTGGTTGCTTGGGTTATTTGAAATCTAAAAAAGAAATTAATTTCAGTTCTTATTTTTTCTTCAAAATTCCAAAAGGTTATTTTGTATATCGAAAAAGAAAAGTCATATATTTTTATATCATATATTACGTTTAATAATATGGATATACACTATAATTGGGACTTACATCTTTTTTAAAAATGTCGAAATGCTTCTTTCTTTTCTAAAATTATATTCATAGTAAACAAGTTATAAAAATTAGTTTTTTATCACATGAACTGTACGAAAAAAGTAATTCCTTAGACGTTGTGAAAAGGATAGGCGTTGTTTCTGTAATTACGATTTATATACTTTTTTCAAGTCTTAAAATAAAACTATTTGCTCCTGAAGTAGTCAACATATATTGTAATATATTTAGAATCCATTAGCACCATTAATCTTGTGTATTTTAGCAACTAGAGAGTCAAGTGGCTTTAATTCTCAAACTTCTTAGCTTTATTCATCTGTTATATGCACTACCTCTCATTTTAGAGACTATACTAGTATAATTCGACTATGAGTGATTACTTAAGGATTATATTTGCATGACACATATCCCTCTAATGATCATATATGTTTCAAATGCATACGAGGTCCAATTGATTTTAAATATTATTGGAGACTACGTAGATCACTCGGTGCTGAATAAAGTAAGATCACAGTTAAGTTAAAACTAATAGAAATTCTAAACATGTACGAGCACTAAATTTCAATTGATAATATAAAAAATTTCGGTTTGTTGCTCTACAGGAAATAAGGAATACGTTAGATTAAACATAATTTTTTATAGGCAACTTTTATATAAAAACTTATATTGTTTGAATAAGAAGCATCATCTTTTAATATTTGTTTCATCAATATTGTCTTCTGAAACTTTATATTATATGAGGAGATGTTTGCTTTAGGATTTGTCTGTTTCATATCTGAAAAAGTTGTTTTATTTATTTTTATGTCCAGGTACATTTGAAAAGTTCCTCTCTGCTATTTACTTTATTAGTCCTCTTATATTTTTAATATCAGCTAAAAAATATTTCATTTTCTTTTTATTTTTATTTGTGGGGTTGCAGGTTTTTTTAAAAACTAACAGTCTTGTTAATTTTTGATAAACCTGATGTTGGCATTTATTTACGCCCAATACTTGAAGTATTTTCATTCTCTTTTTGTTTTACTTAAATAAAAAACTTTAAATATCATTGAAGCCGTGCTCCAACTGCGCTGTTTTTTACTATTATTTTTTCCATACTGAAAAAGGAACAACATTTTTACATCTTCTCCTTCACATCTAAGTTTTTATATTTCTCTCTACTTTTCCCGTTAAACTGATGCATTTGAAAGTTTTAGTCTTTTGCCAGTTTTCTATCTTACATTTGTTGTGCTGTGATTTATCATTTTATAATTTTTTTTAGCATTCAAAAGTTTTTTCCATATTTTTTTTTATTCATTTCCACTTTTTTTAATATATTTTTCTCTGTATTATCGTTTTTTTATATTTGTTCTCATCAGGTTTGCTTGATTTTCATTCAAACTTTAAGATTTCAAGAACTTTTTTTTTGCTTCTGTTAACTTTTTCTAAGTTTCTTTTTTTTTATTGACAATTGTTAGTATTACATTGAGGTTGCCTTATGCGATAGTATTCACGCGCTTTGATTTTAAGATTTAGCAAATATGGTTAGAGATGCACAATTGTTTTGCAAGTAAAATAAAAGGAAACTGAACGATACAGGAGAATGAAACCGAATCAAGTTTGTTTGCGGTTTTTCCTTCACCAAAACTATAGTGCAAATTTACAAGTTTTAACTGCGTATAGATTTCTTTGCCTTGTTTTTGTAGCAAATAATTTTCGCATAACAAGTTTTAAATGTTTTTTGTCTCTTCGTTGTTGTGAAATGTATTTTCAATTTTTATTTAGTTTTTGTTTTTGCTCTTCTCTTGGCTACGGGATGCTAAAACTTGTAAGTGAGATAAATTGAATTACGCTTTTTTCTTTGTATCAACTTCGGTTAGGGAAGAATGACGTGATTAATGTTAGTCTCAATATATTAAAGTCTGCAAGCGATTTGAGTACATTGAGGTATTCCCTATAAGGAGTCAAAAATAGCCTTTCTTTCACAGCAGCTACAACACTTTCTGTTGCTTAAGGTCAATGTTATTTAAGAGGGCCTAGGCCCAAATCTGCAGTCTGCAAATAGGTTTTTAAATTTATTCAAATTATAATTTCCTACAATACGTTTTATGCCACACACTGGAATATTCTAAGTTTTATGATAAACTATAATACAAAATTCACGTTTGATTCAAAAAATTTTAAATAGTCCAAACAAATTAATACTCTTTCAATTCTGTCAAGTTGTCTATCAACAAGAAGTCAGCATCTGACTATGATGTCTATAGGAAAACACCTGAATGTACAACGTACAGATATCGTCTCGTAATAATCGCTTCAGTGAACTATTGTTTTAGTACAATAGACTACCATGTTCATGGTCATTGTGGTATCGGGTGTTTTTTATAGAGCGATACAACTTTGAGTTGGCTTCACTGCTTTAGTTGACCACCCATTTAATAGCTGATAGTTGCTTTTTATTTAGTTTGTTTTAATATTTTATTATGGATCGACTTACACCAGAGCAACGCGTGCAAGTTGAGGAAATTTTTAATCAAAATAATGGTCCAGTTCGTCAAACTTATCATGTACTTCGTTTGTTTTATGGCGTACATAATCGTCTCTCAGAGCTGCTAATTCCAAGAACAATAGATCATTTTCGTACCACATTTAATGTAACTGATAATGTGCATCCCGTGAGATGCCGAACAGTGCGCACTGAATAATCTATAGCCACTGTACAGGAAAGCATTGAAGATAATCCTAATCAATCAATTCGTTGACGTTCTTAGCAACTGGAGTTGTGTCCTTCTACTCTATGGAAGATTTTACGCAAAGATCTTGGCTTAAAAGCTTTCAAGATTCAACTTGTGCAGGAATTAAAGCCAAACAACCATCATATGCGCCGCCAATTCGGCGAATGGACTGAAGCATAAATTGATATTGATTTTGAATTTTCATTTAAAATTTTATTTTACGATGAAGCCCATTTTTTGTTGATTGGGTACGTAAATAAACAGAATTGTTGCATTTGGAGTGAGGAGAATCCACAAGCTTTTCTCGAAACCCCATTGCATCCACAGAAAATTACTGTTTGGTGCGCTTTAAAGGCTGGCGGAGTCATTGGCCTACATGTCTTCAAAAACGATGATGGTCAGAATTTTGCTGTCAATGGTGAACGGTATAGCAAAATGATTCGAAGTGTTTTCGTACCTCAATTAGCTGGCATTAATCTTGCTGATTTGTGGTTCCAACAGGACACAGCCACATGCCACACAGCGGGCGCTACAATTGATTTACTCAAGGAAACTTTTGACGAAATAATAATTTCACGAAATGACCTAATTAATTGGCCTCCAAGATCGTGTAATTTAACCCCATTGGATTATTTTCTTTGGAGTTATGTAAAGTCACTTTTGTACGTCGACAAACCACAAGCAATTGAACACCTGGAAGTCAATATTCGAACAGTGATCGGCCGCAAATGCAGCGAAAAGTTTGTGAAGAGTGGTGTTACAGATTGCGCCTTGTACGCGCCAGCCGTAGAGGCCACATGGCCGAAATCATATTTAAACATTGATGTCATAAAATTTGCTATCCAATAAAGATCATTTAATTGATATTAAGAATATATTACTATGTGTTATTATAGTTTAAACTTGTATCACTCTATAAAGAGTACCCGATATTTGAGAAAACTTAATAAAAAATTCGAGATATATGACACAAATTATTATTCTCTGTGATACACTTTCATATTACATGCCATAAGTTTTAAGGGCATTACGAAGGACACGAAGCAGTGCCTTAATTTATATAACGAAATAACAATAATTTTTAGCAGCAACAAAGATTTTTGGCCAACATATTAATTTACAAACCCTGCAAAGGAAATTTTCTAGGGTAGCCAAAATATATTGAAATATAATATCTTTACTCAAGGAACTGGCAGTTTCTACTTAGCGACCTGCCTAAGAACATATTCCTTAAGGATATATTAAAATTTTTAATAGACGTTATGGCGAAGTGTAGGAATACTAGTTGATACCATGATCTTTACTTTTATTTTACGTAACCACAGACAATAGGGTATTGAAGCAAGTGATATGTGATACTAAAAATTTCCAAAAAAATATATCCAGCTGATGCAGTTTAGATATCAGCAATTTGTAAATCAATGCGTTTTCTTCTTCAATAAAAAAATTAGTTTTATAAAGAGTTTTACATTTTATAACTTATTTTCCTAAATTTGCATTTCGGTGAAGTCTTTTTTTTTAAATATTCATTCGTTATTTTCAGTTTTTTGTTCATCTGTCCTTAGAGTTGAAATGCAAAAGAATATATAATTCCGAAAAATCCCCTGTTTTTTTTTCTTTATCCAACGTTATTGCTTCCACTCATCTCATTTACATTTCTGTAGTCACGTTTCCATATGTGACCCAAATATAAAAACCTTAATTTCAATAGGCGAGAGCAAACAAAAATATGTATAAGTTAGTCAAATAAAAAAAAACTTTTTCCCCTTCATTCTGACAATTTGACATTACCATGGAGCTTTAGAGGGATGAGATACAAAAAAAAAAGAGAAAAAACAATTCTATTTGGTCAGAAAAATGTGTATATATTTGACCTTCTTCCTTCTGCCATTTGTTGCCTTTTCGAACATTTTCCGTCTATATGAAAATTTGTTCAAGTTAACAATATATTACATGAAATCAAGCTAACAACATTTCAAGGCGACAAGCATATTAAATGCTCCAAACAAAAGGCAACAACAAAAACAGTAACCATAAAAAAATTTTTCAAAGTCTGACACTGCAAGTCAGAAGCGTAAAATTTGTAAATTAAATTTACCAACACATGCTAAGCAAAACTAAAAGAAAAATTTGTTAAAGCTCTTAATACAAAACAGAAAGAACAAGACAAAACTTTAAAAGAAATGAATTAAAAGAAAAAATTCTGTTTCAAAAATAAGATATACAAAAAAAAAATTTTCCTTCTGGATCTACAAGGCAGTAAATGTCAGTTGGTCCAAAATATATGGTCAGTTTGTACAAAGAATTTTAAATTGGTACGAGTGCCAAGTGCAAACTGTACACTACATGTGTTGTATTTTTTTTTTCTCTCTCTCTTTATTTGTTTTTTGTAGTAGAAGTAAAAACGGAAAAGTGCTGGTGTAAAATGAACGTATCCAGGCCATGGTTAGCATAATAATAAATGGCATGAACTGCGAGATAAAATAAAAATTTAAACACATTGAGGTTATAAAAATATTATTGAACTTTTTTTTAAGTTTATTTATTTAACATTCAGCCTTTATTTTTAGCTGCAAAGCAGATTAAAAATGTGAGTAAAAATAAAATGCTATTTAAAGTATGTAAAGATATGGAATAGATAATTCTACCAGTTGCCAATTCTATAAGAAAAGTATGGCCAGATAAAAGTCAAAGGTTTTAGCGTGTATTCTCTCTTGGTTGATGTATAAATAACTTGTGATTTATAACTGCAGCCTATTAATCGTGCTCTTGTTTTGTTAAATAGCCAAAAAGAACACGTCAAAAATGTGTCTATTCAATTATTTAAGATACAAGATTTAAAATATAATTTTTGCAAGGAAAAGTTTGCTTTACAAAAACAAACTTTTGCACGGAATATATTGTTTCCTTGGACTTTATTTAAACTAGAGGCAGGTTATTTTAAATTCTTTATAATTATGAGTAATTAATAAACAGAACTATTTCTTAAATTAGAACTACAACGAGTTGCAATCAAAAGCAAAAATTTCAAATAAAATAACAACTTTAGCAAAACTCATCTTTCATGACTCCAGCGAATATATATTCTTCGAAACTCTGTGAGTGAAATTCTATTCTTTTGTACATATAAGATTTCGTTTTCCTACAGGGTAAAAACTCTCCCCTTTTTGGCACATTTTTGTTTCGCTTTCAATAAGTTTGTTTTTAAACAATATCACATGAAATATTTTTCTGTTGATTTTCTAAAACTGCACAAAAAAATATTTTTACTTTTCATACCACAGTAGAGTCCTAGAACCAAACGAAAAAATAAATAATTAAACAGGAAATAAATGTCGTGTAACGGTAACAAAGTTGTTGCACGTAATTAAAACAGTAGTAAAATTTTAGTTACAAAAAAAATTGTTGCATACCGCTTGGGATTTTTCGGCTTTTGTATTATTATTTTAGGTTCGTTTTATTACTTTTTTTAACTGTGGTTTTCTAAAAAACTCATTTATGTGAATTAGTTTTGTTGCAAATTAGTTGTGTTTGGGGTTTTTTGTCTCAGGTAATTTTCTATTGTTGTACCGCCCCATACTTGAATAACAAATTATATTTTTGTGGGACAAAATACTACAATGCACACTGGGGCTCACGTAAATGAAGTATTCAAAATTAATTTCGAATTATATATATATAAAAGAACGGTAGCACGTGGGCAAATATTTCCTCAAAAAAAAAAAAAAAAAACTTCATCACTATTTGCTAAACATTTTACTTCAGGCAAGTGTTTATTTGGTTAAGCAGATTTCAATTATATTGGACCCTAGATCACTGCCTAGCAGTTATTTATGAAACTGATTTATTTTGGAAAACCATTTTAAAGTCATTTTTATTAATTAAGGGTGACCGTATCTTTACAAAAACTTTAATTGCTGTAGTGAAAAATATCCTCGAAGGAAATCGAGCCATTGTCATCATCAAAATCATATTTGGCATAACAGTTCTTCTTTTCCATTACGTTGAAAATAACTAATATTGCGTAATACTGTGTTCAGCCATGGATTTTTAATTGAGTCTATTAAATTTCAATTGAGCAGTTAAGTCTAGCGTCCAATTTAGCTGACTCAATTATTATTTGGCAGCTGAAAAAAACATTGTTTTTTATTTGCTTCCTGAATATTCGTGTTTGTAAATCTTCAAAATGAATGCAAATTTTGGTTTAAAAGAAATTTTACTTGCAAACAATAGAAATATGGAGCTCTTGGACTTATTGCGATCGATTTTTGATTCAAAATTATTAGAATCAGGAAAACTTGACAATTTTACAAGGTTTTAAAATGCAGCAGCTGTTGCTCCTTCCATTATTCCAGCAAAATCCATCTCAAAGGACACATTCTTCACTAGCCATTTCGTTTTTGTTAATTTATTTATTTATTTATTGGAGTTCAGTAAACTTTTTTTGTTTTGTTTTTAAGTACGTATATATTTTGATATTTGGCTCTCCATTATAGGAAATTTTTGTGCTCACTGAACACTGTTCCTAATAAACATACTTATGACCAGGGTTGCTATTCGAGTTTTGTGCAATTAGTGAGAAAATTAACTACTAATTGCTCAATTTATTAATTGACTTATTTTATAATAAATTGTGGTCAATTAAGTCCTTAATTGCGTAAAATCCTTTAATTGCGCAATTAAAGGGTATGTCTGAACACGGTATAAAACATTTTAATGCGTTTCCACTATATCTTATGTGTTTTAGTTTTCGAATATTGTAATAAAAATATAATAATAACTTTATCATACAAGTTTAAAATGAACACAAATTTTCACATACAACGAATATAAAATTCTAAATGAAAACATTATTAGTTTTGCATTTTAATATGTTTAAAATTATTTCTTTGGTATATAAGAATTGGTTATGATTCTTTTTTCAAACTTTTAAATCACTATTTTTTAATGACACATAGTTTTATTCATAATTTTAAAAGCAAAGAAGTGTTGCTAAGCCGAATTTTGACTTTGATTTGTCTTTAACATAATTTTAGTCGTGCTGATCTCTTCCCCAAATTGTTTTAAAAATTTAAATTAATCAGAGAGAGAGGTTTTGCTAGTTCCTGTGCTAGTTTTATTGGGACTAATGCAGATCATCAAGAAAAAAAGGATCAGCATATAAAAGTTAATGCAACTTATCCTTATAAAAACTTAACTAAAACATTGTTGTTGTTAAAGTTTTCTCAACTTATGAATAATGTATGGGAAAACAAATTAAAATAATATGGAAATACACTGTAAGATCGAATCTTCTAAGCTTAAGTTTTTTAACTGCTTCCTCGAAGCTTCATAGTGCAGGACCTCAGTTGAAATGGTTGCAGAGATCTGGATTTATATTATTCTTAAAAAATGTTGGCCTATTTGATATATTCATTGAACGTAGTTCTTAACTAAAGTGATAAACAAATTTGGCATTTTGCTGAATATTTTTTCATACCAGAGAAGGGTATATCTTTCATATCAACTATTTTCTGTTAGGCAAATTGTTAATGGATTGATTCAATATATACAGAAGATATACATGAGATATTTGAAACAAATAAAAGAAAATCCAGTGATGAGATATTTAAAATTTTAACAGTTCTACTCCCATGTGCAGCTGCTGCTTATGCCCTAACTTAGCAGTAACGTGGCTAAATCAAATATATCAACCAAACAGGTATAATGAAGCTAAACCAAACACTGCAACAACAACTTTAATCACTTGTGTCAAATAATCTCTAAAGTAAGTCAACGAAAATCCTTTGGTAATTATTTTTGCAGCCTTAATTTTTTTCATTTTATTATCATCATGTTTTATTATATGTTTTACGAAATGGATTTTTTAAAAGAGCCTCCGTGCTGTGTAATATTATATTTGCTTTTTATTTTATTTTTTATTTTTTTTTGCTTAAGACCGTAAACTATACACGTTCATGAGCTACAATAAAGTTTGTAGGTTGCAACGTGCATAAACTTTTGCACAAATACCACGACCAGTTGATAATTTTATAAAATTTACTTTGTTGTATTGTTTGATTCTATTGTCTCAACATCCCTAAGGACTATCCGCTCTCAAAGAAACCTTAAATAATATTGTATTGTGTTTTTATTTATTTTATTTTTTATTTATTTTTTGCTTCTTTGCTTGCTAAAAAGTTAACTATTTTTCTTTCACCCCGTTCGCTTTATGTACGGTTTGAAAACCACAGTGAGATGCGAAAAGAAGGAGTGCTGGATATACGAAAAAATACTGCCTAGTAAAAGATGCTGTTTTTGTTTAAATACTATCTGTGAGATGGAACGATAGTAGAGTTGTTTTGAATAAAATTTAAAAATATTCATTTTGTATACAAAATAATTGACCGTAAGCTGAATCATATTGAACTTGGCTTTTGCTTGCTTATGGAATTTTGCACGTAATTCAGATTTAACTAATACAAAGAAGCAATTTACTTTTATTGTTTAGAAAAAAATATAACTAAAAACAATCTCAATTCGTGGCTTAACTAAGAAATATTTTTTTACTAAAATCATTTGATATTCTTTTAGATATTGAGTTATATGAACATGTTGTTCAAACTCATTTAAATATTATTCTCAAAAAAATCAATAGTGTATTTCACTTGTTAACAAGATAATCCAATCGACATAATGAAATTATATCTCGAAATGATGTGTGTTAACTGGCTCTATTTACAACTGTTTCAATTACTATTTTAGCAGAGATAACTTTTATGTTATTCAATATGAACTCGAATAAAAAATTCGCAAAACTCAATATAATATTTAGAAAAACAACTATTCAGTTCCGGTGAAAAATATTGAATGCATTTATTGGGAAGTACTTTTTCTTTACTTCCAAATTATTTACAAGAGAGTGTTTTCTCGAACGATTATTAACAATATCCATATATAGGGTGTTTTTTATAGAGCGATACAAGTTTAAATCATAATAACACAATGTAATATATTTTTGTATCAATGAAATGGTTTTATGACATTTATGCTTAAATATGATTTCGGCCATGTAGCCGCCACGGCTGGTGCGTACAAGGCGCAATCTGGAACACCAATTTTCACAAACAATAACATTCTGACCATCGTCGTTCTTGAAGACACATGGGCCAATGACTCCGTCAGCCCATACACCGCACCAAACAGTAATTTTCTGTGGATGTAAAATGGTGTTTCCACAAAAGCTTGTGGATTCTCCTCCCTCCAAATGCAACAATTCTGTTTATTTACGTACACATTCAACCAAAAATGGGCTTCATCGGAAAACAATATTTTGAATGGACGAAGTGTACGATAAGTTTGATGAACAGAAGCATAATTTTGATTAAAAGTTTCCACAATTCGCATGCGCTGCTCTGGTGTACGTCGATCCATAATGAAATTTTAAAGCAAACTAAACAAAAAGCAACTATCAGCTATTAAATGGGTGGTCAAATAAAGCAGTGATGCCAACTATCAAAAACACCATCCAAACACCCATCAAAAACACCCTGTATTCATTTAGAATTTGTCAAACTTGCGCAGAGTTGAAAGTTGTTTGTAGTTTTCGCAAGTATTAAATTTTTATTAATAAAAAAAAATTTATTGATAAAAATAAAATTAAAATAAAAAGCATTAATGTAAGATTCATATAAAATAAATTGATAGTTATAAATCACTGATAATTAATTGTATAAAAGGGCGCTATTTCATCTGAAGTGAACGGAATATACAAAAATTACGCAACAAATTGCTTAGAAATATCTATGCCGCCCTTGAACCTTCACAAGATTTTTTTTGTTTAATAAAAAATATTATAAAAAATTCCATGCAATAATCAGATCTAATTAATATCTAGGATATGACTTCGAATACAAAGAAAAAGTGAAAAAAGGAGAACTTCTTGAACTGACAACTCTTTTAAAAAGGATAGGAAAAGATCCAGATTTACACCACTTCCCGATCATAAGAACAGGTCCTTATTGACTTCCTTGGCCTATCCTTCTTTTTACTGGGAATTAATGTTTGTATAACAGCTAAACTCCAAAAGTAATTAAATTAAGTGAAATGTTTTTAGCTCCGTGATTTAACATTCACAAATGAACACCACAATTTTACTTTAGAATAGATATGATTCCTGATATGATTGCGAAAAATGTTTAAATATAAAATTAATTTAATTATTTATAAAATAAAATATTACAAAGATTATGTGCTCTGGCTTAAACGCCTTAAACTACGCAGCATTTTGATAGCTCTGCCAGATTATGAGACATTTTTATTATTGTTCTCGTTTGAACAAATTGCAATCATAAATCTCTTCTGGCTGTTTGTTCCCCATCCATAAAACAAAAGTGGCAAACAAATATAGCAGTCAAATAAAAGATTACTTTTATAAATCACCTATTATTTGGGATTTTCAACACCTTGTTTGCCACACAGAATCTGGATTTTTTTCACTCTTCCTGCATTCATTTGTGCCCTGTGATTATTACTCGTACATACAAGAGTGTCTTTATGTATATGTTTATATGTATGTATATGTTTTTACACATATTTGTGTTTTTTCTGAATTGTGTTTGTTTGCTAGTCAACCCTAAATGTGGGATGTGAGTTACTAGAATTGTAAAGCAAACGATGCGTGCTTTTTCTAATTTTTATAAAACGTTATTCATTGTATTATAAATAATTTTTTGACAATGATTCATCATGCTTTTGCAAAGTGAACAAACACATGCATGTGTATTAAGGTGGCCCTCTATAGAATCTTTTAGATGCGATTATGTAGCCATTTGTTGGCCGATTGAGAATCTACAATATATGAGATTCAAATAAAACCTTCATTTTGTTATTTTTCCTGTATATTATGAAGTTGTTTTTCGTACGTTGCCAGCGATGTTAATACTTTCCTATTTTCTTTTTGTTCTGGACTACAATTTAGAGAAAAAATCATATTATCAATTTGGTTTGTCTATAAAACCAACGAAATGTTTTGGACTTTATATTAAGAAAATTAGAGTCGGAAAAAAGCCAACCAATTGTAGAATAGAAACGTAAGAAAATAAAAAAGAAAAAATGATCAGTTAGATCTTGTTATGACTTTGATATTTATATTAGACTTCCCACTTATTAAAGTGGAAGTTTAAAATAAATATATTTGGTTATTCTAAGGAATGCTGGCCAAAGGTTCCCTGATGATCTGCATTAGCTCCAGAGAACCCAGAGAAGTGCGTATAGGAACCAGCTAAAACCCCTCAATCACTTTGAATTTTTTAGTAAGATTTTGGGAAAAAAGAATCAGCACATAATTAAAATTAAAGAAGTTTAAAAGACGGCAATTCCCCAAAATATGTAGTAATTTGAAAAACGTTTTATATATTTCTTCTGTCCATAAAATAAATTATTTTTGAGTACAACTTTTAAGAATATATTAATAGACTTCTATATGCCTTCATATTATTTCTTTCAAATACCTCAACCATATATTTTTAAAAAATTCAAGACTACCTAAAAACTTAGATTTATTAAAATTAATATGCCTTAAGATTATAAAGAGAGTCCCCAATTCTATTTTAAGTAGTCAAAATGTGTCAGGTGGAAGGAAAATTTAAAAGATTCTTCTAACTTATATGGCCACCTTAATGCGTAGCAACATACTCATACATACACACTTATGACATGCAGGTGATTTTTGAACAAAGAACCAGTTTAATTCTATAAGTACTTCAGCTTAAGATATGGAAATTTGAAATTGACAATGATTTAAAAGATTTTATTTTTCACATCAGTCGTACGAGTGTGATGTTAAAGAAAGGAAAGAAAAAAAAAAACAAGTGATTTATTTATTGTACCATTATTTATATATTAGGAAATTCCTGTTATATATTTCTATGAAGAAAAATAAATATTCTTTTAGCATTAAAAATGATATCTTCAAAAAATGAAAAACATACTTAAAAGGAGTGTTGAAATTATTTATGAACAGATAAATAACATTCAATTACTTAAGGTACGGTCATATTTGGGCACATATTTGTACAAAAAATAGGAGCCAGTAGATATTAACTCCGACAAGTAATTATTGATCTGAGCTCAATAATTCTACATGTGCCAATAATTATGAATAATACTGTTTTACTGAAGTAATCTTTTTCATTGTTGTTCAGTAAGTACGCCTTATATATTTTAAATAATAATATTGGACCTCAGGCTAAATATTATTATTTAAAATATATACAAAATCAAAAGCTGAAAAATTAGAACAAGTAATTACGCCTTTGGAGCAAATATTTGATAAATGTGGCCATGCCTTCACATTCTACTTTCTGTTTTCAATACATACTTTTAACATCCAAAACTATCACACAAAATCGGCGGTAAATGAGAGATATAGATTAAAACATTTAGATAAAAATAGAATTTTCCTCAGTTGTGTTGAATTGAAATAAGAGGTGGGAAGGAGTTTTAAATAAAATCATATTAAAAAGGACACCTTTTATTAATTTAAGTTCCTTGATATTGAGGATGTGTTTCTTTTAGTTTTTGCTGTACTAAAAAATTTTTATAGAAGTTTTAAGTAAAAAATGTATCTATAAAACATTATTTTATATTCATTGTGTTAATTATTGTTGTATTTTCTCAAAATATTTTTAAAACATTCTTTCACATTTGCAAACTTGACAATGATGTTGGTAGTGAACGCTAGACCGAACCTTTAGATTCCGAAGTCGTTTCCACATTCAGTCATGTTAATATGGCGTCGAATTTTACTGATCTGAATTGGTACAGGATTGTGGACTTGTCTCAATGACAAAGGCATAGCACTGGACACTGAACGTCAGACACGGTGATTAACATCTTCATATACTTAAAGATCAGAACACAGTGCTCTTCTTCGTTGCTTTTTTCTATATTCTTAATGCCACCCCATCCTTCCTACTTGTGGCAGAAATCACTCTATATGTAGGGATCATCCCCTGAGTGTTAGTCCAAGACAAAAAAAAAATTATCGGGGAAGATTTAACCATAAATTAGTTCCGTAACTTTGTATAGCAGTAGATGACTGAAAATGTCACAATTATCACATTGAATATTTTAAGTATTTTCGGAAAAAAATTATCGTCATTAAGATTATAAGCCGTAAAGCTAAACAATAACAGGCAGCAGTATAAAAACGAAAATATTTATATTTTGAACAAACAACCTGAACTATCAACAAATTATATATATTTGACTTACACATATTTTGTAAGTGAATTAAAGATTAAAACTATAACGATATTTTTTATGAAAAATAAATAAAATATCTGCTCATAGAGACTGCCTATCCATTTATTTTTCCCCCCGTTCTGCCAAACCTTTAATGTGTAACGCTGCAAATAAAATCAAAAAGCCTCCCAGCGTAAATAGTAAAAACAACTAAAAACATTTTGCAGTAAACTATCCACTTGACATTTGACACCTACGCTTGCATAAAGACACAATTTTTAAATGCAAATACACAAAAAAGCTGGTAGAAATATACATTCACATAAGCATTTATTTTTGTGCATGTATTTGAGACAAATAATTCTAGAAATATAAATTCGCACGTAGTCGGAACCCATACTTTGCAACATTAATATTCACATGACGGAGTCACGTGACCCAAATACTTGAGAGAAAAATAAAAATTTATTTCAAATAAATACACAATCACGCTAACTCCAACACTTATGGCAGCCAAATATAAATAAAAAATGCGATATACACTGAATCAGAAGTATTCTGATGTGTGAGTGTTTTTGCAAATGTTGGATGTGTTGGTGTGTGTGTATGATATTGCGTAACGATGGTTAAATAAAATATGTACGCCCGCTCACAGACGCATTTATATAAAATTTTTTATTGTTATTTTTTAAATCACACGAAACGTATAAAAAGTCATTTGGAAGTAAGATATAATTCTAAGAGTTTTAGAAACATTTTCGTAAAGTTACATATTGTGGCTTAGAATTCCCGGCAGGTCAGTAACTTTTTAAGAGGCTTTTTCAGAAATTTGATGATTTCGATCCACAAATTTCAAGTATTTTGACACTTAAATTGAACTGAAATTAACTTAGCAAAATATAAAAAGTGGAAATTTGAAATAATATCTTTACTTATTCTAAGAAATATTGGGTAAAGCTTCCCTGATGATCTGCATTAGCCCCAGTCAAATGCGTATAGGAATTAGCTAAAACCCCTCAGTTGATCACTTTAAATTTTTTAGTAACATTTTGCCAAAAAAGAGTCAGAATAAAATTACAAATAAAGAGATTTAAGCGACAAACCCCAAAAATATTTTCTCATTAAAAAAATGTTAATCTTCGACAAAGGATGATGATTATTTATTCCAGCAACGCTGGGCGAAATTTAAGTTTCAAGCAAAAGTTAACACTGTTGTGATCCTATATCTCTCACACTTCATCGTTCTTAACGAAAGTATCTAGATTTCCCAGTAGAAAAGAGGTTCCAAAAAAGTCAATAACATCCAAAAATTATGCAGATCTGGATATGTTCTAATGCTTTTGACAACGAGTTATCACTGCAAGTAGTTCTCGTTTTTGTCAGACTTTCTCTAAGTCCGAAGACATCTTTCAGATGTTGGTTTTATGGAATATTTGAATGACATTTCTAATCCGTTTCTCGATAAGTCGAAAATACACTTAATCGTTCATTAGACGTAAAGAAAAAGTACTTCTACTTTAATGATATCAAAATTTTTTACCTTCTAAAAAAAAGAATACAAGTTATTTCAAAACCAAATATACGCATGATATTTTATAAATTTTTTATTTTATATATAAACATAAACCAGGAAGTGAGCATTTTGCTTGGCTGTAGAACATATTTTGTTTTGGCCTAGAGATCATGCTCTTGTTGGATAATAATCAGGATATTGATCCTTTACTTATAAAGAAAAGTCGATTTAGCGATTCCGTGAACATGTAGCACGAATTTATTCATTTTAAATTAGGACTTCTATCTAACCACTAGGCAACAACTATAAACTAGGAAAGTGGAAATAAAATAAAACAGCAAATTCTCAAAAATTGCAGAGGTCCTAAGAATTTCCTCGCGTGTAAAATATACTTTGTCCTTAGTTTACTCACAATATTAACTGCTGTTATATTTGGGAGGTTCCTTTTTTTCTTCTGCAACAGCACTCAGTTGTTAATTCTAAACGAGGACATGAAAAAAAAAGAAAAGAGAAGACATTTTTTGCATTAATTCTTATGTTGTCTGGTCAATTCACACTACCGTACCGAAGAAGGAAAGTGCTAGGACATGTTTTTTTTTGTGGGTCAAGCAGTGCTAGTTATATTCAGCAACTGTATCTTCTGGCCGACAAAAAATGGCAAACAATCGTCAGAAAAGTTATATCTTATGTTCATTAGAGAATATCGAATCGACCTCTAAATTTTCGACTTAAAAGTATAGAGTTTAATTACCTAGTCCAACAGAATGCATAACGTATCTATATTACCGAGTCACTATGGTATTATTTTGAGTCCCACTTCACTTAAAAATTTATTCTTTTTATTTAACAATTTTATATAACTCAGTAAGTCAACCGTTTAACCTGATCTCTATCCTTATGTGTAAAAGGGGCAATCTACCATGACAACATACGGCTCCAAAAGAAATTTAAAAAAAAAATAACAATTGTATGCTGTAATAATTTGTTGGTCACTATCATGCCTCAGGTGTCTTGACAAAACTTGCACTGAAAAATTTGTGTTAAACTAAACAAAAAAAAAAAGAAATAGAATTTATATTATTGTGCAGTTTTTCCTACATTTACAACAACAACTAGAACAATAATAAATATAATACGGTATACAACAGCAACGGCAACAACAATAAGCATAATCACAACAAAGAAAAATAACGGGGTAAAAGCCCGTAAAAACACTGGGTTAACGCGTTAGGGTTTTATACATCGAAAAACAATTCTATATGAAACAAGCAAACTCTAACAAATTAGTTTCAATGCAACTGGATTTATATTAAATTTTATTTTATGAACAAGGACATGGGCAATATTTCAAAGTACAAGAAAAGTCGTTATCCAACTTACATAACAGAGCAAAACAGCTGTTTTCGAAAGCTGCTAGCCCTTGATCATCAGTACTCACGCGTATATTTATTTACTACCACTTGCCAGTTGGCCTTCTTAATACTGATAACAGTTGTAAAAGTATTCACTATTATTTTTGAGCTTAAGACTATTTTATTTTTAAAAAATTTATGGTTTGAAGTCACACAAAGGAGTGCTAAAATATTGAAAAAACAAACTATATTTTTGTAAAAGCAAACAGACCTTAATTAAGCTTGAAAATATTAGTGAATATTTTTAAAACTGGTAGAAAAAAACCAGAAGAATTTATAACAATTTTATTTTGTACCATCTTTATTATGAAGAGCGTGTGATACCTATTTCAAACCGATGGGAACACACTTTTGTTAAGTCTCTGTATTGTTGTTGTTCCATTATTTTTTGATCATATCCTATTTTATCGAACTTTTTTCCATGTTTTCTTAAGACAAACTTTTTTGGTTTGCATTTTATTGAATTAAAAACGATGGTGAATATATTTTGAATAGCATATTTCACTATAATTCATTTTACTTTGGCATTAAATTTTATAAATGCCGAAATAGCAAAAACACCGCTCTCTGGTGATCACTAGCTGGCACCACTTACTTGGCTTATTTGGCGTATACTTAATTTTCATCTCATTTATGCACAAGATGTTCCACATACGCCTCGTAGACTATATGTTTCTAAAAGCGTGTTTCAGAACACGTTAACATATATTTTTTACAGCATTTAAAGAATGACTCGAGCCCTTGTGTTTTCATACTGAAAAAAGAATTTATTTATCTCACTATCTGTTTACATGTGTATGTGTGTGTGAACATGAATGTTGTTTGGAGTTTTCCAGCGTAAAAGAAGAAGTATGGATGCCTTCTAGAAGGCCTTTTTTACTTTTTCTCTTGAATGAACAAGACTTTTCCACACGATTCCATACTCATACTCTTTTTATAAACGCTGTCATTGCCGAGAAGGACTTCTACTATCGCTTTTTTTTGCTATTGTTCTTATTGGCGCTACAATATAATAGTTTTTAGAAGGCCTGCATATTGACTCCTGCTAATAAGCCTACTGCTTTATGCATGTATGCATATTCATATAACAAAATCAGTTTTTGATTAGCAAAAATATATAATAAAAATATTACATCTGAAATTAGAAACTTCTAAAGAAAAAATTAAAATATATCAATTATAATTACGCCGATGTTCGCCGATGTCCCAAACAATTGTTCCATTGAATATATCATATTTAAAACAACAATATATTTCAGTAATAGTTTTTGTTTTTAAAGTCCTTCATGCGGCTCAACGATAGCTTGCGACTTCGAAGAATAGGTAGTTAATCGCCCGTATTATGAATGACGACGTCGACGCCACATCAACACGACAGCAAAAAATCGTTCCTTGTCCAGTCCTTATCGACAGAAATTAACTTCGAGTAACATGTTCTATTAACATCATGTGCCTTGGAGAATATCAAACGGCTGTGAATAATAATTAAATATTGTCGACAATTATATGACAAATGACAAGTTTTTGCTGTCGCATTGACGTGACGTCGACGTCGTCACTCATAATACGAGCGAATATTTTTGTTTTAGACTTTTTGTTTTGGGTAGCTTTTTGTTAATAAATATTTTACTCTTTTATATATATTTCATTTAATCTACACATATACATACAAATATACATACATGTTTCTAAAGGTTTCTATGGAAAAGTCAGAGGCTTTCTATGATCTGCACACAAATTGGCCCCTCTTTTTCTGCTTATAGCAGAATAGAAGATAAAATTGTATGTGGAGATAAAATGGAATGTGGAGTCTTACAAGTTACATAAAAATGACAATTGAATAAATAGACGTATAAGCAGGCCTCCAATAAGGCCTAACGTAAGAAGTTCTTTTAATTTTTCCACTTGCTTTCTATACCAGTAAAGTTACATTAATATGTTACTGCCACAAGTATGTAATGTACCATATTCGTAAACTGGCAATAAAAAACATAAAGACTAAGACAGCCAGAAATGTACTGCATAACAAAATTACGTTGAGTGCCAAATGCGTCTACGTATGCTATTTTTCTTCTTTTTTGTTATATAAGTGGTTACAGCCTTAACCCAAAAACTTATTTTAAGAAAAAGGGAAATCTAGAAAGCTCCTTCAGTAAACACAATTGTGTATATTGAAAAAATATAATAACAAATTCGAATAATCGTTTAATGTTTTTGATTGTCATTGGAATGAATCATATAAAGAAGTCTCGTCGAAATTCTGTAAATCATTTTCGCTCTTGATAACGATTCAAATAAATATTTTCATGCATATTCTGTAACCTAATCCAACTAAAACTCTACTTTAAACACCTATTCTTTTTTATTTTCTAAACGAATTAGAGTCGAATAACTAGCAGCACACGCAACGTGCAAGTAAGCTTCTGCTTAGATGCTATAGACCTTGTTTTTATTTTATCTTTTCAGGTCATAATACAACGGTTTTAACAGCCACCCACATAAGAAATTGTTTTTGTATTTAACCTGTATTGTTCCTTGCTATTTATTGTTACGATTTGTGTTCTCAGATATGTTGCGAAGAATAAAAATACTGGCGACCGTTGTAATGTTTATGTCATGCAGCAGATGTAACAAGTCGCATGTTGTTCCACTTTGTGTTGCGTGTTGGTAATAAACATGAGTTTTGCCACCACTGCCTTCTATTAACTTTTCTATTCAATGCTGATACTCGTCGTATGACTTTATTAAGGGGAGTTTTGTTTCTTGTCTCAATGATTAGAAAATTTTTTTTGATTTAGCTTTCGCTTAACAACTTGAACTCTTTTCAATTAAATAGAAATAAATGTATGATTTTCTTATTTAATGCTTGGAACCAGTGACAGGATAATTTTTACTTAATATATTGGCCAAGTTATGGTTGTTTGAAATGGAAGTTTTTTCAAGAATCACTTTAAGACATGCTATCACAATAATTATATTGAATCTGCATAAAATAAATTTCTGTTATTTTTGCCTGCGACGCATAACATCTTCCGCCAAATAATTTCCGTCTTTCTCGTATCAAACTTAAAATTCTTAAAAGCCTTAGGATTATATTGAATACGTTGCTTGTTTTGAATTCAGTTAATGGTGATATATGTTGTGTTTTTCTGCCCGATTATATATTTTTTCTGTTTCTTAGCATTCATCTCGATATTATGAATTTCTATCAATTTAATACTTCAGATCAAATTCTACAAATGCTGGTCAATGTGCAAGGACATGCAATAAATTTCATGTTTGCTATAAGAATAATTTGGTATTTTATTCAAAGTGTGTTCTTAATATATTAGAACTGAAATTAACACATCTAGTTGTTAATTGTAAAAACTTGAAAAATAATAACATATAAGCATTCAACACAATAACGACAGTAGACTACAGACTACAGCTTGTCAAAAATAGAGTACATGTGCGTATATACGAATAATTATTTTTACTGCTACAGACAATACGGCTACGGGTAGCCATTGCTGTTGTAGCCATTGTCCATGTTTGGTTGTAGCCAAATTAAACTAATTTCTATTTTGGCGAGCGACAATGAGTAAATGCAGTGTTGCCAGTATAATATAAGTAAATTCAATTATTGTAAACTTCAAAATATACTGTTTTATTATACAAAAGGAAACAACAAACTATATTTCCAAGCTAATGAAATGATTTCTTGTCATATACTGTGGACTTTAAATATATTTTATTGGAATAACACTATTTAAGAGTAATAGATACATGAAAGCGGCTACACTGGCATACGAAAAGAATTGTACTACAAACAACAACACTTGGTTATTGATTTGGTGGTGTCGTTTTAAAAATAATTTAGTAGCTGACTACGAGGCGACGATTGTAGCCAACGGCTTTTGTAGTCGGTGTTCTTGTAGCCTGCTGTCATTATTGTTTTTAAAGCTTTAGGTATGAGTTCAATTTTAGTTCTTTTCGATATATTAACCCGACTTTAAAATCAATACTATCGTTTCGTTAAACAGTCATTAATTTTATATATTATTAGTGTTTTCCATATCCTATAACCTTGTTTAATTGTCTGCTATGATGTGGTATCCATAGTCATGACATGTAAATAAATACACACATTAATTTGAAACAGCGGAGCTATGGAAAATAGGGGAGAGTCTTGGAAAGCGAATTTGGTGCTCCTATTTTGTTTACTATTTCAGTTCGTCTACGGTTTTTCAGTTAATAAGGTAGAATGTTAGTGCTGTAATTTGATATTTAATGACAATGGAAATTCGTTCAGGATACTGTTAAATGGCAAGTGCTATTATCCTTGACGGTTATCGCACCTATGTCGTCGTATTCAGCTAGAGAACCACAGTTTCTATGTAAAAAAGATTAAAGATATAAACATTGTTTATCTCAAAATAATTACATATCAATTTAAATGATGTTTTAACTTAAGATATGGTCGTATTAAGCAAATATTTACCACAAAATAAGATACGTAATTACTTCATACTAATGGAAAACATTTAGAGTCACAAAAGTGCTTATTGGGCTAAGCAGTTTCAAATCTTAATGGATTCTATAACACTGTTAGTTATGTGCGAAACTATTTCATAGAAGAAGCACGTCTCTGAACAAAAAATTACTTTCTTCAGTGTTAAGTGGTCACGATTTTTTTGGGCAAACATTTGCCCAGTGAAGACGCACTTTCAGGTTGTTATCGGCCTCTTACAAACATACATTTTTGTTTACTTTTACTTAATCATCAAAATCACAATATTTCGGACTGCCTACTCTTATTTATTTTTATTATATTATTGTAATTTTATATGTTATTATCTCTATGGCATATTAAGTAAGTGTTTCTTAGCCAAAATCCTTACTGCCTTGGCAACTGTATAAAATTACTTTTAATTTTCTCACACAAACTTTTTCAGTTAACTGCACTATTTGTCTTACATTTCCTTCGGCAAACTTTTGAAAAACTTGCATATGCATATCTAAAGTCCTCGAATTAATTTCAACTATTGAAAATAATTGAAGTGCTCTTTTTGCAAAAACTCTACTTTATAATTATATGCAACTTCATCGTCCTGCATTCCAAGTGTTTTTATCATCGTTGGCAACAAAAGTATAAGTTTTATTGATTTTTGTTTTAATTTGTGGTCCTTATCCTATGATTTGTCAAGTAAGCAAATACAAACATCTTTACATTTTTTTTTTCGTTCAATTTTATACTTTTCAAAAAAGTATTATAAATTTTCAAGTATTTTTTTGCAGCCAGTGGGTTTGTTTTTATCGAAGAACATATAAATGCATGCTGATAAAGCCTGTTTGAATGTGTTGGCTGTTTCACATCCCTGAAATCAATTTAAATACTTTTAAAACTTCTCAAAAGGTGAGAAAAGTATGTATTCGGGGAAGAGTGTAGGAGTTGTATAAAAACAAACCTATTGGTAGTATTTAGGGGTTTAGTTTTATTATTTAGTTTTTATTTTATAAATTGTGAAAATTAATTTCCTAGTAGTGTGATAAACACTTAAGATATCTTAAGAAGAGGTTTTATAGTTCAGTTCTTAGATAATAAATCTTAAAGACTTGAAGGAATAAGATAATAATAGTTACAAGCTTATGAATTGTTGATCATAATGAATTTTCCATTAATTACAAGTGCTTAGACTGATACAAAATTTGCTTAATGGCAAACAGTGTCTGGCTAAGAAGTATTTATTCATTATTGCAGGGATATATAATTTTTATTTATTTATTTATTAAATTTATAAAACTTTTGAAATCAGTCATTTAAACATCTATATATAAATAATTTAATTCTATTAATGCAACAACTATTCCCTGAAAGTAACAGAAAATCATCAGCAACTAGTTTTTTTATAAAACCTAGTAAACTATTTTAATAACACCCACTCCAAGAACATTTAAGTAGCAGACGTACTTCCTTTGTGGCTAGAATAAATAGAGTAGTTAAAGAGATTTTCTATATTTTCATATTTTCTTGTATTTAATTAACTGACTTTCTTATTTTGCTAAATAAAAAATATTAATTTAATGCTTTTAATCTCTAGTAAAGTCACACAAATATAAAAATCCTTGAATATTTTATTTAAATTATACATAAAATATATCTACAAATCACTCTTAACCACATGAATGCTTTGCTGTAGTTACTTTCTTTCTTTTTATGAAAACTCAAAAATATTTTCGTTTAGTTTTCAGCTGCCTGCATGTGTGTGTGTGTCGTTTTTTGTTATCATAAATTATTGCCACATTATTAAACACACATTATTTGCACACCAAAACATCATGTGCTACAAACAAATCCAACTGCTGTTCTTGATACATTTAACTGTTTATAATACTTTGTATTTCTTAGTTATAAATGTGTATAAAAATGGGTATTTTTATGTTTGCAAGTATGAGTGAATGTGCGCAATGAGGTCGTCTTAGAACTACGAGAGAATTTGTGCAACTGCAAATGTGCTATTTTTCGCATGCGAAGCTGTTGTGCTAAAGGAATGAGAATGAAATTTTATTTGAGATAAACCACAAGAAGTTAAATAATGTTTAAAATGTACTAAAATCCACAAAAATCTCAAGAATACAATGCTACGGTAATAACTACTTAGATACTTGCAATAAATGCACAGTGTGGTGAAATAGGGTTAAGAAGAAAATGCAATTATTTTTTACGTCATAATGCCGAATTTTATTTAACTATCAAGAGCGCTCATACAAGTGATCAATATATATTCTCAGCTTTTTTAAGTGTAGTACAGGTCCAGCTAAATGATTATTTCACTAAATAAAAATATCTGACTTTAGTATATTATAATTAAAGTAAGTCACTGAAATAAAAATATATTGGATATAAATTTTATGCTGGGTAAACTAAAAGGGAACTCTTTCACCTTTTTACCTTCCCCAAATAACAATTAACAGCGGCTTTTCTATCAATAAAAAAAAACACCCTTCCATACGCTCATTTGTGGTAACATTGTAATACGTTGCAGCGCAAATGTTGCAACATTCTACTGCATCAGTGCATCTACAATGCTTAAACACACCAGCATGTGGTTACATAATACACATGATTTGTAAACTTTAATAATTTTGAACAATTTTTCTTTTCTGCAGTTTTGCTTTGCATTTTATAAACTTCCACTCAGACTCACTATTCTCGATAAAGAATCTTAGTAATTTTTTGCTTGACTACACGTAGCACAAAGTAAAAATATATAGGAAAAAATATATATATATATATTTTTTCAAGTTTTTTCTTAACACGAAAAAAATGCTATAGAAGGAAGGAAATCTTAAAAAAAACTAAAAAATTTCCTACAGCAATTCAATAGTGATTTGAGTTTATTGCTTTGTGGTGCATTACACTTTATTTTCATTGAACATATTTTCGTGTTTATATACACTACGTACTTTTATATATATATATATATATATATATATATAATTCCTTCCACTCTTTTTGAATATTTTTAATGTTTTCTTAAAGACACAACATTCACCACAGAAGGCACCAGATGAATGGGAGTTCGTAAAGAGAGGGAGTTGCTAAGAATAGTGTCTTATATCCGAACGTATGATTCGTTTACATTCTACGTTACTTCTATATTTGGTAGCATTTTATATCCGTTTTCTGTTATTTCCGTTTCATATCATATTTATTACATATTTCCCTAATCTCCATCCTCCCACAGAGGAGTCTAAGCAAAAGCAAAGTCGATTTTGATGTTCTTTAAACAGATGTTAATGTTTTATGATTTATGTTCTAATGAACTAAAACAATGAAATATATCTTTCATTCTTGCCATTTTATATTCAGCACATTTTAACATACGCTGCTGCGATTTTATATAATAATATATTTTAGAAAAATTTAACTCAACAGGATGGATTTGGTTTGAATTGATGAACAACGTTTTATGCAACACTTTAATTCACATACTGGGATATTAATAATAATTTAATATAATAAAAGAAGGAGTCGGAGTTATGAGTTTAAAGAAAAAAAGCTTACAGCCAGTGGTACATACAACAAGTTTCAAATATAGTAGCATTCGCCTATTTATTTGATTGCTATTACAAATAATAGGCAGTGATAAGCATTTAAGTTGAATATCTTCTGTAATTTAATCAGTTTACAATAAATAGCCTGAAAATAATATTCAGTTTATATTTTTTCTTAATATTCATTTCAAATCTTTTAAGAAATAAGTATCTCTGGCTTCCAGAAGTAACTTGTATTTGCTGATTTTATAGTTGTATAGATTTGTGTGTATTTTAAATATACAAACATAAATAAATTGTTTTTATATTAAAACAATTATTAGTTGCTGTTGTTGTTCTTAATTTCTCTTATAACTACAATCAGAGTCGGGAAAATGCCAACTAATTGTAGAATAAAAACGTGAGAAAATAAAAAAGGAAAAGTGTTCAGTGAGTTCTTGTTATGACTTTTATTTTTGTTTTAGACTTCTCACTTATCAAAGTGAAAGTTTGAAATAATATATTTAATTATTCTAAGAAATGTTGGGTAAAGGTTCCCTAATGATCTGTGTTAGGTCCAGTGATATGCTCATAGGAATTAGCTAAAAGCTCTCAATTGATCACTTTGGGATTTTGGGAAAAAAGAATCAGCACATTAATAAAATTTAAGAGGTTTAATTTACTCTACTTTTAAAAGTTCTGTTTATTTCGAAACGTACTTATTGAGCCTTCCGTATTTATTTTGTACTTCAACACAATTATCCTCCGTCACACCGATTTCAAATTATTTGACTTGGCTATTATTCTTAAAATATTTAAGGAAAGATATTTAAAAGACTAAATTTAAGTATTTAAAATAGCAAATAGTACATCAATATTTTCCAACTCATCAAAATATTCTGACGTTTTAAGCCTTAGAGCTACTAAAAACAAACCTTATTCACAATTTACAACTCAGAAACCAGTAAATTTTCTTTGTTATCAGTGTTGTTTTCGTCATCAGACCTTGAAGAATGCTAAAGGAGCCACATAAAAATAAATTTACAAAAATATTGTAGAAAACATTTTATTCAGCATATTTTCAAAGTACCTCAAAAAAATTTAACCTCACATACAAACTGAGTAGCCGTCAATGGAAAGAAACTGGATATGTTTAAGTTTTTTTTATATGAAGATTGATCTGGTGTAGTGAATTCTATATATCTTCTTGTGAACATTAACATAAAAAACAATCTGAATTTAACGATAAATTAGCTGCAAATTACTTTCAGAACCACTTAAGAAATAGTGCTAATATTCCTTTTTCTTGAATTACTATTAAAGCCGACGATTAAGTTCAGCCTGAAGTATAATAGAAAACCTTCTTGTCTTCTGCTTTCTGGCGCCTATTGGTTATATCATGAGCTGAGAAATTTTCTAGCATTTGGCCCTTTTCGTGGAAATTGTGACGATCTTTTCTACGTTACCCCCCGACTGCTTCATCCTTCTAAGCCTTTCGAGCTGTGGTATCATTTTCCATTTGCCATACATGTCCAACCCAACTCAGTCGTCTGACGTTGATACGCCTGGCTAAACCGACGCCATTGTACAGCTGTTATAGCTTGTAGTTCAAACCAATACTCCTTCTTATTTTCGTTTAAGAAAGCTTTAAAGTATCCACATACAAAAAACTAATTATGGAGGAAAAAAATGACAGAAAACATCTATCTTTGGTCGGATGCATGAATTGATTTTTTTTTTTTTGCTTTAACCCGAAACAAGTTATAGTACACCAACGTTCGTAATATTTGAATCTAAGAAAGATTTGGATATATAACAATCGCCAAATAAGTCCTTTATTACAAATGCTCTCGTCAATAAGATTTCATAAAATATTTGACAATTAAGTTAATAATAATTTCAACATATACAAATTGCGAATATATTAAAGTAATTCAATTATCTTCCCTAAGGATAGATTTTTCCTAAGGAAAGATTCAAGACTCACAGTTACACCGTAATTTAAATACCGACTGCAATCGAAATGTATATCCAGGGTCTGAGAACCAACACAGTTTTTTCTTGTTAAAACTAACGCAGGGCTAGCAACCTGCTGCTCAATATCATAGCATTCAGGACCTTTGATTAACGATGAATATTCAAAAATTAATTTTAACTTGTTAGACAGTAAACTCAGATAGAAATTGCCAATATACCATTTTAAAATCACACTATTTTAAAATCACAGCAAAGACTCGAATAATTTCTACACTTAATTAAAAATTATTTCTAATACCTCATCGCTGTAATTTTTACTAGAAGAGGTACGTATGAACATGATAATTAATCACCACAGGCCGAGGTTACAGGATCTAATGATTTCTAGATCATAAATAAAATGCTGGCAGTCTATAAATGACATTTTTGGAAATTTATAACATCAAAGCTAAAATTAATTCAAATTTGATTTAAATTATTTCTATTTGAATGCAATCAGTCCGTGGAAGTACAGAGTAACAACAAAATATCCTTGCGCTAAAATCATTTTCAAAGGAATCCTGATACCTGTCTAAGACAATAAACATTAGTCAAAATATTCAAATTCTAACAATTTTATACAAACTTCAATACGCACAATAATCTTGTTAAACATCACCACCTTCCAACGTACTAAACCTGGTGAAATGATGAAGATACTCATGGCAACAACTAGATGAACCACCATTCATTTATCCGTCCATCCGTATTCACATCATCGTCGTCGTCATCGTCATTATTTACAAACGGAACATCAAATGTTGCTACAGCATTTGCCATAAAACAACAGAAACAACTGCACTTGCTATTGTATGAGTTGTTGGCTGCTTTTTATTTTAGCTGCCACCAACGTCGTCGCCATATTGTTTTGGCATTTTATGTCTGCAAATTTTGTTGCTTTCACCATTTTCTCTTTTGTACTTTTTGTTATGCCACAGATATGCAGACATTTATTTTTCATCATTTGGTTTATTTTTCGTTTAACCAAACAACACTTTGTTTATTTGACGACGACCGCTGCATTTCCGCTTTACTTTGTTGCTTTTTTTTTTTTTTGCTTTCCATTTTACTTTCCGCTGACTGCTTTGTTGCGTTTCTTAGTGGATTTATTTTAATATGCTTTGCAACAAATGTTTGATGGTGTTGTATGATGTTGTGCCTTTTAGTGGTTTGTTGTGAATTTTTCAAAATACAAAATATATATTCTCTTTATGGAATGACAACTTTTTAATAATAAATGTTTAATAAATATGCTGCAGTGAGTCAAATTGTTTAATTTGCAATTTGGAAATGTATTGCAAAGTTGTTTAAAGATATTTCAGTGTCATATGGCGCCTTGCGTTTTTTAATACTTCTGGATCAAATTAGATTTTTACAAACTGTTTTTTTTCGACGCCATTTTTACTTTGTTTGCTACTAAAAACAAGAAACATATTTTCATATTTTCTGTGGTTTCGTTTTAATAACTTGAGACCTAAGAAACTTTTTCTGACGCAGTATGCTGCAGTTTTCTGCTTAAAGATTTCATATTTAATCCGAATAGCTAATCATACTATTTTAATGCACTTTTGCGCAAAATTAATTTTTCAAGACATTCTCTTTTTGGGTTTCTTAAGATTACAAATCTGTTTCCGATCTTTTGCAATTATATAAATTCTCAATATATATTACAGCTGTTTTAATATTTATAACAATTATTTCAGCTGCACGAAAATTTTTTTGTTATTGCGATTATTTTTGTTTGCACTCAGGCAATTATATGAAGATATAGGTATTATTATCAACTAATAATAATGATATAAATAATAATAATAATAATAATAATAATAATAATAATAATAATAATAATAATAATAATAATATAATGATAATAATTATAATAATAATAATAATAATAATAATAATAATAATAATAATAATAATAATAATAATAATAACAATTATAATACTGATAATAATAATAAAATTAATAAATTAATATGTATTCGATATAATTATTAATACCAAGAATACGATTCAAAAAATATCCTTTTAAAGCCCTCAGTCTATAATATAATTAAATTTCATTGTTCTATATATTATTCTAACTTGTATATGTATGAATGGCACTAAGTTATTTAATAAATTTATTAAATAAATTTCTTCAAATCTCAGATTTCTTCATAATAGTAAATGAAACCGATGAGTCAAAAACTATTCAACACTTTCGTAATCTTTTAAAAACGAGATTCTCCTGAATAGAAATTGTTGCCAAATAATATTAATACGTTTTAAATAAATATATATAAATAAATAAATTCGTGAAGCAAAATAATTTTACTGCAACTTTTTTAATTACTAACAACCCCTGTCTACTTTGCTGTTCCTTAAAAATAATGATATTTTCTTAGATATCCAACAATCTACGATTTCTCAAGGGTACTGTTAAATGATGTTGATGATTATGAAGATTATAATACTTCAATTGCCCCCATTTAAACTCCTGTCTTACATTTTCATTGCAATAAATTATCCGAAAAAAAAGAAACCATAAGAATTAAGAGAATAGTACAAATTGTGAAATATTTAGTTGCTTCGTCCCTTTGCTATCACAAATGTTGCCGTGAGTAAATGTTGTTCATTATAATAAAGAGCATAGAAATATATTCTTCAAGTGCCTAATTATAAGGATAATTTACATAAAAATATTATATTTATTTTTTAACATGAAAAATAGGAAGCATTGGAGAATATGTGTTTTATCTTGGTGCTTCTCCTATCAATAGTATTGAGATGATCGTGATTACTAGAGTGCTATCTATTTATTTAATAATTGATAATGATTAAGGATACTTCTCAAGCAATGTTTTATGTATTTTAAGTAAAATCTCAATTATTGTAATTTTATGAATAAAGTTCACATAAAAGTGTTAGTCTGTGACAGTGAGCGTACTCGTTCTTTGTTCGAACCGTTCGTATGTGGAATAGCTTCCTGTAGAGCTCTTTTCTGTTCGACTCAACTTAGGGAAATTCAAGTTAAAATGTCGTGCTTATTTCCCAAGTTCTAACACAGAGCATCGTGTATGTAGGGGATATCTTTTAAGTGAAGGTCCAACACAAAAACTAAAACTGTATCGAAGAGGACCAAGGGGCAAATTATGGCATTCGATGTCTGGAAATATTGATTTGAATTGTATTGAAATTTCGAACGATAACGAGTGCGATAATCTGGCTCTAGTTAAAAGGGCGGTCTCCTTTCATTTAACTCGTCCAAGAGAAGGAAAAACAAAGTGTCGAATGCTTTTTTCAAGGCGACAAATTACCGAATTTGATATCGATTAAAATTTCGGTTTTAATTGCACTGAAATTTCAAACGATATCGAATGCGTTAACTTGGCCCCTGATATAGGAGTGATCTTCAATCAAATGATCGCTTAATTATCATATGGAGACTATTTATTAGGAGGTTTTTTTAACTTTTAATTCGGCTTTTTTTGCAATGGAACTCTTTTCCGAGGGGTTAGTGAGTCTTTTGTTAATAAAATTTTCAACTGCACTTCTAAAATCTTTTTTGTGATGAATTAAGTCCTCTTTTAGTTCATCGAAAAGTTTATATCTGTCATTATTTTGCAAGCTCATAAAAACTAATTTCCACAGATGTAGTTATTACTCTAACCCCTTCCTATTTCTAATATTTCTCGTAGTTATTTGCATACGTTCAATGAGAGCTCGTGGTGTGTTTGATATTATGAAATACTTTAATAAAAGCTCATTTAGTTACATCAGCATGTGTGCCCTTAAATCTGTGATCAAAGGAAATAAGTCTGTAACATGTTTGTGCTATAAATCAGAAATAATATGAAATATTTTCCTTGAAATAAAAGTAAAACAAATGAAACGTTAAACTTATAATGCTTTAGGCAACACTTTTTATTGCTTTTATATTTCACTATTGTTTTAATGCCTTTCTTTAGTTTTATGTGAAATTATTTGCCTTTGTATCGTTCTTCTTCATTTTTAATTTTTCTCACATAAATATATATATATATATATATATATATATATATATATTCTATGATTATTGTGAATTTTCTCTTTTGTTCTTGTTTTGTATCCTGCTGGTGTTAACTTACGTTAATTTTTCAAAATAAAAATATATGAAAAATTTATTATGCAGCTGGCTCTGTTGTTGACATAGTTTTATTATTATGACACTTTTTCCTTCTATAAACGAGTATTATTTAAAATGACGTACACAGTCATACACTAATATTGCATTTTATTTAAGGACAAAATGTCAGTGGAGTAGGTCAGAGAGAGAGAACATATGCAGATATGTATTTATATTTTTGAAAAGCTATTACGGTATTCGTATTCTATTTTATGCATGAGTCAAGAATATTTGATGTTACGATTGATATGTGCTTAATATGAAACATTATGGAATACAATATCGAAGCTAATTTTGCATAAAATGGAAATCAATTAGTTTTAATAGTAAAAAAAAACTCATACTTGTTCTACTGAAGATATTTTTAATTTTTTTTATTTAAAAGCTGTTAACATGACTAAAGCTGTAGGCCTGGAAATTGAAATTTATTTTTCCATTATTTATGTATGCGATAAATTGAGCTTTATATAAATAGTTGAATGTTCAAAATATGTTAACCATCATACTAGTAGAACCTATCAGACTTGCTTTTTATTTCAATATCCCATCTCTCATCATATTTCTGCTCAGTTGCTCCCTTTTCGAAGAAGATGTTATCATTCAGTAAAAATATCAGTTTATAACATCAGTGTGTCAGTCAGGTTATTCCATATTTTTCGTCAATTAACGCGCTAACGGTGCTCCTAGCACTCAGTTGAAGTTGGGTGTCCACCACCACCTCAGTTGACGTTCGTTTGGGGACGTCATTGTACCGTCACTATCGAACATAGACGACTTGCTTCAGTGCTGGAGCGTATCCTCCGTGCCGCCAGCACTAAGAAACAAACCAGCAAGAGAATAGTATACAAACTAGACGAGAATTTACCAGCCCTTCCCAGCACCAACTTTACAGCCACCTCTTTTACAGCATCTGTTCATCTGGCAACATCACATAGCAACTGCTACTATCGGTTAGACTGAAGTAAAACATGTCACAAGCACTTGCCGTATCCTACATTTTTTCCAACGATTCTTGGTAAAATATCACAGTCAGCACTTACACTCACTGAGGAGATCTCAACCAATATCCGGCCACAGAGTCACCGTAACGATAACAGAGCAAAAAAAAAAGAAGTTCTCCCAGTAACCAGTACTCCGAACATGCATACACTTTAACATTATCGCTATTATGATGTTGCCATCATATACACAGATTTGATGTTACTTCGCTACTGGCGAACGTCATCTTTTGAGCCTTCTGGTCGATATATATTGACTGCGGGACATAGCGCAACCCGTGTTACCAGTGTTAGCTCAATGATCAAGGCCCGCAGGCCAAGCCGAAGCAGGCTTTACAACCTATCAAAGCTTATGATTTTTCTTTGAAAAAACCCAGGGTCCTTTCCACCTGATCTTATTACTAACAACGTAGGCAGGTCTACCTTTTTAGGTCTGCATGCCCGTTGCTCTGTTAATTTAGAGATTGAGCAGGTGCATGTCAGTTTTGTGGGTTATCAGTACAAGTAACGTCAAATAGTGAAAAACCCACTCTCCCGGTCTGCACTGCAGCAAAGTTTGAAAGTCAACTAGTTGTCTATCGTATCCAGGGGGAAAATTGTTTTTATTTTAAATGTTATTTATTCGATTGAACAAATCTTGCGACATTGGCGAACAAGCAGAAAAGAAAAAACTCGGATTGCAAAGATATCATAAAATTATTCCAAGATTATTTTTAAGGACCAATTAATTTTCAACTGATACTACTTGTTGATTCTTTCTTCCGATAAAAAAAAATAATAATAAATAATTACAACTTAAACTTATATACTGATATAGATCAGCTATTGCAAACTTACAAACGATAATGATGGTGAGCTAAAGATGTAAAATACCAAACCAATTGAACAACTATTCAACAGTAAATTGCGATTATATATCATTTCAAGCATAAGTAGATTCGGAATCCATAACAACAACACTCACACTAACAGGCCAGCATGTGGCGAACCACAAGCAGTTTTATTAGTTTAAACCAAAATTCACTTCGTCTCACAAGTTCTTTAAGGTCTATTCATGAAAAGTACAAAATTAAAAACAGACACTCAAGCAATAACTGATAAATATTTATCCTTATTCGCAAATACTTTGAAAAACATTGATATGCAACTCAATTTCCAAGGATATAGTTTTGTTTATGTGCACACAATTACTCGTATTGGAAAATAAAGAATGAAAACCAATGCACTCACACAAACTCATTCGCACAAAAAAAGAAAGAAGCAAAATTTAGCACAAGTGCATGTGCATAAGTGAGGTTTCTAAACAGAAATGAGAAAAATCTCTTGTGTTTATAATGCACTTACTTGTTCTCGAGCATACAGAAAACAGTTACAAGGTTTATGAAGTGCAAATAAAAAAAATCTTATTGATTATATTTGAGTATTCGATTATGAACAACACAAATGTTAAAGATTTTATAATCCACAACGATATTAATTTTATTGCAAATGTTAAAGAGGGATTTAATTTGTTTTTTAAAAAGGGACATCTTAACAAGATATATACTGATAACAAATCAATTAAATTTACTTATTGCACTTCTCTATTATATCTCTGGTTAATGTTCCATAGTTTCAACCCCAAAATTTCAACAATTTTGCATGGAAATTTGTATTCAAAATTTTACTTAGTTCAATAACTCATATGGATAAGTAAGTCCTGCCAACGAACTCTACACTCGTATTAATTTTCAGTTGAGTAATTAAGCATATTTTGGTCTTTAAAAAGAGATGACAGTAACTTGTATATATAAAAAGTTACCATACCGAACAATATATGAAACAGAAAAGACAATATTCAATATATTTTGCTCAGCTCCTTTATGGGAACAAATTTCAATTTATAATTTAAAAACTAATCATTTCAATGATATAAGACTTTACGATACAATGCATATTTTTATAACAGGAAAATAATAATAATAATGAAATTTGCTTATTTAAAACTTGATTAGTTCCAATGTTTGCTGAAATAAAATCCATAAATATATGAAAGTAATATTGAATATTCTTTGAATACATTGTATGTTGTATGATAACTTTGATTGTGTTCTTTTCAATTTACACATCGAAAATGTGTATTTTTGCATTGAGACAATAAAAATCTCCCAAGTAATAGAAAAATTAATTGTTCTCGATTAAATTATAAACGTCATATTGTTTTCTGTGTAAAAGACATGGTAATACAATAGGCCACACAGGATGTTTTAACACACATAAAAATGCTTTTATAAAAACTAAACCATACCGAAATAATTTTCTTTATTATTTAGCTTAAAAGTAAATTTATCTTACAAACTTTTAAGTAAAGATGCATCAATAAATATATTTTTGTTATGTATAGAAATATTATTCTACATATTTCCTTTTGTATATGTTCGTGTGGGTTGGTGATTGTTAAATAAAAAATTGAGAATATCAAACAAATATTTTCATATGTAATTGAATTTAATTGAGAATGAAATGAAATTTTCTTATAGTTTTTTTGCTGATGGTATTCTAAAATATAAAAAGATATTATTTGTCTAGAATATGAACTCTTAAAAGAAACTTATTTATTTGCCTGAGCACTTGCATTGAAATCTTTAGGGAGAAACATATTTTCTAGTGAATTGATAAGAATGTCTTTCAACAAATTTTATTCACATATTCTGCGTAATAGAGGTCACATTTCAAAATTTTGATAAAATTTTCAAGAGTAGACATGAATGCGTAGATGAATATTCGAACTTATAAGTTTAAATACTAAGAAAAGAATTATTATTCAGGCTCAAGCTTAAAACCACGAATTTAAAAATATTTATTATTATTTTTTTTTTTTTATAAAGTCGCCTTTTTTGTTAAGAAGAGAATATTTGGAATATTTATTATAATCATCATACTGGATCGGAAGACTCTACACCATTCCATCGTATATAACAAAAAGCTTTTGAGCTCAGCGGCCGATAGCTCCGGAAAAAGCAAAGAAAATATTGGATTATTTGAAAAATAGTTATCAGGTCTGGGGACTCCCGTTTATAAAAAGGAATATAAGAACTTCTGGTTAAACAGTTGATATTTCTTAGTACCACCTTAAAAAGTCGAAAGTTGGGCAAAGAATACTGATGAGATGCCATAAGGGACTGGAAATCACCACTGATCCTTTCTGCCAGTATAATGGTTATTATAAATTTCCTAAATATTATACACTTAATAAAAATATAAATTAATACAAAATAAATATAAATAATTTTCAAAATCACAGCTTTGGACTTCACCCTGAATAATAACACTAGGCAACAGCCATTTTGTTATTTGGTTCTAGCATACTTTTTCTCATGGATTTGGACCTACTGAACACGAAAATTAATTTTAAAAATTTTTCTGTCGATTGGTTTGCGAGATACAAATTTTTTAATTTTTTTTTTTTAATTTTTGGAGGTACACTTACTATTTTGAGCATATCTTTAGTCTTCTTTGACCTATTATATCCTACTACTACTCAAATTAAAGACAATTGAGCCGTCTACAACTTATTCTCAGAAAATTTTCAAATCGGGTTAGTAGTTTTGATGTTGGCGGCTTAAAAAGGTTAAAAAACTGGGTTTTTTTAGTAAAAATGTGGCTGAAAAATTCATATAAAAATTCATATAAAATATTAAACGCAATTTTAACAGCGATTTTAATTTTTTTACGTATAGCTGACACTTTTCCAAAGAAAATAAGCCCTTACTTAACAAAATCTGATGAGAAATGGCCGACTTATTATTTTTTTGGTAAACGACCGAAATTCCGCTATTTCACGATTTTTTGATTTTCATTATTTGCACAGCTTACCTACCCAACGCAAACGAATAAATACATTTGAACTTAATTTAAAATAAACAAATTAGTCTTCGTATATTATTTTTTAATTTATTTACAGCACTACATGCTCAATGTATCGCACAATTAGCTAAACTAACGAAAAAAACAAAAAAAATGAGTAAAAACAAAGATATAAGTGTACATTTTATGCCATGTGGAAAAACTGCTGACTTCTTCTTTGTTTTTTGTATCCGCTGCAATCGGTCTCACGTATTAGGGTCCAAATATAGTCACCCATCATAGCCGTGTCATAGATGCCCTGATAGCGTCGTTCCATAGCCTTCAATTCCTGATGAAAGCGCTCGCCGTGTTCGTCGCTCACGTCTCCTAAATTCTCAGGGAAAAAATCCAAATGAGAATGCAGAAAGTGTATTTTAAGTGACATGTGCACTCCCATGGCTTCATAGTTCTTTACCAGATCCTCAACTATGTCCTTATAATTCGGGCTTTTGTTGTTTCCTAAAAAGTTTTCCACAACAAGCCTGAAGGAATTCCATGCTGCGGCTTCGATGGGTGATAACAGCTTTGGGAATTTTTCATCTTTCAAAATTTTTTTTATCTCGGGTCCTGCGAAGACTCCTTCTTTAATTTTTGCCAGCGAAAGGTAAGGGAAAATTGACCGTAAATAGGCAAAAGCTTCACCTTCTTTGTCTAATTTTTTGGCAAAATTTTTAATCAAACCCAATTTTATGTGCAGCGGCGGAAGTATTATATTTTCACGGTTCTCTATTAGTGGTTTGCGCTGAACATTCGCTTCTCCAACTACAGGTTTCGTTCGTACCGGCCATTTTTTTTTTATATAATGCTGATCATCAGCGCGGCTATTCCAAAGGCACAGAAAACAGCAATGTCGCGTATAGCCTCCTTGGAGTCCACACAGAATGGCCACAACTTTAAGGTCGGCGCATATTTTCCAATTGTATTTCCTATACTCTATGCATTTCAGCAAAATGTCCATAGTTTCATAGTTCTCCTTTGAATGAACCGCATGAGCAATAGGAACAGATGGCTTTTCATTCCCATTATGTAAGAGAACTGCCTTCAAGCTCTCTTTGTTGCTGTCAATAAACAACCTCCATTCGTTGGGGTTGTGAATTTGGTGAAGCTCTTGGAACAAGCCTGAAATGTCGCTGCAAAAACATATTTGGTCTTTCTTTGTATAAAATTTTGCATACTCCTTGTGACGGTTTCTGTACGCTGATACTTTCACTTCTGAAGCCGCAAATCCACACTGTATCATCCGAGACGCAAAAAGTTCGGATTTCTCCTTAGTGAGACCAAAATCGCGCACCCAATCGTTTAGTTCGGCCTGTGACAGTAATTTTCGCTTTGCACCCGGCTCAAATTCGCTTGCATTTGACTCGGACTCTTCTTCTGACGATTCTGCTTTTTGAAGAGATTTACCAGGGCACACTGGATATGGCACATCATGCGAATGTGGTACTGGAAGCGCAAACGATCCCACTTGAGCGTAGTTCCATTTAAAAAATCTTCCTACCCCACTGTTTGTGGTAAGGCAAAAATAACAGTCTGTGGAATGGCATAGCGGCTTTTTCCACATCATTGGTGTATCGAATTTCATATGGCGGCTAAAATTAAAATAAATTACTATATTCGCTATGTATAATGTGTTTAAATAAAAATTCTTACCTTCCGCCAGCTGCCCAGTTGGTTAAGATTATATAGCAAAGATCACACAGCGACTTAGGTGTCCATGGTTCTGTGATATTTGGTGAAATACCAAAATAATTCAAATAGTGCAATTGTACTGCTGGAGTAAACTTGTGTGCGTGATTTTTTTTTATAAACTGGCCACAAACATTGCAGAAATTGTCTGGATCGTTCAAACACTCGAACACACGTAGTCTTTTACTCATTGTCTTCCTTGCGTTTTCTAAATATTAACTTCTTTACACTTTCACAGACAGTTTTGAAATGCAATTGATAACCGTGTCTCCTTATGTTTAAATATGTATGAGCATGTAGTGCTGTAAATAAATTAAAAAATAATATACGAAGACTAATTTGTTTATTTTAAATTAAGTTCAAATGTATTTATTCGTTTGCGTTGGGTAGGTAAGCTGTGCAAATAATGAAAATCAAAAAATCGTGAAATAGCGGAATTTCGGTCGTTTACCAAAAAAATAATAAGTCGGCCATTTCTCATCAGATTTTGTTAAGTAAGGGCTTATTTTCTTTGGAAAAGTGTCAGCTATACGTAAAAAAATTAAAATCGCTGTTAAAATCGCGTTTAATATTTTATATGAATTTTTATATGAATTTTTCAGCCACATTTTTACTAAAAAAACCCAGTTTTTTAACCTTTTTAAGCCGCCAACATCAAAACTACTAACCCGATTTGAAAATTTTCTGAGAATAAGTTGTAGACGGCTCAATTGTCTTTAATTTGAGTAGTAGTAGGATATAATAGGTCAAAGAAGACTAAAGATATGCTCAAAATAGTAAGTGTACCTCCAAAAATTAAAAAAAAAAAATTAAAAAATTTGTATCTCGCAAACCAATCGACAGAAAAATTTTTAAAATTCATTTTCGTGTTCAGTAGGTCCAAATCCATGAGAAAAAGTATGCTAGAAACAAATAACAGACAAAAGTTTGTTATTTGTGACCTAGTGTAATTATTGTCTCAGTATTTGTGTGAGTATTCATTTGAGTATTAAAATAACTCAGTTTTTCAGTAAAAAAAAACCTTTTTTGTTTTTTTTAATAATTGTTCTGTCTGGAAGTTTCTTAATGATTGTAACTTTATTACTCCGCTTTCAGCTAAGAGCTTTCAAAATTGGAACATTAACTACAGCCTAATTGTAGCACTTTTTTAAAGCGGAGACTACAAAAAGAAAGAAATTTATTATCGTATCGTTAGATAAGAGTATATATTTCATACACTGGCAGAAGAAGGGTGTAGCGGTTACACCTGAACCTGACAAGGCTTGGAGCGACTCCTAAGGTTTACAGACCAAAAAGTCTTATGACGTTTCTGCCCGAAGCTGTTATTCGGATAGTGGATGACATTATTAAGAAAATTGTAGATGATGCATTAAGGATTAGTATTCTAAAGTCAAAGGAAGTGCGGTGGAACATATCTTCCAAGGAGTACATCATTTCATAAGGAAGACATTAAATTGCTAGACGTTTATACAGTCCTGAATAAGTCTTGGATAACTAGATTAATTGATAAAATTCAAAATTGAACTGACTGAACTATTCGTAACATTGTAAGTCAACTCGTTCTAATTCAAAGGATCGATTCAGAAAACCAGTATAAAATTATTTTATTTTTATTTTTATGTTCATTTGGGCTGTTTGCAAGCATCTATTTTTTAGATCTCTTTATTTTTCCATATGTATTTAATTTCTACAGCTAAAGTTGTTAATAGAAAATATGCTCAACTTTAGAACACAAGCCATAATAATTTCAAAAGAAAATTATAATTAATAAAAAAATTAATGGTAACATAGTAACATATATAGAGAATAAAACTAAACTCTTGCAAAGTTTTACAATATTGCAAAAATTTTTTGTAAAAAATATATTAATAATAATTAAAATGGTATGTAAAATAGTCTTAGGGAAAACTCTCTTGACACATGAAATGCAACGAAAACATTTTTCTCTAAGCATTTATTGTTCAATGGCTGAAGGTTTTTTGAGTTATTAAAAAACGTTGAATCCCTAATAAACCTGCATAGATAAGAGCAACAGCACTTATGGTTTTATGTTTGTATATTCCCTCAAAGGAAAATGAAGTATATCATAGGAGTAGTTGTAATTAAGTTTTGGTTTCCAAAAAAAAAAAATAAAATAAAAATCGAAAGATACTTGCATACAAAATTTGCTCAGGCCAAATTTTATTGAATATCCCCATAAGATTTTATATGTATAAAATAAAAATTAAAAATATGAGTATGAAAGAACTCATAAACAATTCATAAGATGCTGCATTGAAATTAAAATATTATTTCAGTAGAATTGGAAAAAAAATATATTTCAATTTCTCTGGAAAAAGTTCGATACAATTGAAAACTTTATTTAAATGTATACTTTTTTTCTTGTTGCAAGAAACCTATTGTAAAATAGAACTAAAAGGAAAAATAATCTATGAATTTATGATTTAATTTAAATTGCATCAAATAGCTGTGAATTTTATTGTCTATCCATGATAAGCAAATTTATGTTTTCTTAATTAAATAACTGGTATTGGAAATATATTTTCTTGTCTTTATATGAGTGACCAAAATAATATTTAAATCATAAATCCAATATTAAATCTCTTCCGTATTGTGTAATAAAATGTAGTCGTTATTATGATATTCAATTATTCGGATTTTTATTTTATTCAGTTAAACGTTTAACTAATTAATTGAAGTTTTGCTTTAACCGCTTAACAATTGGGCCGATTGGATTAATGAATGCAGGCCAGCTAAAGTAATATTTTAAAAATATTTGCAGAAGCTGAATTAATATTTTAGAAACATTTGGTTAAATGTTTAGAATTCAAACGAGTTCTCGTTTTGTTTTATTGACATCAACAAGCTCGATACAAATATATATATTTACTGTTGATATTAAGATCTTGTAGACTTAACTAGGATCGTTTCTTTGGAGATGAAAAAATGATGGCAGTGTTGAGAAGAACGACGACCAGAGATCTCTTTATATAATTTTAGCATCTGTTCAATAAAGAATCTCTATAAAAAAGCTTACAATTATCTAACTTTCAGACTCGTAAGACAATTATTTATTAAAAGAAAATGTATTCGTGATGAAGAAACCTTTATCTGAATTTAAAACTTAAATTAGCAGGTTTCCTCAACGTGATTTTAAATCACAAATTGTTTGGGATTTCAAAAGATTCTGCTTTATCAAGAAACTTTCCTCTTGTTCCGATTTTTCTACGTTGAAATTTATGGAAAATTAACTCAATTCATAACTCAATGTATTGTTTTAAAAAAATTCTTCAATGATAAAAAAATTTCAGAACTCTGTTTATACTAAAAATAAAAAAATAAACATTTTTGTTTTTAAATATTATTGTTTGTATTCAGGACTGTTGAAATATTCATCTTTTAATTGGTTTTTTTAATTGCATAATTCGTGCTTTTTTCAACAATGAAAATAAATTAAAAAGTTGAGTTGTCCTCAGTTAATGATAACACAAAAGCATACAAAAAGGGTGTATGACAGAGGGTGTATACAGAACACTAGATGCACCTGCTTTTAAAAATTGATGATATTTTGAAAACACTTGTTTCTGTAAAAGGGCTTTCGCGGATATAGAAAAAGTTTTAATACCTTCATTTCTTAGTTACACATACTAACAAATTCTCTAGATTTCAGCAAAAAGTAAAACTTTCCTCTTCCTAACAAATCAAATACATTGAATAATAATTTCTAAAATTTTCAACCAAACCTTTTGCAATCAATTATTTCAAAACTGTATCTCACCGAATTTTCGCTTTTAATCCTTTGAAGCGTAACACATAAAAATAAACAATTTATAAGCAATAAAAACCTTGTAATACTTCCGAAAAATCTATACACACTCACATCAGATTAGTTTATTATGATCCCTCGTGCTCACCACACACACAGCCAATTGTCATTTGCAAATATTTTTAATAAATCACTGTGACACAAAAACAGTCACACACACACACAATAGTCACTAACACACAATATAAACCCAATGAGCTACCAAATTTCGCAGAGCCAAAATTCCTGTGGTCAACATCATTATTATCGACATCGCATATAAAATGATGGACAGTTTTGAGACAAATCTCCTTCTGTTTCACTCATCTTGTTTTACATATTTGAAGGGTGAATATTGAATGGAATATGATGTGGTTAAATATTGCAGCATCAGTCAATGTTTTTGTCATACATAACAAACATGTGTTGGGTAGAATTCTAGCTGGAGAATGGGACAATGGCAGGAGCTCCATCTAGAGCAGAAGTGATGTCAATGAGTGTCATTTTGTGGTTTCGTCATTTTTGTCTTGACTTGATTGTTCAGCAATACTTGATAGTTGTTAGTTATTTCAGTGCCCTTTTATTATTATTCCGTTTTTTCTTTTGCTAGTTTTTCATTTCATTTATTATGGATCTCGTTAGTTTTATTTTTGTTATAGTTTTTGACGTTTAAGTACGTTAGAGAAAACTATCGACTATCATTTATAAGCATTGACAGTATCACGAAACCATTTGAATTGGGAGAAGTGGTTAGTGTTTTAAAGGGGAATATTATAACTAGAGTTAGATTTTTCATTTCTCATTTCGTTTTGGTGTTCAAAGATACATTTTTCTACGGTTTAACTTATCTAGTTTCGAAAACAGGTCAGTGATGTTAATCAATTATTTTACTTTTTCATCATAATTAAACAACATAAAGAGAATAGTTTCATATTTTTGTTTTTTGTTTTTTGTTTTAATATAGACAGCCAATATTAGTAAAACTCTAGAACTACAACCATGAGCTAATGGAGTAACTTTGCCAAATTAATAATTACAGAAAAAATTAACAAAATTTAATTATTAATAACTTTCAGAGAATAGTTGACATATAAATTGACTTTATGCCTAAGGAATCTATCATGGATTCTAGTCATGAAGTCAATTTGTATAGTCACTCAAATCGGGCTGTAAATTCGATATGAACAATTGAGTCATGTCATCTTACAGACTACACAAGAGGAAGCTATTGGCTGAAGTAATTAACGCTCTGAATAGGAAACACAAGATCACGGATTCCACTAAGCACTCAGTCAGGAAGATGGCATCGAATATATATGAACTGAAATATGTTCCGATTCATAATGTGATGGTTGTGTTAGTTCGGCCTATTTCAATTATGAAGGTATATAACTGGCCAAGTGCTAAAGAGTGAATTTCATCTCATTCTTTGACTCTGTACTCTTTGCCAGTGAGGTAAAGAATCAAGAAGGATACAACAAATTCGCTATATGTACATGGCTCAGTGGACTTCGTCAAGTAAAAATCTAAAAAAGTAAAAGTTCGAATAACCCCAAATTCCTAATACTTGTGAAACGTTGTAAGTTTTTTAAATCCAACGTTTGGATAACAAAATCCTATGCATAGAAGAAAAAAAATCGGACTACTCTAAAAGAACATATGAAAAACATACAAATTTAAATTTTAATAGCGATAATTCAAGAAGTCAAAGATATTAATGAGTTTTTCATTTACACTTCAGTCTATAATTTCCTATTAATATTCTAAAAAAAACTTCACCTAATTTACCCACTACTAAGATTTGAAAATGCAAATTTGTATAAAGCTGTTGGTCGGCAAAGTTTTAGCATCTCTATCTTTCTTACATTCGAATGCATTTTCATTTGAAATGCATGCAAAATAATTGCGTAAATATCATAAATCATTTGAGTTTTTAATTATTCTTCTAATTTATTTCATATCTTTTGCAACAAAATTACTGATAAGCAAAACAAATATGTTCAAAATTCGTTCAAATGCCGGTGACAATCAACAAGGAAGTATCTTTCTGTTCTGAAATAATATGAAATGCAAGGACACAACTATTAGAGAATGTGAAGGTAAGAATGAACAATTTTATCGTGTATGAGTAGCAGTTTGTGTATGAAATATCCTTAAATTTACGCATGGTTTGGTTTTAAATAATAAATGTTTTAGTGTTTGTATATTCAATTGGCGACCATTTACGCAGAAGAGCTACAATGTGAGCATAACATTATCCTTTAAGTATTGAAATATATACTTAAAAGATCTTCCAAGCTTACATTTGACCATTTTCCTCCTACTAAACAGATTTATAGTAAAATTGTGTAACTTAAATATATAATGAATCTTCAAAAAATAAGCTTATCCAGAGATAAATAACTTCTCTTTCTGTTAGAATTCTAGGGAATAATGCATATTTTATATATTTCAAATAATAATCGTTCTATTAATTCCTTAAACATAATTTGAAATATTGAATTAGTCTTAAGATAAAATAAATGAATTTATAAATTACATAAAGTGAAATGCTTTACTGTTCCATAATTCTTTATAGATGATATATAAAATGTAAATAAAAAAAACTTCTTCAAAATCACATTACCTGATGATGCTTGGAAAATCACAACGAATATGAAAAATTTTAAATAGTAATCATTAAGAATGGAATATATCTTATAAAACAAGTGTGTTAACTTAAAAGTTCATATAAAATATACTAAAATTCTCATATTTAATTTTGCTAAAATATTTTCTAAATAATTGTTTTAGCTATTCCGTAGCCTCAACTTCTAGAAGTAGAAAGATTTAATAATTAAAGCAGCTGTTGCGGTGTCAAAATCTGAACTAATCTGCTCTGATATCGTGATGATTAAGAACTTTAAATAAAAGATATGGAAATTGGTTGACCTAAAGGACATCCCTAATTTTAAACGCAGAGCTGTCGTAACGTGGTTTTTTGTACAATTCTATGCCTTTGAGCTCTTCGCTAAATCATTGTTATTATTTTAATCTTTCAAACTGCTCTAATATTTGATAAATCATTAGACTTCTACGTGATAAGCAGTGATTGAATTAGTTTTTGAGTCTTGTAAAAGAATCGATAACATTGGCTGGTTAGATATAATTTTCGATTACTTTTTATAAAACTTACTTAGATTTTTTTTTCTATTACGATATCGATTACGGGGAATGACGGGATTTTACTACTAACAGCTGATTAGTTTTTGCAATCAAACAGCAAAGTCATTTAAAATATATTTTATTGAAATTTAAGAAACAACTACTTGTAAAAAAAGAAGTATTATTTCCAAGTTTGTTTTAGATTTCTAAAAACCTAATTTACGAATAGGTTACATTTAACAGAATATCAAAGTTCAGTATAAATCTTTAAAGCGTTCTCTGTTTGCCTCGATTCGCGCAAGTCGTTCAAAAGTTATAAGCGATATGCAGTCATACTGACGGGCTATCAGAAGTAGTCTGCAAACCTTCTGGAGACACCTAAACCTCTAGATTCATTGAGAACTCTTGGGATAAAACCAATAACTTCCCGATCTTTGAAAATTTGAAATTTTACAGCGAGAAATCTAAAAAAATTTAATTTAACAAAAAATTTTTAATAAAAAAAACTTCAACTTAGTAAAAAGAATTAATATAGAAGAACTATTATATTTATAGTTTCCCTATTCTTCAAATACTGAGTTGCATATTTATTGTGTTAATTATTAACAGTCATACTGTATGCTGAAACGCCTTGAATATTCGGTCTATTTTCGTATATGTAAATTTATAGCAAAAGCTTAACAGACACCTTCACACTGGTGTTTGATAATTTTGCATTATATTTATTGCAGTTTGATTCGTGGTGTTGCATTAGGTGAGTTCAAGAAAATATTATATTTTCACAAATTATATGTTCTGAGCTTCCATTCATGAAAAAATATATGTCAATGCATTTTTATAGAACGTTTTTATAATGAATGGATTATCAATTTGGTCGTAAGTATTTGACATATTGTCATGGCATTGGGAATTTTTGACTCTCCATTTATCGAAAGAAAGTCGGCATCTTCAAGTTTTTGCAAGGTTTCTTAATAATTCTGCTCGAAATATACACTCCCACTAACACATCTTTGTTGTGTCATAACCGAATTTTTTATATCTTTAATACAATCTTATCCCCGAAGAACTTATTCTATTCGATTTTTCCTTTATGGGCCAGACTATTCTTGCATTTCTGCTAAAACAGCTGTCAATGTATTTGTAACCTTATTATTGTAAAGTGTGCAAATATGGATGTTAGAAGGTATTGTTTATCATTTAATTTTTGACACTGTTGTTGTATTTGCTATTATTGTAGTTGGCGAGCCTTGTGGTGTAAACATATGTAAACATACTCTGATACTTGAATAAAGTCATGTAATTTAGTTGCGTCAAGTACAGTTTTTGTATCGCTTTGGCTTTTGTTATAATTTCGTTGTCTTATACATGATTGATGGCTGGTTTAAATCGTATTTATATTTAAACAATATAGTTATTGTTGCCAATACTCTGGCTGTTCATAAGTTTATATACAAAATTAATAGCCTTTAAATTTTACAACAATGCCTCTTTCGATTTGGGTCAGTGAAGCCCAATTTGTTATGTACCAAAATCATTGAATAAGTTGCATGAGTAGTAGTTAATAGAGCAAATATTAGAGATTATCAATACTTATTTATAATTGAAAAGGTATTTTTGTTCACAAAAACCTTGAGATTAGAGCACTTCTATGTGTCTTGATAATGAACCTTTTATTATGCATTACAATCATACATAATATTTATAAGCCAAAAAGGCTCCTTTTCAGGGACGGCCTTTGGAATCGCTCATGATTTACAGAATTATGTTGTTTATGAATTTATTATGCTTTTGTTAAATGCATAAAATAATATAACCGAGAATACAAACAGCGAGGTTTAATAAAATAATAGGATTTAGATTTTTTCGATGGGAGTTATTCTTATATTTTAATAAAAAAAAATGTCGCACGTAATTGACTTGACATGATTTGAAAAGAAAACGTTTCACAATTTTGTTATCTGTGGGTGAGTTGGTTTGAGTTTTATACTAAAATTTTTTTTTTTTATTCTGGAGTAGCACACAGGGAACGATCCCTCCCGTGAAGTGCATTGTACCAGGACAAAAAACAAGACAATAGTTTAAAAGGACAGACAAAGACAAATAAAAAGACAGACTATTTTGTTGTATTCATTTCTATTTATAACTTGGTCTGCTGCAGATGCGAAGCATGCAAAGTTCTGCTCTTTAGTACGTGCCCGCTAGCGGTAAAGCTTAGTGACCAGGACAACCCAGCGGCATTGCAGGTTAGAAAAATTACAAACCATATTCGTGAGTCAGTAAGCAGTGGAGGTCGAGATCTAAAGCTTCATAGCCTTGTGTTCACTATAAAAAATTTTATTTGTCTAAAATCTAGGATTATAGGGCTTATTTCGTCTTTTCATATGTAGAGTTTTCATCAGGCTTCCACATTCTGATGTGAGAACTTCGTTTTAAAATAATCAACAAATTATTCTATGGATAATTCTACAATAAGGAGCATGACGAGCATGATAATTAATATTTTCAAAGCGAGAATTTCGCACATCAGTTACAGAAAGAAGGCACTGAGTTCCTTGGCAGCTTCTCTGACTCTTTCTAAGACAGTGTCACTACTTCTACGCTTGTGTATGTATGATGGTGTTACTAGTATGCGTCCCGCTTATAAATTTTGAACTGATGGCTTTCTAAAGAATTTTCCTAAACTTAGAGTTCAATTGATTCGGACGAAACAGTTCTTAGAGATTGAAGAAAGCAACAACAAGGAAATAATATTTCTGATACTAGTTTTTTCGGAATAACTTTCAAGCGATTTTACCGGTTGATTTCAGAAACTATTAAGACCTTCGTTTAATAACACGACATTCGCAATCTCTAAGAATAATTTGTATCCTAGAGCAGTTGAAAATGAACGCCATAAAAATATATATATATTTTTTAAACAGGTGTGATTTAATGAATGTCAAAAAGCCTCAAAGGTGATTGCTTTGATATTTCATTATGGATCGACTTACAATTTTGGAAATTTTTAATCAAAATAATGATTCTATTCGTTAAACTTATTATGCACTTCGTACATTTTATGGCGTACATACTCATCCCTCAAAGCTGCTAATTGGAAGAACAAGAGATCGTTTTCGAACCACATTTACTGTTACTGATTGTGCATCCCATGAGACGCCGAAGAGTGCGCACTGAAGAATCTATAGCCGCTATACAGGAAGACATTGAAGATGATCCTAATTCGTCGCCGTTCTCAGCAACTGGGGTTGTCTCCTTCCACTTTATGGAAGATTTTACGCAAAGATCTTGGCTTAAGAGCTTTCAGGATTTAACTTGTGCAGGATATAAAGCCAAACGACCATCGTATGCGCGTCCAATTCGGCGAATGGGCTGAAGCACAAATTGATATTGATTAAGAATTTTCATTCAAAATTTTATTTTCCGATGAAGCCCATTTTTGGTTGATATTATGTATTATTTGTATATATAAATTTTGCACAAGAAATTTTAAATAATACAAAACTTATTGTAACTGAACTTTATCGCAGCTGAGGATTTTAGCGAAAAGGTTGTTTGTAGTGTCCTGATAAAGCACTTTGTAAATTGTAACATTAAGGGAGTAGCATTGATCAACAGCCGACCTTTGCAAGTGAGCATTTTGGTTGCAGCTACAGTGCTGAATTTCATATAAAATGTAGGCTGTATATTAATGAGCCGTGGTGTAAGATTTTGCCATAAGCTCATTAAAACTCTTTTATTTTCACAACTACCAACAGAGTCTATATAAGTTTGCTAATTATGTGTGTGAGTGTGTGTGTGTGTTTCATTCATTTTTTTACAACTAAATATGGACGTGTGCATTTATGCATGTATTTTCTTTGTACACTTTTGCACTTGTGTCTCTTCTACATACGCACAGATATTTTATAACATACACGGGCACATACGGAATTCTACGCTACTGTTTTGCAATTAAAACTTTTCCTGTATTACTAACATACACAAACAGACGTAAATAGGACCACATACATACATATTTATGTACATCGATACACACGTCTGAAAGTTTTGTGTGCATGTGATTAGTTTGCAGCATTAGTTGCCATGTAGCAAATAACCGAAATTATAATGATGATTATGCTAAAAGCATGGATATTTACTAATGAGCAGGTGTTTCACAGACTTTCAAATACAAATGCAAACGTACTTTCATACTCTCTAAGCATATTTTAGTTTGCACCCACAAGTCTACATGAGTACGTACGGATACTTACATTCATTAAAAAAAAGTTTTAGGCATATAAAATGTTATGCGTGACTAAACAAGAGGATGTGAAATATGAAAAGTATAGCTTTTTTCCAAAGAAATAACAAAACTAAAGAGAAAAGTTTTGAAATTGATTTTGTACGCTTCTTTATGTGAAATGTAGTGGAACAAGTAAATTGTGTGGGTGTACCGAGAGAATTTAAAATGCTACAGTTTTTTGTAGTGAGAAACATATATTCGCTGAGTGTAAAAATAGCTTTAAGGTTATTTAAAGAAAGAATAACTTTGTTGGAAAGCAGTCATATTGTAATAATGATTAGTTATTTTAAAAGACTCACGTTTAGACAAAGTCACTCAGTGTTTAAGGATGAAGGTAACCTTGAAGGAGCAACGGAATCAGCCATGTAACAGAGTATTATTTCTTATATAAACAAATTTCATGCCGTGGTTTAGTTCTCCCTGAAATGAAAAGAAAACATAAACTTATTTTTAATATTATAAATGGTTTTGTTAGCTTTTTGTCTTACAGTGCTAATAGACATTTGACATTTCGTTTTATCAAAAAAGAGATTAGTTTTTCCGAAATTGCTGTTAAATCATTTTTTAAAATTTATTTACGGAACTTTTATAATTCCTTATTAAGTGAAGTTTTAAAGAAACTAAATTCTTTATACTTCATTTTGATACGAATGCTTCCTTATCTACTCGATTATGTTTAATAACTTTTTAATTAATGTGCTCTTTAATAAACTATTGAATTGCATTAACAATAAAATATTTACAGTTTACTTGGGTTTGACTGAAGATCATAACATGATCTCTTTTTTTTCGCCTTGCATCAGCACTCAGGGGATGACCCCTGCATATGCAGTGCACTGTGAGGACCGATGAAGGCAGAATGCTTTAGCTTTTTTTTATTTTTTGATTGTCCACCGAATATTCTTTTCTACAGGTCCCAAAGGACGGTGTGGTATTCTGCTCTCCATTAAATGATGGTTTTGTTCCCTGTGAGTAATTTTCCGCTATGCCGACGACAATAAGCTCAATTTTGCACTAATGCAGGTCAGAAAAAACTGACACTATACTTTGGACTGAGTGCGAAGTAAACCTCGGGATATATAAGGCATCGTAGTCTTGTGTTCACCACTTCAGCCAACAACATTTCTTCAGTCATTCATGCTTGGTTTGATTTCGCTAACAATTATTTTCTTTACTATTAACAGAAAAAACGTTTTGAAATTTTTTATTTTTTGTGTTTTTATAAGATCATTGGAATATAAACTCCCAAAAATAAATTCGTATAGGATGGAGAAACTTAATCGAATACATTTTGAAAGGAATATGTGAAACAGTTGATAATAGAAAAACAAATTATAATTAATTCATAAAATGTATCAATTACTAGTGTAAAGTAGTGAACACTAGACTGCAATGTTTTAGTATCCCGAGCTCAACTCCGCACTTAGTCATAAATATGATATCGTATTTTCCTGGTCTGCATGAGTCCGCGGGTGTGTTAATTGTTATCTCATTAACATAACCAGCAGCGATTAACATTTACATCGTCGGTACCTGTAGCAAAAAATTCGCTGGTAAAGTAAAACCAAAAGAAGCTTCAAGAAAATTCTCTATCTTCTAGTCTGTCTTAATCTGACTTCTTAACACTATTCCCTCTGGCATAATACACTGAATATGTAGGACTGATTCCCTGAGCTCTAGTCCAAGACATATAAAAAGTGATGACTATATTATTATAAAAACTTATCGCAACCACTCAGAGCTTATTGAACAATTTCTTTACTTCGACAATTCTTTTACTGCACACAATTCGCAATTTATATTGAGAAACACAGAAATCACCCTAAACTATTTAGAATGGCTCTCAAGGATTCATATACATACGAGTAGTATATCAAGAATGACAATGCAAAAGTTCACCCTCGTATATCCTGCATAGATTTACTGGTATCAAATGCACGAATTGTTATTTTATCACGAACGCGCAGTTATTACTGCGTTATTTGTAAGCTTTTTGTGTCTCTCCTTTTTTCTTGCAATTACCATTTTAGTTGTTGTTTTTTGTGTCCTTCTGATTTGTTATTTATTTCAATGCTCAAGTATGTGTCTCCTTGTGTGTGTGTGTGTGTGTATGTTTGCTAATATGCTAATGCATGCATACATGGTTTTTTGACAACTGCATATGGTATTCGAAATTAAATTGGATTATTTGTCAATTTTGAATGGTCATTAACAGGAAACAGGATGTGTGGATATGAAATCAATTGAGGTTACTTTCGAAATGCATTCAAATTTAGATTGAAAATGCAGATTTAATCAATGATATTTTCAAATGATTTATTGCTGAGATTATATAAGTGATTTTCATAAATTTTTAAGTGCGACTATTGTTATAAAAATAAAGTTACCAATATAATTTTTTGTAAAATGGTGGCAATATATATATATATATATATATATATATATATATATATATATTATTTTTTTGACTAAAAAAAATTTTGAATATGTATTGTTGTAGACCTTTTTGAATAAATTTGTTTTGTTTGTGATGTCCTTTTCGGCTTGAGGTCTTTTTTATATAAGAAATTTTAATATCTTAAGCTCTTTATGTAGAACTTAACAAGGGGTATTAGATCGCACTATAATAAAACGGATGCTGTGATATTTGATACAAATTTGAAGGTATAGAGACCTACAATTCAAGCTGTTTGGGGACGATTTTTCGTTATTTTATATATAATTGGGTAAAAGGATCCCTATATGAAGTTGTCAGTTTTTTTACTTGGACCAGCTCTTATGCAAGGAATATGAAAAGGAGGGGATACTGTTAAGAGGACAGTTAAACACAGATGAGAAGATAAAGAGTTTGTTGTGGCTGTTTTATCCTTTACGTTGCCGGCGAATGTTTGCTAAAGCACCGACTAAGAAGAATGCTATAAGCCGATTGTTACTACATGATGAGATAAATAGCAAATTAGAAAATTTCCATTGAGTGCAGAATGTTACCGTGGAATAAGTAATTAGAATAATAAAAAATTGATCCTAATTTATCAATACAATGAGATTAAGCTCATTGCTATTGCACTTCAAATAGTCAACACAATCCGCAATAATCAACGAATTTAATTTATAAGCATAAATTTTAAAAGCTAAAATAAAATTATCACAACTATTTTCCACACCAGAATGCGTCATTAGGACTGGGCTTGTGTTGTTGATTCCTTTTAAAAATTGAAACAGCAAAAGCATCACGCTTATTTTCTAACACATAAATAAAAATATTGTGCGCCAATATACACAGATAAATATAATAATATTTGTCATTTGTGTGTGTGTGTGTGGCTTTGAAGGCCATTTTTCAATTTCCTATAGAAGCCTATAGAATATATGTTGCTCCTGCTACGCGACTAGGCGCACACTGTTTTTGAATTTCAAAGCCTATTAGCTAAACGCGAAGCACATACACACGCATACACAGATGTGAAACACTAAACTGAAATGCTTATAAAACTAAATCATACTTAAACATATACACTTAGGAGCAACACCAGCTCAGTGTGTAAATATTTGCTTATTAGTGTGTGTGTGTATTTTGCTGTGTTTAATACGTGAGAAAATATTTAACTTATTATTGTATAACAGGTCGTTTGATCATGCAGACACCTGTGAGAACGTCGTTAGATGTCGTGAATGTTAATATGACTCGTAGAGAAAATAAATTGTTTTATATATGAATATTTTATGGCTTCTTTACATATACAAACGTACATCTATATAACTAGGGATTAGCGTGGCAAAATGGCTTAAGGATGTGTATTTTTTCTTGCTACAGTTGGGTTCAAAAATTGTTGTTGCTATATTTATATAAAACTTAATGTATTTTACAATTTATTATGAAACTCAATAGATCTATTTATGTTTTGTACAGGGAAAAGGATGTGTAACAGGATCCGTCACATGATTGGTTCCCAGAAACTAACAACCGGTTCGAGATACCACAAACTTGACATGACAGGTATCTGTAACTTTTAGATAACGTTGTCTTTGGATGAGATCAATCGACATAATTGAGATACTCGGTCACAAGTTCAAGACGTAATTTTTGTTTACATGTCCTGTTGTTCTTATTACCTCTTCCAATTATGGTTTCATAAAAACCGGTAACAGAACTATTTTAGAGTAGCCTGTAAAAATATAATATATCTTCCACTGTTACGTAGAGTAAGACAAGACAATTTTGTAAGCAATTTCGTTCTAATTTTGTGACATGTGACATCTTTTTACCAGTAACGACTCAGGAGCCTTGTGCATCATTCAATTTTTCACCACACATGGACAGGCCTGTTCACGATTATTGGTACAATATTTCCTGTTGGGTTATTTTAAGTTGAATAGCATGAAAAGTATAATTATTAATTTATTCGATGTTGAAGTCGTCACATAACTTACAGAAATGAGTCAAAGTTTGATCAAATCTTTCTTTAAATTAATTATTTTTTTAGTTCGAAATTTTCTGTGCAATAAATTTTTTTTATAAAAACTATATTATTATTTTTTAAACTGCTGTGTAAAGTTTTACTTTCTTTTTCTTTTATTAATTTCTTACCGTAATATTCGCAGCTAAAAGTTAATAACAACAAACGTCACTGAACTCCTTGTTTAATTGAATCAATGTAAAATAGTGTTATTGAGAAAGACATTTGAAATTCATATTTTATTACCTAGATTAAAAAAACTTTAAATGCCATCCACCAAATAAATAGAAATTTGTTGAAATAAACAATTTAACCATAAAAAATTTCTAAAAATATTTATATGCAAGAAAAATGCATCAGAAATGAAAGCCCTTAAGACCGTTAAAAATTCTTGGTCTTTTATATCACTTCATGCTTATCAAATACGAAATCCATTAAGAAACGACATTTATTTCCCCATTTTCAGGTCACTTTCCAAAGTCATTTATATCAAAACTATTATTCATGATAGAGCATTTTCTTGTAAGCATATGCACGCATACAAGCAAATATTTATGTATTCATGCATTTACATACATGCATATGTATCTGTGTTGCTTGCCGTACCTGTTCCATTTTTTGTTTGTTTGTTTTTGTGGTTTTACTATTTCAAAACTATATTTCATGTGTATTTTCTTTTTAACTGCTCGTTGCTGTATTGTATGCCGCCATGATGCTGCACATCTCTTGTTTTTGTTTGTTTTTCGCATTCATACATTTCCGGTTTTGTTAGTTGCATGGAAATGTCTGCATAGAAATTTAATATGTATAAACTCTAAACTGAAACCAACTAATACCTGCAGTTTTGGTTCTCATATGAAATTGTTACTTTCAGTTTGATAACTTTGGTTTATTGTCCGCACAGATCTTTACACAAGTTTAATAGTTTTGTAGAGAAATTCAAAAATAGAATTAGATTTGAGTAATAGTTTAAGAAATTTTGAGTACTACGGGGATGCTATTTAAAATTAAAAAGCAGAGTTATTATTATTATTTTTTTCTATAAGTTAGTACTTGTCTAGGAGGTTGCAGGAGTTAGTACTTATTACTAGCCATTCTTTAGGTGATCTTTGTCTTATGAAAGTATCAGATTATAAGAAATGCTGGGCAAAGGTTTCCTGATGATCTGTATTACCTACACTGAAATGCGCTTAGGAACTGGGTAAAACTCCTCAATTGATCACTTTGAATTTTTTAGTAAAACTTTGGCAAAAAAGAAACAGCACAATATTAAAATTGAAGAGTTTAACTATAACTAAATTTTTAAAAGCTTCATAACATTTTAGCTTAACCCTAGACTGGTGCACTTTAGTTTACAAACATTTTTCTTCGTGTGATCAACGTATATCAAATTAACATATTCATAACTCCATAACCACGAAACTTATTTATTTACTTCTGAAAGCCTTTCTAAACGATGATGATAAACATTATGATATTACGTTTTCCTTTACAGTTACATTTGAAAAAAAAGTAAATCCAAATTATTCCCCGTAGAAACATACATACCAAACAAGTCGATAAGATCCTAAACTTATGATCCGGAAATAGTATTAATCTGGATATTTTTTAATGCAATTTGCAATGAATTGACAGTTCACGAAGTTCTCTTTTTTGTGTTTTTTTATTGGGTCCGAAGTCATGTTTCTGGAGGAAAATGACAGTTAGTAGACATATTAGGTATAAGGGCTATTGCCTTCGTTTGAGTCCGTCGAGTTGGTTCCCTTCTGATACTCTCTCAGTCTGGCCCAGCACCTCTACCCCACCTCTAGCTGTGCATAATACACTGATAAAAAAGAAGGAGCACCATTTCGTCCTTGTCTTCATCGTTGCAGCTTTTAAAATAGTTATTATACACCCGACCCATTCTTCTTGCGGGGGCCCAAAAGTTCCAGCGCTTCATTAGCGTAGTCACCAACTGCCGCAGACGAATCTTGTCGAAAATAATGAGGTAGCTTGTCTTGCAATGCATCATGGTGGGGCCACGTAAGGGAATAATTTTACCACCAGGCAATTAGCTCCGCTTGCCATCTTAGTTGACCAAGTTTAAATGATTCTCATTGAATTGAAAACTTAACAGACTGTAAGGGAATGCTCGCGAAATGGCTGATTATTGGTTTACCTAGTTCTGTCCCCTTCATGGCAAGCCGAGTATCCTGGCACCCACGCAAGTGTCAGTCTCAAATGTCCTGGTTTGACACACCATTAATAGCAGAGATGACAGTTAGACAACCTCATAAAAATAGTGGACAAAATTAACAAGAGGTTGGTTTCTAAAGCCATGTTGCTCATTTTAGTTAAATTTGATTTTTGCAACTCGTTCTAAAAACTTTTAACAGTTCAAGTCGTTTCCTATGACTTCTCTAAAGGCTCGGGAGCGCAGTTTAGTTCAATGTCATTTTTCAACCTAAGTTTTATATTTTAAATCAACTGCAAAACCATCACTGAATAGCGCGAATATATCTATATAAATTATTATAAGTATATATTATTAGAATATATCTATATAAATTATTATACAAAACTTTCAGTGATGTTTCTAATTAAATTTTTTATAAAAAAAAGTATTTTAATTACAAAACCTGAAAATAGCGTCTAACTTCCTGTACGTAAAATAACTTTTTAGGAAATTATGTGAATTTTGTGAATAATAATAACTTCCTTATAAAATAAAAAAAATTTAATTAAGAGCCTGAATAATATTTCCTCTCCTAGTCGACTAAGAATTTAATTATTTGAGATCACTTTAGTATGGCTAAAATATTAAATATTTCAGTTATTCTACTTTTACATGTAAGAAGATTTATGCACTCATAAATATATAGATATTTCTGAACACATCCAAGAATATTTATTTTACAAAATATATTAAATGGATATACTGCTTGAGCAATAGCATTTTTGTGGCATTATTTTTTATACATCTTTTACAATCTCATATCGGGCATTCCTTTATTTTAACCATATCAAGTTATTTCTTTCATTTCATGTGAAGTTTAAATTAAATAAGTGTATTTCGTCGGAGCAGATATAAAAGTATACGGAAATAAAATGAATATATATATATATGTAGAGAAAAAAAAAGAAAAAAGAAATGAAATAAATGTGCAATACATTTGATTAAAAATCATGCAGGAAGAGAAACGGTGCTGATGGAATACCGCAGAAATTTCAGAACATTTTGCGACAAAAACATAAAAAACTGTAGTTAAGGTACATTTAAGCAGAAACGTTACAATCACATGCACAAACATGTACATGCATGAACAATCAAAACCTCCAGGAAACAGAAAATGAAAATAAATACTATACACATCAAATAACATCGTGTATATGCAAGTGTATAAAATAAGAAAAATGAAATAAATTTATAACAAAAACGTGATGTGGTTGTTGATGAAAATGCAACACATACAGATAAATACAGCAGATGGAAAAAAAGGATACTTTAGCTATACACTTCCATACAAATATGTATTGCAAGCCCGTAAATTCGTGTGCTTTTCCATTTCCGAATCATGTAAATAAAATAGCTTAAACTTATATTTTTCACTTCACAACTTTGTTAAAGTCATATATTAGTTTTGTTAACCATATCAAATATATTTGCTTTCTTAGTACCAGACGCGGTTGTAGCTTAAGCTCTGCATTGGAAAGTTGTCCATAGTTTTAACAACTTTTAAAATTTAGCAACGTGATAGAAATATTAGATATTTTAATAATTTAAGGGCCATTATCATAACTTGATGTTGGTTAAGAGGAGGATTTCGTCGGACGTATGGAAAGTTGTTCGCTATTATAATTTTGCTTAAGCCCACAGTGAGAGATAAGATAAAGTCAGGTTCATGCCACCTGATAGATTAAAGAAACGTTTTAATAAGGATAAGAGTTTCATAGGATGTATACTTTTATAAAATCATACTTTTAGCTAACTTTAAGTAGTATTAATGGCTCTAAAAATTGGTAATACAAATTACTGATGGTTATTAAGTGTGCCTTGAGGTAGTAATCGGGAGAATACCAATATTCTTAAATTAAATAAATACAATTGTTTTTATAGTTCACATACTTTGGAAATAAATTTTTACAAAGTATTGGTGAAAATATGGCCACTAGTGACCTTGACAATTCTGGAAATATTGTTACCCCGTATTCTATATGTTATTAGGACTGACTGTAATTGAATAATTCCTTCATATAGCAACCACAGAAGAACTATTATCCTGTTTTGTGGAAATTAAGTAGTGTGGGTGCGAGCAAGATTCTCGAAAGGGATTAAACGATCAGTGATCAGGCTGTACTTAAAAAATGTTTCGAAACGAGGCTTGATGTTGACTCAAAGCTGCTTTGCTAGTTATACAATGAAAGGAAAATATATAATGTTCTGCTCTTATCACCAACATTGTATAAGATCTGTGTTTATTTAGACTCTGTTGGTTTCTAAAAAAAGAAGAAAATTTAAAAATTTTTTAAAAACTAACGCCAAAAATGTACAGAAGATGACAACTCCACTGTATAAAGGGAAACGGAAAGTTCTGCCGAAATGAAATAATAATTGATAATTAATAATAATAATAAATAATAAATGAAAATACACATGAGTGCTGATGATGAAATTGTAGCGGCTTTCGCAAACTGATGTTTTCTTCTATTCAATGACAATATAATTAATAATTAAATTTATTTTATAACTAAATGCAAAAATACTTGCAACTAATTGAAACCTTTTAATATCAAATCAATTGATCTTATTTTTTAAATTGTTCTACATGTTTAATTTATTGTCTAGAAATTTTTGGAATAATTTTTTTTTTTATTTATAGATATTTTGTATATTCTTATTTTCACTTTAAAGATTATAAAGCCAAAGTCCAGTTCATTGCAAATATGATGAGTTGACATGAACACTTTCGAAATTTGTTTGTATTCAATAACAAAAATTAGAAAACATTATTTTTCTTATAGACATTTCAATATAATTAAAGACAAAAAGTATGGAGCACGCCGTTTTTAAACTGCAAAGTAAAATAGAAGTTTAACGTTGTTTATGTGCTTCCTTAGATACCTGGATATCCTTTACGTTTACAACCAAAGCCGATAGTTTTTGACAACTCAAAAATATTTTAATAATGTTGTAGTGATACAGATATTTTTTTTTATTTACGTGAAAGACCAATTCGCTCTTTGTATCCTTAACTGCTAAACAAAACTTTACTTACAGACTAATTTTCGCCACTGTAACGACGAAGGATACTTAGCTTTTTAGAAAACCTGCGGAACCCAGATAAAAAGCAAAAGAAAAGTTGATTTACAGAAAGCAAAATAGAATGATTTTAATTTTTTAAAGAGATAAATAACGTTGTGCTACGCAGTTTATAAATTGTGTACATGTAAGTATGTGTATAAAACATTCCCTATGAAATAATATAGAGCTGCAGTAAAATCATACAAATCCTTTTTCTAAGGACATAAGAACTTAAAAGTATTCACTAGAGATCTTGTAAAATCTGCCAGATTTTCTGCTGGGTCTCTTTGAGATATTATCAATTTTTTCTATATAATAGATTGATAAGATATATATAGACATGATGATGTAAAAAGACTTCACCCTTAAGCGAACTTATTTATGTCTAGTAACACATAATATAACACACAATATCATATGATGAAAATTTACGACTAACCAATACAACATATTAAATAATAAAATCATAAATGGCAGATATTAATATACCAACCAAATATATAATATATTGTGGTTTTTAAAGAGATTTTTATTGCTTTAATAAAATTTCGATTTAACAAAAAAAAAGGATTTTTTATTTAATAAAAAAATTACTTTGAGGAATCACTCATGCATGGTTTATTACTAGAGAGCAAAATATTATTAGATCATAAAAATTAAAAAAGGCTGTAAATAAAAATAATTTTTGGCTATTTTTTATTGCAAGTAAATAAAATATTCATGCCGAATTGTTTAATTTACTTGCACAGAAAATAATTATTATGAACAAGTTTTATTTTTGTATTCTTCCATCCTAAAATAAAAAATATAATTTTGATTAGTTTTATGATATTCAACATTCTTCAGCTTAACAGCATTTTTACGATTGTATGCAAATTGAATTTAGTAAAATAATAATTCCATAGATTTTGTAAATAAGGCAGCAGAAATGAAAACAGTTTTCAGTAAAGCAGTGGATTGAAATGTTAACAAAAATATTTAGCCTTAAGCGCTCTTTTAATTAACGTTGTACTGATGAATCGGAAAGTTTAGAATTATTTGCATCGAAACTGAAAAAGTAAGTGGTATCGCTATATTTTTGTATATTTAAATTGAAGAAGTGAAATTCTGGTGGAATTTAAAAAACTCTTCTAAAGGTACGTTTACACTCGTTAAATACTTGCCCAAAAAGAAGCGTAACCACAAAGACATATTGAATGGCGCTCATAAACCACTTTTGCATTCAGATAAATCTCTTTTTAATAGTTTTCATAAGGTGATATTATTATATTTTTAACAGCAACTAAAACAACTAAAAGGGTTGACAATTACACAAGACAGCTTAGTTTTCGAAAGGCGCTACACTTTTATCATCATCAGCTCTCATTTGTACTTTTATTTATTGCCACTTCTGTTGAATCTGATAACAGCTTATATATATGTCAATTATATTATGAAGAATGGTACAAGATTTAATTTTTGAATATCAAATAATCTCTGCAAAAGTGATAAGGATATTGATATTAAACTACAAGTCGCCACTGCAAAAGTTTATGATGGAAAGTATAGAACTGATTGAAATTTACTATCAATAATATTCATCGAAGCACCACAGTCAGTAAACAGTTTAAGTTTAAGGGGTATTGTCTTCGTAGACAGTCCATTTGGTTCCTTTCTGACACCCTGAAGTAGAGGGCTTCCTATGAATTGTCGTCCATCACATTAAACTACCTCGCGGTCATTTAAAGGACGGATATCCCAAAATGCTTTATGCTCGCCAATATCTCTGAGTGTATCCCAGCACCTCTGCTGTACCTGACTGGGACAGGATACTGTCATAGAAGATGCAGCACTATTTCGTTCTTGTCTTCTTTGTTACAGCTTCTGCCATAGTCACTATACAACAGATCTATTTTTCTAGCGGGACCCCAAAAGTTCCAACGTCCCAATAGCGTATTCACCCGCAGACGATCCTTGTCGAAATTAATGTGGTCCTGCATACATCATAGCAGGGCCACGTAGCTTTTACCACCAGGCAATTAGCTCCGCTTGCCATCTTAGTTGACCAAGTTTAAATGATTCTCATTGAATTAGAAAGTTGCAAGGCTATAAGGGAAAGCTCTCGAAATGGCTGATTATTGAGTTACTTAATTCTTTTCCCTCTATGGCAAGCCGAGTGTCCTGGCACCCACACAAGTGACAACCTCGAATGTCTTGCTATTTGATTTATAGACAACCATTAATAACAGAGATGCCGGTTAGAAAACCTCGAAAAAAAAATTGTGCATCGCATTTTATTTTATAGTGGACAAAACTAACAAGAGGCTAGTGTCCAAAACCCAGGTATGCAGCAGTTCTGCTATTTTATAGCAACTTCTTAAGTAATTGGAGAGAAAAAAACTTAATGATATAAAAAGTGTAGTAACAAATTTAACACGAAAGTCCTTGCATGGTCCTTGAAGACATTTTACCACTTCATAAAATTTGTACTGATAAACATGTGAATCCTTAATAAGCAGTACAAAATAAATATGTTTTTTATAATAATTTATTTTAAAAAAATATAAAACAGCAAACTAAATAACAAATTTCTGATCCAGAACTCCATTAAGTACTCCTTAAAATTTTCTTCATAAATGTATTTGAACCTTTTCATACTATCTTATACTCTGCATTGCCAACAGTTTCAAAATATATTAAAAAACTTTTTCAATACTCAAAACATATCAGCAAGTACGGCTAAAACAATAATGACACAAAGTTCCTCATGCATGACGTGTCAAACGAACATAAAATTTAAATTTGTGCGTACGCAACGATCTATGAATTACTGACGAAAATATTTAAATTTCCTTTATAAACTAAAATTTATATATTTAAAGCACTTTCGCTAGAAGAGAGTACATTAAAAATGTATTCTATGCGTTCAAGAAAATTTCCAAGAAAACCTATTTTATATTTAAGTCTTATTCTCACTTCGCATGAATTAAACAACATCGCAGTCAAATGTTTTGCATCCCTTAACATATAAAAAAATCGACCGGATTTTTTTATTTATAATTTATTTTTTGTTGTAAAAGTTTGAAAAAATAAAAAGTTAAAGCAAAAAATATACAACATGTAAACTCATTTTCTGTATACATGGAAAGTATGAGTATTTAATAAATAATAGATGTTCTGTTACATGTATACGTATGCAGTCGTATGTGTGCATATGTAAATGAATAAATACGTGTGTGTAAGTAATACCTCAGGGTATAATTTGTACTGACGCTTTTTCGTTATTATTATGTAGCCTTAGGAATGAAATTTAACAAAAAATTATACACATTCAAATGTATATCATTATAACGCATTGTAAGGTTTAACTTTATAAATAAGTCTTTCGGTTTAGAAAGCTTTTGTTGAAGTTTTTGGCAACGAAACATTAATAATACAGAATAGGATTTCCTCCAAATCTAATAGCACACTAGGGGAATAAAACTCTACGGAGCTGATGAGTAAGGCTTAGCAAAAAGACTCTATAATAATTCGATTCTAATTATACTTGTACTCCGTGAGTTATTCATGTCTTCCGACATGTTTTAATTAAAAATCTTTGAGACTCAGCAAAATTAATATTATAAATTGAAGCTTATTTTTTGAAAATAGCACAATTTAATAAAAAATTCATAACCCTTTTGGGGTTCAACTGTTTTCTTTTAAATTGCAAAACACCACAAACAAACACCCACTCTCAAAATGTTAAACATCGCATAATAGCCGTCATATTAAGGGAAACTGTGCTAAAAGAGACCTTAAATGCCAACTTTGCTTTTAAATATAATCTGCCATAACAAATTTTGTATACGCAGTATTTAACTCTTTTATAAGAACCCCGCTCCCTGACAGGGTTTTAATCATGTTGTTGTATATGTTTTGTACATTTTAATTTCAGTTGCTGTAGCCGTCGTAGTTGCTGATGTTGTTTTAACCAGAATATAAATGCGTCAAAGTCGTGTAAAGCACAACATATGATTTTGTAAATTATGTAAATGCTGTCCTTATTATACGATTTCCTCTCTTCTCTCCCCTCTTTTCTATTCATATCTTTTGTTGTTATTTGCTAAATATGACAACAGAAAAGGGAATTAAACAGAATAAGAAGTCTGGTTGCAGAGTAACGTTAAAGTTTTATGGTTAAGAAGAACAAAAATTAATGCGCTTCATTAAAATTGCTTTCAGAGCCAACAACAACAAAAAGTGTTTTATGAAGACAAAAGGAAAACAAATTGTTACAATACACTCACTCTTTAACTTATTTCACGCAACACAAATAACTCATGACTTGAATGCAGATGTATCGTATTGTGGTTCAATTTGGTCTAGTACCGGCAGCAGCAACCATAACAAGAGCTGAAGCTGTACGAGTAGTCTAGAATGTTTTCTATAACATTTTCGAAAGCATCTTGTTTTTATATGCACAAATGCTGTGACCACAAAAGCTTGCAGCCTTCAGGCAAGACACTTGAAAGTGTTAATGAGCACCACGATTGTTACTCGAATAAACATTAAATTTTATACACACACACACAAAAGCAAGAAAATATTTAGGTTGCTTGTTTTTGTTGTTTGGTTTTCAGCATCGCAACGCAATTCCCAAATACATGAAATATTTGTTCGATTAGTTTTATTATTTTTGGATTGGGTCTTCATGACGTGTGCAGAAAGGAGGTGATAACAGTGTCGATATCCTTGAATACGATAAGTGTCACCATAATAATTTTGGTAGAAAGATATTTATCTGAAATTATAATAAATAGAATTAATCAAAGTGAACGATATATTTCATTTACTAGTAACGATTGTTTATTTGAAAATTAATTAATGAGAGATACTTGACTCTACTCTCAGATTAAGGATATTTGGTCCAATTTTATTTTAGTACTTTTTCAAATGGTATCAGATTCCATTAGGTCCAGCGAATAATTCAATTTAATAAAACCCAAAATAGGAAGCGTTTTTCATAACAAAATATTTTTCAAACAGTTTTTGTAATACAGTTGTAAATGTAGCACTTTAAATAGGACTCAGCTTTACAGTAACTGCACATTCCCTGCAACAAGAAATGTTCTGGCATTAAAAAGAGAATGTTTGATAAGCTCGCAAATATTAAATATAAGTTTTGTAATTCACAATTATTTTTGTATTTTATTCGACTTTGTTTTTTAATTTAAATTCTTATTGTAATTCTTCTTCAGGTTCTAGACTAATTCAAAGCTGTTGTAAGACCTTGGAAAAGGGACATGCCAACACTCCCACAACTTACGAATAGAGGCAAAATTATCGTTACTGCCTGCAGTTTGTGCAAATACATACAGAAATAATTTTATATTTTCAAGATTTTTTTTTTGTCCAAGTAGTTTTTTAATACCGGATGCGCACATTTTTTTTCGAATCTTACAATAGTGTTGAGACAACATCATCCTGGATATCGCAGCAATCAAAGCCAAGGAAAATGATTAAGAATATACAAACAACCTTATTGGCGAACTTGTCTATGGAATACATAATCTAAGAAAATGCTACCTTCCAGGCAAACAAGTTGGTTAATAATTAATTTTTACATATCAAGTCGTTGGCATTGGACAAACGGCAGAGAAGATCATGAAAAGCTATTACAACAAAACATGCAGTGAAAAGGGGTTGAAACCTGAATCGGACAACATATTCATTAGCAGCATATTTGTTAACACGTGTCCTTCGTAATAAGTAATACTCATCACTCTCATGTTACATGTACAGTGATGATGAAACAACGTATTAGTCGGCATAGACAACATTTGACCAACAACTTAAAGTGCATTGAAAGATAAAAGTCAACTTTATTTTATTAATAATTTTATTTTCAATTAGATATATTTTCAATCGATTTAGATTTTGTGCAAGATATCGATTTCAAAATGTAAAAAAAGAGAGACAGCATTGAAAAATCATCCAAGTTATTATGGAAGCCATGTTTCTTTGATAAGCAAACGTTACGGTCACGCACTGATTTTCTTACATCCAAAATAAGTGCCTTTTTCTAGATTTTTGAAAACTTTATTTTATTACTTTCATCATCCAGTTCGTATATTTTTAACATATCCACTTTCAATTATATAGTTTTGGTCACGGCAAAAGCCCACAAAGTACATCATATGCTAACTGCTTGTTATTCTTTGCATTTGAGGCAAATTTAAAAATTTATATTTTATTTTAAAAAACTTAAACATCCATACAAAATACGTTTCTTAATAATAACGCTATCTGAAAGCAGCAAGAGTAAATAAACGTTTATGACATAAAGTAAAGATAAACAACAGGCGAGATATGATAACTTTCTAAACATATTTTTAAAAGCATTTCGAAAAACTCTTGACAGTGAAAAAACTTCTTTGACAAGCAGGTGTTGAAGCATATTAAGACCTTTCATTTACAAAAAAAAGATATTGTGTTCATGCTTAAGTAAAATGAAACAAAAAGGCAACTGTTGTGCTAAGAGAAGATGTGACCCAAGAAATGCATTAAAAAGTAACTTTATTTTACAACGGCAAAGAAGTCAATCTAAATATGAAAAACAGAAACTTATTGCCATCTGTACCTTTGCTATAAACCTTAACATAATACAACGACTATAAATATTTAAAATAAAAGCAAACACAAATGAAAGCAGAGTGCAAATGGTTTCTTGCACAGCATTTATTAAAAAAAAAATAACACATAAAATAAACATGAATGATGGGAGAATAAAATTTCACTTCGCAACCGAACGACAAATATATTTTATGCAGTAAAACGACCATTGAAATTTTATTTTTTTTAGAGAAAAAAACATACAATTAAGACATGTTTATACAACAAGACACCTGAGTTGTCTTCTACAGTTGAAACAACATTTCAAAGAGATCGTGTTTTATATACGAGATAGTGTAAAAGATGCTGTTGCAAATTGTGCATTTCAAACACTGAATGTTTAAAATTTTGTTCTTCAAATCGCAGGCATTTATTTTATATTTTTAATACTTTTTTGAAATAGAAATAATAATATAAATTTTTGATGTCCGCTGAACTATAATATTTAAAGCAGGTTTTTTTATATAAAAACTACTACATTTTTAATGAAAGAGTCAGTTCGATTTAAATAAAATTGAGCACATTTTATATTTTGACCGGCAATTATGTATTGGGCAGTTCTTGTTTGCAAGTGTCAAATCAATAGTGCATTTGCCAGTAACATGGCTAACAGACTCTAGCCAAACAACATATACCATAGTTGATCCATTACTTGATTTAGACCACCCAACACAGGATACCAGTTGGAAAAAATTCAAAGTGTTAATTAAAAATTCAAGTTGATTTTCTTTAACGGTCAAGAGTTAAAGAAAACCCCATTTATATTTAACGTATTCAACGGTTTTACCTCACGAAATCTAAAAAAAAAAAAAATATATAAATCTAAACAGCCATATAAAAGTGAAAGCATTATGACCATTTTTATTAAAACGAAAACATTTTTGGCTAAAAGTTCAAAAGAACAACTATAAACCGCAAAATGGTTGAACTAGTTTTTAGTTTTCCAACTATTTTAGCTTTCAATGCGAAATGAAAACAGAGCAAAAGAAATAAAACCAACTGCAAATATGTTGCCATTAAGTTTCTTAATGTAATTACAAAAATTAGCAATAACTATTTTAATAAAAGCCATTCTACTTAAGTTTCTACTCTTTTTATTTTACGCAAAGTTTAAAATTAAAAAAGTAAATCTGCACAAAATGAATTTAATTTTTAAACGTGCTGCTGCTGGTATGACACCATGTTCACCTTTTCGAGGTAATTGTCCTGTATTAAAGTTCGTGTGGAATTTTTATGATAATAGAAGCAAGAATATCTAATTAAATTTTATATAATAAAACTCTTCTTAACTGTCACGAAAGAAATATCATTTGTTTTTATATCACAAACGTATAGAGATGTTCATATCCTGCTGGGTGTGCGCTGTTTGGTATTCCACTTCAGTTTAAAAGCAAAAATTAAAAAGACTATCATACAAATTTTCATGCAGCAGGAAAATTGAGACAAGGGAAAGAAAATCAAATCGAAACAATGTGCAATAGAGAATAGACAAAACGTAGAGAAGAACGGGTAACAATATAAAAAGGACTAAATAGAAATTATAATGGATATTATCCTAATGCTACAAATGAATTGTCACAATCTGACAGGATTAACAGTATCAAAAACTTATATTTCTGTACAGCGATTTAAGAATTAATCACTAACACGAAATCTTAAACGATGCCACACTGTCATATATAAAAGGACATGTCATGTACTTATTAAATATATTTTTTCAAATCTATATAATATGACATTCGCACAAGGATCTGTTTGTATGCCTGAATACACATCCCTTGAAGGCTAGTAAATAGATCCTACTAACCATAAACGTAGAGGTAGTGAAGTATAAAGAATGCAAGAGTTGCACTATCGACTTTAGCCTCTTAAAGTTCAAATATTTTTGTTAAGAAGGATATCAAATGTATCCCTACTCTAAATATATCTCACGTTTCTGCCAATATAAAATCTTTCCAATCGTTTTATACGCTTTTTTTTAGTTTATATTAGTTTTTTATAGTTTTTTGCTAAGCCGCTTTACAAAGTGATAGCAATTATTTTACATTTAAAGTGATGTTACAGCTGCAGCAGCTTGGGAAGCCAGTAGCAACAAAAACTAAGAATATCCTGCACATTCAACTTTTGTATTAAAAACACACTAATTTTTATATGAATAGAGAGTAGGCCAAAAAATAGGATGGACAAAAACTGTTGAGACTATTTCCCAAACAAGGATTAGCTTTAAATACACTTTAAAATTGAATAAAAAGTTTACCAGATTCACCATAAAATATCTTTCCTTCTGAACTCCACACCTACAGAAAAAAACAAAAATTTAATTTTAATTTTGAGTAGCTGATGAATTTGATTTGTTCTTCTTGTCTATTAAAATTTTATTAATATTAAGTATGTTTCCTTTCCGAGAAATAGTTTTGATTTGGAGAAATTTAAGAAATATTAATAATAATAATGAACTTCTGAAGTCTTTTCGACTTAATAAAACAATTTATGTTGTCAACACTCTAAATAAATTGTTTTTATATTAAAACATTTATTAGTTGTAGTTGTTGTTCTTTGTTTCTTTTACGCCTACAATTTGAGTCAGAAAAAAGCCAATCAGTTGTAGAATGAAACGTAAGTGAGTTCTTGTTGTGACCTTGATATTTGTTTAAGACTTATCACTTATTAATGTTGAAGTTTGAAATAAATATCTTTAGTTATTCTAAGAAATGTTGGGTAAAGGTTCCCTGATGATCTGCATTAGCCCCAGTGAAATGCGCATACCAACGAGGTAATACCCTTCAATTGATCAGTTTGAATTTTTTAGTAACATTTTGCGAAATAAGAAACAGCAGATATTTACAGTTGAATAATTTTTTTCATTTCTAAGTTACTAAAATTTACTTTTTGAAAAATCCAGTAAACATTTTTATAATTTTCTATTTAGTTTTTAATTCGCTGCCATTAAATTTCAATATTCTGTCTTGCCATTATTTTAAATACAAAATAATATAATATCGCATATCTTAAACTCATTAGCTCCATCTTATTTTTCTTCTTCGAAATATTTTTTTTCCTGTTACTTTACGTGGCCAGTGATTCTCATAAACTCAATTTCTATTCCTCACTCCTATTTTATAGTACTGTTTAAAGTGATAAAAATAACATAAAATAATACTAAACTGTTCTCCACCGCATTGAATTCTTTATAATTAAAAACGTATAACAGCCTCATAAAATTACAACATGTTTGGGTAATAAAAATAAACATAAAGACACGATATTTGAGAAGGTGTTGGAATATATAGTTTTGGCAATTTCGCCTTCTCGTTAAAAGTTTAAATGTATAATTATAATGTTATAATTTGAAATTATTTCATGCTATTTTCTTATCTTTAAAAATCATTTAAGTAGATTTTAAGATGTTTCGGCCATTAACCTAATTTTGTCGCCTTCCTTAGCAATAAAATGGGCAGAATAAAAATTAAAAATTTATGTTGGTTCTTAAAAAGCTTTTCAAGTTTTTACAATCATAACATTTTGCAGTTGCTAATTACAGTGGGAGATAGAAAATAATATATATATATATATATATATATATATATATATATAATATATATAAAAACATCGAAATACACATTAATGACGAGGCAAGTGAAGTTAAAATATAAATTTGAGTAGCACAAAGTTATGGGAATTCAAAACGTAAAAATGTTGTTAATAAACCTTCATATATATGAGCGCTATTGGAAGCTGAAGTGCGGTCATAAAAGCAGATGAAGATAAATGTTATGAAATCCAATATCTTGAACTTAAAATGTGTATAAACAACTCTACTCAGCTTTTTCGTTTTCTTTTCTATGAAGCGTGAAAATATATCCTGGTGCAAATACATCTAATATTAATAATTAATAAAAAAGTATCATGTCTTATAGATTTCACACGGGATCGATTTATCACAACGGGACCGATTTAACGGACCCAAGTGCATTGTCTCGACAATGGCCCTAATAACCGATAGATTTCCTTTGCATTCCATTCTGTCTCAAAATTCTGTATATTGTCCCCACTAAACGAAGTGATTCGATTTACACTTAAGCCACGTTGGGATTTATTTTAAATTTATTTCCAAAACAAAGATAATCTGTCGGCAGTTGCACGGAAATTTAGTACAAAATTTGATAGCTGAGAAGGATCAACAGTGTCCAGTATACGCCAATTTTTTACTCAAATTCGTGAAATTGGTTTAATTGTTGACGTGTACCTGCTCGTACAGTGCGTACACTCGAAACATCTTGGCATTTTTAAATTTAAACTTTTAAAATTGAGGTTTTTTTCAAATTCATAGTACTTCCTCTCTCTCGTTTACGATAACGCAATTATTTTAGGACATGACAATTTTTTTAATCATATGGGACTTTGCAATTAAAAACTATGAGATACCGAAGCAGGCTGCTGATCAGAGTTGGCTGACTTTCGCCTAAGAACCTGCTTCACGGTGGACTGTGATTTTTGTTTTGATTCATTCAAAATAGTTTTTGCTCTTCGTTCAATGAATGTGCCAGGCCTCCCTGCTTCATCCATCACGCATATAGAAGTAGCCACGTTTTATTGTCACATTTTCTAAAGGGCTTTTGTTAATGATCTCAGAAAATAATTCAAATAAGAAGATATTTAATTTTCATTAGAATTATTTTTCATATTGCTTCTTCTTTCTTTCTTAATGTAATTATTTAAGGGCCTTAATGGAACTTTGCAAATAAAAATCCTGTGACAACGAAGAAGGCTACTGATCAGAGTTGGCTGACTTTCGCTTAAGAACCTGCTTCACGGTGGACTGTAATTTTTGCTGCAATGCATTCTAGATAGTTTTTGCTCTTCGTTCAATGAATGTGCCAGGCCTCCCTGCTTCATCCATCACGCATACACACGTTGCCGTTGTGGCTACTTGTTTTTTTTTGCCACATTTTCCAATGGCCTTTTGTTAATGATCTCAGAAGAAAGTTAAGATGTGGAGGATTCGATATGTAATTTTTTTTTTTTTTTTGCAACGCCATTTGAATTATTTGTCTGTAGAAGATGGAATCGTTTACATAGAATAGTCGCCTTTTGCGTCGAGTTCAAGGAATTTATTAAACAGGAACGAAACTTAAATAAAAAAATCATAAACAAGCATTTAAAAAGGCTAAGGCAACAACTTCTTTGAGCTTTGCCCCCGGAATATTAAGAACTTTCACAGTATATTTAGAATAGTTTTTATAGCACAATTTTCATAAAAAAAAAAAACTATTTATAAATGGGGCAAGGTATTGAAGTATTAACAGTATAAATTATTAAAATAGTTATGTCGTTGGAAGTAATAATCTATATATACATGCGACTGAATTTGCCTTTCATTTTAGCTCTAGTAAAATTTGCAACTTCTAAAAAGTGAATCCTTTTTATCTGTTTAAGTTTATCTCTTGCAGTTGCATTTTCTTGAACTGCCACTGAAAAAATGAGCTCTATTAATGCATTGAACTGTTGAGAGGGCAAATAAAAAAATATTTTCTTTATTTTGATAGTGAGTTTTTCCTAAAAAAGCCGTGCTTAAAGATATAAAAAATATTTTCGTTACTCCTCTAATCACTAATTCCTAAAATCAAGTTACTTTTACATACAAAGAAGTTACTTACACATATAAAGAATATCGGTATCGCATATAAAAAAAATTATACTCTATACGACCACACGAAATAACAATAAAACTGCAGAAGCAAAACCAATCAGTTTATTTTACTATCCAGCTTTATTATATATTTCAGGTCAATAAAATCTGTTTTCTAAATTACAAGTAAACCAAAATTGTTTAAAAGTCATGCGAGAAAAATGTTCGTACCACGAAGCTTTTTAAGCTGTAATTTTTCTATGCAATTTTTTTTTCTTTATTTTTCACTTCACTTTAATAGCCAGCACACAGGGTTAATATAAATAAAATATATTTTGGAATTTTCACTTGAGCGATACTGTATTTATTGCTACAAATAAAATGTTTATGCGTGCCATATTGAAACAAATTTAGTTTTCAGCAATTTAATTTCAGTGATTTCATTCATTTTACTTTATATAAGCGTATTATATAAATCATTATTAAATATTAAAATAACTCTTCTGCAGATTTCGTTACGTGTTGTTTCGTGCCATACTTTTGAGTGTATTTGATCCAAAATTCGCACAAATTTTCGTTAGATTTATCCAAAGAGAGCAAATTATTTCCAACAACAACTTCAAGGTAGAGCAACATTAATCATCTAATTATTTTTAGTAACTTTTAAGTTAATAAGAATAGGATTTCTAATTTTTACTTTCAGAATTTTTTATAGTTTTAAGTGGAAAAAATACATCCGCCAAGTGTCGACACACATTTATTCCAACTTTCTGCAAAATTTTTCTTTACTTTTACTTTCAGATATTTATTTTCTTAAATCTATTGACTACCAGCAGTGCCAACAGTGCCTGCCCGTTTTATGGCACTTGCAAAGACTTTCCGTAAAATTTTTTTTTTATTTTCGAAATCTTTCTTCTTGAGTGGAAAAAATACATCTGCCAAAAACACATGGGCCCCTCTTATAGCACCTGCAATGACTTTCGAACTCAAGTAGTTAAATCGCCCCAACGTACCATGTCACAAATGGGCGACCACTTTTTATAGTCGTAGCTTGTCATGTTTGTACGGTTGCATCGACCTTTGAAACCCAGATATTCATCAAACCCCGCTCATTCAATTGCGGCAGTAAGAAGTCCAGTAGCATTTACTAGTAACAGAAACGGTCCTAAACGTATACCATCCAACCACTTCTTGATTGGATGTAAGGAGTATTCGTTCATCTAAAGGATAATTTTCGGTATCCTCTTAACAAAGACTTTGTATACTGATCCAAGGATCCGAAAATTGCTTTTGAAAGTGCGCGACGTCCTTAAAACGAAATTAGTGTTGGTCAGCAGCCTTAACAATACGCTATTTAATATTAATGTGTAACGCTGTATAAAAAGTCAAGATCCTTATGAGAATATTTTACTTGGAAAAAGTTGAAAAATAGTTTCAGGGTTATCTTCATTTGAAACCGATTACATCAGAAAGTACCACAACGGAAACAAAACCCTGTTAAAAGAAGATACCAATCGAAATAAATGTATCTGTCACTTTTAGTTTCTTATTGACATCAGTTTCTTATTGATATACACGACCTGCGTTTACAGGATATATATATATATATATATATATATATATATATATATATAAATGATCCAGGATAACGGAAAATAACTAGTATATCAGAGCAAACTCTCATCATGAAAGATTTTATATGTAATTGATTAACAATTATTTAAAGGGTAAACAAATACCGCACTTGTATCCATAGGAAACAACAACAACAGACCCAACATACAAATATTCGTGGGACAGATACATATTTAAGTATTTAAAGGACAAGTTGACAAAAATACCAGTCCCGAATTCTGAAATCAAATTTTACTTCATCAAAGTTTAATTAGAAAAGAATAATAAATAAAGAAAAACTAATTGCAAACATTTAAGCGGAAAGTTTTCTCATTGTGTTTAAATAACAGAGTGCGATTACGTGTCCAAAACTCATGAAGTTCATCATGTACAAACATGAATTTTTCATAAGTGACCCTCTGCAGTGTTAAAAAAGACTTAAGGATGTCCGAAAATTATGCCAAAAATAAAATAAACAGAATATTGTTATCGCATTCGAAAATAGCATCGTAACTAAAAATTCATATAATTTTAATATTTAAATAACTTTTCTTGCTGTTGGATTTCTTTCTTTCTTTTTTTTTTTCCTCAACACTTTGGCAATGCAGTGGAACGATAAAAGGTAGTTGTGAAACAAAACTGCTTTTCACTCCACCCCTCAATCATATGCCAGCTTCATTATGGAGCAGTTGTTTCTTCGGGTAAGCAAGTTTTAATGAGTTACAGTGTTAGCAAACAGCAAATGGGCTTGCCATGAAGAGCTGAACTGATATTGCAGGAAAGTACGGTTGACATGAAACAGGACAGAACTGAACAAAACAGGCTGTAAAATACTGACAAGTTGCAAGTTTAAACACCCATCTCATTTAACAACCTGACTAATATGGATGTAGAATGCTGCACGATGTGCTCCATAGCGATACTCACACACAAACACACACACAACCACACACATATAACTATATATATACACATATTAACACAAATACGCGTACTCGAACATTTTCGCTCATATATTTTCACACGTCCCCCTGCACATGAAATTCTCCAGCCACCTTTTACAAACACATACTCTTTTGTTAACAGTTCCAGCAAAAGGACACTGAAGCAGTAAAATAACACAATTTAACACAAACTGGCACATTTCTGTACTTGCGAAAATGTGTATGTAATTATTGTATATAAAGAGCATTATGGCATATTTAAAAAGACAATTGTAATTAATTTCTTTTGTTGGCTTAGATGTTATATTGTAAGTAATTACATACACACATACTCGCACACACACAAACACTTTCACGTCTGTCTGAAATGTAGTGCAAAATCTGTATGCGGGATAGTAGGTAAGAGGAGGTGCGGAGGCACAGGAAAGCGTTTAGAAATGTATGAGTTGGTTTTAAAATAGAGTTGACTTGGTGCCAGTAGAATTAAACATGACACAATGCAATTTTAAATAGTTGTGTTGTCAGCAAAAGGCAAAGTCACTTTCATAAGCAAGTTTTCAATGTGTAGTCACTATAATGAAATGTGAAAATACTTAATGGCAAACAGTGGTTAAGACGTTTCTTCAAATCGTTAATTTGCAGCATTTAAAAATTGTGCAGATTTAAAACTAATTGTGGGTTAAATAAATCTAAAATAAGTTCAGTGATTTTTGATCTATTGAGCAAATTTCTATTGCGTTTGACTTTTAGCACACAATCACTGTTGCAGTACAATGTAACGTATAAATAATAATAATTAATAATATTAAGTATACGCTTGGCAGCTAAACATAAAAGTTAAATAAAAACAAACAAGCAAGTGCAGCTGAAAAAAATATAAGAATTAAATAATTTTCGTATATGAGAATACAAACAATCAAGGCTTCGCTGAACAACCTCACATGCTGCAAAGTCTGCGATAGATTTATTTCTATTTTTAACTCTAGTGAGGGACGAATATTGATATACCGGGAGATCAGGTCTCATTTCAGTTTTAAAATGTTTTAGTGTTTGAAGTTACTTTTCTCAATGAAACTGTTTTCTTTATTGCATACATAAAACAAAAATTATAGACATTTTAACACAGCTATCACTTGTAATTAAGCGTTTATTTAGCGATACTTTTCCAGGGCTGACTGAAGGATATTAATTTATTATGCTTATTGATTTTGCCTAAGATAATATAGCAAAAGAAAAAATTGTAAAAAACTTTACTGATTATTAAAAACGATAATTTGTCTTGTAATATATCGGGTGTTTTTTATAGAGTGATACAAGTTTAAATCATAATAAAACATAGAAATATATTTTTGATATCAACCTTTTTTGGATAGAAAATTTTATGACATTAATGTTTAAATATGATTTTGCAGCTGGCGCATACAAGGCGCAATCTGGAACACCAAATTTCTCAAACTTTTCGCAGCGTTTGCGACCGTATCTCGCCGATAACTCTTCGAACGTTGATTTCCAGGTGTTCAATTGTTTGTGGTTCGTAAGCAAGTGGCTTTACATAACCCCAAATAAAATAATCCAATGGAGTTAAATCACACGATCTTGGGGGCCAATTAATTGGGTCATTTCGTGAAATTATTTTTTCCTCAAAAGTTTCCTTGAGTAAATCAATTGTAGCGCCCGCTGTGTGCCATGTGGCTCCGTCCTGTTGGAACCACATATCAGCAAGATTAATGCTGATCAATTGATGAAAGAACAATTAAAGATATTTATTTCAAACTCCCACTTTAATAAGTGAGACGCCTAAGACATATATAAAAGTTATAACAAGAACTCACTGATCACTTTTCCTTTTTTATTTTCTTACGTTTTTTTCTACAACTGGTTGGCTTTTTTCCGACTCTAGTTGTAGTTGTAAGAGAAATAAAGAACAACAACAACAACAACTAATAAATGTTTTAATATAAAAACAATTGATTATTTTTTAACAGAAGACTACACTGTCACATAAACTATAAATAGCGTTATATAAAACAATTAACATTTTTTGATAATATATTCCAAATAATATCACGATTTGAGTTCTTCATTCGTCCCAGTTGCGTTCCTCGCTTTAAAGGCATACTAATCACACTATTCACAAGTTATATTATAAAACTTCCTCTTGACATAAACAAACAACCAGTTTTCATTTCTAAATATAATGACTTTTTAAAGAATAACTGCGAAGTATCTTTAGTAATTTTAAGATGCTAAAGTTGTTAATGAAAAATTCTTTGCTAACCACTGTTTGATATGATATCAAACAGTTAGCAAGAGAAAAAGGAAATAAATAATAATAAATAATTCTACTTTCCTTTTACTGCTGCTTTTTGTTATTTCTTTTTTTTTCTTCCTCTTCTTAACCGGAAATTGTTAAATACCTAAAAGTAATTATTTACTGAAGAAAAGATGGAAAAAGGTGTCAGCATTTAATTATTTATAAAGAATTTTCCGGAGAGTTAGCAAATGACATAATAAAAATACATGATATGAAAATAATTTTACAATTGAAATTTAATTTTCAAATGTCCAAAACTGATGTTAAATGCTAGAACTACTGTATCTAATTTAAGGTCCCTACTAGCTGAATGTGATATTATTTTAAAATCCAATCGTGAATATTTAACTGGAAAAATAAAAATGTTAGTTGATTTGTTAATGTTTAGATTGATAAAATTGTTCTTAAATGAGTCATAAAGTTGTAACAAAAGTATGATGCTTTTATTTTTGTATTCCTATTTTTATTTACATCCAATTCGTTTAGTGATACAATTTTTAAATGCATTAAGCTGATGACTTTATCATGTGGTATATGAAGTAACAAAAGCAGTTATCACGAATTTTAGATTACAATATAGAAGTAAAATATTTTGGGACAGCAGAGCTCCTTCATGAAGCCTTCTTAAGGTTTGGTGACAGAAATAGAAAACCGACCAATTGATTCCTTTGAAAATGTTGTGATTTTGGAAGTTCTGTTGATAGCTGAGAAGATAAATTATATGATAAAGCAAAATTTGTGAATAGAAATATACAAATTTAAAAGTTGCAATAATCGTTATATTTCCTTTACCGAGTTATGCCTTGATCGACGCTGCGATGCACTTGATAAATGAACAACTTTCTTTTCTTTTCTTTTCTTTTCTTTTATATGTTATGCAAAACAAAGTTTCCTTGCCAAAGAAAACGTGGCAATTTACTTATATGCCAAAAAAAAAAAAAAAAATATATATATATATATATATATATATATATAAATCGTGTACGGCATTGCAAATAAAAACCACATGCCTTCGTGCAATAGTTCACATTAAAAGGAGTGTATTCAAATAATAGCATCCATGTATGTGCCTGAGTGTGTGACTTTTTATTTGGAATTACTAAACATATCGTGGCAACGAGTGTTAGTTCTAGTCAAAGCTTCAACACTTTTCATGTTTGATATGTTAAATAATATGTTGAAGATGTTGTTAAAAAGAGCGTACGTGCCGATAAATTTCGTTCAATATTGTAAAACTCATATTTTGTTTAAAACCAAAAAAAAAAAAAAAAGAAACAGTAGCAATTGCAACAGAAGTTGTAGTAGTCAAAATAGGAGCAGGAGTAGCAGCATTTATTTTTATCATCAGTACAATTTATAATATTTGCCGCAATAAACCTTTTTTGCTCTTTACACACACGTTCACATATAATTGCGTTAGTGTTTTCTATGTATGAGTTACCAACACATACATCTTTACATGTTTTTCTGAATTTTCAAGTAGTTTTACATTATTTGCATCAAACATTGTTGTTTTGTTTAGTAACACACAAAAGTATTCACACACACAGTCTCATACATGAAGAGCATCGTCTGTGTGAGTGCTAGAGAAGCATGTAAAATCAAATGGTGTGAAATTGCAAGAGTAAACAATGTTTTGAAAATAAAACAAAACACACATGCAATTATAATGATGGGGATGATAGTCTGCATGCGTACGATGATACATTTTAAACACAGAACGAATAGCTGCTGGTGTATGTGTAGCTGCAGAAGGGAACAACAAAAAGTAGACGACATATCTGTGAACAATAAATTTTTGAAAATTATTTCGAAACACACGCATGCATGTGTGTAGCCGTGAAGTAGGCAATACAAACGAGTACGAAAATACTTGTTAATATGGAAGTGAAATATTTTGAGACAGAAATTTTTAGAATATAAACGCTGCTTTAATTTCATTATTTTTCTATGAAATACCAGTATGAAGAAAAGTTGTTGCATTTCATGATATCATGTTTAGCTTCATCCATAAAAATGCAAACAGCAAAATTGAATAAAGCTTTGAGATTTCACCGTCTATGCTCTTAACGACACCGTTCCTTTCTATAGCTGCCGGACAATGAACTGCATGACTTGAAAGAAAAAAAATTTTTGGAATATTTTTAAATTAAAATCCCTGTATTTTTATATCTCCTTGCATAGCATATTTGCACAGTATCATTTGAAATCATAGAATTGAGCATGGCAATGACATGAATCTTTAGAAAGGACATTCTCATTAATTATATTTATCAGTCTGTTGCATAGCTTGACCTTTTTGTATTATCTGCAATACAATTAAGATACATTAAACATTTCAATATCTGTACATGTCCTTAAAATTTATGAAATTTTGACAATAAATTATCTGTTTTTGATTATCTGCACTACAGCCTTTTTCATGTTGTGCATACTTAGCGATCATTACAAAATATTTAATAAAATTATGCTCAAAACATAAAGAAATAGCAAAAATATATATTATACAGGGTTGGAAAATTAGTGTTTATGATAACATGACAGAAATTTGAATATTTTGAGATTTATTTAGTAAAAAGTGTAATTTGAAGTTACACCTTGAAGAAAGAATTTTAGTTGTGGAAATTTACAATTATATGAATTGCCTGTTTGCAAGACTAAACAAAACAAATTATTACTCTTTGATTTTTATTTTCGTGCTGATTCTTTTTTCCCAAAATCTTACTAAAAAATTTGAAGTGATCAATTGAGGGGTTTTAGCTAGTTCCTGTGCGCATTTCACTGGGGCTAATGCAGATCATCAGGAAACCTTTACCCAACATTTCTTAGAATAACTAAAGATATTTAATTCAAACTTCCACTTTAATAAGTGAGAAGTCTAAAACAAATATCAAAGTCAAAATAAGAACTCACTGAATTTTAATATAACTTTTGGGGGAAAAGAATCAGCACGAAAATAAAAATTAAAGAGTATTAAAACAACTCCCAAAAACATGTACTGAAACAGATTATTTTTCAATAAAATTATCCAGTTTCATTTGGCCACCTCATGCCGTCCGTTCTGTGAGCTTATTTGAAAGACCAGGCTCACATGAACAAATTACAAATTGACGCTCTGAGAGATAGAATTTGACAAGATAAGCGAAACGTTGTTGCAAAATGTGATTGCAAATTTTGTGAAATTAGCGGACGTATGCGAATATGTTGGAGGCCAACACTTGGTCGATATTATAGTTTGGCAATAATTTCCATAATTCCAGTTTAAATTGGTATCAAAAAATAGTATTTTAATAAAAAGAGAATGCATTTTAATTCTTAACCTTAAATTCGCCCATCCTTTATAAGGACATAAAGGTTGTAGTCCTGTTAAAAGTTATAATTACTTTACGTTATTGCCAAAATAATATATTCATTTAAAGAAAACGAAAGCAATTACAATGATATAGTCCGACTACATAAACAATTTTCTTTTTTATATGAAAAATTTGAGAAAAAACTGAATTTCTTATTTTTGCTATATTCCATACAAGCAGAAATACTTTACACGTTGGCGAGTAAGTTAACAATGCCTGCATATTACCAACAATAATATATATTTTTATATTAACGCACAAGATATTAACGTTAATCCTTGATTGAGTTCGTGAAGTAATTATGAGGCCATCACGAAGGACTGCTGGCAGAAAAATCCTTAAAATTTAATCTTTCAATCATATCAAACTGCCTTTTGTAAAAACAATCAGCGCATGCAAATTCAAGCATTGATTTGCTTTTCTTATTAAAAATTAAAAGAAAATCTTTTAACATATACAACTTATTTTTTCTGTACTTTATCTTAAAATACACACAATGCTTGGCATATAAGGGCATATATATTATTTATTATTTTCAATTTCATACAACAGACTTTATTAAACGGAATATCATATTTGAATTAAATTTTAAAAAAACATTATTAAAGCGCATACTATTTAAAAAAATACAGTATCTTTAATTAACACATTTACTAAAGCGGAATAATTCTCCAGTGACTTGTTCGTGAAGCATCCAAATTCATCAGCATTTTTAACAGAAGAAGAAAAAAAAATTCACAAGAAATCAATGAAAATCGGTCAAAACTACTGACTTGGCAACATATCATGGATGGCTTTTTTTCCAGATAAGATTTTCTCTTTGCATTATTCTGGATGATAAAACAGAAAGCGCTGAAATTATTGAAATGCTGCCATGACTCAAGCAAAGAAACAAGATAAAAAAAAAAGAATCGTTCAATTACACTTACATGGAAACAACTACAGCAACAAAGCGCCTCGTGATTAATTGAAGCATTAATTTTGCTAAATTACTTTAATACATCAGAGAAATCGAAATCATTTGTCAAAATTAACCTGAGTATAGAGTCGAGACTGAACAGTAAACACAACAACAAGTTGTATATACACATCAACTGAAGTACACACACACACATACACACCCAAACAAAATAACAGCCAACAACTGAAATCACAGGTATTTGTAGCACAATGAGAATAAATACGCAGCAAATGAAGTTAAATTCGTAATAAATTAATGAGGAAATGTTTTTTAAGGTGCTACTCCAGTTCGGTTTTATGGTTTGGTGGTTGGGTCCACTGGGTCGGCCGGTTGATTGGGTTGGCTGGTTGGTTGGTTGGTTGGTCGATTTGTTTTGTTAGTATTAAAGAACTAAAGGCTCTATGGAATAATGCTTAATGATTCGTATTGGTTTGCTATCAATGAGGTTTGTTAGTATTACAAAAGGAAACAAAGTAAAATTAATGATCAAATGCCTGAAAAGCATGGATATTTTATTATTTGTTATGCCATTTTATTCTTCATTAATAACTGCTCATTAAAAGTTTTTCTTTTCTTTTTTTATTATATAATTCAGACCTCTTGTTTAAGACTGAAAATGTTGAAAATCAGGTAGCAATTTGAAGAATGTTTTCAAAGATTAAATTAAATTAATATGATAGACATTCGTTTTATTTGTTGCAGGTTGATTGTGCTTGAAGGAGTGGCAGAAGACTCAAATCTATTTCAGGAATATACAAAAATCTCCTTTCAGAAACCATAAGAAATATAAGAAAAGAAGCTTTGCCAAAGTGTGGTTTAGCTAAAGATCCTGTGATGGCAATTCCCATTAGGGGAAATATTTAATTTGCGTTTGATATACAATGAAAGTCCTTAATACTATAAGAAATTATTTATTATGAAATCTGAAAAGTCCATGGATTTTAAGTCCAATCATAGTAACCCTCTGTACGAAAATATTTCACTTTAAAAACATTTTTTTAACGTTCCACACTTGTTAACTATTTCGAATGTTGAGTATTTTACCAGAATTAATGGCAACGATTACAGGTGGAAAGATATGATAGACAATCGTTTTATTTGTTGCACGCTGCCATAGGACTTAAATTTATTTCTGGAATATATAAAAATCTCCTTTTAGAAACCAAAAGAAAAATAAGAAAAGAAATATTGCCAAAGTATGGTATTAGCAAAAGTCCTGCGACGGCAAACATTTAATTTGCGTTTGATATAAAAAGAAAGTTGTTCTCAATACTATAACAAATTATTTAATATAAAATCCAAGGATAATTATAAATGAAATTAGTCCAATTATAAAAACCCTCTACTCGAGAATATTTCGCTTTAAAAACACTTTTTGAAGCTTGAGGAACGTTCATACTTGTCAAATATTTTCCTAAACAAGTTGACTACTAAATTCCAATGATATACCATTTTAATGTTGAGCATTTTAACAGAACTAATGGCAACCACTACAGATGAGAAGATCCTCAAAGGATGAACTCAGGAACGTAACGGCATATTGAAGATTTTATGTGCTTGGGAAAAGCTAAAAAATCAGCGAGTTAGCGGATGTTCAGATTTACTTCTGTTACATGTTTTTTCTTTAGTTGTCAACTCATCAGGAACAGTTTAACTCCGCAACAATACTTTCAAATTAAGGGAAGTTTTAATGAATGACTAATAAATCTGCCAGCGAAGTTTTTCGGTCATATCTCAAAGACTATAATCTTTTTAGGCAACAATCAATCCATATACTTATTGACCGTTTTCTCACTAATTTTACACTTTCCGACTCAAAAACATTAACAAGACAAAAACACCTGCGTACCACAGCGGGTCTTTATATTTTTAAAATGAGCAAGAACGGTGAATGGCAAACGAAATGGAGGAATGGAGGCTTATTTCCAAAAGTTAATTATTAAAATATCAACGACAAGTGGTTTCAACGAGACGTCGCAACCGATTTATTGCAAAATTAGTTTGACGAAAAAATTATTTGACTACTAAAATTTTCTATAATTTATTTAACTGATTAATAGAATATTAATCTATTAAACCAAATGTCTTAATAGCTAATGAAACTAAAACCAAAAGGATCATTTATAGGTTTCGAAGGACTAGGAACCGTTTCGAGATCCTTAACTTTATATTCAAGGTGACCTCAAGTTTCTCGGTGACAAGTTCGAAACCCTAACTTTATACATTTGTCCTTGTGTGATATTCTGATTGCCACTCCTTGTAAACAACTTTAACAGAACTCTAATAGAAGTATTCTTCAGTAGTTTAGAAACAATAATACAACTGCGTAGGATAACGTTATAATAACTTCTGTTCTACTCTTGTCACATGTCCTCAAATCAGCAGTAACAACTCAGCAAGTTTTAGTACAAGTGCCCCTATCACCTGTCTTAGAACAGGTACCATCGAAACAATTGGTAAAATCTTTTCTGTAGCGGAGCGCAAATGTGGTTCATTGAATACCCTGATACTATCATATCATTTAACTCCATTTATGTTAGCTGTTACATTGAAAATATTACTTTAAGTTAAGTCTTTTGCCAACTACATTCAACGCAGTAGTTGCAATTCATTCAAAATGTATCAAATTAGTTCATTCATTAATTGCTGGTATACAGTCGTAATCATAGACAAAATATACTGATTTAATTCTTTTTTCTGTACGTATAAAACTCTGTCGTTTTGCACATGCTTCTACGTTGGGCTGGTATATGAAAAATAGATAAGCAGAAGAACTATTTGTCGTAGCTTGTTAAGGCTGCATTTGATTTTCGCAACGTTGCATTTTGATTTTGAGTCACTGAGGCTGTTGTCTCATTATGCTTATTACGTGACTTAATGCAATAACGACAATAATAATTATAATGATAATGATGTTGAACAGAGGAGGACAATTACAATAACAAGTACAACAAGAGCATCATCTATAGGAACACTATGTTCTTCATCAGCTTTATTGTCTGTGAGGTGGAGAAAGACGTTCGTTCAACTGTAACTGTATTAATATCACATACACACACACACACCCATATACACATACATCTTTTACAATGCCTGTGACGACACTCAGGTATGAACTTAAGTCTTTCTGTCTTTATTTCTACACGTGTCTCACTGTCTGTCCCCATGTGTTCAGGACTAATATTTTACGTCTGTGTTTAAACTTGTGGTTGCAAATATATATTTTACTTGTTAGTGTATAAGTGTGTGTGTGTGTAATTTCTAATTAGTGTATGCAGCCTATTTGCCATGACTTTATCTGTTATTTTTATTTCGCTCAAATTAAATTGTTCAGTTGTACGCTTAGTTTGATTTTCAATATTCTCCTTGCCTTGTGGCATCTTTTATAGTGTTTGTATTTGTTGTACATTTTAGATAATATCCTTTTAAATGTTGGAGGCAATTTAAGCAGTATTTCCTTTAATGAAGCTCATTTGCTATCAGTAAGTTTTCTGTTTTTTTTTCTATCAAATTCATTATAAATGAGAAAGTTAAATCATGCTGAAATTTTTCGTGAATATACAATTTCCCCTTGACTTGATAATTATGTTAATGAAAGAAACGGTACTTTTATAATGGCAGAAATCGTATTGCACGTAAATATTATTTTACAGTTGAAAACAAACGTCTTTTATTTAACAAAATATGTATAAATTTTTGTAGCCAAAAATATGTATCGCCTCTTAATGTTATATGTGTTGTTCTACTCGAAATGTTTGTGCCCTACTTATTTGAATTGGTCTTCCATAATATGTCGCACAACACTTTTATATGAACGATTGAAGAATGGGTGAATCTAAATAGTGATTAGTTTCCACAAGTTAATATATATCAAATAAAATGTGATTATAAGTATAAATTGTTTCGAAGACAAACAATGTAAAACTTCAAAGAACTCATTCAAAGTAGTTCTATTGTATTGAGCTTTTTATGAAATTAATTGAACGAAACACATTCCTCTAAAAAATTCTAGATAGTTCTTGTTTAGGCACAAATGCTAGATTACTCATAACTACTTATTAAAGATCATTTTACAATATTTCGGTGGTCAATTTTGTTGATCAAAAAATTCTCCGGAAAACTGGGAATATAATTCATACGACTGCAAACACGATCTGTTTATTCAATACGGTCCCCTTATTTCTATTGTTCCGACACAAAGTGGAGAGCCGGTCCTAGTTTAAATAAATTATTTGTGATTAAAATCGTACATTCTGTTTAATTATTTATGTAAATCCTATAATCAACACCAGAGATTCAAATGGTGTCGAAGTAAAAGTACACGGCTGCGTATAATTAAATCAAACGTAATGAATTGCAGCGCATCTTTTATTCGCCGCGTATGCACAAGCAAATATGCACATAATTGGCATCATTTCATTTTGCTTTTCAAGATGAGAGTACGTAAAAGATAATAAGTGCGAAAACTTAAAAAAAATATCTTTATCTTAAAAACATGTTTCATTAAGTGCGCAAATTAGGGGTGCGCTAGAGAAAAATAGTGGATACATTTAAGTTCACAGATATAAAGAAAATCTTAGTTATTTTTATGAGTATAAGAATATAAATAAAATTTAATAAAAATAACAAATTTTCGAAATTAAAAGAGGTAAGAAACTCCATAAGAAATAATGTTTGACAAATATAGGATATATAAATTTATGTACCCCCAAGTATATCAATAAAAACTTTTTAAACGTCATATCATGGGGGTTTTACTACAAGAAATACCCGCGAAATAACGAAACTAGAGAGTATTACCAGAGCCAATATACTTAAAGGACCATACCAAGGATATAATACTCGCATATTCTTTGTGGACCAGCCTAATATGTTGTTCATTGTTTTGCAGATAGTAAAAAATAATGTTAACTTTAAATACATATTTCTGTACAATTAATATGCATAATAATTATTGTGTCGTGCTTTCTGTGTATCGCTTGTTGCATATCATATTTTTGTCTTCTGCTTTATATGATGATTATTGAGTTGCATTAAAGTTTACTTAACATTAATTACAACACATCCAAATAGCCATGACGAGAAGCTGTTAGATGCATAATAAGGAATGTTGGCGAAAAGACTTAAAACCTTTTCGCTATTAAAGAAATAAAGTTAAATGCATACTTAAGGATGCTCTTTTTTTACCCAAGCTTTAAATAAAGTAGGTGTGTCTATTTATAATTGATATATTCTTTTGTTTATAATTGATACATTCTTCCAGCCAAAGAACTCTTAATATTGTGCACGATAAACTAAAATATGTACGCGAGGATTTTAGACAATCATACTTAGTCTTCCGGGTTGTCGTAATGAAAGCCTAACATACGCTTGATAGTGCAAAATTAATCGTCGTGTTTTTGGTACTAAATTTCTGATATTTAGTAGCATCGTGTCATCGCTTGACTAGAGCGCATATCTTCTCCTGAAGTTATCAAAGTCTTCCAGAATTTTACAGGATTAAAAATGAAACACATCGTAATATACAAAGAAAATTAAAATGTTTTAATAACAGATCAGATGAAGTTGTTAAGAATCGTAATCACGTATTTTGTCCACTTAACTTGGAACAGCACTCTGGGACCACTCTTATTCATATGCACACTGCGCTGATACTAGGACAAATGATTGTAGGGAAGAAGATGAAGGAAGTAGTGCTTATGAGCATTCCAACTGAGTTTTTGAAAAGAAAAATTTCCGCAGAGAGTTTATTCCACTTTTGAGTAGAATTTGGGCAACAAATGAATGCGATCTAAAGAAAAAGCACGTTGAGAGGAAAAATTCTGATTTCTTTGGAATACAAACCATCAAAGCATCGATAATATAAGGAAATGCACCCCACATCAAAACAATACTCAAGGGAGTCAATAGGTTTGGCTGCACTACCGTCCACAATGAGTTTCTGTGCCCTGACCTGCAACTTAAATATAGACTTTGCAGCTCTGGGACTCATATCATGTATGTTGTACTCCTTTTTCGATCGGATTTAGGTGGTATATATGATAAAAAGATCCTATAGAATAAAGAATATCTTTCAACGTCTTGAAAATCCTATACACTTGATTGACCCTTTTGAAACAAGAAACATTTGTTCTGTACATCGGATGTCCTGCTGGATTTTCATTCCCAGCACATCAAGAGCTCCTTAATACCTATACCAGCCATTATTACAGATAAAGGAAAGTGACCAGTTTTGAGTCGGTGTAAAAGCATGCAGCATTGCTCCTCGTTGATCAACGACGAAGGAATAGTACTGGTCGCTGAACATTATCGACCACGATTATCACCGTCATTTACTAAACAAGAATAGTACAGATCCGTCAATATTGGTAACGTAAAATAAAAACACACTGGCGAAGTAAAAAATTACAACAAAACCCTCTATCTTCTATTCAGTCCTCGTCACACTATCCCCGCCGTTCAAATTTTGGCACAATGCTCCTGAGATCTCGTCAGATAAAAGTAAATTGAACCTATTCTATTAGTTGAGCAAAAAGAGGTTTAGAAATATATTGATTTATCAAATTATTCGCAACACAGTGTAACAGCAAAGTTCTCCCACTATTCATTTGAGCCCTCACGAATATGACGGCAGGAATTATAATAGAACTACTTGATCTATTATCTTAAAAATTTGAAAAGGAAAAAACTTTTACTACCAGCAATTTGTTTCTTCTTTTATTTAGCCAAAGTATCAGCGTCAAAAGTAACTTAAAAGAATTTTTTTCATGAGTTGTGCGTTGAAGGATTTGATGTTGCAGACAAACTCATCCGCTCTTATAGTCTAAATATGTTATTTCTTGACTCATTTTTTTATTTTTAATAAAGTAAAACAAACATTCGGAACTAATTATATTTAATTATATAATATTTTAATGTATTCATTCACCAATCCGTTTAAAGAATACTTTTTGTCGTATAATCAAGCCGACAGGTTTACAACACCATCGCACTATTGTTGTGTGTGGCTGAAAATATTGTGTCGCTTATTTGCTTCTGCTCTTTATGGCTTTTCCGACGGTAGAAGAATGCAAAATAATAAGAAAACAAAATTGCATAATCAAATGTAATTCACATTTTTGTTCTGGCTTATTTTCCACTTATGCTTTGATAACAACAATTGCATTCTTTTCTTTTCAATTTAATATTTTTTCCCTCTTTTTGTTTTTGTCATTTTCAAACAATCATCACACACACGCACACACACACACATACACACACGAATACGTAACAGTAATTTACGTGCCTGCATGTGTTTTTTTTTTCTCTTTATTTCATAGAACTATTTTGTGTTGAATGAGTTGAGTGGAATGAAATTGTAATTTTTTCTTAGAAACGAAAAAATATTTTTGAAAAACAAAAAAATAAGTACGAAACTTATAGTTGATAGTTGAAGCAGTGGAAACCTTTTTCTTGTTTATTTTTCTTTTTCATACCATTTCTGTTGTTTACAATTTTCTTATATTTTGTACTGTTTCCTTTTCTTTATTTACTAGCAACTAACGGAAGTTGTAACATATTTACACAAAAGGAGGCACTTAGCCGCTTGTTACATACGTATGCATGCACAAGTGCTCTCTAATTTCTTAGTATTTTCTCTGTCCATACCCTACACAAAATTAGCTGGAAAAGTTAATTTGTACACCTTAAATATTCGAAAATCGCAACGATAAATAGAACAGGGAAACAAGGAAGAGGAATGCCACAAGAAACACGCAGTCGCTTATAATTTTATTCACTGAAACGTTCACCTCTGGTTCATTGAAAATCTCATGATAGAAATTTAGCCTGCCCTTTTCGTTATTCATTGGCATATTCATAATATTTTAATTACATGAAAGTCAATCAAATATTTACTACTTCACCTGAATATGATAAAAGAAATATACAGCGATCATGCACATCCTAAAACTGAGTGTTTTATTCAGGACGTCTTTTAACTTCCTCCACAAGTTCTACTTCTCTCCAAAACCGTTAACTATTTTCGCAAATACCGCTTAACGTTTGAAAGCTAGATTCTTAGCCCTAGACCTGCATAGGGTTGTTACAATCTTCTGTACTGTCAGTACATTCCTAAACACAACTTAAGGTTAAATGGCTGATATGTCCTTTTTCGCTCACTTATAAATTTAGTAACGGGACAGTAAAATTCATATTCAGATTTGAAAAAAAGCTTGTGATTTGTTGATCGTTTTTTGATAACTTTCGATAAGATTACAAAATTGTTTAACAGCATGGAAGGAAATAAATATTTTATTATTGGTTTCTATCGTATTTCTGTGCATTCTGCCAGAGCTATGGAAATTTAGAAATATTTAAAGGATGGACGAAAAATGCATCATTCAATCTGCCAAAATATCTGCTGCAAATATAATTTTCCCATGTTCCGCCACCTCAAGGACTCCGTTCGTAATGGGTTTGATTCCGTTTCTCCATTGATTAGATACAAATTTATTTCCGAAGCTTCAGATTCCAATAATTTTTTACAATCGGGAGACATTTTCTATGCTAATAATTTGACAATTCCCTAAAGTTATAGAAAAACCATAATTAGTTAGCATAACACAACCCAGTACTGTATGAGAGAGGATCATATTATGATCCTCCGCCAATAGCAATGGCCTTATAAATATATTTTGTTTAGTTCTTAAATTAGTAAATATTTTGAAAAATGTTGTTTTTTAAAACTCCTTAACTTTGATTATGTAATGAATCTTTTTCCCCGAATTCTTACTAAAAAATTCAAAGTGATCAATTGAGGGGTTTTAGCTAGTTCGTATTCGCATTTCACTGGGTCTAATGCAGATCATCAGGGAACCTTTACCCAGCATTTCCTAGAATAACTACAGATATTTATTTCAAAATTCCACTTTAATAAGTGAGAAGCCTAAAATAAATATCAAAGTTATAACAAGAATTCACTGATCACTTTTCCTTTTTTATTTTCTTACGTTTTCATTCTACAGTTGGTTGGCTTTTTTCCGAATCAAATTGCATTTGTAAGAGAAATAAAGAACAACAACTAAAAATTGTTTTAATATAAAAACAAGTTATTCAGATTGTTGACAACATATGTTGTATTTTATTTAGTTTAGTTTTTATTTAGCGTAAATTACAAGGCTTTTGTTCAATAAATAAATGATGCAATGCAGCTGGAACAATTCCGATAAACTTGTCTTCCCTAAAAATTTGTTTGGTAGGAGCTAAAAAAATTACAAAGTCCAAATATATTCGCTGAAAATTATTTTACGATTTTTGTTAAAAAAATATAATTGAAAACTAATTTATTTTCTGATAAAACGTAATTTCAAATATTTATTTGCTTTAAAACACCAGGAATTAACTATTTTTATTTTGAAATATAGTTATTTGCGGTTTGCTGAACAGCCAAGCTACGGAATGAAATCCGTTTCCGGTCAGAATCGCACTCTGTGAGAGGGGTTGATTATTAAATTGTTTATTCTAATGACTTAAGCGCGAAAGGTACGGTATGTACGATACGACTTTGTGTTACTTGGGAAATTGTTATTTAATTCCTTGAAGCATTAGGAAATCATTTTCTAGTCAACAACTGTGAAGAAGTTCATATGCAGAACTTAACTGCATATTTAAATATGCATGTATTTCAGTACATAAATGTAGGTAAATGGAAGCCTGTGCATTAGACTATCTATTCAAGTATGTGCAGATACAAAAGTGAATATAGAATAAAGAACTTTACACTTTATTTGTTAAAATAGCATGAGTTTTCTTGGCAATAAGCTCTGTACCGGAAATGCATTTCGGACATTTAGTATTGTTGAAAGGTATGTTATTTTGATTTCTTATGTTTTTTCTTCCATTCTCTATTTTTACTACACTCAAATAGTTTCCTATACAGAAGAGAGATATTGTGCACTATTTATGTTTTGCTGTTAAGAACGTATAGAAAAAGAAGCCAAACATGACAGACATGTTAGTTTCTGGCTAATAACTATTAAAGACATGTCACAAACTTTGGGTAAATTAATGTTACAGACATACCTGGCAAACACAAGTATTTTTCCATAAATTAAAGTCATAAAGAAACGAAATTTATTCGATTTTCCTTTGCAAAGGAAATCATTGTTTTGTCAAAATTTGTTTATACCTATTTAGGCAGGATAAAACTGAGATATATAAGCTTTTGGTGAGAACAATATAACTCCTATATTTAAGTTTTTTTATATATATAAATATTTTCTAATGAAAATAATTAAGCTGCACATAAATAAAATTGTGGTTATATGACTGTTAGCTTTTTATTCATGCAAAAAAACTTTTTAGTTCAGCACAAATAATACTAAGAAAATTAACACGGAATCATGTAGCACGAAATTACGCTACTTGTACAAATTGATGAAAATATTTACATAAAAAATACAGCCGAATAAATGAACAGACATGACATTTTCTGCACGAGTTTGTATAAATTAAAATGCAATTGCAAGCACTCATATTTTATTATCATATTAATATTTATGACTATTTCCACGGGTATCTAAACATGTACATTTTTACAGACATCCATACATACACACATAATTACATACGTGTTTCCGCATGTATGCCTTAATAAACTATTCATACGAAATTGTTGAAATTTTATTATATAATTTGGAAAGGGTATTGAAACATTTTGAACCAAAATTATTTTTGTTACGCGTAATTAAAAATTATGAAAAAGTAAAAACTCTATTTAATTGTCTAGAAATATTTGTTAAATTATTTTAAATATTAAAAATATTGCCGCATAATTTAAATAATAAAAAACATCTCTTTCTATAATCAATAGGAAAGAAATCAAATTTCAATATTGTTTTCTTTATATTTAATAAAAATGAAAACCTTCAATTGATAGTTTTTAGGCGTAGTAAAAGGCTTTTGCAAAAAAAAATTGTATTAAAAGATTTAATTTTATTCACACAGAAAAAAAGGATGAATATTTTACACCCTGTAGAAATTATTGGAGAACATGATCCGCTTAGAGTAAAAAGGAGCAGTTACAACATGGTCCGGTCTAATGCAAACATAGACCATGATGACTAAAAAAAGATATTTGGCAATACTCACAACACACTGTAAAGATATGTTCTCACTGGATGCTGGGGTAGAGCTCAGTGGCGTCCAAGGTTATTGATTGTACATGTTAGAATACAATGACACAACGAGTGTTGTTAACAGATATTATTTTATTAAGTAAATTTTTCCAAAGAGAAAATAAAATAAAATAAATGCGGTGCAGTTCTTGGATTCCAAATAGCTGGAGAAGATCCCTACTATTCATTCACCGGTACGGGGACACTTCTGTCAGATGCAACAAGCTGAGTATGGATATTCTCCTGCCCTGATACAACAATTTATGAATCTACTCTAGTCACTAACTATGGTGCAGCGAACACCCTCCCAGCTGGACCCACTCCGGTTAGAAAGCGGTTCACCAATTACCCACTCCTAGGCTCAACAACAAGAAGGACCAAATGAAAACCGCAATAGCCAGATTAATTTACCAGTACGGAGACACCCCTGTTAGGTGCAAAAAACTTAGCTGGGTCTTCCTAGTCAACTACTATTAAAATAATGCTAAGCTACAAACAACTTGCCTCTACGCTAGATTCCCAAGAACCGCGGGGTAATAAAGGGTGTTTTTTTATAGAGTGATACAAGTTTAAATCATAATAAAACATAGTAATATATATTTTTGATATCAATGAAACGTTCTTTATCGTGTAGAAAATTTTATGACATTAATATTTAAATATGATTTCGGCCATGTGGCCGCCACGGCTGGCGCGTACAAGGCGCAATCTGAAACACTAATTTTCACAAACAGTAACATTCTGACCATCATCGTTTTTGAAGACATATGGGCCAATAATTCCGCCAGCCCATAAAGCGCACCAAACAGTAATTTTCTGTGGATGTAATCGTGTTTCGAGAAAAGCTTGTGGATTCTCCTCCCTTCAAATGCGACAATTCTGTTTATTTACGTACTCATTCAACCAAAAATGTGCTTCATCGGAAAATAAAATTTTGGATGGACGAAGTGCACGATAAGTTTGACAAACAGAACCATTATTTTTATTAAAAATGTTTACAATTTGCACGCGTTGCTCTGGTATAAGTCGATTCATAATGAAATGTCAAAACAAACTAAACAAAAAACAACTATCAGCTGTTAAATGAGTGGTCAAATAAAGCAGTAATGCCAACTCAAAGTTGTATCACTCTATAAAAAATACCCTATAGCATAAAATGGTTTCCAATCTAGTTTTCTGTAGTAGTCCATGGAATAGTGACATGAAGTAATTTCAAGACTAACCTTCTCTTAATAATGTCTGGAGCAGTTACTTGGACTAGTTTTTGGATTACTCTGCCGTAATGTTTTTTTTGGATGACATGGTCCTCTCCCAGGACATTGTAAAGCATAATGGATCATGTTTTTCCCATATATTTGGATTACTTTTGTACTAGTCCTGGTCCCTTGTGGAGTAGTCTCGATTACTGCAGGGTATTCATAAAATCAATTCAGTTTGATTTTCAATTTTGCTTAACCTCCATTTCAAACTCAAGTTAATAGATTTTGAGTTGTGACTCTTTATGGTTTAGTGAGCGTTAAGTACATGAAAAATAATTTCCTAATCTTAAACTAAATAAAGACTTCTAAACACCTGTTCCTCGTGTCTGTAACTGAAGTGAGAACTTCTCACACCAAAAAAAAATGTCGTCTGTGCAAAACAGGATGAGTCGGAATATATTTCTTAATGCATTTAAAATTTTGTTGGTTTTTTATAATAATAAAAACATTATTCTATGGATAATCCTACAATAAAAAGCATGACAACCACAATTATTTAGTTTTTCGATGTGAGAACTTCACACATCAGGTACAGAAACGAGGCACTGGTTTATATATTAAAATTCAACTCAATTCAACTCAGTTTATTTAAATACATTTCTGCTTTAAGCAGATACCATAAACTTTATTTTATAAAAAATTACAATATTATTTTCAAAACTAATAAAAACTTCACCTTCTTCTCTGCAGGAAATATTATTACCTACAACAATATAAAACGTATTAAAAAATAAACGATGGCCTTCTTCTAAACAACTGAAAATTTGTTTGATGAATTTATCTTATTTCAACAAACAGCAAATATCCTGGCAGTAAAAAAAATTATCATTTTATATATTTCATACAAAAGTTGTCTTTGCACAAACAGCAAAATAAGCAAACGGAAATAGACGAAGTAAAAAAAAAGAAAATTGAGACACACAAAAATATAGAAGAAACGAATGCATAAATATTGTCAATATGACCTCTTTTGTTACAGAATATTTCTATTTTGTTAAATTTCACAGAATGATTATACTTTATTTTATTACAGGATGTTGAATGAGAAGTTCCTGTTATGGGAGGTCAGTTGGAGATAAACTTAAATAAATTCAATTTATTTTGGGAACTTGAGGTGTATATTTACATAAAGTCTAATAAAATGTTTGGAATGAGCTTTTCCAAGAGATTATTTTTAATATTATAAAAGAGATCAAAATATATTTGGATATAAAGTTAATATAATTTTCTTCTGCGGGGAGAAATATTTGATATTTCTCGTCTGCCTCAGTGATATACAAACTCCTGGCAGTCGGTAAAAATTTTGGTATCTTTCCTAAGGAATTGGATACCAAAGCTGTTTCACAATATCTATTACGACTGCAGTATGATCGTTATATCATACTTGGCTGATCTACTGATATTTTTTACAAAATTGAATGTGATATTTTTATTGATAAAAACAAATAAAAATACTGCACCAGTTTCAAAACAATAAATCGAATATATATAACACCAACAATAAAAAAGAAATACTCATGTACGATTATTGGCTGGAAAACTAAAATAGAAATAGATGTCTCAGTCTTTGTATTGTATTCCATAAATTTTGTGTACATGTTAGTTTAAGTTGAAAGCAAACTTTCTATTTGTCTAATATTTACTTTGTTGTTTGCTGGAATTGCATAAAATCTAATAATACGAACGAGTACAATAAAAAGAATGTACAAGTGTAATGCATGAAAATACTTGGAAAAGAATAGTTTTTGCTGTTGTTTGTCTTTTTTTCAAGTATGTTGTTTATTTAAAATTTATGGATGACGGAACAGTCTGTGCACGGACAGTGGCGGAATGAGACTAAAGAAAGGGAAATAATATTCAAATAACTCTTATGAAATAACTATGAAAAGAATTTCGAGCTTTTATTTTAGATAATTTTTATTGCTTGTGCGAGTGCTCCACAATTATCTTTTAGTAATTCATTAAATAACGCACTTTAATTATATCCTTCGCTGTAAATCTGCAAGCGATGCAATTGTATTCGAGGTACAGGTCTTCTCCTTTTGTGGTCAAGATGACAGTCAACTGCCGCATGAATTACAAAAAAAAATCTTTTTTTTACCGAACTTTGCGATGTGCCAGAAATTTCCTGTAGAGGTCTTTCCTGCTACTTTTAACTTGGGGAATTTTAAAAAGGACTTCCATAAGCACTACTTCCTACTTCGTCCTTTCCATTAACAATTTTCCTAGTTTTGCCACAATACATCGAATATGGAACGATTATCTTCTAAAAGCAGGTCAAAGACAATAAAATATGGAAAAGGTCGACACTAAAAACCATCCCTGTAACTTCCTGCCCATTTAAACAGCAAAACTATCGTAACCTGGCTTATTTACTTTTAAGCTCTTCCAGCTAAAGCGCTGTTATTTTAATTTTAAAATGAAATGATTTTCACGTGATAAAAGGTGATTGATGTAGTTTTCGATTACTATAAAAAGTCGAGAGCACTAACTGATCAGATATAATTTCGAAAATTTAAAAAGATTTTTGTTGTTTTAAATTTTTTTTATTTAATTTTATTTGTTTTTTTTTTGTTCACCGATCTTGGTCCGATTTGCGCTGAACGACAGGAAATTAATAGTTGATTGATTTGTAAAATCGATCAGTGATTGGCCCGGTTTGCGCTGATCGACAGGAAATGAATAGTTGATTGATTTGTAAAATCGATCAGTGTTACTTTAAGAACCACTTTAATAAGAAATCGAATGCTGCTTTCTTTTATAAAAAATAATGCAACATTTCTTACACTTTTTAATAGAAAATGGCAGCATTATGTGATTTGAAAATAGCGAATTCATTAGAATTTAATCCATCATGTTTTACGAAAAATTATTTCTATTTAAAAAATCTTTTAAACTGTTGCTTTCCAGAGAAGAAGTGAAAAAATGTTACACGTTTTCCAGAAAAGAAAACGCCATAAGTTCAGGCTCGCTCTTCTTTCGATTTCTGTAAAAGTATCGAGAACACTAACTGATGCAAGACATAATTTTTATGTTTCAAATATAAAATGTTTTCGCATATTTTTATTCGCGATATTTTACTAACAGAATAACCGATTTTGTTCCGAATTGTGAATTGGATCGGCTAAGCAGTTGAAAAGTTATTCTAAGAAAGCCACACGGTTTTTTTAGTTTTTCTCTTTTAAAACATATTGACATCTACTGGCTCCAATCGATTCGAAATTGTAGGAAATCCAAGTTCGGAAACACTTTTCATGTCACTGACAGTTTGTTCAATTCGATTCAGCCGTTCAAAAGTTTTAAAAGGGTCACATACTTGGTCACGCACACATACACCCAAAGTCACGGGCTCTCAGAATGGGCCAGGAAAGTTTCCCAGGATCTCAAAACGTATATATCTGATTAGAAAACAACTTCTCAATTTTTAAAAATCTAAAATTTCTCTAGCGGAAAGTAAAAAAAAAATTTTATTATGGTACAAAACATTTTCGCAAAACCTTTAAATTTGTATGACCGCTTTTACGTTTATCTTTTTTTTCATACACCAACTCCCATACCACTGTCACATATTAAATGTCCTTTTACGTTTTAAAACTTTGCAAATATTATGTGTCATGTGTGTTTTTTTTTCAAGTCTAGTCACTAATATTCGGCGTCATGCTAGACAATATTTAACATCACTTACATGCAAAGTTTAATTTAAATCTAAATATATATTTTTATAGCTAAAGTGTTTATGCACACGCACACGTACTTGAGTGCACACATTTGCAGTAAACACGCATGTATGAATGTTGGTAAATGCATGTGTAAATAGCTGTATAATCATTAAATGACTCGATTTGTTAGTGTAATTATACGATATTCTAAAACGTGTTGTAATACGGGTAACTATTTTCCACTCGTATATGAAAATGGCGTATTTTAAAAATTTAATGGCCTGGTAAGAGCAGTGAAAAGTAAATGAATTTGTCATTGAGTGCATTGTGTTGTTTTTTTTTATTTTTTCCATTCATGCCACTATTGTAGTGGTGACCTAAAAACTTGTGCATTTCAGTAAACTTTTTCTAGCTTCAAGGTTAATTTATAATATATTTTACGTTTTTCGTTCTGCTTACTTTTATAAATATTCTAGTTCGCTATATTCAATACTTGGTAACAGTTTGAAGTTATGGCGTCAAATGCATATAAAAATAAAATTTTTCAATTTTTCTTTAACTGTTTATGAATATAAAATCAGCGTATTTTAAATTTATAAACTGTTTTCGAGTAGCACGAATTTTTTATATTCTTTCGTTTTTCTTACTTTCTCTATCATAATGGCTGCTATTTTCTTTATTATTCAAATAATATATTAGTTGCACAACTGAAGATTTTAGGTTGGTGTTTTGAAGTTGCTTAGTTGGGTGCTTTGGGTTGATCTTCAAAAGGTGAGTAGATATCAGTACTAATTTTATATATGGGGAATTTGGGAATGATTTAAGGTATTAGATATTGAAACGTTGATATATTGAAAGGAGATATTGCATTGTAAAAGGAAGTTGAAGGATTAAGAGAAATTTATTTATATATATTTTATTTCATTCATAATTAAAAGTTGACTCGAAGAGTTGCCTCATCGCACTGCTTCTGTTAGGAAACTCCAACTCGAACGATGCAGTGGCATTGCTTGTGGCATATTTCATTATTCGATTTGCAATCTAACCTATATAAGGTCCACTCTAAACAAATGATCTGTAGATATAATAGGTGGAAGCTAAAGCATGAGTCTTTCAATAAAAACTTTTTAAACAACCACAATTAAAGTTGGCAAAATGTCAACCAATTGTAGAATAAAAACGTAAGAAAATTAAAAAAGGAAAAGTGATCAGTGAGTTCTTTATTAAAGTGGAAGTTTGAGATAAATATCTTTAGATATTGTATGAAATGTTGGGTTCCCTAATGATCTGCATTAGCCCCAGTGAAATGCGCACAGGAAGTAGCTGAAAATTCCTAAAATTTTAGCAACATTTTGGGAAAAAAAATAATCAAGAAATTTATATTAAAGACTTTCTAAATAACATATTTATAATATAATTATAAGTTGTCTGATATGGATTTGAGTAAACATAGAAATTATTGCCGAAATGAAGTAGAATTCAAACAAGTGACTGCATATTGCGTTAAAGATTTTATTGGGCTGTAGTTTCCCAAAATGGACATAAGCACCAAATCAAAATAGAATGGCCATATATTTTAACTGAAATTGAAGATTGTGAACAGAATGATATGTTACCACGATCTACACAATATGACCGATTGAAGGTTTTTGCCATGTTAATTGGCAAGCAATATTATGCATTTTGATTTTATTCGATTTTTACCAAATGCTACGCAAATAACCTTATAGCGATAGAGTATTTGCAGCTGTCACTTGAATAGTACGAGGGACATGTGAACGTGTAGTCAAAAACTACCTCAAAGAGATCTACAGCTGATCCTATAAGTATTAAGGATTCAAGGACTCTTGAAGCTCTTTGCAAAAAAGTACAATACGATGTCAGATGGACGGATCATATATTTCAAGTCTCATCTTCTTACTATGATACAAGAGATACTTCTTGTTCTCAGATCTCTTTACAATTTACACCACTTACATTCGATCGCAAATGGATTGGAACTCACATGTGTTGGCTGATGCTTCAAAGACTATTTTCAGGTCACTGAGCAGGGCACAATAAGGAACAAAGAAGCTCATCAGAGACAGTGGGGTTGCAACTCCATTATTTTCTTTCAATATTGTCGCAAATCGAGGGTGTATTTCTTTCTTTTATCGCCTCTATAATGGGAAAATAACGAAATCAGGGGATCTTGTTCCCGAAAATTATTATTTTTACGCTCAATGCGTTTTTCACGCAAAGCACGTGCACTTGTAATTAATATTCTAATAAATAGCAGTCATGTTGCAGAGAGTATTCCTTCTTCGGCTGCAAAGTGTGTATGTGCATCAAAGTGCATCCCACGGACAATATGTGAAGGATCAAATCGAGTAGCAATTACTTCTTTAATCCACATGCCAATACCTATCTTCTCAGCTACTGAACAATGTCTTTTATACGTAGGGACCATATGCTGAATTCTTTTCATAACGAGAGATTTAGCTGTACAAATATCATTTATTTAACTTCAATCATATCAATACAAAAGCTTGAGTCCTACCATTATTAGCAAAAATCCCAGAAAACCCGATCGTAGTTGTTGGAAAAGGCTATTTTTAAATAAATAATTTAATTAATAAGAATCTATAACAAAAAATATACTTGCTATTCAGTCTCAATGAATTTACTATGGAATCGATTAGAGATGTAGTCCAAGTCGACTAGGATTGAGAACCCAGCGAAACTCTCATTGAATATTCACATTAAAAACAAACAAATAATATTCCTCAAGATTCGCCCCACGGTCCCGGCAAACATTTGCTGAAATAATTTCGGTAATATTTTGCAAACATGAGAAAACTCTTTTATTTATATTATATTTTACAGCATCATTATGACCATCTTAACTGCAGCATGTAACAATGGCGGACTAAGGAGACATTAACAAAACCGTTTAACATAATTATCTTGAACATTTTTTATGTCAGCTTCCAACATTTTTGTGGCTTTATTCTTTCATAATTTTATTTTTTTTTTAACTCTTTTAATGAGATATTTTTATTATTTTCGTAGATGTGCTTAGGACAAAAAATATATATTTAAAAAAACTGCTTATTCATCTTCCCCAAGTTAATGCAACTTTAAGCTGTGGTCAAGACAATTAATTCCATTTCCTCCTTTCTTATTTTATTAACAAGAAAAATTGCTACATTTAAAAGGAATGCAAACAGAAAAAAAGGATAACCACTTGATTGTGGCAAACTGTAGATATTTTTGTAGAAAGTTAGCTGAAACTTCAGCGAAGTAATTTAAAAGTTAATAAGCGTTGTTGTTTGCGAATACCATAAGAAAAGTGGGAGAACTTGCAGGATCCAGAGATGAAAATACGTCAATGACCATAAAAAAAAGTTGTACTAGTTTACATGGAATGGATGGTAAATAAATCTTCCTGCAAGACAATGAACACAATTTGTAGAAGAAAAAACTTTAAGTTTCTATTTTTTTAATAATATAATAGTATCTAAATCCTACATATACGCCAGTGTGATTGATGTTTGTATGCAAGTAAACTCTATAGCTAATGAAAATTATAGGATTCATGGTGGAAAACAAATATATGGCTACAAAACTAGTGCAGCTGCAAATTATGTAGTTACTTAAATTAAGATTTTCCAATAACTTTAATTTAATAACTTATAAATATTTCTCTTCCTTATGTGTTTCAACAGTTTTTTTTTTAATTATTTCTAGCGCAAACTATTTAATTTTGTTATTTAAGCCAATCAAAAGAATATATTTTACTTTGCTGTTGAGGCTCTGAGCTCTATGATCCTACTGCAGCAAAATACTTGCCGCATAAATTTTTCTGGTTGGGATATATTTCATAATTTCCATGTGGCAGTCAACATGGTAAGAAAAAAGCATCTACTACTGCTACTACAATAAGCTCGTAAACATTTACCAACATCATAATTTTTTTCTTTGCTATTTTTTATTTTGCAGCTGGTTAAATGAGATTTAAAGCCTACAATAAACTGTACATGAATGGTTATAAAAAATGGGGTTTAAATAATGTTACAATAACAAGGATGCATAAAACGAGAAGGCAAAAAAAAAAATCAACATCAAATAACAGCCACCAGTAGCAACGAAAGCAGCAGTCAGCCACCAGCAGCTACAATAGTGGCATACAAAAATAATAATTTTTTTTATTTTCCATTAGCAACTAAAACATAGTAAAATGAGTCAAACGAACAGAGTTGTTTATATATTTTACAACTTTATAATACATTTTTTGCGGTTTAATTTAAATATGAAAAAAGCCTCAGTTCAGAAGCTCAACCACCAAACATCAGCATCTCCACTAAACAACGGAGAAGTGGTAGAAACAGCAGCTCCAATAGATATAAAGTGTCAGAGGATGCCAAGGATTGAGGCAGTCTGGCAATTATTGTGCATTGCTTGTTTTAACTAAATAACTGAGAGTATGTCTATACAAATGCATAGGAATATATTTGTTTGTGTGTGTGTTCAAAGTCATAATTTAAATTGTCAAAGATATATAAACAAATTTGCAGATATTGAGAATTTTACGATAAAATATGCTTAAAGGGTTTGATTTTTTCATATGCGGTAAGCGAGAAACCAGCAAAAACTTCAAGACACTTAAAACAAGGAGAGAGAGAGAGAGAGAGAGAGAGAAAGAATTTCTTCGTCATGTGCACGGCATGTGCCTTCTTAAAGCCTATTTAAAACAATAAATGGGTCGAGTCTATTCAGAAACTATTATATCCTACTTCTTGGGCAAGTGCATCTTGCTGTAAGGTCCTGGAGGAGACAAAATAAGGCTGCTGAAATTTAAAACTAAAAGATTTATTATAACAGTAACTTTTTTTGTGATGTTGCCATAAAAAATATAGATTATATCTGACATGATCGTTGTAACTATTTTTAGTTCTTGATACAAAAAATGTTGTTCTATTTTAATATGAAATGATATCCTGTCATGCCACATCGACTTGGATTTGTAAGGGAAATGGATTCGACTATGCTCCCTATTAAATTTTTCTTAATTTTTTCACTTGCACATTTACTTACATAAAATCAATACTAGTTTCGCATGACTCGAAATATAATATGAATTGTTTAATTTAAACAATAGAAATACTTGAGCTACTCTCACATCTATCAAATATTTAGTGAAATAAGCATTTTTTTTTAATTTCATAAATATATATATATATATATATATATATATATATATGGGGTGTTTTTTATAGTGTGATACAAGTTTAAATTATAATAAAACATAGTAATATATTATTGATATCAATAAAACGGTCTTTATTGAATAGAAAATTTTATGACATTAATGTTTAAATATGATTTTGGCCATGTGGCCGCCACGGCTGACGCGTACAAGGAGCAATCTGGAACACCAATTTTCACAAACAGTAACATTCTGACCATCATCGTTTTTAAAGACATATGGGTCAGTGACTCCGCCAGCACATAAAGCGCACCAAACAGCAATTTTCTGTGGATGTAATGGTGTTCAAACAAAATCTTGTGGATTCTCCTCACTCCAATTCTGTATCCTTTCAACCAAAAATGGAACTCATCGGAAAATAAAATTTTGATTATTTTGATTAAAAATGTCCGCAATTTGCACTCGTTGCTCTGGTGCAGGTCGGTCCATAAAAAAATGTCAAAGCAAACTAAACAAAAATCAACTATCAGCTATTCAATAAGTGGTCAAATAAAGGAGTGATGCCAACTTAAAGTTGTATCACTCTATAAAAAACACCCTATATATAAAAGGAGCACTTGTTTCTTTGGAAAAAATTCAATACACAATCAGTATTGTCTGTTATCGTTTTGGAATTATGTCACAAATCAGCGGTTGCACTTATTTCTTCAAATATTTGATGTATGTGAACGTAGCCTTAGAGTCTTCATAAACTTTCTATAACCGTAGATATTTCTATGTTGATTTAAACGAGCATCATGTTCAAACAAAAGTAGTATCTTGTGAAGCAACAAAATCGTTGGTTATATTATATGCTCTTATGTAATATTTGTATGCGTGCTTTGTGTATTTTATATCTATTTTATTACATAGAAAAAAGTATTTCTTTTTTTTTTGTTTTTGTTGTACGCCGCACATATATTTTTCTCACAAAAGAGCATCATCGTAAATTACAATGTCAAGTAACGCTAATAATTTTGTATTGTCACTGTTTTCCAGCTGACATTGTTGCTTTAAAACGGCTGAGCTCGTATAAAAAGGATACGATAATATCAAAGCACTGAAACATAATGTATAAAATAATGGGAGGCTGGTTGTTTCAAAAATTGTTGACAATGTTTGTGAGCAGAAAAGAGGGATGCATAAGAAATTGCGATATGAGTTATTTACAATCCGCATTTTTGTTTACATGATACTTTTATTTTGCGGTCACAGCTGATATTAGACAGGATACGTGGAAAAAGGGTTCAATTTATAAATATTGCCTTCACCTTGTTGGACTATAAATAACTTTTAAAGCAGTAAAAATATTTGAATTTTGCTTTAATCAACAAATCTTACAGGATATATCCCCACTTATTTCTTTTACCTAAATGCCTGCAATGGATAACTACTCGTGTCCTCTTTGGAACACCAAAGCTAGACAATAGATATCCCTACACTTCTGTACTATTAATTAGTTATTAATAAAGTTTTAGCCAATTCAGCTTAAGTTCTTAGTATGCACTTTCAAAAATTAGCGATACCACAGAAGTTTTTATATAGAAGATATACACTGCAGAAGCTATAAAATTTTAATCTTCTGACCATAAGAGTTCGCCAAGACTTATTTTTAGAAATCCGATCGCTTTAAAATTACAATTTTAGTCTTATACAGTTCTCATCCATCCCAACTTCTTTCTCTAGATGTTCTATTAATGCTTAAATATACTGACGCCTCTTTGATTTTCCGTGTCATTTCGCAAACAATAATCTATTGTCTAGTTAGATTGACTAATTAAAACGAAAATGTTATTTTCGAGAATGTGAAGAGGAATTCAACAACAATGAAGAAACAATTTGAAATTCACGAGCCATTATGTTTAGTATTGTTTGACTTGCGAATGTTAATCATAATAAAATTATGAAAATTTTGTGATATAATTAAAGGCAAATAAGAATAATTGACAATGTTTATTGCTGCGCATAATATTAATGAAAACAATGGCTAATCAAATTGTCAGCATCAGCAAACAACTACAACATTAATAAACGTTATAAAAGAAAAAACAATATGAATAAAAAAATAAAACAAAAACATGACTATTATTAATTACACTTGAATACTTCGCTACTAATTGCAATGGCCAAACTCATTCTACCTTTTACCGTATTGGTGGCCCATTCCTGCAGGTTATTATTTTAAAACTACGTGAAATTAAATTATTAAAAAGCTATAAATGATTTCTTAATACATCAATTGTTCGCATACATTTTATTTAAATTATAAAGGATCAGTTAAGGACAATAATGATAAATATTCCATAATGAAATTATTTCAAAAGGATTTTTTTTTAAATATTTATAGGTTATTTAGTTTTTTCTTTAAATGGTAAGAACTTTAAATGATATTTTGTTTTCATTTTTGATACTCAAATAACTGAAATATGGCTGAAGGTATTTAAAATTATTTTTCCATATATTCAAGTGATTGTAAAATACTAGCAAGCGGATAAAAATATGAAATGAGTAACTGAAAGGTCGTTTAAAGAAACAGCAAAATTCGAAATTATCGCCATTAATGGCAAATACTTATACCGACTTGAAATTGATGCATTTCGTTTAGGTATGTTGTCACATAAGCAGTTATAGAGAATATTCCAATATTGTGAACTTGGGATTGAATTTTCAAATAATTGGTTATTAGATTCAGAAGAAATAAATATTGGGTAAAGGTTCCCTGATGATCTGCATTAGCCCCTGTGAAATGCGCATAGGAACTAACTAAACCCCTCAATTGATCACTTTGAATTTTTTAGTAAGATTTTGGGAAAAAGAACCAGCACATAATCAAAAGTAAATTAGATTCAGTTTTATTGGTGGCGATGTAAAGTAGATATTAAGGAATTAATTATGATATATGATGAGGGCACGTTGGTAAACGTTCGCCCTTTTCATTAAGTAAATTTGGCATAAAACGTTACTTATCTCGTCAATGAAGAGCTAAATTTCATCTTCTAGAGACAGATGTTTGTGATTTGTTTACATAAAGCTGAACACGAAAAATTCACGTTAAAACACGAAAAAGAAAAACTAAGCAACCGGAAATTTTCTGATGAAACTGTGTGGCTGATATACGACTTGTGGCGCCATCTCTTTGAAACTAAAGGTCTCTGATGTCAACATTTGCGGCTAATTATGGCCACAAAAATCGGTTGTAGTGATTTGTTAGCACATAGAATTCATGCTGACGGCGTTTCCTCGTTCGAAAAAATATGGTTTGATGGTGCGGTTTGGCATCTTTGAGTAGCTTCTGTTGATGTAATAAATTTTGGAGGACTGTTTAATGGTTTTTCGAAAACTTTTTTTCGATGGAATTGAAAGTGGGCCTTATCACCAAAATGAATTTGTTAAAATATTAAACAAACTCAGTGAAAGAAATAAGAATTGGCAGTTTTTCGAACCACCAAAATCCAAACGTTCGACGCCAACAATGTTCGCACTGCTTTAATGCCTTAACGAGTGCAAAGATAAATGTCCTTATAAAAATGCTACACAAAGTGCCCAATCGTTGATTGGTTGAAATTCCAGACTCATTTTCAACACTTTGGTATACGGTGGTTATGTTTGAGTCACTACAGCCACTACGACTGCATTATTTTAATCTATTGTCAGCCACAGTATCGTGAGCCTGGAATTTAAAAATTAAACTACCACAGCGTTGTCAGGAGGAGCCTGGAATTTCATGATTTTCCCCATTTTGATAATATATTTTCGCAGTTGAAACTTTTTATTCAAAAGTGTGACATTTCTTAATTAAAAGCTTTTTAATAAATAAATGTCAAAAGATGACAGTTTAGTTTTTGACTTTTAATTATATGACAGATAATTTACTTCCAAACTCACTCAGTCTTCATTATGTTGATAACATCGTCTTCCCTCTTTTTTATTTAAAGCTCCGTCATAAATTTATGCAAATCTTTGAAGAACAAAATACTATGATTAACTCAAAACTGTTTACCAATTAGGTCGCTTTTTTTACAGCAGTATATTTAGGAAATAGTGTGCCTTTAGCAAAGTAAAAATATAGAATGAATATCTCAAAGATTATCCATCGTCTCAGAATTTTCTCTACAGAACTATTCCTGCCAGTGTTGGCTTGAAGTGAAACAATAGATTTCAAATAATAACTGTTAAAGTACAGCTGGATTTGATATTACAAAATTTGGTTTATACGTATTTTAGAACCAAAAGGTACACAAGAGTTTCGTTATATTTTCAAAACTATATAACTTGAGATTGTTCTACCGCTTAGTGACCTTAGACGAATATTAATAACATTTGAAGATTTGATTTTGTTTCGAATATAACCCATAGCATAAATCAAATATTGTAGCTCAAAAACTATTAACCAAAACTCGTAAATCTCTTTGCTTTAATAAAATGTATAAAAAACAATAATAAATTTAAAAAATTATTGTGTGTAAAACTCGTTTACCGGACAAACCTATCAAAATTCATGCGCTGGTTTGCTTATTAAATATTTTCATCAAATAAAAGCAAAGGGAGTAAAAATATTGTAGTTCAAATCAATTTTCTACGATACATACAAATTTCATTAACGCAAAGTGATTTACAAAGCAAGGACTCAAATACTTTTTTATGAGGATACATCATTTAAAATAAATTTAAAATAAATATTCTATCACAATTTTACGTAAATAACTACTGCACTACATCAAATATATTTTAAAATACTTAACCTTTTGTGTTTAATAAAAATCCAATAGTTCCAAAAAGGACATTTTCTTGTGCCCCTCTAAATGATATTGAAACCACAAATGGTATTATTAAACTAATCGTTATATGTGTGTTAAACTTTATTCAAAGGAATTTGAAAATTAAATAAGTTGTAAAGAAGAATTTAAAGTGAATTAAACAAAATTTTCCTACATACACATAAATCAGCATTCAAAATAAGTAAAATAAAAGAAAAAGGGATGGAACGAAAAATAAATAAATTGAAATAAAAATCTTTGTTGTAACAAATGTTCACCTAATCTCATTAGAAAATATTTTACGAGCTTATGCAAGTCAAGTTAACATTTCATTTTAAGATGAAACCCTCAAAAAAAAATAAGAAATTAAAAAAAGTATTTTGGCAAGAGGGACTTTATTGATTGCTACAGTTACCACTCTTTATTAATACAGTACAAAATGGAATTATTTTATATTAAATCGAATTAAGATTCATAGGCTAATTGTTCGAAATTTGTTAAAGACATGATGATAAATATTCCAAGGCACAAAGGAAAGTCAACATCAGTTTTTATTCAACTAACACATCAGAACAGAACAGCTGTTTTCGAAAGTCGCAACACTTTCATCATCAGTGCTCATGTGAGTTGTGTTTGTCACCACTTTTTAGGCGGCTTAGTTGAATGTGATAACAGTTCCTATTTACACAAGTTTTATTATGAAAAGGCACCCGAGAACTGTATCAACCTGATGTTAACACGTTTGATTATTTTCTTCATGTCGCATTTTTCTGAATTTTTTTATTTTAATTCAAACAAAAACACTATTAACAATTTCAGGTTATCTTGATTCATTTAAGAAATTCCTAATTTATTATGGAATTCAAATATATATGTTTCAAACAGTTTTAAAGAAGTTTGATTTATGGCCAAACACAAGATTTACTCTTCAAACCTTCTGTCTTGGAAATATATTTAAAAAGTCGATAAAAAATCCTCATATGACCTGAAATGATTGAAGTGTAAAACTGCTATCGAGTTAGACTAAATACGCCCAGAGCGAGTATCTCAAGGAAAGGGTTCACTCTTAAGCAACTGAAATATAGCGCTGTAGGGTACTAATACAATTCAAAAGCAAAATAAAAGGAAAAGAAATAGAAACCACAAATGCTGCATACAAACGATAAGTTACAATAAACTGTATGTAAGACGTAACAAACACACAAACACACTATATATACATACATATAGACGACAACAACAGCAACTATAGACATAAAGCCAACAGCAAAGTTTAATGGCTGTAAGGAAAAATGAAGAAGAAAAAGTTGTAAAAGATGTTGATGGAGTAAATAACTAAAGCGACAAAAAAAATAAGAAAAAGCAAATAGCAAACATTCAAAGAACTGCTGTCTTCCCAACAAACCCTTGCGAGTGTTTGCAAATTTTGAATATTCTGAAATCACTTGAATACTCTGCATTTCTATTCTGTCTTAAAATGTGTGCCAATAATTACACAGTTGAGGCACTACAATTACGACATTTTATTTGAGATAACAGGCTTCTTTTTATTAACAGCATATTAACTGCTTGTCCTACGATATTACAAAGTATCTGCCTATTTTACAATTAAATTGAAAATAAACAGATTCTTATATTGTATTATCATTTAATGCGAACTTTTGCTGTAAGCGTACAAAGAAATATATATTGTAACTAATTCGGTGGCAAGAAAGTATGTTAAATTAGCTTCACAGACTATTTTTTCCTCCCCAAGATTTCACATCTCAGCACTACCAATTTTATTCATAAATCTGGCACAATATCTTCCCTAAGCAGATATTATTTCCAAAATGCCAATTCTTTAAAAATGTAACATTTAGTATAGCAACTATAAACGGTGTGCAAAAGTTGTGACACTTTTAATATCTATAGATGTATTTTTCTGCGACACCCCACTGTGCGTAAATCAAGAGACTTGAAATAAAACCTAAATTTTATGTTGTTTGTTACACTAAATTTCATAGAGTTTCGAAATTCCTAAAATTTCACATGATGGCATGTGTACTACGACATATTTATTTTTGAAAGGTTTTGGGTTTGATTAAAGTTGTTCAGGACCACTTTAATTATTCAAAATATATCTGTTGAACAAAAACAAAATGATAGATTTTGAACTTGGACGACGTGTAATCAGGGGGCAAACTACGGCACTCGATAACGATCAAAATTTGCACAAGAATTGTATATAAATTTTGATTGATATCAAATGCCCCTGCGCAGGCACCACGAAACAATATTTACTAAAATGTAAATTATTTTAACTGTAAGTATTTTATTTCCCTGTTTCTTAAGTTTATCGACACTCTAAATAATTTGTTTTTATATTAAAACAATTATTAATTGTTGTTCTTTATTTCCCTGACAACTACAATTAGAGTCGGAAAAAAGCCAACCAACTGTAGATCTAAAACGTAAGAAAATAAAAAAGGATGTGATCAGTGTGTTCTTGTAAAGACTTCTATATGTGTTTTAGGCTTCTCACTTATTGAAGTGGAAGTTTGAAATGAATATCTGCAGTTGTTCTAAGAAATGTTGGGAAAGTTTCCCCGATGATCTGCATTAGCCCCAGTGAAGTTCGCATACGAACTAACTAAAACCTCTCAATTGATCACTTTGAATTTTTTACTAACATTTTGGGAAAAAAGAATCAGCACAATATTAAAATTAAAAAGTTCAATCGAAAAATGTGTTCGCTGGGAAGTCAGACAGAGAGTATCCTTTTTAAATCTCTGTTCACTGTAGGCGTTTAATCCCTTTTGGAATTTACTAAGAGCTCAAGACAACGACTATTTAAATTAGACAGCAGCATACATCCCTATAAACAGACACATGCCTACTAACACATATTAATTTTCATTACTTTGTATGTGTGTTTACTTTAAATTTGTACAACAAGTAAGGAGAAATCAAATAGAAACAGATGAAGACAAAAAGAATTGAATTATTAGGAAAATAGAAAACTAATAAGAGAAATAGACAACAGTAACATGAATAGTGTTGCTTTAAAAGAAATCTATTTCTGGTACTACAATATTGAAAAAAAATTAACATTTAAGCGTGAAGGCATTTGAAAAAATGTATGTACACAAACATCTATGCAATACTTGCCAATCAGGGGCGAAATTCGCATAATCAGCGGATTATAAAAAAAAACAATATAGTTGAATTTATTAAATGTTTCATTATACAAAAGAAAAATAAAATAAACCTTAAAAATATGTACTGGTTTGAGTTCAAGTATCTTATAGGTTTTTATTCATTCACTGTTTATTTTAATGAAATCCAAAAAGAATCAACCTGAATTTAGAAAGCGTCCACATACATTTTTCTTTAAACTAAATTTAATTTACTCTTCATTAAAGCATTTCACGCAAAATTATGAAAATATTTAAGTGTAGAGTGAATACGAAAAAAGAAATATTCCATAAAAGTTTAAACAGTCATTCTTTTTAATTAAAATTTATGAAAACTTAAACGCATTAAAATAATTTCCCACGCATACGGGCATAATTACACACGTTCATTCAAGCAACAAAATTTAAAACCATAAAACTGTGCTTTTTTTAATAGAATTATTTATATTTACAAAAGTAATAAACGCGTAGGAATAATAAAAGCGAGAAAAAGAGGATTCCACAAACTGCACAAGCAACAGGGAGAAGTCAAATTTTGTAAATTTTATATCCTGATACAGTGAAGTAAAAAAGAGAAACTGTTCTTTTGGCAAATCAATTCAGCCAATATTTTTACGAAATAAAATAAGATATTTTTGTATATTCTAAAGTTTATTTTATAAACTTATTCGACCTTAATTTTTATTAATTTATTAGGTTTATTCAAGCAAAAGGTCTTTATTTTTAATTTTTTATATAAAACAAACACAATTTTTATATAAAAAATAAAAAATAAAGACCTTTTCCTTGAATAAACCTAATAAATTATATCCTAAAGTTTTTATTAGCGGCGAATTCCCCGCTTATGATGATTATTACTGGTGGCAAGCCCACTCTATTGACTCACTCTGGGGCATAAATGTAGGCTGCGTTTCACTGTTCGATCGATACTCCCCCCGAGAGGCACAATAGGCAACTTGGTGAGTCGTAACACCTTGTGCCAGTGGTTTCTGGGGAAAAGACAAGAAATGCATTTGGAAGGATACCTGGGTCCCGCCATATAAAGGATTAAAAATCAATAGTAGGGTGACAATCCTATATTGGTTTGACCTGCGAGATGTAACCAGTTTCCTTCACTGGTAACACGGAATCTGGTTGAGCCCCATAGATGATATTAGATCGAAGGGTGAAGCGACGATATTTGCCTGAACGTTTGAAATATCTGCTTCACAGGCGAAGCTCTGTTTAACGCACGTTCATCCGAGTGGCGGACCTCGTTTTTGTCCATATGACTGGTTGATTCTGTGGCCAGATGTTGTATGAGGTCTCTTCAGTGAGTCCACGTGGTAGCTATGGTTTGATGCCATGAGTCGCTGGGAGAAATGTCAGATAAGGGTTGATGTTCTGACATATTGCAAGTATGTTGGGACTTCGGCCCAGCTGATGGTAGCCTTTATAGACTACTACGTCACCAGACGTTACGGAAGAAGTGGTGTGTTATTAGTGCTGGGAGTGTCAGGAGGAATAAGTCTTATGACTTTGACCTTTGGCTCCTCTTGGTGCTGAGGACATGCATATTCTGAGAAGTAACAAGGGTTTTGGGTAGGCGCGAATACCTTAGCAAGGTGTATGTGTATGATTTTGTGGCGGAACCATATGAGTGGTTTTGCAACCTGTGTAAGTCCAAGGGCTGCACTGGTGTGGCCTCTGGCGGTTACTGGGGTGGTGGACACCTAATTTCACTCGAGTGCTTGAGAGCACCTTCAGGTGAGGCCATATAGGCAGGTACTGAAGTTAACTTGAACATTCTCTGTTCGATCGATACTACAACTGAATGTGCTCCAGTGGTATTAGGGAATTTGTGCTCGAAGATCGTTTGCTTTGGCGAGCTATACGCTCTCCATGCTGGGAGCATCCTTTTGAAGTCGAATGGTCGGTTAACCGCACTAGGCATTATAGAGAGAATTCGTTCTGTGGCTGAAAGGATCGTGTGTAAAATATGTTTCCTTCAGAGGTATTTCCTGTCTCGCTTAACTTTATCCCCCTTCCTACATCCTATTTTCCTAGTTCCAGCATCGCATATATAGAAGTCACCCAACCATTTGCGATACATCAAGACAAAATAAAATGTTCTGCTATTTTGGAATTTAAAGGCTTTAGTTTTCGATTAACAACTAACAAGTAGAGATTGTCGTCCTTTTACGTCCATGTTAAAATAATTAGGATTCTGATACAAAAAGCCTGCCAAATTAATTTCCTTTTAAACATCAAATATTTCTTTGAAAAACAAAAGTTACAGGATTAAAGAAACAAAAGGAAAGCCATTTGAAATTTCCTTTCATTCTACTTAAAGTACTTTATTTGCTTCCCTATCCCTCCTTCAACTACATATAAAAAAAGTTTCAGGCCACTAAGTAGTTTATTGTGTAGATTTAAAGTTAATTAAATTGTCTGTTTGCATAAGTTTTATTACTTCTTTCGATCTTAGAAATCTTTGCCGAGACCAAAAATTAAGTTAACAAAAAATCAAGATTTTTATTGGAGACCTTCCACAGGCCAAGTAGCGTTCTGTCAAATAAATAAAAGTTAACTTTTTAAATATGTTTAGGCCAATACCGAATTGGTAAATAATAACATATTGAGTTTTTTAATGAAACGAATTTTCGTTACTGCTAAATAACTTTTATCAAATTATTACTGGCCATTTATCTAACGCTTATTGTAGCCTTGACAATAATATTTTCCTTTTTAAAAGAGCTACTTATTTTATACGCAAGTGTTTATAAAAACATATTCAGCATACACCTGACGTACAAGTGTTCAATACGATTATGACATGAAGGCAAAAAAAAAATCGGAGAATTAAAAAGTCGAACTTTTTTATGACGAGAAAAGATATTTTAAATAATAAAAGAGGGCTGAACTTTTTTCACAAGATTAATTTATGACATTATTTAAGTTTTTTTTTGCACTTTTTTTCCCACTTCTCTTGCAGATGATTATATACAGATAAAATATGAAAACGATTGCATGGCATGAAACAACAATCGTTCATGCACGTTTTTACTGGCATTTAAAAACAGCAGCAAAATGTTGAAATGTGTTGATACGTACGTCACATGCGTTCGTATGCATGTGCGTGAAGGAAAACATTTAAATGTTGTATTTATTTTTTTAGTGGCGTTTATGTGTGAGCTGGATTATAAAGTCTCTTTTAAAATATATATAATTATATATTTTCCATTTAAATTATTAAATGCAAATTAATTACAGCATAGTTAATTAAGTCATCATACGGTTGTTGTATTTTAACAACAATATTGCGGGCTTTTTTTTTCTTTTTTAATTAAAATCATTTAAATGGCGTAAACTTTCAACTTTTAAGTGCAATTTCAACCATAAAAATGGGATTTTCTGGTACCGTTTCCGACTGCAGTTATTAACGCATTTTTTTTCAATGCCGCACAGAAGCGGCGCAAAGGGGAGGGGGCGGTGGACAGTTACTAAAACAAAAAAATTAAAAGTTTTTATTAATTTTTCCAACAAACAAGTCAAGCTTTTCAAAAAAAAGTTTTAATTTTATATCAAATATGTTGTCAACACTCGAAATAAATTGTTTTTATATTAAAACAATTATTAGTTGTTGTTGTTCTTTATGTCTCTTATAACTACAATTAGAGTGGGGAAAAAGCCAATCAATTGTGGAATATAAACGCAAGAAAATAAATAAGGAAAAGTGGTCAGTGAGTTCTTGTTATGACTTTGATAATTGTTTTAGACATCTCATTTTTTAAAGTGAAAGTTTGAAATAAATATCTTTAGTTATTTTAAGAATTGTTTGGTAAAGGTTCGCTGATGATCTGCATTAGCCCCAGTGAAATGCGCACAGGAACTAGCTAAAACCCCTCAACTGATCACTTTGAATTGCTTCGTAAAATTTTACTTAAGATTAAAGAGTTTAAAAAACGACAATTCCCCGAAATATTCTCTAATTTAAACTTAAAAATATAATTATAGAGAACATATTATTGAAATTAACACGCTGCGAGTATGACAACTCACACATACTTAGAAATTCATTTCTTTTATATAAATGACATATTGATCCTCCATGTAGGCCCGATAAGGTCTCCAACAAAATTATATCAACTCCGCTGCATTAGAAACTCAAAGAATATTTTGTGTACAGCATTTCCAACGTCGAAGATGTGCATTTATAAATGTCTGGATATGAAAATAGAAAGCGAATGCAGAAGACAATAAATTTGCAGCAAAATAATAATTTGTACATGTCGCCAATGGCTGTTTGGCATCATTAAGAAACGAACACGGTTTGTGTAACACTTTTTTTCCCCTCTCATAAACACAACTTTCAATGTAGACTATGGAAATAAAGAGACACAAATAAATATTTTCCCCCACCCACACACACACACACACACAAAGTAAATGCATGTTTATGCAGTTGCATGTGAAAATATAAAACATTTTTTTTATAGCAGACTTGCAACAATCCTGCAAACAGATAAACTTGAGTTTTGTTTTATATATATTTCAGTTATTTATTTTCAAGTAACAGGAAAACCTAATTCTTTCGTACATAATTTTTGTGTTTTTCCTGTACATGTATTTGTGTGTTAAAGTCAGTCAGTAGGATGGCTTTAAAAAAGTGTTTAGCACAAGAAATCAACTCTAGAATATGGGTTAAGTGAGGCCAAATGATAAACCACTGTGATGAAAAATCTGTTAAACGAACAAAAAATTTCATTTATTTGTATTGTTTTTTGTGAATAGTTATTTTTTATTATTATTTTTTTTTTCTTTTCTCCTTATTGTTGCGATGGTTAAGCGTTATTGTTGGCCATTTTTTATTTTTATCTATTGTCCCTGCACTATCACAATGATATGAAACATTGCCAACACTGTTGTGATGATGATGGTGATGATGATGACGACTCGATTCTTTTTTTCCTCTTCGTGTACTACAAAAATTTTTTGGTCTAAAGTGTTCAGTTATTATTTTTATTTTTTGGAAGTATTTTTTTTTAATTTTTATGTCTCTTAAAAAAATAAGGGAATAAAAAATGCTAAGCCTAAAAAATTCACTTTATAGTAGTTGTTGTCGTATCAGGATGATAAAATACACTCAAAGTAATTCATGCAGAAAAATACGAAGTATATTTTTGTAAATTTTCTTATTTCTAAGCGTTTTAGACTTGAGCTTAATAAAAACAAAATAATAGTTTATTTAAGTGCACTTCCAATCGTTGCGAAATATGAGAACACAATTTGGCTGGCACGTCAGTTTGTGCATTAACTACAGATTATTTATATATTGTTCAGGATTTGAGATAAAATAACCCTGATAAACGTTTGATCTACCAATTATATTCCTTTATTCTCAGCATATTTTAATTTAATTTAATTATGAATAGAAGAAATTAATAACTTAACAAAACTGTTCATCGGCAGTATGAGTTCATTTCACGTGAGTTCATCAAACAATATTGATTTCTAAAACTGCGTTTACTCTGTGACTCCCTCTTAAACATTCAACAGTACGATCACATGCTTTTAGTTTGAATACGAGCAGTATGTTTCTAAGCTCTTTTACAATAAATTTTTGGAATTAGACTCGTTTATTTATTAAATTGTGCAGATACAACAAAATGATTTTCTGCCATGAAGAAATTTGCTAAAATATAAAGAAAGAAATTTCGTAAGAATACTTTTTGTTCTTTCTACGAAGTTATTCATAATATGAAAATAATAAATAAATATTTCCCTTTTACCGACAAAATATTTTCAGTGTAGCAGTAAGGATATTTGTGCGCTTCTGTTTGTGATTCGGTTATGGATAAAACTAGACCCAAAAAATGGACATTTGTTATAGTATTTTGGCGTCATGTCAAAATCTTTTGTTGATGGTCTCGCTTTCCTTTTTTTTGTCTTCTTAGTTCTCTTTTTGTTTACTTGGTTTCTGTGCTTGCGGACGCCAGTGTGGGTGCCAAGAATGTCATCAATCTCTTTCCTTTTTTAAATATTAAAATCTCTAAATACTATTATGCTAAATGTATTTGTTTGTTTCAGCTTTGATTTCAAATATATTGAAATATTTATAAATTTATGTTTCAGTTTAAAGCAAGAGATAAGGCCGCGACAACAACAACCTTTTTTTCTAAAATAATAACTGAAGGTTTATAAATGTTATTGTTTATTAGGACAAAACGAAATCGTATTTACAAGTAATAATACCATTAAAAATTTTAACTTGTAAGAAAGTTGTTCTTCTTTTTTCAACTCTGGCTCATATTATTTTGAATTTGTGATTTCTCTATTGAGGGAAATATGCAGAATGGAGACAAAGTACTGTCTTATTCAAAGAAGTTGTTTGCTTAACTTATATTCTGTAACGTATTTAAGGGTTCCAACTTAAATCGGTTTCATTGGATTTGTTGACCTACAAGACTTTCCATGTTTGTGATGTATTAAAATGCATAATAGTAGTCTACGGAAAATGTCTGTGCAGGTTTGTTTTAATCTTGAAACATTCATTTTTTATATAAATTTTTTTCTTATTTAATAACAAAAATATATTTTTCTGTAAGTTTGTTAGAACCGTTTAATTTAAATGTATTAGACTACAAGACTTTTATTGCGTTAATAAATTGTAGATTTTAAACAAAGAATATTTATGATAAACGTGTAGTTCTTATAAGCGGACCCCTCTCAAAGCCGCATAAATATATCGCAACGGCAAGTGACCGGTTGTTAAAGATTTTACTATTGATATTTCTTTATATCTTTTAGTGATTCAGTTATATAAATTATTAGTTAAAAACAATGAAACTGAACATCAATTATTATTCCTTCCAAATACTCTAATAAACTCTCAACATAAAAATATCTAAATTAAGAATATATCAGCAGAAAAGTACAACAATAGAAAATATTTTAATCAACTTAATAAAAGAAATATTTTTTATGACTTAAAAATACCAACAGCAAATTTATTTAAATATTTAAATATACAGTCGGCACTCTACTGCTGAGCTATTTAAATAAATTTATATGTACAACAATCCAAATTTTTATTATTAGTTTATAAAAACTTCCTTTTACACTTAAAATAACAAACCAACAGAATTTGTACAAAATACAACAATAATAAATTAGATTTATTGTATCATCACTTTGATGTTTTCAAAAAACAACAATTTAAGTTGAATAAAAATAAGATATGAAGTTTTTTTTTTTAGAACTGGCAGACAAACATACAAAAACATTAAAGTATTTTTTACTTTTATATAAACTAAAACGAGCACAAAACCCAAAACTTTTCAATTATCAAAATTAAGCAGATGAGGGGAAAACAATCAAAGCAGCAGCCAAAGGGAAGGATGAATTCTGTTTTTGTAGTTATTTTTATATAAAATGAAGCTTCTTTATATTATATGAACATGTATTGAAGAAGTTAACAAACAAAAACGAGTGATGAAATGGTGTTCGAACAGTGGAGCCGAAGAAAATAAAATATTTAACCTTTAGTTGCTGTTGTTGTATTTGATTGATATTATTTATTTTTAACTTCATCTAATATTTCTTTGTAGAATTTGGAATTCATGCGGAATATGAAATATCTACATAAGATATATGGTTTAAAAAAAAATCTAGCTCTCGGGATCTCGATATATGAAAATAGGGTGCACAGTCCGCGTGCCTGTTTATTACAATAACATTCCACTTCTGTTTTTTATGATTTTCATTTACTTTTTTAATATATTTTTAACTTTTCGGTTTGATTTTCCTTCAAATCGTTTTTAATTTATATTTATTTTTAAATTAATATTTTAACCCTGCGTCGGGCAGGTGATAAAAGAAACACCGACAGTCAGGTTTGTAAATATGGCCCTAGTTTTTCTGAAATTGTATTTTACATAATTTTCAAAATTTAATAAAGGTATCTCTAAGCATTATATATATGATTTTTTATAGCTATTTGTTATATGCAACATATAACATATTTAAACTGTTTCCAATTTTTTAATTTAGTAAATCAAAAAAGCAATAAACGAACTTCAAAATATAAGGAACTTCAGTATAATGCCATAAACTTAAAATCTAAAAAAACAAAACAATAAATAATTGCTAAATTCATCACATGGGTGTTAATTATATATTAAAAAGTGTAATTTTCTTTATCTTTCTGAAAAGAGGTTGAGTATGTATTGGAATAAGGAGCTATTTGTTCAGAGCAAATCTCAATACGCCGACGGCCAGGTTGAGTCATATTTACCTTTTCTTAATTGACGGTCAATTATCTCTGCTCACGTTCAATCATCAACGGAAACGAAATAATAAACAACATGCAAAAACGATACAATCCTGCTACTGAGAAATTTGGACACGTCGCAAAACGTTGAAAATAGTTACACAGCAATTTAAGAGCATATGGGTCATAATGACCCAACCTGCATTACGCCGGGTTAATGTAGGTCAAAAGTGAGTAAAAATACTTACACAGTGTGAGAAGATAATAACATAAGCCACCGAGTTCAATGTGACGTATGCGTAACATTATTAATAATATCAAGTACACGCAGGGGAACTCAATACAAAATGAGTGTTAAATACAAACATACAAGTGAAGTTAATAAGAAGCGTTAAGCACGAAACCAAAGTTCACGAGTTAGTGCCAAAGTGAGTTAACAAAAATAGTATTTTGTTTTTGTAAAATACGATATTTGAGTATATAAAAACAGTTAGAGAGCAGCGAGAGTCTTTTTAATTAGAAGTAAGAACTAGACATGAAATTTCCGAACAAGCAACATCAATTTACTTTAGCAACTCAAACAGCAGAACAAAACCATGATTGTTGCGGAAACACCTTCAATTCCATCATCATATTTAAGTTTCTTGTCACTTCCTAAGGTACTGTCACACTTAACAAAAATATAATGACATACGTCGTTGTTAATTTTTAATAGAGAACTAATTGACTTGATAAAAACTTTTCTGCCTTCATATGATTTTAATTATCATTTAGTGGTTACGAATTTCTGGTCTCATATTTGCCCAAATGTAACCGCACCCATACAAAATTCATATATGAAAATACCTTTAAAATGTTATTTTAAAATTAAAGTTATTATGAATATTTTTTATTGTAGACCTTTTTAAATATATTTCTTTGTCCCTGAAGATGACCAACAGAGTTGGTCGAAATATTGGAACAAAAATATATTAAAAGAAAAGTTTTAATTTTATGTTAATATTAAAAAAGACCTCAAGCCGAAAAGCAAATCACGAACAATTAAAGTTATTTTTATATATATTTTAAAACTTTAAGATTCGTTACATACATTTTAAATGAAATAGTCCATAATTTATATAATAACTTTCAATAGTTACGTGTGGCCTACACGTTAACCAAATACATTAACACACTACTGTAACTTAAATTGGATAAAAAATATATACAAAAAACCACATAAATGAATAAAGTTGTCTTATTGTATGGGATCACTAATGCGTTGCCAGCACAATGTTAAAAAAAATATATATATAACAAAAAAATTTATTATTCAAGACATGGTGTTCACTTCCACCCATACTTCTGTAGAAAAATAAGTAAATAAAATGAGACTGTAGATTGATGTTAAAAAAAGTTACTGCAGGTGGACGGTTGAGAGAAAAAGAGCTCATAAAATATAACGCGTTTAATGTGTTTTTGATGACATGTCAGGCAAAAAACTATAGTGTATTGCCCCTGCTATCGCTTTTAATATAATACGAACCCATTAAGATAAAAGAGATGTCTCACTTCCTTAAAGTGTTGAAAACTTTAATGGATTCCAAAACGAGTACACAAACACAAAACATAAGCAGCGGTAGGAGTAAATTGATAAGGGTAGAGGTTTTATTCGGTTAGTTGATTTTTTTGTGCAAATATTTTATTTTCTAGATTTCTGTGATATCAAAACTCTTTAGGAATAGCAAAAAATAGTAGAAACTTTTTTATTACTATTAAACGAAATAAATTTATATTAAATCGAATTCAGATTCATAGGCTAATTGTTCGAACTTAATTTAAATCTCAGAAAGACATGATGATAAATATTCCAAGGCACACAGGAAAGTCAACATCAGTTTTATTCAACTTACACAGCAGAGCAGAACAGCTGTTTTTGAAAGTCACAACACTTTAAGTTAAGTTAAATTACGTTCGAACAATTAGCATGTGAATCTGAATTTGATTTAAAATAGCAATATGAATGTTAGTTAAAATAATAACCCGAAATAAATTTATTTTTTTATATAATATTATCCTGATTACATTCTAATCTTTTTCAAAATGTTAACAAATTTATTTGCTGCAGAATAAACTTCTCTTCACATCGCCAGTTGAAATAATATATCGAACGGCAGCACAGCGACTTGATAAAAGTGTCTTACAATCGATTTGATACAGCTTTTGTATCCTTTTTGCTCTGCTCTACTGTATAAGTTGAATATATAAAACTGATGTTAACTTTCTCTTGAGCTGCGGAATTTTCAACATGCTGCTCTGAATTAAAAATATTTACCAAACAATTAGCGTAAAAATATAAATTTAATAAATATTTTCTTTTTAAAGAAGATACTTTGATTTTTATTTTATAAGATAACAAACAAAATGATTTAACAATAAAAATAATTATTTTTAACAACAATAATAAATGTCTATGCTAATTTTTAATTATGTGAGAGAACATGGTGTTAATAAAAAAAAATTCTTTTTACTGATAAAAATTTTTTTAAAGGCAGAATGAAATCATAGTTGTTGTATTTTTCAAAACACTATTTGATAATTTTAAAAACTATCTCTGTATATAGTAGAAACCTACAAAACTAGGAATCTTGTAGAACAAGAAAAGTCTATAATTACTCTTGAAAGTACAACACAAACTATTTCCTGGCAGGTGAAAATTAATTCATTCTCATTATAAAAAAGCCCACGAAGGTTGAACATCTTCACATTTTGGGCAACAATATCAAAAAAGTTCAAGCAATTTTCATTATATTTATAACGAAATCGTTGAAAATTTGGACTAAAAGACTAGAAAATTGTAAGATCCCTTTAATTAAAATATAATAAAATAAATAATAAATATAATAACTCCCCGATGGTCAAACCAAATAATCAATCAAGAAATTATTAAAGTATGAAAATCATCACAATGAAAAACAACGTAAAATAAAAACTGATGGATACACAAATAATATAACAACTCTGCGGGAATTTTTGTACCAACAGTGCAGAATGTCCAACATGTCAATCGCTGCCATTCATTTGCAAAATATTATTTTTATTAACTAGAAACTATTAAAGTGTTTCTCGTCAATAGCAGACAAACAAAAACATTCGAGCTATTTAGCAAACTTTTTTTGTTTTTTTTTTCTTCACAAAATTTCAAACAGAATCAATAAGAACTTACTGAGGAAACCGCAAACAATTTATAGGAAAATAAGTTTTGCAAAGTTTATAAATCTTTAATAATAAGGCTTCAATAAGCAAATAACAAACAACTAACATATAGAACAGATAAAATGGTTTTATTAAATCATCAATATTCAGCGTTCGGCATCATAAAAGTTTTAGCAGCCTACATACACGATTAGTTTTCATTTGCAGAGAAAAGAAAAATAAGTAAAGTTTTAAGTCTATAATATCTCTTGCTGAAGCATCAACTACATAAATAAAACATAAACATAAACGTACCGGATATAAGAGAAGGTGTTCCCGAAGATGTTGTTGTTGTTGTTGGAAGGATGCCACATTAGCAGCATGTCAAATTGTCTAAAGTTGTTTTTACGTGAGCTGAAATCATCATTCTCTGGTAGTTTTATTTGTATGAAAAATGCTACAGACATTTAAACTCTGAAGTATATTTAAAACAAAAATGGCACTGAGCACTGGCTCTGAAGAAAACATCAAATAATGTGAAAATAATTGTGTGTGTGAGCACTACAGGGTGGATCAAAATAATCGAAGAGGTTTGAGTTTCTCACAACTTATTTATTATAATAAATATTTCTTTTAATTTCCTTGTCATATTTTTTAAAGAAGACTTGGCGAAATTGAAATGGAAACATAAATAATTGGACACGGCGTCCATCGTTTAACTACGATTCTTAAATCCATTAGTTTGACTCATCGCTGTTTTAATGTCGTATTAAATGAGTCCTTTATTAGGCTACAATGCAGGAGTCTGAGAGCAGTTCAAAGCTTAGAATTAAATCAAATCAAATTTACTATTTAGCTCAGCATTTCGTGTGAAAGGATCACATTATTTAATGAATACGGTATCTTTATTTCCGTCACTACGGTTGGATATCGGGCAATGTATGAATATCGGGCATATATGAAAAACAATGTGCAATTATAATTCTAATAGGAAGGAGACGGAGTAGGATCAATACAATGCATCTTTTTCAAAAAATCTTCTGTGAAAGATTTATTTCATGTGCAAGCGATTTCAATTGACGAATTTAGTTTCTCCAAGCAGTTACCATTTTTAATTTATTTATGTGTCCTTGGACTATATCCTTAAAGATACTTTAGTAAACAAAAGGAATTTTATAAAATACTTACACGTTCAGTCATACATCAGCTCAGAGTTAGTCAACATCTAGCCTCTCAATTATATTTTAAGTGAAGCCAGACAACTGATCGTTTACTCTCTTCCCAGAGTTTTGCTTCTTACTCGCACTAGTTGACTTCAGCACTTCAAATATCTGTATAGGATTACGGTTCTTTCCACGAGTTTTTCATAGTTAATTAACTCGTCTTCTCTTATGTGAATGCATAAGTCGTGTAAAATCAGCCAGATAAACAGATAAAGATACGGATTAACAATATCGCCGATGGTTATAGTTAACCGTCGCTATTTGTGCATCCATACTTTGGACATATTTTTGCAAAGTATTTCTAATACAACCACATACACAAAACTGATGCGTTAATATGTTTTTCATAATAGAAGAAAGACTTAAATATAAGCCAATATGATTATAAAACTCGTTATAATCTCTGCGCATTGTCCTGAGAAGGTCCGCATGGGAATAACTTGATCTGAAGAATTAAACTGACATTGGAGTAGGCAATAGCAATGGGAATAGCGGAATATTAAATCTGATATTTTTAGTTAAGAAACCAGAGGTTATCTTTAGAAAAGATCTGCGACTTTCTAATAGAGAAATCATGATCAGAGAGAGTCTAGCAGGATAATAAGGCATATGAATTAGGTTAAAATTGAAGCCACGAAAGCAGAAGAGGGGACACCATTTTTTAAACAGATTCAATGGACTCTGAACGCTTTTTATAAATACTTTTGGGCTTAAGTAAGAGAAGAGTCTATATTCATAAGACTACATTCATCCAGCAATTGGAAAACAGTATAAGCGAAGAAATCAACAACATGACAACTGTTGTTTTGCAAAAGATTTTGCAAAATGCTTTGGAAAGATTACGGATATGCGAGGCAGAAAGTGACCATCATTGCAGGGATATAATATTTCACTAATCGATTAAAAATATTCCCTACTTATACCAAGTATTTTTCTTTACTTCCAACGTATCAATAAGTCTGTATGTTCGACTTATCAGGACGAGGTTATTAACAATATCGAGGTAATTCAATAAGAAGTTATTTTACTTACAGAAGACTTAAACTTGTTTAAAATTTTTTTAATAAGAAAAAAATAATTAGAATTATTAATTAAATATTAATAAATTAACAATTTGACACACTGTGATTGTACTATTATAATATGAAATTTAGAAAAATTAAATAGTGTCATATCGAATAAAAGTTGTTTGTTTGGTTTTGGTTGGTATAAATTTCATAGTCTACTGCACTTATTATAATGTGATTTTTTTAAATCATTTCTGATTTTTTATAGTTAATTTATAAACAGAATTCTTAAATTGTTTATAGAAGTCTTTTGATAAGTTGAGAAGTTTGAAACTTTTCAAAACTGTTGTTGAAGTCTACTGACGATTTGGTATAGAGCGCCAATGAAATGCATATAGACATTATTTGACCACCCAACAAATAAATTTCGTATTGTCATTAATTAAATATTTATATCAAATAATTGGACATATATGATATAATGGTTAACATCAAAAACATGACTTTGGATTCATTTAAAAGGCGACAAAATAGAGAACTTCTTGCAAAACACAATCTGACGTAAAAAGCATTAAAAGGCATCAGGATTTGCACTTCTTCCACATCATAAATTAAGAATCTGTTTAACTTCTTAGCATGTATTATATTTATAAAATTATAATAATTTTTATATTCTAAATAATAATTTTTAATAAACTCCAACTCCTTCGTTCTTTTCTGCACACCCTGTACACTTCTGTATTCTAGAACAGTGAAGTTTATTTTCAATCATTGTAAAGAATAATAATCTACTTAAAATTTCATTTCTCTTCTTAATATCTTTTTGGTATTTCAAACAGTGCTATTAACAGTGTTTATTTTTTACTAATAAGTTTTTAATAAGATTAGAAATTCGCCAATCGATATTAAAAGCAAATTAAAACTTTTCAGGAAGAAATATAAAAGACATCAAAAGAATAATTTTAACATGCCTGCACAGCAATTTAATGGAAGATATTTTTTCAACTGTAAAATTAAGATTTTTTATGATTTAAATTAGTATTTGAAAAGCAGGAGTTTTGCCTTTCTATTAAATTAAATATTCAAATTTTATTATACATGAAATAAATTGTAATGATGAGTATTTTTATCAAATTTTCTATATGTCTTTATGTATTAAATGAAAAAATTTATTGTTGGAACTTTACTAAACTTAAACAATTTATAAATTAATAAAAGTGGTGACTATGCAAATCACATGCCCAAGCAAATATTTTATTAACATATAAACATCGGGGGCAGATTTTATAAAAATATTTTTTTATTTTTATTTTTACGTTATTAATTTAAGCGAATTTGTTCCATGACACCTGCAAACATCAGTAGTCTGAATATCATTTATATATTAAAAACCACTTCCAAATAAAATACATTTTTGTACATTTTTCGCAGTCGTTTTGTGCAGATGCACAAAAGTAATGTTATTTAAATGGCCTCAACTCATACAAGATTAACATTTAAATGTCATTCTGCGATGGGTTTTCTTTCATTTATTTCATGAATATGTATGACACGGTTACAAACAGCAACAGCAGTATCAATATTACAAAAGGGATACAGAAATACATGGAGGGTTATGGTGCTGAATGGAAATGTACCAAAAACAACTAACCAACCACCGGAATGTGAATTAGTGTACAAATTTATTTGTATAATGCCCCTTAATATACATGAATATATGCATGCATGTATATACACTCACACATCGGTATACAAATGGTTAATAAAGAGAATACCCTGCGGTAACATTTAGATCGCATACACACACATGCCAGCAGGCCTCTACCATATACAAACTTAATAATTTAAATTTACATTTATATTTAAATTACAAGCAAAAGCGATGCTAAAATTTGTACAGAGGCCAAGCATTCACACATGTGCATTCTTTATATGGGTATTCTTTATATATAAAAATCAAAGCAGAAAAGTTTTAGTTGAGTAGAATGAAACAGAAATAGAATAAGTGGAATACGATGGTGCAGAAGCTAATAATCAGCACTCTAGCCCCCGTGATATACGTCTGTGAGTTAATTAAAAATTGTCAATATCAGTCTTTGAAGAAGAGCAAGAATTATAAAAAATAAATATGTTTTCTACAACGATTCTACAAGATTATAGATTCCAATATAAGATTATTTTCTTTGTAGGAAAATTAAAGCATCAAAAAAATTTTATAATTCTTTCATTCCGAAGTAGTAAAAATATTTAAATTTATTTTATAATAATTAAAATAGACTCGTTTGGAATTACATTTGTATCTAATTTAAAAGCCTTCAAGTTTGACTTGTCCAGACTTCAAAAAATCTGACTGTAGATATAAGTTGAAGAAAATTTTATACTTGTAGTTAACAACGGAGAAGTAAAAAGCATTGAAATTAACTGAAACTTGATGAAAGTAAAGGCTGACTCAAAAGAAGCTTAAACAAAAAGTGATCAGGTTTGACTTGTCAAGTCTTGAAAAAACCTGACTGTAGATTCAAGTTGAAGAAAATTTTGTACTTGTATTTAGCAACGAAAAAGTCAAGAGTATATGGAATTGATTTAAATAAACTGAAACTTGATGAAAGTAAATGCAGGCTCAAAAAAAAAATTAAAGAAAACCTGATCAAGTAACCCTGATGACAATTTCATGTCAATTTGCCGGACATATTAAAAGTTTTGTTTTATAAAAATTTTAGTTAAACCTAAATTAAACGATAAGTTGTTGTCCTACCTGACAATGTTTTTAAGAAAATTCAAACTAAAAAAGTTTAGCTTGGGAAACTCGGAACAAAAAATTTTGAAAAACAGGACAATCGGCAACCCGGAGACTTGGCAAAAGTGTGTTGCCAGTTCTCGTAGCCCTTTTTAATAATAAAATCAACTACGTCAAGTGATAATAAACAAAATTACACAAGAGTTTTGATTACGAAAGTGTAGCGACTTCCAAAAAAACAGCTATTCTGCTCTGCTGTTAAAGTTGAATATATAAAACGGTTGTTAACTTTGCCTTGTGCCTTAAAATATTTATCATATCCTTCCCAATTAAAAACACCTTTCCCACAATTAACCCATAAAATAAAATTTAATATCATTCAATTTATTTAATTGCCTCTTTTACTTCATTATTATCCAACAATCTAAAACGCATACAAGGAATATAGAAAATCACTTCATATATTAAGAACCCTAATGAAAATATATGTATACAGAAAAAATTCTTATAAATAAATAAGTAAATAAAAATAGCTCACACGTACGTACGTGTTCATACGCTGGCAACAACACATTCATACGATAAAAAAAATAACACGCACATTCACATGAAGATATCTAATCAACGCTTTCAATAAAGTTGATTGAACACGTTCTGTGTACTGTCGCTAAAAATTGCTATAACCGAAATTTCACCAGCACAAATAGATTTTTAATAAATACCAAATACAATTCCAAAAACAACAGCAACAACTGGCACACGCAAAATTAAGAATAACAACTGTAACGAATGCCTTTTCGACTGAGTTGGACAGTTTATAAGTCTCAGACTAGCGAAGTAAAAGCGAATTTCACAAAAAAAGTAATAAAAAAAATAAAGGAAACGAAACGAAAACGATGAATTGGATTTTACTTGTTGTTTCTTTGGGGTAGAGAAATGCTCCAGGAAAGCAAACATACGAAAACGTAAATCTGGAAAAGTTATGCCCCATTTTAGCACATGTAAACGGTCTCGCTTATTGTGCACACATATTTTTATTTGTGCATACACAGAAAGAAATTTTCATTGCTTTTGTTTTCCAAGCATCGCTTCGTTGTTGAAAATGATTTTGAGATATTATCATATTAAAAAATATATTAATTATTTGTGTAGGCTGATTTTTGTGGGCTATTTATTGTAGGCTGATCCATGGAATAATATGTTGATTATTATAAATACCTAATAAAAGTACAAGAAAATGTAAAAGTATATTTTGACTTACCCTGTATTTCACAGCATGCCGCAAATTTATTCCATGACAAAAGTTACCACAGCAGTTGCAGCGACAGGTACAGGATCTACGAAAGAAAAAGTTAATTTTCTTGTATTGGCAAAATATATCAGCATCTATAAAAAAAAAATACATCAATAGACATCGATATATATCGAACAATATATATCTTTAACTCGATATATATCGATATATTTTCGAATCATTGTTTTTTTTTGCTTTCAATAAAAAAAAGTATTGACTATTAACCCGGCGCCGGGGGGATGGGTCATAATTACCCGTCACTTCTCTTCTCTACGCTCTTCTCAGTGGCTGGAGATATTGAATCTCTCTTAATGTTATATATTTCAAATCAGTCGCAAGGCGATGGTATTTCGAGTAACACGTGCTTAAAGTTAAAAAAGGTAAATATCACCCATCCCCGCAGTTAAGGTAGCTATTTCGCGTCATTTGTATTTCATGTATCTTGAATATCAAATAATATAACTCTTAATAATGATTCTTCCAAATGATTTATTTTTTTATTTTCTTATAAACATTAATTAGCCATAAAGGCAAAAAATATAAATTTAATTTAATGTCTAACAAAATAATATAATAAATAAGTGTTTGTTATATTTAAGCAACCCTCCTTTGTTCAATTATTTAATATGAAATGTTTTTTGTTTAAAAATAAAAATAAACAGGTTATTTTTTAACAAAGTCATGTTTTAAGGTTAGATTCAATCTAAATTGTATATATTTTTTCATAAGCACAGCTAAAAAACCCGAGTTTAATAAGTGGGTCATTATGACCCAATCCCCATGTCCGTGTAACTATCCACCCCCCCGGCAACGCGTTAAAACTCTTTAATTTTAATTATGTGCTGATTTTTTTTCTAAAAATCTCCAAATAAATTGTTTTTATATTAAAACAATTATTAGTTGTAGTTGTTATTTACTTTTCTTACAACTACAATTAGAGTCGGAAAAAAAGCCAAACGATTGTAGAATAAAAATGTAAGAAAATAAAAAATAAAAGTGACCAGTGAGTTCTTGTCAATTAATTTGATACTTGTTTTAAGCTTCTTACTTATTAAAGTGGAGGCTTGAAATAAATATCTTTAATTATTCTCAGAAAGAATACGCATTCAAAAATGAAATCGCTTAAAAGTTTCAAAAATTTACCCTTTTTGTTAAAGAAAATTTGCATAGTTCTGAAGCGTTGTTCCTGATGATATGAAGTATATTGATCACATAAATGAGTCGAAAAAAAATGAATTTTAAATTAGCATATATTTTGGGGAATTGTCGTTTTTTAAACCTCTTTAATTTTAATTATGTGCTGATTCTTTTTCCCAAAATGTTACCAAAAATTCAAAGCGATCAATTGAGGAGTTTTAGCTAGTTCGTATGCGTATTTCACTGGGGCTAATGCAGATCATCAGGGAACCTTTATCAAACATTTCTTAGAGTAACTTAAAATATTATTTCAAGCTTCTTCTTTAATAAGTGAGAAGTCCAAAATAAATATCAATGTCACAACAAGAACTCACTGCTCACTTTTCTTTTTTCTTTTCTACTAAAACTCCTCAATTGATCACTTTAATTTTTGAGTAAGATTTTGGGAAAAAAGAATCTGCAAATAATTAAAATTAAAGAGTTTTTAAAAACGACAATTGATTGTTATTTTCTTACAAACATGTCAGATTTTATTTAAGTAGCTGTCGTCGAATTATGAGACAAGGAATACCCCTGTATTGCATATGATCGCCGGTCAAGCAATTTTTATTGGCGAATATTAAAAGATTTTATTAATAATTAAAAAGATTCAAGCAAATCTTTTGAAAGACACTAGAAAAGCCGGTAAGACTAAATAATTAAGGGCAACTTTTGTTAGAACTGGAGTGATAATATAAAATTTAATCTTAAACTTTATTAGTAATTTTCATTAAAAAAAAAATTGATACAAGCAGAAACTTTTATCATATTCGACTAACCCGCCAAATAAGTGGTAATAAAGAAATAAGCACACATGTACTGATGACAAAAGTGTAACGGCTTTCGAAAACCACTGTGCTGCTAGGCTGTAAAAATTTTATATATAAAACAATGTTACATTTAATAGCAAAAAAAAATGTATTTATTAAATCAAAATTGCTTCAAGTAGCGGTTGGTTTGGTAATCTTTCGGGCTCAAATTGCTGTGTTTTTTTCTCAGTGTACAGTCAAATACAAGCTTCAACGTGCCAAATTATAAAAGGTTTTTTTTTTTGTAAACCCGAAACACAACCGCATAGAAACGTATGAAGGATAAACCTTGACACGTGGAGAATATAAAAGAAATTTATTTAGCAAATAATCTTTTTTTTTTCTCCTACATGGCATATTTACGATAATTAAAAACTAAAGTTACGGCTTTTTAGCCACATATGAATCCATGAAACTGGCAATATAAACCATTATATCGCTGTTGCTTTGCAGTAACTTTGCATGCATCCTACAATAAACCTTAAGATATCATTATTTGAACAACAACAAAAATTACACCCGAACCATGTATTTCGTATCAGACGAAAGTTACATTATTTTTCACTGGAAAAAAGTTCAATTTTTTTGAAAATTATTTCAATTTGAAATACTATGATTCTAAATAAAAAGAAACAATTTCTTATTCCAAATATGTATTTATTCTCTACTAGAGAATGTAACTCTAAATATATCGATAATTCATCCAAAATCAAACACAAATTTGACAGATTTGTTTCGTATATAATATTAAAGAGAACAGCAAGATATATAAAAAATATAATCAATATTAACCCACCCCATTCATAATTCTACGATCTATTAAAGTTATAAATTAATTTATATCAGACGCAGAAGTTCAACCAAACTTTTATAATCAAACTTCAATTGAAGGAAAAACTTTGCAGATACTCCAAAAGCCTAAAACATTAATTCCAAGAATCTGCAGAAAAGTGGGAAAATATAATATTTTATGTCTTAACAAAAATAAAAGATTTATAAATAAGTTGAAAGGATATACTTTTTTTTCTCTGCTTCACTTTTCCCACCACACTTTATACCGCATCTATTTTGTTTTTATTTAAAATTTTTATTTGATTTCTCTGGCTTCTTTTTCATTTTTCAATCTGCATTAACCAGGTTCATTGAATTTTTCATAGACCACTTGAGTGAAGAAGTGAAGGAAAAAAATTGTTGATTGAGCATAAAAGTGCACAATATCCGCCTGTAAAAAGGCATTGAAATCATAAAATTCAAACTCTTAACAACAATACACAGAAATCGTTTATTTCTCATTCTGTTTTTTATACAAAAAAAAAAACAAACAAAAAAAAAAAGAATCGCTCAAATATGTATGATTCCAGCAATAACCTAAACAAAAAATGAAAATCAATGATATCGCACAAACAATACCACTTGACTTCTATATGAGATTTTTACAATGTCTGTACGGAAAAACAAAGTATAAATAAATAGCATTTCAAATTGACATTTACTAAAAATAAAATGTTGATAAAAAAAACATTTTGTCTGTACTTTTGTATTACTAAGAGTACAACAGCAAAAAAAAAAGTAAAAGTATTATGAAAGCATGAAATATATCAATCACAACACGCAAAATATATATTTGCTGCATATTTCAGCAACATGAAAACAAATATTCAACAAATTTGTCCTATTGAGCCTTTATAGGCATGCAAAAAAGCAAATTAATCACTGCACAGAACATGTAGAGTATTAATTTACTCACGCTTGCACACATGGCATATGAACAAAAAGTTTGATTTCTCAATACGATTATGTAGAACACACTTATTTCAATTTAATAACGTTATAAAATTCTGAAAATAAACTAAATCTTAAACGATATTAATATTTAATTCCAAATAATAGGCAATATTTTAAAGCATTAGAAATATAGCAATTAATAATAAAACCATCACTACATATTATAGAATCAGGACCAAACCCTCAGCAGGCTTTTGTACTTTTGAAGAGTATGACCTTTTGAATGTATACAAGGTTATGCTGCTGGCTATTGATTTTGCCCAAAAGCCTTTGTCTTTTTGAAATGTGTTACAATAAACAAGAAAAAGGTTACGTTGATCCCCCATATTTTTAACCAGACAATTACGACACTCTGGACAGGCAGTAACACTTTTACTTAAGATATAATATTTTAACACATTAAAGCTGCAATATAAACAACTAAATACAACAAAATAATATATATTCAATAACATAAAACTGAGCAGTATGTTCTGTACTCTCAGACGCTCTCACCCACTCTCAGCCACTCTCAGCCGCGCTCACCCACTCTCAGCCACTCTCAGCCGCGCTCACCCACTCTCAGCCACTCTCAGCCCCTCTCAGCCGCTCTCAGCCACTCTCAGCCGCTCTCACCCACCATATATTTTTAAAGATTTCCAAATTAATATATTATTTAATTAACAGAAAACAGCAATTGATTTGAGTTATTCGTTGTTAACTATATGAAGATGTCTAGAATAATTCCGATGTTAACAATTTTTATATCAAATCAGGAATATATAAGTATGTATATTTACATTCACGTTGCTTACATCAAAAGTATACATGACGCTGAAATACCCTAGGCAGACATAGGATTTCTATATCATATTAGTATGCGATACTACATGTGTGTCAACCTATACTACAATTACAAGCTGGTTTATGTCTGGTTTGTATACTACGAAACAATTCGTAGCATAAATGTAGTTTATAGTCTGTAGCTATTTTCGATGAACATTGGGGAAACCCAGTTACAAAATTGATCCTCAATTCTGACAGTATTGACAGTTATAATTTATTAAAAATATTTTAAAACATCTATAACAATTATACATAACAATGACAACATGTACAACAATTTCTGTAACGGTCGATTTGCCAACACCAAATAAACTGGCAACAGTTCTGTACTCTGATGAAGATCCTAACGAGTATAAGGCTATGCCCAACCGTTTTTCCAATGAGATTGCATACCTAAAACACATTTTCTTTTTTCGCATAATATATGCAATTTTATTGTTATTCTTAAAACTTTTTGTTTTTCCATTTTTTTCTGACGTAAATATAAAAACAAAAATTCTAGTATATGTATTACATGTCTGTCATGCCAATTTAGTATTACAAACCATAGTATATACATATATTATGATATAGAAATCCTATGTCTGTCTAGGGTAAAAGAGTATGTTGCTAAAGAGTATTTGTCTTTATGAAAATTAATTCTATGAATTAGTTTACCTTATCGCTGTTAATACTATGGCAGAAAAGTTCATTCAGTTATTAGTGAGTTACATAACAACTCAGATTTATATATAATATATTTACGTTAGATACTTTAGCAATATAGAAGACAGTGTAACATTCTACATACAAGCACATTTTAGCATATACATGTATCAATTCACATGTTAGTATCATTCCATAATTATTTTTCTCACATAAAGTTGATGAGCTTCTATTGATATTAAAACACACATGCACAGTAACACCATATATCTTTGTTAAAAGCTGAAAGCATTTTATATAAGCTGCAATTTGTTTCATGCAAATCGGCCTGGAACTTTAAAAGTTATTACATATTCATTATTGGCATGTTAGCATACTATTCCTCAAGACAAAACCATAATGCATGGCGTATGAGCAATATTTCCGTCGTATTTAATTATTTATTGAATAGCCTGAAGATATAAGCAAATACTAAGAGCGCAGATTGCGTATGAGTAATATTTCGTTTGTGTTTTATCATATATTGCTAACCCTGCAAATGTATGCGAACACAAAGAGCGGCGATTGCATATGAGTAATATTTAGAGAGAGAGAGAGAGAACTCTATATGTGTATTTTAATATTATCCATTGCATACCATGTAGGGCACGGCCATTGTGAAGTAGCTCTGTGCGTATGAGTTTTAGATGAGTGCACATAATAATCATGCGTTGCACACTACAAAAATTATTGGATACTTTTTAATTATCTCATTTGGAATGTGTCAAGGCGAATTAGGTACCTGTTAGACTTTTCCCAATTTGCCGCTATAACTCTATGATTTGTTTTAACGTAAAGATTTTGTATATTCTATAATATAAAAAAAATTAATTAAGAATAATTAATTAATTGTTCTTTGCTTGACAAGAACCATAATTAAATTCTTTCAAATAGTGTTTTCTCAATAACATTTTTATTTTCTAAGTGTTTACATATACAATTTCCTTATTGATAAGCGACAATATTTAAAATTTTTCATGTAAAACACTTGTGCAATAACAATGTAGCTCTAAAAAGGGCTGATTACATACATACAAATGAACAAAATTTAAGAACACCTGCTCTGAGTAGACATATTTATTCAGTTGACTTTAACAGCATCGATTTACAATCATCATTTTTTATTACTATTTTTTATATTTTGCAATATATTTAATAATAAAATTGTAAACTAAAAATTGTGATTCATAATCACAATATAATAAAGCGTAGATATGTGGTCGTGGATGATTTGGTATATAAAACTGCAGTTTGTGTTTTCGTGTACGGTAAGAAATTTTGTATATTATAGTCGTCGACGACAACATAAAGAAAACGAAAGTGCTGTCTATACAACCGCCGACGTTATGGTAGGGGATATTGCTGTAAACAAAACGGTTCCAGAAATTGTCGATTGAGTAGACTTACACGATCTTCTGATCATTTGTTTGGGAATTGCTTTAACAGTTTGTTTGAGTTATCGCAAACATTTACCTGCACGATTTTATATGGATTTGTAGCCGTCGTGCAGGATGTCTAGAAGCCATTGCCAACTCAAGTTGTTTTTGCTCCGGCTATGTAATAAATCATTATTTTTAGAAACGATTAAAATGTATAAAAAATTTATAAAAATTTTTGAGAGAATAATTTTATACAGTCTAATTTTCGTTCAATATTTCGTTAACAACTTGTTAACATCTTCAAGCCATGAAATTTCAATAATATTTATTTCCTTAAGATTTTAAGAAGCTGATAACGAAATATTGAATAAAAATTAGACTAAATAGAATTTTATAATAAACGACCACAAGTTTCATTACTTTTACAATAATGTAAAATAATAAATCATATTTATATTTAAGAAAAATATATTCTAGATCTTTCTTAAGAAAAATTTTTAAGAACAATTTTTAATAAAATACACTTTCAACTTATTTACATGAGCTTAGGAGTTTCTAAGAATTATGCACAATTGGAAGCATCATATTTAATTATTGTACACATTTTTTTCTGAAATAAAATAATCCCCTGTTTCCTGTTCCGTTTAATACATTGTTTATGGTAATTTTTCAAACTTAATTTGGCTTTTTGAATTTTTGTAGAGAAGCTACAAAACAGTAGCTTCTTTTTTCAATTGTGGCAGATCGAAAGAAGAAAAAGCCATTTATTAAAAAGATCTCAAATATTAGAAATTATTCCTTAACTCCTCCACCTTTTAAATTATAATTCCATTCGAGCTATTGTTATAGCGATATATATTTCAAGATCTCTTGATCCTTTTACCTTACATAAAGTCTCATAATTTTATCTAATTGGTGATGATTTTTATGCAAATTTTAATATAAAAAGAGAAATAAGAAATTTGTTACAAAAATATGTTACGTTTTCTATATTAATATTTATATAGGCTAATTGTTCTAACATTGTTAAAATCTCAGAAAGACATGATGATAAATATTCCTAGGCACCCAGGAAAGTCAACATCAATTTTATTCAACTTGCACAGCAGAGCAAGTCGCAACAATTTCATCATCAGTGCTCATGTGTATTGTGTTTGTCACCACTTTTTAAGCGGCTTAGTTGAATGTGATAACAGTTCCTATTTACACAAATTTTATTATGAACAACAATCCGAGAACTGTATCAACCTGATGTTAACACCATTTTGTTTTAATACCCGTGTTACCGTTACGTTTTCTTTTATATGCGCTGCCATTAAAATTTCCCATTAATTTTCATTATTTTAAAATCTTATAAAACAACTTAATTTGCTTCATAATTCACTTATCTACATTGTTGTTGTAATTTTTTCAGTCTTGGCATGTCTAAATGCCTGCACTTTATTGGTTCTTACTCGAAATCATCTGTAGATTTTAAGCTATTTTAAGAAATTACAACTGTAACAAACAAAATGTTCTTCAACTTTTAGCTGAATTAGTGAACACAAGACTACAATGCCTTTGATCCCGAGTCCGACTCAGCATTCAGCCATGAATATGGTGTAGATATTTTGCTGATCTGTATTAGTACAGAATTGTGTTAATTATTGCCGACCTCTTTCAATAACGTATTCTATCGCTGCAGATTACTGACAGCGCCAAACACCGTCATGTACTAAAAAGCGGAATAAGCCAGAAGGATAATTCTCCTCCGTCTTCAAATTCTTAACACTATCACTTTCTTTCTAGCTCTCCCACAATGCACGTCATATGAGAGTTCATATACAGAGTGCAGGTTTAAGCAAACCAAAAAAATTATTATTTTATTATGGACATCACACATAAAAGATTTTGAATAAATTATTGTCAAATATATTGTTTCCAGAGGGAGCATGATAGTCTGGGCCATATATAACACTTTGATGCAGTTTCCTCGAAGCTGTTGCTTCTTTGGCTTGTAGAATGTTTGGAAAATCATCCTTCGTGTAGTGGAGTGAATGGGGCTTAGGTTAAACTCTCCAGAAAAATAAAATAAACTCAGTGATTTGCTATTTGGTAAAGTATACAGAGTTTAACAGTACGCTTAGCCTTTCTTCCAGAACTCTAGACTTTTTCAAGAATAATAATAATTATAAAATAACTGCGAAGAAACAACTTACAGTATATCTGCCTGCCATAAATAATTTAATTAATAACAAGTATCGCACATGGCTAACGCACAAGCACACGTGCTGACATAATTAATTAATTTCTTCAAAAACTTGGCACGATTATAAGCACCAAAGCACAACAGAAAAATACTGCAAACACAAGTCATTTATTTGTTCCATAAAATATCCGTACAGCCTTACCAATACGCCAGCCATACTTATAAATTAGATTAATGTAGCAACTGAACTTTCATATCATGATGATATTTTTTCATTAACAAACAAAAAAATCTACATCATTTCCATTATTTTTTGATTACTGTCACATTTTAATACAACATCGTATGCTTTCAAATTACACACACCACAAATCAATTTTTCCCGGTTATATCAAGCCTCAAGGCTTACAACGTCTGTCTTGAAGCTGTCATAGTGCAGTGGTAAATGATTGTATAATTTCAAAATGAAAAACTCCAAGGAACGCAAATTGTAAGTGATTGCATTTCGATAACGTAAAGTGTTGGAGAAAATCAGGTGAAATAATGCACTTAAAATGAAACTAACAAACACACTTTTATTAAAAGCACACACTGAAGCAGCATAACGAACTGAAAGGCATGAACCAACACCAGAGTCTTTGCACAAAATATGAGGTTAGAGAAAGAAGTTGGCTTAAAACGATTTTAATGGATCTTTTGGCGATATTAGCAAGAGACAGTTGCGAGGCTAAATATAAATTTTGAAATTAGCTTTTTTGTAGATGTACAAGTTAAGTTCCTTATTGTGATATAATTTTGTTGGCTCAAACCGAGAAGGGAAGGGAGTATAAATTTTAGCTAAATCTATTGCCATCTCCTGAAGTAGCGTAGCCAATATGATCCACTTTTGTTATTCTACCGCTTCCTGAACATAATTCTCACCAGACGATCTTGTTTTTCTTAACCTCATAATATGAAAAACGGCTGTATATATTTGAGATATTTTTATTTGGAACAAAATTCTCTAACTGCTGCTTACAGTTCTTAGTTTAAGAATTTATAGCCCAAAAACATCAACTTAATAAATATGTTGCTGTTGCAAATTTTGCAGGAAATTTTCAGACTGACCGCTGGGAAACATTCACTCCCAAACACTGTTGCAAAAAAAAAAAAAAGACGACACATTTTCAATGTCTGCCAAAAGTAAGTCAATGGTGTAGTTCTGAATACTGTTTTAAGCATCTGTAAATAGTTACCAAAGCAAAAAGTAAATGCAGTAGACACTTTTTTTCTTTTTGCTCTCTTGCTTCTGCAGAGAGGCGTGAATGCATCAAAAAGACATTGGCTTTTTTTAATGGCAAAACGAATAATTTTTTAAATGGTTTTTTCTTTCTGCTGCTGCTGCTCTCAGAGTGTTTCCTTTTTTTTTCCTATACTGTTCCTCGTGGCATACATATACTCCCCTGCTGGGCAAGTGTGAGCTGGAGCCTGTGTGCATGTGTTGTATACACATTAAAATATGTATGCGTGCATTTGTATGTGTGTAGATAGAAATAATATACTATCAACAAGATGAGTTGACGTTATGCCAAAATTCAGACGTATATTTGCATACACGCCGAGTCAAACACATACACCGGCAGTTATACAGAAATATTTAAAATAAGATTGAATCGCGCGATTGTGCACCACAATAACCACTGCATGGCAGCTGATGGCAAAACGAATGCCATAGAGTTTCCAATTTTTTTCTTTATTATTTTTTTTACTTAAATTTCCGCATGCAACACCAAGGCAACCCCAACATTTGTGCACCAGCTATTCAAATATTCATACAATACACATTTATGTCAGATGCACATCGTCACATACGTGCGCCAGCTTTACACTAATTGTGTGTGATTGCTCACAAGCAAAATTTTGCATACTTTGTTCAGTTTCCGCAATGAGTTCTAGTTCTAGTTCCAGTTCTGCTGTTTTTTTTTCCTTCTCCTTTCCAAAATATGCATGTATTTAAATCTGAAAATGTTAATTGCAGTCGAGTATTTATCTTAATTAAGCATTTCCTTCTTGCCAAAAACAAAAAAGAGAAAAAAGGAGAAAAAAGAGAAAAAAGTGTTGCTCAAAGCTTGACTGTACGTGCATAAGAGCAAACCTGTCGCGTATGTATGGGTCCAACATTCTTTGAGTGCACTTAAATATTAATTTGCGGAAACATTAACTTTTAGTCTCACAACTTCAGTTTGGCCATCAGTAATATGATGTCCTTCTTGCCTTCCAAAAGCATATCAAAGCAGCAATTGGAAATGAACAAAATGTATTTGATTATCAATTCAAATCCTGTCTTCACATGTAGTCACCCATATCAGCGTAAAATTTTTCCAGAAACGTTCATTTCATTTTGTGCTACATTTTCCTTATGACTTACATTCCGCTAAACACCTTCTCATTCAGTTTCCATTGCAATTTTCGAACAATGTCAGCCACAACCTACGCCTGTTCTGTCTTGTTTCGCAACTGTTTGTATTGGTAAGACTGAGTGTCTCAAACTGCGATTGCTTGTGGCGTTGCAAGTGTGCATTTACGACTGCATACCGGAAATTCACATTTTCGCTCTTATTAAATCGTGTCATTTTTGGTTTTTTTTTTTTTTGCTCGAATTCAATGTTAGTATTTGCAACCCACACAAACGTAGTCACAGTGCACACATGCACCCATAAGCGTATAAGTGTTCTTGTGTTGTTGCTCATTTGTGTGCCGTTTACTTTATGGGACTTATGCCAATACCTCAATATTTAAATAAACTCGAAATCGTATGCGTAACCCAGTTAGTGTTAATGTATTTTCTTGAAAGTTCTGTTATTTCTGTCTATGGTTTTGCGGCAAAAATGCGAGTGGCTCTAAATGTTTGTAATTTAACGTTTCGATGGTTCAATGTTGTTTCCCTTTATATTGCAGTTGGCACAATTTATTTATTGTTTGTTTAATGCAATGGAATTCTGTCTGTGTAATGCCAGTTGAGTAAATAATTGCATTTATTATTATTTTTGTTTTTTTATATCTTTGAGTATGAGGTTTGATTAAACGCTTTTCTTTCATAAAAATAAGGAGGTTGGTTATGAGCATTTATTATATACTTTTAGAGAAACGAAATCTTTTAAGAGGCCTGTTATGGAAAGATGAGTAAATATAAGAATATTTTCTAGATCTTAGGGAATGAATCGCATTATGTCAGAATCAGTCAGAAGGGTAAAGTGCTGAGAGGATCGATGAAAAATAATCAAACTCTAACACAAGGTTTTAACTTGTACAGTGCTCGCACCTTTTTCATAATTCTAAGAAATATTGGCAAAAGGTTTCCTGATGAGCTGCATTAGCCCCAGTGAAATGCTAAAACCCCTCAATTGATCAATTTAAATTTTTCAATATATTAGCAAATTAATTATTTGACATACTGTTATTGTACTATTATAATATGAAATTTATTTGTTGGATGGATAAGCAATATCTATATGTATTTCATTGGCGCTTTATACCAAATCGTCAGTAGAGTCTAACCACAGTTTTGAAAAGTTTCAAACTTCTTAACTTAGCAAAAGACTTCTATAAACCATTTGAGAATATAAATGAAAGCTCACAAATGATTTTAAAAAATCACATTATAATAAATAAATTTTATATTTTTCAATAAGATTTTGGGGAAAAAGAATCAGCACATAACTAAAGTTAAAGAGTTTAAAAAGTTGTTACAAATTAAAACTGTTATCAGATTCAATTAGACGCCTTTACATGTGGTGATAAATAAAAATACACATGAGTGCTGATGATGAAGGTGTAGCGGCATTTGAAAACAGCTGTTTTGCTCTAAATTTGTTAAGTAGACATTTATTTATTTCAATGCACTGCAATTATGCATGCAGAAATACAAATAAGGCTCCACACAAGCCGTTTGAAAGACTATATAAGTCCCTATTCTTTCCTACTTTTTGAAGAAACGAAAGAACTTCTACCCACAGGCTTTTAATATAGATGCATTGCAAGTCAGTCATTTAAATAAATTAACTGGAGTAACCAGTTAATCAAATCAAAGCAGACGGTGATGTTCAGCTTTTCAATCTTAAAAATGAGTTGAAGACTCAAAAGTATTTATTGGACCAGCTAAATCATTAATTTCCAATTAACTAAAAATTAAATGTTAAAAACTTACAGAAACATATCTAATTTCCAGCGGTAGCTTAAAGTTTCCTCAATCGTTTAGCAAAGAAAAAAGGTTATAAATTTGTTTACCAACATTTAAGTCTACGATTTTGGTGTACTTTAATTTCGTATCTTTGCAACATTTTAACTATTTGACAAATATTTTATACGTTTCCCCATTTATTACTCTACCGTTCCCTCCTCTTGGTTTTTATTGATGTTATTCCACTTCCTCTGCAATCGCAAGCAATTAACCTACAAAAAAAGTTGGTTGTACTCAAGTACCACCATAAACTCATTGGCATTAAGAAAAGCAGAATCTACGTATACAACAGAATTAAGTTTAAAAACTTTTACATCGTCATACAACTAAAGAAATCTTATTGAAATCTGGGCAAGTCAACGTCTCAAAATGTGTAATTCCTGGCTTGTTAAAATGGACAATTGACAATGTTTTATGGCAACAACATTTTGTACTTCTTGTTGTATTATTGTTACGAATCCTGCAAATAAGTTGTAACGAATTTAACTGATTAAATAGGAGTTCCATGTTGTTTTGTTTAATTGATTTTTTTTATGGCTACTTTTTATGTCTGTGGTATTTAGACATCGATCTTAAAGTTACTAAATTGCTAAACAAAATGGTACAGAAGTCCAGAGCTCACATATTTATTTCTAAATGTTTTTGTGAATGTAACAGCGCATGTAAATTATAGTTCACTTCAGCATGTATTAAATGTATTATTCTGCTGAAGTAGTAGTAGAAAGAAGACCACGATGTTTTAGATAACGAAATCGATTCCGCAGTCGAATTATTTTGCTGGCTGGTCTCAACACTGTCATACACTAAACTAACAGAGCAGAATACAACCACTCTCCTTCGGCGTTACCTCTAGCGAAAAATTCACTAGCGAAGTAACATGTAAAAATACCTGCACGAAATTCTGTCTTCTAAACTGTATTCATGTATCTTATTAAAAGACTATCCCCTCCTTTCTTAAAACGCCGAAAATAGTATTTAAATAAGATACAGTAGAGATTTGTCAAAAGTTATACGTCAGTTCCTGCTCTCAACACCGGGTGAAATCAATGTTCACCACGATCCCTGTCACCCTCGGGGGCCACGCCCTTGAGCTTACACAGGTTGCAATTTCATTCATATGGTTCCGCCACAAAATCATAATCTTACACCTTGCTTAGGTGTTCGGGCCTACCCAAAAATCCTAGCTACTTCCGAGGACATGCATGTCGTCAACACCAAGACGAACCAGAGGTTAAAGACATAAGACAAATCCTTCCGGTCAATACCACCACAAATAACATACCACCCCTTCCGTAATATCTACTGATTCGCAGCAGTCTATAACGACTACCATCAGCTGAGTCGAAGTCCCAACATTCACCAATATGCCAGAGCATCAACCCTTATCTGACATCTCTACCAGCTACTCTTGGTATCAAACTACAGTGACCACGTGGACTCCCTGAATAGACCTCAGCCAACATCTGACCACAGAATCAACTAGTCATAGAGGCAGAACGAGGTCCGCCACATACCACCACTCGGATGAATGTGCGTTAAACAGAGCTTCGCCTGTTCCGGCAAACAATTCCGTGTATGGCATACATTGTCACTTCACCCACCGATCTAGTATCATCTGTGGGGCTCAACCAAATCCCGTGGTACCAGTGTTAGGGAACTGGTTACACTTCGCAGGTCAAACCAATATAGGCTTGTCACCCTACTATTGATTTTTAATCCTTTATATGGCGGGACCCAGGTATCATTCCAAACGCATTTCTTGTCTTTTCCCCGACTGACCAAGTTGCCTATTGTGCCCCTCCCCCCCCCCCCTGAGGGGAAACCTACAGTACAGAAAAAAATCAATAATAATTCTCGTATGATGGAATAACTTCAAATATTGTATCTTTGACATATTAAACAAAATAAAACAAACAAAACGCTGCAAACCAAAACATGTATCTTACATGCGACTGCCATAAATATTTACTCTAAGGACTTGCACAAATATGTGAATTTCATGCACACACACACACGCACACACACTCACACTTGTATAAGTGCTTCGATGCAATGGTCTTGTGCTAGTTAATATTTGGTGCGTTCACTGTTCCCTTGTATCATTTTAACGATGTACTCGTATGCATGAAATTTTTGTGACAATAATTTCAAGCTGCACACCAACAATTTTCTTCAAAATATAACATTGAAAGGACAAACTTTGTGTTACTATTTTTGTTTTTTTTTCTACACTTAGTATGGGAACGTGTTCATATGTTTGAAAAATTTTGGCTTTGTTTTTTTTTTTTAAGTTGTAACAAAACAGAAATGGACAAACCAGCATGTAATTTATTTCCAATAGCAAAACATTCAAAATAAGCGAGACAGCACACAAGTTATAATGACAAAAACTCGGCAGGATATTAAAGAGGTACTCAAAGCAAATACCACAAAAAAAAATTTAAGCAAACAAAGAGAAAAACGAATAAAAATTGGAGCAACTAAAAGTGAACATAATGATAAAGAATTGAATATGAGCTCTAGGACTGTATGAAACTTAATAGTCTTTTATAGGGGCGATTCCACTATAAACGATTTCCGGCTTGATTTTTTCAATCAAGCTATTAGTTGTTTTTTTCTTATTGGAGCAAAGAAGACACTATAAATATAACAAAAAATTTCTTTTTATTTGATTCATTTCTGAACATTAAGCCATACCAGATTAAATACATTATAATTAACAGATTTATGTCTTTTTTGTTTGAGATCTAGAAAGGTTGGCCAAATTTGTTGCACCCGCGATGGCAATTTGAACGTTCCTACTGGCTTTTAAAATATCACATGAACATTTTTGTTCATTAATTTAAACCAAACATATTAAAATGTAGTCTTTTAAAGGCCAAATTAATTAAAAATATTTTTTTATTTAATTAGCTTAAACTAAAGCAGGTGTCTAAACGTTGCACCCGCGATAATGGAATAACCCATTAACACACGAATAACTGAAATAAACATTCCGTATTGAAATAATATACTCCGATATTTGCTTAAACTTTATAATCAGTTGGGTAGGAGTTTAAAATAAATGTAAACATTCAGGGTTCCCTAATGATCTGGAAGCTATAAACAATGATATACGCACATGAAGTAGATAACATTTTTAGATTTCAGTCTTATAAATTAAAAGAAAATTATTTTAAAAATTTATGTTTTCAACAACGAATCTCAAGATTATCAATTTCCGTATAAAGTTAATTTCTTGAAAGCAAATGAATTCAGCAGCAAAAATGTATAATTATTTAATTTTAAAGTAGTAAAAAATCTGAATGAACTTTTTAATAATCAAAATAAATTGATTTTGACATAAAAGTTAAATTGATTTTAAAAGCCTGTAGTCCCCCTTTCACACATATCAGGTTTGACTCGTCAAGAGGAAACGGAGAAAAGGGAAATGGATCGTACCATCAAGTTTCAAGAAATTTTACACTTGAAGTTGGCTACAGAAAAGTCAAGGGTATATTAAGTTGATGCAAAGAAATTGAAACTTGATGAAACATATTTGTGAAAGTAAATGCAAATTTAAAATAATATATAAGAAATCCAAATCTATTGAACCAGACGTGTGTGGAAGATGGCGTTTTACAACTTCATGTCAGTTTATCGGACGGACGTATTAAAAGGATTCCATAATTAAAATTTTTCTTAAATCTAAATTAAACGTCTTTTTCACATCCCACCTAATAGAGTCGTTAAGAAAACTCAAACCCAAAGAGCGAGACTTAAGAAGTAAAAATTTCCGAAAAAAATAGGATATAAAGAAAAATAAGCAAACGGCAGCACAGAGACTTAACAAAAGGGTATTTGCCATCGGTTTCATACAGTTTCCTCAACTGTTTTTATAATAAACTTAGAACAAATATAAATTTGTATGGTATTTAAATAAAAATATATATGAGATAATGAAATAACTGATAATGAAAACAGAGCGGCTTTTAAAAACATCGGTTCTGCTCTGCTGCGATAGTCGAATATATGAAAACTGATGTAAGCTTTCCTTTGTGTTTTGAAATATTTATCATGCCTTTCTGATTAAAAAAACACTTTTCGAACACTTAGCCTATAAGATTAAATATATACTTTAAGTAATAATATAGAGCTTCAAAACTTTTTTGTACAATAATAACTTTAGAAACTTTTAATCAATGCTTTGACATTTGGATATCTTCTTCAGGATAAGAATTAAAATTAAAACTTTATATTATAAAGAGGAAAAATAGTATCAATTTCTAAATTTATTTATTAATTTTTAGTATGTAAGCAATCATTTTAATTTTATATATAAATACAAAACATTTAATGTTTTATAATATTAAAAATTTTGCTATTGTTAATTAATTTTTGCCAATTCTTATCCTGAAGAAGATATTTAAATATGGATATATTAAAATTTAATATACAACAAAAGTAATAAAATATTAAAACAATTATTAGTTGTTGTTGTTCTTTATTTCTCTTACAACTACATTTAGAGTTGGAAAAAAGCCAACCGATTGTAGAATAAAAACGTAAGAAACTAAAATAGGCAAAGTAATCAGTGAATTCTTGTTGTGACTTTGATGTTTGTTTTTAAGCTTCTCATTTATTAAAGTGGAAGTTTGAAATAAATAACTCTAGTTATTCTAAGAAATGCTGGGTAAAGGTTCCCTGATGATCTGCATTAGCCCCAGTGACATGCGCACAGGAACTAGCTGAAACCCCTTAATTCATTATTTTGAATTTTTTAGTAAGATTTTGAGAATCAGCTCATAATTAAAAAATAGTTTTATAAAATAGTTTCTGAAGTTATTACATTATAAAAAAAAAAGTCTCAAGCATAATATTATTACTTAAATTCAATAATTAAATAAATAGTTTGATACAATTTATTTACATTAAGGAACTTTGGAATATTGACTTCTTTACGTTCTTAATATTCTATAACATGAAGTTGTTTTAAAAAATTTCTACTTTCTTAAGATTTGAAATAATACCCATTTAGCTATACTTTCGAAATGAGAAAATTTATAAAATTGCGCAGTATTTTTGTGCTAAAATTTTCTTTTTGAATAAAGTCTTATACCTAAAAACTCGCATTTTGACTTATAGTGTAGCGAAGAATATAATTTTTACAGACATTTAATTATCAATTAGTACAAATATATATTGACTCTCTAGCAAAATCCCTAGTGTAGCAGAGTTTGTTTAACACTATCTTTTGGCCAATACACTTACATGCAAGCACACATGGATTCATGCATAAGTTTTACATCTGCTGATGTACGCTTATTCAATACAATTGAATTCAGATCTAATGGTTAAAACATAAACGTATTTAGTATTCGCTTATGTGTATTTGAGTTTGTTCAACTGCTGATTTTAATGTTTAAATGGAAGAGCTAGCCACTGACCAACATTAAGGATTTAATACTTCACTCCACAATACAGGAAAAATGATAAAATAAATAGCATTTTCGAGATGCTGCATTTGACACGCAAGGAGATTTCTTTAATTACAGAAATATATAACGATGGACGATGTTATCAGGTTTAAAACTTCAACATGATTTAAGTTCAATTATTGGAAACTTGAATTTGCTTTTGTTTTACAAAACGTTTCACTAGAGCTCCTACTTTTTTCCATATTGTTACGTGTCTCGAAACTGGGTGCTGCAATTTGGACACCAGCTAGCTCACTCAGCATCACCAGGGTAGGTTCCAACCCTTAATTACAGCCCTGAGACCGTCACAATAACTAGATCAACACAACTTATAATAAAACAAACAATTACTGCAAACAGGAAACATTTTTTTGGAGGGAGAATCGTTGGCATTTCTCCACTTTGCCCACCCAACCTAGGACACCTTTTTCCTCAAAATTTATTTTTCTGTGTCGTACGTTAGTCAATAATATGACGCAATCGTAGTCATGTTTGTGATTCCTTGTTTGTTTTACTCGCAGCAAAGTAGGAAACAAATCGAAGGGCTGAAAGATAAATCTTATCAAGAGATATCCAACTATACAGGGTAGTGCAAAATTACTGAAAGGATTTGAATGTTTGATAACTTTTTATTTCAGAATTTTGTAAAGAAAACTTGGGAAATTGGAAATAGAATAATAGTTTACAGAGCAGCAATCAAGACTAGTTTAACTTTATTTTGAAAATCAATCAAGAGAGTATTACGATTTCCTAATGACCGCTGAAGCCATTTGAATGGTTTCGCAACCAAGCCATATTCCAGGATGGGAACATTTGGAAAATCCAAAAACAATTCACCAGCAACAACTGCACCCACATACTATTTGTTGTGGTGTGTCGTTATTTTTTGAGGACGGCTTGAGAAAATCCTCTCCACAATTATCACTCCAACAATATGGAGCCACGGCCCACACTACAAAGGATACAATGGCTCTGTTGTGGGACTTCTTTGGTGACCGCATTATTTCGCGCGGAGGAGATTTCAATTGGCATCCACAATCACTGGACTCAACAGCGGCAGAGTGTTATTTTTTTTGGTGTCATTTGAAAAAAGAAGTGTATGTGAAATAGCCAGCGACTAAATCACAGCTAAACTAGAAAATTCTCAATAAAATTAAAGCTACATATTTATGCAGGATGTACTGGAAGGAGCACGAATTCCAAGCCTAAAATGTCCACCACATGCGGGATATAATTTTTTATACTTAAGCCAAAAATATTCCCCATTTATAAACTTTATAAAAAAAGTTATTAAAGCCAGAGTTAACCAAAAAAAAGTAGTTAAACATTCAAGGCAGGAATTTTGCTTTGGAAAGCGATTTTTTCCTATTTACATTTCTTTAATATTAAATGCAGCAAAACTATTAGCTTAAACACGATGATAAAAGATTTAATATAAGTAGCATGTTTTTCATATTCGTTTTTATATGAAATGAAAGAAACACAGCAAGAAGTCAAAGTTTGAGCTGAAATATAATTCGTAAAAACTATAAAAAGCACTTGAATGTGCTGTTATATTCGCATTATTGTACAATTGATAAAGTTAGAAACGCTTCGCTCTACAAAAAAAAATTATTCATTTTCGTTTAACTGCTATATAATTTAGCCCAACTGTTACATTAGCCACATCTTCCTCTTGTATTATCAACATCTCTATCATCCTCCATATCACTATGGCTGTCATACAAATAACTATTGTCGTTATTGCCAACGTTGTTGGCATTGTCGTTGTTGCTGTTACTGTTGTTTTTGGTATTGATGCTGTCATTATTATTGCTGTTGTTTCGTGCTCCCGCTTCTGCATCCCTACATATGAAATTCATTACAATACTAAACATTTAGAGAAGCGATAAAAATACTTTTAATGTGGCATTCCACTTTTGTAATAATGTTGTTTGCCTATCGTTGTTGCTATTATTGTATTGATATATGTACGAGTATGTTTTTGTAGTTGTTGTTAATACAAGTACGTATATAGATGGAAAAATGGCGGATAGGATATGCCACAATGCATGGTAATCGATGTTGCAAAAACCACCAAATAATGATTCAACATAATAGCAACCGATAGCATTTTTTGCCATATAAAGAATACAATTTCGTTTACATACACACGAATACATTAACTCGATAGATACGTTTCAATTTCAATATAATACGAAGTTTTCCCCACACTTGTACACTTAAATAATTCTTATTATTTTGTGGAAAAACACTATAAAATATGCACGAGATATTTAATGTCTGCTGGAATGTCATTGAAACAATTTTGTTGGATAGATTTTCAAAAGATATTTCGGTCTTAGGTTTTGAAATTTAATATTATCATATTATATTATAGTTCTTACCAGACTCTTGGAGGCGAGTTGAAATAGTCATCGTTGTTGTAGACAACTAACAGCATGATCCTGATTTATATCCTCTGCTTATATCTGTAACAAATAAGAGAATTTTATTAGCAAATTATCTGCAACAAAGCGGATGAAAATTAAGGATAAATTATATAATATTCCTAAAGAATTTGAAGTTTTAAATTCAGATTTTTATCGTAATATTTTGTTAGAAGTTTTAAGAACCAGTGCCTCGTCTCTGTAACTGATGTGAGAAGTTCTCACATCGAAAAACTAAATTAGTAGAACAATATATTTATTATTATAAAAACCTAACAAAATTAGAAATGCATTAAGAAATATATTCTGACTCTGACACAGAGTGACGACAATTTTTTCGATGCGAGAAGTTCTCTCACTTCAGTTCAGAAACGAGGCACTGACCTTCAACAGATATATAATCAAAATTATATAAATAAATCAATTGTGAAAGCGTAGTTGGCTTTCTCTTCGGTCCAGGATGAATCAGATTCTTTTACAACTATATTTTGAGTTGGAAAAATTAAACCAAGTAGAATTATAGTTTACGAAAATTGAGTGAATATATTAATGATTGAGTTTTTGCTACGACTTTTATGTTTAAAGGTTAGACTCATTTAATATCTTCATATAATTTTTAATAAATCGTTTTTATTTATATATAATTTTATTCTATATTTAATCTAGCGATTCGTTAAAATAAAAACAAGCTTTAAACAATTTAACATTTTTTAAAACTCTTTAATTTTAATTATGTACTGATTCTTTTTTTCACAAAATCTTACTAAGAATTCAAAGATGATCAATTGAGGGGTCTTAGAGTCGGAAAAAAGCCAACCAATTGTAGAATAAAAACGTAGGAAAATAAAAAAGGAAAAGTGATCAGCGAGTTCTTGTTATGAATTTGATATTTGTTTTGGACTTTTCACTTAAAGAGGAGGAAGTTTAAAATTAATATCTTCAGTTAATCTAAGAAATATTGGAGAAAAGTTTCCCTGATGATCTGCAGTTTTAAAAAACGACAATTTCCAAAAATATTTACTAATTTCAATTTGAAATTTTATTGATTAACAAACTTTGAACTAAATAATTGTTCATATTAATGAAATTAATTCCAATCAACAAACAAAGAAGTGCTTTTTAATTAGAATAGAAATCTAGAAAATGAACAATTCTCTTATTCCTAATTTACCCATGAATAAAACTTTATATATAGTTTTAATTTTAGAGTCTGCTGTTTCAAAATTTATTATTTTTATTAAGCAAAACATAAATATTCCGAAGCAGAAGGGGAAGTCAACATCAGCTTTTACATATTCAACCTACACAGCTTTTTTCAAAAGACGCTACACTTTCATCATCAGGGCCCATGTATATTTTGTCTCTTGTTATAATTTTTTTTGGGTGGCCTAGTTATATGTGATAACAGTTTCAATATGTATCAATTTCATAATGAAAAAGGTTACGACAACTGTATCAAATCGATGGTAACATACTTTTGTTAAATCCCTGCGTTGCCTTTTGTTTCTTTTTTCTTCATGTCCTTGAAACTTTTTTAGTGTTTTTCTTTTTATTTTAATAAATCGCTAAAAAGCGAAACAAAATATTATATAAAATCTTAAGTTATTCTAAGGAATACTAGGCAAAGGTTCTTTGATAATTTACCCCAGAAAAGTGCGCAAAAGATTTCTAAGAACCCTCCATGATCGATTTAAATTTATTACGACAATTTGAATTGTTTGCTTGCATGATAAAAATTACATTTTAATATTGTACCCTTTTCATATTAGTATTAATTTTTTTACATGGACTTTGTCTACCCTGGGTGTTAATAATTGCAATCAGCGACTTACCGCTAAGAAAACTCTGTGAAAATTAATGAAAGAGCATAACCCTGTTGCTATATTTAAATGTATGGTAATACTTTTAATATCAAGCAAGTTATTTTTAGCACCCATAGTACGATTCTAGGGTTAACAGTTTATACAACATTTTTCCAATATATAAACTCAACATATACGCACACAAACTTATATCGCATTAAGTACACAGAAGAGTGTACACATAGCGAACATGTTTTCTGCTTAAACTCCTACAGATCTGCTTATTTTTAACTGTCTATTAACAAAATATAAATATAGTTATGGGAATAAATATCTAGTGAAGTGTTGCATATAGATACTCATCATACCAGACATTCTAAAAAAATTACACAATTTGTGCACATTTTACAAAATATATTCCATCTGATTGCCGCCCATTTTCATATAGACAGACAGCCCTACTTCAAGCAATTTAATTAAAAATATTTCCCCTGTCGACTTCTTAGAACCAATTTATTTATGTCAAGTCAATCGATAACGCAAAATAGAAAAAAAAGCAGTTGCCTTAGCAATTTGACTTAACCTACGTTTTTCTTTTCACTTCCCAAACGTTTAGTATAATTATTGGCAAAAAGGTTCGATTAAATCGGTTAGACTTACGCTTAATTTAACACAACCATCGTCAGCAGTACTGCCAGCGAATATATATATTTTTGTATAAAGGGAAATGTGAAATAAAGAAAAAGAAAAAAAGTAGACCACAACAATGAGCAACTTTCACTGTAGTGCAACAAAAATAACTTTAGCATTTAAGCCACAAATGCCGACCGCAAATCCAATTCATTTTTCACTTTGAAAGACACATCCTTGCAAGCAGCAAAGCAATTTTAAAATTATTTATTTGAAGATGGGAGAAATCAAAGCATTAGAGTATGGAAAAATAACCGCGATATTCCATTTAATAGAAGTAAAAGCGAATTTACATGAAACAACACATAACCTCAATGTGTACGGTTATAAATAAACACAAATGCAGCTTAAAATATTAATTGTATGTGTGTGTTTGGAAGTTTTTGTGTGTGTGTGCGGGAGTGGCTGTAATTGGGGATGACTGTGTATGTGTGTGTCAGAATAGTCTGAAGTATTTCTATTCGTGCAGGATATATTGAAATTTGAACATGTAAATTGAATATATCCTTAAACGAAATTATCCATAATTTTTAACCAACAATAATTTTCATTTCCGTTTTTTCTCCGTCAGTTTAATTCGACTACATATTGTTTCTCTGAAACACTATCAGTTTTATACATAAATATATTTTTTTTAGTATTTTAAGAAATAGTGAAGAGTATCAATTTCTCAAATCTAAAGCGATTAATTTTTTTTTTTTAATTTTAACTGCATCATAAAAAAAAATTATATAATGCATGATGAAAATTTAATCTGTTTTCTTTGTATTTCAGAACACTGATGTTGTTTTCTTTTCTAAAAATATTTTATAAATTTTTTACACTTCTCAATAGAAATTAGTAAAACTATTTTCTTTAAAAAAGAAGAATTTATTAAAAATTAATCGAGCATCCCTTAAAAAATATTACATCTGTTTTAATGCCCATTCAAAATGCCACTTTTGAGAAAAGGATTGAAAATATTGTAAAAGCTTCTTATTGTTGTTCTAAGAGTTTATTGAAAACTATAAATTTAAAAGATTTACTTTAAATTTCTCAAGAGTTTGTGTCACTTGTTTAATTAAGATTTTTTTTACTTGTAATATTTTCTAAGACAATCAATAATATGATTTAGTTACTTTTATTATGAAATCGTGCCAATCAAATATATTTAACAAAACTTTATCGATTTCGTTATTCCACTATATTTTTAACCATTTTTGATATTGTTAGAATTTAGCTGCTTTTGTGGTCTTTTTCACTTATTGACAACCAAGAGACAATAACTTTTAAGTTGTTCAAATTAAAACAATTTTTTTCTTTTGGGAATTGTCGTTTTTTAAAAACTCTTTAATTTTAATTATGTGCTCTTTCTTTGTTTTCCAAAATCTTACCAAAAAATATATAGTGATCAATTGAGGGGTTTTAGGTAGTTCTTATGCGCATTTCACTGGGGCTAATGCAGATCATTAGGGCACCTTTACCCAATATTTCTTACAATAACTAAAGATATTTATTTCAAACTTCTATTTTAATAAGTGTAAAGCTTAAAACAAGTATCAAAGTCAGAACAAACTAATTACTTTTCTTTTTTTATTTTCTAACGTTTTTATCCTACAATAGGTTGGCTTTTTCCCATTTGTTATTGTAGTTGTAAAAGATATAAAGAACAACAATAACTAATAATTGTTTTAATATAAAAACAATTTATTTAGTAGAGCAGTTGCCTTTTTAATTTTCAAATTAATTTTATTGAATTCTAACGATATGACTTCTGCTAATCCAGCATGAAAGCAAGCATTTGGCCGAGTTGCCTCGTTCGTAGCTGGCATTTCCTTGGTATCAGCGTTCTAAAATAAAGCGACAAAGCTATTTAAATAAAATAATGATACATATTTAATTTTGTTCCAAAATAATAAAAATTTTTTGTTTTTTTTTATTTATTTTGTGGCTTTTCATATATATTCACAGGAATACCACATGAAGGCATATTGTAACAATATAATTTACAAGAAGTAAGTAAATCAGACAATCGTTACTGCAAAGAGTTATAATTTTAGACAAATTGTATTTTTATCGGATCTTTAAAAATACTAAATTGCATCACAGGAACTCTGGAGGAATTTAAATAAAAGTTTAAGTTTATGTTTATATTTTTCTGATGAAGAATATATTTGCAGCATTAAAACGCTTCTACGAAACATAGGAAATGCAAAAAAAAAATCTCGCGGTTAGCAGAACATGCTAAAGTGCGTTTTTGAATCGATTATCGTTTTTAACCCTTGTCGAACTGATAAGGTACAATTGTACTTTTTTTCATTTTAAAAACGTAATAACTTTTTTTCATATACAACTCAGACTTGAAATTTTCGGACATCTTAAAACTTTTAGTTGTAACTATTTATTTGAAATTTCAAAACAGAAACTCAACTTCTTCCCTTTTATATAAAGCCTAAACTATTTTACACCCTTTAAGGACTGTACAGGTACAATTGTAAGTTCAACGACTTTTTATGAAGAAGTCCACGTTTCCATAATGTAATTCAAAACCTGCTTCTTGACTTAATCCTACCGCAATACTTCGTCAGTTTTTGGTACTATGTTCTTCACTTGCAGGCATAGATCAGCTGCTTAGAAAATTCTTTCAGAAACTTTCTTTTCTGATCGTTTAGTTTCTTTTGTAATTGGTACTCTCTAAGTATCACATATGACGCAGCGACATCAATCATGTTATAAAATAAAACATATATTTTGCTTATCTAAATTTATTTTCGGCAATCACACAGGCAATAATGATGTACATATACACGCTATAACTTAATTTTCATATTTGAGTGCACTTTAAAAATTTTAAAATTTAAGTTTAAGCATAATTTTCGTTTTTAGTTTTAATATATTATGTTATAAATACTTAATTAGGAGATGGTTGCAGTAATTTTGGGATGAAAAAATTTATATATGTAGTAATAAACGTATGAAGGTACAATTGTCATTTGGCGTTTCAAAATTCTTCACTTCGACGAAGGTTAAGATGCCGCGTTTGTCAGAATATATATGATGGTCTTGTTAATATTCATGTTTCCTCCAAAGTTTACTCACTTTACAATTTATTTAGAAAGAAATCAAAAGGATATCGCAATCATTTTATTTTTCTAAGTAAAATCAAACTTAATTAATCTTGAATACAAAGGCTTCCAACTTAATGGAGCAGAATGTGAATCATAGTTGGCCTTAACAGCTTAGTTCTTAATTTATTAGTAAACCAAGTAAAAAATAAATAAAAGACAAGCATTTAAGTACGTTTTATTTATAAAATATATTCAGTTGTGTGTTTGTAATACATTAACGAACTAAATATCACAAGGGTTTAATATCATTAAAGTAGAGATCAAAGCATATCCGGAAGAGTAATAAGAAGCGCCACATAATCAGCAAAATCAGTTAATGAAAATTACTTTTGCTCCATGATTTCTTAACAATAGATAAAACAACAAACATATAAACACACGATACTACAAAGCAGAAGTGTCGTCACTGGTCTAAGAGAAGGACAATAGAAAATTTAACTAAAAAGATTTAATTACAAGCAGATATTTCTATAAAGACAAGCCTTTAACCAGAACTGCTGAAATGGCTGAAGACAAGACTCGATTTGTTTATGGTAACTGCAATACAACGCCTCTGTTTTTGCGGTAACAGTTATGGCATTTGGGAACATTTTTAATAGTCGAGTCAAAAACAATTCGCACCAAATGAAATATCATTAAAACTCCTGCAATTGAAGCAAGCAAGTTTTCCTAACTAAGGAAACAACTCTGCAACGAAAATTAAACCAAAGAACAAAAAAAACTACAAGTTGAAGTGTTCCGTAAAACGAGTCGTAAATTGACATTCGATTTGTGGGACCAATGCACACTACACAAACACACATACTCAGCAAAACAAAAACTAAAAATACAACTACAAATACAAACACAAATAAGAAACTGCACATTAACAAACATCCTTCATATACAAATGCACAAAATTCCAAACAGCTACATATCATGGAACCCAACGACTAACAGCTATTCTTTTAAAGGAGGAGTAAAACTGCTAGAAAAATTAAAATGGAATAAATCGAACAGAAGATTGTTTGGCTTTGGTGCCAAATACATGTTTCATTGAACACTCACAATCAATGGAGGGCAAAAATTGAAAGAATAAAAATGGAAGCCACATTGAAATTTTATTTTTTTCCTGGCTACCATAAACAGCCAAGCACTGCCATTAACTGCAACATGAATATTTTTTTCCAGAGTAGTACAAAAATATACCGACAGAGAAATGGTTAAGACAAATTCTTATCCAGCGTCAGCGTACTAACATTTAACGAACGATAAATACAAACATTTAGAAACAGCAAATATCGATTTATATTTGAACCACAAGCGATATAGGGAATTTACAACATCCTCAGGCAGTAGGGTTTTATTTAATTTCATAATTTATTATGATTTTAAATATTTAAAATAAATAAATAACAAATTGAAAATGCTTAATAAAAGAGGGCGTTGTTTTCTGTACCGTTTTTAAAAATGCTTAATTATTTTAATTACCTTCAGGCCTTAATAATAAAGTCTGCCCTCCGTCTATACTAAAAATCATATATTAAAATGTGTAATTTAAAATTTTATCTCTTAAGACAATTTTATATGAAAGATAAGCCAAAACATGACCTTAAAACAGGACAAAAAATTACTTTTGAAAAATAATTTGTTTATTATACGTTAATAGCGAGCAGGCCAAGCAACGAAATTCATTAACAGACATTCTTGTTGGAAAAAATCTTATATTTTTAATCATAAACATTTTTCATACTTCTTAGTTCTTCTGCATTTTCTTACACTTGCCAACATGTATTCTCTTTTCTTGTTCTTCTTCTCCTTTCGCCCAGAGTCACCCGCCCTGAGTGTCGAATGTTTAAAATGTGTCTGTTGTTTAATTTATGAGAATGCCGGAAGTTAAATGTCATGAAAAAATTAAATTGTTAGCAAATACAATTTAGTTGTTTCGTGTATTCTTTTTTTTTTAATTTTCCTCTTCTATTCTCTCATTCATTTTTAATAGAAATATTAGCGGTCTTTCTGTGTGGAAGAAGTATAAGAAAATATGTTGACAAGCAAAATAAGAAAAAGTTCCAGCTAAGCGTAAAATGTGTGTTGTTTGTCGTCTCTGTTAGGAGCAGCGAGTTTATTAATTTTCCAGTTTTTAATAAATCTTTCATTTTTCTTTACAAATCACTGCAGGATATTAATTTTTAAAGATATGTTCAGAAAAGTTTTTTTCTTCTTGTTTTATATTAAAAATATTTTCTGTGTGTATGTAATAAAAGTTGTTGGTATTGATAAATAAACAGAAATTTATTAGGAGCAGATAGATTTATTGTAAAAGTTTGAAGAAAATAAGGTTGTAACTTATATGTGAGCAGCAGACATATATCTATATAAATATATATCCATTTAAGTGGCCTCGTATTGAAAAGCCTGTAACTCTCAAAATTGATTTTGAGATATTCCAATGACAATTTTTAAAAAAATTATATGTAAGAAGATCAGTTATAATGCTTTAGCAAAAAATCGATAATTACAGTGTCCGTTGCGATGTTTTCATACTGAAAGTTAAATGTAGTTTTGAAGTTAAAACCTTTAATTTACTTTCGCATTGCAAGTTTAATAAATTAAGCTGTTAACACACACTTTGTCCAATAAATTTGATCATTATAAATTGAATCTCTCATAGAAGTATGTGGACAATTTGTTGTACTTTTCTTTACATTTTTATAAAGAATAGAACTGTTTCGGTTTGTATAAAATTGAAGAGATTTTAAACTGCAAAATACACTAGGATTTATTTTATATTTTGTAAATGGATAATTTAAAATAATGGAGTTCTTATGCAGAGTGAATAACTGCTCAGAAATCACACTATTTTATACGCTGAAAAAAACTATTTACAGAAGAATTCACACGTCAAATACTATCAGCTGTTTTTAATATTAACTTGGTAGCACTAAATTTAGCGCAAAAAAAAGAGAAAAGCTTTTATTTCATAGAACTAACATGAATGCGGTTAAAAATAGTTTAAAGTTTCAAGGATCGCAACTGCTCATACGACATGATATAAATTCGGACGATTTCCTATTTCATGTTAGTCCTGCACTCAGGAGAGGAGTGCGGGGGATACGCAGTGAACTGTTCCAGAATCACAACGGAGCGGATAATGTTAAGAGAACAGATGGAGACAGGTCAGTAGTAGTTATATTTTTTTGTAGTTATTTTTACTTTGCCTGTAATTTTTATTTTTAATTATTATTATTATTATTATTATTATTATTATTATTATTATTATTATTATTATTATTGTTATTATTACTATTATTATTATTATTATTATTATTATTATTATTATTATTATTATTATTATTATTATTATTAATATTATTTTTATTATTATTATTATTTACAATTTTTTTTTTGCTACAGGGTCATGTAGTACACTATGATTTTAATCGTATTGGTAACGATCAGCAACTAGTGTTATGCCTTCATCATTGAGATAGGTCGATAAAAATTATCACAATCCTGCGTTAGTGCAGATCAGAAAAATGCGACAGCATGTTCCTGACTGAACATCGGCGTCTTCAGTTTACTGCTTCAGTTAAATATGGGATCTGTTCAAATGAGTTGAAGGTCAATTTTATGTCACAGCAGGTCTTTCTTCCATCTCTTAATATTTGTTTCAATCTTTACAAATTATTTTCTATGTCAAACTTTCAACTGCAATTAATTTCTTAGGGATGACAGAATTTATTGTTAATTATCATGCACCAATTGCACCAAGGTTGAGATCAGGAGGCCAGGAATGAATGAGATGGTTTCTAATGGAACTCATAAAAGTCTTCAAAAAACGCCTAATGAATGGGATGCTTTTGAACCCAAATAATAGGGAGTGTTACATGCTGATTAATAGATGCTCTTTAAATGATACTGCCCTCAATCAACATTTATTGAGATATCAAAAGCATAAAAACGTAATGGGCGATTGACTGAGAACAACTTTCATTCTAAAAAAGAAGCATTCAAGTGCCTCGTATTTTTATATATATTTCACTTGGCTTATTAAAGCATCAATGGGGTTTATTTCATTATCTTGAAAAATTGCATACATGCGCTCGAGTAATATACGGAAATTTTGTACGGCAACCGACCATTTTTGGCATGTAGTTTCCAGTTCAAATTTTATGTTCATAAGATCTACTCTCTCACAAACAATTTTATAGTTCTGGCACACGTGACTAAAGAAGTAGGAGTCATCCTTCGAACTCAGAGGATGATCTCTACATATGTAGGGATCTATCCCAAACAAACTACCATCAATTGGATCACTTTTAAAATTGTATATTAGTTTACAACCTATTCCTAAAAGGCTGTCTGTCATTTAAAAGTAGTTGAATTTCAATGCCATCGTTATGAACAGTCCTGAAAAATATACTGCAGCTTGCAGAATGTTATAAGCCAGCCTCACACATTAACGATGTTATATAGCCTGTCTCTCCCTCTATCATTTATATAGTTTTAATTTAACTTTAACAAAGAATCAGCAGGCCGTCTACTTAAAAGCATTGTTCTCTGCGTAGGCATTCTAAGACAAACATACAACGCAGCAGGTATTTTCTATGAATGAGGAATGAATAGTTGAATACGTAAATGAATTTGTAGAACAATAAGAGTCATTGGCAACAATAACACGTCTCTACTTCTAACCGTATATTGACTGTCTAATAAATTATATAGATAAATTAAATGGGAATATTCATACAATTTGTTAGTGTGCTTACGAAAAAAGTAAAAAAAAATGTCATTATTTGAAACTAAAGAAACATGTTAATAAAATCATCAAAATTACTCTGCCTAAACGTCTCAAAATGCAAGTTAAATCTTTAGCATAATTATATCACTCGGAGCGTATTATAATAATTAAGATGATATTCAATTACAATTTTGAATCTTTGTATTTCACACTTGAACACAACTTCACTCAATCTGATTACAGGTGGTGCTTTAATCATTTAAGTAACAACAGCACGAAGTGTCTCTTCCTTTCTATTGACTTTTACAATTTCATTTAACAAATGAAATCATTATTTAAATTATAGCAGAGCTAATGAATGAATAGGATTTTACTAAATTATATTTACGGGATTTGAATAATGATGGCGACAATAATAAAATGGAATATCATTTGTAAGATATTTACGGAAGCTTTTTGTAATAATAAAAATGTGTGACGGCATCCATCAATTGTTCACAATCAGAGCGTATTTCTTAAACAGCTACACGTGTTGTGTTAAGGAAAGCAAAATTTTATAATTTGTTCTTTTACTAATTTAAAAGATATGCCATGCTTTAAGTCTTGTACTGCAGCATAGGCAAAGTATTTATCAAAGTCATAGACGTAGCAAAAGTTTGTAACGTATTCATTGTGCTTTTAGGCACGTTTCAGGTAAATTATCATTCTTTGGATCAAATGCAAATTATTTCTAATATTAACACAAGCTGAACTATCTTCGACTAACAGTTGTAACATATTTCCAAATACTCTTCAAGGACATTATTAACAAACAGATTATTTCACTCATCTTATTAACGACGTGTAACAAAGGAATCGATCCTAAACCTACAGTCTGTTGTATTAACACCCTACTCACTACCATTCTAAACACTTCGATCTTCTTAAACGGGTCTCTCGATTTGAATCCTATAGCTTGACGCAGGTGCATGTATATCCATATTTATATGAATACATCCCAGCAAAAATTGCACTCCATCAAGAAGCAAACTCTCGCTTATATCTTAAACGATATAAAAAGAGTATAACTTCTCTCCTATTAAATGTTAACATGTTTTCAATAATGAGCTTGAGGTCACTTTTTTATCGAAAATATTTACATATTTTATTGTCAATATTTTCATACCCACTGGATATCTTCTTCAGGATATAAGTGAAATTAAAAATAGTTAAATTAAGAATAGTTTAACAAATAAATATTTTAATAGAAAATAGTTTTTGGTTTTCTTCTTTTTATATAAAAAACTTTTGATCAATCAAATAACTCTCTCTCTCTCTCTCTCTCTCTCTGTCTTTTATAACAATATATTTCAATAGAATCTTTAATCAATTTGCATGATGTTGTTAATTAAATAGCAGATTTCAGACAGTAAAACTCTTTGATAAGTTCTTCATTTTGTGACGCAGAGTTTCACTAGAGTTAAAATCCATCTTAAGCCAGGGACATAAATAAATACATAATCACTTGTTACGAAGGGTAAAGATATTAAACTAATTCTACATTCATGGGCTTGATGAAAAATATGTTCATTAACCAACTCAAATTTCACTTTTGTTTAATACAATATTAGATGAAAAATTTATCCGGAACAGCTAAAATAATTAATTATGCAACATTAACTTCAAAAAAATTGTGAAAAAATACAAAACAATTTATAAAGCACATCGATATTTTAAATCAAATCTTTAAAGATGTACAGCCAGATTTATCAGCACTTGAGTTTTGTCTTTTTTTTTGTACTCTATTCCCTAAGTTATTGCTGTCATGCCAACTAATGTAATGCTGAATGATTTAAGGCAAGGAAGTACTATTGCAAGTTAAACTTGCCTTCACGTATTAGATATCCTGGATGGTGTTAACATCGAGCATTACAAAAAGAAACAAAGCAAAAAAACAAAAAAACAAATATAATTCTTGAGGAAAAAACTTGAACTTGTATGTAATTTGCTGCACGGCAGTGACAGAGCAAGTAAAACCGAACCCAAACGCCTTGTAGCTATCGACAAAGCACCACAAATCAATTTGAATAAAAGTCAATGGCGGTAGTTGCAATAACAAACTGACAGCCCAGAGCTCTGGAAATAAAAAAGCGCTTGCAACAAAACAAAAAAAAGTGAAGAAAACTTTACAATAAGAAATCAGCAAAAAGGAAAGAACGGGAAAATGCAAAGGAAAAAAATAAGTTGAGGAAAAACTTCCGTTGCTCCTGAAAAATGTTAGTTCAATCTAACGGTAACAGTTTATAAGTTGTCTTCAACTACTTGCATTCGCCATCCTACAAACCTCTACTGAAACTTTATTTAGTACTACAAGTGCAATAACAGCCACGTTCGCACGCTTAAGTGTAATACACATTTTAAGTCCTGGCAATGTAATCGTCAAGGATATCAGTTAAAGAACATGAACTATAATATAAGAAGAAAACAAATTTATATACACACACACACACATACACAACTCAAAGACAGTTAAAAATTAAACAAATCTAAGCATCAATGATATTTTTTTCTGTGTCGATATCAAACACAAAATCTGTCTGCTGCAGATGAGCATTTTCGCCTTTCAACTTCTCCAATCATAGACTGCAAAAAGAAATCACATGATACTGAATAAATGTTTATATATATACGATTTCTTCCAACTAGAAACACTTGAAGTGTAACATTCCTTTTATTACAAAGCAATTGCTGTACAAGAACAGCAACAACAACAAACATGTGCACTATAGCAAGTTGTAAGCCAACTGTTGTTGTTTTTTGATTAAGAATACATGAACAACCAAATTTAAGTTATAACGTACAGAAAATATTTCTTATTGCTATTTTGACAAAAGTCATGTTTGCTTTGTGTTGCAGACAAATGAACGAATATTGAATGAAAATATATGTATTTCCTAGGAAATACTTTAAGAAATGCCTCTTTAAAGATAACGAGCAAAACAGGACTGTCGGGTGAAGTGAAATAATATAATAAATTAAAGACAAGCAGTTAAAGTGAGATGAGAAAGTAATTTTCCAAAAAGTTTGTATATTTCTGACACTTAAAGAGCATAGAGTTTGTTTATTATTTTGTTACAGTCACTAAAGATATTCAAAGAGCTGTGGAACGAAATTCGAAATGTTTTCATATTTTAGGCTCCAAGTCCACTTCTATGAAGTAACGAAATACTTTTATTCAACGTTATTTCGATTCTGCCTTAAGAACATTAAAGAAAACTTTGTCCAAATGTCCTCATTCGATATGGAACAAAATTCCTATTCAATTTATATCGTAATTTCAAAACGACATCGAATGCCTGAATTTTAATTGCTCTCTTTCTCGGTAGATCGGTCATATCCCTGTCCTGTAATAAATAGTTGACGGCACTAGTGTATTTTTATTTGACAGCTCCTCATATATTTATTTATATCCATTTATTTATATCTATTATACATTATTTATTATCCAGCCCAACTTAAAAAAAAACACTCAAAATCTAAATGTAAACTGTCTGAACGCTATAAAAGTATTAGTGTCAACTATCACTAATAACTGAAAGCTAAAAGCATAAGCAAACGTTTAAATTTAATTTCCGGGTAAATCAAAATTAACTTGTTATTGAGACGTGGGTCCTTGAAAACATGCTTGCTGCTACTGCGATAAGCTTTAGAATGGTACAGCCAACTAAGCCCCGCTTAAATAGTAACAAATTGGGATTTACCCTTAAGAGAATATCAAAATTAAGTCACTAGTATTGACTAGTGCTTAGGGCCAAAACTTTCCAAAAAACGATACACCCAACTAAACCCCGCTAAACAGTAACTAAATGTCGACTTAACCTTAAGATAATAAGTCACTTTGATATTGACTATGGCTCAGGGCTCAAATTTCCTCAAGCCATAGAGTTCATAAGTGCCTTATTTTTTATATTTTCTTAAAGGTGACGTCGATAAATAGTTATAGAATAGGGAGGATCATTCATTATGAACAATTTGTACATGAAACTATGAATATATCATATTACAAGACAATATTTCCAAATTGATATAAAATAATAAACATCAGCAACTACTCAATACAAAAACACAAACGTAAGAAAATTAAAAAAGGCAAGGTGATCAGTGAGTTCTTGTTATGACTTCGATATTTGTTTTAAACTTCTCACTTAATAAAGTGCAAATTTTAAATAAAATCTTAAGTTATTCCAAGAAATGTTGGGTAAAGGTTCCCTGATGATCTGTATTAGCCGCAGTTAAATGCTTATAGAAAGTAGCTTAAAGTCCTCAATTGATAGCTTTGAATTTTAATATAACTTTAAGAAAAAATAATCAGCATGAAAATAAAAATTAAAGACAATTCATACAACATGTACAATACAAACTTTAAATTTCAAATTCAATATAGTATTTTTTTTTTCAAACGTAAAAATTTTAATCATAAAAATATTTCAATATTAAAAACCAATTGATTTTGCTAGTCAACATCACCTCCACAACTGCATAAAAAAATAAGAGGGACGCTGAAATGAAATGAAATAAAAACAGCCATAAAATATAATATTAGAGCGAAACCGTTGAGAAAAAATTTCCAATTGCATGAAATTACAATACCCAAATTCATGTAAAACTCAATAAAATTTTATTATCAATGACAGACAGTATCAGACAAATAACACCGAAGATAAGATGTTAAAATGTTTTATATGGCATGGCAGCGTGGCGCGGCATGGAAGGAACAGCTGAATACCAACGACAAACACTATGTAACACTTCACTTAACTAAAGAAATTCCTTTAAAAAAAACGAAAATAAGATTTAACTTGCTACGATTTTTAAAATTAAATTGAACGAATACAAATGCACAGACGATATACCCAAGTGAAAGCAGAAAAGAAAAAGGAAGAAAAAAAACCTGCAGAAGAAAACAAAATGTTCGCTCAACAACAAAATTTAATTTTCCAAATCACAAACTTTTTATTTATTCGTTGTTTGTGCATCAAAGAATATATTTGCAATAAAAATAACTGTACTTTCAGACGTTCAAGTCGACCTGCAACATAACAGATAGAATACAATTTGTAGGGATGGAGTATCAACGTAAATCTTTATGTCAGCGGGGGTTAAGAGAATATGTTGGAGACAGGCATGCAGGTCTCAGTTATTCTAATTAAGTTCCGATCCACACTATGATATTGTCCTGACGCGATGTTGGCGAATAGTTACAAAATAAAGGAAATTGATATATGTTATATTCTTAGTTTCCTGCAGAAATCCTCCCTATTTTGTAGCTATTTATCGACGTCACCTTTAAGACAATATAAATATAAGGCACTTATGAACTCTATGGCTTGAGAAAACGTTGGCCAGTACATACGAAAGTGGCTTAATTTTGATAGTCGCTTGAGGTTAAGTCGGAATTGGTTACTGATTAAGCGGAGCTTCATTGGATATATCTTTCTAATATTTATCGCATTAGCAGCAAACACCTTTTCAAGATCCCCTTGTCCGCCCATATCACAATAAGAAATAAATTTTAATTTATCCTTGATTTAAAGCAAAACGCTTAACTATGTTTTATGCTTTAAGCTATTAAACAACTATTAGAAATAGTTGCGCTGAAGCAACTAATGTTTTCATAGCGTTCAGACAATTTACAATTAGTTGATGAGTATATTTTTTTACTGGGCTTGGGAGCTGGCAAATAAAACAAGACTAGTGCCGCCAGCTATACATTACAAGACAGGCAAAATTGTTGTGTGACATTGGTGAAATATATATATATATATATATATATATATATATATATATATAATTTGTACTCCTTTTTAGATTTTTCTCACTATAACGTCAAAAAATATCTGCAATAATATACTGATTATTTTAAAAATCTAGAAGTTCAATTTTAATTCAGATTAAAAGTCTTGAGAAAACGTCAATAAATTTGTATTAAAGAACTATAATAATAATAAAGATATATATATCAAAACTTTCACATTTCAAATTGCCATCAGCTACAAACAGCCTATCAAAATTTATAGTACTGAAATATAACGCATACGCACTGAGTGACGATGCCGAAAACAGTATGCAGTACTTCTTCGAACACCTCAGCGTATACGCAATATTTTAATTGACATTCTTATCAATATTTCGCATATGAAATTTATTGATTTATTTCACTTGAACTCTGCAGAGGCATGCAAATTGTTGACATTTTTAATCAAAATAATAGTTTTATTCGTAAAACTCATCCATTCAAAGTTCTATTTTCCGATGAAGCACATTTCTGGTTGAATGGGTTCGTAAATAAGCAGAGTTGTTGCATTTGGAGTAAGGAAAATCCACAAGTGTTTGTCGAAACACCACTGCATCCACACAAAATTACTGTTTGATGCACTTTATGAACTGGCGGAGTCTTATGTCTTCAAAAAGGACGATAATCAGAATGTTACTGTCAATTGTGAATGGGGATGGGAACATAATTAGAAACTTTTTCGTACTTCACTTGAGTGGCATTAATCTTGCTGATATGTGGTTCCAACAACACGACACTACATGACACACAGCGGGCGCTACAATTCATTTACTCCAAGCAACTTTTGATGGAAAGATAATTTCACGTAATGGCCCAATTAACTGGCCATCAATATCGCGTGGTTTAACCCCATTGGATTATTTCCTTTGGAGTTATGTTAAGTCACTTCTCCAACTCGATTAACCACAAACAATTAAGCAAGTGGAAATCAAAAATCGTTGAGTTATTAGGAAATATTGCTGCAAATGCCAGTGGAAAATCGGTGTTCTAGATTGTTTTCTGTACGCAGCACCCAAGACGGCCACATGGCAGAAATTATATTAAAACATTAATTTCATATAATTTTCTTTAATATAAAGTCAGTTCTTTGTATTAAAAATAAATGTCCTTGTTTTATTATGGTTCAAGCTCGTGTCACTCTGTAAAAAATGGGCAGTACTCTTATACCCTAGACAGACATAGGATTTCTGTGTCATATTAGTATGCGATGCTACATCTATCTATACATCAATCTATACTACAATTACAAGCTGGTTTATGTCTGGTTTGTATACTACGAAACAATTCGTAGCATAAATGTAGTTTGTTGTCTGTAGCTGTGTTCAATGAACATTGGGAAAACCCAGTTACAAAATTGATTGTCAGTTCTGACAGTATTGACAGTTATAATTTATTAAAAATATTTTAAAACATCTATAACAATTTCTGCAACGGTCGATTTGTCAACACCAAACAAACTGGCAACAGTTCTGTACTCTGATGAAGATCCTAACGAGTATAAGGCCATGCCCAACCGTTTTTCCAATGAGATTGCATACCTAAAACACATTTTCTTTTTTCGCATAAAATATGCAATTTTATTGTTATTCTTAAAACTTTTTGTTTTTCCTTTTTTTGTGACGTAAATATAAAAACAACAATACTAGTATGTGTATTACATGTCTGTCATGCCAATTTAGTATCACAAACCATAGTATTTATATTATGATATAGAAACCCTATGTCTGTCTAGGGTATTATTAAATGAACAAAAACTTCGTTTTATTCTGGAAATATAACTGAGACAAAAGAAAAGTCTGATGGGGCGAATTTTTGTCGTTAAAAATAAAACACATCGCGTGTACAAAAACACGTACAATCAAGAAGTCGTCAAGATTCGTTAAGATGAAAAATATTTGTCAAAATCAAGCTCAAACCTGGGAATTCACAAATTATTTATTATTTTTAGATAATTCTCATGAATTCAATTTTTTTTCAAAATTGAATTATTTTCTTTATTTTGAATTGTTATCAGGATAGTAAGACAGGTTACTTCGTTAATCCAACAGCGCTCTTAATTCTGTTATTTTTTCTACATTTTCAAAATGTGGTACTACTCAGTAGGATTATCACCTATTCAACCAATATTTTGAATTGAAAGATTTTTAAAAACTTTTGCACTCATATTTGAAACTCAACATTTAAAAATAGCGACAAAACTGTTAATTCAACTGCACTTGAAAGTATGTCGAAGCCCGTGTCTTGTCAGTAAATTTGCATTTAAGAAAAAAAAAAATTATTTAAATATTTCTTTTCCAGCATTTTATCACAAGACGGAAAATATTTTCCCAGCATAACCAGAACAACAAAAAATTTCCTTGTAAAAAGACATTCCAAAAAAGTCAATAAAATCCTAAACTTACGATCCGGTAGTAGAGCAAAACTGGATCTTTTCTAATGCTTTTACAACGGGTTGTCTTTGCGAAGAGATCTCTTTTTTGGCAGCTTTTCAGTGAATCTGTAGTCATGTTTCTGATGTTAATTAAATATGTATTTTATGTAGTTTTGAAATTTAGAAATGAAAGAAAATCGTTATAAAAATAGGTGAAATTATAAATTAAAAAGTATAAAATATAAATTGTAATAAAAAAATTTAAAAAACACGATCTGGACATCCTTCTGTTTATAGTGAGAGAATAGACATGACGATTATTAGATCAGTTGAAGAAAATGCGAAAGTAAAGTACGTCCACACTATTCGTCATGACACCAAGAAATGTGATTTCGTTAGTAGAGTTGCAAGGGAATGTAAATCATATCAACATATCCAGTGATCACATGTTTTGGGAACGTGTTAGGACGAGTGTAAGTTTATGGTTTTTGGAAGAATCGACCTACTAACGTTTGGAGAAAACCAAACGAGGATTTCTTCCCAAAATATGTTCAGTCGACTGTTCAAACATGGTGGTGGCATTTTAATGGTCTGGGAATGCATGGCCGCAGGTGATATTGAATATCAAAAATTTATTGCATAAACTATGGATAAGACTATGTACATTAAAATTTTGAAAACCCGACTTTCAAGCTAAATTTTTAAACAAAATTTATTTCAAAGCTTTCTAACAGTTCACTATATTTTTTACGAATTGGGCCAACAAATAAATCTTCTACAAAATGTAACTTTTTAACGCCTGTCTTAAGCGTTCATATGTTCTTTCAATATATTGAAACATATTCACACAGAATTTTATATCCACCATATTTTCAATTAAGGATTATACAAATCCAACTTTTTTCTTTTTTTATTAGTAGAAAACACAACAATACAAAAACCATTCGCTGCCATATAAAAACGTAAACATTTACTTCTTCACTTTACACTAGAGTACCGAGTGTGTTCCAAAAAATAAAAAGAGTGCTTAAGATATTTTTCAACACTTCGACAAGTGCTGCAAAGAAAAGTATACAAAAAATATTTGCAACAAAAAGATGAAAGAACATTTCACGAAAAATATTTACAAAACATACCTTATCAGCCAATTGTTTACAGAACATTTGCCATTTTGAACAGCGAGCGAAGAGGAGCACAGAAAACGGATGCCAAAAAACATGAACTTTTTATGTGGGTCTTCTTTTTTTTTCTTCTTTTCTTCCGCAGACAATTTCAATTTCATTTATTTGAAAGGAATAGCAGTCGCTGCTAAATAAGTCATACATACTCATGCATGTGCATGTCTGTCTACAAATATATATATAGAAATGTAAGTCATATAAGCAAATTGAACTCTAAACTTAAGGCAAATTGTCAGATGTGCTCCGGCTCAATTGAAAACAGGCAATTTTCTTGATATAACGCTGGAATAAAACCTCTAGGCAGCTTATAATTCACAAATATTTCCCAGCTTTGCTCATAAGAGCAACCTTCTTCCCATCAACTTTCCTACAATTCATTTATGGAAACAGTCTCATATGCCAACCTATTTATATATAAGAATATATCAAAATAAGCTGTATTATCCAATCTTTTAAATACACACCAGCAAAAAAATAAAATACAACTAAAATATATACATATAAAAAGTAGAAAATATCTTTAAGGTTTATGAAAAACAAACTATTCGAAACATAAAATCGTAGAAAGGAAATATCTTTGTTGACAGGTAAAGCACAACTTGCATCCACATACAAACTGGCAACAATAACAGCAGCCATGTGTAGTTTGAAAAACAACAACAACAAAAACAAAATAAACGAAAAAAAAAATTGTATAGGACGGATATAGTAAAAGAAAATATTGTTTCAATTCAATTGAAGATGAAAATTGTCTGATTGTATGTGCACAAACAATATGAGTTTTCATATTTTCTACACACCTACAAGAGTATGAATGTGAGTGTGTGTATGTGATAGTATTATTAGTTATAGGAAAAATTACATGTATTAGTGGTGTGGCGAATATTTTTCGAATATTTTATAAGCAAAAAAAATATTGACAACAATAATAAATGAATTTTCATTTCGTTCTGATTCTTTTTTCCCGAAATATTATTTAAAAATTCAAAGGATATCACTTGTAGAATAAAATCAAAAAGGGACAAGAGATCAATCAGTTTTTGTAACGACTTAGATGTTTGTTTACACTTCTCACTTATTTAAGAAATGGTTCCTTGATGATCTAGTTCTGCTAAAACCCCTCAATTCAGCAGTTTGATTTTTTTAATAAAATAGAAAAAGAAATTATCACGATATTTAAAACTAGACAGACTTAAAGGATCATTCTTAGAAAAGTACAAATTTGAACTATAAATGAAATTTATTTGTTGGTTGGTTAACCATCAGTAGACTTTAACTACAACTTTAATAAGTTTCAAATCCCGCACCTTAGGCAAAGACTTCCCTGAATTATTTGCGAGTTTATAATTTTGATATTTTTAGAATCACATTATAATACGTGTAGTGAAATTCATACAAATCAAACCCCTCCAACAACTTTTAATCGATTTGAATCAATTTTATTTTTCAACAAATTTATATCTGGTGTTTTTATAGAGTGATACAAGTTTAAATCATAATAAAACATAGTAATATATTTTTTATATCAAAGAAAAAATCTTTAATAGATAGAAAATTTTATGACATTAATCTTTAAATATGATTTCGAATGTTGACTTCCAGGTGCACAATTGCTTGTGGTTTATCGTCGTACAGAAGTGATTTGCATGACCCCAAAGAAAATATTATAATGGGGTTAAATCACATGATCGGGGGCCAATTAATTGGGCCATTTCGTGAAATTAATTTTTCGTCATATCTGGGACACCAATTTTCACAAGCTTTTCGCAGCATTTGCGGCCGATAACTCTTCGAATTTTTACTTCCAGGAGTACAATTGCTTGTGGTTTATAGTCGTACACAAGTGATTTGCATGACCCCAAAGAAGATAACCCAATTGGGTTAAATCACACGATCTTGGGAGCCAATTAATTGGGCTATTTCGTGAAATTATTTTTTTGTCAAAAGTTTCCTTGAGTAAATCAATTGTAGCGCCCGCTGTGTGGCTTGTGGCTTCATCCTGTTGGAACGACATATTAGCCAGATTAATGCCATCTAATTGAGTTACGAAAAAACTTCGAATCATATTTCTATATCGTTCACCATTGACAGTAACATTCTGACCATCATCGTTTTGGAAGAAATATGGGCCAATAACTCCGCCAGCCCATAAAGTGGACCAAACAGTTATTTTCTATGGATGTAATGGTGTTTCGACGGATGTAATGGTGGATTCTCCTCACTCCAAATGCGACAATTCTGCTTATTTACGTCCCCATTCCACTAGAAATGGACTTCATCAGAAAATAAAATGTTGAATGAATGAGTTTCACAAAAAGAAAAATTATTTTCATTCCAAATTTCCACAATTTTCACGCGTTGCTCAGGTGTAAGTCGATCCATAATGAATGTCAAAGGAAACAGACAAAAATCAACTATCATTTGTTAAATGGGTGGTCGAATAAAGCAGTGATGCCAACTGAAAGTTGTATCGCTCTATAAAAAACACCCGATACAAGTAAAAATCCAATGGATAACAAGTAGCAAGTATTTATAAAACAAAATATAAACTGAACTCTTAAGAAATTCATTATTCGACATATTGTCATACTTGCATTTTATTACACAATTGTCGTAAGATTTTCCATAATTAATTTAGTACAAATGGAAACTGCTATCACATGCATCTAGGCCACCTAACCAGTGGTAACTAGTAAATAAAAATCCACACGATTTCTGATGATGCAATTGTAGCGACTTTTGAAAACAACTGTTCTGCTCTGGTTTGCAAGTTGAATATATAAAACTGATGTTGATTCTCCTTTGGGATTTTCAATATTTATCATGTTTTTCTGAATTATACATATTTGTTTAAAAGTTAATTATAATATTAAATTTAAAAAACTTATTTTATTTCAATGCATAGAGCGTATGATTACAACATTAATTTGCTGCATTAACTTGTCTAAAAACTGCATCCCGTATAACCGTAGCATAAATACCTAGACTTGAACGGAACTCCTTCTATCAATCATTTTTTAGTCAAAAGTCTAGGATCAAACTCATTTAGAACACGAGGGATTTGTTACAAGTTTTTTTGCAATTAAATGCATTAAATGGCGTTTTCTTTTCTAGAAAACATGTAACGTTTTCTTCACTTGTTTTCTAAAGTTTTAAAACAGAAATTATTTTTCGAAAAGGACATTTCGAAATTGCAAAGTTTTGCCATTTTCTGTTAAAAAGTGTGAAAAATGTTGCATTATTTTTTAGAAGAGAAATGGACATAGGCCACTTCGACCCCAGAACAATAACAATTTTTCTAGATTGTTTTTAATAAACATTTATTTAACAATTAAAACTTCAATCCACTAGGCACTGGTATATCCAGACATTTTCAAAGATATTCCCTGAAAAGATTTAAGAACTTGCAACTTTACACTGCTAATAATCAGAAAAAGTAGCTCAAAGACACTTCTTTCTTACTCATACCCAATTTACAGCCTCGTGGAAGCTTGAAATGTAGTTGTGTATGTATGTGTGTGCGTGTATTGGTAGGTGTTTTAAAGTAGATATAATACATTGTTTATTTGTTGAATTCTGTTTATATATAAATGTTGCTCTAGTTCTTTGTTGTTGTATTTTTTCTTCTTCTTCTTCTGCTTTCATTTTTTGTTTTCAATTTTGCCAATATTCCTTCAAACACAAAGTTGTTGTTGTTGTTGTTGTTGATGTTCTGTTGTTAGCAATTTTCAATAACCAACTTGAATGCACACACATTCACTTGTAGCCAAATATAATTCGGTTTTTGTTCATGCACTTCAATTACCAAAGTTATATTGTGTGTCATGTACATCTCTGAAAACATTTTGGTTTATAGAACGAAGTGCGGCATTGTGTGGTGTCCTGGTTATTGGATTGTAGTTTTTAGTGATTTAATTTAAAATATAAAATATGATTAAATTTTAAGTTTTAATAAAAAAAATCTCGAAAAAAATAACAAGTTGATTGAGTTTTCTACATAGAAAAAAATGGTTTAAAGCTAATTTTTGTTGGATTAATCATTTAAGATTTCCAGCATATTTAAGCTTAAAAGCGAGAAAACGTGTAGCCTTCAGATATAGTTTTTAATCATAGTTGCTTTATATCGAACCAATGTCCTTATATTAATATCAAAAATACAACCCAATATTGTAGCTTGAATAAAATTATCAAATATAAAAGTACCGCGGATCCAAAAATTGCGTTTAATAGTGTGAGATGCTTTTAAAACGACTGTAAAGTTTTCGAAAAAAAAATCGTCAGAATGTACTCCAATATAGTAACTTGATTACACTGTACAACAATATCAAAATTTTTCCAAAATTACAAGGTCCAACCTATAAATTTTGATAGAGGAGACAAAACAAAAAGACACGTGTATCAGCGTTTTGAAAGTTTACATCTGAAACTCATTTGAGAGGGAATTAAACTTTCCCAGCTCTGACACATTCTTATTGTTAATCGGCATAAGAATCCATGTGATCCTTACATTTTAGGTATAAAATGTGTTCAGCACATTTATGTAAAATATTACGGAGAACATTTTTCTAGAATTTGTTAACCCTCTAACTCCTCAAGGTATGGGTCTTTTTTGTCATCCTTTTAAAAGAGAGCAAATTTAACTAAGAAATCACTGATACCTCCATTATTTCACTTTCGATTGCAAATTTGGATAGAAAGTATTCACTAATTACAATTTTTTTAGCTCTGGGCACTTCCATTTCCTTATCATACACTGTACAGCTTATTTCAGCTCTCAATATCCATTGTTTTTTGGAATATTGGTTGCCCTTCTATCTGCTTTCCCAAGTGCATAAAAAGCATCTGTACTTAACGTATCCGGCCTGCATACCTGAAAGGAAGCTAACGACTTTTAAGTCACTACAGATCCGCCACATATTTTACGGAGTCCAGTATTAATTTCATAGAATCATAGCTTTCTTTAATGTTAATGCCATAGGCAATAGGAATAGGATTTTTGGAATTATCGTAATACAGAAGTACAGCTTTTAGGGTCTTCTTACATGAATCAATAAATATACGCTAATCCTCGTGGTTATACTTAAAATTCTTATATTTTTGTCTCTTCTATCAAAATTTATAGGTCGGACCTTGAAATTTGTTTGTGCTGTACAGTGTTATTATTATTACTTTTGAGGATTTACTGATAGGAAAAGCCACGCTCAAGAGATTAAAGATTTTGTAGAAAATTTGGAATTAAATGATTCGAGAAACTAAAGGATGCATTACAAATAAAATACTGACATAAACAACCTCTCATAAGTTGATCTTTCAGTCGATTGTAATTTTGTTATTCGATTGTAAAAAAGACATGTACCGATTAGATATGGAATAAAATGAATCCCACGATTTTGATGATATGATTGCTCACGATTTCTTAGCAGAGATTTAGCTATACCCCATGGAATCTTGGATTTGAGCTCAATAGCAAAAGCTTTTTAAGAATGAAATTCGGCGACTTTGTATATGAAGAAAAATATACTCTTTTCCAAAAATTGACATCGACTTCACTTTACTCCATTAAGCATTTAATGAATTGCTGTCTCTTTCTATGGTCTGCCAAATTAAAATGTTACATATCGCACTTTTTAAACCTTCACTTTTGGCAGCCCATCAGACAATAACTGAAAACCTCTACTGTGAAAAATTCACTGTATTCCGATTAAACTTTCTTCTCTAAAAGCACATTTTAGACACTTTTTGTGATGGTTAGTGACTCCCTTAATATTAACAACAACAAAAAGTTGATATATTTTCATAAACATTTTATTACTTTGATTGAAAGCTTTTTTTCAAGTTAAAAATAATCAAACTGTTTTATTTAATTATTAATGAATTAACTATTTGACATACTGAATGAACATCGAATGAAAGATGTTTGTTGGGTTTTGGTTTGTATAAGTTTCATAGCCTGCTACACTTATTATAAATTGATTTTTTAAAATCTCTTGTGGGTTTTCATGTAAATTCTCAAATGGTTTACAGAAGTCGTTTGATAAGTTGAGAAGTTTGAAACTTTTCAAAACTGTGGTTGAGGTCTATTGACGATTTCATAAGAACGCCAATGAAATACATATAGACATTGCCTAACCAACCAACAAATAAATTTCATACTGTTTTATTTAACAATAAATAGTTTTTCATCTCTACTGAAAAGTTTAAAATTTTGTGTTAATACCCTCTTATTTGTCATCTGCAATATACAGGATTTCCTAATGAAGCACCCTTAAAATTGCTTCATTACGCAGAAAGTGATTAATATCCACATGCATTGTTTTCTATTACTGTAAGTGCTAATACACGAGGTCTGTTAAAGATATGACATTAATTCTATTAATTTATCAATTTCTATTTTATAACTTGAAAGTAAAACAGCTTAACTGTTTTGTAACTTCACAGTAGCACAGCATTTATTCCAATCCTCGAAGCCGTTCTGATATGCACTTTTTGGTGCATCTCCCATTTATCCGGCTCAATGATTCGGCTTTATCGCTGTCCTTTCATTAGTCTAATCGATCTTGAAGCACAAGAGAAAGCAGCGTTTTTTTTATTTAAAAGAAGTTATATGAATTTTTTTGGTAAAAACTCGAAAATTTAAGAACGAAATTCGCTACCACAAGCTTTATGCCCAAAACTGCCAAAAAAAAAGGCATGGCAGCAGCTAAATTAAGCACCTGCCTATATGCCGATATTTCCACAGCATCCTTCCTACTACAAATTCCACGATTATAATTGTAAGTTTCATTAATTTTTTCAACGTTTTTGTGAAATGTGCTGTTGGGTTCAGGAGACAAACGTTATCATTCACTTCTTCTCGGCATGTTTTGAAAACTTGTACTTTTTCTGATTCCAACTATAAGTTTTGTAGGCCACTTTTATAATTTTCATTCAAACAAATTTATTAATTTTTAAATCAATTTCATACATAAATATTTATGTAAATATTTGGATTGTTTATGTGGATTACAGAGTTATAAATATTTTCTCAATAAGAACTTAAACCTAAAATTATCTAAAGCGAAAAACAAACAAAACTTTTTAATTTCAATGTAGACTTGATAGTTTTGTTTCGATATTCCAAGTACTTTTCAACTTATAACGATATTGACCTCTCCTGCAAACTTTTAATAACTGGTGATACACTCTATTACATTGCAGGTGACGATATATATTCTTGAGCTTGTTACTTTTATTTTAATAATCTTTTAATCAAAGGATGTGTCCATCATACGATTTTGTTACCAAAATGTTTCCATTAAGAAATGCTCTAAACACTTCTTCGGAAATATACTTAAGAGAAAAGTTTCAAGATATTGAAAGTCATCAGCTTTTTCAATCATACAGAAATCCAAAGTAAGTTTATTTAATACAAAATATTTAAATAACTTTACACTTAAATCATGTTCAAACAGTTTCTCCATTAAATAGCATCACTGAAAGCTCAGCCATTAAACAAAATGTACAAATAAAAAAATATCAGCATAATTGATGTGGAATATAATTTTTTTAATGGAACATTCCCCGTTTGAATTTTGTTACGATTATTTTGTGTTGTCGCTTCTTTCACACACCGTAAGACGAGGGTCTAGCACACATCAGAATGTTAGAAATTAAATTTTTTTCTTTTCTTCTTGTTTGTTTAACGTCTCTTCAAAGTCATCCGGTGTGGTATTTGCACCTTTTTTGTTTAGTAGAAAACAATATTACCTGCGGCTGAGATATGAAGATGACAATTCGTTTGCTTCTCTTCTTTTTTTTTTTTGTTCTTTTTATTATGACAGATATTTTCTTTTGTTAGTTTTGACGGTTTTTGTGTGTTTGTCAAATGCGTTTGGCTTGCCTTAAGCCATCATTTTCGTCTTCCTTTATTTTAGTGTTTTACGTACTTTTTGTTTTTCATGCTTTTTTTGGTGCTTCCTTTTTGTGGGTTGGGGCATGGTTGGTTTCGCCTTTAAGGAATATAAATATTTTAAAAGCACGTAAATCTCTGGCATATTTCACTGATTAACAAAATCGTTTAATCATTTTAAAATACTTTTCAAAGAATAAGTCAAATAAGACCAGCAAACAAAAGCGTTTGTTATCTTAAAACATAAAGAAAAGTATCATATTAAAATTTAGTACAGCCTGATCTCTGATGCTAGACCAGATATTGGAAATGATTAGCGAGAGTACTTAAAAACCCTCAATTCGAAGCAAAGTTATGCGACATATCATATAATAACTTTTAAGCTTCTCACTTGTTAAAGTGGAAGTTTGATATAAATTTCTTTACTTATTCTAGGAAATGTTGGGTAAAGGTTTTCTGATGATCTGCATTAGCCCCAGTGAAATGCGCATACGAACTAGTTGAAACCCCTCAATTGATCACTTTAAATTTTTAGTAAGATTCTGGAAAAAAAGAATCAGCAAATAATTAAAATTAAAGAGTTTTAAATAATAATCTATTATTTATGTTTCTCATAATCCTGTATTTTTAACCGATCTAGCATTTTAAAAAAAATGGCTTTAAGGGCACTGGAATTCGAAAATACCAAAATACAGCAAAATACAACAAAACCAATTTTTAATTAATTAACAGGTCTAAGAATCAGAATTTATATATAATATATTACAGTTTCAACTTATTCCAATTCTAATTTTATTAACAGTTTGATATTTTAAATATTTTTTATAATCATTAAACATCAGATGGAATCAGAACCGATTGGTTAAATCGTTGATATTCCGACTGACAATTATCAACTTCACAAAAGTGGAAAATATTAACATATTTAAAATATTAAAATTTTAGAATTTTTTGTTGTTGTACGTTTACTTTTGTCGAAAGAAAGATAGATATTATTTAAATCCTATTTTTGTTATATTAATGGCGTTTTCTTTTCTGAAAAACATTCAACATTTTATACTTCTTTTCTAAAAAGTGGCAGTTTGGAGGAGTTTAAAAACAGATATTATATTCCAAAGGAATGAGCAGATTAATTTCTATTATATTCTTTATTTTCAAATGACAGAATATTGCGCTTTTCTAATAAAAAGTGTAGAAAATGTTGATTTTTTTTTTTTTGTAGAAAAGAAATCTACACAAGTTTTTGCCTAAATTAAATTGAATTCATAAAGAATAATAAGAATGCTTTATATATTATATTCAAATGGATATGATACATAATACAAGGAACAACAACAACAAGGAACATGAATTTAATTGCCGAAAAGTCGTATACTTTTCTAAAAGTTGCGAGCAGGAGAATTAAATTGATGTTGTGATTCTATTTTTATTGAACATTTTTATTTTGCTATATTAATATTTATATAGGCTAATTGTTCTAACTTTGTTAAAATCTCTGAAAGACATGATGATAAATATCCCTAGGCACAAAGGAAAGTCAACATCAGTTTTATTCAACTTACACAGCAGAGCAGGACAGCTGTTTTCGAAAGTCGCTACACTTTCATGATGTTGGTTTTCCCCTCGGAGATTGTAATATTTAACATCTTTTCTTAAACTCGAGCCCTAATCAATTAATCTTAATTTACTGCCTCTCCCAGGATTTCAATTGATAACTTCAACCGATTAATTTTAAAACAAAAATATTATTTCACAACTTGTTTTTATTTTATTTCAAATATAATTGAACTTTAGAAAGATATCGAGAGCGTCGTGGACCAGGCAGTCAATATGATATAAATTTATCACATTTTGTTCTGAATATAGCGCCGTATAATACAACATTCCTCCACTCAGAACACGTGCCGAAAACGTGTTCAAATATTCTTTATCTGGCAAAAGATTTCAACTGCAGGTAAATTAAGATATTTCAGCAACATTTCCAGGATATACTCAAAATCTTTTTTCGACATCTTCCAAACTTCAATAGCATATTTTGCACAAAAAACCATTTTACAACAAAACTACTCGTATCGTATCTTCCGTTCAAATCGTTATTATTTCTTATTCGATCTTTTTACAGAATGTCTTTACATGTCTTTATCAAAAACACACTTCTTTCTTGTATCACATTGTGATGTATTTATTTAAATTTTGTGTGTGTGTGCAAAATAACAAATTTTGCATAAATTTATTTCACACACAAACTGTTCTCATACATTTTGTGGGTGTAGCAGGAACAGCGATTGTGTGGTTTTTTTAACTACAGAAATAACAAAGTTAAGCGCTTGCAGAATAACAATAACGTAGCAAAGAATTGTAGAGGAGAAAATTTTGAGAAATTATTTGAATCGCTGTCACATAATGGCTGAATTTTTTTTTTTCCTTTTCTTTCTGTATAAATTTGCTTACGCCAATTCCTTTTGCTTTGCCAATCGCTACGCAGGGAATTGATTTAATGGCATCTATATTCGCTTCTACTTTTGAAAGTTTAAACTCAAGGTCAAAGTGCTCGTGATAAATGTTCTACGTGCTTCGGGTCCTTAATTTTTTATATGTACACGGTGAGAATATGTTGTGGAGATTAATGCTGTAATAAAATGGATTATTTTAGAAAAAGGCATGATATTGTTCTGAATTTTATTGTGTTCTATGTGTCATATGAAGGTCGAAAATATTGTCTTGTGAAAATCAATATTTGGCGGTAAGTTGGTGTTGGGTCAATTAGCACTTGACTGCTGTAACTTGTTTCTTATGGAGCCACGTACATATCCTTTAAGGAGCCACATGAAGTCCTCCATTTTAGCTCATATATTGGCAACAATTTGATGTAGACCACTATTGGTTGTGTTCTTCGCGACATATAAAAAAAAGTAGGCTAAGATTTTATGTCTTGTACGCACTTCCCCAAGAACAGCCACGGAGGAAACACGCCGGAATTAGTTTGCAAATGTTAATTCAATGTCTTGATGTTACAAACAATAAATATTTATGAACTAAAACTTATTACCAATTACTACATATTTTTTTGGAGAATTGTCGTTTTTTAAACCTCCTTAAATTCAAAATGATCAATGCACCTGTTCCTATGCGCATATCACTGGGGCAAATGCAGATCATCAGGAAAACTTTACCCAACATTTCTTGGAATAATTAAATATATTTATTTCAAACTTCCACTTTAATAAGTGAGAATCTTAAAACAAATATGAAAGTCATAACAAAAACTTATTGATCACTTTTTCTTTTTTATTTTGTTACCTTTAATTCTACAATTGGTTAGCTTTTTCCGACTTTAATTGCAATTGTTTCCTTATATTAATTGTATTATTTATATTATTTTTTACAACAGAAACTTTTTCCATACCTAGAACACCTAAGAGAGCAGTTAATTAAATGGCAGGTATTGAAAAATATCAATCTATTATCATGATAATTATTAATGTTTTAAATATATATCTTGTAAAAGCCACTTCCAAAAGACGTTGTATAAATACACCATTTCCTTACTAATATATGCATAAGTTAGAAGCTAAAAGTAATTTTTTGTTAATGATTTAAAATATTGAATATATTTTTATTAGTTGAACTTTTTGCAGACTAATTTACTACGTTGAAAATTAATTAACAGGCCAATTTGCGCTTAAAGCCTAAGAAACAATTTTATTTAATTTTAATAGCACGAAGTGATATTTATTCACCAACAGTTTTGTTAAGTAGTTATTATGAACATATTTTAATATCTCAAATTAAAAATCTTTTCTATCCAAAACTCATGTTATTTGTCTGCGTGTACGTTTACATGCTGCCTTGCAAGAAGGAAAGCAACGATTTGCTTATTGAACTCATACCTGTTTTCCTAACGATTGAAAAAGGTTGAAAATAATTTTGGAATACTAAATATTTTACACGACAAGCAATAATATGAAGCTCACATTTTCAGCGTGCCAATTTGTACATCAATAAACATAATTTATTTTTTATAGACGTACATCATTTAAATCGAAGCAAACAATAATTTAGATAAAAAATTATAAAAAAATAATTGAAGGACTTAGAAGGTAACTTCTAAGGTTTCCCACAAATTCAAAATTAAAAATATTAAGACACTAGTAACGACTTTTTATAATGGAGTTTACAAATAAATGAGCTGAAAACGCTGTTCGATAAGTGAATATATAGAAACGAATTTCTGCAGGAATCTAAATTGAGTTAGAGAATTTTCGTTTTTTTATTAATGGGCTATTTGCTGATGCCGAAAATGTTGTTTTGGTTTCAAATGTTATTAATGCGAACGATTAATAACTCGCGACATCAGCTAATTTAATGGCCATTAATATGTTTTATGTTATTTGCAATTCGGACTATGAAAAGCAGTTCTTTGCTGTGTAGTGTTTTTATAGCCTGCACTGTAAAAAACAATATAATTAATGTCGAATACACTCTATTGTCTAGTGCAACCAAACTTATTACTGAGCAGAGTCTGTTAATTTCGTTATATTTTGTTATCTTTTGGATCTGCAAAATTGTAAATGACTGTCGAAATGCGATTCCACAAAATCACTTGGTGTGCTTTTAGATTAAGCATGATTTTCTTGGTAACATTCGCTTGTTTTGTATGTAAAACACTTCTCGATCTATTGAAGTTTTTAAAGAAATATGCATATAGTTTTATGATTTTTTTCTTTCGAATTAATTAATATTAATGGGTGTTTTTCATAGAGTGATACAAGTTTAAATCATAATAATATAAAAAAATATATTACTATATTTTTGATATCAATGAAACGGTCTTTATTAGATAGAAAATTTTATGACATTAATGTTTAAATATGATTTTAGCCATGTGGTTGGCACGGCTAGCGCGTACAAGGCGCAATCTGGAACATCAATTTTCACAAACAGTAACATTCTGACCATCATCGTTTTTGAAGACATATGGGCCAATGACTCCAGCAGCCCATAAAGCGCACCAAACAGTAATTTTCTGTGGATATCACGGTGTTTCGACAAAAGTTTATGGATTCTCCTCACTCCAATTCTGTTTATTTACGTACCCATTCAACAAAAAATGGGCCTCATCGGAAAATAAAATTTTGAATGCAGGAAGTGCACGATAAGTTTGACGAACAGAACCATTATTTTGATTAAAAATTTCCACAATTTGCACGGGTTACTCTAGTGTAAGTCGATACATAATAAAATATTAAAGCAAACTAAACAAAAAACAACTATCAGCTGCTAAATGAGTCCTCAAATAAAGCAGTGATGCCAACTCAAAGTTGTATCACTCTATAAAAAAAACACCTTATATATGCATGCATTTGAAATTTCAATAACTTTTATGTCATATAAACTAAAAACTTAGCCTAACATTTTTTATCCCATTTTCTTTTTTATTAACTTTTTATTATTAATTTAGGTGGCATAAAAGTTTTATTTGGACCCGCTAAATTTGTTTCTGTTCATTGGAATATAGGATTTTGTTTTCGAACAACTTTTTTACTAAATAAAAATGAAGTCATTATGATTAGTGGAAATCTTTACTTGGTCCTGTCCTCACTTTTTTTTTTTTTTTGTTCTATAATTGGAAAAAATTATATCAGCCAAGTGGCTGCTGCCAGTATTGATACACATTTTTGACCTTTTTATTACACTTTTCATAACTTTTAGAAATATTTGTCATGATAACTGATCGCATTCGTATTGAATAGTCTCCTAAAGGGTTAAAAAAATCTAAACCTTGTTGGCATAAACTCGCGACTTCGAGCAACTCTAAAGAGAGAATTGTGGGATGGTTAAATTAAGCGATCTTGCTGACCATGCTAATTAGCCAAAACGGGAGATGCCTCCTTCACAACATGCATTGTGGCTTCAGCTGTTGTGCAGTTGCAACGTCTTGTTGAAATCAAGGCCTGATAATTCAATTCTGGCAGAGACATGTCACTGCCAAATCACTGCTCCTGCGTGAATACCGTACTCCACAGTAGCCTTGAGTACCACACCCGGATTCGCAGTGCCCTTGAAAGGAAGATTTTGTTTATTGAGGTTTATTAAAGAAATTAATATTCTTCCCGTCTCTCATATTTTCGACCTCCAAGCGTCCTTCTCAATTATTCCACGCTCTTAAAATCCATTGTCTCTCTATGTTTATTCCGCAGCTGTCTACTTCAGAAAAGTCATATATGATTAATGTAAAATATCATTTACAAAATCTATTAAATCTTACAATAAAGTGATTAATTTTACGCCACCCTGTGTTTCACTTAAAGCTTTTAATAAACTGTGTTGTATATTCAAATATAAAACAAAGTTTTCTCGAAAAAAATCATGAAAAATAATTGATTATGACAAAAGCGCAATCAATTGATCGGCCTTTTTGTATGCGTAAATGAATTTGTATTATTCAAGCTTCGGGGTCAACTGCATATGCTTTATGTTATTATTGTTGTTTTATTATTGTTATCAAATATTTCACTACTTCCTTGTATGCATTTTTTAACGAACAGTTTTGTGTTGACAAACGTAAAACAATAAAAATTATATATAAACTTTTGCTTTATATAAATAAGCAGCGAATGAAAAGTTCTTTTGTTATGATACGACTTTTGTATGAAACAAGGAAAAGATTATATAAACATATTGAAAACATGTCGGCGTTTTATGAGCTCTCCAAAATATATTCAAAGGACGTATTCAATTATTTTAAATATATCAGAAACAGGCAAAAATATTTTATAATATTTTACTATATGTTATGGAACTTTTACTAACTCGAAGTGCGTAATGGGTGTTTTTTTATAGAGTGACACAAGTCTAAATTATAACAAAATAAGAAAATATATTTTTAACATCAATGAAATGAACTTTAGTTGCACTCGTTGTTTTAATATGTTTTTGTATCGCTTGAAAATGTCTAACACAATGACTTTGTGACGAGTTTTCTTTACAAAAGTTTTTTGTTTTTCTTTCAATATATTTCATGTACATAATCTTAAAACTTGTCTACAAATTGCAACTCATTCATCTTTCAAGATTTTCAAATATTTTCGTAACGAACAACAATTTTCAAGGCAAAGTTATTTGTTATAGAAGAAATATATGGAAACATTTTGAGTGTACAAAAAATATGTACAAAGAGAGACCACAAAAGCAATTTCCAATAATATATTTTTTAACCAGATACAAGATTGATTTCTTTTAATAAAGTCGTATAAGCTATAAATAACAATTCAATGTGTTTTGTAAGTGACTTCAAACACACACACACACACACACACATCCTTGCAAACACTAAACTTTTACACTTCTATACAATTGGTTGGTCACACGAGTGTATGTGTACTTACCTAACTTTTCAGCTTATATAATATGTTGCTATGAATATACAGGGGTATACAAAAGTATTCTTACGCTGTTGAAATTTTGCGTATATTTATATCAAGTAATGATTGCCTTCCCTTTTCTCAAATAGCTACAGTGAATCGGTAGAGGATTAATTTTAATCACCCATTTTGGCGAATTGCTATAGTTTAAAGGTCCTTTAACCCTGGTGCGAATATTGTACTAAGACACCATTTAATCCGAATTACAGTCATTTAAATTTAAACTTATTTTTTGATATAGTTTGATCAGACATTTTCATAAAGATAATAAACGCGATTTTATACTGTTTGAAAGTTACTCTGATTCGCGAACAATATGGTGGATTCAGGAAACTGTTCTCCTTAAGATAATTTGTACAATAAAAAAATCTGGTTTGATAATTTTATTATCGGTACATTCAAAGTCTGGGTACGTGTTGGAAATAAAATGATGTCCTGGAAGAAGGAAAAATGTACACTTGGCAATTTCCTTGGCAAGTCGGCCTGTTATAAATCAATACAAACAGATTGGCACAATTACAGCACTCAAGGAGCGTATGGGCTGAAATATAGAGTGACTTACATTTATCATCAGGGTTTCAATATATAATAACTTTTTAAATAAATTTAAATTTTTTGTTTTTATTTGAAAATGTTGTGAAGGAAGCTTCCGGAATTCGAAATGGAATAATAAACAATAAAACAGCGATCAAAACTTGCTGAATTTTATTTTGAAAATCAACGATCAATTGTTTTGAAACAGCGTTCTTAACATCGTTTCTTAACGCGCCCATTTCAATTTGAATGCTTTCATAAAAAGGCAAACTCCTGAATGTGGGCTTTGGAGAATCCAAGAACAGTTCATCAACAACATTCACATGCACTTAAGTCTACTGTATGGTGCGGTGCATAGTCTGAAAAGACCAGTCATTAATATATCGTTTACGATGCGCATGGTGCAGTTACAGTTGCTGAATATCGAACGGTGCTCAATAATATTTTAATGCCGCCATTCAAAGTTGTGGTTGCAACAAGATGGATCCACACTGCAAAGGATACAATAGCTTTGTTACGGGACCTCTTTCGCGATCGCATTTTTTCGCGCACAAGCGATTAAAATTAGCCTCCCCATTCACCAGATTTAATAGAGGCAGCCTATTTTTTTTGGGGTTTTTTGAAAGAAAGGGGCTTACGTAAACAGGCCAGCTACCACACCACGGCTAAAATAAAGTAGTCGCAATGAAATTCAAGCCATAACACCAGAAGTTTTACGAAAAGTTATACAAAATATGCTGGAAATATCACGAATTTTCGAAGTCGTAAATGAGTATATCATTTTTCATACTTGAGCCGAAATATAACCCATTAATACACTTTAAACCAGAAAAATAATAATCATAATTAACCCTAGAAACCTTATGTAATATGCGGACAAGAAAACAGGGCGTCTCTAATCTAAGTCCGATATAAAGTGCTTGATATGAGAAAGTCTTATTAGCTAAACAGACTGAAAAATATTTTGTATTGAAAAACACAACAGCGCAGGAAAGCTTCCTGTTTTGTTTTCTATTCAAAGGAAATCTTCACAAGACCATATAGACTCGGGTGCAGGATAAATAAATTTGTAATTTTTTTAGTACAGTTTTGCATTAGACATCTAATATTTTTAAAAGGCCTATTGACACAAAAATACAACACCTGAGCCTTAAAGAAAAGTATACAACGTCGTTCAAAATATATTGAAATTGCAGGGTTAATCGTGGACAAAATACGTAGTCCTTTTCTATATCAAACATGACTAAAACACAAGGTTTCCAAATACCAGGCAGTTTTAATTTTATTTCTTAATTACTTCCTACTTTATATTTGCCACGCTCTGCAAGAACAGATTTGCAATTATTTTCGCAGGACTTGAAATCTTTTAATGCAAAAGTATTAATTTAAAAATTGTTTTTGCATAAAATTAACAAGTAACAACGAATGTTTCCGTACTTGTGTGTATGTCTGTAAAATTGTATTGTATAATAAATGCCTATTAGAGTGTATGGGTTTGCATTTTGTTTGTGTTGAAGTAAAAGTGCTAAAAACTTTTTTTTTTTTTTGGAATACAATAAATCTTAAACGAATGAAATATTTCTTTTTTATTACTTTAATGTGCTTTTGAACATCATAAATATAACCGAATAAATTACATGATATTTCTTGGGAGAATCTACTTAAATTTTTCAGTGTTTAATTCTTTTTTCATGTTGGTGAAGAATTTCGCTTCTTGTAGATGATATTAAAGAATTGTCTTTAGCTGATATTAAGGATATTCAATGTACGTATAAGTTAAACAAGAGAGTGTGTATGTAAATGTTTACAATGTAATATTTTTGTACATCAATTTGTATGGCTGTATATGTATAAATGCAAGCATATTTTACATTAAAATATATATTTTTTAATAAATTTATTTTTTCAACTTGCAAAGGTAAAATGTTGTTATGTTTCATGTCAACTTTAAATGACATTTAAATGTTGTCTTTTTTATATTTACAATGTTATGAGCTTCTACATATTTTAATATTAATAAATACACAAATTCATGTATTAAATGTACATAGAAATAACTGTTGGTTTATTGATTTAGAAAACATGCGATTGTTGTACATCCGATGTGTTTTAATTACTGAACTAAATCATTGTAAATTTTATTTTATTTTTTGCTTAAATCGTTTGCATTAAGTGTTTGCAAATATGACCGTAAAATTGGTTTTATAAAATATGAGTAGCACAATAGTACAACCTTTGGGAATACGAAAGTTTTAAACGAATTCATGATGTCAGATTTTTTTAGGTGAACGTAATTGCAGAAGAAGGTTTTTAGAACCAGATATAAGCATGATATTTAGCACTTCTTCAACATTCGAATTATAAAACACTACGGGAAATTTACACCAGATCTACTTCATACATGCTCATCATAAAAATGTAGAACAACAACAAACGATTTGCTTACTTAAAGTGTGTTGTCATATATAACTTTAATATACATTTAATTTTAATGCCCTCTTTAAGACAATTTATCTTTTACTATTTTACACAACACCTATTATTGCCAGGAAGAAAACAATGGAAATTAATGACACTAAATTTAGTAGCATAAGAACTTTCGAGAAAATATTTGAACAGAAAATGTATATTACACAAGTGATTATTGTATTTTCTCATTACAAAGCAGTTTTATTCAAGGCACGCAGAAAGCAAAAAATTAATTCTATATATATTTTGTAGTCTCAAAATAATATCAGCTTAACAAACTAAAACAGAAATTGTCGCAAAAGGAGAACCGTAAGGTTAAACTAGATACATAATGACCTCTCCGAATTCAAAGATATATAAAAGTAATAAGAACTATTTAATATATAATGCCATTCTAACAAAAATTGTCTTGAAGTGAATCGCATTAAAGTAAATTTACACCTGCACGAGATCTATTAGAGTTGGCTTGAAATCTTCATCAAAATCAATGCTATAGGGTGATATAGATTGAATAATAGCAATGAAATAGTATTTATTGGATATAAAATTTTATGATATTAATGTTTAAATATGATTTCGATCATGCCGCCGCCACGGCTGGCGCGTACAAGGCGCAATCTGGAACACCAATTTTCACAAACCGTAACATTCTGACCATCATCGTTTTTGAAGACATGTAGGCCAATGACTCCGCCAGCCCATAAAGCGCACCAAACAGTAATTTTCTGTAGATGTAATGGTGTTACGACAAAAGCTTGTGAATCTATTACGTACCCATTCAACTAAAAATGGGCTTCATCGGATATTAAAATTTTGAATAGACGAAGTGCACGATAAGTTGGACGAACAAAATCATTATATTGATTAAAAATTTCCACGATTTGCATGCGTTGCTCTGATGTAAGTCGATCCTTTCAGCTGTTAAATGAGCGGTCAAATAAAGCAGTGATGACAACTCAAAGTTGTATCACTCTATAAAAAACAAACTATATTTAATATTTTTTTATTGCGGGTAAAGTACATCTGTGCAACCACATTTTCTTGATCTTTTTACCAAATCATTATCAGACTTCAAACTTAATTGCAAATATAACAAAACGTCTAAGCTTATGCACAAACTTAATAACACCAATTGAGAATTATATATATTATATAAGACAAAACATAATAGAACTAAATTTTTTTTAGAAAATATAACTCAAAAATTACATTCGACATGAAACTTGTAAAAAAATGACTCATAACGAGCAAAACTTTTTGGATATAATTTCAAAATATGTTGGATGCTTTACGACATCGAAAAAATTGTCGTCACTCTGTGAAACACTGGATGAGTCACAATATATTTATTAATGCATGTATAATTTGTTTAGGTTTTTATAATTATCAAAATATTATTCTATGGATAACCCTACAATAAAGAGTATGACAACCATAATTATTTACTTCCTCGATGCGAGAACTTTTCACATCAGTTAGAGAAACGAGGCACTGATTTATTTACTACCTTTTTTTAAAAATAAAATACAAATTTTGATTTGGAAATTTTCGTAGAAAGCAAAAACAAGTTTGAAGTTTTCGTTGTTGTTTCAGTATAGACCCACGGAAGAAAAATTCTATTTTATTCGCAAAAGTCGTTGGTATTCTATAATTTTATTTGAACACTTTGGCGCATTTTCAAAGTAAAAAATTACATTATCTTATATATAGTTATTGCCTCATATTTATAAAAAATAAAAAGTATTTACAATCGAATTAAAGAAATTTTTGTATTAAGCTTTTTTAATGAAACACATTTCAAACTTATTTTAAATTTTACAAAGCAAAAGGAAACACATATTTGAAATAAACAATAACGTACTAAAACAGTTGGGGATTGAAATTATATATTAATGGAAAAAAAATTTTATTGCGAAAACAAATGAATTACTCAACTATTTTATGTTTATATCAATAAACATATAAGCGACTGAACATTTCGTTAAGCAGACTTTTAAAATTAAACAAATTTTGAACGAACTAAATGATCCTTCGGAAAAGGATTTCTTTAAAAGTTATACTTTCCTATTCTACTTCATGATAATATTCTGGTATAAAAGTTTTAACTCAATATCAATATGCCTTATTTGAAAACCCTTTAGTGAACACTCTTATCACATATTTTGTTCATGTATCTGTACTCGTATTTCTCTCCCAATCATTTCAGTATGAATGAGCATTTTGTGCATTTTTGTGGCGACATGTAAAATCCATTTATTTTTGACATTAAACACATAAATCTAAATTTGATATGTTGTCGTTTACATTTCTTGTTGTTGTTTTTTCTTTTTTCGGTAGACCTTTTTATTTAATATATCATTCTGTGGGTGAAATACTTGCAAAAATATTTCTGTTTTAAAGCAGAAACCCAAATATCTCGTGTTGCATGATGAGAAATTATATTTGGTTTTGCTTGCTTCAGTTTCAATATGTTATCATTGTCAGAGAGATGACATTGAAGTTTTGACTTTAAGCAATGGGAAAAATTATACAAACAACTACCCTAAAAATTTATTTAAGATGTTTTTTGTTTATTGCACGCTCAGAGGTTTTGTTTTTAATGCGAAAAGGTAAAATATTCTAAACCAAAAAAAGAAATATGCTTACGATGGAGGGTGATAAAATTACTGGGAGTAAGAGATTAAGGTAACGTTGGAATTTTCTAATGCCTTCACTTTATTATTACATTCTGATAAAATATTGTAATGTGATTGTCACCTCAACGAAATTTCATATGCTGAGAAATGATGCAACTGTCGAGATGATTTTTAATAAACATTTTCATGTAAATGAATGGAAAGAGGTTTGCATATATTTAAGTATTAAAGTAGATTATAAACTCACTTTAAAAACCTATAGATTTTTTGAATATTTTCCAAGAAGCTCGTAGAAAACGGAACCTATAATTCCATAAAGTTTTAGCTACTTTTTCTCAAGGTCTTGATATTTTTCTTATCAAAGATAGACAGAATTGATAGTGCTGTCACTCAAGTCATGCACTCACCACATTTATTTACCCCCTAATTCACAAACGATTGTTAAAGTTAATGAGTGCTTTAAGGGATCTTTGACCATACAAAATCCATATATAAGTTGCTTTAACTTTAATTTTAATAACCGTTTATGATTAACAGCTTTATTATATATAAAGATAATTTCAGCTCGGCTTTATGGTTTTAATTTCCCTTTAGGAAAGTTTTAAATATTTGAAAATCGGAAAATTTTACTTCATTTTACAAAAATCTAGTTCTTATCTGATTTTTTAATTATTTAACTTGGAATACGACATTTCATTTATTAATATTTTTCTTATATTTTAAGTTTAATACAATTTATTGCTCATATATTTATTTAAAATATATGGCTGGCTGGCTGGCTGGCTGGCAGGCTGGCCTGACGCTGGTCTGACGCTGGTCTGACGCTGGTCTGACGCTGGTCTGACGCTGGTCTGACGCTGGTCTGACGCTGGTCTGACGCTGGTCTGACGCTGGTCTGACGCTGGTCTGACGCTGGTCTGACGCTGGTCTGACGCTGGTCTGACGCTGGTCTGACGCTGGTCTGACGCTGGTCTGACGCTGGTCTGACGCTGGTCTGACGCTGGTCTGACGCTGGTCTGACGCTGGTCTGACGCTGGTCTGACGCTGGTCTGACGCTGGTCTGACGCTGGTCTGACGCTGGTCTGACGCTGGTCTGACGCTAGTCTGACGCTGGTCTGACGCTGGTCTGACGCTGGTCTGACGCTGGTCTGACGCTGGTCTGACGCTGGTCTGACGCTGGTCTGACGCTGGTCTGACGCTGGTCTGACTCACGGCAGAGATATTGTAATCGAAAAATATAAAAAAATATATTGTTTCCCAAAATCTTACTAAAAACTTATAAGTGATCGATTTAAGAGGGTTTAGCTAATGCAGATCATCAGGGAACCTTTACCCAACATTTCTTAGAATAACTAAAGATATTAATTTCAAACTTTCACTTTGATAAGTGAGAAGCCTAAAATAAATATCAAAGTTATAACAAGAACTAACTGATCACTTTTGCTTTTCTTACGTTTTATTATATAAAATATTGATGAAATCATATATCTGATCAGTTGCCTATTCGATATAATGTCGAAAAACTCTTGTTTCATACAACAACATTTGAAATAAAAATTAAATCAAGTCTTTGGACATCATGATAGAGGCAGTTTTGTTCTCGATTTATAATAATAATAAAATTAATATGACCGTCAAAAATAATTTAATAAAATAACAATCGATCTATCGAAAATTTTTATAAAGCACTTCACAACTTAATTTACATCATTTACCAGCTGAGAATTAATGTATTCTTCTGGTCTTATGATATTAAATATATTCAATAAGTTTTCTATAGCTAAAATATTATTAAACTTTTTTTCCTATATTCTTTATTTTAAACTAGTTTTCCATAAAACTAAGAGCACTTCTCTGACTTGGGGCATTTCTCAGTAAATGAATATGCAATAGATTTATATAGGACCACTATGAAAATACAAATCCACAAGCACTTTAATGCAACACTATATGATTTTTCCATAATCTGTCATAAAACGTAAAAAACATTAACTCGATACACGAAACCATCATATTAAATAGCAAATAAGGAACTTTGTTTTGCATAGTAGAGTACCAACATGAGAACCTCTTCCGAATAGCAAAATATTTTAACAAACAAAAAAAACTGGTGCTTATGGTGAAACACAAAATTGGTACCAAATTTCTGCTACACATAATATATCAGAGCATATAATTTGTCTATGTCACACAGATGTGGCATGTTAAACCATCAGCTCAACTAAGTACTGCGTATATGCAGAGTAAATCTTGCACACAGCAGCACCTCACGAAATCCTTAATGCAAAAATGAAAATACAAAATCCCAATATGAAATCCTCGGAGTTAAAGGATGTGACAGAACAATAAAAAAGAAAGAGAAGTGCATCATCAACAATATTTGAAATCTTCTCAACAGAAAAGACCAGCAGAATAGAAGGCGGAATGAAGACAAAAGAATGAAATGAAAATGAAAAATGTATAAGACGGCATAAAACAAATGCTTGGCGGAAAAGTAGGGAGTGATAAAAATAGCTAAATAAACTACAGATATCACTAACACCAACACAACTCTGAGCCGCTGTCAATGTGTAGCACGCGCTTAAACGGAACAAAAACAAAACAAAGAATGGAGGATTTACCACTTATTCCACATGTGCGATCTTATCTTTTTGATAAAAAAAAAACAAAGAACACAAACGAGCAAATGAAAGCTGTGAAATAAAAAGGCATGGAGGACATTTCTTTGCAACATTGACGCGTCTTGGAGACAACCATCAACTTATTACAGTGGTTGGCGTAAACGCTTGACACAAACGCCACTATCCTGATTGCCTACATGCTGTAGCATGTATTTAATTGAAATAAAATTGGTTTAATTTAAGAGATTGTAAACGGTAAAATTTTTGTACAAGTTGTGGTAGAAGATCCAAGTAGTGAATCTGTTTGTGGGCCTTTAAATTCAAGTCATAAAATATTTTACTGTGATTGTGTTAATTAACAGTGTGAAGCAATTAAAATCAAGATAGTTTCTATTGCAACAAGTAATTTTTTAAATCCTATTCAATTGATTTAGAGTCATTCTTGAAGTAGTAAAAAACAAATAATTTGAAAGTTTTATATGTCCGGAATGTTATTATTCGTACATATAAATTTTACTTAAATTGATGGCTTTTATTTATATCTGACATTGTTGTTTACTCAATTTGTGGTCACATTTTATTCACGTATTTTTTCGTAAACCCTTACAATTGTTTTTGTGGTACTCTTTTAAATATTTAATCGTCCATTTATACGAATAAAAATTACATTTTTCTAAATATATTTTCATGTTGAAATGAACAAAATTCTCAATCTTAATTTCAAGCATAAACATGTTAAAAAGGACGGCAAGAACTGCAATCAATTTTTTACACATCTTTGTTGTTTTGTATTTCCAAAAAGTCATGTACGGCTATATAAACTTTCAAAAACGTCTATATAATTTTTTTTATTGGCTGGTGCCTTTTGTTGTTCTTTTAAAACGCCTTCCGGTGTCATCTTAAATTTCTTAAATTTGTGATCAGTGAGTTCTTGTTATGACTATGATATTTGTTTTAGCCTTTTCATTTATTAAAGTGGAAGTTTGAAATAAATAACTCTAGTTATTCTAAGAAATGTTCTTAGAATAACTAGATCTGCATTAGCCCCTGTAAAATGCGCATAGGAACAGGCTTAAACTCCTCAATTGATCACTTTGAATTTTAATATGACTATTAGGAAAAAATAATCAGCACGATAATAAACATTAGAGAGTTTAAAACGACGATTCCCAAAAACATGTATTAAATTCCTTATGTTTGTGGGTGCCATAAGGATGTTTTAACTGTAAATATCAAGCTTTCAGATTTGCACCATCAAACGATATTATTAAAACTTATTGCATCTGTTAGCAGTATGGGTGTATTAAGAGAACTGCTTATCATAAAATCTTTAGAAACATCCTACAAATAAATGAAATTAAGTTCGGTTAAGAAGTTGCTGGTGAAAAAGGGAAAGAGTTCCAGTTCGCTTGGGTGCTTTACTGATACTATAGAAGAGAAAAGATGGTAGAGGTAGAAGTAGAAGTAAGAAAAGAAACAGCTGAACAAAGTATAAAGTGTTCGGAAAGAATTGGTAGCGAATACACTTCCTGCGAGGATCAGTAGGAAGGCCAGCCGCTGTTCTTAACGAAGAATCTTGGGTTTTGGAGACTAATTCGTAATAGCTTTAGTAGGCTGTTGAGGGATGCTCTATCAAAGGATTATAGAAGTCGATCCTCCAGAGCAGGAAAAATAGAGAGTAGATGAATATTACTCTCCCACTCCTCCTCCTCCTCCTAAAACAAGTAAATAAAAGTGTGAATATTTTTAATGGAGATATTTTCAACAGTAGAACAGTTTTTGTCAAAAGTAACATTATTTTCTTAACAACTATTTTAGGTTGAAATATACGAGTTTTAATTTTTCTTAGAAAATGTTTTTATATTTTTTTTATATTTATATTATTGTCCTTTCCAATCCCTAAAGCAATTCAGATATTCTTTTTTGGTATGTGGACGAGCTCTCCCATCGATTCGGGCTTTAGTTTCTCAAACGTCGAAGAAAGTCGTCCTGTTAAGGACCTCTTAAACTTTATGCACTGAAGAAAATCACAGTGAGCCAAATCTGGCATTACGGTCTTCTTTGTGACCACGACAACATTTTTTGATACAAGTTTAGCGATTTCGAAGTCGAATTGCATGGCATAAGCCAAACATTTTCATAACTCCTCTAGTAGCAATTCGACGACTCTCCATAACAATTTTCTTTACTTTATATTAAAACAATTATTACTTGTTATTGTTCTTTTTTCTCTCATAACTACAATTATTGTCGGAAAAAAACCAACCGATTGTAGAATGAAACATAAGAAAATAAAAAAGGAAAAGTGGTCAGTGAGTTCTTGTTATGACTTTGGTGTTTGTTTTTAAACTTCTCATTTATTAAAGTGGAAGTTTGAAGTAAATATCTTTAGTTATTCTAAGATATGTTGGGTAAAGGGACCCTGATGATCAGCATTAGCCCCAAACTGGCTAAAACCCCTCAATGAATTTTTTAGTAAAATTTTGGGGAAAAAGAAACAACACATAATTAAAAATGAACAATTTTCTTTACTTTTACAATATCTTCGTCAATTATTAACGTGCTGGTGCGTTCCATCTTTCTGTAAAAAGCGTATAACTCAGGTCACAGTCCACGTACTCCACTGTTAATATATTAAATTCTTTTGAGAATTTAGTTTCATTTGATACACAAAACTTTACACAAGTTCTTTGAAAGAACTATTTTCGATCGCAGAGCAAATCACTTTTAATATTTATGACTTTCGCTAACTAAAAACTTTAAACAGCTGAAGCTCTGTACGAGCTTACCAACACATAAAAACGCTAATCGAATGGCAAATTGAACTCGTATATAAGCCTTTTTTCATTAATATTATTAAAATTAACTATCAATATATTTCAATGTTACATGCCAATTAAAACTCTCGTAAAAGCTGTTTTCGTGGACATATGAATAACACACTTTCCTTGTAAAAGTATTGATTTAGGTATCAACACATTCCCATTTCTTACATCCTTTGACACTAAACCATGGCTTTTGTAACAAATTTCGTTTGTAATAATGGAATGAAAAGCAAATATTTGCTATTCAAAATAATAAGGCTTTTTCAAATTCACAAAAAAAGTTTACGACATGAACATAATTTAAGAAGAGCTGTGCAGGCGCTCGAAACCAAATCAGCATGTCAATATATTGAGATTAATAAGAACCAAATTGACGAACCGAAGTACAAAATACAGGAAATAAAGACAAAGTCTTGAACAACACTACGCATACAAACAAACATACAATTGACTATTTATTTATTTAGACACATCTTAAATGTTTCTTTACAAATCCTATTACTTTCCTGGCCTTTCTCTTTCATCTTGCCAGATATTTTCAGTAAATAAGTATGGGATTTGTAGATTTTTTTTATACGTTCGTATATCGTCAACTTGAGCTCCTTTACTACATTGTGTATGTGTATGTGTGTGTGTGTGTGTATTTTTTTATTTCAATTTAAAGTAAGTGCTGCTACGTGGTTAGTAAGTTGTAAATTGTTTTTTTTTTTCTTTTAATTCTTGTATTTGTTTGACTTTCTCTGTGTTTTAAGTAAAGAGTTGACATGAAAGTGTTTATCAATCATTTCGTTACTGTTCTTCTCTCAAACTAGAAAATCTTTTTATCCATTGTAAAAAAGAAAACTTATAAAATACTTTGCAAAATGTTTGCATTTTTTCCAATGAAATTTACAAAAGTCATAGAAATAAAATGTTAATACTTTTTAACAAAAGAATCAGGTCTAGTGCCATTTGCCTTCAAATACAGCCACAGGACTTAAACTAATATTGCATTAAAAGATCTAATAAAAACCTTTGGATACATCTTCGCTTACTAGCACGTCTCTCTTGAAGCGCAAATTAAGAAAGCTGTTTCATTATATGTGGTTAATTCTTTTTATTAAGAAGCAATTCTTGTAAACTTTCGGCACCATCTTTTCTGACTTATTTTTAATAAAGCCTGAAATTGAGTTCGTTCAAAAGATTATACCGACATTAACTTAAATATAACTTCTGGCATATGATCGTCATGGCTATTTCGGTCGTAGTCCTTGTGGGTGTTTAATTTACGATAACATTTTGCAAAATATGAATCCGTAGATGAGTAATAACTCTACGAATGTTTTCTTCCAAAAGGTCAATTGTTTCGGGCTAATCGGCGTACACTAGCGATCTCACATATCCGTACCGAAAATAGTGTTAAATCACGCGATCTTGGAAGGCATTGCAAATTTGATCGAATTAATTGATCTAATAAACTTAGTGCACAATACGTATCTCTTAGAAAACCATAATTTTCAAAATTAATTTAGAGTCGCTTCATGTTTAAATGCCAAATAAATCACGCGACAGCTTTCAAAATTGCCACCAGCCAAAAAAGTGTTGACAACTTAAATTTTTATGCCTCTATACAGTTACAGCTGGTTTTAGCATATTTAATTTTTTTGTAAGAGTTATATATATATATATATATATATATATATATCACAGTAGTTTATATATGGATCAAATATACAGATCAAAGAACTTTGCATGAAATTTTGTGTTAATAATCGAATTAAGTGATCCGAAGCACTTGATATATTGACAGTAGCATGCAGTCATATATTTATATACTTAAAAGTGATTTTGAAGCAAAACGAGAAGGACAGCGCTTATCCAATACGCCTCAGGACATCAATAATGTTGAAAAAGTAAAGAGAATTTTTATCCACAACCTTTGAATCACTATTATAGAAGTTACTGACGATCTCAGCATATTGTTCTCTGATAATCTGAATTTTTTTTTCGAGAATTTTTGGCATGAATCCGAGCTTCGTTTCAAAATTTCTAAGCTCAAACCCATAAAGTGCCGTAGGAGCTGGAAAATATACCATCATAATAAACCAGCTGATCATGAATCAATACTGAAGGACCCCTGAGGGTTTAAGACATAATTCGCTGAGAGAGCTCAAGCTAAGAAATGGACATCAGAAATGAAGGCGCAAGTGTGACAAAATAAATAATTATTTTTAAACCTCTTTAATTTAAATTTTGTTCTGATTCTTTTTTCCCAAAATCTTACTAAGAAATTATAAATATATATAATTATTAAAAATGTAAGAAAATAAAAAAGGAAAAGTGATCTGTGAGTTTTTGTTATGACTTTGATATTTGTTTTAGTCTTCTCACTTATTAAAGTGGAAGTTTGAAATAGTATCTTATGTTATTCTAAGAAATATTGGATAAAGATTCCCTGATGATCTGCAGTAGCCCCAGTGAAATGTGCATGGGAACTAGCTAAAACCCCTCAATCGATCACTTTCAATTTTTAGTAACATTTTGGGCAAAAAGAGTCAGCACATAATTAAAATGAAGGTGATTTTATTTTTATTGAACATTTTTATTTTGCTATATTAATATTTATATAGGCTAAATTGTTCTAACTTAGTTAAAATCTCAGAAGATGATAATATTCCTAGGCACAAAGGAAGTCAACATCCGTTTTATTCAACTTACACAGCAGAGCAGAACAGCAATATACACATGAGCACTGAAGATGAAAGTGTAGCGACTTTCGAAAACAGCTGTTCTGCTCTGCTGTGTAAGTTGAATAAAACGGATGTTGACTTCCTTTGTGCCTAGGAATATTTATCATCATGTCTTTCTGAGATTTTAACTAAGTTAGATAAATTAGCCTATATAAATATTAATATAGCAAAATGACGGAGGTTTACAAAAACGACAATTACCCCAAAATATTTATGTTGAATATTAATATTATATTTTAAATCCATATACTCCATATCATCAGGAACAACGCAAATTTACTTTAACAACAACCATCAATTTCTGAAACCTATAAACAATTCCATTTTTGCTTGATGCAATTTACATGCTGAATGCATAAATAGATGTTATCTCTCTAAAAACGAAGTCATAAATCGCGTCAAAATAAAGGAAGATAATTATCGCATCATATCAGTAATTATTTTTAATAAAAATATGGATGAGATTGTTTTGGGTGAGATGCGATGCCAAGTCCTACACAGTGACCGCAATCATTAATTTGTTTAAATCAAAGTTTCTATAAATGAGCCTGCTCTTGCAAGCTCGTGCATTTTAATTAAATTTAATAAAAAAGGAACTGCAGAAATTGCTCCTGTACAAAACCTGCGGGCGTCAATGCTCGCAAAAGTGAGCGTCATATGCGTACAATTATTTTCAAATTCTAGTGACATTTTAGTGATCTTTCATAATTATATTTATTAAAATTGAAAAATGTTTAATAATAAATCTTTTAATTAAAACCGCTTGCATTCCTTTTTTTTAGTTTTGCTACAAGAAATCAGGGTAAAGGTTTCCTCATGATCTGCCTTAGCTCCAGTGAAATGTGCACTAGTTGTAAGAGCCTCACCAATCGCCTTGAACTCAATACATAAACTTGTTTATTTGCAAAACTCGTGCTTAAGAAAATGCAATCTTTATCTGAAACTAGTAATCAATCAATGAATTTAAAACAAAAGCAAACAACATCTACAACCAACTAACAATAGTTTAGCACACAACCAACAATAGACATCAATAACTTCATGAATAACACATGAACTGTAAAGAAAATATCAAATTCGAAACAATTTGCTGGTTTTTGAATTTCAGCTTTTCTAAAAACAAAAAACAACACTAAAAGGTTAAAGGTTAAACTATCTGGAGCAACCTTGTAAGTTTTACCACAAAACACAACAACTGGAATACTAAACACGTACATCTTCGCACATAAAATACTTGAAAAGAGCTTTTTATTTAAGAAATACTTTAAACTAGAAATGAAAAATAAAAATTTTATTACAATTCGCTAATTGCAGAGTTTCAAAAGAGGTTCATGGTATTCCAGTTAAACATTTTGAAATGAGAGAATATTAAATTTGCAGTAAACTTGAACTGAGCCAAAATTATTCAAGGGATATTAATTAAAAATAGTTTCCTGCTAATGAGAGAAGTCAGCAGCAGAGTAAAACGTTTTCCATAATATATTTTTATTCGGCTTGATTTTTTTAAAGTGTATGAAATATTTTATTTAAGTGTTAGGATTTTCATATATTCAACAATTTAGTTGGTATTTTCAAATCTATTTATAATTGGAAAACTTTTATTGCCTCTTTAAAAAAGAAACAAAAACTAGAAAAAACGAATGCAGAAGAGGAAATAAACAACTCTTGAAAATGTCAAAATCTTGTTTGTTATTGGGCTTCTCTTTTTTTGTTTTTTTTTTTGCTCTGCCTGGGTAAGCGAATGACTGAATGATTGAGTATTTGTGCATGTGTTTGTTCGATTTAAACTTTAACATGTTTTTAAGCTGTTTTATTTAGTTTTAGTTCTATATCTCTCCTTTTTTTTTTTTGCTTGCAATTTCATTTTGCATGACTTTTTTAGTTTTGTTTCTGATTTGTAAAAACTCCACTTATTTCGGTATTAAAGTTTTAACAACTAAACTATAATTTTTTTCTGCTTTTCCCTTTTCCGTAATGACAAATATTGTGGTCAGTTGTTTTTTTTCTGCTTTAATTTTCAGCAATTATTATGACATGATAGAGACATATAAAGTATTTTACAATTTAATAAACTTGGTAAAAAGCTCACAAACAGTTTTTAATGGAACAACATTATCTGTTAATACAACAAAACTGCTTTAATTCAATTGCTATATAATTCAAATTCAAGTTTATTAGCATTAATATCTTGTTGGTTACACAAGCCATCATCGGTATTAAAAACTTAACACATTAAAAAGGATCGACCCTGCAAACATACTGGATAATGTTTTAGCCTATTAGTCCTGCTGTTGTGTACTTGTTTCCCAGCAGAGAAGATAGTGTTTTGTATTTTAAAGGGACAATTGTAATACTTAAATATAATAATTCTAAACGTGAAATAAAAAATAAACTTCAACAAAATCATGTTAAAAATTATTCAGTCCTCTAATTTTTTTTTTCTGTCCCGAATTAGAAGCCAGGAGATTACTTCTACATATCCAGCGTATTGAGCCCCAGCTAGAGAATAAGGGAAAGTGCTAAGAGGAAAGATGAAGACAGATTGAAAGATAGAGAATTTTTTGTACTTCGCTGGTGAATCACTTGCTTAAATTTAAAATGTCGTTAATTCTTATATAATTGACCAGAAACTTTTTAAATGTAAATAAAAGTCCTTTTGATTACAGTGATAATAAAACAAGAATTCAGAAATCAGGACATGACAGATATAATCGAATGAAAACAGGAACTTTAAGTATTCTACCAGTTCGATACAATTCTCGTATTCTATTTCATAATAAATTCTAATAAATTAACATTCAAACCAACCAGTCAATAAATGATAATAAGTAAAAAATCTCATGAGTACTGATTGTGGAAGCATAGCAAATTTCGATAACAGCTGTTCAGTTCTGGTAAGTACTTTGATTAATTAAATTTATGATGACTTTCCCTTTTACTTTAGAATATTTATCATATAATTCTGTATTCAAAACATGTTACAAACTCATTGAATTTATTATAAAATATTTAACTCTAAGTCTGCTATAATTAATTCAGAGTTAATGAGTAAACGACGATCATGTAAGACAATATATTATTGTCATAACGATATATTTCTATTAAATTAAACAAGTTTTATTATTCACTATAAAAGATTTTAGAGTTAAAAAATATATATATAAATTAATTAAGTGTTTCATAATAAAAGGAATTGCAGTCAATCGTAAACTCTTTCAGTAATAAATTTGTTCTCCGATCATATTCGAATAAATATGTTTGATTTTGATGCTCTTTGGAGTAATTTTTTCTTTCTTCTCTATTACGCACAACTCGCTTTAAAACTATATTTTAACGATATTAAAACTCATTTTTTAGGGCATAAAATAAAATTTCTTAAATTCAAAATTATATTTCCATTAAAATTTTTAGCATGGCTTGTCTAAAAGTAAAATATGAAAATATGGATGTGCGGCAGTTATCTGTATAACGCATACCCACCCACCCACACACACACACAGACTGCATACATTAATTGCACTTAAGTTGTTTTTTCCATAATAACAACAACAATAGAAATTGTTTAGAGCTGACACTGCTGTTTAAAACTGTATTTCCGGTTTCTCTTTTATATTCATATTAAAACTTTCAATCCCCCAAAAATTTTTATACTTTTTGGTCTGTTCCCAAATCATAAAAACTTTATTAAAACAAACTCAAGCATGCCTCTTAGCATTTTAACATTCATCCGCTACACTCATGGTTCCTAAAGTGACAAGTCTTTTTAATTAACGCACACATGCCGGTTCTGTTTTATACACATACATAATGATACCAAAAGCAGTGAGTACTCACACATACACACACACACACACCCATATTCCAAACGCATACACTTGTGTTTATAAATTTTAAGTTAAGTCACTGCATTTTGGTTCTAACATGATTTGCCTTCCAAATAAAATGAAAAAACAAACTCTGTTAAGTTTTCATTTTGAAATTAAAATTTAATAATACTGTCGCCATGGTTTTAAGACTTTGCACTAATTTTTCCTCACTTAGACACTATTCCACTTTATGTTAGAGTACCGAAACTTTAGGATATAATTTTTTATATATCATATAAGTTTAACAACAAGTCTACATTGTTTAAATCCATGTCAATAATAGTGATTAAATTTAAATATTGTAACCACCGAAGGAGCTTCATTTCATTACTTATAAGAAAGAGTTTGCAACATAATCCATTAGCTATTTAACAGCATCTATTAAAGCAAATAATTTATTGCAGTTAAAAGAATTTAAAAAGCTATGGCTTGTGCTAACCCTTGCCCTATTATTGGGTTAGCACAAGCCATAGCTTTTTAAGTTCTTTTAACTGCAATAAATTATTTGCTTTAATACGTTTAAATATACTTAAGAAAACCCAAATAAAAAAGCTTAAATTAAGAAACATGGAACAAAATATTTAGAAAATAGGACATGAAGACAAATAATCAAACGGCAGCACTGGGACTTAACAAAAGTGCATTAATATCGGTTTAAAAAAGTTCTCATACGCCTTTTCATAATCGAATTGTTACAAGTATTAACTGTTATCAAATTCAACTAAGCCAACCAATAAGTGCTTGTAAATAAAAATACATGAGAGTATTGATGATGAAAGTGCAGCGGCTTTTGAAAACAGCTATTTTGATATGCTGTATAAGTTGCATATAAACTGATGTTGACTTTTCCATGTGCTTTGGGATATTTATCATGTTCTTCTGAATTAAAAAATACTTTTCGAACAATCTGCCTATAAAATTATATATAAATAATTCATTAATTGCTATCAATTAATATATTAATTACACTCTGCTAATTGAAAAATCTTGAATATTTTACATGCGTATATACTTTATACAATGATACTATTTTATCCAAAACAACAGACCAGTTCAAAGAAGTCAAAATTTACACATTTTATAATCTAAGAATTTTGAATAGAAAATAAATTAATAAAAAAAAGCCACGAACCGTAATGGCTATAACTTTCATTTTAAAAATCATATTTTAATCAGCTTTTCTGCTCATTTATGAATTTCATTTATTCATCGGGAAATAAAAGTTATGCCTTATGTTATATTTAATACGCAGAGTGTAAGAATTATTTCTAGATCTTATTTTATTTCTCAGAAAAACCCATTTATTTCTTGATTCTAATATTCACTTACATGCTAAAAAATATAAATGTTTTTATATTAGTACTTATTCTGAGGAATTGTCGTTTTTTAAAAACTGTTTAATTTCAATTATGTGCCGATTCTTTTTTCCCAAAATCTTGCTAAAAACTTCAAAGTGATCAATTAAGGGGTTTTAGCTGGTTCATATATGCGTTTCTCTAGGGCTAATGCAGGTCATCAGGGAACCTTTATCCAACATTTCTTAGAATAAATAAAGATATTTATTTCAAACTTCCAAATTAACAAGTGAGAAGCTTAAAACAAATATTAAGTCATAACAAGAACTCACTGATCACTTTTCCTTTTTTATTTCCTTACGTTTTTATTCTACAATAAAAACTAATAATTGTTTTAATAAAAAAAAACAATTAAAATGATCTGCATTAGCCCCTGTAAATTGCGGTTAAGGACTACCTACAACCCCTCAGTTGATCACTTTGAATTTTTTTAGTAAGATTTTGGGAAAAAAGGATCAACACTTAATTAAAAATGAAGAGTTTAAAAAACGACAATTCCCAAAAATGTTTACTAATTTGAAAATTAATATTTTTTTATTGATATTTATTCCTAAGAATAATATTTATTTAGTTGATCTTTCTTTATTAGAAGACAAGTAGTTTTGAAACTGAAACTATATAAAATAATCTATTTTACTTTTCAAATAAGAGAATATGATAATATATTTGATCTAACATCGGTCAGTATTAATTTTAGCACAATGAAAACTCAAAAATAGCTTTTATTTGAACCATTAACAAAATAAAAAATTCTGTTATATATTAAAGAACAAATAAAGCTCAAGAGTTAGCTTTTATTTCCTGAGGAACATGTAAGACTCGGAATATAATCGCAAAAGTTTAATTAAAATTAAATAAATAAAATAAAACATAAAATCCTTGCAAGAAGGATTAATTTAGTGTTGTGCTGATGCATGTTCCACATCTCTCAGTTTCTTTTTAGTTAAAATTTGGAAAATAATTTTTATATGCAGTGGCCTGACAAAAACTAATTTAAACTCTTTTCAAGGCTGTACTCAATTCTACTGAAGAATACTTATCCCGAAGTATATACTTAATACATTTCCATGACAAGCAGCCAGACAACTTTTAAAGCCTTTTTCATATCATCAATAAATAATTATTTTGCAGAATCTGTTGTTTAGAATTTCAACTGGGCTCCATGAGCACACATCCAGTTACATCAATGCTGATGTACTGCACAACATACTTGAAACATTAATAAGCTCTTTATGTATCTAACTTCCTCTTTATATCTCTCTATATTTCTCTATCTCCCTCTTACACACACCAAATCTCACAAATAGACATCATATGAAAGTTGAAATTGTTGTGCGCATAATTATTTATGTATGTGTGTATCTGTGTATTTAATTTGATGTGAGGATAAAGTTTTACATATTTGACGCTTTAAAAAGCCAACAGCTTTTGCCTTGTTGTGGTTAATAAAACCTAAAGTAAAATAAAAATTATATGAAAAAAAACTTAAAACTTTAACATCCCTTTTCTGTATGCTCTCGCTTGCAACAATTAATATGTGTATTAGCGTGAATTGTAAAAAAAGAATTAATTAAGTTGTTAAAATTGTAGTGGCATAAGAGAAAACTAAACACAACATTTAATTATTTTACATTGTAGCTGCGGCCATATATTTGCTATCGAAGTTTCCTTTTTACATTATTTTACTCATAAAATACATGGACATGACGGAACCAAGAGCAAAGTTAAGGGCAAAGTTATTTAAATAGACTAACAATATGATATTTAGAATGAATTGGAAATGGTCGATATTTTAAAGAACAAGTAAAAATTAACATCAACAAACTGTTTCAGACAACAGGGTAAAACTGAATAATGATGTTTTAAAAGTGGTTTTGCTGGCTCACGAGGTTTCTTCCATGAAGTGCCATAAATGACCTGAAGTTCGAATTAAATATACGCGGTTTTGGCTGCCTTCAGATACCAAAATGAGCCTCTTTCATTCATTTGATCCAAACTTTCTTGGCCACTTGGTCTAAATCTCTTATATTTCCAATTTTCTTATACAACTACAGTATTTTTCGAAGAATCATGCCGAGTACGCGTAAGAAGAGCTTGAGAATAAACTTTTCAGATCAAAATTTGTACAGGAAGAAGTTTTGAATAACGTGAACTTTTTGAAAGTAATTGTGAGCTGAAATTAAAATATTCTATGATGCTTATTTTTCAGTTGTGCTCGCACTTCCTCATGAATTGTATGTATTAAATTCACTTGTATTTATAAAAACGTACATACACACATTCATATACAAAAATTTATGTATATAAATATATTTATGAAGGTTTTTCTATATATAGTTTTCATAATGAAAATCTTTACTTTACACTTTTCCCAAATGCATTGACAGCAAAATGAAGAAAATAAATTGCATGGTTTGTTCTACCAACAGCAAAACTACCCGTACCCATCATTCATGAGAAAATATTAGGGTGCTCTCTTTCGGATATTATTCGATTAAAGAACTGACTTTATCTACCATCAAATATTTTTATATGTCAAGGTCTAGCTTCTGTAGTTTATGTCTGAACTTTGCGCATCTAAGAAATTGCTTTCTGTCTATGAAATATAGTCTAGTGTGCGAAGCCATTCGAATATAATCTACTTGGTTCCCCTTTAATAATATTTTTTAATAGAATGCAATTGTCTTTGTCCTGTATTAAACTATTATTTCATATCATAGATTGAAATCTGAAAAGAATATTAAGAACTTTCATAAAGTTTTTAGTCGGCGCCAATTCCTTTCTTATGACAAATTATATACATATAAAATTTAAGATTAACCAGAAGCATTAATCTATTTGAATCGTATGCAATTAAGAAAATTCATATTGTGTTCCCTTTCTGCACTTCCATAGACTTGGAGTACAATTTAAATTTTCCCCAGAGTAGACTGTCAATTAAAGCATTCGAAATTCTTATTAATATTAAATCATAAAGACTTCAAACCCTAGTCGATATTCTTAATGATAATGATAGTTTTCAATCTTCAGTATTTCATTTGTTCTACAGAATTTCGAATATATATAAAAAATAAGTCGTTAACCCTAATCTACTCACGAACCAATGCTGAGGTGCAACTGTGTGTGAATGTAATTTAAAACCCATGCGGTGCATTCAATTCCAAGTCGTTGCCCAATACAAAAGAAAAAAGAAGGAAAAATACTTTCTTTCTTCTTGCTTTCTTTCTTATATATTTTGCACTTGCTTGCACAAAGGACATCTTAGACAGTTAGCTAAGCATGGCAGCAAGAGACCTAAAGTTATACTTTCCTACTAAAAATCAAAAGTACAAGCAAAAGTATGAAGAATGTTTTCTTCATATTTCTTTGAAATAATATATATATATATATATATATATATATATATATATATATATACACACACTCTCATACACGTTTACTATGTGTATTAAACAAAGCAAAAAATGCATTGAAAAACGTTTGTTTATTTGTCATGGCAAGAAGGACGAATCAGAAAAAGCCCTGAAGAGAACTGGCTGCGTTGAAACACTGAAAATAAATCCTTGGATATTTGAAAATATATATTAAAATCATTATTTTTAGTTTAGTGTTCAAGGAAATAAAAATTATGGAATACGGAAATGTATTATATTCTTGTGAACTTCAATCGAATGATTTACTAGTATCAAATACTGAGTTAAAATTAAAAGTGTAATTTTAATTCAGATTAAAATAACCAAGAATTTTAAACATGGAAAAAGGTTAGAAAAAATAGATTTTTATTAAAAAAAAAAATAAAGAAATAAATTTCACAATTTTCAGCTTGCAAAAATTTCATTAGTTGTCATCAGTCCCGAAGAGCGTATCAAAATATAGAGTACTGAAATATTACGCATACGCACTGAGTGACAATGCCGAAGAACTTCTTCGAAACACCTCAGCGTATACGCAATATTTTAATTAAGACATCTTAATATTGCGCAAATGAAATTTACTTATTTGGCTTATACTTATAATAAAAATTATTGTTCTATTCATCAAACTCATCCATTCGAAGTTCTATTTTTACGATAAAGCCCATTTCTGGTTGAATGGGTACGTAAATAAGCAGAATTGTCGCATTTGTAGGAAAGAGAACCCACAAGTGTTTGTCGAAACGCCATTTGAACCACACAAAATTAGTGTTTGGCGCGCTTCATGAGCTGGCGGAGTCATATGTCTTCAAAAAGAACGATGATGAGAATGTTACTGTCAATTGTGAATGGGGATGAGAACATGATTAGAAACTTTTTCGTACTTCACTTGAGTGGCATTAATCTTGCTGATATGTGGTTCCAACAGTACGACGCCACATGCCACACAGCGGGTGCTACAATTCATTTACTCAAAGCAACTTTTGATGGAAATATAATTTCACGTAATGCCCCAATTAATTGATCACTAAGATCGTATGATTTGACTCTATTGGATTATATCCTTTGGAATTATGTTAAGTCACTTCTCCGCCTCGATTAACCACAAACAATTAAACACCTGGAAATCAACAATCATAGAGCTATTACGAAATACGGCCGCAAATGCTGAGAAAAGTTGTGGAAAATCTGTGTTCAAGATAGCATTCTCTACGCACCATCCCAGGCGCCTACATGGCAGAAATTGTAGTCAAACATTAATTTCATAAAATTTTCTTTCAAATAAAGTCGGTATCTTTGAGGTTAAAAATATATTTCCTTGTTTTATTATCATTCAAACTTTTTTCACTCTGTAGTACTTTTATTAAATTAACAAAACCTTCAGTTTTATTCTGGAAATATAACTGAGAAAAAAAATCTTTTCGATTATTTTTGTCGTTAAAAATAAAACATATCGCGTGTTCAAAAATACGTACAGTCAAGAAATATTAGTCCAAATCAAACTCAAGTCTGGGAATTCACAAATTATTTATTATTATATTATTATGAATTCAACTTTTTTCTCAAAATTTTCTTATTTTCTATATATTTAATTTTTATCATTCTAGCAAAACAGGCTACTACGTCAACCCAACAGCGCTCTTAATTGTGTTATTTTTCCCCCTTTTTTTCAAAATGGTACTACTCAGTAGAATTATCACCCATTTAAAGAATATTTTTTTATTACAAGATATATAAATACTTCTGTACTCATATTTGAAATTGAAAGTTTTAAAATAGCAAGAAAACTGTTAATTCAACTGCACGTGAAAGTATGTCGAAGTCCGTGTCTTGTCAGTAAATTTGCATTTAAGAAAAAAAAAATTATTTAAATACTTCTTTTTCCTTATTTTATTACAAAACAGACAATATTATTCCAGCATAACCCAAACAGCAAAAGATTTCCTCATAAAAAAAGTCGTTCAAAGAGGTCAATAAGATCCTAAACTTACGATCCGGAAGTAGAGCAAAACGGGATCTTTTCTAATGCTTTTTACAACGGGTTGTCTTTGCGAAGAGTTTTTAACATCTTTTCTGTAAATTTGAAGTCATATTTCTGATGTTGATTAAATCACAATAACTTTCAATAACTCTTTAAATTGATTAGGAAAAGTCGCCTGCTGTAAATTCTCTGAAGACTCGGAGATGCAATAGAGATTCTGTGTCATTTGCTAACTTCGGTTTTATATTTTAAATCTATAACAGAATTCTACCAAATAGCCCCCGGCTATACAAATAATTATTAATAATTTAAAATTACAATTAGAGCCAACCAGAATGAAATAAAAAAGGGAGAAGTGATCATTGAGTTCTGGTTATGACTTTGATATTTGTTTAGGATTCTCACTTATTAAAGCGTAAGTTTAAATAAATATATTTAGTTGTTCTAAGAAATGTTGGATAAATTATTATTCAAATTTTTATACTTTAAAATATTTTTTATAAATAAAAATTAAGTACCTGCAAAAATTTTGTCAACTAATTCCTTAATCAATTGCCTGGATATTGTTAACAATCGCTTTCTGATAACTCAAACATAGAAACTAATTGATGCTTTAGAAGTAAAGAAAAATTAGTTACCCAAGAATGTCTTCCAATATTTTTCACTGGGTTATTACAAAATTTCTTTAATTTTAAATTAACTATTTTATTTCAACTTTTAGCTAAAATCTGTGCTTTTATTTTTCTCCTTTCACATCTAATAGTTTTGTGTTACCTCCTTCAATGTTTAATAGGCGAAAGCAATAAAAAGTTTCCACTCAAAACTAATGCTGTAACAATAATATTTGCATTTATGATACATCACACAAAGTACACTTTAAAATATTTAAAAACTATAAAATTTCATCTTATTGATTCATTGTAAAATTTTTGCCATTGAACTTATTATTGAGCTGCACTTGTGAAAACAGTTTAATATATTTGAGTTTTGAGTTTCATTGCAAAGCAAACTTACATTCATGAAGTTTTGCTGCAAATCTATTTTTGTAAAATAAAAACTGCAATTTAAAAACACATATAGAAATTAAGATAATATCAACCAATGTTTCTCCTGTGATTAAGATAATTATTTTTACAAAACTATCAGCTTTAGAAAATACAAAACAATTCATATCTTCTAGATTCCAAAGAAGTTTATTTATTTCTGTACACTTCTCTAATGTCCACTGCAAGGCTACTTTGCTGTTATATCTCCAAGGCTCAGACAAAATTTCTAATTATCTTAAAATAAAATTTTACAACACCCGCTACTTTTGCTTATTTACAACAGGAGTAATTACTGTTGAATTTTTATAAAATATATGAAAAAATGTTTAAGTTTTTAGCATTTAACCTTGTGAGGACTATTTTGCAACTTGTTATCGTAGACTTTTATACCAAATTGAATATTAAAGAATTTTTATGACTTTAAGAGATAAACAACTTTAGCGTAGACAAATTGTTAAGTAAGTAAATTGCAATATAAAAACTAAAACTAATTTAAAAGAATAATTCCGTTCAAGATATTTAAAAGGATAATAAAACCAACAATCTACTGTTTTTGCTATTCTAAGAAATTAAAAAATAAATTAATTCTGCTTCCAGAATTGAGTACAAAAATAGGTTTTAAATTTTCTATTTTTTTAATCTCTTGTTAAGTAATAATATTCTCTAATATATATAAGCTTAAGATCTTTTCACTTTAAGTTAAACAATTTGAATATTTAATTTCGGTTGAGAACAGCCATCGGCTTTGTGATCAACGTATTACTGCAGCCAATAGCATCTTTAACCAACAAAAGCTTTAAACTATAATTAGATTTATTCTTTTTGATTGGCGGTACTAAATCTGTGACTTCTTATATCACACTAGTTTTCGCAAAATAAAACTGTAAGATTTATCTGATGCAGTATATATAAACATCATAGTCCCACTTTTCTCTTATCTTAACAAAAAAAAAAACATTATAAGTAATACCCTTAAGAAATATATGTATATACTCCAAGATAACAATATAAAATAACTTTCCATTCAACCCTCGTCATTATTGCATATCGCCTTATGCAATCGCAAACAGAACTTCTCAAATTATTTCAAACTTGTGTCATAAACAATGTTAAAGAAACATTTTGGCAAGAATGAAAAAGAATAAATACAAATAATAGCATAAAAATCAAAACAAACACTACATGCCTGAAATATATACGATGGTATGTATTCTAAGGAAAACTCAAAAAAAAACATTCATAAAAAATAAAATAAATAAAAAAGAACAATTTAGAGAACAGCTCATGTGTTGCATGCAAAACATTTTAATGGAACGACAAACATTATAAACATGCCTAAATAACAACAAACTTCTTTACAATTTACAGAAGAAAGAAAAAAAACAAGGAAGTTTTACAGAAAGAAAGAAAAAAAAACGAGGCCAATTTTAGTGCACAGCAAAAGCCCTGAATACAGAAGAACATCAAGTCACTTGAGAGAGTTGTGGTTAAAAGTTTTGCATGTTGACCCAGAGTATGTCAATCCTAATGACATGCCAAGCAATTTAACCGTTACACATGAATTGTAAAATAGTCAAACTTTTAGAAAACATATACGAGCACACACACATACACAAACACCAACAGCTACAGCCAATACAAACCTAAATAGAAAACAATGCAGGCCGGCACGAGTGTATGCATCCCATTACTACCACGTCTAATATATCCTTATGAGCCTTTATGGTAAAAGTTTGAAAGCACTTTTAACAACAAGTGCAACCAAAGCACATATGGCTGGCTGCCTGGTCTTAACCTATAGATTTTTATTTTATTTTATTTTGAATTTTTTCTTTTCTTTCATTACATTTCATCGTTTACGCTGAGCGGCCATTGATGATGGCACAGCATATTTGCCAATGGCATGAAGCTGTTTTCTCTTTCATCTGTTTTTCTTTTTTATCCACTCTTCTGAACAATTTCGTATAAAGTAAATTGCTTGTGTTCATATGCCTAGAAAGATAAATGTTTTTTTTTTTCTTGCTTTCTTTTTTACTCTAATCGAGTTTTAACCTCAAACATGGAGTTTGCAATTATTTAAAAATATACTACAGAAGATTTGCAGCTAATCAATAGATTTAATAAAATATTTGAAGTTTAAAACCAAGTTACAACTGATTCGTGGGTCAATTGAGACTACGATGCCTTAGATTCCAAGATCGACTTTCCACTCAGCCATGAATATGGTGTCGAGTCTGATCATTATTAGTATAAAATTGGGTGTAAATTGTTGCCGGCTTGTCTCACTAACGAAAGCGTAGCATTCCTTTCTAAACACTACCGATACTGATTAACACCCTCATGTGCTACAAGAATAGAAAACAACAGCCTCCTTCGTCGGTAACTTTAGTAAAAATCTCAGCAGCGAAGTCAATAGTAAAAATAGCTATAACAAAATTCTATATTTTCTAATCTATATCTTCATTTGTCCTTTTATAGTATCATCTTGTTTCTAATTCTGCCACAACGCTCTGCATAAGTAGGAGTCATTCCCTGACTGCTAGTTTAAGAAAACAAATTAGAAATATGATTGACCCTAAAGGTCATCCCTGTAACTTCTTACTAATTTTGATCGCAAAATTGTAACCTGGTTATGCGCTGTTCTATGCTTTTGAGCACTTTAAGCTAAAACATTATTATTTTCTAAATTAATACATATTTTGGCGAATTGACATTTTTTATACTCTTTAATTTTAATTATGTGCTGATTCTGTTTTCCCAAAATCTTACTAAAAAAATTCAAAGTGATCAATTGAGAGGTTTTAGCTAGTTCCTATACTCACTTCACTGGGGCTAATGCAGATCATCAGGGAACATTTACCCAACATTTCGTAGAATAACTAAAAATATTTATTACAAATTTCCACTTTAATAAGTCAGAAGCTTAAAACAACAGCCAACCAATTGTAGAATAAAACGTAAGAAAATGAGAAAAAAGGAAAAGCGATCAGTGGTTTCTCAATTGATCATTTTGAATTTTTAGAACATTTTGGGAAAAAAGAATCTGCACTTAATTAACATAATTATTTCCATTTTAAAAACAATCAATTCCCACGTGATAAGCCGTGATTGATATAGTTTTTGGTAACTATAACAGAATCGAAAACACTAAATGATCTGACTTCGAACTTTTTCATATAAAGTATCTTTTATCTAATTGTGAAGTGATCAACTCTGATTAGTTAAATTGATTGGTAAAGCCCTTAGAAAGCTATTAAGAAAGCCACTTTCAAAATGTCTGTTTTTTTATTATCGTGAAATTTGCCAACTCAAATCGGCTCAAAGTCATAGGAAATCGAAGCCTAAGAACGTTCTTTTTTCGATTTCTACAAGAGTATCGGGAACACTAACAGAAGACATATATAATTTCGGATATATTTTTAAACGGAATTTCAGTTCAGGAATACTCTTCAGTTTGGTTTAATTCGCTTCAGCCGTTGAAAAGTAAGTGGGTCAAATACTTACACGCGCCCATATATACTCGTACATACAGACATAGTCACGGATTCTCACAATTAGTCGAGAAGGCTTTTTAGGACTCAATGTTTCAAAACGAGGTAAAACCAATGACTTCCCCATTTTTGAAAATTTTAAATTTTCCTAGTAGAAAGTTGAACATAAATGAAATGAAACTTCATGGGTGGGGCTCATATTATTCTATAATAACACATATTTCGCTATATAATCTAATATAATTATAGGATACTCATATCATATGGACACATTTTGCTACAGTAATATCGTCCCACATTATCTCATCTATAAATACAAAACTGAATCCCTATTTCGTTTAGGCACAGAATCATGGAAGCACGGTTTCTACGATCCCACTCATTCTTTTTTCTTTTTTTTGTGTTTGTTAATGCCTGGGAAAGACTGATGTGAGAGCACACTATCAAGAACGTTGTGTGGAACATTCAACAGAGTGACAAATAAACCAACGGTTGAAATATTTAGGATGTGATAACATTTCTTAGGCTGTTCAAAACTCACAGTCATAATGACAGTAAAACTTCTGTTGATTAAACTAGTATTTTTATAAAAATATCAGTACAAAAGTCAGATTAATTAGAATTCTACTCAAGCGATTTTTACTTAACAAAACCTGCAACAATTATTAAAAATTTATTAAAATATATATTTATTAAATTATTTAATAAGATTTAGCTAAAACACTACTGATTCAATTGACTTTAAAATTTTGTATATTAACCAACAGACTAAGCGATTTTCTGGTATTAACCTCAAGTCTACTAACAATTCGGTGTAAGAGCCAACGAAACACGGCATTATGGCCACCATAACATGTATGCAAATGACACTAAAGTGACACGTTCTGAAGATACTCGCATAAACTCTTCATCGCTTGAAAATGCAGGTCTTTCAACGTATTGTCATTTTTAAATGAAAAAAAATAAGTTAACTGCAGCATATAATGTAGTGCATTTATGCCTTCAAACAGTTAACCACATTGATGATGGGGCTAAATGTTACCAAAAGCAAAATACTATGTCTCACACACACACACACAACTACAGGCACATACACATGGACACTTAAAAATCTTAAGCCTAGAAAATAGAAAAAATCCAACTGGAAACTTTGAAGAATTACAAACTTTCTTCATTTACTATAACACCGCCTGCAGTTAGAAAAAGTTACGGCAAATGTTTGCATTCTGCATGATACATTTCTATGCCAACTAGAACAACTTTTGCAGCGACCATAACACGACAATTGAACAACAACGAAACTACTCACATCCAGCCAAGCGAAAGAAACGATTGTTTACTTATTTTGAACATTAATCAGAAATGCATGAAATTGCTAAAGTTTTCGAGGGAATTGAGAGTTTTCTTCATCAACTTATGGGTCGGTCAAAGCTCCACATCTAACATTGGCTACTGCCACACACACACACTCATTTACTTGTTTTGCAAAGCCATATGTAGTCGTACGAAGTACTTAAATAAAAGAACATTCAATAGATTTGATGCCAAAGACCGTTTTTTGTTTAGTCAAGCTTCACAAATACAAAGTACTTGAACATTTTCCATACAGACAGTGTACGATTACTTGAGTCTTCGGAACACAAAATACACTACAACGAGGCTGAAGGATTTTAAAAATAGGACAATTTAATTTGTTTTAAGATGTGCACTTATAAATTAAATTTTTTTTGATAAATTATATGTTTGCATCACAAACTTGTCTTAGAAATAATTATTATTTCTCCCAAATTCTTATTAAAAAATTAAAAGTGATCAATTGAGGGGTTTCTAGCTAATTCCAGTGCGCAAATCACTGATCACTTTGAACTTTTTAATGAGATTTTGGAAAAAGATCAAGCACAACAAATATATATATTAAAGCGGTTTAAACGACAATTTCCAAAATATGTACTAGTTTGAACGTTATTATTTCAATTAATATATTTTTTATGGGTTATTGTTTGTTTAGAGTATTACCAAGACATTAGCTGACAAGGTTTTAGTGTATGGAAAGACACTAAAGAAACCAAAAGACAAAGGAAGTGAATATAGGACTTCCAAAAAAGGAATCTAATTTCTCAATTTCCAAAATTATGAACTATTTGGAAAATTAAAAAAGCAAGCAAAAGAATAATATTTCTGTTACAACTACAATTAGAGTCGGCATAATATTAACCGATTGTAGAACAAAAACGTAAGAAAATAAAAAAGAAAAAGCGATCAGTGAGTTCTTGTTATGACTTTGATATTTGTTTTCAGCTTCTCTCTTATTAAAGTGGAAGTTTGAAATAATATCTAAGTTATTCTAAGAAATGTTGGGGAACCTAGTGATCTGCATTAGCCCCAATGAAATGCTCATAGGCTCTAGCTAAAACCCCTCAATTGATCACTTTGAATTTTTTAATGGGATTTTGGGGAAAAAAGAGTCAGCACAAAATTCAAATTAAAGATATATTTTGTCAAAAGCAGTTGGTGATACAAAGAATAGAATACAAAGAATAGAAGTTATTGAATACAAAGAATAGAAGTTAGACTTATTTTTTTTTAATATTTGTTATCCTAAGGAAAATCAATTATATGATTCTTGTATCTAATTTTTTAATAAATAATTTCCTGAAAAACCTAACCGATGGTTAGCACAATGTCGAACATAAAATATTAATATATTAAGCCTCAAATCTGAAACAAATCTATTGATTGAAAATTATTTATTTATTTTGTAAGTACTTTTGAAATATTTTTCATCAAATTTTAAGAACTTTACTAATAAACAACAATTATTCAATTCGCAATAATTAAAACAAACTTCTCTCCCTAAAAAGATCTCAGTCAAAAATTTTAAGTAGAGCTTAAGTATCTTTTTTTTTACTACCCCATATAACAAAAAGGGATAAAAGTTTTTAAAAAATATATATGGAAAATAGTTAACCCTAAAGGTTATCCCTGTAACTTCTAATTTTAACAGTAAAGTTATAGTAACCTGCTTTTTGTGCTATTCTGTGCTTCGAACTAAAACAATATTATTTTGATTTTCAAATCAACCGATTCCCACGTGATAAGTCTTGATTGATGTAGTTTTCAGTTATTATAAAAGATTCGAAAATACTAAGCGATCAGATATATTATTTTGGAGTTTTTAATACAAAATTACTTTTTCCGAATTTGTGTAACCGATCGATGAAGCCAGTAAAAAGTTATTCTACAAAATACATTAAAAATTGCTTTTTTTAACATTTTGATATCTATCAGTTTGCAAGAAAACTGTGTTGAAAAACACTTCAAAACGATTATATTTGGTTTGATTCGTCCCAGCCGTTTAAAAGTTATACTTGTGGCTCATGTTCTTATCTTCTGATAGTGTGTAAGTATTTTTACACACTTTAGAAGCATATTAAACTAATGAGATTTTCTTTTCTACAAAAGAATGCAACATTTCTTACTAGTTTTAATAGAAAACGGTCACATCATGTCATTTGAAAATATAAAATTTATTAGAAATTATTTCAAGATGTCTTTTAGAAAATTATTTTTGTTTTACATCTCCTCCAAACTGCCAATTTTCAGAGAAGAGGTGAACAAATTTTACATCTTTTCCAGAAAAGAACACGCCATAAATAAATAAATATATTTTAAAACAACTAAAAAAATACGCTTTTTAAGAAAATCGAACTAAATTATAAATAAAATTTGAATTAAGATAAAGAATATTGATGAAATAAAATACAAGTTTAAGTGAGAAAAAATGCGTGGAGCCTTCATGCTCTAGTTTTCGTAAATCGAGCGGCCAAAGTCAGTTTCCATAATAATACGTGTATTTTAGTTCCTTATTAGTTTAAGATTATTTCAATATTTATTATAACACGATCTCTTTTAGTTTTCTATCATACTTATTAAGCATCTACTTGTGTATGTAATCCATAACAAGATAATGCAATATTTTGCTGGGATATTTTCTTTTAAAATTATATTTGCTTGGAAGGAAATTGCATGTAAATATTTCTGTTTGTTTTGGAAATCATATCTCGAGTAGATATAATGATTTATCGCTATTATGTTGCCTCTCAATGAAAATCGAATTATGTTGTTCAACAGTATTAGATAAAGTTTGTATATTTTAAGCTTTTATTTATCGCCTATTATGATGGATGCTCTTAAGAGCTCATAATTTTTTTCTATTTTAATACTGAAAAAGAAACTATTTATTGCATGATGAAGATGAACAAAACTAAAGGCAGCAAAATGTTGTGAGGGATATTATCTTAAAGAGTTGTCGTCTTTTCCTGATTTGTTTCAGAAACATTGTGATTTTTCTATATGTTTAAACTAAAAGTGTATTTATTAACCGGATATTTCAATTCTTATTGTACTGAAATTTACTCAGTAGCTAATTGAATAATTAAGCTAAAAGTTTAACCATAGTTTATGTTTACCATATTCAAAACAATTAACATAATATTTTAATAAAACCTTTAAAAAATACATTGTTGTTTAAGACTTATATAAACCTATTCCACACAAGTCGACCTGATTTACAATTATTCGCTTAAAATATTTTATATCAATTAAATCATAAGATTTTGATTAGATTTGAGCTCTAAAAGAAACCCTCAAACACACATTAAATAAATTGTTTTGTTTTGCAATACCAATTGAGAGAAAATGGATAAACCGCAACAATGCATATTTGCGATTATTAATCAAGAATGTAAATAATAAATCTTTAATGAAATTACTTGAAATCCAGCATGGAATGTGTTTAATGAGAAATTCATGAAATAGTTACAATAACTCTGATGTAAGTATGGCTTTATTAGCCATCATATATAATGATGGTCAGAGGGCAAAATTTCGCAGAGTTGAAGACTAAAACTTTGCAATAGATAAGTAAAGAGTATCCCATTAAGAATTAGTTTTCTTTTGCGTTAAAAAAATAAACGTACTAATTTGAGGTATTTGAGATTTTTTATGGGAATTGTACAGAAGACATGTTCCAATTAAGTATGGAATAAAACATCCATCAGGTGATTCCTCGGATGCGATGGCAAAACTTTTAATGGATTCTCATGACTTTTTCACAGAGCTGCAATAGAACTGTGATTTGAGTGTAGAAAACGCCGCAAATAACGATTATTTTCCAAATTTAAACCACTAAATTTTCATATAAAGACAAAAAACCAAAAAAAAACATTCTCTGTTAATAAATTAGATTCTTAAATTATTTATTATTACAATTTATATGCTGAAGAAGATATTTAAAGGACATCGAAATATTGACAATAACAAGTTTAATTTTCGAATTTTTTCATCATATCTTATATAAAAAGTAAAATATCAAAAAAAAACACTCTTTTAAAATATTTAACAAGCGAATATTTTCAAATTTTTTTATTTCTTCTTATAAGAGAGTTAGTTTATATATATGTATTTCTTTCTCAGTTATTTCTTGGCTTTTATTTTTCGATTATAATATAAATTAAATTTTAAGATTTTTATTTATTTTTCAGAAAAAAAATTATTGACTAATTTTCAACAAAAATATACGTTTCATTCATTAGAGTCAACAATCTAAATAAATTGTTTTTATATTAAAACAAATATTAGTTGTTGTTGTTCTTTATTTCTCTTACAACAATTAGAGTCAGCAAAATGTAAACCAAATCTAGAATAAGAACGTAAGAAAATAAAAAGGAAAAGTGGTCATTGAGTTCTTATTATGACTTTGATATTTGTTTCAAAGCTTCTCACTTATTAAAGCGGAAGTTTGAAATAAATATCTTTAGTTATCAATTGTTTTTTGTATTTTATTCGACCTTGTTTTTTCCTTAAATTCTTTTTATAATTATTCTTCAGGCTCTAGGTCTAAGACTCGAAAATAAAACTCTTGTTATGTTTTATCTCGTTATATTTCGGTGTTTGAAATATCGAAATAATAAAATATTTATAAATATAACGAGATAAAACATATCTTTAGTTATTTCAAGAAATGTTGGGTAAAGGTTCCCTGATAAACTGCATTAGCCCCAGTGAAATGCTCATAAGAACTAGCTAATTGTTTACTTTGATTTTTTTAGTAAGCTTTGGGGAAAAAAGAAACATCATTAAAATTGAAGAGTTATTTCTTTATGTTTGTTTATTTGATCAGATAAAAAATGTATATTAATAGGATCGAGTTTATCGCCATATACCGTGTAAAAACTTTTGATATATGAAATAAATTTGTTCATATTTGAAAAGTAAAAATATCCTATTTTCAATCCATAAAGAAATAAGTTTTATTTTCTGATGAAAAACTAAAAACCAAAATACAACATTTATTTTCCAAAGAATATATAAAAGTCAACTGATCTTATTTTCTGCGGAATAAATAAAACCCTTTATATAACACTTACTTTCTAAACGACAAATAAAAATAAGAAATATTATATTAAATCGATTTCAGATTCATAGGCTAATTGTTCGAAATTTGTTTAAATCTCAGAAAGACATGATGATAAATATTGCTAGGCACAAAGGAAAGTCAACATCAGTTTTATTCAACTTACACAGCAGAGGAGAACAGCTGTTTTAGAAAGTCGCAACACTTTCATAATCAGTGCTCATGTGTATATTGTGTTTGTCACCACTATTTAGATGATGAAAGTGTTGCGACTTTCGAAAACAGCTGTTCTGCTCTGCTGTGTAAGTTTAATAAAACTGATGTTAACTTTCCTTTGTGCTTTGAAATATTTATCATCATGTCTTTCTAGGATTTAAATAAATTTCGAACAATTAGCCTATGAATCTGAAATCGATTTAATATATCAATATAAATGTTAGTTAAAATAATCACCACAAGAAATATTATAATTAAAGAGTGATTTTTAAAATAAAATTCATAACCGCTACGGTGACATTTTCAAAATTACTTGACTTAAATAACAAAATATTTTAGTTGGTTTCTGTCATAATATCTAGTTCCAACACGTCGCCTTGTATTATAGATATTTAATATTGATAGTATCAGTCAAGTTATTATTATAAATTTTTTATACATTATTTCCTTCTCGTATTGCAGCAAGACAAGTTTCAAGACACTTTTAAAGAGTAATCAATTGAATAAACAAATGCAATTTTGTAAAAGAATAATAGAAAAGTGTTCTCTCCTGTGAAATATGCTGCAATCTAAACGAATGTAATTAATTTTGAAGAAGTAGATGTAAAATAAAGTAGATCTATATATAAAATGGAGAAGTTACCTAAAGAAAAATAAACATAATGCCATTTTTTTTAAATTGCAGATAACAATGAAAATATTAAACAAATATGAACTCAGACAATCATGGTTGTCATTGCAATTACCGAAAGCAAACTTAAGCTTGAATAAAATAATTATTTATTATGTATTAATTTATTGTGATATTAAAACTGTTTACGTAGCAAAAGACTATTAGAATTACAAGCCATCAGCAATGGCAAATATTTGCAATTACGTCTATATTAATAAATTCTGCATATACAAATATGAACAGACTTGTATCCTTGTAAGTTCGTATTTAATTACAACTAAAAGCTATTAAAGAACTTAAACTATAAAACTGCATTTAAATTAAAAGCAAACATATTAACTTTGCACTTGGCAGTAAATGTACTAATAATACACTTAGTATCTTTCATATCTTAAGTTATTAAAATTTTAAATTATAAATTTCTTGTATTTGTAAGCAATTTATTTTTCTAACTCACTGGTCTTAGGCTGTTGTGTGTTTGAATGTGCCATATAAAATCCACAGAAATTAACCTGCATATGAAGACAAATTAACAAGCAAAACCAAACTAACAGCACACAATCTTGTAAATATTGTAAAATTTTGTTATTAAACATACCACAGAATGGAGATCATCATAAAAGTAATTTAATTTTATTAATTAATAAACAGCAGAACTTGTTTAAAAGCAAATATGTGAAATTATTAACAAGAAATCGTTTCAAGAATATCACTGTTATTGATTGGGGAATCTAATTCGTTTAAGCTGCAATTAATGCTGAGATAATTCTTTAAATTTTAAGGAATAAAAGCAGTAGGCTAAGAATATGAGCATCTTATGGCTGTAGCGAATAATTCACTGCAAAAATATTTAATGAAGTTTTCTTTTCTGGAAATCATGTAACATTTTTTTAAGATTTTTTCTAAAAAGTAGCAGTTTTAAAACAGAAATTATTTTACGTAAGGGATTTGAAATTAATTTCCAACAAATTCCTTACTTTTAAATAGCAAAATATTACAATTTTTTATTAAAAAATATAAAAAATGTAGCATTCTTCTCTGGAAAAGAAATCAACTTAAGAGTTCAAAAGCATTTGAAAGGGGGAAGCCACTTTAAAATCGCTAGAAGCTAAAAAGAAAATTGCTGGGTGAATTATCATATTGTAAAAAGATCCGAACTCACAGAATTTTATTTCATGAAGTGTAGAAAAATAATTTATGAATGATATAATTGATGTATTGCTGAGCGAGAAACCTTTTTAATTGCCGCAGGACAAAGATACTTTTGAAAATTTCCTTGTTTAGACATATAATGAAAATTACTTAAAACTTTACAACTCTTGTTTGTTTAGACAACATGTAAAAGAAAAATTGTATTGTATCGTACGCTAACAAAAACGAAAAAAAAAAAAAATATATATATATATATATATATATATATATATATATATATATATATTTATGCATATATATATATATATATATATATATATATATATATATTTATACATATATATATATATATATATATATATATATATTTATACATATATATATATATATATATATATATATATATTTATATATATATATATATATATATATATATATTAAAAATAGCCAACCAATCGTAGAATGAAATAAAAACGAAAGAAAATTAAAAAAGAAATGTGATCAGTGAGTTCTTGTTATAACTTTGATGTTTGTTTTTAAGCTTCTCATTTATTAATGTAGTAGTTTGAAATAAATATCTTTAGTTGTTCGAAGAAATGTTGGGTAAATGTTCCCTTATGATCAGCATTATCCCCAGTGAAGTGCGCATAGAAACTAGCTAAAACCCCTCAATTGATCACTTTGAATGTTAATAAAACTTTTGGGAAAAAAGAATCAGCACGAAAATAAAAATTAAAGACATAAAAATATATATATTCTTGTTCTTACGTGATCTATCCAAAAAACAGAGTTAAATATAAAACGTTTCGGGTTTTTTACCTCTCTTTTCTTATTCCTGTTTGGTGCGTTTCCTCAGTCAAGAAATGTGGACCCAAATATTTGCATAGAATTTTGTATAAAATTGAAATTAAGTGTTCAAAAGCACTTAAGATATTCACAGTTACATAAATGGAATGAAATTAAGCTCAGAAAAGCACATGCAAGCGCTAGAAGCTTTTCAACGGAATTTTGAATGAAGGCAATTGTCCTGAATGCCCCAGAACAGCAGTAACAAAAGCTGCGTTTTTACAAAAGAAAATTCAATAAAATATTGACTTATGACCGCAATTTTCGTTTCGAAATAGCTGCATGTTTACCAAAAAAAAAAAACTCTTTCTTTGGCCAAAAGCAACAACACACTTTGCAGACATTTTCACAAAAAAGCGAACCACTATATAATAATGATAAATATTTTGATTCAATAACTTATTTATTAAGTAAAATGGATTCATACATAAGCAATAGACAGTGTTAGAAGGTCAACAATTTCTTGCTTTCTTAATCGCTTTTTTGAATAAATGCCACCGTCTTTAAGTTTGGCACTCAACCACATTTTGTAGTTACCAATAAGGATGGCTTTTTTGAAAGGACGGCGCATTAAGACGATAGAAAATATAGTCCCAAGTACCTCAGAGAGATCAAGGACATACAAAATACTGAATATCAGAACTGCTTCAAGGGTTGGACTTCAAGGGTTGTAAAAAACATGCGATCACTTCTTTGAAGACGACAATATAGCAATTGAGGAATAAATAAACATATTTTGAAGAAAATCACAATGAAACATGTTTTAATAGACCTGCTATTGTCCATTTCTATTTTCCCATTAAAAGTTTTTATTCTAATATAAAATCTTTCAGTTCATTATATACATATAATGAAGTTGTATTTAAAATTTGGTCTTTGCATATTTCATTTATAAAATGAAGATGAGTTTAATTTAAGTAAACAATATAAAGTGCAAGAAGTAGATCGAATAAGAATTGTACGTCAAGTCTTTATTAAGTTGTTGCACTCAAAGCTCTTGGCTCTCATCCAAACAACCTAAAATAATTATTTTAATTACTAATTAACTAAAATAACAATTAACTAAAATAATTATTTAAATATTATAATATTTATGAAAAATATTTCTATTTAATTTTCAATTTACACAACATATTCTTTAATATTATCAAGATTTGAAAAACAGTATCAGAAAATACAGTTGAAAATAAAAATAAAATGTTTTCGAAAACAAATGACGTCAGAAGCAATTGATTCGGCTTCTTCAAAACATTAAGGAATTGTCTCAAATTCACTTAAGAAATTGAAAAACTTAATTCCAATGAATATGTAAATCTCTTACTTAAACGCTTCAGATGCCTTTTTATTATGCAAAATAACACGATTTCAATAACGACATCACTTGATGGCACAAATATGCAGCACATTCTACCGGGGATATATTGAGACAGCAGTCAGTTTATTGCTTTTTTTAAAACTTATGGAGCATTTGAAATGTTGCTTTCCTTGAACAGGCTTTACTTTTAGGTTCTTAAGAGTCTCAATAATGAAAAAATTTATAATATAAATTTCAAAAATAAGAAGATGTTGTTCCTAAACTTTTATTACTGTTTCTATTTTTGTTGTGCTCTTTTATTTTTCTGCTTTAATGAAGATGCAATAATAACAAGTTTGTAATATTGACCAGATGTTATTGTTATTTCTGTTGACCTTTCTGATGGACTTTTATAAAAATAGACACACACATTTGTATAAAATAAGGTAGGACTTGTTAAAGGTTAAAAAGTTTTTATATGAAATTAATTTAATGTGTTGTGGTGTATAACAAAATGTGTGATTGCTGATTTGGAATGAACTTCCTTTAACATCCAAAAGAACCACACTAACGCAACCACGTAAATTTTTACGCTGACATGTACGTTGTTTTGTAAGTCTTTCGTTACTTAAAACTGTGTAGTCCTTGATTACATATTATTCTTAAGGATAAGTGAAACGAGTTACATAGAAGTTAATTTAAATGTTAACTGGCATTATAATTCCTACAAAACACCAACTTCACTAGAGCGAATAAACATTTAAAAAAACAATATTAATATGTAACCATAACGTTTGCAATCGCGTAGTATTGGATGAGCTTTAGAAACACAATTGTCATTCTCACTTTCTGTTAAATAAAACATGAACTTTTTTGTAAATGTTTGTATTGTCTACAACAACCGGCAGTAAGTCTGTGTTCATACGAGTCATGTTTTATTGACATGATTGCTAGTTTATAGGCGAGAGGGACGAGAGGAAAAGTAGCGAGTACTCATGTACTGTAAGTACGTTTTGTTTTCTCATTCATAATTTTTAATTGGAAATAAATTTTGACATGTTCCTTTATTTTATTTTGTTTCATCAAACAATTTCAAAGAATTTATTTTAAAAAAATGTCCAAAACGTACATAACTATATGTGCATATCGTCAACAAGACATGAATTGTGGGAACACCAATAAAAGTTCAAAGAAGAACAAGTAAGAATCTTGTCAACAAGACATGACTCGTATGAATACAGACTTAATAACTTTTTGCTACCTTGAACCCGTTTGAAAATATATAAATATTATACTTAAACTGAACAGCATTCTCATTAGAAACTTTTTTCATTTCAACTGACGATATCTATGCAAATTGTACGGTACGTGTGTCCAATTGTTTTCAATATTTATTCAAAATGTATTGTTCTTTTAAAAAAATTCGGATGAAATCAATTTTACACAATAACAATGGCAAAAGTAACAAATTGCCTGGAATATGTTTTCAATTCCTGGAAAAATAAACAACAATAAAAGTTTGTGCAATAAATCCTTTCAAAACGCAAAAAATACCTCTTGAAAATTTTTAAAAATTTAAATGATTACCGAATTCAGATTCATAGGCTAATTGTTCGAACTTAATTTAAATCTCAGAAAGACATGATGATAAATATTCCAAGGCACAAGGGAAAGTCAACATCAGTTTTATTCAACTTAACAGCAGAACAGCTGTTTTCGAAAGTCGCAACACTTTCATCTTCAGTGCTCATGTGTATATTGTGTTTATCACCACTGTTTAGGTGATTTAGTTGAATGTGATAACAGTTCCTATTTACACAAATTTTATTGTGAAAAAGAATCCGAGAACTGCATCAAGCTGATGTTAACACGTTTTTGTTTTAATACCCGTGTTACCGTTTGATTTTTTTTCTACATGTCCCATTTTTCTGAATTTTTTGTTCCCTCAAACCTAAGTCAAACTTTTTTGGTTTGAATTTCTTTATACTAAATGATTACCGTTGCGAGAATAGATAAAACAAAAGATGTAGACACTGGAAAAAATATATGGACAATGATTGACCTTAAAGGCCACGCCTATAACTTCCTACTATTCTTAATTGCAGAGCCAACGTGGCTTAGATTTTATGGTGTTCTATACTTTTGAGCTCTTCAAGCTGAAACACTATAATTTTAATTTTCAAATCCATCTTTTCTCATGTTATAAACAGTGATCTATCAGATCAGATATATAAATCGAAAAAATTTCAGGAAATCTAAGTTCAGCAATGCTCTTCTGGAGCTACCAGTATGTTCAATTCGGTTCAGCCTTCCAAAAGTCAAAAGCGCGTCACATACGTCCACACATACAGACATGGTGACGAGCACAATTAGTCGAGAAGGCTTCCTAGGACCGCAAAACGTGGAAATCTGATAAGAACTTGATTTGTGTTTAAACAAATAATTATCCGATACATGGAAAATTTTAATTTTCCCCGAGGAAAATTAACAGTATAATGAAGTAAAATTATGGATATTCGATTAATACAGTTTGAAAATAAAGATGTTTGCCAGGCCAATATACTATTTAATGTCTTTAGTATTTTAACTCAACTGTTTCTATGACGAAATAAATATTTTGTGTAAAATTGAAAATTTGGCAAAAAAATATTCCCCTTTCAACGTCATTTGGAGCAACAATGTTATAGAATCACAGGATCCACGTCAATATCTCATACTTTTTAATGATTACGATGTACAAATTTTCAAAGAAATTAATTACATACGACTTTATGTGGGACTTTAGATAGTCCTGTAAATCTCCCATGTAAAAAAAATAATGCACAACCAAAATGAAATCTTGACACTTTTTTACAAAGTTTTCTTAATAACCTATTAAATAATATTTATGTCCATTTAGCCATTTTATGAAACCCAACATATTTTTCTAGCAAAGTTTTTTTAATGTTTATGTAATAACGATTTTATACTTGTATTTTGTTAGAAAAGTCATCGTCATCAACCTTCCAGTATGATGTTAAAGTTATTTTCTTTTTTTGTTGTTGATAAACTTTAACAATTTTAATAGACAACATATGGCTGGATTGGAAAAGAAATTGTTTCGTTCAAATAAATCAAAATGTTTTGCTAAAACATACAATAGTTTAGTACAATTAGGCTATTTGTGGGAGTGTAACTTGTAGCAACATGTTTTGCATACAATTTCTCTTTCTTTTTTTTTATTTATTTATCCATGGGCTTTAGAAAATTTATAGGAACATACAAAATAATCGTACATCACAGAAGTTAAAAAGGGTTAAGCAATTTTTTTTTTTCAGAAACATAATACAATGAAGACCGTTGCTGATTGTAATAGATAGAAGTAGGCCATGCATACAAAATGGTTTTAACATAAAACTTATTCAAGTTGTAAGACACAAATTAACAATAAATGGGCTGTTATAAAAAGTTTATTTACATAATATACAAATATATACATACATATATATATATATATATATATATATATATATATATATTATTTTACTTCTTTTATATTCTTGAGAAAAGCTCTTTTAGGAGTATTTTTAACAGAATTTTTTTCATATCTCAATATCATTTTCACAACCAGTTTTGAATACAAGTTCAACTCCGCTCTCGGACATGAATATAGTGTCGAATTTTTTCGATCTGCAATAAAGCAGGATTGTGTTAATTGTTTTCGGATGGCCTCAATGACAACGGAATAGCGCTGATCGCTGCAAATTATCGAAAGTGATTAACACCGTCATTTTCTAAAGAACAGAATACCGCCCTAGTCGATGCCTGTACCGAAAAATTCACACGTGAAGTAAAAAGTAAAAATAGCTGCAATAAAAGTCTTTATCTTCAGATCTGTCTTCACTAGTCTTCTTCAACACTAGGCCCACCTTTTCAGTTGTGGCACAATGCACGGCATATGTAGGAGTCCTCATTTAGTTCTCAATAAAATTAAAACTTCTTAGTACATATTTTGGGGAATTGTCATTTTTAAACCTCTTTAATTTTAATTATGTGCTGATTCCTTTTTCCCAAAATCTTACTAAAATTTCAAAGTGATCAATTGACGGGCTTTAGTTAGTTCCTATGCGCATTTCACTGGGGCTAATGCAGATCATCAAGTAACCTTTACCCAACATTTCTTAGAATAACTAAAGATATTTATTTCAAACTTTCACTTTAATAAGTGAGAAGTCTAAAACAAATATCAAAGTTATAACAAGAACTCACTGATCACTGATCACTTTTCTTTTTTTATTTTCTTACCTTTTTAATTCCAAAATTGGTGGGCTTTTTTCCTATTCTAATTGCAGTTATAAGAGAAATAAAAAGAATAACAACAACAACTAATAATAATTGTTTTAATATAAAAACAATTTATTTAGAGTGTTGACCAAATAAGTTATTTTATTTTGCACAAGCACTTGCATTTTTAATTTTCAAATCAGTACATATTTTGGAATTGTTATTGTAAAAAATGTAGGGTAAAGGTTTTCTGGTGATCTACATTAGCCCCAGTGAAGTGGGCGTAGGAACTAGCTAAAACCCCTGATTTAATCACTTTGAATTTATTTATAACATTTTGGGAAAAAAGAATATTAAAACTTCTTCATTGACTTAAAAAATCTATAAATTATTACACTTGCAATAGATAGATCTATTTAGAATAGATCTGTTTTTATTAATATATTTAATATACTTTTTAGTAATAATTTTAATTTTATTATATTATTTATGTCATGTTATTTTAAAATTCGAAAGCTTTCGATGAAGTGTATTTTTTTTTGTTTCTTCACAAGTAAAGAGTTTAAAAATATTATAAAATTTTATTTTGATTATGTAAAAAAGACCGTTCTGCATCACAATTGACGTTTAAAATAGAGACTAAATTTCTAAGCCGGAAGCCTGTAGTTGCTAATATTTTGCTTCTCTTGACTTTATATTAATATTAATTATAATAAATTTGATATAATAACGATAGAATTTGTAGTTATTTTAAATATTTTATGTTCAGCAGAAACGTTAGTTTGAAACATCGTAAAAAAGGAAGCTAAATGTGAAGGCACGGCTAATTATCGTTAAACAATGTGGATTTATCTTTCTTCTATCCCAGCATAACTAGACAATAACAGAAATTATTTTATTGGTCTCTTCTACCCCGTTTCATTGAATTACAATCACCGCTATTCACATGGCCAAGTATATTTCATTTAAAACTTATCCTGAAACTGTATGAACTCAACAATCAAAACTGCAACTCAAATATCAGAATAACAAAGTTAGTTTTAGACTTAAAGCATAAAAAATAACGCCATCGTACGTACAGACAGTCCAGACATTGCCCTGGAGTGTTAGAATAACCACAAGAATGACAACCGCATTGATGTAAAAACGTCAACAACAAATCATGTGATGACATTATGGTTAAAAGAAAAAGGAAACAATTTTATTCAATGAAAACAATGCCAACAAAGTAACAACTGTATACACGCTGTGAAATTTTTTTTAAGCAAAGATGTAAACAAAAAAATATATACTCGTATATTGTTCTACAGGAAACGGAAGCGGACACGCATACAAAATTACGCGAACGCGCATTCATGACATCTAGCAAGTATGTGAGTACATGCCACACAGCAACAACAACAACAACAACAATAACAGCAGCAGCAACAAAATGCCAACAAGAAACGAACGGACGGAAATTATTCATACTCACACACACACAGACAAGTATGTTTATAATAAAGCCATACAACATATGCAATTTTCAGCTGTCTGGAGTCAAACTAAAATAGTTCGCCGCTTGTTCAGATGCCCAAGTGCGGTGCGAGTTTGTTGTAGCCGTCATTGTTGCATGAAAGGCCATCATAAGGGAGTTTAACGTCATCAGCATATGTGAAAAGGTGTAGAATATATAAATGCTGGCACACATCTATACATTCGTATAACTGCGTGTGTATGTGTGAATACGTATATATATTTAAGTAGTTAAATGTCGGCCTGCAGCGCATACCAGTTTTTAAGTGCAATGAATCACACACGTACGCACACACACACGCAAATATGTTTATTATATACATTTAAAGGGGGGAGGGGAAACAAGTAAACTTTTAGTGTACGTAACGAGCGTCGTATAAAGTAAAAGTGTGAAAGTCTATTTTATTCACTTTTTTGCAGTCAAAACCTCATACATGTGTCATTTTCGTACACATTTTTTTTTTTTGCATAAAAATGGCAATTAGCATTATTTCAACTTTTTTATTTGTTATTTAAATATGACTCGTTGAATGGCAGTTATTTTTAAAGCACAGGAGCAGTGAATGAAAGTAAAGAATCCGGTTGTTATGCAGTGAGTTGTGGCAAAATAGTTGTAAGAGTTTGATATTGATAGCCCAAGGCCTGCTACTGCAAAAAATAAAAATAAATTTAATGTAAACAGTTTTAAACAGAAGTGAAAGTGCACAAACAACTTCTTTTGTAAAATTATTTATATCACACGGAAGCTATTTCATTTAGTGGTTTTTATTACTGTTTTATGGATAAGAATAATTTTTTAAAAGAACTCCTATAAAAGCATCAAAAAGTGATCCAAAATAAAAAGTGAGCAAATTCGAGGTTAAGAAAAATTGTCTTAATATTTATTTTTTGAAATTTATTTTTTGGGTGGTTAAACAATGTCTATATGTATTTCATTAGCGCTTCATACCAAATCGTCAGTAGACTGCAGCCACAATTTTGATTAGTTTCAAACCGCTCATCTTATCAAAAGACTTTTACAAACCATTTGAGAATTTAAATGAAAACTCACAAAAGATTTAAAAAAGTCACACTATAATAAGAGTAGTAGTAGGCTATGAAACTTATACAAACCGAAATCCAACAACCAACTTTTATTCGATATGACTCTACTTTATTTTATTGTTTGTTGGGTTTTGGTTTGTATAAGTTTCATAGCCTACTACACTTATTATAATGTGATTTTTTTAAATCATTTGTGGGTTTCTATATAAATTCTCAAATGGTATATAGAAGTTTTTTAATAAGTTGAGAAGTGTGAAACTTTTCAAAGCTGTGGTTGAAGTCTACTGGCGATTTGGTATAAAGCGCCAATGAAATCCATATAGACATTGCTTAACCTCCCAACAAATATATTTCAAAATATAATAGTACAATGACAGTGTGTCAAATGGTTAATTTATTAAAATTTCTTTTTTTAACAAATTCAGTTTTATTGATACCAACGTAAATTAATTATATGTGAATTAAAATTAAAATATATTATGCAAGTGTTTACTTGTACTACATCAGCAGACGGCCACTCTTTTCAAAAAATGTCCAGCCGTATTTTGCAACAAAGATTTGTTTAAGTGGTCAATGGAGCGCCAAAATTCATCTTTCAGAACGTTCCTTTTTGTGGCTTCTCAAATTAGCCTATATAAATATTAATATATCAAGGAACGTTGTTAAAGGAAGGTGAAAAATTTTTTACTTTCGTTTAGTTTTTCAAGCAGCCAATTCACATGATAATAGATTTTTACATTTAAAATTTTTATTCAAGTGTAAAGCTTTGAGTGGTTAAAACTTCCCATGCTTTCACTGAGCAAATGAAGAAGATCACAGTTCAATTTTTTATGTCATTATTTGAAAGCCAATTTACTTCCTGACCTCAACTTTTTGCAATTTGTACAGTCTCGAAACTGTTTAAGATAATCACTTATTCGCACTTTTTTTGTTCACAGTATATAATGAGCGGATCAACAGATTGAGAACTGATTTGCGGTGATCGACACTGATTAGCCATTTAAAAGTTATTCCAATGAAAAGACACTAAGATTTTTTAAACTCCTTAAAATCGATGTATTTGTATTGGTTCAAATTCATCCAACTTTCGAAAAACTTTCAACTGTTCAAACATTAACTCATGCATACATACAAAGATAGTGAACGCCTCGTAAAGACTCCAAACTGGAAGATATTATTTTCAGGCGCTAATCAAAATACAAGTTATTTGAAATATCATAATATTTATAATAAATAATGAATTGTATATCAAGCCGAAACAATTTCTTAAGGAGAGCAGTAGTCATGAGTCTTATTCTTTGTATAGGAATTATTATATAATCATACAACTTTTAAGACTTGCTAGATGTTATTATTATCTACTGATAACTTGGCATTAATACCAATGAAACTTATTCAAAACCGAATAGTTATTAAAACACGACAAAACCATCAGATTAATTTGTTTCTTTTGTTGGTTTTCTTTAATTTCATTATTCACTATAAATTTTATATATCAAATATCTCCTGCTTTAAGCCAAAACTTAAAATAGTCCAAATTCGCAATAGATATAAATAAAGACATCAAATAGAATTTATGTGGATTTGAATGAAATTTATGCTGCACGCCGATCACAAACACACACGCCATTCATCTTAATTCGAGCAGCCATATACTAACGCGTTATTTGTATGACTTTAATGATGGCAACATGTTAACTATTCGTAGCGCACTCCATACATTTCAATAAAATACAATAAAATTTTCTACTTTTACCTACACCCCTCACTTCACAGTTCAATTGTGTTTCCAATAATTTATTGAAATTCTTAACACTTCTGTCTATATTAATGTAGAGCATAAGAAACCCTCTTTTAAATAAAAGGAAAAAGAAAAAATTGAGCTGCCTGGTGTTAAAAGACAAAACTCAATAGATTGTTGATGGCATCTGACAAAAAGTGTAGTTTTTTGTGGAAACGCTCATATTCGGTTAAAAAAAATATATTGAAAATTACAAGGCGTGGGTATAAACATTCTATAAAGATAATATATGCAAATTTAAATTGATGCCGTATGAACTTCAATACTCCAGAAATAAAATAATGATATACAATACGATTGAATAAACAAAATAGCGATTCCCTTATATTAAGAAAGAATTACTTGGGATGACTTTAATTCATAGAAAAATACGTGTAGGATCTACATAATAAGGATTATGTAAAAAGAATTGCTTTTGGCAGCTTGATTATTTTGAAAAAATCAAAATTATTTTAAATGTATGTATATGTCTTTGGCATGAAAAATTGTCGCTTTTTAAAAATTCGTACGCAGCTTTAACTTTTTTGGTGGTTAATGGAAATTAGTTTCCATTAAAAAGTACCGACATCGATAGAAACTTACTAAGTAGAAAACGACTAGTAGCAACCGCCCATATCGTCATTTTAGCAAGAACTCGTCTCATATATAAAAAAAATTACTAGAAGATTTTAAAAAAAGCTGTGGGAATTATGATGAACTTTGAATCATTGCACTCGACACGCGGCTCTATATAGAGCTTTTGTCTCAATAATATGTTTTTAGCCATTCAATATAATCTTGCCTTTAATATTTTGTTACTTGTTTTATTAGCATAAAACTCTGAAGAATACTAAGTTTTATTTTTAATTTTTGAATTGAAAATAACGAACCATAAAAAAGCTTTACTATTTACTAGAAGGTTTAATTCTCCAACCTTTGAGATGCATTGATTGAAAAATTGATCATTGAATATATATTTTCCCAGGCTGCTTTCTGCTCCATCACTGTAAACAAATTTTTGTACTAATTTGGCATCAAAGTGAAGCAAATATTTTATGAACTTGATACTATTTACCAAACACATTCGCAGAGATAGAAAATTTTATAGTAGAACTGCATTAACGAAGTCAAATCAAGTTTATGAAAATTGCAATTCATTACCAGAATACTCTCATCCAAAACTCATTTATTCACATATGAGGGCTTATGTATATGTATGAGTATATACGAGTGTATATGAAGTATGTCTGTTAGTAGATCATGCCAAGCAAACATTTTCGTATGTGAGAGTACAGGGGAAATCAATTTCATCAAATTCTTTAACTATTATTAATTGTGTGATAGTTTTCTAGACTATAAATCTGATTGCACCAGATAAAATTCCTGTAGAGGCTCTGTGTGCTTCTGCAGATGAGCCAAAATAAAGAACATGATATTTTTATTTGGGAAATATTATGTTCCAAATTAAGACTTAATAGTTGTGTCTTCTTTGTAAGTAGGTTGCATTCAAAGGGACTATCGAATGTCCAAAATGAACGGGACAATATTAATTTCCAATAAAAAGTACCGCCAAGGATTGAAACTAGCAGATACTAAAAAACCAATAACAGCACTAACACATCGTTATTTTAGCTAAAAACTTGTCTCGTATATAAAAAGTTTACTAGAAGATTTTAAATAAACTAATTTTGAATCGTTTGATGCATACGACACTAGAGTCTCAATAAATTGTTTTTGCCTTTAACTTTCTTGTTACTTGTCGACTAATTCGATACCTTCTTAAATGCGTTAAAACAGTAAATGGCTGTCCTCCGCATCAAACTGTCTTACATCCTTCAAAGAGAAGAACAATGCAGTAGGATCCATATTTGTTAAATTATCCTGTCCTACTATTCTGATAGAAAATCAGAGCCCTTAGACTGATGTCCTTATAATAGTGCACACACGACACTGATATGAACCACTGCATCGTAGTCCTCTTCACGGTAATAATGATCTGCTGATAATTTGACACTGATGCCGATAAAAATTGTTTAAAACCTGAGAGTTGTTTTTAACACGACTTGAGTCTATTTCGAATAGTAATCAGACTAATTTGTTTCTCATATTGCTTTTCTTTAATTTCATTATTCACTGTAAATTTCCTGTTCCAAATATTTTATGCTTAAACTTAAAATAGTCCTAACTCGCAACAGATATAAATAAAGATATCAAAAAGAATTTATATGGATTTGAAATTATATGGATATATATCCTTTTGGGATGAAAGATATTGTATTGTCTTGACGTTAATAAATAGTTATAAATTGAGGGGAAATAACTAATTTTTATTAGTCCTGTACAAACATCCTAACGACCACATATTTCTTTGCTAATTTAGATTTCAGGATATCGTTAAAAATACGTAAATAAATAAGTGCAACATAAAATTTATCTTTTCATATAAGAATACTCGTAAACAGTTAAAGTCCTCAATTTTAATTATGTGCTGCTTCTTTTTTCCCAAAATTTTACTAAAAAATTCAAGATGATCAATTGAGGGGTTTTAGAGTGAAACGTAAGAAGATAAAAAAGGAAAAGTGATCAGTGAGTTCTCTTTATGACTTTGATGTTTTTTTTAAGCTTTTCACTTATTAAAATGGAAGTTTGAAATAAATATCTTTAGTTATTCTAAGAAGTGTTGGGTAAAGGTTCCCTGATGATCTGCATTAGCTCCAGTGAAACGCGCTTAGTAACTAGATAAGACCCCTCTATTGATCACTTTGAATTTTTTAATAAGATTTTGGGAAAAAAGAAACAGCACATAATTAATTTTAAAGCTTCTTCATTGCCTTCAATAAAGTAAAAATTATTTCACTTGTAGATCTGTTTTTATTAATATTTTTATTATATATTTTTTAGTAATAATTTTAATTTTATTATATTATCTTAGTCATGTTATTTTAAAATTTGAAAACTGTCGATGAAGTGTATTTCTTTTGTTTCTTCACAAGTAAAGAGTTTAAAAATATTATAAAATTTTATTTTGATTGTGTAAAAGATACCGTTTTGCATCACAATTGACGTTTAAAATACAGACTGAATTTCTAAGCCGAAAGCCTGTAGTTGCTAATATTTTGATTCTCTTTATTTAATATTAATATTAATTATAATAAATTTGATATAATAACGATAGAATTTGTTGTTATTTTAAATATTTTATGCTCAGCAGGAATGTTTTGGGGAAAAACAAACAGCACATAATTAAAATTAAAGTGTTTAAAGCGACAATTCCAAAAAACATTCACTAAATTAAAGTCCTTGTTTGACTGATTTTTCATTCTTTTGTAAGCGGATTCTAGAAGACAATAATACAGAAAAACATATATTTTTTTACTATATATTTTTATTTATCATCTGTGTAATATGAACTCTCTTTTTGTGTTGTGCTTCGACGCTTATACTTAATTTTGTTAATAATATTATTCATACGTCACATTGTACTCGTGCAAAGTGATGTTCTTGTTTTCTCATAATAGGCAAGTATTTTTACTCACTTTATAAAACTGATATATAAATTTTTTTTATAAAATCGAACTAGAAATTAAAAAAAGAAATTTTAAAATTAACTTCAAACAATAATGAACTAAAATACAATTATTGTTGTGCGAAAAACGTCTGCGCTTTGTGCCCGTTTTTTATACACCGCGACCTCCGACACCTTTTCACAATAATACTGGCATTTTGGTACATTATTGTTTTAAATTAATTTAAAAATTTCTTATTTTAATATTAATTTTTAAAGTTTCAATTTTCTTCTGATTATCATCTAGAGGAATCTAAAACTTAACACCCATGAGCACCAATTTTTCAAATGCTTGGATGTTAATCAAATACACACTCGTACTTATGAACGCATGCAGATGCTTATTCAGCTGTGAATGAATGTTAATCAAATACGCACAAATCAATAATCATGAAACAAGAGAAAAGCAACAATAATGAAATGAATGTAATGAGAAAAAATTGTATTGATATGACCTAAATATTTGCTAAAGGTGTAGGGTAGCAGTTTGTTATAAAAATAAAGTCATGTGGCTCAAACCGCAATATAGCAGGGTATTTGAAAAATAAAGAAAAACTCAGTTCGACTGAAATGCATGTGCTGAATTACAGCTTAACAATGGACTTGGCAAAATGTTTTTAATGTTGTGATGTGGCTTCTGCTTTAGTAATACAATATTTTTCTGCCGTTACAAATAGAGGAGTGGGAACTTTTTTCATCTCTAGAATTTGTGTGTATATTTTTATTCCCACCAGTATTAGATCATGAAACGTTACTTGCAATGTTTGTTCAAGTATTTTTCACTTTCAATAGTTTTAGAATATTTTAGAAATTCAAACTTCATATTAAAAACTTTTAGGAATGAAATTTTTCATTCAACTCTTCTCGCTTAGAAATACCGAATTGAGGTTTAAATGAAGTGTTTGCTTAGAGATATTGAATTTAATTATTGTCTTAGATTGAATGAAGTTCATTTTTTTGTACATTTTTACCTAAATGAAGTTTAATATTCCTGGTTTTTAATATAAGTGTATTAAGAACTTGTAACTGCTTGAGTCCTTGTGAGCGTCTATGAGACAACCGCACTTGTTCGATTTTTTTTTTGGTTTGTTGATAATACTCCTTTTAGAAGACACACTAAGAAGTGTTTTATTTTTTATTTGATGTAGACTCCAAGGCTATTTATTCCTTTGTGCCTATAAAAATCGTATTTTTTAAGAAATAGGCTATTTGTTAATTAATAAACACAACAAGTGGTAAGTAATAAAAATACACATGAGTACTGATGCTGAAAGTACAGCGGCCTTTGAAAACTACTATCCTGCTCTGCAGTGTAAATTGAATATAAGAATGTCTTATTGACTTTCGCTTGAACTTTGAACTGTTCATCATGTCTTTCTGAATTAAAAGCAATTTTCCAACAATTCTTCAATAAAATCAGATACAAACGAAATTATTGATCTCAATAAAAATATATCTCCAGGTTTTGACTTATTATTTAAGTTCAGAATTGTTGTATTTTTCTTTAAACTTAAGCTTTGTTTAAATACCTCTTTGTATATAATATTTTATAGTGGCAAAAGTATGGCAGCAAAGTTAAAAAAAAATGCCGATGATTTATTCAATAACAGCCGCTTTATAAATCTCCAAGTAACCAAAAAATTAATTCAAGATTTTGTTTCTTTTATATGCTTAATAACTTAATGTCACGATATGATCCTTTATGCAAATAAATTTTTATATCTTCATTTAAACAATAAAAAATAAATTAAGTATATTCAGCATTACGAAAAATCCATCAGAGCATGAAAATACTAAAACTGATTTCAAATAGATCTAACAGGATACATTATATGTAATGGGTGTTTTTTATAGAGTGATACAAGTTCAAATCATAATAAAAAATAGTAATATATTTTTGATATCAATGAAGCGGTCTCTATTGGATACAAAATTTTGTGACATTAAGGTTTAAATATAATTTCTGTCATGTGGCCGCCACGGCTAGCGCGTACAAGGCGCAATCTGGAACACCAATTTTCACAAACCGTAACATTCTGACCATCATCTTTTTTGAAGACATATGGGCCAATGACTCTGCCAGCCCATAAAGCGCACCATAAAGTAATTTTCTGTATATGTAATGGTGTTTCGACAAAAGCTTGTGGATTCTCCTCACTCCAAATGCAACAAGTCTGTCTATTTACGTACCCATTCAACCAAAAATGGGCTTCATCAGAATATAAAATTTTGAATGGACGAAGTGTACGATAAGTTTGATGAACAGAACCATTATTTTTATTAAAAATTTTCGCAATTTGCACCCGTTGCTCTGGTATAAGTCGATCCAAAATGTCAAAGCAAGCTAAACAAAAAGCAACTATCAGATGTTAAATGGGTGGTCAAATAAAGCAGTGAAGCCAACTCAAAGTTGTATCACTGTATAAAAAACACCCTTATATAAATATGATCTGTAACAATTAAATTTGCATGCAAATAAATTTTAAGATTAAAAACCATTTAATTCAGAAGTTAAAACCAGAGTAGTTTTACACGCTTTCTAAAATTCAAATATAAAAAAAACATTTAAAAAAACCTGCATTTAAAATAACCTGCCATTTTACCACACATTTTTATATCCATGATCTACAAAACTTTTTGAAAAAACCTTTTTTTTTAAATGTTCACATTCCATTTTTATAAATATAATCGTCATGTTACACAGCGTAAGAATAATATGGAATCCTTTATTTAACACAAACTAACGTTTTACTTAAAAAACATTCACTTTGCTCTACGTTTAATTTTTATCTGAATTAAAAAATGGCACAAAAAAACAACAACAAACAATAATGTTTTACAACGTATTATCTTTAGTATTATTATAATATTTTTTTACAAAGAAATATTTCATATTACTGTGCATTTTAATCTCTCACGCAAATATATTGAGTCACACAGCGAAACAGAAATTCCTCTATGAAATTCAATTAAGCGTAAATATTATCGTCATTGTCAAAACGTTTAAGCAGAAAAATTTACTTTATTGCAAAAGGAAAAGTGTAATATAAAATCATCACTTTCAGCAATATTTTACATACTCGTACTGAAAGTTAAATATATGGAGATGATAATAAAAGGATGCAAGTCAGCAATAAAAAAAATTTTATAATATTTTTACAGTGTTTAAATGTGCTTCAAAGATAGCGAGCAAAAAAATACAAATAAAACTGGAATTCAAGAGGTAGTGAAGCAAATATATAATGATCAACTTTTGGAAGGGCGTCCTTAAGAAGGGCGTATCACTTCAAGCGATCATGGGATAAAATAAGACTGTAGTTGACCCGTAAAAAAATACAGAAACGTATGCCTGATAATCTTCTAGAAATGTATATTTGGAGCAACTTTTCGTTCTCCTACGACAAATTTGGATTGTTCCGACTATAACCCTAAGCAGAATTAGATATTTTTCCATCAATCCAGTGTTGTGAATACAAAAAGTTGCAGAAAACTATCGGTTTATATATCGAATCTTACATGGAATAATGAAAACTTCTTCCCAAGTTAAACAAAGGTTTTCAAAAGAAAAAACACTCATTCAATAATTTTAATTGACTGTTTAATGCGAATCACATAACCTTTTCTCTATTAAAAGATATCAGCAACTTTGTCATAAAAATAATATTGAACTATAATACCCCGCTTAGTTGAGGAATTTCAATTCATGATTTCCTTATATTTCTATAAAATAATAAACTTTTTCTCTTACATGCACACAGTGAGTTACAATTCAGATATATTTTTAACGTGTAATCATCCACCTTTGGAAATCAGTGATTTATATGCAAGAAAGCACCAAAGTGATAAATAAATTACAAGAAGTACGAAATTAGTGCACATAAAAATTAATCATTGAAAACATAAATCGTGATATTTTTCCACTGTCCTTTCATCTCCACCTCACTCAACCACAAAAAGAAAAACCTCAAAATCATTGTTTATGAATAATGTTTGCCATTTAAATTCGGCCTAATAATGACAAGAAATATATCTAAGAAAATATGGACTAATATTTTTAAGAATAATAAATAAGAAGGTCTCTTTATTTTTATTATATTATAAATTGTTTTTCGATATTTCGTCACTCCTTTGTGGGACTTCTTCAGGAAATTTATTTTTTAATAAAAGTAAAGAGACCTTAAGCTTAAAAATATTAGTCCATATTATTAATCAAAAAAAATTCAAAAAACTAGAAGAGTTATATATAAGAATCATATGCTCATATGGTTACCTAAAACGCAAAACTTCTTTTATAACAAATAGTTCTGATAGTTTTTTCAAACTGAAGGTGAAAACCATAAGCATGTGACTCTGCGTTCATATTTCGATTTTATTAAATTCAGGTTTAAACACGCAGATTGTCTTAATAAATTTATTTAGAAAAAATTTAATTTGTTGTTTTTAAACTCTTTAATTTTAATTATGTGCTAGTTCTTTTGTGTTGTTCTTTTCTTCTCATTTTACAACACTTAATTCACAAACTGTACTGCAGCTATTTTTATTTTTGTATACAAAAACAAAAAGTTCTTCACTGCACTCTAATGTCGATTTCTTTTCTAGAAAATAATGCAACATTTTTCACACTTTTTAACAGAAAATGGCAACATTTTGCCATTTCAAGATAAGGAATTTATTAAAAATGAATCCTACACCCCTCACGAAAAATAATTTCAATCTTAAAGCTTTTCCAAACCGTCAATTTTTAGAAAATAAGCGAAAAAATTTAACATATTTTGTAGAAAAGAAAACGCCCTAAAATATAAATTTTGTTATATATTTCAAATGATTATTTCAAAGTTATGAAAATACTTATTATACAAAGCAAATAAATGCTTGGAAATTATATTGTGTTATATAATAATCATGCAAATTGTATTCATTCTTCAAATATTATGTCCCCTTTTACACACGTCAGGTTTTCTTGATGAGTTTTAATTCAATTTTCTTTTAAACCTGCATTTACGTTCATACACGAACAGTTTAATTGTCTCTACTTTCAAATTTATATGCTTTTTGATATTATGCAGCCAACTTCAAGTGTGAAGTTTATTTAAACTTTATGCTACAGTCAGGTTTGTACCTCTTTCCATTCTCTTGTCCCCTTTCTCCTATAAACTCAAGACTTGATGAGTCAAACTTGACGTGTATGGAACGGACTATCAGATGTTTTCAAAATGCAACTTGGCAGCACCACACTTAACACAGACAAATGCAGAAAAATATAAGATTGCATTTCATAAAATGTAGTTAAGACCAACACAAAAATGGTTCTAAGTTGTTTTTAACAAAGTTATTTTGTATATTAAAACCAGGTTTTAGTAGTTGGATTTAAACACTAAAACAAGAGTTTTTTTAAAAGGTGTCAGTGTGGAAACACTATAAATAGACCCTTTTATAAAATGCTTAGCATTGCATTAAATTAATAACTTCAGAAGAAAATTAATTCCCACAAACGTTAATAGTGGTTTTATTTATGTCATTATACTGGAAAAAATAGCAGGGAACACTTCAATATTTTGCATTTTTATATGGTTTTCTTTCTCCAGTAAAATTTACCAAAATGTTAGGTTTTGCGTTTCAGGTAACGATATATAAATAGGATATAAGCTTAAGTAAAGAATAGCCCTCAAGGACGATTTTTAAGAATTTAGATTAAGATTAATAAGTCACTATAATTAACATATTTTCAGAGATATATCGTTTAATCTTCTGAAGAATATAATAAAATAAAATTTACAATAAATTAAAAATTAATCCATTTAGATGTAGCCATGTATCAAGTTTCTTGGCAGAAATTTGTAAATTAATCGTTATTTGCACATCCTGATCTATTTTGAAACATATTCCTTAACTACGAACTACAACATTAAATTAATATGAATTTTCTTATTTAGTTAGCATGAATTTAAAACTGTTCTCAGTAATCTGACATTCAATATACCGAATTTATTTCTATTATTAAATCTGTTTTTTTTTTTTTTGTGTACGACGTAGACATTGTCAACAAAAATTGGAACATTAAGTAAACAGCAAGCGTTTGAATTCAAATACCCACTGAAATAGAGTTAATTAAATGGCAGGAAAATCCTGTTTGAGTAAGAACAATCATGCAAATGTATTGGTATTGAAGTGAAATGAAATAGAATTCAGTGGTTTATAATAGTAAATGAATCCAGGCATGTATGTAAGCAGGAAGGGATACAGGAAGGAATACAGGAAGGGCTTCCATAAACGGACAAACAAATTCAAGAAATTTTTTCGTAATTCATATATTTCTTGCCAGGAGAATTGAAAAAAAAATTTTTAAGGTCGTGCAAAATAAAATAACTTATGTTGTCGATACTCTGAATAAATTGTTTTTATATTAAAACATTTATTAGTTGTTGTTGTTCTTTATTTCTCCTACAACTGCAATTTGAGTCGGCAAAAAACCAACCAGTTGTAGAATAAAACGTAGGAAATTAAAGAAAGGAAAAGTGATCAGTGAGTTCTTGTTGTGACTTTCACTTATTAAAGTGCGAGTTTGAAATAAATGTCTTTAGTTATTTTAAGAAATGCTGGGTAAAGGTTCCCTGATGATCTGCATTAGCCCTAGGGAAATGTGCATAAGAACTAGCTTAAGCCTCTGAATTGGCCACTTTGAATTTTTTAGTAAGATTTTGGGAAAAAATAACTAGCACATAATTAAAATTAAAGAGTTTAAAAAACGGGAAGTTATTGATTTTAGCCCGTTGTGAAAAATAAAATCCTTATCAGATCTTCATGTTTTGAGGTCCCAAGAAGCTTCCCTGACTAATACTGACAACTCGTCACTGAGTCTGCATGTATTTGTGTGTGCATGTGCAAGATTTTTTAAGGTCTGAAGCGAACTGGCAGCGTTTTGAAAAGTATTCCTTAGATTTTTTGCGATTGTGAATAGTTTTGAGCCGATAAATTTCAAGATATTTCAAAAAAACTTTAAAAAAAGCATTTTTCAAGGTTATTTTTTTAAATAACCCTTTAACCGCTTCACTGATCGATACCACAACCAGCTCTTAAAAAATAAAAACTTCGGCCATCACTGCAAACTGTGTCAAAATCGGGTAATTCATTCGTGAGATATTGTGAACTAAATAATTCGAGAAATCTGATCAGTTTTTGTTCTCGATTTTTTTTTTTTTTTTTTTTTTTTTTTGTAACCGAAACCGACTGTAGGAATTGGTTATTTTGAAAATTTAAATAATAGCTTTTTAGCCCGAATTGTTCAAAGGCATAGAATAGCACAAAAATCAGTGCCTCGTTTCTGTAACTGAAGTGAGAACTTCTCGCATCGAAAAAATTGTCGTCACTCTGTAAAACACAGGATAAGTCAGGATATATTTCTAAATGCATTTAAAATTTTGTTGGTTTTTTATAATAATAAATATGTTATTCTATGGATATTGCGACAATAAAAAGCATGACGAGCATAATTATTTAGTTTTTCGATGTGAGAAATTCTCAGATTAGTTACAGAAACGAGGCACAGGTTACGATAGTTTTGCTGTTAAAATTAGCTGGAAGTTACAGAAATGCGTCAATCTTTTCCGTATTGTTTTTTTATTACAAAGATATATTTGTTTTAATTTACTTTGATCTTCTCTAATGTGATACTCTGTGTAATACTTGTGCCAATATGATCTTCCTCAATAATTCTTTTGCCGTTTAATATTTATATTTTCCAGAGTTTCTTTATAAACTGATATTACGTTCATGTCCTTGATATTCAATGACGAGCTAGTCTTCATTTTTGTTACTTCACAAAAGAGCTAAGAAATCAAGCTGCATTTTGTAAAGCCTGAAAGTGGGAATCACGCAAATTCATGTGTATTTTAGCTCCTTCATTTTATAGAGATATATATCTTGGTGATTTATTTTGTTTCCATTATAATGGTTCCAAGTGTTGGAAAATTGTCCACTTATAGGAGCTTCACGCACGTAAAGTTTTCTCTGTGCTTTATAAATATCTATGCTCTTTTAAATAATCTATTACATGAATTGCAACAAATCTCATCCACTGTTCAGTGTCTATCACCCTGACATGTCTGCGGTATTGTTGACAGTTGATTGTTAGTAATTGGCCATTTGCAGAGTTCGTGTTTCTTTTTTCTTTTAATGCTTTCCGACAAGTTTTATCTCTTTGATTTCATTGTTTAAAGTTCAACATTAAAATGTAATTACAATATAATTTTCTCCCTACGAGTTTTAAGGGTAAAGTGATTGAAATGTATTTCCATAACTTCATTTAATTATCTGCGCTTGTATAGCCTGTCAAAGGATACATACAAGTTAATTATTTGCCTTGGAGATTTATTATTTGACATAAAATGTCTAATTTTATCCGCACCTTTAGGCATTGGATTAATGAAATATATGATTAGAAAAATAAGAAAATTTAATTACTCTACTTGATGCCAAGTCCTTGGAGTGAAACTATTCTATTCTGTAATTAATGTTGACGAAAATTTAAGTGTATGTGTGCATGTATTTGTTATATACTTACAATAATTGTGTCAAATTTTGACACCTTAAGGCAAATTTAGTGTCCCTTTGAGTGGAAGACGAAATGGAAATATTATCTGAAAGCATTTTTTATTTGTCTACAATTTTTTTTGAGCACATTGTGGAGAGGAAATTCTTCCACATGCTTTGAGGTAGTTGTCCTCTTGACCAGCTTTTTATAATATTATTAAAATTATATATAAAAAGTTATCGTTCATTTGTCAGTTTATATTTGAACCACCAGGTTTTTTCCAACCTGACAATACGTATGGAATTTTATATAAAAATTCTCTTGAAACTCCAATCGATATCGTAATTTGGCAGCTACTTGAATTGCTCAACGTTGTGTTTTCTTTACACACTGTGGCTGTAGCTTAAATCCTGTTTACAAATACCCAAATAACTACCGGAAACAACCTTATACCCGGTATTCAATCACATGCCCGGAAAATAGTTAAAACCTGTTCAGAATTAACTTCCGAATTTTGTATTAATTCACTTCGTCTTGTGCGATTATTTCTTTTATTAATAAGAACTTAAAACAACATTGAAAATGTACGCATACTTGTGAAGTTAATACAAAGTGACCCATGCAACTAAAAATTACCAATACATGCATGCATATGTAATCCTGTGTCCGGCATGTGTGTGATGGTATATGTGAAAGAAAACAAAAAGGAAGATTGTGTAAAAACAGCAAAGGAAAGAAAGAACAGAAAAGGCAAGCAAGAACTTAATGTTCAGCACTTTAAGCATATTTAAAGAACATGTTTACATTGAATCTTATTTCCTTTATACCTACTCAAAGCAAACACATTCTACAAAGTTGTGCATGTACGAACACATCAATACATGCATGCATGTGTATGCCAGAGCACAATCGTTTTTATCCATTTTACCATTAACTTTTTGGTAATGCTTTTGCTGTTTTACTTACACATTCAAGGCTTAAAGAGATATTTAAGAATGTGATCGTCTATTTATAATAAGAAAAAATTATATTTTTTTATAGTCTCATAAGCCAGTCAAATGAGGAGAGCTTTTGGCGAACCGGAAAGCTTCAACTCCGACTTCACTCCTTGTTTGTTCACTCGTTCTTTTGTGAGAATGAATTGCAATAAGTCAGGCATGGGAACTTTTAAGATCCTTTTCCGATTTATTTTATTATACATGATTTTGGCTTATTTTTGATGGTCCAGCAATTACTGGCGATCTTGAGGATTTTCTAAAATAGTGCCGATACTTATTTATGTATTTAGTGTATATTTTGGAAAATTGTCGTTTTAAACTCTAAAATTTTAATTATATCCTCTTTTTTTTTCCCAAAATTTTACTAAAAAATTCAAAGTGATCAATAGAGGGGTTTTAGCTAGTTTCTATGCGCATTTCACTGGGGCTAATACAGAGATCATCCGGGAACCTTTACCCAACATTTCTTAGCATAACTAAAGATATTTACTTCAAACTTCCACTTTAATAAATGAGAAGCTTAAAAACAAACATCAAGGTCACAACAAGAACTCACTGATCCCTTTTCCTTATGTTATTTTCTTACATTTCATTCTGCAACTGGTTGGATTTTTGCCGACTCTAACTGTAGTTGTTAGAGAATAACCCCACAATTGATCACTTTGAATTTCTATAGTAAAATTTTGAGAAAAAAGAAACAGCATATAATTAAAATTATTTATGTATTTATTTATTTTAATTATTCTTTCCAAAGTATCGGTACAAAAACATATGCTGGAGATGTTGTTTATCCGTGACTGACTTATGCCTTCACCTAAGAAGAGGCAACGTAATCCTCTATAGTTATCTGAGGAGTAAGAATTAACTACTGCGGATATAATATTATTTCGAAATTATTTTGTTATCTGACATATTAAGAATTGGTGGAAACAGTTTTAATATGCTTGTAGCATAAAATATTTGATTCCGATATCTTCTCATTTGATAATCAGTTTCCCTAAGTTTTCAATAATATTATTTCATTCCTTCACAACTCTGTCTATTTGTAAGTAAACATGTATATGCACTGTATTGAAAGTATCTGGAAGCAAAAGGTTCATATAAATTCGCATATGTACGTGTGTATGCTATTAAAAAAAAAAAAGTATTTAGAACACAAAGAAAAGTGGTCCATTGCACACATGGAATGTTAATGTTATATTTAATTTAATGGTAATATGTTTCCTTACAATTTCAGCATTCCATTTCGATTTCATTGCGCTAGATTTTCACAGTTTCTTTTCCCAGTTTATCTTCTTGCCATTCTGTCCTTTTCCTCATATCCAGTTTGTTAGTTAAACCCGAAACGAAAAGGGACCTATAAAAATGTTAAAATGGGGTTTAACGCTTTTAATTTGCTGGGCAAACCAGTAAGACAACAAATATCGACTTGGCTGGGCAGTGAAGTAATTTGATAAGGCAGAGGCGAGCAAAAAAAAATAAAACTAAACATTTTTTCGTTTTAATTTCCAATGTAATGGGTGGGTTTGGTAAAATATTCAATATCATGGTACTTGGGTATCGATTGGACTGCTGACTCTGCTCGTGTCCAGTTACACATTTTTTTTTGCGTATTTGACAAAAGATATTGTTATTGTATGAACATGCAACGAATTTTTAATGAGCGGACGGACGCACAATATACAATTTCACTAGACATGTATCCAGTGGTATTTTTTATTGTGGCCATACTTCTCTTTGTGGTTGTTTTAAATGGTAAATTAAATTGTGGGGAAATTGAAGTAAAAATTAGAAATTGATAAAATGCTTAAATATTTAGTGGAGTTATTAAGAAACAAAATATTCTAAAAGTGACTTAATATTTTGAATTTGAACTTTTTCCCTATTTCTCTCTCCCTTTTGAAATGTTTTCTATTAACACATAAACCTGCCTGAGATCGGAAATTAAATATATGTTATATATTATAATATGAAATTTATTTGTTGGGTGGTTATGTCTATATGCATTTCATTGCCGCTTTTACCAAATCGTCAGTAGACTTCAACCACAGTTTTGAAAAGTTTCAAAGCACTCATCTTATCAAAAGACTTTTATAAACCATTTGAGAGTTTAAATGAATAAATTTCATATTATAATAGTACAATAACAGTATGTCAAATAGTTAATTTATTAACACTTATATGTTATATATTCCAAATGAATTAAAAGTCTCAACTTCATTATTAAATCTATTGTTTGGTATTTATATTTAAAGTATATTTATATTTAAAGTTACTGCAATATGTGCCAGAAATATACTTCGTTTGCACATTAAAGCACACTGAATTTCAGCTTGAATTTTGTTGCAATTGTTATTCATTTAACTATTCATATCTCTTCTTAAGCATTATTTCATATTATTAAATAAATTTTTTGCTCATAACACGATGAATTCCTTAAATTAAAAACTGACCTACAATACAATTGCATAATTATTCGTGTGGATATAAATAAAAATATATTATTAATAAGAATGGATGTGATGACATTATTTAAGTTTATTCTATTAAACAACAGCACTCTCCTATTTTGGTAGTTTATAAGTCATAAATTTATTATTTTTAATGATAATTTTTATTGTTCTAGACGAAATAGCCAACAGTTTCGTTTACATCTAAGTTATTTGTATGTGTAACTGATACCTCAAAAAAAAAAAATAATTTAATAATTAATTCACACAGTCTAGTGCGAATTTGCTTGTATGATTACATGTCCTCAATGACCTTCTAACAATTTTAACATGCAATGGTACATGGCTATTTGCGCAAGTGTGTAAATAGGGCAAGTTTGTAAATCTACGACTTCAAATGGTAAAATGATGGCAACAATTTTAGCACTAATTGCAGCCGATGAATATTTTTAAATGGTGAGACGAAAATATATTACGGCTAAATAATATTAAATAATAGTTGTGTCTATGTTATCTTCCTTCCTTCCTTTTAAATTTTTTTAACTTCCAATCGGTTCCAGTTTAGCTGGTTTTCAAAATAGTTGTTATTATTAGTTGTTATTCTATTTAGAATTCATTATTTAAATAAAAGAATATATAACGTTCTTTATACAGTCGAACTTCCTTATAATGAACTTCTATATAATGAAATTCTCCTTATTATGAACTAAAATCAAGAAGACAGCTTTTTCGTTCCACTTTCAATGTATGTTAATCTCCGTATAATGAGTTTCCATACAGTGAATTTTTCTTTACAATAAACAAAATTTTGGAAACAAAAAATACATTTTACGTGTGTTTTTTTCTCCATATAGTGAACTATTTTTAGCAGCTTTATTTTACACCTGTTAGCAACACTATAAGGAATATAAGTAATATTTTTGGGAGTCCCAAAATATGAAAATTAAAACAATTCGAAGAAAGCAAACCTGTAATAGCTATAGATTTGCTTCAAGCTATTCGAAATTTAAGCACAGTGTGGAATATCTGTGTTAAGCCAGAGATTATTGGAAACTGTTTCCAAAAGGCAGGATTTTCAAAAGATGACATGCAGATTCAACCTAGTAATTGGGATGAAGAAGATTTTCCCCCCTATCAGATTTAGCTGTTCTACAAGCTTCATTTAGAAAAGTAGCTAACATCGATGCATCATTTGAAGACTATATCAGTATAGATATTGATGCACCAAACCATTGGCATTCCGTCCGATGAAGATATTCTAAGCAGTGTTTTAGAAAGTCGTGGACTACAGCAGATTTTATCAGATGATGATGAAGAGGAACTGGGTGGTGAAGTAATGGAAAATATTAATAAATCATCACCTATATTAGAACACGTTTCCTCTTCACTTGATGTAATTCGATCTTTTTTGGAGATGGAGAGCAACGTTTCGACAAATATATTTAAATGTCTTAATGCAATTGAAACTTTTATTGATAAAGAAAAATGTAAAAATGTGGTTCAAACAAAAATACCTGATTATTTTAAATAAATAACATAGAAACAAAAAATATTTCTGTATAATGAAGTTTCTATATAGTGCAATAATTGTCTGTCACCGTGGAGATTCACTATATGAAAGTTCGACTGTATATGTATAGCACTAGTTCCATATACATTTGAAACTGTGATATGCCCAATTGTAATAATTATTTATATTAATGAATTTATTAGTATTAAAAATCAGCAGTAAAATCACAAGAAATGCCTGATATGAAATACTTTAATTGTCTTTAACTGATAACGTTTATTAAAATGTTTTTATTGTTGTACAGTAAAAAGCTGCTATGACGAACATAAAGAAAATATTAATCAGTGCAAAAATTAAATTCAAAATTGTGTACTAGAAAACTACTGTTGCAGTGGCAAATTGTTGAATTCTGTTATTCTTAAATTTATTATATATATTATTTTCTCATATATTATTATTTAATTTTATATTAATTTAATTTTATATTATATAAAACTTTCTTTGTCCATGATTTATTATTTGAGTGTTAAGTGTGTTTTTTGTTACATAAAAGAATTTTTTAAACTTTTGCAGCTCTACAGAAATATTTTAATTTTAAAAATTTTAAAAGATACTGAAAAGTTATTTGCAAATACCAAGAGCAAGTAGTTCAGGCGTCACCATTTGCACAACCTTCACTTTCCAAAAGACTTCTTTCTAATGAAGTATAACATCCTTGTCATGATCAGCGTTAACAATTTTTGAAATTTTAAAACGCAACAAAATGCAGAAAAAACTCTCCTTTTAAATGTAAATCACAATATAATATTTTTTTGCATTTTAAATCCTTGGTAAATTAATTATTAATAAAATATATATAAAATTTTTGTATTAAAAAATGCAACAGTTTTTATGGTACAGGGTTCTTAGAAAACTTAATAAAATTTAACATATTGATTAGTATTGATTTGCAGATTTATTTTTAATATCACAAAGTCAACCAACAATTGGTAGAAGAGATTTTAAATTTCCAATAGCTACAGAACTATTGAAAATTTAAAATCAATCCTAAAGCAAAAGGATTTTGAAACAGTTGTATATTGTGGTAAAAATTTTTTCTCATACTGAAAATAAAACTCTGTTGAATTCATAATATATTTAAAAAATTCACCGAATTTTAAAATGAAATTTTCGCACAAAAGTGTTTAAAAAGCACCCAGTATGGTACGAAACGGTCCAAGTTGTCAACGCTGGTCTTGATAGTACATGACAAAGCACCCTCTTTTATCATGACATACTCTTATGACAAGCATGACCGGCTTTACATATATGCAAATATATATAATTGTTTTTAAATTAGTTTCAAATATTATAACATAATTTTTGCAACTAAAATTAAAGTCGGAAAAAAGCCAACCAATTGGGGAACAAACACGTAAGATAATAAGGAAGGAAAAGTGATCAGTGAGTTCTTCATATGACTTTGTTATTTGTTTTAAGCTTCTCACTTATTAAAGTGGAAGTTTGAAATAAATATCTTTAGTTATTCTAAGGAATGTTGGCAAACGTTTTTCTGATGATCTGCATTAGCCCCAGTAAAATGCTCATACGAACTAACTAAAACCCCTCAATTGATCACTTTGAATTTTTTAGTAAGATTTTGGAAAAAAAATAATCAGCACGAAAATACAAATTAAAGAGTATTAAAGCGACAATTCCCAAAAACATGTACTAATTTCATAGCATAATTTTTGTTTTCCTTGGACCAACACTCAGGGGATAACCCCTACATATGCTGTACATTGTGCCAGAACTAGAAGGACTGGATAGAATTTTTATTATAAGATAACAGATGAAGACCGATTAGAAAATTTACTGGAGCTGTTTTTTTTTTCTTTTTACTCTGCCGCTGAATTTTTAAATTTATTATGAATTCAAAAGAGTTTTTTTTCCAGTATGAGAAAACATTTTTACCTCAATATACAACTGTTTCAATTTCCTTTTGTTTTAGGATTGACTACAGGACTTTTGGAATTTTTAAATCTCTTCTACCAATTGTTGGTTGACTTTCTGATATTAAAAATAAATCTGCAAATCAATACCAATTAATATGTTAAGTCTTATTAAGTTTTCTAAGAAACCTGTACCATAGAAGACTGTTGCATTTTTTAATACAAAAATTTTATATATATATTTTCTTAATAATTAGTTTAACAAAGATTTAAAATACAAAAAAAGGAGTTTTAAATTGTGCTTTACCTCTGAAAGAGGGTGTTGTATTCTGCTCTTTTAGTACATGACGGTGTTTATCGTTTTCGCCATTGAGAAAATAACACAATCCTGCACTCATGCAGATCAGAAGAGTGCGAAACCATTCTTATGATTAAGTGCGGTGACAAACTCAGCCTCTTGTGTTCCCTATTTCAGCCAACAGCAACTTCAACTCTCAAATATGACAGAACATCACACCCTTTGAGTGCCCTAATAATTGTTATTATTATTATTATTAATTTTTATCTTTTTTATAAATATAAAAGCTTTTGTCTAGTTACCCAAATCAGGCAGAGAATATAAAAGAATGTACTGGATGTCCTATAAAATTTTCAGAAAAATAATTCCTGTTCAATATCATTTTTATTTCGTGTTCCCAGTATTTATTGGTTTTCAAGTTTTTCTACGCACATTTTATGTTTCTAATTACAAGAAGATGTGCTTTCATATTTTTTCTTTGCATTTTTCTTTTTAATATGACCGATAGTTGTTTTAAAAGAATTTATCATTTCCCCGAGTCAATAGCAAATACGGTATTTCTCATTACATGTACTCACGTTCACTACCATTTTGCAGAACGTTATAGCTTCAGCTATATTATTATTAGCTTATTTAAGATTTTTTTTTTTCAAGTATTTCATATACTAGACACAGAAAGAAGAGTCATAGTAATATTTTTAAGATAATAATTTTCTGAAATTACAGTTTTCTTGTTAAACGCCTTGTAGCAGTCATGCTGAAACTAAATGCAATTGTGGGAAAGATGAGTACAACAATGACAACGACAACGACAACTTTAATGATCATAGCGCTAATGATAATTATGACCATTATTGTGAGCAAGAACCTTAAAGTAAAATATATAAAAATATGTTAAATGTTTTATTTCTGCTTGAATTTTATCTCAACTCTTGAATGTTTACTTGCAACAGTTTCCTGATGGCTCATTCCTTCTTGCCTTCATGGCTTCACGGAAGGAAGTTCTTCAAAAAGAGATGTTACTAAAGCGAGATGTTGCAAAACATCTTAAATCGACTTTAGTGAATGTCTTAGATTTTTTAATAACTGGCAGTAAAAATGTTATGAATTTGAAAAAGGAAATCGTAAATTTCAAATTGTAATAAAACTTTCACTTTTCGTTAACAGTAACCGCAATCAAAAGTTGTGGGTCTCTTAAAATTTTTAAATTATAATTAAGTTTTATTGTAGAAAGTAGGAAATATTTTCTTTTATTAAATTTTCATAAAATAGTTCATATAATTCTATTTATTTTGACCTGCAGTTTCTAAATTTATAAATCACTAGAAACAGCAGTTGTGGTATATTTTAATATCCAACAAACTTTTCATAACTACTTCTCATATTACGAGAATATATGTATCATTGCAAAACTTTAAGATTTTATGTCTATATATTTTATCTCTAATTGCAACATCCTGTAGTTTTCTTGTATTGAGATCTGGTATATGTATCTGTGCATGTATGAGTATGCCTTTGTTTTTTCTAATGATGGTGTTTAAATAAAACTAGTTAGAAAATTGTCAAGTTAAGAAGTAAAGCAACAGCTACAACAACATTAGAAAGAAAAAACTACAACAAGCGTTTTACAACCAGGAAGAGAAGACACTCTTTTGTTATTTGGCTAATGGTTAGAGGAAGTGGTAGTTATACTGATGTTGCAGCAGACAGTGTGGAAGATAATTGTTCATACAATCTGTCTCTTTGGGAACAGTCTATGAGGAATAGGTTATGCTTTTAATAAACTAAATGATTTAACTAAGAAAGCCACTTACCGTGCATGTGATACGGTAAAAAGTTTTTATGTTTCGAAATACTATTCGGATTATTAAGAAAATATTTTTGTTTAAATGCCGATTTTTTTCGAATTAATATAAATTTTCGATAGCATTAAAATGAATTTAGATAATAAATCTGTCGGTGTTTGGAATTCTCATTATTATTTTGGTGTCATATTGAGCCCTGTAGACCAAATCGATTTTAAAATAATTAATTTTGAAAGACCGAAAATACTTTTTTTTTTGTTATTCAAACCATGACTTTTGTATCCGTTTTAGAACAAAGACTTACAATGATAAAAATTATATTACAAAAAATTGCATATAACTTTTAAACAACAGATTTTGTCACACTGTATTTGCTGTTGGAAGCAAAACCCGTTATACTAAATGAAAGCGACAAAATCATCTGGGTAAATGATTCCCTGGAATACTGAAGTAACGTCGTGCAATGAGCGTTTATAACATCATACACAACACAGTTAAGACATGATGATGCAACACGTTTAAGATAGTTATCATTAAAGTTAAGAGACGCACGTTCTTCTTTAGGTAAATATTGTTTAAGATCTAAAGCTCGCTTGAATTTGTTATTTCTATATTTGTTGTCGTTGTTATTTTTTTTCCTATTTACTTTTTACTGTTTTTGTTTTCAAAACTAGTTTTTACGCAACTCCCAAGTCAGTCTGTCAGGTTCTTGGGGCGACATATATTTAGTATTAAACAACAAGATTTTTTATATGAATTTAAGTGCTTCTTCATTTTCTACTTTCTGCTACAATTACAACATTTACAACATTAACTCTGTCAACTGATGTGAACCGTTATTAGTTTAAAATAATTTTTATAACAATTGAAAAAAGACACAGCGGATATGATGGTCATATTTTTCGTTAATTTCTTTTCATACGAATCAGCAAAATAAAATTATCAAAAAACTTAGTAATCAGATATATTCCGAAAGTAATTTTATATTTAGGACTTAGTTTAACCTTTTAAAGGAAGTTTCTATTATATCCTACAGTGCAATCCTGAAAATTCATTATCATAGAGACCGACTGCTTTTCACAAATTAGAGGAGTTTTTAAAATAACGAGATTTTGATTTGACTTGATTATTATAAAATATACAGTTAATGAGAATGTTAAACAACAAAAATTTTCAAGAATAAAACTGACAGCAGTTTTAAAGAAACTTCTAAAAATATAGTCTTAAACTACGTTCCCATTTATTAACTACTTCACGAAATAAAGGTTGTCACTACTTTTTGACAAACTCTTCTTTAATATTTCGTGTTTACTTGCGACAAAACGATAAAAGGCAATACAGTGCCTCGTTTCTGTAACTGAAGTGAGAATTTCTCGCTTCGAAAAACTAAATAATTATCGTTGTCATGCTCTTTATTTTAGGATTATCTATAGAATAATAAGTTGATTATTGTGAAAACTTAACAAAATTATACATGCATTAAGAAATTCTGACTCACCTCACCTGATATTATTATTTTGTCAAGTATTTGATAGATGTGAATGTAGATTTAGTATATTGTTTAAATTTTTTTCAAAATATTTTATTCACTCATGACTTATTTAATCACTTAAAGCGTACAATTTCAAACAAAAAATCTGTCAAATCAGAAATATTTTACTGTTCAATTCTTGTTACTAAAGTTATAACACTTTTTTTATTTCCATTAACCTTCCCACGTCTTATTAACTTGATTTTATTGCACATGTATTGGAATATATATAATGAATATCAAAATGCATTCCTGTGTATTTTTTTCATATATAAAATAAAATATCAGCTAGCGCTACATTTTATATACTTAGTATATAATACCTATATATATTAGCCTTATATTTATATAAGGTTAATATGATTTAAATAAATAAATAAATAAAATAAAATATATAAAATCATCTCGTTATAATTCTGTGACCACATTTCTTTTTGTGTAGGTGCGCACGATACATTTCCATAAATCATGCTTATAGTATTTCCATGTTTTACGCACAGCAATTGTTTGAAAAAAAAACATGTAAGAACTTTTAGGTGTGTTCTTAAACTGATAAGAATAATTCAGTGGAATAAAAAAAATTATATGTTATGTTTTGAAGTACATTTTTGTTGAATTTGATAACGAATAGATTTAGTTTTACAAACAACTCATACATGTTTCCCATGCTATAAAAAAGATAAAGACCTCTTTAATTATTTTAAAACTTAATAGTCTTGTACTTGTGTATTGCAAATAAATATAAAATTTATAAAAACTTTTATTTTCTTTAAAAAAAATTGCTTAAATTACTTATGTTCTAAATACCAGTATTTTTTTATATATTCTAAATACTCTATATATTCTATATATTCTATTTATTCTATATATTCTATTTATTCTGTATATTCTGTATATATTCTATATATGTTCTATATATATTCTATATATTCTATATATTCTATATATTCTATATGTTCTATATATTCTATATATTCTATATATTCTATATGTTCTATATATTCTATATATTCTATATATTCTATATATTCTATATGTTCTATATATTCTATATATTCTAAATATTCTATATATTTTATATATTCTATATATTCTATATATTCTATATATTCTATATATTATATATATTCTATATGTTCTATATATTCTATATATTCTATATATTCTATATATTCTATATATTCTATATATTCTATATATTCTATTTATTCTATATATTCTATATATTCTATATATTCTATATATTCTATATGTTCTATATATTCTATATATTCTATATATTCTTTATGTTCTATATATTCTATATATTCTAAATATTCTATATATTCTATATATTCTATATATTTTATATATTCTATATATTCTATATATTCTATATGTTCTATATATTCTATATATTCTATATATTCTATATGTTGTATATATTCTATATATTCTAAATATTCTATATATTCTATATATTCTATATATTCTATATATTTTATACGTTCTAAATATTCTATATATTCTATATGTGCTATATATTCTATATATTCTTTATATTCTATATATTCTATATATTCTATTTATTGTATATATTCTATATGTTCTATATATTCTATATATTCTATATATTCTATATATTCTATATATTCTATAAATTCTATATATTCTATATATTCTATATATTCTATTTATTCTATATATTCTATATATGTTCTGTATATATTCTATATATTTTGTATATTCTAAATATTCTATATATTCTATATGTTCGATATATTCAATATATTCTATATATTCTATATATTCTATATATTATATATATTATATATATTCTATATGTTGTATATATTCTATATATTCTATATATTCTATATATTCTATATATTCTATATATTCTATATATTCTATATATTCTATATATTCTATATATTCTATATATTCTATATATTCTATATATTCTATATTTTCTCTGAATAAAAATTTAAATTTATAAGTCCCGCTATATGTTGATGTTGACTAAATTTAGTTACAAAATAAAAGAAAAAGAATCTCCTACTTCCATAGTACGATTCTAGTAAGATAAATTACATAAGTAGGAGACATTCCCTGAACGCTAGTTCTTGTTTAAAAAGTAATAACCACAATGATAATGTGGTGAGAAATAGAGATGTTCACAGGAATTAAATTAAGCTTACGATCAGGCACGATCACGAAACTTAAGTGCAAGACATGCTTACAAATACAATATATTCAATCACGTACTCTGCTAATACATTTCTTATCTATAAAACAATTTCGAAGTTATATGAATGTATTGATAGACATTTCAACAATATTTTGTAAATTTATACATCGAAGTGGAGTACCTAAATAATATTCTACGTAATTAAGTATAAAATATAAAATATAAAAGCAATTAAAATTAAAACATCAAGAATGACCACGAATGTTTATATAGTTCATTCACGCTCATTCACAAAGACGTGGTTTTTACTACTTGCAATCATAGTTCACGATATTTACGCGTAAATCATGAGTGACATGAAAAAATCTCGTCATTCGCATTTCTCTAATAAAAAACCCTTTGCCTTTATACATGCAATTCTTTTGCATGTCCATCCCACTGTATGTGGCCTTCTTCAATAATATTTTGTAATTAAAGTTGTTGTAACCACAAATTTATGCTGAAGAAAGAACAAGCAGGTGAACTCAGGAAAAAGATGTGACGCATGTTTTCATTTCTTGAAATTATCAACTGAATTGCTTGTTATCATAAGAAACTTTCATTGTTGCTGGTACACACTTCTACCACGTCTGTGTGCAAGAGCATTTGCTGCTACTGCAGTTGCAACATATGAACAACGTACGCACCAACATGCCTAATAGCAGCACTTGTACATTGTTTATGGTTTGTTGTCTTGCAACGTTTCTGTTCGAAAAGTTTTCTTTAAGATGATGTTGTTATCTAAGCACTTGTATGAAAATTTTCAGCTTTCATACTGTTTGTATAATTTATACTTGAAAGAGATGAAATTTTCATTCTGTTTACTATTTTGGTTGCTATTGTAAGTGTTGTTGTATTGTTCAAGTAGCAGAACAAAAACTTGAACTATAGTACGATTTCTTAAATTTTAGTAAAAACATGATTTTGTTGCTTGTATTCTAGCAAATTATTGTTATCATCATCAAAAATGTACTTGCAGTTTATGTAGCTGCTCTACTCACATCAAGTAATTTCTATTATAGAACAAGAACTAGTATTTTGAAAATTGCTGTTGCTGGTATTATTATGTTAATATTAATAATGAAAAAAAAATTTTAATATTAAATTTGTATTCATATAGGATGACCAATCTTTCTTAGATTTGGTTTATACATGTACATTTTAGTACTCAACTCCTTCCAGGTATTCGTATCAAACATTAATTTTTAATTAAAAATGCTGCATTTGCTCCTTTGAAATATACAAGTTTGTTAAACGAAAATATACCAATAACAGCATAAGTATTGGTATAATACACATGCATATATGACTATAACAAATTTAAATATGTATAAAAATATTGAAAACAAGCAAGAAAAATATTTTTAAAAAATCATTGAAAATATGTATGCACAAACATAAACCAAAGTATGCTAAATATATGCAATCGAAAATTATAAGACAAGCAAATCAAATATAATATTTTTGATTCTAATATAGCTTTTCATTCTAATACATGTTTGAAAAAATGTAAGGCACGCAGTAAAATATTTCCCGGGAAGTCAATAATAAGAGTTTAAAAATAAAAAAAACTTCCTAATCTAATATTCTTCAGCTCTCGGCTATTTCTGTGAAAAATTTTTTTATACAACCACCCATAGTTTTTCTTTTTTTTCACTTTATCATCACACTCGTCTACATTAAAAATGACCTACATATAAGACTATTTCCAAACTCCTTACTTTCTATATTTCTGCTGCATTGAACAATAAAATGTTATTAGGCGATAATATTCACGAGATGAAGAATATTATCGGTGAGCTTAAAGGTCGAATTGGTCCCTTATTAAATCTGAGCCTTAAGCTCTAAAGCAAATGATTTTCTATATCAATATTTATATAGGCTAATTGTTCTAATTTTGTTAAAATCTCAGAAAGGCATGATGATAAATATTGCTAGGCACAAAGGAAAGTCAACATCAGTTTTATTCAACTTGCACAGCAGAGCAGAACAGCTGTTTTCGAAAGTCGCAACACTTTCATCTTCAGTGCTCATGTGTATATTGTGTTTATCACCACTTTTTAGGTGGCTTAGTTGAATATGATAACAGTTTTCTATTTACACAAATTTTATTGTGAAAAAGAATCCGAGAACTGTATCAACCTGATGTTAACACGTTTTTGTTTTAATACCTGTGTTACCGTTTGATTATTTTCTTCGTGCCCCATTTTTCAGAATGATTTTCAATATCTTTATCGGATTTCATCAAATTTCAATTCCAAATATAATTGATAATTTGGATGTAAATAATCAATTCCATTTGGAAACGGAATCCATTCCTTGCATGGGCTCTTCAGAAAACAAAGAATGTAGAGTGTCAACACTCTAAATAAGTTGTTTGTAAATTAAAACAATTTTTAGTTGTTCTTTATTTCTCTTACAACTACAATTAGAGTCGGCAATATGTCAACCAAATAAAGAATAAAAACGTAAAAAAAATCAAAAAGGAAAAGTGATCAGTGAATTCTCTTTGTGTCGTTGATGTTTGTTTTTAAATTTCCCATTAATTAATTAAGAAGTTTGAAATAAATATCTCTAGTTATTCTAAGAAATGTTGGATAAAGGTTCCCTGATTATCTGCATTAGCCCCACTGAAATGCATACAGGAACCAGCTAAAAACCTCTCAATCGATCACTTTGAATTTTTTAGTAACATTTTGGGAAAAAAGAATTCTCATATAAATAAAATTAGAGAAGTTTACGAATACAACTATTTGCGGAATCAAATCAGTTTTAATTTCATAAATTGATTCCCTGCATAACATTGGGAATAATTTTATTCTGAAAAATAGGGTCAATATTTGCTGTTTAAAAAATTAAAACACTGAATCAATTGCATTTATAAACCTGCAGCATATTTGATTACTAATAACAAAATTTAATAGTTTCCTAGAGCTTAAATTTAGTATCAGAATCCTTTATACGATATTTTATGGTCACGTCTTTGCGTATATAATAACGCTGCTATTCATATACAATTATAAAAATTAAAGTTGCTTTTAAGTTTGGATTTTATATGTTTAATGATCTCTTAAAACATTCATTAATTTTAACAATGGTTTGTGAATTAGGGTTTGAAAAGGGTATGAAATTAATAACGGGCCACATAAAATATATTCGGCTAATCAACCTAAATTAATCGATTTAACTATTAATTGCGTTGTTGTCTTTTCTAAAAAAAATGCTACTTTTCTTACAATTTTTAATACAAAATGGCAATATTATGTTTTTCGAAAAGAAATTATTTTTTACAAATTAATACAACATCCCTTACGAAAATTTATTTCTGTTTTAAAACTCCCCCAAATCGAAAAATTTTTGCATTTTTGCAGAATAAAACCCTATTAATCAAAAATCTAATCAGATAACAATTAATGAATTAAATTACTAGCAGTTAACCTGCTGAATATCCCAACTTTTATTCAATTAAATAAGCTATACCCTGTTATAACCCAATAAATGGGAATAAGTTATAATATTTAGATGGCTCAATTTTCTTTCTATTGTTATTGGAAGTAATTTATTAGCTACTGGCCTACTGTGTTCTATGTAAATAAAAATACAATTTTTATTTCATTTTTGTCCCGACATTTCGTGAATTTTATGTTCACTTTTTCAAGGGATCTTCATATGTAAATTCACGAAACGTCGGGACAAATATGAAATAAAAATTACATTTTTATTTACATAGAACACGGTAGGCCAGTAGCTAATAAATTACTCCCAATAACAAAAGGGAATAACGTTCAAATGTACTTCAAAATACTCATACCAAAAAAGTTTGACTTAAGATATATGAAACCAAAAGTTGAGAAATATATGACATGAAAAAATATGATCAAACGGCAATACAGTTCTCTTGATATTGTTCTCGCATGATTTTTCATAATAAAATTGGTACAAATGGAAACTATTAATACATTCATTTAAGCCTTCTAACAAGTGGCAACAATTATAAATACTCATCAAATGTCATGATAAAGTGTAGCGGCTTTCGAAAACAGCTGTCCTGCTCTGCTGTGTAAGCTAAATATATAAAACTCATATATACTTTCCCTTGTGCTTTGGCATATCTATCATGTTTTTTTTTAATTAAAAAACACCTTTCGAACAATTAGACTATTAAATTAAATTTAAAAAGTATTTCAATATATAAAATAAACATTCAAATATTTTAACGTAAATATAAATTATTTTTCAATTCAATATTAAATACTATTTTTATGGCAGATTAACTCTAAATAGAAATTAAGTTTGCATCTACTAAAACTTTGGTAATTGCTTTTTATTCAAAACCAAAACTTTTCTTAGATACAATTTCTCTAATGAAAGGAAATAATATTAGATATGTTTCCTTAAAAAGAAGTAATTCCACAGGAGGAGTTCTTTTATTATCTCTTTTACTAAAATAATTTCATTTTATATATTTTAGCTTCTAATTAAATCTCGAATCCAATTACATTTATTTTTCTTTTCTTGTTTTGAATACGGATTATCACTTAGTACTTTTTAAGAGCGATAACAATGTTAACACTTAAGCAACCCTTTCGCAAGTTAAGTAAGTCTATACTTTTAATATTTAGTTTAACTTTTTGTTGCTAAACAAAATAAGAAAAAAGATTTAATACTTAAACTTATTTATGTACATAAACAAGGGTTGTTATATACATGCTTACTTATATAGATGTAGTATATATAATTTAAAATTTCTTCTCATTTTTCGGTTGATTGTTAGCCTTGAGGCTAAAGTTTCCATTAAGATTATAAAAATAAAGTCGTAGAGTTCTCTTTTTAGATTTTGTATTTAAGGCACAAGCATCCAAAGATGTTAAGTGAGATTGACCTTCCTGTGCTTTTCTTTTTCTTCTTTTTTATATTGACATTTTTATCTTCATTTTTATAAATATTTTTGCATAAATCTTGTTAAATAACTTTATAAATATTGAGCTTAATAACTTTGCAGGTAAACGTAATCATATTGTGCAGACATCGTTTTGCTCTTTATATATATTCTGCTGAGGGGTACGATAATAAACTGAAATGTCCTCAAGCTGTTGATAAATGACGAGAACAAGAACAACAATTAATTAATAAGCAGTTTCGAATTATATTTTGTTGTCAACCACTTATCAAATGCACCAAAAATAATTGATATGGATATTATATTGAACTAACAGCGAAATATGTATCCCCAATAAAATAATATGGACATATTTCTTACACTTCTGCTATTATTATTGTAAATCATTTTAAACGATAAATCGATTAAAATTTGTAAAAGGAATTGTAACATGAACATAAAGAAGACTTTGTTTATTGTAGCAAATAAGTCATTATCCTTTGGTCAAAACTAAATTTAATTTGGCGTTTAGGCAGCTATTCTGACAGCTGTTTCAATGAGAATGGGTTCTCAGGTATACGCCTGGTACCATGGTAGAATTATCAGGTATATGCAAAGCGAATTCATTACAACAAAGCATCTTTTTTATAAAACAGAATGTCAAAAACAATTAATTAATTCGCCTTTCTCAAATAAAATAAAATTTTTTGTAAACAAAATTAATTTTATTCATTGTTGTTTTTTAAAATATCAAAGTGGTGACGTAACTATTAATTGTAGTAAAATTTATGAAATAAAATAAAACAGAATTTATATTTTAGGAGACACAGACATGTTGTGGGTGTCCAAGAAGCTCAGAAAATCTACAGGTTCCCAAAAATCCGAAAAGGGAAAAGGTAAGTGTGTGATAGATATAAACATCTTCCGGAAAATTTTAAGTGGTAGACAGTGCTTGGAACTGATTCAGGACAAGCATTGTTCGCACTCATAATTTTTCCTGCAGAAGTACATACTTTTGTGGCATTTTCAGTAGTAAATTATCATATTATTAGTTTACATTTGATTATGGATCAATGGGGGTTTGCATCATTGAAATAATGTAAGACGATGGAAGTCAAATGAATATAGTTTGGGAAGAGAGCAGAAGTGGGATATGTTTAATGACTTCAGGTAATATTTTTGTTCTGTTTATAACTCTTCACCTTTATTAAAACAATTTATTTTTTATTTTCTTTACTTTGTCAGCAAACAAGGCAGTTCGTAAAAGTGTACCAGCTACCGGCGGTGGTACGAAACCACATCGTTATCATCCTGGTAGAGTAGTTTTGAATGAAATTCGTCGCTATCAAAATAGAACTGATTTGTTGAATTGCTTGTGAAATTGTTGAAGGCCTTAAAACTGATTTGCGTTTCCAGAGTTCTGCTGTGATGCCTCTTTAGGAAGTTAGTGAAGCTTATTTGGTTGGTCCAATTTCTGCACCATCTATATACTTTTGGCCAGACGAATTTGTGGCGAACGAGCTTGAATATTGGCTGACGACAACCATCATACAAGATGTTATAACCATTTTTAAAAACAATCGGACCACAAACCTTTTTATAAAAAAAGATTATATTTTTTTATTCTTACAAATATTAAATAAATAAAAATATTGTTGAAGTGATTGCTCAAGTCTTGGTATATATTGTATGTAACTTATTTTGCAATGCAATCACATCGCCAATCGTCCGTTTGTATAGAATTTGGGGACTGGTATTTGATTTCAGATACTGATAAAAAAATAATAATAATATAACTTTATTTTGAAATCAATGAATAAAAATTTCAACTTTATTTTTAAAAATTTCAAACAACCAAAACTTAGTAAACAGAAAAAAAAAATGCGGCGAATTTAAGAAATTTGGACAATCAGTTCACTATCACCTGTGCTGATGCATATACCTATTTATGGTACCATGGGTATGCGCATGTGAGCCGATTCGAGTTATTTAAAAAAATTTTTTTATTTGGAGATGCATTGTGATAGAACTAAGAAATTAGTTAAGAGAAGTTGTGAAAAAATCATATCGACTCAAAGGATGTGTTTTAGTTTTACAGAGCAAATACAGCGTTTTTTTAGTGTCACAACTTCGAGTTGATATCACTGTCTTAATTGAGTAGCCATTTAACAGCTGATCTTAATTTGCTTTGAATTGACTTGCACCGGAGCGACGCGTACAAATTGTTGAAATTTTTTATCAAAACAATTGTTTTATTCGTCAAACTCATCCACTCAAAATTGAATTTACAGATGAAGCCCATTTCTGGTTAAATGACAACGTAAGTAAGCAGAATTCCCGCATTCGGAGTCAGCAGAATTCACAAGCTTTTATCGAAAGAACATTTCATCTATAGAAAATTTTTATTTGGTGCGCTTTATGGTTTGGCGGAGCCCTTGGCCTATATATCTTCAAAAACGATGATGGTGAGAATATTACTGTCAATGGCGAATGGTATAGAAACATGATTAGAAATTTTTTCGTAACCCAATTACGTTGCATTAATCTTGCTAGTATAGGCAAGCAACAGCAGGGAGTTACATGCCACACAACGGACATTTTTGTCCTTCAATTTCTTACTCGTATTTCTTAACCAGCTGTAGGTTTAACAACTTTAATTCCCATACTGTTACACACAATAATTTAATTTTTTTCATACCCTTTTTATTAGCTACAGATGTATGTGTGTTTGCATTTAACTCGTTTTTCTATTGTACTTCTACGCGTTACTCAATGTTATAAATAATGTTAATCATACGTCTTATTGTATTCGTACAAGATTATTGGTGTGACTCGTATTGCCATCTTCTCTTAATTAGTAAGTATTTTTAAAAGCTTTCGTGAATCTTTAAATTTAAACATAAAAACTTAAAGATTAAAAAATGCTAATTTTAAAAAAATGGTGCTAAAAATTTCAAATATATTTTACAATAAGTCTGAAACTACAATAAACCAAAATACAAGCATTATTTCGAAAAAACGAATAGTGAGCGTTTTGTGACTTATTTTCGCTTTTTTCACAACAATAATAGAATTTTTTTTAGATTTATTTTCAACTCGATTTCCTTAGAAAGCGTATTTTTTAGTTGTCTGAAACGTTATTTATTTCTTAGTACAACACTAATAGTACGAAGCAAAGTTTTATGTGAATTTTGTGAACAAAGAACAAACGTTATATACATATTATATATAAATATATACATATACATATTATATGTAAATATATACATATTTATATATATATATATTATACATATATATTTTTATATATACATATTATATATAAATATATTAGCCTTTTTAAATTTAACTTTTACGGTTGGCTAATTTTTCGGGTTGGCTATTTGTTTGTTACATGTTTACCATAAACAGATGTGACATGAATAATTATCAACTACGACTATAAGGAAAAAAGTTTCAACTGACCCCAAAAATAAGAACATTAAGAACAGAAAACATTGTACATAAAACTAAAGTACATAAAAATAATTTGGTTCTATTAACTTTTTTATTCAAACTGTCGTGACAGATTCGCAGATGCCAGTAAAAGTAGAAACATTCTTATAGTTTTAAGCCCAGAACTTTTATTATAACATTAATTTTAGCGTGTAGCATATATAATATAATTTAAGATAATATATTGTTTTAATACATTAACAACATGTCGTTACGAATTTTGCTTACTAGAAAACCACAATATGTAGTACGATTTGAGTTGTAAGTACTTACAACACTTGATTTTACAGCCTGATATTCTATTAAAGATTTTAAACTTAATTCAAAACAACTTTATAAAAAAAAAAAAATTACGAAATAGTTATAAAATACTGCTATTGATTTTGTAAAAAGGTGCTGGATTTTGTCTCGCAACCTTTTGTTCAATTATTAAATGATATTACGATATTTATCATGCGATATTTAAGTCCAAGCATTTATTTTGTATGAAATTTTAAGCAAAATAAAAACCGATTCAATCTCACATTTATAAATAACATGTACTATAAATGTCTTATGTCCAAAAATATTTTATGGTCTATAAGACAAATTTTCTGTCTATTCTTTCTATTTTTATGAGACAAATTCTTTATATGAAATTCGTTTTGTAAGCAGTTTATAAGCTTAAAATATTTTTTGTGAATAAGGCCTTGAGTATTTGAGATCACTATTTTCACACCAAACTCTGGTTTTAAACTCTTGAAAAGTAGTTGGCTTGGATTATGAATATGGACCAGGGCATTTTCTTTATTTGCAAATAGATAACAATAAATATAGTATTCCCCCGATAACTATCGCCCGCAAATATATTACTTAATATACTTAAAATTCTTATAATATTTTTAGCATAATATTTTTATTTCTTTCAGTATTTTGTAAAGAAGACTTGGGGATTTTAAAATTAAAATAGAACAGTGTAACGTCTTCGAATCGCTCAACTTTATTTCTCACATTAACGATACATTGTTTTGACTCAGCGTGTGTAATAGCATTTTTTTAATGTCCTTTAATGTCTTTAATACCCAAAACTATATAAAATATAAAAATATAATATAAAAAATCTACTCAACAACGTTATTGCAGACTAAAGTACTATTTAATGCGGTGTCCTACCGGAGGGAATAATTGGACTATATTCTTTGAAAATTTAAGGTATGTCGCTGTGTCCCTCAGTGGTGTTGGATATCGGACAATGTTGAAAACTTTTTTATGGTCAGTCGCGAGAAACCACCCAAATGCATGTTTTCAACAGAATGGAAACACAGCGTACACTGCGAGGGAAACAATTTCTGTTTTACTCGACATCGTTGGTGAACGAACTAGTTCGCGTACATACAATTTTTATTGGCCACAGTTAGCGAATTTAACCGCTCCAGATTGTTTCCTTTGATTTTTTTTTTTTTTGTAAAGAAATAGCCCAGAACCATTCACCAATTGAAAAATAATATACTCGACTAAAACATGTACAAAACATCTGAAGTTTTGCGAAAGGTTATAGAATACATTTTAAAAAGAGCACGATTATGAAACAGATATAATTGTGAGGTTTAATTTTTCATAATTAAATTATTTTTTTATAAAAAGAATTGAATACCAAAATAAAGTCGAATAACATATAAAAATCATTATTTTTAATAATTAAACCAAATAAATATATTTTTCATTATTCATAATTCATGTAAAAAATAGTTATAATAAACTTAAGATCCTCTGTAATTTTGGGCTACCCTGTACAGTGACAAAGTTTCTATCAATCCAACTTATTTCTGATATTCAATTTGCATATTTTATTGCAAGAGTACATAATTTTTTGTACACAAACAAAACATACTTGACCATATTTTTATGTACAAGCGAAAACAAAACAAACATTATTTCCATAAAAAAAAACATTAGCACAAGTTAAGCCTTCATTACATTTACCAATTTGCCAATAGCTTCTTAGTTAAGCTGTTTTTTTAATAATAACTGCAGGATACTTAATTCCCATACTTTTAACATTTTGGCAGACATTTCACATCATTTAGTAGTAAATTGAAACTAAAAGCAATTGATTAAACGCACTTAAGCACCTGCAAAAAAAGAGCTGTCTATATTAGGGATACCAGTTCACAAAATTTATTAACTATCTACAGTAATTGTACAGAAACTCAAGGATTTCGATATAAAAATAACGACTTATCAGTATGACTAAACAGGCGATAATAAATATGTCTTGATCTCAATTAATATAAGAGTATTTTTAAGCCAAGAATTTACTGCTGGCAAAAGACACTAAAAATATACCTTAACTTAAATCGTAACTACATACAATTGGATTCGACAGCTTTTTACTTTTATTTTCAATGTTGGAAAATAACATGTAACTTGGGTGTGTATCCAGAAATATTCGTTACTTTCTGCAACTAAAAAAATATATAAAAGTAGATAAACGGTCTTATTCCAAAGCAAATATGCTGCCAAGAGTAACTGACGCTGTTGTAACAAACAAAAAATAATTAATTACAGAGAAAATTTGCCGGTACATCCCATTTGAATATATTTAGAGTCCTTTAATCCTGATAATCAAAAATGTTACATGCAACTGGTATCCCTAATCTTTAGCATCTTCTTTACCCATAATAATCAAGAATCAGAGGAGAAGCAAAGTGAAAGACATCAGCACTATAACACGTTTTTTCACTTACTATTCCATTTAGAATTCCAACAGTTTTGTTACTCTTGCATTTTTGCTACAACTATTCATACAAACTATACTAATTGCATTTAATTTGAAAACAGCTAGAATTGCTAATTGACAATGAGAATATTTTTCTATTATTTGGGTGCAGTTCATGTATGAGGTCTGTTCGAAAATTAAGTCGAGTGTTGCGATTTTGTTATGCGTATTTATATTAATTTCATATGGGTATACTTCCGCAGCGTGCATGAAGACAGTCATTGTTAATCGCTGTCAGTCATTAGTAAAATAATTTCATTTATTTGCATCTACGAATATACATATATTTAGGTAGATATTATCACAGAGAGAAACAAGCTTACACGATATATAAAATTACCGTATTATATTCTGCCTTTCTTTAACATTAAGAAATAAATGCATATTTCCAATGTCATTGAAGTCTCCTTAAATATATCACCTCATAATCTAACTGATTTTGTGCTGTCTTTTCGACACGAGTTCGGCACAAAAGTTTAATCAGGAAAAAGCGGTAAAGAAGTAAACGTGGTTTTTTGATAGTTACTAAATAAAATATTAAAACAAAGATTATTACACGTGCATTAAATTATTTCAAGAGCAACTCAACTATAAAGATATATATTTAAATCTGCTCATCAAAACGCAAGAAGGACTAACTACTTTGATATATTCCACACTATCTATTCGACTGGCATGTGGAAAAGGAACCACAAAGATGCAGTCAAGATTCCTAATGGCCTAAAACTATTCCGCAATGATGAGATGCCTGTTGTAAATCACCTGAAATATTCACATTAGACGGCAAGTATCAAGTATACCACAGGAAAGTTAAGACCTTAATCTTCGAAATTTCTAAATTAATACGTATATTATATTGTAAATGAATTTAAATTACCGAAATAGTCACTCTTAATTTAACCAACAATTTAAAATCTAAATCTATATGAAATATCTTTAATATATTATCATGCGGTTTTTATATGCCTATAAAATTAGTTAAAGTAACATACATATACATATAACGAAGTTAAACTTACCCTCACTTTATTATTTTATTATTAAATAATATAACTTAAAATCTATTCAACTGATTTGTACTTTTATGTTTAATTTTGTGTAATAATTTTTTTGTCTACATAGAAGTCATATAATCATATGCATTTTAAATCGTGATTATTACTAACTTTTTTTCTTGGGTGTAACCCCGCGTATTTTATATATATACATATATTATATTCTGCATTGCATTTTATTGTAATTTTTTTTTTACTAAAGCTTAATTCTTTTCGCATAAGTCTCACTTATTAATGAGTAGAAATTACAACAACACGCATTGAATGCTGGGCCCCACAACTCAATCAACGTGAAGAAAATTTCATTCATCAAAATCAGTAAGTGATAATTTTCATAAATTTTTTTATATTAAGTCAGTTTAATTCAGTTTAGTTCTTTTATAACTTTAACGTACTACAACAACTAAAGCATTATAATTTAGTGTAATTTTGATATTCTTTCATTTTTTTCCATTGCAAGAACAAGTTTAGTTACATACTCAATATTATCAATAAATGTTTATTTTTGAATTTGTATAAACACATATAAAAAAATGAATCTATAAGTATTTCATTTGGGGAAGGGTAGACACGACAGATATGGTTAACAGGTAAAGTAAGTTATGTCCGTTTTAGGGACAGATCACATATATAGGGTATTAGTCTGTCATAGGAGTTTTTTTTTTTTTGTTGTACTTGGGAGGGAACAATGTACCCCATGTGACACATCACCCAGTCACATTATCAAACACCGAAGTGTTGTTTACCAACTCTTCAAACTTACTTTATGCATACTCTACCGGTATGAGGAGTATGCTATATGCTTACACGCATTAACAGATTAAGACTCAACATTGCTTAAAGTATAGCTGCCGGGAAGATCGTTTTCATACCTCTTAACTATCGTTTTTGTTTAAGCTGATATTATCTTCGTTAAATCTAGTTATTGAATGAGATATACAGTGCGTGTAACACGAGTTTTTAAATATTGCAGACTATGTACAGTCGATTAGTGGTTTTTTATGCTGGTTCATAGTTTGGCTATTTAGCATTTTAATTTGGTTTGTGGAAAAAGTTAGTCAAAGGATTTTACTAAAATGTTATATAAAAATAAATATAAATGCTCAGTTAACAGTCGCATGGCGTAATTGTACTCTGAGTCAAGCTTCTCAAAATATGTCGTTAAGATGTGAATAATGACGCTTGTTGTCCGGGACTCTCCATCCCATCAACAGCCGAAAAAAAAATGTTAAGAAAGTAAAGAAAACTGTTATGAAGAATCTTTGAATTACTATTGGAGAAACTGCTGAGGATGTCAGCATTTCGGTTGGCAACAATTTACTAGAGCTGTACCGAACTGAATCAAATGCTCTCAAACGCTCGTTTTTGACAAGAACCTCCAATCAACCCCTGTAATTTAAATGGGTTTGATTAGAGGTTTTTGTCAAAAACGAGCGTTTGAGAGCGTTTGAGAGCGTTTGATTCAGTTCGATACAGCTCTAAAATTGATACAATAGAAATAGCTAAAACCCCTCAATTTATCATTTTAATTTTTTAGTAACATTTTGGAAAAAAGGAATCAGTACGAAATTATAATTAAAGAGGTTCAAAATAGAAATTGTTGAATAAATAAATGTTGTTCAAGAAACATTTATATTCTACTTATATTTTACCAGACCTCGTACTACTATTTGTCATATGAATAATTGAAGAGTTTAACACAAAAAGACACAACCCACGTAATTAAAAGAAATTCTTTAATTTGCTAATATTAATGTCAAGCATCTCAGGCTACACATATTTGTGTGTGAATGTTATAGTTAATTTGTAAACAATTTTGTTAAGGACTTTAAGTAGAAGTTAAACAAATTTCGATTTATGAAAATTTTATTGTTGTTGAATTAACTTGTAAATGAAATTATATTTCTAATTTCTTTTTAATTCAATGTAATTAATTTTAAATAATGGTTTAATTTATTTATCAAATATTTGCTTTGTTTTTTGCATGTGAAATATGTCTATATTCTCTTGTATGTCTGTATTCTCTGATATCAAATATGATTCCAGAAGATATACAAAACTTCTTTGCTTATGCATAAACTTGCGATCTCCAATTGGGAATTACATAAGCAAAATTATATGTTAAATATATTAACGAAAAATAGGGAACAAGACGCCCACGCTTTCTCTCACATTAATAATTGAATTTTGCAAACTAATTAATTATTAATTATTTGCAAATTAATTTTTAACTTTTTAGTTCGATTTTCATACAATATTTTTTAGTTTCATGTCCTTCGAAAGCGTTTAAAAGTGCTTATACGTTATAAGAAGACAAAAATACGAACCACACGAACATTTTATACTAGTCCAACGGGGCGTATGAGTAACATTGTTAATAACGTTAAGCATATGCGTGGAAGCACAATAGAAAGGAGAGTTAGAAACAAACAAACATACAGGCACGGTTGCCACTCTAAATTTTTCTTCGGGACCAAAATCTATAAAAAAAAGAACCAAAATAAAAAAAGAGAACCATTTTTTTCAATTTTATTTGCATACCAGCATAATACAATACTTTTTGCACTGAAGTCAAATTGTCAATTTCTGACTTGTAAACAAAAGTAACAATCGATCAGTGTTGCGAATATAGCTTTCTGATTTACTACTGTGGGTAGGTAATAATCGATTACTATCAAGTGTTGTAAACAAATCAAATCTTTTACTTTATGTGAAGAGTAATAATTTTCGTAAATACATTTTTACAGGCATGATAAAACTTTCAAAATTTGTTTATATTATAATCGTTACCTTTTCATAAAAGAAAAAAATGAACCAGCGAACCAAACGTAAAAAAAACAACCATTTTTGGTTCAATTGTACCACAGTGGCAACTGTGCATACAGGTGAGGGCTGTTGTGTTAAAAAAATATGTTCATGATGTTTTACTTGTGTATTTTTAAATTGGCTTTTTTTTGCATGAGTTAAGATGTTATAAATTTTTTCCCTTTTATTTTTTGGAATTATGGTGAAAGAGACTTCTTTTTAATTATTACGTAACATGAGTTATTGTTCTTACTTACGAAGTTTATTAAAAACAATTAAAAATGTACGAATGACGTTTTCTTTTCAAGAAAACATGTACAATTTTTTTTCTTATTTTCTGAAACGTGGCGCTTTAGAAAAGTTTTAAGACAGAAATTCTTTTTCTTGAGGGATATTGGACTCATTTCTAATAAATTCTTTATTTTGATATGGCAAAATGTTGCCATTTTCTGCTAAAGAGTGTGAAAAATTTTGCATTATTCTAGAAAAGAAATCGACATAAGTCTTATATAACAAAGACATAATACGATTCAAATATATGGTGAAAAAATTTCGGGAATACTATAAAAATTTTTGCATATGAACGCATATCTGAAGAGCTGAGGAGTACCAGCGGTATAAAATGTTGTTGGAAATTTTAATTTAATTTAAAAATAATTTTCTCTACTTTTATGAATTTTTGTTTCTGCTTTTATATTCATAACTTTTTGTTTGCCAAATGTCTTCGCATACAAATGTTTTGAAATGTTTGCGCACAAGTCGATTACAGAGATCTCAGAAATGTACAAGAAATTCAATGGACACCTGCAATACAACTTCAATACATTATATATATTGTGTACACTTTCTGCTTGTAAAAGACTATGCATGTACTTGTGTACATCTCGTGTATGTACTTTTGCAACCAACCACATTAATGGTGGAGGGTTATTTCTCACACACACACACACACATTAATTTTGTGAAGATACAAAACAAATATAATGTGATCATCACCGCAAATGTGTATACGTACCAGAGAACGAAATAGTGTACTGTTTTTAGCCTTTGTGTACACAAGTTTACAACAACGACATCGAAAAAAAAAGACATTGTAAAATTTATACATGCCACACTTTATACACAAACACATCTTGAGTGTACAGGACTGTGCACTGAAGCCATTGAAGACATTGAAGAGTTTGAAGACATTGAAAACATTGAATTCACTTTATGTCCGTATACACATTTGCGGTGATGATAACATTATATTTGTTTTTGTATCTTCATAAAATTAATGAGAATATTAGTTTTTGCGTCTTCAAAAAATTAGTGTGTTTTTGCGCACTAGAGAAAAATAACCCTCCACCATTCGTGTGTTTGTTTGCAAAAGCACCCTGTTGGAATTTGAGCTAATCATAAGGTAACTTATGGTTGATTATGCGTTGGCTCCCAAAATCCCATCAGTGCATTTACACGAGTTGTACACAACTACAGGCCGAAGGTGTACACAACGAAAAGTGCACACAACGAAAGAAAGCCAATGTCTATAATGTATTGAGGGTGTACATTGTACAGCAAGTGTACATTAAATTTTCTTCTACACTATTTCGTTCTCTGATACGTACATAAAGTGAATTCAATGTTTTCAATGTCTTCAACGTCTTCAATACACAGTTCTGTACACTCAAGATTGATTTGTGCATAAAATGAGGCATGTATTCATGCCATCGTTTTTTTTTTTTTTGTCGATGTCCTTAATGTAAACTTGTGTACACAAAGGATAAAAATGTGCACTATTTCGGTCTCTGGTCCACCAACAGCTTAAAGCTGGCCAAGCATTACAATTTGATTGCTGCTCGACATTACTTATAACAGGGTATTATATGAATAAATTCTTGCGAATTGCAAGTATTTGGCCAAGTTAAAAGGACAATGAATCTTATATTTTTATGCTTCTCGTTCTGTTATCCACTGCACTACACATATTTCAGCCGATTCATTTGGTTCCTTTTTGCCCAAACTTTGTAATTTTACGCTAAATATTTACTCCTGTTTTTTACTTATTTGAACAATTTGTAAATGTACTTTTTTAATAATAAGGACAACATGGTTTTGGTAGGAGAATAAGCAGCCTTTCGCTTTTAATTTGTATGAATTTTTTGTTCCCTTTTTTTGTTTTGTTTTGTTCTGCTTGTGTTCAGAGAAATCTCAGTAAAGTTATTTCGAAGTTTTGCTGGTTAGTCGTTTTTGTTATGGATTTCTTGTTGTGCAAATCACCACAATTTTCAATTACTTAATGAGTGCATTAGTATAATTGCACAACGGTTATTTGTATTGTTGTGTATTTCCGAATAGATGTTTTTTGTTCGCTGGATATTCCCGTGTGTAAGCACGGACGCCATTCCTTTTTTGACAGTGTCACTAGTCCGCTTTATTTGTTATCAACTATTTGCATAAAATTGGACATATTTACATACATATATTTATATATGAAGGGGTATGTGTGTACGTACTTGTATTCGAACCGTTATACTAGATAATAATATGTAAGTAAAAATTCATACGCTGCATATTTATTTGCCTCTTGCAGAGATTTGTTATGGATTTTCATTAAGAAAAAGAAAAAGAAATCTATCCGAAAAAGTATTGCATAACTCGTACAGTGTTTGGATACGATTGGTCTATGATATAAATACTTTAAATACTTGTTATATTCCCTGAGAAATCATGTTATGCCCTGCCTAAAAGATCTCTAAAAGAATCGCACTATTGCTTGACTATGTTCAAAAGTAATCTTGTGGCATGTGCATGCGTTCTATGATTAATCTAAAGGGTCTGCCAAGGAATTCCGAACTTGAAGATCGATGAAGGACTACATCTGTCAAATTGGTTGTCATTTAGTTAGCCATCACTGTTCCTAAGAGTGTGCAGGCCATCTGTGTTATAAGACAATCACCCATATTCTATTTGGCAGCGTCAACATCGTCGTCAATATTATGCCAATATCACTTTTACTCAACATCAACACCGCGTCAACACTAATTTGGTATTCTATAAGGGTTGAAATGTGACGCTGCCTGTTTATCGATAATTTAGATACACATATCTAATTCTCGGAACAGTTGGTTTACTTTGTTTACAATTTTCGTGGAAAATTTGGCATAATATATAAAGTGCAACCGGACCACTGATTGTTTACTCTCTTTTGAGAGTTTTTGCGTTTTGTTACAGAGCATATTTTGCATAAAAACTGTTTGCTGTACCTTTTGCCATCCATCGCCATATCTTTGCGGTGGTCCAAGAGCATTTAACATTGTGAAAATATTATCCCCATTTCCTTAAAACTATTGGGTACAGTGCCTCTGAGAAATTCCCTTTTTAGTTCAGGATTTTGCTCCATCTCCTCCACCAATTTTTCAAATTTTTTGGGATTTGTAATTTTAATTTTATCTTTATCCACTTTTTTCTTTTGAAAACAAGGCAAAAAAATTTTGTCAACACAACACAACACCAAAAATATTGACGACAAAATCAGAGTCAATATTGAACAGCATCGCCGTCACATTTTCATAGAGAATATAAAAAACATGTTGACAGTAATCGATAACTTTCAATATTGACATTGGGAATGTCGATTTGCCTCAAAGACTAAAAACAGTATTGTGTTGCATTGACGCTGCCAAATAGAATATGGGCGAATAATTACCAGCACCTTTTAGCCTGAATAGGATGATCTGGTTACCAATGACATGTGATTTGGACAGGTCGGTGCTACTATAATTTTGATTTAAGTCACATATGACATGGGCCGTAACTTTCGCAAATACTTCCGCCTATCGGATCATAACACAGTATTTCTAACTGAGATCGTGGCTATTACGGAAGGGATAAAATGGCTAAAAGAAATGGATAACATACTATCGGTTCGTATATTCACGAATAGTAGGCGAGTTATCGAAGCCCTAAGGAATCATGCGGTTCAATCTCGGTGTGTACTACAGTGCAAGTATGAGATTAACTCATACACGCACTGTGGAAGCATAGAGATAATATGGATTCCAGGACATCAGGGAATACCTGGAAATACTAAAGCAGATAGGCTAGCAAAGATGGGAGCATTAATGATAAACATTACACTAGATAACCCAAAGCCATTTCAGGTTTTTAAAAACGAACTTAAACAATGGGCCATAGAATTGCATACGAGAGATTGGCAGCATTCTACCGTAGGTAGGGTGACTAGAATTCTATGGGGGGACCCAGATGGTTATAGGACAAAGGAGATCTTAACACTGAGTAGGCCAGCACTACGGAGACTGGTTCATTTAATAACAGGACATACAGAGTTAAAGACTGATCTGACAGGAATGGGTATCGCTGACGATATAACATGCACGGCCTATCAGGAAGAGGACGAAACACTGCAGCACTACCTGTGCTACTGTCCAGCTTTTAGCCAAGTCAGAAGACTAACATTTAATCAGGAGATTATACAGGAGATGGATTTTCTTAGGGGTTCTAATTGGAGGGACTTAAGAAGATAATTACATTGAAGAAACTAGGTTCATAATATGATCAAATTCTAAGGTTTTTTACAGACCTATGGAGCCAAAGTGTAATATATGATTAATTTTTATTTGTATATAATATAAGAATTCCTGCTTACTCTTATATATATTTAGGGGACTCACGCTATAATCATAAAGTCATAAGATAATAGCACGAAATATATGACCAGAGTGACCCATCATAACTTAGTCTGCTAAAACAGCTGCTAACTTAATATGAACTAAAGAGGTTTTTTTTTGGAGTCGGCAAACAGAAAAATGTTCCGACCGCTGAACATTTACATAATTTAAAGGAGAAAAATTGTTCTCTTGTATATATTTAGATTTTGCGATTTAGTTCTCCTTTATTTGTTTTATGCTATACAAATGTGATTTAATGTACAGCCATAAAGGTTTGAATAATGTTATATATATATATATATATATATATATATATATATATATAAGTTGGGACGGCAATCATATGCTATCCACGTGACGCTTAAAGAGTTAAGTTTCAAACTTTCGTCTCATAAATGTCGAGTTATTGTATGACTAAAAAAAACATATCCAAAAGAATGCTATTATTTTATGAAATATTATGTGTACAGCACAACAACTTTTTTAAACTGGTCTAGGATATATGACTTTATGACAATATGTTTAAATAGCACATGGTGTGAATGCCCCAATTATACTACCATTTTATATGTGAATTATTTTAAATATGCTTCTTTTCTATATCACGGGATCTGTTACGCTGATCTAGTTGACTTTAGTACGTTTTGACCAGAGAGATATATCTTGGATAAAATTGATATATTAGCATCAAAGCAAGTATTGATATCTGTCGTATGTATAACGAAGTTGTTAAGAGTTATATGATCGTATTTTTAAAGGCTGGAAATTGAAAATGTTTACTTTGAATTGAAAAATTTTACAAATTATTTTTATTAAATCCGTTGGCTTAAAACCATTTAATTGAAATGAATCAACGGTTTTTGTATTTGAAATTCGCGTGTTTTTGTACTCCAAATTACAATAATATTATAAAAGTTTCTAATATCCCGATTTTGAAAAATTTATTTCCCTTTCATTACTACTTTGAAAACGAAAACAAAGTCCTCTAAATTTTTTTCGTTTTATATATAGTTTATAAAAATATAACTCTTTGGTGTTATTTAATGAATGATATATCTGATAGTGTTTTAATTAAGGCTTAAAAAGTATCGTATATATTTTAACAAATCATCAGTTGACTTAATTAATATTTTTATATTATTAATCGTTATTAGCTGTACAGAAGATATAGAAGTATGTAAAAAAAATTGGTATTCAAAAACAAATACCCAAACGCGAGCATTGCAAACTTATACCATAGAAATATGTGACATTCAAATGCCATAGAATTGGTTAAATAACAGCTCCATGTAAAATACCCTTTAAAGTGCATCTCAATAATTCTTTTTAAATGAAAAAGTGTATACGATATATAAATATTTTAATTAATTATACTTAATACCATTGGGGTCATTTTTATTTTATGCTCGTTGTGTATGTCTGCACATTGACGCTTTTGCCCACCGCATCCCCATCTTTGCCATTAATGCAATTTATTTCAGGCTTGTTGTACCTTGAATCATTTACACAAGTACCGTTCATTTTGCTGCATTCTTTCGTACCTTTTTCCCAACTATTTTATATAATTTTTGTTGATTTTGTTTTATTTTACGCGAAAATTAATCGCTTTACTTGAACCCTAAGATTTATCGTTTTGTAAATTTGCAATGTTATATGTTCATTTAACTTTTTTTTATGCTTTTATTCAATACATGTTTATGCTGGGGCTTTTTGTTGTTGTTGTTGTTGCTTTTATTGTAGATTTTTCTCGAAAGTTGTTATTTATTGTTTTTGTATTAATCAATATCATTCAGACGGAAAGGAATAAATTTTATCGCTCAAGAAGAGGAAAAGTATATGCAATACACGATGCTTGTACGAGATAGATGTTGTACGGATATATATATATATATATATATATATATATGTGTGTGTGTATGTGTGTGTGTGTGTGTTCTTTTTTTCATTTTTGTACGCGCACAAGTATTTCATTTTATCAATTTTATCAATTAAAACTTTCAGCTTCTCTTTTATGTAAATTTGTGAAAATTACCTCTTTCAATAATTAATGGTTGAGGCTTTCAATGAGTGTGCAGTTGGCAACACAAAATGATAGTCAAGTATCATTATAATTATATACTGAAGATATGTATTATATGAAAAAAAACTTGAAACTTTCTATATAATCGCCACTGTACTTATGCTGATTAATTTAAATTTTTTTAAAGGGCTTACAGAGATTTGCATGTTAAGCAGTTGCATATATATACATATTCACACATACATACATATTTATATCTGAAAAATATGGTTATAATGAACACAATATGGGCATTTCCAGTAAACATATAAACAAAAAAGTTTTAATCAAATAATATATTTATTTTTCTGAAGAAATCCCACGAAGAATAATAAACTAACAAGGTAATTTAAAATAAGGAAACCTTCAGGTTCATAATTTAAAAAGAGATTTAAACACTTCATTTTTAACTTTTTAGTACGATTTTCTAAAAACCGTGCTCTTTTACCAAGTGTTTTGCTTGTGGTTAAATGCAACAAATTTAGGAGCTGTTAAATTTAGCAGTTTGACTTATATGATTTAAACTAAGCAGTTTAAATTAATATTATTAACAAATTAATTTTTAAATTTAATTAATCTGTAAAAATAAATTCAATATGTTATATAACAAATAAATTTTAGATGTTTGGAAGTTTCTAAATATGGACTTATTTCCTATGTGAAGGTCATGGTACTCTTTTTGATCTAAATATTTTGTATTAGGTAGTTATTTTGTTGCAATATTGTCTTATTTTTGCATATATATATATATATATATATATATATATATATAAGCTTTTGTACAAATTGAATACACTGCTCTGCAAAAAATAACTTTTTGTCGCGCCTTTAAATAAAACTATGTGCACTATATGGATTTGGATGCGCTAAACTCGAATCCGTTTTCGGTTTTTTTCCATCTGGTCCAGATTTTTTTTATGGGCGTGGCAATTTTTTGCTCCTAAATTAGCCAAGTACCGCACGATATCAAACAAAAACTAACTCACTTATTGTCCATCAATTTCCACATATACTGCTGCAATAAATATTAGAATCTACTCAAATTTTCTCGATTTGGAATTATAGGTTAGTGAAAAATACTATATTATAAGTTTTAAATCCAAGATCCATGCAAAATACCGTTGTACTTTAGTTCCTTTACCTGTTCACCTAACGAAATGCTACCGTCACGCATATGAAAGGTTGGTAGCATTACTACATTGGGTACCTGCGATAAATTGAAAATAAAATCTGAATTTTATAACCCTATTTTTATGGTTTATACCTTTTTTTATTTCTAAGATCTGTAACTGCTAGATAAAGGCGCAAAGTGTTGAATAGTAGCTTTAAATTTCTATTATTTTCATTTTTAATCTGAAAAAAATAAGAATTTTGCACGAAAAAAAATTTTTTCTCGATTAATATCTGAAGATTTCCAAAACGATAAGAGATAAAGAAAAACTGTATGTGACTAAAATAAAAACAATTTTGTTACACATCTTCTGCTGCTTTACTTCTTAAAATTGGATGACTCTTTCCCGAGTTAGGGTGAAATACGTCTAGGTACCTGGCTAATTTAGGGGCAAAAAATTGCCACGTCCATAAAAAAAATCTGGACCTGATGGGAAAAAAAAGGAAAACGGATTCGAGTTTAGCGCATCAAAATCCATATAGTCTACATAGTTTTATTCAAAGGCGGATTTGGCTGCTGAGCAGTGTTATTATTAAGTATTTGTATGAAAATTTAGTGAACACAGCAAAAGTTAATGAATAGCAGCATCATTACATATATTTTATGGCAGCTATAGATTTCTCGCTATATGGATGATATTTAACATTTCATTTTATGAATATATAAAAATTTAATATGCGATATATGATGGATAAGTTTTTCGAAATGATCAGTAAACAAATCTATTGATTTTATGTATTAAAATCAGTGATAAAATAAAGCAGAGTTCAGAAAAGTACACACACCGTACAAAAATCTCGTACATAAATGTAAACGAACACAGTTCAAAGCAACGAACACATATTTTTATTTTCATAACATTTATGTGTGTTTCAAAATTTTTGTTCGTGTTCAACACAGTCGTACATGTTCTTTGTTATATTTTGAACTAGAGCTGTACCGAACTGAATCAAATGCTCTCAAACGTAGAGCTGTACCAAACTGAATCAAATGCTCTCAAACGCTCGTTTTTTGACAAGAACCTCCAATCAAACCCATGTAATTTAAGTGGGTTTGATTAGAGGTTCTTGTCAAAAACGAGCGTTTGAGAGCGTTTGATTCAGTTCGGCACAGCTCTAACTTGAAAGTGTGTTCAGTTCGGTACAGCTCTATTATATTCACATATGATTTTTTAAGTAATTATTTACCTTAAGTATTCGCAAATTGAAAAGTTTCTAATTAATATGCGTAAATATATTTAAAACTGTTTAGTAGAAATAATATTGATATCAAATGAATTGTGTTTCATACAAATTTACAACGCTACACACACTAAATGTTCACACGTAAATGCTGCAATTTGCATATACATGCATACATATTACATGTATGTATATATCCTAAAACATTGTATAAATATTGGTGATTTTATGTATTTAGAATATTTTTCGTTATGTATAAACATGTGCATTAGGGTTTAACTGATTACATAGAACTATAAAATACAGTGACTTTCCTTTTTGTGCCTGGATTCTTCTTATCACGCTTGATGTTGCGCAGTATGTTATTTATAATATCAAAAACTGTTATATTCCTGGCAATAAGTTAATCTTTCATTTGAAAATAGGATATGCCCTGCTCGTGCAGTGCAATTACTTTCATCATCACCATCGGCATATTGATCACTATCAAACATTGATGCAGAATTAACTGCCTGACTCAGATTTTTAAATCTACTCTATTTCTTGATTAAAAAAATTAAGGTATTAAATTGCTTTTATTTGGTCAAGCTTCGTCCCCATTATATAAAGGAAACTGAGAGATATATACCTGGAATATAATATTAATCTCTTCCAGTAAAACAAACACCTCTTTTTCAAATATCCGAAATATCTTCAAGAATTTATGTTGGAGGTATATAACCGGTTTGTTTGTTTACTTTTTGAATTATATATTTTTATCTTACTCAGCTAAAGAACTGTCACTTTGCTCTCTCAATTTGTGTTCTTATTTAAGCTGGATTTAGGTTAGGTCGAAAAGAGGGGCATGAGTTAACCCAATCCGCTCTGGATTACACTTAGGCCTTCTAGGCCTGTTGTGCGCTATATTGCTATAAGCTGGATTTACCCATTGCTGCGGAACAAGAAATCTGTTCCGAAACAATGGCTAACTCCAGCTTTACTGTATTATGGGTAAAGGTAGACAATATAGTGAAACGCAACAAAATTCAGTAAAAATTCGTAAAAAATTGTGCGTACTCGAATACACTTTTTAATATTAATGTTGCATGGTGTAAAATCTCTGGTTTTAGTTTTCTACAAGACCCTCTCGATTTTGCAATTGTTAGATGCCTTCGAAAAAGCTACCCCCTAATGTTTAACTACATACATCTAAACCATAATTGTTAAAGCATTTATTCTTGTTTATATACGACTGTTTATTTTAACTCTAAAAACATCATCTATCTTCTGCAATTGCTGTGCAATTTGAACAATAAAAATGATAATCCGAAAATATTGCCATTTGACTACAAAACAATTTGTGTTTCACAAAAGAACATAAATAAAATATATGTATATTGTGGTTGAAAAATAATAAAAATAATTAAAAGCAAGTAGAAATGATGTTTCTAAAAGTGTTGGCTCTTATTTGCCCGCCACGTAAATATGTATGTAACCTACAAATTCATAAAATAAATTCTGTCGTAATAGGGAGGAGTTAATTAATTTGGGGCATGTATTCATAAAATAACAATATATCCGCGTGTATAGTAGGTTTGTTTACTCTATATTGGGATCCTGTGGAATCCAGTAGTTTAAAATTGAGTAAACGAGACTGATTTTGACATAACAATATTATTCCTCTTCTTGGACGAACAGACCGTTATTTTTCTTGAGCTAATTTGGTCAAGGGGAAAAGTAATCAGGTGTTAGGAAAGTAAACAATATCAAAACAAAAATAAATTTGATGCAAAAACTAAGAAGTAATGGGAAGCTGTATAAAAATTGATTTCATAGCATGTTAAATAAAGATATCCATCCATACATGCATATGTATGTACATATGTATGTATGTATATTTGATTCCATAAAAAGTTTCAAGAAAGAAACGTTCTAAGTATCTAAAGCAAAAGCAATTACATACATACATACCTTATGCAGATGTTTTATTTTGTTTTTTTTTTTCTTTTTTTTATTCCCGTACACTTTTCTACACTTTTTTATATGTATATATTTATATATTACACTCATTTTACCAAACTTAAGACACACTTGATAACAAAATTAATATTATTTTAATGTTTTCTTTTTTAATTTCAATTATTTTTTAATTTTCAATTATTAGTTTTTTACTTATGTATGCACACACGATTCACTCAACGTCAAGCTTTAAAATAATTAATAATAATAATTGGCAATTGTGTAGGTGCAGCCAAACTACTGATTGTTTACTCTCTGTCGACAGTTTTGCGTCTTACTCGCACTAGTTGAGTACTAGTCCTCAGATAACTGTTAGGACTACGGTTCATCTGAGAAATTTTCATTGATATAATACACTCATTTTACCAATTACCAAAATTAAGACAGACTTGATAACAAAAGTAATATTATTTTAATGTTTTCTTTTTTAAATTCAATAATATTTTTATTTTCAATTATTTGTTTTTTTATATACATACTGTGTATGGAAATGTACGCACACAAAATTGATTCACTCAACGTTGAGCTTTATTGGCAATTATCTTTATTAGTTGCAGCCAAATCACTGATTGTTTACTCTCTTTCGACAGTTTTGCATCTCACTCGCACTAGTTAAGCACTATTCTTTAGATAACTGTTTTGGATTACGGTTCGTCTGAGGAATTTTCCGTGATTAACTGCTTATAGGAAGGCGTAATAGTTTCAGGAACCAACATAGAAACTGAGAGCTTTAATGCAATAGCGAAAAAGTTATGAATCTACATACATAAATACACACGTAGATATCTATTGCTGATAATGATAAAGTTCAGAGAGAGTATGATGAGACCTTTAAAGCGTTTGTGAGGAAACTATTAAGGAATATGTGATAATTATTCCACAGAAGAACCAAAAGGTTACTTTTAAAGGCTATAATCTTCGCAGACAATCCACTGAGGTCTGTGTTTTCGTCTTAATGGTACCCTAAAGTAGAGGACCTTCGTCATTAAAGGATTTTGAAAAGCTCTCTGATCGCCAAGCTATCTTAGCGTGGCAGAAAGCTAGAGCCCTGCGAGCAGGACGCTGACGTATTAGATGGAGTAGCGTTTCGTCGTTGTACCAATTAAAGGCGTGCTTCCAAGTAATTACGTTTCTTGGACGTTTTTGGTATCTTCTCAATAAAACTGTTTTCGATAAGTGCAATATAATTCCAAAATTTGCTTGATATTAGCAAACATTTTCATATCTGTTTCGTTTTATAGTTTTACGGGTTATGAACTTACATATGTATTTAACTTTTAAATATCATTTATACAACTTTATGGTAAAAAGAAGTGTTTTCGCGCACCTTCCTTAGTTATATTTTCATGCTCTATGTATGTACATTTCATCCAAGTAGAAGAAACCCATGACGCAAATTTTTACGGATTAAGTTTTTAGAGAATCTTATATATTTCACACAATCACAACGGTATTTTATTTTTGACGTTTGTATTGTGCGAAATACAGCTCGCATTAAGTTTTTTGTAAAATATACATACATTTTTAAGGACTAATTTAGTTCAAGACTAACATTGACCTATTTCTTTAAGTAAGTTGCTATTAGCCTTCCGCTTACAAGCCCTTTCTTAAGAACATTGCTTTTGGATCTTGAAAAATAGCTATAAAAAGCAATTGACGTGCTCTAGTTATGAAGCTACACTTTTAACAAATCTCCAATACAAAAACTTCCTGCCAAACAATAGTGGAATAGGATCTTCTTCGATTTCTTCTTATCCCGTATTTTATATTGGCTCCAATTCCAACAATATAAATTACTTTAGTAATGATACCATAATTCAATGAAATTAACAAATAAAATGATTTCTGGAAAATTGTTTCGTATTTATTTTCCAAAATTTCGACATTCATACGTTAATTTCATTTACATGAAAATTTAAAAAGGGAATCAATTCTAATTTTAAATTTATACATAAAAAAACAGGAGACAGATCAAATGCTTCTCCAGGAGCTTCTTGAAATTGTATTCCAGTCGTCTACTTCAACTTCTTCTTGGGACGCAAGTTGTTGGTGTGACCGCACTTCTTCTTGCGACAGTTGGTAGCACGTGGATGGAGACGCGCATAGCATTTACGGCAGATCATTTTGTCGCAGTTGTATTTTTGTGCCAATATACGCAAAGAGGGTTCAATAATACCACCACGAAGACGGAGAACCAAATGTAATGTAGATTCTTTTTGTATATTGTAGTCAGACAAAGTGCGACCGTCTTCCAACTGTTTACCAGCGAAAATCAAACGCTGCTGATCTGGGGGAATACCTTCTTTATCCTGGATTTTAGCCTTGACATTTTCAATAGTGTCGGAAGGCTCGACTTCCAAGGTAATGGTTTTACCAGTTAAAGTTTTGACAAAGATCTGCATCTGCAAAGAAGAAAAATTGATGCCGGTTAAATCTTTTCGAGTTATAAAGAAAAATTTCATCAGATATTATATATTAACTTTTGCATATCGTCTAAACACAAATTTTATCGACGTGTTCCGTTCACATTTTGTTAGGTTATGTAGCTGGCATTTTTTAATACCTTGATTTAGCTTTTTAACAAAAAAAATTATTTTGATTGCACCAACTTACATTGTTTTAATATTAATAATTACTATGTCGTGCGTTTTTAAATTGAATTTCCAATTATACACATATATAAAAATTTTCTCACCTTAAGAAACGTGCAGTCTGATGCTAATCAAAATTCAAAAAGGAAATTTCCAAGATGGTGGGAAATTATTGACGTTTGCTGAAAGGGAAATTTATTGAATGTCAGAGGTGCCACCTATCTTGTAATGCAAATGGCTATGATAAAATAATTAGGATATTCACATGTTTTTTGTGATTCACACTGTGTGTTATGTAGGTCGAATTGTCATATATGTATATTATTTTAAATCAGTTTAAATAATTTGTTGTTGACTACATACAAGAAAATAGCACTCTTTCAGTAATGTTTTTGTTTTTTAATATAAAAGTTCTAGCTTCAAATCTCTATGCGAGACGGCGATGGTATAAGTTGGCCGCCGTTACTCACAACTAAGAAACGGCTAAATATTATTCTTACCCATATGTCTGTACATTATATCACATGTTAATAACTTCAAAAATTAAGCAAATAACTAAATCCAATAGTGAAAAACTTTTCTTGCCTAACTTACGTAGCTGGCAGCCATTGCCGTATGCCACCGCAAAAATATATGTATTCAGCCCATATCAAATGTGTTGGCATCTTATCATATACGGCATACTACGTTATAACGGATTCTTCACACTGTTCATATATCATGACTTATTATTTCATGACTATTATTATATTATCATGACTATTATTTCATTACTTATGACTACAGTGTGAATCCCCCAAATATATGTATATGATTGTAATACCAGTATCCGATATAGAAAAAGCTTTTTAATAAACGTTAAGGATGTCTGATATATCCAATTCGCTTTTGTCATAAAAATACGTCGGATAATAACGAATATCACACTTATTTGTTACTGCATCAACAGTGTACCGGGAAAGACAGTATGAGTCAAATATCTGGCAACTATGAGGTTGATTTGAAAAAGTACATCCAACTTCAGTTTGGTCTGTTGTATATTTATTTTACATGTGATTAGAATTTCACCACCTCAACAGCTCTGAATTTACAACACATTGAGAAAAAATAAATTGCCAAAGAGAGTAGAATATAATTTTAAGCAATTCATTCTTCATTTTTTAAGCCGCATCGAATACAGATGTATAAATATTAGAAAGTCAATCTTACAATCAATTGGTCGCTGGAATTATGAAGTATTAAATTATTTTACCTAAAAGAGAAACAAATACTTTAGAAAAGTACACGTATTATTTATTACTAATAACTTTTGGGCAACAAAAACAAATATAAGTGCATTGTTGAAATAGCATGCAATTCGTTTTAAAATATATGATATATTGCTTGACTTGATATAATTTAAAAAAGAAAGAAATCATGTCTACAGATACTCCAGCAGCTGGAAATGAGGTAAATTGCAAATTAAAGCGAGGTTGTGTGAAATCTTAATATATGCTTGAATGTGTAATTTTCTGATATTTTGAAGAAACTAGTTCTTTACTTTAATCAAAACATATTTTAAAACAGAAACTAGAAAACCATTAATTTTAAAAAGTATTTGTATATTGTTGGGCAAAAGTCTAAGAGACTTGATGTAAGAACCAATGATATGCTATTACATAGACATACTTGAAAACACAATAAACAAAGCACTTTTGTATATACATACATATATTTGGATTTTATGTAATATAAATTTTCCAGGTTGCAGAACAAAATGGTGATGGTACCGCTACGGATGGGAATCAGACCGAAGGTCAGCAGCAACAGAGGCCTCAGTCTAAAATGGAATCATTCTTTGCAATGACAAAGTCTCTAATTCTTCGAGCTCTTATTATTTACTTTGTCTCTTCGTTCTTCAGAAAGGGCCAGCCGCCCGCTACTAATCCAAATCAGAAATCACCTGCTGCTGGTCCAAAAATACATGCATGGAACTATTTTGAAAATGGTACCTTATTTGATTTACACGTGTGGTTGTCTGAAAATTCTGATGAAGTAGACTTCCAACAAAAATCTAATTTGCTTTGGCTTCAAGAAGATCTTACATATGGTGACTGGCTATCAGGAGCTGGTCGGGATGGATTGTATTATCATCAAGTTGTAGTAAAGGCGTCTCCCAGACTAATGAACAATGGATCCGTTTATATACATGCATTTGTTACGAAATCAGGCGAATCGCCAGATCCAAACGCGTCTAACTTTGCAAAAAATGGTTTAATGGGTTATCAACACAAGCAAATAAATAAATTCAAGAAAATACGGGTTAATAGAAATTATAATCTTTTGGCTAGTGAAAAAGAAAAATTGGCATTTGAACTTGCACAGGCCAATTTAAAGGACACAATAGTATCACACTGGCATCCAAATTTAACTTTGAATTTGGTTGTAGATCAAACCAACTGGGCTCAAGGAACGGTTCCACCTCCTTTGGATGAATTTGTAAAATTTGTCGATGGTGGCAAGACATATTTGCCCATTGTTTTTGTAAATGATTATTGGAATTTGCAGCGTGACTATTATCCCATTAATGAAACGACACCCGAATTACCGTTGCACTTGACGTTCCAGCCAATTGGAATGTTTAAATGGCAGTTGTATGCTGCTCAGCAAATGAAAAACAAATTTGCTGGCAATGTTCTAGGGGAACTTATGACATCTGGTGGCGGCGAGGTATGTTGAAATGGTTTATTATTCGTATTGGTACATTAAAGTCGTTTTAATATTCACAGTATAATGTCTGCTCATATGGTTGAAAATAAGCATTTAAAGATAGCAGGTATAGATTTACCCTCAGAGATAAATGTGGTATTTAAAAAAAATGTTTTTAATATTATACATGACCAGGGAGGTAGAAATATACCGTTCATATGAAAGTACACCTTTTATATGCGATATGAATCTATTGAAATTTTATTCATTATGCAAGCGACTGAGATAGTTAAATGATATTGAAATAATAATTACATGTATAAAAATTTTGGTATTGAAATGCAATAATAATGAGAAATTTTAATTCGAACAATATAATAGAAAGAGGTGATTTACATCCCATGGTTCCGATTTTTATGTCATATTACCCGCAAAACCATTGTTTTAAAGTGTTATCATATTTGAGCATTTTCCCCACTTTTTTAAATGTAATACAAAAAAAAAATCCGTTGTTGCTTATTAATCAGTTTGTGATAAAATGTTCTTAAATATTCAGAATCTTAAAACATTTAATATTTTAATACTCTATTATAAATAATTTTCTAATTTTAGGAGAACGATGAAGACCAAGATTCTCTTAAAGAAACTATGTTGGAGACGAACATCTATCTTCTCGCTCTAACTATCGCTATATCTATATTACATTCAATATTTGAATTATTAGCATTTAAAAATGACATACAGTTTTGGAACAACCGTCAATCACTTGAGGGCCTCTCAGTACGTTCAGTATTTTTTGGAGTGTTCCAGTCTCTTATAGTTTTACTTTATGTGTTAGACAATGAAACCAATTTCATGATTCGAGTGTCCTGCTTCATTGGCTTAGGTATTGAAGTTTGGAAAATTCACAAGGTGGTTGATATAAACTACAATACTGATCAGAAAATATTTGGCGTGCTACCGAAAATCTCCTTCAAGGATAAAGGATCGTATTCAGAAAGTGAAACCAAGGCATATGACAATTTGGCATTCAAATATTTGGGATGGATATGTTTTCCCCTCCTTGTGGGTTATTTCGTATATTCAATGGTTTATAACGAACATAAAGGATGGTATTCTTTTTTGCTTAATATGTTATATGGATATTTGCTGACATTTGGATTTATCATGATGACACCGCAGTTATTTATTAATTATAAATTGAAATCTGTAGCTCATATGCCTTGGCGCATGATGACTTATAAGTTTTTGAACACATTTATTGATGACATTTTCGCATTTGTCATTAAAATGCCAACTATGTACAGGTTGGGTTGCTTCCGCGATGACATTGTATTTTTTATATTCCTCTATCAACGCTGGCAGTATCGTGTTGATCTAAAGCGTGTTAATGAGTTTGGTTTCTCAGGCGAAATGGCTGAGCAAGCTGCACAAAAGAAACTTGAAGGCACAACACAAGCACTCAAAGACACACCGAAGGAAAACAAACCTAAATCTGAAGCAGATAAAAAACAGGATTAATTTTAAGCTATTCGTAGTGTAGTTAATGTATAAAATATTGTAGACCAGAAGTATTTCCTCGTTCATAAGTGCAGTACTACGCTATAGCAGTATTTATTGTTTGTTAGAAACATTGCTTGCAATGTTTTTAAATATACAAAGTAATCCAATAACGAAAAGTTCGCACAGCATACTTGCATCGGAATCACAAAATAAATGTACTTGTCAAAAACTGCAAGTACTACATATTTGAACGCAGGGAATTTTATAGCAAAATCCAGTTATACAATGTGTCCTAAATCCATATTCTTTAATTCGTACTTTTATTGTTTTTGTTTGAATTTATAGAAAAATTTTCTAATTTTAGTTATAAATCTTTAAATATTAAAATTAAAATATATTAATTTTCTATTATCATCTGCAGTGAAATAATGAATATTTAACACATATCATTCATTATTTTAATTGTTTACATGCAATCTGATATTAAAAAAGAACAAAATAAAGCGAAAAATAGAATCTGTATTTTTATTTATAATTATGAATACATGTGCAAAATATAAATATATATTGTAGTTGAAATATAAAGAAATTAAATAAAAATTAATTGGATGATAATGACAATAGCTTCAGAACATGCTCGGAGGGATATTGTAAAAGAACAATCGTCCCTTTCTTCCTGTGGTACAGTGTTCTCACAATGAGAGTTAAAAGCGTTCCTGGAACTCCAGACCTTCCGTTTTTCCCGAAAAAGCGGCAGCACTGCTAACGTAAAACTCGGGTGAGCAACACTGTTCGACATAACCGCTGATTGCGCTAGTACACACGAGCACAATTGTTCTGGCACAACATGGTAGTTTGTGGAATTTTCGGTGAGGGGAGCGGTTTTTGTTTGGCATAATTTTTCATTCTGTACTACCATAAGTCAAATTGTCAATTTCTGACTTGTAAACAAAAGTAACAATCGATCAGTGTTGCCAATATACCTACTCTGGGTAGGTAATAATCGATTACTATCAAGTGTTGTCAACGAATCAAATCTTTTACTTAATGTGAAGAGTAATAGTTTTCGTAAATACATTTTTACAGGCATGATAACAGTTTCAAAATTTATTTATATTATAATCGTTTACTTTTCATAAAAGAAATATAATGAACCAAACGTAAAAATAAAACAAAAATGTTTAGTTCAATTGTACCACAGTGGCAACTGTAGATGCGCCTTGATGTAAGTCAAGTACTAATTTTACGCCGTTTTTTTGCATCCGGACAAAAAAATGCACAGAGATGGTCAATTGCGGAACTTTTTTTTTCATTTATCATAAAAAATAATACAAGACGTCGTGCTTGCATATAAAAATATTCCTACAATCTTACATTTCAAAATATTATTAATAAAGTATGTCGGCCGAGGATGCTTTGAGAGCTATATCGGCTTTGCAATGCCTAAGCAAATTAATGGATCTGTACGACGAATATGACGATGAACCAAGAGCTAAAAAGAGAAAACTTTATGTTGAATCTGAAGATGTTGAAAGTCAAATCTTAAAAGACATAGCTTGGAAAGATAGCGATGCTGAAGATTCATTCTGTCCCTTCACCATGGAAAATTTTGAAGAACTATGCGATATGGTATGCTTATGAATTATGACTTGAATAAATTTGTAAGTTTTAAAGCCTTTATAGGTTTCGGCAAAAGTTGATAAAGAGTCCTTAGTGGTTCCAACCCTTTCCATACGAATGCGTGTTGCTATTACCTTAAGGTATTTGATTGCAGGGGAATCTCATCGAAGATTGGAAAAAGTTGCTTATGTGTCGCGAAAATCCACTCAGAGAATTATACCAGAAATGTTGAGAATCTTTATTGACATCTTAGAAAAAGAATACCTAAAAGTACGTATTAACAAACATATATATATATAAACATATATAGTTTCCATTATTTTAAGCTACATGTATTGTTTCAATAACAGTTACCTAAAACGGAAACCGAGTGGACAAATGCAGCAAAGGATTTTCAAAGGTTTTGGGACTTTCCCCACACCCTGGGAGTATTAGATATAAAAAACTATCGCTTAAAATCCTCAATTGCTGCTGACTCCAGCGAAAGTCTTATTCTCTTAAGTGTTTTGGATTCCCACAGTCGCTTTCAATATATTGAAATGATTCCGACCGCTAAAAACAAACATTCAACTGCTTATACTAATAGTAGATTATATAAATCTTTAACAACCAAACGTTTAAATATTCCTGTAGAAAAGTCTTTAGAGGGACAAACTGAAAAAACTCCATTTTATTTTGTTGGCAGTGAAATTTTTGGTTTGGATCGTTATACACTAAATTTTTACGATCAAAATTCAAAGATGACAAGATCACAGAAAGCATTCAATTTCAGATTAAACAGAGTGCGATTACCTGTACAAATGGCATTTGAAATAATGTATTTTAGATTTAAAATATTTCACAGACTTCAAGAGATTTATATGGAAAAAGCTAAATTAATTATTAAAACATGTTGCCTATTACATAACTATATGACACAAAAATTAACTCAACCTTTAGATTATAACGATGATTTAACAAACTTTGGTGTAGCAGGATCCGATACATTTGTATCAAAACAGCGGAATGGATTGTGTGAAACAGAGGGCAAGAAAACAAGAGATAATGTATGTAGCTACTTTGTAAATGAAGGAAACATACCAGAACAATGGCAAACAATAATATAAGAAGTTGATATTTTTATTTCTAAGATACATATGAATAAAGAAGTATTAAATTTTAGATTGTGTTTCTTCATGATTTCGATTCGAACGCTATTGGATACCACGATTCGGTTATTTGTCAGATCACGATATTTCATTCGACGCAAATCCTTACTCAATTAAGTATACGGCGTTTTGCCTTGATGGTTGGGATTAAGAGCCAATGAATTTCAAGCAGTTATACGTACCAAATTAGCGCATAGTAAAATAATGGATCGAAAGAATTCATGGATTAAATAAAATTATCTATGTGAAAATATCTTATGACAATAAAAATACCAAAAGAATTTCTCCAAAATACATTGTTATTAGCAAAAATCATTTGCAAAATACTTCACGGCTAAAACATATTCGGAGGGAGAGCAACTTTTAGACGCTATTTTGACAAATATACCTGACATTAAAATTACATCACTTTAATCTTTATTTACTTTAAAATTTAATTAACCTATGTATAGTATTCCCCTTGTATGAATGTATTTATACCATGGAAATTCGCTGTCTTATGTGATGACATTGTACAGTTTATAATGTCAAATTCAACTTGAATCATTGAAATTTTCTTCAATGAGGTCATTGCAACTATCTGCAGATTCCGAATATGAGCACGTATCTTCATTTCTTGGTAAGTATTTTATGTGTTCTAAGGTCTTTTTTGTAAGTAAGACTTGTATTTCAGACATTGCCAATATCGCGATTTCCAAAGGCATTTGCTGTAGTTGAAGAGCAATGGTATTTCCGAATGATATATATAAATCCTTATATTTTGTATTCGACACAACACTTGTGGAAACAGCCTTGTTAACTTTACTTTCAGCACTGATTTTTCTTTTAAGTGGTCGCGAGCTGGAAGATCGTGAAGAAAGAATTTGTGGTGATAAAGGTATTTCGGGCTCAGACTCGTTGAATTTTTCAACTTTGCATTTTATCATTGTTTTATGATCAGCGTCTTCTTCGTTTCCAAATATATCGTGATCGTCATTATCTTCGGGATCTGGTGAAATAGTAGTATTGTCCTAATTATATACAATGATGCTTTTATCAAAACTCAAAATAAGTGCAAATAATTACTTTATATTTACATAGGTATTATAAACTTACAAAATCAAAATCTGTAATGTATCCACTCTGTCCGTATTTACGCAATACCACTATGTTGTCCAGAAAATTTAATTCATTGTAGTAAAATAACGAAGGCTTATGAGTTTCGGCGCCAGATTTTCTTGATGCCTCTACTTTTCTTTTCTCACCAACATAGGCTGAACGTAAATATTTTATTTTTCGTTTTACTTCATTCACATCTTTTTGAAAGTGGTCAGCTATTTCTTGCCAAGCTTCTTGTTTAGATGACTTACATTTGTATTCTGGGCAATTGTAATTCCATAGGCATTCGTACCGCTTGTACTTACGTATAAGTTCTTTAATATCCATGTCTTGAAAATGTCGTTTCGAAAGCTGGCTCATTTTCTCTAATTAAAAACACACAGTCAACAATATTATATTTTAATATGATAAGTAGCTTGTAAACAATAGTGTTACAAAAGCACCGACTCTCTTGGTACCGAGTAGTCGGTATAATATAACAGAGAAACTAGCTCTGCGATATATCTCACACAGTAATACCCCTAAAACATCATCCATAAGTTTTGATGTTATATGACGTGGACTTTAGCAAACAAGAAGGTATCTTGGTACTTGGAATCACAAGTATCCTGTGCTTAGAATGTTCTGGCCTAATACGTTAGCATAATATATATATATATATATATATATATATATATATATATATATAGAACGCATGGAAAGCTTAATTTCTATATCAGACGAGGTCCGATAATAATGTGCTTGCACAGCATTACACTCATGATATTTAGAGTTATTTATTAAAGAAAGAAGTTTATGTTTTATATTATATATATATATATATATATATATATATATATATATACGTACACACACACATAAATATATATATATATATACTTACACAGATATATATATACATATATATATATATATATAAATATATATATATATATATATATATATATATATATAAATATATATATATATATATATATATATATATATATATATATATATATATACTTACACAGATATATATATATATATATATATATATAAATATATATATATATATATATATATATATATATATATTTATATACATATATATATATATATATATATATATATATATATATACTGAGACCATATATATATATATATATATATATGACTGAGACCATATAACGGCGATGATGTTAACCCTTATTTCATCCGTTTCTGTGACTGACTGTACACGACCTATGCCTTCACATAGGAAGTAGCAACGTAGTTAACCAGGGAAAATTCCTCAGAAGAACTGTAAATAAATACAGTTAGTTGAGGCGTCGAAATTAACTAGTGCGAGTGAGACGCAAAACTCTCGAAAGAGAGTAAACAATCAGTGGTCTGGTTGCACTTAAAATATAATTGCCAACGAGGCTTGATGTTGACTGACTCAGAGCTGCTTTGCGACTCAGATATATAATATATACAGTCGCTTTGTTTATCACATGCTTGGGTACTTGTACATGTTCTTCAATTTTGCTCTTTACCTCTCTCTCCAAAAAACTCTTCCAAATCATCCTTGCCTTCACGTGTGAAAGCGATTTCAAATTTCAAAGAAAATTGAAGAATATATTGAGCAGACAAACTTGAGTACAATTCATAGATTCTTCAACAATTCCAATACCTCTTATCTTATTCACACACTTTCGAAGACCAATTGAGAACTACAAAATAATAAGCACAAACTTGGAAATGTTAAGAATATACATACAATAAACAAAACCTCCATCTATTGTATTATACATTGTTATATAAATGTATTTTATTATACATTTATACAACAAGCTTTCCTTAAGAAAAAATTGAACTAGCCTATAAGGCAATCAATTAATTTCTAAACGTCAATTAATATTATTTGTTCGATTTATTAATTGAAATAAAGCAGTTTTTTTTAATTTAAAAAAAAAATTTTTTTTTTCAACTTAGTAAAAATTTATTTAAGTAGTTCACTAAAAATTAATTGAAATGAAAACATTAAAAAGTATTTTAAAACGTTTTCAGCAAAATATATGTAAAAATTTTTAAGAAATAAAATTGATGATGATACCATTAATTTCATGATACCATTAATTTTCACAAGGACAGTATAAACGCCTTAGGAAATTAATAAATTATATTGTTACAACATATCAATTGACAACTTTAAGCTTAAAAAATTTGGCTGGCTTGATTTAAATCTAACTAGTTTTGAGTTATTAAAAAATCCTGCTGATAGCCAACGGAAAAACTGTTATTTTACAGCTAACTATCGAAAGTAACATTAAGTTAATTTCGAAGTAATTCTTTAATGCATCGCGATGTTGAATAGTTTAAAATAAATTAAAGTCTCTGTCAGCTGAGTTTCGGCAGAGTATATACATATATATATATATATATATATATATATATATATATATATATATATATAATTTTGCAATTTAAGGTAAATAAAAGTATATGTATGTAGCTTACTGTATTTATTGTACATTAAGTTTGTACTTACTATATACTTATTATTTTAGTCATTCTGTTAGTTCACTATATTTCTCTTTGGATTCTGGTTGCGACCAAGACTTTATATGTTCTAAAGTTGCTTTTGTAAGCAACGCATGAATTTCAGACATAGCCAGTACTGCCTGTTCCAGAGGTAGATGTTGTAACTGAAGGGCAATAGTTTTTCCAAATGATAAAAATAAATTTTTAGTTGAAGGCGTAACAGTTGTTGAATTTGATGGAATATTTATGGGAGCTGATCTGTTAACATTATAATCCCCTTTAATCTTAGTTTTTTCCGGTCGAGACGCAAGAGATTGCGACCGACATATGTCAATTGAACTGCTTATTAAATTTTTTGATGCCGATAGAGGTATATCAGTTTCAGAAAGTGTTTCCATTTTGTAGTCAATTTCCGGCTCATTATGGCATTCATCATCCTCCGTGTTACCGATGGATATGAACTCCTCGTCTGCTGCATCTTGAGAATTTGAGTCACTTTTCTATAATATAGAAGGAGTTTTAGCCATTTCTCATATATAATTATATTTATTAATTTCATGTCATTTACTTATTCTAGTTTTTAATAACTTCAAAATATGTGGTAGTTAAATGTTAAGCTATGCATTTGTGTATATCAATTAAACAAATAACTTACAACTTATACTACGTCAACTTTCGTTTTCAGTTTGTTTCGAAACTACTTACAAAAGAGTCATCTGGGGGCTGTTTTCCGTTTTTAAACTTGCGCCAAATCACCATGTCGTCCAGAAAATTCAATTCATTGTAATAATATAATGACGGTTTATATGGCGAATCGGACCCAGATCTTCTTGAAGCTTCAACTTTTCTTTTCGAATGTACATAAGCTGTACGTAAATATTGAATTTTTAGTTTTACCTCGCTTATTTCTTTCTGAAAGTAGTCCGCTATTTCCGACCATGATTGACGTTTTAAAGACATATTTTTGTAGTCCGGACTATTTATGTTCCATAAGCAGTCATGTCGCTTATATTGATGTATAAGTTCCTTTATTTCGGAATCACGGAAATTCCGTTTGCCAAATTGACTCATTTTATTTCGTATTTCTCGATATACCTACGTCCAGTATTTAAACAAATATATATAGATATATCAGTGCAGAATAATGAGCAAAACAACAGAAAAATTTTAACTTTTGTGTCCAAGCTATCAACTTTGTTTATATTTTTTCAATAAACCAAAAAACGAAGTCGGTATTGAACGACGCCAGTTTGCAGTATAAGGGTTGCCATGAGTAATAGACAGATGTGAGAAATTCGTGAACCGAAGCTATTGTCGCCATACTTTTATTATACATTTATAATAATCCACATGCTATTCTAAGAAGCGCAATACAATATATAGAGTGAGATACATAGCTAATAATATTTTCGATGTGAGAAGCACGTGGGTTACAAAGACGGGGAACCAATTGCCATACTGCTTAGGCCATATGTGGTTTTTTATATATTATTGTCTTTGGTTACAACATACACTGTATGAGTTCTATCAATGCAAATATTACAATTAGACAATTCAACGAATTGGATAATTAATACAATCAAGTTTCATAATATCATATGATATATGAAGCATATTAGTTGATATCGCGTCCGATGTATATCTAGGTTTGGGCCTTGGTTTGTGATTTTAAACAAACATACTGGCAGCACTGAATAGTTGAATCAAGTGATTAAATTTGTAACCAGGTGTAAATTTTTATTAAAAAAAGATTGAGTTATATATTTCTTGAAAGAAAAACCTACTATTATTCGATAAATCTAATTTTTTAATATATATATACGTATGTATAAGGAGTAATAGGTTGCCAATAAATGTAATATATTGGAATACTATGCAAAACTTTCAAAAAGGAAAATATTCCTGTATATAATGTAGTATAATGACCAATATGTACTACTTGTGAGTGATTAACAAATAGTTATCATAGACGTGTTTTGAAATAGCTAATGTAGAAAGTTTCTGTTGAAAAAGTGTATAAATCAGAAGTTACTTTTTAAAAATTTTAATATGTATGGCGAATGGGTATCTCTATCGTCGCGGATATCAGCAAATAGCTGCGGTGCCCAAAGCTATAGTGTTCTTAATAAATTTCCAGCTAGTGCTGGTCGTGAAGTTGCGGTGTCAGTAGTAAAGCAATTGGCTACAAATTTGGGTATTACTCAAAATGCAGAGCCAAGTCATTTGGTTAAAGATGAAGAGGTAAGTTCTTGTATTTATGGAAGCGTATGTAGATATGTTCATATGTAAAATTATGGGTATGCATATCTATTTCTATATTTACATATAAATGTAAGTACAGATGCTTAAATAGCTATGGACAACTCCTCTAAGTGAATTTTTAAAATGTAATTCCTTTGTCGTTTCCCTTGCGTAATGTATTATACAACTTCCTTGTACTTGTTGAATTTCATATAGTATATCTGCTTTAATAATTTCAGGTTAATTGGTGTATGGATGTTATTTGTTTTGGTTTATCATTACCATTATTAGAGCACGAAACTATTAAGGACTGTGTAAATGTTTATTGTGAATGGATGACAGCACTACATCCGCAACCAAAAATAAGTGTACCCAAACCAATATGTGAAGATGCAAATATGTATTGTCGGAAAATTATTAACCATTTTCATAATCTTTTCGTACCGCGCCAGGGAGAAAGTAAGTGTAATAATGTTAACTTTTAAGATATCTCATTAATTAAGAGCCTCTGCAAAATGAATAAAAATTGCCATTGAATGTCGATTTACTATTTACTAAATTTTAAAAACATTCTCATTTCAAGTCTTACCATTTATATATCAAAAAGAGCTTGGTAGGTGTCATATTATTTCAGCAACTACGCACATACACACATACTTATATATAAGTTCCTTACGTATATACATACATATATATATATATATATATATATATATATATATATATATATATATTCATATATACCATAATTTTATTTTTTGCTTTAAAGGTATTGACACTATTAACCGCCAAGCTGTCTTATGTCATCGTGTCTTACGTACTCTTCAACAAACTGCTCAAATTTCTCAAAATATGGATCGTGAAACGTGGGAATCTCTGTTACTGTTTCTTTTGGCAATCAATGAAACATTATTGGCGCCACCCACGATCAAAGATGATGTAGGCGATCAGTTGTGTGAGAGAGTTTTACAAGTTCTTTTTGAGGTTTGGCTTTTGGCCTGCGTAAGGTGTTTTCCCTCACCCTCTTTATGGAAAACACTACAGGAATCTTGTTCTATGTGGCGGCATCGAATTGCATTAGTAGATCAATGGAATCGTGTAAATTTAGCGTTGACAGCCAGACTATTGGAGTTCACCTATGGACCAGCATTCCCAGAATTAAAAATATGTAATATATTAAAAAGTTAATAATAATTAAAAAAAAATTATTAACTTTTTGTTTCAAAGCCGAAGAAGATGCTCAACTCATTCCACCTGGCATGACCAATGATTGTGTTGCACAGACCTGGTATCGCTTCCTGCGTACTATTGGCAATCCGACAGCATTATGTTCGCCACATATCATAAGCAAGTCGTCTCATTTTGTTCAATGGGCTCTAACTCATGACAAAGGTGCGGAAACGTATCAACATCCTTGCTTACAGGCATTGCCGTTGATATTTTTGAAGGCTATTAAGGGTATATCAAGCCAAGTTGATGCATTTTTGGGTAATTATAACTTATTAAAGCTTCTTCTAATAATGAGTTATTCTATATTAACTGTAGATAATTAATGTTACTATTATCATAAGTTCATAAGTATATTGGTATTCAAAGACTTCGAGTTAAAGGTTGCAAATTTTATTAATTTGTTTTTATGCTTTAGTATAGATTGAATATTAATGGTATTGAAATTAGCACTAAAGTAAAATTATTTCTTTCAACTATATATTTTGATACTTAAAGATCAACAAATTGCTATAAAGGATAGTTTTTAAAAACAAAATATATCGAACCTTAATTACACGAAAATTGTAATCGAATAGTTTTTACATTATATATATATATATATATATATATATATATATATTTTTTTTTTTAATTTTTTTTTATTTTTTTTCTCATAACGACCACTAACATCAAACTGATATAAAAGATAATTGATTTCACGTCATTCCAATATAAATATGTATATTTTAATAACGCACTGTTTCCTAACTTAGTGTTCTGTTTCAAAAGCGTTCCAAATTCAAAGTATAAGGAACCTGAATCTTATATATTAGATCGAAGTCAATCCTATTGAAGATATATTTGGATTTTAAGCAACGAGTATAACTAAATTCAATTCTACGATTTTCTTACTATTAAGGCTCGATATAGATATTCATGTATCCTATTTCTCAAAATATAACAATGCAGAAAAACTAAAATAAGCTATAAATGCAAAATGAAGTTTCACACTATAATGCAGTTATTAATACTCGTAAGAATAATTAAACCTTGACATGATGAGTTGTTCTGTATTGAAAAGTTTCAGATAAAACATTAATACTCGTAAATATGATATTGTGAAATGTCACAAATGATATTCACTGGTATTAGCATATGACGTATATTTAAATCGGCACCTAAAATACAAATACAATACAAAATTGAAAAATCCCACATCTCTTTTAATAAGCTATACATAAATATACTTTTCGAAAGCTGTTCGTTTATTCGTTCCGTATCTGTCAAGGAATTTACATATCTTTCGTTCCCTTTTGTATTATATTGAAATTCAAATTAAAAAATCTTTAAAATATCAACTTCGCCAAATTTCATTAATAATATACATATATATATATGTATATGTATACATAGTTTAATTAAAAATCAAATGTGTAATGTATGTCGATTTTTTAAAAATCAAAAGACAACTATCTATAGTATAAAACAAGTAGTGCATTACATCCTTTTCAGTTTTAAATCGTTAAGTTTTTTTAATTAAATTTCTATAACATACCTGAATATGATATTTCGTTGTATCGTATGCCAATAAAATGGTATTTACATAAATATAATGCAAAAATAGGTATTTTTGTGCTACCAGTACGTTCAGCTGAAGATGGTATTACCAATTTAATGGACATACGATTAGCCTTAAATGAAGCTACTAATAATGGTGCAACCAACACCAATTCTGCATCTGCACATCAGCATCATCACCACCATAGTTTTTTTCATCATCATGGCAGTATTAGTATACATATGAATAATAATATTGTAAATACTAGTCAAACGATTATGCAACACAATCAATCGACACAGCATTCCCACATTCATAATTTCATAAGTGGTTCGGCTAGTTCAGCATTTAATGCTCTAATGGGACACCACCATGGTAATAATCATGGTAGTGGTATTATAACTAGTTCTACTACTAATGTACCATCTCCTCCGTCGAACGGAGCGAACATTGGAAATACTTCTTCGACTGGCGCAGCATCGACAAGTGGTAGTCAATCTGCTGGTGTTTTAGGTTCTATATCCTTTGGTCTACCTTCGGCAAATGCTGGTGCTGGCCAAGAACAATTGCCTCAACAGAATTTTCCACATTCACCTACGCCGCCTCTGCAAAGACGTTTGGCAAAAAGCTTTAGTGTTGCGCCAAATTTAACACAACAAAAGGGTGCGATATTTGAATTTCAACTAATGTTTCCTATTGTTTTTAAAACTTAGTGATTTTATTTTTGATACGATAATTATTTTTTAAAAATTTTTTTGATGCTTATGATTTGTTTACATTAATTACACTAATACAAACTTAGGTTAATTCTAGGTTTTAAACTATTTCTACGTTTAATCTGCTTTCTGCGTTTGTTTTCAGCATGAACCACTTCTTTCTTTGTAAATAATTATGTACTACATGTAAATAATTCTCTAATAATTTAGTTGTATATACATACACACATACACAAGCATTCATATAAATATTTTTTGCTTTAATGTTAAAACATTATCAATTGCTCTTTTGTTTAAAATTTACGCCCACAAAATTAATTTCGTTTTATAACACACATCATAATTAAGTTTTGGTGCATTTGATTTTCATTTATTTTGTTAGTTAATCTTATTCATTGGAGAAGAAGGTACCCAAAAGACCTGTGTTTGTTGAGTTTTGCTATTTTAACATTAATTGCTATTAATACCAAATAAAATGATATTACCATAAAATTTCTTTAAAATGGTAAAGAAGACATCCAATCACATGTTTAGCAATAGGTTTTCGATCTAAATGCATCGTTATTTCTTAATAAGTGAAAAGAGATTACTACCATCACATTTATATATGAGATATTTTGCATCGTTATATTGAAAAAGTTTACTTTTTTGCAGTTTTCGTGCAAAGCATGCATCAATAACAGAACTTTCAGGATTATATTGCACTCATGTTAAGAGTTATTCTTAATTTTCAATCTACTATTTAGACTTCATAAATTTGAATCGGATTAATCGAAACTAGTGGACGAGTATTTAGTAAAACGGATACAGATTTTGCATATTAAATGCTCTTTTTGATACACTGCGCTTAATGTTTCAGTTAATACGTGGTTGAAGGTATTCAAAACGTTTTATTTGATTTTATTTTGGATACTATAAACAAATTTTAAAATAGACTTCTTAAAAAGTGGCAAACATTTCATACAATAGAAATAAAGTTTTTTAAATTAAAAAAATATATTTGCATATGAGTTATTTGGTTACCTTTTTCTTTTGTGCTAATTTTATATTATTAAATAAGTTTTCAATAAAGAATTTTAGCAAAACATTTTCTTATAAATAATTCAATAATTTAAGGACTAAGTAAAGCAGCTCTAATTGGTTTAACAAGTTCACGGTCCTCTACATCAGCTGCTCCAGCACCACTGACGCCAACTTCAGGACCACCTTCTAGCAGTAGTTTGGGCTGTAAGTATAACTAGTTTGGGTATATAGAGAAATCTTTGTACACATTAATGAAATTACTTAATTATAATTAGCTTTACCGTCTTTGGGCTTAGAACAGCGACCGCCTTTAGCTTCGGCTAGACCCAAATGTAATAGTATTTTGCACTTATTTGGCGAATGGTTATTCGAAGCAGCCCATATTGGTGGTGATGCTTGGTTAATAAATACAAAAAGTGTGTAAGTTTAAGAGTAATATAAAACTTAAAACTAAATTTCAATTTTATTGTAGAACAAGCTTCAGAGGCTAGTAAGCGGCCTTCATCCATGATTATGGAAAATCGTAAAGGCAGTATATCGCTATCACAGCCCAATTCTTTGAATGATCCCTCGAGCTTACCACCAACTTTAACTATTGACAAGTACGAATCTGGTAGGGCTGAAGCCATTGGCACATTGTGTAAAATTTTTTGCGCGAAAAAGACAGGCGAAGAAATTTTACCTGTTTATTTAGCTCGTTTCTATATGGCTCTGCAGCAATGTTTAAAAATTACAGAAAACAAGGAATGTGATGAGACTTTGGCCAGTATTTTACTAAATTCCGCTGATTTGTTTCGTTTGGATTTAGATGGGATACATGTTTTGTTGCCTTCCTTTATTGCGGCTTTAGAAATCGTTTTGCCAGCCAAGGATTTAAAAATAAAAACTCAAGCAATGCAATTTAACAAAACTGAATTAAGAAGATCTGCAATTCAAATATTGTTGTCAATTTTAACCTTACCGCTGCATTTTCAAACTTTGTCCATTAGAGATCTAACCAATGAGTCTTCCGAAAAGTGTGTAAATCTATTATTGAAAGTAAACAGCCTTTAACATTTTGCTTATTTTAATTTTAGGATCATAACTTTTATTCAGTTAAAGCCCAGACTGATTAATATTCTAATGAATGCGTTGCAAGTAGAAACCGATGCACAAAATACTCATATGTTATTAGGTGGCCTTTTGTTGACTGTGCAAGACTCTGTTACCTTTGAAGATACTGAGTCTTTAACGGACGGTCACAATCTTCATCATGGCTCGTCATCTTTAGGCCAGGGAAACACTGAGACAAATGTTTTAAGTTCAGGTAATGATGTATTATTATAACATAGATACTTTTCTTGTTGAACTTTTGAAGTACAACTTCATTATGGAATTTTTTTTCTCTATTTCGATCTATTAAAAATTTGTATATTTACATTTTTCAATACTTTATATTATTTATTTATATGTTCTTTTATTTGTTTTTTCATATTTTTTCTTTCTGATTTTATGTATTACATCATTATTTGTGCAATTCTGGTTTGAATTACTTAATTTTGCAAGTAGCTTGTTCAGAGCGTTCCGCTTCAATAGCTAGTGTTGGTAATAGTAGCTTGGGTGCTCATAGTACCGCAACTATTGGCAATTCAGTAGCTGCTGGTAGTTCAACTGCAGCCGATTCATATCATGGTTCGGCAACATTAAATGCCCGTGATAATTCATCACAACATGAATATCCCAGCTTAACACTGTTTGATGATTTACCGCTGGAAGTGTTACATGAATATGAAACAGCTACTGGTTATGGTAAATTATTATAATTTTTTATATATTTGTTATCTTTATTTTGTGCGCCTAATGTTTTGCCCTCACAAATTATAAGTAAAAATATTTAATTGAAACTGCTAAACATATTTAACATATATCCTATTTCCTAGATAATGCTCATGCTCTATTTGTTCACGCCACCTATTTGGTTTGTCATCGTTTAATATCTTCCTGGCGAACTGATTTGAATGTTTCATTGGCCGCTTTAGAATTACTTTCAGGGTTAGCGCGTCTGTTTATAAGAGATTCCGGTAAGTTTCTTTCCATTCATTATAATTTTTTTAATTTTCTGAGTTGTTTTGCTATAAATTTGAGAATTCTTTTATTCTACCTTTTATCTTGGTTTTGGGTTGAATATTATTTTTTGTTTATATTTTCCGTTTCGTGGGATGTTTCATAAGTTCTAAAGAATTAACTTTACTTATCTTATTTAAGAATTTATGTTTTATAAATATGTAACTTGTTCCTTAAATATATATTATAAGTAACATAAATATAAACAACGTTTAATGCAATTGAAGAAATTAGGTGCACTGTTCATTGATTTATACTGGCACGAATATATAAAACAGTTCTACATACACACATTACGTACATAAATATCAATTTAAATTTATTTAGCAGCATGTAGCTTAAAATAAACACGCAATTTCAAAAGAATTAAGCGAAAATATGCATATACCGAATTTTTTTTTAAATGATTCGCCTGTAGAGGATCACTACTTCATGACAAGAGCATCGTTTAATATAGAAAAATTTTATTGATTTAAATAAGATGTAAAATACTAGCTGGGTATTTATTTATGTCTGTGAGGTACTTAATGGGCAGGCTATGAATTCACTCAGTCGTAAATGTTGTGCTAGGCGTGGTCGGCCTGTGACAAGGTCATATCATTGATTGCTGAACACTACCGACAGCTAGTTTCACTATCATTGTTGTTCTTTTAATTGACTTATAAAAGAACAACAACTGCAGATCGTATAATTTTCTTATCCAAATTTTGCTCTTGTTTATCTGAAAATTGTGTTCAGCGACGAAGCTCATTTCTGTTTAACTTTATACGGGAGGAAGCAAAATTGCCGTATTTGATGTGAGGCGCAGTCAGAAACGTTGCAAAAGCTGCCAATGCATTCTGAAAAATGCACTGTTTGGAGTGGATTATGGACCGTAATTTTTCAAAGACGACCAAAGGAATGAACGCTGCTGTGAATGGCGAGCGCTACAGTGCGATGATTACAATTTTATTGCGGTTTCAACAAGACTTTGTCACATTTCGCACACCCGTTCGCGTGGCTCAATAGATCGTGCTGTTTAACGCCTTTAGAAATTATTTTTTATGTTTATAGCGACAAGCCTGCAAATGTTGAAGCAATAGAAGCCAATTTTGAAAATTTTATTCGTAAGGCCCTAACCGATATGTATGAAAAAATAGATTCAGTGTATGAATCATTTGAGGCGTATCCGCGGTCAACGTTTACGCGTAATCATCTTTACACATTGAATTATATAAAATGTTCTATCAACTCAAACAAGGATGTCATACATTTCTCATTTTTTAAATCGAATCCGAAAGATCTTAAAAAATTGCACGTAATCATCAATATTTTTTTTAGAAATTCGTTAATAATTTTGTATGTCGGCTGGCTTCTTTTTTATATATTTTGAATTTTGTTAAATTACAAAGACTGCGATTTGTTTATATCCTAACAAATGTCTTTTCTTGTTGTTTTATTCTCTTTTTTTACTAATCGTGTACATGAATATTTCTGCACATATACTAATTTATATTAAACATATAATATAACATTTAATTACTTCATTAACCCATAATAACTTACCTCCTGCGATTTCTTTTTGTTTGTGACATTGTGCTGCCTTTGTTTTCCCTTCTATTTTAAATATTTGTTTTTACTTAAATTTCATTTTCCATTGAATTAAAAATTTCACTGCCAAATATATAAATGCTGCAGCCAGGAAATTTACAAGCGGTAATTTATAACTTAACTATAATTACTAACACTGGTTCTTTTTCGTTTTTTTCTTTCTATTTCTATTTATGCTTACATGTTTTAATTAACGTACAAAACACATTTAAAAATTTGCCAAAAATTCTAAAAAAAAAAATCTAATCACGATCTGCATACTTTAAAAACAAAATATATTGGGTCATAATTGGGATAACATCATAAAAACATATTTATGTTTTCTTTTTCTTTGTACATTTTTATTTTCAAACCAAAACCCAAACTCAAATCAAAACATACATACAAATTCACATTTCAACCACAAAAATGTAAAAAATCAAAAACTGATTTCAATATTTAAAAAACGAATTGAACTCAAATCATACATACATGTAAAAAAAACCTAGAAAACTTAGTAAAAATTGAAGAACCAAGTCAAAATCTTACGATAATTTCCACAGACGCCTTGGAATGTAAGCGTGCCGTTAAATGGATTTGTGACTACATTTGCTATCAATGCTCGCGGCCGCCACCAGCTCATAGTAAAGACCTTCATAGCACCATTGTGGCAGCCTTTCAATGTACATCTGCTTGGCTTATGCAGCATCCGTATTTATTGCAGGATAAAGACTGCTTGCAAACAGTTTTAGAAGTTGTCGAATTGGGCATTTCAGGTACAAAGAGCGTTGGAAAATCTGGTGATATACCGAAATTTAAGGATGAAAAAGAATTGAAACCAGCTTCAATGCGAGTACGAGATGCAGCAGAAGCTTTATTGACTATAATATTGGAACAGGTTGGATATTTTCCTAGTGAATGTGGTCCAGAATCAATTTCTTCGCTTTTGGATGAAGTGGCTTTGATGAAGCATTGCAACTCGTTAGACTCAACGAATAGTTCTTCGATTACCACAGAACAGGCCATATCGAAGTTCAAATATTTCGTCACGGAAAATTCGACAATTTTAGCTTTGTTAGAGGAACCACTTGGCAATGATCAAGACCCACAGCCTACAGTTACATGTAAGTTTTTTTTTAATAGAGTGATAAATATATGAAATATAAAAATTATAAGTTTCAAATTTTTTAAAACAAATTCAAATCGTGTTAAAAGAATTGCAATTTATTTTATGTGAAAAAAATTTGTAGTATACATAGTTCCGTAATTTAACTCCCAGGCTTTAAATTTTTTTGTTCCTGATATTTAAAGTACCTAGCATACATTATGCAAATATTTTCTGTTAATTGGATCAATTAAATTTTGATTGTTATTTACAAATGATACCGATTGTTTTTAGTACTTATACGCGGTCCGTTTGGACGCCATGCTTGGACAATGCAATTACGTCATTTGCCACGTAGTAAATCTGGAACTAAATATCATGCCGTCAACCCAGGACGACCAATACCAATGAACGAACTGCCACAACGTATTGAATTTGATGTGAAGCATTTTCCCGAAGGTGTAGAAAAAGTTACACCCTGTGTAGCGGATTTCTCCATACCCACCTTTGATCAGATTCGTGAACAATATGGTCAGCAAAATATCAAACAATTGGAAACAATGTTGGAAAATCAAACTATTCAAGAAAAATTGGCGTGGGCAGAGACTGATAATAGTTCGGATTCATTATCGCATGCTCAAGAAAGTTCTCCGCCATTGGTTTGTCATGAATTTCAAGCTGCACGTTTGTTTCTATCACATTTTGGATTTTTAACATTTGAAGAACGAAATCCTAATAACCCTGCCGAAACATTAGGAGCGCCTCCGCAGAGACCCTTAATTGTATTAGATACCAAACGTACCAATTTCGCAGCAGAATTGAACGCTTTAGATAAGTTAAGTGCGCGAACTTATGATACCGTTCATGTGTTTTATGTTAAATCTGGTCAAACAACAGCTGAAGAAATAATTGGTAATATGAGTGATGAGAATATACGCACATTGGATCCACATTTTGGCAACATGCTGTTGACTTTGGGTAAAGAATATTTACATTTTAACACAATGATACCTGAACATACATAAATAATTATTGTTAGGTTGGCCCGTCGAAATATCTGAACATTCCGGCTGGTCTGGCTTAGTTTCCACTTCTTGGTTCTTAAAAACAGCTACACAAAAGTCTGAAGATAAGCCTCAGAACCGTAACCAGCCTCTCGATATGAAATTTAATGGCGAATCTAAAGTTTTGTACTGGGCTGATGTGGCTTCGGAAATAGCTTTTGTGGTACCTACAGAATGGAACCTACATTCCGAAGCAGATGGTTGTTGTATTTCCAGTTCATCAGACCAATCAGCAAATGTGTGGTCACGCAGCTCGGAAACAAATGCAACTTTAGGTGAAGCAAACAAAACTGTTCCACAAAGATCTCGAAATATGTCATTGGAATTGGATAAATCGAAAGATCCTATTCCACCAACTCGGCGCAAGGCTAATGCTATGAAACCTTCACTATTGGCTCAACCACCCGCAAAAATTTATTTGGTTTGGGTGGAATCATTTGAAGATATCTCAAATTTCCCAATAGGTAAGATGGGAAAAAAGCTTGCACATAAAGTTTGTCGTATCGAAAAAAAAAAAATTAATTCAATACAATGAAACTTTCCAGAGGAGTTGTTGCCTTATACTAAAACGGGAGAAGAAGCTAATATATTACAAATACCCCGAGCCTGTGATGTTCATGTTATCTTTATTCACGCTTTGCAATCAGGACTTCTAAGAGTGAAATTGCACGGTCCTCCAGGTCGAATGAGCTTTGCCACACCCCTGGTAGATGGCATGGTTTTAAGTAGAAGAGTTGTGGGTAACCTGGTTAGGCAAACCGCTCATAATATGGCTAAAAGGAGGCGCTTAGACAACGAAGGGTAATTTACAAACTGTTTATGTTTGTATCTACAATCAAGTGAACAAAAATTATTCATCATTTGCAAATTTCAGATTCCAACCTCCTCATGTCAGACGTCGTCTCAAAGTTCAGGATATTGTACAAAAATACAAAATGGATTTGTCAGAGCCTGAATTGTTGGCTCATCTTTTTAAATCTTCTTTCTAGTTACAGTATTTCTCGAATCGTATTGCAGCAATTTATTTATTATTGCAAAAAAAAAAAAATAAAATAATTGTAGTTTTTAGACTCCATATTTAACTATTACTAATATAATTTTTGTTTTTGGTAATGGGCTGTTAATTTACTTAATAATTATTTTGTTTAACTCCAATACTAATATTAGTATTTTTTATTTTTATTATATTAAGCCTTTAATATATTTATGTTTTTCAAGAAATATTGAATTTTCTTTAAATTAAGTACATACTATTAAATAAATAATTTATCAATTACAAAATCATATACAATTGTGTTCTGTTTTATATCTTTTACTCATATATTTCTTTGTTAAAGAGTTCAAATGTCTTGTGTGAAATTTATATGTTAACTCGTGTACTATTTCGAAAAAATACTTTGCGTAATTTTTTTAATTGTCTGATATCGAGAGTTGTTTTAAAAATTTTAAGTGATGTGAAATAAGAAAATAAAATAAATGTAGCACTTTTATAATAAAATAACAACATATTGTGTGTAGACTATTCAGCTAACTTAACCTATAAATTTTCTGGTTGCAAGATATATTTTCCAAATGATTCCATAAAATACTCTAAAATTCACATTATTTTCACTGCAGTTTCCTGAATGTTTTCAACAAATTTTAGGTTTCTTTTACTTTTAAATTGTGACACTTGACGAACATATACAACAAAAGTTGTAATACGGATACACGATTGCCCCCAGTCTCTGATCTTAATAACAATATATACGAACTATCCAGCTAACCTAGCCCATGAAATTTTCTTTTTGAAAGATACGTATTTTTATTTTTCAAATAATTCTATAAAATACCCCTTAAGATTCCCCAAAACCCCATACAACAAACATGATACACTTATATTGTGGATGTTAACCTTGAAACTATTACAATATTTTTTTATAAAGAGCTTTTTACTGACCACCCAACTTTTGGCTATTATGTATTTGGAACCTGAACTACAAAGTCATGGTCAAACAAGGTACGCGCAAATGCAGTTTTAAAATCTACAAATTTCACACAATCGTAAAAAGCGACGAATGCGTTTTTTCGGCTTGTAAATCTATAAAATGCCAACAATCATCCAACAAACTAAAAAGCAAAACTGAAAAGGAAAACATTAAAAAAATCAAAATAGTCTAAAGTAAATAATACTTCTGTAAATGATTTTAATTAAAACGCAGATATAAGATTTCCCCTCAACATAAACTTAACTAGCAACAACTAAACATCAGCTACGTAGAATGGCAAAAAATCTTAGCTGAGCACATTTTCCAAGCAAAACCTAAGTTTAGTTGGACAGGAAAAAAAAGGAAACTAAGATGTAGAAAACTAAGAGAGGGAGAGAGTTGTATGTAATACTACTTGACTTGACCATGTCCAGTGCCATTTATCACTTTGATAAATGTTGCAATATATGGCTCATAAATTCAATAACACGTACCTCTTCTTATACTTCTAGTCATACCAATACTACGAGTGACTTGATGTTTGTGGTTTTTTTTTTATTTGAATCCTGTGTTGCTTGTTAAAGAAAAAAAGCTCCCATACTATAAAAATTCACTATTCGGATACATGATTGTACAAACGCATATACATTTAGATAGAATGTGAATTGTTATGGTTTTAAATTGGCGAAATCAAACTTTAAATATTAACTCAGTTTGCATTTGTATGTTTGGCTGTTCCTTGTTAATGTATGAGTGTTAAGATTGTCGTTCGCTTTGTACCCATTAAACTATAAAACAAATTGCAAATATACGAGAGCAATTCCAAAAATATTTCACATTTGCTAGAATAAGCAAATATCTGGTAAGCTCACCTATAGTTGCACATTTATGCCAGCCACTCAACTGTTAGTAATTTGTATGGATCATATCATATTCGGAGAGAACATTTCCGTTTTCTGTGCAAATACCAAGTGTTTTCAATAAATTAATCGAAATTATTAATCGAAAAGCTTAAGTCCAATAATATTCGTGTAAATACAAATAACCACTCTCGAATTCGTTAGGTCGTTAATTAAATAACTCGAATAAAAACTCTTAAAAAAAGAAAACAAATTAGTTTGCAATGAATTTAACAAAAAATTAAAATTTTAATTCTGAAGATAAACAATTATCTTGTTCGAAATACATATATCGATCAATAAAACCTAAAATTGTATAGAGTGTGAAGCAAAACAAAATAATATATAAAAAACAAATAATTTAAAACTTATAGGAATAATTATATTGAAAAACTATTTATTATTAAAATGTTATAAAGTTATTTAATCTATTATAATATGAAATTTATTTATATAAAGGCATAGAAAAATAAAAATAGAGTCATATCGAATAAAAGTTGTTTGTTGGGTTTTGGTTTGTATAAGTTTCATAGCCTCCTACACTTATTATAATGTGATTTTTTAAAATCTTTTGTGAGTTTTTATTAAATTCTCAAATGGTTTATAAAAGCCTTTTGAATAAAATGAGCGGTTTGAAACTTTTCAAAACTGTGGTTGAAGTCTACTGACGATTTGGTAAAAGCGCCAATGAAATGCATATAGACATTCCTTAACCACGCAACAAATAAATTTCATATTACAATAGTATAATGACAGTATGTAAAGTAGGAATTTATTAATATATAATTTATTTTTACAAAATATGTATGATACTTCTACTAAAGATATTTCGCATTTGAATAAATCATTTTTAGTTTATGTTTAATTTGAAAATCGTTCGGCAGGGTTGAAAAGAATCTTTTCGCCAAAGCAGAACTAATACGAAGGCTTATTGCTACTTCTAAAAGTTTGTAAATATGTGGATATATATTTCGTCAATTTCAAACAAAATAGCAATCAAAAATATAAAATTTTTGGGCGGGCAGAAGGGGGTAACCATATTAGATTGACATTTTAAATTTCTGACATTTAAAAATATGACAATATAACGATACAACATATTTTTGAATTTTAAATCATTCGACTGAGCTTGTAAATTGAACAACTGTTTTTTGAAACTGTATACTTTAGGATATAAATCCTTTCGAATGTATTTGGAAGGTGATCATTTTATTTACAAACCTGTCCAGTATAATAAAGAAATTTTGTACATTTAATGTAATAACTTTCACCATAATTTGGGATTGTTTTCTTTGTGTAATAATTATTTTAGTTTCTTCTGACTTAATAACCAGAATTAGTTTGCTCAAGATTCACAATTTTAAATAACTTCTCAGATACCTTTCGTAAAATATACCACTAAAATAGTATTAATAAAAAGGTAAAAAAAAGAAATAACGAAAAGACAGTCGTTTAAACGAGTCTATACTTAATCGTGTGGTGTTTTACTTTCTTGTGTAATCCTTAAGGCTTAAATTGTATTCGTGGTGTGTACATGCGGGCATATGTATGAACGAACGTACTTTCACATGAAGAATTTGAAATCAGAACATGAATTCACATTTAATGTTAGGAGATCATAAATTACAAACAAAGTGGACAAACTATCTACAAAATAGTGGAATTTGTACAGATCTGGGGAGAGTTTGTTCTCTTTAAATAATTCATCAATTGAATGTACGTTTTTATGTACAAATTTGTATTCTGTGATATCCATTTTTAAGCAACGATCGAAAATTTCATTGATATTTGAAACAGACACAGTCCAAAACGAAATCCTTTGTAAGGAAATCCTAAAAAGTGATCGTAATATAATTGTGTGTTACACGATGCCGGCCACCCTCACTACGTCTCTGGTGACAGGAAATATCATTCTAAGAATACAATTGCAAACATTAAACTAATTGAAAATGTTCTAATGTCTAAACATTAAGATAGAACAAAAGCGTGTAAATGACCGTTAAATATCGTTTGTAAAAAAGTTTCTAATACTAATTAATTTTGGCGCCTTAGCCAGCGAACAATTTTTCTTATAAGTGCTAAAAGAAAATGTATATTTTTTTTTAAATCGACAATTTTGTTCACCTGTGCTTTTGGATATCACTGAAGGTTTTAATAGAGTTTGGCACAAGCTATGTAAACATAAGCTTGTCTTTCAATTGCAATTTTAGCTTTTATTGAAGTTATATTTACAAGATAGATAATTCTTTGTCCACTTTAATCAGGAAAATTCTCTATTTGGAAATATTAAATCTGGAGTCCCACAACGAAGTGTGCTGGATATACATCATTTATTCTGTAACTATTTGTCAAGTCAAGACAATATCATAAATAAGACACTTAACTACACATTGTGATTATTATTTTAACTACTTCTGACAGCCTGTGCCTACTTCTCAAGGTCTGGAATGTTGTAAGAAATTGGCAATCGCCGAAGAATAGTTTCGGTATGAGAGGAATTTATTAAATTATTTAATTGTAATTTATTTGCGATATTGTCTCAATTAATATATCAACTACATACTTTGATTCCCAAAAATTTCCAAGTCTATGTTTTCGACCATATAACTCTCGAATAGTTTTTGCATGATCTGCAAGATTTTATTTCTTAGGAATTATATTAAGGTGTGCTAATGATTTTTTCTAAGAGCCAATGAAATACAAGCCTGTAGACCCATAAGAAAGAATATGTTAAACGATAGTATAAAAATTTTTTATCATCAATTAAAGTTATTTCTAATTTTTGTATATAGAAAGTAAAACAAAAACCTGTGCATACGTATATACTGTATTCCGCTATGTATCCTAATTGCGCAATTATCTAATTTACTCAGTTAAAGTATTAATTGAGCTCAATTTACTACAAAGCGATTTGTTAAATTTGAACTACTAATTACACTATGCAACAGTGAAAAAAGTGCAAAACCGTCACTATGTATATGGGTTCGATTCTACTATCAAAATGTAGTAAAATCGTATACTCAGTTTGTTCAAGTTGGTGGGCCTCCAAAGTTTTCCAATATTAGCATGACGCCCAAAAAAAAGGTGTCATCAGTTTTTGCTAAATAACTAATCAGCACTTAAAAATATCGCTTAACTATGTTCGACAAAAATGTAGCCAAGAGTACGTTGAATATTTTTTGCTAAAATTTTATAACAGAAATGTATTTTATCTCAAAGATTTAAAAAAAAATTTTTTTCGATTTTTCGATAATAACTTTTAGGAAATCTTGATATTTCACACATGAACGTGTCTAGGTACCAATAGAAGGTCATAAAGACCTTCCCTTATGACTAAAAATTTACATTTTTAACTCAAATTTTATAATTTTATATTTTTTGCTAATAATATTAAACTTGTGTTAGGAAAAGCTGCTCTAAAAAATGTCTAGGAAAGCAATTTCACGGCCTCTTTTAATATACCTGTTGGAATGTAGTCCAAGCCCGGTGATTTTTATTTTTTAAATTTAGAGACACTATCATATCTACATATTTATTTATTTATGTATATGTAGTACATATTATGTACTATACTCGTACACTTGTATGCCTACTATGCGATGAAAAAATTGTAATATAAAACCACTCTATTTAGAATTAGTCCTACTCTACATTCAAGAATAAATCAAATAATAATTAGCTTGAAGTTTCACCTGCCCTTTCTTCATACACAAATACTTTAAATTTATCTATGTATAAAATGTATATACTCGTGTGTGTGTGTTTGTGTACATATGTAGATACTTAATACAATATATGCAAATACAATTTCAAGTATTTGCCATGGTTTTGTTAGGGTCATTTGAAAGTGTGTAGAGTGATTTGGAAATGGTTAGACTTAACAGCGACTTTTTCTTTAACTTGATATTTTAATTGCCATTTAAAGAAATTTAAGCAAATAAGTTAAGAAAGTTATTTCATGATTACTCATGTCTTCACTATGAAATTCAATATTGAACTCTCTTGACTTGTAAAAGAATCGAATTTATGACTGACTCTCTTTTTTATTTTTCGTCATGTTAAAATTAATTTCGTGCTTAGAAATATAGAATAATAAAAAGTACAAACGAAAGCTATAGAAATATATGAATGCATATATGTTTACATGTATAAGTGTGCGAGTTTGCTAAATGTTTTGCAAAAAAAATATCATGTGTGTTTGGTTTTTATTTCAGGCTTTTCTATTGTTATTTATTTTTTCTTCCATTTCCACAGTAAAGTGCAAATGTCGAGTGCACGTTTATTTTTTTTCAAATCTCTGCATGAAGGTCCTAATGCAGTTGCAGTTAAAATATTTCTGTAAATTAAGTGCATGCCATATTTTCTATTCACACAAGTAAGTAAACGTGTACGTTTTAAAGCCTTTTTCTAACTTCAGTATTCATTCCAACAAGGTAAAAGTGTTTTTTGTTTTGTTAGTGTTCATGGGGTCGTATGAGCAATTTTAATTACTTTTCTTTAAACTATTAAATGTGGGTGACCTCACATAATTGCTGTGAACTGTTTAGAGAAAAGTCTTAGACGTCTATTTCAAATCTAGGCTGTAACTAAAGCATCACTGGGATATTTCATTTTATTTTATTTTGTTAATATGTAGAAATAAAATAAAAATTACTTGATAACTATGTGGCCACTGTCAATGTTCTTTTTATATATTTCCATTAAATAAATTCCAATATAATTTGAAAACTTTATCAAAGAAAATGGGAATATCCAGATAAATCTTCAAGGACAGGAATCTTGTAAAGCATTTGCCTAAATAAATTTAAAAAACTACACTAAGAAAAATATGTTTCTAAATTATTATTTGTGTTGAAAACATGCTTTTATTAAACCATGATATTTATGAAAAGCTTTTAAAATAAATATCAGAATATGATTTTTCTAATCATATTACTTTACTGTTATGGCAACTACACAGGAGCTATTGGCAGAAGACTAGGAAGTCGAAGATCGTGTGTTCCATTATGCATTAGTTATGAATGTAGGATCGCACCTTTGTGATCTATATTAATGTAATGGTTGTCGTAAATGTTATTGGCCTTCTAAACTGAAAATGTTGAAGTTTTGTATCTCTTTTTAGAGCGATTAATGAAATAACGAATGATACAACGATATTCCTGCAGTTTTGCTACGTAAGATTTAATTTTTTTTTGTTTAAATATAAATATTTTCAACCTGATACAAACTTTAAATTCATGTTAACTAATATTCTCAAACTACTAACTTACTACTGACCAGATATTGTAACCAAAAAGCTTTTTTTTTTCTAAAATATTTATGGCCAAATTTTTACATAAAAATCATATGTTTGAGTACCATATACTATTTAATATAATAAAAATAACATATTAAGTAAATAAAGTATGCGGCCAATATAAGGCACGTGTTATACTAGTTTCAGTCAGCGTATGGCAAACACATAAAGATCAAAGCGAAGAAATTATTTCAAACGTAAAACTATTTCTAAACTAATAAATCAATAAAATTAATTTAAAGACAAACATCAAAATACTTCGTCATATATTTGTGTGTATTTTCAAGTTTTGCGTTAAATTCATCTCCTTAAAATTAATATCAAAGTAGTTTTCAAACTTTATTTTATGAGAAATTCGAGCGAAATATGTATAAGAGATTATAACTATTGTAGTATTTGACAGCTTAGCACGCAGGCACATCAAAATAGCATAAAATCAGATAGTATGAAGCTAAGGAATTTTGATTTATGTCAAATTTATATTAACTTTTATATGTGACAGCTTTTTTATTAATCAAAAAATTAGAGTTTGTTGTAGAGTCATGTCACTTAAAATATATAAATTCGTTTTACTGCTCTTGATTTTTGAAAATATCTAGTTTGCTTTCCAGTCTAATTTTACATCATGTAATAATATACGTAATATTTTATTATATGGGCATTTCCCCGGAATGGCCGTATGAACGTACTTTCGTGACCCTGAGAAATGTCCATATGTTTTATGCACAATCTCCTGTATGATTTGTTTAATTCACATTTTCCATGCTCTATTTACGTGATTGAGTCTTATACATTTCATAAATAGTTGTATTATAACCAGGGCCAAAATTACCGCATTCGATATTATTCGAAATTTCCATATAATTTGTGTATGAATTTCTATCGATATTGAAAACCGTAACATGCCCCAGGTTTGGAAATATTTTATTTGTTAGATTAATTTTTAATACATTTTTTAAATATGATATGAATAGAAACAGGAAACATTTATTCTATTTATTTAAACCTTAATTTTGTAAAATATTTTACGTTAATAAAACTTATAGACAAGCAAAAATAAAATTTTTAAAAAACTTAAAAAATAGGTTTCTGTTTTGTACACAATTTGTTTATCGTACAGACATTCATGAATTGCTTTGTCTATCAAAATGTTTAAAATTTTTATAAAAAATTAAATGAACAATGTCCACTAATATTTTTAAGCTTAAGGCCTTTTTATTTTTATAAAACTATAATTTCATTTAATAAAAAACTAATTTCCTGAAGAAGTCACACAAAAAAGTGACAAAATATTGAAAAAACAAATTATAATTTTATAAAAATAAAGAGACCTTAAGCTTAAAAATATTAATGGATATTGTTAATTAAAAAGAGGTTAAGAAACTAGAAAAATTTTAAAATAAAATGGAATTGAGTAAAGCTGCGTTTGTATCTATGAAATATTTCACAAAATTAGTTTAATCACTATATTTTTTACAAACGTTTCTTTAATATATGGGGCTTATGCACGATAAATATAGCTAAAAATAATAGTGCTTGTAAATTGAATTTCTTATTAAATAGACACATGCTTTTTTAAATTAGTTTCTTATAATTAAACAAATTTAACTAGAAATTATTGGTTATATAATACATGTGAATGTAGCTTAGAAGGGAGTAGATATTTTTGAAACTTTGCTTCGATATACATATACCCCAGTTATTCATAAAAATTATGAGAGTCTAATAACAGCTTAATAAAACAAAATTTCGTATAAAATTCGCTCTTTTACACTCTTATAAGCCTCTCATAATTTTTATGAATAAGGGAGTTAAATTTCAGGAATGCAAAGTGAGGTATAGAATTCGAGCTATAATTTAAATTGAATTAATCAAAATTACTAATAGCGAACAATTAAAATTCTGCTAGTTTTTTTGACCTCTTTTTTTAATAATAATATACACTAATTTTGTAAGCTTAAGGTTTCTTTATTTTTATAAAATTAAATTTTTTTTTTTTTCAATATTTCGTAACTTCTTTGCCTGAAAAATAGCAAACAATTTATGAACTCCAAAACTGACAAAATTAACCACCATGTGAAATGACATTTTTAATATCTGATATTTAAAAATACCATAAAATAACGACACAGGAAATTTGTATTGAAATCTTTAATAAGTCTATTAATATCGTATGTCTTAGAAAGATTTATTATAACTGGGAATAGTGACAAAACTATTAAACATTATTTTATTTTGTTATTATTCAGCAGTAGTAGAATTTGAATGTATTCGGAATGATGCCAAGTATTTTTGAAATTTATTTTATATCGTTTTCACTTGGTTACGGAAAACATATAGTTTTTTTTTTATTGGAATTGAACCCATTAACTATGAACTAAAAGTCTAGCTGGCAACTTTAACAATAAAAGACACTTTCAGAAAATATAGATCACGTGTTTACAAACTGCGAAATGTAAACTAACAATATGAACAACACATTCTCAATACATTCTTAAAAGAACTTCATTTTAAATGAAATCATTTTATTGCTTAAACTTGAATTTAAGGTTGGCCAATTACTATTCTCATTATCATTCTCTTTTTAACCACTTAGTAATAAGGAAATAAGTTCTTACATGTTTCCAGCAAAAGTAAATAAAAAAAAAAGAGAAACAAAAATCAACTACAACGACAGCCATACGAAATAACTGACTGGCAACAAACCAAGAAGAGAACTTCAAACTTCAATTCCAGTATAACACTGTAACACCTACGATCACTTTATGTGGGCGCCAATTTTGATTTTGCGATATTAATACAAAACAAATGCATTTTTGCTTTTGCTTATTCGTTTCTTACTTTAGCCAGATTTCGCTCATATCTTGCATGAACGCTCATTCATTTAAGTATAAATAAGTACGAATAGCCCAGCCAGTGTTTTCTTTTATATTCGCACCATAACAGTATGTCTTCTAATCTATATATGATTTTGAAAATATATTATTTTGTACAACAGGTTTTAAAAAGATGTGTTTTTAATAGAAAGTAAAGTTTGGACTATATTTGAAATAAAAATTGAGCTACATGAGAAGTATATTAAGAATCAATTGAAATATCCAACTTAGAAATCACAGCAGAATTAGTATACGAGAATTGTATCAGTAGTAAACTGATGTTTACTGATGTTTACAGTGATCTAAATATTTAAAGTTGACGAAAAATTAAAAATTAATCGCTTTTAATAACTTAGAACGATTTGAAATGCGACAAATATATTATCAGAGACCTTGAAACTGAAATAAAATATTTATTTTCTTGTCACAATTAAACTTAACAAAGAATGAGTTCTGTTTTAAAATTAGGAGAGATTTAATTTTTATAAAAAAAAAAACACATTTAAAAACCCGTTTCTGCTGTTGCTAAATAAAAATTGGCTGCTGTACATCCATTACGAAAATAACATCGGAGTTTGGGAACACCTTAAAAGTACAAATTCAATTCTAACTCCGCATAGATAAATACTTTAACCATATGCGAGTACTAGCACCACCTCGGCTTTAATATCTCATATATGTAACTGTTTTGTATTGGCCAAAAAATGCAATTCTGTTTTCAGTTTTTTTTTATTTGATTTGAAATGTGTCTTAAGTTGTGTTCGCTTGTCCACCTAAATATTGTGTTTTTATTGCTATTGTTGCTGTTAGATGTTTAGCTACACAATATGTAAGAGCGTGTGATTAGCTGATCATAATAATACCCTACATCATAATTTATAAGATAGATTTTAAGGTGCTGTTCGCAACTTTGTGAAATCTTCTTGATTGAATAAATTAGCTATGGTCTTAACCAGCTCTAGAAATAAAAAAGTCGATTTCAAATAATTTCTAAATAAATCATTTTTTTAAAATATATTTCTTGTAATCGATTTATTAACTTCCCGCTAGGAAAACTTTAAATTCTTAGAAATTGGAAAGTTATTGGTTTTATGTCGTTTTGAAAAAATATCTAGTTCTCATCAGATCTCTACGTTTCGAGGTTCTAGGAAGCTTTCCTGGCTATTTCTGAGAACCCGTCACCATGCCTGTATGTGACGCGATTATAAGTTTTAAACGGCTGGATTTCTGAATTTAGTTTTCTATGGATTTGAAACGGTAGATTTCAAAATATCAAAAAAAAAATTTTTCAAAATGTTAATTGTATAGTATTTGAACTCCTTCACCCATCAATTCCATCTACATTCTAATATATTATAATTAAGTCTTAACATTTGAAGAACGTGAATCGCCGCGAATCGGGTCGAAATCGGTTAATCTGTTCGTGAGACATTGTGAGTGAGAAATTATAAAAAAATATATTTTTTCGCTTCGAAAGTATATATCTGGTTAGGTAGTATTCTCGATTCCTTTATAACCATCTAAAAAAGAGCGTTTTGAACTTATTTTTCCTGTAAATTGCAATCGATTTGAACCGGTAGATTTCAATATATCTCAAACAAACAAGAAAACTTAGAACAAAAGGTTCAGCGGCCTTACCAATCGATTTCGCAAACTAACAAACTCTTCACATTCAAAAACCCTGTCGATCAACTTAAACCAGGTCAAAAATGATTAAATCGTTCATGTGATATCGTGAACAAAAAAATTCGAAAAAAAACATATTTATTTTAAAAACTCCGTAATTATATATCTGATCAGTTAGAGTTATCGTTATCGGTTTTTTATAATAATCAAAAACTACATCAATCACTGCTTATCAAATGGGAATCGGTCCATTTGAAAATAAAAATAATAGCGTTTTAACTGGAAGTGCTCAAAAGCAAAGAGTAGTACAAAATCATGTTACGATAGTTTTGCGGTTAAAATTAGCCTGACTTTTTATATATTGAATATAACAATTCATGAAAAAAAAATGTGTAAATTTTAGAGGCTCTGATAAGTTTTATAGCTCCAGTTAGAAAACTGTATCCGATGTCCTTTCAAATAGGGTTACATTGAACTCTAAAGGCATCTCTTTTGGTATCCTCCCATCTTTCGCTTGTTATTGGCCATTATTTAGCACAACGTTAACATTTTCTATTAAAACCAAGCGCTATTTTATTTGTATGCCTTAGAAATAGCTTTATCATAAATAATACATTTAATAAGAAGTATTAAATAATTTTTAAAAATTACCAGATACTGTACACCTCCTATTTTATGGAAAAATCAATATGCCAGTCACAGAATAATGAAATATCTGCAAATACATGCATACATACATACATACTCACACACACATGTATGTACAATATTCCCACAATGTGTATGACTTATAAATCAAGAGCAGCAGGATAAAAATAAATAATAAGAAAAGCTAATGCCAAACCAACCAAAAACTTAAGAAACAAAATAAATACTCAGTCATGCAATCGTAAACAAATCTGTAAAAAGAAAAATTAGATTTCAACGATTGCCAACTATTTTATTTGAAATAAATATTTCTTTCCTTTCTCCTCCCAATACTCCTGAACTTGACCAAAGGAATAAAAACATTGAACATCTAAAAAAAATGTGCAATATTGCAAAAGTGTGATTGCTAGAGATGAGATAAAATAGTAATAGAAATCGATACGACAAGATATAATGTTGTAAATTTCAAACTTAAGACTTAATATTTAACAAAAACTACAAATGAAAAATGCTGCAAAGGAAAAAAAAAGAATCTTAAATTCGTTTTCTTCAAACTGCTTAGCAGCACACAAATGAAAAAAAAACCACTTGAAGATTTTGGGACAGACTATTATTATTATACTAGGAGTAGTACTTCGTTTAAATATCAGACAACATAATAAACATATCTGCTCGTACCAAGTGCAATGTAGTAACATCTTTTCGAACATTGAAAACTACAGCAATAACAAACAACATTTAGAACAACGTTCTTGAAAAATGGTACGAACGCAGCCTGCAGAAGAAATACAACAAAATGGAAGGAAAGAAAAAAAAAAGGAAAAGGAAAAAGAATGAAACGAAACTAAACACGATCATAATCTATTTTATCATTAATAATTGAAATTTTTACCTAAAAATATATTCAAAAATGTCTTTTACAAAAGTTGCGACATAGCAATTGCATCTACAATATTCTTATAGTTTAATCTTATGGCAACAAATAAACAAACAAACAAACAAACAAACACACTCTCGTACAAAATTTAACGAAAAATATTCATGTAGAAAGAGGATGATGACAAAAAAGAAACACAATATTTAATCTGCAGAGACTGTGATCAATATTTTTTTCAAGGGAGCAAAATATTTAGATTTTGCATAAGTTCCTTTTAAAATTGAATATGGGAAACTTTTTCATTTTTAAAATAAATTTTTTCTATATTATTTTTTAAACAATACATTTTGCAATTGGCTAAACGAGGAAATCTTTAAAAAGTAAAATTATATTTTAATTTCAATTGCCAATTATTTTATTTGAAATACATATTTCAAATAAATAAATAGATTAATATCTTTGAGATTTTGCAAAAATTTACTCTTCTTAAATTCTTTTTTGTTATTTAAAAGCAAAAATTAGAAATAATTATCTTCTACGAATTAAGTTAATGCGTGTATTTCCTTGTTGTTAAAGCCAACTCACTAGCGTTAACGAGTGACCTTAAAAAAAGATGAATACTGCCAAAAGGAAGTGGGTTCAATACACAGAGTAGAACGACTGTTTTCGAATTAATTCAATTTACTGGAAGATTCGTGACGTGTTACATCGTCGTCTTAGAAAAAGAGGCAACTCATTCCTTAGAAAATTTGGATGAAGTGAGTTCGAATATTTGTGCTTTAAGCCGATTATATTTAGAAAGATAAATATTAAAGGAAACATGGGAAAATCAATATAAACAAAAAATCAGGAAAATGGGACATGAAGAAAATATTCAAACGGTAACACGGGTATTAAAACAAAAACGTGTTGACATCAGTTTGACACAGTTCTCGGATTGTTTTTCATAATAAAATTTGTGTAAATAGGAACTGTTGTCACATTCAACTAAGCCACCTAAAAAGTGGTGACAAACACAATATACACATGAGCACTGAAGATGAAAGTGTAGCGACTTTTGAAAACAGCTGTTCTGCTCTGCTGTGTAAGTTGAATAAAACTGATGTTGACTTTCCTTTGTGCCTTGGAATATTTATCATCATGTCCTTCTGAGATTTTAACTAAGAACAATAAGCCTATATATAAATATTAATATGGCAAAAATTAAATGTTCATTAAAATAAAAATCTCAATATCAATTTAATTATCCAAATTATACAGCGGAACAGAAAAGCTGAATCATATTCAACAGATTTTATTTATAAAAATAGTATTAGGAAATAGAATACGAGAATTGTATTAATAAGAAATCTATGTTAATACAAATCAAATAATTGCATTACCATGTGACACATGTCATGTGACCATGGTGGGTGTGGAGCTTGTTAGAACAAGCTTCCTAGCGAACACATAATGGCTTAATCCGGTAGAGGACAACAAATAAATAGTCCTCTGCTTAAGGGTATTAGAACGCCACTGAAATATCGGACCCAAGTGCATTGTCTCGACAATGGCCCTAATAACATAACCTAGTCATGTGACCGTTTTCTTCATGGCAAATTTTTATTACTATTAATGCATAAACAAAAATAACAAAGACGAAAACCGGCGACACAAAAGAAGCACAATATTTAATTTAAAATACAAATACAGTTTGTAATCATTTATACGCTGCTATAAACACTTGTAGTATCCTCTAAAACGCCTCTGCTGAATACAACATCAAAAACAACTATCAAGGAAATACTCTAAGAATAAAAAAGCAAAACAAAAACAAAAAGAAAAACCTTAAAATATTAAACCCTACGACAATCTGTGCGAACTGACTGTAAGCACAGTTCCACCTTCACTCAACCAATACAAAACTATAAAGCAACAACAACAATACAAAAAAAAAAAATACAAAAAAAGAAGAAGCTCGCACAAAACTAACAGGCGGCAGAAGCTATAGCAACACTACTACTTATACGATGCCGCAGTATTAAACACACTGACAAAAATATTTTGTTATAAATGAATGATAGTAGCTTTTCTAGCAAACGAAGCGAATGAATTGGAGAGCAAAAAAAAAAAAAAAAGAAAAAAACAAAAAGGAAAAAACGAAGAGCTTGACTAAACAACCAGCCCAACAACTAACAGATTCGAGACTTGCAATCATTTTACAACAACAACAACTTGGCTGAGAAAAAAAGGCATAATAAAAATAAAAGGAATAGCTTTTAAACATTTTTGTCTTTAACAACGTACGGCACACATCTACATGCACATGCTCATTAGGGTGTCCTTTTAGCAGAGCCTTAGAATTTTTAACTGCATTTCGAAAAATAATCTATTAAGGGAGGAACTAAAATCTAACAAAACAAAAGCTTCGAAGTAGCCAACAGCGATTGTTAGTGTTGTATAATAAAAAGTTCGTTGTAGCGCCCATTCCATAGGTACTGCCTCATAAATTTGTGATTTATAAAATGGCTACCAGAAGTTGTCTTTTCGCCTTAACTTTTACTATTTCTCCTATTAACACTATCGCCTCCTTTGCATACTTGTGACACAATGCATTGCATGAGTAAAGGCCCTCCCCTGACTGCCGTATATCCAACAACATTCTCATAGTATATCATTCATATATTTGTAACACGATTATTTACAGATACAAATTAAATTTTTGAAATTTTTCTTAAATATTAGTATATATATTGGGGATCTTTTAAACTCTTTAATTTTAATTATGTGCAAGTTCTTTTTTCCCAAAATCTTATTAAAAAACTCAAAGTGATCAATTAAGGGGTTTTTGCTGGTTCCTATGGGCATTTCACTGGGGCTAATGCAGATCATCAGAGAACCTTTACCCAGCATTTCTTAGAATAACTAAAGATATTTATTTCAAACTTCCACTTTAATTAGTGGGAAGTATAAAACAAATATCAAAGTCACAACAAGAACTCACTGATCACTTTTCCTTTTTTATTTATTTTCTTACGTTTTATTCTACAACTGGTTGGTTTTCTTAAATATTATTGTTCAGAGATCTGAGGGTCTACTACGTATTTCAATTCGGAAGCAATTCCTTTCAAATTTGCCTGTTAATAACATAGAAATTCGAAAAGTTTTCTATTCGCATCGAACAACACAATACGCATCCTGGTTTTATACGTTTAGATTAGATATTTTGATGAAAATTATGTGGATCCAGTGCGTATGAGTAATATACTCGTATTTATATTAACTTATGGCGTTTTCTATTCTAAGAAACATGCAACACTTTTTGACTTCTTTTTCAAAAAGTTTCGAGGAGTTTTGAAACAAGAACTATTTTTCATAAGGGATGTTAAAGGATGAATTTTTAACGAATATTATATTTTCAAATAACAGATTATTGTCGTTTTTTATTAAAAAGTGTAAAATATGTTGCATTTTTTTCTAGAAAAGAAATCAATATTAGTTTTTTTTATATTAACTTAGTTTTTTATAAATTTATTAAAATATTTTTTGTCAATATGTAACATGGAAATTGTTAAAAAATGTAACTAGTTTTACCGGTATTTAATAAGGTTTTTAATAAAAGGAAAATGTTTCTTTCTGAAATAAAAGAACAACATTTTTAATAATTTTTCAAGTTCAAATAAAAGATTGTGAACTTTTATATTAAAACAATTATTAGTTGTTGTTGTTCTTTATTTCTCTTACAACTACAATTAGAGTCGGAAAAATGCCAACCAATTGTAGAATAACAACGTAAGAAAATAAAAAAGGAAAAGTGATCAGTCAGTTCTTGTTATGACTTGGATATTTGTTTTAAGCTTCTCACTTCTTAAAGTGGAAGTTTGAAATCAAACATCTTTAGTTATTCTAAGAAATTTTGGGTAAAGATTCCCTGATGATCTGCATTAGCCCCTGTGAAATGCCCATGGGAACTAGCTGAAACCCCTCAATTGATCACTTTGAATTTTTTTAGTAGAATTCTGGGAAAAAAGAATCCGCACAAAATTAAAATTAAAGAGTTTAAAAAACGACAATTGCCCTAAGTACTTACTAATTTGAAAAGTTTCAATATTTTTAGAAAAAAAATCAATTCAAAAGTTCTAAAGTTCATATCCTTTTGTACTTTTGAGTTGATTTGAAAGTTATTTATTTAGAGTTATGAAAGTTCTTTAGTCAATAAATTTAATCGTTTGTAATGCTCCGCTTGAATTAGATTAAATCTGTGAGTCATATGAAGTAAATATAGGGTACTTATATTTTATAGGACTAGCACTAAAGGACAAAAAAGACCCATACCTTGAGGAGTTAGGGGGTTAATATATTCTACAAAGATGTTCTCTGTAACATTTTGTATAAATTTGCAGAATACATTTTATACCTAAAATGTAAGGATCACATGGATTCTTATGCCGATTAGCAATAAGAATGTGCCAGAGCTGAGAAACTTTAATGCCCCCTCAAATGAACTTCAGATGTAAACTTTCAAAATGCCGATACACATGTCTCCTCTATCAAAATTTATAGGTCGGACCTTGTAATTTGGGGAAAAAATTAATTTTGCTGTACAGTGTTATATGAATAAACAATTTTAAGGTAAAAATTGTTACTCTATTACTTCTCTCTTCATAAAGTGGAAGGCCGCCCTAATGGATATATTTGCAAATGGCAACTAAAGAAATATTAAATAAAAAAAAAAAACGTCATCTGATGCAGCAACTGCAAAAATTTTGCTACCAAGTCTACTACTCGCAATATTGCACTAGAGATAGAAAGGCAGCGACAGAAAGAGAAATCGAAAGAAAAGTCACTTGGAAAAATCATACGAATATACAGTTTTTAATGTAAAGTTTTTTTTTTTTTTTTTTTTTTTTTTTTTTTGTAAATGTCATTGTTGTTGTGTTTAGTCCTACAAAACAGCACGCCGTTTTCATTACCGGTAATAGAATGCTGAAGGAATTGAGAATCAAAAGAATAAGTTGCAGGTAAAAAGTAAAGTATTGCATTTTAGTGCATCGTCATTATGATGATGGTTTGTGAAGAAGATGACGATAATCATCATCATCGTCATCGTCATCGTCATCGTCATCGTCATCGTCATCTTTGTAGTCGTCCTCCATCATAAGCTGCTGCATAAATGTATGCATGCTAGATGTAGCCTTTAGGGGTTCGCAACCGCTCCATTCTATAGCAACAACTGCAAGCATATAACAACAAAAACAACAACAACAACAATAACAAATTATTCACATTCCTATTCTAAGAGTTAATTTTATTGTTGTTTTTTAAATCTCCTACCATGAGAAAAGAGGAATGTTTAGTTTGACTGATCGGCAAGTCTCCACGTTTAAAGTGATGCGATTATTGGGTAGCCTAAAGTAAAGACAATAGCTGTGCAGCTTCAAGAGTTCCCTTTTTTGTTGTAGCGCCTATGAATGCTAATCCGGTAAATATGCAGATCAAATTATACTGACCAGTTACATGTGCTCTTGTTTATTTATCCTCATGGAAGCAGTTAACATTTATGTACACGTCCTGAATACGCAATTCTTCATTACGCTCTCCTCATTACGGTTCGGCATAAGAGACTTCTTTGTTGCCATTTTGATTCTCTCTGAAGTTTTTATTCAGAATATGGGACTCCAAGAGTGGCGGTAGAATTTATATTTGTGCTTTTTAATACAATTTTGCAATAGCAATCCTGGTCTTTCTACCCTCACGACCTTGACCCATATTTTTATCCTTTCCTGCAAATAACTGCACACGACTTATGCCTTCAAATAAGCAGCAACGCAGTTAATCACTGAAAATTTCTCAGAAGATTCGTAAGTCTATACAGTGATCTGAATTATAGAAATTAACTAGTAGTCCCGTCTTGCGCATACACAAATTGTTGCCAATGAGACTTGATATTGACTGACCAGGAGCTGCTTTACGATTGTCTGCCAAAATATATTTTTAAGGATTATCCTTTTGTCTTTTGCAAATGAACTCAATTCGAACGGATTTTATTTTTATATTATAACGAAAATTTGCGACAGAAATAAAGAGTCATACATAAACACATATAATTTTTAATATTTCGTAAAAGCACGGTCACATTTGGGTAAATAATTTCCTCAAAAAAGCGTAACCTTTCAATAGAAATAAAAAATATTTTAATGCAGAGAAGTATTTATTGAGTTAAACAGTTTCCCATAGTATTGGATTCCATCTTATCGACTAGTATTTACGAACGGAACTGTTTTACTTGAGAAACATGCATCTAAATCAAAATATTTGTCTGTAGTGGTTAGAGGTAACGCTTTTAAGCATCCTTAAGCGTCCTTTCGAGCGCGTACACATGCGTACATGCTTCCATACACATGTCTGCTTGTATAACAAACAAAAATGTGAACATAATTGAATCTCAATAAGAGTGGTCTCATTTGATTTCCTTCGTGATTATCAAATAATACCAGCGAATGAAACAATTAACAAAAGCTTCCATTAAACTTAGATTTTTATTTTTAAGTATCCCATTTCTATTTTAAAATTAAAACAAAAAAAGCATACAATTGTATTATTAAGTTATATATTTTTCTATCCTGCTTTTATTAACGTTATAAATATTTGCGATCACTGACTTAGTAGCAATAATACCACGGACTTACCCGTATTGTATTCATGTAGAACAACTCGCAAGATATTAGAAAAGTTATTCAATCCAAACATATGCGATGACTTGCCTATTTCAATTGTAGGGTGCTTAAAATTTCTGATCATCGTTTATTAAATGCTTCCTTAACCCTAGTCACACCAACATGATTGTTAAAAAGTATAGCATCTAGTTCTTATTAAGATAAAAAAATAACAGTAACATTAATTTAAAGTTTATGAGGAGAAGGTTGATCATTTAAAGCAGCATAAATTGTAGTGACAAATTAAGTAGATGGGAAATATATTCTCTTATTTTCACAAACATGCTGTCTATCTATGCTATTCTCCGCAATAAAAGCCACGTGAAGTTTTTATAGCCTATTTGTTCAGATAGATAATCCTTATTACTATTAAAATATAGTTAAAAACTCGTTGGTGTCCCAAAGCCAGTAGTACAATTTTCCGATTGATCTGTATCTTGTTAGATGTAACATTTGGCATATGATGTATTCCCAGCTTATAAGTTAGAAATAAAATAAATTTACAATTATTGATCAAAATTACTAATTCAGATTAATTAATAACCAACAGCATTTTATAAAAAATAAATACTCACATGAGTTAAGCAGCAGATATTAATAATTATAATATTAAGAAGTGTTGTCATAAAGCAATAATACGCTGCCACTTGGTTGCATGATTATAAATAATAACAATATTATTATTCGTACATCTGTTAAAGAAATGATATTAAAGTCCAGTAAAGAACTTCAAATTAAAATGTATTAAAGTTATTGAAAATCAGTTGTTTGTTTGGTGCGAGCCATACTGAGTTCCGTTAAAGGAAACAAAAAGTTTTTTAATTTTAATTTTAATATTGTGATTTTTTCCCCCAAAATCTTACTAAAAAATTCAAAGTCGTCAATTGAGGGGTTTAAGCTAGTTCTTATGCGCATTTCACTGGTGCTAATGCACCTCATCAGGGAACCTTTACCCAGCATTTCTTAGAATAACTAAAGATATTTAGTTCAAACTTCCACTTTAATAAGTGAGAAGGCTAAAACAAATATCACAGTCATAAAAAGAACTCACTGGTCACTTGTTCTTTTTTTAGCTAAAACCCCTCAATTGGTCACTTTGAATTAATATTAAAGAGTTTAAATGACAATTCCCAAAAATATATAGTTCTCTGAAACAAAAAGTTGTTACTTAAAAAAAAAATTATTTGAGATGTTTCAAATAATTTGAAAAAATTGCTCGTTTGTTATAGATCGCGCGTGTCTATATCGCTTTAGAGGAATATATTTATTTTTTATATAATACCTGAAAAGAATATTTTCATCAAATCGGTTATTAAAATGTGCCTAATCGACCCAACATATTTTAGTAGGGTTAAATACAGTCTGTTTACTTCAGTCCAATCCTTCCTCCTTCCTATCAGCGTACCACACATTTTTTACTTTTGTTTCGTTTAAGCTCTTTTTATTTGTATTATTATTGTTGTTATTGTATTTTTAAAGCTGCTGCACCAAAAAAATAATAACAAAAAAAAAAAAAACAGACTTATTGCCATTAAGATACTTACAATGAAAAAAAAAAAATTGCTAAAGTTATTTCAAACTCTGGGTTCGTGTGCTTGTGTTTGGTCAGACATTGCGTGTTTTTGTAATATTCCTCAAAAGATAAAAATGTGACCAAGCAACGCAGTCAACATCAAATTCAACAACATCAAGCGACGGACCAATCGTTTGTTGCTGTAACGATGGAACGTCATTGCTGTTGCTGTAGCTGTTTCTGGTTATTGTTACTGTTGTGGATCGGCAACAGCACGAATTCTGCTACGTATGAAAACAGTGCAATGCCAATATTTTTGCACTGACCAACCAACCACACACAATATATTCTACAAGGAGCGAAATGACATCGTTTTGAGTGCCCTACGCGCCAATTAATTGTTTTCACAACTTTGTATTTGATTTGGCTTGCTCCTTGTAATTGGAGAACAATTTGATAAGACGGTAGATGAAAATCAAAATATTGCGTTCAAAAATTTTCTTTTGTAGAATAAAAAGTGATTTTGCTGTTTTCAGGAAACTTCTCTTCTTTTCATTTGGAAGAATTATTTTTTTTATATGGGTAGACCTAGCACTCAGGGAATGACCCATGTATATGCAGTATATTGCGCTGGAGCGGAGAAAGGAGGGGATATTGTTAAGACAGCAGATGAAGACAGATTAGGAGACAATGAATTTTATTAAATTGATTTGTTTTTAACAAGTTATTTTGATCCACATGTTTTAAATTTAAAAACTGTTTCTGTTCCATTTAATTAATATCGGCATTGTACGACTATGATGGCATACGTTCGCTTTAGATTTAATTTTTAAAAAGCGTTAGACATTCAGAAAGTTTTGCCGGAAAAGTCTGAATAATAACTTCTTTTTAGGACGTATGTATGTACGTATATGTGAACATATGTGTGTACAGATGTATTTGTATGTATGCATATGGCTTTTTTTAGTGTAGCGACAGTTTTTGTTTGTATTTGCTGCGGCATTATTCGTCATAGTAGAAGCGTGCATACTTAAAACACTAGCATAACGAATGTTTTGGAGTTGTACATACAGATATATATGCATATATATATATATATATATATATATATATATATTATTAAAAATAAAGGCAGGAGAGAAAATGGAAAATGGTGATGATGACGATGAAAAAAGTAGGAAGCCTTGCAAATCATGAGCATTTGACTAAGTTGTAGTTGATAAAATGGAAGCAGTGGAGTAGCCTGTCCAAGTTTGATACAAATGAAATATAAAAATATATACAGTGAGTTATGTAGAATTAGATATTTAGCAAAGCTTTATTACAAATATTTTGATAATTAATAAATTATTTTGTTCTTCTTCCGAAAACTTTCCTGTCTATTACAATTATTGTGTAAGACAGTCCCAACATTGTTTGATGCTTAAAGTGTGAACTTTTGTGAACTTTGCCACGTGAGCAGTTTTAACTTTATATCGTATTACAGAGTATCCACTTGCCTCCTTACCAAAATGCAGAATATTTGATTATTGATATTTAATAAAAAGCGAGGAAGTCTATTGACTCTTTCACTGACTGATTGTTTTCTAATGAAATCAAGCTTTTAATAATTAAACTGAATTGTGTCAAAGACTTATTTCCATTTTCTTTAAAAGCCCTCTTCAGTTTATAAAAAAAAACAATATTATGTAATAACAAGGCATCTATATGGATGTGATCAAAACGCCACTGCTTTTTATTTATGCGCAAGTAGTTTAAGTACTGTTTCTTTTTGAATATATTTGTGTATGTATGTACGTGTGTGTGTGTGTGTGTGTGTGTGTGTGTGTGTGTGTGTGTATGCATTTCTTCTTATTCATTATATGATGTTCCTGTAACGAGTTGCGTTTATATTCCTGCAAAGAATAAAATATAAATGTGATCATTTTAACTTGCAGTAAGGAAGATGGAAGACAAAGTCGTATAGCCTTAGGAAGAGCAAGTTTTTAAAGATCGAATTCTTTGGTAATCGATGAGTGCGTAAAAATACAAAATTATAAGAAATAAAGAAACCCTCTATGTAACAATATCAAATAGTCAATTCTAATAACAATTTATATTTTATTGTTCAATTAAAGATCAATAAAAAATTGCACCATTCTTTTGGCACTTTATAAAAAATTATTAAAATGATAAGAGCTCAGGAAATATGCAAAGATAATAGTGTTGATTCCTAAATGCCTGATATAAAGATTAGCTTTATCGTTTGTGTTTGACAATTTTTAAGAACATTTTCAAAAATCTTTTGCATATAAGATTTTGTTTTCTTATATCGGATGTAAATCTTAATAGCAAAATTCTTAAAATATAGGGTGTTTTTTAAAGAGTGATCCAACTTTGATTTGGCATCACTGCCTTATTTGACCACCCATTTAACAGCTGATAGTTGCTTTTTGTTTAGTTTGCTTTGACATTTCATTATGGATCGACGTACAGCAGAGCAACGCTTGCAAATTGTGGAAATGTTTAATCAAAATAATGGTTCTGTTCGCCAAACTTATCGTGCTCTTCGTCCATTCAAATTTTTATTTTACGATGAAGCATATTTTTGGTTGAATGGGTACGTAAATAAACAGAATTGTCGCATTTGGAGTGAGGAGAATCCACAAAAAATTACTGTTTGGTGCGCTTTATGAGCTAGAGGTGTCATTGGCCCATATGTCTTCAAAAACGATGATGGTCATAATGTTACTGTTTGTGAAAATTGGTGTTCCAGATTGGGCCCCGTACTCGCCAGCCGTGGCGGCCACATGGCGGAAATCATATTTAAACATTAATGTCATAAAATGTTTTATCCAATAAAGACCGTTTCATTGATATAAAAAATATATTACTATATTTTATTATGATTTAAACTTGTATCACTCTATAAAAAACACCCTATATAATGTGGACTAGTTAGATTTTTAAATGTATTCCTCTTTTTTGTAGTGGTACTGATTTATATAAAAATCTTTTCTACACATTTTTGCATGAAAACTTTAGCAACTGAAAAATAATAACAAAAGTTATTCATGAAATAGGGCGAACGTCAGATCTGTTATATCTATAGAATTGATACATTTTCAGAATCAAATAAATCGGACTTAATTTGACTGATTGAAATTAATATTTAGAGCAGATTTTGTATGGATTAGAATTATTTTCATTTCATTGTAAGAATATTATCTCGTTCTTTCGAACAAAATTGCGTTGCATCAAATTCTAAAATAGTGCAAAATAATCACTTGAAAGCTCAATATATATTTTGAAGCTTAAATAAAAATCGCTGGCTGCTGCTTTTTATAATAATATAACATCAAACAAAAAACAAAATTCTGAAAAACTCTAGCAGTTGTATTTTTTATAAATTAAACAACTTAAATTAAACTTAAAATCTGCCTCTTCTTTTTCTATTTATATTTTTTTTTATTTTTATAAAAAGTAAATTTGAAACATACACATAAGCCAGTTGTACTCTATAAAGAAAACCAAACAAGCCAACTTTAACAATAACAACAACAACAATCATAATAATAATAACGACAAAATAACACTAACAACAACTGCAACATACTAAGACTGTGACTAACGACAACGTCATTGTGTTATCAACAATGCTATTTCAACCTTCTTTACCCACAAGGAATTCCTTGGTAAACTTAAGAAGAAAAAAAACTAAAGAAAATTACAGCAACAACAAAAAAGCCCAAAACGAAAACAAACAGAATTGAAGAGTAGAGAGATGACGATGCATTTGTGGATTAAGAGTGTGATAAACGTTTCTTATTGTTGTTACTTTTCTTTTTGCTGTTTTAGTTTTCTTATATTTTCTTCCAGCCCCACAATGAATAGTTGTTGTAAGCGTGTGTTTTTGTTGATGTGTAAGTCCAGTGTTCGAGAATTATAGAATATTTATTAAGCACTATTAATTCATTTTCAAATATCCATTAATTAATTTTGATAAAAATGTTTAAAAGAAATTAATAAAAATCTTGTGTCCAATTTTTTAACCTGTTTTCTTTTAATAATTAACAGATTTGTTTGAGCTTTGAGGTTCCTTTATATTAATATTTAATATTCGATATCTCGCTACTATATATTTAGTACAAAATAATTTCCTGAAGAAGCTAACCGATGGTTAGCGAAATATCAAATATTAAATATTAATATAAAAGAGCCTCAAAACTCAAATAAATCTATTAGAAATTAATAAAGTAAACAGTTTTAGCGCAATACAGATCAAGGAATTTTTGGAACCTTTTTATATTTTTAAATACTGAACTCTACAATTTCAAAGAACGGGCAGATTTGAGTTTTAAGGAAAGCACATTTTAATTATCCTGTAGCGCACAACAACTGTATACATTTTACTAGTTTTATATTAAAAGTGAAATAATGTTGTTGCATGTGCGTTGAACTCAAAAAGAATTATTAATTACTGATCTTGTTTAGAATCCGTCTTCATTTAACTCAAAATTACTATTTACGTACTCTGCCGTTTAATCAGAATTAAAAAAAGTCACCAAACCAATTCTAATGCTGGTGTGGTGGTTACAATTGTTGCACCGCTGAGTATGTTTATAAAAGAAACTCAAATCCAAACCTCTCTGTACTAGAACGAAGGAAAAATATTAAAGCAACTTAACAAGATAAACATACAAATGAAGGTAGTGTACACATGATGAGGATGACGATGCTGATGATGTTCAAGAGAAATGTGGTTATATACAAGCTTTAATAAACACAAAATGCTGCATATTCAGACAAACAAGCATGCGTAAGACTATGAGTAAGAATTGCTATAAGTTAGTAAAGTAAAGACATACACATTGTTACAACAACAACAACAACAGAAATATTTATTATGAAAAATGTTTTCATTTACTATTGGTTATTATGTTACTGTTAGGGGTTAAACAGATTAATAATGATGTGTAGTTTTTGTATGATCTAGACAAGTTTCTTTTTTCTTTTTTCTTCTTCTTTTGTTATAGTACTTCGTACCCCAGTGTACGTGCCTAAACACTCATATATTAAATAATTACTTTTCTAACTTAAGATAAATGTAATATTACAAAAAACTATGTTTTCTTTTCTAATAAGAAGTAGTATGAAGTTGATATGTAATTTCATAATACAATGAATTTCAAATATTTTCATGTATCAAAACGAAAGACTTGGGCAACGCACGTGATTTGTTTATAAAACAAAAATTTATAGTTAAACATGATATTATGGCCATTGGAAGACATATTATTCATTTATGCTTATTAAATAGATCTTTGATATATTTCAATTACTGCTGCAACGAAAAAGGGCAATCTTCACTTAGACAAGTTAATTATTAACTATTTCTTATGTATATATTGTTTCCATTTAAAGTACTTTTTAAATATACGAGTGGATGCTTTAAGAGAAGTTGGTGTGTACATATTGCATGTGTATATAATTCTTAAAACTACACGAATATATTATATATTCTGTATATAATGCATTTTAATAAAGCTAAAGATAAAAATAAAAATGGAGTCTTATCAAACAAAAGTTGTTTGTTGTGTTTTGGTTTGTGTAAGTTTCATAGCCTACTACACTTATTATAATGTGATTTTTTAAAATCTTTTGTGAGTTTTTATTAAATTCTCAAATGGTTTGTAAAAGTCTTTTGATAAGATGAGCGGTTTGAAACTTTTCACAACTGTGGTTGAAGTCTACTGACGATTTGGTAGAAGCGCCAATGAAATACATATAGACATTTCTTAACCACCCAACAAATAAACATCATATATTAAAACTAAAGAGCAATTATTTTTTAAATATTATTTATTCTGATATACAATTTTCATACAATTGAAGATCTTACTACATTAAGAAGGGAGAAACATTGAAATAAATAAATTTTAAATAATACTATTCTCTACTATATTTAAACTTAAGGTCTCTTTATTTTAACTGAAATTTATTTTTAAATATTTCGTCACTCTTTTGTAGGCATCCTTCAGGAAATTTAATACTTTTATGTAAAGAAATAATTGACCTGAGGTTGAATGAAATAGCAAAATAATATATACAATGAAATATTTAATAATACCAATTAATCAAATATAATTATTAATCAAATAGAGTGCTAAAAATATTTATGTATGAGCGATAACTTTTTTTGTCTTGGACTAGCACTCAAAGGATAACCCCTACATATACGATGCATTGTGCTACAACTATAAAGAAAGGGATAGTGTTAAGAGGAGAGATTAAAATAGATTTGAAAAAAGAGAACTTTATTGCAGCTATTTTTACTCTGTACCTCGCCGGTGAATTTTTCGCTGTAGATACCGAAGAAAGAAGGATACGGTATCCTGCTCTTTTATTACATGATTGTGTTAATCGCTGTAGGTAGTATTCGAAGAAACTATTCGTCAAAGAGACAAACCGAAAACCATTAATAAAATTTTGTGCTCATGCAGATGTTTTTTTTATAGAATGATACAACTTTGAGTTGTCATCACTGCCTTATTTGACCACCCATTTAACGGCTGATAGTTGCTTTTTGTTTAGTTTGCTTTGACATTTTATTATGGATCGACTAACACCAGAGCAACGCGTGCGAATTGTGGAAATTTTTAATCAAAATAATTGTTCGATTCGTAAAACTCATCTATTCAAAATTTTATAATCCGATAAAGCCCATTTCTAGAAGTCAGAAGAACCCATAAGCTTTTGTCGAAACACCGTGATATCCACAGAAAATTACTGTTTGGTGCGCTTTATGGACTGGCGGAGTCATTGGTCCATATGCCATCAAAAACGATGATGGCAGAATGTTACTGTTTGTAAAAATTGGTGTTCCAGATTGCGCCTTGTACGCGCCAGCCGTGGCAGCCACATGGCCGAAATCATATTTAAACATTAATCTCATAAAATTTTCTATCCAATAAAGACCGTTTCATTGATATCAAAAATATATGACTATATTTTATTATGATTCAAACTTGTATCACTCTATAAAAAACACCTTAAACAAATGTCGATCGATATCGAGTGCCGTAATTTGCCCCCAGGTCTGAGTACGGAATCGCACTATGGATCTAAGGCATCTTAATCATGTGTTTACTACTTAGACCAACGTCTTAATAAAAGAAAGAATTAGAAGATTTTATTGTAGCTATTTTTACAATAACCAATGCAACCGTGTACTGATGCAGATTGACAAAACTTGTCGTCATAATAATGGCTGAGTTCCAAATCCAACGCTGATTCTAACGCGTTGTAGTCTTGTGTTAACTACTTCAGACAGCAGCTATCTTTAATTGAAGTAACAATAAAAAAGAAAACAGAAAGAACAACTTAGATTTGGCTTTGAATTCTCAAATTATTTGAACCACTTCCTTAAAATACATACGGAGGGAGGCTTACGACTTTATAATATAATTGATTTTAAAATTTATTAATTACTCTGAAATATTTATCTGAAATGAAATTTATATGTATATAGAAGTAATATAGTTTCATTCCAACTTTTAACCGAAAACTTAAAAGCATTTTTATAGATCAGGAAACTTCTATTTCCACACGAGTACAAGAATTCATCACCACCAAAAACAAAAGACTTAAGTAGAAAACTTGTTATTCCAGAACTAAAAAAAAAAGTTCTATTTCATTTGTAGGAATCAAAAAATAAAAATTTTGTCAAGAAACACCACGCACTCTCATCATAAAAAAATTCCGGTATTAAAACGATTTGATTGTGTTCATTGTAATATTTTATTATATATATTATATGTATATATATATATATATATATATATATATATATATATAAAGCCAACAAAGAATTAGAAGATAACCGAAACTTTATATATGCATGTACATAAATATTTCTATTGTTATGATAATGAATGTCAAACAGATCAATTTACAATGTCATGTTTGTCATGGTACAGTGAATTTGATAAGAAAATTATGTGCACATTGTGTAGAGAAACGTGTTTACAAAAATATTTGTGTACATAAGCATATATATATACATACTTTCATATATTTATCTTAATTCTTATATGAATTTAATAGGAGAATTTTAGAATACAAAATTTTATTATTGTATGCAAATAATAAATAAAAGGTGGGCTTTAATAATCATATTAATGATTATTAACAGCATTACCGTTGTGATCCTAAAGTGTCAATGTGATCCTTTTTGACAATTTTGCCACTATCTTGACAATTTTTTAAAACTAACCCTTTAGTAGTATTTTTTTGTTGTTGCTTTTTTGCTACTTTTGATCTCTTGTTAGGAATAAAGACAATATACTAAAATGTTTTTTGTCGATCCCACTGTGAACTGTTGATCTCTATGCGAACCCGCATATAAAAATATACACGCTTATACACACGCATATGCGAGTTCTCATACTTGTGTTTACTTTATTGTTACTACGTCTGTCACAAATTGTTTAACTCACTACGCCAGGCCTGCTTTTATTTCCATTTTATTATGAATTAGAATTTTAAAGAATACAGCCCAAGTAGTGGATCTAATAAAATAAGAAAAGAAAAGAAAAAAAAAAAACCACCAACATAAAAGAAGAATAATTATAGAAAAGAAAAACAATGATCTATTATAAACGACAATTTCTAACAGGTAAAATAGACAATATTTTTCTTTCATTTCCCCAATTCTCAAATAACAATTATTTCAATTTATTGTCATCGTTTTAAACGTTTATTTTCTCCCTCTCTCTCTCTCTCTCTCTCTCTCTTTCTCCGAAATGCGTATGATTAAAGTTTAATCATTGAACTGAACAAGTGATGAAGATATTGAGAGCGACAAGTATGTGCACATTAGAGTGGTCCTCTATTATATGCAGAAAATAAATATATTAAACATCTTGGTCCTGCGTTCTTTATACATAAATTTGTAGAATATATATATATATATATATATATATATATATATATATTATATCCCAATCCCATAGGTTTGGAGTTGGGAAAATTTATATGAAAGAGACTGGAATGTTTGAGATTAAGTTGTTATTGTAGGGAGGCACAATTGTCATAATTACAGCTCCTGGTGATATACCAAAACTTGAGATACATTTGAATCATTTCGTAGTTAACAGATTGCGGCCGCATAATAAGCAGAATTATCTTTATGGATACTATTTTGTTGAAGACACCTTAATATAATTTATAAACATGTAGAGAGAAGGCATGATGTATATCTATATATAGAGAGCGATAGAGAGACAAACTGGGAGCTGAAAAAGAGCATTCTCCTAAAGAAGAGAATGAAAAATTCGTTTTAACTTTTCCTGTTTGAATTTACCCACGTGAGAGAGTATCTTTTTTATTGCTTTATTTTTGTTTGGTCGTTTTTGAATTCTTCAAATACGAATGATGATAAAAAAAAAAAAATACAACAACATCATTAAGAATTATAAGAATAACAACAAACTATAGGATGAGGAGAAAGATAAAAAACACAGAATAGCAATAAAAAAATTGTTAAGAACAATAAAATGAACGTTTAATTAACAACGGATCTTAGGCGAATATGGAAGGCGATACAATTAATTCCATAAAGTCAATTAGAAATTTAATTCGTCCTGGTACTTTAGCAGTACGTTTAACTGCAAATATAATTGCAGCTCACTTATTATTAACACTTTTAGGAAATACAGGTCCTTCAATAGCATTATTATTAATTAATATTTTAATTATTGTTCAAATTTTATTCTGAAAGTCTCAATCACAAAATAAGGAAAATATATATAAACATTGTAACAGGACATGACATGTGAAAGCTGATTCCTGTTAAAATGTTTTCTTCAGTTTGGGGCCAATTAATAACATAATAAAGGTATTAAGTTTCTTTTGTTTCTTAAGCTACATTTACATTTATTAAATATTTGGTGAAATAAGTTTTCTAAAAACGATTTTCTTTTAAAATTTATTTACTAATAAACAGTAGTTCCAAATATTTATATCCACTTTAAGAGAAGGAATTAATAATTCTGTTCATGATATTAAAAATGATTTTATTCCAAAAAGCTCAAGGTTTTCATTTTGTAGAAAGTCCAACAACGGAATGAAATCCATTTTCGAAGGGAATTGTACTCTGTGACATGGCGGCATAACTAATTATTTTTATTTAATGCCATTTTAATAAAAGTTCGTTAAACTATTTACGTTTCTGATACGAAACATAAAACTTCTTAAATGAATTTGAAGCAAAACTCCTTAAAAGAGGTTTATTTAATAATGACGAAATAAGACCATATTTTTTAACATTTTCATTCGAAGACACAATAACTTTTACAAAAATATTGTTTTGTACACAATTCAGAATCGTTATGGCCTCTACTAAATACTAATGAAAAATATTTGTATATAGTGGTTACGCTTTTTTGATCAATTATTTCTTAAGTGTGATTGTCCCTCAACAGTTTAATTGAAATTAGAATTGTAATATTATAAAAAATCATATATTGAATATGGTTCAATAATTCCGTTTACATGCGGGCACGTTGTCCAAAAATTTCAATATTTACTCATGTGCTATAGTGTTTGTTGCTTAAGTCTTTTGTTTTAAGTACAATATACTGCCAGTAAAGCATGCTGTAGCGCATTTCAATAACAAGCAGCGAACATAAATACATACATAATTATTTAGATTCTATATATATATATATATATATATATATATATATGTATATGTATGTATATGTATATGTAAGTGTGTGTGTACATATAAATTTGAGAATGAAGTGGAGCTGAAGCTGTCGTTTGCGCTGCTGCCAATTGCTATTACCTGCTTGTTTAAGAACGTAGTAAAGTGTAGTGATCATATTAATTTGAAACCAGTTTTTAAAGTTTTTCTTTTTTTTAATCATTATTATTGTTGTTGGTGTTTGTGTGTTGTACAAAAGAATTCCTTCTGTTTTGTTTTTCTCTGACACTGTAAGTTGCATGTTGTTGTCTTTTCATATGTATGCAAGTTGATAATATTAATATTATTGCTGTTGTTGCAGTTGTTATATTATAGTCGTTGTTTAGTAATGGTGTTGCTTTTATTGTTTTAATTTTATTTTTATTTTATGTCTCTGTGCTCTGCTGATGCTCTGTTTATTGTAGTTATTGCAAACTGTTTTTCTTCTCCATCATATTTCTTCGTGCAAAATGAGCAATGAAAGATGGGTTTTTTATGAGATCGTTTTTCTAGAAACTCTCTTCATAAAATAAAAATCCATAACATTTAATATGAGTTTTTTTTTCTTTAGCTTTTGTTTTTAAATTAACGTGCTCACGACACAAATTGAATGTGCGTTTTTGTTTCTGTTCTGAACGTTCTCGTTAATAAAGAAGCACCACTAGCATTAGTTTTCACTATAAACGGCCTGATAGCTTTAAGTTTATTTTTTTTTCTGATTTAATATTGTTGTTGTTTCAGCTTTTAGTTTTGATCGTAACATAAACATTCTCTGGGGAGTAATAAATTATGTGTAACTCTCTCACTTTTTTAATTTTGTTAGTTTCAATTGTTTTTGCTTTTAATGTTTACCATTTTAGCTATTTCTTACTATGACTAAACGCAAAATAAAAGCGAGAGATTAAGGAATATCGAATTAATCAATACCAATAAAGCAAAGAAGTGTATAGAAAACTGAAAATAGCATGCAACTAATGAACCGTGCAATTTTGATATGAAATGACAACAAGAAACAAAAGTGTTAACTATTTATTTTCAAATATAATTTGCTGTTAGTTAAAGTAATTAATATGTGTGTATGTTCATTCATGTGTATGTAAATGTTGTGCTCAAATATTTGCATCTCTCAATAGCTCTTTCAATTATTTAGTGCTTGTTTATTTAGTTAATTTCCTGAATGCTAAATTAATTTCTTTAAAGAGATTTAATAAAACGAAAAGCAAATATACAACAAGTGGAAAATTTACTACATCAAATGAGTTGTTTAATATAAAGCAACAATAGCAACAATAGCAACAAACAGAATATCAACAAGAGTTTAGAATTGTGTACATTGTGATAACAGGTCTAGAACAACAATGAGTCTTAAAGAGAGCTGAAGATAATGGGTGCTCGTGTACAAGAGTCATGAATGAGAACAACAAAACGAAATTTAAGAATGCAAGGACTTTTATTTACTTTCAAAGTAATTTTACAATTATTTTAAATAGGCAAACACATGGAATGAAAGTTTGAATATATTTAGAGCTCTAAGAAAAATAAAAATTTTAAAATCCCGAAAGTTCTTTGACATTGAACATCAACAGTTTTTAGAATATATTTGAGAAGGGAATCAATATTTCAATTAAATACATAAAATTAAATATATAAACAAGTATTTCATTTTCTGAACAATTCAAGTGTAAAAATGCTGTTTCACTTTTTGTGTTCTGAATGTGTGTACAAAACAACAGAAATTTAATTTTAGCAGTCATAAAAACCAGTAACTTTGTTCTGAAATCGTTTTCTAGTCGAAAGTTTTATTGTAGAAAGTTTATGTGATTTCACTTAAATAGATAAATTTTGAGATTTTTTGTCAGATTAAATACAGTTTATCACGTTGTATTTTTGGTTCGAATAACTAAGACTTAATTATATATTTCATGTGTCAATATGCCGCTCAAATCATGTTGGATTAAGTTTCCTAACACGCACATTCATTCACCCAAACCAGGTTATTTCAAGTCTATGCATAAGAAAAAAATAAATAATCTGAGAATTTTTTGTTTATTTGTAATTCATGACTTAACTGACCCAAAGGGTATCATATGGAATATATAATGGGGTCGTCTAATATACTTATAACCAGTGGACAATCATGACATTTTTAACGATAAGCTTATTAGTGGAGTTTTGATTTTAAAATTATACGGGAAGAAATAGACATAAAGGTAAGCCAACATGCTGATCACAAATACACACAAAACAAATTTCTATTATGTCTATTTTACTTTTCTATATGCATCTTTCTATACATAGAAAAATTTTGATTCAATCCAAAACTATTTTATATAGACTGGCATAACGATTTCGGTATATTTGATTACTTAAACTGTATGTGTTTGTTGCCAGTAAATTTGTTTTTCCATATGTATTGAATCTGCAAGCTCACATTATCATTGTATATGTTATTGAGTCATATATAGGGTGTTTTTTATAGAGTGATACAACTTTGAGTTGGCACCACTGCTTTATTTGACCACCCATTTAACAGCTGGTAGTTGTTTATTGTTGAGTTTGCTTTGACTTTTTATTATGGATCGACTTATAGTAGAGCAACGCGTGCAAATTGTGGAAATTTTTAATCAAAATAATGATTCTGTTCATCAAACTTAACGTTCACTTCGTCCATTCAAAATTTTATTTTTCGATGAAGCCCATTTTTTGTTGAATGGCTACGTAAATAAACAGAATTGTCGCATTGGAAGTGAGGAAAATCCACAAGCTTTTGTCGAAACCCCATTGCATCCACAGAAAATTACTGTTTGGTGCGCTTTATGGGCTGGCGGAGTCATTGGCCCATTTGTCTTCAAAAACGATGATGGTCAGAATGTTAGTGTTTGTGAAAATTGGTGTTTCAGATTGCGCCTTGTACTCGCAAGCCGTGGCGGCCACATGGCCGAAATCATACTTAAAAATTAATGTCATAAAATTTTCTATCTAAAAAAGATCGTTTCATTGATATCAAAAATATATTGGTGTGTTTTATTATGATTTAAACTTGTATCACTCTATAAAAACACCCGATAGTTATACAATATTGTATAATTGTTGTTGATATTTTTCATACAAAAGCGTGTTGTAATAATACGTTTGAATTTTCTATGTTTTTAAAATAGTTGTACTGAGCCCAGCAGGGAAAAAATTAAGGCACTCTTAATCAAAATTCTTATTTAAATTGTAGTGAAGTTTTAATCGATATTGAAAGCGACAGTTTGGCTCCAAGTATGGGAATATCGTATTTATAGTCTATAATAATCTGTTAACTTCAGCAAAAATCTCACAAACCAATTGAGAATTAGCAAAGAAAAAAAAATTGTAGATGTTGAAATTTCTCATTTAAATAAAATTAAATAGATTCTAATTGAAACAATTCCATGAAAAACCTGAGGGAGAATCACGGCACTCAATATCGATCGAAATTTGTATACAAATTGTATTGAATGCGGTAATTTGATCCCTGGTTTTTAAATTGAAAAATTTAAATAAATTAAATTACATGGAAAATTTAAGTTTTAAATATTTCCTAAATAAAAATTCTCTTTCAATCTTCATTCATATACATGCACTCACTCTCTTTCTCCTTCTCTCCCTTTTCATACTCAATAATGGAAGCACTAGGAAACCATTATTACGGTTAATCTTGTTAGTTTTTTATTTTTTTTGAAATTTTCCTCAACTAATCATAGTCAAAATAAATGTAAAGTGTTACCACCTTTTCAAATCGATCGTCATCATGTTTTTCCAACATAAAAACACTTGTCCATTTATGTAAATTTCCTTTAGTTGGTCTTACTCAGAGAGTGAGAGTTTTTGTTTTTTTCATAAACACTAACATATAAAACATTTAATGTTCTCTTTCTCCATACGAGAGGACAAAAATATCTGGTTAGACGAAATATTTGTTCTGATGTTTTTAACACTAAGCAATTGTCATGCTCAAAACAAGTTGCCACTTATGGTGAGATACATTGTAATTGTAAATGATCTTGTCAAACAACTTTAGGCCAAGCAACTTTTGTCTTGCTTGCCAGCTAGCTGGCTGCTTAACTGGCTGACTTGCCGCAAACTCCATAAAGAGCATATAAACACAAACAATGTGCAAGTGATGCTAAATTGATTGGTTTTGTGTAGCAAAGAAATAACGAAAGAATTCAAATGACTCTTTATTAGTTTCATTGGTTTTCGATTAATTTAGTTAATTGAAAGTCATTAAAAATTTGCCTAAAACAAAAGTCTGCCAAGTGCCAATTAATATTTTACACAACTGTGACACTTTTTTGTGAGAGTTCCCCTTATTGAAAACACTGTCATCATTCTGTGAAACACATGATCAGGCGGATTATATTTGTTTATTAGATTTTTATTATAATCGATGTATTATTATATGGACCGACCTACAATAAGTAGCATAACAAGGATAATTATTAATGTTTTCCTTGCGAGAAGCTCTCACATCACTTCCAGAAACGAAGTACAGAGAAAATTAAAATTGTATAGTTTTCTGTTTTTTAAACTTCTTTTTCATTTCATTTTCATATTACATTCAATTATAGGGTGTTTTTAATAGAGTGATACAGATTTGAGTTGGCATCAATGCTTTATTTGACCACCCGTTTAACTGCTGATAGTTGATTTTTGTTTAGTTTGCTTTGTCATTTCATTATGGATCGACTTACACCAGAGCAACGCGTGCAAATTGTGGACATTTTTAATCAAAGTAATGGTCCATTCAAAATTTTATTTTCCGATGAAGCCCATTTTTGGTTGAATGGGTATGTAAATATACAGAGTTGTCGCATTTGGAGTGAGGAGAATCCCCAAGCTTTTGTCGAGACACCATCACTTCCAAGAAAATTACTGTTTGGTGCGCCTTATAGGCTGGCGGAATCATTGGCCCATTTGTTTTCCAAAACGATGATGGTCAGAATGTTACTGTTTGTGAAAATTTGTGATCCAGATTGCGCCTTGTACGCACCAGCTGTGGTGGCCACATGGCCGAAATCATATTTAAAATTAATGTTATAAAATTTTCTATCCACTAAAGACCGTTTCATTGATATGAAAAATATATTACTATGTTTTATTATGATTTAAACTTGTATCACTCTATAAAAAACACCCTTTACAAAATAAATGTATATGAAAAGTGTTACTTATTTCCCTGTAGAAATTGTGCAATGCAACAACAGTTTTTTCGTCTTGGACTAACGCTCAGAGAATGACCCCTATAAAAGAGAGGATAGATGAAGATAGATTAGAGGATAGAATATTTGTAGTATTAATTCTTACTCGGTATTTCGTTGGTACATTTTTTGCTAAAGACATCAACGAAAGTGGGTGCAATTCAAACTGTCAAATACTGCACAACAACTGAGATAAATATTATCTGATTGTCACTTCCATAACTGATTTGTAGAGAATAAATATTTTTTTTTTAATAATATAAGATTTTGGTGGTGAAATTAGTATCGCTTCCTTGGCATTTCAGCTCCATTATTTTTTGTATTAATTGTTTGTTTCCATTGGGCTTAACGTGCTTTTTGATAGGTTTTAAAAACTAGTTTTTGTCTGCAATTTCTAATCCATTAAATATTTCTAACCCAGTGCCTTTACTATTTCAACCTACTGGAGTTAAAAATGTTAGAATAGATATTGCAAACACATAGAGAATCAGCAATCAAACAAAAAATAAGTATTTTACGTTGAAAATATATTCATTTCTACCAGCGTGGCACAGCAGAAATGTTGTCGTTTAAAAACATCTAGAAGAGCTCTTATTTAATCAACCCGAAATCGCCAACTTGACACTGTTGCTCGTTCAAAGTTGTGTGCTTTTTTTTGTACAATACAGCATTATTTTACCATACAAACTCTCCAGTTTCTTAACGAACGTGATTTTAAGCACTCATATAATGCGGACAAAGGATACAATTTTACTTTCGAAATATTACAGAATCTTTTGTACTACCGCGCGTTAACGTGTGTGAAAAATTGCTAAAGAAAAGAATTTGTTCAAACAACTACGGAAGAAATAAATAGAGTTTTAAGAAATTAAAGATCATCAGTAGTAAAAATAAAAAAAATATTCAACATCAATACGAATATAACAAAATAAAAGAAAATCCAATCAAGTGTTGATTAAGTGAACAGCACAAAAGGAAGTTTTGCGCAAACCTTAAAGGCATATTTCTAATAAAATTGCTGTCGAAAAACGTAACTAAAAGTATACAAGTTTCCAACAAAAAAAAAAAAAAAAAGCCAACAATATTTAGTTTTTTTTTCTTGCCAAAAACACGTTTCTTCTTAATATACAAATACAAAAAGTATACAAACAATATTTTTGTTTGCTCGTTGTTGCTAAAGTGAATAACAAAAATTGCAAAGAAATACACATACAAGAAAAATTTTTCTACCAGTTCAATACCACAAAAATAAAAAGGAGTGTGCTGCAGATAAAATTAAAATATGTTAACACAAAATTTTATTCAAAAAATTTTAAATTGCACTTCATTAAAAAATCCATAAGCATAAAAAGGCCATAAAAAAGCGAAAAATTAGCATCTTAATTAATAAAAGCAATAATGCACCGCCCTCTTAAATGAGAGAAAAAAAAAATAAATTGTTATTAAAATAATCAAATAAATAACAAATTAAAAAAAATTTTTTCACTTAAAAATGACACGTTGAAATCATATAAATTATGGCTTCCTAATAATTGTTATATTTCTGCTAACTTAATCAGTGTTAATGGAAACGAGTTGAAAACATTTAAAGTTTTTTTATAAATAAAAATATCGAAATCTCACATTAATTCAGATGTTTGTTCATTTTGTGGCCATGTAACGTGGTATCGAGTGTCATTTTCCAAACTAAAAAAATGTATCCATGGTGTTTTACTTTTTAGTTGTTTTTGTTTTTTTCCACAAAGCGGCGGGATTGTTCTTACGACGAGAAAATAAAAAGAATACATGAAAATTAATTATCCACATCTCAATAATTAATGGAATACGTGATAGTGATTATAATTTAAAAGAAACAAATTTTTCTTAAAAACAATTTTAACAACAGTAAGTGTTTGTTTTTTTTTTGTTGTCCTGCCCTCTACCATTATTTATATTTTTTAAATTTGATTTTTTTTTTGGTTAATAAAACTGAAATATATGCATCATTAATTTTTGAGGTGTCACTTTAGAATGTGAAGTTAGAATGCACGTCCGACGGTTGAGTGAATGCTGACAGGTTTTTCTTCTGTTTTTGAAAAAGATTCGTTCCTTCGATTTTACTACGACATGCAACCAAATCAATAGCTTTTTTTCATTGTTAATTAACAGACAAATGCATTAAGAATAAAATTTTTTGAGAGTCGTTCTAATGTTGCACGAAAATTGGGAAAAGTGTAGAAGTTGGATAACTTTTTTTCAATCCAAAATATAGTTTGTGGCTGAAGTCTTTCATTTTTTTGGTATTGGAAAATCGTAAATGTATGTTTGACACGGCAGTGGAAGTTGCATTTTCGTGAGTAAATTTAAGGAGAGAAAATATGTTTATAAAAATGTATAGTTTTCTTAATGGTTACCAACTAATAAGACGGTTTTAATTGAAGATATTTTTAGCAAATAAGCTGGATGAATATTATTTTGATATTTAAGAGATAGTTTTCATACAGTCCGCGAACTTTAAATGCGCTAAAAATTATACTGAATGTCTGGACTTTCAGAAACATCAATTTATTTTGGAGTAGGTCTTCCTAATATTATAGCGAACCGTAGATTTCAGTTAATACTGGAATAGTTGGAACCATGGAAACGAAAGGTCGGTGTTGATGCTTTTAGTTGGTAAAATATAGAATTTCTGCCAGCCGTTTTATGCATTCTCTTGCCTTCCGCAGCTAATTTGTACATGATTTTGTGAGTCGTTGTCACTATTATTCAGTAAAAAGTTCAGATCCTTCCTTTAATACGTATCAGTAGTGCGACAATCGTTCCGATTAAACAAATATAACGAAAATTTATCCATTTCGCTATTCGGTAGCAGCTGCTGTTGTTGTCTTTTTACTTATCGACAACTAAAGAAACATAATTTTTTTTGTTGTTAGTTCGAACGATTTGTCGCTTGATGAGCCCATATGAGGTCAACCATTTAGCTGAGTTGCTCGTTCGTAGCACGGCTTCTATTGGTAACAGCTTTCTGAAATAATAATATAGATTCAAATTTGATTTATATGACTGCTGTTAAACGTTCTAGTTTCAGGGCAAGGATGAGCTTCAAGAACACGTTCAAATGTGAACGTGTTCTTCAATTTCGCTTTCTGCTTTTTTCGTTGTTATACACCGTTTAACTCACTTCACCTATCTCTCCCAAAAACTCTACGCTGGAAGCTCATCCTTGCCTTCAAGTGCAAAAGCGATTTCAAGTTCAAGAGAAATTTGAAGAATGTATTGAACAAACAAGCTTGAATGTCTAAAAGCAATTTATGTCATTAAAAAATACAGAATCGCACTAGAAATCAATATATTATCATAATAATGATTTCACTGTCGAATTGATCTCATGACCATCAGCTTTATAGTCAAAATGTTACTATTTCAATTACCAGAAATAACTAACGATACAATAGAGGAATGCAGATAGTATGTTTTCTCTTATTCTATAATTATTTCTCATCATCACTTCTTTAATCCTTTTCTTCAACAATTAATAGTCCTTGAAACTCATGTGTTATGACAGTCCTCAAAGAAAAGTTATAGAAGTTGTTAATTGTTGTTCTACTTTTAATGTTGTGTTATAGAATCAGGGGGATCGTATATGAAAAACTGCTATGATTTTAAAGACATTTTTATGTCATTATAATACTTGGACTTGGGTTATTATGTACGAAATACAATTTCGTTTAACTGACGGTCTCTAGAATGGTCGCAGCTGTCCATACATTTTAGGTAGATTATCAATGACTTTCTCGCAAGTGGGCGGTATTTGAAATGTTCCAACGTTAGATAAGCGTTGATAAAGCTTTTGGCGAAGCTCTACAAAACGCTCTAACGGCATCAAAACGCATGATCTTGGCGTATAATAGAGATTTTATTTTAAAGTCTCTCTTTTAAAATTTCCTCATGATCTTTATCAGTTACTGTTTGTTTCTTAAGTCTTTTGTTTGAACCAGTGTATCTACAGTAGACTCTTGATAATTTTTAATTTGTTGATATGAATATCTCAGAAGCTTAAACTATTTTTTCTTGCAACTACAATTGGAGTCGGAAAAAAGCCAACCAATTGTAGAATAAGAACGTAAGAAATTAAAAAAAGGAAAAGTGATCAGTGAGTTCTTGTTATGACTTTGATATTTGTTTTAAGCGGCTCACTTATTAAAGTGGAAGTTTGAAATAAATATCTTTAGTTATTCTAAGAAATGTTGGGTAAAGGTTCCCTGATGATCTGCATTAGCCCCAGTGAAATGCGCGTATGAACCAGCTAAAACCCCTTAATTTATAACTTTTTTATTTTTTTTAATAAGATTTTGAAAAAAAATCAGCACATAATTAAAATTAAAGAAGCTTGAAAATCTCCCCTCTACGTTATATATTATATATTCAAGAAAATAAAATAAAATTTTGAATGATCCAAAAAAGAACGAGTCACAACTGTGACAGTTGCTATTAAAACTATTAAACATATTCGCTCTAGATTACTGATGATTTTCTCTGGTTCTCTTAATTTCAAAGTATCCACATTCGATTGTATTTAAAAAGTTTTCTAAAAAAAATTTTATATTGAAGTATTTCATTTTATCATTCATTTTGAAATTTCAAAATTTATTAATTATATATTTCTTCAACTGAAAGCAGAACCCATCACGGCAAATTACTTTTCAATAAATAGTTAAGTGACATATTTTTTATTTCATTTCGTTTTTGTAAATTATTAAATGACATTTACCATTAACCCTCTGCTTCTTTTCGCAATAAAAAAGCAATAATTTTGCAAAAAAACAATTACAAGTAGAATTGCAATATAAATAATAAAAATAAGATTTAAGGAAAAAAAACTACCTTCGAGCAATTATGCTGCCATAGAAAAAATATATAAAATATTTATAAACAACCATACGTTGAAATGTTATAGTATAGGGTGCTTTTTTGTGGTTTTCTTTTAATGCTTAGCTTTCAGTTTGGTGAATAGGGTTGCAAGCAAGAAAACATTTTGTAATATTCAATTACTCTATAAAGATGTATATATTTCAAATTGTAAATTTATTAAATTGTAAATATTTTCAATCAACTTTGAATGATTTTTGTTTGATTTAGTTTGCAACTCTGTTTGATCTTTAAGACAAATAAAGTCATAAAGAATATGGCTGAAAGCTCAGCAACTTCATCTAATCAACTTTTGCGAGATCTTCATATTGTTTTAATAGTCATCAGATATGAGTTTTTAACAAATTATTTCAACCTTGAAACAGTTGGAGCATATCTGTACATTTATTTCGTCCAGAGTAACCGTGTCAGTATAAAAAAGAAATTTGAATAGATTTAAATTTGCCGCGATTCGCAGATGGTGGCTATAGAGCCACTATATATAGCAGAAATTTTTAAACTTCTTTAATTTGAATTATGTGCTGATTCTTTTTTTTTTTTCAAAATCTTACTAACAAATTCAAATTGATCAATTGAGGGGTTTTAGCTAGTTCCTATTCGCATTTCACTGGGGCTAATGCAGATTATCAGGAAACCTTTACCAAAAAATTTCTTAGAATAACTGCAGATATTTATCTCAAACTTCCACTTCTAATAAGTGAGAAGCCCAAAAGCAAAATATCAAAGTCATAATCATAACTAACATAAAAACTTGTCATGTAGCAAAATATACTCTAGTGCGATATATGAGCTGCTAAAACCATGGGCTGGTGCTCCTTTTAGGTTGAAAACTAAGAAACTAAGAAATAATATTTGAAGACATGAAAGCAAACACTACCACTCACAAAAGACATGTACTGTTTACATGCAGTATTTCCTTGTGGAAGTACTTTTTTCCTTTTTTGTCATGTAGAAATAATCAGGGGATGGACTCTACATATACTGATGTGTTGTATCAGAACTCGAAAGGAGGGGATCGTTTTAAGATGAAAGATTTGAAGATAGAGAAGTTGCTATTTTTAGTTTTTACTTCGACGGTGAATTTTTGATACTGGTATCGCTGAAGAAGGGTATTGTGATCTTTAGTGCATGAAGATGTTGATCGCTGTTGTTAATGTTCAGATAGCACAGCTATGACTTCGTTATTGAGATAGGCCAACATCTATTAACCCAACCATGCACTAAAGTAGACCAAAAAAGTTCGACACCATATTCATGACGGTGTTCAGAGTCGAACTCGGGATCTGAGGCAGCGTGTTTTCACTACTTCAACCAACAGTGCATTTGTTGCCAGCGTTTCGCATTTCTTTTGTTATCGACCTGCATTATGTGTGAAGGCATCTTTGCATGAGTAATAAAATTGAAGTGATTAAGTGAGTTCTAGGAATGAAATACCAGACATACCTGCTTCTATCAAAATATCACCTTCTGAAGCTTGAGAAAAATTACATAATATGACTTTTAGAATGGTGTTTGAGTTGGAATAATATTGAACGATTCTCAGAACATAAGCCAGATTCTATTCATCATCTTTCATTTGCAAAATTATCTGTGATATCACAAGCCAGAGATCAATTGCTTTAGGGTAATAAAAACCTAATCATGATGGCCGTTACTTACAATTGTAAAATCATTTCTGGACATATTTTTAGCACTTAAATAAATGACATCTGCAATAACTAGACTCTGCTGTTGTGTTCTCTGGCGAAATAATTATTCTGTCTTTTCTTTGAACACATACTGATACCACGGGCTCTGGTATGTCCCCTGGGCTAACTGCCTTCTTAAGAGATGATGATTGACTCAAAGCATAACTCAGGCAGGGTTTTTGAGATAGCAATTACACTAGGTTTAGTTAATCTACTAAGATTCTATACAAAATTTTGAAGGAATAGCTTTCTTTTGCTTAAAAGTTTGGTCTTCAATAATATGATAAAACAAAATTACTTTTCGCCGGTAAAATAAGAGATTCAGACCGCATTAAACTAAGCTTGAACCGAATCCACATCTCAAAGACACGACCTTAATAGGAATTAATGCTGTGGCACATAACTTTTTTCAGATGCAATCGTATGTGCATGTTAACTCCTCAAATAAGCGTGTTGGTGAGCTCTATTGCACTCTCAATTTAAGATGCACGATTCTGTGTCTGAAAACAGAGCTTTTCTTTAGAAGTGCCCTTGATGGCTGTGGACGAGGTATTGGTTTAAGAGTTAAAGATCAACTAGCGATAGTATTTTGTTAAACTTTTCGAGAACTAGCTGTAGAAGTTTCTTTATGGTATTGCCGAAACAAAACGAGCGGCATCGGAGGTGTTGTGAGGAAGGCTACTGTAACTGAGGACTGGGCCAAGCTTCCAGGTTGGAGGTTATTCTATGGTAATTTGGAAGCATGAAATTAAGGCGCTGATAAAGAAAATATTTCTATGACTCAAACATCTCAACACGATGTTTACACAGGGAGTATGGGGATTCGTGTGCGAAAAGTCACCAGGGAGGATAGTAACTTTTGGTATAGTGATAAGCGCTCAACTGCAGGGCTAACACACCATTTTGCCAGGTCAAAAAGTTGGGCCAATAGCACCATTTTGCCAGGCCAAAAAGATGAGTCAAAATGTCATTAAAATAAATCTGAAACTTATATTTTTCTAAAAGTAAATTCCACAACTTCTGAAAAATTTAACCTCAAATAGGGCTACATTTCTAAAGCTCTATGAATTCCGCAATAAACTATTGACGCACCAAATCACCAATACAACAAAGGCGTTTGGTGATAATATATTATTAAGAAAAATACATAAAATTTTAAATAAATATGTCCCTTCAGATATTGTGTTAATTTATTTATCTTATAAAAATACATATTTTTAATTAAAATTCAAACGCTTAAAAAATCGCCCTGCATAGATAAAGAGAACTTTAATCACGCTTTTCTACCAAAAAAAAAAAAAAAGAAAGAAGTCGTCTACGACATCAAAAGCATCAAAATATTTTACAAAAACTTATGAACGTGTGTGAGTTTTTATTTTTATTTATATAGTTTTTATTTGTTAAATATCAGTAATTTGTGGCGTCTAGAGCAGGCATAACTATATGTTGAATGCAGTTGTTGGAGCGTAAATGAATATCGAGAGAATCGCGTATGAACAGACAAAAGGTAGAAGTTAAAAGAAGATATAAAAAAATAGAAACCATTCCCATACCATGTCAATCTAAAATACCTCTAAAACTTGGTTAGTAATTGTGGTTAAAGTGGATTTTATTAAAAAAAAAATTATTGTTTATTATTTTTGTAATTTTTTCTGCTAACATTTTTGAAATAATAGCTGATGCTGGCCGCATTGGTGTTGTTGGTTGGTAAATGGTTGCAGTTTTAGTAATTCTTTTTAAGTTTTTTTTTGTAGTTGTTTTAGGTTTCATGTGTTAAATTTTGTGACAATGAAAATGAAGCTGCCGTTTACAAGCGGCAGGTTTTTTTGTTGCTGCTTTTTGTTTTTGTTTTTGTTTGTATCACAGTTAAACTCTGCGGTCAAATTGGCTGTCTGTCCTTCGCGTTTTATTACTGTCTGTCCTTTGGTTAGTTGACCGTTTTTTTTTTTTTTTTTTTTCTTTTGTATGGAAGTTACAACCGAAGCGTTTAAATTGTCAATTTATCATTTTCCGTTTAGTTGTTAATGTTGTTGTTTCATTTTATTTAATGGCATAACTTTAAAGTTGAAGTGCAGCAAATTACATTCTTGTCCCTCCACACTCGCAAAGATTTAACTGCTATTCACTTTTATTGATTGTGTTTTAGTGGAAACTATTTTTCGTATTAGCAATTTTTATTGGTGGCTTATAAAGGCCTTTTGTTATTGGTAAAAAAAAACTATATATACGATTGTGTGTGTGTGTATGTTTGCACAAATACGTTTATTTCAAAAGTTGTTAATTTTCAATTTTTGACACATTGACAATTGTCGATGGTTAGCCAAGCATGAAAATGATGCAGATGCTGATGCTGCCAATAATGTCCATGTCGATGATGATGATGCTGATGCTGATGATGATGTGGTTTGTACTGTTGCTGTCCGCTTTTTTTCTTTTTATATTTCGTTTCAACGTTTGTCTGACCGACCACTTTCAGCATTATTTTATGGTTGTTCGGATGGTTTTGAAAAGTTAATCTTTCATATTTGTTTGACAGTCATTAACATAATTTTTACAGAAGTTACAAAACTTAATTATTTTTAGACAACTGCAATTGCAATGCTGGCAAAATTGCTCGTTGAACGAAACCTATTGCACAATAAAAACTAACGGTTTCTGAATTAATTATTTTTCATTTCACAAAAAAAGAAAACCTCTAAAATGCTCAAGTTAAATTTATCGTGGTCGCTAATTACAGACTCTGTTTCTTCTTCCTTCTTGCTAAAAAGCATTTGAATAACAGAAATAAATGCACTTGAAATATTTTATAGATTTATTTTTTGAGTAGAGAAATAAATAAAATTTATTTTTTATTTAAATATTTTTCAAGGTAAGACCGCGTCTGCAACAGCTATTTTTAATTTGCAACTTTCATGGCAAAAACTAAAGAAATATGAGTTTTGAAAGTCTAACAAATTGATTTACTTATTTTAAGATAAGATTTAAGATTTGCAGGAAAAATTATATAGAATGATAATGTGAAATTTTATGGTATTCAATTGGTGAAAAATGAGAATGTTGCCGTTGCTAAATAAAAGAAAAGGAATCAAATAATAAAAATTTCAATTCATTTATGGTTAAACTCTGATGAGTAATAATTTTTTGTTTAAATTATTAATAGTTTCATATAAAACATTTAGTTTCAGCTGAATAAAAGCAATAAAAACATAAAAAATCATGAATTAAGTTTTAGAAAAATATAATAAAAATCTATTAATAATCCCAGTAATAACAATAATCAGACAATAAAAAGAATGTTAATTGTTAATGATTTCGTATTACAAGTATTTGCTAAGAACACTTACACTGAACCAACATTCGCTATTGTTATAATGATATTTGTACAGTATTCTGTAATAACAATATTGAGTGTATTGACTGTATTTGATAAAATTACTTGAACTGAAAATATAAGTCAAAACAATATTTATTCCAAAACTACAAACTCCTACGCAAATTTATTTATTTATTTCACAAAATAATTAATTTCAGTTGGCTGCAATTACTTAAAGCCACATGACACAAAACAAAGCAAACAAAAAAAATGTTGTTAATAAATGAAATGAATTGATTATTTTAAGTTCAAAACATAACATGAACTAATGAACGTTTGTGAATTAATTAAAATATGTAAATAAATAACAACAATTACGGCTAAATAAACATGAGTTTCAGTGTGACTGTGAACCTTTTTATCAGTTAAAAACTGTGCGCACTTATAAATCTAAAGCTTGACTCAATAACGTTGCTGTTCTTCTTGAGAGTGCCCATAACAGAAACTAAAAAGATTCGAAAAATTTGCAAATTTTATATATTTGCGTTGCTTATTCAACGATAAAAATTGAATTTTAAATGGTTATAATTGTTAACAACATCTAAAATTGAGCTTAAGTTGTTGTTCACTAAGAAAAAAGAAAAATTAAAAAATTACTCAAGATAAATAAGTAATTTAAAGAAATACCAAACAAAATAAGTTTGTGTTAAAAACAAAAAATGCTCAGCACATGTGCTTGATTGTTTTGAAAAGTGTTGCTTGCATGTTTCGACTTGTACTGCAATCTGTGGCAACAACATTTTTATGTTCGAAAATTTGTTAAATTTTCAATATTTGGTGACATAAATACACGACGCCTGATATATAATATTTTTTGTTTGTTTTGGGATTGGGTGCACACGTCTGTTTTATGTGAGTAGTTATTCAGTAAGTTTGTTTATTTTTTTTTTTATTATTAATTGCAAAGTTAAGCTTTTTTAAAACCTTGAATTTACTTAGTATCAGTTTTGAGTGTCAGCTTGACTTTAATGGAAAGCATGGCGATTTCAAAATGTGCACCCTACCTTCTACGAATTGTAGACTAAAATTGTCACATGAAAGTGATTGAATAGTTTTGAGTTACAAAATGGTGTTCATGGTGTGACTGATCGCAAAAATATTAAACTTTTAAACCACCAAAACGATTTCCAAGTGTCGTGGAAGTAAAAGAGGAGGTTTTCATGTTTTAAGAAATTGAATTCTTCTATCGAGTGTTGGAAACACTTATGAGTTGCAGGATGTAAAAACTAGCGTCGCCGGCTTTCGAAATACCTCTACCATCTGTAAAGGGAAACTTAAGTAAATTTTAATTCATCTATATAATACACCATTTAAACTGAGAAATTAAATGAATTAAACTTAAGCCGCATAAAAGTATTTCCTTAAAGTTTTTTCTGTGAAGTTTTTATTTATCAATCACTTAAATTATCTTTTGAATTAGCGGGTTTGTTCTTGGTACCATCTTCAGAGGTTACTGTTGGCTGAAGTAGTGAAAACAAGACTATAATGCCATAGACCTCGTGTTCGCCTCCGCTCCCATAGAACTGATCATTGATCATTAACGACAACTATTAACACCGTCCCGCACAAATAAAATACCCTTCTTTTTAGCTCTGACACAATGCTGTGCATATTATGGGGTTATTTTAACGTTTTCTATTGTGAAAAACATGCAACATTTTTTCTTTTATTTTCTAAAAAGTGGCGTCAGAGATTTTAAAACAGAAATAATTTTTCGAAGGATATGTTGGATTAATTTCTAATAATTTTTTTTTTCAAATGACAGAATGTTGTAAGTTTTTGTTTAAAAGTGTGAAGAATGTTGCACTATTTTCAACATCATTAAGGCAACACTAATTAAAGCAATTAAGCTATAAATTGTGTTATTTACTTGGGTGTCTAAATATTAATAATTATTTTATTAAAAATTGGGGGATTTTACCGCTTTTATTCCACCACATTCTTTTCCCTTTTGGTGTTTGTGCCAATTCTGTAAGAATCATTGATTATTTATAATGCATTTTCGTCAAAAACTCTATAAAATATTCAGTTTTAGCTGATATTCTTTTTATTATTTAATTGTTTTCAAAACATTTCATTTTCTCAATACACCGACTTTTTTATTCTCAATTCACGGGGATTTTATCGGAAACGTGTTTCAATATATGCAACTGTTGAGCTTTAATTACACAATTTATTAATTAAATTGTATGGTAAATTGAGCTCAATTAGCACATTAATTGTTTAAACTTATTTTTTGATTAATTAAGCTGCGTCCCCTGTCAGGAAGTCCAAGTCAGAAGACTAACATTTAAACAGGATATTATGCAGGAGATAAATTATCTTAGAGTTTCAAATTGGAGGGACTTAAGAAGATACATTAAAGTAACCACGTTCATAATGTGATCAAATTCTAAGGTTTTTTAACGGTACTGATGGAGGTTCCGTAGAACGGTAACTCCTACATTACAGCACACAACAGGCCTATGGGGCCTAAGTGTAATCCTTGAACGGATCGGGATGACTCATGCCCCTCTTTTCGACCTAACCTAGCCTAACCTAATTAAGCTGCATGTGCTAATAATAAAAAAAATCGAAGAGTTTAAAGTCTTGAGTTAGAGTTGCTAATTTTCAGGATTCATTGCAAAACAATTAATTTTTTCATTTTTTTTTTAGATTTTTCTTGATTAACTATGAAAGAAAAAAATATAAAAAATTAAGTCTAATATATTTAGCGAGTTTCATGATTGTTTAAGAGCTAATTAATCCGTTTATTTTATCAACAATATCGGTGATAGAGTGGTTTAATGCGTTTGAAGAGAAAATCGTTAAATGCAATTAAAAAATTAATTAGTTCTTAACTAATCATGAAACTTTGAGTTCTATATAAATATTGTCGCCTACATTTTTTAATTTTTGTTTTCATTTACAGTTAATAAAGAAAAAATTTATTGTTTTTCCACTTATGCGAATCGCTTGCTTTCTTAAATCATTTTAAAAACATTTAGACTCATTTCTTTTTATACTAATTTTGACTTTTTAAAATTGTATAGCTCGCGAATATTTAATTTGAATAATATACATATATATTTATCAGGTAATAAATGGAAAACTTCCTCTCTACTTGAGAAGCTCGCCTAAATGTCGTTTGTTATCGAAACATTTTCTTGCTTGACTTTATGTTGCTTTAATCAATCGGAATTATTCTCAATATCTATTAAAAAGCTCTTTAAGCATTAATAAATATTTAATTTAATATTTTCAAAATGATTTTTGATATACGGTTATGGTTTTCTAGGTGTGGGGGTGACACATATTTTCCTTCGCCTGCATTTTATTGCTTAACTTGTTTTCTTTTTTAATATAAATAATAAAAGATTTAAATCATTTGTTTGAAAATATAGAATAAATTAATTCTATATTTTTTTTATAAAATTAATTCATGAGAATTTTGTGGCATGTCATGACATGCTTTTAATCTTAAATATTGTCTCACAAATCTGTTTTAAGTTCCGTTCGTGGATGCCTTTATTCTATATAAATTTATTTGTGGCTGTTGTTGTATAAGCGTGTGTTGTTTTTTTTTTCTTTTTTAATTTAGAAGTTGTGTCAGATTGTGCGATTGCAAAATCATAAATTTTGTCGGGATTAGCAACGCAACATAAGATAACATTATAAAATTGGCATTAGCAGTTATTGAAAATTCTAAGAATTTTTAATTTATTTCAAACACAAATCAGCAAATAAGTATTTTGGTGTTTGTTTATATGAATGAACTTTATTTATTTATTTATTTTATTGTGGTTGTGCTTGTGTGTGTTTGTGGTCTGGGTGTTAAAATATTTATTGATGATTTGTGTCCCAAGACTTTTGGATTTTATTGTGTGTGTAAATTTTTCGAATGGCATTGCTGACAGTTGAATGAATAGAAATTAAAGAAACCTTATCTGGCCATTTGAATCTGACATTATTAGAATGCCATGATTTGTTAAAAGGATACATTTTTTGACTTCAATGATTGACACTTTACAGCAAAGCAAATGCCAAGGCAAGAAAGGATGACTCCAAAGTTCTGCGGAGGATATGAAAAAAAGATGTGATTTATTTTCAAACAACAACTTAATTAAGTAGATATGGAATGATGTTTGATTTAAATATTTTTATCTTCAAATACGATTAATAACACAAATAACGTCGGACTTTGCTGCAAGTATCAGCAAATTAGAAGATAATTGCATTTCTCTGGTTCTCTTTGCTGTACAATTGGCCAGTACTGAAGCAGTCTTGGTGCAGATATAAAAAGATGAAATTGAGGTATAAATTATGTTGGCTCATTCCATTACAATAGCTTTCATATAAATTTATTTTAGTAGAAGCTAAGCAATTTTCTTTTCAATTTAATATATAAATAATTAAATTAAAAATAGACATTCATTAATAAAATTCAATTATAAGACATCAAATGCTAGCAAATTTAATACACCCACCCTCTCGTCATTCGCGACTACCAACTATCACGATCATTCAGTTATTCCGATACCTCGATTTTTAAAATTTAATTCTATAATTGCGACAGTTGGCAGAAAAAAGGTTCTATTTATGTGACATTTCTTTGCGCATTTCACTGGGGCTAATGCAGATCATCAGGGAACATTTACCCAACATTTCTTAGAATAACTAAAGATATTTATTTCAAACTTCCACTTCCAATAAGTGAGAAGTCTAAAACAAATATCAAAGTCATAACAAGAACTCACTGATCTTTGTTCCTATTTCCTACTGTTTTTTCAACAGTCGCATAATATATTTTCAATAAAACTTTAATTGCGGCTGTTGTGAAACTTCAGTTGCCGTGAATGTTCTGGTTTCTAATTAATCAAGAAAACTTATTACTTCTTCAGCCATGATTTATTAAGTTGTTGATGATTTCCTCTAAAACTTATGGTATTTTCTTTTGCTGTAATGACCCCTTTTCCCTCAACAACTTTAATCATTTAGTCAGAGCTGGCGTTGTCATGCATAAGATTTATGCTGACTTAACTAAAGAACATTTCAATTTTCAAATATCCATTTCAAAAAAGCCATTCTAAGACAAACATGCATGAGATTGTAACTTAACTGTTTTCAGGGGTCAATGACCCGTTCTAACAAAAGCAATATTTTAAGTTTTTATGGGGAAATGACACTCTTTTTTATTCCACTTTAAAAGTTGGTTTTTATATGTTTTTCTTTTTTTCGGAAATTCCAACTCATGATGAGAGAAAAAATAAAACTTTGCTTCAATTCCAAATAGTACACAAATAATCATCACAAAAGCCCAGAAATATAAAAGAAGAAGAGGAAGAAGAAAAAAAAAACAAAAACACAAATGAAAGTACCACCGATTCTTATAAAATTTTATGTTTTCAATTCGGAACGTGTTACTTAAGGCTACAATTTCTCATACATACTCGTAACAAACTTATAAACACGAAGAATCTTAGAAAATATTTCTGTCTACAAAATTATATGTTTTCTATCACTCACTGCTCTGCAGTGTTGGCCATAATGGTTTTAGCCATCTGCTTTTAAGACATCATCTAATTGATTGACGTTGTTAATTTTGGCTTATTGGTTTTTTACCGCTTGTTTTTATTGATATTTCATGATATTAATCAAAATAATTCCAATGTTGCTATAATATTAACATACTATTCCCCAAGTGCGGGTAACTTAATATACTTTTGAGTTTTGGTATTCAATTTAATGGTCTGTTTAATGTGTTTTTAAAATTTGTTTAATTATAACAATCTTGTCATTTGTATGGCCCCACTTCGAAAGAATGTTTGAGTGTTATTGACGGGTGTTGGGAAATAAATTTTTAAAAACTTCTATTTGGAAGATTTTGTTTAGATAATTTCCTTTGACCTAAAATATAATAATTTTTTAGAAGAATTTTTAATAGGAAATCGATATTTTTGTCTCTGTTTTAAGTTACTGAAGCAGAGTTTAACAACATGTAATAAATATTTTCTTGATAAGAGGAGTAATTTTCACTTTATTTTATGACGCATTAAGCTTTGCACTGACACAATATGTAGATTGAGGCTGAAGTGTTAAGACCTGTAATTAACAGTATCGGAAGCACTACTAACAAGTTGTAATCGGCCAATATCCGGCGCAGATTACAAAACATCGTTTTCAAATTAAACTTATTACTTTTATTAAATGAAGTCTTCTCCATGTGGGCTAATATAAAATAAAATGTTTTCTTTAATATAATTTCATGCAAAAATTATTTTTTATCTGCTTTTAACTTACTTATGACTTTTGTTGACCCCGCTGAACTTTATGGAACACGCTGTTCAAACATTGTCTACACTAACTTTTCAGTATTAGAAGTCGTATACAGTTTTTAATGTTGTTGTCTAAGCATAAGTTCTCGTCTGACGAGTGTCATTATTTGACCCAAATACCAAAAACATGTTTGCAAGTCAGGTCAAAACAATTAAAAGTCATAAAAAGGTTGACACTGTAGTACTAAACTGTTAAGCAGTTGTTAGTTAAAAACTTGGAACGCGCTAAAAATTTTACAACAACTTTAGAAGTTTTTATAAGAAACTGCTCAGATGTTTTGATAAGCGAATTTGACTATTGATAAGCATGTCGAGTTTAATAATGCTGCCCCAATTACTTTATTTGATCAATATTTTAATAGAGATTTTTACTTGTAAGAACAGATAAGAGCAGAGGCCTTGGTCGGCTGTTATATAGAAAGCAAAATAACAAATAAAATATATTTTCAAAATTTTCTCTTCAGTACTGTCCCCTACTATTCCTAAATTTTACAGGGTATGTTGTATATGTAGGATATATCATCTAAGTGTCGGTTGTAGAAAAACCAAATTACTTAAGTGTAAAACAAAACCACATCTTTTGGGTAAAGTTGACTAAAGTAGTCATTGCATAGACCACGACGAATAAAATATTGGCTTTAATCTCGCACTCAGTTTTCAAAGTGGGATCGATATTCTCTGATCTGTATTAAAGCCTTGCCGGTTGTCGACCTATTCCAACGATGAAGGCCCAGCACTCGTTACCAATTATTAACGACAGTGTTTTAGATTATTTTATACTAAAGAGGGCATTATAGCCCCTTTCATCGTCCTTCCATTGTCGGCACTACAGCAAAGACTTACTGGCGAATTTAAAGTAGAACGACTACAACATATTTTTCAATCTGTTCTTCCAATTCCTTGCAAATTTTTATTTGTAATTTTTTTATTTTTTTATTGAAAACTATTTTATTTTTGAAGCTACTGACCATATGAAGGATTCTAAATAAAAATTCAGCCTTGTTACTAAAATAAAAATAAATTATTTTTATTTTAAAATAATTATTAGTTGCTGTTGCGCTTTATTTCTTTTACATCTCGTAAAAAAAGCCAACCAATTGTAGAACAAAAACGTAAGAATATAACAGAGGAAAAGTGATCAGTGTGTTCTTGTTATGACTTTGATATTTATTTTAAACTTCTCACTTATTAAAGTATTAGTTATTCTAAGAAATGTTAGGTAAAGGTTCCCTGATGATCTGCATTAGCCCCAGTGAAATACGCAGGGGAACTAGCTAAAACCCCTCAATTGATCTTATTGATAACTTCGAATAAGATTTTGGGAAAAAGAATTAGCACGAAAATAATGATTCTTAAAACGACAAATCTAAAAAATATTTTAATTTGATTACTTGAGAAAAGTTCAAACGAACTTATTTTTATTGCCAGGACAGACAATGTTAAATTTCGGAAAAAAAGAATCAGCACAAAATAATAATTAAAGAGGTTTAAAAGAAATGATTTTGTTTCCAATTTTTTATTTCTACTTTTTCTTTACAAATGAAGAATTAGGCTCTTCATTTCGAGGTTGATGAACAAAAAAAAAAACAGTCTTGTCTAAGGAAAATATTTGGATGTGTGACATTCAGGAGCAGGCAATAAGTCCAAGAAATAAAAATGTTAATGCTACAAATTTATATAAATTACTTAATTTAAATATTCTTGTCACCACTTTGGACTTAAAGGCACACCAAACATGTTCATATTGACCAAAAACATTATAAAGAAATTAAAGAATACATCATTGCAAATAGTAAAAATAATAAGTGAAAAATCAGTTACGAAAAATTCACTTAAAAAATAACTTAAGAAGTATCCTTGAAATATTATTACATAAAATGATTCGCAAGATTCACTCTATTTTAATCGTGAAATATATATATAAATTTGAAAATTAGATTTATTTAAAAAATATTATTTAGATTTATATATTAGGAACTTCGTTCATTATAATTAATGACACCGTTCAACACGAAAAAATTACGGGGTTCCGACAATTGCTTCTGGCAGAGAAGACCAAAAAAAAAAAAAATTAAATATATATATATATATATATATATATATATATATACATATATATATATATATATATATATATATATATATATATATATATACGTGTGTTGGCACTTTGATAGATCAAAGCATATCGATATATAAAACTATGTTTTGCTTACATCTGAGGTGTATGGTATGATCAGCACCTTTAAAGAAAATATCATGGCAAATATTTTGGTAGAACACCCTCTAACTCCCCCATATAATAGCTTATTGTGGCTGTATTCTAACAAGTCGTAAAATTACCCCGAAAGAGGGGAGGAGCGAGGATGAAATGTTATATAAGTATGTTGGCCATAAAATTTTATTATATATGTCAGAACACAGCAAAGCCCAAAACTTCAGGCAAACACCAAAATCTAATCTAATTCAAGATTGCTCATTTGGGGTTAATTAAGTTATTGTTCAATAATGTAGATCACCCCATCCCTGACGGGAAGGATCAATCGTCGAAACCCTAAAATTTTGCAGAAAGTTTGAAATTGTTGTACAGTGTTATAGAGTTTTTATTGAATAAAAGTTGTACCTTTTTATTCAATACATTTGATTATAACTTCTGTTTTCTTACATATTCAGTTATTTCAAAAGGAAAGCAGCAGACATATGATGTTTTAAAGGTCAATATTTAAAGAGAAAATGAAAAATATAATTAAAAAAATAAAATGAATAACATGGAAACTTAAATTTCAAAAAAAGAAGTTATTTAATAAAAAATAAAACTACCATTTTGCAAAAAGATAAAAAAATACAACAAGAAAGTAACTAAACACTGCGGTATAGAATTTTAAAGATGTACATGTAAAATTAAAGAAGTATTTATTAAATTTTAGTAGGAGTAGATTCCTAAATACAGAAATAAAAAAGTGTCATTAAAAGACATTTTTCTGCAGCTATTACAATGAGATTGAAGTTTGGGTTGTTTACAAAACAGGAAAAAAGAAAGATGAAACACGATATAATAAAAATTAAAAACTTTCATTTTCATTCAGCATATACCCCATTGAAAATTGAAATTTCTTGTTGCAAAATATGGCGCGAATTTTCGACCGCTTTTATCTTATTTTTCTTAAAATAAATACGTCTCATATAAAAGTTATTATATCCTATAACTATTACGAAAAAAACCCTAATATGCATAACGGTTTTGTCTTCCAATAAAATCCTTTTAAAAGTATAAACACTATGAAAACAAAAGACTTAAGAGCCATACTTGATGGCTCTAATATAAGGAAGAAGAAATGGATACATCATCTCCAAAATGATTATAACTAAAACATCATTTGAAAAAAGCTTTATTTTTTTGCACTTAATAACACACATTGGCACGACACTGGCTAGCCGGCCAGCCAGCCAGCCAGACAAACGCTACTAATTAAATGTTGCATTTTTTATATTTAAATCCTTTCTTTGCAAATTTTTTTTTTTTTTTTTTTTTTTTTTTGGTTAAACATTTATCTACCAAACAAAGCTTAAATGAAATAAAAGCATTTTGTTAAAAGCATAAAATTAAAACTACTTTATATGCGATAAAAACAAACTCCACCAAATTTTAGTTTTTATAACCAAATAAAAAATGAGGCACATTTTTCTTATATCACAAACTTTAAATGCATTTAACATCTAAATTATAGTCACACTAAAACAAAAAAAAAAAAAAAGGAAAAAGTTAAAATAAAGTTAAATATACATAAAAACTTAAAAGTGTGTTTGTATCTGCTGAGTGTTTATAAAAAACGACCATAAAACATGAAAAGGCAAACAACAGCAGGTAACGTTAAAGATAAACTCTATTAGAGAAGTTTTATAAACAGATTTAAAGAACTTTTTTTTCTCAAGTTGATGTACAAAATAAAATCTTGCATAAGAAATCGCTAACGATTTGGTGTTGGAAGAATTTTGTTTATTTAGAATATTCGATCATGATGTGACCGAAAGCCTTAGAATCGGGAGAACTTTTCATATAAAATTCCTGGCAGTTTTAGTGTGTTGTTCAATTGAAATACCGCAGGTATACGTTTTTTATTTTCGACTTCTCTTATTCAGAAACGTCATAAGTTCGCTCTTAAGTGTCTCCCTTATGTGGAATCTATTCTATTTTACTACGCCAAGTGAAACTGCTTGGTACTATTCCTTTAAATATACTCTGTACATAATTTGCTTCCGTTTTTATTGGCTATTTCGTAATGCCTCAAGCTATTGTTGTGTAGTACAAACATCGAGATTATAGAATTTGTTTTTATGTTAAATATATTTAAGTAACTTTAAAACTAGATATAAGATAATTTTCTCTAGATTGTTGCCGTTGTAGTTAATATCCAGGTGGCTGTAATAGATCAGGCCTTGAGACTACAGAATGTATCTAAGATTATCGCAGATACTATTTCTTAATATTCTGCAGCTCGATGTTGTTCAGACTTTATAAAAATGAGTGTTCAGCATCATCCTATGGGTAGTTCAAAAGTAAAACAATGTAGCCCGCAATGAGCGAATTGCTAACTAATTTACACGATACTATCTAAAAATCTTGGCATGTCAGCAGGTTAATGCTGACGCTGGCCTTTATTAATACCATTTATGCTGCTTCTGAAATACTAGAAACTAGAATTATAACTCTCGGTTGCTCCAAAGTCTAACCAGCATCTACCACTGGTCAAGCATTGGTCCTCTTCCGGCGACTTTTGTGGCTGGACTACATGGACCTTCGAAAAAGACCTCGTCCAATATACGACTACAGAATCATTAGAAATTTTGTTGAGGGAGCAACGAAGTCCGCCACATGGCATAAGCGGACATGAACATCATCGTAAATGCTGATTTTATAGAGCATACACTCAGATTTATAATATCGTTCTGAAAGGCCGAAGCTGCTGAAGTAGTGAACACAAGAATTCGTTGCCTTAGATCCCGAGTTTGACTCCGCTTTCAGGCGTGACTATGACATCGGGCTTTTCTGAACTGAATTAGTGCAGGAGTTTCGTCTAGGTTAGTGAGTGAGGTCTAGGTTAGTTACCGAGTTCTATATCATACCCATAAGGACTACAGTGGGAATCGATTACCATTCTCAGAGTAGTTAAGAATCTTGGGCTCTAGTAAATTTAATTGTCACTCCACTTTACAGATTCCCTAGAAAACACATCCGTTGTTATTCACAAAAATATCGTATGAGCTAGAGAAAATTCCAACAAAGTAATTGATAGACTGAGATTCAACCAGCAGGTTCAGCAGATATTGCAAAATCTGTCTGTGGAGATTTTACACTTCAACTGAATGACAAAAGTAGTTACCCAACACTCTTCATCAGCACTCGTTGATTTATTTCTTACTTAAATTTCGTTCGGATCCAAACATTCACTATGAAACTCCCCATATACAAGTTTAAAAGCATATAAATTTCCTTTAATATACACGTTTTTGTTGTTGCTGTTGTGTTTCTTTGCAAGGTTGTGTTAGAAAATTAATGAATGGCTCTTTATTTTGAGATGTTGTTTGTTTTTTCTACTCAACCCAAGGAATTTCTACAATTTTGTATTATTTTTGCGAAATTTGTTGTTTTTGTTGTTATTATCATCAAACAGGATGCTTTTATGTGTATAAAAGACTGTCTATGTATTCGGAATTTAGTGTAACTTAAGAAGCTGTGTGGTGTTAAGTTTTGCGTGTTTGTCTGATATTTGGCAAAAAGTCAAGGTTGGCCAATATGAGTTGTTGATTAAATATTAAAAGGTTTTTTAAACGAATTGTATATGTTTGGATCCGAAATGATTCACTTTATATGCAAGATTTATAGGGGGTCATCTAAAGCTAAGAAAAGAAGAAAAAAAAAAGTAATAAAATAAAATCAAATCAAATTAAACAAATAAAAATATAAAAAAAAGACCAACAGTGTCATTTAAATATTGTATCCTGCGAGGAGTATGATGAAGCGTGATTCATTTTTATTTCAGACGAATTTCGCGTTTTAATTTTTCATTCCTGTTGGGTATTTAATTTAAATGAAGAAATTGTGTGCGAAATTTTTTCAAAGGCTTGTTTTATATCAATTATAATATTGATGACAACCAACTGAAGCCGACACTCCCTAATTTTGAGATTTGGCTATTTTTGTATGGAAACTTTCTCACACTTTTCAGTTTTAGTGCTTTTATTTGTATCTTTGCTGGTTGCTAATAGTGTTTTATACTTAAATCTTAGGATTTCAAGTACTTAATCATACCATTTTGTGTGATTTGGTAGTGTTTGAAGGATGTTCTTATTGATTGAAAGTCTAACTTGAAAACTAACAACTTTTTCGCTTTCCCACTTGAACTTACTGTAGTTGAAAGAGAAGCACTTGATATATTTTAGAAAATATAACCATCGAAAGGAAGAAGTTTTCAATACTTTGACATTGAAAAGCCCTCGAAAACGATCTGCTACAATTAAATTTCGAGACTTTAAGTATTTAGACTCTTAACGTTAAATATATCGATAAACATGAAAGCGTGCATTATTATTCAAAAGTCTTGGAATTAAATGCTAAGAGCAGAATTTTTATTCAGGCTTAAGTTTAAACCTTCGAGTTTACAAACTATTTTCAATTTGAGTTATATTCCGTGTCAAGAAACAATATTGATTGTTATTAATTGTTATTAATTGTTATTATTATTATTATTATTACTATTATTATTATTATTGTTATGATTATTATTATTATTATTATTGTTATGATTATTATTATTATTATTGTTATTGTTATTATTATTATTATTATTATTATTATTATTATTATTATTATTATTATTATTATTGTTATGATTATTATTATTATTATTATTGTTATTATTATTATTATTATTATTATTATTATTATTATTATTATTATTATTGTTATGATTATTATTATTATTATTATTGTTATTATTATTATTATTATTATTATTATTATTATTATTATTATTATTATTGTTATGATTATTATTATTATTATTATTGTTATGATTATTATTATTATTATTGTTATTGTTATTATTATTATTATTATTATTATTATTATTATTATTATTATTATTATTATTGTTATGATTATTATTATTATTATTATTGTTATTATTATTATTATTATTATTATTATTATTATTATTATTATTATTATTATTATTTTTATTCTTATTATTAATATTAGAGTTTTTTATTATTTGTTACGCCGTTCATTAATTTAAATTCAACATGCATTTTTAATTAAGTCAATTTAATTTTAATTGAGCAATTAATTCTATTGTTCACACATACTCAATTTAGCTGACATAATTATCATTTGACAGCTGAAAAAACATCGTTCTTATATGTTTCGTGAATATTTGTGTTTGTAAATTTTAAAAATGGATGCAAATTTTGATTTAAAAGAAGTTTTACTTGCATATAATAGAAATATGGAGCTCTTGGAGTCATTGCGATCTATTTTTTATTAAAAATTATTAGTGCTTAAAAAAAGAAAAACTTGACAACTTTGGAATCTTAATAAGTAGACATATGACCAGGGTTGCAATTCGAGTTTTACGCAATTAGTGTTACAATTAAGTACTAATTGCTCAATTTATTAATTGACTTATTGTATGATAAATTGTGGTAATTTAAGGCCTTAATTGCAACAAAAAAAATTCGCTAATTGCGCAATTAAGGGGTATGTCTGAGCACGATATAAGGCTTCTTTTTAAATCCGTTAGAAAGCAATTATTATTATTCTTCCAATTCTATTAAAGAGCCAATAACCCCTTAATTTCTATACCCAGAGGTTTCTAAGTGTTATTCAAATCAGATAACAAGGAGATTTCGCTATCTGTACAAACAGAGAATTTTACACAATTATTTTTTAGTATAACGAATTTGTTTCTTGAACGCTTCCTATTGCTAACAACTTGAAAAGTATATAAACATATCTATTTAACTTTCGAGAATATAGGGAAAAATTAATATGAAAAGTGTTGAATTAAAAATATTCGAATATTCCATAATCCTCAAAAACTTTTAGATTTTTGAAATCATAAATTAAACAATTTTAAATATTATTATAAACACTTTCTTGAATTTGTTGAAGTTATTATCTTTTAGCTAATTGATAAGAAATTTCTAAAAGGAAATAAAAGTTTTTCCCGATATTTCGTATGTCTTTTGCCTGCTTTTTCAAGGCATCGTTTACATAAATTAATAAAAATTTTTAATACAACATTCAAAGAAATTAAGCAAATTTTATTCATATGAAAAAAAAGAACTGGAAAAAAAGTTGTTTGGATATTCGAATAATTTGTATTCGATTGACAACACAAATAAAAACAAATCTTTTTAAATGAATTATAAATTTTTGGCCATATCTAAGCAATGAATTACTTTAACACCAACACTGCTCCAATAACAATAAAAAAGAGTTTGTTTCCTTTCTGTGGTTAATATCTTTAGCACTATTCCTCTTAAAAATCCAAATTAGACAGTGACGCAAATGTGCTAATATATTGATATTCTCTTTACATCCATATACGAAAATTTTCACATTCAGTAAATAAAATCATATGGCTTCCTATTTAACTCAATCCCCTGCTGATCGTACCCTGTTTGAAAAGCGTTAGTAAAAATTTTACTTACTCATGCCTTGGCTGTAAATATTTGTGTCTTAATATTTTTAATAAAAGCCCATACATACCGATCGCATGGCATCATATTTCTGGCAAAAGTATTTATTATATTTTCTACTGTTCCTTCAGTTGTCTTCTGGTTGTGAGTTTCTATCGTTGTGATATCAGTATTAGTTGATATTTCACACTCCAACACCAAAGCGTACAGCAAAACTAGATTCTCTTTTCGCCAATACGGCTGTTAGTTGCAATAAAATGACTGCAGAAAAGCCTACTAATAATAGGATGCTTAAGAGAACAAAAAAAAAAAAAAAGAAAAGTGTTCGCCGAGAGTGTGCAGAACGCAAAGAATTGTATTGAACTACCGCCAAATCAATGTACCAGTCATATTTTGATATCTGCGTATATTTTACATAAATATTGTTTTCTTTCTGCTTTTTTTTTTCTTCCTCTTAAATATTTTACAACTTTAATCTTTGCCTTGAGTTGAGTTTTTCTTGCTGTTGTCGTTGTTTTTGCTTGTGTTTACCAGTTGTTCTTGTTGGTACTGGGTGTCATGTTAATATAGAGTCTGAGGCACATTCAGTAATACTTGTCATTTGCTGTATTAATATAATAACTTAAATATTTTATTGTTATTGCATGTGATTTAATTATAGCAAGAAGAAAAATAAAATAAGAAATAACGATAAAGAAAGAGAGGAAAAACGTGAAAACCATAAAAAGGAATTTGCTTATTAAGTAGTAAAGAATAGTTTCGCAGCACTCTTCTTATGAATTGTAAATTGTAACTCAATATAGTTAAAGAATTTCACGAAACACTTTCTTCTGTATGTTGTTGGTATCGCTTGTTAAACTTGAAGTTACCTTAATACAGTATTCTATTTTCTGATAAAGTATTCTATATTTCTAATAAAGTAAAGAATTGCGCCGACACTGTAAAAACGAGGGAATAGTGTTCGAAAGACAAATACTTTAAATTCTATTTTGCAGTTACTCGACCGTCTACAGGAGACGACGGGAAAGGTCATCGGGTGTGGTCGATATACCAGTTTTTTATAGGCTGCAAATCAAGAATTGTTTTCAGTTCCTTGTTTGATATTGATTGTGGAAACCTAAAATATTCCCAGGATTGTTTTAATAACCTGTAGTCTTAATTAAAATTTTACTTCTGAAAATTCTATAAACATTTATCTTTTTGCTTATATATCCAATTAGAATCTTATAACAATATTTCTTATAAGACTTGTGTTACATTCTAGTAAGAATAATTCTTATTAGAATTATTTTAATAAGAATAATTCTTATTGGATTATATGAGAATAATTGTTATTGGATTCTAATAAGAATAATTTTTGTGATAAGGATAATTCGTATTGAATTCTTATTGGAATTATTGGGCTCTCATAAGAATAATTTTTATAAGAATTCATTGAATAATTCGTATAAGAATATGGAATATGAATAATTCTAATAAGAATCCATAGAATTCTTATTGGACTCTTTATTCTTATTAGAGTAGTTCTTATAAGAACAATTCTTATTGGAATAGTTCTTATTAGATTCTTATAAGAATAATTCTCATTCTCATTCTTATTGGAATAATTCTTATTGGAATAGTTCTTATAAGAACTATTCTAATAAGAATAGTTCTTATTAGATTCTTATAAGAATAGTTCTTATTGGATTCTTATAAGAATAGTTCTTATCAGATTCTTATAAGAATAATTCTTATAAGAATAGTTCTTATTGGATTCTTATAAGAATAGTTCTTATCAGATTCTTATAAGAATAATTCTTATTAGATCCTTGTTGGAATAATTCTTATTGGGTTTTATAAGAATCATTCTTATTCTTATAAGAATACATCTTATTGGAATAATTCTTATTGGATTCGAATATGATTATTTCTTATAGGAATCCTGCTTATTGGGTTCTTATGAGATTAATTCTTGTTGGATTCTTATACGAATTTTCCTAACAAGAATCTTCTTATTACTACAAGAATCTAGTAGACATTTTCTTATAACACAAACTCATATAAGAAGCTTTCAAAGACAAATTTTGTTATAACAACTTTATAACAAGCTTATAAGACAACATGTCTTGACAATATTTTAGGAGGATTATATCATTTATTCATATGAATATATAGCGTTTTAGCGCTTTTGGCACGATAATAATAAGGACAATATCCTTAAGACTTAGGTTGTAGTGTTTGCTTTCTTAATCTCTCGGCATTGTTGTGAACGAGGTTGCTTTTTGCATTGCTTTCACAAGACTGTACTACGATTAGAGGCAGGCACGTTTACGCAAGGAGTTGTTACATCCTGAAGAACTGCAATTCTCCTTAGGCCAAAGGGATCGGAGCGACGATGTGGTACGTCAACTTCAGTGGATATAAAATTTTCTTGTACGATTTTAATACTTAGTGCGCCACAGTGCTCTGCATATTAAGTACTGTAACCGATACCACTAGCGCATTTCAAAATTTGCTCCTCGAATATAGTTTCGTGTCCCACAAATTGCTTATCCTTCTAAACATGCAAAAACTTCACTGCCGGCTCGATTGTCACAGTCTTCAAATAAGTGAAATTTCACTTAGTTACGCCAAAGCATCTTCGAAAGCTTATTACAAATATAAATATTTTCTCTTGTAAAGCTGACATTTATTCTTAAAATTTGTTGTAGTATTTGCTTCCTTAATCTCTCGGCATTGGTGTGAACGTTTTTGTAAAATAATTTTCATAATCATCTTAGAATTACAAATATTCCAGGAGGAATGTTGCAAACTCGCAAGTAAAATCAGCATGTTGTTTCGTACTTTTGTTGAAAGCCCGCGTAAGTAGACAGATTTTAGCCACTATCTTTATTATTCATATTATTTTATATGTTGGTAACATCTTCTTCTTAGATCTTTTTGTAATATAAAAATAATTTACATGATATTTCCATATACATTTCGGAATTCATTGACACTGCAAGTTGTGGAGAGTTCTTGTGTTTGATACTCTCATCATGAATTGTAATAAATTAAACGTTTTATGACTTTATTCCTGCCTTTCGTTTGATTTGGTTTTTTGATTTTTGCTGTTTTCTTATTTTCATAGACACACACATACATACGTCCGTACGTGTTGTGGTATTGAAATTTGTAGAGTTGATTGGTGCCCGTAATATGATATGCGTTTGAATTATTATATCATAAAGTTACAGATTTTATGTTTTTTGATTGCCTGCTATTTTAAGCATTTTGTTTTTGCTCTTTTCGGTAAATTTACTAAAAACGTTAAAATTTAAGTTTAAATATCCATAAAACTGTTATTTTAATTGGTGTCGATTTAACACTTCAAATAGGCTGATCAATAAAATAGTAACAGCTTTTAAGCTGGAAAGACTTACTTAATGTCTCATGCTTATTAATTTACCATTTGTTTGCTTAAGTTTTTTTAATATTTTTTTCCTTTTGTATAAAAAGTCAAGTTTGTATTATTGAATTTGTCACTAATAACAAATCAGACAGAGTTTTAAAATATATTTTAAACTTTTTTAAATTTTTTAAATCGAACTCATTTTACCCATTGGCGCGAATCATTTTTGCATCCCTTTTTTTAATCGTGTAACTGACTAATAAGTTTTTGATCATCAAAAGTACTCTAAAAAGACTCAGCAACGTGATTTTAATCTTCCGAATGTTAGCAGGCAGTTTTATGTAATAATACTGCCTGTTAATAATAAAAATAATGAAATAAATATTTTCATTTTGGAATTAATCAGCCGTCTCGCAGATTCCGTTCGTTTTTTTCCAATTCTTAGAAATTTGTTTTTAAAATTTTGTTATTATTTGTGGTGCTTCAGTTTCCGATTGATTTTATCAATCCGAAAATCTTTTTTATGTTAACAATTTGACAATTTTATCAAGTTGAAGCAACACAATAAATAGTTAGTAAAACAAAATCCAGTCTTATATGAAAGGGAGATCACATTATAATTCCCTGTCAATACCAACTGCATTATAAATATGTGAGTTAAATGTAACTAACTTTAATTACAGATTCATTAACTGTTAAAGAGTGAATCAAATAGCGTTCGTACAAAAACGAAATAGTGCACTGCAGCAAAAATGAATGCCTATAATTTCGGTTTCCCCTTTAATTTTTTTATCTTTTTCTTGAAAGGAGTTATAAAAGATTTTCAAAAATATGCTCTAAAAATAGTTTAAAGATGTTCTTTCAAAAACTGAATTCAATTGATCGCTTTGAATTTTTTACTAAAATTTTGGGAAAAAAGAATCAGCACCTAATTAAAATTAAATAAGTTTAATGAAGACTAATTAATATAAAATAAAAGTTAGATGCAAATATCTATTTTCATTGCGAGACAAGGATTTAATAACTTCGTTCATGACATTGAAAATTATTTCCTGTTTTTCTTTTCTGTTATCTGTTTCCAAACGAAATTGTACTGTGTGACATGACTGCATATTGAAACAACAATTAATACAAAATTTTGAATATAATTTGAAAAAAAAAAACGCACTTAAGCTGATTCTTTCCTTGGGGAACCTATTTACTTTCATGACTAACAGAGTAGTTTGCAGCTTTTCTAATAATTATTAAAATGAGATGATTAAACTGAAAATAAACAGTCGGATTGTTCGAAAAGTGTTTTCAGTTCCGAAATACATTACAAATATTCCGAAGCACAGGGCAAAGTTAACATCAGTCTTAAGTAGGTAACTTGTACAACAGGGCAAAATAGCTGTTTTCGATTGCCGCTACACTTTCACCATCAGTGCTCATGGGTATTTTTATTTATAACGTGTTGGTAGATGGCTTAGTTGAATGTGGCAACAGTTTTTTAAGCGAAATTATCAACTCTGCATATGAACTACCAGTCTCTTCAATTATAATAACTTTAATATACTAAAACTGAGTCTTGTAAATAATTTTATTCATAATATAAGTTATTTTTGTTTTAAATCATCATAACACTTGTAAAAGGAGTTTAATTTTAAATATATATTGTCTAGCTGTGTGTGTGTATTTGTGTGTTGCGTTGAAGACTAAGCGCACCTAATATAGACAAGTGGTTTGGTGAATTTAACAAACCGTAAAATGCTTGTATATCTTCTACATAAACAACAATTTCGGGTTGTATTTGAATAATTAATGGTGTGATATATGTGGCCTTTTTCACTTCTTATCAATAGCACAGCAAATGCAAATTAGCTTCGTCTATTTTTTTTTTCTTAATTTTAGTAAAAGAAGACTAAAAGAAGTCTCTATTTAGATGTGAACCAGCAATAAAGAAGTCTATCTGTTGTTAAATTAATTTAAAGTTATGAGATTTCTATAATCTTTTTCTTTTTTCTCGAAAGAGTAAATAAATAAAAACACAGCTAAAAGTTGTTGTAAATGTGCGTGTATGTGTGTGAGTTGAAAATTTGTGTATAATAAATATATAATTTTTAATTCCTAAGCGAAACTGTTGGTATTTTTATTCAATAGTTTCTCTTTAACTTATTGTTTAATCATTTAGCTGGAATGTGTTTAGCTCGCTGTTGTGAAAAATATGTTTTACAAAAATATATACAATAAATATAGCTGGATATTTTTTAAATATGATTGATGATTTTCTGTTTTGTCACAAACAGTTTTCGGCTTAATTTGCTTAAAAAACAAGTTCCTTGTAAGTTTTTACAATAGCCACTGCGGTTAATTTAAATGCTTATTCATAAAATCTAGCAATTTGTGTCGCAACTTATTTGTGGGAAGATTAATATCTCTTGTTATTTTTTCTTCTTATTCTCTTTTTCGGTTATAAAACTTATAATTCTATTTTGAGTCTTCGTTTCGCTTAATATTGCCCGTATAAAAGAATTTATAAAAAGTTTTTATGCGGGTTTATTGTGTAAAAAATAAGGTTGTAGTAACAAGTTAGAAAGTGTTTAGATTGAAGAGAATTATTTGTTAAATAAGAAATAAATATGGAACGGAAATCTCGACTTACAATAAAACTTTGTTATTAAATTATATGTATACAGGGTGGCGCAATACCACCGTTGGGATTTGTTTAATAGCTTTTTTATTCAGTGATTAATTATCATATTTTGTATTATCATTTTAGTGTATCGTTGGAGAATATTTTAGGTTTAAGTATGAAAAATTATATCCCGCATTTGGTGGCCATTTTCGTCTTCACAAATTCGTACTGTGTCCGATACATTTTGCATTAATTTTCGTAAAATTCTCGGTGATATGTCTTGAATTTCATTGCGAATGTTTTGTGTTAGCTGTTCTGTGATCGCTGGCTTATTTACCTTTCATATAAACGTCTGGATGATTAATTTCAGATTGCTATTGCATTTCTTATTATATCTTAAATCGAACTCATTTTACCCATTGGCGCGAATCATTTTTGCACCCCTTTTTTAATCGTGTGACTGGCTAATAAGTTTTTGATCATTAAAAGTACTCTAAAAAAAAATCAGCAAAGGATTTTTTTTAAAACAATCTTCGGAATGCTAGCAGGGTCTGGTGATATTGAAGATATTGTTTTATAAGAATCATATGAGAAAAATTCTTATTGGAACGTATACAATTCCTATTGGAATTGGAAGCTATAAGAATTCTTATTAGAATTTAAAAATCGTATTGGAAGTCTTAAAAATTCTTATTAGAATTTATAAGAATTCTTATCAGAATTTATAAGATTTCTTATTAGAATTTATAAGAATTCTTATTGGAATTTTAAGAATTCTTATTGGAATTTTAATAATTCTTATTGGAATTTTAATAATTCTTATTGGAAGCTGTAAGAATTCTTATTGGATTTATTGAAATTCTAATTGGAAAATAAAAATTATAATAAAGTTCTTATTGGACTTTTAAAAGTAAATTCCTATTGGAATCCTATTAAAATTATTCTTAAGAGAATCTATTGGGAATCTATTATCATTTTAGTGTATCATGGGAGAATATTTTAGGCTCAAGTAAGAAAAATTATATCCCGCATTTGGTGGCCAGTTTTGTCTTCACAAATTCGTACTCTCTCCGATACATTTTACATTACTTCTTGTAAAATTCCCGGTGATATGTCTTCAATTTTATTACGAATGTTTTGTTTTAGCTGTTATATGATCGCTGGCTGATTTGCCTTTCAAATACTATAAAAGATAATAGTCTGCCCCTGTTAAATCCATTGAAGGTGGCGTTCGATTAAAATCCTTGCTGCGAGAGATGCTGCATTCGTCAAGGAGGTCCCGTAACAGAGACCTCCACACATTTAAAGTTTCCCTTGAAATGTGTGCTGTGGTTTCATCCTGTTGGAACCACAACGGCGGATGCTTTTCTACAGCCGGCCTCAAAAAATTGTACAGCATTGATGGATATTCAGCAACATTAACATTAACAAACAATACACTTAAGTGGGTATAATTAATTTTTGCTGATGATGAACAATTAAATGTCCTGGAATTTTTCTTGTTTTCGTAACCATTCAAATGAATATGATCACATAAAAAACGACAATTTGCATTATCCTAGAAAGCAATTGATCGTGGATTTTCAATATAAAATTCAATAAGTTTTGATAGCTGTTCTATTTTTCTATATTGTTCCATTTAAGATTCCCCAAGTGTTCTTCACAAAATTCTGAAATGAAAATAAAATCAATTTAAAACGTGTTTACACATTCAAATCCCAACGATAGTTTTGCATGTAGAAAGAGTGTGAAAATACAATTATTTAAATTGTTTTTATGTTTACACAAGAGATTTTGTACGGTTTCAAGTTAATGAAAGTTTTCTATTATTAAGGGATTCTAAGGAGAAAGTAAATGGTGTTTTCACAAACAGTAGCTGTTACCGGTCAAAACTTTTGATTGTTGTTGATAGTAAAGTTATAATGAGAATAAAAATATATATATTTTTAAGCCAAATATACGAGAAATTAAAAATAATGATGCCAAAATTTATTTTAAGTAATAAATGTGGATTTCATGGATTTTCTTTCAGGAATTTTGTGAGTTAAGGTGTTTGCTGCTCTGCTATGTTGACAATATTTAACAACTTTCCTTCATGAATTTATTGTTTAAATAAATTGCGCACTATTCATTGCAAGCAATTATTTGAAAGCAGAATATAATACCTTGTCTTCCGCTTGTTCAAAACTGAGTATCCTTAATTTTCATAGTTGTTTAAATAAGACTAAGAGAAATAAATTCAAAAAAATCGATGTTATAATATCTGAATTCGCTGTAAAAGTAAAAAGTAAAGAGGGTTATTGAGTAACGAAATAGGAATTATCGGGTGTAATTAAAATTACTATTGACTCTGTATAAATGGCAAAAGGAGCTGCAACACGTTCGTTATTATCAGCATTATAACAAAACTTTACATCAAAGCTAAGCATAAAGTTATTAATTGAAAGTTAAATAAAAGAAAATTCTTTATTTAGAAACAAGGAAAATAAAAAATCAAAAATATCTGGAAGAGAGTTATGCCTTTCAAGAAATTCTTAAAAAGTTTGCAATTTCATGAGCAGACATTCAAGGTTCTAAACCAAGTGTTTTCTATATCTGTGGATACACGTTATCGATCATTTTTGTCGAAATAATGCCAAATGATATTATAAAAATTTTGTTAAAGCAAAAATAAAATATCAAAAATAAATAAAAATAAAAGTTGTACCCGACATGGCAGCATTTCAACAAGTGAATAGTATTTAAAATTTGTCAAAAGTTCTCTTCAAAAATGTTCAAAACAAACAAACAAAAAAAAACATGTTGTCATAAAAACACCAAACGGCCATTAAAACCAACCGAATTCCTCTTAAACGTTTGCTTGTACATAAATCCTAACCCTAAGGAAACAAAAACTCTACAAAAAAAAAAAAAAAAAACAATTAAAGACTATTAGAAATCAACCATCAGCAGTATGTTGGCTGTTTATTTTTTAAATTTCATTTAAAAGATGATGAAAAGTACATGTGTATGAGTGTTTATAAAAAAAGTTCAGCAGACTAAAAAGGATGCCAGCGAAATTCCATGAATTCAATGCACATACATACACATTTTTGTTTATTTTATAACACATACAAACATAATACATACTCATGGTCTATGGTCTTTAAGAAGAGAACGAAATAAATTGTTTTTTTTTGTTGTTTTAGTAAAATTTTTGCTTAAATTTCTTAGAAACAATAACACAATAAAAAACAAATAACAATAAGAGGATTGTAAAGAAAGAAAACAAGAAACGGGGTGGGAGAAGTATTAGAAAATCAATCATAAAGTGGATAGAAAGTCATGAAGGGATGCCAGATAAAATTATAATTCTTCAAAAATTAAGTAAAAAGATTTCTCAAAATTTTACAGTTAAACCATGAAAAAATAGAAGTGCGTTGCAATCGATTAACAAACGTTTTTGGTAGATGTTTAAAAATTTAGAGCTGCATTCGTTTATATACATTTTAAATTCAGCTGATTCAATTGAATACATCAAGGCCTGTTAGTGAACTCAAAAAGCGAATCATAATCTTTCAATATTTCACTCTAAATTGTTCACAATTAATTTTTAAATAACAATCTTTTAGATAAATTGAAAAAAAAAAAAATTACAAAAACATTTTGAATTTCTTAATAAGATTTTGGGAAAAAAAGGAATTAACACGATAATAAAAATTAAAGATATATAAAAAATCGCTATTTAAGTTTTGTTTCATTTCGTTGGTGGGACCAACACTTGTAAAAAACAAAAGACTTAAGAAACAGACGTTCTAACACAAAACTCAAGTTTCCAATTGTATTCAAATTTGTTGTAAAACTTTATTTATCTAGAAGAAAATATTTCTAATTTTGTGATACTAAAAAAATTAATCGATTTCTTTTGCTGAGAGTCATATATATCGCATAATTCCCAATTATTTGAGAAATCTGGACAACAAATTTGCTTTCAGTAGCCGTCCGTATCCCTTAAGAATGACATTTCAGAAATTTCCCTCAGTCAGATACAATCACTCTCTTTCTCAACTCACACTCATGCGAGAAAATTGTTGTCCTCTATATCAGTTAAGTCTCAATTAAAATGTTTGCTGGGTTAAGCTGTCTCTGACATGATTTGGTATTAATTGTTTCTATGTTTGAGCCATGAATTTTGTGGATGTTTATTTTAGTTGGGGGAAAAAAATAAAATAAATTTTATATGTTTTGTTTATTTTTCTAACGTGGCCGAGCATATAGATCACTTTCGTAAGAAGTCAAGGAATATGTTCTGCTATAAGATACAAACGTTTAATGTTTTTATTTACTTTTCGTTGGTATTCAGATGATCTTAAGAGTATGTAAACAAACTCAGTCGCTTTGTTTCCATATTAATTTTCCAACTTCACGTGTTTTATTTGTGTTTTATTTTGTTTGTTTTGTCTGTAACATTCGTTGCGCTGTGTTTGAAGACATCATTCACAGACAGTGTTCGAAAAACTGTTGTACACAATGTATTCTAGAGTTCTGTACGGTAGATTATAATGTCTACGCGGCTTTCGAAAACAGCTATTCTACTCTTCTACATAAGTTGAATATATAAAACTGATGTTGACTTTCCCTTGTGCTTTGGAATATGTATTATATCTTTATAAATTGAAAGTATTTTTCGAAAAATTAGCCTTTATCATTTAAACTTATTAGAACAATAAATAGTTGGATACAAATCACCAACAAAAATTATACTTCTAAAATATGGAGCTTTGAATCCAACGACCAACCTCAAACAGTTTTTGCGCAACTTCAAAATATAAAAACATTGAAAAAATTTTATAATATATTAATATATATATATATATATATATATATATATATATATATATATATTAATATTTTCAAACACTGTCTAACCGCAAATGTATTCAGTTACATATTAAGGTATACGAATTTTATTTCTACATAATTAAACGAGTAAATATCTAAAAGTGGATACTTGTGTGTTGCACTGTAATTTCAAACTTCTCAACGAACATCCCTTTTCTAAGAGATTCTTAGCACTGCGTAAAGTGTCAGCAATCTACATTATTACTATTGCTTTTAGTTTTCTTTATATTATTTATTTTTTTGTTTAAAGGCTCTTAAGATTGATTTGATATAAAGTTGTGAATGTGCAGTCTTATTTTTATTGCGGGTTAAGCAGAAAATATTTAGCAAGTCATTTGTGTTATAGACAAAATAATTTGTTTCATTGTAGATTCTAATAAGTGTAAGAGCAATAAAAATTTATGTCTGCATGTGTGTGTTAAATGAAAATAGAATTGATAATGTGAAGTTGAAAGATTATTCTAGTTAGATGAAATAATAATTGTAATAAAAATTAAATAATAAAAGCAAATAATAATAGAAATATAAAGTGAATGAAAATAATAATTAAAAATAAATAATAATTGACTCGTCTTAGCAAACTTCAGTGGAGTTACGAAATATATATGAAATAGATTAAAATCCATACACTTCAGAGTATATCTTGGATGAGGGAGTATAAATAATCAATGAAGGAAATTTTGCTTCTGTACCCAAATGACTAGCGATTCAAAATATGTTCTCTATTCGTCTGTCACGGGCCCTTTTTATTGTTGACGAAGCAGCTATTTATTGCTCTGGTTCGGCGAATTATCTGTATTCTAAAGATCTGTCTTCTAAAGATCTGTATTCTAAAGATCTGTATTCTAAAGATCTGTCCTATGGGATCCTCAGTACTACGTGCACTCTAAGAAAATTGAATCTGTTCAAGTTCAGTTTTTGTTATTTTGTCTTCGTGGTTTAGGATGGGACCCTAATACGAGATTGCCATCTTAAATAAACCGCCTTGCTCTTATTAAATTACCCTCTTTGAAAAGCCGTAGACGTATATTTAGTGTGTCTTTCCTTATAAATCTATTAAATTATTCTTAATAAGATATATTTTAATGTACCATTACGAGTAACTGAGAATTATAATTTCATTCATATAAAATATTATTCAACGATCTATGCTAACTCCGACCCTCTTCGCAGAATTTGTGACCAGTTCAACTTTCTGTACCCCTACATTGATGTTAACAAAAGCTTGGATCTTATAAAAAGGGACATTATTAATCACTCAAACACTATATGATTCACATAAATATATGATTGTAGTCTTAATGTTGCTGTTACTGTAATTAAAGTCTGTAAAGTTTATTCCATAGACTAAATAAATAAACAAACTCTAAGAGCAATCAGCTATGACACCCATATGACAAAAAACAATAAACATCTAACTCGTAAAAAGATAAATACTTTAATAAATCATTTATAAGCCACATTTCATTCACTTTTAGTCTAAAACTATTGGACATGCAACAAGTAATTGTATGGCTTTTATCTACCACAAACCAACAATAAGTTTTCAGAAAGTACTATTTATTTCTTCGAATATATTTAAAAATTTAGCACATCCAAGGACATGTTACATGTTCGAATAAATCTTGAAGTCTTGGTTATAAGCACCGATATATTTTTCCCCACTTTAATGGACAATGACACAAAATTACACAATTTAAGAGAAACGTTCTATAAATTGAGTATCGAAGTTCTAGAAAATATACAAAAACAAAAAGGAATAGTTAGTGATAAATAATATACTCGCCATTCAAATACCTTTTTAGTACGTAACAAAGAACTCTGTTACTTCAAAGAAGTATTTTCAAGAATAAACTTGATAAAGAATTATAGAAAGAATAATAACAAAATATTCTAGAACACTTGAAGAACGCATCATGTTGTTAACAGGTTCGAATATTCGTAAAAATTCATATTCGCTGTGTTGCAACAATAATCACAAAATGGGTGGAGTTGTCAATATCGAAGTTGAAAATTCAAAACAGCTAATGAGAGTTTGTTATTTTTCAATAAACGTCTGAAGGCCTTAAAGAAGTCAATAACTATTGAGCACTTTAAGAAAGCAATAAGATTTTTTTTGTAAATTGTACCATAAAAACAAATAAAAATCAGATAAATATTGACAAGGATCTGTCGCTGATAAACTGAATATATCGACCATTTACATTTCTATATAATAGAAACGTGTGCCAGAACTGAAGTAACTTTATATATCAGAATCTTAAACTAATACAGGGTGTGAGCAAATGAAATATATATAACAAAACAAATAGCTTTTTAAATCAGCGATTATTAACACAATTATCATCGATAATGTTGGTTATTCTCCAATTTACTTGTTAAATTTAAACTGATTACAACACAACTTGGCCGACATATCAAAATCTTATCTTTAACACTTTGTTGCACAGCCTATAATTTGTTGTTGTGTAAGTGTAACTACAAATTAGTTTTAATAAAACTTTTTAATTTAATTACAGGAGAAATATTAAAGTTCGCCCAGCTCCCCGTTTTTTTTTTGTATGCTGTTACTCTCATATATTTCTTTGAGATTTTGGCAATGATTTGGAGAATATTGTTGCTGCCGTTGCAGGCTACCGGACAATAAAACGAATGCAACGAACGCCTCAGCAGCGCAAGCATCAGTGGATAAATATAAAATTAGTTGTAGCCTGATACTCATAATTTATGCAACACATATACATCATGGTCAACTTAATTACTGCCTTTCAATTCAATTTGGAGGCAAACAGTTTAAGAGTTAAATAAAACAGTTGCGTTCTTTTTTCTTTGCTTGAAATTTATTTCGTACGAGCAGCAAAAAATTTTCACTTTAACACAGAATTAAAGGTGATGGTGACGATGACGATGACGATGACGATGAACACAAAGATGATGATCATATTCCGAAAGTATAACAAAACTGAACTGTCTGTAGCCTTTAAATGATGGATGCCATGCTTTTTTGTTTTTTGCTTTTATTTCTGTTGCTCAACTTTGAACGAAACAAAAGAAGAGACTGAGTTGAGTGCAGAAAAACGACATCAGCTAAAAGGGAATTTGTTTTCGTTTGTTCAGAAAAGCCAAACACGCATTTTGAAAATATATGTATAACATTTTAAACAAAAATATGATGAATTTGTGTTTAGCATGCACAGGTTGTTTTGAAATAAACTGGCCCGTTTTCCATTTTAAAAAGCAAACGAAAATTTTGGCTGCTTTTTAGCCGAATACCTTGAACATTACTAATGGATTTTTTGGGTTTTTGATACAATATAACGAAATCAGAAATGAACAAGATTGAGTAGCTGGAAAGGGTTAAATGAAATTTATAAGGGTTTATTGTTAGTTTTGTTGCGGTGTGGCATAAAACAGAAGCATTTCAAGAATACGATTTCATTGTTGTTGTGGTGGTTTTTATGTATTTTTGAAAGCATGCGCATTTCAATGCATTAAATACCATTTTTTCTTAGCTGCCTTAAAGTAAAAGACCAACCTTTTAATGAGTTTGTTCGTCTGTCGGTTCAGTTAAACTCTTTAACAGTTTTCAGTTAACTTGGGCGATTTTAGAGTTGAAAGGAAAAAAAAAATATATTGTCCAAAAAACCTGAAAAGTTTTTCAAAGTTTGTCTCATTTGCGGCTTTTAAATAATTGTTTTTTGACTTTGACAAAATTCCAAACATCCGTTTAAGTTGTATTGCAATTTTTTTCCGGTATGTCTGAGTTTTTGGCCTAAAGTTTGTTTGCTTTATATTTTTTGCAGTGGATTTTTTTCATTTGTTCACTCGTTCATGTCGTTTGGAAGCATTTTTATGATTGAATGTCAAAATTTTGTTGGTTATTGTTTTAGTTTTTTTTCTCGTCCACAAGTCTATACTATACAAGTGTGCGTAATTTAATGATTGGCTTAAAGAGAAAACATGCCCAAAACATTCTTTGCGAAATATAACAAAAACTTCAGAAAAAAATAAATATTTATTTGTATCTCTTTTACTTTTAAACTGCATTTTAAGTTTTTGTTACTCTTTTGAAACTTAAAAGAACTGAATATCACAATTTATTTACAAAAAAAAAATTTCCAGATAAATAACCATTAAATATTTGTTGTGAGTGTTTTTTGTTGTTGTTTAAATGTTCTTAGTAATTGTTTACACAAAAATTATACTGCATTTAGTTGTTATTTTAAATAGTTAAAGCCTAACTAAATCGAATAAAAGGCAACATATTAACTTAATGAAAAACATGATGTTATTTTGTTATTTAAACATATTTTACATTTAATTTAATATAAACCGTTTTTCAGAAAATTAGTGCAACTGCCAAATTAATTTTATTTAAAAGCAAGACAATGTTTTAAATATTATTTTAATTGCAAAACATGTTCATAAGTAAAGGGTGTTTTTTGTGGAGGTATAATTTGGCAAAGCACTTTAGGTGTATGTTGAGACACCGTTACTTCCAGATATATTTATTGTTTGATGCATTTTCTGGGCTGGTGGAATAGTTTTTCTGCCATTTTGGTCAGTCAATGATGACCGCTTAAGAGCCATGATTACTGATCTTCTCAGTATGCAGGAGCTCTGGTTTCAACGAGACGGTACAATTCGTCGCACAGCTGATCATCAACTGATTAGTAAAGAACACACTTTTGGTAACCAAGTAGCTTCACGTTTTGAACCCATAAATTGGCCTAAAAGATCATGGGACTTAACGTCTCTAGTCTACGGCGATAAGTAAAAAATTATTGCCCATTAGGAGGACAACACTCAAAGTGTTGTTACCGGTATACGCTCACAAGTAATGGGAAAAGTCATATGAAATTCGACCTCCAGATGAGACCGAGTCAACCGTGGTGATCATGTGCCAGAAGTCATATTAAATTGTAATGCTGGATTATCTTTCGAATAAACTAATAAGATTTAAGACTGTGTTATATTAAATTATAGTGAAAGTCTTATTTAACTATAATGCCAGATTATCCTTCGAATAAACTAATAAAATTTTGAACTGCGTTTCGTTTTACTGTTTCTGAGTGAAAATTTTCTTTCTGCAGAACGCGAGCAAATTTCAATGTCTTTATGCAATTTTTATGGAAAGATCTCCGTATTTAAAATAGTTACTTCATTTAAAAATACAACTGGTATTATTAAATGGGTAGAAATTGAAAATTTAAATGAAAATAAATTCAATTTTTAATTAGAACTTTTTTAAAATATATTTTTTGCAAAATTTTTGAATTTTGAAATCTCACTGAACGTTAACAAACATTCTATTTAATTTTGAATTCTTACAGCTCTACTTATTTGTTCATAAATTGTGTAATTATCGGGTGTTTTTTATAGAGTGATATAAGTTAAAAGCATTATAAAACATGGTAACATGTTTTTGATATCAATAAAACGATTTTTATTGGATAGAAAATTTTATGACATTAATGTTTAAATATGATTTCGGCCATGTGGCCGCCACGGTTGGCGCGTACAAGGCGTAATCTGGAACACCAATTTTCACAAACAGTAACATTCTAACCATCATCTTTCTTGAAGACATATGGGCCAATGACTCCGCCCATAAAGCTTACCAAACAGTGATTTTCTGTGGATGTAATGGTATTTCGCCAAAAACTCTTGGATTCTTCTCACTCTAAATGCGACAATTCTGTTGATTTACGTACCCATTCAACCAAAAATGGGCTTCATCGGAAAATAAAATTTTGAATGGACGAAGTGCACGTTAAGTTTGACGAATGGAACAGAACAATTATTTTGATTAAAAATTTCCACAATTTGAACGTGTTGCTCTGGTGTAAGTCGATCTATAATAAAATGTCAAAGCAAATTTAACAAAATATAACTATCAGCTGTTAAATGGATGATCAAATAAATCAGTGATGCGAATTCAAAGTTGTGTCACTCTATAAAAAAACACCTTATATATTGAAACTACATGCCAATAATTGAAAATATATTTATATAATTAGTACCCTTAATGTGCGTGAATGACACAACTATTATATTAAAATATAATGCTTTGTTAAACTTAAAGTTTATGGTAGGCAACGATTTTCTACCAAATATATTTAGTTTGAGCTGTTTATTATTTAGGTGCAATTAGTTTCTTATAAAAAAAAATAATAACTTGCCAAACTGAAATGGATACTTAACATCTAAGAGTGTGCCTATTTGCAGCTTTTGTTATCTTCTTTCACAAATTTTTTTAAAAAGTGATTATTTAACATGCTTCGTGTACTATGAAAACTCCACTAATTGATATTTAACATTCACTTGTTTCTTATTGTTTATTTAATTGTTTTATTTAATTGTTTTATTCCCCCACTAACACTTCATTATAAATGTTTGTTTGAAAGAATATTTTGCTTCACACAAGCGTTTCAATTCTCAGACTCGTGTGGTTTCGTGGTTTACATATTTTTACTGGTTGAATTGTTAAGCTTTAATGGTTTTTGGTCTTATTTAACAAATTTTAGGCTATGGAAAGGGTAATTGTAAAGTTGGTAGTGGGAAGGAAGGCCAGTGTAGCTCTCATCTATATTGTAGGACTCTAACTTGCTGGTTCTTTTCTAGTACTGGCGGCATGATGAGATATCCGAAAGTAGTGAGAGTGTAAGATAGGCTCGAGTTCCAAAAAAAAGAAGGTGTTTGTGTATAATAGTGATGATATTATTCGTATAAAATTACAAGATTAATAACAAAAACAAAATTGATTTATAGTATAGGGTGTTTCTTATAGAGTGATACAACTTTGAGTTGGCATCACTGCTTTATTTGACCACCCATTTAACAGCTGATAGTTGTTTTTTGTTAAATTTGCTTTGACATTTTATTATAATTCATCTTACACCAGAGCAACGCGTGCAAGTTGTGGACATTTTTAATCAAAATCAAAACTATCGCTTAATATGATTCAAGCGATAGTTTTAAGGGCACATATTTTAGCAGAATTTTTTGTTTTTAGTTAGAATAGATTTTGGCCATTTTATAAGGAGAGGATAATTTTTTTTATTTTAAAAATATCAGTCGACTATGGGAAAGGTATCAACTGCCTATTTCATTATTTTTACTAAAATGCCACCATACGAAAGAGTTTCTCCGACGCTGCTTTGATATTTTTTGTTTTAATAAATTTTATAAAATTTGCATTTAAATAGTTCAACATAATTTTTCTTAATTATTCAGCATTGTAATGTATTAGTTAAAGCCTCGCATATTATTCAAAAACACTTGCTTCTTTTTGTTGTATGATCACGTTAAGTTTATTTATTTTGCAAAATGAAAAGAACACACTTTTAACACAAAAACATAACAAATCTCTTTTTTAACAAAATATTTACATTTGCTTTTACAAACAACTAAACAATTCACATCTCTTTCTCATTACAGCTCAAGGAAGCAGCAAGAAAACTTACAAAAAAAAATATATAAAGTGATAATTTTCAAACCAACATTTAACTAAAGGAGACGAAACGAAAAACTAAATAAATCAGCAGCAAAAATGGCAACATAAATAATGAAAAAAACAACAGGAATACACAGCAACTCTACCGCCAACAACAACGAACAAAGTCGGGCAAATTTATTATTGAAAAACTAAAGACGGAAAAATGTTGCTACTTTTGCGGACAAAAATTAAAATAAAACTAATTTGCAAGAAACAAAGTTTAAAAAAAATTTCAGTTTAAACAAAAGCTTAACAAAAAAAGAATACAACAAATCCAAATAAGAGCGGCAAAAAGTGAAACACTAATGGCTTAAACAAGATAACAACAACAAATAAAATTAATATACAAAGGAAAATTACTTGTAAATTAACACAAACAGACGAAAAGTTAAGAAGACGAAAGAAAAAACACTTGCAAAAACGAGAAAACAAATTGAAATTACAATAAGTAAAAAATGAATATTAAGGACTAAAGGCGGGCGGCACTCTTCAACATTTGCAAAAGGAAAAAAAAAGAAAATAAAACGCTGTCCAGGCTTTCCAAGAGCAACGCATAGCTCTTTAAATACAAATACAACAAACAAAAAATAAAAATTTTTATATATAAGAATATATTTCTACGGTGATATGACGATGATGATGTTCTGTACACAAGTGAAAAATTTGCCTGCAGATGACCAAAGACAGCCACAAACAACAGCAAAAACAGAAACAGTCTTGCAAATACAAAAAGGTGATGAAGGTGAAAAAGCCACCAACACTAATACCAATTTCACGATTCAGCCAACATCATCAGAATCATCAACAGCAACAAGAAAGGCTTTAGTAGTTACAACAAAAACAGATACAGCAGCTAGATCATTTATGCCAAGACGGTCAAGTGATGAAAATTTTTTAAGTAAAAATAATGGTGAAATAGTTTGGAACAGCATGACAAATCAACACAATTCACAAGACAATACATCCAGATATAATGTTAACATCAGTCGAAATAATGATGTTGAAGATGATGAAGGAAATCGTCAGCAGGAGGAGCTACAACACCAGCAACATCATTGTCATCATCATCATCCTCATCATCCTCATCATTATCATTATGATCATTATCCTCCAAATAGTGATCATCATTATTATTGTAAATTATTTGTAAATAGTTTATCATTGCATTTAGATGAGTATATCAAGCGAAGTAGATGGAAACCTTTAAAGTTGCATATTCAAACTATAAAAGAAATTTACTTTGAAAGAAATCACAGGCATGGGCATGCACAAGAGAAAGAAGTAGAAGACTGCTTAGTTATACAACAACAACACCAACTACACCAACAGCACCTCAGCAGCCAGCAACATGAGCCAAAGGAAACCACGTTTCAGAGACGGCCTTTTGCCAACACAACACCATTAGTGAGATATGCTTTGGCACTACTCATTTGTTTAATGCTGGTGATATCAGCGAAAACAGCCACACAACAAAGTATCACATCTTCCTCCTCCTCGTCCTCCTCTTCCTCAGCCGTTTCTAACTCAGCATTTTATACATTCATACCATCGAATCCTAGCAGACATGTTTATACATCAGCATTTCCACGCCGGCGTACGGCAGACGGAACGGGCTTAATGCAGTCACGAGCTGTAGATACCAGAGTACAATTCGAAGTATTAGAGGGGCAACCAAAGGGCACTGTAGTTGGCTATATACCCACTAGACCCGACTTCACTTATCGCTTTAATGAGCCCCCTAGAGAATTTACTTTGGATGCGATAACTGGTGAAATAAAAACAAATATGGTGTTGGATCGTGAAGGGATGCGTGAACGTTATGATTTGGTAGTCCTTTCGTCGCAGCCCACCTATCCCATTGAAGTAAGAATAACTGTGTTGGACATCAACGATAATGCTCCTGAGTTTCCAGAGCCCAGTATAGCAGTTAGTTTTTCGGAAAGTGCTGCCAAAGGCACCAGATGTCTGCTAGATGCCGCTACTGATCTAGACGTTGGCATAAACGGTGTATCCAATAATTATACGATTGTAGAGGGAAATGTTGATAATAAATTTCGTTTGGCAGTAACCTCTAATCCCAGCGGCGATGTGTCCTATTTGCACTTGGAAACAACGGGCGATTTGGATCGGGAAAGCAGAGCTTTTTATAGACTAAATATTTCAGCCAAAGATGGTGGCAGTCCGCCTAAATATGGTTTTCTGCAAGTAAATGTATCCATTATAGATGTCAATGACAATCCTCCCATATTTGATCACAGTGATTATACGGTGTCGTTAAATGAATCCATACCACCAGGTAGTTCTGTTTTGCAAGCCCTGGCCACCGACAACGATCTGGGTGATAATAGTAAAATTACTTACTATTTAGCGGATACGGAAACTCAATTCACAGTGGATCCCGAGACTGGAGTGATTTCTACAACTGAACATCTGAATTGTCCACAGCAAAATTGTCCCACGTTTTCCCGATCAGGTGCCTCCTGTCCAAAGAGTTGTGTATTTACGGTGTTTGCCAGGGATCATGGCTCTCCGAGGCAAGATGGCAGGGCCTACGTGACCGTTAATCTATTGGACACTAATGATCATGATCCGGTTATACGGTTTCAATATTTTCCACCCACCGGCTCCTTTGCTACAGTAGATGAAAATGCGATTAATGGCAGTGTTGTGGCAGCAGTATCTGTGGTAGATATGGATGAAGGCTTGAATGGCGAGACTTCAATTAAAATAACCTCAGGTAATGAATTAGGCCATTTTCGTTTAGAGAAGACACCCTCCTTTGATATAGTGAGAGTAAATGGAGTTTTGGATAGAGAAGAAATAGGAAAATATAATCTGACTGTTGTAGCCACCGATAAAGGCACGCCCTTGCGTACAGCTACTGCGTACTTGATCATAAACGTCAACGATGTCAATGATCATGATCCAGTATTCGAAAAGTCGGAATACTCTGCTGTGCTGAGTGAGTTAGCTCCTCCTGGCTCCTTTGTTGCTTCAATCACAGCCACTGACGAAGATACTGGAGTAAATGCTTTAATTTTTTATGATTTTGTGTCCGGAAATAATAATCAATGGTTTGCTATAGATTCTTCTACTGGTCTCATAACCACACAAGCTTCTTTGGATCGTGAAATAGAAGGTTCTGTAGAATTGAGCATTTCCGCAAGGGATGGTGGTCCTAATCCCAAGTGGGCGTATACTCAGCTAAAAGTAACGATATTGGATGAAAACGATGAGGCACCCCAGTTTACCCAAAGTCAAATCAATGTCACCTTAAGTGAAGCCACACCACCGCATACCTTAATTGCAATGTTAACAGCCAATGATCACGATCAAGGCACAAATGGTTCAGTGACATATTCGCTAGCAATGGTAAGCGAACGAAAATATCCTGAACAATTTGAGTTGGATTCTTTAACAGGCCAATTAACAACAAGAAAGTCACTAGATCGTGAATTGCAACAGAATTATGAAATTTTAGTAATCGCACGTGATCAAGGTACACCACCAAAATCTTCCACAGCTACAGTAAATCTACACATAGAAGATGTCAATGATAATGCACCACAATTTTATCCAAAAAAATATTTTCATGCGTTGGCGATACCTATGCAACAAAGCCACACAGCAAATGGCAACAGTATGAACAATAACAACAACAACAACAACCATAACAATGCTGTGACAACAAAAGGAGGAGGCGACATTGACATTATGTCGCTGTTGCAAAAGCCATTATTAAAGGTTTTTGCTACTGATCGTGATGAGGGTGATAATGCCTTAATTACTTATACCTTAAATACAGGTGGAGATGGTTTATTTGTGGTTGATACTTGGTCAGGTTCGATCATGTTAAGCTCTAAATTTGTGGCAACAACAACCGCATCAGCTGCAACATCAGCAACAGAAATTTTACAACATTTTACAAAACCTCTATACAAACTTCACATTACAGCCAAAGATCGTGGTGAAAGGCACAGCGAACAAGATGCTGTTGTTGAGATAATGATGCAACATAAAATGGAATCATTAGACTTTGACTCCTATTCCCAATCCTATGAGTTTCAGATAGCCGAAGATAATGGCATGGAAAGGGCTCATCTGGGCAGAGAAGTGGGTCAGGTACAAATTAAGCCACATCAAAGTAACTCTGGCGATGTATTGGAATATTCGATTGTATTTGGTGATCCAGAAGAGATTTTCGCCATAAACAAAAATACCGGCATTATTAGCACTGCAAAAGCTGTAGATCGCGAAGTCAGTAATCAATACCAGTTGGAAGTGGTGGCTCGACGTGGCTTAGCCTACGGCAAGTGCTTAGTTCATATTTCCATTCAAGATCTGAATGACAACAAACCTCTGTTCTCCTTGGAACGTGATGATGAAGTATTGCTACCAGAAAATTCGGCTGTAGGCCAAGAGGTTTATATTGCCAGAGCACGAGATCGCGACTCGGGTAACAACAGTCGAATCACATATACCCTGACCTTTAATCCGGATATGATGTTCCGTATTGGAGCCTCTACTGGTGTTATATATTTGCAAAAACCCATCAAGGCCGAGCCAAACTCCAACCTTCAAATTGAACTATTAGCCACAGATAATGGAAAACCGGCGCTGTCTTCAAAACACACCATCACTGTGCTGATAACAGATGTCAATGATCACACACCTGTTTTCGACTACACTTCCTATGAGACTTCATTGCTGGAGTCCACTCCCGTAAACGATAGATTTTTTTCTGTGGCTGCTCATGACAAAGATTTGGGTTTTAACGGACGCTTATCTTATGCAATATTGGAAGGGAATGTGGCACAAAAGTTTGGCATATTTCCAGATGGCTATTTGTTTGTTAGATCTTCGTTGGACCGTGAAGAGCAGGACTATTATGCATTAACTGTCAAGTGCCATGATCAAGGTGACCCGAAAAGATCTTCGGAAGTTCCTGTTATTATACATATTATCGATGAGAATGACAATGCGCCACAGTTCACCAACAGCTCTTTCACATTTACTTTGCCGGAAAATGAACCAGCCGATGCTTTTGTTGGCAAGTTAACAGCTTCAGATCGTGATATTGGCCGCAATGCTGAGCTGATTTTTACTTTAGCCTCTTTGGGGAAAGACTTTACCATAGATTCGCGTAATGGCTTTATAAAAACTTTACATCCATTTGATCGCGAGGAGTTAATACAAAGAATGCCATCATCTTCATCACTGACAGGTTTGGCAGGTGCTCAAAACTACATTCTACTGGAAGCCATAGTTGCAGATAATGGTACTCCTAGACTGAAGGATAAAGTGAAAATAAAAATTATTATAACAGATGTGAATGATAATGCGCCTGAATTCTTGAGAGCTCCTTATAAAGTACAAATTTCTGAGGGTTCCTTGCTTGGCACTCAATTAATGCGAGTGTATACGAATGATCTGGATGAGGGTCTAAATGGTGACGTTTATTACTCCATTATAGATGGTAATCAAGAGGGCCGCTTTCAGATGGACGATGCAACTGGTCAACTTTCTTTGGCTCGTAAACTCGATCGCGAATATCAAGCTGAATATAAACTGCAAGTGATGGCAAAAGATGCTGCCATAGAAGGCCAACAATTAAATTCAACTACTTCCGTAACTATTGAAGTTTTGGATGAAAACGATATGGCACCGAAATTTGTTGAGACCATTGAGGAAATTTTTGTATTGGAAACAACAGCCATTACCACAGAGCTAATGCACTTTAAGGCGGTCGATTTGGATTTGGGAATAAATTCACAAATCTCTTTCACCATAACTGGCGGAAACCGTAAAGACACTTTTCATATTGATGCTTATACAGGAGTCTTGTATCTGCACAAGTCCTTGGACTATGAGGAAATTACAGTGTATAGTTTGAATATAACAGCATCAGATGGTGGCTCGCCAAGACTTTCTAGCACTATAATATTTACAGTGCATGTTAAAGACGAAAATGATAATCCGCCAACTTTTCCCAACACCGCCATTGTGCGTCAAATAAAAGAAGGCATTGATCTAAAAACACCCATAGTTACAGTGACTGCAGAAGATCCGGATTCCGGTTTAAATGGCAAAGTGACTTATAGTATTGTTAAGCAGGAACCGGAACTAGCCGGTGGCCGACACTTTGGCATTAATACACAAACAGGTGTGATACATACGCTAAGAGAAATCGATCGCGAAACTATAGATACCTTCCGTTTGACTGTTATTGCTACAGATCAGGCTCAAAAGCCTGATGTCCAGCTATCGGCAGAAAAATTGGTTACTGTGATTGTGGAAGACGTCAATGATAATGCTCCTGTTTTTATATCAATGAATGCTGCCATTCTGCCTTCTAAGAACATGCAGATGTATTCACAAAACCGTGATGGAGCACTCATAATGTTTGTCCATGCCATCGATGCTGATTCGTCTAGCAACGGCATTGTTACTTATGAACTGGTGTCAGGCAACATGGAACTATTTAAATTGCAACGCAATACAGGAGCTATAACTCTACGAAAAACAATACAACGTCCTGAAGTACGTTATCAATTGTCGCTGAAAGCCACCGACGAGGCAGTGCAAAGTGAACGCAAAAGCTCTGATGCTTATATCACCATAATTGCTACTAGTGCGTCGGGCGTGTCGGGTCCCGTTTTCGATCAACGCGAACAAAGCGGTTCGGTATATGAAAATGAACCTATCGGCACGAGTATTTTAACCGTTAGTGCTCGTCTAAATAATGCCGAAATCGAATATTATGTTACAAATGTGACGGCGGTGGGTAGTAGCAGTGGTAGTCCGTTATTGTCGCCGGGTATATATAGAAACGTAGACCGCTTGTTTGATATCGATACTAAATTGGGTATTTTATCAACCGCCAAAGAATTGGATCGCGAAGCTGGTGCAGATACATATGAAATAGAAGTTTACGCTGTAGCCCTGGGAGGCAGCCCACGAACAACTAGTACAAAGGTGAGTGCAGTTTAGATATTTTATTTAATGAGTTAGCAAATTATTGTTTTGTTAAAATGTTTATTCAGGAACTTATTTGTGATTTTTATAATTATATGAGAGTGCTTGCGGTGCTATTCAGAATATAGCAGAGACCGTGAATAGCAGTTATCCGCAAAATTTAAACTTAAAAACTCTGCCAGTAAATCCTTATGAAAGTGCTTTTTCACAATTTGTGCTATCTTCAAAAAATGCTCCCGAATACACACTTAAACGTTATTTTTTAAAGGAAAAATTAAAGTTTAGATGGAACTCTTAAAAAGTGGGTTCCATTTTGTCTTTATAAAATAAAATTCTTTTAGGGAATTTTATTTTTTCGTCTCAATAAAACAAGTCTATAAATATCCTTTTACATCTCTTAATAAAAGAGTTTTATTATGAAGAATTTTATTTGTTTGTCTAAATAAAACTCTCGTAAAAAGAGTCTGTTATATCTCTTAATAAAAGAGTTGCTTGTATTATGAGAAGTTTTATTTTATTGTGTAAAATCATGAATATTTGTTTGCTTGTTTTCTTCTCTCATATAGTATTTTTTTTTAAATAAGTCTGATATAATGCGCGTATTAATTTATAAGTTTAATTTAACGAATATTTTCTGGAGAAGGATTTGCCCACAGGTTGTTCAATACCAACAAGTACAATTTTATAATAGGACTAAGATAATAACAAATTACTTTTTAATAAATTAACTATTTCACATACTGTCATTATACTATTGTAATATAAAATTTATTTATAGGGTGGTTAAGCAATGTCTATAGGCATTTCATTGGCGCTTTATACCAAATCGTCAGTATACTTCAACCACAGTTTTGAAAAGTTTCAAACCGCTCATCTTATTAAAAGACTCTTATAAACCATTTTAGAATTTAAATGAAAACTCACAAATGATTTTAAAAAATCACATTATAATAAGTGATTATATGTGATAAACAAACAACTTTTATTTGCTATGACTCTATTTTATTTTTCTATATTTATTATAATGTTATTTTTTAAAATCATTTGTGGGTTTTCATTTAACTTCTCAAATGGTTTATAGAAGTCTTTTGATGAGTTGAGAACTTTGAAACTTTTCAAAACTGTGCTTGAAGTCTACTGACGATTTGGCATAAAGCGCCAATGAAATGCATATAGACATTGCTTAACCAGCCAACAAATAAATTTCATATTAAAAATTACTTTTATTTGAATTACAATTCAGGCAATATTGAATGCGAGGCGATTAACTTATATTGCATAATTGCGATCAGCAAAATAAAACTCCTTAAATGAGTTTTAAAACTTTATAAAAGAGTTCAATTTTATGACGGCAAACCAAAGAAGTTATTTAAAGAATTACATGCCATTTACTTTCTATCATTTCAACGAACGTTTTATCTTTAAAGTCGAAAAATAATTGTTATAAAAAGATTTCTTTTGCGTGATTTGCAATCCCTTGTATAAAGTCTTGCTATTTGGCGCTTTTCGAATATGAGCTAAAAAAGTGAATACTCCATGCAAAAAAAAAAAAAATATCTCAAAATTTCTGCTCGTTCGATTTGGAAATTTAAAATTGAAATACACCAGATGTTAATATAAGGTTTGGAAGAAATAATCGTATATTAAAGGCTTCGAGATTATTTTTTTTTGTTGTAAATCGGAAAGGAAGAAATAATGTTGAAAGCACAGTTATAGGAAAATGCAGCATATTGGGATTTTCCATTTAATATTATTTTTCTTTTCGTCGACGAATTTCCAACGCTGTACTGATGAAGGAGTATAACATATTCGAATCAAAATCTGTCTGTAGAAACCAGTGCTTAATCTTTCACCTCTAGCATGCCCACAACAGTCAGGTTGAGGCGTGTTTTATAGAGGGAATTGATTAATGAATTGAGATGAAATTTACTTCATTCAAAATATAATATTCTGGTGTGATAATTTAAACATGACTTCTGGAATGTGATCACCATGGTTGGCTCAGAATTCGTCTAACCTGAAGGTTTAATATCCTATGAATTTTCCCATTATCTGTAGCCGTATATCAGCAATATTGTGGTGAATGTTGTCCTCCAAGTGGTCAATCGTTTTGGACTTTTCGGCACAGACAGTGCACAGTGGCTATACATATCCACACAGAAAATAGTATAGAGGCTTTAATTTACGCGATCTTGGCGGCCACTTTACGGTTTGTCAAATTAATTGACGTGATGGACGATTATGCTGACCGCTAAATGAACGTAGTGCAAATTATGTATTTCAAACAGAATCATGATTTTCAAAATATATTTACACGACGTGAACGCGTTCTTGAGGCTCATGTTGAAATGCTAAACCACGCTGAATATTAAGCAGTAACAGTCGACAAAATGGTCACCGGGAAGGTCAGAATCTCATTTTTATCACAGAGGGATGTGTAACTTTTGGTTTCACAATCAACGCTTTAACTATTTAATTTAGTAGCTAGAACCGCATGATGTTGAATCAAGGGTCGGACTAACACACTGATCAATATTCTTGCACATTTTCACTTTAGCAAAAGGCGTGAAATATTCTATAATATAAGATTTTGGTCAGGAAAGTCTCAAAGCCTGAATCACATTCGACAAGTGTCCCTTTTGTTATAAGCACAAAACTATTCGCTGCAAAAGTTATTTGTTTTAATTGGGAATACTTTTCCGTCATTTCACATCAACGTGTATTGTAAACAGCATTCAAACCGATTCGATTGTAAATAAAATTTGCCATGATATGAATCTATTGATTTCGTAGTAACATAAAACTTTTTTCAGTGTAATCAAATATAAACATAATCACATTTTAAAATGTTATCTAAAAATTTTATATCAAAAATCACTGACAGGGTATCTTGTTATGTGCCGCTTTAATTTGCCGGCAAAGTTTTCAATAAAAATAATGAAATATTTAGCGCTGAATTGTTGAAAATATTTTTCAATATTTTGCGAACAATTCTGGTTTTACTTTGATAGATTTTTTTGTAAAACGGATAAATCGAGTGCCAACATTGGCTTGGCAACATAGTTTATGTGTATGCATACATACAAACCAATATTTTTTTATTGTCCCAATATAGTTTCTTGTTACAGACTTTTTGTTGTGTTCTAAAAATTAAACAATAAAAAACTGGTTCAAATTTATTATAAAGTCTTAAATTTCAATTTAAAACTACCTTTGGCACCAACTCACTCACATTGATTGTTAGTCTGGCATAGTGCTAGATTCAGTCATGCATGCTGTTACCGCTGCAGCAGTGTGAAGTTATGTGTTTGTGTTGACAAACATACTTTTTCGAATTTATAACATTTGTTATCAAATTTCGTGGTAATCATCATAAAGTTTTGAAGACTTAACAATAATTTTCAACCATTAACACCAACAACATCACTATTACCATCAAGCAAGAAAGTGTTAAAAAAGGACATGCTGTTGCTGGATATGATGTCTGGCAGCAAAAAAAAAAAAAAAAATCAACATAATAATTGTATTATATGCTTTCGGAAAGTATGACTGTGATGGCTGTGGCATGGCTGGGTACTTAACAAACTAACATATTTGCTTTGGCTTAATGAAACCTTTGACGGCTAAAACGTCGTTGCTGCAACAAGTTATTGAAATGTTCGGATATATTGTACGTGAAACAAGTTCTCTGTGTGTGACATAAGCATATTTACTTGTTTTCTTTTATTTTTGTCTGTCTGCTAATAGTAAAATATCTCTGGTAATGATTTTTTAGTACTGCTCTCGTACATGTAATATTTTTAATACTTTAATTCTATACCACCGGCTCACGTCTGTTCTTCTTCATTAATACCCTGCATGTGCTTCATTTCTCTGCACTCCTGCCAAAAGGTGTAAAATTCTATAAATTGTAATGTATTTTATACTATAATTGTAAATTTTGTCGTTATGGTTATTTACATGTGCGTTCAAGTCTGGCCAGATTTCTTTTAATACATTCGCTCGAGCATTTCAATTAGTGGTGGTGGAGAATGGCATTGAAGGCGTTGGCCACTTTAGTTTCTGCACACTGAGTGCGTTATTATAAGAAAAAGTATTTTATTTTTTTTCCAGAATTGTAATAGCCAAATGTTTTTGCTGTCTCTTGATGGTGGGCAGTGTTATATTTTTGAACAGAAACTGTACGTGTGCGTTTGCATATGGTTTGTGAAATTATATTTCAATAATTATTTCCCCTGATAAAAAGATAATTGCCATTATATTTAATGTTATACAAGTTTTATTGACATGAGTTGTTATTATTTTATTCCTCAAAATATAAGTAGTAGTTGTGAAAACAAATAAAATAAGAAATTATTAAAAATATTAAGTTAGTCTGTGTTAATAATTAATAATAATTTTATTTTAGATAGAATAAATACAGAAAATAGAGTACAAAGATTTCAAAAAATATGTTCTGAAAAAGATTAAATAATTTTATGCTAAATTAATTTAATAACTACTAACTTAAACTCTGTAATTTTAAATATGTCCTGATTCAAATTGAGTCGGAAAAAGCCAACCAATTGAAGAGCAAAAACGTAAGAAAATAAAAAAGAAAAAGTGATCAGTGAGTTCTTGTTATGACTTTGATATCTGTTTTTAGGCTTCTCACTTATTGGGAGTGGAAGTTTAAAATAAATATTTTAGTTGTTCTAAAAAATGTTGGGTAAAGGTTCCCTGATGATCTGCATTAATCCCAGTGAAATTCGAATAGGAATTAGCTAAAACTCCTCAATTGATCACTTTGAATTTTTTAGTAAGATTTTGGGAAAAAAGAAAGAGCACATATTTAAAATTACATAGTTTAAAAAAAGACAATTCCCCAAAATATATACAACTAATTTATTTACCAAGTATTCCCATGTTAACCGATCATTTCAAGTGACAAGTGTGATAATTATAATTTACAAAATTGTTATTTTAAACGACACTATAAGAAAAAAATTGTTACAACAGATTTGTTGTATATCTATCAACAAACATGTCCATATAATATTTTCTCCATATGGTCACTACTGTGTCAAAATAATATTGGAATAAAAACTTCATATTAAATGTTTCAAGGCGAAATAATTTAAAAAATTATGGTACAAAAATTAACAATACACAATTAACAATTAATTTTGCCATTCACAACAATCTTGTATATTTTGAAATCAATGAAATTAATAAAACAGTTTCATTGTGGAAAGTAACTTCATTCATTAAAACATTTTGAAACTGAAATGAGACATTTTCATCTGGTATGTCACCGGCTCACGTCTGTTCTTCTTCATTAATACCCTGCATGTGCTTCATTTCTTTGCACTCCTGCCAAAAGGTGTAAAATTCTATAAATTGTAATGTATTTTATACTATAATTGTAAATTTTGTCGTTATGGTTATTTACATGTGCGTTCAAGTCTGGCCAGATTTCTTTTAATACATTCGCTCGAGCATTTCAATTAGTGGTGGTGGAGAATGGCATTGAAGGCGTTGGCCACTTTAGTTTCTGCACACTGAGTGCGTTATTATAAGAAAAAGTATTTTATTTTTTTTCCAGAATTGTAATAGCCAAATGTTTTTGCTGTCTCTTGATGGTGGGCAGTGTTATATTTTTGAACAGAAACTGTACGTGTGCGTTTGCATATGGTTTGTGAAATTATATTTCAATAATTATTTCCCCTGATAAAAAGATAATTGCCATTATATTTAATGTTATACAAGTTTTATTGACATGAGTTGTTATTATTTTATTCCTCAAAATATAAGTAGTAGTTGTGAAAACAAATAAAATAAGAAATTATTAAAAATATTAAGTTAGTCTGTGTTAATAATTAATAATAATTTTATTTTAGATAGAATAAATACAGAAAATAGAGTACAAAGATTTCAAAAAATATGTTCTGAAAAAGATTAAATAATTTTATGCTAAATTAATTTAATAACTACTAACTTAAACTCTGTAATTTTAAATATGTCCTGATTCAAATTGAGTCGGAAAAAGCCAACCAATTGAAGAGCAAAAACGTAAGAAAATAAAAAAGAAAAAGTGATCAGTGAGTTCTTGTTATGACTTTGATATCTGTTTTTAGGCTTCTCACTTATTGGGAGTGGAAGTTTAAAATAAATATTTTAGTTGTTCTAAAAAATGTTGGGTAAAGGTTCCCTGATGATCTGCATTAATCCCAGTGAAATTCGAATAGGAATTAGCTAAAACTCCTCAATTGATCACTTTGAATTTTTTAGTAAGATTTTGGGAAAAAAGAAAGAGCACATATTTAAAATTACATAGTTTAAAAAAAGACAATTCCCCAAAATATATACAACTAATTTATTTACCAAGTATTCCCATGTTAACCGATCATTTCAAGTGACAAGTGTGATAATTATAATTTACAAAATTGTTATTTTAAACGACACTATAAGAAAAAAATTGTTACAACAGATTTGTTGTATATCTATCAACAAACATGTCCATATAATATTTTCTCCATATGGTCACTACTGTGTCAAAATAATATTGGAATAAAAACTTCATATTAAATGTTTCAAGGCGAAATAATTTAAAAAATTATGGTACAAAAATTAACAATACACAATTAACAATTAATTTTGCCATTCACAACAATCTTGTATATTTTGAAATCAATGAAATTAATAAAACAGTTTCATTGTGGAAAGTAACTTCATTCATTAAAACATTTTGAAACTGAAATGAGACATTTTCATCTGGTATGTCACCGGCTCACGTCTGTTCTTCTTCATTAATACCCTGCATGTGCTTCATTTCTTTGCACTCCTGCCAAAAGGTGTAAAATTCTATAAATTGTAATGTATTTTATACTATAATTGTAAATTTTGTCGTTATGGTTATTTACATGTGCGTTCAAGTCTGGCCAGACTTTTTTTAAATATAGTCGCTCAAGTATTTCAATTAGTGGTGGTGGAGAATGGCATTGAAGGCGTTGGCCACTTTAGTTTGTGCACACTGAGTGCGTTATTATAAGAAAAAGTATTTTATTTTTTTCCAGAATTGTAATAGCCAAATGTTTTTTTTTTTGTCTCTCTCTGGATGGTGGGCAGTGTTATATATTTGAACAGAAATTGTACGTGTGCGTTTGCATATGGTTTGTGAAATTATATTTTAGTTATTATATCCCCTGATAAAAATATAATTACCATTATATTTAATGTTATAAAATTTTTACTGACATGAGTTGTTATTGTTTTATTCCTCAAAATATAAGTAGTAGTTGTGAAAACAAATAAAGGAAAAAATTACGAAAAATTTTAAATTAGTCTGTGCTAATAATAAGTAATAATTTTATTTTAGATATAATAAATATAGAAAATTGCGTAAAAAAATATGTTCTGAAAAAGATAAAATAATTTCATTATAATATTAATCTAATAACAACTAGTTTAAAATTTGTAATTTTAAATATGTGCTGATTCAATTTGAGTTGGAAAAAAGCCAACTAATTGTAGAAAGAAAATGTTAGAAAATAAAAAAAGAAAAGTGATCAGTGAGTTCTTGTTATGACTTTGATATTTGTTTCGATCTTCTCACTTATTAAAGTGAAAGTTTGAAATAAATATCTTTAGTTGTTTTAAGAAACGTTGGGTAAGGGTTCTCTGATGATCTGCCCCAGTGAAATGCGCACAGGAACTCCTCAATTGATCACTTTGAATTTTTGAGTAAGATTTTTGGAAAAAAGAATCAGCACATATTTAAAATTACAGAGTTTAAAAAACGACAATTTCCCTAAATATGTAGAACTAATTTATAAATTGTTAATAAATTAACTATTTGACATACTGTCATTGTACTATTATAATATGAAATTTATTTGTTGGGTGGTTAAGCAATGTCTATATACATTTCATTGGCGCTTTTTACCAAATCGTCAGTAGACTTTAACCACAGTTTTGAAAAGTTTCAAACCGCTCATGTTATTAAAAGACTCTTATAAACCATTTTAGAGTTTAAATGAAAACTCACAAAAGATTTTAAAAAATCACATTATATTAAGTGTAGTAGACTATGAAACTTATACAAACCAAAACCCAACAAACAATTTTTATTCGCTATGACTCTATTTTAGTTTTCTACATCTTTATACAATTAGAAGTCTTTTGGATAACAATGTTATCACAAAGGATGTTATATAATTGTAACAACATATTTGGTGTATATCCATCAACAAACATGTCAATATAATATTTTCTCCATATGGTCACTACTTTTTCATTATAATAGTGGAATGTAAACTTCATATTAAATGTTTCAAGGCGAAAAAATCTAGAAAAATTATGGTAGAGAAATTAACCAAACACAATTAACAATTAATTTTGCCATTCACAACAGTCTTGTATATATTTTGAAATGAATGAAACTAATAAAACAGTTTCATTGTGGAAAGTAACTTCATTCATTAAAATATTTTGAAACTGAAATGAGACATGGACATCTGGTATGTCAATATTCGACATCCTTTGGAAATAATGCAAAAGAAAAAATTACATATATAATATATTTAAATCTCTTTAACTTTAATTATGTGCTGATTCTTTTTTCCCAAAATCTTACTAAAAAATTCGCAGTGTCCAATTGAGGTGTCCTAGCAATTCTTCTACAACTGCAATTAGAGTCGGAAAAAAACCAAACAATTGTAGAATAAAAGGTAAGAAAATAAAAAAGGAAAAGTGATCAGCTGTTATTAAGACTTTTATATTTGTCGTAAGCTTCTTATTTATTAAAGTGCGCATTAGCCCCAGTGCAATGCGCATAAGAACTAGCTAAAACGTATCACTTGATCACTTTGAAGTTTTCTGTAAGATTTTAGGAAAAAAGAATCAGCACATAATTAAAATCAAAGAGTTATAAAAACCGACAATTCCCAAAAATATGTACTAATTTGAAAATAAATATATATGTTGCAAATGGTCTCTGCTCTCAAATAGGCTAAGGAGTGTAGCGTAATATCTAAAAAGAATTAAAAAGAATCGTCTCACCAAGTTACAAGTGAAAGTAAATAAGAATTGAATTATCCAGGATATACAGATTTCCATCACCCTAAATAAATAGTGGGTCATTACTTGGCCGCCTGTATATTTAGGCGCAGATAGAAGGTTTTTTTTTAAATAATTTTAATGTTTTAGTTCCAGTACCATAAAATGAGCACCAACTTAAATTTATATCGCGTCAATGAAAAGGATAAAAACGGCGCGAAAAGAACACAAATTAAAAACGATGATGGCGAAGTCAAGAATAAAATAGTTACCGCAAATTCTCTATCTTCCCTACTCTTCATAGTTTTATAGAAAATACAAATTGAGTTACTCAAAGTTTAACCATTTAGATCCTTAAAGTTTCTTAATAAAATAAAGATTTTTATAAAAATTAGAGAAATGAACTGTGAAAATGGATTCAGTAGATGCACGCATTTGGAAGACATTTTTTAATAAAAAAAAGGATACATATAGCAGGACTCCATTATACTCTAATAGTCAGGACTCTATTTGATATTATTTCATCCCATCTAAAGTATATCCTTACAGATTTTCTCCAAAAAATAAACCAACGTTTCAGCTAATACGCACCATTATGAACATGTCATTTCATATGACTGGAGTCTGTTCATGTTACTTGATGCTCGAAACTGCATCATTGAGCATAACATTTTCACTTACTCGTTTTATGGCATTTTACTTAAGTATTTCAATACATAAACTTTAATTATAATTTAAACTCAAACAAAACTCACATCAAACATAAGCATACGCTCGTATTTAATAGTTTTCGACTTAATTATACACTAAGACAAGTGTTAAATTAGACTTGTTTATTGAATTGCTGTTGTTTTTTTTTTTGTTCAATGCGGCGATTATAAAAATTGTTTAAGAAACATTTAGCACTAACAACAAAAAAAAAATTAATATTTAGACAACAAAATATAGAAAAATATGGTTTAATCTTAAAAAGTAAAATAGTTTTTTTTTCGGATTTGATTTTTGTGTAAACGCTTTTCATTTCAGAAGTGCGAAAAACTTTAGCAAATCGTTGTGCTCTTGCAAATAGTTTCACTAAAACCGGTTGTTTTAGTTTTAGCTTTTTTTTATTGTGTTCAATGTGATTGATAGCCGTTGAAAAGTCTTGTTAAAAATATTGCAACACAATTTTGTTGTTTTTAATGTTTTACTTATATTATTTTTCTGAATGTATATATATTTTTTTCGTTGGCAGTATATTTTGATTTACTTAAATATTGCATTAAGTAAACATAAACACAGCGTTAGTGTTCATGTCAAGCTGGCAAGGCAATAAGAAAAAAAATGTTCTTATTAATATATATTTTGGCACCCTACACTTGGTTATTCAACATAAAAGTTAAGCTTAACAGATAAACTTAATATTTTACTAAAGTTCTATCAAACAAAAATTTCAAGTAAGTAATTAGTTCCTGCATTTAAAAAATGTATCCACTTTGGCTGTTATAGGGTGCTCAATCACCCTCGTTATCCTTTATTTAGTTTGAAATGTCAAAAACAAATAAAAAATATTTTGTTTGTACAAAAATGTTGATTTCTTAGGTAATTTTTCAAACTACAAGAAAATTATTGTTGCAAGTCGCTGTTTGTTTTCGTTGGCTGCCTTAATTTTAACAATTTTGTTAAACATTTTTTCCAGTACTTGCAACTAAACAGTTTAGTTTGTAGTTTTCTGCAACAAGTTACTAATTGGCAGTTTTTGTTGCGAACCACGGCCGGCTTTAAAAATATATTGTAGTTAAAATTGATATTTTTCTTGCAAGCGAGGTGTAGGTTTTCGGTGGCGTTTTAATTGATTGTTGTGTTACAAATAACTTCAAGGTTATTTGGTGTAGTTAAATTATTAATATTTACAATTATTATTTTTATTTAAGCGCATGTGTTTATTTATGTGTGAAAGAGCGCTATTTTTTTTTGTTTGTTAATAAGAACTTGAAAAAGCTTTCACAACAACACTTTAAATGCCAATAAATCTTTAGCTGCTTTGTGAAGCAAATTATTTAAATATTCAGATAGAGAATATAATGGTTTTATCCGTTTTTATTTTTGTATATGTTGTTGAGTAAATACATTTCAATATATCATTATTTGATATACAATTTTAATGGCAGCTGCGTACGAAACATGAGAAGAATTTGTTGTTGTTAAAGGTTCTTAAAATATCATCGACAAAAGCTTGCCGATGTCTAGTTTAACGCTACATATAAATAATTTGGTGTGACATATTCCAAGTTTTCATTATTTCTTTCTTACCAGCAACATAATCTTAGGAAAATATTATACTAAATTAACTTGAGGACGAAAAGCTGTATGAAAGTTTTTAACACACCAACATTTCTAACACTGCAACTATAAGCTACAGTGTTATAAAAGATTAGAATATATCAATTCATTGACATTCGCACCAGTTATGTGAATCGAAGGTCTTGGAATCGATTCTGTACTGCAGGAAGTCATGAATCTGGAACGGAATTTTCCTCACATGTGTTGGTACATGTTTGTTTCACTCTATTCCAATGACGAACAATTGGCCAGTGAAAAGTATGAAAAATGTACTGCACATTCTCTTCCTTCGCTGGTATGTCGGTGAAAAGCTCCCCGTAAAATAAGTAAAATGGCTGCTACAAATTAGAATAATTCTTATCTCTCTCCTGTCCTCCCAGCATACTGGAGAAAAGGTTACTCGTCTGTCTAGAGTTTGACACTTCCAAATAATATAGAAGAATTTAAGTGCTACTGGCTAATCTCTGAAATAACTGGTCATAAGAATTCATGTAGGAAAGGAAGTGGGCTCGCCTCTCAAGAGTCTGATAGATGGTTTTTGGTAGGAATTTCCTTTCTAGGCTTGGCTAGCAACCTAAGAATAGCACTATGGAATTTAATGTAAAGCTTGGGGCAAACGATTTCAAAAACGGTGATGATGGCCAGTGAGCACGATGTCATGTGTCTATTGAATGTGCTGTTTTCCAACATTAAGTTGGATTATTCTGTGTTCGGATATTAATTAGGTTTTCTTCAGTAGTTGACGCGGCGGCTATGGGTTGCACCAAAAGCAGTTGGTAAAAATATCGTGTACGGCTTGCTGCTTGTAAATTGCTAATGGCTGTTTGGTCTTTGGTCTGGCCGATAATTCGAATCTCTATGTTCTGTGTTTAATTCAGCAGAAGCTACAGAGGGGATACTGTAAAGTAGGTGCCTCCACCTGCGTTTGTAGTCGTCTGGTACTGCGCACAGCCATTGGAGCAGGAAGCCCTTTAGATGAGGTCCATGATGACGGCAAAAATCTGTGCATCGCTTGTGATAATGATGAGGCCGTTATGGCAGATACTCAGCATCATTTTGGATACAGTTGCTTTCCTCAATAGGAATTACTCCTGAAGTGCCACTCCTAGAAAAAATGGAATCAGTCAAAACTCTACACTTTGCCTTAAACGTGATTGAAGTATGTCCTACTGGTTTTTCATTCTGTTCTTTGTTGAACGAAGTTTTTTTAAGCTACTCAACAATCGAAGTTAAAGCATTCTGACATCTCTCACGATATTATATTTCATTGTGTTTTTGTTTGACTCCTGTAAAAGATGGTCTTGCGATTTTTTTTCAACGTTGTTGCTATTTCAAAATCCTTTTTATTCTCCACGGCGTTTGTTCGTTTGAAGTAGAAATTAGAGAGCCCTACACGATTCTTTTAGGGGAATCACAGATGATTTGTATGGAAGAGCTGTGGGCTTAACTCATTTGTTCCCATTGCACTACACTTGCGCGATTGGCGTAGGGCATCGGGTACTATTAACTAAATCATTGCTAGGATCGCGGAGGATTCTTCTATGACTTCAAATAATAGCTGGGCAATAAGTGATAAAACTATTTGAATGAACACACTTACAAAATACCACACACTTGCTTTTTTGTAATTTATTCAAAATCGTTCTTGGAGAAAAAATAAAAACGTATAAAAACGAACTTTATTGGAGACAAATGTTCTCTTAAATTTTTTTTTTGGCTCATATAAAGCAGTCAAGAAAAATACTTATGATTCGCCAAAATCCATCATTCAAAATTCAAGACTTCTGCGAAAGCAAACTTGCTTGTACAAATACGTCTCAGCAAATATAAGATGATTTCTTTTAGCCATCAAAAAATTTCATACAATTTGATGCCAACACTGGCTTTTTGAAGCTAAATAAAGGAAACATTAAGTATTATGTATGTCTAAAAAATGATACATGTATTCAAAGACACATACCAACACAGATACATGCTTGTAAATCAAAATCATGATGGTAAATTTTTTCAAATTGATTAACATTTCTTAAGCCAACATATTTACATAAAACCAGCTCATTAAGCCTTAAAACATTATATACACATAAAGATTTTATATAAAAGGGAAAAAATGATAAGCATAACGTTTTGTTAAAAAGAATGATTTCTTAAGCACAATGAAAAAAGAAAAAACAAAAATCATTTCGCGATTTACATCAAAATTATTAAAAATAAATAAATAAAAATAAACAGTAACCAAAGTGAAACTAATAAGTATAATGGGAATATATCAATTCGCTCTCTGTCACTGCGTTGGTTTTCGGACTTAACGTTGGCATTCTGCGATGTTCATTCTTGCTGGGGCGCAACTTTTTCTTTTTTAAGAAGTCATGCTTAAACATAAAGAAATGACAAATGACTTTAAATATGTGATGCTTTATAAGTGAAGTAAAAGGTTGCTAATTTCTTGTGTTCAGGTTCTTCTTGTTATTCAATTTCAATATCATATCGATTCAAGTAAATCAAGTTAAATTTTTGAATGACTTCATGCCAGATATATTAATATATTCAATAATTTCGTTAAATCATTTTGCATAAGATTAAATAAGCTCTGAGTAAGTTTTGACAGATGTTTGCCAAAAAATGTATTATGTCTTTTTGGGTTTTTTTTCAAAATTATTTAAATAATTTTCAAGTAGTTTTTTATGCATAAAAATATATTTTCTCTGGGGGGATTTAGAAACTAAGAAATCCCAAATTGCGGTCTTGTGATTAATTAATTGCGGTCTTATTGAATAAATTAGTTTATTGTTCTAAAAAATATGTACAGTGATTTTTTATTTCAATTGCGAATACTTATCAAGTTAATTATTGATTTTGAATTTTATAATATTATTAATAAAAAGGTTAATAACTCTTTAATTTAAATTATGTGCTGATTCTTTTTTCCCTAAATCTTACTAAAAAATTTAAAGTGATTAATTGAGGGGTTTTAGCCAGTTCCTATGCGCATTTCACTGGGGCTAATGCAGATTGTCGGGTAACAATTACCCAGAATTTCTTAGAATAACTAAAGAAATTAATTTTAAACTTCCACTTTAATAATTGAAAAGCTTAAAACAAACATCAAAGTCATAACAGGAACTCACTGATCACTTTTCCTTTTTTATTTTCTTACGTTTTTGTTCTACAATTGGTTGGCTTTTTTCCGACTCTAATTGTAGTTGTAAGAGAAATAAAGAACAACAACAACTATTAATTGTTTTAATATAAAACCAATTTATTTAGAGTGTTGACAACATAAGTTGTTTTATTTTGTACAAGCACTTGCATTTTTAAATTAATAGATATTTTTGGGGAATTGTTGTTTTTAAAATTCTATAACTATAATTATGTGCTGATTCTTTTAATCTTAGTAAGGTGAATCTTTCTTGAGCTCTTCCAACAATTTTAAGATTTTGATGTCATAACCAACAACTTTTTGTAACATCAGCATAGAACCATATTCGAGTATATAAACAATTTCAAAATTCTGTAAAGCATAACGTCTTATAAATGACAAAATGGTAATAAAGAGTAAACTCTACAAGAGTCCGCCCAATTGTTTACTTCTCTTTCTAATGAATATGGTCGTATGGCGTCAATTGTGGCTCGAATAGCATTTTGAACTCTCCTAGTGTTTTGAGCTCTTTTTAAAAAATAACATTCTCAAATTAATACATATTTTGGGAAATTATGGTTGTTTTAAGACTCTTTAATTTTAATTATGTGCTGATTCTTTTTTCTCAAAATCTTAATAAAAAAATTCAAAGTGATCAATTGAGGGGCCTTAGCAACTCTTCTAGAACTGCAATTAGAGCCGGAAAAAAGCCAAACAATTGCAGAATAAAAGGTAATAATCTGCTTGACAGATACATGTTGTGTTGCTTGGCGACAAGTTGAGAAAACTTAAGAGAAGGAAGAAGATTGCGATAATTACCATTTGCTAAGGTTTTATAGTTTTTGCAATATGAATTATTTCGTGGAATATTTTGCTTCTTTTAAAATATTTAAGTCTTCCAATCAATATTTATGAACACGATTGTTAGTTTTGAAATTTTTTTGATATAAGTAATATATTAGTTCGCTTTAGTTTCTTAATCTTTTCCGAAAACTAATATCATGCATTAAAATCTTCTCAGCAAGCAGAGCGCAAACGACTTGTCACAGGACGAGATTTTCTTTTCACCACTTGCGATTCAGGAACTGATTATACGATTTCCATTTCCACCTGTCATGGGTCGTATGTTCCGGACAATTGGTACAACATTTCCAGCAGGCTACTTTCTCTTTTGAGTTTTCTAGACTTAACCATTTATATTCTTTCATAAGTTAATATATATTTTTTTTAAGAGATCGTCTGTTATACTATTTTTCAAAAATTACATATTTTTCACATACAAAATTTTGCAAAAAAGTCCGAATCAGACAATGTCTGACTACTTCTCTAGCTGGGGCTATTTGAAAGGGTGGTTCAACCATAATGCACAATGTTGATTGTAAATAAAACAAAACGTTTTCAGAGGCTTTTATTAAAATTTTTTATAATCCTAGAAGGATCTACGGCAATTATCTGGGAAAAATATGTCTGCCATATGCATGAAACGGCCTCTCTGAGATGGTCTATATTTTCAATGACTCTGATACATAATTAAATTATTTAAAACTCTTTAATTAAGTGTTGATTCTTTTTTTTCCAAAATCTTACTAAAAATTCAAAGTGATGAATTGAGGGGTTTTAGCTGGTTCCTATGGGCATTTCACTGGGGCTAATGCAGATCATCAAATAACCTTTACCCAGCATTTCTTAGAATAACTAAAGATATTGATTTCAAACTTCCACATTAATAAATAAGAAGCTTAAAAACAAATATCAAAGTCATAACAAAAACTCACTGATCACTTTTCCTTTTCTATTTTCTTACATTTTTATTATAATAATATTCCTTAATATTTTTAGGCTTAAGATCTCTTTATTTAAATTGAAATAATTTATTAATTTGGGATATTTCGCTAGTCATATATAACATGAAATGCGAAATGCACGAAACTCTTGTATGTGTTTATATTTTCCAGTTGCTTTAAATTTTTGAATATATTCAGTGGATTATTTTTTGTTTTTAAATATGAGACTGGCTTCAAACGAATTCATTATATATTTTATTAAAATTAATACACGTTATAATAATTTTTTAACTGCCTTTGCAACGTTTTAAATGAAATTCATTTACAAGTATTGAGTCAAAAATATTAACATCAAATTGTGGAGTCGAAAGTGTGAGTAGAAAATATTTAAATAGCTAAAAAAATATAATATTTTTTCTATTGTGGAAATTGCTCTGTAAATTGCTTTATGAAGTTTTTCCGTACACCTTAATGCAAAAGTCATAAAATTTATTTCTCTTTACTTAAATGCAAAGAGGTAAAAGTAAAATTCAAACACCAGCAAAAACACTTTAGAATATTAAAAGTTTACAACTGAGACTAATTGTGCGCAGAATGGAAAGCTTTTTTGTAAAGAAAATCAACAGCTCTTATTAAATATTTACTGCTTTAAATATATTTTATAGCGCAATAAATTTGAAAAACTAATTATTATATAAATATTTTTATATATATTATTTATGCTCTTCATACTACAATTTAAATTAAATTTCAATAAACCTAAAGTTATTGCCACAAATTAATGCTGTTATTTATCTTCCCCACATCCGTCAAAAGTGTATCAAATGTTAATTACCCATATAAACGTGTTTCATAAAGCGTTTTTTATTTTATTTCATGGTCTTCCTTTTTTAAGATTTCTCTTTTACCTCGGTATTATATAGCAATTTTCAATTAGTTTCTGGTAAAATAACTTATTTTTTACAATCACTTACGCATAATAAAAATAATTTTTATTAAAAAAAAACAATATATATGATATAAAATGGATTTTCTAAGTTTTGTTTTTAAATGGATAATAAAACTGAAATTATTTTCCACATGCGCTATAAAAAGCCCGAAGGCATTTTAGAATATATTGGCTTAATAAATAAATAGTTGAAACGTTTTAGTGGCACTCTATTTTGAGTAAATAAAATATAATACAGACATAATGCACGTTTTTAGCATCGCTACGATATATAAGAAGTAAGTGCTCGTTGCGATTATAACAAATTGGAGTTGAAAGTAGTTATTGGAATTTTTAATGGAAATTAGAGTTAATAAAATGTCTTAAGCACTAAAGAGTTCTGATAACGCGTAGTGGAACGAAATAAGATGCTGCTTATCAGGTCTGCTGTACACTGTTAATGCTAATAAAGCGATTTTTGATTTTTTTATTAGCTCAGCTTTTTAACGAGAAATAATTAGATTTGGCCAAATTGTAAAATATATTTAATATAAAGATAAATGCTGCAAAATGTTGTATAGCGAAGTCTTGTACTTTTTGGAAGAATAGAGATGCGAAAGGCCTTCAATCTAAACCGACTTAAAGCAATAAAATCTACCAAATTCTCGTGAAAAAGCACCAAAAGAAAAATTACCACAAATTTGTTGCCAGCCCGATAACGAACTAAGCATGCTTACCTCCTTAGCATTGTATGTGTTACTCAACAACAAACAGCGTACAGAAAAAAAAAATGAAGGAAAGAAATCCGAAAAAAGCAAATACAAAAGAAGAAAAAACAAATCACGCATACAAAAAATTAACTTAAATGAATTTCTCATTATGACGTGCATTTTACATTTCGCACGGTATGAGGTAAATTGAAAAAAGGGTTTTTTTTTGCTTTTAGTTTCAGTTTCTTATTATTTTCCTTTTTTCTTGCAAATTTTTGTTGCTTTATTTGGGCTGCTGTTTATAAGTGAACAAAAACCTGTGTACGATTGAATGAGTAAATTGGTAGAGCAGTATAATTTTTATTCTGGGGTTATTTGTTTTAGCCTTAAAGTTGCTAAAACACATCTACACACATGGAAGCTGACTTTCATGGCTACGAGTGAAAATGTCTACGTAGTAGATTTTTACTTTTTATATTTTTCATCTTAATATTTGTTTTAAATAAATGAGTAGGCTTTTTGTGTTGCTTATTTTTTGCTTAAGCGTTTTAGTTTTGTTATAAGCGTAGGCTTACATATATTGGCTAAAAGGTCCACTTCGGAGGTAGAAATGAGACAAGTGTCACATATAACTTATTAAAGTGTAGAAATAAATGAAGTACCAGCGAATCCATTAGGCATTTTCTCTTTATTGCTAAGAGCTATAAGTTAGTTTTTTAAAATAGTACTTGAATACAAAAATTATATCATGAATTATAGGCTGCAAATGGTTGATGTGCTTTGCAGAAGCTGCAACAAATTTTCCCACTTAAAGTTACCTTGATATTTTGAGCTTTTGGTAAGAAAAAATTTAGTTTCGCTTATCTGGAGAATAAGAAAGTTTGAAGGTTTGCTTTCAAAGATTTCTGATAAAGTTATATTCAGATGTAGTCCAGAACCAAGTCAACACGATGAATCAATTCCATCTGTAAAGCCAATTTTAGTGCCTAAATTAAATGAAAACAAACACAAATGAGTGCTTTACAAAAACACTTTATTGGTAGTTGCTGGTTTTTTTTTTTTAAATCTTGTAAAACGCAATTAATTCAAATGACGGTTTTATATATGAAAAGATTATGGTGCGCTTTTTTCTCAAGTCCGTCTTAACTGAAATCCTGTTTGCAACTGCTGCTTTTCAAAAGGGGAAACATTTTTATTTTAATATTTATATCACATAATACACTCTTATTACTATATATACTTAAGCTAATTGTTATCTATTTTTATGGCTTTTATAAGTCTGATGATATCTTGATTAATTTCTTTCACAAAAGTCCAAAAAGGAATAAACTAATTCCTCTCATTTGTCGGTACATTTAAAATATTTAGACATTTTTGTTTTCCATCACAAATAAAGCATATAAATTTTCAAGTTAAGAACGAACGAAAGGAGCAGGAAAGCAAATCAAAGAAGAAAACTGTTGAAATTATGCACGCAAAGCCTAGTTTTTAATGAAACTGAGAAAAATAACATAAAGAAATAATAACAGAAAAAAAGCAGTTGTACAAAAAATTACATTTAAATGTCAACCACTCAAAAAGAAATAATAAAAGAGAGAAAAAATATACGATCTGGGCTCATGAATTTCATTCTTATCGGTTACTTAAGTAATGCGGAAATGGCCAAAAAGACATTATGTCAAAAAAGTTGGTTAACGAAAAAAATAAAAAATAAAAAATAACAGAAACAGAAAACTGTAAAACAACACACTTACACAACAGCAATAAACGAGAACAATGTTTTCTTTTTGCGTTTAAATGCATGGAGGCATATAAACAAATGCAGCATAGAATGTATGATTGCTATTGTGTGTGTGTGTGTGTGTGTGTAAGTGGTATGCTGCAAGACAACGAGGACATGCAATAAGCATATGTCTTGTCAAACTGATAAACAGAAATTTTATTGACATCACCACAGTAACAGCCGAAGTTAAAGAATAATACAAACGCTGCTTTTTTAAATATACTTGTCTTTGTTTAAAGGAAAAGTAACGAAGCCAAAAGTAAAGAAAATAAATAAACTTAAATAAATGTAAAATAAAGATTACTTTTTTTTATTATTCCTCCTTTTTTATTTATTTCTTTTTTATTTGTTTGGTTTGGTTTGGTTTGGTTTGTTTTGATGTTTTTAATGTTAAAACAAATCCCAAGACAAATGAGTGTTTCTTGTTTCGTTAACAAAAAAAAAATAAAATAAAATAAACTGCAATCAAGACTATAGCAACAAATTATTCAAAAATACATTGTTGAAAAATAAGAGGATGAAAAAAAATTCAGAACAATTGCTTCAAATCTAACTGGAAACTCATACAAATTTTGTATCTCCCCGAAAATTGCTATGAAATACAAAAACTGCAGGTATTATAATGCATATGGAAAGAGTTGCCCAAATAATGCATTTTACTTTAAACATTGAGCAACAACTTTTAAAGAAGAACTTTTAAATGTGACTTAATGCAATTAAATGATATGAAACCTTAAAATGATACTCCATATTTGTTTAATATCTGATAATTCGTATTATTAAGTTATGCAGTCTTATATGTTACCACGATCTTACAAGATGTCCTGAGGTATTATAATTTGATAATCATATCCTGTAGCAATTGTCCTGAACGTATCTATCCTACGACTGGTGAAAATGAAAATGTCACATAAAGCTCCTTAAAAGTAACTGGTTCAAAAAGGTCATGACACACAACTAAAATAAAAGTGCTTAAAAAGGTCCCTCAATCAGCGTAATATCAGTTCCAGTTCTTTTACTGGTCATAAAAATACCACAACAGGACAAGTACATAAATAATGGACATAAAGATTGTCGCCGGATATCTTAATTAATGTGATTGATCCCCTCTAATAACAGCGACATGCAACAATTATCGGTACCTCTCGTATAAAGTTATGGAATTCGTGGCGATTGTTACTGCCTGGGATCTAGTAACGTGATGTGTCCTGTTACAGGTCCTTTTCCCTGTAGGATTTATAAAAATTTTAAAAAGTTCTTTTTAGCATAATTATGCTTTTGAGCTTTTTTAGCTGCTATTAATTTTTAATAAATCAACCGTTTTCCATGTGATAAACACTGATTGATCCAGTATTCGGTTGCTATAAAAGAAACCAGAATACTTACTAATCAGCCATATAATTCTAAACTGTTTGAAATAAATCACTCTTTTAAAACAACTTTTAAGAAAAACTGATTAATTGATAAAATCAGGCGCATTTGGTGTTCTGTAAATTACACTCTTTTTGTATGATGTTCATTTTATTTTTAATTGAGGACAACTTAACTTTTTTAATTTGTTTTTGTTATTTAAAAAAAGCACGAAAATGGCAGCCTCTCATCTTTCCTTAATGCAATTAAAAAAACCAATTAACAGATGAATATTTCTACAATCCTGTGCCTCGTTTCTGTAACTGAAGTGAGAACTTCTCGCATCGAAAAAATTGTCGCCATTCTGTGAAACACAGGATAAATCAGAATATATTTCTTAATGTATTTAAAATTTTGTTGGCCTTTTATAAAAATAGATATATTGTTCTATGGATTTTTCGATGTGAGAACTTCTCACATCAGTTACAAAAACGAGGCACAGAACACGAACTAATCAGACACATAATTCTAAAGTGTTTGAAATAAATCGCTCTTTTAAAATAACTTTAAAAAAAAACTGATTAATTGATTTTGAATCGGTTTAATTTGATTGATGTCAAGAGCTGATTAATTTGTGGAAATAATTTAAAAGATAAAAAAATCACTATTTAAATAATATATTTTCTAAGTGTTTATTTCAATTTCCTAAAAGATATTAAATAAAGTTTGTTGGAACTCTTTTGAACACCATCAGTTTTAGTTTATATTTTGGGGGGTTTTTAACCCTTTAATTTTAATTGTGTGTTGATTTTGAGGGTTTTAGTTAGTTCCAGTGAAATGCGCATATTTCACTGGGGCTAATGCAGATCATCAGGGAACCCAACATTTCTTAGAACAACTAGAGATATTTATTTCAAACTTTTACTTTAATTAGTGGGAAGTCTAAAACAAATATAAAAGTCAAAACAAGAACTCACTGATCAATTTTCCTTTTTTATTTTCTTACGTTTTATTCTACAACTGGTTAGTTTTTTGCCGACTCAAATTGTAGTTGTAAGAGAAATAAAGAACAACAACAACTAATAATTGTTTTAATATAAAAACAATTTATTTATAGTGTTGACAACATAAATTGTTTTATTTTGCACATATACAAACAGACATAATGACATCCTCTCAAAATTAGTCATTAAGGCTTCCCAGAAACTCAAAACGTCCAGATCTGATAAGAACTCCACTTTTACAAAACGTGTTAAATTCAGTAATTTCCAGATTTTTCAAAATATTAAATTTTCTTAACAGGAGTTGGTTTTTGAATCGCTGTGTGTGGGTGGTACTTAAGCATGGTTCTGAAAACATCCCGGCTTAAAACGAATCGAATAGAAGTTTTAAATATTATCTGGGCTTATCTATAATATAAAGAAGTAAAGAAAATATATGATCTTAAAACGGCATGATGCTACCTACTTCGTTTGTGAAATTCTGCAAAGATCGCATTGAAGCGAGCGGAGGCAAGAGCATGAATATCGTGCCTTTGCAATATCAGAAACTGCTACAAGTTCGATATAATGAGCGTCCTTATACGTAGCAAAACAACATCAAAAACTTTTTTTATCATAATCAATAGTTGAATCTATGTCGATTTCGTTTTTGTATGTATAAATGGAAGATTATATGGAAAATATATAAAGAAAATATATATAGAAATTAGAAAAAAAACCTTTACATCATAGAAAATTAGAATACATCAGATTCGCGTAAGTGAATTTTTTGAAATTTAACCTGGAACCCCCAAATGATAGACTGGTGCACCACTGCCATACTTGATCGAAGCTTTTCAAATATGCAACTCCGTGCTAAAATGACCTTATGCACAAAATCACATCAAAAATACGGTCTATTTAAACACACCTTCCAGAGCACTACATCTGCTATTGAGTCATTTATTATATCAATTTAATTTTTTGATCCATATCACAATTTTTATAGTTTTATATATTTAATCTGCACAATACTCTGGGATATACAACTACAGCGGACACTATAAAACTTTGTAGTTTAAATAATTTGTAGAGATCACCTTTCTTTGACTCCTTCTTATCTTCAACTTCGCGAAGGCTAATAAAACAATGATCAGAAGCTAACTGAAATATTGATATACAAATACACATACACATACACACATATATCAGAAATAAGAAACTTAAATAAAAAATATATGGAAATAAAAATAAAACGTGTCTTGCGTATAACTGTGCATCACGAATTATGACCGTAAACAGCTAAAAAGGCGTTTGCAAGGCTAAATTCAGTTTTCATACTAACTTGTAGTTGATGTAAACTTTAAGTTGTTTCTTCGTACTTCTGCTTCGTCCTCATCGCCTTTCCTACTCACTTTGCTTGTGTGCGTTGTATTGTTATTGTTGCCTTTTAAATGATATGCGTTTTCAATAAATTTGCCAAATTTTCAACTTAAGGCCAAATATATTTAAATGAAACATATATAACGTATGAATGTTTGTTTGTGTATGCATTTTGTTGCTTAAAACTTGTGCTGCAACAAGTGATTTTTATTTAATGGTTGTTGACTTTTCAAAGTTATTTCATGTTTGTTTATTCTGGGGCAAGTGAAACTGTAGGAATTCTTATATACATACATGCATACATACATATATACATACATACATACATATATACATATATATATATATATATATATATATATATATATATTCATTTATACATATATACATATATACATATATATATATATATATGTATATATATATATATATATACATTTATACATATATACATATATATATATATATATATATATATATATTTATATATTTATATAATGGTAATGCATTGGGCTTGTCAAATGTCTTTAATAAAATTCTAACGAAAAACGTTTATTAAATTAATAAAACCATTTAAAAAATTATCAGATAATTGTTGCTGTAGGATATTTTTTTAATGTTTTTAGTTGTATATAAAATTATATATGAATATGCAATAAAAATTATACTGATTTTATTTTTAAAAAGTTGGAGTTTTATCTATTTAAGAAAAGTAAAGCTTTTTTATTTTCTGCTTTTAATTGTGATAGTTTGTTCAAGTTGATAATTTACTGATTTGGCGTTTGATCCTGCTCAAACAAAAGACTTAAGACACTAACTTTAGACACCGCATTGTGTTTCCCATAAACTATAACTTAAAGAAAATTTAATATGTTACTTTTGCCGGAGCGTAGCTATGTATTGTATTGGCTTTCAATTTATTCAAATCTATTAATTTTTTATTATTATTATTTTTATTATTATTATTATTCTTATTATTATTGTTATCATTATTATTATATTATTAATAGCTTATTGTGAAGAATATAACTCTTAGCTTAATTTGGAACGAGAATGGTAATACAGAGCAACATGTAAACTGCTACTCGACAACATAATTTCTACAGTTTCTATTATATTTTTCTATATTGCAAATGGTAAATCGTTAATACAAAATAGATATTTTTATTTGAAATAAAATGGGCAACAATAACAATCAAACACCCCAATTATCTCCTATAAAGTTGGTTACTTTTCAAAAGTAATATGTTAATTGATTGCTTATTTATTCATAGATTTTGAAAAAGTAATAATTTGGAAAGCGGTTGGCCTTAAAATCCATCCCTGTAACTTCTTGCTAACTTTAACAGCAAAATTAATACACCCTCTTTTTTGCTATTTTATGATTTTGAGCACTTCAAAGAAAAACCCCACTATATAAAATTTTAAACCTTAACAACAGATAAGCGGTTATTGATATAGTTTTTGGTAAAAGAGACGAGAGCATTAACTGATGAGATATATAATATCGGATTTTTAAAAGTCAAAAGCTGGTCACATACTTCCAAATCTCAATTCAAAACTCAATTTTGGCAAAATGTGGCGAACCCAATCAAAAAAAGGTTAAGTAATAATTGACACAATCAGCGATATTTAATCATCGGGATTTTGATCACTAATGAAAAACCTACACAAAGATAAAACCAGTTTGTTTATAAGCCAAATTTGATGTTTTGATTTCAAATAAAACCATCCAGATCTATAGTACATTCCACTGAGTTACCTAAAATTTCCGATGGTGTTTTACACATTAACCTTAGATGTTATTATTTAATTGTAACAGCTGAAGTATGTTGAGCACGTCCCGTAGTTATTTAAATTATATATATATATATATATATATATATATATATATATACATAAGACTGTTTTCAGTTTGCTGTTTCCGAGTTTCTTCTTAGCATTATTGATATAAAACTTATAATGTAAACTCACTAATGCGCTTTTAATGTTTGCTGCTGATATGAATGCTGATTAAAAATAAAATAATAAAAAAAAAAAAAATCTTAATAAAAGCAAACCAACTTGTGCAAAATCAGTATAATAAAGAATATATGTGTATATTTTAAGTCTAAAGCAACAATGTTTCTTAAATCCCTTAAACAAAATTAAAGAAAAGTCGGTTGTAAAAAATGCAAAACCAAACTAAGAGAAATATATTCATGCTCTTACACAAACGTATGAAAGACAGTTACTAAGCCATGTTTATATATATATATATATATATATATATATATATATACGAGGTCATTTATATTTAATAGGGAGTCCCTTTAGATATTTGCTGAAAAGGATAAAGAGTGTTTTGTAAGTCGCGTATGATCTCTGTTGAAAGTTGTCCTTTTAAATTGAAATTATTTGTATTCTGAAATCATTATATTAAAATTGATAATTGGGAGCTAAGCGCTGCCAGTCAATACTTCTAAGATGGTTATAATATGTGGCATCAGCAGTGACAAATTGGGACAACGATTGGGGGTAATCTGGGCGAATATAATCCATTATCTCGATTTCATATTTGCATGCTTGGAATTAATTGCTATTTCTCGCTCCAGTGTGGCTTAAATCCGCTTTTAGCTGGATGTCAATAATTTTTTTTAAATTTGGATTGGATCAAGTCCCATAATTTTTCCTTCTATTCTGAGCCATCTCACATATTGAAACCAACACTATCTGTCGTTTCCTTTTAGCCATTTTCATGCGATTTAGCACCTTAATGTTAGCTGCCTTGAACATTTTTGAATTCATACGATTTTTTGTGTGTAACAGAGAAGTCAACTTGAACCTACACCATAAAAATTGAACCTGCACTAAACATTTTTTTTAGAAATGGCTGAATTTTTGTTTGAATTCTTATTTTTGCCAGTATTTTTCTCACCCACTCTCAGCCACTCTCACCCACTCTTAGCCACTCTCCCCACTCTCAGTCACTCTCACCCAATCTCAGCCACTCTCAGCCACTCTCACCCACGCTCAGCCACTCTCAGCCACTCTCAGCAACTCTCACCCACTCTCAGCCACTCTCACCCACGCTCAGCCACTCTCAGCCACTCTCAGCCACTCTCACCCACTCTCACCCAATCTCACCCACTCTCACCCACTCTCACCCAATCTCACCCACTCTCACCCACTCTCACCCACTCTCACCCACTCTCAGCCACTCTCACCGGCTCTGAGCCACTCTCAGCCGCTCTCACCCGCTCTCACCGGCTCTCAGCCACTCTCAACCACTCTCACCGGCTCTCAGCCACTCTCAGCCGCTCTCACTCACTCTCACCCACTCTCACCGGCTCTCAGCCACTCTCACCGGCTCTCAGCCACTCTCACTCACTCTCGCCCACTCTCACCGGCTCTCGACCACTCTCACCCACTCTCACCGGCTCTCAGCCACTCTCAGCCGCTCTCACTCACTCTCACCCACTCTCACCGGCTCTCAACCACTCTCACCCACTCTCACCGGCTCTCAACCACTCTCAGCAGCTCTCACCCACTCTCAGCCACTCTCACCGGCTCTCAGCCACTCCCAGCCGCTCTCACTCACTTTCACCCACTCTCAGCCACTCTCACCGGCTCTCACCCACTCTCAATCAATCTCACCCACTCTCGCCGGCTCTCAGCCACTCTCAGCCGCTCTCACTCACTCTCACCTACTCTCACCGGCTCTCAACCACTCTCACCGGCTCTCAACCACTCTCAGCAGCTCTCACCCACTCTCAGCCACTCTCAGCCGCTTTCACTCACTCTCACCCACTCTCAGCCACTCTCACCGGCTCTCACCCACTCTCAATCACTCTCACCCACTCTCAACGGCTCTCAACCACTCTCAACGGCTCTCAACCACTCTCAGCCCACATTTTGTTTCCATTTAGAAACATTTTAATGATGTAATAAAAATAATAGGAAAATTTATGTGAAGATAATTTATAGGAAGATTTATGTTTGAAATAAATATTTCATCAAAGTTAAGTTTGGAAAAATATACAATTTCCATGACAGTGGTAACGACACTTACAATTCGATAAATTGTTGTTTCGATTGGCAAAATGTGTTAGATAAACATTTATGAAACTTATATTTCACTTAAAATAAATTTACGTTAGAAACTTAGAGCGTAAATTATTAACCCTGGATGGTTACTATTCAATTCTGTACATTAAGGATACTTTCTGTTTGATCGACGAATAATTTTTAAAAACAATTCTAGCGGAACAATTTTTAAAGTAGATTAACAAAATAATTTTTAATTAAGTATTTTACATTAAATATATTATAAAAATATAAAATATGACGTAAACACGTTTTTTCTCTCCTAAAATTCGATACGAATGTGAGCAAAATAAAAAAGTAAATGAGCTTCATCGATTCGACGAGCAGTAACCATTCAGGGTTATGAACAGCAGATTGCTGTGCAAATTATTTTAAAAGTTTTGTTCTCTACTGGATTTACTTTAAGTACAATTATTTTAATACTAATGATAATAAAAAAAAACAAAAAGAACACTAAATTTGAAGTATTTTTTGGAAAACATAGGTTGGGTTACGTTATTAGAGCCATTGTCGAGACAATGCACTGGGGTTCGCTCATTCGATCCCGTTGTGATACCCTTAAGCATGTAATGAGTTGTTCTCTGTTGTTAGGCTATCCTGTAGACGCTAGGAAGGCTGATATTCTAACAGGCTCTACACTCGTTAGGCTATCTAGATCTGGCAAAATTTTAGTTAAAACACTCATTTACAGCTCCATTATTTTCTAGGTATACGACAGCTTGTCTTTAAAAATATTCACAATGTGTTGAACTTTTTTATGATGAACTTCTTTAAAATAGGCATTGTTGAATATCCTGCTCTTAGTCGTGTCATCCACTGTCCATTCGAGGGTCGATTAAGCTGTTCCTTATTAATAGTAATTTATGTAGAGGTGGCTGACTTATTCCTTTAATAGCGGTTTCTGTCAATGATTATAGACTGCAATAAGTGTAGCTTTGGGTAGTATTAGAGTGGAAACCTACACCCATGACAGGATAGTTCTAAGGCAAATGCTGGCAAATAATTGTTTTGAATGAAAGTCGAAACTACCAGTCTAATTCAAGAAACTAAATGAAACTTAAAGTCAAAGTAAACGCTGCTCTTGATACTTGTCACAGCAATTTGTATGTATTCTAAAGATTTTATTGGTTAGCCATTACTCTTTCTTTTACTATAATGCTGTAAAGCCAAAATATATATTCTGTTTCTATAATTTTTTTTTTGTAATGCAATACTTTCATTAACGTACTACTCAGGGATCTAGCTTTTTACAGTCTTAATATTATTTATTACCGAAAAAGATATCAATACATAAAATGAATAATGAGGAATTGTAAAACATTTTGTTAAATTGCTAACTATCTTGACTTTGAAGATCTTTAACAAAATTAAATTACTACAATATTTTACTCCAAATTGTTATTTAAGAAGCTTAAAAGTTCCAACCGTTTTTTTGTCGTTGCTTGAAGTGAGCCCCCTTAATATTATTATACACATGCTTTAATTTTTTTTTTTTTTTTTTTTTTTTTTGAAGATGTATTAATAGGCCGCAGGGATAAAATTATAATAAATTTAGTTTATTGGTAACTTTGCTCAAGTTACGATTTTTGTTTTTATTTTGGCCACAACGACTTTAACGTTAACTGCAGTCTACTTCATTATTGCCGAGACTGTGGTGATGATGATGCTCAAGTCTTACTTTGCTGTTGTTATTATTGATGTTCTTTTGTGTTTGTATTACCAGCTACCATGTTTTTTTCGCTTGTGGTATCCCTATCCATATGGTAAACTCTTTGCTAGTAGCTGTAGTGGTAGAAACATCATTCATACTTGTACCAGTATTCCTTTTAGTTATTTGAAAGAAAATAAAAAGTAAGAAAAAAAGCTCTGATATTTTTAAGGGTTTCATTTTGCTATGTTTCATTTGATGTTGCTGTTTAGTTTCATGTTGTTTTTTTTTTTCTTCTTTTAAATTGTCGACTTTTGATGGCTGTCGCTGATGCGTTGCATGCGTAGGTATGTCAACTATGCACGCACGCATATATGCAAAATATATATATATATATTTTAATACACACTTGCAAACATCTCTGTAGACATACTCGATCCTTTAGTTCTTCCTCTCGGAAAGTTGGCTTTTTCGGTAAAAGATGGACAAGTTAAAGTCAAGTATTTTTGCATCTCGTTTTTTTTCAGTTTTGTTATTTTGAATTTTATGTGAAGATGCTCAAGTTTGCTGTTGCTGTTGCTGTTGTTGTTTATGTTGCGTGTGAAAACCATCTTAAATATGGTGTTGTTAATGTTTAAAAAAATATTTTTATATAAACATTGTTATATAAAAGTGGTTTTTAATGTATTTTATTTCTTAAATATGGAGGTATAGAAATAGTTTCAAGTTTTAACGTTTTTGTTAACTTTAATTGTACGTAATTCTAAACACAATGAAACATTTTTGTATGCAGGGTTTATCATTTATATTGTAAGCCAAAATAATCCTTTTTGATAGGTTTACTTAAACTACAAATTTTGTTGAAGTCTTCTCAGGCATTCCCAGGAGTATGTGGCGTGCTTGTACTAAATCTTTGTTAATCAGTTGCTAAATATTATTTACTTTCGATAAAGAATTTATGATTTTTTTGATTCCGTAATATATATTTATAAAAATATATTCTTTCAATAAAACAGCCATTAATAGAATTTGATCTTACTACGAAGAAAAAAAGGTATTTAGTCTTCACTAGCTGAAATTAGTCTTCACTGGTACCGTATTAGGGGGCACATCTAGTCTGTAAGAATGCCATGGCAGGTTGTAACTATTTTAAATAATTTTTTTCTTAGGAAATGTGATCGCTTTCTAGTGCGACATTTTTCTGATGTACTCAAAGAAGAGTTATATAAATATGACCGAAAGAATGGTTAGATATAAAATATAGAGTGTGTTATATATAATATTAATTTCCGATTAATAAGCGGCTACAGTTTTTGAATTTTAATGTATTCATATCTTAAGAATGTAATGATCTTAATGAATGTAATGATTTCTTATGTCAATGCATGTTTGGGAGGAAAACACACGATTCGTTTTTTGTTAAAAACTACTTTTAGGATTTTATCGCTGTTTAATAAAACTTTTCATCTAGAAAATTATTCGTAATCAGTTTTTCGTATCATGTGCTCAAAATTGATGTTAAGGTCCTTATTATGGAACTAAACTATCCATAAAGGGAAAAATACCTGTCACAGGACATGTCCCATGATTAGGTTAGGTTAGGTTAGGTTGAAGAAGAGGGGCATGAGTCATCAAAATCCTCACAAGGATTACACCTAAGCCGCGATAGGCCTGTTGTGCACTTTATAGTTAGGAGTCAACATTCTATGGGACCTCCTTATGTCCCATGATTAGCTCCCAAAGACATGTAACCTGGAAGCGGTTCCGGAATATATGACAGGCACCAGTAGCATTTACTTAGCGCTATCATTAGAGAGGGACAATTAACAATTAAATTTTATCTACTTGCCCTGACGTGGTGTTCGTAGTACCGATCCAAGTTATGGTTTTTTAAAAAGTGACAATAAAACTATTTTAAACAGGGCTGTGAAAAATTATATGTGTCTTCGACTATTGCGCTGAGTAAGGCGATTCCGTAAACTCTTTTGTCCTAGTTTTGTGATATATCCTTTTTCAGTCACAACTCAAGAGTGTTTTGTCATTAATAATTCATTACAAATATGATAGAACTTAAATATTTGAAGGCAAAACACCTGTTTTTCCAATTCCACTTTAAATAATAAAAGAAATTTCGTTTACAGCTGAAAAAATATCTTCTATTTAATTAGTGTGCAGGCTTTAAAATATTATTCTCTTGAAGTTTTATATATATTTGTTCATAATTTGATTTTAATATCGACTGGAAAAATGCTAAGCTTATTAACAGTTTATTAATAAAAAAGTTAAAAGAAAAAAAAAAAACATGATTAATAGGACTATTGCAAATAAGAAAAAGATATTGAAAAAAGAAATTACGTTTTAAGTAGATTATTATTCCCCACAGTGAGAGAAAATAAATTCACAGTTTTAAAAGAACAGAAGTGTACAGGGTGCGCAAATATAACCGAAATTCATTATAAATTAATAATTAGGTTATAATTATATTAAATTTTTAAAAGTTTAATATATTTCAATAAAAAAAATCCAAGAAGTCAATAAAATCCTAAACTTATGACCAGGAAGTAGCGCAAACCTGTATCTTTCCTAATGCTTTTTACACTTGATTGTGATTGCAAGAAGCTCTCTTGTTTTTCATCTTTCCAGTGAATCCAAAATCATATTTCCAATGTTATTTAAATTTGATTTTAGTATATCGTTTCTTAGAAACCTTTTACCTACTAAGAATTGTCTGGAAGCTCATGGACCCAATAGACATTTGCTTATTATTTGCCAACGTAAGTTTTATAATTTAAATCAACTGCAGTTTCGGTGAAATAGCGTTCACATATACAAATAATTATTGATAATTTACATCCAACGATGTATTTCGTATAAATATTTCTATAATGTCTTGTCATTCAATTATATTTTTATTAAAAAATATTTATTCATAAATAAAAGTGTAACACTTGCAAAGACTTTAAATAATGACCAACTTTTTGTATGTAAAATAGCTTCTCAATCAAATGACTGCATATTGTTAATAGCCGAACACATTGAAACTTTGGAAGTCTTACAAAAGTAGCTCTTATATTTCTTCACTGAATAGTTAACAAGAAACTCGAAACTGTTTTTAAAAACAATTAAAAACGTAAAATTTCTTAGAAAACATTTAATACAAATACAATTTTAGCTTAAATAACCACGCCGATGTATGTGCAATGCGCCTAACCCCATTCAACGCTGCTTGTAGTTGCTTCAACTAAAAACCAAACTTTTTCACACAAAACATAATTGTTGTGTATGAGAGAGTAAAGAGCATTTTCAAAAAGGACTATCCTGCATGCAAAAATGCACCAACTCAAGGTAAATCATATCGGGCCTTTAAAATCAATCAGATGCATATCACCGTATCCTCTTTACAATGTTTAGCCTTAAACAATAATTTTAATGACCATAAAAAATAAAATGAAATAAAAAAATTAAAGCTATTTTCGTATTATATTGTTGTTTGAAGTTGAACATGACTAATTGTACCGAGTCTAGCTTTAAAAATTATCTTGGCAAAAACAGTTGACCTTCAAGGAGGAGAGAATAAAATGGCCATGTTAATGCTAAGATGATACCTGCGTATGCCTATACTGTCCCCTGTCCACAATATCGATAATTAATCAAAAATACATGAAAACCAGCTGCATTTATTGCATGTTACGCGGTAGTAATATTTTGCATAAAAATTATCTTAAAGCAACCATTCCTCATACACAATCTAAACGTACAAACTTACTCGTGTAAAGAAAACGAAAAACTTAAAAACTTTTTTACCTTTTGTGTTGCTTTAACACTAAAAAAGTATAACTTGCACCATAATAAATAAGTCAATTACAAAAATATGTTTATTTTGTTTTTGTTTTTGTTAGTGATTTTTATTAAACTGAAAAATTCGTTCACGATAAAGATTTATGAGTGACTTAAGAATAGACAATAAAGTACGTTTTGCTTTTAGTTTTTTTTTTGTTATGGTATTTTATGTGCTTTACATTTTAGCCTTAAGTGTTTTTCGAATAATAGCTAAAAGTGGAAAAGTGTGATTTTTTTATGATCTATATAACAAATTATGTTTGTTGTAATATTTGCAATAGTAAAAAAATGCTGCTGGATAAGACTGGAAATATTGACAGCGCTGCCTAAAATTATTTGGTTATAAATCGTTTTAAAATCTACAAAAACCCTGAATTTGAAAGCTTAAGATAAAGTAGAGGAAAATGTTTTTAGAATTCCTTTAATTTCATATATCTTTCAGGAGTTCCTTCTCTAATAGTTTATATATAAATACGAGTCAATATTCTTAACTGAAATGGGAAACATAAAATTTTTTATCAAATTGGAAACAAATTTATTCCGTTTGTAATTGTTGTTACAAGTCACAATTGTAACAAATTTGTTGCCTCTCTTTCAACAGAGTTAGCAAATTATTTTAATAGTAGGGACAATTTGATGACATTAAAACTTTTAATTATATTTTTGCATAAAATTAATTCAGATTGTAGTATGAATAATCACAAATTAAGTACTAAACTTTTCTTTTTAAATTAGTATTAACAACATTAAAATATATTTACGTTAATTCTTGTAGTTCAAATCAAGTAGGTGTTATCAAAGACTTTTAAATTTGTTGGACTAAAATACCAGTAGCTAAGAAAATATTTCGAATATGTGGATTCATAAAGGCTTCCTGACTCACAGAAAACATCGAAATATTGTAAATAATTGAAAAGAGAATGTGAATTACAATTTTTGAAAGGAGGTTTAGACCCGCTGACTTCCAGAAAATAGTCATATATTATAAGCAATTGAACAGTTTTATTTGAATACTCTCTAGAATGTGAAAAAATAAAGATGTGAGTTACAAATCTTAAAAGCGGGGAGTATCAAAGAAAAAAGAGATTTAGACCAGCAGTAATTTCTTAACCACATCGTCTTAATATCTCTTATATGCAAAGTGCCTTAGTAAACTGGCGTGATTGCTGAGCAAATCAATGCTCATGCTTAATAACCTAAACGTATTCATAAATTTTGTAAATCATGTTCAGTTTGTTATCATGTCAAATTACAAAATTAATTCTTGTACTAAAACAAAAACTTGTAACCAGTTTGCTTCTTAAGTCTTTTGTTTTATACAAATAAAAAAAAAAATAAAAAAGTTATTAAATATTCAAAAAATGTCACCTGCTATACCAACCGGCCATAAAATTTGTTTATAAAACTTATCGCCTTCTTTTAAATAATTGATATTAAAAATAATTAATTGAATTAATTTTTTGTGACGTGTTAATTGTATGATTAAATATTTATATTTTGTATAATTTTAACATTTAAAGCAAATTTTGAAGTACAACTTATCATAAATTAAATACGATTTCCATAATTTATGCAAATAATATGAAATAGTCTGTGACCAAACTAACAATTTACTGCTTCACGAAAAGATACCAACGTTATGGAATTAACATGCTCGTGTCTAATTTCGAGCTTAAAAATTTTATAGCATATAAATAACGTAGTTAATGAGCATCAAATAATTGACATTTACTTAGTTGCTGGGGAAAAAAAAATATTATTGAATGTTTCAGATTCAAAGATTTCAAAGATTTCCTTGAAAAAAATGTTTTATTGCTTTTTTCCAAGATTTCCATTTCATACTTCCATCATAATATTTTTAAGCCGACATAAAGTTGACTGTCAGTTTTAATGTTGGCAAAGTGTTTGACTTGCCACTGTCAGCTTATTTACTAAAAACTGAAACTAAACTAAATAAATTGACATGATGCTTTGCATGAATTAACGTTGGATATGTTTGTTTAAGTCTTGATAGTCTATGTAAGTGGATATTTCTTTCGAAGATGTTAACTTATCAGAGATGTTTATAATATCGGGTGTTTTTTATAGAGTGATACAAGTTTAAATCATAATAAGACATAGTAATATATTTTTGATATCAATGAAACATGATTTCGGCCATGTGGCCGCCACAATTGGCGCGTACAAGGCGCAATCTGGAACATTAATTTTCAAAAACAGTAACATTCTGACCATCATCGTTTTTGAAGACTTATGGGCCAATGACTCCGCCAGCCCATAAAGCGCACCAAACAGTAATTTTCTGTGGATGCAATGGTGTTTTGACAAAAGCTTGTGTATTCTCCTCACTCTAAATGCGAAAATTCTGTTTATTTACGTACCCATTCAACCAAAAATGGGCTTCATCGGAAAATAAAATATTGAATGGAAATTCAAAATCAATATCAATTTGTGCCTCAGCCCATTTGCCGAATTGGCGGCGCATACGATGGTCGTTTGGCTTTAATTCCTGCACAAGTTCAATATTGAAAGCTTTTAAGCCAAAGTCTTTGCGTAAAATATTCCATGAAGTGGAAGGACACAACCCAAGTTGCTGAGAACGGCGATGAATTGATTGATTATAGACACTTCAGTTGCGCACTGTTCGGCGTCTTACGGGATGCACATTATCAGTAACAGTAAATAAGGTCTGAAAACGATCTATCGTTCTCCAAATTAGCAGCACTAAAGGTCGATTATGTACGCCATAAAATGGACGAAGTGCACGATAAGTTTGACGAGCAGAAGCATTATTTTGATTAAACATTTCCACAATTTGCACGCGTTGCTCTGGTGTAAGTTGATTTGTAAAAAAATGTCAAAGTAAACTAAACAAAAGGCAACTATCAGCTGTTAAATGGTTGGTCAAATAAAGTAGTGACGCCAACTCAAACTTGTATCACTCTATAAAAAACAACCGCTATAAAAAAAAGAATTTTATCTAAAGTTCTATTAATTCATGTTGATTGCAGGTTTCTAAAATAATGCTGCAGAGTGTTGTAATTTTAACTAATAAAATATTGTCGGTTATTTTAAACCCTTTAATTTTAATTATGGGCTGATTATTTTTTCCCAAAATCTTACTAAAAATTCAAAATGATCAATTGAGGGGTTTTAGCTAGTTGCTATGCGTATTGCACTGGGGCCAATGCAGATCATCAGGGAACCTTTACCCAACATTAGAATATCTAGTCATATCGGTTAACACAAGCCACTACCACTACCACTGTATGTCGTTTTGTATCGGCCATTGGTAGTTATGTATATCGGTTAGACTTTTTGCTTTGCATGGATCCTGCCTTTTGAGGTGTATGCTGATGACAACAACTTATAAATGGTTGAACTTCAGGAATATAAAGCGAATATTCGTTGTAACATTGAAGCAATCAGAGCTTCATTTGCAACATCTGCTACCTTTAATCCATATATTCGGAATTGTTGGTAGATCTTCTAGCTAATCTTCATTTGTGAGTATGAATTTGAAAATATTCAGCATTTTTCTTAAATTGATATGCACTATTTTATAATTATGCTGCAGGATATTTTCATGTTACCACAGGCACTTTATCCAACTGATCCCATGGTAATTATGTATTCACTTTAATGCGGAGAACACTTGCACATTCCATGTTTGACAGTTTCCAACAACAATGCTAGACTAATAATCCCACAATTAATGTAACTATTATTTCACAATTATTAACAGCCAGTTTTTAAAATTATCAGACAGCAATACTTCAAAAATATGAAAAGTAAAATGTTTCATGGGCTTCTCTGCATGTATTTATTTTTAGTAAAAAAATATCTGAAATGCTGTAATTTACCTAATTGTATTTATAATAAAACAAAAACTTTGTAATTAAACTGTTCCTTTAAACACACGAGTATCCAGACTCTTAAACGCATTTATCTTCATCTGGTTTTTCCCCTTCTTTGTAGAAAATTATAGCCGCTGGTGCAAACAAGAAACAAAACAAAAAAAAAAAGGTCTTACCTATTAAACTGATAAATGAAAGAGCTTTAAATACAAAATATTATAAAAATATATATAATTTATGTTATAATCCCTTCTTATGTTCGTAATTTTCCATACGCCTGCTTCTTGTACGGAAGTGCTTTAAGCGACAAATTATTTTACATTATCATTAAATTAAATATGACTCTGGTTGTGGTACTGATCCATAAAGAAACCAACCAGAAAGCTTCTGCTCCTACTGTGGCAAAAAACTTAAGCATCATACATCTTGAAAAATATTATTATTATTTTTTTTTTTTTTTGCAATAAAAGATTCTTATCATTCAGTTCTGAAAATTTTATTTAAATTACCAAATCGATCTTTTATATACAGACATGTATGCGCATTAAAAACTTTACGCTATGAATTACAGACTGCAAACAAAAAAGTGCAGTTTATAAAACTTTTAAATAACACCATTATAATATGGAATGGTTGGTTGTTCATAAATTCCTTCGATATGATATTAAACAATTGCATTATATTACAGTTTTCCATGTGCTTTTCTGTTCTTTTATTTAATTTTTTTCTTTTTACATATCAACTTCATATTTTTCCAATAATTTTTGCATATCAAAACAAAAACATGTCTGACAATTTTTTAAGCTTCATGCCTTTTGGCAATAACAAAAATGAAAAAAAAGAAATGAAATATGAATATATAGCAGCAGCTATGCAAGATGAATAATGAAAATAAAAAAGAGCTTGAAAAATATGTAACAAGACACATGTGGAACGCTTTATAGACGAGTTGAATGCACGTTTGTATATTTATGTGTACGTGTATAATGTACAGTGTTTCATATTAGATAAGTTGGTGTTAATTATCAACTCATGTACTGAACATATAAACTTCTATTTATTTTTAATTGGTTATTGGAAAAAACATCAGAAACAAAAAAATATCACAAAACGATTTAGAGAAATAACATTTTCAATGAATATTTAGCTGGTTGTTTTTTTAAGATATTTTTCCAAAGTTTGTTTGATTAAATTGTGATAAAGCTGAAGTCATTTTAGTTATTTAATTATAATAAAATCAAAATGAGTTCAAATTCTCATTTCATACAGTTCCAAAATGTACTGAAGCTATAAACATGCCAATATATAAGGTGTTTTTTATAGAGTGATACAACTTTGAGTTGGTATCACTTCTTTACTTGACCACCCATTTAATAGCTGATAGTTGCTTTTTGTTAAGTTTGCTTTGACATTTTATTACGAGTCGACTTGCACCAGAGCAACCCGTGCAAATTGTGGAAATTTTTAATTAAAATAATTGTTCTGTTCCATTCGTCAAACTTATCGTGCACTTCGTCCATTCAAAATTTTATTTTCCGACGAAGCCCATTTTTGGTTGAATGGGTACGTAAATCAACAGAATTTTCGCATTTAGAGTGGCGAGAATCCACAAGCTTTTGTTGAAACACCATTGCACCTACAGAAAATTACTGTTTGGTGCGCTTTATGGGCTGGCGGAGTCATTGGCCCACATGTCTTCAAAAACGATGATGGTCAGAATGTTACCGTTTCTGAAAATTGGTGTTCCACCAGCTGTGGCGGCCACATGGCCGAAATCATATTTAAACAATAATGTTATAAAATTTTCTATCCAATAAAGACCGTTTCATTTCAAAAATATATTAATATGTTTTATTATGATTTAAACTTGTATCACTCCATAAAAAACACCTTAAGTGCTGCTTATAAAAAAAGCAATTTAATTTTCTCAGACGGTGGAAATATTCCAATATACTATGTTGTATTTTAAATATGTGTTTATCAGTTTCATTTATATGTCATGGCATCATGGTTATTTTAAATTATTTGCACATAGTCAACACATGGCCCATAGAGAATTGTAAAATAAATATAGAACTTCCCTGGATGTAGTTATTATTCACGCATCGTTCTATTTTAATATTACAATAAAAATTTATTTCATTAACGACGAGTACGACTGGACCACTGTGCACATGAAAAAAAAAAATATATATTTATATTATAATAGTTTTTGGTGTAAGGAAAAACATTGTAAATAAATCTTGCATACATCTACTGGCACTGAAAATCACTTTAAGAAAAATTGAGCAAAATTAAAAAAAAAGAAAATAAAAATAAGAAAAAGAAAACATAAAAGAAGTATAAATAGTTAAATAAGAATAAAAGAAGTCATGGCACATGGGTGTTTGTTTTCCGTTTTTCTGCTTTGCTACAACCATATTTTTTTTTTTATTATTTTATATTTCTTTGGTTTTGTTTTATTTTTTGAAAAATTTATGCAGATTTTGTGCAATGATGCATGCCGTGAATAAACATATTCCGACTGTTAAGCACACACTGCTTGACGCATCGCAAAGAAACTAAAAATACAGAATCATAAAGAAAAACGAAAAACGTTATTTTGTTATACGTACGGGTATAGGGAAATGTATCAGCCAAAGCAAAAAAAAAAAAAATAAAATTATAAATAAAAGAGAAGCAACAAAAAAAAAACCTTAGCAACAATACACTGATACGATACGCATGCTAAGGCTGCATAAGAAAGCAGGAACATTAACGAAAGGACTTGGTTTTTCTTGCTGTTACACCAATAATGCAAAATGTGGAGCCTAATACTCTGCTTTTAAAGGCTCAGACGTTTTTGAGAAATGTTTTATCTCTGTTTTTTTTTTCTTATAAGATTTTTGTAGCTGAGGGCGCTAGAAATTGGTCTGTTTTATGAAAGCAACTTTAATATTCAGCGATATTTTTTCCACAAATTATGCACTATGGAAGTTAAGAAAAGTGTGTAAACACAAACAGTTGTTTCGGCAATAAAAGAAAAGCTTCAGGTTAGTACATATTTTTGGGAATAGTCGCTTTTTAAAACTCTTCAATTTTAATTTTATACTGATTCTTTTTCCCCAAAATCTTACTAAAATATTCAGTGATCAATTGAGGGGTTTTAGCTAGTTCGTATGCGCATTTCACTGGGGCTAATGCAGATCATCAGGAAACTTTTACCCAAAATTTCTTAGAATAACTAAAGATATTTATTTCAAACTTCCACTTTAATAAGTAAGAAGCTTAAAAGAAATATCAAAGTCACAACAAGAACTCGCTGATCACTTTTCCTTTTTTTTATTTTTTTTACTATTTTATTCTACAATTGGTTGGCTTTTTTCCCACTCTAATTGTAGTTGTAAGATTTTGTTAAAAAACAATCAGCACATAATTAAATTGAAAGAGTTTAAAAAAGAAAATCTTATTGAAATAATACTGCAGACAACGAAATAATTGACAAGTCAATGTTCATAATGAATTAAATCTATATTACTGAATTTATTTTAATATTCATCTCTAAAAATGTTCAATCATCTCTATCCAAAAATGTCTAAATGCTTAAAAACATTTGAAATTTTGTTATTTCTTTCTGTTAACATTCTTTTCTGGTGTCATGTTTTACAGGAATTAGTGTATATTATAAGCTGCGGTATTGAATCGACAATATTTTAAAATAAAGCGTTTGAATGTACTTTATATCAAAAAACTTGTAGCTAGAAAACGAGACATGCAGGAAATAACTAAACGGCAACACAGGGATTTAGTAAAAGTGTGTTACTATTGGTTTGAATCAGTTCTCGTATGATTTTCCACAATAAATCTAGTGTAAATAGATACTGTTATCACATTCAGCAAAGTCACATAACAAGGAGTGATCAACAGAAATAGACATGCCTACTGATGATGAAAATGTAGCTGCTTTTAAAAACATCTGTTCTGCTCTGCTGTGTAAGTTGAATATATAGGATGTTTTTTATAGAGTGATATAACTTTGGATTGTCATCACTCCTTTATTTGATCACCCATTTAACAGCTGATAGTTGCTTTTTGTTTAATTTGCTTTAACATGTTATTATGGATCGATTTACACTAGAGCAACGCGTGCAAATTATGGAAATTTTTAATACAAAAATGGCTCTGTTCGTCAAACTTATCGTGCACTTCGTCCATTAAAAATTTTATTTTCCGATGAAGCCCATTTTTGGGTTAAATGGGGTACGTAAATAAATAGAATTGTCGCATTTGAAGTGAGAAGAATCCAAGAGGTTTTGGCGAAACACCATTGCATCCACAGAAAATTACTGGTTGGTAAGCTTTATGGGCTGGCGGAGTCAATTTCCCATATGTCTTCAAAAACAATGATGGTCAGAATGTTACTGTTTGTGATCCAGATTGCGCCTTGTACGCGCCAGCCATGGCGGCCACATGGCCGAAAGCATATTTAAACATTGATGTCATAAAATTTGTTATCCAATAAGGATCATTTAATTGATATCAAGAGTATATTACTATGTTTTATTATGTTTTAAAGTTATATCACTCTATAGAAAACACCCTACATAAAATTTATGTTAACTCTCCCTTTTGCTTTGGAATATTTATATTTGGAATTAAAAACGCTTTGGAAGGAGTTAGCCTATAAAAATTATATAAAAAATAACAGATATTTTCAGAGAATATGATATCGTTGTGGCGACCATGGTATTCTTGTTCCAACCATGTACAGAAATAATTTATGTAGCGGCACAGTACTAAAAGTTACTTGTGTCATGCCGCAGCCTTATTGAACTCGCTTTACCTCAATTAATTTCTTTAAAAAAATTTAAGTAGCAAAGAAAGTCATGATCATAATAATTATCACAGGATATATTTTAAGGCAAAGAAGAAATCTTGTCATATTTGAAGAAAATAAATTTCATATAATATCCCTGGTTTTATATTAATACTTGATATCTGTTAAGAACTTAGTAAGAAATCCCATTGTGCAATTTTAGTATGAACACTGAGCAGAAAGACAGGTAAGAGTGCGATCATAATAAAGATGACGATGATGTAGGAAACGAAGAAGCAGAAATTATAAAGAGAGACGACAATATTTTTACGTCTGTGTATGTGGTTGTAGTGCTGCTGTTGTTATGGTCGGTTACTGATGATGATGATGATTTGCAACTGATCGATCGATTACTATAGCTAAAACAACAACAAAATATTCTGCATATGCTTTACAACAATATTTTGATATAGAATATGCTCAACCTTCTGTTTGATTTTATACGTACGATGTTGCTGTTGTTGTTGGTGTTGTTGCTGTTTGAAATAACGTGCTTGTGCACAATATCTCAATAAATAATGACCGCTCATAAATAATAATCGACCAGCAAATGTGTAATGATTTACTTTTGTAATAAACATCTCCTCACAAAATAACTACAAGTAAAACAACAAAAACAACAACAGCAATGACTGAAATACATGGAAAATTATTTCTCATGTGTGTCTTTAGAATTGAGCGCTTAAAATAAGAATCCATTTAGGCGAATCCAAAGGCAAACAAATCAAATCATAAACAAATTGTTAGTAAAGTTTTGACCAAAAGAAAAGAAACAAAAAAAAAAGATTCTGTGTTATTGTTTTTAAGTTGACTGTCGGACTGACTTGCCTGTCTGGTTTTGGTCTGCTTCTTGGTCAGTTTGTTATTCAGTCGCTTAGTTTGTCCGCCTCTTTGACTGTTTCATTCTGCACTTTTAAATTGTGTACATATTTTATTTAACTTTGATTTTTATTTAAAAACCCCATGTGAGTTTTCCATACTGTGAATATGTTCTTCTTGGCAATTTTTGCATATTGCATTTGTTGTTGTTGTCGTTGTATATTTGTTCGCAATGTTAAATGAAATCATAAATCAATTACAGTTAAAGATCGTTTCTGTTTTGTATATGTATTTCTTTTGGTGTCTTTGATGATCTACTACCAAAAGTTAAAAGATCAGGTTTTTGTCTTGAGTCTTTTGTTTAATTTTTTCCCCCTCTTACTTAAACTTATTTAAATTCAACTAACTCTTAAAGGTTAGTGACTTTATTTTCTTGTATTTGTATTGTGTAAGCGAGTATTTTGCGAGGAAGTAACATGATTGATTGATTTGATTCATTCACTTGTGTAAATTTTTTCTTAACAAACGGTTAATTTTATATCAAACGATTGCAATCAAATATCGATCAAACTTTAACGAAAATATGTGGTAGTTTATGCTTGTTGCCAGAAATTAAGAGTAGCATTTGTTTCAAACTTACACAAGCGAAAAATCTGATGACAAGGTTTCGTACTGGGATGAGTAACCCAAAATAACAACCAGTTACAGGTTGAAGCATCTTGCAAACTGCTATTTTACCGTTTCATAACTTCCTTTTTTTGTTTTGAAGAAAGTTATGTACGAGTATGTATATAACGAGGCATGTACATATATATTTACTTTATATTTTCTAAAGAATTTTTCTAATATTGTTTTTGGTTTGTTTTTGTTTCTATGAAATGTTGTATCAAAAACAAGTCGCCAAACATGTCATGTTGAAATGCCAAAACTGTCAATTGCTATTTTCTCTATGTTATAAACATTAAATGTACAACAAATACATCACGAATTACAACAATGCCGAAACAACCACTGCTGTCAGTTAGAAAATGGTGCCCAGATATTTGGCTTTATTTGCACATTTTTAACTATTAAGAATAAAAAAGAAAAAAAAAAAAAAAAGAAATTGAAATACTTCACAGAGAAAAATGTTCTTTTACAATTCAAAAACCAACTTAAAAATGAAAACTAGAAAATTGCCACCAAACATATTAAATTAACAAAACTCACCACCACAAGCTAAACAACAAATAGTGGTTACATGTTGCAGTTCCTTATTTGTCTGGGCCATATAACTCAAATTCTCATGATACGGTTACAGTTCTTGTTTTCGTTCTTCTGCTGCTATTGTGGTTGGTTGCGGAATTAGCATTAAAATGTTTCATTTGTAATGACATTTTCTTTTTCCTTTATTTATTTATTTATTATTTTTTTTATTATTATGCACTAAAAATCGTCTACTAGTATCTGCATGTCTTACTTAACACTTTACATGTGTAAACATGCAGGCCCAATAAAGAAGGCTGAAATATTCAACATACATATTGTTACTTTCAATGTTACTCAAAAATATATTTTACTTACGAGTTTGTGTATGTTTAGAGCTGCTCATGTTCTTAGAATCAATATATTATGGTATTTTTACGTATGTTTGGTTTTTGCAATTACATTAAGCCTGCCCATCCCTTGTCATAACAACCTACGCATGCAGGAAGTTACAAGTTGTTTCTATGTACAAAGCAGTTCTAAGCTTTTTCTTTATTTTGTTGTTGTTCTTTGTTTTTAAGACGCACAAATGCTCACTCATACTTACGAATGCTTTGCAAATATACTTTGAATATGCAGTGACACACAAAACGCATAATTTGACAAAGCGACATTTGGATAGACAACCGCACAGTATATATTTTATGAAGTTTAATATCCCAACATATTTCCATACAAATTGCCTTGATACTGTTTGTAGTATGAAGTGCATATGGAAGGAATAAAAGGCTTTAAAAGAATGAAAGAATCAAAAGTTATAAAAACTATTATTTGAAAAGATAGAAAAAGAAGCTGTTGTGCAAATCACATCAAGTGATTTTAAATTAATTTGTATTGAATTTCGTATTAATTTAGTATGAATATTTCGTTATATATTTTAGTCGAGTTGTTAGTTTTTCGATTTAGCAAACATTTTTTCATAATAAAAACTATCATTTTAGGTAGAGAAGAAAGCAAAAAATTGTTTCATTGTTAATCTTTATAATATGAAATTTATTTGTTGGGTAGTTAAACAATGTCTATATGACTTTAATTAGCGCTTTTACCAAATCGTCAATAGACCTCAACCACAGTTTTGAAAAGTTTCAAACCGCTCATCTTATTCAAAAGACTTTTATAATCCATTTGAGAATTTAATGAAAACCCACAAAAGTTTTAAAAAATCACATTATATTAAGTGTAGTAGGCTATGAAACTTATACAAACCAAAACCCAACAAACAACTTTCATTCGATATGACCCGATTTTTATTTTTCAGAACCTTTATACAATTAGAAACCCTTTGGATAACAAGGAAATACATATAGACATTAATATAATATAATAGTATAATGGCAGTATGTCAAATATTGAATTTATTAACTTTTATTTTAGCCCTTTAATTGTTTGTCTGGCAAATCTTTAATATCCTGCAAAAATGTATATCATTGCGACCGATTAACATTTCTGCATCCACATAAGTTACAAACATTTAAATTGAAATGTCAGGAAGGACGCATAACCAAAAACGAATACAATCTTTAAACTTTTCAGAAGGTGTTGCAAATCTTGACAGTTTTTTTTAATCCTTTATATCATAATTAGTATTTAGAAACATGTTGTACACTGTAATAAAAGGTATTAACTTTGCTGGAGTTATTTGAGCAGCACCTATTTCAATTAAATTGGTAAAATTTTTTGGAAGTGTTGACATCATTAAGACTGTGTGATAATGTGCAAGTTACAAATTCACAAGCAACCCATTGCTGGGAATCTATAAAGATCAGATTATACGCGTATATAAAAAGTTAAGATGGAAAAAGATGAGAGGATTTTCGAAGTTGTAGTGGCCATTTAAATTATAATTTTATCTTGCTGGTAAATTTGTGGTACAACACCGACGAAGAAGTATTTGGTGGTAACAACGAAGAACGCACTCATTGAGATCAGAATAATTTGATCCCTTTTTCATGATTTGGCTGAGAACTAAAGCCATTCTATCTACCACCTACCACTTAGCCTTCAATGCGTTAACCCTTTAAATTAACAGCACCTACTTAAAACACCAACAATATTATTGTTTGCATATTTTATGTCTTTGAAGAATATAAAAAATAATTTAAATAATTCACTTATTATTAGCACTTATAGCCGGTACAACGTGGCGAATTTCTTCGATTTGTTCCTCATCGATTTTAGCTGATAAGATATAAAAGCAATGTGTTAGATTTTCATTTGATTGCGAGTTTTCCTCTGGTGTTACAAAAATATGTTTCGATTATCTGAATCAATACCCTTGATTGTTTTGATACACATACGATTTTGTGTGTATTTGGTTAGATCTACTCAAGTTCCAAGAATCTTAATATATCCCAAAAATACTTTCGTGCGGTGTAACCATTCAAAACAATGCTAAGATTGTTTTATATACTTCAATACGAAACAATTTAGCAAATTAACTGCTTCAGTAGATTCTTCTGCAAACGTTAAAGCTCTTTCTTAAGTAGTTTTAATAGAAGAAAATATTGTAAAACTAAAATACAGAATTAATAAGAAAATTGTTATAAATATGATTTGATCAAAATATAAATGATTTGGAAATTGTCTCAGTTTATTTTGTGTTTTAAAGAATGTCTATATGCCTGGTATTTTATTGTATCTCAAATGAAATCGTCAATGGGCTTCTGTTCAAATCCATTTAGAATTGAAACAAAATTGTCTTTTGCCCTGCCAGCAACTGCTACTTAGTGAGATACAATTTTGAATAGTACCTGCTAGTCTATTTTAAAAATATTTTATTGCAGTGGTTCAAAATAGATGAAAACTAATTTAAAATTGAGTTTTAAGCTGCGCTAATTAAAATTGCATTCTATCAAGTCATTCTTTGAAGCAACAGGAATTGATTGCAACTTTTGTTTATAGCTTTACTACACACATACATATATATGAACATACACATATACCTACAAATCTCTGTAGTATTTTAACTAGCAAGTTTGTATGTATTATGATGATTTGCTAACGAACACTCATGAGTGGCAATTGGCCATCATTTGAAAGTGTTGGCTAGAACGATTGTTATTTATTTTTGTTATTTCCTTTTTCTCATTCTTCCTATCTTTATTTTACAAATAGATTTAAGTCAGCAGATTAAGTTTCTGTTAACTTTATTTTCATAGCTCCACCTCCTTCGTTTGCTCAATATACCACGATATGACGACTGTTTTATTCTTTTTTTGTTTATAAATGTTATATATCAATATATTTTACGATTGAATGTTTCTACTAAGTGGCATTTCTATATTCTATACTCAAGGCGGAAAGGCAGCGCACATAAAAGTGTGGCATTAATTTTGCGATCTCTGCAATATTTAGTTGTGGCCCATAAAATAAAATGTCAAAAATAAGAGAAAAGATAAAAATTGTAGACAAATACTAAAACTGGAAACATCTTAATTGATTGTGCATGGCTTAAAATGTTAAATCACAGAGTGAACAGTTTCTATTTGTAAAAGGTCGTAAACTTTCTCCATATAATTTAAGGCTAAAAGAAATACTTGAGAACTTTCCCCAGCATCAGCATAAATATTGCTTTTTATTAATGCGAACCTTTGTGTAGGCCATTTTAAGAAAATTCAAAGCTGAACAATTGAGCCCGCTGTTGTTTTTTTTTCTAAATTTTTATTAAGTCTTATTACATATTATTTAGTATGACAATAAAGTTTAATATGAAAACTGTTTGCATAAACAAGGAAAATTCAATAGCAGGGATATTAACAACAAAACGCTTTTGATTTAAGCAAATGATGGCTCTGGAAAAAGTATAGAAAAAATTTAAATTTTAGGAATAACAGCCGTCAGGGTAAGTGAGTCAACTTAAAAGTGAATGTATGAATTATAATTCGTTCATGCTATTTTGTAAAAAAGGTTAATAAACACTTGATATTCCTGCTGACTGTTATCACAGTGAAAAGTGAAACAAATTAACGGCCTCCCAAAACACCACAATTCCATTCTGCCAGTATGATGATATTCTAAATACTTGACTCTTGATAAAATTCTAATTTAATACAAATAAAAAAATAAAAAATTAATTTAATACGAATTTAAAACTTAAATTCGAGGCCTTAAATTTGATCCTTGTCGTTCAGATCGACGTGGTTTTTAAATGCCAGGAATAGATCGATAAAGTCGTTTAAAAGTTATTCTAAAAAGCCACTTTAAAAAGTAATTTCTTTCTAAGTTTCTTGCGATATCCTAAAATCTATCGTATCGAATCGCTTCGAATTAACAAAATTTTAAGTTCAGGACTCTTCCCAATGGGAAAGGACGTTAAAACATGAATCTGATGAGAGTTCGATTCTTACAATTTTACTAGTAAAATTTAAAAAATCTAAATTGAGAAAGGCACTTAACGAAACTTACTTTTGAAATAAACTCTTATATCGTAGGCTGTTATGATGGTCAGCATTCTCTGGCTATCAGTTCAATCCGCGAAAATCGCAAGAAATTTCGGTACTTTAATGCGATATTTTAGCGTTTATCGTATAAAATTAATTAATAAATATTGATAATTTCGAGAGGAAAAGAGTACTACAATATTATATAAATTTAAGCAAATCAAAATAAGTTTGTTAAGCTCAAAAACTTCAAAGATATTTTTCTGCAATCTGAAATTTCAAGTAATTAAGTGTAAAGGACTAAAAAATGTCTTTTATAATTACAAATTAGATTTGTAAGATTTGTGGCTTTGGAGGTAATAAAAAATATACTCGTTTTGCAGCTTATAAAATTATTTAATTTTTAAATATTTAAATCTGGTTTCATGATGGCATACAAAGAAAAAGTAAAATAATTTTTAATGAGAGTATAATGAAACAGTAAATAAACGGACTTATAACATTTTTTTAAGGGTTTCCGGGATTATTTGGCGGCGGCCCAACTCTTTACCTGCTAACTGATATCCCAGGTTTATATTGAGCTAAACATAATAGTGTCAGAGTGACAAATCCCAATGGTTTTCATATTAACTGGTCATAAATTGTCAAAAAACTTAAATATTCCTTTATTTTTATTTATAAAGCTCTTTAATATAATTTTAACAAAGTTAGAATCAAAACATGAACCGGGCGCATTCCGGTTGAAACTCATAAAATACTTTTGAGGAGTTGGCATGGAAAGTATACGCAAAAACGTATACGCGTAAACATTTTTAAAAATACAATGTAACATATTTTATTTCTTTGAAAATAATAATTGCATAAAAATAAAAAAGAAAACCCCATGACCATTATAATTTGTGGGGTATTTTATCTCCGTTAGAGTACGAATGTCATTGTGACTTGCGTTTCCGCATAATTTCAAAAGGCGTGTAGAAAATTCCTTAAGTTATTTTTTTTATTCGCCACAAATGTTTGAACGAAATGAACACTCAAACGCGTGTTAGTATATTGTACACAAGCGCAATAATAATGCAAAAATACTTAAAGCAACAAAAAAAAAAAAAAAGAAAAGAAAACATCCAAGTCGAAGCCAAAATATAGAAATAAAAAAGCACAGTATACAGAACTACAGCACAAAAGTAATAAGCAACGGGTAGATTGTGTATGGGCAGTATTTGGTAAAAATAATAATTGTTTGAATTATTATTGATTTTGGTTATTTGATAGTAGCCCATGGGACAAATGTTTACGAACACAAAGAAACATTGTCTCTTTTTTTTTTGCGCAAACAGATACACGGTCCAAGATATACAATTATTGTATATTTGAGAGAGTTTAACAAAGGAAATAACATTTGTTACCAAGATCTTAAACTTAAATGCCATACAGAAAAAACCATTCGTAGACAAAAAAAAAAAAAAAGAAATAAATAGAAAAATAGTGTGGGCTGGTAACAAAAGCTTCACACACAAAAAAAGCACATATAGAGTTTTTATTTAACAGTTTCTATGCTCGATGACGTTGCTTTGTACTTTGTTGTTATCTGTGTTGCGAACTTCCTTATACCAGAAATATAAATAAGAATATAATAATAATAATGATGAAAAAAGTGTGTTTATATATTAAGAAAAACACTGTTTCCTTTCACATTTCAACAAGCAATCCATATAGATAAATTAATGTTTAGAAAATAATATTTAAATCAAAAGCAGTGCTACTTAAACATCAATAAAATTTTGGTGGAAAAGAACTGATAAACTTTGCTATCATTTTAGCCTATAAGCAAGTTAAAAATATCTTGCAGATTTCAATAGAACTCTTACACTGATTGGGAATCCAACATGGCCACTTATTGTTTGGATCTTGTGTGCAGATTCCGATTTAGAGTGTAGCATTTGAGCTTAAGGACTTATTTTTTTAAAATTAATTTAGTCCTACAAATTAAAACAAAGTGCTCATTTCAAACATCTCCTCTGCGAAGTTGCATGCACTTTAAATATGTACAAAAGGAATGCAGAATTATAAATATCCTTTAGCACTTGTATTGTTAATATATTCTAACTGAAAACATTATAAAAATGAAAACTTCGCATGTTCTTAGAAGTCGTTTGTTAGCTACTGGCCTACAGTGTTCTATGTAAATAAAAATGCAATTTTTATTGCATATTTTCCCAACGTTTCGTGCATTTTATGTTCACTTTTTCAAAGGATCTTCGTCTATTTAATAAAAAAGGATATATCAACTATTTTTTACAAAATATATTTACAATAGTTTTTATATAGTAACCATGTTGTTAAGGAACAATTTCCATTCAATTTGAGTCTATAAATTCATATTATTTTGTGATCTCATTGAAATTCGTCATCCATCTGTTTCACAAGGTTACTGCACAACTGCAACACACAACTATTCACAGAAAACATACAATTAATTATTTTAAAATTCAAAAAAGTTGTACTTTAAAAGATTGGGGGAATTCATAAAATATTGTCAATTATAAAAAAATAAGTTGGAAATGCAGTCAACCTAATTTGATAAATTTTAAAATAAAAAAAAATATCATAAAAATAAAACAAATCCTTCTAGTTTTATAACCTCTTTTTTAATTAATAATATCCATTAATATTTTTAAGCTTAAGGGGTTTTTATATTTATAAAACTATATTTTGTTTTTTCAATATTTCGTCAAGTGAAAAAACAAATTTTAATTTTATAAAAATAAAGAGTCCTTAAGCTTAAAAATACTAGTAGATATTAAAAATAAAACGAAAATCACTATAGAAATATTTTGAACAGAATTAAACAGGTTCTATCGGCTGTTTTTTATAGAGTGATACAAGTTTAAATCCTAATAAAACATAGTAATATATTCTTGATATTAATAAAACGATCTTTTTTAAATAGAAAATTTTATGACATTAATGTTTAAATATGATTTCGCTTATGTCGCCGCCACGTCTGGCGCGTACAAGGCGCAATCTGGAACACCAATTTTCACAAACAGTAACATTCTGACCATCATCGTTTTTGAAGACATGTGGGCCAATGACTCCGTCAGCCCATAAAGCGCACCAAACGTTAATTTTCTGTGGATGTAATTAATGATGTTTCGAAAAAAGCTTGTGGATTCTCCTCACTCCAAATGCGACAATTCTTTTTATTTACGTACCCATTCCACCAAAAATGGGCTTCGTCGGAAAATAAAATTTTGCACAGACGAAGTGCACCATAAGTTTGACGAACAGAACCAATATTTTGATTAAAAATTTCCACAATTTGCACGCGTTGCTTTAATGTAAGTCGATTTATAATAAAATGTTAAAGCAATTTAAACAAAAAACAACTATCAGCTGTTAAATGGGTGGTCAAATAAAGCAGTGATGCTAATTCAAAGTTGTATCACTCTATAAAAAACACCCTATATTAGAATATAAAAATCAATTCAGTATGTTCATTATCTTGACTTATTTTATTAAAAGGACTGATACTCAGAGGATTAGCCCTACTCATGTAACCAATAGAAAGGATTAGTCTTGAGGGGACAAACTAAAAAGAGAAGAAGGGCAAGAATTTGCTGCAGCCTTTCTATTTCTGGGTATTTTTATTTCAATCTTCCTTTCGTGCTAGAGAGATTTCTATAAAACTAAACATTTCGAGAAAGTTGAATTGAGTGACATTCTCCTATTTTTTTTATAATATTTTTTAAGAACTACTCCAAAATCTTAAAGTTAATCAAATCTGTATTTCATTGATATTAATTTTTATAGAAACGGTATTCCCAGTGGTCTATTTTCTCTGCAATATATTTCATATGGAAACAGTGTCTGTTGTAATTTCTTAAAAATTCGTTTGCCTAAATTATTAATGAAAGAATTAAAACAGTCGATGTATCAAACATGATTCAGAATCAGCTTAAATTACACGTGTTGCTATTATTTGTGGCTTTTCTTTTGATTTTGTATGTTAAAACTCAAAATTTGTTTGCTTTTAACTCGCTCGCGTGCTGGTCAACTTGTGCCAGTACCTTCAACCAAAATTATACAAATAAATTATTGACTATTAACTAATACGATTATATTATAATTTATATTTATGTTTATGATTTGTATTCTATGATTTTATTTAATATGTTTATTTATTTAACTATTTGTTTTCTTTATGTTCATTGCAGGTGAGTGTCCGTCTAAATCGCTGTCGTATTTCAAACATTTTAGTTCGTAAGTTCAAAAAAAAGTATTGAATATTGTGTGCTTCAAGTCATAACTAATATTTTTTTTTTAATTTTTTCAAGAAAAATGTTTTAGTTGTTAGTCTGGCTTATTATAGTCATTAAGCTAAGTTTTAAACTTTATTACCATGATGTTTGCTTTAATGTGAAGGTTTTTTTTTTTTTTTTTTTTTGAGTGAATGAAAGGAAAGGTGTGTATTTGTTTATTTATTATCCCGTGCTTGTAATAATATTCAAATACATATTTACTTTTGAAAGGAAATTTAGTTTCTTAAAGGTAATATTTTAAGGTAGTCGTAGGTAACAGAGATTATAGTCATTACAGAAAGTCGGCAGATTAATTTAATTTAGTAATAAATTTCAAAATAATTTCAAAACCACTTTTAACAAATTTTCTGATATATAAGAAAAAAAAAATCGTGTAAAGGTTTCAGTATTCTACAGGTACCTGCTTATATCTGCAAATATGAGAGTGTAAATTGCGATTCAATCACTGGTGGGAAAAAAGATTTTGGCTGTTGACAAGCTTTATGACTTGAACTTTCGCTTGTAATTGCGATTTGCACACCTTTTTTTAGCAGTTATGGCAGATGATTATACGTCTGGTTTTTCAGGTTTTAACAAAATATAAATCATCTTTGATTTGCTCAACTTGTATTCTTTGTAATAAATGGAATCTATTCTTTCAAAATATATCTAAGGAATCATTATTTTTTGCTGAAAAAGGAAAAATTTAATGAGAAAAAGTGTGGTTTTGTTTGCGCAAACCACTCTAAAGTAATACTTCCCCTCTCAGTCATTATTAAAGTTACATTATGTGTAGGGTCTTTCAATAGGAGATTTCATTTGCTACAGTCTCTTTTGTGGACGGTCGCTAGGGCTTATTTTATTTCTTTATGTATAATAAGGTATGACGTCATAGTAAATTCAATTTACTTAATATCCTAATAAAAAGTACGTTCCAAGGAAGTGAATAAGATCCTAAACTTATGATTCGCAATTAGTACGAAACTGGATCCTTTTTGTACTTGTTTCTATGGGTTGTCATTGTACGAAGTTCTTTTTTTTTGTCACCTTTTTACTAAGTCTGAAGTCATGTTTCTTATGTTAATTGAAGCTGATTTTTGTATGACTTTTATATGAATTCTCTGAAGGCCTGAGGATGCAATGGAAAATTTTGTGTCATATGTCGTTGTTTTTTTTTAATTTTAAATCAATTGAGGATATCTGCCAATAGCGATGCATATGCAAAACACAATTATTAGTAAATCTTTCATTAGTGTCTCTTAGTCCAATTATATTTTTATCTGCTTCCATTTTAATTATGTGCTGATTCTTTTTTCCCAAAATCTTACTAAAAATTCAAGGTGATAAATTGAGGGCTTTTTAGGTAGTTCTTACGAGCATTTTACTGGGGTTAATGCAGATCTTAAAATAACTAAGGATATTTATTTCAAACTTCCACTTTAATAAGTGAGAAGTCTAAAACAAATATCAAAGTCGTAACTAGAACTCACTGATAACTTTTCCTTTTTTTATTTTCTTACGTTTTTATTCTGCAATTCGTTGGCTTTTTTCCCACTCTAATTGTAGTTGTAAGAGAAATAAAGAACAACAAATAATAATTGTTTTAATAAAAAAACTATTAATTTAGAGTGTTGACACTTGTATTTTTAATTTTCAAATTAGTATATATTTTGGGGAGTTGCCGTTTGTTAAACTCTTTAATTTTTATTATGTACTGATTCTTTTTTCCCAAAATCTTTTATCATGATCCAATTATATTATATTCCATTAATAATTATTGGAATATTGTTAACAATCTTTGGAGGTAAAAAAAACAAGTATTTCCCCAAAAATTACTTACATTTTTTTCCACTGGGGTGTTTTTAATACAGAGAGACGCGATAAATATTCCAAAGTACAATTTAATTATTTTACTTACTCCGCGGAGCAGAACAGCTCTTTTCGACAGCCACTACAACTTCATTATCAGTACTCATGTTTCTTATTGTTTATCATCAATTATTATGTCGCTTAGTTCCATGCGACATCAGTTATTTTATATATAGATTTTATTCTGAAATAAATCTAAAATAAAGCGACCTAAAACCCCTAAGTCTTCGTGTTGTATTCGATTGTTTTCTTTATTCCATTCAAAACCTATTTTCAAATCATCAGGTATTTGGGAAAGCACTTGGGCTGGCAGGTCACTTTACCTCTGATTTAAAAATAATATAAAACAATAAGTGGTTGAGTAGCTCGATTCCTTATATGAAAAAAACCTCTTCCTTTACTAAAAAATTTGCAAACTTCACTTAAGTTGTTTTGTCAAAAATCCACAGATACATGGTTAACGCGTTGTAAAATTTATTGTAATAGAAGTTAACGTAATGGCGTATAATCGGTATACAAATTTAAATTAAAAATATGCGTATATATTCGCTTTAAAATCCTAAAAAAGAAAAAAAAAGTTAATCGTCAGACGCACTGATTTGCATGGGTTGCAGCCTAAAGAAAGAGGAAATAAATAAATAACTTAAAAAATCGTCACTGCCGGAGCCATATTATGCGTAATATTTATTTTAATCTCAAACCTTCAAAAAGAGAAGAAAAAGCCCAAAAATAAATAAATAAATAATAAAGAAAGCATCAACAATGTATTTAATCATTGCAGAGAACTGCATTATGCACAAGTTTTTTATAAAAAGCATAAAATTTCAATGAATTTATACTGATAATAATAATGATGATAAAAAGTTAATGATGTTTCTCCGCGAAACATTAAGGGAGAGACAGAGTAACGTGAAAGCTATAATATTAATGCAGTTGTTGTTAGCGGGCAACAATGTTGCAGGAAGCAACACAATGTTGTTACTGCACTGCATGTGTAGCAAAGAAACTACAAAATAAAAGAAGTGTTGCATTTTATAATCATTCTCGCCATACACACACACACACACACACACAAACACAATAACACTACTCGACAAATTTAAAAAGCCCATAAAACAGCAATACATTTTTGTGTTGCCTATTTCTTTAAAACATGTGATAGTTTTCCAAAGAACTTGACAAAAAATTAGAAAATGTGCAGCACTTGGCACTTGGAGCCAAATCCGTATGTATGTGTTTATTGCAGGACTTTATTTTAGTCAGTGTCGGATAGTGTAATTATTAAAGCACCTTTCGTATAACATGTACTTTAATATAACATGAAATCACATTATGATGTTGTTTTGAATGTGGTGCAAAGATAGTTTAAACGTTTTGTTTTTTTTGCATTCAATGTTGCATTAAACGCTTGAGATTTTATTGTTTGCTGCTGTTGTTGTTGTTTGTGTTTGTTTGGGAGGTAGAAAGAATTTTTGCTTTCCTTTTTTATGGAACCGAAAACTTTTTTTTTCGTCTCATGACTCTTGTAAAGTAAAGTGGCCACCTCAGAGTTGAACAGTTTTATACGTTGATTATGTAACATCTTTGTGCCTTTTTTTAAATTTTATTATTTGTTTTTGGTTTGTAAACGTTTTATAGATTTATTATTAGGAGTTTTTGATAGTCGCTATCTAATTTCTTATTACAATATCTTAATAAAGTTTAGATCAACAAAATAGTGAATATAAATGTACTTAAAAGAGATAAATATCGGTAATTGGGAGGAAGATATATTAATTGTTTTCCTATATATTTTGCATATAGTATTATTCTTTAAAACAGGATATTTACAGAACTATTTTTTTCGGTAACAGTCGAGTTAGTTGAGAGCTCCATTTTTTAAATAAATTAGCGGTAGTGTTTCTATTAAAGACTGCCGAAAATGTGTATTTATTTTTAAGAAGTACTTGTGTATATTTAATTAATATATTTTAGTTTTAAACTTAGAAAAGATCCATAAGGATTTGGTTTCCAATAACGAAGGAAATAAAGAATTCACATTAATTTCAAACGAAATTTCCCGAAAGGTAAATATTTATTAAGATAAATTCTAATTTCAAACAAAATAGTGAAAAAGGATTTGAAGTCATATTTGGGAAACTACTTTTTCCTTATTTCCAAAGTAGCAATAAGTTTGTATTTTAGATTTATCAGGAAACGATTATTAACAATATCCAGATGAGTAACTAATAAGTTATTTTATTTGAGCAAAATTGAAAGTTATTTGTTACTTATAGAGTGATACAAGCTTTAATCATAATAAAACATAGTAATATATTTTTGATATCAATAAAACAGTCTTTATTGAATAGAAAATTTCATGACATTAATGTTTAAATATGATTTCGGCCATGTGGCCGCCACGACTGGCGTGTACAAGGCGCAATCTGGAACACTAATTTTCACAAACAGTAACATTCTGACCGTCATCGTTTTTGAAGACATATGGGCCAAAGACTCCGCCAGCCCATACGGGGCACCAAACAGTATTTTTCTGTGGATGTAATGGTGTTTCAACAAAAGCTTGTGGATTCTCCTCACTCCAAATGCGAAAATTCTGTTTATTTATGTACCCATTCAACCAAAAATGGGCTTCATCGGAAAATGAAATTTTGAATGGAAATTCAAAATCAATATCAATTTGTGCTTCAGCCCATTTGCCGAATTGGCAGCGCATACGATGGTGTTTTGGCTTTAATTCCTGCACAAGTTCAATATTGAAAGCTTTTAAGCCAAGATCTTTGCGTAAAATTTTCCATAAAGTGGAAGGACACAACTCCAGTTCCTGAGAACGGCGACGAATTAATAGATTAGGATCATCTTCAATGCTTTTCTGTATAGCGGCTGTAGATTCTTCAGTGCGCACTGTTCGGCATCTCACGGGATGCGCATTATCAGTAACAGTAAATGTGGTCTGAAAACGATCTATTGTTCTTCAAATTAGCAGCACTGAAGGACGATTATGTACGCCATAAAATGGACGAAGTGTACCATAAGTTTGACGAACAGAACCATAATTTTGATTAAAAATTTCCACAATTTGCAAGCGTTGCTCTATTGTAAGTCGATTTGTTATAAAATGTCGAAGCAAACTAAATAAAAAACATTTATCAGCTGTTAAATGGGTGGTCAAATAAAGCAGTGATGGCAACTCAAAGTTGTATCACTCTATAAAAAACACCCTATATCTTTCTCAAATATTACATTTTTATTTGTAAAAATTTAGTTTGAATTATGAAAATATAAATGAATCGAATAGTGAAGGATACATATAAAACCAATTGATATATAAAAACTAGTAATTATTTTTATAAATGAGGGTAATTTAGTGGTTGATTTAACATATAAAAAGTACGTTGGCAATTAACACGAAATTTTTATTGTATTAAGCGACTTTTTCAAATTAATTTAAAAACTATTAGAAATGCCATACAAATAGGACAATAAAGAGAACTTTTTGCAATGATTACCTATTGCAATAAGCATTAGAAATGTTCCAGATTTGTAGCACTTACGGTTTATAAGTTTGTAGTCACATTGACTCCTTTGGAAAGTCTTTTATTACTGTGATATTAATTGATCATTAATATCATTACGAAATATAAGAGGTTGTTTACGAGTAGTTATGATATATAGGGTTCTCCTCTGACTTTGAATTACAAAATCTATACGAATCAATTTATACCGGGCACTTATTTCGAATTGTTGAGGTTATCTAGAGGCAGTACAATAAAACGGACGAGAAGGAGATGATATACATTTTACTTGTTCGATTATTATTCACTACAAAACCGACGGAGGATATGATATTGTCAATCACTGTCGGCACTGTCCAGTGACCAGTCTATTTCTTCGAAGGTTCACGACTTGCCGACAATGAACAAAACAAACAGGTACTCGTACAAACCAAATAATTTTCTTTTCATATACAGACCTGATTGACTATTAGCTCGATCTTTTAACCTTTGGCTTAACAGGTTACACGTTAACTATTTTAGAAAACACCTGCTGCAACAAGTCTGGTGGTTACATGTAAATGTCCACAAGGGAAATTCGGGCATGCCAATCATTAGCTATCACCGTGTTTTACAAATGCTGCAAACACGTTCGTCTACACAAATCATAATTTTCTGCCTTACAAATCTGCCTACTTTTTAAACCTAATTTTTTACTGTGCACACCAGAGAAAAAACTTGCTCCCATATGACAACAAAGAGTCCGTTTTGTGGGTACTAAAACTTGTTTAAGTATTATGTTGCCAGCATTTAGCCAAGAATATTTCAGCTCTTAAGTTGAAAAGCAAGAAAATATATATCAAAATTACACTGTAACTTTCGTTGTGATTTTATAACTTACGGATTATAAAATATCTATTCTTCGGCAAACATGCAGCAACAGTTAAAAAAAAAAAACGAATGGGCATATAAAGGATTATGAGCACCTAATCATTTATATGCTGCTTTACAGCATTTTTACATAAATAATATAAAAGTTATTTTTATGTTGACTGCATTTCTATGATAATATTATGCAAAATTTGCATATAAATGCTTGTTTATAAACTAAATCTCTAAATGTCTCATAACTTTTTCAAACAATAGCACCATCACACATACACACGCCAAATGCCGTCATATAAACGCGAACAGCAAGAACACCTTCAAAGAAACTGATTTGATGTTACAGTCACCTTCAGGACAACACTATTCATGTTCAAGCAACGTCTGTGCAAAATATCTTTTATAAATAAAAATTCTTCTAATCCCACCTTGACATTAAATCTACGCATTAAGAAATTTGATTTTTGTTAGTGTTGTTGTTCTCTTCTATTTGCAAACATTTCCTAAACTTAACATTACCCACAATATGTGTAATACTTACCACCTCCGGATTTTGTAAGAAAAAAAGAACTTTTCTAAAGGTACTGCTTCATAGTTCTGTTGTAGTTGTTTTTCCTTTTTTTTTGCTCTTGATTTTCTTAAACATTTAAAATGTCTGAAAATGTCGTAAATAAAAATTACGAGCTCATGGAATCTTTACACTCAGTGTTCGTAAATATTGTGCATGGTTTTGCTTTGAATATTGTTTCCAAAAATATGAGGGTATTTCATAGCAGAAGACATGTAATTTGTATATTCTTGTATCCTTTTGAGGAACAATTGTTACTGCAAGCGCTGCTGATGCAACTGCAAAATATATATGTTTTTACAATAAACAAAATAATGAAAGTAGAATATGAGAAGTTTTGCATTCTAATTCGTACATAAGTAACAGCGGTTCTCGATTTCATTTATTTTTATCTTATACGTTGTAACAAACATTTTGCCTTTCATATGCTATTGCAGCTGTTTTTATTATCTAGATCAAGGGATAAACATTATTTTTAATCGGAGTAAATATATATTGGAAAGACTGGAAGGAGAGTGTTGTTTATGAAAGCAGAGGTAGGGTTGTGTAAAAGATATAGCAAAAAATGTCATTAGAAAGATCAGCTGAGCAACTGAATTAGTCCTGAAATGAACAGAAAGATAAGGTGATGGTATATACTATAAATCAGATGGGCTGAATTTCTTAATCTAAGAACAACTGAAGAGGATAAGAAACGTATTTGTAGTGCAAAGATAATAAAAAAAAAAAAATTATAAATAAAATATATATAAAAAAAAACAGTTGAGCCCGAAGGTCATCCCTGCGAATTTCCGCTAATTTTGACAACAAAGCTTTCGTAACGTCGTGATATTTTATGCTTTTGAGCTCTTCGAACTAAAACAAAATTCTTTAACTCTTAAACTACAATAACTTTTGAATAAATCACCCGATTCCAAATTCATAAGGGGTGATTGACTACGTTTTTGAATCCCAAAAAAATAGTTGAACGTTCTAAATGATCAGATATATAATATTGGATTTTTCAAAAAGAGTCTCTTATATCGAATTTTTTTCATTTATTTTATATCACAAGAAAAAGGAAAAACCCTTAAAATTTTATGTAATAAAGCATTTTGGAAAGAAACCTTAGTTTTTTTGGGTTTCCCGATATCTACTGGTCCGAATTGGTTTTAATCCACAGGAAAGCGATTTTTTTTATTTCTTTAGAACGACACCAGTTAGGTCAAGCCTTTCTAAAGTTATAAGCGGGTCTACGCACACATACACACAAACCCATACATGCACACACACACCCACACACGCATACCTTCTCACACATAGCAATAGAGACACTTTCTCAAAATTAGTGTCTACACAATTACAAATAACAAAGGATTTTTCAAGACGTTGAACCTATTAAAAGCTTCAAGATATTGATATGAGATGAATAATTTGTCAGACAGCTGAAATGTATTCTGCTTTTTCGTACAAGACGATTTTAATCGCTGTCGGTAATGCTTAGCAACCAGTGCTATGTTTTCGCCATTGAGACACAAGCCGACAGCAATTAACAGCAACTATGCAGATCAAGAAACCTCGACACCATATTCATGACTGAGTGCGGAGTCGAACTCGGCATTTAAGGTATCGTAGCTACTAAATCGAGTAAACTTTGGCGAAAAATAAAGCCAGTTGACTTCCCATTCGGGGGAAATTTCTGTTTTTGTTCTTAGTAAACTTTCAACGAATAATTTTTTAGAGACTGAAGTAAAGAAATAATCTTACTTATGTTTGAAGCTATTAAAAGTTTTGCAATTGAAAAAGTCGAAAAAGTTATTTCTTATAGCCCGCTATAAGTGTTCTTTTGAAGTTGTAAAATTTAATAACAAAATATTAATAAAAATAAAAACGAAACGAATAAATTTATGGGAAAAATCTCAAACAGTTGAGTTTCAACCAAGAAATACATGTGTGTACATGTGCATACGGTTTAGCAACTTTGAAAATCACTTTCACACATATTTTAACTTTAAAAATTATTCACTCGAAATATCTTTAATTGAACTGCATTGCAACAGTCAACCTTAAAATGAAATACCCTTTTAAAGTTTTCTTATATTGAGATACTTGTCTAGCTTGGATTTTTTTTTCATATAACACTCTTTTGTTTTTGTTTGTTATTGTCGCAATTTTGTGGCAGTCAGCATGTAAATAAAACATGCATGTGGCACGCATAAGCGTATCAAATTTAAATGAATTTATTTCCTTTTTTGTTGTTGAGCTGAATCTACGTTCTTGCACTTTTCAAAGCACTTATTTAGCATTTGAGCTGAAGCGTACTATTTAATATTAAAAAAGGTACATTGCGGGCAGTAACGCTGTACTCTTGTTTAGACTGTTTATTTTATCGTTACTGGTTCTTAGTTGCCGTTTAGTTAAATGTGGCTTGTGAGTTTGTTTTCACTGCTGCTGCTGATGCATGCTTTCATCTGGCAATAAAAATGGACACTGACTCTAGAAAAATTCTCAATTATAGCTGGAAACTGCAACAATAAATTTAAGAAACATCGCAATTGCAACTTTGTATACAAATTGATTTAAGTGCAGAAAAAAAACGAAATTAAAATGTTAAGAATTTATTTCATTTGGCATTATATTTGATATGTTTCTTGTTATTGTTATTTTTGTTTATTTCTACGCTCTCAAACTTGTTTTACAGCCTCTTTTCTACAGTCGAAGAAAATTAAACTTATGAAAATCACTGTAAGTGGAAGTTTTTAAAAAGGGTAGCAAAAGTTAAACTTGAATTATATTTGTACGACTTATTAATATACGCGGTATACGTAGTTGTTAATGGATGTAGTGACTGGTTGATTATATTAAACTGATAAGTATTAGTTGGATTAAGAGACGTTTAATACACTTTTGTATCGGGACTGTCTATATATTGATACGAAATATAGAGCTGCTTATATATGGGTTTTTTGTTTTTAACATATTAAATCAAAAATAAAATAAAAGGTACAGAAATTGTGTATACTTTTTTAAAGGGCGTTTGGTTTACTTGCATGTTAACATAATAATTATTGCAAATCAAAAGGTTTGAAGAATTAATATTCTAAGAACTGCTCTAAATGAATTGTGCTTTTATATGTTAGTCCTGCTTGGGTAAACACAAACATACAGGATTTGCTCTTAACCATTAAATGTCCTTAATACGAGTTTATAAATTAGACCGTGCGAATGTTACATCTCCATGGACAAAGACACTATTTCTGAATTCTGCACCAACATCAATTTTCCCCTGCTGGAATTATAATTTCTGTGGGCGGTTTTATTTATATTTGCATAAAAGCTATTAGTGCACTTCTCTTTTGTAGGTGAAGGAACTGCGGAAGCGATCACGATCTTTAAAAAAATATAGAGCCTGGAGAGTTCGACATGTCATTGGCATTAATGGACTTTTGTCCTTTTTGATATGAGTTGTCATAGAAATACTGATGCAGGCCGTTCAAGTGAACCTCTTTATAAATGCTGATGTCTCTTCCCAACTTTCCGAACGTATAATGTGACTCACATAACTAGACAATAGGGTATCAGACAACTAAAAGAAATTTTATATAAAACAAAATACTGAAGTTCTGCACATTCAATATTTATAAACTGACGTCTGAGCAACCTCTCCAAATAGTGCAAATTTATTTTGAAGATCATGTTTGCGCTAATAAAGAGAACTGCCAAATTTCAAGTTGTGATAATCCCGAATTAAACGATGAGACACTGTTACATGCGGATTAAACTGACTTCACGGGCTAGAGGAATCTTCAGTCCGAATGTTACAGCCAATAGTGACGATCATATCCTTGAAGGGAGCCATAATTATTTATTTTTTTATTTCATCAATTAAACAATTATGATATTCAGAAGCTGTGATTTCAAGGGGACGGTGCATCATGTCACAATGCTCGTGGCATAATTGATTTGTTGAAGGAAACGTTTGTTAACCGCATAGTTTTACTTTTCGGCCCCTTGAATTGGCCTCCAAGATTGTGGGACGGCTGCACGCCTCTAGACTATTTTCTGGAGGCATTTGAAGTTGATAAGCCTGAAACGATTGTCCACTTGGAGGACTATATCCACCACGTTACTTATTGCTGATATACAGTCACATAAAAATTTTATTGAAATCGCACCTCCAGATTAGACAACGTCTGAGCCAGCCGTGGCGGTCATATGCTTTAAGTCTTTTATAAATTATAATGCCAGAAGCTTATCTTCTAAATAAAGTTAATTTTCAAATCAGTACAGTTTTAGGGAAATTGTCGTTTTTTAAACTCTTTAATTTTAATTACATGCTGATTCCTTTTTCCCAAAATCTTACTAAAAAATTCAAACTGATCAATTGAGGGGTTTTGGATAGTTTCTATGCGCACTTCATTGGAGCTAATGCAGATCATCAGGGAACCTTTACCCAACATTGTTTAGAATAACTAAAGATATCTATTTCAAACTTCCACTTCAATAAGTTAGAAGTCATAACAAGAACTCACTGATCACTTTTCCGTTTAAAAGTTAATCTTTGTTTAGTTAGAGCTGGGAATTTTGTACCTCTACGAAAAATACCCTTTATAAATATGAATGATTTATCTGCACGATTACTAAATTTTCCTTTGAAAACCCAAGAAGTTTCCTTAACATTTTCAATTTGCAATACAAAGCAAATCTAGTAGTTAAAAAACTTCGCACTGTTGTTCAAAAGCGTTTCACACAATCATTCCAGCATTTTACTTAACTTCATTCAATTGAATATCCCTGGAAAAAATACCCAAAAAGCTGAAAGAAAATAAAGTAGTTGCTTGTCTTATAAATGCGTTATTTATGATAAATAATAAAAATTCCGCAAACTAAAAGCCAATGCTAAGATCTGCCAAAAAAAAGCGAAACAATAATAGAAAAAAAAGCAAAAATAAATATTAAAAAAACACACATTTTGCTAACATAAAATACAAGAATAATGCCCAAACAAAATAGATAAAAGAAAAGAATAAACGGAATATAAAGATCAAATAAATTTTCCACATACCATTGAACCCTTGAACTTTTAAGAACGATATAAATGTTGCACCACATGCATGTGGCATAGTTACCATCATAATTTATTGATAAGAAGACACTAAAAAGAACTACAACTTTATTGATACCATTTCGTAGAAAAAAAACTTCACCACAACTACTTATGCGAAACTACTTTTTGTTCACGGACATCTCTTTGTGTGGACGTGTATTTTCTTAAGGTATGGCGCATGTGAGTTGTGCTTGAGCGCACAGCTTTCGTTTGCTTGTGGTCGTCTAAGCAATTATAGATTTTAGGTTTTTGTTAGAGAAACTTTTAAGCTGCCTTTTGTAGTTTTAAGCAAACAACCAGTTTGTGCTTTTTTTGTTTGTATGTGTGTTTCTTTTTGGAGAAATAGAAAAGTAAATAGAAGTTGTTCGTAGTTAGTGTGGACTGATAGAAGCTGTACAGTGGAAATCTTTAAACATATTCAGTAGAATATTAAATGAAATGTTGGATTTTTATTTAACTGAAAAATTTAACAGAAGCAATAATAGTGATATGGAACGCATTAAAAACTGGCAGCTGAGATATGCGTGCTAACAACTTGTTGTTGATGATCTTTTAACCCATTTCTGATTAAACTGTCAATTGTGCAACCAAAATCAGACACGGCCATTTTTAGAGGGTTAATAGGACAAGAAGCAACGAGTTCGAATTTTATTCTAAACTTATGTGTTTGAACTCACGTCACTAAGCTCTGACTTAAACATGCAGTGCATCACAAAATTTGTTTTCTACAAGAATGCAAGGAAAAAAGATGCACAAAACAATGCCGTCCATATCTAGTGCTTTAATATTAATTAACACTAATGGAATGCGCACAAACGCAAATGCTTTGCAACATGTTGCAAAGCTTTATATTGGTGTAGGGTGCAATAGGTGTAACATTTTTCATTCCACAATGTGCGGGAAAGCTATAAAAAGCATTTCATTTTATTTCCTTTTTTTGTTCTATTGTTGTTTTACTTTTTTTAAATATACGGAGTACTGTGTTTTTGTTGTTGCTGTATTTTACAAGTTTGAAAAATTTGCAAAACCATTCATTAGCATTGCCTTAAGCTGCAAAATGTGCAAAACATGAAACCATCACCATTTCTAAAATGGACGTCGACGAAAAATTGTTCAATCCCTGTTTATAGTTAGTAACGTACGGCAACAACAACAACAACAACAACAAGAACAACAACATCAAACCCAAGAAATGCTTATATTCTTATTATTTTGTGCAACCTGACAATTGAAAATCGTTTGTATCCGTCCGTCTTCCAATCTGTTTTTTTTTTTTCTTTTACATAAGTGTGTCGTATTATGATTGCGCTGGTGTTGGTTGTAAAAAATTAAGAAGTTTTCGTTTGAGAATTATGTTTTATAATACGTTAGATATACATATATTTTGTTAGTACGAATTTGCACCATAGAATGTTGTAGCTTGTTTATACGGCCTTTAGCTAAAAATCATAATGCACAGATACTATCACAGATTTATAAAAGTTTTTCTTGGCTTCGAGTTTGAAATGCACATTTATAAAGATTAAATGGTGGGGATGCAGCTTAAAGAAGTGGTAGTAACGGCTTGGCTAAAAAAAAGAAAGGCCGCACATATTTAATGTTTTATGTTTTTTTTCTTCTTCCCAATTTTTACACCCTACACTATAAATTGAGTTGGTCGGTTTTATAAAACTTAAAAATTCCTAAAAAATATATGCTTGCAAAGGAGCGGTAAAGTTAAGGTTTGTTGCTTAAGTCTTTTGTTTTTTGTAAGTGTATTGTAAAAATATAAATTTATAGAGCCTCCAAGATTCTCTTTCAATCGTTTAGAATATTTATTTCTATTGCAAAGAATTCTCCTTTTTTTCTCAACTTCATTGATTTTTCTGTTTCGTTTTCCAGTTTTATTTTTTAGTTCCAAATTATATGTTTCTGTTGGAAAACTATCTGTTTAACGCCTTTGCCTTAAAGTGTTAAATTATGAAGTTCACAATCGAATTTTTTTACAACAACTGCAAATAAAAGAATATTATTTTTGAATTGCTTAGATGGATAAGAGGAATGTTATGTAAATTAAAACTAAATAAATGGACATTCTATTTTGAGACACCTCTGAAATTCAATAAATAAGTGTTTTCCGTAAGACGAGGTTAAAAGTTATTTGGGTCAGGAATTTGAAATTTTCAATAGTTTTTGTACAGTTGCAAGTGTTTGCAAAATCAGCTAAACGTTCTCAAAATGTTTTCTAATTGTCTATTCGTATTTGATATACTGTGCCTTGTTTCATTTGATTTTATTTTTCTATAATTTATTTTGTATATTAATTATAAAATGTGCAAGATATTTTTATGTCTTAGAAGTTTAAATATAGAAGATATTTTTATAGTGAGGAAGTGTAATAAAGATTGAAAGAAAACAGAGAAATAATTTGAGCTTTTCAAAATTTTTTTTAGCGTAGAGGCTAATGAAATTGATGTTTAATTAACAAAAAGCCACCGTTGATGTAGTAAATTTCTTTTCTCTTGGAATTGATCAATCCTTTGAGAAAAAAAAAGCTGAATCATTTTTGGCATAATTGATTGTTGTAGGGTTGTGTGTTGCTCTTCGGATGGCGATAGCTTTAATTGAGAAGAATATTCAATCACAGCAAAGTAGATTTTAATTAAATTTAATAGAACAATAATATTGATGTAGTTTTGATACATAATATATTTTGCTTTTACTTGGTCATCTCATTTTTTTAACTTGAAATTCTGTTTTTCTGCAAAAAATTATTCAAGTAAAATTTATTAGATTGAAATTAAGTAACTTACAAAAATTTTTTCTAAAATGTTTATAAATTTTCTGCGATCCATTAAAAGTCAATACAGCTTCTTTTATTTATATTTATGCGAATATCAAAGTGAATATATTATTTGTTATATTATAAAAACCTTTTTAATATTCACAATTTCAAAAAATAAGAAACAAAATATGAAGAGATATACTTTTTTTCAAGGAATTTTGTAAGCACGAGTATTCATAAGTGGGAACGGATACCATCGACTGTTGTTTCGTTGCCTTATATTCAACGAAATTATGCTGTTTTACAAATTATTTTAAAATAAACTGTTAAATGTTAATTCTAATATTTAAAATGTGTTAGATTTGTTTTAAATTTATAATTTTCCTATAAAATATTTTTAACAATTTCGCAATTGTAGTCCCACTTGCGAATATTAAAAACTCGAATTATACAATATGTTCACTACATCTAAAAAATAGTAAGTATTCCAAAAATTTGTTTGTCTTAAATCAGCAGGAGATGATCCCTACATATGACGTGCATTACGGCAGAATTAGAAAGGATGCACTAGTGCTAGGATAGAGATTAAAACAGATTAGTAGATAGTTAACGAGACTAACAATACCAAGAAGAATCACGAAACTTTTAAAACATGTTGGTCTCAACATAAATGTAAACTAAATAATGCTTAAACGTAGTAAAATAAAGGGTGTCTTTTATAGAGGTATGAAACTTTAAGCTGGTAGCAGTAACGGCTATTTTTTTAGATGTCAAAGGACTTACGCCTGACTGATGCCTGAACCACGCTTCCAAGTCTTTTTGAAAATCTTGGTTCTATTCAGAATAAATATCGCGCGAATTTTTTTTTGCCGATGGAGTGATATCCCAGTACATTTTTAAAAACGATGCTGGTCAGAACCGTCGCAGGTACAGTCAACGTAATAGAGCCATGATTACAAACTTTTTCGTTTATATATTGAACAACCGTGATGTGCAGGAGCTACGGTTTCAATAAAATGGTGCATCATGTCACACAGCTCATGCCATAATTGATATACTAAAGGAAACGTTTGGTAACATTTCCAACCGTTGAATTAGTCTTCAAAATTGTAGGACTTTACGCCACTAGATTAATTTCTGTGGAGAAAATTTAAGTCGCTTGTCTACGCCGATAATCAAGAAACGATTCACCTTTTGAAGGAAAACATTCGCGTCATTGCCGATATACGGCTACATATACAGATGAGACTGCGTCCATGACAGTTGTGGGGATCATATATCAGAAGTCATATCATAATACTATAAGATTATCTTTCGAACAAAGTAAATTTCATGTCAGTTGAAAAGAAAGTATCTTTTACTAAAAAATTCAAAGTGATCAATTGAGGGGTTTTAGTCAGTTCTGGTTATAACTTTGATATTTGTTTTATACTTCTGACTAATAAAAGCGGAAGTTTGAAATAAATGTCTTTAGTTATTCTAAAAAATGTTGGGTAAAGGTTTCTTGATGAATTAGCCCCATTGGAACCAGCTAAACTCTCTCAATCAATCAGTTTGAAATTTTTGGGAAAAAAGAATCAGCTCATAATTAAAAATAAAGAGTTTGAAAAAGGATATTTCTATAAAATATGTACTAATTTAGAAATGATCTCTGTTTTATTACATTTCAAAGTTCTACCCCTCTATAAAAATACGTTTTATTCACAAGCTGGTGGCTCTACATGCAAAATTTATTCTCTTCTATAAAGCGTTGGATTCACGCAAGACATTTAAGTCTTAAAAGACAAGCAAAGAATGGGCTATCAATGTTTGATTTGTGGTCATATTATTTATGCAGCCTTTGTACGGTTACAGGGATCAAAAATAATTTTTTTTTGTGAAAGCCATATCCCTAACAGCTCTCTGCTTTCCCTTAATAGTTTGTTATATCAATATTTGTTACCTTGTGCACTTCACAACCAAACCCCAAAGCCGAAATTCTCTTCATGCCATTTGAAATATCTGTCGTTATTGCAAAACATGCTGTTCATATTTATACTTCTTTTTTATCCTTTTGCATAAACGTGATACCAGTTTTTTTAAAGAAGTGGCAAATTTTCTTTTGTTTTTTTCCAATAGCTTTGCCTTCAAAGCCAAACTTTTTTCTTTTCTCTAGTGAATGGCGGAAAATTATTAAATATTTTATGTTTGTGTTTCCAGTTCCTAAAGAAAATTGTACACTAGGGCAAAATATTATTAGAAGATAAAAAATAATACAAAAACCTTTAATTTTCGTTGCCGTAAGCTGTAAATGTACAGTTCGTATATTTTCTAAATAAATGCGCTGGTTTTCAGTTGGTTCAATGATTTTGGCATGAGTGACGGCAAAGTTTGATATAAAGTAAGAGTAGCGATATTAAATCAATATAATAAAACAATTATATATATTTTTTATATTTTGAACTAAAAAGCCACGGCTGGCTTTTGTTGTTTATCTGGAAGACATTAAAAATAAAAAATGTTTAAGTATATGTTTTGAAAATATGGAATTTTTGTTTAAACTGAATAAGTATTAAGATCATTTTAAGCAGTTAGCCCCTATTTGTCAAGGGCTAAGAGATAGATTATAGTTAAGATTAAGTCTATGAATTTGTGTTAGTTATTGTAGGCAAAATCAATTTATGAAAATATATATAAATATATTTCCCTGCAATCAACACGAAGTTGACATTTAAAGTCTATATATTTTTATTTTTATTTTTTATAGCTGCTGCTTTCCCACTACTAAATTTAATAATTGCCAACAAAAACTTATGAAAAATTGATTTTCCCTAACTTAAAATCACAGTCGCTAAGCCATTTGCAAACATTGCAAATGGACTCTATTGCATGACAAAATATAAGAAATAAAATAACAAAATTTAAAAAAAAGCTTCAAATTGGCAATGATTGTACATGAGTACAAGTACTTAAAACACAAAACTAGGAGAAGAAAATACGAAAAAAAAGAAGAAGAAAAAAAAAGATTATACTCATAAAGTGCGCAGGCGTTTTTGTAGTAGTTGTTATTGTACTTTTAAGACAACCTTAAGAGATAAACTGTAATAATAAAGAAAAAACTTGAAAATATACTAACAATCAGTAGTTTTTAAAGTCAATTGCATTTAACCATCATGAACCCAATTAAAAATAATATTTTTTTTTTTCGGTTATGCAAGAAACAAAAATCAAGGTAGAAAAAAAAAAAAATAATGAGCTCTTCAACTAGACTAGACCGATCTTAAGTCATCCTAGACTATAAACAAGTAGAAGCTCATACTTAAGCGTGTATGTGGGATGGAGTAAAGGGCTTAGACCTGAATGCGAGGTCGAAGTTTTAACTTTCAGTGGTCTTGAAAGAATTTTGTAATGGGTGGTTTTAAATCCTAGTATTGGTAATCTTGTCCATTTAACGATCAGTCTAAGAACTGGTCCCGATACAATGCATTGCACTATTGTAGGATGGGCTTAATATTTCTTTTAAGGATGGAGAAAGTTAAGAAGACATTATTTTTTAGAGTTAATATTTTTTTAGTTTTTATTTTAACATTCCAGCAAAAAGAGTTCTTTTGGAGGCCCTTGTGTTTATTCCCAGTGTGGCTCATATTGACTATCACAGAAATTCCAAATGAGGTTTGAAAGTGTTGTCCAATTTTTTGACCTGCATTGGTGCAAGATTGTGTCAATTGTTGTTGGCTTTTCTCAATAATATGGGTCATTCCCTGAGGGCTAGGTCTACTCATTAAAAAAATTTCCTAACACCACTGGACTGATGAGAAGTCTCTATAAGTAATTTACTATCGATACATTTGCTGAGTATAGTAGATAGATAATTGACTTCTCAATTCTGTCTTCGAGATGATCAGAAATCATATTCTAAAGAAAAAGCCAAGTGATATCTCTTAGATGTTGTTGAAATCTGTGCTTAACTTTTCAACTCAGTCTGCCGTTCAGAAGTATAATATTTATGGTATAGATAATGTCTAAGATTAACGTCAGTACCTATCAATATGGCCTAACTGATGGTGGTCTTAACACCGGGTGAAATTAATATTCACCGCCACTCCTGTCGCCCACAGGGGTTACACTGAGGGCCACACAGGTTGTAATCTCATTCACTTAGTACAGCCAAACCAAGAACACACAACTTGCTAAGGTGTGCGGGCCTATTTTAAATCCTTGTTACTTCCAAGGAAAGCATGTCATCAGCACCGAAAGGAACCAAAGGTCAAAGTCATAAGACTTATCCCTCCTGACACTCCCATCACCAACAACACACCACCACTTCCGCAACGTCTACTGATTCGCAGCAGCCCATAGAAGCCACCATTAGCTGGGTCGAAGTCCCCGCATAGTATAAATATGCCAGAACATCAACCTTTCTCTGACACCTCTCCCAGCGACTCTTGGTATTAAACCGCAACCACCACCTGGACTCAATGAAGAGACCTCAACCAATATCTGGCCACAGAATCAACCAAAGTCTCATCTGTGTGGCTCAACTAGATCCCGTGGTACCAGTGTAAGGAAACTGGTTACGCCTCGCAGGTCAAACCAATATAGGTTTGTCACCCTTCAATTGATTTTTGATAATTTGTAATGGCGGGACCCAGGTATCCTTCCACCTGTATTTCTTTCCTTTCCCCAGCAAGCACTGCAACAAGGTGTTACGACTGGCCAAGTTGCCTATTGTGTGCCCCGGGGGGAAATATTTGTGGTATAAAAAATGTTTTGCAAAATTCTCATTAAATATTTCGAAATATTATATAAAATGAAAACACGAACAATTTTAGACCTTAAGTCGCCATACAACTCTGAGTCGTTTTCTTTGGCAACTATTTTTTAAGTGAAGCCGGACCACTGATAGTTTATTTTCATTCGAAAGCTTTGGGTCTCATTGGCACTGGTTAGCTTAACTTCCACACCTCAGATAACTCTACAGGACAACGTTTTTCTGAGGAATTTTTCGTAGTTAACTACTATGCCACTTCTTATGTGAATGCTTAAGTTGTGGATGAAATACGAATTGAAAATATGGCCGCCATGGTCGTAACACTTTCAATTATAATATTGTGTTATGAAACGGATTTTTTTTTGTGAATAAGCTGCTGAAGTTGGACGATGAGCTTTCAACATTTTAGCATTTTAATTGCGAAATTTCGCCTTAGTAACAAAATCACCAGATTTTAGTATTTTACAATATTCACTAATATATTTAAGCTTAAAGTATCTTTATTTTTAAAAAATTATTATAATATGGTTTTTCATTATTTCGTCACTCCTTTGTGCAACTTTTTCAGGAAATTAACTATTTTATGAAAATAGTTTTATTAAAATAAATAATTTCCTGAAGAAAGAATGACCAAATATTGGAAATACAAATTATAATAAATTTAAAAAATAAAGAAAGCTTAAAAATATTAATAAATATTTTTAATTAAAAAGAGGTAAAAAAAACAGAAGAATTTTAATGTATTAGTTGTTTTCATAATAATATGTGTAACAGATTTAATGAAACCATATCCACACGTTTTAAGTTCTTTCCACAAACACTTTCTATAAATATAATATAAATCTGTTACCACTTAACATTTTTGTGAATTTCTTCCGAAATAATCCGTTTTCTACCACTCAAGACTACTAACAACTCTGCCACTTGCTCTTGAGTAGTAAAAAAGTTTATAATATTTTTTCAATCGCTACTTAAAAAACTCATACAATATTTACAGACAATTTTTTTCGTTTTGCCTAAGAAAGTTTGAAGAGAAAATTAAAAATATTTTATTTGCTTTAGACACCGAAAAAATCAATAATAATTATGAACTCCAAATAAAAAAAAAAAATAATAATACTTTCGATTTCTCTATTTCTTTGTAATTTAAAAAAAAATTTCGATCATAATTTTGAGATTTACTCTTTTCACAAAACTATTCATTATTTTTGTAAGAAAAGCATTATTACTTTCAGCTGTAGTTGTTGTTTTTATTTCCAACGTATATTTCAATCTAAACAATTTAATCTTTTTAATTGTGATGGTTTTGTGAAGATAACTTTGTTGTTATTTTTAATTTTAAAATTGCTTGCAGCTTGGAAAAGTGATTTTTTTTCTCTGTAAAGAGTTTAATAAACAAATTTGCTTGCCATGGATTTTTGGAAGTTTGTGTAGAGCTGAAGCCTTGAATGGATGAAAAAGTGGGTGTTTTTCGTGTTTTGTGAAGTGTTTGGCATTTTAAGCATGTGCGATGAAATTTGTTAAATATTTTTATTTTTATTTTTTTGTAACGAAAACGGTTTGTTTGGGGATATAAAGACATAGAAAACTGGTTTAATTTAAATCTTAGATTTTTAACACTCGATTGAAGTGTTATCAAGACACGATGGCAAAAGCAAGTTGTTCATAGATGTGTATGTAACTTAAGGATGTGTGTGTTAGTGCTGTTTTAATAATTTTGAGGCAACATGATATTTTGTCTTTGTATGAAGTAATTGCTAAATATTATGGTCTTAAGACAGTTTTTGTTGTACGATTATTGAATATAATTGTGATAAATTTATATTAAAAATTAAATCTGTGACTTTTGATAATTTTATGTGGTTGATATTGATAACTTATGTTGTGGAGTAGTACTCAAAAGGAAATTTAGTAAAGATAAAATCTGCAGTCACCCTACAAATCGGTATCTCCTAGGAGCATTTCACAAAAGAATTTTAAAAAGATTTATATTATGACATGATTTATGTTAATTTATTTTGATCAGTACTATGATTCTCTATTAAATAAAAATAATAATAAATTTGTTAATAACTATTTGGGAAAATAAAAGAGTCATAAAAATAACACTAATTTATTTAAAGTAACAACAACAAACAACATGCGAACTTATAATAAGAGCTTGTACTTCAAAAATAATCCACTGCCTTTCAGAGAGTTTTATGCTGAAGATCTTCGTCATAATTAATTTATAATGAAGTCTCTATATTTCTTTACTGCGTTATTCAAGCGTCTTAGTTTCGATTCAACCACAAGTTTTTGTGAGATATAGACGCTAAAGTTGTGTATCATTTTGCTAATAAGTGATGTTTGTGCTACCGGAATAATTTCTTCAAACATTTAGACTGCGTTGCTACAATTTTACCAGGTTAAATATTCTAACTAAGCATTTGTATACGATTAATATTGAAAGAATTGCTGTATAGTGCGAAGAGTTTTAAACATTTTTAAACAATTTTCAATCTGTAAAATAACTTCAATGAAATCATTTTAGTATTATCAGCAATTTTATGAGTACGCCTTGTGCACAGGTTAAGTCATTATAGTTGCTGAAATTTTGTATAACATTAAGGCACTCTACGGTTTCCACAAAATTGTGAATTCTGTTTAAGTTCTAGCGCGATAATTTAAGGCACAAATGTTTGTCCGAAGATAATTTTGATGGCTTTATTTTTAACTGTATATAATTGGTGTCCCAACTCAAGTTCATTTGCAAGGAGTGTCACCTGCAACAAATTCAGGTAGACGTAGTTCCATCTCTGCTATTAGAAAACTATTACACTTTAGACTTTGAGTACCATACGACTTTAAAAAAGCCGCTGCTCTTATAAAACTCTTTAGTTTTCTTTTATCTAGTCTAACTATAGAGACATTCTGCTTTAATGTTTCTTAGCTTACGCATTAAATTAAACAATCATATTGCAATCTTGAACTAACCACCAGCTGTGCTTTGTTTATGTGTTTGGATTTTGTAACGCCGAAATTCATAACAAACACAAAAATAATAACGATAATACTGCAAGCCCAAGTGGAAATTGCAAGTTTAAAATGTTATAAAAAAAAAATACATCTACTGAAATATTTCCAAATATTTTTGTTTTTTATGATAAGAAACGCTGTATCGTACCAGCACTTGATCTGTGAAAAAGATGCAGAAGGATATTTATTTGGGGAAGTGTTTAATAGCGGTTGACTGTAACTAATGTATTCATAGAAAAGGTAGACTTAAAAGAGATTTAAAAGAAATCGTTTAATGGTAATTAATAATCTGAAATATATAGAACAAAAATGTAAAAAGCGATCAGTGAGTTCTTGTTATGACTTTGATATTTGTTTCAAGCTTCTCATTTATTAAAGTGGAAGTTTGAAAAAAATGTCTCTAGTTATTTTGAGAAATGTTGGGTAAAGGTTCCCTGATGATGTGCATTAGCACCAGTGAAATGCGCATACTTTATTTTTCAGTAAGATTTTGAGAAAAAAGAATCAGCACATAATTGAAATTAAAGAGGTTTAAAATATTTCAGTTATATTTTGCAAAGTAATTTGAAAAGGTCTTGATGCACAGCTACTGATGGGTTGGCTTGGCGGTGTAGTTAACCCGAATTTAATTCGTTACTGGGAGTAACTGTAGACGACTTATACCTTCAGATAAGAAGAGCGAACGTAGTTCCGCATAGAACAGTGTGTTCTTTATAAAAAAAATTGTGATAAATGTGCATAAAGTAAACAGTGCATAAAATAAAGATATTCTGACCTATTCTTACCCATCAAATACTGATGATAATTTTTTCGATGAGAGAAGTTCTCACATCAGTTACAGTACTGGTAAATAATGTTATGAGATGAAATTTCTTAAATATGACTTCTGATATATATGACATGGCTGCGATCGTTCAGTCGAGTAGATTTATTCGTTGTATATTTTCCAACGCTTCAAGAGTTACTGCAAATATGAAAATGTTTAACACAAAAACTTTTGAATCAACAAATTCTTGGTATTTCTTTAATTTCCTCAAAATGTTCTTTAAAACAATTATTTTCTCTTAAAGAGATCTTTCTTTTCTTTTCCTGTTTTTTTTTTAATTGGACTGGCGTTGATTTGCCAAAAAGTCCGACACTTATTTAGGTGTGTTATTCAAATATATGCTGGTTGTATGTGTAAAATTAAATTTGTATTAAAATTATTTAGTATTTACCATACATTTATGGTACGGCTAAAGCCGTACAACAGGTTAAATGTTACTCTAACATACTGTTAAAGCCATACAAACAACAAATACATAAATAAATTCAATAATAAAAAAGAAAGAGAAAAGAAAATACCAGCAAAAGGTGTATCGAGAGTTGAAAAGTAACACACCGCAACACTCAGAATGAAAATGCTACCGCATTTAAGCCAGATTCGAATACGTTTATTGAAGGAGTGTAAATACTTAGAAGAAACAGGAAAAAGCCATAGTCTTAGAGTAAAAAAAATATATCTAAATCAATAAAAAAGGAGAAATTTTTTTATTTCTCCATAACTTCTTCAAAAGAAAAGTGTGTTTAGATGTAAAGAGATTAGTTATGCTACTTACTTACCAAGATACGTACTGTAAATATGTGTGTGTATGTATGTGTTTATAGGCATGTGTAAGTGTGCATGCACATCACGGGCTAACAAACAATATCTAGTCTTCGAATTGTAAAGACTTAATAAAGAGGTGCGTAAGGTCTTTAAAAAAGGTGTTATTTATGATGGCTTTTTTTGTGTCTGTCAGATTGAAAATTAAGAAAACCAAAATAAAAATGAAAAAAATGCTATTTTAAATGCTATTGGATTTCAGCAAAATTAGTTAGTGTTAAACAAAGAAAGATGATTATAATTATTTGGAAAAAGGTTACATTTTTAAATGGAGGTTTAATAATTAATGACTAAATATAAAGTGAAGGTGGCATGAAAAAATATTTAGTTAATCATTATTCAAAGGGTCCTGAGTTCGTTGAAAGGGAAACCAATACACGAGGAAGCAGCTAAATAAATTTAATGCATAACAAAATCTACATCTTAGATTCAACTAATTAATTAATCATCATAAAGTGGTTACGTAACTCCCTATAAAAAAGTAGTACTGACTTTGAATTATCATGCTATAAAAATTGAAAGTGTTTCATCTCTTCAAATTCCAAAGGTGTGGTTAATCCCTTTATTTTGTTTCTAGCCTTATTGCAACAGTACTGCTGATAGAAACCATAAATGAAAAGTTGTTTTTTATCTCTTGCAATATAAAAATCATCGCCGCAGTTCATGATTTTAGTCAAAATTAGTTGTCACAAGTACTGTTTGTCACCATTTAACAGGCATTAAAATCGGCTGTTGGGCTCCAATAATGCAGCAAAACTTCAAATAATAATTGTTTAAGTTTGGAGAAATTTTTATCTCCAAAAGAGTTCCTGGCCTCTGGCTGATACGATATAACGCCCGTATATTATTTTTCAGATGAATTGAAAATCTTTTCATTAGTATCTAGTGGTTACGGTTCTTTTGGGAAAGAAGCGTAATCGAAAAGAAGCTTTTGAAATTTTTATTTGACGAAGCATCTGCCGTTTCACTTTTGTATTTTGATAAACATTAAAAAGTTATAAACACGGTTTGCTTCAGCTTTGCCGTCTGGGTAACTCCAAAGTAAAACAAAAGACTTAAGCAACCAACATATTCCCATTAGATCGTTATATCCCACTTGTTTATATATATATATATATATATATATATATATATATATTTTTTTTTTACAATTTATATCACTAAAAGTGAATAATATCCTTTCAATGACTGATCTCCCATTGCCAAAAAGGTTTCTCGCTTTCTGTTCCACAAATAATTGCCCACATCTAAGTCTTATCATATGGCGAGATTTTAAGTTTCCTTAAGGTTTTCCCTTTTTTTATAGTACTTTAGTCATTTGTTTTTGTCTACATGGCAATTATAACATTACATCCATTAAAAACTTCAAGTTTTGCCACATGCACACATTTGCAAGACAATACATTCACAATTTATATGCGTCTGGGTAACTCCAAAGTAAAACAAAAGACTTAAGCAACCAACATATTCCCATTAGATCGTTATATCCCACTTGTTTATATATATATATATATATATATATATATATATATATATATATATTTTTTTTTTACAATTTATATCACTAAAAGTGAATAATATCCTTTCAATGACTGATCTCCCATTGCCAAAAAGGTTTCTCGCTTTCTGTTCCACAAATAATTGCCCACATCTAAGTCTTATCATATGGCGAGATTTTAAGTTTCCTTAAGGTTTTCCCTTTTTTTTATAGTACTTTAGTCATTTGTTTTTGTCTACATGGCAATTATAACATTACATCCATTAAAAACTTCAAGTTTTGCCACATGCACACATTTGCAAGACAATACATTCACAATTTATATGCATACAACGTCTAGGTTCTTCTTTATTATGCCATTAAAATGAGACTAGAATTCGTGCTTTCAAGCTTTCAAGACAACCAACAATGTGTATGTGTGTGTGCGTGTGTGTTAAAAGTAAAATAATAAAAATATATAAAAAATGCTTTTAAAGCAAAATGTCACTTAAAATGGAAAGTCATTCATCTTGTTGGGTGCTAAAGATAACAGAAACACTAAAATAAAAAACTTATATAAAAGTGTATGTGTATGTATTTGTATTAGGGCGGTATAAATTCTAAGTGAACATTAAATAAACTTCTGTTGAATTTACGGCCATCAACTGTAACCATATAGGGGTCAGAAAAATATTAAGAAATAATTGAAATGGACAATTCTCAATTGCAAGTTGCCACCTGCCTTTCAATGTAGCGCCTTTAGCAACTGGGAAAACAAGTGGCGTTGAGTAGCTATTGAAATTAAGCCATGATTGAAAAATTATTTCTGATCGACTGCTTTATTTTGAATTTAATATGGATCAGTTTGCTTAAGCTAATTGCTTGGAATACTTTGTCAAATTGTTCGCAAATTTTAAAAATTTGTAACTGATGTAAATGTTTTTTTTTTAAATATATTTATTAAACATATAAATTTAACTCTTTTTGGAAATAAAATTAAAGTTGTTTTCCCACACTTTATATTGATTAAAAAAGTTGTGTTTCTTTTAAAAGAAATTTCTTATTTTACTGAAAAAAAAGTCAGTGTTAAGTATGTCGTTGTCTAAAATGCAAATAAATAATTTTTAATCGGCCTTTTCATAAATTATGTAGTGTTTTATAAAAAAGTATATGTATACAAAACCAAAAATAGTGATTTTATTCATATCGATTTACTGGAAAAATTCTCATTGAATACTTTAATACTTTATACTATCCCCTGTAAAATATTGAAAATGTTAGGACTTTGTCTAAGACAATATACATATTTCAAAATAAAATAGATTCGATTCATTTTCTTTCCTTTTTTAATTTTCGAGGCCTAATATATTTTATATTATATTTCTTTATTAATTGAAGAAAGCTTATGTACAAGCTTGAACGTTTTTGGATTCACCCAGTAAATTGTAGTGATATTTAAATCTTAATTAGTGTGAACATATTTTTAAAAATGTTTGATTTGTAATCGATCGTATTTAGCAAAAAATCCGTTTCCGTTTGTATTATTAAAATGGGTTTCTCTAACATGCATCATCAAATTATATACCGATCGTATGAGGAAACCATGAATCTTTTATAATTTTCGTTTGATTGAATGCAACTATAAATTTTTTTATGAATCATATGATTTGAAACATATAAACATTTTTAAGAGCCAGTTAAAGGACCAGAAAATGAAGCTAAGGAAATAATATAAGACTGTGTATCTTTGAAATTTACTTGTATTCAATATGGTAAATAGGAATAGTAAATTACTATGGTTTAGATAATACTTATTTAAAAGGATATCGAGTATGCAATTTGAAAATTATTTTATGAATTTATTGAAATTCTAATATTAAGAATGAAATATTTTGGATTTTTTTTATAAACTTAAAACTCAAGTGCTTGCACAAAATAAAACAACTTATGTTGTCAAGACTCTAAATAAATTGGTTTTTAATATAAAAACAACTATTAATTGTTGTTCTTTATAAACTTAAAAATAAATATATAAATAAATATATATATATATATATATATATATATATATATATATCTTACAACTATAATAGGGTCGGAAAAAAGCCAACCAATTGTAGAATGAAAAAAGAAAAGTTATCAGTGAGTTCTTGTTATGACTTTGATATTTATTTTAAGCTTCTCTCTTATTAAATTGCAAGTTTAAAATAATATCTTTAGTTACTCTAAGAAATGTTGGGTAAAGGTTCTCTGATGATCGGCATTAGCCCCAGTTAAATTCGCATAGGAACTAGCCAAAACCCCTCAATTGATCAGTTTGAATTTTTTATTAACATTTAGTAAAGAGGTTTAGTTTTATAAACATCAAACTTGTAGAATGGATTAGCGATAATCCAACCGGCATTCTTTTGTTACCAGTTACTGAAAATATGAACTGTTTTATTTAATGCTTAAACAAATAATTGAATAGGAGGAGGTCTTAGATTATATAAAATGAAACTATTTTATTGATTTTTCGAAATTCCCATTTTTATGTATCGATATCTATTCGTAAAATAATTTACAGGCAGCAGATTCGAACTATTAATTAATTTTTAACTTAGTAATTCAATCTAGCAAAACTAATAAAACACATTTAAAGTTATTTATTTTCTCATTTTGTATCATAAATAGTTAAAGTGTTCCTCTTAACCGCATTAAAAAATAAGTTTCATTAAAAGGTTTGAATCATTTTTCTGCTGCTATTAAAAATTATGCAAATTATTTTAACATGTTTTTGGACATATTAAACATTTTATAGAAAACTTATCGAAATAATTAATAAAAATCAAATATTTTTATATACAACGATACCATAATACATAATTAATAAAAAAATCATTAGTGGCATTCTTGAAAGTTTATATATAATATTATTAATAGTTCCATTTGCGATATAACAAAATTAGTATTGTAATAAATTTGAAAGCCATAAAATATGGCACATTTAAATATAAAATTTTATAACTTGTGAACTGTTTTGTTGCGCATAGAAATGCCACGGAAAATAAGTGGTTACAATTAAATTGTATCAAATGAGCAAGAAGAACAAAATTGTACAAAATTCTTTCTAAAAACATGAAACATTTCCTGCACTTTTTAATAGAAAATGACAACATTTTAGTAACAAAAATAAATTATTTCTTAGCAATTGCTTCAACTTCCTTTACGAAAAACAATATCTGTTTTAAAACTCCTTCAAACTGCAGTTATTAGAAAAGAAGTAATAAAATGTTGCATGTGTTTCAGAAAGAATGCCAGTAGTAGGTGCTTATCTCTAACCTGTCTACTGATTTACAACTCATAGAATTATTGATATATAAATTCTACAGCAGGCGGTGAGGTGCTTATTTTTCCATTGAATAATTTTTCTAAGACATAAACATTTTTATTAGCTATTAAATATGACTTTGTAAAATGCTTATCAGAATGACGTACTCTGCTTAACCAAGTAGACGTCAGTTACATAAAGTAATAAAAAGTAAATATTAATTTTAATATGATTTATTTTGTTTAAAATGGAAATATGAATAAATTAATATATTAATAATAATATCTTAATGTTAATTATGTTATTATAATAAATTAAAATTCTTCATATTTTAACTTGAGTGCTAAAAGCATTTTTGTGACGGAGGTTGAAATGATATAATTTGCATAACTTGTCATATTGCAAGTATTATTACCTTAAGGCGAATGAAAACGCCCACTATCCAAGAAATGTTAATAATAAAGCCTTAAAGACTTTATTTGAAGCTCAAAACTTTTCAAGTTAATATAAGCATTTGTTTAATTTTTTCTTATATGCGAACAATTAGATGGGTTTCATTCCACAACGTACGTTTTTTTTGCAAAAAAAAAAAATTGTTTTCGAAAGTAAATATGATGTTTTTAAAAATTATATTTAAATCTTTGACATTAGTATGGCAAACACACCTTAATTGTTTGCAAGTCAATGGCTTTTTTTTTGCTCCTCTTAAAGCTTGCAAATAAATTAGTTTCCGTTTTCATAATAATAATAATAATGAAAGTAAAATATTTTTGCTTGTTTTTGTGAATATAAGCGAAAAGGAAGTTGTTGCCTGAATGACTTTTAAATTTGTATATTAAAAAAATAGTCACTTGAGGCTTTTTTAAACAGGGTAATATTTTGGTTGCTGGTTTTTGTGTCAAGAATTTTTGCAGTTTCTTTGTAATATGTAAAATATTCGAAAGTAAATTGTTATGGGATAGTCATTTAAATATGAATTTTAGTTTGTATAATGACTAGGCTTGTGGTAAATAAGCATATGATGTCTGTGGATAATATAAATAAGTAGAATGATTTACTTAGAATATATATCATGATTCTGTGTGGAGTTTTATACAAATTACCTGATAACGCTAATGCAGAAAGGAATATATTAACCCTTCGCTTGAAAGCTGTATAAATATAAAATCTTTATTCAGTGAGTATGTTGAAGTCGGAAGTAGCTAATAATTGATTACAACCAACGACAGTGGGACAACTTATGTGTGTGTGTGCATATGACGATGTTTTTCAAAGTGACTCAGTGACTCAACGTCCATGAACATCGTGACATTGAAGATTACAACATGCAAGCATATTAAGTTTCTTAGTCAATAAATCATCACGTACCTTTTATTTGATAATGTCAATTCATATGAGACAATTATAAATATTTTTTTTCAACTTTATTATTGTTGTGAACATAAAATATATTGATATTTTTTGGAAATATATATTTCTACTTATACTGCCTACAGCCTTCCAACTGTTAAATCTACAAAAAGTATTATATAAATTTTCTATTATTTATATATATTCTTAAACAGATAAACTTAAGTCTATATCAAACTATTGACTCGTTGTGTATATAAATTAAAACCATTTACCCTCAGCAAAAATTTAAGTTATAATGCATCTGTATTGAAGGTTGCTGCTGGTGCTTAACTGTGGTTGATCACAAAAATTCAACTTCATCTATAAATTAATTGGATATATACTGCCACAGAGCTGTCGTTGTGATAAAGAAAATATTCCAAAAGAGACCAATTAATTAAATGCGTTCTAGTGTAGAATTAAAAATTCCCAAATCTGTTTTCCAACCAGCATATATTTTTCTTAACCCTGTAATACAATGCCGTTCATTAGTTGCCTTAACTAAACAATCACAAATAATTTATATAAAAATACTAAAGTTCATATTGGACTTTTATGTATTTTTGTTATTTGTAAAGTATGAAAATATTAATGATTCATATGCCAATTTTAAAATAGAATACAGCATAAGTTTTATCATTCCAAATAGTTTTGGAGCCACTTTTTATGTCATGATTTCAAAATGATATTTATACAATGAAATAAAAACGCAAGAAAATAAAAGAAGGAAAAGTGATCAGTGAGTTCTTGTTATGACTTTGATATTTGTTTTAACCGTTTCACTTATTAAAGTGGAAGTTTGAAAAAAATGTATTTAGTTATTCTAAGAAATGTTGGGTAAAGGTTCCCTTATGATATGCCTTAGCCCCAGTGAAATGCGCATAGTAGCTAGCTAAACCCCCTCAACTGATCAATTTGAATTTTAATGAAACTTTGGGAAAAAGGAACCAGCTTGAAAATTAAAAATATTTATACAATATTTTATAAAGTATTTCCCCTACAAGATTTTATCTAATATCGGTACTTAAGAAATGACACGTACTTATGCCACACATTATCTGGGAGCTATCGAAATGAGATATTGCTTCGTAGCTAATATTTGTGCTATGATAATAAGCGATGAAAGATGTTTTTAGATCAGCCCTCATGAATGAGCCCTACATATGCGATGCACTGTGGTATTACTGCGAATATCAATTGTTGGATACCGTATAGAGGAAGTAGTATTTGTGGACATTCGATTTGAATACCTTAAAGTTGAAAGCAGAAGAAAAGAACTCCCTGAGAATTTTATTCCACATGCGAACCGTTAAGCTACAGAAGAAGCATTACATGTTATATATGTTGATCGGTCCTGTGTAAATTAGCTCATAGAAAATATAAAATATTGGGTTCCTGTCACAAAATGAAAGTTCAAATGAGAACTATCGCCCATGATCCTTTTCATCCCGTCCTGTACGTGTTCGGGTAATTCCGTATATGAGAAATATGTTTGATTTTTGGCCGGCAGTATGAACTAATTAAATATTTTGGTCTAAATCTTATTAACAACAAAGAGATTTTGGAAAGCTTTTAATAGTAATAATAATAAAAACAATGCATGGAAATTGAGTTCCAAATACAGCTGAATTTTGAATTTTTATATATACATATATATCTGAAAAACAAAATTGTTTTAAAAAATTTAGATTTCCATATAAGTTTCATTTATTAGGTGCAATTTACACGCATCTACAAATCCTTAATAGCTCATGCAAATGTTATAGGACAAAACAAATGACAGATAAAATTTATTTGAAATAATAATTTATCTTTAATATGTATATATTTATGCTGATCTGGTTTTTTTAAATAATATATTCTTAATTTTTATTATTTACTGTTCTGTACCCAACAGTGGTTCCCCTGAAGATGAATAGCGAAATATTGAGATGACATAATTAAATAAAGATTAAACAATGGAAAATATTTAATATATAATAATTTTATAAAAACACGACCTGCAGCCGAACAACACACATAAAGAATTTAATTTTAATTAACAAAGAAAACGTAGCGATTTTATAACAACTTACTTACCTACAACTTATGCAACAACTTGCTTTTTATTTATTTCATTTAAAACAGATAAACATGTGCAGTTTAAAATAACTTTAAATGCTGAGAAGAGCAACTTTTAAACTATTGAATTGTAGCATCCAGAAATACTTTGCATTTAATTGTTACATATTCTCTAAAAGTACGCGAACGTGCATCTAAATTATAACGATTTCATTTAAAAAGACTAAAGGATTTACATAAATTAAATAACAAAACATTGTTTTAATGTTTTCATTATATAAATTTTTGCTTTCATTGTTTCCACTTACAACTTAATTTCTGCAATGAGAACAAAATGCCCAGAAAGAAAACTGCAGTATTAGTAACAACAGTTTTTATATAATTTGCTAATCTTAAGCTAAAGCTAACAAGAGCTGAAATAGTGCAACTTGCAACAACAATAATAAATTATCATTAATCTTATGAATTGCATGAATTTACATAATTTTCTTAAAACAAAACTACTTGGCTGTTTTGTTAGTGTCTTTCCTGAAAAATATTTTCAAAATAGTTTGCAAAGAAGGAAGAAAACGAACCAAAAAAATATATAAAAAAAGTTTAAGTGAGAAACACGCGGTATAATAAACTAAAAGCTATTAAATGCACTACATAAATTTATACAAACAACATTTCAAGCACTTGCTGTACATATGGCAAATGCATGCGATAATCGGATACGCTATATTAATTATAGGTGATACTTAGTTGCTTAGTGTAGTTCAAGGGGAAATTAAAGCTAAACAAGAAACTTAGTTGATAAAAACAAATAAAACTTTCGTTGCTAAAAAAACAAAGAAGTTAGAATTTGTTTTTAAAGTTTTAATTTCTTCTACATTCAATGTAGTTCCTTGAGGTACTTTCATAGCTTTTACAATGATGTGTTAAATAATTTAGAACACGTCTTTGCCATACTAAACAACTCATAAGCCTTTTAATGCAGAGGTAATGAGTTCTGTTTCCACCATAAACTTTAAATGTTTGGGTATTATTTAGGCAACAAAAAGAGACGTATTAACACCCAATTCGTCTGATTTTTTATCAAACCTGGTAACTTTTGCAATCGTTTATGAAATATTATGACAAAATAGTTTTAAGAAAGTTGTTAATTTAGGGCATATCTAATTCGTTGTTATCATACAGCTGGCCTTTGGCAAACTATTGGAAAAAAAGAATGCATTAAGTCAGACATTAACGCAGTTTGCGTTGTAGTTGTTTTTTTTTTTAAGTGGAGTAAAAAATCTGTTTTATTTAATACATATTCAGCGACAACATTAACAAAATCATGTTGCTTAGCTTTTATATATGGAAAACACTTTCAACAGGAGAACCATAAATTGTGTTGACTATGAATTTTTAGTATTGAAATTAAATAAATTTAATTCAACTTAGAAAGTTGCCTTTGAAATTGGTGATTCAGCAAGCGAGAAACAGACTCAAGGCAACCCTTAGCGTTACGTTAGCAACCTGTCGCAATATGGCATAAAGTGAATAAAGCGTAGCAATTTAATTTAGAAACCATTAATAAGAAAAATTTTTCCTCTCTAGATGCAAGATTTTCGAAATGTGCTTCAATTCAATTTCTTCTTTTAAGCCGCTTGAATAATTTAAATATATTTCGTATATAAACATGCCCTATTCAGCCTCGCTTTTCATTTGATTTTGTATATATATTTTCTGTCAATAAATAAAATATTTTAAAATGTAAAATAGGTCCAGAGTTCGACTAGAAGTTCTCCTATTTAATTGTATGATTCCTGAGTACAGTGACTTATTAACTCACGATAATATCCATGGTGTCAAAGAGATACAAATATTGAGCATTAAAAGTCAGCAAAATTTTAGTTGACTTGTACTTATTATTTTAGACACTTGTGTAGCTGCAATTTTGTTTTAGTTTTTATAGGTTTTTCAAACACGTTAAATACTTCCTAAGACAATTTTTCTTTTTCTAAATAATGTTTTGCAGCCAACAACAACATAATGTCACATTAATGGTAATAAAGGTGTTTGAATTTATGGCCGTTAAAGGATGTGGTTTTTTATTGTTGTAGCCAAATCGCTGTAGTTACTCTTTTTTTTTTTGTTTTTGGTTTCATTTATTATAATGTGATCATTGACTGAGCACGCACATTACGTAAACGTTTCATGATATATTCCACTGGCTTTTATATAAATTGGAAAGCAATCCTTTTAATCTATTAATTGTGATTCGATCTTTTAAGACAATAACATTATGTTTGTCAATAATTTCTTATAAAGTTAAAGTTTAATACCAATCAATTTATTACAAATAGCACTTGTAGCTTTGATATAGATCAAGGCGGTATATAAAAGGAATTTATTACAATAACCAAAATCTTACAATAGAAAGAAATTTTAGAACTTCATCACTTTAAAAAAAAGCTTAAATTCCATCTCATATCTCGATCAGGCCCTGCTGTTTGCCCACCTGTTATTTGACTAAATTTACTACAGGATTTTTTCCTTCAAGTCCAGTTTTTTAATAAATTGCAGGTACTCATAATTTATTTTTTGTTATGATGTTACTATAGAACCATTTGAGTTGACCAACTACCCAAAAATATTCACCTAATGGGTTAATACTTGTATTTTGCTACCAAATGTCGACATTTATTTTACGGCTTAATTAGTCTTTAGCTTTCGAAAAAGTAAGAAAAGAAAAAAAATATATATCCCACAAATGAAAATTTATCCGGTTTGCAAAATAATCGTTATAAATAGTTTCCTTTATATAAAATGATGTTTTCTTTCGCTGCATTTTTTCCTATTCAACATATTTCATGCCACAAGATTCTCTTCATTTGTTTATTCCATTTATTTTTCAATCCCTAATGGTTTATTATTGCTCTATATCATTTGTCTTTGGCTTTGTGTTTGCTTTAACCTGTCGTTTTCTTTTTCATTTTTAAATTGCTGCTTGCCGTGCGCTCATATAATTTTTCTTTTGCAAATTAAGCCATTTTTTTGTTTGCTTGTTTGTTTTGGTTGGTGCGTTCCCAGTTGCCTCTTAAATGATTAATTAAACAGAGTTTTTCAATTACCATTTATTGATATAATAAATCAATTTATACTACTACTTAGCTAAAGCTAAAAATTTTTCCATTTATTTAAAACTACGCATGTCTTAAGGAGGAATGTGCAACGTATGTGTTGGCTTAAAAAAAATGTATTTAATGGTTGTATCCATTTGTGTCAATGTACCAGATACATTGTAAAGTCCGAATAAAAAGAAACAAATCAAAGTTGAACTTGTACCTTAACTTATTTATTCAAATTTAAATGCCGGTTTTACAAGTACACAAGCGCACTTGATTTTGTGATTTACATAAATATGTGAGCATATGTGTTATATTGATTTAAAGCATTTAGTAAAATTGGTATATTTTATTTTGGTTTTGGGGTTCTAAATTTAAGAAGTCATATATAATGACCCCATTTAGTTTTGGTACATGTTTTAAAACAAAAACGTGTTAACATCAGTTTGATACAGTTCTCGGATTGTTTTTCATAATAAAATTTGTTTAAATAGGAACTGTTATCACATTCAATTAAGCCGCCTAAAAAGTGGTGACAAACACAACACACATGCGCACTGATGATGAAAGTGTAGCGACTTTCGAAAACAGCTGTTCTGCTCTGCTGTGTAAGTTGAATAAAACTGATGTTGACTTCCTTTGTGCCTAGGAATATTTATCATCATGTCCTTCTGAGATTTTAACTAAGAACAATTAGCCTATATAAATATTAATATAGCAAAAATAAAATGTTCATTAAAATAAAAATATTCACTAATATTTTTAAGCTTAAGTTGTCTTTATTTTTAAAAAAGGAGTCACACAAAGGAGTGACGAAATATTGAAGAAACATATTATAATTTTTAAAAAATAAGAGACCTCAAGCTTAAAAGTATTAGTAAATATTGGTTATTAAATATTATTATTATTATTATTGTTATTATTATTATTATTTTATTATTATAATTATTATTATTTTTTGTTTATAGGTAATTTTAACAGAATATGGTTCTTATATTTAGTTGCATTGAATTAGCCTGTGCATTTTTTTAACTGAAAGTATTATGTAACAGTGTTTTTAAGATTGTCATGGTTACCTCTATATACATTAAGAACTTAACCCGAGATACTTATAACACCGTGTAAAGTGTTTCGCTCAACTGTAGGTTACCACGTAGACTTAGATGAAGGGCGTCTCGTACATGGACTGCACAAACCATGCACAATCAGGATTGCAGCGTAATTACCAATACCATATCGCCAGTTATTCAAAGAACATCCAGCAAGATAAACCAACTTTATAGAACCGCCTTTCCAGCTTCGTTTGAATTTGCAATAGCTTTATGACGGTCATTATATTTCCACTTTTTTTTAAGGTGTTTCTATTCGAAAGAAATACTTACAGTTTAATCAAGTTATTTTGCAGAAATATATTATCACACTTAAATATATCTTATATTCATTTATTGTCTTCTTTAGTTTAGAACTCATTCTTCATTCCTGATTATTATTATTCCAAATGCACCATATTTTTTTCTTCTGTTCACAGCTTCTGTGTGAATTTTTGAGTGTTTTTGATGACTTTTCATTTAAATATTTCTTTTATTCGTCAAGTAACTGCGATAAAGTTTGTCTTCGCTAATAAGTATCGATTATAATCGAACTATTCATACATGAATATTTGTTTTTGAAGTGTTTCAATAATTATCGATGCTATTCACTTCGATGTGTATTATTATCAATGACTGAGTTAACGAAAAAACTGAGTTTAATATTTTGTAAATAGTGCATATTTCGAACTCTTAGACCTCAAAATTGTTAATTTTGCTTTTAGTAAATTAAATGATTTCATTTAGTTCAACTTAAAATTCATATTAAGTTTTGATTTTGGCATTAAACTATTTTTATTAGAATGTTAAGAATATATCCTGTAATCAGCACCACTTTTAAAAGTGAAGATGCTAAACAGAAAAGACTTCGCATTGCAATTTAGTAAAGAAGCAGTCAAATGAATTATGATCATTTTTGAGCCAACAGTTAAAACTCAAGTAATTTTCGCACAAACAACAAAGAATTGAAAGCTGTGGAAAATATATTTCAACCATATAAAATATATTTTTTATAATAGTTATACAATTTTAAAGAAATTAAAAATTTATATATCAAGTTTGTTGCTTCAGTCTTTTGTTTAGACGTATAGGATCCTCATAGAATTGTTACACACTGATACGCGTATCTATTTTACAAACTTATAATGTGCATACATTTAAATTTATAGAAAATAATATCTTCAAAAATATGCTCTTATTTTGCATATCAACAAAAATCGATCAAAAAGATCTTTGATCTGCTATAAAAATAAAGAAAACCCAAAATAAAACATTGTGAACAGACAGCATGTAGTATTACATAAATATATTGTATCGTTTTTGTTTGCTGTTGATGCTGTTAAATTTCTTTCTTATTGCTGCAGCTTTTGCCAACTAAAACTATACCCGTACTTTCTGATACTTTGGCTTCTGCTTCTACCACTGCTTGAGGTAAATAACTTTATATGTACGAGTTTTTCCATATATATTGCAACGAACGCATTTATTGCCCTGAAGCAAAAAATTATGCACAAAAAAGAGGAAAAATTTAGAAAAGGGAATAAGCCTAATAAAAAAAATTAAAAAAAATGAAGCAAACATTTGCTACTCTAAACTTCTTGAACTTGTTGTTGTTTGTTACGTTTTTTGCTGCACTTGGCTGTTTTCACAACTATAAGCAGCACAAATGCTTTATGCCGAGTAGATATTCCTACATCCTTCTTAATAGTTTCTGCTTTTTTTTCATATATTATTTACAAACAAAAATGCTTTATATATTTGCATATGTGCAGCTTTAGGCCAACAGCAACAGCAATAACTACTGCAAAACAGCAACAGTGTAACGAGCAGTTTGATTTCTGTTGCTGCACATATTGTTGATGTCCGACAAACATTTTGTTAAGTTCAGAGAACAGTAGGCGTGTCAAAAGTTATAAATTATAAATTTTTCATATTTTTATATAAAACTTTATATATGAAGAGGTTAAAGGCAAAAAAAAAAGAAAATTATAATAATAAAAAAAGAAATAATACGAGAGAAATCAGCCACCACCTAAAGTAGATTGACGTAAGTGGCAAATTTATGGACAAGTTAAAAAAAATTACTCGTGTCTTAGTAAACTGTTGCATGAATATTTCGATAGGTTGACAGCGACTACTTAGCAACGCTATTCACTTTGATGTGTTTTCCTATCAATTGCTGAGTTAATGGAATTACTGAATCTAGTATTTCGTAAAGAGCGAACATTTCGAGTTCTCAAATCTTAAAATTATTAGTTTTGCCTTTTGTAGATTGAGTGATTTCATTGAGTTCAACTTTATATAAATTTTTTAATTGTTTCGAACACTTTTATATTGTTTATTTGAAACGAACATTAATCCGGCTCATTGATGTGGTGAATGAAAGATGAAGAAATTTACTATATCATATTAATTTTGATTTTAGCATTCAAATATTTTTATCAGGATATTAAGAATATATCCTGTAATCAGTACCACCATTAAAAGTGGAGAAGCTAAACAGGAAATACTTAGTCTTGAAATTAGTGCTGCTTCATTCTGCTGGTTTAATGATTATATAAAATATTGTATATATCTATTGGTCTCTTCTGAAAAGCAGCTATTGCTATTAAAGTGTTTAATATGAGATAAAATATTAATAAGATATTAAAATATTGATTTGAAACAAATTACAAATTAAATATTTCGCTATCTTAACTATTCTAGACCCTCTTATAAAATTAGACCGTCTTGACCGAATCGAACTAAAATAGTGGCATTCTGAAGACTCCTCCCGATTAGATTTTCTGTGAATTAGAACCGTTTCGATATGGTAGATATCAAGATGTCTAAGAAAACCTAGAAAAACTTAATTTTCAATGTAGTTTTCTTAGAAAAACTTTTAAACGGTTTCATGACATTTAAAAGCTACGTCGATCAAAACATTTTAATGCGTTCGTGAGATATCTTAAACGATTTATTTTTATTATTATAATTTTTTTATTTGGAAAACTCCCAATTTATATATCTGATTAGCTTTCGATTTTGGTGTAGAAATCGAAAAGAGACTCAATCACTGTTTATCTCAAGACTATTTTGGCTCAAAAAGCTGAAAAGCATAGAGCAGCGCAAAAACCAAGTTACAATAGATTTTCGGATAAATTAGCAGTCAACTATTTATTTTTTATTTTTCATTGCCTTCCTATAAATTTCCTTACGGTCTTAATAGTTAATATATTCTTTTCAATAACACAATTGATTTTATTTAATGGCCTAAAACAAAAACTATTTTTCATGAGGTCTTTGACAACAATCGTTTTTTTAAGATATTTAATTGTAATTGTAAAAGATCCTTCTAAATTTATGAGTCATAGTCCTTTCTGCATTTTTAGACTATTTTAAAGCTAAAAGATTTTTCAAAAACTTTGATTTGATTACTTTTTTTCATATAAAGCATTTTGTAAAAATAATTTTATTTGCTTTATATGAAATAAGGAATCAAATTAAAGTTTTTGAAAAAATCTTTTAGCTATCAAATAGTCTAAGGATGGCGAAAGGACTATGACTCATAAATTTAGAAGGATCTTTTACAATTACAATTAAATATCTTAAAAAAACGATTGTTGTCAAAGAGCTCATAAAAAATAGTTTTTCTTTAGTCTAAGGAAAGCACTGAGACTTACAAATTATAAAGTCCTGGATATAAGTAAGTTTTTTTTTTTAATATATCTGGTTCCTCTAATACTTACGGGGGTTATCTATTTAAGGGAGTAGCATATTTCGACAAAAAAGGAGACCCGCTAAATCACGAATAAAAATCATATCAAGTCGAAGCTGGTTGATAAGAGAGAGTTGGTTATCTCTCGCTTATAAACTTGATTCCCAGTGACCCTGACGAACTTTATAAAGAAATAAATTAAATAAAATTGGTGTAGTTGTATCGAACTTGATAAGCCCATTTTATTGATACTCTGAAAAGTAGGGTATTTAATCCAGATTACGGCTTTCACATACGCAGATAATTACAGCCGAATTTCATAAAAGCTTAAGCACTTTGGGTATTCTTTATACAATATAACATTGCGTGAGTGTACATGAAACATTTATTTTTTTACGAACACACATGCATTTGTAGTGGTCGTTATATAAGTATTTTAAACGAATTTTATGCAAATTTGATTTCTGGCAGCTTAATTGGCTTAAATTAAGCTCTTAAAATAACAAAAAAAAAAAAAAAAAGAACAATCGATGTGTGCGTCAGTTTGTATCACAAAAGAATACCATGATGTTTTTTTTTTTTTTTTTTTTTTTTTTTTTAAACCGATTGACGGATCGACCAACAAGAAAATAACTAACCAAATATCCATTCAACATAACATTTATACAACCAATCAAATAAAACCATTAAACCGAACTGCCTGCCAACATTGTTGTTAACCAATAATATGACACTAGTACAACAATAAAAGCAAAAACAAACAAACAGACAAATCAATTTGACAATTTCCAGATTTGACATTTTGACTTTGACATTTGTTATAGTTTGCTTGTTTGTTTGTTTGTTTCATTCTTTTTCGATTTGGGATTTTGAGTCTTTGTGTATGTTAATAGTGTACGAATCACTGTGTATTGTGTCTACTAACTGAAACAAGTCGGTTTAGGCTGTTTGTGTAAGTGCATACATATGCAAACTTTTGACTAGTTTGGAAAACGAAATTGTTTTTTTTTTTTTTTTTTTTTTTTGGTTTGATTGTTGTTAAAGCTTTTTCAATAAGCATTTTTGTTTTGTTGTCATACAATCGCTTTCAATTAATCTTAATTAAAAAATAAAATGAAAAGTATATCTCGCTTCACTTGTTGTTTATTGTCACCGTAATTGCTGGCTCCAAAAGTTTGTGTATTTTTATTAATAACATTGTTTGTTCAGAGATTTTTTAAATTAAATTTTAAAAGGAAACGAGAAACATATTTGAAATTTTATATAAATATGTAACCACTGCTATTGCTTATACAAACAACTCGCGACATCTGATGTCATCTACTTGACAACTACTTTTCACTTTAACTGCTTGTGATTTGATTTATATATGACAAAGTTTTTATTAATTTTTTAATGAAACTTTTTAACGAAATTATTTGTTGTTTTCATTATTGGATTAACAAGCATATTATTGATTACCGTTTAGTGACTTTAAGTTCATATATTATTATTATTATTTAATTCGAAGAGAAGTTTGTTTCACACAAACATTTTTCCGCTCGAACTAAGATCGCTAGAGTTTTTCAATGCTGATGTGTCAGCATTTTGATATCTTTACTCGCCTACTGTTTAATGGATTAATTTACAAATTTCAGTCAAATAATATTCGTTAAATATAAGTTCACTAACCCTGAGCCATTTCATTTCGAATAGTTAAGACAAATTAGTGGTGCAGATATTTCAGATAATTTTTATAATATTTTTGCATAGAACTGCGTGTTATGAAATGCGTGTCATGGAATGCATGTCATAGAATGCATTATTGTGGAAGTATGGGAAGAAGTGAATAGTGTTTAAATGCCTGACTGACCAAAATGGGAAGAAAGGCAGAATTTTCAGTTGCCATTTAGTTAGGAAGAAGACTATAATGCACATAATTGTTTTTAAATTCAATTTTACAAATACGAATATGGGGAAGATATACAGAAAGTCGACAGACTTTGGCTCTTTTCCCAAAATTTTTAGCAGCAAAGTTTCGCTTATCTTGTCAAATTTCATCTTTCACAGCTTCAGTTGTTTGGGATTTTGATCCAGTCTTTTAAATGGTCACAGAAATAAAGCTGAATCAGAAGTACGAATAGAAAATCGGTTTCATCACTTGATGCGCTTTTTTTTGAAAAATTAATTATATTCGTTCAGTTTTTTCAACAGTCAACTCAGATGATAGTACGTTTTCACAACCACAATTCATTTTTCTAGAGTAAGGCTTTCCATAAATAAAATTTCTTAGTTTTCCTTAATTAATGTCGAAAAAAGACAGTTCACAGCCAACTTACTTTCTCTCTCAATATAATTGTAAGAAATGCGTTGTGATTACATCCAATCTTATTACTAGAATGTACTTTTATAGTTTAATCAGTGTGATTTCGAAATCAATATTTTCGTTACGGATTTAATCATCACAAAAACTTTATATATTATTGTCATAATTTTTTTTATAAAACGTACAGTTCATACATAATAATGCCCGCTCGTTCTGAAAAATATTTAGACCAAAATGTCTTAAACTTTGCACTTTAAATTCCATAATGTCTGATTTCTGAAGTAGTTAAAGAAGGATTAAATAATTTTTCATAGATCTGAAAAGCCTTCAATATATTCTGTCAATATATTCATTGACAGAAAGAGTTACAGCAAATAAACAGCGATAATTATTTATATTTTCTTACATACGAATATAAAATCTTAATTGTTTTTCTATATTTTAATCTTATACCATCATGAACATACTGATGCCGAAATATATTTATTTCTCGAAAATCATTTCCAGTTCGTTCTACTTCAAATCCTTAGCAAATTAAAACTAAGAGTTTGTGGTAATTAGTTTAACGAACATTTGTATTGCTATATTAAATCGAATTAAGATTCATAGGCTAATTGTTTGAAATTTGTTTAAATCTCAGAAAGACATGATGATAAATATTCCAAGGCACAAAGGAAAGTCAACATCAGTTTCCCCCGTTTTTTTTCATGTTTCCCCCGATTTTCGTTTTATACTCGACTTAATAGATATAAATTCCCGTAAAGTGCTAATCGGGTTTATGCACCCGATGATTTTCTAACTTCTCATCGAAAGCTTCAAAGCTTTTTTAAACTTTGGGTATTTGATTTTTCAATATAGTCTTTTTAACTGCTATACACTTTGCGTAACGTATCTTTAACTTTAAGATTCCATATCAAATATATAATATCAGATATAGTTTTATAGAAAGTATATCTCTTGCCCGTATTAAGTTTTATTGTGTTAAACAAATCCAAATTTCACAAATGATGAAGATAACCTACTCCTCTTTATTAATGAGAACTCGCAATCACTTGAAATTATTTGAAAATCGGGAGAACATTCAATTTATTTTAAGATTATTACTACTTTCCCTATCGAAGTTCTTATGAAGGAATTTTATTAATAAATATTATTTTTCTCTGTGTATATATATATTTTCTATAAATATTTTTCTCTGTTCTCGTTTATTTTTATTTAAAAAAATAATAAATTAAACAATTCTTTGCGTCTCAATCTAAAGTGTTAATAGAATTTCGCGTTTACCGCAATTGTGGTAAAATTGTATAATAAGTAATAATTTATTTTATATGTCAAAGACTTGTAAAAACTCTATTTGAAAATTATCAATAATCACAGCCAAATAACCGCAGTTACCATATGCTGTCGTTTTTATTTATCTTTTTTTTATTATAAATAACAATTGGTAAAGCTGTTGCTATTGCTGCTGTTGATTTCATTGAAGCAACAATATATTTTGTTGGTTCGTTGCCTTCTCACTACTCGGTTTGGTTTGGTTTTTGAAATTGAATGGCTAGGAAAATTTGAAAATGTGGGTCAATGTTTTCAAGAATGCGACAAATTGACAATTGCAAAAAAAAAAAGAAATCTGTTTTGCATGATATAAATTTTATGGAAAGAATTGAATAAATCGTTTATTTGTTAGAAAATAATAAAGATTTTTATTAAACGGAGCATAAATTACCGGCAAACAAAAATGTTACATTGAACCCTTTTGCGCTTTGTGCGCTCACATATAGAAGCTGGTAAATTAATATTCATTTTTAATATTATGATTATTTTTTTACATTTTTGTAATACGAGTACTATGAAGCATATTTTTAAAATTATTGCCGACAAATTGAAAAGAGAAGAAATAAACTATAAAAACCATAACAATTAAAATGTTGAAATTTCACACCGCAACATTGTATTGAAATAAAGAGGTTAATGCATTTTTACAATACAACACCTTTTTGTTTAATACCCTACATAAACTTTATACGCACACACTCATGTGGCTTCCGATATTGTGAGTAGAGTGTAAACGTTTTTTCTTTTCTATTGAGGCTGAAAATGAAAAAAAAAAGAGATTTAATAATCTAATCTTGGCAGTTGCTTAGCATTTTGCTCCTTGTCTTTTTTTATTTTCTGTTAACACATTTCTTCTGAATTTATTTATAACGAGAATGAATAAATCTTCAATTGGCTGACTTGAATGGAATGTATTTTGAACGTTAAAACACGGATTATTTGTTTGATTATATGAAAAATAGCAACAACCTTTATTACATAAAATTATATTTCAACATCAGTTCTAAATACGTTATATAGAGTGGTCCATGTAAAGTTTTTAATTTGAATCGGGAGTTCATAAAATTTGTCATTTAAGAATGGAACACAACATCATTCATACAACTCCAAGGAATGGTACGGTACAACTCCAACCCATCAACCGAAATTTTCATAAATATTCTCTTCCACATACTCAGTTCCAACAGGATTCTTCGATATATATGCAAAAAGTCATCGGCTTTTTACTTCTGTAGCAATTACATTCCATTCCAGTTGGCTAACGCAGCCTTCAAGTCTTTAAGAAGCTCCCACGTTATATATGACCAGTTCTGATAATTGATTAATTTATTTAGGGCATCCTACTGTCGCCGTATGTTTCTTATATTTTCAATTATTAAGATGCTCATATTATTGTTTAACATGAAGAATGATTGCAAAAGTGTGTTTTAATCATCGAAAGGAGGTTAGCAAATCTGTCCATAATATTTCTTTTTAATATGATTTTATACTTTTTGTATATTTTTTTTAATATTTTTTTTTTGAGAACTCTGCCAAAATTTTCCAGGATCCGCACAAAATTGTGTGCCAAAGTGAAATAAATTACAACAAACAACATTTTAATTAAAGCCCACTGTGTAACTGAAAAGTAATTTCAATACAAATGAACTCCACCCACCGTTAAAATAAAACGCAAAATGAAAAATGTTTAAGCAGAGCAAACTGCAGGAACATTAAACTAAAAAAATGTATAATGGAATTTGTGATCAATATTTTTTTTTCGTTATATTTTTGGTTTGTTTTGTTCATCTTGGCATGATATGCTCATACGCTTGAAAGAGTTTCGAGGAATAACTAAATTACTCATGGCCCAATTTTCAATTAAAATTTAACGCACAATTTTTCAATACCTTAAAAACATTGAATTTTTACTGCAAAAATTGCCACGAAAATGAGAACTTCCAAAATAAAAACAGACATTTTAAATCTTTCTTGTTTTGCTTCGTTTTCTGCTGGGATAACTTTTTCTAAAGAAGGTAATCAATGTTTGGTTTGATAATAACGAATTTACAGTTGTTGTTTGGTCTTATATTTCGGTTAGTGATGATGGTAGTTGGTGGTGTTGCCGATGCTCGTATTAAGCAAATAATGAAATTTTAGACCTCCATCAGTTAATCGCTTAAAGCGTATAGAACTCTAAGTTGGAGATGTGTTGTATTGCAACAAAAGCGAGAACAACAACAGCAAAAACAACAGAAAACAACAAAGTTTATAACAGAAAGTGCAGTTACTGAAACAACATCAAATAAACACAACATCAAAATCAGTTTTCTTACAATGTTTTTGTATTTCTTGTTTGTTTGTTTGTTTTTATTTTGTGTTTTATTCGTCTTTCAGTAAATCATGTGTAATAAATAAAAATTTATTCTGAAATGAAACTCTGACAACACTCTACCCATGGAGAGTTTAATGAGAGGAGTTAGAGTCACAATTATATCCTCTGTTGCAGAGTAGTACAGAAAAGGCACCCTGCCCTGCTGTTAAGATGCATAAGAAAATTATTAAGAAAAAAGTTTTATTGATATAAATACAGGGTGGCGCAAAACTACCGTTATCGTTTCAATATCATTTAATGGTAAATTACTATTATTAGTCTTATTTTATTATATATTATTATATATTTATATATATTTTGGCTTAAGTATGAAAAATTATATCCCGAAAGTGGTGGCCATTTTTGACCTAGCGAATTCGTACTCTTTGCATAATTTTCAAAAAAATTTCAGACGTTATACCTTGAATATTATTGCTAATGTTTTATTTTAACTCTGGTATGGTCGCTATATAGCCCGGTGAACGTTGGATCCAAATTAAATCGCGGTAAATGGCACAATCAAGTCGTTGTTGTCAGTCTAACGGTTTCCATTCTTGCACGATTTGAACATAATATGGGAGCAAGTGCAACGTGGATAAAATCCTCTGAACGGACCTTCACAATACTATAGTTCTGCCAAACGTCTTCTTGTTGATGATTCTTGACTGTCCTGCTCACTATCCACAACACATTGGATATTTGTTTCCCTGTAGACAGGACGTAGCCTTCCGGGGCAAGGATGGTATCTTACTGGATCCCGGAGGGCACAGTAGGCAACTTGGTGAGTCGTAACACCTTCTTGCTGCGATTTCTGGGGAAAAGATAAGAAATACAGGTGGAAGGATACCCGGCTCCCGCCATAAAAAAGGATCAAAAATCAATAGTAGGTGACAAACCTGTATTATTTTGACCTGCAGGGCGTAACCAGTTTAATTACACTGGTGCCATGGGTTCTGGTTGAGCACCACAGATGATATTAGATAGGGGGTGAAGCCACGATGTTGCTATACACGTAATTGTTTGGCTGGGCGTATGTGGAATATCTGCTTCATAAGCGAAGCTCTGTTTAACGAACGTTCATCCGAGTAGTGGCTTATGGCGAACCTCGTTCTTCCCCCATGACTAGTTGATTTCGTGGCCAGATGTTGGTTGAGGTCCTCTTCATGTGGAGGCAGTGGCTGGACACCAAGAGTTGCTGGGAGAGATGTTAGATAAGAATTGATGTTCTGACATATTGCAAGTATGTTGGGACTTCGGCCCAGCTGATGGTAGTCTCTATAGGTTGCTGCAAATCAGCAGATGTTACGGAAGGTGTGGTGCGTTGTTGGTGCTGGAAGTGTCAGGAGGGCTAAGTCTTATGACTTTGACCTTTGCTCCTCTTAGTGCTGGCCATATGGATGTCTTCAGAAGTAACAAGGATTTTGGATAGGCTGGAACACCTTACCAAGGTGTATGAATATGGTTTTGTGACGGAACCATATGAGTGAAGTTGCAAAAGGTCCAAGGGCTACACTGGTGCGGTCCCTGGGCTGACAGGGGTGGTAGTGTACACCTAATTATACTCGAGTGTTTGAGGGCACCATTAGGTAAGGTCGAAAGGCAGGTACTGACGTTATCTTGAGAATTTTCTGTAGCACGTTGTCGAAAAGTTTGAACCAGATAGTTTGTAGGTGGCGCCAAAGGTCCAGCACGTACATTAAGAAAGTGATAATAAGCACGCTGCGTCAGAGCAATTGACCAGTGATTTTCAAAATAAAATGCAACAAGTTCTGATCGCTATTCTGTTGTATGTATTCTTCCAGGTTTCCTTCAAAAGACTATGAAACAAAAATAAAGTATTATAAATTAAACAGTCAAACCCTAAGAGTTTTACGTATTGTAAATCGGAAGTATTTGTTGTAAAAGTCTTAACGATTAAATAACATGTCGAACTGAAGAGATGAATGTACATCAATCCAATAACTGCAGTAATAATATACGCAGGTCTCACAAAGGATCACCTGAAATATTATTATGGAAAAAGATGTAATACTTTTTTAAAGTGATTAGATATAGACACTGATATGCAATGATCTTCAAAAAATTTATATTTTAGAATCATGAGTGGAATTTTTATAGGAAGAAGTGCGCAGGCGTGAAAGTTAGAATGAAAATACTTGGGTTGAAGCTTAAAGACATAATTTTTCAATATTTTTAAATATCTCTTAAATATTTTACAGCAATTGTTGGTATTTATTTACCTACATATCCTCTAAATTAATCTAAATAATTAAGATTTTGAAAAAGTCTAGCCATTTCGGATGTAAACCTTCTTCTAAAAGAGAGCACTTTAAAAGAGAGTCAACTTCTCGCAAGGGCGTTTACACGAAGAAGTACCGCAATCTGGTTAACCTTACGAAGGCTATAAATTAAATTTCTTTTCCTTGCCTGTTCTCAAAGGCCTTTAAAAAGCAACAGAAAAGTGGAAGAGCCAGCATATAAAGTAAAACTTAGTTTAACATTCTTCATTCATTTCAGTTTTTTGGGTTTCGTATGTTTCTGCTTGCAACATCAAACGAATGTCTTGCATCATTTTATTATTGTTGTTTAATGCTTAAACTTGACTTTTTTTAATTTCTACGCTGTTCAGTTGTTTCATTGTTGCTGTTGTTATTTGATTTCGGTTACTTTTTGGAAGAACATTTGACAAGCTGCCGTTGTCCGAATTTACTTCCTTCTGGTGATCTTATTTCATATTGAGTTGGTTTTGCTGTTTCGTTTGTAAATTTGAAATTTCTTTCTGTCCTTCTTAATTCATAATATTGTGAGTTGTTGTAAGAAGATTGTTTTTCTGGTGTTTTGTTTCTTTCTTTTTTTTTTCATATAGTTTGTTGAAGTTTTTATATGATGTTGTTATTGTATTTGTTGTATTTTGGAGGGGCGTTTAGCTGCCACGTTTGTTTTTGGAACGAATTGCCATTTTACGCATGGTTCTGCTAGAGACATTAAATACTTATAAGCCATGTTTTCTTATGGCCATACGAAAGCAAGAAGTAAATTCGGGCTTAAATAAATGTATATTTAAGTATATTAAAGTGCACATGTGCTTATGGTGTTTGTGTGTTTATTGCTGTTATTGTTGATATGTATTATTACAACATGTTGTTGTTGTTGTTGTTTACGTTATTATATGCAACAATAATAAGCATTTTATGTTTGGCATGTGAAAGAGTTATGTACGTTTTAATATGTTGTTATTTTTGTAATATTTCTCTTGGTCCATCGCACAGTAGAAATGTGAAGGAACAAATTTTAGACTCGAACTTAAATTGATTAAACAGTGAGAAATAATAATTGTCTATCATTTCGAGCGAACTGCTGCATTCATAATTTATATTTCGTAAAGATCCTTGACACAATTTTTTTTTTTTTTTTTTAATATTAATTTGAAAATAAAGTGACACACTCACTGAGTTCTTTGTAGCTTCCTTTCGGGAAATGTTATAACAATTATCCTGAACGTATCTATTTATCGTGGGACGGATGAAAATGCGAGGTTTTGTGCTTCGTTACTGGTGAAAAGTGCTTACGAAACTCCCTAATTCTGCGTAACATTAGAGAGTATATTATTTTGGACAGGCCACTTTAGGGTAATTTGGTTTTTTGTAAAAGTATTGCTGTAGGTGGTACCCAGGACACCACAACAGGACAAGTACTTAAACGATAAGTCTTGAATCAGTCCACCGAATATCTTAATTATATCAATTGATCTCCTATAATGACAATGACATGTAAGAGATACCAGTAGCTTTTCCATAGAGTCCCTGAAAACCAGTCAGGTGACATGTTCTGTTAACGATCCTTTTCTATCATCCCCACTTATTCTTCACTAATAGTACACTTCATTAGTGGCTTCCCACTATCCATAGTAGGATATGACTCCTATATATTTAAGGCATTCAAGGCCAGAAGTAGGAAGGATGGGATGGTGTTAAGAAGAAAGATGAAGAAAGTTTAGAAGATAATTTTATAGGTAAACACGATTTTGTTAACATGACATAAATTTGCCATGATTTTTTGGTGTTATACAAGAAATTACCAATTCCAATATTTTATTTTTAATATTTGAGGTAGATTTTTTTGCCATGTACATATTTGGCTTTGGTAACACCCTCTTTATCTCTTTGATTTTGATTACCCTTGTGGTAACGTTGCATTCCTTTTTATTCTTTATATTTATTTCTTTTACTTTGTGCATTTCTGTTTCAATTTTGTTTTTTTCTGCCGATAATATATTGTGACATTTGTATGTTACGTATGTGCCACAGTTAACATATTGCACAAATGAAATGTGAGAATATTTTGCGTATAAATTACAATTTTCTGACATAATTACGGTAAAGCAGTACGTAAATACGATTTAAATGAGCCACACATAAAACACAATCAGACAGCCAGCAACAACTTTACATACTTATAAATATATATATATATATATATTTTTTTTATTTTGTTTTTATTTCATTTTTTTATTTTGTTTTGTTTTGAAAAAAGAAAGACGCAACATTTAAATATAACAAGCATAAAGTATTTGTGATAAAAATCATAAAATGCCATAAGGACTGTCTTGTTTTCCTTTTCAAATTAATCAGATATGAAACTAAAATATATGACCATTAAACTGAAATTAACACTGAAATGATTTATAGCTTAGATTGAAATAATGAGAAGACAAATAATTTATATAATTTATTTTTTAAAAGTTTGCCATTGCACAATTGCAGTTATTGGCGAATACCTAAAACTATTACACAATTGTCAAGAGCCATACATCAAAATTTATAATTGAATTTTGTTGGCAAACATGTCGGGTCATATATCATCAAATTAACTTTGGTGGCAACGATGCCTGCTGCCGATGTGTTGTTGTCTAAGAAGTTGGCTTGTCAGAAAAAATTATTTATACAGAAAATAAATAAAAATAAATATGATTGAGCATGTTTTGTTGCAATGCTTAGTTTCAAGTTAAATTATCAATTTAACTTGAAACTTTTTTTCTCCTTTTACTTCATAGTTTTAGTTTCTGGCAAAAATTTTTCGAATTCAAAAGTATTGGAGTGTTTGTTGTGTTTATATTGAAAAATTATTAAATTATGTGCTTGTGGCATAAATTTATGCATACTTTAATAAAATATCTTTAAAACTAGATAATATTTACCAACAAACTGTATGTTAACACATGCGAACTATGAAAATGGCATAATAAAAAGAGGAAATTATTCCTCCGCCTTTTATATAAGAAAAGTTAAGAGTTGCCATGATTGTTATGGAATAATTAAATTTAGAATTGTGGATAATTTTCTCTAGGGCCAGTTGAGAGACTGGGCTTATGTGAACAAACCATAAACTACTGACTCTGTGGAAGATGAAATTCGTTGCTGCACTGACGAAATAAGCTATGCTTTGTAGCAAAATCGGGTTAAACACTTTGTGAAAATAGTGGAAGTTGTTTCGTATTAAAATCTTTCGAAACACTAACTTTAAATTATATCATATATAGATATGATGCTACTTACTTTGCTAAGGCTTAAAGCTTAATAATTAAGAAAGTAACAAAATCGTAAGAAAATAAAAAACTAAAAGTGATCAGTGAGTTCTTGTTATGACTTTGATATTTGTTTTATACTTCCCACTAATTAAAGTGGAAGTTTGAAATAAATATCTTTAGTTATTCTACGAAATGTTGGGTAAAGGTTCCCTCATAATCTGCATTAGCTTTAGTGAAATGCCCATAGGAATTAGCTGAAACCCCCCAATTGATCACTTTGAATTTTTAATAAAATTTTGGGGGAAAAAAAGAATCAGCACATAATTAAAATTAAAGAGGTTGAAGACATAACAATCCCCCAAAATATGTACTAAATCAAAGTAAAATGTTTTATTAAAATTAACTACATATCAAATGTATGCAATTAACTACATATCAAATATGCAATTGTATAGTTCATGGCAAATTCGATAGATTTACTGCACTGGGCTCACAACTGGTAAAATAATATAAAACTAAATGCTGAATTGCAGTTGAGAAATACATAGTGTTTGATAACAATAATAAAAAAAAAGAAATAAAAAATATTTAAAATGGGTGTTTAAATCGTAATAAAACAAAGAAATATATTTTTAATATCAATGAAACGGGCTTAATTTGAAAGAATATTTTATGAAACTATTGATTAAATATGATCTCTGCCATGTTTCCGCCACGGTTAGCGAGTAGTAGTCGCAATCCGATCAATTTTGATCAGCTTTTCGGAGCATTTGCGGCCGTATTTCGCCCATAACTCTTCGAATGTAGATTTCGAGGTGTTCAATTGTTTGTGTTGTGATAAGTGACCTAATAAAACCCCAAGAAAATAATCCAACGGGGTTAAATCACACAATCTTGGTGGCCAATTAGTTGGGCTATTACGTTGAATTATATTTTCATCTAAAGCTTATTTTAATAAATGAAATGTAGGGCCCGCTATGTGGCATGTGGATCCTGTTGTAACTAAATATCAGCAATTTTTCCGTACCTCAATGCTACGTGATTGAGGTACGAAAAAAATTTTGAATCTAGTTTCTATACCGTTCATCATCGACTGTAACATTCTTCCGATCATCGTTTTTGAAGACATATGGGTTAATGACTCCGCCAGTAATTTTCTATAGATGAAATGCTGTTTCGACAAAAGCTTGTGGATTCTTCTCAATTTAAATGCGACAAACCTGCTCATTTACGTACCCATTCAACCAGAAATGGGCCTCTTAGGAAAATGAGATTTTGAAGGGATGAGTTTGACGAATACAAACTATTTTGATTAAGAATTAATCGATCTGTAATCAAGTTTCAAAGCAAACTAAAAAAAGCAACCATCAGCTGTTAAGTGGCTGCTCAAATAGAGCAGTGACGTTAACTCAAAATAATGATACTTTAAAAAATTAATTAAATATGATCATGCTTCCACGGAAGCATGGCGTACTTGGAACAGATTATGGCGTTCGGTATCGATCGAAATTTGTATTGAAGTTCTATTAAAAATTATATAGAAATCTTTGTAGTAGATAGTTTTACTTACCGATGAAAAAGGATACTGTATTCTGATATTTTACAACATGATGGTGTCAATCGCCGTCGGTAATGTTTCAAGACCAGTGATATCCCCTAGTCATTGAAACAAATGAGAAAAATTGGACACCACATTCTTGACTAAGTGCGGAGTCAAACTCGGGATCAATATGTGCACTACTTCAGCCATCATCATCATCATCATATTATTATTATTATTATTACTATTATTATTATTATTATTATTATTATTATTATTATTATTATTATTATTATTGTTATTATTGTTATTATTATTATTATTATTATTATTATTATTATTATTACTATTATTATTATTATTATTATTATTATTATTATTATTATTATTATTATTATTATTATTGCAAAATGGCAACTCCTTTCACCTACATTGAACCAAAATTGTATGCCATTTTTTATAGATCGCGGCTTAACTAAAGACTTCCATTTTCAACGGTGATTTGTTGTGTTAAATTGTACGAGTAATTCCATTTGTTAAAAATTCATAATATTTGTTTTTGCCAACAGGCAGCCAAATGCGACTGCGAATGCTCGGCTACACTTGTGTTCAGTTCTTAATACTCTGAATGCAGCAAATGCAACTGTAAGGGTTTATGTATGTGTGCGTGTTATATTTTTAGTTTGTCTTTAAACGTTTTTGAATTGAAATAGCAATTTCATAACATGAGTTGTTTTTGTATTTTTATATATATGTTTATATCTACGTAAGTAGACTTTTATAGTTTATGTGCATATTGATATTTATGGCCTTTTTTTTGGTGCTGTCGAATGTGTTGTATTTTAGCATATTTTTCCAAATCAAAGTGGTTTGATGTTTTTTCTATTTTGGCTTTGATTTCGGTAATTTGTATATGTTATTTGCTAATTTTCCTAAATTGAGAAAATTTTTTTAAAGCTGCAGCCTAGGAAAAAAATAATAATAAGAAACAGCCAGATTGCTTTTTATCACGTGTTGGTGAGTATTAACACAACTTTTGATAGAAAAAGTTTATAAGAAAATTAAAAACATAAAATTATTACTTTAATATGACCGCACGGTGTGATTCATAATTTTTAATTTAAAATTTGGTTTGACTTAAGGCTTATCTCGGCTAGACTATGTTAAACTGTTTTAATACTTGCTAATAGAAAAAAGGTTACTTCTATGAGTTTGGACAAATTCGTATGTTCCTACATGTGAAGTAATACTTGCAGCTGATAAGATAAATAAAATTATTGACTTTATAAAATTTTTATTGATTTTTATGAGCTATTTTTATGGTTATTAAACACGATAAAATGATGTAATATTTTGCGGAGGAATTGATGATTGAGTGAGATCATTGTCTAATATTGAAAAATGGGGAATAGAAGTTTCATGATGATCACCATATATGAGGTGCTACAAAACAATAAAAGGGGTGCAAAAGTAATTTTCAAAATAAGGCCTATTGTAGAAAAAACAATTATTTTCTTCTATATTTTATTAGTACATTATGCTACACCGGGGAGCTGGTTTCTAGGCCACACTCGTTTCTCAATCTGCTGCAGCAGCACTTGGATTTTATTCATTATATCCCACTTAGTATTTCTCTTTGCTTCGAAAAATATCACTTCCTGATATAATTGTATCCTCGTATGGTAGAGAGGAATCAGTTTTAATTAAAAAAAAAAATATCTTGTATATCATTTCTGGTTTCTATCAACAGCATTCAGGAATACACTTCAACGAAGCAATTCTGTGAGACGTGCTGGGGATAATACAAACTATTATACTTACAAAAAGTATTTGAAAAAAATCAATTCCGATGTTCTTAGCTAAAGTACAGGAATTGAATAACATATTTTAGGTCTATAATAATTTTGTTCGCTAAATTCGTTCAATGTTGACGTCAGAGATCGTACAGACGTTGGCCTACGGCATTTGTCATTATTTGGAAATGCGGGGTGCACAAAATGAAAAAAGAATTATTAACTTATTTTATCTTAGAATTTTTCAGTTACTTTTATACACTATGACTTTTGATTCTTACAACTTACCAGCATTAACAATTCAGAGAATGCAATAGAATTTTTCGATGCGAGTAGTTTTCACAATAAAATAGAAGAACTATTCAGGATTGAAAACAATTCGAAATTAAAAGATGATAAGTTGGTATACTTGATTAAAGGCGAAACTTAAAAACAGTTTTTAATGTGTGCATGACTTGGTAGTGTGGAATCACTTCCATCTAAAATCGGGTTCAGAGCCGTCGTTATTCATTTAATTCAGACAACATGATTTGTGACTAAATCATTGTATCCGAACTTGTCATTACTTTGGCAGCATTTTGACTTGGATAACTGCATGGTTGAAAATGACAAGTTTGCACTCGTTATTCAATATTAATTTAAAAGACAAACTCTTAGAAATACTTTTTCAGAGAGAAGCTCAACTAACAACGAAGAAAGATTTATAGTTTACGGATCAGTCCCATTTGCCTCATCACAGATTTGGTTGCTCAAACAGGAAGTCTCAAAGCGGTATGTTGAATCTTTATACCACTAATTGAAAAAAGTAAAGATGTACTTTCGAGTAAAATTAAACTCACGAGACTTAAATTTTATAAACTCACAAGGACTCACTGTAAAATACAAGCCTGTCATGATCCCGCATGGTCAAAACAGCACTAGTACCCTTTAATCACTCTTCACGTGACAAGAAAGCAACACACCATTTCCACAACTCCAGAAAAGAATAAATAATAAAACTTAATCACATTAACCATTTAATAGGATATCCATTAAATAGGATGGTAACAAAAACATTTTGCAAGTAATAACAATTTCAATGTAAATATTGAAATTAAAATATCTATTTAAATAGTGCCTTGGCGGGTACTTTATAACTGATAAGAATATATTTATGAACTCTAATCTTGCAACAATTAATAACAGCAAATATCACTTCCTACAAACCTGCTACATTATAAGTAACAATTAACAAACAAATAAAGGCGCTTAATAAGTAATCAACCAAAAATAATTGAATGCCTTATTCGTTTTAATTAATTTATTTATTCATATATTTTTTCTACTTCAAGTCATGGTTAATTACATTTCTAACATGTGATTCTTGGGCTGAAACTTGTTTATGAGACTTTAGAAATGTTATTATATACTTCAATTAAATATTATAATACTATTTATTTGTTTATTTAAGCATTTTTCATTCATATACTTTAGCTATAATAACACGGCAAAGACCTTAATTGCATGAATTCCATAAACTTATTTACATTAAATTTATTATCTGAAAACTATATTCAGACACGACCAGTTCAAGTTTTCTACTTTTTTGTAGGATTATTTTATTAAGAAAAGAAAAAACATGCAAAAACCCACGCATTTTACAAAATTAATTTATATTAATAGCACTTAACTACACCAGAGAAATACAAAATTCACAATTGAATTAATATATGCGAGCATGTATAACACAAGATGTGTGATCTAAATTAGAAAGGAATTTTGTGTAAAACGCTCTTTTAATGATCCAATAAAACCAAATTTTGGGAACTATTTTATTACGAATTATGAATAATTGAATTTAACTCTTAAACTAGACTGATTTCTAGCGCAAAGATACGCCTTAACTCGCTATAAAAAACCACTTTTTAGCTCTCGAAACTTCGATCAATTTAATGACATTTTGTTAAGTTTTGAAACTTAAACAAAAAAAAAAATTTACCATATCAACAATTAAGAAAACTTGACATTGAAAACCTCCTTTCACTTAAAATATATGTTGGTGATAGCAATCGGGTTTTACTTAAAGAGATTTTCTGATTGTTCTAACTTTTTCTTTGTCTTACCTAAAAATATAAAATCATCTACAAAAAAGTAAGTTTATGGTCGTAAAATTTTTATTATTTTTTTCAACCGTCTGATTTATTTTGATCAGATCCAGTGTAAAACAACCGATTATACCACTTCTTTGCAAATAATATTTTTTTGTTGTTAAATTATCGTTATTTGGGAATCTTGCAGAAATAAAATAATAATTAAGTTCATTTCAGTACTTTAGTTCTGACTCAAAAGAAGTCATTAAAAATTTATTGAATTGGAATTATTCGCCTTTTCCGAATTGTTATTTAAGAATTTTTTTCCATGCAATTTAATTAATGTTGCGAAATTTGTACTGATCTCCAGCATTAGCAAAGTGTTGTCAGTTTTGTTTCGTATTTCCTAGATATGGATTCTGACATTTACTACGATATACATCATTTACCATACACGCACACATACACAAATAGTCTTAAATATATTTAAAAGTATGTATTACAGAAATAAAGACCAGAATATAATAAGATTCAATTCAGTTTAAAGGATTTAAATAGTTAGAAATCTACAAACAAAATATTTTTCTATAAAAATAGAAGAACTTACTGGGAAATTAATTTTATTTGATTAATTGACTGCAACTGTTAGAGTTATTCTTTAATCGGGATTAACTATTTTAATTGTTTGATCAAATAGTGGAAAAACTATTCAAATTAATTAAATAAAAATATTCGTGTGGGTACTCAACTTATAAGTTTTATTAATAATTAGACCTCTCCTATTCAGTCATTAAAAAAATGTATAGAATGATATTATTACACAGTGTAATTTAATGTACAATTGAAGCAAAATCAATTAAAATAAAGCTGAGAGCAGTTTAACTTAAACGACTCCATAGAAGAACTCTAAACTTCTGCTGTACATCATTATAATCAAAGAAATCTGGTACTACGATATCCAGCGGAGCACCGCCTTTCCATCCTATTTGCAAATGGGAAAGTTGCTGCCTTTCCGCCGTTTATTAAAAAATCCTAAGTTTATTACGATCTTGTAATATGGAATACATACCGAGCCAATATCACATAAAAAGATTAAGGGGCACTCTCTTCTAAAACTGTTTTTTGGAAAAATCAATTTAAAAAAAAAAAAAATATCAAAGCAGTGTTAATTAATATCGTCAGCAAAATCTATTTGAGCTTAAACGCATCTTTCCTTTAAATACTTTATTGGCTTAAATTATTCACAAAAGCAAAACTTTGGCTAAGCTGACAAAAACTGCAAGGATATCAGTGAAATAGTTATAGAACAAGAATATAAAGAAAACATTTCAAAAACTGCTTGTTTGAGCCAACAAATAATTTTCCATTATATCAAAAATGTCGGGAAGTATATTAACCGCCTCAATCATCCGTTCTTTCAAAGGAAATATATTGAATAATACAGTCCACTACAATCTCATGTAGGCGATATAAGGGTTTTATCACTTTGTCAAAGCAATGCTAATTAAAATATAATTCTGTTGCTTAATACATTTCGGGGGTTATGGGTTGAATCTTGAAAGTTTTTAAGGCAAGATCTTTGCGTAAAATCTTCCATAAAGTGGAAGGACACAACCAAAGTTGCTGAGAACGGCGACGAATTGATTGTTTAGGATCATCTTCAATGCTTTCCTGTATAGTGGCTGTAGATTGTTCAGTGCGCACTGTTCGGCGTCTCACGGCATGCACATTATCAGCCACAGTAAATGTGATCCCAAAATGATCTATTGTTCTTCGAATTAGCAGCTCTGAAGGACGATTATGTTGGCCATAAAATGGACGAAGTGTACGATAAGTTTGACGAACAGAACGATTATTTTGATTACAAATGTCCACAATTCGCACGCGTTTGACCCATAATGAAATTCCAAAGCAAACTAAACAAAAAACAACTATCAGCTGTTAAATGGGTGGTCAAATAAAGCAGTGATGCCAACTCAAAGTTGTGTCACTCTATAAAAATCACCCGATATAAAGAACTTGATTGATTTATGAAAAATTTCAGTTAAAAGATCGATTAGCCAAGTGTAGTATTTCACTGAAGATGGCATAAAATAAAACACAAACTTTTTACATAAAGACCAGGAAAACATTGGTGAGAAGAAGTGAAAATATATAACATTTCAAGTGAGCATTTAATTTGAAACTATATGAGCTCAGTTAATCTTAACTTCATTTAAGTCTTATAAATTTTCCATGAATTTGTTATTTCAACCACACCCCTGGACAGTTTGTGCGGCCTCTGTTGCTTTTGTTTTGTGTTCAGCAACATTTAAACAGAAAATTTCACTGAACTAAAAACTTATGAATGAAAAACTTTCTTAGTTAATCTGAAAAAGGCTATTATCAGTTATAATTAATTTCATTTAACTTTTCGATTAGATTGTAAATAAATATTATTATTAAGTTTTTATTAGCTAATATGAAAACAAAAAATAATGTGAACTGGTTTGCTAAACTCTTTTTATTTTCTTTACAGGTATGGCTTTTTCCTAAACATTTATGTACATGATTTTTATATAGAATGTGCAGGTATGTTTATGAAATGAAATATAATAAGAAGATTAAAGGCAGTAGGAAAATTTCAATTGTTTTTGTGTTCACTCACTTCGTTTTTGTCCTGACTGACTGATATCTTCTGCTGGTATTGGAATTAAAATCATCCAAATAACACATTTTTAATATTATCTTGAATCTATCAAAAGTGTTTTCAGTAAAAGAGTTTTCTAACAATGCATTTGCTATTATCGTCTGCTTTTTTTTTAATTTATATATTTCTTTAAAAACATTTATTTATCCTATTTTTTCTTTAGCGGATGCAGTGAATATTCAAATTATTCTGACTTTCAAAAAATAATTGGCAACTTTTTGCCATTTCCGAAATCACTAAAAAGCAAAACAAAACAACAATTAATTGCGCAATTGTTTTAAACATAAACATTGTTTGCATGTTTATGTTTGCCACCTACAAAAATCACGCTACATTCTAAGTAACTGCAAACACGAGTTGAACATAATTCGAAAAAAGAAAAACAAAAATTAATTTTATAAGAAACCTAAAAAATTGCAACACTTTCAAAGCTGTACAACAAGACTAAAGCAAATATCTCACACAAACAATTCGGCTAAAGAAAAAAATTTATACTTAATTGAGACCTTATCGTCATAATTAAAACTAACAATAAGGTCGTAAAATGGTTGCCTTAAAAAAATAAAGCTTTTTGTGTTGTTGTTGTTAAAGTAGTTATTTGTTTAAGCGTCATAACAGCTTTCAAATAAATCATTTGTTAATAAAAGACAGGCGGAGCAACCTCCTACTTAACAGAAGAACGTAAATTTTTTTGGCTGCTTTTTTTTATATTTTGCAAACAACAAAAACAACTTAAGCTGCAGCAACAGCAGCGGTTCAAACAGTTCCAATAGCTAATAAAACGTGACAAGACCAACCTTTTAAAATATATTTAGCTCGAACACATAGAAAAATCTTATTAAAATCTTATAAAAATAATCCATATACTCTCTACCATTTGCATTATTTAATTGTTAATTTATATAATTTTTGCTTTGTTGTTGTTGTTGATACTTTTCAATTTTTTAAAGAGCTCTTTTCAACAAATCAGTTAACAATTATGTTTTCCGTTATTGAGAATTGTTAACTGCACAATATATGCTCTTGCTATTACTGCCAAAAAAAAAAAAGAAAAAGAATTATCATCACTTGTTGGTTTTTTTGCTGTAACATTCTTAAAATTCGTGTTTTTCTGAGTTTTGGCCACAAATTAATTAAAAGGTTTCCTGTTTTATTAAATGTTGCATAATTAGTTTAAATATCGTGTTTCTGTATGTGAATAATACTATTTGCAGTTCTTAGCGTTTGTTTGCAAGCACACACATACACACACGTGCATGTATTGTTAAGATTTCTGTTCTCTTGTACCTGATCTTTTCTGTCAGTTAAGAGGGTATTTAATAAATGAGGTCCTATCGTTCTTTATTTTTCATAATTAAAAGCAAATAAAAAGACATGAAATTTTATGTTGTTGCATTAAATGTATTCAATTAACAAAACATTTTTTATAGTTCTTTTTGTGTTTTGTTTGTGACTGTCTGTTAATGATGGCAGCTGAGAAGTGAGTTACGAATTTAAGTGATCCTAAGCGCATTTATTTTTGAAGGAGTATTTCGGGGGAAAGTCATGTTGTTTTTTTCAGACTTTTGTAAGTTATTATTTAATTAAAGATAATTATGATTTGAAAGGAAATATTCAATATGCATTCATTTCAAATTTTAAAGTTTGCCGCTTTATTGGGACAGTCCAATTATTCTGATATCGTAGACGGCAATCGATGACGTCAAAAATGCACGTAACTTCATAAGCAGTAACACTTCAGACTATTTTAAATGAAATATATGAAATGGGTTCAAATTTGGGAACTAATACCGTGTTCAGACATACCCCTTAATTGCGCAATTAGGGAATTTTTCGCAATTAAGGCCTTAATTGACCACAATTCATCATACAACAAGTCAATTAGTAAATTGAGCACTAATTAATTGTCTCACTAATTGAGTAAAGCTCGAATTGCAACCGTGGTCATAAGTGTGTTTATTAAGATCTATGTTCAGTGAGTAGAAAAATTTTCTATAATGGCGAGCGAAATGTCAAAAAATATACAAACATATAAAAAAAAACAAATTGAATTTTCAAACAAAACAGACTGAATAAATAAACAAAAACGAAAAGGCTGGTGAAGAAGGTGACCTGCATTTTGCTGGAATAATGGAAGTAGGAACAGCTGTTGCTTTCTCGAACCTTGTAAAATTGTCAAGTTTTCCTGATTCTTTTTTTTAAGCACTAAAAAATGTGCATCAATTTTTTAAATTTGCAAACACGATTAATCACGAAACAAATAAAAAGAATGTTTTTTTTATATTAAATTGAATTAAGATTCATAGGATAATTGTTCGAAATTTTTTTAAATCTCAGAAAGACATGATGATAAATATTCCAAGGCACAAAGGAAAGTCAACATCAGTTTTTATTCAACTTACACAGCAGAGCAGAACAGCTGTTCTCGAAAGTCGCAACACTTTCATCATCAATGTTTTTTTAGCTGTCAAATGATAATTGAGTCAGCCAAATTGAGTATGTGTGAAGACTAGATTTAATTGCGCAATTAAAACTAAATTAACTTAATTAAAAACGCATGTTTGAATACGGTATAACAAAGCTTAGCTCTACAACATATTTTTACATGTGAAATAGTCTCCAAAGATGATACAATTGCAGAGTGCACAGCTTCCTTGAACTAGCCAAACGAAAGTGTTGTTAAGACATTTATTCAATTGAGATATAAACATTATTTTCTCACTGTTATAAAAGTAATTTTGTAAAATAAAAAATGAACAGTAAAAATTTAAATTACTTTCATGATTTTTTCGCAACAAAAACTGATGTCAGGAAGTTTGTCGGAAGAAAATAGAACACAATTAATTAACATCTTTTCAGATGACTTTGACGGGCGTTGTTTTAAAGAAAACATACGACACTTTAGCATCTTGCAGTGGAAATTTTTACATGTCCAACGTAAAGAAAAACCTGACGTGTGTGGTGATTATTAAAACTAAATTGTAGCGGAAATTCATGCGTGATTTATATCCATATTTTCATTTTCTTATAGTAGCGATTAACAAAAACAAACCTATCTATTATCCATGATGTTACGTTGTTAAATTTATTTCCCGCTGTAAAGCTTTAACAATTTCGCTTTAATAGCAACAAAACTTTTATAATCAAAGCGAAACTAATTTTAATTTCAATAAATCAATAACAGTCGATGTAAATTTTTTAGGTTAAACAACAGTTTGCAATCAAAGTTTACATCTTTATGTATTTAAATACAGGGTGTTTGTTAAGATATAAAAATGGGTTTACTGTCAAAGGAACTCTTATATTTCTGTATGATTTTGACATGTGTGATCAATACACTTTGAATAATCATTGTGACCGAATTACAGGTCAATCATTAATTTTCATGGCCAACATAATCGTTCCTTTGAGCCAACCATCTATCGAACTGTGGATAAATATCAAACCACATAACCCATTAATGAGTTGATAATAACGTCAAGAGGAATATGTGTACTGAAGAAAATTTCGTCGCTGTAAATGAAAATGTCACTTGTTGTTCAATTATTCATGACATGCTGCCAGTACTTATCGTTAGCTCTTCGTAAACAACAGGCGGTAGCTATAACTCAGATTCTCAAATGTTAATGCCATGTATTTATTAATACAATAACAAAATTTCTTAGATTAATATTTACTTTGTTATTCATAAACGATTATTAAAATTAAAGTGGCTTTAAAGTATGGATTGTGTATGGTTAAAGTACTCTTAAAGCATTCAATAACTTTACCAATCGTTTGTGAATTAAGGGGTTAGTATTTTTGTTAGTTTTTGCATTTCAAAATATTGTGGCGCTTAACCAAACACCCTGTATACATGCGAAGTTTGAAATATATTTAAACTTTCTGATCTTTGTAATTTATAACAGCAAGTGATGCTTAGCATTTGTCACACACAGCACGAACCCAACAGTTTTGCGAAATATTACAACGTAAATGTAAAAAAAGTGATTAAATCGATGTTAAGTTTTCTATGCATAAAATTATTGTCGTTTAGCCAACAATAACAATACAATAATGCCAACACTAATCAGCTATTCATATAAATTTTGTTTATATACATTTTCTGCAATATATATTTGCAAAAATTATTGTCTCTTTGCTCTTTTGTACTATTTATTTCAAATGCTATTAGAAGGCATAAAAGAAACATTGCCTGGTGTCTGTTTAACGGCTGCTGATGTAGCTGCTGATGCCAGCTAAAGTGCATTATAAAGGAGTTGGCGAGCAAGTGAGTGAGTGAGTGAGTGAACAAATGAATGAACGAGTGAATAAAAGAATAAATGAACTACTGCTTGCATTAAATAGATATTATTGTTGTTGTTACAATATTATTACATGTTAAACAAAAATCCCACACTTAACCTCTCAGCATTAATCTTGATCGATGTTGTTTTATTTCTTACTTTATTTTTTATTCCTTCGCGCTTTTGTTACTCAGTTAGTATTTGATTATTGTGGTAATTGTTGTTGTTAACTTGAAATTTGTAAAATCACAATTTTCTATTTCGATTTTTCCACATTAACTAAATGTGTAATGAAAACTAATAGAAAAACGAAAAGCAAAAGAGAAAATTTTACAAAAATCATGCAACCTGAGAATTTGGTATTAAATAATATGTACATATATATTGTGAACAAAATAGGTATATAGACATTTACATACAGATATATAACCACAAAATTGCCAGCCGCATGAACAGTTGGCATGTTAGCAGAAATTTAAAAGCTAAAAAAAAACTTTAATTTCTATCAAATCATGCCACTTAATGGTGGCTTCGAATTGAAATTGATATTTATTTAAATTAAAGAAAATAATCGTACAAAACTTTTTTTAATTTTTTTTTACTTAGCCGGGGCTTAATGTTAAACATGGCCTTATGCATTCATACATTCATTTAGTTTTTTTTTAGTTCCTTTACAATGAAGTCATATTGGGTTATTCATAAAATTTAGGTTAGTGTTATATTAGACATAATAGACAAGCTGCGATTAAAGTTGATAATATTCTAGTTTTAACACCATAAAGAATATTTATTGAATATATTGAATATATTTTGCTTCGATTTTATGGGATATATTTTGGTGTTTTCGTCAGATATGTTTTTCTATGTTTTAAATAAATTTCGCAAGAAATTGAGCTTGTTGTTAGTGAGGCAGTGACTAGATGCCCATATCAAATTTGTTTTGAAAATAAGTTAAATAATAAGTGTAGCAAGTATCATATTTTGATGTAAAGCTGAGATATTGCTTGTTTTTTTCTCTCTATAATATCGAATTAAAGAGCAAATATTCATTGGCTGCATATTTTAATGTTGCATAGGGTGTTTTTTATAGAGTGATACAACTTTGAGTTGGCACCACTGCTTTATTTAACCACCCATTTAACAGCTGGTAGTTGTTTATTGTTGAGTTTGCTTTGAATTTTTATTATAGATCGACTTACACTAGAGCAACGCGTGCAAATTGTGGAAATGTTTAATCAAAATAATGATTCTGTTCATCAAACTTATCGTGCACTTCGTCCATTGAAAATTTTATTTTTATTTAAACAGAATTGTCGCATTAGGAGTGAGGAGAATCCACAAGCTTTTGTCGAAACCCTATTGCGTCCATAGAAAATTACTGTTTGGTGCGCTTTATGGGCTGGCGGAGTCATTGGCCCGTATGTCTTCAAAAACGATGATGGTCAGAATGTCACTGTTTGTGAAAATTGGTGTTCCAGATTGCGCCTTGTACGCACCAGCCGTGGCGGCCAATTGTCCGAAATCATATTTAAACATTAATGTCATAAACTTTTCTATCCAATAACGACCGTTTCATAGATGTCGAAAATATATTACTTTGTTTTATTATGATTTAAACTTATATCACTCTATAAAAAATACCCTGCACATTTGAAAAGTGCATCTCACTTGTAAGGCTTTATAGTTATCAACTCCCTTTACTTAAGTTATAAAATGACACACCTTTGAAATATTTCTCGTATTGTCAACTGTTACGAATAAACCCGTCATAAATACTATTATGCATGATACAGTTTTCGTTTCAATGGCTACGAATCAGTTGGATGTTTTAGATAAGTAGACATGTAATTTCTTAAGTATCTTTAAATCAATTATCCATTATATTTGTTTTGTATTTAAGAAAATTTTGTCTTTGCTTAAATCTCAACCACTAACCCAGAGAAAAAGCAGGGGCTATTTCATACAAAAACAAGTTGAAAGCGATTCTTTCAAAATCACTCTTATGTATCTACATCGTACAGGATCAGTTTCAGTTTAGTTGTGAATGGTATGACATCTAAATTTATATACAACTCCTGTAAAGAGCTTTTCATTAGGCTTCACTTAACAACTTAATTCAGAATTTATTTTGAGATTAGAAAAATATATATATTATTTCCAAATATCCTCCATGAGTAATAATATCTAAAATGCGCATCCGAATGCTTTAACTTCTGAATATTTTCTCTAACAATTTCTGTTGTACATGTATTAGTTCAACGTATATAATTTTCAAACATTTAATATTCTGTGGCTTATTGTCTTGTAAAAATAACTTACGGCATTTTCTTTTCTGGAAAACGTGTAACATTTTTTCAATTCGTCTCTAGAAAGCAACAGTTTAGAAAAGTTCTTAATTAGAAATAGTTGTTCGTAAAACATGTTTGATTAAGTTCTAATAAATTCGCTATTTTCAAATCACATAATTTTGCCATTTTCTGTTAAAAAGTTTATTAAATGTTACAATACTTTTTTAGAAAAGAAAACAGTATTACGTTCAAACTGTTGCTGAACAGAGAAACGATGAACTAGATGAAATAGTGAATATCCACAACTGATTTCCCAAAATAGTGATATATTTTTAGTAGATCGATCGGTTTGTAGAAGCTAAATACTGCATAATGAAATCCGACATTTTACTAAATGCAGTATCATCTAGAAATAATAAAAACGTGCATTAGAAAGTAAACAACTTTTTTTGAACTTCTTATTAAGATTTTGGGAAAAAAGAATCAGTAAAAATTAAAACCAAAGAGGTTTAAAAAACGACAATTCCCGTAAATATATACCAATTTGAAAATCAATATTTTATAATTCTAAATAAACTCTTTTCACATTAAAACAATTTTTAGTTGTTGAAGTTCTGTAAAAAACCAACCAATTGTAAAAAAATCGCAAGAAAATAAAAAAGGAAAAGTGATTACTGAGTTCTTGTTTGACTTTGATGTTTGTTTTTAAGTTTCTTAATTACAAAGTGGAAGTTTGAAATAAATATCTTTAGTTATTCTAAGAAATGTTGGGTAAAGATTCCCTGATGATCTGCATTAACCGCAGTGAAATGCGCATAGGAACTAGCTAAAACCCCTCAATTGATCACTTTCAATTCTTTAGTAAGATTTTGGGAAAAAAGAAGCAGCACAAAATTAAAATTAAAGAGGTTTGAAAAATGACAATTCCCAAAAATATGTACTAATTTGAAAACAATTTCTATTTGTGCAACAATTGATCAAATTGAATATCACTAATACGGAAAAGTTTTCTTTCAATTCAACCTGGCTCAATGATCTGCTTTGCTTTAATTAAAGTAAAAAATTAAAAATTTAAAATTTGAAAATTAAAATTGAAAAAAATTTTCAAGAGCGCTTCAATTACATCAAATAAAACTTCATTATTAGAGTTTAAATTCACTTTAACTTGGCTTTATCATCGATGCAAGTACATCTTTGACTTGAGCTAAATGTTAACGCATCAGATCAATATTATTTTGTTGAGGCCTGAAGCCTTTTTAGCATGTGTGTAGTAAATTCCCTTTGAGCCATTAACTGCAAGATTCTGAATTCTACAACCCCTATATCTTTTGCTCTATATACAGAAAATTGAAAAAAATTTAATAGTCCAACTTTTTTTTTAAACGAAAATAACGTTTGATTGTCCTTTTTGTGCTGCAGCAGGTGGTAATTTTTTGCCCTACTTTATTTACTCCAGAGTTTGTTAATATTCATGCACAGAAATCGTTGTTTAAGATTTTATAAATTTTTGCCATACTATTCCAACTGAATGAGCCATATCACTAGATATCGTTCTGTTGGATAATTATGGTATTTTTACATTTGAATTGGCATCAAAACATTTTTGCGTTCACTTTCAAACTTAAATAAATTTAGTTTTAATATCGTTTTCAATGCAATCTAAAATAGAAATTATCTTTTAGTTTGTCAAAATAAATATTTTTAAATTTTGAAAACAAGAATGTATTCCAAATTTCATTGTTTCATATAGAAATTAAGAAGATTTTCTAAGACAAACATGCGGTTGTGGTAGGATTTCTGTTCTACTACGATCTATTATGTCAACATAATCAGGTGCTTTTAGTCTTTCGATATTAAGTGCTTGTTTTAGTAGACTCACTAACAATGTAGTACATTATAAAAACTACTGGCAACCGAAATAAAAAAGGTTTATGGATATTAGTATTTAGGAATCAAATTTATCACCTTTCGCACAAAGCAAAAACTTTTCAATATTTTGACAAATATTTTGATCTGCTCTTTTGAAAATAATAATTTGGTAAGAATCTGAAGAATTTATATACAAAGAATTAAATACACATTAAATTATGATAAGAATTTTTGTGCGCCAAAAAATGTTAAATATCTCGAATTCCCACATTTATTAAGGAAAAAAGGGAACATCGTCATGCTGCGATTATTTACCATATAAACAAATTGACATAACTTTATTTAAATTTTGATCTAATTTGTTATTTTCGAGAAAACAGCAAAAACTATTATTACAAACGCCATAACAAGGCCTACAAGAAGTTGAACAAACCGTAGACGAAATGAAAAAGTAAAATATTTATTTGCTGCATTTTCTGATGGAAATCTACAATTGTTAGACACAAGAAAATTTACAAACTTGTGACATATTTTTTTCCTTTTTTTTACATAAAGAGAATTTGAAATCTATCAATCAAATTCTAGCAACATGTGCTAGCATATGTGTGTGTGTGTGTCTGGATTTGTTTTTATTTTCTACACCGCGTGTGTGTGGATTTGAGTTGTCACAGTCTTGTCTATGGCTAAAAGGATAAAACAAGAATGTTAAAATATACCAGCATTGCGTAAGGCTTTTCAAGCAGTTTGTTCGAGTTGCATTACATAAATTTGCATATTTTGTTAACAAGATTAAATGGCAACAAGATGGAAAATAGTTTTTATTTTTAAACCAATTTTTTTTCTTACTTCTAAACATTAACAACAGCAAACGCAGTAAATGAGACAAATATAAAATGGGATAAAAAAAAAACAACAAATATTTCTGCTCATACGCCTACGCAAAATTTTAAAAATAAACTACGTAATATTAAGTTTATTTTTTCGCTTTGTTTGTTTTTTATTCTTTTAGCTTTTATAATATAAAATAGAAAATGCATTCATTTGCATTTATCTATGAAAAAATCGTAAGTGGCGTCCGACTGTGTGCTGGCTGAAAATGCATGTGTGTGTGTGTGTGTTGGTGCTTTATTGTTAACAATTTCAAATAGTAACTTGACAACAAAAACTTACCATTAAAAAACTGTGAGGAAAAACAGAGTATACGACGACAATGACTGTCACAAATGGCGTAGTTTTGAATTATAAACTGACAGTTTATATTCAACCACTTGAGTAGTGAGCGATTCCATGGCTTTTAATGTATGGAAAAATTACGGTTTATGCCATATTTTTCAGTTCTTTATGCAGCAAAAAGTTTCATTATATCTTTTAAATAAAATTTTTAAAAATATTATGTATTTTTTTAATAAAGGAAGAAATATTCTGAAGCCTTATTTCTAAGACATAAGCGGAGGAATATTTTCTTTATATCTTATCTTATTAATATGGCCGACATGACGATAATGTTAAAGCCAATGCTAAAGAATTGAAATTGATGACTGTTTTGCTGTATTTGGTTTTTAGTTTAATCAATAAAACTTGAAGGCATTGAATAGATTATAATTTCATGTAACTTATGTGCATTTTGAAAAATATTTTAAAAACTTTTAGGGCACATGAAAATAGCAAATTTTAATTTAGAAAATTTTTTCACCTCGTTTTTATGTCTCTCACGAAAAAGTTAGACAGCAATGCCAAGAGAATAGACGTGAGAACTTGTCGAATATATCAATTTTTTAATTTTGTGAAAGACAGAATGAATCAATATATATATATATATATATATATATATATATATATTATCATTTTTTATACTTTCTAAATTTTTTAATAATCAACAAATTGTTTAGTTGATCGCTTTACAGTCAATATTTAATACAAGAATAATTTCTAATATTTCCAATGCGAGAAGCTCTCACAGGACTGTATATTTAACCTCATACCTAAACGATTTTAAATGAATTTAAATAAACGAAAAGTATATGCGTATTTTATTAAAAATTGTTCATAAACAATTCTCTAATAATAGATTTCAAATAAGTTAAGTTTTCAATCAATAGAAGCCTTAATATTTGAATTTCAATATTAGTAAACAGTTTTCGCTATTCCAAAGGATCTTAAGCTTTAAATAATCTATAGAATGCAATACCACAAACTTGAAGATTGAATTACATGCAATTTTGCAGTTCAGAACTATAAAAATGTTGCCACATGATTAACTCCATAAGCGATAAAAGAAAATTAATTAATATATTTGCAAAGTTCTAAACATAAAAGATTTATTATTTATTTCCTATTTAATAACTTATGTCCTATAAGATTATCTGCAAGCCATCCTCCTAACACATGAGTTATTATCCAACATAAAAACAAAATACTTAAATATTAAGACAAAATGGCTTTCTTGCGAAAAGTGAAAAAGAAAAATTAAATAGAATTGAAAAAATATAATCCCCAGCCTGTAGACAATTTTTATCACACAAAATTAAACAAGTCGCTCAAAAGAAAAGCATAAATTAAAACGGCAAAATTAAATGAGAAACAAATTTTCACAGACAACGATTAGCTTTAAAGAAAATTTCACAGCCATTAAACACATGACAATTTATGACATGGAAAAACACACCTAACTTTTGAACAATAAAAGTGTCCATGATTATAAATTATTAAACATTCAATGTAGACAAGATTCAAACATGCATGTTTATGGATGGCGATGCATAATAACATCTACGAGAAAATATGAAAAAAAAACAAAACATTGAACTAACCAGCCAAGTTTATAATTTTTAGCTCTATCATATGAACAATAATATGGAAATAAACAAGCAGAACCGCAAGAAAAAAAAAGACCGCTGAAGCTTAAAGAGTTTATAAATAAGTTAAAGCTTGCTGCAGCTCTCTAAATGAATCATAGAGGATGAATGACAGTCATAAAAAATAAACAGGATGAATTTACCATTGGAAAATACTATTTGATTTTATCGATGGTTTAAACCTCTGCAGCAACTCGTGCAGCTGCTGCAAATAGTTTTCAATGCTGAGACCGTGAATCAGTGTCACATAGAAACAGTTATTTTTTGAATAAAAGCTTATATTTTCGTGCTAATTATCCTCTACCCAAAAAATCTTTGGAATTTCTTATTACTTTTATATAAAATGTTGGTTTTCCGCCACCCCAACGAATAGTTAAGACAGCCAATAAAATGTTCTTTCTTCAAATGTTTATATGAAATTAGAAAAGTAAAATATATTTTTATCGAATAAAAATGGTTTATTGTGTGCTTGAAATATGTCCAAGCCTGCCATGCTTATTGAGATTTAATTCTGAATATATATTTAAAACTTTTTGCTTGTGTTCAGAGGTCTACTGATGTCAGTGAAAGGTATGGGTAACATTAACATTAAAGCAAGCAATCGGACATTTATTTTATAACTCAACTTTTTTATTAAAATATTTACTCATGATCTTGTGAATAATATCGGTCATACTGAAACAGCTGCTATTCTGAGTGAAACACAATGTGGACGTCTGATTTAAAGGGTACTGCTTCGAGCTGGGGTAGTTCTATGTTATGGCATCAGTTGTTTTTGGACTGCCAGCAAATTGAACGATTATCATTCGCACAATCAGGCAAATTTTGACATCAATAAGTTGATAACTTTAGATCATTGAAACTACATCACACCCTAATGAATTATACTCGTATTATCAAATGAAAGAAAAACTTAATTTATCATAGTGTACTAGCCCTTTTCACTAAACATAACAAAGCCACAATTTAATTCTTATGTTGATGTTTTTTCTAGAAAATAATGCTAAATTTTTTACACTTTTCAATACAAAATGGCAACATTCTGTCATTTATCCAACATCGCTTACGAAAAATAAATTCGGTTTTTAAGCTCCTCCAAACTTAAATTTTTTTTACTGAAGAAGTGTAAAAATGTTACAAGTTTTCTAGAAAAGAAAACATGATTAAACAACATGGTTAAAGATGGTAGCAGAGTGTGAACCGCACCAAATCTAAATCCTTGTAGATTGGCATTATTCCATCTTCACTATTATTCTAGTTGTTTTCATTCCTTTAAATTTGATTGAAAAAACGTTTAAGGCTAGACTGCTCCGTATTAGATGCTTCACCTCTTGGTATGGAGGAAAGCATATTGCACTGATGTAGCGTAAGACATGGAGCGGCATCTCTTCGCCCACCCAACAAGACAAAATATATTTTATAAAAATATTGCTTTCTTAAGTTCTAAAAGTCAGTAACACTTTCCTGACATCACTTTATTTGGAAACAGAAAACTTAAATAAAAAATACTCCGAATGTAAAAATAATACTAAAAAATGGCCAATTAAAAATTTTATAGTTAGAAGCCATAATCAGAATTAAAAGTCGTTTAATAAAACTATGACTGCATATATCCTATCTCTACATGCATTTTGCTTTCATGCTTTTTATTCTATTTGTGAAGCGTGTGGGGGAACGAGTAGTTTCTAAATATGGCAACACTTCCTGTAATACCAAATTATTTGGTTTTCGAGTGACGCTTTTCAGTTATTTCAAAATTAGTACTTATCTTTCTTGTAAAAAGAAGACAAGCCCAGGTATTAATCCAGTGCATGGATATTGTGAAAGCCATATCAGAAGACGAACACTTTTCAAGTACTCTGCTCTTTTCCTGTAAAATATATTAACTTATTTTCTGCACTATAACGATACCAAATTATCGAATTTGTTTCATATACTTAGCGATAACACAAAAATCTTCGAGCGGTGTAAAATGGAAAAAATGTGAGATAGGAAAATCTTATGAAGATGAAGAAATACGTTGCTTTTTAGTGCGGTATAATTTTTATAGGAAGACTAGCGAACCCCCTGCACACTTCGTAGTGCAAAAAAGAAAATACAAAAATTAATTCGAATTCATTTAAATCAGTGACAAACTGATTTTATTGTAATGCTCTGTGGTAAACAATATTTGTTCTTTTTCCATTTTCGGTGTAAATATACAAAACCGATGGTTTTCCAACGCGCGAACAGGCTACATAGAACTGTCCATGTGAGAAAACTGGATACCCTAAATTCACTCCACAAATCGCAAACGCAAGGCGAACAGGAAACTGAAGTCGTTTTAATTCAAATGGTATATCAGCAGGAATCATTGGGATGCGTGGAATGAATAAATCTTCGCCTTTGAATTTTCCAATTGAAATAGTAGCTTCAATTATATAAGCCATCAACTTTTTAATAGCAAGTCTTGTACCATTACACAAACGGGGTTGATTGATATTGCAAAGAATAATAATAGGGGCTTCAACTTTCAATTGGAGATTATGCGGAGGCAATACTGGTAAGTCCAACGAATTAAAAAATTCTGTTGGATAATTCAAAACATCTTCTTCATTGGTAACAGTATAGACAGACTTGCACAACACCACTTCGCCAGGAATCTTTGTTTAATTCAGTAATTTCAGTACCATATTTGCCGCTAAAATCGCTCTGTCAATTCCTTTTTTGACTGTACGAAACGGCAAAAATCATTTGGCAATGTTATCAATCCAGTGTCATCAACAGGCATTGCACCATTCCCAATTTTCGGCAATTGCTTAGAGAACTTATCTGCAGATGGACACGAACGTTGATAGTGAGTTTCGATATTTTAACAAATCTCCATAACTATGAAGACTTTAAGCAAGCGTTAATTTCATCGGCAGCTGTCGATCTAGGAATAACGTGCAATGTTTGCCTAAAATCGTCTGACAATAAACACCAAACAACTCTGAGTTATCTCGGAGATCTTTCATTGATCTTTCCAAAGCTTCAACAGATTTCTTATTCGCGTACTCATGCACATGACGTGGGCTGTGCATAATTTTTTTAAATATTTAAGGTTTTAGTGATGTATTTATATGTAGTTTATTTTTATAGATCCCCGAAGTTGTGATTTAGAATAGCTAAGTATATAAATTGAATTGTAATGAATTTAAAAACGAATTGTATTTCAGCTACATTATCTATATATATATAAAAATAAGTTACATCGGAATGCCTGAATATTTTAAAAATAATAACTAAAATATTTCGAAATGATTGCAGTGTTCACTAAAATGGCTATAACTCATGGTATTGACGTCACCTTTCATATAAACTTTCCAGAAACAAAATCGGTTCAGGCATTCCGATGTAACTTATTTTTATATATATAGATATACACGTCTTTTTAAAGTGATGAAACGATATTAGGAATGATCAAAAGTAAAAAACTTATAACCTTCTTAAAACTTCGACCTTACTTAGAAACATAGACCTTTTATATTTAGATCTACAATAGCTGCTCCATTTCAATTTAACTATTGCACTCTATACCGGCCAATAACGTCTTTATCACAAAATTAATATTTTGCATTATTAGTTTTGATGGCGAACTACACTTATTAATAAAGAGCACTAAATTAGGTCAATGTGTGACATTGGCTAAACAGGCCAAGATTTACATAAAGTAGGGTGTTACACATAAACTTGAATTAAAAGAAAGTTAGCTTGAGACACAAGCATTAAAAGCCTGATAATATATATTTTTTTATTTACAACACTACATGACCATAAAGTGAAGCTCTGAAAAGTATGTAAAAAAAATTAAGTCATAAAATATTTGTAAAATAGCCATCATAAATAAACTATTTGAATGCTAATTCTAATTGATTGGTTTTACTAATTTATATTTGGTTTTAGAAACGTTGATTAAGAAATTACAAGCAACTTATAAAATAAACATAAAAATCATAAAAATTAATATCTTTTTGGCTTGCTAAACAACTCAAAAATTAGTTCTGTTGCCAAAAATAGTTGTTAGCTTTACCGTATTTACACAAAACGTATTATTTATTCTACATGAGACCATGAATTAATTTTAAAGCATTACAGCTGTCATAAATATGTTGTTAATAATTTTATCATTTAAGCTACAACACGCGTATATCATAAATTCATAATATTTTAAAAGTCGATCGTCAATTTTATCATCAGGCCTAAAAGAATAAAATTAAAGAATATCTTTAAGTTTTAGCTAACAAATGCGTATATCATAAATTCATAATTTGTATTTACTAGTTTAATAAATTATAATTTTATGTCTTTTAATTGGCAGACAACATAACGAGAGATTTTAGTTGTTTTTGTTGTTGTAATAATTGCCAAATAGGGTTATTCGAATATTAAGAATTCGAAAGAACATCATAATAGTGGAGCAAACAAGTATGCTTCTTAAGTCTTTTGATTTTATTTCTTATATATTTTATATAATTTTTTTGGTAGGGGACGATTTAAGATATTAGAAAATAGAGAACTTGTTATACTTTTTCACTTTTTACTTCGTCGGTGAATTTTTCGCTGCAGGTACCGATGAAGAAAGGTGCTGTATTTTGCTCTTTAGCACATGACGGTGCTAATCGCTGTCGATAATGTTCAGGGGCCAGTAGACAAGTCGACAACATATAAAACTATCTTGCCCATCAAATCAGAAAATTTCAACACTATTATTTTGACTGAGTGATTAGTCGAACTTGTTCACTACTTCAGCCAAGAATGCACTTCTATAAGAGTGCACTTTTTTATTTCAAAATAAAACCACTTGTTTCTTGAGATGAAAATGCAATAAGATGATATATTATCTGTTTAATTCACTTTGACCAATTAAACCATTTGTCCCACCTCCTCTTTACACTGGTTGCTGGTTTCTTTCGCAAATCTACATAATTTTAGTAATTGAAATTATGCTACCGAATTCCAGAGTCGAAAATTATATATAAAGAAATTCAAATGAACTACATTCTTACTGAGTTTCTATGAAACATGTTAAAAATAAATAAGACATTTATTTGCTAAAGTATCGCTTATTAAAACGCAAAAATTTTTTTACTTGTCGGTTACACTCCTGCATATCATGCGGTGTAATCTCGGTGTGTACTACAATGCAAGGATGCGATTAACTCATACACGCACTGTGGATGCATAGAGATAATATGGATTCCAGAAGATCAGGGAATACTTGGAAATACTGAATCAGATAGGCTAACAAAGATGGGAGCATTAATGGCAAACATCGCAATAGATAATCCAAAGCCGTTTCAGGTTTTTAAAAACGAGCTTAAACAACAGGCCATAGAATTGCATACAAGAGATTGGCAGCATTCTACCGTAGGTAGGGTGACTAGAATTCTATGGGGTGACCCAGATGGTTATAGGACAAAGGAGATCCTAACATTAAGTAAGCCAGCACTACGGATATTGGTTCATTTAATAACAGGATATAAAGAGTTAAGGACTCATCAGACACGAATGGGTATCGTTGACGATATAACATGCAGGGCCTGTCAGGAAGAGGACGAAACACTGGAGCACTACTTGTGCCAAGTTAGAAGACTAACATTTAATCAGGAGATTATACAGGAGATGGATTTTCTTAGGGGTTCTAATTGGAGGGACTTAAGAAGATACATTGAAGAAACTAGGTTCGTAATGTGATCAAATTCAAAGGTTTTTTTGCGGTACTGATGGGGGTTCCTTAGAATGGTAACTCCTACATTACAGCGCACAACAGGCCTATGGGGCCTAAGTGTAATCCTTGAGCGGATTGGAATGACTCATCCGCCTCTTTTTGACCTAACCTAACCTAACCTACACTCCTGCATACTTTCCGTTGTGTATAATTTATTTGACTTAATATTGAATATTTGAGACTACGATGCGTATGATTAATGCTGATACCCACAAAACGTATACAAGCAATCAAATTTAAAAATAATATCCATTCATAATTGAAAAACATATAATTGTTATTAACACACTTTTCTGATAAACAACAACAGTTGTTGGTGAAAATATGTATAAATTAAAACAATTCTCTATACCCGGCTTCAAAAAATATAACCAAAATTGATCAAAAATACAAGAACGTGCACATGACTTCATTTAAATTTTGATAGTTCCATAAAAATAATTCTTTTATTATAAATATGTTTGTAATAAAATAAAAATCAACCAACGACAAAATTTTCACTAAAAATATGTAACCTACATTCGAATGTAACTGACAACCAACCAAACGTTTTATATATCTAACGACAATTTTTTGTTTGTTTTTGTAACTTCTACCAACAATTTTAGTATGTTTTACATGCACATCAAGAGAGTTACAAATTAGAGAAAAAAGAATTTATATATGAAAAACATGCATGCAAATTGTAGACAACATTTTTCCTAACATTATTTCGCACTTTAAGCCATAAATTTTAAACAATTGACAATTGTAATGCCAAGCAAATAGAAAAAAAAAAGAATTACCAGTTGTAGCTTATGAAAACATATTCAATTTGTATGGCAAAATTAGGTCTTTGCGTTGGAGATCGAGAGTGTGTACGAATGTGACATGTTTAGGAGCACAGCTTGTATTTAGAAAAAAAAAAAAAGAATTCAATTTGCAATAATTTTTAATAATAACCATAAAGTTTGTTAACGTGTATATATTATACACCCAAAAAGAATATGACAAATACCATGAGGCAAGTAAAATTGTACAAATTAATGAAATAATATTTTCAACGAAATTTTTTGCAATTTAGTATTTCCATATGATTTTTTCGTTGAAAGCTTTCAACTGATGTGGATATAAAAATATTTCACAACAGTAGTGGTTACCTTCGCCTTTATTGTACACACAAGAGCTTTTATTTGAATTGAATTTGAAATAGTAAAGAAATTTTTTTTAATTATGGTTGAAGGGTGCTCACTATACACGTGGCGAAAGCTATACACCAACTAAACCTTCGTTGAATATTCTTTTTGCTTAGGACCAGTTCATAATTCCTTCATATGGATTTAGCCAAAAATAGAAAAGAGGACAGACGGAGAGAGATTAGATAAGGAATTTCTTTATAGATATTTTTACTTTTTTTTTTAGCAGGCACCAATGAAGAAGAGTGCAAGAGTATTCAGCAGTTTAGGACATGACATGCTAATCGCTGCCAATAATATTCAGCAACCAGTTCATGTTTTCATCATAAGCCTGCTCCAATGAGGGTCAGAAAAAGTCGACACCATACCCATATTCATAAATTGCCTCTACATTTAGTTTGACAAAGACCAATTTATATAGGGTGTTTATTATAGATTGATACAGCTTTGAGTTAGCTTCACTGCTTTATTTTACCACCCATTTAACAGCTGATTGTTGATTTTTGCTTAGTTTGCTTTACATTTCATTATGGATCGACTTATACCAGAAAAATACGTGCAAATTGTGGAAGCTTTTAATCAAAATAATGGTTCTGTTCGTCAAACTTATCGTGCACTTCGTCCATTCAAAATTTTATTTTCAGATGAAGCCTATTTTTGGTTGAATATGTACGTAAATAAACAGAATTATTGCGTTTGGAGTGAGGAGAATCCACAAGTTTTTGCACAAAACACCATTTTACATCCACAGAAAATTACTGTTTGGTACGCTTTATGAGCTGGCGGAGTCATTGGCCCATATGTCTTCAAAAACGATGATGGTCACAATGTTACTGTTTGTGAAAATTGGTGTTCCAGATTGCGCCTTGTACGCGCCATCCGTGACAGTCAAATGGCCAAAATCCTATTTAAACAATAATGTCATAAAATTGTCTATCCTAAAGATATCAATTTCATTGATATCAAAAATATATTACTATGTCTTATTATGATTTAAACTTGTATCGCTCTATGAAAAACACCCGATATATTTCAAAACTACTGTAAAAATTAGTCCGATAAATAATAACTGCAATTTAAGGATACAAAATAATAAAAATTAATTGCCAGTGGAGCTCAAAACTCTTATTGATTTTTTTTCAGTTCAACATTTTCGATTGCTCGACATTGTCTTCTACTCTTACAATGAAAATAAATATTAATTATTTCAAAAAAATAAATTGACTACAATATACAACTACTGTGCATTGTTTTTAATTTTTCCCAACTCCTTTTACAATTTCTTTCCATAAAATATTTCAAACTTTTGGGTATTATTTTTTGTACGAAACAGCAACTTGAATAATCTCTTAAAGACATTGGCAACGGCTGGTTTATGTGGGTGTTGTATTTTATATAATTTTCTTATTAATTTTTTTCTTATTTTCATATAATTTGGTTTTAGTATGGAGTTTTAATTTTGTCGGCTTAATTTTTTGGTTCGTTTATTCTGTTGTTTTTTTGTTAATCCTCGGAAAGTGCAAGTTTTTTTCTAAATATCTAGTTTTGGTAAATTTCTTAAAGTCTCATTTCATTTTTTCATGTAACAAGAAAAATAGAGTCATTTATTTAAACCAGCTTTTCGTTTTTTTTTTTTGTTTTTTTTGTTTCCTTTTCATTTTACTTTGTGTTTGTGATGTGGGTTGCTTTAAGCTGATGACAGCTGTGGTTTGAGTGGAAGTGTAGGGTTCAGAAATAAATAATTTTGTACTCATTATTAATTTAAATTTTTTCTAATTTGTTCGAAAACTATTGGCAGTCATTAGGTTTTTTTTTTCTATTTTCTTTCTGTGACAGTAATGCGATTATTTTAATGAACCTTGTGCCAGATCTATGCCTGGGATTTTGATGTATAGATTTTAATAATAAGTGCTCGTTAATCCAATTTGTCTCCAATTTTTTTTTAATTCTGTTACGTATTGAAACTTTAAGACTGAGGAATAACTGCTACCTAGAAAAATTTTTGTAACTAATTTAAACAAATATATGTTATATTATGGAGCACAATCGCTTTTAGAAGGTGTGATAAAAAACAACATGATATATATTCGAATAGTATATAATGAAATGAAGTATGTCTACAATTACATAAATAGGCTTGTCTGCAGTAACATAAAATACTGTCAAAAACTGTAAAGAAATAGGTCCAATCATTTGGAAGGTTTGATTCATAAAGACTTTTCGAATTTGTTTTTAAATGTTTGTGTATAAAAAAGAGCCAAGACTGAAAAATAAATATATATTAAGTTTGAAAACAAATATAACTTATAGTAGAATTAAACTGGAATAGTCTGCTATAAATTATTAGGACCAAAGACTTGCACTTTTTTCAATATTTTTTCTTTATTCGGAACATATTTTTACAAAACATAATTCCTATTTGAAATGTTAAAACATCTGCGAAGCCGAAATTTAAAATGTCCGATTAGAACTCGCTTGAGGTCAGCAAAAGTGTTTCAGAATATCGTGGTGACGGCATATTTCTACAGTGATCTGAGATGTTGATTATCTGATTAAAAAGCAAAGTTTGCAAATTCTTTGTTATGGCCCGAGCGGATTGCTCGATAGTATGGGGCATCCACTGCCTCTTTCATAGCCTTGTGTTTAGTTGGATTTCGTATGTCATCATGAATAGACTGCTATCTGGAGAATGAAGATTGTGCAAAATTACTTTGAAATTCATATTTCTGTGCGAAATATGTTTCGCGTACAACGCCCATGTTACAGTCTCCGTAACCGTCCATTGGAGCAATTATTTCGAGTGTCCTTGAATTGGCCTCCAAGATCCTGCCATTTAACACAGGTAGACTATTTTCAGATGGAAATAAGTAACATCGCTAGTTTACATTCACTACACTATATCAGATACACGGCCACATATAATAGAAACTCAACGAAAGTAGGACCGCCAGACTAGACGTACAAGCTAGTCGTGTAGGTCCTATACCAGCAGTCATATTCAAATTATAACGTCAGAACTTTACCTTTCAAAAAGAGTAAATTTTATGTCATCTTAATTTTATTCCACTTCAAAGTTCTACACTTTTTCAGAAATATCTATTTAATAAATAAAAGAAAATTCCTTTACGATGAATAATATTTAAGTGTTACAATTTTGTGTTACAATATTCTTAAAATGTTTATGGAACTAGAGTATATAGAAAATGTTTTAATACAATATTTTCCGCTGTCTGTTTTGTACAAACTCTAATTTTGTATCGGAGAATTTTATTAAAAAAAAAAAGTTCATGTACACAAATAGAACTGTTGCAGAAATACTGAGTTTATCAAACAAACAATTTATTTAATGTATGTATTTTATATAATAAAATGAAATAAATAAATAATTTACCTGCCTTAACACAGCATTTTGCAATAAATTTTTTTCTTAAATTTATGTATATGGACAAAAATCTAACAATATTGACATCTACTGACGTGTAATTTAAAAAAACATTACAAACAATTTGATCGCAAGAAATATAAACTGAAACGGTTTTATTGATCTTATTAGCATCTCTGGGGGAACATATAGTACAAATTAGTCTCTGACATATATTGACAATGAAATGTTGATTGAAGCTAGATTTTTAAAAAGCTGTGAGCATATTATCAAGATTTTAAGATATTAAGCGAATGTAAATGAGAAACGGGGTCAGGAAAAAAATGTCTGAAAAGATAATATCAATAAAAAAAACGATTAAGAAATATAAATGAAAATACATATTTATTCAAGTATGTATATACACAAACAAATCTCAGAAATAGTTCGTCAATGCACCACATTTTCATATTATTATTCCGATAGCCTACTATTTTGGTATTAATCGTATGCACGAGTCAATTGCAAAAGTATTGCAATTTGTGTGATGTCAGCCATTGCTTGAAATATTGATCATAATGATTTATTATATACGATTTGCAGTCGGTGGTTCCTTATTTAGAAGTGCTCAAAACTACTGATCATAGAGGAGATTTTCTATCGTTCCTAAATTTGTTTTGTCAATTTTAAGAATGGCTTTCTTTTTCAGTTTGTGCTTTGATATACTGTTTTGTGTATGTATTTTTATGAAGCTGCTAAATTTTCTTTATTATTTTCCATTTGCTAGTTTGTGAATATCTTGTATAAGATTTTTACAACAGAAGTGGTTTTATTGAGCAATTGGTCTTGTCATTAATATTGGCCTTCAACACCGATCAAAATTTACTTCTTAAACTCTGGCTCAATAAATATTAATTTCTGGATCGAATTAAGGACGATGACTCAAACTATTCTCAAAAGAAAGAAATAGTGTTAAGAGACCAGTTGGTAAAAGTTGAGAAATATTTAGAAGTTTCATTAATTTTATTATATCTCTACTTTGAATTTGTATGCTGTGTTCTTATGAGCTGAAAATACCTGAGACTGTTAATGTAAATAAAACAAGTTATTTTATTTTCCCACATATTTTGTTAAATATTTGTTGAGTACTTCAAGAGCCGGGAATGTCAACACAAAGTAAAAGTGTGGAAATGGCAGATAGTAAAATTGAGAAGAAGGGGAACACTTCAAAGTTTCAGTAATATTAAATTTTAAATACTTTTCGGAAAGTTTGTCAATTATTTGTTAAAGACTTCAAGAGGTGGGAATCTAATTAATTATTAAATAAAAATTGGTAAATATCGTGTACTGTATGACTTGTTATATTGTACAAATTTAGAAAACTATGTTATAATTTAACATTAATTGAAATTTCAAGCGAGTTTGCGAAAATAAAATATTCATATTTGAAAATAAAAATTGCTTCTTATTAATTTGTCGACCTTTTTATTTGTATAAGAATAGTTTTTTGTGAAACAAAAGCACATCTTAAGACTCTATTACAGCTCTATTTAATTTGCTAATTTATAATTAATTATCAGTTTCATTGTACTTTATCGGTGAGTGTGCTACCCAACAGTGCGAAGTTTGTGACCTTGATTTCATCCAGATGCTTTGCGTTTCGCAAGAGTCAAGGAAGTGGCGTCTAGGGTATTTCTTTTGGTCTGTGTAGTGTCGCTCGCTGTCGCAACGGTTCAGTCACTAGTCTTTGTCATTATCAAAAGCTGCAATTATCAAAATTGCAGATAACAAAAATACTATATTCCTAATTTAGATGAATACGGTTCGAACCACCTGCCTTTGTGCATGGAGCCAACGCGTTAAATATATTAGCCAATAACTTTAATTTCATCGTGACACAAATACAAAAAAGAAATCTCTGAATTATCCAACTACACTGGTATTATCGATTTGCATCCGAACAATTTATTGGCCAGATAGTCCAATTATTTAGTTTAATAATTTCAACTATAATTTATCTTGTTTTATTCCAATGTCTGTCTGACTGATTGCCTACTTGAGACTTTGAATCAAATGTAAAATATCTATTTTATGCGCGTAACAGGCATTGTGCGTTAAAGCATTTGATTTCTGTTTTTGCAAATGCCTCTTAAAAAAAAGCTGCCATACAATTAAATATATTTATTTTCTCTAAAGCAAATAAAACTTTGAAGTACTTTGATTCATTGAATGAAAATGCCAATAGCAAACCAGTTTCTTAAAACTATTTTCCTCTACTGTCAGTTTTACTTGGATTAAACAATCAATCAAGGAAATTTATTTCTTAACAACTTTTTACTAAAAATAAAATTTTTGGTTTTTCAACTTAACCATCGCAGGTTAATTTAATTATAAAAATATTTGTTGAATGGACGTGTATTTTGTTATCTCCAATCTCATTTAAATTTGCTTTAAATATAAAACAAAAATTATTGGTTATAAAAAATTTTTATTTTAATTTTTTTCAATATTTAAAGTTACTGGTTTTAGAGTCGTATAAAATATAAGCCAATTTTTTCAATTTCGTTTGCGTTTAGTTTTTTCGTGAAGATAAAATTAAACAACTTTCAATTTTAATAAGTGTGAAATAAAGAAAATATTTTGAATTGAAAATAAAATTTTTATTCACAGCATTTTTTTATCTACGAAACATGTAAACCACATGTAGGAAATATTACGTTACGTTAGTAACGAACAAACTAATTAATTACCAGTTTTTCTTTGCGCGAAAAAAGCACGAAAAGTGATAACCTATCGAAAATATATATCTTCTAAATTAATTCGAAGGAGTTTTATTGGTAATTAAAAGCGGCGGCAAATTTTAAATGGTTGAGATACAGGCAACATTTGAAGAGTTCATCAAGTATTGGCGTAATATAGAGATTGTTTTATGGTTATATATATTTTGAAATTAATAGACAAAATATATTAAAATAGAAATAGATAAATATCATTTACAAACATAAATTTTTTTGCTTTCTAACATATTTTAGTTGTCATTTTTAATTAAGGTTTTTAATTGAAAGTTCCTATTGCTGGTGTGTTTTTGAAAATATAATAAACATCGCGCATTAAAAATGTTGATATTATAACAACAAAACCAGACAAAAAACATTAAAAAATTTGGTAAAAACATCAAATGAGAAAAAGTTGTTGAAAAAGAAGAATAGTCCTTAACATCGTCCCTAAAATTGGGAATGGGATCGAAAAAATATCAACATGATTTTGTTTTAATAAATTTGATTCCTTAACTACAACATATTATCTGAGGTATTGTCGAGGTTGTAAGGATTTTTTATTAAAGGTTAAATATATGTGCGATAAGCCCAGGCTATCTTTCATTTGTTTTCTTCTTTATTAAATTGCTTATATGTTTTAAGTATTAAATAACAATGTATAGCACTTTAGAGTTAAAGGCTAAAATGTAATTAACTGCTTGTGTAAATCAATTAAAATGCCTTTTTAAATATACGTTTATTTGAAGAAAATGCAATTTAAGTAGAGACATAATTTAGTTACGCTACCTAATTTATAAATAAACAAGAGTATAAGGAAAGCTTCCATGTAACGATTATTCAGATCTCACTCCCTAGTTAACATAAAAATAGACAGGCGTATTAGACAGAGAGTAAGCAGGACACATATTTACCTCACAAACATTTCGAAACACACTTAGATATAAATAATATTATTTTAAATGTTGTCTAAGATAGAACAACCTTTATTTTTTTCTATTTATTTTCTTAAACATTTAACAAGAAAACCACGTTACTAACTCGGGAAAAAAGGAACTACTTACTTTACACAACACAAGAATATTATAAAACAGGCACAACTTTAATATTTAATAATTGGTCACTTAATGTGACATAGAGCATAGATGTGGTTTGCGCAAATAAATTTTTATAACATAAAACAAAAGAAATAAGTCTCGAAGAGAAAACAGAAAACAAGATTTCTGCAGTAGTTTTTTTTAAGGTATTTTTCTTTCCTAAGCAACTTCAAAAGAATATTTCATATTTCTTGGAGATTTATTACAATCTTACAAAGTTATATGAACTATTATAACTTAAACTTGGAACTAAATAAACGGCTAAAGAGCAACTTTATAAGAGCAATTTCACAATGTAACGTCATATAAGTTTCCATGTCATAACAAGGAGACTTTGAAATTATAATCCTTTTTCGCCCTATAACGACATGGAAACAGCTTGCAAGCATTCGAACTAAAAAAAATTTAAGTGCAGCGCCAGTCTTTGGACCATATAATTTTCTTAAAAATCGTTTTTTTATTATCTTTTACGAAAGCGCTTTTTACCATTCTTAAACCTTCTTTACCGTTGAAAAACATTTACTATATTAAGTTAGAGAGTAGAATAATAGTCGGCACTGCCTTGCACGCAAGTGCATTAACATTCTGAATAGAGTCTGTCCAGAAATCGATAAATATTTCCTCAGCAACTCGATTTAAAATTAATTCTAATACAAATAGATAGTCGATAATATGAAAATAAAATAATAAACATATTTATCTTATCTTATTTATCATTTTTGCTAAAGAATATTAAAAATAAAGGTTTGGCCTTAGAAGCATTAAAAAAGTTTAGAACATATTATTTAGTTTTAAAATTTTGTTATTGTTATCTGTTTAAACTTCACTTTGATAACATTTTTTACATTAAAAGGTACCATCAGCTATCCGTAGCTGTATTAAAGTCGACAATATTTTGAAAAAAAGATAGATAGAAACAAAATTAAGTAAACTCAAATAAAAAATGTTAGGCTTAAAAAACATGTACCCTGCAGAAATCGAGACTACTCCTTAAATGCGTGTAAAGAGTACTCCACAAAAGACTAGAACTATTTCAAAAGCAATCCAAATATATGGGAAAAACTTGTTCCGTTTTACACCACGATGTCCTAGGAGAGGACCATGTAGTCCAAAAAACATTACATTAGAGTAATCCAAAAACTAATTCAAGTAACTACTGCTCACATTATCAACATGGAGTTAGTCTTAAAATTACTTCTGGATTACCACAGAAAACTAGATTGGAAACCATTTGATGCTATTACCCCGCGGTATTTTTTTAATCATGTGCTGCGAGTATTGTCAAGTATCTTTTTTTTTGTCATCATGGTCCTTGTTTGCGTTACATCGGACCATGTTGTAACTACTCTTTTTACTTGAAACGGATCATGTACTCCAATAATTTCTACAGGGTAAGAAAACAAACAAGAATAGTTTATAAAGAAAATCGTGAAACGGCAACAAGAAACCTAATTGGAGTTTGTCACCATCGGTTTGAATCAGTTCCTGCATCCTCTAATAAACTAATAAGCTTGGCACAAATAAAAATTGTTAACGTATTTAACTAAGAAACGAAAATGCATTTGAGTACTGATGACGAAAGTATAACAGCTTTCGAAAACAGCTGTTCTGCTCTGCTATTTTAGTTGAATATATAAAGCTGAAATTGATTTTTCCTTGTGCTTTGTAAAATGTATAACGTCTTTCTGCATTAAAATTACTTCCCTATTAAAATTGAGTTTATTAATGAAATCAAATAAAGTTTTGCTAAAATTTTCAACTGATAAATATTTCATTAGGTTATTAAAAGATGTCATCATTGTTGCTCCGCAAATCATTATATTAATAAAGTTATTTTTCCTATTTCATTAGTAAATCTTTTTAAAAAAATCGCTGTTAAACTCTTTGTTAATTGCAATTAATAAATTTAAAATATATTACAGCAATACACAAAAGTAAGTGCTCATCAGCCCTTGACTTTGATTGTTAAAACAAGAGTTAGAAATTTAATATGTAAATCTAGGTGCTCACTACCGAAATGCATTCAAGCGCGTATGAAGAGTGTGCGGTGTAGTGTCACTACTGCGTATGCTGTCTGGCATTATTGAAAGCTGTTTGTGAGGAAAATCTTAAGTTTTATTTAGTTAACTTGTATGTTATTTAAGCCACAAAACACCAGCAACAGCGGAAAAAATAAACCTCCAAGAACGAAGAAAAATGCAGTAGCATTTGTAAAAGTATTTTAGAAAATTTTGTTCGTGTTGCTGTAACGACAGCTAGACGGACGTTCAGTTAAAGGAAGGCATGGACTTGATTGTTTTTTCTTTTGTTAAATAGTAGCACGCACAAACAAATTTCTTGTATATAAGTTGTGTTGATTTAACAATGGCTTTTATCATATATTATTCAAATACGCTACATTGATAGGCATAATGTGTTTTATCAACCATTTGTCACTCCTTAGCAAAGGAGGAAAAAACAATAATAGGTAAAAGCAAAATAACTTAAAAATAATTTTAAGACACAAAACAAACAAAAAATAGATTTAATTATATAAAACTGGTTTGCAGTTCAGCTTATTTTTTATAATCCTAAAGATTTTTTTTCTTCAATTCATGTGAAAATGCAGACAAGCACGGCACTAAATTAAAGCTCCTATTCTTATTCAGAAAATGTTTTAGAATTTAAAACGCATGAATAATATTTTTGTATAAACAAATGTCTCGAACGTGCTTAAACTGAAAATAATTTCATTTTCATTTAAGAGTTAAAAAATAAAAAAAGAGATAAAAATTTCGTTTTATTTTACAAATTACAATGCGTTTGTCTTAACAACTGACGGGTTGTTGGTAGAGATAAAAAACGTTTCATGTGCATGTGATTTTTTTCACTTTAATTCTCTGGAGTTTATTTTTATTTATTATTTGATTTTTTACTTAAAACTATATTTTTTTCTTTTTGCTTTGTTAAAGTAGTCGTATGTTATGGTATGACAGTAGCTTAACACCACTTGTCATGGTTACTTGATTTTTTGTCGCTGTTGCAGATTTCTTTGTTATTATTTATTATACAGTTTATCAAGTGTTTAGTTAACAATCACGGTGATTTATGAGCATAAGATGTAAAAATATAAGCTTAAAGGTGATGCGTTTGTTTTAGGAAAAAAGTGTCGTTTGAAAAAGTTTTAAGAAAGAAGTTTTCTCTTCATATTTATTCAAATGAAAATAAATTTATACAATAATTATACTATAACTTAGATTGCCAGTGGACATTCTGGCTAAGCAGTTGGCCCTGTTTTCTGCGGTCAGGTTGAACACTGCGTGCCCATGGTCAAGGTTTGGCTAAGGGCATGCCAGGATTCTGATGAAATACCAAGACATCGGGATCCACGACAACGTTGACTATTGTGTACCAAAAACTTTCTTTGGCTTACTTTTCCATTCTCTTGTCGAGGACAGGGAACAGGCTTCCAGACTCTCATTTCCCGCAGATTCCGTTAAGGTCTTCACTGATGGATCTAAGAGGGGAACTAACGTAAGCGGGGATTTTTACTTGGAGAACATTAAAGTAAGAACCTCATTTAGGCTTCGGGATGGTTGCAGCATCCTGCAAGCCGAAATTTCTACTATCACTCGTGCAGCTAGATGGCTGAGGTATTATGGGATATCAAACGATATCTATACCTTTACCGACAGCAAGGCATCCATCTTTGCTGTCAATGGTGTGTACAGCACATCCATAGCTGTGGTCGAATGCCGACTATCTTGGGGGAGATAGCGAGACATTCGAGGGTGACACTTGTCTGGGTACCGGAACATTCTGACTGTTCTGGCAACCTCATTGCTGACGGAATAGCCAGGGAAGGGACAGAGCTGGATAACTCTATGATCTGTCACTTCACAGGCATGCCGCTATCGCAATACAAGTTTTTGGTTTAGTGTGAATCATACAGACTTGCTCAATCAATATGGAAAAACGTGACAAACTGCCGCGTGGCAAGGACCACATGGACTCGCTGCGACCCACGCAGAACACGCGACTTTCTTAACTTCAACAAGATGCGGCTACGGCAACTTGTGAATGTTCTAACTGGACATTGTAACTTCGGGAGCCATGCAAGAAGAATGGGTTTGGTACATAACGACTTCTGTAGAAGCTGTAACAATGAAGAGGAGGAGGAAACAGTACCCCATCGTCTATGTCAGTGCCCTGCACTGAACAGCGTAAGGCTAGTGAAAATGCGCTCCAACTTCTTGCCAGACCTAGAGAGCCTGGCGAATGTGAAACTTGTCAGAATATCTGCCTTCCTAGCGTCCACAGGATGGCTTAATGCGGCAGAGGACGGCTCATGAGTAGTCCCTGTTTTAGGCTATCACAACGGGACCGAATGCACGGACCCAAGTGCATTGTTTCAACAATGGCTCTAATAACCTAACCTAACCTTGATTTGATATTTTTGTTAAGTATAGCAAATAAAATTATTGTCTCATATCTAAAAGTCTGTGCGAAATGTGCGACTTTTTCACATCTTGAAAGCATTTCGTAAAGAGTTTGAGATATTTTAATTGCCTGTATAAACACAAACTTGCTTTTCTCATTCGAATTATACATTCGTGCTCTTGGAGCTTGGGACGCCATAATTAGTTCTGGCCTGTACTAGTGCTTCGGCAATGGCCCTAATAACCTAACCTAACCTAGTGTAAGATTGTGTTAACTGTTATCGGTTAGTCTCATTTACGAAGGCTTAGCACTGGTCACTGAACATGACCGACTGTGATGAACACCTTCATGTACTAAACGAGCAGAATTCAGCATCTTACTTCGTCAATTTACTGGCGAAGTTAAAAGAGAAAATAGTTACATTAAAATTATTTACTTATTAATAATTTTCATTATATGAACTTTTCTGTTTGATATGAAATATGTGTTTATAATTTTACCTTCCATGAGGAAATAACTCTCTACCAAACTTCGAATACGAAATGAAGAGTATATAAATCCTTCGTTACAATTTACCAACTCACGTCTCCAGTTTAAAGACTTAACTGACAAAAACGTGATTGCTAGCTAATTTATGTAAGAGAAATATATATATGAAAAATAAAGTTTTGGAGGAAAAGTTGTAAATGCGTTGTCACTTACCATTTTGTACTTACACATGCTCAAAACAAAAGACTTAACAAACAAACTTTTCTTCCTGTGACATGCAATTGATTTGTTTATAAAATTTTCAAATATATGAATATTTTAATAAATTCAAGCAACAAAAGCGAAATTATTCAAATTTCAAAAAACGATTTGAATACTATTCAAATTCACAAAAAAAAAAACAAAAAATAAAATAAAGCGATAAAACTATATGGAAAATTTAATTTAATTTATCTTCTTTAACCAAACTTCATGACTACACTTGTTGTTTTGTGTGAGCAAAATAGCAACAGCACAAGACAACAACGAAATGAACAACAAAAAGTCTACTTGCTGTCTACAAGCAATAGTCACAACATGTTGCTAAAGTTTGTTTTGTTAATGTTAAACAAAAACAATGACTTTAATTAGTTTCTTTCTATCAGTCTGTAAATTTGCAGGCAGTTAAGCAATCCGTTCAGTAAAACTTGCGATTTTATTTTATATCATATAATTGTTTTGTATAGTTTCGCCAGCAAAACAAATTTAATTTATTTATGTGATGTATTTAAAAATGTTGCAAAAAAAAAACGAACTGCAACAGTAAGAGGAAAATATTTTAAAATAAATAAATACCTTTTGCTAAAACAACACGATAAAATATGTTAACATAACACGCAATCTCTGTTGTTTAATAAATAAATTTATACGTCAAACTAATATAATTAGCTTTTGAACCTCAGTAAATTTTTAAACGCCCATATGTATTATTTAGTTCTTAACAATTAGGAGATTTATTAAAGCCAGTAGTAAGACAGTTTCTTAAGCCAAGTTAGGATTAACTTATTGTTTCCGAGCTGAATTCGCTAGTTATGTAAAATAACTTGTTTAATTTTTTCACTGCATACACGGGTACCTTCGTGTAAAAAAGTTTGCTATAGTCTTAATTAAATATTATTAATTAATATGTTTAACAAACAAGGGTGTTTATGGATTTATTTATTTAAGATCATGTTGAGATACGCAAAGGTGTTTAGTTAAATAGCAAGAACTTATCGAAAAAAATTCTGTGTTTTTCAATTATTAAATCAAGCAAATTGATTAAAGATGAACTGGTATAATAAGAATATATTTTTGTAGAAAAACTTTCAGAGTTTAGATAGATTGTTTCAAAAATATATCTGATATATCTATATACCTAAATTTCGTTTTTGTGGTAGGGCCAACGCATCAAACTCATGTGGTTATAACATTTAAGAATTGATTCATAAAAATATAAACTACTTTACTCTACTTCAAATGAAAATTGTGCATTAAAATTTTATATATATATTAATATGGGGCTAAAGACATAAATATTAATTACTTTAACTTGAACATTAAACTAATTAACCACCTAAACTAAACAACAAACTCGATATGTATCCACTAGTTGTGAGAATAATACAGAAACTGAGTTGGAGTCCAAAAAAAAGGCGTGTTTGAAGGATATATGGCCTTAAGATATAAAATAATTTTTGGAATATGGGCTACACGGGTCTTTTAGATGGTGCATATGGCGGCAGTGAAATTTATCGAATATTACAAACAAAGTGTATCTCGATAGCATTAAGAATAGCAGGTTTATCAATATAAATAAGAGAGTTTACATAAACCTACATGAAATACTCAAGCAATAAGTCGTTAATTAAACATCTTATCAGGCAAGTAGCTCTATTTCGTTCGAACCAAATATCATTAATGTTTAACGGACTAATTTGTACAAACCGTAATTCAGTCAGTTATTATCCCGTGTAGCATTGTTACGGTTAGTGATTCTCGCCGCAAAAGTACTCTTGTTATAGAAAAATCTTCCTTTTAAGAAAGTGATTCTTTAAGTATTCAACACTTAAATTTGCCTCAGTAAGAAAGGATCGATTCACCAAAAAGAAACTAAACAACCTTCTGTTATAAATGCTAGTGTTGCATCCTCAACTGCTCTGAATATAAATTTAAATGAGATAAGTGGTTCGAACGTATTCCATATGTACTTCTATAGTATTATTTATCACAAAATTACCAGGTTCGCTTCCCAAAATTAACTTGTCACAAATTTTTAATTTTAATAAGTTTAGAAATTAAGAGACTTTAATTTTTGAAGATCTAATAATACCACAACCGTGTATTTTGCATAAATTCTCTGGAAAGCAGTTTCGTAAGCGAAAACTAGCCAGCTTTCACTTACCCACCTGCTTCGGCTTCCCTTAACTTCTATTCGCAATGTCTCCCTCGACGTGTCTCTTTGCTTTATAAAAAGTCACTCTCTGAAGTTATTTAAACCTCACTGGCGTGATAGAGAAGTTTCCATCAACAGCATATGGGAATGCGCTTCAGCGAAGCAATTCTGTAAGGCATAAAAGTTATTTATTGTTTATCAAAGTGATCTCTATTTTCACTGGGATGGATACTGTGAGCTGTATGTTATTTCGCAGTTTTGTTTATTAAAAAACCTTTCAAGCTAAAGATGAGCTCGTAGCTAAACACAAAATATCGTCTATAAACGAAATGATAACTCACGTGTAAAGTACGAATGAAAAGTTTGTTTATTACTTATTATGACAGGGGTGAATACTACGGAAAAGTTTGCTGTTCAAGCGTCATTGAGCTCATGTTGTTGGCCAATCAGAAATGTCAAAAAGTGAGCCCAACACGACTCTTGATATTTTAATAAACTTTTTCGTAAGTTATCTGCTGCTTGGAGAAAAAATTTTACCCCTCCTGCACCAGTTCCAGCAAAATTCACTGTACGAATATGAGTGATGAACAATCGCGGAATGCCGGCTAGAAAATATTAATTAAAGGTCAGTTGAACTGTTTTTTCACTCCGCAGTAAATTTTCAGTTTTAAATATTTCATAGATATTTCTAATGTTTATCTTATTTTTAATAAGTTTTTGTAGAAAAAAACTGCGCTATTTACGTATCAGTTTGGAATGCCTGCAGAACAACCAACATCCTGCAATTCACAAGCTATAAATCGCTATCCACTGAGTTTATTTAGTTGTTTCTCTTAATTTCCATAATGCTTTTATGATAAATATAGTGGGATATACAAATCGCACTTCGGTGCGGAAGCCAATTTTCTAAATTAATCTTCATTATCCTACGAAAATAAACTAAAATAATGTAAATTTGCTATTTGTGGTGTGTGTGCAGTTGTAAACGCGGCTGTGTATCATTGCAGCCTCGTTGCTGGTAAACAATTTATACCAAATGTTTGATTAAATTGCCTTTTCCAAACAAAACTAAAACATCAGCAACAATTCACTGAATTCTAACTGTGCATGTCGTCGCAATGATCAACAAACAGCATCACATTTGAAAGAGGAAGAACAACGCAGCATTGAAAAAGTAAAACACAAAAGCAACCAAATAAAAAAAATGGTATGAAACGACCTCAGACATTTGTTGTCTGCCGGGCAAGTCAGTCAAAATGGCAACGTGGCCAACAAACTAAACCATTGAACGCAACTGAAAAACATATGGATTGTGTTTGTCTTATATGTCGTCATTGTTATGCTTTTTACTTTTAATGTTTTTCTTATACATATTTTTTTTTCTTCCCAAACAGTTTGGCTTCTTTAAAATATATTTGCTATGACTTGCAGTTGCCTGCAGAAGGTGCAGAAGTTGTCCGGCAAAATGTTGTATTGTAAACATGGCGTTGTAACTCTTGAGTAAATAAGAGTGTGTCTGCACAATGACCGTTTGTTTTTATTTGGCTGTTTTTGTTGTATTTTCTTTAATTTTTTTTTTCTCCCCAAAACTTTTCGTTCGACTCTGACTAATGCTCTTGAAAAGCAGTTGATACGGTTTTTGGTCTATTAATTGCTGTAACCAAAAAGATCAAAACAAAAAATTTAAAATAACTAAAATGATGGCTGATTTTTAAGTTTTTTGGTGCCGTGCAATTTGTGCTGAATTGTTTTTTTCTTTTCAACCGTATAAAATTGATACTGCATTGGCAGTAGCCGTTGGCAACTATGTCAAATACGCAAATAAAATAGTGTCATTTAAAAATGATTTGTTTGATGTGCATTCAGCATAGATATGCCTGGAGTATGTATCTATACTATGGCTACGACTACATCTGTAATTCGCCTATCCGCTTAAAATAATAAAATGAATTTATGTGTACTTATATAATACATAAGTATATCATACATATTTATTTTACTTATGTATGTTCATAATTACATTGGTATTCCAAACTACTGTATTGACCCAGTTTCTTTTTAATGCTTTTTCATGTTTATCTCAACTATGTATCTGATTATTAATTTAATGTTAATCCTCTATAATTTTCATTGGAATCTTGCTGCCGCACAATACATACTGACATATGTGTGTGTGTGTGTGTGTGTATGTCCATGGTTTCTACTGTCGTTCTACGTTCGCGTCTGCGTCTGCCTAACAAATTCGTTCTTAACTCTATAATTTGGTGGTTATATAACTTTTGTTATGCAGCATGCGTTGTGTTCATATCAAATTATCATCTTGCATAGTTAAAGTTAACGGATATGTTGTGTCTTAAATATAGTATCTATAACCTGACATTATAATATTATGCATAATCTTCGTTTTCATTGTATGTGTACGAGAATTAGAAACAACTTAATTTAATTGCAGGTGTAACAATAAAGTTGTTAATATACATGTAAATTATTGTATTGAACAAGATGTGGTATAAAATGACTGAATTTGTTAGAGAATTTTAAAATTTATAATAAAGAACGATAAGAAAATGTGTAAAGTCTTTTGTAGTTTGGCTACAAAATGTGAAGCATAATATTATGAATAAAATATTTGATGACATGGCGACATCGTTTTCCATGCTTATTCTGCCTCTCTGACGTTGCATTCTGGTTTGTGATGTGTGTATTTGGGTACAATGGAACTTAAGGTTTATCAATGCCACGAATATACTTAAAAACAAATCTTATCAATTAAATTTATTGGCAATATTTTAACTATCTTGGATATTTTACTTATATTTAAATAAAAATTTTGAGATCACTAAATGAGTTGTAGACAATTTTTTAAATCTTTTCATTGAGCTTCATATATGTGCCGTTGGAGATATGGTTAATATTAATTCCATATAATTAGCAACAGTTCGACTTGAACAATAGACTAATTCACAAGATTCGTTGTACCGTCTACAAATTTATTTCAAAATGATTTTTGAAATAAAATTTCTCAAAAAAGCAAGACAAAAAATACTTTTAATATGTTCCTGTTTAATGGATCACTATGACAAGTTCATTTCAGTTAAAATCTTGTCATCATTATAATGTTGGCCATAAACGGCATTATGATAACTTTGTGTTATTGAAAACTATGCTTTTATCGGACTTAAAATTTTTATATTATTACAATTTCGTAGAATTAATGATGAGTTAGAGGCTGCAGGCTCTTCGTACCTGATATGTTAAAGAAACTTTGTAATAAAATCAAAGTTTTTCCATTTCCTATTAAATTCAGATCTTATGTAACATGGGGGTGCTGTTGACTGAAATAGTAAACACAAGAATACGATGTCTTAGATTCCGAGTTCGTCCCTTCTTTAGGCAGGATTGTGTTAATTGTAGTCAGTTTATTTTAATATCGAAGGCATAGCACTGGATATTATCGACTGCTTTTAACACCATCATGTTGTAAAAGAGCAGAACACAGACGCTTCCTTACCCCCCTCCCCCCGAGGGGCACAATAGACAACTTGGTGAATCGGTAAACTTTGTTGCTGCAGTACTTTCTGGGGAAAAGATATGAAATACAGGTGGAAGGATACCTGGGTCCCACCCTAAAATGGATCAAAAATCAATAGTAGGTTGCAAACCTACATTGGTTTGACCTGCGAGGCGGAACCAGTTTCCTTGCAGTGGTACCACGGGATCTGGTTGAACCCCACAGGTGAGACTTCAGTTGATTCTGTGGCCAGATATTGGTTGAGGTCTTTTCATTGGGTCCATGTGTTTTGATACCAAGAGACGCTGGGAGAGATGTCAGATAAGGGTTGATGCTCCGATATGTTGGTAGTATGTCGCGACTTCGGCCCAGCTAATGGTAGTCTCTATAAACTGCTGTGCATCAGCAGATGTTACGGGAAGGGGTGATGTGTTGTTGATGCTGAGAGTGTCAGGAGGGATAAGTCTTAAGACTTTGAGCTTTGGTTTCTCCTGGTGCTGACAACATGCTTTCCTCAGAAAGCATGTTGCCCACACACTTTAGCAAGGTTTATGAAGGAATATGGTTTTGTGGCTGAACCATATGAGTGAAGTTGCAACTTGTGTAGGCCCAATGACTACACTGGTGCAGTCATTGGTGATAGGGGTGATTGTGGATACCTGATTTCACTCGAGTGCTCGAGGGCACCGTCAGGTAAGGCCGAATGGTAGGTGCTGACATTAACTTGAGCATTCTCTGCACCCTTCTTTGTTGATACCTGTAGCAAACAATTCACCGGTGAAGTAAAAGAGCTACTACAAGAAATTCTCTCTCTTAGAATCTGTCCCTTTTTGTTCTCTTAACGCTATTTCGTCCTTTCTAGTACTGGCAACGCATTTGTAGGGTCCATCCCCTGAGTGCTGGTCTAAGACGAAAAAAGCTAAGTAAAATTTTTTCGGACGTATCAAAAGTTTTCCATTCTTGCAATTTATTTGAAGGCTGGATTACACGATAGTTTAGAGACAGACTAGGATTAGCCTTATAAGTTGAAGACCTATAAAAAGTCTTATGTAATCCTACTTTTAACTGGCATAAAGTTGTAATAATACGTTTAAAGGATTTGGTTTTTGTTAACAAAAAACTCATTTTTAAAAAAGTTCAATTTCCACAAAGCTTTTTTATTTTAAAAAAACTGCGTACAATAAAAGGATAATCTTCATTATAGCATCACAGCTGTGTGCCTCACAATACATAACAGGGAGACCATATTTTTGAGCCGAACGGTTCGTATGTTGAGCAGAGGTCTTCTCTATCAATTTCAACTTCGAGTATATCAAATAGAATGGCTACAAGCACGATTCTGCCGCCAGAAATCAAGAGTTTGGTGAAAGATAAAACATAAAATAAGAAATTGCAACACAATTCAATGTGGTGCAATTATATATTGCATGCAAACATCTATTTGCGAGCATTAAAACATAATTGTAATGCTATGAACCATTTTACCCACTGTGCTGTAGGATTTACTTTATTTTAGTTTTAATATTTTATTTTGTTGCTTATAAAGTGGTTCCTAACACTAAAAATAAAATAAATTTTGAGTAATTTTAATATAATAGTGTTAAAAATATTTTAAATCGAATATGGATTTTAAATTCATGCAGCTTTAAAGCGATGGGAATTAAACTTTTGTGCATCCACCCAGTGAAAGAATAAAATAATTTAGAAGCAAGAAATACTTTAAAAATATATAAAAAAGAATATATAAAAAATAATATATGAATATTATTTTTTTGGAAGCAAAAATATACTGATTTTACCAAGAAAGATATAAGCAACTTTGCCATCTTAAGTAATTTAGTTCTAATGCTTATTTTATATACAATTTTCATTAGTTCGTTGCGTAACATTAATTTTAATTTTATTTTCTCTACACACATGACTAACAGCATCTCGTTTTTTTCATTCTGGGGCCTTTATGTACAGACCAAGAAAACATAGATTTTTCAAGGAGAAGAGTAGAGAGTTGTATTGAGGAATGTGGCTGCTGCGCAAGTGAATTGGTTTGGTGCAGCAGCAATCGTTTCTGAAAATAAAATAAAGGAAGAAAAAAAATTAAAATCGGTATGTGTGTGTTCTTAATGATGTGTTGCCTGGACAATCAGTGTCAGTATTATCAATGTCAACATTTCGGCACACATATATAAGTTGGGAGAATACCAACCCAGCAAACTTTTCAATGTGAAATAAAATATATAAAAAAAGATCTTATATGATATAAGAAACATATTATTTGTATGGCTCTCTATATAATTATAGTTTTCGTTTGAAAAATATTGCTTGGGAATGTGCAATAAAATTAACCACAAAATACCCTAAAAATGTCTATGGCCTTAACATGCGTTTGTTAGGTTACTGATGTTTGTCTGCTCGCATGCTAAGTGCCATTTGCTTGTGAGTATGAAATAACTGAAACGAAAAGCTTTTAAAACGCAAATTTATGTGTTCAGCCAACTTCTTATTTTATCTGTTTGTAATTTAGCTCATCTCTTAGCTTCTCAAACTTTTTTCTTTGTCTTGAGTAATTTTAAAAAGCCATTTTAAAATATTTTTAAAGCGTTGTTAAATGGATTTTTCTAATATAAAGTTTATCTCTTTTAAATGGACAATTAAATATTTATTGCGATAATGGTTTTTTTAAATAAAATAAACCTGATTTTGTTAAATAATATTTGGCTAATTACGGAAAATTAATTTCATAAAATTATTACATAAACTTGCTCATATGGTGACTTTGCTGTAAGAGAGTCGTAACTGCATTTTATTAATTCAATTAATTGTTTAGAAATATCTCATATACGAGCACTTACTTCCTGAAAATAAAAGTTTAAAACGCAAGTCCTTCTGCAAAATAAATGAATTATTTTTATATTAAAACAATTATTAGTTGTTGTTGCTCTTTATTTCTCCTACAACTACAATTAGAGTCGGAAAAAAGCCAACCTTTTTGATATTTGTTTTAGCCTTCTCACTTAGTAAAGTGGTAGTTTAAAATAGATATATTTAGTTATTTTAAGAAATGTTGGGTAAAGGTTCCCTGATGATCTGCATTAGCCCCAGTGAAATGCGCATGGGAACTAGCCAAAACCCCTCAATTGATCACTTTGAATTTTTTAGTATGATTTTGGGAAAAAAGGATCAGCAGATAAATAAAATTAAAGAGGTTTGAAAAAGTTTATGCTGTTCGCATTTCAACATTGTAAATATTGTTTCTGTAATAAACTGATATATTTAAGTTGTGTCTATCTTGCTGTAAACGGTGGATGTATACATTTAGTAGGAGTCAATATGTATTATATGCTTATAGTTTTTTATGGAACAAGACAATAAACGTTTACAAAATTGTTAACTTAAAGTTGAGTAGATAAATAAAAACTGCTGAGAAAGTATATTTATTGTTGCTCTAACCACGTTGAGATTGTTACATTAAAATAAAACTTCCAAAAAGTATTGAGTTTTAAAATATTTAGAAAGTAATCTTAGTTTGAAAATTAAATACAAATATGAGGGCATGTTTGAGAAAATTGTTTCCAGTCACTTGCTGCTGGATTGACTATACATCCACCTGCTCAAACTAAATCTTTTAAATACCCATCAATGATAATATAATTTAATCCAATTTCATACCAGCCTGCTGTCAATTGTTCTTAATTAAATAAAAATTCTTTATATAATTCCAGTCAATATGTTTTCCTTTGAAAAACATATTTATTTACAATTCTTAGTTAAAAAGAACACCGCGAAAACTAAAAAAGGGAAACGAAAATATACTCGTATAAATCTCTAATTAATGTTCATTATTTTGCATAAATATCTGTAACATTTCTATCTTTCGTATCAATAGTTGTTAATGTTAAATAGCGAATTACAAATATTTCTAAAGTCAAAACACCAAAAGATATATATTTATGGATGCAAGAAATCTTATAAATCATTAATAGAATTCAAAATAGTTATTTTAGCTACACCAACAACTGTGCAACTTGCAAACCTTGTGGCCTGCAACATAAAATCACAGCTAAAAGTCTTAGATATCGCCCTTAACCCAAATAGGAACTGCCATGATAAGATTCCTTAACTTCATGTATCATCTTACCCAGAAGAGAAGAAAGATAAACTAAAAATATTATAAAAATACAGCGTGTCGCAGCTCTTAATGCCGGCAAGTGGAAAATGCCAAAGGAGTTGAATTGATATTTAAAAATAATTTATTGTGCAAAGATTTCTTAACACTTATATAAATCCAGAATGATTTTCAATGCAAGCAAAAAGTGCAAGGAAAATAACAATAAAAAAATTAATTCAACCAGTTTTCTTCAGCCAATAGTTTCATTTAAATAAATCATTTCTTTATGGCTGCAAACAATGTAAATATGGAAAAAAAGAAGCACCACACAAATAGGAGGAGCCTGGCCATAGTTTATTGAATAATTTGTTGCAACAATGTTGCAAGCCGACAGCGTACATACAATTTTACAAAAATAAGCGTTGCTATTAGTTGCATGTCCTTGGCTGATAGACGAGAAAAGATTGTATGTACGCGGCAACTTTTGTTTGGAATATCAAACTAGACCTATTTTCAAATAAATAAAATCACTAGATCTAAAGTTTTTTTTAATAAAAATAGAATCTTATGCAAAACTTATACCTGCAGTAGTTGCAACATTCATATACTCGTATATTTTGAACAATTTTTCAATGTAATTAATTTTTGTTTGTTTTATTTACGTATTAACAAAGTTTTATTCATTGTTTATCATTAAGTTATTGGCAGCTTAAACATTATAACGGTATTTCGAAAAAAGTTAATATAACTTTTTTTTCTCTATACAAAAATAAAAAACAGCCAAACGTCTCTTGAGACAATGAGCAGTCCAAAAGATTTTCTTTATGTTTCTTAAACTTTTGCAGCTTTTTTTTACTCTTTCTAAACGTTGCAAGAATTTTACGTTTACACGGAAAGCAAAAAAATAAAATAAATGCTTCTTCTTCACAACTTTTAAAATAAAAAACCTTCTTTATTTTCTATTTCGCCTTAGCTAGACAAGGCTTTTTTCTGTTATCAAAGTTGCTGTTGTTGTTATAGAGCTATTATAACATTTTAGTGAGGATCGTTTACCCAATGCCAGTCAATAGCAGCAACAACAAAATGTCACTCATTCAAGTAGTAAAAACTAAAGAAGAAGACTTGACTATGTCTTCCAGCACATACACAAACAGGAGAGACAATATCAAACCGAAAAAATTGAAATATAAACGAACTAACGATTTTAAGCACTATGGGTCTCGAGCATATTTTCATCACTCTCTTGATAAATTTATTACGACTTAACTAAATATTTTACAGGAGAAATTCGTGTAAAAATGTTGTAAATACGAAACATATAATCCTGAAATTTTAATAAAATTTTAGGGAAAAAAATCAATATAATATTGAAGTCAAAGAGTTATAAATAGTTCCCATAAAAATGTAAAAATATAAGACTTTTATATATTTTTTCAATTGTTCCACCCATAGTGCGTCTATCGAACATTATCTATAGAACTTAAGCTATCTGCACCACAATAATGAAAATAATGATTTATAAGAGTGGAAGTGTGGTGGTAGTTGTAATGGTAGTGGTAATAGTCGTAATAATTGTGGAAGAAATAAAAGGAGAAGAAATCAGGGAGTAAGACCGTTAAAATATTCCATATAATGATAAAATAATATTGTTAGTGAAAAAATAAAGTAAAACTTAAAAACGAAAAAATTATTTTAGCGGCTAATATGCCTTGATATTACCGCTAACAATTGTTGGCGCGTATATGTCATACAAGTGGTCAACTACGTTGAACACACGAGCACATGCTTACATTAAAGCCACATAACGACGCATGCTGTGCCTCCATTCTCACTCACCCATACTCTTGCACACCGTTTATAATGCTTTTTTCTTTCATCTATTTTATTTACTTGTATTTGTCTTATATATATATATATATATATATATATATATATATATATATATATATCTTTTTTTTTTGGAAAATATCTCACAAAGACAAGAGTTTGACATAAAATGGACAGTTGCTTGGTGAGCGACATGTTGAATTTTTTTTCTCAGTTTTATTTTCATACAAAAGATAGAAAAAATTTCAAACTGTAACCATAGAATATATATTTTTTTTAGATGAGGAAGTGGTCTTTATACTTATTTTTTCCTACTCATTTTGAGTTCAAAGTTTTGTGACTTGACTACTTCTTGTGTGTAACCGTTTAAGTTTGTTTGTATGTACGTTTAAAGTCATTGATAGATTACTTTTGGTGGACTATGACAAACAAAACGTAACATGCGGCCAAAAATGAAAAAATAAAGAAACATACACAAGCCAACAGTTAGAGACACACATACGTGCTTACAAGAAAAGGAGTTATAAATAAAAATTTTAGAAATGTAGGTCAAAATGCCATTTTGAGAAGATATATTACCAAAGATGTTGCAGACTGTAAAAAGTACTAGAAGAAAAAAAAATAGATAAACTAAAAGCTGGTGAATATGTACTTTAATATTTGTGAGAATTATAAAATACAGTTGCAGTCAACAGCAAAAAGGGCCAAGAGGATAAAAATGTTATAAGACTAAATGGTATAAAAGTGTATTTATTTAACATGATAGTGCTGCTCCAAACTTTATCGTTAGTGGATCAAATAACACGCGAGAAAATAGGCTGCAGATAACTAGTTCAGATCTAGATATATCTGTTATATATGTTTATCACTCTATATCCTCTAGCGAATATTAAGTGGAATAAATATTAAGAAATACTATGAAATGGCAGTTCAGGGATTTCACGTGTGCTAACAGCAATTGAGAGTTGGTATAATTCTCGTATACTATTTCCTAATAAAATTATTATTAAGCAAACATTTTATCAAATTTTGCTAAACCAGTTGTGGTGTGCATGAGTACTGATGATGGAAGCGTAGTGGCTTTCGTAAATTATTTATTTGCCCCACTGTGGATATTGAATTTATACTGTTTATTTTCCTTTATTCTTTGGAACATTTATAAAGTTACGAGTCCAATTGTATCAATATCATTTTAATTTTATATGTAAAAAGTTATTAAAAATAGATGTCTATAACACAACTTTGGTTTTCGAATTTTAAAAATTACAAATTTATTTTTATTTTATATTGTAGAGTAGAGCTAAATATTAAGTCACATCTAATTACTTGTAATTTTTTTGAGCATCACAGCGTATTCCACGAATAATTTAAGGCGTCTTATTTTAGCCTCTTATCTTTTAATAAATTTTTTTATTTAATATAATCAAAAGTTTAAAGACCAAAAATATTTTATTCTTAAATTCTTACTCTCCTTTTTTTATTTCCAGGTATGTGAAAAACTTTGAAAATGTGTATCTCTCTGAAGTCTGACAATTATTTGGAAAAACCTTCCATGATCCCAGCGCAAGTTTGGTTTGTAACTAATATTTGATTATATTGGATTATAAAATTATTAATACGAAATCATAAAATTTCGCGGATATAAAGATGAGGTAAATGTTTGATAGGTAGGCCAAAGGAGCTGTCTAACTTTTATATTCATCAAATTTTGTATAGGAGTTGTATTGAAATTAACATTCGATGTCGAAAGGTAATTTGGGTCAAGATTAGTTTCATAAAACAAATCAAATCACAAAACCTTTTATGTTAATTTACAAACTAAACTATGTATATATCGCAAGATGATATCATGCTAATAATAGAACTCGGTTATAAAGAAGTCTTGTCTGTAGTAAACTTTTTCAAAGTTACCAGCAATTTTGTTGTAATTTACAAAAACAAACAAAAACTCATATCAAAGAAGTTGTTTAAAAAATCTCTTGTGTTGCAACAACATTATTCTTATCATCTCATAAAATAAATTAAAAAATTAATTTTTCTGTTTACAATAAACACTTTGTAACCTATTAGTAAGTGGTTTAATGTTTGCACCAGAAGTCGGATAACATAATAAAATTTGAACTTCAATAATAAATTAATTATTAAAAAGGATGCGTTTCAATCACTGAAACTTTAAACGTTTAGGTTAATCGACTATAAAAACTAAACATGATAGAAAGTCTTAAAAATTTTCGTCACGCTGCTGATGAACTTCAGGAATAATAAAAAATTTTTGCTTGTCATAAAGCCGTTGCTTTACAACACAATAACAATAAATTTTGTTAAAATATTGGATTTTTATTAGCATAAAAAAATGTTTCTAACGAACATCATGGTGTAATAAAATTCTCCTACCTTAAATAAACTTTTAGTTTTAATAGCTCATGCGTTACAAAGTATTAAATTGATTGCTTTAAAGCCTTTCGTATGCCATAAACCAACTGCCAATAAGCAAAAATCAAAATAAGACACCCTAGAATATATTTTATTTAACCATAAAATTTATTTACAGCAAAACCTACGATGGGTCTCTGTCTCTATTTACACTTCAAATTTGTTTTTTACACGGGTTTTTATTAATAGTTTTAGAGAGAAAAAAAATTCAAATATGGTGTCATAATTAATGCAAATTATATTTGAATTTTATGTTCTTTAAGCTCGTATTAAGTTAAATGCTTGAGAAATGCTGTAATCTGAATTACATTTACGGCCGAAGTGGCGTCTTTGTTGTTTTGATTTTTATTTATTAAAATTCTGAATATTAAAATTTTTGAATAATTTCACAATCATGAATGCCAATTAATGTGTTTTATTGGCTTACCTGTAATAAATTCAGAGTAAAATTTGAATATATAGTTTTTAAGACCAGCGATTACTGGAAAAAAGATATAATAGTTATTTATAAAAAAAGCAATTTGCTTTACAAAGTTCTTCGAAGTCAATGGACCAGATGTAAAGAAAAGTCTTGTATATAAGTTTCCTTTGGAAAAGAAATGATGAAGTTCAATATTATTTCAAATAATTAGCACTGGGAATTTTTATTAAATTAGTGTTCTCAAAATTGTCAACGCAAAGTTTCACTAGATAAAATAAACAAATTTTTATTCTGTCTTTAATCATAATGAAATTAGTTGGAATAACCTATTAGATGAAGCCAGACTGTCTCTTGTTAATGTTAAAAAGTCATATGATATAAGCCTTGTAGATTTATTTTCAAGCATTGGTTTACTCCAGAATTATTCATTCACAAATCGTACAAACCGCATTCTTGATTTAGTGTTCATTTTTCATACTTTGAAAGACTCGTTATCGAATTGTGCATTTAACATGTTTGCTACTGATATCCACCATAAGTCGGGTTATTTGTACAAAAAAAAAAACTTAATTTGTAATCAGCTGTCAAAACAATTCCAAAACAATTTCGGAGTTTTATTAGATCTAAAGAGTCTAGTTCAGTATATTCTTCTTTTTTGACTCTAAATATCACTATCACAGCTCCGATAGTGATATTCATAATGACCTGGCAAAGTCTTTTTTAATCTGGTTTCAATGTTTCTAATACTACCTGCTACTGCAAGAATATGTGAATTAATTTTTAGAGAAAAACTATTTCTTTACTTCGAAAGTGTATTTTCGACTTATTAGGAAGCCATTATTAACAACATCCAGATAATTATAAAAAAGATATTCTACTTACACAAAGTTGTAGTACTTTTTTTTGCTTAAAAAAATTGTTTTATTTATTAAAACACAATTGAACTAAAAGATATAAAATAGTTGGAGAAACATAAATTTCTTATTAAGTTATTTGTTTATTTGACCAATCTGTATTGTCACATATTGTTTTATAGGGGTATATCCCACGGGCTTTATGGTCAATGTCTATGATCAGATATAATTCAAAAGTATATCATATTATATTTTTCCCGACGTTTCGTTCGCTTTTTGCAAACTTCTTCAGGGGTTGTATTTATTGTTAATTTTATAATTTTATCTAGCACAAAATTAAGAAAAAAAAATATATAAAAATTATATAAGATATATATAAGAAATTATATAAGATCTTTACAATGGTTCTTCTGGTATATTACAATTCATTAACTAACGATTTTATGTTTTCAACATTATACTTAATACTATTGTCAGTTAACTTAAAATTTTTTGTTTATGGCAATTGAATATTGGAGCTTTGTATTATCCTTGTCTTCTTTATAATTCATCGTTCTATGTATTTTCTCTTGTATGCGTAGGCTCTCTATAGTGAAACGTTCATTTGTCATTTTCTCTTTGTTTAAGATTTTAACATTGTTAAAGTCTATTTTGTGATTTTTCTCTTTTGCATGTTGTGAAATTGCTGATGTTTCTTTTCCTTTCTTGATGTCCGATTCATGCTCTTTTATCCTTGTTCCCAATTTTCTCTTTGTAGTTCCAATATATACTTCCTCACATTTTTCATTTTTATTTCCCTCACATTTGATTTCATACACGACATGATTAATTTTTAGTTTTTCTGGTTTTGATTTTGTGTTTGTGGATCTTATATAATTTCTTATATATATCTTATATAATTTTTACATATATTTTTTTCTTAATTTTGTGCTAGATAAAATTATAAAATTAACAATAAATACAACCCCTGAAGAAGTTTGCAAAAAGCGAACGAAACGTCGGGAAAAATATAATATGATATACTTTTGAATTATATCTGATCATAGACATTGACCATAGAGCCCGTGGGATATACCCCTATAAATTTCTTATATTTAAACGCTGTTATTCATAAACGATTATTAAAATTAAAGTAGCTTTAAAGTATGGATTTTGTAAGGTTAAAGACCGCTTAAAGCATTTATTAACATTAAAAGTCGTTTGTGAATTAGGAGATTATAAAACTGTTTATTTAAATATAAAACTGAAGTTGGCAAATGACATGAAAATGTCTGTTACGTTCCTTGCCCTTCAGAGAATTTGCAGTAAAAAACTTTTCTAATTAATTTAAAAAGCTATTAGAAACATCATACAAAAATCAGATTTAATGAACATCAGAAACATGACTTCGGATTCATTCGAAAGGCGACAATAAAAAGAAGCTCTTGCAATGACAACTTGTTTTAAAAAAACATGAGAAAGGATTCAGATTTCCACTACTTTCAGATCATAAGCTTAGGATCTCGGCTTTAGTGGAATATCATTTCATACTGGACTATTATGGATTCAATTAATACATCTTTATGACCCAAAAAAAAGGAGCCATTATATGTTTAACTTTTGTCATGTATTAATTGTTGATGACGAAATGAATTTTGTTTTCGCTTAACAGAAAATTAGTCCATAGATCACTAAAGTAAACCCACTGCTGGTAGACAAATTTTTATCACTACTTTTCTATAGTCAAGGCATCTATTCTCTTTTAAGCCTGGATATCTATCTTTGCTCAAACTGAATTTCATAAATCCCGATTAATTCCTTCAGCCATTAAGACTACAAAGTTTATTGTGATTTAACTCTTAAATATTTCCATTAAAAACTAAATCAAGAAATTAAAATTGCTCTCTTAGAATATCAGCCCCGATGCAAACTGCCGTCAATGTCACCAATAATATGGCCGGTTAAACTGGTATTCGTCAAAGTATTTCCTACTACTTTTTAAATATGTTAATATATAATTAAAAAAAAAAAGAAATCAATACGCCCACCATTGCAGACAGAAAATGCAAAAATCTGTCATCAGTTTTTGCATTTCAAGAAATTTTCAATATTGTTTTATGAAGTTTGCTGGTAATCAATCAAATTTCAGTATTTCTCTGCTGTTTTCGCAAACGCTGTAAAAGAAAATATGCAGACAATATATATTTTGCTTAGTTGTGTTGGTCTACAGACAAACACATAAATTAAAAAATAAAATATTTATTTCTAGTTTCTTTTCTTCTTCTTTTTTGTTACTGCAATGTCGTTTTGCCTTTTAAGCTTAAATATTACCAACAACACGTTGTGCAGGGAATTTGTAGTTGTTGTGGGAGCTTAAAACTGCAGTTGAATTATATTTTGATACAATTCAATGAAAACATTTGTCATTGTTTTTGACAGCCTTTAAATTTGTGCTGTTGTTAATGCTGTTTGACTTAAAAGCGATGAAACAAAGTGTGGAGTTAAAGGTGGATAGAAGGGATTAAATGCCTGGGAACTTTCACTTTACTGGAGTCTATCAAAGTCTACGCACAAAAACGATTAATACTTTAAATTATTTGTGCATAAAATAAAGCAATGCAACTTTTCAGTATATCTGTAGGTTTCTGAATATGAATAGATATTAAACTGTAAAAATCATATAAATTTTATTTTCGTTTGTTTGGGAAATATTATTTATTGTTTAAACGCTAAAGAGCTTAAGGTTTACGCTTCAATTCGTTAATTTTCTTTTTGCTTTGCAAACATACCAACTTTACAACAATTGTCATGTTTGAAGTCTGCGAATTGTTCAGTTTGGTTTGTGCTTAATTTCAATTTCTTGACATCAGAGTTTCTTGGTTTTGGTATTTTTAAGTTTCAAAAAATGTTTTACCCAATTTTTTTTTTGTTGAACTTTGTGTCGTTGTTCCGTTTTTTTTTTCAAAGTGTGTCTGTAGTTGGTGGAGTTTTCCTAAGGCCCAGCTTGTTGTTGTTTTAAGCGTAACTTTTTTTTGTGGTTGATTTTCATTTGTTTGATGTTGGGGTACAGATTTGAAAAGTTTTTTTTGTTTGTTTGAGTGTTTAAACAACAAATCGATTTAGACATGTCATAATAAATAGTTTGATTGTGTTAGCGTTATGTTGCAATTTGCTTGTTGTGTTAATACGAGTGAGTACCGGCTGCTAAACTACACTGACAAAAAATCATTGAATTTATATATCCCTGAGTTAAAATGAATTTCCTTATATGACTTATTATTGTAAGATAAGCTTTTATAATGTATTACTTTTAATATATCAGAATATATTAATTAAAATTTTTTTATTCCTAAAAGGTTAAGACCGAACTTTAGAAAAACACAAGTTCAGCTTCTGCTAACCCTTTTACTTTCCGTGTATAAATTTCAGCTTTTGTTTTTCTCCTCACCACATAATTTTTTTACTTGGTTGAGACAAAAAATATTAATGAAATTGTGCAAATGCCAAAGTGTTGCACACGTTTATCTAAATTGAAATTCGATTGTGCAAAGTATTTCGATTTTTTTTTCTGCTGTTTGTTGCTGTTCCGATGTTATATAAATTGCTAATCATGCACACTCTAACCGCGAAACAGCAAAAATTTAATTAACTTGATGTTTTGAGTGTTTTGTTTTCTCTTCGTAATTTCTTAAAAACCTAGTTTTTTTTAACAGAGCATAAACTTTGAAATTGGCATCTTAATCATATAAAATTTGAAAATACATAAATCAATTTTCTTGTGTAGACAGCCGGTATTACAGTCACATACAAATAATAAACGACAATTTGATAAAGATCGATTTTTATTCTGCGTTAATTACAAAGCGGCAGATAAATTACAAAAGGAACGTTGCAAAAAAAAAAAACATAAAACATGCTTTGAATTGATTTTGTAGTTGGAATAAATTAATTGAAGCGTGCATATGAATATAAATTTGTAAATGAAATAAAAAATTTTTATTATGAACTGAGAAAAAGCACAGAAAATTCAGGTGTTTATGGTTTGAAAATGTTTCTTAAATATATAAAATTATTGATGGGTTTGCATGCGACTAGATGAGCTTCATACATTAAAAACTTTAAAAACTTTCCAATTTAGTTTCTCAGTATATAAATACGAGACATATTTAAATCAAAACATATTCATGTCAAAGTCGGCTTGATGTTGAGTTAAAAGTGTACATATTTTTTACTGACCACTATTATTGAAATTACTGCAAAATATAGTTGAAATTACTCTTTAATTTTAATTAAGTGCTGGTTTTGTTTGCCCAAAATCTTACTAAAAAATTCAAAGTGATTAATTGAGGGGTTTTAGCTAGTTCCGATGCGCATTTCACTGGGCTAATGCAGATCATCAGGGAACCTTTACCCAACATTTCTTAGAATAACTAAAGACATTTATTTCAAACTTTAACTTTAATAAGTGAGAAGCTTAAAAGAAATATCAATATGACTTTTTCTAATTTACTTTTTGTTTTCTTAAAACGTGTCTACACATTTGAAATTTTATTTTTGTAGTGCTCCTATTTTATGGCAATAAAGAGAAAGCTATTTGGTACATTTAATTTAATTTAGTTGACTTGAAAACTATTAACGTACAGTATTCGGCTTGTGTACAAATACACTAACACTTATTTAGTAAATATCGTTTTCAAACTTGTATGCAGTACCCTGATTTCTAACCGATATATATTTCGAATTCTTCCTTTAATGTAGAGCACCGTTCGGACTAAATATAATAAAATAGTATTTGACTGCCAATGAAAAACTTTCCGAATTGAATATTACAAATAATTTTGATTGTTCGAAAAAAATATTTGTTTTTTAATTTAGAAAAAGATAATAAATATTTTAAATAAACTTAATAAAATGGTGTTACTTTTAGTTTGATCTCGTACGCTTTTCTATAATAAAATTGGTAGAAATGGAAAGTGGTCATAATAGAAATACACATTAGTACTTATGATGAAAGTGTAGCGGCTTTCGAGAACAACTGTTATCTTTGTTGTTTAAGTTGAATCTACAAAGCTGATGTTGACCTCCTCCGTGCTTTGGCATATATAACATGTCTTTCTGATCTAAAAAAGCACTTTTCAATGTATTGATAAACAACAAAATAAAGTGTGTTTTTTCTAGAGTAATACAAGTTTAAATCAGAATGAAACATAGTAATATATATTTGATGTCAGTAAAACGGTCTTTATTGGATGGAAAATTTTATGACATTAATGTTTAAATATGATTTCGGCCATGTGGCCGCCACGGCTGGCGCATACAAGACACAATCTGGAACACCAGTTTTCACAAACAGTAACATTCTCACCATCATCGTTTTTGAAGACATATGGGCCAATGACTCCACCAGCAACGATTCTGCGTATTCACGTACCCATTTAACCAAAAATGGGCTTCATCGGAAAATAAAATTTTGAATGGACGAAGTGCACGTTAAGTTTGACGAACAGAACCATTATTTGGATTAAAAATTTCCACAATTTGCACGCGTTGCTCTGGTGTAAGTCGATCCATTATAAAATGTCACAGCAATCTAAACAAAAAGCAACTATCAGCTGTTAAATGGGTGGTTAAATAAAATAATAATGCCTACACAAAGTTGTATTACTCTTTAAAAAAACACCCTATATAAGACCGATAAACTTTTTGCGACATATTCATTCACAAGCGATTGTTGAAGTTAATGAATGTTTTAAGAGATCTTTAACCATACAAAATCCATACTTAAAAGCCACTTTAATTTTAATAATCGTTTATGAATTAGAGGGTTAATCATTCAAGATAAAATAGCAAATTTTTTAGGAATTTGTTGATCGTTCTACCACAGAGGGTTCTACGCTGAATTATAACTAAAATCAGTTTGCAATTCAAAATAATTGCACGTATGGGCTGAACAAAATCAAAAAGCGGAAAAATACCACCAAAGACGTTGGCACAAACCGAACAACCGCTGCAGCAGCAGCTCTTGTAATTTCATTAATTTTTTTCAATTAAAATGTAAATCGAATACAACAAATTAAATTAAATAAATTCTTTGCTACAATTTTTTTTAATTAAAATCATTAGAAAAAAAGAAACAAAAATACCCTACACAGTCATACAATGGAGACGTGAACAAATGCAATGCGATAAATAGTGAGAATTTCGCGCAACCAACACATACACATGAGACGGTAAATTCTATACTAAGAAGAAACGTGTATTTTAGGTACAACTTTATGTACGAGCGAATATGTTCGTATGATATCTTTGCAAAAACTTCAGCATATTTACAATACGTGTAGCAGCACATACTGCCTGCATATATAGACAAAACTATGCATGTCAACACCTTTTGGAAGACAATGCCACGTTTTGTTTTAGTTTAAGCTTTTTTTTTTTGTTTTTGTTTTTTTTATTCATTTCATTTATGCAGCAGGCAGTCAGCGCTATTGAGGTAGGCAAGCAGGCACTGATAGTGCTTTTACACAGACAGGCAGTTATACATAAACAGCAATTGTAATTACGTGCGACAAAGTTGTCACTTGCAATTAGCCATTTTATGTTTTATTTGAAGGAAAATCTACGGCTGAAAGATAAAAAAGAATATATTGGCAGCAAAAAACAACAAAAGAAATATATGAAATAATAACTAACACTTATAAAAATAAATCAAAAAGGCATCACGTTTTGGATGTGGAGATGGAAATAAAGAGATAATTTTTCCAAGAACTATTAAAAGTTTAGGTTTAACTTTTATGGATCCGCAAACTCCTTTCTCGAAATAATACAACTTCGTAAGGCCTTCTTTATAATTCATATATGCAGCAATCAAATATAGTAAGTGTTGACTCAAATTCCAAGGAAAGTTTTTTTAAATATAGGGTTTTTATAGGGTGATTCAACTTTGAGTAGGCATCACTGCTTTATACGACCACCCATTTAACAGCTGATAGTTGCTTTTTGCTTAGATTGCTCTGACATTTCATAATGGATTGACTTACACCAGAGCAACGCGTGCAAATTGTGGAAATTTTTAATCCAAATAATGGTTCTGTTCGTCAAATTTATCGTGTACTTCGTCCATTAAAAATTTTATTTCCGGATGAAGCCCATTTTTGGTTGAATGGGTACGTAAATAAACAGAATCCACAAGCTTTTGTCGAAACACCATTGCATACACAGAAAATTACTGTTTGGTGCCCTCTATGGCCTGGGGGGTCATTGGCTCATATGTCTTCAAAAACGATGATGGTCAGAATGTTACTGTTTGTGAAAATTAATGTTCCAAATTGCGCCTTGTAACGTGCCAGCCGTGGCGGCCACGTGGCTGAAATCATATTTAAACATTAATTTCATAAAATTTTCTATCCAATAAACACCGTTTTATTGATATCAAAAATATATTACTATATTTTGTTATAATTTAAACACGTATTACTCTATAAAAAACACCCTTCTTTTGAAAAATATCCAAATTTCGAAGTTTCCTGCTCTTAATTACTTTTACAGCTCACACGGCTGGTGAAAATTAGCTTGTATCTTTTTGTACTTTTTGTCAATAATTGTAAATTGAATAAAGCGAAAGCTCCAAACTTTGTAAACTTTTATGTTTGGCCTTAGTAGTGATGGCGTTTCAGATGAGCGCAGCAGATCTTCAAAGGTCTGGTTTATGTTTGTTTACTATTTCTTAATTGTTTGTAAGTTTCTTGTGTTTGTTTTAGATAAATCTCTCGAGTACAGCACGGGCTGTTAAGCAGGACAGTGGAAGTGTTTGCAACATATTTTGACAGTGGCAAAGAAGTTTTAATTAGAAGTACTAGAAAAGTGATTGCCTGGCGAAATGTTTAGTAGATTTAAGAGAGGTCACATATTGAAATAATTTTTTCGTTTGACTATTCAATAAAATAATATGATTAAAATATTCAAATCCACTGTGCACTCTTTGCACACTCAAGTACACTGACACTAAGTCACAACAACCTACCGCATTATCACGTTTTGTTCGTAACAGTCATAGAAAAACACTGTTTGTTTTTTAATATCACATAAAAATGAGTGGCAAACGGAGGAAACATATGCTTCCAACGACATTGTAAAAATGTGGGTTTCATGCAATCACATGATAACTTTTTTTTACTTCTTAATATGCAACAGTGAATTAAACATTTGCGCAATAATTTTATATAATATTTTTGAACACAAATATTAACGATTTGTTGAGAGAGGAAAAAACTAAAAAGTTGTTGAAAAAATTAGTTTTTGATTTTCATATTTGCCACTTGTAAAAAACCTAAAGGCGTGTTAAGTTTTATGTTAAAGAATTTTAACATTTTTACGAAAGCGGGAATTTTTCGATTAAAGTTTGTGTCTTAGGTCTTTCGTTTTAATATGTTTTCGCCAAATTTTTATTTTCTTTTTTCAACTTTTTTGTTTTTCTATTTTTACTCAACATGATTTGTTGGTTGGTGCTTGTAATTTAAAAATTACAATTTTGTTTTGATTCCTTCGGGCTAACAAAGACATTTTCCATTTATTTTTATTCAGTCAGTCAGTCAGTCAGCCAGGAAAAAAGGTCAATTAAATGACAAATGTTTGTTAGTTAACTATAACTGTTGATCATTATAAAACTTCACGATTGTTGTACCAAACTAACAACAAACAAGAGAAACATCAGCCCGACAACCTCTAAAGCAGCAAGAGCTTTTAAAGAAAAATTAACTTTTCATTTCAATTTGAAAACTACAAAAGGAAACAAAAATTTGGTATAACGAAATGCAAAAAAGCAAAGTTTGAAAATTTCGCTTTCATTTTGCTTAAAGTTGTGACTATGATGAACTACATTTGATGATGTTTACGACAATGTCGTTGTGCTTGTTGTTGATGATGTTTAATTTTAAGCAGAAATGCAAATTTACAAAATTAGAAGTAAAAAAAAAGAAGAAAATCTCTGCAAACCCCTGTTGTGTTTTAGCTTTTTTGTGTACTGATTTCTGTAAACTTTTCTTTTGTATGCAAATAGCTTCCTTTAGTTTTTAACTTAGACTTTTCTTAGTTCAACTCGGAGTCTGTTGGCTTTTCAATTTTGATTTCTGTTGGTACATAATTGTTTAATTCGCTTTATTTATAAAACTAAACTTAATTTTCTGTTTTCTATTGCACTTATAAATGGCTTGTCTAATTTGTAGTTTGTTGTAAAATTTCTAGGAAGTGTTTATAATTTCTGGTAAATCATTTTTACCGTGTAAAATTGGTGATATATTTCCAGGTCGCAAAGTTTAAAGGGTAGGTAACTTAATAATAAATTTGTACATTTTAAACCGTAAAAAATAATTAATGATTTTTTGTTTTTTAAATGCGAGTATCAGGCCACTAAATGCTTCGAACTGGTGTGTGTTACCCTTAGCCATTTAAACGTCTTAAATGGCCAACTAAACAGTTGTCTTATTATGTTTTATCAAAAACTGAATATATTATTATATATCATTAACGGACAAATATAAAAGTCATGTTTAATACAAACAGTTTTTAATAACCCGCCAAGTATTGCGGTGAGCATGTTTGTTTACCTGTAGTTTGGTTGCCAGACGAAAAAAAAAAAATTGCATGTTTATAACTATTAGCTGAATGTCTAATTAGTTTCATGTTACATTAAGGTGGATGTGATGTTTTGCTAAATTCAAAATATTATAAATAAATTTTGTTTAGTTGTGCTTTTTTTTCCATAATGAGATTTTTTTATGTAACTTTTTGTCTACCTAAATATGATGGTGCATAATATTTCTTTTTGCTGGTTTTCTTCCTTTAGTTTTTATTTTACGTTAATAATCAATAAGATACGGTAATGATGTTATGCAGTAGATGAAGTTGGCTTTAAGATTATAACAATAGAGTACATTTGTGTGCATTTTGTGAAACTTTCAGTTTCTTTTTTTGGTGTAGTAAGTAAAAACTTGGTTTTCATTTTTTCAATGCACGAACGTAATAAATTAAAATTAAAAAGAAAATATTTGTAAAGATATTTTGAAATGGCGCAAAAGAAATGCTGCAAATAATTTGTGCTACTTTGGGTTTAATAGATAATAAAAATAAAAAAATTATGAATAGACAAGAGTTTTGCGAAACGTGGGATCAATGGAATTATTTACTTTATTTGCTATTTTGAATTATATATCAGTGAAATATAGACATGAGCAAAGCTTTATATTCTGAAAATTAAGAGGACTTTTAGCCCGACTTCATTGAAATCAAATCCAAGATTGGTTTAACTACGGACTATTTAATTGTGAGCTTCAAATAGTTGTACATAATCCAAGCTTTTCTAAGAATTTTATATTAATTTTGGGAGATTTTAGAATTGGTTTTTTAATGTAAACTTTTTTCTCTTAATTGAGGTAAATATTGAAAGTATTCGTACCCAAATTTGTAAGTAGAACTCGATCTCAAAAAAGTTTGGAGAGGCTTGAAATTAGTACAGTCTTTTTTTACGGATATATTTTATGCTATTTAATTTTTATAAATAATATTCTGTATAACCGTGTTCGGTATAATCGTGTTCATTCGATAAGTTTGATTTCTTACTAGTTTTTATAACAAATATGGCCAATCTTTTTGTATTCGGTGTAAGTAATTCTATTCTGGCCGTACTTGTAATTTTTAGCTTAGTTGTTTAGACTGTTAGTCTGATTTGTGATATCACAATAATCGTTTTTAAGTCACGTGTTAATTTTTATTGTAAAATATCTTTTCTTTTTAAAAATATCTTGTTTAAACTACAGTTCGTACTCAACAGCAGATTGCACAGATAATTTCTTAAATGTATATATAATATGTTTCATGAAATACACGTTAATATTATATTAAAGAGCCACGCTGGGACTCAACATACCCTTTTTGAGATCTCTGCACCTTAATCAACAGCTGTTATGAATTCAAGTTCTGTGGCGTTTATAAATTTAGAATTCCTAGTGACTTTTAATAAAACCTACCAACAAGTGGTGATCAACAAAAATCAAAGGATGACAGTATATCGGCTTTGAAAAGCTCTTCTGTTGATAACAAATTATTATGAATCATATAATTATATAGTAGTAAATTTCATGTTGGCAATTTTCATAGAAAGGGTTGTTCTAACAATACCTTTACATGTCATACTCTTATGTTTTCCAAATAGTGGTTAAGAGATCAGGTCTGAGAGTATTCTATTTCTTATTTAAGTTTCAACAGTTTTACCCAAACTTACTTACAACGACAAACTTATTAAATATTTAGCATCCAACTAGAGTTTCCATAACTGATCGTCTATTGATTTGAAATTTTCATTTCCTGACGTTTGAATATACAATAGCAAAACAATAAGGTCAATATGTTTGTTTAAAAGCGATCAAGCAAATTTTGTATATTTTGATAGTATACAACGATACAATTGAGATGTTGTGAATGGAACAATAAATAATAAAAGAAAAAGATTTCAAAATAAATATATGGCAGTGCAAGTAAAATAACTCCGTTCGTTAAATTTCCTACATAACTTTTTTATGTAACCAAAAATCATAAATTTTTCCTCAGCTTAAAATTTTCAATGACAATTTAGCCGCATATTAACACTTACATGTAACACTGAGGAATGCCTCAAAACTGTTTAAGACTTTTTGGTGCACAGAATTGACCACATTCTTCTTATTATTTGACATACCATCATCATTTTTATTTAATTACAATTATTAACTGAAATAATTTCTTATGATGTTTTTGCACAGAGCGGCAATTTCTTAACAAAAATCATGCTATTCCGATTAAAATTTCTTTAACCCAAACATTTGCACGTTAAGCCCAATTTCATTCCCTTATAAAGGTTGTACTCAAAAATAGCTGCAAAGAAAAGACAAAACTTTAATCAGATTTTTTTTGTTTGTTTCACTTTCATTTCTTTAAATAAAATGTTTATTCATCAGTCGTTTTTTCGGTAGCAATTTGTAACGAGAAAACAATTGATTTGTTTTCCTTAACTCAAACATAAAACAGGAGCTATAGATTTCATTATTATTTAGCTGGTAAAGCTTTAAACTATTTTTCGTTTACTGAACAAGAAAACAACATCGATGCAAAGGTTATGAGGAAGCAAAGAAATAGTAATTGAAAATGAAAACAAAAAACAACAGTTGACTTAAAATCCAAATTCAATAAATAAGGGTAACATTGCCGGTATAAAATTTTCGTGTAAATAAAAAAAGATACAAAATTATTTGACTGCATATGAAATAAAAATAAATGAAAATACAGGAAATTTTTTGGGTGCAGAAAAAAAGTAATAATGAAAATTTATGGCATAAGGAAATCACGATAAACAAGTATAATTCGTATTTTCTTTAGGAAACCAAAAAAAAATTAAGTAAAAAAATTTTATTAATTTAATTATCATGTTGAGAAAAATGCAAGACATTTTAGTTTAATTGAATTTTGATTTAAATTACATTTACTGACTTTTGCTGTCCCAAAAATAGTATTAAGTTTATTATAATCAAACGGGCCGTAGCTAAAACTTAAACGGTTAATGATTTCTATACTCTATTAAGAAAGGAAATAAAAGAGTGGTTGTTGCTAAGATGTCTATAAGGAAATCATAACAAATAATAAACAAGAGGAAGTTTGAAAACTTTTTTCTGTTGAGCCAAAATTACATTTTTATTATATATTAAGATTATTAATCTTAACAAAATAATAAAAAAACTGGATATGTGGATAGTAGCGCGGGGATAACATCGATATATTTTACTATAGGAACTGTCTAAAACCCCTCAATTGATCCCTTTGAATTTTTTAGTAAGATTTTCGAAAAAAGAATCCGCACAAAATTAAATTTAAAGAGGTTTAAAAAACGACAATTCCTAAAAACAAGTACCAATTTACAGTACAATTACAGAGTACAGTACAGTTAATTGTTTTTATCGACTTGTTTTAATTATATTGAATAGGAGATGTGTATGTAACTATTTCTCAATGTCACGTGAATAGAATAATGAAAATAGATCACTTTAATACTCCTTTTGGATGGTAATTAACTAATTCTAATATCATGTGACTACTGCTTATGACCTTAGATACAGCAGAAGGTTCTTACAAAATATCAACTGCTGAAGAAAAGAGTTGCCTTCTGTTCTATTCTAATTTCTCTGCTCCATTTTTTTATTTATTGTATTTGATACGACGATGACAAATATGGAGCTACATTGTTTTTATTTAAAGTTGAACATTTTTAAACCAACTAAAATAAATTTCAATAACTTAATAAAACCTCAAGATAAGACTAGAATAAAAAATTGCTTCTGACTGCAACAACGGCTGGATTTCAATATATAAAAAACTCAGTGGTACAAAGACGTGTCTACTTTAATTTTGTAAAAAATTTCAAGTCAAATCACAACTGATGCTGAGGTATTCACCCATAGTCGCAGGTTTTGTCCTCTTAAAGGACAAACTTTTGATTTCACTTGATGATACTTGTATAGAGAAACCTTTGATGATTTCTACAAATTGCTGAAGAGAAGAGCCAAAGACTCTTATAACGATAGTATCTATTTTTCCATCAATATTTTCGATATATATATACATTATTATTGCAACTATTTATGCATAGTATCTCAGATCCTGGAGATAGTGTATACAAAAATTATATAGAAAACAACATATTTTAGCTCCTAAATTCAAAAGATATATTTTTAAAAAATTATACAGAAAACTCTATCAAATAAAAGAGAGTTTGATTGTGCAAGTCCTTTCACTAAATTAAAACATTTTATACTCGATATTATAGAGCTAATAATGGAATCATTTGTTTTACTGCTAAGCACAATATCATTGGAAATCAATTGAATTAGTTAGTAGTTTCATGATGACCATAATATATAAAAGTTTGATACAAGCCATGCATGCAGAGGCAACTGTGGATATAAACTAGAACTTAGTTTTGAATTTAAGTTTTATCAATATGTAATACTAGAACAACTTAACCCAAAGTTTTCGAAATTATCTCAAATGTAGATCTACTAGCTCCCCCAATGTTGTATTCATGAAAAATGATGGCAATAAATTTTTAACTATATGTTCTAAGATGCACACTTGAATCAACAGCAATAAAATAAAAGCTCTTGAAGCAAAAAAAAAAACGGAGTTTGATGGAAGCCAGCATTCTTGAAAGTCTTAGATCTAAAAAAGATATTAAATAGATGCCACGCTAAAACTCGCACTCTTTAATACAATTATATTTTGTATCTTCTTAAATATTTTGGGATGAACATTAACTTTATAATTTTGCTAAAGTCTTGACTTAAATATTTTATTAAATATTTTTCAATGAACGTTTGCCTTATAGTTTTAGCACAGACGTGAAGTTAGTTAAACACTTACAAAAGAATAAAGGAATCCATGTCTTTTATCGGATTTTGCCATTCTTATGCTGGGAAAACACTGTTCATTACTTTATAGTTTTTGACCATTTTTTTATTTATAAAAAAAATCGTGATAAGTCTGATAAAAGATGTTTAACACCATTAGCAAGACAGGCGACTTAGTCATAGTTATATTACATAGTTTCAAATACCAGACACAACTGATCAATGATAATTCTTTACTTTTTTTTTGCTTTGGCTCAGAGTATAAGCACTAGTGTTTTACTGCGTTGACTGCTACTATTTTATGGGTAAATGCGTTTAAGTATTTTCAAAGTTTAATTTTTACGTTTTTTAATTTTCGTCATGAAGTTAATGTGATAAACCAGAGTCTGATTACAGGGAAGTCTGTGTAATGAAAGTGAAAGGTTAAAAGTTGAAATATCTTGGCTGTTTTGGCCAAAAAAGGTGCGAAATTAAAGTTAAGCAATATTGAAGTATTTTAAGTGTTTTTCTTTTTTAATATTTCTGATACAATGTTTTTAACTTTTTTCTAGCATTTTTTCCTAAAGGTGTCAAATGTGTTAAAGCCAAGCCTGTTTTCGTTAAGAAATAACCACAAGTTTCAGAATAACGCATATTTTTTTGTTGTTGTTAAGAAAACATTATTTTAAATAGTTTTTTGTTTAAATTGTGCAGTTCAAAAGTTGAAGTTTTTTTTTGTGAAACTGTTAGCAAGTTGTAATTTAGTTTTAGCTCAAGCTCACGGTAGAAGTTGATTTATTGTTAATTAAATGTGGTCAAAAACTTAAATGAATGGTTAATTAATTCATTTAAATGCAACACAGTTTGAATAAGATTTGTTAGTTTTATTTAAATACAAAATATTTTTTTTTTATTGTGTAATTATTTTAAGGGGTTTTTATTTAATACAATCACTTGAAAAATAGTTTTTTTAATCTTTCAAATTCAACACCCACCGATCAGAATATGTCATTTTACTTTTGCACACAGAACTACTTTATTGAGGTTTTTCATAAATCAATTTCTTTAAAGGAAAAAGGAAAACTGCAGACAGAATATTTCCCTGTAAAATATATGTATGTGTGTATGTGTGTATGTATGTATGTATGTATGTATGTATGTATGTATGTATATGTATATGTAATATGTATGTATGTACGCTTATACATTCTCTAACGTTGAGATGTTTTTAATGTTTTTATATTGTGCGCTATTTTATCATTGTAAAAATCATATTTTTTACTTTAAATTCTATTTTGACAGCTGAATTGTTTCCTTAACGAACTATTTTTACGTTAAATGCGTTAATATTTTTGTTGTTGTAAAATTTCATGGTTTCAGCCGATTTTCCATAGTAGATTAAAGCTTTGTTACTGTACACACACAAATGAAAACTATTATGTTGTTGCTTTCTGGTGCCGGGGCAAACTGCAAATAAAGTTATTATTGTTTAATGGATTGAAAAGATAACAATTTTGGAAAAAAAACTGCAGCTGTTTTTAAGTCTTGATATGATATAAAGTAATCTAAGACAAAGCGCATATGAAAATATTTGCATTTACATAGATTTCAATATATTTCTTGCTTATAAATCACAATTTGGTGCTAAAAATTGAATTATTGCTTAAGCTGTTAACGCAGAAATGCATTTATGTTGGCTATCAGAAAGAAATACAGAGATAAGAAACAAATCTGGGAAAGAGATGTGGAATTTAGAGGCATATACAAGTATATTAAAAGCGATTATTTAACTTCAATTGGACAAAAAAAGTTAGAAAATATATTTGTTTAATAAAAATTATTTTGAAAAAATTTAATCGAAAAGTAGTCCTCCCGATTAACTACTTGTGATATATTAATAATTATTTAACTTCAATTGAACAAAAAGAAAAGTTTTCTTCAATAAAACTTATTTTGAAAAAACGTAAACGAAAATTAGTTGTCCCGATTAACTATTTCCGAGACAGCTGTGGCGATCACATGACAGAACTGATATTTAAATCATAATGCCAGAGAATTATCTTTCGAATAAAGTAAACTTCTTGGCATTTTAAGAATCTCATCTATGTTTTATCCCAGTTCAAAATAGACCATTTATAAGTTCAAAACTTTTATTAGTAATTTCGAAAGCAGCAACAGCCGCTGTTGCCATAATATTTTAGTGACAATGAAAACACTACCGCTAAGCCAAAAAAAAGTAAAATAAAAGACGGGAATTCATTCAACTTATTCATCTGCCGGACTTATATTTTTAATCAAGCCGTAGGGCTAAATCCATACACAAGACCATCCGCACTGACTTTAATGCGCCAAACAATTCTGCTTATAGAAGCCAAATCCGTATTAAAAAACTAAGTGATAGTCTTTGTACTCCAGCAGCAATAAATTGATATCGGAAATTGTGCTTAAGACTATTTAGAATAATCGCTGCTAATAAAGTATCTCTATCAGACTTCGGGATGTCGCCAAGTGGTTGGCAAATAGCAAAACCACAAAGCGGCAGCTAAATGTGCCAGAAGCACAACAAAAGTCTATTGCAAGTAAAGCATGATGCGCACCATCATAAACTTTCTGCTTAGAGTGATTAAAAAAATAAATTGTAGTTTGTTAACATTTTTTTATAATAACTCCATCATTTTCTTCACATCTCATTTTTCTCTGAACCTCAATTAAATATACGTTAACACTTTTTGTGCAGTCATGTACATGTCTGAGAGACAATTATTTAAATTTGTATACGAAAACATTATTTTTATGCAAGTTTTTTTTCTGTGTGTTTTAATTGTCTAAGCCAACTGTTTCATTTATCTGTTGAGTTCAGTGAGTCTTTTCTGCAATCTGTTAAGTTGAATTCATGTTAATGTTTTTTTTTTGTGTTTGTGTTTGTTTTTTTTTCCAGATTTTCAATGTTATTTCTTGAATTTCTTTGTCTTGTGTTGACATTAGGCCAATAAAGCTAATTAACTAAAATTGCAAATATTTTGTTAAACATGTCGGTTTAACATATACGACTATAGAAAAAAATTAATATAATAAGCCAAATCATGAAGTTAACAAGAAAGAGAACAGACAAAAAATTAAGCTGAAAAACAGATCTAAATGTGTAGATAAAATATAATTAATAAACTTCAAGCATGAGAAAAATATGTTATACTTTATGTTAAAATAACTGAAAAAAATTTTAAACAACAACGAAAAAATAACATCAGCAAAACTGTTAGAATTCACAACTACAAAAGAATGTCACAGCAAAAAGTAAAATAAAAATGCACTTGCGCGCACACACGAGCAAACAGCGCAAGAACATAATCAACATACGAGTGTGTGTGTGTGTGTGTGTGTGTTAAACTGTTGTTGGCTGCAGAACAAATAACCACACAGAATAATAAGAAAACAAGCTCTTGGCTTAAGTCTTTTGATTGTAGGTTTTTTCAAACATAATATTCTTGATGTTATGGTCGCTTATTGTTGTCATCTAACTTTTGCATAAAACGAATTTAATTAATTTTATTGCATAGTTTTTTTGTTCTGTGCTGTTTTCAATGTGAAATCTTTTTATCTACCATTTTTTTAACTCATCAGACCCGTTGATGTCTTGCTAAATTTAAAGGAAATTTTATATTTTTATAGTTACTTATAAAAATGTTTAAAAAATAAGTTTTACTTATTATAAATTGTACAGTAGCAATCAGCTAATGGCCTTATACAATTAGGCATTTAACTACACATCGTTTTACACAGCGTTTTATGGGGATTTTAAAACAGTGAGATTTCGGTATGATAAAATTGTAATTTGGTCAGCTTGGATTTGGTTTCACTACTTCGCCAGTGTTCATTTGATCTTATTACCTATAAAACAGACTAAAGATGATCTCTGGCACTTGATGTTTACCATCATTATTATATTTATCGTTGATAATTATCTCTTGTTCATACAATAAGAAAAAAAGAACCAGCAAAACTAAAAAGCACACAAAAATGAAATAAAAAAACCAGCAAACAAAAATATGTTTGCAATATATTTATAAAAAGACGACATCAAGATCGTCAACACAATATTGTTGGTTGGTTTGCTCTTGTGTAAGACCAGTAGTCGCTGATATTATTTATTTGTTGTTGCAGTAATAAGTATTTCTATAAGTGTGTTGCTTGGTGTAGAGGTCTGATATATTCCATAAATTGAAGGAAAATATTTTGCAACCATAACACATACATACACACATTCACACTCACACGTCGTTTAGTCGTAATCTTTATTGCCGATGAAGTTTTGTCTAAAGGTACAGAACTAAAGAGACTTTGGAAAAAATTGCTGCACTAAAACCGACTGTTGATTGAGCTACAATTACAGATGATTCTGAAAATGTGAACTTTTTTGTGTGTGTAATTTTAGCTGTTGTTAAGCCGATTGGTTTTAGACGACTATTCAAAGTAAATATGAGACTTACTGAAATTTATGATTCCATGGAGTGTAATACCCCTCTGTCGCTCATAAGCTGTTGTTCTATCGTACAACTACATTTTAAACAGATAGTGTCTAAGATTTGCGTCAGTACCTACCAATATGGCCTACCTGACGGTTGTCTTAACACCGGCTGAAATTAACTTTCACCACCACCCCTGTCACTCTCAGGGGTCACCTGTGTGGCCCTCGAGGACACACAGTTTCCAATCTTATTCATTTGGTACCGCCAAGATTATACACCTTGATAAGGTGTTCGGGCGCATCTTAAACCTTTGTTGCGTCCGAGGAAAGCATGCCATCAGCACTAAGAGGAACCAAAGATCGAAGTCATAAGACTTATGCCACCTGACACTCCCAGCACCAACAACACACCACCACTTCCGCAACGTCTGCTGATTCCTAGCAGCCCATAGAGGCCACCATGAGCTGGATCGAAGTCCCAGCATAATATGAATATGCCAGAATATCAACCCTTCTTTGACACCTCTACCAGCGATTTTGGTATCAAACCACAACCACCACGGGGACTCAATGAAGAGACTTCAACCAATATCTGGCCACAGAATCAACCAAAGTGTCATTAATGGGGTTCAACCAGATCCCGTGGTACCAGTGTAAGGAAACTGTTGATTTTTGATTCTTTGTATTGGCGGGACCTAAGTATCCTTTCACTTGTATTTCTTATCTCTTCCCCAGAAAGCACTGCATCAAGGCGTTACGACTGATCAAGTTGCCTATTGTGCCCCCGGAGGGACTACATTTTAAACAAAACGAATGCTAAAATTTTATTTTTATTTCCCTTATAATTATTCGCCACCGCAATACGTTCAAGAGTATCCCACTACTTCCAGCCGGCGGTAAATATCCAGGTTATTATTCTTATCCTAAGATTTTTTGACTTGTAAACAAATTCTTTATTTTTAATTAGAACTTTTTTGGAATTGTACCTTTTCTTTCCTGGCATCCATCATGAAATATACTTAGTGTTTAAATTCTATTATCCTTTTTTTCTTACTTTTTTCCCTTATTTCAATTTTACTCTTCGTTGGTATAATTTTATTTAAATAGTTGTTGGTGTTCACATTATTTGTCATTGCATGTGTAGACAAGTAAGTACAAGATTCTATCAGTTCAACGATTTTTATATAATCAAAAGCGAAAACAGAAATCCAAAGTAGACATAAACCCACTTGTTATAATACTACGAATATTATGGAAGTGTTAGAAGAAATATTCAAGAAGATTTTGTTGTGTTCCAGCTTAAACTTTTCAAGTCGATTTATTATAGATGATAAAGTTTTTATAAAACTTTCTTCTAATACAATGGCCTGCCAACGTGATATCTTTAAATGCTGATAAAATATGCCAGCAATGACTCTTTTCAGATGAGCCTTGTAAAGGAGTTGATTAGAATTGAACGGCACGATTTTGCGCCAACAGAAAATGATTTAAATAACAAATTGCGCTTGCGATTTAGGGGACTTGAATCAATATTCCGAAATATATGTTTCAGCTTTGATGACAGGAATTCTCTTACCAAGTTTTGAAATTATTAGCACCATCACTCTGGTACAGGCAAATCTACTGGTTGCAGTTTTTCTATTTCAAAGGACACACTTCTTTTTGGCAAATCACTTCCTTTTGAGCAACTATATTGTAAAGTTGTCGTTTGTTTTTTCCCTATGGCAACAAAAAAATAATAATTTTTGTTAGAGTTAGTATATATTTTGGGGAATTGTCGTTTCGTCAACCTCTTTAATTTTACTCTTATGTGCTGATTCTTTCTTACCAAAATCTTACTGAAAAATTCAAAGTGATCAATTGAGGTGTAGCTTAAGAACAAATATCAAAGTCATAACAAGAACTCACTGATCACTTTTCCTTTTTTATTATCTTATGTTTTTATTCTACAGTAGGTTGGCTTTTTTCCGACTCCAATTGTAGTTGTAAGGGAAATAAAGAACAACAACAACTAATAATTGTTTTAATATAAAAACGATTTATTTAGAGTGTTGACAACTTATATTGTTTTATTTTGCACAAGCACTTGCACATTTATTTTATTTATTGCTTCCAAAAGTATTGGCATAAGAATTTAAGCGGTTTTATAAGGCACATTTAGTTAGTATTTCGTATTAAAAAGAATACATCATTCAGGAGCTTTTTTATTTGAAGTTGGATTAACATTAAAAAAAGAACACACGCGCGACTTGTATAATAAAGGACTTCTTCCGTATATAGTAATAATTTTCAGACTATAATTTTCTACTTAGAATATTTCTTTTTTACATAAAATTTTCTTTAATATTTCATAACTTATGGAGGAGAAATCAACTCTCTACTATAACTGAATTAAACGCAAACAAATGATTATGTTAATGAGTGGAATTAATAATAATGCCTTCATTTAATATACAATAGAAAAAACACATCCATACAGGCATTTTTATTTATAAACTTTTAATATCAAACGTACCGCACACACTTCCTTTTAAACTTCAACTAACATCCGTTTTAATTATTTGCCACCAACCAACCAACTCTGTGTGGTGTAGGGTATATGAAAATACATAAGAAAAAAGAAAAATTTTATTATTAACTATCTCTGGCATAATATGGATTTGACTCCTTCTGCATCTACTACAGCAAAGGCTACCCGGCTTCAGTTTTGTTATTGTTATTGCCAGTGTGTCATCCTAATCATCATCTTTGTTTTTCCGCCCATATCCATCATATATTATTAGCTTTTATTATTATTATGAACATGATTATGATTTTGAAAGCGAACACGTACTGCACGTACTTTTATTTTCGTTTCGTTTATGAAACGATTTCTTTTTATTATCTCTTTCTTTACAAATTTTGTTTCCTTGGCATGAAATTCTTTGTTGACTTGACCACTATTGTCTGCTAGTTTATGTAATATTCTCATCATGTATTAAGTTTCGGTTTGGTTGCTTTGGTTGTGCTCATGGTTACTTTAGTCAAAAATCATGACTTTTTGTTGCCTCTTTCTACGCCCATCTTTCAATATGTTCAATGGAAAACCATATGTGCCAGCAGTTTTCTTTCGTGTTATCAAAATGCCATAAAAATTAAAAGATGTTCATAAAAAAAATCACTTCATGTTTGCTCGGTTCCCCATGTGTGGTTTATAGCACATAATAGAATTTTAAGTATTTTGTAAGTACAATGAATATATATTTCTCTTATTTACTTTGCTGTTGTTGTTAAATTGAGCTTGTGTTGAAAACTTAAACTGCGCTATTTTTCTATTGAAGTTCCTGCCATTTCAAATCATTTCTATATTCTAATTATTACTTTTTCTCTACTTCTACTTCCTATTATCTGCTCTTTGCAAGCAAAAGATAATAGTAAAATTCTTTCATAACAACAAATTTTTCATAGCTATAAATATGCAACACATATGCAAGGCTTTGTATATACGAGCATATGTGACCAGCAAACAAGTAGACTTCATAGTTTTCAAATATATCAAAGATATTACTTTGGCCTCAAGGCATTCCAATAATGAATACGAAACCAACAAAAGCAACCAACCGACCCGATGAAAAAAAAATGGTCGGTCTCTAGCAGTAAAATTAACAACATGTTTAATATTTTTTATCATTTACTTACATGTACGAGTACACAGTTTTACAAATGTAAACACTTTGTCACAATTTTTCAATGTACTACTTTTTTACAAAAAGTACACTGTCGAATGATTTCAGCAGAAACTGCCTATTTGGCTTGAAGCATATGCATAATAAATATTTTACAAATACAAAAGGCTGGGCAGTAAGAAAACATCAAAATAAATATAGAAATGTAGTTGTAGGCAATAAAGAGACTGGTGTGGTAAATTTTTTCGAGAATCTATTAAACATATAGATTTTGAAACAAAAGATATAAGAAACAAGCGTCATTGTTAGTTGTAAAATATATCAATTCGATATTTCTTATAACCATAGTGTGGAAACTTTTTCAAATTCCTTAACTTTTATTCTCGGATCTGCACTCAGAGTACGATTCCTATTTATGCAACGTCTTACGGTGGAATTATTAAATGGGGCGATAGTGTTGAGGGCGCAGATGGGGAAAGACAAGAAGATATAAAATCGGTGAGTTCTTGCTTCGCTTGTGAATTTTTGAAGCCGTCGTCACACTTTTTTGGTTCATAATAGTGTCAATCTTTGTCAGTAATTTGCAGTTGTGTCTTTACCATTAAAACAAGTAGAATTCATGATGGAATGCAGAATCATAGATTTGATAGTCTATTCGTTGAGACTACTTTAGCCAACACTACAGTTTTGTTGTGGTATCTACAGTTTGAACCATCTTCATTATTTGGAATGAACAAATTCTAGTCATTTCTATTCCGGTAAAATATTTGCCATCGTAGTTATTGGTTTTAATCCATTTTGAAAAAAACTCAGGTTCTTATCATATCTCCACCTTTTAAGGTCATCGGAATCTTCCCTACCTAATTCTGAGAGCCCGTCACTGGCTGCATTAATATGTGAGTGAGCATGTATGTATGTGACTCGCTTATAATTTTTAAGCAGCTAAACCGAATTAAACTAAAATTGGAGTTCTTTAAACCTCTTTAATTTTGGTTTGGGGCTGATTCTTTTTTCCCAAAATCTTACTAAAAAATGCCAAGTGATCAATTGAGGGGGTTTAGCTAGTTTGTATGCGCATTTCACTGCGGTTAATGCAGATAATCAGGGAAGTTTTACCCAACATTTCTTAGAATAACTAAAGATATTTAATTCAAACTTCTAGTTTTAGAAGTGAGAAGCTTAAAACAAATATCAAAGTCATAATAAGAACTCCCATATCACTTTTCCTTTTTTATTTTCTAACGTTTCTGTTCTACAATTGGTTGGCTTTTGGAGTGTTCTGAAGAGAATTATTGAATTGGGTAGAATTGGTATTAAAAATGTACTTTGGGTGCTGTCATTATTTAGCTTGTAAACAACACAAATTTAGTTTTCATTCATGAAAATTAATACGGCTGTTGGCTTTCAGTGACATTCTAATAGTAGGTGACTAATAATTCAACCACAGCCTGTAGTAAATTTAGTATTAACGGAGCCACTGTTTCATTTACAGTTCATCGACAGCCTATTTTTATTATCCAACTACACTCGTCTACTTTCTATTTACATCATGATCAAAGAAAATACAGATACCAAAACTTCAATCGTCATATAATGCTGTTATAAAAGCAATTAAGAGTAAAAAAATCAAGACAAATCACCAAAAATTAATTTAAATAAATGTTTGTTTAATAAATTTTTACTACATATATTTATTATGCGTCCGTATATTCAAATTCTATTTATATTTATTTAAAACAAATTTTTCAAATTTTATTTTGTCATGCTTAAAATCAATTTTTTGTTTACGATATATTAAATATTAAAAAATTTTCTCCAATTCCCGTCTCTTAAATCTTCATGTGTTGGCCAGACCTGCTGTTGAGAAAGTGATAGTCTGCAAAGCAATTGCAAATACATTTGCGAGTACAAATATCAACTCATATTAAAAAAAGAAGTACAAATATCACGCACACTCACACATGTACACACTTATGTGCTGTATCGTTTTGTTTAACAAGTAACTCAATTTATATGCTGGATATTGACTAAAGGCACAATATTGATTAATATCCAACAATTTGTTTCAAAATGAATTGGCAAGAGATGAGAAAGAAACGTTGCATTTACATTTAAACTTTTCATTATTTTTATTTCCATTATTTAACTGAAGCTTCATTTGGTATTTATAAACACAAGCCAACAAAAAAATAAAAAATGAAAAAATGAATATATTAAGTGGTAGTCTAAAATTTGTTAGTTGCATAAACATATAATGAATACATTAAATAATGAAAATATTACATTTTATAAAAGCTAAAGAAAAAAAACTATTCTCTCTGCATTTTATATACCCGAGAAATATTTATTTTTTTGTTTAAAGTTAATATTACAAATTTGCTGCACATCCCATGCATACTCCGACTTGCTCTTCCAGCGCTAGTTGTTCCTTTTTTATTTATTCGTTGCAGTGCTTACTTAGTCCTTAATGTTTCGGCATTAAAGCATTTGTAAACCGATCATTGGCTTAGTTTTCGGAGGGGAGTAGGCATGAATCTTTTGAAGCCAAGTAGAAGATTAAACAGAAAAGTCTTGCATCAGCAGGAAAAAAGAATGCACGGCATGCAATGTCACGACAAAATTATGTTCAAATGTTGACAACATTTAAATAATGTTTGTGAAAATAAAAAGAAAAGATTAAATAAAAACATTTCAACATACTTTTTACTTTTTGCCATGAAAATAAAAACAACTTTTTACTCATAAAATTTGTTTAGTATCATAAAAAAATTGAAAGCTGCCTTGTAAATATAATTACATGTATACACCTTTAACGCTTCAAATTAAAAGGAGTTGGCTAATACGTTGAGGTCTTAAGAACTTAAGCATTCACTTTAAATATTTGCAGTAATTCTGAAATCAATATAAATTAGAAAACATTTTAAGCATCGAAAGTTTTAATGTCTATCGAAATGACCATCTAGTAAAAAGTTAAAGTAAATTGAATTTCGTCAAACCTTCTTCTGACTAACGCAATAAAAATTAAAATTTGGCGTGCCAGTGTAATGTGAGGTCATGCCTCTTAAGATACTAAAACAAGGTTCTGCCCAAACCAAGTCGGACTGTTCTGGTTCTTTGAGAAAGAGAACGTTGTTTTCTTTCCGATCTTATTCATTCCTTTTGGAAAATTTTTATTGTTTTTATGTATCCAACTTGAACTTTTATAATCTGTTATAGAAAAAAATCGATATCTTGTCGTAATATTTTCTATAGGTTGGTCCTCAGGGTTCTTTTGTAAATCTTTCCACAAATTCAATATATCGTTATATAAACATATATAAATAATCTCGCTTATCCTGTAGTTCCAAAATAAAAATAATATCTCTGGAGTCTGCTGAAAATATGAAATTGAATTTTTACGTCAACTGTACTGAGTTCTTAACATTTTAGTGAAAAGTTTTATTACCTGATGTTGCAAATGAAAGAAAACAAGTTGGAGTTTTAAATTTGATGACAAAAGTTTAATATTATTTACAAAAACAGGCAGTTACAAACGTGTAATAATTAGCACACAACTAAAATTAAAGGGTTAAAAAAAGATAATTCCCTAGAATAGGTACTAATTTAAACATTAAATATGCAAGTGCTTGAGCAAAATAAAACAATACACGTTGTCAACACTCTAAATAAATTGTTTTTATATTAAAACAATTATTAGTTTTATATATTCTTTATTTCTCTTACAACTACCACAAGAGTCAGAAAAAAGCCAACCTATTGTAGAATAAAAACTTGAGAAAACAAAAAGGGAAAAGCGGTCAGTGAGTTCTTGTTATGATTTTGATATTTGTTTTAAGCTTTTCACTTATTAAAGTAGAAGTTTGAAATAAATATCTTTACTCGCTCTAAGAAATATTGGATAAAGGTACCCTGATGATCTGCATTAGCTGTACTGAAATGCGCATAGGAACTAGCTAAAACCCCTCAATTGATCACATTGAAGTTTTTAGTAAGATTTTGGGAAAATATAATCAGCAAATAATTAAAATTGAAGAGGCTAAAAAAAAGACAATTCCCCAAAATATGTACGGATTTGAAAATCATCAATATTTTTAAATAAATCAAATAAATATCGCAAAAGGATTGAACCTAGTTTTTGATTAAATAGAAGCTCCACTCTTTAAAACTTCAGTGCTTTTAGTAAAATCGGTTGCTGTATATAAAAATTATTAAATTCGAAAAAGTTTTTCATAAAATTTGTTTCAGATATTGTTTCAATGAAATTACTATTATATATATTTATATATATATATATATATATATATATATATATATATTTATACTATTTATTTGGTTTGTATAAGTTTCATAGCCTACTACACTTATTATAATATGATTTTTTTAAATCTTTTGCTAGTTTTCATTTGAATTCTCAAATGGTTTATAAAAGTCTTTTCATAAGACTAGTGGTTTGAAGCTTTTTAAAACTGTGGTTGAAGTCTACTAATGATTTAGTAAAAGCGGTAATGAAATGCACTAAGACATTGATTAACTACCCAACAAATACATTTTATATATAATTGAATTAAAAATGTAGGGATTTTCACATATTTACGCCTCCACTATTATATAATAAATATTCGCAATAATGGCCTTTGCTTATTGGAACATTTGTAGTTTGCAACATCTCTATTTTGGGGGCCAATGTCAGATCAATTTTTATTTTAAATATATAAACATAATAAAACCAGGAGACAAATTAAGGCCTTCGATATGGATAGAAATGTGTGTGTATATAAATTGTATTCAAATTTGAACCAGTATCGAATGCGATAACTTGACCCCAGAATATTTACATTAACATGCATGGCAAGATGGTATTGCTCTCTTTTAAAAATTACACATTCTGTTCTATATTATTCTATATTCCTATTATGCAAGATAAATATTCCTCATATTTTCTACAGTATTATAGACCGAATATAATTATATAAGCTTCTCAAGTTGTGGAAACCACCCTGTTTTCTAATAAATAATTTTTACCGAAAATGAAAAGAAAATGAAATGCTAATAAAAAATCCATTTTCCTATACTTCCGTTTCCTCCTCTATGCGTATTTAGAAATTTATTCAATTGCTGCATAATAAAAGCGATTTCCCAAACAAAGTTCATATGATATTAAATTCTTAGGCAGAAGTATTCTATTGATATAATTGCTAAAGCCGTTTGATTACTTTCTCACTGCACAAAAAAAAATATGTTTGAAGAGCAAATAAGATTTCAACCAATCACGAACAAGCTTTCTTTGATATTTTCTTATATAAAAACTTTTATATAAAATCAAGCTTAACAAAAATAATCCACAAGATATCGCTTGTGAGTGTGTGTTTACCTTAACTTTAGCTTTTCAACCCCATGCTGGTGTAAACAACATGCACCTTTTCCACTAATGACCAAATGACACGATATGTTTTACACTTGTACTCATATACTAAAACTAAGTAAATTACACGTATACAAACGTGTACTAAAGCCAAACACATACTCATGTCGGTATGTGTGGAAGCAAAATTTGTTTTTTTAACTTACTGACAAAACAAGCGAACCAACCAGAGACGTTTTAGTGTAGTTGTCATATTTTGTCTGCTTTTTAATTTCGTTTTACAAACGAAGAAGTTTTATTCTAAAAAAAAAAGAAAACATCAACTACTTGAACTTTAGCAGCCATATTTAATTTAGTGTTATTTTTCATATTTCATAATGTCTGCTGGTAAGTTAATTTTTTTCCCTGCCAGTAATTACTCAACACTTGAGTAAACTTAGGCTTAAACTGTATACACATATAAGTCAAAGAGATTTATTTATGTATATTAATAAAATATGAAAGAAACGAGAAAAAAAAATAATTTAAATTCAAAGGAGTATAAAAAATTTCTTAACTCTATACAACATGGCTTCTTTCGTACTAATTTGTTTTTGCTTTTAATTGCTTCGAAAAAAAAGGAATATTCTTGAGAATTTGTAGCTAAACAGGATGAGTTTAATTTTGTTGTTGTTTTTGTTTGGGTACTTCATCAACTTTTACTCAATACACGTCTAGAATAAGGAAAAGTATATTATTTTCATATCCAGATAAAAGGTGTGAAAAACAGACAGTTTCAACACTGATACAGACTTCTTTCTTACTTAATAGTGCCAAAAAAGGATCAAATTACCTGGACGATTTTCGACTACACTCAAGTCGGAGATATTTTTTTATATAGCCAGTGTTTATTTTCAAAATTCTTTACATCACATTTCAAGCGCGGAGCTACTTTTGGAGACTTTAAAATTTTTTTATTTCAGTAAATCTTTATTAATGCATTTTCTATTCTGCACTCTGAATTTAAGTGTTAAACTATGTGATCTTCTGTACGATATCCGAGACGGAGTTTTATGCTTGATACAAACCGGCAGTAATAGTGTTTTATGCCTATTTTTTCTGCTACTATATATCAATAAGAAATGTATTCATACGATTATGTATGAATAAGTATCAAAGAATGAGTAACAGAAGTTCTTAATGAAATTATATTTGGTTTTATTTACTTAAAGTGTATTAAAGTTATATATTAAAGTAGTATAAATTATAATAATGATTCTCACTTCAAGATCATATATTGATGTCTAACACTTTCTCAATTTAATGCTACGGCACTTAACCAAAAAGTATTAAAATCTTATTAGTCTTTACAAAAAAACTTTCTACTACTTATCCTCTTCAGTTATTTGTTCTGCAATGACGTCTTATCTATTTCAATGATCCGGCCAGTAGCAGAGATACAAAGCGAAAGTTTTAGCAAAATTAACACTGATCGCTCATTTATTAATTATCAGTGTTAAATACTGAACAGTTACATTAATGTTTTATTCTGATTTCAGTTGGAAGATAAGATCCAGAAATGGGACTTAATTAAGTGCAAATAAGTGTTCACAAAATATGAGGCAAGAAACATTTAATAATCCTCTACCTATTTATTATCATACAAAAATTAATTTGGAAAGAAGTACATGTTTCCGACATAATTTATTGACGTGGAAGTTTGAAATAAATATCTTTAGTTATTCTAAGAAAGGTTGGGTAAAGGTTCCCTGATGATCTGGATTAGCCTCAGTGAAATGCGCATAAGAACCAGCTAAAACCCCTCAATTGATCACTTTGAATTTTAATATAACTTCCTGGAAAAAAGAATCAGCACGATAATAAAAATTAAAGAGTTCAAATTGTAAGAGACTGGTTACTATTCCTGGATTTGATTTTCAAAGCGAATTTAATTAAATTTTAGTACATCTCTTTGCTGGTCTGTAGTCTCTTTGTTAATTGTGATGAAGTAATTTTAAAACTTTTGGTTTGTGCCTTCAGTATTTAAATAAATATTTAGCAGTTGTTTGTTGATGCACTTAACGTTTTACTTTTATAAATTAAAAATTAAGCTCTTCTACTTATAAAAGTGATTTATTAAGGATTCTTTAGATAAATGGGGGCGGGCTATCAAAATTTAGCCATTTCTAGGAACATTTTTAGAAAGGGGACAATTTTACAAAGAGATAGCTCTTGTAAAATTTTCAATGAAACTATTTTAACCAGCATAATATATCATTGAGTAGAATTTTGAAAGAATTATATCTTGGTATTGTTTTTTTTTTTATTATTATATCTTGGTATTGTTTGAGTGCCGGCCAGGGTTGGCTTAGTTAGTAACCAGTGCCTCGTTCCTGTAACTGATGTGAGAATTTCTCGCATCGAAAAACATAATAATTATCTTTGTCATGCTCTTTATTAAAGAGTAATCCATACATTAGTATCTTGGTTGTTATAAAAGCCTAAAAAATTATAAATGCATTAAAAAATATATTCTGACTCATCCTGTGATGTGTGTGTGTGTTCTCACATCAGTTACAGAAACGGGGCACTGCATTCAACTGGAATGACGGACGAGGTCAGAACAAAAAATCTTCAATAAATTGAGAAGAAATCGTATCCTGCCGTTCCCTTTGTAAGTTAATATAATCAACTTTATTTGTTTGGGTCATTATTCTGGCGTAGAGATTGGAGTGCTTTAATGGGAAATTTTAAATTAAAAACTCATTTGCACCACATTGACGCTACAGGGGATGGTGAACGGAGAGCGTTCATTTAGTCATTCCTCAGTTTTCATCCAGCCGAAAAACGTCCCTTTTTAGTTTGATACTTTACCGGATGTTACTACTCGGAACTTCAAGGTAGTGATTGGAAAAGATCGAAAAACTATATTAATAATATGGAGTTTTTAATGTTGTATGTTTTTAATTTTACATGAAAGCTCACAAGAGGGCTTTATTGTCTTAAATAAATGTCCATGACATGAACACAAGGGCGCTTCTTGTAAACTTAATTTGGACTGTACAATATATAAGATATTTCAAAATATGTAAATCCAATATTTCATTTTAGTAGAATTATGTCGTGCTGAAACACATTTTAAGTTTTGACACACAACTAGAACACATATAGTAAATGCAGCTTATTAATTCAGTACTTTGCAATCTTTGATAAAAATCGAAGATTTTGCTACACGTTTTACTTTCAAAAAAGCTGAAAAACCTAAATTCTCGCTATGGAAAACTAATTGTTTATATTATATCGAAATATATATCACTTAAAATCTACTTCCATTATTTAAAAATTTTTCGAATTTATAAAACTTCCTTACTTTTATACCGCCTCAAAGATTTATCTCTTAACTTTTTTGATTTCATTTTGATATCAGCAAAAAACCCTAACAAAACTCCTAACAATTTGCTAACATGCAAACCAAACTGCAGTCATTTGTTTGGGTATTGAAAAGTCCATAGAAATAAATCTACTTTAAGTACTACTCATCCCATTTTTACTCAACGTTCAAATAGCCGAAAATATTTCAGCAAATATTTTCGACAAACAATGACAACCAATACGATTTTGGTCATAACCAGAAACTATGACTTATAATCGTGCCTGAAGAGGAAAAAAGAAAGAAAAATATTTAAAAAATATTGATAAATCTGGCAAAAGAAAACTTTTAGTTTTAAATGCAATTTTTCTTCGGTTTTGTTGGTGTGAATTGTTGTTGTGCCACAATCACAATAATTTTAAAGTAATAAAATATTATTAAATAAAAATCTCGTAAACAAAAAATTTAATGCCAAATATTGTTTAATAAAAAGTGAAATTTGTTCATAATTTTGATTTAGTTTTTTTTTTACCTTTTCGTTAACTTTAAATTTCAGTTTTTATTGTTAACAATTGTTAAATATTTCTTCATCTGTAGTGCTGACTTTTTTCCTTTGCAAAAATCGTGTATTGTTTGCCGTTTTGTTTCTTTTATTATTATTTTTTTTTAATGTTATAGACAAAAATTCAATCTCATTTTTTTCGTATTTTATGTTCAAAGTTATGATCTTTTAGTTTAAATTTCTTGCTTTATTTCTTTTGATCGGAAATCGTGATTTATGATTTTGTACTTTTGAAAAAAAGCCAAGAAAACTTATAAATATAAAAAAAAGATATAAAATGTTTATGACAAAAATACGCTTTTATTGTTATTTTACAAGAAAAATTTGTTAAAGAATTGAATAGTTTCATGATTGCAACTTAAGTTAAACTATTTAAAACGGTTCAATAAACCGACTGAGTTGAAGTTTTGTTGTTTTTTTTTTTAAATGTTTAAAGGTTTACATGACTAGAAGATAAAAAATAAACTTTTCTCTAAGGACAATTTTCGGAACCTTATTGCTTTTCTGGCTGAAAGGATAACGAATGCGATTTGAAACTGAGCTACAGTCATACATTTATTGTAAATTTTTCAAATAGTCTTGGCTCCTAATAGAATGGAGAATTAATCGTTTAAATTTTCATGACACATTTGATAGGGGAATTAAGTACTATTATTTTGACACGAGTCTAAAATTTTAGTGGTTAATACATTTAACTTCTTGTTTTATTTTATATTTAAAAACTTGTTATATAAATGAAAATATGTAAAATAAAAAATTTGATATTCGGTATAGGTATAAATTTATAAGCAAAACTAGTCTTAGACTTACGTTCGTCCATCCTGGAAACGAATCGATTTCCAACAGCTTTTAGAATTAAGATTTTTGCAGTCAAATGCTAACTGTTGTTATTTTAAAAGGATTGATTTTTGATTTGCTAAAACGGTCAATATCTCTATCAAAAATGGGAGAAAATACTCTATATTCTTTACTGAAATTTGAACATTTCTTTTGTTGTGTCTGGCACTCAATTGAAATCTTTAGTTTTTAAATTCCGTTTCTCAGTGTCGAGGTATGCGTGGCCCAATTCGAGTACTAGAGTGTTTTGATTGCTGCCAAATCCAAGCAGTGAAATTGAACTATCTGATCAGAGCACTTAAATCGATTTTAGAGACAAAATCGCCTCTGATTTTATTCTGAACCTTTTATTCGCTAACTTCCATGTCAGCTGCTTTTACAAGCAGCATTTTTTCATTTGTTGTAGTTTAATAATATCTTGATCTCTAAGTTTCTTTGGCGTTCATACCAAATCTACAGTATTTTTAAAATGTTCTCTAACTTATTAAACAAATATTATGCTCCAGGTGTATTCTTATATGAAATGCCTTCAATTATAACTTTATTGACTGTATCTGTTCTGAGAGTTGTTCGCATTACAAAAAAAAAGTTGTCATATTCTGAAGCACAGGATGATTGAGATTTTATTGCTTTTTCTTTCGAATTCGTAGGAAGACTTACATATATAAAAATAAATATATTGTTAATTCTTTTAGTTTTTGATTAACAATATACTCTAATATTGTTTAGCTTAACCTTTATTATTATTAAATTATAAATCGTTTTTTCAATATTTCGTTACTCCTTTGTGTAACTTCTTTTTTCAATATTTCGTCAAGAAATTTATTTCCTGAAGAAATATTGAAAAAACGATTTATAATTTAATAAAAATAAAGAGACCTTAAGCTAAAAAATTAAAATATTTTTTATGGTTAGTACCATAATTGAAAATTTTTTTATAAAAATATATCAGACATCGAGTTTGTCTCAAAGCAGACTTCTTCAAATATTTTTATACATTTTCTTCATAAGTTCTAAGAGAGTTCCAATAAATTAAATCTAGCAAATTACAATTTCGCGCAAACAACTTATTCTTACCCACCTTAAAGAGCTTCCCCTGACTCAGTTTTTTCATGCGTTCACTCTGTATTAATAACAACCAAAGTTGTCATATAAATATAATATTAACACAATGAAACGGCAGTAATAAAATTTATAAAAATTCCCCTGTTTTTTTATGTCTCTTGCTCCTGTTTACTAAAATATGTCCTGCTGTTTTTATATTATTTTTACTTTTTCCAATCGTCTCTCAATATTTTCAGCAACAACAACATGTTCCTTTTAATATATAACTTTTTTTTCTTATTTCTTCGTTCTATATATAATATCTTTTTCATGGCGACAATGAAACACTTTGTTGATATTCTCAAGTAGCAATTCCTTCTTCATTCAATTGAGCACACCTCTGTCTGCAGTTTGTTATCATTTATTGAGGTTTTAATTTTTTTGTTTTTCAAGTCAATGATTTTAAAACAATTCATATATAAATTTATGACTTTATAAAAGTATACAGTTTCTTAAAGAAGACGTTTTTAGGCATCGTTGGGGAAGAAACTTTAAGGACTAGCACCTTCAATAGTTATAGCTTAATTATATTAACGGATTAAGTTTGTTTTGCTAAAGTAGTTAAATTTAAAAAAGGGAAAGTTTAACTTCGAGTTATTCTTATCTCATTCAAGTTGACAAGAAATGTGAGTAGACACTCATGCGCTATTTGTGCTTTTAGTAAATGATTTCTGAATGAATTTCCTTTTAGTCTTACAATTATAGACACATTGTAATTTGAATTAAATGTAAGTAAAAGCTTAAATCGATTAGTCAAATGCTAAAATTAAAATAATACAGAACAGGAGGAAAGAAGTGAACAATAAGCTGGAACCACTTAAGTCTTCCGTAGTGGTGGAGTTGAACGTTACCATTTTGATAATGAGAGTAAAGAAATATTTCGCTTATTTTTCTAGTTGATTGCTTATAATCTAAATATATCATTATTGATTTATATTTTAACTAAACTTAGAGCCATTTTGTATTAGTTTAGTTTCAACCACCAATAGAATATATAGAATTGATGCACATAAAATTGCAAACTATAACTGTCTCCAAAAAAAAAACGTGGCGTATAAGAAAATCGTTACTACAAACTTTCAATCGTCTTATCTTTCTCTACCTGCTTTCTCAATACTAACTCATCCACTGGTAGTTGGATGGAGCATGAATAGATTCATTCATTAACCTTCTGTTGGCTGGACTAATAACCACTACTGAAAAGATCTATAATTTCAATTGTTTTTGTTATAAAATATCAATTGTAAAAAGATTTGAGTTCATTATAATATTTGCAAATCAAATATTTTGGATTCGCTATAACGAATATAATGTTGACGTAACGCGTAGCGAAACAGGAAATGCATTTTATTTTGATAATTAAATAAACACGGTCCGCACACTCTGCTTTTAATACATTCAACTGTAATAACACGGTCCCTTAATGATGGCAAATTGTTTAAATGTTTTTATATTTTTTTTATAATTTTTATTAGCTACACAAAAAGATATATAAGAAATAAACCTTTAGCAAAAAATTAATAAATAAATAAACGAAAACAACAAAGGAAAAAGCAAAATTTAAATGAATATTTTTAGCAATATTTTATACTCACATATGCAAACGCTATATAATAATTTTCCAAATTTATGTGACAGTTTACATGCATTAAGATACACACTTAGTTAATCTTATTGTACTTCCACTTAAAGCAGACTTAATTAAAAATTAATTAACACATTTTTGGCATTAAGCAAAACATGCAGTTTTATTTAGAGTTATTATAAACCAAAGAAGAAAACTATAAAACTTGTGTTAATTGGAAACGTGATTCAAGTCGTAGAACCATAACAATTTGATTTAGAAAGTTAAAAATATTTAATTTTCTTGGCTCTTTACTGTTACAAATCTTAAGGCCAATAGTTGCTTCAAATATTGGCAGTTTGGAAAATTAAATTACATTCTTATAGCCCACCATTACAGCAAATGTAACATTGTGGTTTATATTTATTGTCTAGGCTTTCAAATGTTCAAAAAATTTCACGCTTCTTGCATTATGGTCAAAAACTAAATAAAATGAGGGTTGCTGTAAATAAATATGTTTGTACATAGTATATAAATATGTATATAAATATGTATATAAATAGGAAAAATATTATCACAAAAGCTGTGATTTTTATTTGTTCCTAGAACACGATTAGATCAGCTTGCTGAAAGACTTTAAGGAAATGCAGGAAAACTTAAAAAAATCGATGGTAGACATAACGACCTGCCACCCACAAAACACGATATTATAAGCCCTGAAACACTGCAGAAATCAATTGTTTTAAGATCACTTGGCTGGTTTGTCTTAATTTTATATCATTCGTTTGCTTTTATTGCTACGGGATATCTCAAACAATAAAAAATAAATAAAAAAATATCTCCTGCTTTAATTGATTTTTATCTTTCGTTATTAAATTCTTTAATATTTCTTGTGAACTAAAATAATATAAAAATACACTGGCTTTTCTGTCTCGCAACACTGTCTCGTAAATCGACTTAAACAACACAAGCAAATATTTTATAATTACTCTGGTGTTACTGCCACTGTCCTTGAAGTTCAGGGCGACATTGTTCCACGTATGTATATAGATTTGTTTGTAAAATATGCAGACACAATAATAATTATGAATTAAATATTACAATTAAACATACTTGAAATATGTGGTTAACATTTACTACACATAACAAAATTATTTATAAGATGTGTTTTTAAAGTTATTTCTAGTTATTTCATAAACGTTTTTTAAAAGGAAGAACATCTTGTGACTAAATTACATAAGTCCCAGTAGGATGAGGCCTTTGCATTAACATTAAATTTTTATATAATTCTTAATATGCTTAAAAAAATTATGAAAAAAAAGAACACATTTGACACGAACAGTGTTTTAATTTTTAAGAATTTACCCAAATTCTTTCTTTTTAACCAAAAATCTTTCATTTACACAAATTCATAGTCGGTACCAAAACCTTTATAAATATAATTTAATATCAACAAATAATTGTTGTACCATCCTGAGAAATTTCACAGTCGTAACAATATCTGCCTGTCACTTTCAACCCAGACCTATGAAAATAATTATATAAGTGATATGACAAGTTAAAAGAATTTGGAATTTAAAGATCTCAATTGCATTAAACGTTATAAGATAATAATAGTTTCTAATTCAAGTTTAAAGGAAATTAATTTGACAGAAAACTCTTTTCACTTCTGGATTTGTCAATGTATTCAATGCATGAGGTAGCAGTTTTGAAACAAAGTCAGAGTTTTTCTTAAACTTCCGACTTTCACTAGCAACCATGTACTTAAATAGTTCTATCACCAATTTAATTATCTCTTCCATATTGTAGTGGTAACTGAAAATTTTTTATGTAAAAATGTATAAGATATCATCACAAGCTTTTTGAACGTCATTCTTCTCTATTTTGCAATTGATTTAAATTTAGAACCAATCAAAAATTGCTCTTAAGTATTTTGGCAGTACTTAAGTATTGCGAATTAAAGGTTTTTATGAAAACAATTTCATGCATTGAAAACTTTCTAAAAAGCATTTAAATTAAAATAAATCTTTATAAAATAGAATACTATTTTCTCGTTAATATATTAGATGAAATAACTAAAGCTCTAAAATGTTTTTGAAACATTTTGGTTGAAACGATTTAAAAATACCACTTCATCTATTATGTCTTGGAAACTGTAATCAATTACTGCCTACATTCTTATCATATGACAAATAATAGATGTGAACTCGTGTCTGGATGTATAAAACAAATTTTCAAGTTTTCATTTATTATTCTAAAAACAATACTTGAGGACTTAAATAGTGGTGATAAAATCATACGTCATGATATAATAAAAAAAGAACAATTATGATCTTTTTGAATTTTAAAATAAATTTTGGGAAAAGAGAATCAGCACAAAAATAAAAATTAAAAAGTATTAAAACGGCAATTCCCACAAACGTGTACTAGGACAATAATGTTGTTTAGCAAAAATTAAATTAATTAAAAAAGGTTCTTAGACATAATTAAGGTCTTTATAGTGTAAATCACTTTGCGTCAAATTAACACCTTATGTAAATACATGCAAAATTTCAACGAAATTTACTAGATGTACTTTCTTTTACTCTATTCGCTTTTACTTTGTCGTACAAATTTTAAACGTCTGGACATTTAGACCAGAAGAACAAACAGTGTACGTATTACTTATTATATTACTGTCGCTATCACAAATCTAAAAGATAGAAAATAAATTTCATCAATTTGTAAAAAGATATATTTAATAAAATCTCTTTTCAAATTCAAAATAAAAAGCACGCGACGCAGCCCAACGTTATTTCTAAACTTGTTATGACTTTGATGTTTGTTTTCAAGCTTCTCATTTATTAATGTGGAAGTTTGAATAAATATTTTTGAAGGTTTACTGAGGCATAAGCCTCAGTGAAATGCGCATATAAACTAATACTGATTTCTTTTCTACAAAAGAATGCAACAGTTTTTACACTATTCAATACAAAATGGCATCATTTTGTCATTTAAGATTAACAAAATTATTAGAAATTAATCCAACATATATTACGAAAAATATTTTATATATTAAAACTCCTTCAAACTGTCACTTTTTAAAAAGAAGATGTAAAAAAATGTCACATATTTTCGAGAAAAGAAAACACCTTAACTAAAACCCCTAATCACTTTGAATTTTTAATATAATTTTGGGGAAAAAAGAATCAGCACGAAAATATAAATTAAAGAGTATTTCTAAACGTTGCTATATTTTTATATATTTCGTAAAAATTCAAAACCATAACGAACAAAACTAAATCAATAAAAACTATATACTTTCACATTCTATAGAAACTTTTTTTTATTTTTTCAAAATAACGTGCGTAATCAAACGAAAGACTTAAGACGCAAACTCCTTACCTCAGTATTCTCAAGCCGATGCTTTTATTGTTGTTTTTATTATTATATATTTACTACATTTTTGTTATTTTCTTTTTCTTTATTTTTCCCTCTGTGCGTTCTTATAAATATGCAAGATGGCGTTGGCTATTATGATATTTTTGTTGTTTTTATTACATGTGCATGACGACGACAATGAAGATGAAAACGGCAACAAGTACAAGAGACCAGCATAAACAACAGCACTAATGCTGTCGAAGCGGTAAACATCTTCATTTTTTCAACTTAAAGCAAAAAACTAAGAAAAAAAAAAGAAAAATTAAATGTGTATTTTAACCATTCACACCTGAAGAGAAACCATGAGTCTAAAGAAATATATATTAAGTAAATATGAAAGCAGTTCACAGGCACAATGAGGCAAGAAATGTCTAAGAGAAGAAGAAAAAAATAGAATAAGAAAAGAAAAGAAGCAAGTAAAGTATTCAAAAAATCAACTAAGCAAGCGAAATCCTATTTTCAAACAACAGCAACAACAATAACGAAAACCTACTAAACCATAGACAATAACTCTTGCGAAAAAAACAAACAAACCAACGAGCAAATAAAAATCTACAAAAGAGGCAAAAGCTGAAATGATATAAATAAGAATTGTGCAAAGTTTTAAGTTGATGACTCTAAACTTTTATTGAAAAAGAACAAGAACAATTTTAACAGCATACTCTGCATTCTATTTTGCTGTCCTCAGACAATATTTTTTTATCGCTTGCCATATCGCTCTTTATGTCTAAATATATGAATCAAATCAGGGATGCAAAATAGTAAAAGAAATACAGGAATATATCAAAAATTAAACCAGCAGCTTATATTGATTTACAGATATATAGTTTAGAATAAAAGGCTTCAATAAGTAAAGAGATATCAGCATTAAGAACTTTTTATTCCTTGTATATATAATTCATTTTTCTACCTTAAGTCGGTATTTATAATTAAGTTTGTTTGCAACTGCGGTAAAAGCAAGAAGACACATGTCGAGGCACACTTTTTTCTGACAATTTGCATTAATTAATATGTACTTTTAGCCCATACCAATTGCTTTGAAGGCAACCAATAAAATCCTGGGATCATCCCACAAATAACATGATATATATTTATAAGTACACAGAAATCAACTCTATCTATGAATAAGTACTACATTCATGAAAACAATACCAAACGTATGCAGTTTAATAACTCTAAGATGCTGTTCTTTTCATTAAAAATTTTATATTTTATATGGCTCACAGTGGAGTAATAAACCGGAGAATTAACTACACTATTTAAAATATAATTGAATAAACTTCAATACAGTTTATTTATTCAGTTGCATGTCTCAGCATTATGAATATTATCTATATATATAAAAATAAGTTGCATTGTGTTAGTAATTGATGTTCTCCGGAATGCCTGAACCGATTTTGTTTCTGCGAAGTTTATATGAAAGGTCACGTCAATACCAAGGTTTTTATGTATAAACAGTTTGTATGTACGCGAATAAGAAATCTGTTGAAGCTTTGAGAAGATCAATGAAAGATCTCCGAGATAACTCGAGTTGTTTGGTGGTGCGTTGATTTTATTGTCAGGCGATCTTAGGCAAACATTGCGGTTCATTCTTAGATCGACAGTTGCCGATGAAATTAACGCTTGCTTAAAGTCTTTATATTTATAAAAATTGCGAATGGTGCAATGCCTGTTGATGACACTAGATTGATAACATTGTCAAATGATTTTTGCCGTTTCGTACAGTCAAAAAAGGAATTGATTGAATGTGTTTCACTAACATAGAAAAACAATATACATGCCATGCATGGTTTTGTGCCAGAGCGATTTTAGCGGCAAAGAACAAAAATTTTACTGAATTAATCAAAGATTCCTGGCGAAGTGGTGTTGTGCACGTCTGTCTATACTGTTACCAATGAAGAAGATGTTGTGAATTATCCAACAGAATTTTTTAATTCGTTGGACTTGCCAGTATTGCCTCCGCATAATCTCCAATTGAAAGTTGAAGCCCCTATTATTATTCTTTGCAATATCAATCAACCCCGTTTGTGTAATGGTACAAGACTTGCTATTAAAAAGTTGATGGCTTATATAATTGTAGCTACTATTTTAACTGGAAAATTCAAAGGCGAAGATTTATTCATTCCATGCATCCCAATGATTCCTGCTGATATACCATTTGAATTAAAACGACTTCAGTTTCCTGTTCGCCTTGCGTTTGCGATTTGTGGAGTGAATTTAGGGTATCCAGTTTTCTCACATGGACAGTTGTATGTAACCTGTTCGCGCGTTGGAAAACCATCGGTTTTGTATATTTACACCGAAAATGGAAAAACAACAAATGTTGTTCACCACAGAGCATTACAATAAAAGCAGTTTATCACTGATTGAAATGAATTCGAATTAAATTTTGTATTTTCTTTTTTGCATTACGAAGTGTGCAGGGGGTTCGCTAGTTTTATATATAAAAAACTGAAATATTCTTTGCAAAAACATGTTATTTTATGGAAACCTAAAGAGGGTTTTACGGAAAGTTGAGGAGGATCTTAGCTCAGCTTTTAAGATATTTATTGTTTTTATAAATTTTAAGGTCGTTATTACAAATTTGAGTTGAAGAGTAACACGACTATAACGGTTGCATAAATAATTTATCTTTATATAAACTTAACTTTAATCTAGTGGGTAGGACTCAACTTACCACCCAGTTTTTGGCTAAAATAAAGCTCTAACAAACTGGTTATCCTTCTGGAAAAATCCTAGTTAAAATCTGTGGTATTGCCCCAAACATCTGAAACGTTTCTACAAAATAAAATCCATACTCTTGAGCACTTTTAGATATAATGAATTGGCGTATAATTTCTTGACCCTGCCGCACACACACACACACACACACATGCAGAAGCAAGAAATCTTTAAACAAGTGTTATGTGTTTCTTTAGCTTTAGCACTTTCATGCTGATGCCAAAACCTTTTTGAGCAATAATATTTAGAGGACAGCTACAACAAACGACAACAATAAAATAACTGAAATAAAATTAAATAAAAAAGACAATGAAAAGAAGATCCGCAGAATATAAGTGTAAAAATGTACAAGTATGACATGCAAACATGGCGTACACACATACTAACACATAACTCCCTTTAGTATCTACTGCAAACTTTTTATTGCTTTTGGTGTTTTGTTATTATTGCTGTCTGTGTATTTCTTTTTTTTCTCTCTTTTCCTTTTTGTATGTTTAGTGTTGAATGGTTTCAAGTGTCGTGTGTCCTTGATACAAATTGTTGTCGTCATAATTTTTCATATACATACAAAGTTATTGGTGTTAATATGTTGATATAAATATCTATGTGTGAGTGTGTATAAATAAGTTTATGAAAAATGCTTTCTTGCTGCTGATGTTGTTGTTTTACTACAGAGTAGAAAAATAAGCTGTAAAATACTGTAAAATTTTGTAAACAGCGAAAGAGCTAAGAAATAGGATAAACAGCATACTGCAAGAGAACTAAAAGGAACTTAAAGGTGGAATCGAAAAGCGATGTAAATAAACTGAAAAAAGACCCTGCAAGTTAATCATGTTTTTGTTCTTGGAAAGCTATAAGCTCAGCTGTAAATAATATCACTCTGAGAGTCTTTTGACTGTTTGTGACATGTGTAAATCACTCTACATCTTAATAAATAACATTTTAATAAAGCATAATTTTTATCTTATTGTGGTACAGCAAACATTTTGATTTTTAGGCAAAAACTGACACAATATAAGTCCGAAGAACTGCAAAAGTTGTATATCGGCGGCAACGTTTTATCACTGGTTCAAGGCTTGTGTAATTTATGTACTCTGTGATTCCTTAAAAGTAGTTCATGGTAAAAATGAATGCGTTTATTATTATTTGAACTTATAGAATTAACTTTTAAGATAAGAATTATTATTCAGGCTAAAGCTTAAGCTCGAGTATTAACAAATAATTTTAAATTTGTGTTAAACTCTACTTTAGAAAAGGAAACGTAACGCGTATATGAAACACTTTTTTAGAAATTAAATTTGTCAACTTGCGCTTAATTTTACTTAAGATTCTTTGGACTTTCTTGCTTTTTTCAAACGAAAATACTTTAGAATATTTTCGATAAAGTCCGACCTTATGGGAATATCTGAGAACTGTCTATGCAAATTAAAAATATATATTAATTGAAAATTTTTGCTTCTGTTTGTTTTTTAAAAGCGCCTTAATATCTTAATTTCGCAACATTGAAATATATTATCATTATCAATTACCAAAATTTTAATATGAATTTATAACAAATTTTTGTGTGCTTAATATTATTTTTTTCCAATATTTTCATTTGTCTTTGAACGTAATACACAAACATTCTATATTTTACTTTAACCAGAACTCATAACTAAATATAAAAAGAAGAAAATATTGGTAATGATTTATTTAGTTAAGACAAACAAGAAATTAATTCTTATTCATGGTATTGCTTAACTGAAGATGCTGCCTGCCAATGTCTATGTTGCTAAGGATGATGTTGTTACAAATGCTGCTGTTGGCTCTGAGCTCTCTACCTTTTCGATACAGGGTAATTTTTTGGACGTTTTTGTGTCTTTAAGCTAACAACACAAACAAAATAATAGTTTACGTAAAAGTTCTAAGAGCAGATAAAATTCAACTTGGGTTGGAAATGAAGTCAACCGCATGTGATTTATGCCGCAAACTAGAAGAAATTATAATTTTATAAGTGACCAAAACTAATAACAACCAATAATATGAATCGACTGAAACCACATTTTGAATCAATCTTTCGAAGAGTCCGTTTTAAAACATTTTCTTTACATTTTCTGTACTTTTGTAATATTTCACTCATAATAGAAAAACTATATTAAAATTAACAAAAAATCTTTTGTAAGGGACTAAAAGAAGAATAATGCCAAAACATCTATGTGAGTCACCGACATCATACTCAAATATTAAAAGCGTATATTTATCTTTCCAGTAAAGCCAATTTCTGTAATATCATAATAGTTATTTTTCCTTTCATTTAAATATACTGAGAGCTTTTCGAAAAAACACCATTTATATGATATTGAAGGTGGTAGTGCGGCGATAATGCAGTAACCTGGTAGCATGAGCAACCATAAATATACATCCTGCACTTAAAGCCGTTCCAAAGACATTCTCCTGAAAACTGAAATAAATGTACGGTCTTTTCGCATATTTTTATTTGTTTATCTTAAGCGTCAAAATAGTAAAGGTAATCATTTGTAATATTCTAACATTCTTAAATTTCTTATGTGTTTATATTGTAGAAAAAGGCTTAAGAAATTATATTGCAACAGATCAAAACAGAGCATGTTTTTAGTGTTGAAGTTATAACAAGCAGTACTCCTTTGAACACACACCAAATCGTTATTTAAAAAATATATGCGTGTGTATGCAGTTTTCAGTGAAAACAAGATGTTGTATTGGAATGACACTTTAACAAAGACATAAGAAGAAACTTTAACAAAAAAATAGGTAGTAAAAATATTTTCTTTTAACTCGATCGGAGCTGAAGAATTCTGGAATTAAATGATTTTGGAGGAAATATTTAAACCTCTTTTAAATGTTAATAAGAGTCAGACTTAAATGTTGAGATGGCCTTCATATTTAAAAGTTTTGTTGTCAATTCAGTGAGAGAAAAATATATGATTTTTTTATATTTCAATTAAAAGAAATGATGTAATTTAAAAATAAATTATCGAAATATTAAAAACATTTTGTAAAGGAGGAAAAAATTTAAATATGTAATATAATCAATTTGGACAAATGGCGGATATGATTTAATTTTCAATCTTTACATGATTTCAAATAGAAAATCTCTCTTTTAAGCCTTGACAGTATTTTAAAAATTTTTATAGTATCGAAACAGTAGTGAAAGTGAGTTAAAATAGATGACGAATACGATGACAGAGCAAGAATAGTTTTCAGTTTGGGCACTAGAGTTTTCTCGATATCCTAATAAAGCCAACCCATATCAGACTAAACTTCTGTTACAAGGGAAGGATTTGTCGAGCTAATTTATACCAAAGTAAATAGGAACGTCGTTATTATGCGACGTAGTACCGCTATTCTCGTTACTTAGTAAAAGGATGTGTTTACTAGATTAGGCATTCAGAGGGAACTTATCCTTGCCCGGGTTCTAGCATTAGCAAGTTTCCAGTAAACAATCAGCAACTAACTTGGCTTTGATACGAATATTTTGAATAGGAAGCGGAGCGGTTTCATTATACAAGGTGGGCCAAAAGAAATCACGCTATTGGAAGATGCTCTAATGTTTGCAAGTGGCAGCGAATGTCAAATCCGTTTTTTATTTGTGAAATAGATAGATTTAGAATACAAGTGAACAAGCCATGGACCGATAAATTCCCCAAGAACGCGGTATAATCGAAGTGGAAGATTTTTCGACAAAAATCATAATGAGCGATGAGGCTCATTTCCACCTCAGCGGGTATGTTGAGAAGCAAACCTATCGCTTCTGAGGCACCGAAAATCCACGAGTGATGCACGAGGAGCCATTACTCCTGCTCAAAGTGACTGCATGTTGCGCTGTTCACACTAGAGGAGTCATCGAGCCATTTTTTTACGAGGACGCGACAACAATGGACCCTGCGCGATATAGGGCCATGTTAATTTTTCTGCCGCAATTGAAGGAATTAGGACTGGACGACATGTGGTTCCAACAGGACGGAACAACGGCACACACTGCGCGAGGTCCAACCATATCGGGGAACTCTTTTTGGCCCACCTTGTATTAAAATCAGCAGCTTAATGGCTTTTAAGATTTTATGAATCAGTAAAGAGTGTTTATTAAACACGCCAACGTGAAGGATTTGAGCACCTTTATTTGTTCCCGCATAAGTTGAAACTAACAAATGGACTGGTTTCTAAAAAAGAGGTCATCTATATTCGATATGGATGACTGTGCATAGTGGGCAATCAGTGTACACCATCCAACCAAAGTTTTAAAGAACTTATTTTCAAATCGATATTCTAACATGTTTTGGCAGATGATTCTCTAATTAACGAATCCTCAAAAGGAATAAAAGTACAAGGGTTGACAGGATCATGTCAAAGAAGTTTTTTTTTTATTTATTTCATTTATTTCATTCATATTTACATTAATTCTGCAAGGCTTAGAGCTTGTCTGCTTCTACTACTTCTTTCTGAAGTACTCGTAGAAAAAAGTTAGTTGCATTATTTTACACAATAATTGTAATTATAACACAATATTTGATCTGAAATTTTTCGTTTTTCTGCTGCTCTAAGCTTTTAGATTATAGCCATCATAATAACAGTCTTACTTCAGCTTCGAAAGGATTAAATGGTGAAGTTCTTCTTCACATCATTAACTATGAACAATAACAAAATATTAAACATTTTCTAGTTTCATTTATCTTTCGCTTACTGAGGCTTCTTCCCCTGTTAATGATTTTATTTAACTTCTTTTTTTTTAATGAAAAATTACCCCAAATGATGTATGTGATTCTATGCTGCATTACTCAATATGGTGTTGTGGTTTGCTTTTTTGCAAGTTAATTTTTCATTAGCGCATGGCTCTAACAAAAAACACACACACACACATTTTGCCACTTTCCATACACACTAAAACACCTTCAAAAATATATGTGCACTCACTTATATATGGTTGTGCTTTGCTACTTTAGATACATTATTTGCTTAAATTTTTATGTTTTATGTGCATACTTTTTTTTAATTTTTGCTAGTTGGGAGTATTTTTTAAAAGAACAGGAGGCAGCTTCTAGATAAGCTGGAGAACGTAAAAAAAAAAAATTCATGGTTACGTATTTCATCTGTCAAAATGTCAGTACTGAAAAATAATATTTTATAAAAAAAAATTTGCAAAAAAAAAGGATAGTTTTTTCTAATGATTTTTGAATGTGTGCAGCAGTAGTCATGATTGTAGAAAGGGAGATTTGTAAATCATCGTCATCTTTGAGAGAGGAAAGCACGAAAAAAAATTGTGAGTAGGATGTTGATAAATAAAGTCATAAAGTTATTGATAATGACTTGGATGTTTTCTCGGATGGTGCCATTGCAAAACCACATATATGCAGGTTTATAAATGATAGTTTTTAACAAAAGTAAAGTTGGCTGTTAAAAGTATTATATTTGGTTAATAGATTATTTTTGTTTTCTTAAAAACCTATTCTCAACGTAAAGATTGTTTTCGTTCTGCAGCTTTAAAGTCTATGAAATTTGTGAAAAAGTATTTTTTGCCTTGAGATATTTTGCTTAGTAAATAAACAATTATCTAAACAATTATTTGCTGCAGTCTCGCTAGTTGCTGTTCGTAAACTGAATAATATTGTTGAAATTAACACAAAAAGTTTTTGAATCTTGTGTTATTTCTACCCACATAGTTTTTGTAAAAAAGCTGACAAGCAATACATCTCTGAACTAACTTATTTATAAAATAGTGTGGTGAGGTCAAGTACGCTACTGTTCCATTCGGAAATTGTTAATTTTTTCTTTCAAGAAACATTGATGGCATTTGTTAAAGAATCAAATACTCAAGTACTCAGAGATTAAGCCAGGAGCACGTTCAATCATGAAGACAATATATTGTTTGTCTTTATTTTGTAACCAAAATGTATTCAGGCTACAACATTATTAATACAGTAAAAATTTTATAATAAATTTAGTCTTCCATAAATATAATTTAAGTAATTTTTTTAGACTTTTCATATATAAATTTTATAGGGATAAAAAGTAAAATATAATAAACGTGTGCATCACATTTGTTGCCACTACATTTAAATTCAGTTTAGTAGAATAATTTTGCTTGTCTGATCTTTCGAAGTTGTTTAGAATTTATACTACGTAATTTATCCTAAAACTCGAGTACAACGTTATACAATTTGAAATCCCTAAATCAATATAAAGGGTGTTTTTTATAGAGTGATACAAGTTTAAATCATAATAAAACATAATAATATAGCTTTGATATCAATAAAACGGTCTTTCTTATATAGAAAATTTTATGGCATTAATGTTTAAATATGATTTCGGACATATGGCCGCGCGTACAAGTCGCAATCTGGAACAAAAATTTTCACAAACAGTAACATTCTGACCATCATCGTTTTGGAAGACATACGGGCCAATGACTCCGCCAGCCTATAAGGCGCACCAAACAGTAATTTTGAAAAGTAAATTGTGAAATTATTGAAAGTAAATTTGAAAAGCTTTTGGATTCTCCTCACTCCAAATGCGACAATTTACGTACTCATTCAACCAAAAATGGGCTTTATCAGAAAATAAAATTTTGAATGGAAATTCAAAATCAATATCAATTTATGCTTCAGCCCATTTGCCGAATTGGCGGCGCATACGATCGTCGTTTGGCTTTAATTCCTGCACAAGTTTAATCTTGAAAGCTTTTAAGCCAAGATCTTTGCATAAAATATTCTATAAAGTGGAAGGACACAACCCCAGTTGTTGAGAACGTCGATAAATTGATTGATTAGGATCATCTTCAATGCTTTCCTGTACAGCGGCTATATATTCTTCAGTGCGCACTGTTCGGCGTCTCACGGGATGCGCATTATCAGTAACAGTAAATGTGGTCCGAAAACGATCTATTGTTTTTCAAATTAGCAGCAGTAAAGGACGATTATGTACGCCATAAAATGGACCAAGTGCACGATAAGTTTGACGAACAGAACCATTATTTTGATAAAAAGTTTCCACACTTTGCACGCCTTGTTCTGGTGTAGGTCGATCCATAACTAAATGTCGAAGCAAATTAAACGAAAATAAGCTATCAGCTGTTAATTTGGTGGTCAAATAAACCAGTGATACCAACTTAAAGATGTATCACTCTATAAAAAACACCCTATACATCTTGTTTCCCATATCTAAACGAACAAATATGCAGATATTATGGCATGGTTACTTATGAGCGGGTTTTGTTCGATAATATTTTGCTTACACCCGATAATATATTTTAACATTTATTTCAGTGATTTTTGAAATCAAAGGACTTAAGAAACAAACTTGCTTTTTTAAGGCACCACAAAGCAAATCGTTTAATTGTAGTTGTTTGTTCTTACACTTGTATTTGTTGTTGTTATTGCAACAGTTGTTTTTCACAATAATTTTTTATTTTTTTATTTTTTTTATTTCGTTCAATGAACAAAATTGCTGTCACACACACATGTGTTTTACGACATGTTAACAAATTCATGTTTAAATCAAATATTTTGACATAAATTGCTATCAAGATCTTATCATTAGTAACGATATTTATGTTTTCATTTCAGCGTTGTTTATTTTTTGCCATTTTTAATGATGGAAAATAATATAAAGATTATAAAGATTTTAAGGCTGTTTGGGTGTGAGGAGTATAAAACGATTGCAAATGTATTGAATGAAACGAAAAGGCCAATAAATTTACAAATTTCTTGTAACCAAATTTGAAGTGGTTGTAAATTAGTTAATTTTAATATATTTACCAACTATTAATTGGCACATGAAAAGCTACAAATATATTCAATAAAAAGGTACAAGAGAAAGTGTGACTGGGAGAGTTTTGTAAAATTTATATTTTAATTAAATTTTTAAGGCATTTAATTATATGAAAAACTTTTAATCTTAACTTTGCAATTATATTTTGTAATATTTTCTTATGTATAAACAAAAAAAACTTATCTCAAGTATTTAAGCAAAAATTCAATTATATGCCTTTTTAACAGCCAAAAACATTAAATGCAAAAAATATATTTTATATAATATAAAAATACACTTTTATTTTCTATATGTAACCATAAATAGTTTATCAATGTAAAAATATCTCTTCATATGCTGACTACCAGCTAACATGCAGCCTGGCAGACATTGAGTCGCAATAACAAACCAGAAGACTGACAACAGCAGTCTACCTCTTTCTAAATATCTGTTAATGTCTTAGGAAAAAAATAACTAAAATTCACTCGCTATTAAAGTTAATAAAGCATGTTAAACACCAGCAACTTTCTAAAGATTATTTTGCTTAAGAATAATGCATTTTATTTTATAAATAAAAAATTTACGTATAAATTTTATTAGCGAACAGCAACAAAAATAGACGAGTATCGAAAAAGTTTAGATAAAAACTCAGTATACCCAAATATAAAGAAAATACATGCAGGACTTTTTTATTATAGTTAAGACCAGCTACTGTTTTATGCTTGACTCTGTGGGAGCAGTGAAATTTTTTATTCAAAAACTTAAATCAACTCTTTTTCCTTTTTTACTTATGGTGGTTAATTTTATTAGCTGCTAGTTTTTGTATGATGCTGGTTAATAGTTTATAAGAAAGATTTTCTTTATTTTTTATAGTGATCGTCTCAAAAAAGTTGTAACTACATCTAATCAGCGTTCTTTATTCAAATTTCTTATTTTCCACGTGACTGCTAGTCATTAGGAATACCAGCTTATTAACCAAAGTTTTTAATTAAATAGAATATGAGAATCAATTTTTTAAACTCTTTAGTTTTAGTTATGTTGTTTTCCCAAAGTCTTACTAAAAAAATTCAGAGTGATCAATTGAGGGGTTTTAGTTAATTCCTATGGGCATTTCACTGGGTTTAATGCAGATCATCAGGGAACCTTTACCCTTCCATCAATACTTTCAATAATTCTGACATTAATTTTTAAGTTAATTCACTTTTAGTTATTATGAAATTCTCTAACCCTTATGATTCCAAATACTCCATATTCTCTTTGATTACTCCAGAGTCGTCGGCTGCTGAAATCAAAAGCTTTCTGTTATATATGTGCTCCAGTTAAATTCTTATTTAGTTAACAATTAAATTAATATTAAATATCGCACTGCTTATATTTCAAATCTAATATAAATCAAAAATAATTTGTAAACTCTAGTTTTTGAACTTGAGCCTGCATAATAATTCATGTTGAACAAAACCAGGACACCCGATATGAATTGTTAAGTAAATAGAAATTATATTAAAGGGGGTCTAGTGCTCCACACTTTATTTGGGACTGAAGAAATTATAAAAATAAATCATAAACAAATAATTAAAGATTTCGAAACTTCAAAATATTTACTTAAATCTTTTTCGAATATAACAATTTTCAATCATATATCATGATATCAATTCAAGTTTTCAAGAACTAATATTTCGTCTATATTTTTCGCTAAGAGCTAAACAATAATTACACTTTCATAAGCCACTTCATAAAAAAAAGGAATTCAATAATATAAAAAAATTAAACACAAGATTCACAACTTAAATCTTCTCTGTATACTTTTCTCTAAATCCTAACTTTTACTGAAAATTCCCATAAATTTTAATATTATTAACTTACAAACCTTTAAAGTAATTTTTGTTTCTCTCTTTCATAACTTTATAAAAATTTCATAAATATCAACAACAATATCTTAACGATAATAAAGTTACGAAATTGTCTTTATGTATTTGTTTTTTTTTTTTATTTTTGTTTTTTTGCCAACTTTTTAGTTGTTTTAACGACATTAATCTTGGTTATATTTCCGCCATGAAATTCAAACAACAACCGAAATACAATTTGCAACTACAACAATATGAGACAAGAGCCAAACAACAGCAGCATCTTAAATATTAGCAAAACAATATCAAACAACAACAGCAGCCGACTTCAGCAAAGTAATAGCAGTAATGATTTTCTTAATAAAAACAATAAAAAAAAAATGTTTTGAAAAAATAGAAGTACGAGTAAATACTAAAAGGAGCAACAGAAACGTAAACTTTGTTGCCTTTAACACAGAATGGAAAAAAGAAGTACATCGAAATCTCCAAAAAAGATTATGAAATATCTTTTCAGAGCACTAAGCCAGATTACAAAAGTATTTAAACGTTGGCTCTTTGCAAGTTTTAGGAAATTGCAACAACAACAACAACAACAAAAAATTAAATTCTGTTTTTTTCCACTGAAAGTTTTAAATATTTGCTGACTTGCAGACTGGAGTTTGCTTCGGTTTAAAATTGTTGTTTTCTTTAGGAAAACAATAATATCGTTATTAAAAGCATTGCTGGGTTTGCTTTTTCAACTTAGACGCTTGACCCTTTAAAGGTTCAAAGTATTTGTATTATAGTTCGCTTAGTTCTTTTTTTGTTTTTGTTTTTGTTTTTCTTTCTTATTGTGGTAAAATATAAAATACATTTTTCTTCTGCCAAAGATTTTTTCATGCAGCAAAAAAAAATCAATAAATATTCTATTACATGTTGAAAATATCGTTGGAAAAATTGTATTATGTTTCCTAATCTGGAAACAGTGGGGTGAAAGAGGGAAAAAGTACAAAAACACTGTTATAATTGTTTTTGCAAGAATTATTATAAATTCTTTGAATATTTATTTTTAATCCTTTTGATCAGTAAAATAATTAAATTGATATAAAACAATCAGTTAATACTAATAAACTGAGTTCAGATGATACTGTTGACGCTAATCAAGTAAAAATTTGTGAGTGTTTGCGGTTCGATAAAGCGTTAATTGCTTTAATACTGTTAAAGTTTTAGGCTAAAATTTATTTCCGTATTTATCGTTCGATCGAATACGTGTTATCAAAGATAAAAATAATTTTTAAAATTTGCTTTTGTAATGTCATTAATGGCATTGAACGAAAGATTATGATATAGGCGAACTGACAGTTAATAATCCCGTATCTGTAATCCGAACTTTTTAAAAAACTTCTTGGTTGAGAAGTGTAAATTTTTCTCTTAAGAAACATTCAGAGAACTCAAATAAAACAGAAACTAATACAACCATGATTTAATAACGAGCAGAAAAAATCCTACATCACATTCAAGATTGAGTGCAAAGTCAACCTCGGGATCTTAGACTTCGTAGTCTTGTATTCACTGCTTCAGCCAACAGTTAAATTCCATATATCTGCTAAGTTAAATTAGGAAGAAAATATTTTAAATTGTAAAATAAGCATTCTTTAGACATCATGAAAGCAGACAATTTCTATATGTTTCTTTTATTGTTGGAGAAGGCCATCATAAGGCCGCAACTTATGGGAATCTAATTTAGTTTATTGAAAAATGTGTTTTGAGATCTTTAGAAATACTCCAAATTCCTTCTTTATTGCACTCATAATTACGGTCTTCGACCACCACTGTCCTTTTGAAAAAAAAACTTCGAAAAAATTAACTTCAACAAATTTTTGTAGTCAGTTTTTTTTTTCGAAAGAACATTTATGATCGTGATTGCTCTTACATCGTGATTTTTATTAAGCAGGCTTTGCAATCCCCCAGAAATAAAACTTTTACCATAAAAATAAAAAATAAAACAAGTTGTTATTTGCATTTAGCAAAATTTCTTTCTAATTACAAATAAACGAAAAAATGTTTGTCATAATTTTTAATTAATTTCTGTTTTTTAACACTGATCTCACTAAGAGAATAAAAGAAGTAAAACTTGGCAATTTGTTTGCCGAAGAAACGGCTAAAATATCGTTAAAAATTGTTGAGTTTTGTTTTTTATTTAATTTCTTTTTCTTCCTTAAATTCAATTTCCAATCACGAGTATATTAATTTTTTAAATCATGAATATCATTTATTTCCTGTTAAGAGCCAGGCATGCTTTTCGTATTTGCTTGTTTGTTTTGTCCTTAAAAAAAATTACCTCAACTGCTGATACAAGCAGCTTCATTAAAATGGAAATAAAAAAAATCTTGAGCACTGCAAAAAAGTAAATTGTATAATCGAAAATAAGGTAAGAAGTATTTTTCAACATTTTTATTTGCAATTTACTCCCTTTTTTATTTGGCAATATTTTCTCCTTCTTCATATGAAGTAGTATTTTGTGGTCTTTTATTTAAGTCTGGCTGAAAATTCTTTGCCAAGTTTTAGCTGCCGCTTGTTTTCATTAAATTATTTTTATATTTGTGATCGTTATTTGTTTTCAGTTGTGGAATTCTTTTTTTTTAGGTCTTTACTTAACTGTAGGGCATAATCAAATGCCAATCAATTACGAAATATTTACAAGTTTCTTTTCTCAGCAATAATGCGTTCTTGTGTTTGTTGTCGTTTGCTCAGAACAGATATTGATAGAGTTAAGAGATTTAAAATAAATATAGTTAATTGCTTAAGGTTTTATGCAAAGTTTCTTTTAATATTTATAGTCTGCTTTATTTATTTGCAACATAAAAACAATTATTATAATTGTGTATTAAAGTGAAAGTTGATAATGAATCTCTTTGGTTAATTTATAAAGGCCAAAATTTTCCTTTTTATTCATAATCTACTTTAAATATCATGGTAACAGCTTTAAATAAAAAGAATATTGGAAATTGGGAATCAAAAAATAGAAATACTTTGAAATAAAACTCTCTTAATAAAAATATTCGTTCTAAAAAAACCTACTCTGTAAGTTACCCCACTGTGATGTTTTATCAACTCAATAGCTTTTTTTAAATAAAAACTTTGCTAACAAAAAAAAATTAGCTGAAACTCCAAAAATAAAAATAAAAGTCTTTTAATTTAAAACGCATTAAAATATTATAACGTCTTCTACCGGCACTATCCATAGCTGTGGTCGAGACATTCGAGGGTGACATTTGTTTGGGTACAGGGACATTCCCACTGTCCTGGCAATCTCATTGCTGGCGGAATTATCAGGGAAGGGACACAGCTGAACAACTCTATGATCTGCCACTTCACAGGCATTCCCCTATCGCACTGCAAGTTCTTGGTTCAGTGTAAATCATACAAACTTGCTCAATTAAGATGGGAAAACGTGACCAACTGCCGCGTGGCAAGGGCCAGATGGCCCCGTTACGACTCACGCAGAGCACGTGACCTTCTTAACATCAACAAGGTACGATTGCATCAACTTGTAAATGTATTAACTGGACATTGTAACTTTGGGACCCATGCCAGAAGGATGGATCTGGAATACGACGACTTCTGCAGAAGCTGTAATGATGAAAAGGAGGAGGAATCTGTACTTCATTTTCAATGTCAGTGCCCTGCCTTGAACAGCGTAAGGGCGGCGGCACTGCGCTCCAACTCTCTACCAGACCTAGATTGTCCTTCCTAGCATCCATAGGATGGCTTAATGCGGCAGAAGACAGCTCATAAGTAGTCCTCTGAACGAACGGACCCAGTTGCATTGTCTCGACAATGGCCCTAATCACCTAACCTAACCTACCGGCACTATGATAATGCGCTTCATTGTTTTGCGAATGTTTTGATTAAAGGAAGTTACTAGAGTTGCAGTCACATTAGGGCATATATCAAATTAAAAAAAGCGTAACCACTAAATTCTTATGAAAATCATATTAATTCAGAAAAGTATATATTGAGTTAATCGGTTTCCAATAATATTGCATCCTGCATTACTTACTTTTAATTATGTATGAAATTGTTTTACTTTAGAGACACGTATACAAATCAAAATATTTGTCTCTATTGGCTACGCTTTTTTCTTTGTCAATGTGACTTGATGTGTTTGCATTTAGCAGATAAAGAATTTGCTCTTTTTATTCGATTCACTATATCTTGAATGTTTTCTTAATAATTTACCTAATATATTGGAACAAAATATCGATTTTATTAAAATTCAAGAGGTATTAGTAAAAAAAAAAAGATTTTCTTAATACTTTTTAGAGCTGTATGAGTTGTAATAGAAACCCCAATAGAAAATCGAAAATCAGTCTTGAAACATTTAAAAATGAAATATTTGTTAAGCAATTAAGGTTCGTTGCTAGAGTCTTTTGTTTTGAAACGCTTTTCCTTTATGTCATGTTAAATATATTGCAAAATTTGTATGAAAGCCAGACAGGTTTTGGCTACAAGAAAAACAAAATTATTGCATATCATTAAAAAACGATTTGTAGCTTCGCTTGTTTTCAGCGTTTTTCATCCTTCATTTTTTCATTATTATTATTATTTTTTTTTTTTTTTGCTAAAAGTTAATTTTTGGAAGTGAAATGCAGTCATTGGTTTTTTCACAGTGTGTCTTTTCTCCTTCATTTGAAGCGGTGGCTTCAGCAGCAAACAGCGATCACTTGCCAACCATCAGCATATACAGCAGTTACACACTTGAATAAATATCTAAACGCATGCGTGTGTGTGTGATATTGTTTATAAAAAATGTAGGCTTAGAATTATAAAACTACCACACTAATATTAAAATATAACTTAAGGCTATAAAAATGACGGTGTTGCACATTATTGTTATTAATAATAACTGACACTCATCTAATGTGCAACATCAACAAACAGAAAATATAAATAATACAAGAGGAAAGCATACAGAAATGAAATTAAATCCTCTAACGCCGCAACATTCGCTTGCAACAAAGTACAAACACCTTTCATCATTGCACTTGTATGCATGCGGCTGATTATTCAAACGTTTCTTGGAAAATGTCTTTAGCAACGAAAAGTTTTTTTTGAATTAAAATAAAAAATAACTTGAAGAGTGTACATTACGGCGGTGAAGAAGAGATTTGCATACTTTAAGTAAATTAAGATTAAAATATCATAACACTTTCGAGCCGTACTTCTTTATTAATACTTCTGCTGAGTGTTTCTAGGCAAATTGATTAAATTCTGATCAACGATGCCAACACATGCGATAATATTTTGCTGAAGCCTCATATCAGTCGTCTGTTTTCATGGTAAAACTGAATTGCGAAAAGATTTGCTAAAATATGGTGGTGATATAAAAATTTTGAAACAAACAATAACACATACATACACACCATTTTGTAGAAATGAATTTAATTTATCTGTTTGTGGTTTTGTTGCAAGCAAAAATATGAATGTTTGTATGTTGTTGAGTGACAAGTTGGTTAACGCCCCTAAGTAATTTTTCAAATTAATACTTTGTGTGGTATTTCTTTTTTAGGGTTTGTTTTCTATATGTATTTAGTTAGTGTAGTTATTTTATTATTTGTTGTTTTTGTACATTTAAAAATGCCTCCCTTTTGTAGTTTATCGTCTGGTTCTAATTGATTTCCTTTTTTTTTTTGTGTGCCTCTTGCTGGCTATCAGATGGTTGCTTTGTGGTAAACTTTTGTATAAGTCTCTTAAATTAATGGACACACACATGCTTTGCTGTGATTAAGTGGCCTAAATCAACGGTTTAATGTTGTAGAGCAATTTTTCATGGTTGAGCATTTTTTTCTTTAGCAGCTCTACTGCATCGTTTTTAAAGTTTTTTTTGTATTACATTGACATTAAATTGCATTTTGGCCTGCGAATTAAGAGAGAAAATTAGTGTTAAGCGGTTTTCAGGAATTCAGGAATTTTTAAATTTTGTCATATGAACTTTTAAGCATGAAATTCAAGTCTTATGAATATATAGTTTTATAATACGAACTAAAATTAGCTTGGATTGTTGTATAAGAATCAGATTTTAATTGAATGGTTTTATATAAAATAATGTTCTATTTAAAATTAGTTTTGTAAAATTTCAGTTTAACCTTTTTAGATTTTAAACTGCTACTGCAAAATCTGCTGCTTCTAGTCTTATCAAGTTCTGGCAAAGTCATATCCTTTTATATAAGATCTTATATAATACTTTTAACTTATTTCAAGAAATTGATATTATTAAAAGTTCTCTTCGAATAGTTAAACATATATATTTTCTTAATGTAAATGGTTTAAGGACTTAAAACTTTTTTAAATGAAATCGAAACCTAGTGATGACTTGAATCTTAGCTGAATTAAAAAATAAATTAAAATTGAAATAAAATGAGTACGTTGAGTTACTTCGGAAATAGAATTTCTCAGTTTATTTAATAAACTTTGTCCTTTAACACAAGAGCTGCATATTATTAGCGGAGTTATATTAAAGTGTTTTGATACCCTTTTCTACACAAAACAAGCATTTTTATTTTATCTACTCCCAATTAACCCTTGTCCAACTGATAATGTACAACTGTACCCTTTTTCATTTTGAAATTGCAATAGCTTTTTTCACATACCTGCAATCTGACATCTTAAGATTTTTAGTTGTAACAATATATTTGAAATTTCAAAACAGAAACTCAACACCTTCCTCTTGATATAGAACCTAAATTATTGTACACTCTTAAAAGACTTCACAGGTACCTTCAACGAATTTGCATGAAGAAAAATTATTAAAACAAAAATAAATTTAGTTTTGTAACCATTTAATCAATCTTCAGCGTCTCTGCAGAAAAATGGGTATATATATATATATATATATATATATATATATATATATATATATATTGCTTGTGCCTGCAAGATGTACATGTTATATTCTGTATTAAGTGTCCCACACAAATAGATTTTATGCAGTTTATACATGACTTTCTGGTCTTACATTGTGAATGTTTCTCAAATCTACACATTTAATAGCTTTCACCTACACGAGATGCTCTACGCTTTCCGTAAGATATTTAGAACTTGCTTCTTGATTTATTTCTACTGCAATACTTCGTCCATGCGCCAATTGTATAGCACTTGGAACAAAAAATGTTTCATAATAGACTTATAAATACTATGTTCTTCACTTGCAGGCATACTTTAGAAACTTTCTTCTCTAATCGCTTATTTTCTTTTGTAATTGGTGCTCTCTAAGTACCACATACGGCGCTAAGTCAGCAACATCAATCATAGTATAAAATAAAACATTTCTTTTGCTCATCTAAATTTATTTTCGGCGATCACGCAAGCAATAATAATGTACATATACACGGTGTAGTTTAATTTTCACATTGGAGTGAACTTTAAAAATGATTAAATTTAAGCTTAAGCATAATTTTCGCTTTTAGTTCAAATATATTATGTTATTAACCCTAGAAGGCTAACGCTTTTTAATTATACCTTAAGACTAACACCACGTAAATTTTACGTATTATGGAATTTTCCTTAAAGCGCCTCAATTAATGTGGTAACATCTGTATTTTTTATTTTGTTTACTTTTTGTTTATTAAAAATAAAAATTAATTCTTGTAAAGGTAAACAAAGACATAAACTTATTAACAAAAACAAAAACTAATAGACAAATAAAATTAATATTTGATATCGAATCATAAATACTTATATGAATGTATGTATGTATATATCATCAGTTCTGGTTAATGTTGTCGCTCTAAAAACACTTTGCGTTTGCTCAGAAACTATTAAAAAAAAGCACTTGTTGAATTTGGTACTGTTAGGTCACTGGATGCTTGTGTAGCAACAGTAATAAGAAAAACTAGTAAAATTTACGTGAGTTAGCCTTCTAGGGTTAATACGTAATTAGAAGATAGCTTACATAATTTTGGAATGAGAAAATTTATATATGTAGTAATAAACGTATGAAGGTACAATTGCATCTGCTCCGTCATTTAGCGTTGTAAAACTCTTCAGTTCGACCAGGGTTAATCAAGTCTGGACTCACCACTCCCTACCAAACAAGGCTTGACCTGCAAAATCAATAAAATATTTCTTCAGAGCTTTTAATGAGAAATACATTGTACTTATTTTTTTGTCGCTTTAAAATAAATCCTTCTTATTAAACTGCTAAAGCCCTTTAACATATACATATGTACAAGATACATGTAAAAGAATGGAAATATATTGTCAGGTTTCGTAAAATATAAATGGATATAAACTCTGGCACACATTTGCAACATGTATTCTATTGTTTCCTAAACGCTATAGGTAAAAGCTGTAAATTTAATTTAATAAAACTCTTATTCTTAACAGTTGTATCTTTTATTCTTTCTTAAAATGAAGCTGTTGTATACAAATTTTAAAATCTACATGATTTCCTTAACACATAAGAACAAGTTTTCAATGCACACATTTTATGGATGTTTTTTAACAAGAATTCAGGTATTTCATTAAGAGTCTGAAGTAAAAGATACATTAAAATAAATGAGTTTCACACCATGTTCTGCGCTCACAAAAAAAGAAAACCAAATTATATGTAAAATTATATGAATAAAATCAGATTTAGAAAGACGTTAAAATACGGAGCATAAATGACTTACAACGCTACACCATACCAAGCATTGACCCACATTGTAAAACATAATATCAACTGTAATCAACACATTTTCGAAATGAAAACAAAAACACTAGCATAAACAAGAATTTAAGATAAATAGTTTTAAAATGAAGTAAATGCCAGGAATAAAAACTCATAACCCTCCGTGGACGGCAAATATATGCCAACAAGTTGAATAGTAATTGAAGGCTTAAACACAAAATGCTATTAAGGCTTAAATATAGACAGGAAAAGAACACGAGAAAAGTGTTTTCAATTAGGATAAAGTGGACAGTGTTTAAGTTTTCTTGGCCAGAATAAAATTAAAATTGTATGCCAGTAAGCAACAACAAATTATTCTATTTATTGTATTCAACTTTAGGCTTTTCTAAGCAACAAAAAATTGTATTTAGTTTTTCCTTATTCACTAACAAATTAAATAAACACTTAATGTTTAATAAAGTAATTTAGAGTTTCTTTTTACCAACCAGCACTAAATGATTGACATAATACTCGATTGTCAAAATGTCACCAAAAATTTTTTGGTTGCTTGTTATGGCTGTTGATATTTGAACATTGTTTTTTTTTCCTCTTGTCTGTTTGTGAATGTTTTTGCAACATGTACAAACAGCTTTAATAGAGACACTTAGAAAAACCACAGAGAGTGCCCTGTTAGAGGCCCGCCATTAAGAAACAAATGCCAGTTATTTAAACTACTAACTCGTCTCTAATGCCCAGCTCTGAACGTAAAATCATGATCGAGCATGTTTATTTAGCTAAAATAAAAAAGTTTAAAAAATAAAATTTGCAAATATCTATAATATAAAATTTAGCACATAGATTGCAATCATTTAATGCATAGATTGACTTCAAGGTTTTTATTACTTAGATCTTGTTGACGTTTAGTGGCAACAAAAGGTAAACAAAAATTAAATAAAGCCAACAGAATCAAAAGGAATTATAAGCATTTGTTTTTTCGTTGAATTTGTTGCATATTAAAGCATGCAACAGTTTAAGATTTGTATCTTATTTGCTTTTCAGTCATTTACAGTCAATCCAACTAATGTAATTCTAATATCTTTTTCGTATTTATATACGTTTGTACGTATGCGAATATATCAAATTGCAGCTACGTTTGTTGTTGTATATGTTTAAAGTCAAAATGTTAAATAATACTTTATTGTATCAATTTATGATAATCTGTGTAGTTATAGAATGTTAAATGTGGGAAAATAATAGTTGTCATATATTTTTGGGCATTTCAAGTTATTCAATATATTTTATTATAAAAAAAAAAAACTTTTTTTTTTTTGGTAAATATAACAAAAATTAAATTTAGCAAGACTTTAAAATGTGCAGCTTTCCATGGCCATAACTTTGTAGGTTCTATACGATTCTCTAGAGCAAGAAATAATTTCCGTGTAATGAATAGGTCTTTAATAAATACGCCATGTTTTTAATAATACGACATGTCGCTTTAATAAATACGACATGTTTTTAATATTTAATATTCCGCTTTTAGCGGAACTAGTAAACATAACACTTACACCATATAACACTTACTTCTTCCTATACATTAGATTTCATATATCATAAATTCTGCTTTTAGTGGAAGTAGTGAACACAACACTGTGATGCTTTAGATCTCATGGCACTCTGCCATGAATATGGTGACAAATTTTTCTCATCTGCTTAAGTCCAGGATTGTGTTAATTTTTGTCAATGACGAAGGCATAGTACTGGTCGCTGAGTATCACCGACTGTGCTTGCCACTTTCCTATACTCATCAGCGGAATACATCAGCACCCTGCTTCTTCGGTACTGTAGCAAAAATTTAACGCAGAAATTAAATTTAAAAATAGTCACAACGCAATTCTGAAATCTGTGCTCATCTGGCTCAACAGATTTCTTATTGTAGCACAATACGCTGCATATTAGAGTTCGTCCTGCGAGACAAAAAAGAAAAAGAAAAAAAAAGTTTCCATAGCAATATGGCAAAACACGTCGGTGCCAATTTGGAAACCGCACTAAGATATGATACTTGATCGAATATATATAACAAATCAAACACATGAGCGAAACCTGTGCCTCGTTTCTGTAACTGAAGTGAGAACTTCGCGCATCGAAAAATTTGTCGTCACTCTGTGAAACACAGGATGAGTCGGAATATATTTCTTAATGCATTTAAAATGTTGTCGGGTTTTTATAATAACAAATATATTATTCTAAGGACATCCCTACAATAAAAAGCATGACAACCATAATTATTTAGTTTTTCGATGTGAGAACTTCTCACGTCAGTTACAGAAACAAGGCAGTGGTAAAACTCCCTATTCTTTGCAAAAATCTCCTTGAAATATTTAATACTATCAAATGCAATTTCGGTTTCCTTTACTCTATAGCGGATATTTAGTAACTCTTTTCATATGGAATTTCGCAAAACAAGAAAATAAACCTGCTATCGCCTTTCTTTTTTTTGTAACAAATCGATAAACACTTTTTAAAGGGTATATATTTTGATAAACATTTCAATCGTTATCTTCTATATTTCGTGCGCTACTAAATTATATCTTTATTTCCTTTAAAGCTTAAGTTTGTTGTCAACAAAGTCTAGCATTTAATCTACTAAAATTTGTTATATATAATAGCTAAACTAGAGAACGATCTTACAATATAGATAAACTGTTGTTAATAGTATTAACTGTTTACATTCTTTCTAGCAAATGCTTGATCATTTTGACTTATATCTTTCTGACTCATGTAAAAGCTGTAAGCGAATATATTTTACGTTATCAAAAAAACCTTTCCTTTTTCTAGGCATTTAATAAATATAATTTGATATTCAATTCTATTCCTTTCGGATGTATATTCTGAGGCCATTTGGAATCATTGGCTACAATCCTGCAGAAATTATTGGAGTTCATGATCCGTTTTTAGTAAAAAGGAGTAGTTACGACATTTTACGAAAATAAATAGTCCTTTAAGATCATTCAATTCTATTTCTTTCGAATATATATTCTGAGGCCATTTGGAGTCATTGGCAACAACCCTGCAGAAGTTATTGGAGTACATCATCTCTTTTAAGTAAAAAGGAGTAGTTACAACATAATCCGATGTAATGCAAACATGGACCATGATGACTAAAGAAAAAGATATTTGGCAATAGTCGCAACACATGATTTAAAAACAAAAAAATACAACTATATTTCTTTATATTCCGCGAAGTAACAGTATAAAATGGTTTCCAGACTAGTTTTCTGTGATAATCCATGGAGTAGTGACATGAAGTAATTTCAAAACTAACCCTGTATTAAATAATGTGAGGAGTAGTTACTTGAACTAGTTTTTGGATTACTCTGACATAATACTTTTTTGGATTACATGGTCTGCTCCTAGGACATTGTTATATAAAATGAAGCAAGTTTTTCTCATATCTTTGAAATACTTTTGGACTAGTCCTCGTTCCTTGTGGAGTACTCTTTACACGCGTGTAAGGAGTAGTCTCGATTTCCGCACGGAAGTGACAGCATTGATTAATAGCTGTAGGTATGCGACGAGCACTACTCGAATAATTTCACACATAACAATAAATAAAAAATAATAATGCTTTTTTAAATGTACTCTTTTAACATAAATTAAGGATTAAAGCGTTTTGATACTTTGAACTCTTTCAAAACAAATGAGATAAATTTCGTATGAAATTTTTACACTGAGAACACCAACTTAGGAAATGTAAACTTTGTTTTTAACACACTTCAACACCAGCTGGCGTATAATCTTACAACAAAGAATGCAATAAAAGAAATAATAAAAATAATTATTTTAAAAAGTCTGTTTCCTAAGTCTTTTGTTTTAAAGGCACTGCATATAAAAATGTTCCACAACTTTACAATTTTTTGCATAATTTTATTGAAAGTACATTATTTTGCAACGAAATTGATTAGGCACCCTTAAAACATAAACGAAAAAAAAAAAATTAAAATAATTGTAGACAAACAGCAAATGTCAATCATTTATGTGAAAGACAGCAAATGATAAATAAAGAAACACAAAATACCACACAGACATTAAATGTTTTGACCAAACATTCAAACAAACATAAGCAAGCTAATATATTTATGTTTATTATAAAAATACAATTTTACCGCACATCTAAAAAGAACTCCTTAAACAGGAATATATACAACTTTTACGCATGCAACGACTGACTGCAGCAGAGTGAAGTAGAGTAGCAAAATTGTGGAAGTATGTAGTTACAAATGACGCATTATACGCATGCAGCTGTATAAATGGAGTGTTGTTTTCAAGACAAAAAGAAAAAAAAAAGAACAGCAGCTCGAGAAACAAAAATATAAGAGCAACATAAATAGTAATAAAGCAAAAGTAGCGTGGTACTCGTAAGAGCATTAGTTTAATAGTTACAAATGTGGTTTAGTTGGCTGAAAGCTAAACGAACATGAATATTTTAAAATGTTTTTTATTTTCGTCTTTGTATTTATATACATTTATATATATTTTAGCAGTTAGACACATGGTATCCATATATAACAAATACGACAAAAATAAAAGTTGTTATTTCCTTTAAAAGGCTTTTTGTATTAGATTTTCTTGAAATGTTATTGCTGCTGTTATTGTTTTTTGTTGTTATTGCTGTTATTATGCTTGATTGTGGCAGCTACGATAGAAAAAACTAAAATCAAATAAAATAAAGAAAAGGAAAAAATGAATAACGTTAAAGATGTAATTATATTATTACTTCAATAACAATTTTCAACATAAGTTTTGTGATACATACATTCAATATTGTTGACGTGGCTGTTTTTGATGATGATGATAATGATGATGCTGACGATGACGATGACGATGATTTGCACAACAACAAACGACAACAATAATGATGTATCACTCAGTTAAGGCGCTTTCTATGGTGGCTACTGCAAGTACGTGCCCCTTATAAAAAACCAGGTGGACAATCAAACAAACTAAACAGCCAACAAAACGAACAAGCATACATGCATTTTGTTGTTTTACTCTTATTTTGTATTTCATTTATGTTTTTTTCTTTTTCTTATTTCGCTACTTGCAGCTTAAAAAAGCAGAGAGAGAAAACTTTAAGTAAAAAGTCTTGCCGTTTTATGTATGGACCATACCTGCTTTACTCAGTTATATTGTTGTGGTTATTTTCTTTTTGGTTTTTTTTCTCTTGACTTTATATTGTGTTTTTGGTGTTGTGTGGCATGATGGACAACATCACTTTTGATGCCTTGTGTTAAGCTGTTGAGAAGTAGTTGAAAAAACCGATTGTTGTGTGATTTTACAGTTGATAGCATTTAACGTTTTTTATGTATAATTGAATTAAAAAAATATATGGTTGGGACTCCAGCTTTTATATAGCATCTGCAGATGTTGCCTTTTTTTCAAACAGCTAACAGCAGTCCCTGTATGTTTGACTTCACTATACGTATTTATAATAAGTTTATTGAAAATCATAAAAAAATAATAATTTAATGTTTATGTTTTATTTGTCTTTCATTGCAGCTTAAAGTTATGATTTTGGATAAAAACGACAGTCCTCCTGTTTTTCGGGATTTGCCTTTGTCGTTTAATGTAAGTGAGGACTTAACGGCTGGTCAGCTAATTGCCACCATACGTGCTTCAGATCCTGATACTTTGGGTTCCTTGACATTCGCTCTTATGAATGGAGATGACAGCAAATTCATCTTGGAACCAGACACTGGCAAATTGCGTTTGAAGGAGGCTTTGGATCGCGAAGCTAAAGAGAATTATAAATTGAAAATTCGTGTCAGCGATGGAGTACAACACACCGACTCTGTTGTGGAGATAACAGTAAGTCAGTCATTTATTAATTTTGGTAATTTAATTAAAGTTATTCTCTAAGTTTTTATGATACAAAATGGCTAAAAAGGACCCTTTAAAACGGCAGGTACTAGAGTCTCGATTGAAATTCGAATCCACAACATCCCCAATGACAGGCTATATACTGGGGGCGTGTAATTTCAAATCGCTTCGCTCGACAAATATTTTTAGTAGATCGTAGTAGTGTTTTATGCTAAAGTTTATCTCTTGATTAGTCCTGAAAACTGTTGCTACAGTCAATATTTCGAGTAGCTAGGAGAAATCCTTTATACCAGAGCCGAATAAAGTAGCTTTTAGAAACTTTATTTTTAGAGCTTTTGTGTAATTGTAACAGCTGCACGCTGATTTATATATTATTGGACAGATAAAGAAAGGAAATTTAAATCAAATTGTATCATTTTGTTAAATTAAAATTTACCTTTAATAAATCCCCTAAAATTTTACGTTACTTCGTGTGCTTTTTTTATCTTGAGGCAACATTGTACTATTTAGAACTTAAGAATATAGAATTCTCATATTCTACTTACATATAAATAATAACACCTTTAAAGGACTTTAAGGGAATGCGTATAACGCAGCTAGAAAAAGAAATCGTAATAAACTCTCAAGGTGAAAAATATTTTACCTCTTTTGAAATTCTTCTAGTTATTGATCTCTTTTTAAATAATAATACTTTCTAATATTTAATTTCCTCAAAAAAATACAGGATCGAGTTGTGAAATAAATATTGAGCAATAAATTAATTATTTTGGTTAAAATAAAGACAACTTAACCTCAAAAATCCTAGAGAATATTATTGTTTAAAATTTGTTTCTTTTAATTTCTTAGTAAGAATGTTCTTAAAATGCTCGAGAAGTTATGAATTCTTAATTAGTTTCATAATTTTTATATTAGCATATTAGTCAATGATTTGGTAAATAAATCTTAGTGCTCTCTTTGTTTGATTAGAAAAAGTCCAAAAACTGCATTTTTTACTTTCCATCATTCAGTCTCTTTTCTGGCTCACTTTAGTTCTACAATAAATTGAATTTAATTTTAATAATATTAGAATTTAAATATTTTACACAGTTAAATGTCCAAAAGAGGTATTGTTTCAAGAGTGTCTGTATTGTAAGATTGTTTTTTTCACTGTAAATTGTGCTTTTACCAGAAACCCTTTACTTACAAATTACGTATTTATAAATTAAATATAAACAAGAGAACAATAAAATACACAGTTTATTTACAAAACGTCCGATAAGTATTTATTCATTATGTGAAATTTTCTTCTTTCAATGTTTTGCCAAGTGTGAATAATATAACCTTAATAAATTAACAATAAGACTTTATTTAAATATTTTACAAAAGCACTAACAAAAGCTACAAATTCCATTAAAGTACAAACAAATAAAATTACGAAAGCAATATTAATTCAAGGTAGATTTCAAGCAGAAATCACATAAATTTCAATTTGGTTTCATCATGTATTTATGGTGTTAAAAATGGCTTTTACTGGGCCCCATGCACACAACAAAGTCGGAGATTTTTTCAGAAAGCAAATCTTGTGTAGAGTGTGTCACATAAAGACGTGGAAAAAAGATGCCAAATCGATTTCTGAGCTCATCTTTTTGTTTGTGTATCAAATCCCTTAATTTCGTACGGCTTTTTGTAGAACGGTTTAATATGTAAACCATACAAAAGACCTTGAACACACGTCTTCTTTTTTATTTTTTTGCAAGAAATAAGCAACAAAATTTAAACACCAGCACAGACGACAAAAGGAATATGAGTATTTAAATAAACATACAGAAAAAAAGAACATCCTTTAAATAAGAAATAATAAAATATTGAAAATGTATTAAGAGTTGTGTGTTTAACACTTATGAATCATACATGCAGATGAGTACACAGGCCAAAGTGTTTATTCTCTGCTTTATAGTAGAATTTGCTCACACAAACATAAACCATAACAAAACACATCCTTAAGTTTGGCTTTATATTAATAGTGTGCACGTGTATGAACACTCTTTTATTTGTGCGTTTAGATGAACAGATGAAAAGGAACGTTTTGCTAAGTGGACATGTTATGAACACTTCGTTTGTCAGCTCCGATCCTAAATATTGCCATAACATGTTGTAGACCAAGAAATGACAAATTTCTTTGATATTTTTATGGAGATGAGTTTAGCCGAATATAAAAGTTCGCTATAAAGCTTAGTATCATGCAGTAGTGTACTGGTTTAAATTATTGGTCTGGAGGTCACAATTGTTATTCTTATAATAACCCTGATATTGGATGAATATTTTACGGAAATCTTCAAGTCACTAACAACAATCTCAAAAACACACAATAAATTATAATAATGTATGTTGATTTGTCTTTATTGATCTTATCAGTTTATTATAATATTAATCAAGCTTATGTTCGTTTTTTATCAAACTATATTTGGTCTAATTTTTATTCGATATTTCGTTAACAGCTTGTTAACATCTTCAGGAAATAAAAATTATAAATATAAAAATAATTTTTATTTCCTAAAGATGTTAACAAGCTGTTAACGAAATATCGAATAAAAATTAGACCAAATATAGTTTGATAAAAAACAACCATAAGCTTGATTAATATTATAATAATAATGTATGTTTTTATATAAATTCAATAAATTTGCTACTAGTTAAAAATTGGGTCATATCTTTTTATGTGTTTTCGTTACAATTTGCCATTTTTGAGGCACCACCTAAACAGGTAAATAATTTTAATATTGAAGAACATGATCATCGTTTCCAAAAAGTTTCAGTACCTTTTTAAACTCTTCGCGTTTAATGTCTCCTTGATTTTTCTCTGACTAGAAGTTAAATTCACATCTTCAATTTATTAAAGATAATACTGTTAACGTGAGTTTCATAATTATGCCTTAATAACTCGTATGTCTCCAAACTAAAACAGTTTTCTCTTGAAATACATATGGAGTATATATTCGATATATATTTAATATATTCGATATTTGACAATTATGATATATTTCGTTATATATATTTCATTGTATATATTTCATTATAATTAAGCTTAGCACATGCATTGTGCTTTACACAGGCAATAGAAAGTCTCTAAAATTCCAGAATATTTTCTGGTAGGGTGTTTGCCATTTAGGCACTTATTCTCTGTTGGCTTTTTTTCCTAAAGATTTTTGTGGTGTACGAAACTTGGAAACTTATCGTACATATTTTTTAACTCGCAAAACCTAAAAATATTACCACCATAAGCAAAAGCTGTCTTTTTTTTATTTTTTTTGTCTTAAAGTGTTATTTGTAGGTTGATGCTTTTATAAACATTCAACTTTCGTATTAACTTTGATCGGAGCTGAATGTATTCTTAAACTAAGTAAATGTGTATGCTCGTTTCTGTAATCCATATTCTGATTTTATCACAACAACAAAAAAAAGAAAAGAACCTTTACTTTGCTTCGACTGTTTTCGTTATAATTCTTTTTTTTTCTGGTTTTTGCCAACAGCCATCGCGATTTGACCAAGAAATGTCTGATCGTTCTAGTGAGCAACAGTTGATTTTTATATTAAATACCGGCTTTTTGTATACTAGTTATATTTAAAAATGTGTCCATAATATATTTTATTTTTTATTTTATTTCATTTTTCGTTTACTCCTTTTATAATTTGGGGCTTCGTACTGAGATTTTCTCAGCTAGTAGGGGGCGCATTAAATGTTATGGTTGTTGAATACTGCTGCAACTTTTTTATGTTTTTATACTTTTGCTGGCTGTTGTGTCTGTCTGTCTGTCTGTCTGTCTGTCTGTCTGTCTGTCTGCCTCTCTGTCTGTCTGCCGCTGTGTGCTGCAAATAAAAAATCATTATAATAAAATAAAGTGAAAAAGGGAAGCGCATTGAAGTAATCATTGAGGCGTTTTTATTTAACACGTTGCAAGCTATCAAATTACGAAAAAGCATATATATCAGCGAGGAAGAATAATCCAGGAAAATATCATATTAAATGCAAGAAAATAAAAAAAAAAAACCTTTAACAAAAATTATGCTACACACAATGACAGTTTCAAAGCAAACGAGTTGTAGAGAAAAATTAAATACCACAGACCAGAAAATAAAATAAATAAGAAATATGTAGTTCTGCTTTGTTAAAACTTGTCTTTACTCTGAAGTCAGTCTATTTGAAATATTATAATTGTTGTGGAAAAAGCTTAAATTCCTTTTGTAACTTTTGCAACATTGTGTACACAAAGTATTTTCCCTATTCATCCAATTGTTTTCTTTGAACTGTTTAAAAAAATATAGTTTCTGAGTTTGAATGAAGCGAGAATGAAAACGTTGTTCTTTTTTGTCATCACACATTGACAACTAGATTATCTGCAGCAATTTCTAGCAAATTATAAGGAGGTCTGTTTCAAAGTAGGAGCTTACAAAACTTTACTGCTGTTACCGTGTCAGCTGCAAAATTGAAATATTGTTTAAGTTGAACTTTCAGTTTAAAGGATTAATAATTGTAAATATTTTGAGTTTTACGCTGTAAATATGCAGCCTCAAAATATTGGTATGAAACTAGGAGTTAACCAAAGCTTCACTAGCGGATACAGAGTATGCAGAATTTCTTGGGACAGAGAAGTCCTTTCTGAAATAGTCAAGATGAGAAAACATGTCAGTCTGGGCACATATTCGTTAAGTTGAAGTTGCCTGTCAATATAATTTTATTAAGGCACTATTTTGTGGTATTATCAAATACCTAATGGGTGCTTTTTATAGAGCCATACAACTTTAAGTTCACAGCACTTTTTTAACTGGCGGAAATTTTGTGTGCTATCATGGTGTTGTTGTTATTATTGTTGTTGGCCTTAATATTAATTTTTGGAATACTGATCGGAATATTGAGGAATTTCCACGAGTTTAAGTTTGCAAAACACTTTTGCTTTGTCTAGTACTAGTACTCAGGGCTTGGTAGGAATCATCAGCGGAGCTTTGAGCTAGAACTAGGAAAAGTGTTTGGGAGAATGAGGATAGTGGGAGTAGATTTTGTGGCCGTTCAACTTGAGCTTCGCCAAGTTAATCGTGGAAGGCAAGACTCTGTAAGAAAAATTTTCCACATACAAAGTCAATACTCCAGTGAGGTCATAAAGTTGGATGAGATTTTTCAGTAATTGGCGGTATATAATAAGGAAATCAGCTGGAGTGAATTATGTCTTATACCGTCTTAAAAAATCGAGAGAAAAGACATCGATAGCTCGAGCGATCTTCCATTTTATATTGAACTTTGCTTTTCAGTTCATTATTATTTTTTTTTCGATATGAAATATATATTATTTTTTTATATGAATGAACCTGAGAAATTGTTCACATGAATGATAAGTCTAGAAGATATTTTACAAATCCACCAGATGTTATAGCATTTAAAAACCTTTTATGTATAATTTTTTTGTAATAATACGCGCTCGTCTCTTCTTAATCTTTTGCTTAGCTTTATTAAACCTTTACCACAATACCTGTTAAGACAGAAATTCAACTTTTCGTAATGAGTAGAAAAGTTATGAATGGTTTCAAAAAACATTTTTAATCGATATTTCCACGAGTTTAGGTTTCATTTATCTCCACCTGAAAGCAATAATTACTATTGGACCCTTAAAGGAAAAGGAAAAAATAAGGAAACTTCAAAAAACTTCTTCCGGAACATGATTTGAATAGACTGGGACCTGATTCCAAATTGTGCAAATTCGTTTTGAAGGTCATAGTTCTGTTCCAAATTCTTATTGCGCGAATGTGGTCTAGCAATGAAGCTCACATTTGCCGTACCACCTCATTTGGAGTGATAATAATCATCAAGTGTATGTTACATCTAGAAAAACTGATTGTTTGGATTGATTTGGTTGGCTCTTGGATTGATTGGTCTGTGCTGCTTTCAAAACGACACTGACCACAATGTCACAGTAAATAGTGATCACTATGGAGCCATGACTGCTGAATTTTTCGTGCATCAATTGAACAACCCTAACGTGCAGGAGTTGTGATATGATATTTTACATATCTCGTACCACAATTGATTTATTGAGGAGAACCTTTGGTAACCGCATAGCACCATGCTGCAGACCCCTGAACTGGCCTACAAAATCGTGCGATTTCACTATTTGCTATGGAAGTTATCGCCAAAAGTCATATTCAAATTATAAGCTTAGTTTAAGTAAATTTCATGTCAATTTAAAAAAATATAATATATTCTAAGTTGCATACCTCTACAAAAACACCCTATTCGCAATTTCAAGTCGATGAAACTTCTTTGCTTGCACTTCAACAGAAACTATAGGACTTTTAAATTCATGACATAATATTTGAAAAAGCTTTTGAAACTAAATGACTAACTTTCCCTTTTCGTGGACGCTTGTAAATTTGGCTATTGTACTTTAAAGCTTCGTTTTACCCAAAAGACATAAAAATGCTACATGACTCACCTTAACAGGATGTAAATGTGGTGTAGGGATTTGTTAAAATTTATTAAAACCAAACCTTTTTGCAACTTCTTGTCAAGCATAAAAAAAATTTATTGTAAAATAAAAAAAAGTTACCAAGAAAATAAGAACAAACAGTCTATTTGTACGCTTCTTGAAGCCAAAGAGATTTGCTTAAATATGTATATAAATTTTTAACACTTTTTTCATTTCGTGTTTTGTTGTTGGGCTTTTTGTTGTTTACTAAACAGATATATTAATACAAAACGTACGTACATACAAACATAACTTAGTATGTATATGAATAAGCATATTTTTTGCTGCTTCTGTTGCTGAAAATGTTGTTGGTTTATTTTAAAACTCAACTGTAAGACAACAATCCACTCCAGACAAGTCTCAACAATGTCTGGCAGACGCATGCGTGACATGAATACAAAATGACAGCTGTTTCCACCTATACTTCTTTATATAAAGTTTTGTGCTTATTTTTCGAGAGAGAAAAAAAATTATATGATAAATGAAAACACAAGAGTTAAATAAGAATAAAAGTGTTGGAAGGGATATAATATTTTGAGGCGACCTCAAAAACCGCACGATGTAAATGAAGTTTTGTTTGACGCCACATTTGAAGGATTGCAAACCTACAAAAACGAATTATTAAACTACATTTAATTTTCATCATATTAAATTCATATTTCTTCATCTTTAAATATACTTTCTCATATTTAATTTAAATTTTTTTGGTACGAATTGTTACAGATTTAATATTTTGTGTTTTCATTTTGCGACAGGTGACCGACACGAATGACAATCCGCCACAATTTGATGTGCCCGTTTATTCATTTGATATACCCGAAAACGCCCCACGTGGCTATCAAGTGGGCATTATAACAGCCACAGATCCAGATTTGGGCAATAATGCAGTGGTTACATATACCGTAATATCTGATTGGGCCAACGATGTATTCAGTTTAAATCCTCAAACAGGCATTTTGACATTGACAGCCCGTTTGGATTATGAAGAGGTAAATTAATCAAAATATGTTTATGTATAATTATTTTTTCTAATACATTTTAAATTTCCTTTGCAGATACAACATTATATTTTGGTGGTGCAGGCCCAAGATAATGGTCAGCCTAGTCTCTCTTCCACATTGACGGTGTATTGCAATGTGTTGGATTTAAATGATAATCCACCAGTTTTTGATCCCATAAGTTATTCAATGGAGATTTATGAGAATGTTTCAATTGGAACACCTGTTGTGACGGTAATGGCCACAGATATTGATTCGGGTATGTGAAATTTTATTATTATGGTGTTGTTGTTTGTTTACGAAGTAACATAATTTTTTTCGCTGTTTTTAAATGGTGAAGGATTTTGTAATGCCATTTTCTTTTTCGTAAGAAAAGAATGTATTCAAATATACAATTTTTTGTGTTTTTGATCTCTGCCGTAGAAATTCATAGGAAATATTGAAACATGTTCAGGTATAAGATGTGCTTGTATGTGTGTGTTTTTATAAGCCATCAGTCTTGGCTTAGCCATCAGTTAAAGCCTATAGAAACACATTAAGGTTTTTGGGTCATGTTGAACATAAAAAGAAAGTGAAAATATTAAACAATTTGCAACATTCAAAAAGGGCAAACATTTAAACACTGGAGTTAATCAAAAACAATTTTATAAATATGTCTGTTATATACAAGAACTTAATTAATTTGTTTTTATAGATCTTGCAAAATAATGTGTATAAAAGTTATTGAGCTGAATCTAAGGAGTTAAGAGATTAAATACTTCTTCTTATTAATAAATATTTTTCTCGTTTTTCAATATTATATTTCTTAGCTTTATTTTTGTTTTTGAACATTTTCTTAAAATTAATATTTTTCCTTAATGCTTTGACTGTTTGCTCCTTCCAAATACGGCACGTTATCAATTTCAAAATACTGTAGACAAATAATTTTTACGTGGACTAGCTTTAAACTTAGTTTAACGTGGCCTTCAACTGTGGCTTTTCTGGCGCATAGTGATTTATTTTATTGTACCATTAACAGCTAATATTTTATGGAAAATTATTCTCTTAAAACTCTGTATTGGTAACACAAATATTGTATTCAGATTAACTAAAACTAATTTAACTGAGATATCGAAAACTCGGCCGTATGAATATTCTAAAAAATTTTATAATTTAACTAATTCATGAAAATATGGTAGGAGCGATACTAGGAAGGATTTTCAATTGTCAATTTCTAAAATTACATTTCTTTTTGCCATTGATGAAACTTCTTTATGTCATACTCTTCACAAAATCTAGGAACAAACTAATTTTAAGAAACCCATGAAATTTCAGGAACAAAACTGGCGATAACTGCAAACAGACTAGTAACACACGTTGCTTTATTCTATTTTTTTTAACTGCATATTGGTCTGTTTAACAAATTAAAAGAGGTTGTTCACGATAACTTTCGATTTCGGAGGGGGTCTTCTCAGACTTTGAATCACAAGTAAAAAGAGATACGAATGATCGAGGGTACCAAAATGTATACGAATATTACGAATTAATTAGTTTTTCTCAGGGGACTAGCCATTTTTTTCGAATCGTAGCTGTTTCCAAACTAACAGAGTACGAATGATCGTGTTCTCACTATAATACGAGAAATAGATTTTGACAAGTCAGCTTGTTTTAAAGTTAAGAAATAGGAAAAACTCTAGCAGAAGGCAGGAGTAGTAAAATTTACTTAACATATCCAATAGAGATCACGGAATCGAAAGAAAACATTGTACAGGACCAGATGCATAGTCCATAGTGGTACAGGACAAGAATAAAACAACTGGAAAACAAATATATTTTAGAGATACGCTAAATTTTAAAAAGAGTGTAGGAAAAATCTTTTGATATTATAAACATAAAGTAGACAAGTGCAATAGAACATAAGTGACATTAATAGAGAGATAAGCCTTTAGTATTATTATTTAATAAATAGGGTTAAATAACTTCCATTGAGTCCTTGAAAGGCCCAGAAACTAATTCTTCTGTAGCAAACAGCAATTAATTGTTTTCGAAATCAAAAATAACTCTCATTCACTAACGACCTGCAAGACAGTTGCAGCTGCAATTATATTATGATTCATCCTTAAATCAAAAGGATATATAACATAATTTGACTTATGACTTTCAAATAAAAGTATTAATCCAAAGTACTTACATATATGAACCAAAATATAACACAATTAAATTGCTAAACACTAGAAAGCTCAGTATTTGCTACTCTGGCAAACTCCAGTAAAGTGAAATTATTTTCCGAAATACATTGTATCAACAGTTTATTTAAATCATAACAAAATATGCAAAATATATTAATTCACCACAAAAACATAATATAAATTCCAAAAGAAAAATTCTGAAATTGAATGTTTTTATTTAAAAAAAACCAACATAAATTGTTGTGCTAATTCAAATGACCATCTGTGTATGGGTACATATAGAAAAGGCAAATTATAAACCAAGAATACAGTGTGATAGCGAAAATCCATTTAAAGGTGTGCTTTATAATGATATGAAAAACAGTTATTTATGCTGTTTTTTTTTCTTTTTCAAACATCAACAACATTGAAGGAATAACCAACCGCAATATAATAACCAACAAAAAGAATATTTTTACCATCCAAAAACATTTACCGCATATTTAACCGAATGACCGACTAAAACAAGAAAATATATTTTTTTCTATTCTCTTTTGTTTGTACTCTTGTCGAACATATTTTTTTTTTTATAAATTAAGTTTAGAAAGAAACAAAACTGCAAAAATGAATTGTAACATATTATAAAAATACGAAAAGCTCCCTCTTCGGCTGCAGTGTCAGTAGTCAAAACATAGCTGAACCTTTAATATACATTAAAAAAAAAAGAGTTTTTCTAAAGTAGGATAAAACAGAAAATGTAATTTTAAGTGATGAAAACTTAAATTTCTTAGCAAGAAAATAAAAAGAGTTAAACAAAGCAGTAGAAAGGTGGATTAAAAAAACAAGACACGATTTATGGCTGACACCTTTTTCTTAAGATCACTGAAAATAATTTGAATGAAAATTTCATACACAAAAATATGGAAAAGTGTTGGTAGGAATATTCAAATTATTTCCAAAGTTTTTTATTTAAATATTTCCATTCTTGAGGAAAAAAATACACTTTAATTTAGCAACAACTTTGCATAGATATTAAGCAGATTATAAACTGTCTTCTGTATCAAGGGAGGAATCATTTTACTTAACAACTTTTTCAAAACAGGCAGCAACAGCTCAATGTATATATCAATCATTTAGTCAATTAACTTTATAGATAACCACACTTGTGTTAGAGAAAATTAGTCAATTAACGTTGTAGCCAAGTTAACTCTTTTTACAGAAAATAAGATGACATTTGTATTTACTTGTATATAAACCAAAATTAATTAGCAATTATGTTTTACGGTTATCTTTAGTTTATGAATAGTTTTCAATAATTAGAAACTCGACTCAAACTCTTTTCATAGACTTATTGATATTTAACTTAATGTGATTAGTACTGATCAATTAATTTGATCGTTCAAAAAACTAAGAAGTTGAAATGTTGAAATCTCGTTTTCATCCGAAGAGGGGCAAGATAATATATATAACCTGGTGCCCAAATACGGAATGTGTAAGCAAACATACGATAATTGTGAGCAGTTACATCGCCATCTTTAGAGAAGTAGTAACACTTACAAATTTTTTTCGATCTATTAATATTTCTCAGCAACACCATAACATTTGTTAAGTTAATGTAATACTTCATGTCCACCAAATGTGTATGAAATTCATATATATTTTTCGTATATGTGACAAAATAAAGCGACTTCCTAAGAGATAATTTATTTTACTTATTTAAAAAATTCTATTACTTGTTAGCAACATATTGTGATGAAAGAAGAAGACTATTTAATTGCATATCTACATATAAAAATCTTGCCATGATCTTATAAGGCTACGAATAGCTGATCTACTATCGTGGTGGTAGACTTGCAAAACGTGATTAATCCGCAACTAATTTTTTAATAATTATCTCAACATATTTCATACTCTTCACTACAAGTAACAAACATATTTTGCTTCAATTGTTTTCCTTTGAAAACCTTTATGGTGCCATATATAGGCTAAATCAGCATTTATACTCTCGTACCTTTACCTAAACAGAATTCGATTTAAGCTCAACTGATGTTTGGCTCACTTAGCAATTTATCATAATCACAAACAATACACTACTACTGACTGCGGTAGCTTTTCCTTTTGAAAAAATATAAAAATAAATTTTATTAAGAAAAAAAAAAAAAGAAAAACTTATAAAAGAAAGTTAAAAAGGTTATGGCAAAGAAGTTGTTGCTGGAAATCCAAATAGAAGGAAAAGAAATCTTCAAATATTAAAGGCAATAGGAGCTAAAGAAAACCTCAATGTATAAATCAAAATATTGTTAAAGCGTCAAAATATTAAGTGTAATTATCTTGTTGGCTCTGGCAAACAATCAAAGCTTTTCAGCTTTTCCAGCAAGAAAAAGAAAAAAGACTTTTAAGAAACCACAAAATTCAATTTAAGCCAACTTGCTATCTTTGTATTTTCATTTATCCAGCTCAATTGTAACCTATTTTAGCTTCATTTTCACACACAAACACACACTCCTATAAATATTTATTTAGTAATTTTCTATTTTCTTTCCATTTTATATTTCATATATATCAAGGTGATAACGGTCGCATTGAGTATATGATTACATCGGGTGATGATAATAATGATTTTGAAATATTTTCAAACGGTACCATACGTACGCAACGTACATTGGACCGTGAAACAAAAAGTTCATACAATTTAATTGTAACCGCAAGAGATTGTGCCAAAGAATTCCCCATGATGTATGACGATTACAATGTGAACGATAATGAAGTTATTGTGGCTGATAATAATGATGTACGAGTAAATCAATATCAATCAATGGAATATAATTTACAACGTCAGCGTCGTCAATATCTACAATATCAACAGCAACTACAGTTGCAGCAATTGCAACAACAAAAACAACAACAATACGGTGGTGTAGTTCAGGTGCCACAGCAACGTTTATCATCAACAGTACAGGTATGCTTTTAATATGATATTTTTAATGGATTTCAACCAAACAGTTATTAAACGTGTCGTATATTCTTAGTTAAATATAAAAGAAGAGTACATGACTTTAGAGTGGCCCATTTTATATTGGGTGCTTTGTTGGCAGAAAGTATGAAATTTCTTTTAGTTCTACTAATTTTTGTGACAAAGAATTTTTTACCGCTGGTAGAGAGAGAGTGCCAATTAGTATTTATATTCAATTACACATGAAAGTGTTTATTACTATTTTTAGCTTAATAATAGATTCAATTATATTAAACGCTTTTTTTAATTGTATTTCTAATAATAGTAATTAAAAAGTATATCTGAGAAATAAATTAAATGTCTAGCCGTTGAAATATATATGAGTCTAAGTTTGATTTGTTTATATATCAACTACAAAATTTACTAATTAAATGAAAAATTTATTTTTGCTAAAACGTTTATGCAAGTGTAACTTAAAATCAGAAAATAATATATGGAAAGTCAGATATTTACAAAAGTTACTTATTTATTGTAATTATATGGCATAACACACCATCAGGGCCCAAATCGGGGCACTCGTTATCGAATGAGGATTCGTATAGAGTGAAATTTCGGCACGTATCTAATAACCAAATTATGGCACTCGATAGCTATCGAATTGAAGTTTACAAGAAAAATTTAAATGATTTTTTGTTTTGTAATAGAATCAAAAATAGAATCATTTCTAAAAATGAAAACAAAACAATTTTTTTGAAACACAAAACTAGTAAGTAAAACCACAGTAGAATACTTACATTAATTTTAATGTAATTTAATTATTTAGGAAATGGATCTATCATATTTATATTTCTATTCTTCTTCTAAGGAAGAAGAAGAACACTGTGTTACGCGTGCAAAGAGAGAAATGCGGGCCTTTGTCATTATCAGACACAGCGTAAGCGGGAACATTTTTATATGATTATACATAAACAGTGAAAAAAATATGTATCTCTATTTTAGGTTCCAGAAACGGTTTAGATTGTCCAAGGAAGCTTCGCCCTGGGGGGCACAATAGGCAACTTGGTTAGTCATATCGCCTTGTTGCAGTGCTTTCTGGGGAAAAAATAAGAAAGTCAGGTGGAAGGATACCTGGGTCCCGTCATATAATGGATTAAAAATCAATAGTAGGTGGCAAACCTATGTTGGTTTGACCTGCGAGGGGTAACCAGTTTCTTTACACTGGTACCACGGGATCTGGTTGAGCCCCACAGATGAGACTTCGGTTGATTTTGTGGCCAGATATTTGGTTGAGGTCTCTTCATGAGTCCACGTGGTGGCTGTGGTTTAATACCAAGAGTCGCTGGTAGAGATGTCAGAAGAGGGTTCATGTTCCGGCATATGTATTATGTTGGACATTGACCCAGCTGATGGCAGCCTCTATGGGCTGCTGCGAATCAGCAGATGTTAACAAAATGTTAACAAGGGTTTAAGATAGGCCCGAACACCTTAGCAAGGTGTATGAAGTTGGTATATATGGCGATACTAAATGATTGAGATTGCAACCTGTGTGTCCTCGAGGGACACTCAGGTTCCCCTGAGGCGACATTCGGATAGGCTATAATGGTAGGAGCCGACGTTAATCTAAGACACAATCTGTCCAAGGAAGCTTTTAATTTTGTGCTTTCCCAAATTAACTTTTCCGGTAGCACATCAAAGCAGTGCCAGCGGAATAGCAATCAGCTGCAACATCGTCCCTTTTAGCCAGATAATCAATTTTCTTTTAATTTAAATTTAGAAATTCATTTGATGCATACGTTTTTGTCGATTTTATTGAATAAATAATCAAATTTTTCTTTTATAATATTCAAATACCCAAGGAGAATACAATTTCGACTGCTTATGTAGTGTCGAATGAGATTTCGAAAGATAGCATTCGATCGAGTACTCGTTATCGAATGCCATAATCTCAAATTTCGATACACTTTAATCGTTATCGAGTGCGGTGATCACAAGAGCAAAAATTTCGATCAACTTTATTTGATAACGACTGCCGCGATTCGATCTACCAAAACTATTTTAAATTCACTATTAAGGAGTTCATTTACTGCTGCAAATGGTTCCAACATATTTTAAGATTTTCATCATTTATAAGTTAGCAACGGAATATAGTAAAGTTATTGAAATTCATTTAATCAAATATGCCATAAATTATGTTGTTCAAAATAAAAACTATAGAAAATTATTTCAATTAAACGGAAATGGTTTACGTTATTTAAAGCTTTTTTATTAACGATTTATCTATTTGAATAGCACTAAGACTTCAGTATAATTTCATAGGAACGTTTTTTTTTTCGTAAAACAATATATAAATTTTCACTTATCCTAATTGATTGATTGATGAATCAATCAAATAAATTTTCATAGTTTTGTATAATTCAATACACAACTTTTCGGCAACTGAGAATGTCAAACATTTGCATTTTAAACCTCTTTAATTAAAATTATGTGCTGACTCTTTTTCCCCAAAATTTTACTAAAATATTCAAAATGATCAATAGCTAGTTCCTTCAAACAAATATCAAAGTCATAACAAGAACTCACTGATCACTTTTCCGTTTTTATTTTCTTACGTTTTTATTCGACAATTTGTTGTCTTTTTTTCTATGCCATTAGTTTTGTTTAATTCATCACAACTGTAAACCTGAATAATTATAAATCTATGAACGGAATTATATTAAAAAAAACACTTTAAAACAAACAAACCACCCAAAAATAACAATCAAATATAAACTACTTGTAACTATATCCCAACACATTAAATAAAAAGTTCTTAAGTTTAATATGAAATGCCGAATACAGTTACTTGCACATCCATAAAATAACACTTGGAAAATGCAATATATTCAGAAATACTTTCTCCAAGTGTTACCTGTTATATAAAAAGAATTCAGCTTTTTACGATAATTATCAACCTAATTAAAATATTTATAGCATTTAATGGGACAATTCACAGCTCCATCGTAAAAGCCAATATATTTTCCAATATGCTAAAATCTTATTGTTGGAGTTTTTTTGTCTTCAACCTAAAAGATACATAAATTTAATTATTATATTTATCAGGTCAGATAACGGCAGATGAGCGATGGCAAAGTCAAACTAAAATACATTAAAATTTTTAACACATTAATTTAATGCATTAAAGTAGTTTTTCCTGCAACAACAAACTACTACTTTTTCTTATTTGACTCGCAAACATGCCAGGATTCTTGAGAGTAAATGTATAGTGAAAAAAAAACAGAAACTATAAAATCAAATGAGAAAACTGTGTGGTGAAAAAGAAAGCTGGAGAGGGAATGATAGCGTGTGCATGAATCTGAGAGTTTGTACGACGACAACAATGCAACAGCAAATAAATGTTGAGACATTATTTATAAAATTGTAGGCAATAAAATCTAATTTGCATTTTAAACCCAACAGATACAACCACTACTATCATGTTTAGGAAGAGTGTTAAAGAAAAAATATCTTGCATTTAGAAAAGCCCATTAAATGACCTAATAAAAAACAGAGAGACAAATTCTTGTTTCATTCACACGAAGTGTTTATAAAAAACAAAAGATTTTTGGTTATACTGAGCTGAATGCATGGACAATTTGTTTTATTTTCGTTAAGAACATCCCTTCCTGGCTGATTTGGTGTATAGAGCCACTAAAACTTATTCTCTGCTATTATTTAACAAGAGCTTGTGTGGTTTTCTATTCTTTTTGACTACTATTATTTTAAAAATAAGATTTACATTATTCCGACAGTTTTATGAGTAGAATGAGCACTTAGGATATAAGCTCCACTGGGAATAGGTTTTGGGAAAGAGGATGAAGGGCGTAGTGTCTTAAATTGATAATGAGGGATAATATATCTGCAGGTAGTTTCTTCCACATACGGACTTATTGGCTAATGAACGTATTCTCTCTGAGAATTGACTGGATGAACAATTTCCTTATTTCATTGGAGCATATGCCATTATAAAATGTTAAAGAGAGTCAATAGAGTTCCTACCCTACTGTCTCCGATAAGAATCTACGACCTGTACGGTCGAGTACAGGAGATTTCGAAATACAGAAAAGAGTTGTATTCTAAATGTATAGCCCTTGATCTCGATAGATGACGAATGGAGCCAATTATAGTCCAACAATTGAACAAGAGACAGGCATCGGTGTTGTAAAAATTATATAAAAATATTATATAAGAATTACATAACCAAATGTACAAGTTTAAAGTAAAACTATATTTGGATAAAAGAAGTCATCGTTTGCACACGCCAACTTTGGTCCGAAACTAAATTTATTTTCGGCACTTTCTGAATTAATATCCAAAATAAACGCATCAAAGTTGGTGTTACCACTGTTTTGTTTATTTCTTTAATTCTGCCGTATTGATCAAACGTCTTCCTTTGTGGTCGCTTATTAGCAATTGTGCCCAGTTGAGATCACTACAGACCTCGAACCGCTTTGACCATATCGTGTAAACACGCTGGCACTAACAGCAGCAAATACAAAAAGTGGTTAGACTACAAGCAGTTCTTTTTTGATTTTATTTGAATCCGTTTAGTAGCTTTACAACTTAAACATCTACATCTTAGTGCAACACATCACCTCACTCGTTTCTATGGTTGTAATAATGATAGAATAAAAGTGCACAAAAAAAAATCTCTACTATAAAACAAACAAACTTTATAAATGTTGACTATAAGCAGAATTTCAACAGTAACAAGAACAACAAAGACAGCACTCATTTAATTTTAATGTATTTTCTAATTGCTAACAATTTATTATAAAAAAAAACAACAACAGAAACGACAACTACTACCAAAACAAATGACTCTCTCTCTTTCTTTCTCTTTATTCGATAAATAGCTACGGAATAGGATGCTGCCACATTCTATCATTACGAAGTAAATAATGTAATCGATAATCGAATACTATTACATCGGTTACTAGGCTTATGACCTAAACATTTTGCAATAAAATGCAACATTTGCGTTGTTAAGTGGAAAATAAGGACTCAAAACAAAATGTTAATACAAATGCCTTTTAGTATCAGCAACTTAATGTCTTAATAATTGCCAACCAGTAAAATCTTTAAGCGAACTGCATTGAATTCAGCAACCGCTATCGAAAAACATGATCTCCAGCTGAGTAATTATATTTAATTATTGTATCCATAAGATATCCGTAAATTATATCAATAAAACATTTTACACCACAGCATACTCACATTTTATAGTTAGTTTGTGGCCTTCCACATATTTTTTTTTATCGAGTTGGTCATTTGATTTGAAGTAAAGTCAAAATTTAACTATTAACAATAGTCAGAGTTTTGATTTTTGGTTAAGATTATACTTAGAAAATAATCAAGTACTAATTGGGGCAGCTCTCATAAATGATTTTCTTTAAAAGCTTTATAAATTGAAATTACCATCACCTTCATCTAAATCATCTAATAAGAAGTGATGAACAGAAATATGGATACTAGTGATGGAAATAGCTGTCATTACTGCGTAAATTGATTGTAAGGAAAATAACTTTGAATTGCATTTTTAGTACCAGACAAGGCCGATCAATTTTCTACTCGTTTAGAATTATATAGTAACCCCACTATTATCCTGCAAAAGTTGGCTCATGAGTTAATGCTGATTTTGGCTTGTTCCTTGGAATATGTTTTTCATTGGAGTAACAATTTTGATTAGATTTAATACAGCACAAATTTAATTTGCACAGTTGTTGTAGTGGAAAATACCACAATATTAATTAGTGGGAAGTTACCCCATGCTAACACAATGGCAGACTATTAACCATTTATTTTCTTAATTTTTATAATGGGCATTTTTCATAGAATGACACAAGTTTCAATCATAATACAACAGGAAATATATTTTTAATATCAATGAAAATAATTATAGATTTGTTGGAGTTTTGAGGTTATTTTATATTAACATATATATATCGATATTTATCTAAACTTCGGTTAGCTCTTCAGGAAATTATTTTCTATTGTCAAAAATTTTCTTTTCAATTTTATGTAAACAAATTTTTTATTTTTATTAAAGAAAAAAGATTAAAAAATTAGACACAAGAATAATATCAATGAAAACTGTATGAAATTAATTTTAAAATATTATGTCTGCCATATGGCCGCCAGGGCTGGTGCGTAGAATTCGCAATCTGGAACACAAATTTTCAATAAATTTTCTCAAAATATATGGCCGTATTTCGCCGATAACTCTTCGAATGTAGATTTCTAGGTCTTCAATTGTTTGTGATTTATTGTGGTAGATAAGTGATATAATAAAACACCTAGGAAAATAATCCAATGGGGCTGAATCGCACGATCGTGGTGGTCAATTAATTGGGCCATTAGGTGAAATTCTTTTTTCATCAAAAGTTTCTTTGAATAAATCAATTGTAGCGTCCGATTGTGGCATGGGGCTCAATTCTATTGGAACCATATACTAACAAGACTAATGCCACGTAGTTCAATTCATATTCTTACAACTTTTACTATAGACAGTAACGTTCTGATGATCATCGTTTTTGAGGACAGATGGATCAACGACTGTGCCAGCCCATAAAGCGCACTAAACAGTTTTCTATGGATTTAATGGTGTTTCGACAAAAGCTTGCAAATTCTCGCCACTACAAAAGCGACAATTCCGCTCACTTACGTACCCATTCAACCAGAAATGGGCTTCATAAGAAAACAAAATTTTTAATGGATAAGTTCGAACAATTATTTTGATTGAATATAACAATTATTTTGGTTGAAAATTTCAAAAACTTGCTCTAAACAAAAAGCAATTAACAGCTGTCAACTGGATACTCAAATAAAGCAGTGAAGCCAACTCAAAATTGTGACTTTACAAAATAATACGCTGTATTAGTATCCTTCATAAAATGTTATACAATTAAAAACTATTCATGACAACATCGCTACAAGTTGTTTAAAAAAAATATCAAATGAAGTCACAAATACAACCTTCTTCGCGACTAACTTAGAATTTCGTTTAACATAATTTCTTAATTTTTACAAGAGAAATTTACCCCAAATCATTTATAAATAAAAAAAAACTGTTCATCTTTGTATATCTAAAGGAAGAATATCTTAAATCAATTTACAATAATTCATGCTGAACAAAAGTGGTTAATCAATATTCTCGTAAAATTATGCCGTTATATTGGAAACTTTCAATCAGATAATTTCTTTTCGCTTAAATGTGAAACAAAAGCATAAAGTAATTTCCGAAATCTTTAGACAATTTGTATGTTTATCAAATACATAAATTTGCAAAATATACAAAATAATACAATTCAGCGAAATTTCTCTGGATCTCGTTTGTATATGTGGGATATAATTTTTTCCTTTTTTTATTCGATAATAAAACCGTGCAAGTGTATAAATGTTTTTTCAAACAATACGCATAATAAATGAGTATTGATAAGGAGAACAAAACAAAAAATAAAAACAAAATAAAAACATTATTAACAACTACGAGTATGCAAGTTAAGGCCACAGAACTATACCAATTCCAAAGCATTTAGAATTTGGAGTCAAACAAAATTGTAGTTCGGTTTTGCTTAAGTTTCTTTAAGTTCATTTTAAAATTAATGTTGTCAGGCTTATCGTTTTTGTAAATAAAAAAAGAATACAAAAACTTAAAAATGCTGAATGAAATTGTAACTTTTAGTGTTGTGGGTTTTATTTTATAGAACTTCGAAAAGTGCACAACATATATTGCATTGATACAAACATTTGTAGAGCAGGCAGCTCAGCAACTTTTCCTTCCCTTTTTCTTTATAAAGTTTAATGAATTGTAAAAAAGACTGAAGAGAAATATAGACCTTTTGCTTATGGGACTTAAGATTTTGCTAAACTTGTTCTTTTGGATAAAGAAGGCCTTTCTCTTTACTTTACGAAACTAAAAATTTAACTTATTTTTCTATATTCTGTTAATGTTATTTATTACTTAAAAATATATATATTGTGCTTGCGTTCTGCTTTTGCATGAATTACTTTGTTCCTTTTTTACATTTAATTAAAGTTATTGCTCTTCTGTTTTCCAACATAAAGCGCAAGAGTCCTCCGCTGAAGCCTTTTAATGTTCAATATTTTGAAAAATTTGTTGAAAACAAATTAGTCATTTTTCCTCCACGTTTATGGAAGGTGTAACTGTTTTTATATTATATAAAATACTCTGTTAATATCGCTTTTTGTTTTTTATTTTATTTACGGGTTAACAACTTTATTATAAATCGCTAAATCTTTCAAATAAAATCTAAAACAATTTTTCTTAAAATTTATTTATGTTTCAAGATCTTGCCTTTTGCTCATTTATATTTCTTTTCGGCAGTCTACACTTACAGAAATTATAAATGTGTTGTGCAGCATGTGGATAATTTAAAAAGAATTTAATATAAAAATTTTAGGTTTTAGTAAAACAAAAAATTGTAAAAGGTTATCACTGTTCAACTTTCAAGGCTACTTGGAATTTTTGTGGCGTGCGTAACTTAATTTTGAAATGAACTATTTCTCAACAAAAGCTTGGTAACAAATTATGTTCTATACCAATTGCAATTACACTTAAATCCTATTAAATACTCTTTTATTTAAAAGCAAAATATATTTTATTTTAATACGAAAACGAGTAGGAATGAATCGTTTGTCATGCAGGCACTTCTCATGTAATAAATTCTTTACTGTAAAGAAAGCTTAAAGTTCATTTAGAGGATTTTTGTAGGTACAACTTTTCAATATAATTTTTTGAGCCAATTTGATGCGAAACATTAAAAAAGTTAATGTGAAGGTTGCAACATTATCTGCAGGTAAGAAACTTTAAAGTATTTAAATAGTCCTGCAGACTAAATGGTTTTCCAGAAGATTTTTTACAAAAGTATAATTGATGAGAAAATTGCTAGCACAGTTTTTAAATCCTTTAAACTGTTAAATAAACAATTAAGTCATACCCATAACAAAAATCGTTGCTGGGATATTTAATAAATTGGCATACTCCCAACAAACTATATTAAACACATGATTTTAAAAATTATAAAACTAAATTAATATGTTTTTGAAATGCAGAGATTTAAATTGAAAGATACATTTGTTTCCTTACACAATTCAGAAAGCCTACTTTGTGCGAATATTTTCTCCATTCTTTTGTAGAATTTCAGTAGAAAAAAAAATACGTTACACTTTTGTATGTATTGAATGAATATTATCTAAAATCATGCCATTTACAATAATATTGCATCACACGAGGAGCATAAAGAAAGCAGCTTACAGTCACATGCAACGACAACAACAAGAAAAATTAATGTTGGCAATTTATAATGGCAACAGAACAACAATGTTGCAAATAACGCTTTGAGTGCAAGGAATCAAACATAAAGCCAAACTTCTATAGCATATGAAAAGTTATAGACAATAAAAACTTAGTTTTAGACTCAAAAATTTACATACTGGAATAGAATTGTTACAAATAATGGAATTTGAGTCGCATTTGAAGACAGTTGTCATATAAATTGATGACAAGATGCATAAGAATTCTTATGAGAAATTTATATTTCGCTGAATTTGGTTATAGATTTGTTAAATATTTGCAAGATGTTTTTTTGGGCGACAGCATAAATCAGAAAACAAAATTCTTGTCAAACTTCAGCTTCGCAAAATACATTTAAAGTTACAAATATTATCTGTTCTTATTATATAAATATTATTAATATATACAAACAAAAAACATAAAATATTTTGTTACATATTTTTTCAGGTCACTATTATTCTAAAAGATGTAAACGATGAGGCCCCCGCCTTTGTCAGTTCAAATGTAACAGAGGTTTTAGAAAACATACCGCTAAATACGGTGGTGATGGTGGTCAAGGCTGTCGATAGAGATGAGGGTAAAAATGGTTACATTGAATACATACTAGAAGGTGAACTCTCTACTCCATTTACCTTGGGGCCAATTGATGGTCTGCTCAGAGTTTCGGGAAAACTAGATAGAGAAATCAAAAGCATGTACATGATAAATGTAACAGCAAGAGATAGAGGAGAACCATCAAGATCTACACAAAGTCAAGTATCCGTGAAAATACTCGATGAAAACGATAATGCGCCGATATTCGATCCAAAACAATATACCGCTTCGGTGGCAGAAAACGCCAGCATTGGTGCCATGGTGTTGCAAGTATCGGCCACCGATGTCGATGAAGGTGCTAATGGCCGGGTACGCTTTGCCATAGTGGGTGGGGATGATAATCGTGACTTCATGATAAGCGAAGATTCCGGTATCGTCAGAGTATCCAAAAATCTTAACTATGAACGCAAGTCACGCTACCTGTTGACAGTTAAAGCTGAAGACTCTGCCGCCGATTTAGGTTTGGCGTATGACAATGAAAAAGGACGCAACAAGTTATCGCATCTATTTGAAAATCGTTATGATTTAGCTGAAATAACAATCATTATAACGGATATTAATGACAATCCGCCTACATTTTTGGACTCTCCCTACTTGGCTTACGTTATGGAAAATGTTATACCGCCAAATGGTGGTTATGTTTTAACTGTGCAAGCGTATGATGCCGATACACCACCGTTTAATTCTCTGGTGCGCTATTTTCTAAAAGAAGGTGATACCGATCTATTTCGCATAAATGCTTCAACTGGTGAAATATCATTATTACGCTCTTTAGATCGCGAAGCAAAAGCTGAATATACATTAACTTTAGTGGCCATGGATACGGGTAAGTTCAAAAAATATTTTAACATAAACTCTGCTGCAACAGCTCACAAACAAAAAAAAAAAAGGAAAAACATCCAAAAAAGGTTGATCATAATCTTTAACAACAAGTGTTCATTTAATGTGGCCAGAAATATGCAAGATTTTTTATTTATATTTATTATGCAGAATATAAAAGGCACACAAAAATTGCTTTAAAGTATGAGTAGTAAACTATTGATGATAATAATCATTTCACTATAAGAAGTTAATTTAGCTTAAGGGGTTTAATTTTTTCAAGTTATTTTGTTTTGCTCTCTATCTTCTCGGCTTGTTTTTTTTTACTTTTGCGTAAGCAAGCAGAAGAGAATGAAAATCGTTACACATCGCTTATAGCCAATGATCGATATCAATATTATTTTGAAATATGTTGTTATAGCTCATCAGAATCATGATCATCTTTTTTGATAATGTGGTCTGGTAGATGCAAAAGACCCAACGAAAATGAGGAAGTTTATGCAAAGCAGTTCATCAGTTAAAAAAAAAGTTTCATTGTATATATATATATATATATATATATATATAAATGATTACGATATAATTATTGTGAGATATGTGTGTGTCTAAAAGGCATCACAATATTCAGTTAATATGGCTGACGTTGGGCTCAAAAAGTTTTAAAATGTGAAGGGTATCAAGGGAAAATAACAGTTGGTGCTTTTACCTAAAAATTTTATGCTAAAACAGACTTATTTGATAATTCAGGTGTAAATACGATGGCTTTTAGATAATTCCATAACTTTTTAGACAACAGATAAAAACGATTTCTTTCTCAATAAAGTCTGCTTAATATCTTTCTTGAGTTATTTATTCCCTTCAAAATATCGGCTCCATCAAAACTCATAATATATAGGGTTTTGTTCTAATGCTGACCTCTACATGTGTCACAAATATTGTGCATCTCAGCCAATTTTATAATTTCGGTATTTGGAAACAGCTGCAATAAATTTTTGAGGCAGTGAAAATATGAAATTTTTTTCTCTAAATAATATCAAATAATAAAAGTTTTATTTTGTAAAAAAGTCAATATGAATATAATTTTTTGCATATATTTTCTCACAAGACTTAACAAAAACCTCTAGAAATAGAGAACTCCTTGTTGCTAGTGCCAACACAACACACAAACAGCTCTTGGCGCTTAAAAACCATGTCGATCATCGCGATTTGGGCTAAAATCGTAAATGAAACAGTACGAAAAAAGTGATTTTATATCTTAAACTCCGAAATTATATACATATCTGATCAGTTAGTGTTCTTGATTCTTTTATAGTAATCGAAAACTATACAGAACATCACTTATTATGTAAGAATTGGTTGATTTCAACATTAAAATCATAGTAGTTTAGCTCGAAGATCTCGAAGGCAGCCGTTTTCCATATCTTTTTTATCTAAATTTTCCTATAATAATCACTTTTGTTGGACTTGGAATTAGTCTTATCTAAATAGTTGTTGGTTTCAGAGTTTTTGAGGTCATTGTTTGACCTCATGAAATCATTTTGCATGATTTTGAAATAAGAAGTGTAAATATGGAATCCATAAAGCGATTTGCAAAGTTTTGCAAGCAAAACTCTATGCTAAATAAATTTAATCAAAAGAATTTTAAAAATTGATAACAAAAATTGTTCTCCAAGAACTTATAGGACAAAATAAATCCTTCCTTATCGTTTATTTGCCCCGTTACTACGTGCCTCTGAATTTGCATATAAAAGTGCTCACGTAGACGTGAATATAAATGTATACCCACGTATAATATTAATCCTTCGATGTAGTCGTATATAAAAGAAGAGTAACTCCTTTAATTAAAGTAAATTTACAGTATCGTTCTTAATCAAACATTTAAGCGTATGTAAAATATTTTATCAAAATTATGCATAATAAATTTATATTCAAATTGTACCGTTATTATTTCAAACAAACCTCAAAAAAAAAGAAGAAAAAAATAAGAAAACAAAGCGCAGAAGTGATCATCAGCCACATCAGCCACATTATGTGCCATCAGGTTTATGGAAAACAATAAATATTATTTAACAAAAAAAAAAGATAAAAATAATAATAAAAACCCCCTGCAAAAAGAATTTTACTCAGCATATTTGTCAAACTTACACTTTAAAATAATAATTAACTAAAAAATGAAAACTCACTCGAACAAAGAGTGAGTCGCATACTGGTATTGTGCATACAATAACCAGTACTCAAATACACAAATGCATTCGAGGAGATAAAATTTAACTACTGCACTCTGCTCGTGCACTTGCTGCAAAAGAAAAAAATAAAAATAATAAATACCTACAAAACCAAAATATATATTTTGTATATAAAATGTACGGAAAAAAATCACATGAGCAACTTTTAACAAATTACAGTAATTATCAAAATGTATTTTAGTTTTAGGGCACAAAAGTACACATAAGCAAAACTGAAGAGAACAAACAACCACGTAATGCACAACAACTTGCCTACTATAAGATATATATGTTAAGATAGTGAAAGATGTTTTATGAAAGTAGCCGAGCTGTATGCAGATATTGTACTGCCGTAATATGGTTGTGGTAGTGGCAGTAGTTTTTACACTTTATCATTCATATATGCATGTGTTTGTGTGGGGTGGATGTAAGCCAAGAGAAAAATATGAAATATGAATAATATAATATTGACAACTAAATGCTCTGTATTTGGTAACACCCACTTAGATGCAAACTCACAAATAAGATTGAGTTATCTTGACTGAGGTTGTTCTCTTTAAACTACATAAATTTTGACAATTTTAATAAAACTTTCAAGAATTTATTACTTATAACGAAAAGTACAATAATATTAAAAGAAAATGAGATAAAAATTGTTGTATGAAAACGTAAGACTGAAGACACGAACTTTGCCAAGTTAACAAGAAATTTGGCCAAGCCACCAAAATATACATAATAAGTAAAAGCAAATCTATTTAATATTCTTTTGCTTTGCAAAAAAAAAAATTAAAAATAACAAATAAAAAAATTGAATAAACAAAGAAAAGATCATAAAGCATTTAGCCTATTGTTACATGTAATATGTGTTGTAAATTGCTAGTTAAGTTTAGTGTAAAGATGTTTGATTTCTATTATTGCCTGTATAAGCACAATAATAACAACAGTTACAACAATTGTGATAAAAGGAAAAAAAATATTTCAAAAAAGAAAAAAAAAGTTAGAGAAAAGAAAAGAAAACAGAGTAGTTGGTAGTTGTTTAAAAAGACATGATGCCAAAGTAACTTAAAGGCTACCTTTTGCTTTAAGAAACTGATGCATCTCTAACTGATGATGATTTTCACGTTTTTTTCAGTGTGTCTACATTTCGTGGCATGATGACGCTGAGGACTTTTTTTGTTTGTTTTTGTATGTGGTTCATGCAGTTGTACATTTTGTTGTTATTGCATTGCAAACACCATTCCAATGCGTAGCAATTTCTACAATTTACCTGGCTTTTTCTGCCTTTATTCTAAGCCAAAGCAAAAACAACATTTTGATCAAAATTGCGCTGTTTAAAAATAAAATAGAAAAAAATATATATATAGAAAAAAAATCAAAGAAAAAGAGGTGCGTTTTTCCTAAGATTCTAACAAGCTTTTTATTCATCCCAGAATTTTCTAATACACACATGCTGGCTTTTTTTTGCTTTGTTAACAAAAATATACAAAAAAAAGAACAGAAATCCCACAGAAAAAAATTTCGAACGAGATTTATCACACATGCCAAGCCACAGCCACTCAGACACACAACAATTGCTACATGCTAGTAAAGCATTTGGCAAAACGGAGAAGGAAAAAAACCTTAACAACCATTTAATCATTAACATTGTGTTGAAGAAAATTCTTGTCTTATGCTAGAGAATTTTCCTCGTTTTAGACTTTAACAAGCAGTTAGTTTTTTAGGATACCTTTTTTTTTTGTATATCTCTTAGGGGTACCCTACTTAAAGACTTTAAATTATATGTTTCATATAAAAAAATGTGTGTACATAAAAACTATAACTGAATATTTTTGCAAGAACACGCTATTCGATATCGATAAAAATTTGGAAAATTTATTGTATACCAAATTTGGTTTTTTTGGCCCCTCAGTTGTGCTAACATTTTTTATATTTTTAATATATACGAGAATAAACGAGTCATAAAAATCATTGTTTCTATTGTATAGCTTTATAACTAATTTTTCAATTAGTTTTGAGATAAGAAAAATGTGCAGACAGTTTTTCAACTCAACCTCTCATCTATTATAGCTTTATAGCATATAACACTATGCGACAAATGAAGACCATTTGAAAAGTGTAAGATCGTGACTAAATGGATTCGATTCTATTATCAAAATATAGTAAAACCCTATACTCAGTTTGGTCAAGTTGGTGACCGTTTTCTTTTAATGGGCCTCCAAAGTTTCCCAATATTGGCAAGATGCCCAAAAAAAGGTGTCATCAGTTTTTGCCAAATAGCTCATCGCCACTTAAAAATATCGCTTAACTATGTTCGGCAAAAATGTTGCCAAGAGTACGTTGAATATTTCTTGCTAAAATTTTTTTGACAGAAATGTATTTTATCTGAGAGACTTTTTAAAAAAGTTAGAGAACAAAATTTTTTTTATTTGGTTTTTCGATCATAACTTTCTTTTAGGAAATCCTGATTTTTCATACACTATATTTGGAAAAATTGTAGCCACGAAAAAGTTGAACAACTTTTGTGAACATAACAATACAATCTGAACGTGTCTAGATACCAAAAATAGGTCATGAAGACTCCTTTACGACCAGAGATGTAAGTTTTTACTAAAATTTTATAATTTCATATAAATTTTGTGGAGAATAATTTAATAGAGTCTTTGTTTAGGTATTTATTTGTTATATATTGACTTTAAACTTTGTTTAGAGCTGTCTGTGAACAGCCACTAGTCGTTAAGATCGTACGCAATTTTCATCTGATCCATGAGCATCTTCGTGTCCTTAAAATAAGAAAACATTTTTGAGTCATCAACAGTAAAACCTTTTTGAAGGTCTGACTGTCGTCTTCTACATTTTGTGACCTTTGACCCAGGTTCCAGTAAGTTTTATTCTTTTAAAAATTGTACAAGATCTTCAGATATCCGTTGTGATAGGTGCCATTTAGAAACAATGTAATCCAGTCGGTCTTCTGTAATAAAGATTGATGCACATGATGGTCCAGGATCATATAGAAAAACATTTTCGCATTCTTCACTTCTAAAGCTGAAAACTGAAGCAGCCTCCTGATTATTTCACTGTGGCATAGTGTAATAAGGATTTTACTTATTTCATTAATATAATTTCTATGGATTATATTTCAGTTTGTTCATTTGAGTTCGATAAAGCATGAAAATTTTGCCATTTGAAGAAATTCTCTAGGGAACACTAAACACTGTGCTTAGAAAGAAACGAATTGTATATAAAATATAACATTTTTAGACCTGGACCCATAAGAATAATTCAAATAAGACTTTAAGTTAAAAATAAGAGCGAATAAAATACACAAAATTAATTGTATTTATGTATAATATAAATATTTTTGTTTAAGGAATCGAGTGAATTTCTCAAATTAATCTAGTGTTTAGCTCAAACTCGCCTGAGACACTTAATTATAGTTCTTCATCTCTTCAAACACCACAAGTAACTGAAAGTGTAAGCAAACGTTATGTCTAACAATATTTACGCAAAACTTAAGTCTGTCTTTTTCCTAACGTTAGTTGTTACTGATTTTTCATCTTTCACACTTAGACGATTAGTTAAGCTTAAAGCCATAGCCAAGTATTATGTATGTGTTTGTCTGTCCAATATAATGGTTGCAATTCTTTATGCTGGCTTTTTATTAAGGCCTCATCATCTTAAAGCTGCTTAATCATGCGTCTTGCTGCGTATTGTTTAGGTTTTACTTCATCTTATGTTTTCCTTTTCCAGCAGTGCTTTTCCGATAACTGAGAATTGATGATGTGGAAACAGTTTCCATATCGCTACACGCATGAAAAAAATATTAAGTTAAATTTATTTGTTGCAAATAAAAAAAATTTTAACCTTTTGCTTTGTGTCTACATACAAGCATTTTACATATATAAATAAGTTTATTAATTATGTTTTTCATTTCTTGCCATTCGCAATAACATATATTTTTTTGTAGAAAACGCCAGTAGTCAACCACATCGCTATTAGCGTCAAACTGTATGCAATAACTGTGAGTTGTTGTGGTCGATCTAACAGATCTTTAATAGATTAAATACAAAATGAAACCTTTATGTAGAGATAGCACACAAGTAACAAAGGTGTTGGTCATAGTAAAAAAATAACAAAAATTGGATACAATTACTGCAGTTCGTTGATTTATTTGGTTTTTCTTTTTCATTTACATTTGCAAGTTGGTGGAGAAAATAGCAACAAATTAAAAATTATAATAAATTGAACGGAGAAACTTGGACTGTTAAAAACAATTCACCATAAATTGTCTTACGAGTATATAAACTTTTCTGTAAGAACAAGCAAATAACATACTTATAACTTCAAATATACTTCAAATATACTACGGACTAATTCAAATATACTCAACTGCTTTAGACTTTTAAGTGGACATACTTTTCCTTAGAAATATATATTCAAATAGTAACAAAATAAATGTAATTTTAAAACATATTTTATTAATGAAAGTATTCTTCAGCAAAGCAACCAAAAATTAATTGTTAAAAATTGCCACAGTAAAATTACTTACGAGTCCATTTTTAAATATGCAACATGTTTAAAGTTAATTCGTCATTATTAATGAATCTGGATATTTTCTCACACACTGCAAAAACAAAAAACAAAAAAAGAAGCGACTAAATTAATCTGAGTTAATAGATATAAATTTAAGTACAAACAAGATTGGTTTTTCCAAAGTAGATAAAGATAAAAACACCTAAACGTTGCAATAAAATAACCAGTTGGTTTGTCAGGAAAAAAATAAGTTTCAAGCCAAAAAACTTACGTTGGCTACAGAAAATAAAAACCTTTAATTGTCTTAAAATAAGTGTAGCGTTAAGTAATTTTGTTTGAATATTTTGTGTGGGATATTTACAAAAGGAAAGTCTTAGTTCTGCAATTCTTGTGTTGTATGAATTTAACAAGTATTTTAAAGGGATTAATGTAATTAATCTTTTCATTCCACTCTTTTTTCTAGTCACCCATTGTTAAGGTGTTGAGCTTTGAATAATTGCGGCATTTTGGTTATGCAACAAAACTCCGGAGTCAAGAAAAATATTTTATATAAAATATTGCTGCAGGAAATGTAATTATTTTCTTAATTTCCTAAACATTCTCTGTTTATTTATTGCTGCAGAAATGCATAAAACTGTTGTAAAATAATTAAATTTGTCTGTATTTTTATACGTACGTGTGTGTATGTAGACTTTTTTATTCGCTATGATCAATTTATAGTTTTGAATAGGAAAGTGGTATTAACTTTCTGCCATTCTTAGATCACTTGAGGATTTATCCTGCATTAGTATTGAGGATTTCGAAATGCCTAAAGCACTAGCCCTAGTAAGGAACCGATTTCATCATAATGTCGAGTTATATTTAATTCACTGAATTTATCCCAGTATTCTACTGTTGAATTGTCTTTGAATCTTCCCCTGTGGTTTTACGAATCTCTGGCATACTACAAATTGCTGTTGTACTTCTTGAAACAGAGAATGCTCCAGTTAATGTCAGTACCTACCTATCGGCCTTACCTGATGGTGCTCCGAAGCACTCGGGTGAAATTAGGTGTCCACCACCACCCCTGTCACCCTTAGGGGTCAAACTAGTGCAGCCCCTTGGGCTTACACAGGTTGCAACTTCACTCATATGGTTCCGCCATAAAACCATATTCATACACCTTGCTAAGATGTTCGGGGCTATATTAAACCCTTGTAACTTCGGAGGAAAGCATGTCATCAGCACCAAGAGGAACCAAAGTTAAAAGTGATAAGACTTATCCCTCCTGCACCAACAACCCACCCCTTCTATAACGTCTGCTGATTCGCAACAGCCCATAGAGACTGCTATCAACTGGGTCAAAATCCCAGCATAGTATAAATATGCCAAAACATCAACCCTTATATGACATCTCTAACAGCGACTCTTTGTATTACACCACGGGGACTCATTGAAGAGACCTCAATCAACATCTGGCCACAGGATCAATTAAACAAAGGGGAAGAACGAGGTCCGCCACACGCCATTACCTGGATGAACGTGCGTTAAACAGAGCTTCGCCTGTGAAGCAGATGTCTCACACACGCCCAGCCAAAAGTTTACGTTTATGGCACTTCACCCCCGAGCAAACATCATCCATGGGACTGAACTAGATCCCGTGATATCAGTGTAAGGAAACTGGTTACGCCTCGCAGGTCAAACCAATATAGCTTTGTCACCCTACAATTGATTTTTGATCATTTGTAATGGCGGGACCCAGGTATCCTTCCACCTGTATTTCTTATCGTTTCCCCAGAAAGTACTGCAACAAGGTGTTACGACTAACCAAGTTGCATATTGTACACCCCGGGGACTACTTTTTGGGACAGTAGTATTTTGACCGATTAAGGAAGAAATAGAATGAATGGTAAGTGTTTTAGAAGGTTTTCCTACCATTGTCAGTTAGAAGATGAGCAGACATCCAAAATACCAAAAGCAAGAGTGTGGAAAAGCGACAATCAGCGTATATAAAATAACCGTTAGTAAAGCATCTAAAAATCTTTGCCCTCAATTAGCCTACGTAGAATCAGAGAGATCCTTATATTTGTAAAGAAGTCGCTTATAATCCTGGCCGGAGGCTTCACGGAGCACTGTGTAATCGTAACATCCAAACATCCCTTGAATGGCTATTTCAAGCACTCGCGGGATGGAAGCCCTTTAATTGTGTCTTGAGAGAGATGGTAAAGAATATCTCTGTCAGGTTGGGCCATAATGGCAGGTACTGTGATTCTAGTTTCCATTGTATTCAATAATTTGTTCAACCTATTTTTTCTAAACTTCTAATAACATAAAAATCTGATGCTGGCTCAAAAATAACTATTTCAAAATTTTAGGTCTTTTAATACTTCGATAACTAAACAAATTAATTAAAAAATCATTAATAACATGTTTAAGCTAATCGTGGCAACATTTGCAAATTAATGTCTGTGTGAATTGGCTGTTGTTATTTTTAATAGAAAATATTAGCGCACATAAATTATACAATTTCATCACCAAATATTTCTAAGAAAATTGCAAATAAATCTTGCTTAAACTGGCATAAAATATTTTTGTTAAATGAAAACAAACATTAACAATAATGAAAAAAAAAATCAAATCGAAAACGTTTACTTTTCAGCAGCTCATAAATTTACATAAATATTTTAAGTTTCTTTTTTTTTTGCGAAATATTGTAAAACAAAATATTTTTAAATAACTACTATTTACTACAACTACTTAAACGTTTTTTTTTATTTCATTGTATTTAAACAATTTTCACACATTTTGTGAATTGATATTCGAGCTCATAGTACTAACCAAAACCAAATGATACTTTTGAATCTATACCGCCTTATTTTTTTAAATACAAAGATTATAAATAAATTTTCTACTATATTTTTTTTTTTGTCTTGTTACAAAAAAATAAAGGAAAAACCGAAAATTCGGCAGCTTTTTTCGGCTAGAGATTTTCATCAAACTCTTTTCAGTTTTATTTTTCTATGGAATGAACAGAAAAAAAACTACTATTTCATAATAATGATCATATATGTTTTGTGCAGTGCGCTATGATCAACATGGTTGCTATTTATTTCTAACTGCCACTGCCAAAACTTGTGTTAGTTATCAATACATTTAAAAAAATATATAAAGTTTTTTTGTTGGAATTTTCGTTGTATTTAAAAACAATTTATGGCTTAAATACGTTGTAGTAACAGCATTTAATACAGCAGCTGTTTAAGCATATTTACTGCTGGTAGTTTGGTAACTTAAGCAGGCATTAATAGTGGTGGCACCAACGCCATCATCATCTACTACAACACACCGCCACCTTTTTAGCTAAAAGCAACCTTATATTTTGCTATTTTATCTTAAGTTTATGTCTTGTGTTGCCTCCATCATTTGGAACCATCATCATCATCAAAAAACCATAAATTGTTAAACAATTTAATATAAAACTAACTATTGTTTAAATATTATGATAACTCTAACATCCGTACACTTTAATGCTCACTTGCCTATAACTTTTTTCGTTACTAGTTTTTCCTCATTTCCATTAACTGCATAATGGTATTTGTTAAATTTATTTTTTTTTTTTTTGCTTCATGTGAACGAAAATTTAAAATTAAAATTGAAAAGAATGATTTAACAGTGACACGTTAGCTGCGGTTATTGTGGTAATTATAATCACACCTCATTTATAACTAGAAGTTAGTTTGATTAAAGACCTATCAGAACTGTATTTCATTTATTCATAATTAATCTGGCATATGATTTATTTATATAACATAACTTATTCTTAACCTTTTCGTTAATATTCACAAGAATACGTGATTGTTTGTACGGCAGAAATGACAAATTACGTCCTAAAAACTAAACAAAAGACCCAGGGCTCACATTACGGCAGTCGATATCGATTGAAAAATCAAATTTAAATTGTAATTGTTAGAAAAAATTATGCAATTCTTTTTACAAGTTTCGTAACATTTATTAAATATTTAATCTTATATTAAATTAAAATACAGTGTGAATGAAGACTTCAATTCAGTTTTCAATATCATACTTTTTATTAAAAGGAATTTGTCTTAGTTTTTGGTCATCTCATACATTTCATAGAGCCCGAGTTATATACCAATTTTTCTACTAAAAACTATTTTCATATTTTATCTATTTCATCCTTGGGAGTTAATTTCATTAAATATTGTTTTCCAGCCTAAAGTTACTATTGAAAAACCTCTGATTATTTAATGTATTTATTTATTTACTTCTGCTTTGTAAGTGTTACGGCTTCAATTGTTAGTATTTTGTATCGAACTATTTATTTCCATATTAGATTCAATTATAATTGGCTAATTGTCCGGGAAACATTTTTAAATCAGAAAGTTGTGGCCAAAGCACAAGGAAAACTCAAAATCTTTTTGAACTATTGAAACTCCATAGCAGACCAGAACTATTGTTTAGGAAATCCGCTCTTATAACATTATGCGACAAATGAAGAACTTTTGAAAAGTGCAAGTGCGTGACTATATGGGTTCGACCATATTATAAAATTGTAGTAAAACCCTATTTTCAGCTTGGCCAATTTGGTGACCGTTTTGTTTTTTTTACCCTCTAAAGTTTCCGAATAATAGCATGATGCCCAAAAAAAGGCTGGTTAGCCTTTCTATGGTCATCAAAAATGTAGCCAAGAGTAGGTTGAATTTTTCTTGCTAAAATATCATGACAGAAATGTATTTTATCTCAGATTTTTTTTAAAAAAAACTTAGACAGTGAAAACTTTTTTTCAGTGTTTTGATCATAACTTTTAGGAAATCCTGATTTTTTATACACTATATTTGGCAAAAATTATAGCCACGGTAAAGTTGAACAACTTTTGTGAACATACCAACATAATCTCAACGTGTCTAGATACCAAAATTAGGTCATAAAGACTCCCTTGTGCCTAAAAATTAGAATTTTTAACTCAAATGTTGTAATTTTATATACAAATTTTGGAGAATAATTCAATAAAGAGTTTGTTTTGGTATTTCTTTGATAATAGCTGAATTGTAAATATCCTTTGAAAATCTCAGGCTACCATCTATTTAGGCTCAAAAGATTTCAGCAGAACTATTGACAGAATTCATTAAATTATCCAACCTAACTGCAGGTCCAATGCTCTAATAAAATTAATATGGAACATTTCTTAAAAGCAAGAAATTACTTCCTTCCTTACCCCTTTTTAGAACTTGTAAATTAAAATATGCTTGCAATTATAAATTAAGCTGGTAAATTTTTAGTTAAATGTCAGATGAATCAGGTTAGACGGTTACTACTCTTGAACTAGAAATTTAGTCGACATTTTTTGTTGTTATTTACTCTTCTATTTAAGACATAATTCAATAATTTTATAAAAAAGTTTGTATGAAAAATGTTCTTGTATTATTTCAGCAATATTTTAATTCCATTAATCTTGGAGACAATATTGCATCAGTTTCAATACCAAACCTAAAATAATTAACTCATTCATTACCAGAGATATTTAAACAATTCATTATCTTCTCTCTCACTCTCTCTCTCTCTCTATTTTCTTAATTTTTTTAAAACAAACTTTCTTCTTGTAAAGACACCGTAGGCTATTTCAGAAAAGTAAATTTCTTGGGCTTTGTTTTAAAGCTTTAAGTCATTTAAAAAAAATGGCGTATAATTTGAAGTTTTTTGTTTGTTTTTTTTTTAAAACAGCAAATAAAACAAATTTTAATAAAAAGTTCCACTGGTTGGTTTGTTCACTTACTGGCTGCCTGATGTCTTTGTCAGTTGTCAACAGAGTAAACAATAAACCATAAGCGCCATCATAATTTACGCCAACTGTTATAAAAAATATATAAATATATACATACTTAAAAAACAGCCATTCATAATTCTACATACATACATAAATGCATGCATACAAGCTGTCTGTCTGTCTTATCCCCAGCAAGTTGGTAAGTAAATGCTAAGTTAAAAACATAAACATAATTACAATTTATCACAATCATAGATACAAAGGAGAAAAAAACAACAAAAATAAAAGACGCCATAGCTTATAGTTCTGCTGCTTTCATATCACAAATACAACTTTCATGAATTCATACAATATTCCAACATTCATAAACACACGTCTATGTAAAGGAAAATAAAGAAAAATAAAGTACATTTCTTAAGATATTTAAAGTTGTGTTGGAAAACATGTGTAAATATATAAGTGTTTGTATGTGCGTGCATATGAGTACGAAATTTTTTGCTGTCGTCTTTATTTTGCTTAAGATATTCTGATCATAAAAAAAAGTTTTTATATAAAAAAGAAGAGAAATATAAATAAGAAGTCCTAACATGTTGTTGGTTTCTGTTATCCACATAAGCAATTGGGTTGGGCTTCTTCAGTAATTATCAATTGAGGGGAAATATTTACACAAGTGTATGCGAGTTATATGTAGCAAAATATATACAACTTTGCTTGTGTGTTAAGTATTTCAATACATTAATTTGTTGGTGGGCTGGCCTTTCATAAAATGATAATAAAAGTTGACATATGAAGCGATAAGCTAAAAAGACATCTTGATGAGAAGAAAAATTATAAAATTAATGAAAATGACCAGACGAGAATAGCCTTGAAATGTGAATGGTGAGGGCAACTAGATTGAAAATATAACTAATTAGCTGCAGGTTTAATGTGGAAAATGTATTGTATTATATACATATATATATGAAACCTATTAAACAAAAGACTGAAGACACAAAATTGCTGATATGACTCGTGTGAGAAACCGAAATCTTATTAAATTTAAAATAGTTTCTAGTTTTGTTGTTTCCAACTATTTAAATAGTTTCCTCAATGTATAAATAAATTGAAAGTAGAGACAACTCGGTTTTAGTAATTGGTGACCTATTCTTCACGCCGATAAAGCACATAAGAAGTGCAATTAGACATTGCGAATGACACTGTCGCAGGAATCAAGCATTAATTCTGTTATCACAACATTGGCTGTTCTGTTTGTTGACGTACGGCCACACTTGGCAAACGCTTATCTAAAAAAGCCTAATCATTACACAGAGAAGAAAAATATATTGATTTTGATACGTCCTTCTTAATTAACACAGTTTTACACATTAAGAGATTTTAGTGGAGTAGAATCCAATAGTATTGGAAACTATTTAAGTACATGTCTGCACTTTTAGTAAAATCTTTGTTCGAAATCTTCCATTCTGGAAAAATATATAATTATAGGATTTGCTTAATTAGAAAATTGAGTTGAAAATCATGACATGATGAATTAATAATATTTTTTGAAATAATATTTAAACTTTAGTAAAAAATTTTGTAGTTGTAATGAATATTCGACATCGCCATGAGTAACTTAAAATTCGTTTTCTGCAAGATACCGAAACTGAATTGGGATATATATTTGCTTCAATCAATATTAGATCCGATTATATATTTATATTAAAGTTTTTCCTTCCCTTGCTTATAAAAAATGTTTAAAATGTTTATCTTTTACTATTTAACCGAAACTAGCGCCTGATATATAATTTCTAAGGCAACTGATATTCCTATAGAATGTCTAGAAAATTCATATTAAAGGTTGGGAAAGGATTCAACGGAAAATATTCAACATTGTTAGTCCTGATAATACAAATAAGTTCATTTGAACTTTTCTCAAGTAATCAAATTAATCTTAGATTTGTCATTTTAAATTCATTCAATTTTAGTTTCATGCTGATTCTTTTTTCACAACAAATTATGAAGAAATTCAAAATGACCAATTGAGGGCATTTCACTGGCGCTAATGTAGGTCATCAGGGAACCTTTACCACACATTTCTTAGAATAAAAAAGTTTTCAAACTTCTACTTTAATAAATGAGAAGTCTAAGCAAATATCAAAGTAATGTTGGCAACTTCGCCTCTAAATAAATTAGCAATTATGACTGAGAAGATTAAAAACATTTCTGGCATCTTTTAATTCCCTTTTTATACTTCTTAAAAGCAAACAAAATATTGTCTTAAAGAAGCTAAAATATCTGAAGCCAAAGGTAGACATGAAAGTCAGCTTAAAATTGTCTGTTATATTGAAATGTAGAATGGAAATATTAATTAATATAGTGCGACGTAGGACTGACGGCAAATATGCAAAGATACCGGGTACCATTTAAGGGTTCATACTGGATCTACAGTATGTTGATGCGATATACAATTAAATTGTTTCCTTGATGGCTAAACGTTTAAGAGAAAACAAATTATATATACGTTGTTTATTTGTTGCCACAAGAAATTGATAGATTATTGGATTCGTCGTCGTTGGTGTTATACATAAGGCCAAAAAACAATCTCAGTAGCGCGTACAGATGAACCGTACGGTAAATATTTCCTCATATTGTTTTTAAGTTTTTCAGTTAATCGCAAGCACTTTTTATAAGCAAGGGAATGAAAAACTTTAATATAAATATAAAACTATTGACATACACACTATAAAGTGCGAGGCACGATCAAAATACTTGCTGAAAATGTGACTCAAATAATTTTTTACGTCGGATCTAAAATTGATTAAAGCAAATATATACCCCGATTCTCCCTCAAAAGCAAACCGTGATGCTGCGATTTTGCAATCTTTTGTATGATTTTAAATTTGGCAGAAGAGATGGTACCATGAAATTATTACACATGGGCTGTGACATCAATTAGAACGCAGTTTCGGTATCTTGCAGAAAACGAATTTTAAGTTACTCATGGCGATGTCGAATATTCATTACAACTACAAAATTTTTTACTAAAGTTTAAATATTATTTCAAAATGGCTGTTAGCATTGAATTTTAGCTGGTGAATCTCAGTCATTATAAAAACTTTATGTTTGTTGTTTGGTAGTTTAAAATATATCAAACTGCCTGATAATAAAATCATATTGATTTTTTGAAAAACAATGTTGCAAATAATAAATTAGCCGCTGTTAATTATTTAACAACTGTTCTCTGTAACTCTTCTAACGATACCTTCAATCTTTAACTATAACAAAAATCTATAATAGCATTAACTTGGACATTCCATTTTTATTGGCTTTTTTGTTGCGATTCTCTTCTTTTGCGTACAGAGTTTAAGAACTTTTGATGACTTCAATAACTTTAACGATGAGAAGTAAAGAATAAAGAGGGAAGCTGTAACCATGCGACAACATACAAATAAATCACCACAATTTACACGATATCTTGTGATACAATACCACGGATTGTACTGCACACACACACACACACAAAGAAACACTAATCGGAGACAACACAAATAGGATGCCGACAGTGTAGAAACATTTTGTCTTCTACTAGGTTTGACTTGAGTGGTATGAATTTTTGCAAAAGCCAACATGGCAATCGTAAATTCGTCAAAGTACTACATAATTTAAGAGCGTTTAACTCAAACTATAAAACTTCGTAGAGGCCTGCATTAAAGAGTTTTTTAATTTTCTTGTTTAAAAGTGCCCTTTTTCTATCTCATTTCATATTGTAAGCATTTTATTATTATTTTTCTTACTTGACTACAAAAGTATCAAAATTTCCTATCGAAATGACCTTCTTAAAAGTATAAATTTTCTTTGTTAACTAAAAAGCCTGTGATACAACATCATCTTAACTAGAAAACTGTCATCCGAGCCGTGTTAATTTTTTTTGTTTTTTTTTTTCTTTTCGTTGCATGCCTGGCTACAAACTAACTTCCCTTTATTGTTAGGAGTAAAATAGAAATCACTAAGAAATACCTGATAATGTTATTATTATTGTGGTGGCATAACCAGGCACAGGATGCTTTATTAGATATGTGCCGCCTAAAGCAATAGCTGCTCTGCTCAACGGCAACAACGCCGCAAGCATCTGTAAAGCCACCAAAATGTCTCTCTTGGCTCATGTAATAATCATGTAACAACAACAACAACACTAATGTACCTTTTTACTAAAAGTTTATAAAATCATTTCGTTTACTTGTATTTCGCCTATTTTTATATACTTTTTTCTTTTTGAAAATATCTAGTTAAACTTTAATATTGCAGTCATTTTATTGTGATGAGCGAAATTGCAGAGTTTAAGAACGCAAGAATTTTCGCTTCTAACCATAAATTTTAATTTAGTTGCATTTTCCTTTCAACTTTGTATACAGACATTTATAAAATTTTACACATACTTGCACAGACACACTCATACATGCATGTGCATGATTAATTTTCATATTTTTTTTTAAACATTTCTTTATATACCGCGGAATTTTAAAAATTTCTTATACCGCGACAAATAGACATGTTTTTGTTGTAGCATTTGTAAAATAATTTTAGTTCTGGCATTTGCAATTGTTGCAGTTATAAGGTTCGTGTCTTAAGTCTTTTGTTTTAATTCGTAAATATATGTAACAATGAATGGCATATCGTGCTACTACATTTAAGTTTTTTGCTCTATAGCATTATGAATAAAGAACTAGTTGTGGGGGATATGGGAATAGTTGTTAGCAGAGATGAATTTTTTATGAATGAGGTTAACTAGTATGTCTAGCGTCTATATAAATTTATGAAATGCAAGACTGAGAGAATATATCAACCATACCAAAAACCATTAGCTCTATCAAAGTGCCCTGTGATACAATATGTCTAATTATTTAGGCGTATTCACAGCAACTTTATTATCATCTTGCTGATGATGACAGGTGAATGGTTTGACAGACTTACATGCTTTTGGGAATTGTCGTTTTAATACTCTTTAATTTTAATTTTCGTGCTGATTTCTTTTCCCTAAAAGTTATATTAAAATTCAAAGTGATTAATTGAGGGGTTTTAGCTTGTTATTATGCGCACTTCACTGGGGCTAATGCAGATCATCAGGAAACCTTTATCCAACATTTCGTAGAATAACTAAAGATATTTATTTCAAACTTCCACATTAATAAATGAGAAGCTTAAAAACAAACATCAAAATCATAACTCACTGATTACCTTGCTTTTTGACAGAAGTTTGCTATAGAATTCCCTTAGGGAAGACATACTGGCCGTCGTTTAATAAATTGATTGACTCTAGATATTTAACTAGCAAAAATTTCCAAGGTTGTTGGCCTCTCCCTCTTTTGGTGATTGGAGTCCTATGAGCAGCCTTTCAGGACAGTGTCAATTCTTTTATATGGTACAGTTTATTGAAGATAATTTTAAAGTGAATTTGTAATAACTATTGAAGATAGTTGTTTCAAGACAAGAGCTTGAATTTCATATGATTCAAAAAAGTTACATTTCGCTGCAATTTATAGAAGAGAAGGTTCTCTGATGATCTGCATTAGTCCCATTAAAGTAGCATATGAATTAGCTAAAATTCAATTAAACACTTTGAATTTTTTAATAACATTTTGGGAAAAAAGGAATCAGCAGGAAATTACAATTAAAGAGATTACCCAGTCTCTATTAAAAACATGCTTCAGCCTCACATGATCTTTATTCGCAATTCTCCACTTGGTAGGTCTCTTTGCTTTAGAAGAAAATCAGTCCTTGATTGCATTTTCGTAAGCCACTTAGGAAGCTCTCACTTAGTATTAAAACAAATTAATTATATATCATTCAATAACTTCAATCAACAGCATCCATGAATGTGCTTCAGCGAAGCTCATGATACTTTTTTACTGCTTAGCAAGATGATCCAAAAATTAATTGAAGAATAAACTTCGATTTAATTTTCAATTCATACAGCAGGATAGGGCAGCATTATTGTCATGAAAATTTGTTTTGTTTTGGATTATTTTATATGGAAAGTCAAACAGACTTACTCCCTAATTCACAAACGATTGTTAAAGATAATCTTTAACCATACAAAATCCATACTTTAAAGCCACTTTAATTTTAATAATCGTTTATGAATTAGGGAGTTAAAATTTAAGCAAGTGCACCTAAAATTATATCTTAATCCAACATCAAGGTCGCATTCTTTTTTACCAATATGAACTCTCCGAAAAAATTTACGCTGTTATCCCTGAAGTAACTTAAAGTTTTAATCAATAATAATGAATCAACTATTAATTCATTAACGCTGGTCTTTTTATTGGCCGATAGCTGCCTGAAATGTTTTTAAGTATTTCAACATAATGGAAACTAATGCCTTGAAAGTTGATTATAACAATCGAAATTTAATTTCAAGAGCAGTACATATTTGTTAACAATTCATTAAATTAAAAGAAAATAACAAGAAAACTTCCTTAGCAAGAGAAAACCAAACGATAATTATTTTCTTCTTATAAATTCCAGTGCATGCAGCTACAAAAGCAAAACACTGTTGCTTTAAACAAAACTAATCTTTAACCGAAAGGAATGAGAAAAAAATATGGCCAATATCTAAGATTATATTAAAATGACATGTAGTGAACTTTAGAAAATCATTTCTTTCACATAAACTTTTTAACAAGCCTTAGCATGCCTAAGTAGAAAAATAAAGTAAAATAAAATAAAAATTGAAATAGTCTTTCAAAAAAAAAAGGTACAAAGATTTATAATAACAAGGACATATTACAAGAAGATCTCAGGCAACACAACACAAATGCTGGATACGTGTGATGTATAGAACACACGTACCAAAATAAACTGTACTAAAGAGCAACAAAAAAAAAAGAAGAAAAAATAACTTAAAAAAACCGTATGTGATTTTAAATATGTGAAAAGTATTCACAAGTCGAAAACAATTGTATGCAGAGGAAAGAGTCTGCAGTTTGTTCTTGTATTATCAGATTTGAATCTAAACTAGAGGAGAATTTCGTATAAACTTTTTCGTATGGCATTACAAGCAGGAATATAAATATAGAACAATAGTTTTATTTTAGTTCCAGCCATGCGTTCTAATTTAATGAACACAAATTGAAATATAACCATAAAAGGTAATTTTTGCCACACACATTGTTTCTTTGGGTTCTGCATGGGCCTTATGATAACACAAGGATCATCATTCTTGCTAAAACTTCCATTGATATTTCTATGAGATTTTCTCGTAGACAATTTCATTCCTTTTTTTGTTTGTTTTTATTTTATTTTTTGTTTCTTCTCTTTGATTTCGAACATTCTTTTTAATTGTGTGTTTGAGTGTCTTTCTTTCTGGATTTTCTATACGTTGCAAATATTTTGCATATGAAGTTTTTAACAATAATTCTAATTAACTCTCTTGTTTTGCCAAACAAAAGAAAACTGTGCGTATTGTAAATAGTATCGCCTTTTTGGCATCGAAATCAACAAAGCAAATAGACACATATAACGTATGTATGAGCAATAACTATATATAACAAGCCAGTCTTACACCTTTATGGGCCAGGCTATATATTTCATTTTTATAAAGCCTCTACTTTTGAAGGTCCTACAGGAATAGTGCTGATGTCATTTAATTTATTTCATTCTTAATAACGATGTCTCTCTATCGACAAACGTACATTTAAACAAAAATAAATTCCGAAATTTGTGTTCAAATATATTTTGTCGACCGAACCATATCGAGTGACATCGCGCAACAGTCAGTTCATAGATATTTCTGTTTCAAATATTTTATCCACGCAGTGTCTAGAACTTAATTTTTAGTTTTCCGACAAACAAGCCATCATAAACCCTTCTTTTTGAAGATTTCAATCTAGTGCTTTAATGAAATATTTCGACTGCAGCAGTTAATCCGTTGTCATATTATGAACAATTAAGAAGTTTGAATCCTTCCTTCCGGGAAATGGTGGCTATAACGAAGGAAACTCAATCTAAATCAGATGCTAGCAATTAGTAGAGCCTCTGTGATAAGAACAGAATGCGATAATTACAATTCGACTTTGGAAAATCTCTAAAGGACAGAGCAACAACTAACACATTTCAGGAGCTGACAAAGACATCCACTTGTAAAAGTAATTTTGAAACGTGTCATCTGGTTCGGAGCAAAATGATTGTGTCGATTGAAAACTGTTCTTGAAAAGTAACATTTCAAATTTGCTTCTATTCTCATAGAATAGATTTTAAATTAAAATTAAAAAGAATAGATTTAATATGAAATTTATCTGTTGGGTGGTTAAGCAATGTCTATATGCATTTCATTGGCGATTTATACCAAATCATCAATAGACTTTAACCACAGTTTTGAAAAGTTTCAAACTTCTCAACTTATCAAAAGACTTCTATAAACCATTTGAGAATTTAAATGAAAACCCACAAATGATTTAAAAAATTCTCATTATAATAAGTGTAGTACATTATAATAAGTGTGTATGAAACTTATACAAACCAAAACCCAACAAACAACTTTTATTCGATATGACTCTATTTTATTTTTCTACACCTTTATATAGGGTGTTTTTGATAGAGTATACAACTTTAAGTCGGCATCACTGCTTTATTAGACCACCCATTTAACAGCCGATAGTTGCTTTTTGTTTAGTTTGCTTGGACATTTCATTGTGGATCGACTTACACCAAAGCAACGCGTGCAAATTTATTTTATTTCTATTTTAATAGCAAATAACGAGGAACCTTAATAACACGTTGCATTATAATGAATATAATTTTGCTTAAGCTTCGTTCAGATTTATCAAATATTTGAAGAAATAAACCAGACCTATTTATTAGTTAATTTCTTTTAAAAAAATTATCGAAAAATAATGGTTACGCTTGTTTTGATAGTTGTGAACGTACCTTTAGGCTGAATATTTTTAATATTATATTTAAAAAAAACAGAATTTTTCAAAGAGAATGCTAGATTCTGCTAGGATATTTGCATTGTATTTAAAATGTATTGTATTAGATCAGACTTATATATCATTTAAAGGGTTAAGTGCACGTGGTATTTTGCGAAAGGCCTATAAAAATAGTTCAGCATATATACCCCACATGCACACATAAAGTCCGTTATTAAAGTATCGCAAAGTTGTATGACAAAAATGAAAAAAACACACACTTTCTGTAATATTTTTTGGCATGTTTTGCAATTAAATAAAATTGCTTTATATGTTCAAAAAAGTTTGGAAGAAAAAACAAGTAAAAAAACTTTAAAATCTTAAAAATATTGCATATGCTGGTCATGTTGTCCAGCTAGATAAAATGGTACTACTCCAGTTGCTAGATAATCATAACAACAATTGGCAATTGTTGTAACTTTGCACCTTTTTTAAAGTAACTGAATTTTGTTTTCCTACTTTTCCATGTACAGCAACAGGCAGAGACCACCAGAGCTAAAGAATGTACTTAAATTTGTTTCCTTTTTCTTTTCGTACACTTACCCACCGTCTTATTTCGCAAATTCTACTTGATTTGCGCAAGATGGTGATGTTTTGTTTTTATTTTTGATATTGTTTCTTTTCTACTCATGTGAGCATTTATTTCGTTTTGCAGTCGGTTTGGCAGCAAACCATGATATTATTTTGCTAGGGGTTAGAATTTACTATGCAAATTTGTTCTCTTGTGTATGTGATAGTATGAAATACAGTTTAAGTTTTCCATTTTTGTTAGAATCTAAAGCATGTTCTAGTTCATTTTTGCAGTCGGCACTGGAAGCTCGAGGGATAAAATTGCATGGAAGTGTTATTCGTATAACTACTTGGGGCTCTAAAACCTGGTTTAAAGTGCATAATCATACACAAATATTTTGCGTCCAAATATTGGCTGTTCTGCTTTTGCTAAAAGTGAAGTTTTATGTATTTATTTGTATACTAAATGTTATATATACAATTAATGTATATATGAAGTAAATCAGCTAATAAGAGTAACAAGGACCTTCACCTTCGTTATAGTGGTACATACCAATTTACAATCCAAATTATGGTAGACTGGCACACGAGTCACTATCCCACCGAGACTATTTTTTATAAAATCTAAAACATTTAAAATAGTCATTCAACTGAAGCTCTAATCAAGCAGTACTAATACCGTAACAAACTTATAAAATTAAATATTTTTTCAATGGCGAGAGTAGTTTTTGAAAGTAACACTAAACGTATGTTTACGCTCATCTGTTCCGGTTCTATTCCGCATCGGTGCCATGTCCATTCAGTATCAGTTAACTTACACTTTTTAGTTGTACGTATGTGGCTTTCCACTAATGAAGATGAGTTATTTTAGAGATGATTAACTGGCAGTTATGGCTGTAGTATTAGAACAGGAAATAAATGAATTAAGATTACAAAAACTGATTACAAGACTTAGACAAAAAACAAAGTTAAACATTTAAATACGCCTTTAAAATCATTTAAAATAAATCTCTTCACACTCTAATAACAAAATGTATCTCATTGCAGGCTCTCCTCCCTTAACTGGCACTGGTGTTGTTAAGGTCATCGTGCAAGACATGAACGATTATAGTCCGGAATTCGAACGTCAATCCTACTATGCAAATGTACAAGAGAATCTACCAGTTGGCACTAAAGTTATACAGCCCATAGCCATTGACAAAGATGCTGGACTAAATGCCAAAATACGTTTTACACTGCTGGGAGAAGTGATGGAGAGATTCCATTGCAATGCGGAGACGGGAGAAATAACCACAGCTGCTGTTCTGGATAGAGAAGACAACGATGTTTATTTTTTAACACTCATGGCTCAAGATAGTTCAGCTACAGAACCTCGAGCAACAGCTGTTAATTTGACCATAAACGTAAAGGATGTTAACGATAATATGCCCAGATTTGAGGCGAGTAAATATCACATTAATATACCGGATAAAAATTCTAATCATGAATTCGTTTTTGGTGCATCGGCTCGCGATAATGATGCCGGTCTAAATGCTTTGGTCATGTACAATATCAGTGGCAAGGATATAGAATATTTTACGATAAATCCAAAAACTGGAGTTATCAAGACTAAACAAAATCTTGAATCCGATTTGAATAGGCAATATTCTTTGGTGATACACGCTTATGACCAGGGTGTACCACCCAAATCATCTCAAGCGGAGCTCATGATTGCTATGAAACCTTCAGGTTCCTTCCCCTCTTTTAATTATATGGCAAATACACAGTTTATGTTGCCGGAGGATATAACACCTGGTAAAAGAATAACCACAATAACGGCTACATCTCCGAAAAAAGGTTCGGCTGGAAATATAAGATATTCTATAGCCGGTGGAAACTTAGGGGAAGCTGTAAGAATTGACCCAGCAACTGGTGTGGTGACAGTTGGCAAAGATGGGCTAGACTATGAACTGGCAACCCAATATGAAATTTGGTTAGAAGCTTTAGATTCAGATCGTATGCCCTTACGAAGTGTTATGCTACTGACTATCAATGTAACGGATGCCAATGATAATGCTCCCATTATGGAGAAGCTAATTTATAATGCAGAAGTCATGGAGGAAGAATCACCTCCGCAGACTATAGTGAAGCTAAAGGCTAATGATCGTGATTCTGGTGATAATGGTGAAGTCACTTATCATCTTTTAGATGACTTTGAAGGAACGTTTGAAATTGATGCTGACTCCGGTGAGATCTATACAACCATGCGTTTAGATCGCGAAGAAATAAGCCACTATGAATTAAGCGTTGAGGCCATTGATCAGGGAATGCCTCAATTAACGGGATCGGCAACTGTTATTCTCAATCTCTTGGATAAAAATGATAATCCTCCGAAATTCACACGATTGTTTTCGGTTAACGTTACAGAAAATGCGGAAATCGGTAGTTTTGTTATACAAGTAACGTCCATGGATCTTGATGAGGGTGTCAACGCGAATGCTTTGTATACATTAACCGAAAATCCTGGAGAAAAATTCAAATTAGATTCTGTTAGTGGCAACATAACCGTAATTGGTCATATTGATCGAGAAGAGCAAGATGAGTATATATTGAAAATAACTGCCTCAGATGGAGCCTGGAGATCGGACACTCCTATTACTATAACAATTCAAGATCAAAATGACAATGCGCCCGAATTTGAACAGGGGTTTTATAATTTTAACTTTCCGGAACTGCAACGATCAGTATCATTTGTTGGACAGGTAGTAGCGAATGATAGAGACAAACATGGGCCCAACTCTGTTATATCATATTCCTTGCAACACCCTTCCGATATATTTATGATAGATCCAGCATCTGGGGAAATATTTAGCAAGAAATCTATAAAATATAAGCACTCCCAATATGAAGCATCGCCAGAAAATATCTATACATTAACTGTTATAGCTACTGATAATGGCAAACCTCCTTTATACTCGGAGTGTATGATCAATATAAATATAGTCGATGCTAATAATCACGCTCCTAAATTTGAAAAGTCCTTTTATTTGTCTCCAGTACCCGAGCATGCTCGTGTTGGACAAAGAGTGGTAAGAGTGCAAGCCCATGATTCTTCTGATACCGGAGTAAATGCTGAAATTGAATACTCTATAAATAAAGGCAACGGCTCGCAATACTTTAATATTAACCATCAAGATGGCTGGATTTCTCTATTTAAGTCGTTAGAAGTAACACCCAATACATTATTCTCACTGCATGTTAGCGCTTCAGATCATGGTGTACCGTCCAAGAGTGATGAGACTCGTGTTCATATTATTGTTACAGGAGAAAACCGTTATTCACCAGAATTTACTGCCTTAAGTTATCAAGTTATAGTGCCAGAAAATGAGCCCACGGGCTCAACAATATTGACAGTATCGGCTAGTGATAGAGATGAAGGTCCCAATGGCATGTTAAACTATGCCATAGCAGGCGGCAACGAACGATCAGAATTTCAAGTCAATTCTGAAACTGGAGCAGTTATAATTTTGCAACCTCTAGATTACGATTCTATACAAGAATATCATTTGAATATTTCGGCTCAAGACTTGGGCTTCAAACCAAAAACGGCCGTTGCTCAGCTTACAGTTATACTCACAGATATCAACGATAATCCTCCACTCTTCAATCAATCGGAATACCATGCCTTTATATCTGAAAATAAACCTGCTCAAAGTTACGTATTTAAATCACAAGCTAAGGATAAGGACTCGCCTAAAAATGCTATTATTAAATATTCAATCACTTCTGGCTCTGGCAAAAACTACTTTGCAATAAATCCAAATACTGGAGTTATCAGTTCTTCGGTTAGTTTCGACTATGAAGAAAGAAAGGAATATATTTTACAAGTTATGGCCGCAAATCCAGATTCACAAATGCACAGCATGTGTAAAGTAATTGTTCACATCAGAGGAGTAAATGAGTTTTATCCCCAATTTGTTCAGCCAGTTTTTCACTTTGATGTTTCCGAGTCTGCAGAGGTTGGAACGTCAGTAGGCTCAATACAAGCCACTGACAAAGATGCAGGTGAAGATGGTAGTGTTTACTATCTATTAGTAGGCTCTAGTAATGACAAAGGATTTTCAATAAATCCTTCGACAGGTTTCATATACGTATCCCGCCATTTGGACCGCGAAACTCAAAGTCGTGCCGTTTTAACTGTGATGGCTAAGAACTATGGCAGCATTCGTGGTAACGATACTGATGAAGCTCAAGTTATTATATCCATACAAGATGGTAATGATCCGCCAGAATTCCTTAAGTCCTTGTACACGGCTAAAATATCTGAAGCTGCTGCATTAGGCAGCCGAGTTGTAAATGTGAAAGCTGTCGACAAGGATGTTAGGCCACAAAATAATCAATTCAGTTATTCCATTATCAATGGAAATATTAATCAGACATTCAAAGTTGATCCACAAACAGGAGAAATTTCGACTTCCAAAAAGCTTGATCGTGAGCATGTACCAGAATATAATTTGGTAGTAGGCGCTATAGATACGGGTTTGCCTCCTCAAACAGGTACCACGATGGTGAAAATTGAATTGTTGGATGTAAACGATAATGGCCCCACATTCTCCAACGATGGTTTAATCGGTTATATAACTGAAAATGAGCCAGCGGGTACTTCAATTATGACACTTTCCGCAATAGATCCGGACCTGCCACCAAATGGTGGACCTTTCATGTATACTTTAATAGGTGGAAAGCATAAAGCCTTCATAACCATTGACAAACATTCTGGTTTAGTGAAATCAACGCGCAGCTTTGACCGCGAGCAAACTCCGAACTTAGAGGCAATCATAGAAGTGGAAGACAATGGTCAACCCAAGCAGAAGGCTCAACATAAATTGATTATTAAAGTATTGGATCAGAACGATAGCCCGTCTTCGTCACGTACTGTTCATGTCCTATTAAACGTGTTCAATGACAATATGCCCTTGGGAAAAATAGCAGATGTTCATCCAAACGATCCCGATGTTAGTGGAAATTATAGATGTCGCATAATTCCCAATTCTCAGTCAAGTCCAATGGGTTTGCTAATAATTCCTAATGCCTGTGATTTGCACACTACATACCAAACTTCAATAAATAATGGTTATTCCTATTCAATATCGGGCAACGATGGTAAGCATGGAGATGTGATTTCCACGGTAACAGTGGGCTTCCAAAATTTCGACAACAGCACTATAGCTAATTCCATAACTGTGTTAATACGGAATATGACTGCCGAACAATTCTTGTCTTCTTACTATCGGAACTTTGTGGAAGTAATGAAGTCAGCTGTAGATTCCTCTGAAGATCTGCTGGTTTATAGTGTGCGTAACACCACCTACAACTCCACTGATTTGGAGGTCATGATTGCTTTAAGGATGGCTAATCAAGGGTATCGTTTGCCTCACTATGTAGTAGATCGCTTGAGTAAAAAACGTGATTCTGTTTTAAGACTTCTTAAAACATCCACGCACGTTGTTATTGGCTATGATCCCTGCTCATTTGCTCAGGCATGTGATAATGGCGGATTGTGTACTTCTGAGAGGAGACTTCACGATGTAGAGATGTTAAATATTGTTGATAGTGAGTCGCTTATCTTTAGTGGTCCTCTGATCACACACGATTTTATATGCAAATGTCCCGATGGTTTTATGGGTCAACAGTGTGATAAAAGACAAGATCCTTGTGCTCCTAACCCCTGTCATGGTAATGCACAATGTAGACGTTTGGGTTATGATTTTCAATGTATCTGCCCTGGTAATCGTGAGGGCAAATATTGTCAGCAAGAAAGGGGTGATGTATGTTCAGGTAATCCCTGCAGTAATGGTGGATCTTGTCGTACTAGTCCAGATGGCTCGTCATTTTTCTGTCTCTGTCGTCCTGGATATCGCGGAAATCAGTGTGAATATGTGGCTGACTCTTGCCGACCGAATCCATGTTTACATGGTGGCATTTGTGTTTCACTTAAGCCAGGCTACAAATGCACCTGTTCTGGTGGTCACTATGGCAGACATTGCGAAAAATCAACCTTTGGATTTGCAGATTTATCATTTATGACTTTTCCTCCTTTGGATGCTGCAACAAATGATATTTCACTAGTATTTGCAACAACCAAAACAGATGGTTTACTTGTTTATAACTACGGTATACAATCGGGAGGAAGATCAGATTTCGTGGCTATTGAGGTTGTTAGAGGTAAAGCTTTCTTTTCATTTGGTGGAGCTCGCACCGCCATAACCACTGTGGTTGTGGGTGGAGGTAGTCATTTGAATTTGGCTGATGGCAATTGGCACAAGGTGACAGCTACACGCAATGGTCGCGTTATGTCTCTAAGTGTAGCGAAATGTGTGGAAAACGGAGACATTTGCGAAGAGTGTCGGCCATCTGATACAACTTGCTATGCTGATGATGTGGGTCCCATAGGGTAAGTGCTTGTAGCTTATTTCAGTGTTTATTAATCGTTGTTCATTTGCTAAATTGTAAATTTTTAGGACACTTAATTTCAACAAACAGCCGCTGCTAATTGGTGGTCTAATATCTGCTGATCCGATATTAGAGCGTCCAGGACAGCTACACACAGACGACTTTGTTGGATGCATTCATAGCATTTCAGTAAATGGACGTGCTCTTAATCTCAGTCTACCACTTAAGCAACGCTTTATTAGCACAACTTGTAACCGCAATCTGAACGGAGGGCCTTGTACACTAACAACCAATACAGACATAAATGCAAGTCTGTGTGGTCGCTATGGCAGCTGTATGGATAGATGGGATACGGCAATGTGTCAATGTGGTGGTAACCTGCTATCACCCGACTGCCAAAACTCTTTAGAACCAATTAGTTTAGCAGATGGCGCATTTATTGAATTCAAAATTACGGAGAAACATAGACGCATGCAATTGCTGGATAATCTCTATGCGGGTAACAGCATTTGGTCGTATGATATTTCGAGACAACGAAGATATACTGTAGAGGGGGATAACTTAACAGCCTTGGCACAAACCAATGAAGTTCCAAAGACATTGAGTTTCATGTTTCGTACATACAAGGATAATGGTCTACTGTTATTTGCCGCTAGTAACAATCATTACACTTCTTTGGAACTGCAAAACGGGAAAATAGTTTACTATTCTAACCAGGATAGTAATATTAATATGACTATCAATAATCCTTCCAAGCTAAATGATGGAAAATGGCACAATATCACACTGCACTCGGCAAACCGTATTCTACGCATAATAATTGATGATGCTCGTACCGGAGAGGAGCTGGATCTCGCCAGTGTTCATGACTATTTGGATCCTTATTTGACAGTTCTTTCTGTAGGTGGAGTAAGAAGAGACTATTTATTGCAGGAGCATATGCCCACAAGCTATGAAGGTTGCTTAGCTAATTTTACCATAAATAATGAAATACAGCCGTTCAATGGATCTGGCAGTGTATTCAGTGAAGTCTTGTCACGTGGCAAAATTAATCATGGTTGCGATGGTGTTATCGGCATTGGAGCAGCACAAGTTGCAGATCCCATCAGCATTGGAGTTACTCTAGTAATAGTGTTCTTTGTCATACTGGTTGTAGCGATTTTGGGCTCCTACGTTATATACCGTTTTCGTGGTAAGCAAGAAAAAATTGGCAGTTTAAGTTGTGGTGTTCCTGGCTTTAAAATCAAACATAATCCTCCTTCTACCATGCTAGGCGGTGCCGGAGTTTCACAAAATCAAGCTGATCATGTGCTGTCGAGAGGTATGCATGGCAATGAAGCTCAGGTAGGCTATCACAATGACAGTGGTGATTTGATAAGAAGTGTTCCGGGTCATCATATGGTTGGCCCTGAATTGATATCGAAGAAATTTAAGGAACGTGAAATCAATCCTGGTGAACATCAGCAGCAAAGACCTCAACGTCCAGATATAATTGAGAGAGAAGTGGTTAGTAAAAGCCCACCTTTACGCGATGAACACCATCCTCCTATACCGCCACCTAGTCAATCCCATCATCCCCATGATCACACGAGCTCTGTTGATATGGGTTCGGAGTATCCAGAACACTACGATTTAGAAAATGCCAGCTCAATTGCTCCTTCTGATATTGATATTGTTTATCACTACAAGGGCTACCGTGAGGCAGGAGGAGTACGGAAATACAAAGCAACTCCAGCTCCAGTGGCTTCGTATACTCATCATAAGCACCAACCAGCAGCTGCACAGCAACAACACCGTCATTCTCCTAGACATGGGGTAGGAGGACCGTTTGCTCCCCGTGGTGTACCTCCACAAACAAATCAACCGCCACCACCTTCTAGCACACCAAGACAACATCAAAGTACACCATTAGCTAGACTATCTCCAAGCTCGGAACTAAGCTCACAGCAACCCAGAATATTGACACTACACGATATATCTGGTAAGCCTTTACAAAGTGCCCTCTTAGCTACAACCTCTAGCTCAGGTGGCGTAGGCAAAGATGCTTTGCACAGCAATAGTGAAAGAAGTCTTAACAGTCCTGTAATGTCGCAACTGTCAGGCCAAAGCTCGAGCGCTAGTAGACAAAAACCAGTTGTGTCTGCACAAACATCTTCTCAAGCACCCATGGGTCTAACGGCTGAAGAAATCGAACGTTTAAATGCCAGACCGAGAACTTCTAGTCTAGTCTCAACACTCGATGCAGTCTCATCGAGCAGTGAAGCACCTAGAGGTCCTGTAGGAACTCATCATCTGTCATTGGGCGGTGGCCTGCATAGCACAGATGTTGATGCACACAGTTCAACCTCTACAGATGAAAGTGGCAATGACAGTTTCACTTGTTCGGAGATTGAATATGACAACAACAGCATTAATGGCGATGCCAAGTTTTCTACCAGTAAAAGTATACCAGATGAACGTAATGCTGTAAGCAGGGCTATTAGTGGTGATGGTGGCAGAGGCTCAGCAGCCACTAAAGCTCCACCTATGCCTCCACATTCTTTCGACGGTTTCGAATCCTCATTTCGGGGCTCTCTTAGCACTTTGGTTGCCAGCGACGATGATGTTTCAACACATATGGGTGCTTTATATAGACAAGTCAATAGTGCTGCTTCACCTTCAGCTCCAGCGCCTATGGGTTGGGAGTATTTACTAAATTGGGGTCCGAATTTCGAAAGCTTAGTGGGGGTATTTAAAGATATTGCAGAATTGCCTGATAATGTGGGGTCAGATCAAAGAGCCGCAGGATCACTAAGAATGAATCAGGGCCAAAATAAACAATCAGAGGAATATGTTTAGTACGGCAAAATTAAGTTGATGGTTTTAGTGATAGTCATTGAATATTTAAAAGTAAAGCTTTATACTCAACTGCGACAAAACGAAAAGATTTAGTGGATCTTTCGGCAAAACCACTCCCTAACATATTAGAATGGATATTAATATAAGACATAGAATAGCAACAAAATGCTGTGTTAACTTTTTTTGTACTTAGTATTTATATATATTATAGATGTATTTGTAAGTAGGTAGCTATTGTTAGATATACAAAACTTCATTCAAACTCTTTGTAAATCTTTTTTAATTCTTTTCTCTACCTTCTCTGCCATGCACTTCAAAGAAATCAAAAATATGTTTTAATCTAAATTAGGTTTGATTATGTAAAAGCCATTTTATTGCAAGATGATTTAAACGTAGTGTTTACTAAAAGTCTTCCATAAACAAATTGACAATGTAGTTGAAAAGTCAAAGGATATCTTTTTTTTTAAATTCATCTTGAACAAAAAGAACTGATTACTGAGCTATTAAAAATATATCTTAAGTTATTAAATTTTAAGTTAACATAAGCTAAACTCATACGTCATTTATTTGTAGGCAAATAACAAAGTTTTGTATTAATCGAATTATTAAAAAAAGAAATATGTGTATGTAAATCACCTTGTATCAAGGTTTTTGTCCTAACTTATATAGCAATATTCATAGCAACAAGCCAAACAAACAAAGAATTGTTGACGAAAACTAGACAACAAAAGAAAATAATAGGTTTGTGCATTAGTTTAAGCTAAAATAAAATAAACATGTAACAAAACTACTTAAATAAGTTAACAACAACATTAAAAAATAGTAGACAATAAACATTCCAGTTAGAAACTTGTTCTAAAATCGGTTTGTTTTGAAGGCAGTCATAGTGTGAAGAGTTCGTCTAATTGCAGTTTCAAAGCATGTGGAACCTCAGTGCTTATAAATGATATGTCGCTTTAAAAAATTTAACTAAAAATGTATCCACTTCTCAGTCCATTTATATAGTATGCGTATTAACTCCTGCTTTTCGAGTAGCTCACAATTTTTTTTTGTTTTAATACCAGCAGGACTTAGCGGAAGAACCGTTTTCATGTATATAAATGAATCGTAACTTTATGGAGAAGGCAATTGTATTGAGAGGAAAGTTGAAGATATATGATGTGGTGCCCATATATTTTTATTGTATCACTTCAGATTGACAATAAAAGCTGCTGTAATTCCCTTTTCAGTGCGTGATAGTGTCAATGGGTATTTCTTTTCATAAAAAGGCCAATAACATGAAGACATAAATTCATTGAAGCAGATACATACAACAAATACAATCGTAGAGTAGTTAACTACTTTAGCAAACAGCATCTTTTCCCATACCTTTTTTTGTATCCATGAAAGTTATGAAAATGTGCAATCATTTCTTGTTATAGCAATTAAAAAATTTTATTTTAAAATTATGAACAGCTTTTGATTAAGTGAATCAATGAAATCTATACTTAAAATAATACCAATTGGTCCCTCTAGTTCCACAACCAGTCTAAAAGCATTTTTTCAATATATAATTTCTTAACTGCAAAATCTCCAGAGTCAATGTATAAAAATAAAAATTGGCCTGCACTATTCTGAGACAAGTTGTCTAATTATCACTGGGATATTAAGTGTTACTAAACAAAAAAGATGTAAAATATTAATATTATATGATTAGTTTATTTAAGCGAGAACGAAAAAATAACATTTTAAACAAATTGTGTGCTATATTACTTTTTGTGTAGAAATATAAAATAAAATTGTTGAATTCCAAATTATGTGGCTATCTATATATATATATATATATATATATATATATATATATATATATATATGTAAGCCGTGTATATGTTACAAAATTCATATGAAAATTTATATTGTAAATCTTGCCATAAGATACATTTAGTAATTAGAAAATAAGACTTTAGTTGTATTATTTATATAAATGTTTTCAATTTTAATTTAAAATTAAAGTCTTAAGTTTCCTTATCAATTTATTTTACAAAGTCTTTGTAAAAACTATTCAAAAGAACTCTTTGTTAGTTGTTTAAGTTGTTGTATTCAAATTTTCAAAAGTTTGTTTCTGTGCAAACAAAAGCTCAATTAGCAAGCAAATTTGTTTTTAGTTTTATAATAGAATCTGTAAACTGATAACAAATTTTTTTACCTAGAAAATAAAATTAAAAACAAAAAATAATAATATTTCAAAATGTTTTCTTTCCATATATCCTTTTAACAAGTATTAGTTAAATCTAACGTATCGTAAGTAACTGCCTAACTTTCCAGCGATTAAAAGGTATTCTCACAAGAAATCCACACACATACAAATAAAAGTAAGAGCCGGTGCAGTACTAAGTTTTAGAGAAAGTTCTTAATGAAATCCTTCGACTCAGCACAAATCGTTATTTTTGCTCACACAGTGAATTTTTTTAAACTTTAGAAAAGCACTTTTCCAAGATTAATGAATTTTTTGAAAAACTCTTAAAATAATTTCGTTCAAAATCATGTAAAACAAAGTGTATATGTATAAATATAACAATTTTTATAAGTTTTTTAATGTTCAAATCTTTGACTAACGTATCTTTAATTTTCAAATCATATTCAATCGTTAGAAATATGCAAAAATCGTTTGACCATCAGGACATGCGCTGATTTTCACAAGAACTTCAACACTAAATTTCTAATTACTATTGACAGTCTTTTGTTTACGCCACATTTTGCCTACGAACAAACAAACAAAAGAAAATCCAAAGCAACAGCATGGCAAAACAGAAAAATGTAATAAAAACAAAACTGGTAATAAGCATGACATTTGAGTCATGCGCAGGCCTTTAAATAACTTAGTATCATTTATTGTGGACTTTGTGTTGGATTTTTTAAAATTAAGGTGAAAATAATTTTCTCAAAATTATTGTGAACATTTTGGAAACATTCCTTTTGATGAACAATGCGTTAGTTAACGAATATTTCTACTCTTGCGAACTATCAATTGGTATGATAAAACCTATTGCCCAAGCAATAGGAAGATGAGGAACAAGCACTGTGTTAGCAACTCATTTGGAGTAATTGAAACACAAGTTGATTAAAAAATATTATATATGCGCTGAAGTGGACTTTTTTTTAAATCGCTGCACCTACAAGCAAAACTTTAAGTTCTGAAATCCTGAAAATCCATGGGAAACATTAAGAAGAATTATTTTTTCTTAAAAATTGTTTGATATAAATAAAATCAAACAGAAATAATTAATAAAGTAACATGTGGAACCCGTATTGCTATTCTTATAACTTTGGCAATACTTCAGCCATTTCACATATTCTAGCGGTCAATTGATATTTGACATTCTCACACTCACCTTTTCGTAAAACGCACAAAAAGGCAACTGCATTACAATGAAACCCTCAGTTACAGGGAGAATTTCGAAGTGAAAATAACTATTCTAGAAAAAAAGCAGTAATTCTTTATTGAAACAGTGAATGAGTTGAAGTTAAGAAAATAATATTACAACTAAATGTAATCTAAATATAAAGTTATGGTATTACAAAAAAACATACATAATTAATAAAATTCTTTAATACTTAGTTTTTGAAGACGTTTAAATAAAAACGTCATAGGCATTAAATACAATATTTTAATGTATGCATATATAACAGTTTATATATGTTTGTATGTGTGTGCTCAGTGAGAAAGGCCATAGTGAAAAAAGGTTGAAGTTTAAGGAAACGATAAGCCAGAGGTCATTTCTTATAAAGAAAAAAACAACAACAACTCGAATTCCTTAAAATTCTATTACTGATGAAAACTTTTCAAAATAAATTATGCAGCCACGTGACTCAAATAGAAAAGAAGACAACTTTAGAAGTTTTTATAATAATACTGCACCAACAACTAGCAAAAGATATGTGGCTGATTTGCCACCCACAAATCGTGCGGCTACAACGTCCGGAGCAATGACCACTTTTCAGTTAACTCCTTTGTGGGAGCACATTCTAAGGACACGAAAGTTACCAGAAACCATAAGTCCAAGAATAATGTTTGCTGAATTCTTAGAACGTTTGAAAGATCCTGAGTGGCAGGTACGTCAACATGCCCTTAGAGTTTTTGTTGATGTGTTGGTGGTAATGAAATCAAGAGCAGACTCTTATATGGAAACTCTAATAAGCCAGCTGATAGAGAATTTAGGTCACCAGGCTCCCACGGTACGCAAAGGTGCACTGGATTGCTTAAGAGTGTATTTAGCGGAAACTGCCATGCCGGAAACAATAATGTTGGAAATCCTAGATATCGGCCTTCATCAAAAAATTACCAATGAACCATTTGGAGGAAGGCTAACTTGTGGTGTCATGCTATCTTTGCCAGCTTTGGTTCAGTCCATTTTGCATACTCCAAAAAGCAGTTTCATTCTAAAAACTACCATCGACATGCTGGTACAGAAAATGGGACAAGTTACGCACCAGGAAATAACACTAAAAGTTTTGCGTAAAATGCGTGAATTAATAGGAGATTCTGAATTTATGAAGTACATGTCGCATGGAGCGTATAGGGAATTTGATTTATTGTGCAGCGTTTATGGTTTGTCTGAACAGCAGGATGGCTTAATACAACCCACTCCAGCAAATTTTTTATCATCCGAAACAAATACAAATACCTGGCGTTTAATGGCTGCTAATAAACCGTCCAAACTGGCTAATTGTTGGCATTCTTCGGAAGAGGAGGATGTCAGACAAGAAAAACCATGCATAAATGAAACCGTACTTGCTTGTCCTGCCAAGATAATAATGGAAACAGAAATTAAAATTAATGACGATACTCTCACTATGCGTATTCTAGAGGCAAAAGATGACGAGATTTGTATTGTAGAGCCGCAAGTTTGCAATAAATCGTCAGCGGAGACGTACGCCAATAATAATTTAGAAGATGATGTTATTTGCGGTCGTCTTGAAAGTGCCAGAAATCTACATGAGACTTCGTCGTCGTTAGTAAAACTGCTAAGTGATTCGGATGAAATGGAATTGGAAGAGCCTAAGCAGGCATTTTACACCACCGTTGTGACACCTTCAACGCCCTCACGTACTCCAAAAAGGGTAACATTTGGTGGAGAGGTTGTTAAAATGCGTACCCCAGATAGTGATGCAAATTCATCAACCAACAACAGCCATCATCAACAATCTTTAAGATTGCAACAATTATTAAATGGAGCAGATAAAAATAATGTTGATGATTCCAACGATAGCAATAACAACACGCCCACATTTGTGTTACAGTCTCCACCCACAATTGTTGATTCCACTAAAACTTCTGTTTTGACTCTTGATATTCCCAATGATAATACTAAACCCATTAACCGTCCAAAATCTGGTCCAACATCTAAAACTCCAAGTGCAATATCAAAATCACCTTCAGCAGTAGCTTCTTTTCAAATAAATTCACCAAAATCGCCTGCGAAATTGCCCAAAGATTCACCAAAGTCTCCTCTTAAGCGTTTAAGCATTAGTCCAGTGGATATTATCGTCAGTCCCAGAACAGCTCATAAGGAAATTGAAGTTTTACATAATTTACAAAGAGATCCTTCCCCTAATCGAGCACTTACGGCAAGAAGAGCCAGCTTAAAAATGGATGAGGTAAATGCTTCTCCACAGGCCGAATCACAGGCTCAGGAAACAGAAAATTTTGACCACAAATCGGGTTTTCAACAAAGTCCTGCTCCACTGCCACCTCCAAGTTCATGGGAAGAGTTGGGCATTGTGGCTCCTGATACAATATCGGATTTACGTTCAGGGGTAAGTTAAAAATAAGAGGTATAGCATTTCTATTGTAATTGATTTCAATGTGCGTTTATTGATTTTTAATAACTCGGATTATTTTCTAAACTATTTTTCATTCATCAAATTCAGGAGCCAAAGTTATATAATCGGTATTTCATTTTTATAACATTTAGTAATGAAAAATATACGTCAAATATTTAGCGTTGAAAAAAGGAGTTTTCCATGACTGCAAAGAACTATTCGATTGTTGTCAAAACTTATTATCAACAACTGCAGTTTTGATTAGCCCAAATACTTAATAAACTTTGTAGCTTTTAAGTATATTCGATATAGAAAAAATCTACTGCCATTATATTAAAATATTTGAATTTCATATCATATATTACAAAAAGTTTTTAAATTTGTTACAAGTTGCTGGAGAAAAAAACAGGTTGACCTTTCAGGCCATTCCTGAAGCATCACGATGAGCTCAATCTCAATCGAAGTAACTAAAATTCTCAGATTTTTTATCAATCCAGCACTCGTCACATTTATGATATTTTCAGCAAATATATAACACACAATTAAATGATGCTTCAATTGAGTGAACAGAGTGACATCGATTGCAAACAGAACGCCGTTTTTCTTGCAACTAACTAGAGTTTTAACTTGAAGATCAATTTGAATAGTACGTAAAATTCACAGCAGTTTCAGAACTCTCAAAATTATTCGGATATATAGTTGGAAACTGTTATATTATTTTAGTGCAATTAATAACGAAGTGTATGCCATAACATTTGGGATGGAGAAGGATAGAGATTTTCTTTCAGAGGAAAGCTAAAATAACTAGAAGCATATTTGAAAGTTATTAGTTTTTTGACGTAAACTGTACATATCCTGCATTACTAACACCCTCGCAATTCTTTGTGCGTTAAAATGCTTAATGATTATATGGAGCCTTGTTGCACCGCATTGAAAAGTTGATGTTGAGATATTAATTATAATGCCTTTTAAAAATTAATCATAGATCTAAGAATATAGTTTCAGACGGCGGATCTTGTAATATATGTATATAGATTTATTTACAATTTTCATTTACAGTATACTACCCTGCATTATGAGACATCAGAGCGTATGATTAATATATTTCTACACTAAGTAAAATTTATTGCAGAAATAACAATCATACTATCATATTATGGTAAAATTTTTTACATTAAAAGCTTTTAGATTTTTGCACAAAATTAAATCAATTTTGCCATTTATATTTTTTAAATAATATCTCATAATAAAAGAAAAAAGTAGCGATGTCTTAAACTCAGAGTTCGACTCCGCACTCGTTAGTGCAAGATTGTGTTAATTGTTGCCGGCCTGTCACAATGAGAAAGGCATAGCACTGATCGCTAATCAGCGGTAATGATCTGCACCCTCCTTGATTGATACCTGTAACAATATATTCACCGACGATGGAAACAATTAAACTAGATAAAACAAATTTTCTATCTTCTTATTATCCCCTACTGCATATGTGGACTCGTTCTCTCAGTGCTGCTTAATAAAAATAATAATAAAAATGTCACAAAAATTAACTCACGGATATAGACAAACAAAAGAACTTTCTGATTTTTTATACGAATATTTAAATTTGTAACTTAAAAATAATATTCAACAATTATTTTATATAAAATAAAAGAATCAGCACCAAATTAAAATTAAAGAGTTTTTAATTTTTATTTTTATGTTGATTCCTTTTTCCCAAAAGTTATATTAAAATTTAAAGTGATCAATAGAGGGGTTTTAGCTAGTTTCTATGCGCATTTCATTGCGGCTAAGGCAGATCATCAGGGAACCTTTACCAAACATTTCTTAGAATAACCATAGATATTTATATCAAACTTCCACTTTAATAAGTGAGAAGCTTAAAAACAAACATCAAAGTTATTACAAGAACTCACTGATCATCTTTCCTTTTTAATTTTTTTACGGAGATTTATTTAAAATATTGAAATTTTTAGAAAGAGAAGGGTTTAATTTATAATATAACGTGCACCATAATTATTAGAAAAAATAAATAAGTATGCATGCTATTAGTAACTAAAATTTTGGTCAACCTAATGTAATGTTGTCTATATTTGGAAAATTTTTATATATCACCGTCACTGGGGCTCAGTGCTAAATATATAAAAATTTTGTTGACTAAAAATTATTATGAATGACCTCAATTTCAATATTGTTTATTTGAGCAAATTTAAAACACAACATGTTTTTATCTTGAATAATGATAATTTTATGTTATTTTACTTAACAAAGTCTACAACGCGCCAATATTTGTTAGTAAAACAACAACTAAACGGCCGGAAAAAATCCTTGCTTTCTCTTTTAAATACATATTATGGAAATAAATAAATACATGTATTTTTATCAGATGAAATATGAACATAAAGGTTTACTTTCGCGTAATTCTCTGTTCCAGGCCAAATATATACATTAAGGCGGCGCAAGAAATTCAAAAAATTGATATTTCTTGATGTCAAATTAACGTCTCAAAACCTATCCGGGGTTGTCAGATATTATATCTTATATTTTTATAAACGATTGTTGAATTTTAATGACTTTTTAATTATAAAATGGTGGAAATATATTTAAGGTATAAATAATTATTAAGAAAAAAAAGTGCTTATAAATCATAGTTGTTCAAGTTTTCAAATGTTCGTAAACACCGCTGTATACACTAGTCACCGCAGTAATTTCCGTACAGTTGTTTTATGGTATTAATAATTCGCAATATTATAACGGACCATTCTAATATGAAAATATATTTACACTCTTACTAACATACATAAACACGCTGTGTTATAAAATATTACCTTACGATATACACATGTCGATTTTATTAAATATTAGCAAGTTTATTATTCATAAAACATCCATATGACCCAGTTTCCAAAGCAAATATATATGAAAATACGTATTTAAAGTCAAAAGTAGTACAAGTACACGTTTGCAGCAACAGACATAAGTAATTCATATATTTAAACAAATAATTGTGTAACGGATACGTTATGCTCTTTTGGCTGAATTGAATGGTATTTGTTTTTTTTTTCTTTTTTAGTAATGAACTGCCTCTACGTTTCTAAAACAAAAAACAGGGATGAACTGAAAATTATTTTAAGAAATAGTGTAAGCAAGAATATATTTTTACAACGTCTTAAGGGAATTTCATGAGTTGAGGGACATTAATTTCATTATTGAAGGATACTTAATTAACGTATGTTGTAAAATCGGGACCTCTTATATTAATTATATATTAATAACGCTTTTAGTACTCTAAACAGAGTCAAGTGAAATAACTGTTGAATCATAATACCGAGTAGGATTGTATTTTTTCGTATATTGTTATTTGTATATAAAATACTTTGCAAAATAAATTTGTAAAGTATTTGGTGCACAGATGCCAGTGGGTGACTGAGACTATATTCCGATGATGTTGTTAACCCTTATTTTTATCCATTTCTGTGACTGACTGTACACGACCTATGCCTTCACATAGGAAATCGCAACAATAGTTAACCACGGAAAATTACTCAGAAGAACTGTAAATCATTACAGTTAGTTCAGGCGTCGAAATTAACTAGTGAAATTGAGAAGCAAAACTTCGAAAGAGAGTAAACAATCCGTTTTCTAGTTGCACTTAAAATATAATTGCCAACGAGGATTGATGTGGACTGACTCAGACCTGCTTGCGACTGAGGATTGTATTTTATTTTTGCATTAATAATGGAAGATACAACTTTTAGCAGTGTTTGGAAAGAGTTATGTACAGACATCGTTTTTTTGCAAAAACTGAAATTGTAAATGTAGATCAGAGATCTTTAAAACAGTCCATATGTGCTAAAGCTCTCACAGTAAGATAAGATAATTTGTGTGGTTGAATTCTTTTTTAGTCAAAACTACTTTGTCGATTCAAGACTATTCCTAGATGCGAATCTTCGCGTTCATTATAAACAGTAATGGAAAGTATATTAAGATATAAATTTACTGACGAGCATGCCTCAGATCTTTTTAGAATAAAGTTTTGTACATACATATCAAATGAACATGGATGATGTTATGCAAAACAGTAATTATATTATATAAACTATAAAAAAAAATTTCCCATTCCTGATATGGATATTACGTTGTTATATGAGTATTAAATTCCATGGCAAATTTTATATTAATTGTTGGTATTCATAATATGTTCATCTCTAAAGGCAAAATTTTCTTGGCAGTTTTGGTGCACTAAGAGAAAAATAAACTACTTTCAAAAACAACGAAACAACACAAACATAAATATGAATGTGTGTGTATGTGGGGTGGGGATCACTGATGTTTAAACATATATTTTTGGAAACTGTACAACACATTTTATATAGCAACCTGGAGAATCTCCTTACAGAAGTATTTAAGGATTATTAATCTTTTTAACTCTTAATTGTGAAAAATAGCTCAAAATATATTTTATTAATTTGAAATTTATTTGTGGGATGGTTAAGCAGTGTCTATATGCATTTCATTGGCGCTTTTATCAAATCGTCAATAGACTTCAACCACAGTTTTAAAAAGTTTCAAAACGCTCATCTTATCAAAAGACTTTTATAAACCATTTGAGAATTTAAATGAAAACTCACAAAAGATTTAAAAAACCCATTTATAATGATTGTATATCAAATAGCTAATTTATTATATTATTAATTGATTATTTTTGTTACTCCATATCAATACTAAATTAGTTTAAGCCAACTTTTAATTTCACTCTCGTATCTTTGACGTTTTTTTTTACCATAAAATATGAAATTTTAAATTATTAGTTGTTGTATTTTCATGTACGTATTCGTAGCAAGTGTTTATTATTTCTTCTGCGAACGTACGTCTATTATGGTATATTCTTAACAAATTATTGTACTCCAACTGAAAACCTGTGCGTGATTGATGTTTAATTTACATAAGCCATTTTCATTATGTATTGGGCTGGACTTTCTGTAAGTGTGTACATCAGACATAAATTTATAATCAATTTTATAAAACTCTTAGTCATTTCCTAAATGAATAAAGTTCTGTCAAATGACAAAAGAAATAAAAGCGAGTTTCCAGTCAGTATTGCCTTATGGTTTTTTAAAATTTGTCAGTATAAAATAATTATTAAAATAGTGCAAAATATTGCAATTTGGAGCATAATTTTGTAAATAGTTTCGCTTTATTGAAATATATTGGAAAACAGAAACGAATTTGTTGAAGATTTTTTATTATTTTATAGACAAGTTGTTGGCTTTAGAAACGCACGGAAATGTATGTGCTGCTTTGGCTTTAAAAAAGTAACAGAGAACGAGGTTAATAAAAATATTTTATATATTGTTTCTTAAGAAACAATATATTTTCTTAATATCCTACTCATAAAACCTCTTTTATATATTAAATTTCTATATAAATATTGTCGAATAAGCATCTTGTAAAAATAAAACTTTTTATGAATTAGAACTTTAAACAAGAAATAATAGCCATATAATTTTGATACTCCAAAACAGTTTATGAAAGCTAAAAATAGTTAACTTGGAAAAATTAGATTTTTAAAAGATGAAAAAATTAGTTATTATCGGATGATATTTTATTACCAACCGTTCAATTTGCGAAAACACTTTCACATACATAAAACAAAAACATTTCAAAAGTTCTATTCATTTAATTTTAACTTATTTGTATAGTTGCTTTTAGCTGTAGATAAGGGTTATTGTAATTCAAGTAGATTTCTTCTATTGAACACAATATTTTCTTGAGTTCATTTCGACTTAACAACTTAGCATCGATGAAATTATAATGCCATAACCATTTCATAGGACGTGTAACATGGTTAGGTTAGGTTATTAGGGCCATTGTCGAGACAATGCATTTGAGTTCGTTCATTCGGTCCCGTTGTGATACTTTTAAGCAGAGACTACTTATGAGTTATCCTCTGCCGCATTAAGCCATCCTGTGGACGCTAGGAAGACCAATATTCTAACAAGCTCCACACTAGCCAGACTATCTAGGTCTGGTAAAAAGTTGGAGCTTAGTTTCACTGCCCTTATGCTGTTCAAAGCGTATGACATGGTTTTCTTTCTTTGTTAAAAATGTCACCATAAATCTTGTTTCAAAATATTTCCCTGCTTGTTTGCATTTTTCTGAACGCCATGTTGCTACTTCAAATATGCTAATACCACAGTTTCTTTTTTTTTGTTTTCTTTTTAAAATACCCTTTTGATTAATCATTCGAAATATTTTGAATATTTTCCTACTACACGTACTTAACAAAACTATTGCGATTAACATCTCTATTAATACAATTAAAATTATATTTTCCAAAATTTTACATGTCCTAATAAAATTAACCCAATTTCTTTGCAAAGGAGAAACTAATCTAGTGCGTAACAAAATATGACACTAATTTAGGAATGAACTCTTTTCTGTGCATAAAATAGCAATTAATGTTCCGTTTTTGCTTTTTGTTGCCTGTTCTTGTGCCGGTCATTCATATAAAAGAGAAAAGAAGTAAAAGAAAAAGCAATTTCTTATCCCATTAACTTTGTGCTGTAACTTTTTTGGTTCCCTTTAATATTAAAGTTTCAGTAAATAAAATGCGTGTGAGATTGCATGCTGACTGCAAAGAACTAATTGAGGTCACTTACTTTAAGTATGGAGTATATCTCTATGTGTGTGTATGAGTGTTCAAAACACAAGTATTGGATAAATATTTCATGACATATATAATTTGGACAAATAGAAATACAATTTTCATTGCGTGAAATAAAATATGACTAAATTTTACCTCCGGTTTGGGGGAAATTTCTTACATGATATGCCGTGTGACCATTTCTGTTTTTTATGCAGACGAATCTACAGTCTTATGATTTAGCTGCGGGAGCTAAATTTAGTTTTTCTCTTTATTTTAGCATCCTTTTTATATGTTTTTGGAACTATAGAGCTCATTCATGTTCCTTCCGTTCTTATATTTTGATTATGTCCCGTTCTATTTGTAAAGATTTCATTTTAATGGAAATTTAAGAATATTTTAGAACTTTTGATTTCTTGTGATGAAACACAAATTATTTTGTATAGATCAGTTTAAGGATATATAAGAAAGCAAGTTGATATCAATTTTCATTTGTGGTATGAAACATTTGCTTCTTGTATATTTGATTGTGATACAATTAAGTATTAACAGCTTTCGACTTTTTAGGATTACCCGGCGAATGCGGTTCCCCAAATTGAACTGCGTCAAGTAAAATTTATTTGGACTTTGTGAAGTACAAAACAAATTTTCTCTCCTATTTTTTTTGCTGAGTAATACTTTTTGACTTGATTGAAGCATAAATTTGCTTGTGCATAAAAACACAATATAGAGTTTCCTAATACACAACCCTTCCTTCATATTTTAAGAACAGTTTTTAAAAATAAACGAAATATTTTATAAGCCGGTCATTACATAATGCACGCGACACACTCAACGTTTTATTTCGTTTATTCTTATCGCATTAAATTGGTTTATGACTATTAAGAAACAAACAACAACAATTTATGACAGCCAAAAGGTTAACATACTTATAACAGCAGCCGGCAGAATTAAGCAACTCCAAAATTAGGTCACACAAAACATTAAAGCTATGAAAGTACATATTACAATATTTTTAACATATATAAAAATATGTATATGACTGCAAAATATTTGCTGCTTTTCATTCAGGATAAATTATCAGAAAGAACATTTGAAATTGCCACCAGTTAGACGTGCAATACAGTGCCGGTGTATATGCGTTATTATATAAAAAGGTATAGCGTGCCGCATTTATTAAGACCACAAAATTCTTTGAAAGGAGAATTTAGGAACCACCAAAAACTTTAAAGGAAAACCAAATGCCGAAAGGGAAAGCAAAAAAAAAAATTAAGAGGTAAATTGCTGCAGGGACATTGTATGTATGAATTTGTTATATTCCTTGTCGTTACTGTTTCTTAGAAATCCATCTTGCACTTATTATTATTTTTTTTTTTAAATATAATTATGATGATATAATCACGGTTTATTTTTATTTGACATGTAATCTGACTTGTACTATATCCACTTCATGGTTTGATTATGTCCACTACGTAAGTAGGTTAAGTTACACTGGTTTTTCTATGCGTTGACTTTCTATTACTTCTAGTATTTTTTTCTTAAATTGTTTTTAAGGATATTGCAAAACAATGTCTCGTTTATGCAAATTTTAGCTTGCGGTAATTAATAACTAAAATTAAGAGTAATTTTACAACTACACATTAACTGCAGCCATATAATTAATTGAGCTGAAAAACTTTTCAAGCCAAAAATCTATAATATAATAAACTATTTTTAATTTAATCTCAAAGCTCTACTTTCTGAATGTTACCAAAATGTGCTAAAAAGATCAATACAGTAGCGTCCTTCGCCGAAATTCACCGTCTAAGTAAAAATCGAAATGCTTCAAACAAAACTCTTTCTTTCTAACCTCTCAAAAATGCTTCGCTCTTTCATGGCTCTGGCACAATTGCTCGGTTAGCGTCCATTTCCTAAATGTGGATTTTCATTTAAAAAGTGGAAATAATTAAGTGATTATGATATAGAAAAACATTTTGACGTTATAGAAGTTGACATCCTAAAAAGTGTTTTTGTAATCGTTTAAAGTAATTTTATTTTATTCCGGTAACTATTCGAAATTGATTTTAAGTTTAAAACTGCAACGTGCAAATTATTTAAAAGTAATTTCAGCAAACAATTTTTTTCGTATGAAGTTTGTATATGACAATAGATACATTCGCTAGTCGTTTATTGCACTAATAAATTAATCGATTGCTATAAATTAATGATCCCTATAGAAATAAAAATAATACATATTTCGAAGTAGTCCGATACGATACCGATACTCGAAAAGAAATATCGACAATATCGATACCGATACACATATTGAATTTGAGTTAATATTAACAATTCTCAAGTTTGTTATATTTTTTCAAAATATAACAATTTTAAAAGTATTTATAATAGTACAAATACAAATGCACAACATACACAAAGAAGTGTAGGATCTTGCACTGGGAGAACATTTTATGGTATAAAACGAAACACAAATTTGTCACTATTCCGTAACTATTTGTCAACGTCACGCCAGGACAATATAGAAAAAAAGGATTCTGGTCTACTCTATGTAAACAACAGCCATTTACTACCTTCTAAGACTTTAGATGATATAAGAAATAGTCAATTTCTGAAAAAAATAGAAGAGGAACTTATTACATCAATATATATCAATAGAAGTGTTCTTTTATTGATGTTGTCTTAACGTGACTTTGGGTACCGGGACATTCCGACCTAATTGCTGACGGAATTGATAGGGAAGAGAAAGAGCTAAACAACTCTATAATCTGTCACTTCATAGGCATTCCCCTATCGCACTGCAATTTTTTGGTTCAGTGTGAATCATACAAACTCGCTCAATTAAGATGTTATAACGTGATCAACTGCCGCGTGGCAAGGGCCATATGGCCCCGCTACGACCCACGCAGAACACGTGACCTTCTTAACTTCAACAAGGTACTACTTCGTCAATTTGTGAATATCTTAACTGGATATTGTAACTTTGGGATTCATGCAAGAAGGATGGGTCTGGAATACAACGACTTCTGCAGAAGCTGTAATGATGAAGAGGAGTAGGAATCTGTACTTCATCTTCTATGTCAGTGCTGTGGCACTGCGCTCCAACATTCTGCCAGATCTAGATAGCCTGGCGAGTAGTCCCTGTTTTATAATATCACAACGGCACCGAACCAAAGGACCCAAGTGCATTGTTTCGACAATGGCCCTAATAACCTAACCTAACCTAACGTGACTTTCGCATATAGTTACAGAATAACTGCCTATTTCCTTATACAATTACATATAAAACGAGAACAATATATAATACATTTTCAAATGGGCAGTAACAGAAGTTAATTTTGTTTTATTTTAAGTTCAGATTTTCAATGTGTTATGTTTTTTGTTATGAAAAAAACAGCATTGATTGTATAATAATTTTTGTGATAGAAAGTTTAACAAGTAAAATATATGCAGTAAAAATCGCTAAAATCTATATATCGCCAGAACTGAACTATAGCCAATATATCGATATCTGTATCGGTATTGGCATTGGCATTGGTATCGGTTACATCCCTAAAAAAAGCATACGAGTATATGAATTATATCTTATTGTGTATTTTTATTTGAAGGCACAACTGCGTATGAGTATCATTTAATATTCATCATACGCCAAGAGTCCCGCATTCATCTACATGCGCAGTTTTCTTAGGTTTTATTAAATTTCTACGTCATAAACTGTTCAAATTTTATGATTTTATCTTCTCTAAATACTTCGGATTTCGTTTCAGATTTTTATTCTAAATTTGTATTAATTTGGCTTATAAAAAAAGACTTTAAAGTTGTTATATCTTATTAAGCAAACTGTCTTAGAAACTTTTCCAGAATGATAATTGAATCATAATTTACTTATGAGTTGTCATTAGTAGCAATTATATTCAAGGATATAGAATACATTATCTAACCATAAGAATATATATTCGATTAAATGAATATATTTTTATTGATTTTTAATAATACTTTAATAAAAAAAAACTTTGATTAAGTGGTAAAGATTTGTTTACGATAATAATAAACAATTTCTTGGGTATTAAAAGTAAAGAAAACTATATATTTTAATATTTACAATCTAGTATCCAAAACTTATATCTTTTGGAAAACCATCTTAGATCTCATTATAAATCCATTAATAACTAATTTATCTTCTCTTCAAATTTTTTTTCTAACCTCTAGAGTATTGCTTATCCGTTTCATTAAATGGATAAACTATTAATTTAAGACTGGAACAACCATACCAATACTTTTTTAGCATTATGAAATATATATAAGGGAAATCTGACACCTCATTAGAATCCTCCGAAGTCAAGGATTTTTTTTTATTTCCTTTACTATATCCAAATACTGATATATCTTGAATGTTTTATATTAAATAAGGGCATAATAATTTGTATCTGCATAAATAACCTTAACAAACAACTCTGGTGCTAATATAAAAAAAACAGTATATAAAATATCGATTAATACTGACCAGTTTAGTAAAGTCTAAACTGTAAATGAAAACTTTAATAAATTTAAGAATGTTAGCGATTAATTCTAAATGCAAAAGTAACATAAAATATTTGAGTGACTTAACAAGAGCGTAGAACAAATGAACTTTTTATTAGAAATGGTCAGCACAATGAAGTGTTCAACGACTAGATATGGAGCTAAGAAAAAACTATTAAAAATATTTAATATGTCCCCCCAGCAATAAACAAATAGCAACCATTTACTGAACAATCACTTGTGGCAATATTTTGATGATGTGTGAAATATATGATAAACTTTTTACTTTTAATTCCAACACACAATACTTTAAATTATTTACACACATGAATGCCTTGTGTGATGTAGGGCGTTCTTTAATTCTGCTACTTACAGCTTTCATAAAGAACAATTACAACCATTGAACCATTTAAAGAATTCGTTGGGAAAAATAATATAAGTTTTTTTTAATTTTAAAGGTCATTAAAGTATTAGATAGTTTATTTCACTAAAAATAATATGTACTTTACACACATACATTTATAAAAGATAAATTCTTTTTATTAAAACTGTTTCTGAAATGCCATTCAAGGTTTCTTTCTAGCCAGCTTTTATGAGATATTTGCGTGTTGGCGAAAAAAAGAAAGAAAAATGTGAAAACAAAACTATAACGTGCTTAAAGTGCTAACAGATAATTAAATTTATGGCTTTATAAAATGAAAATATTAAAAGACTATAAAACGTAATTGAAAGCATTATTGAATTTATATATTTAACACATCATTTAATACAAGTATTTTTGTTTCAAACTTTTCTTATTGCAGAATTGGAGTCACCGTTTGCAAGGTGTTTTACAATTGGAACAAGCATTGAAATCATCAGAAAATCTGGCCATAGTGCAACCTTGTTTGGAAACACTATTGCGCACACTGTTATCATCCGAATGTAAAATGGAAGTGGCTGAGGAAAAGCAAAAGCTATTAATTAACTTGATAACACGTTTACCTTTGGACAATTTAGAAGATCGTACTATGCAAATTATGAGTGGGTTGTGTCGTCAAGGTGGCGCGGGTGCTAACCGGGTGTGCAAGGCCTTAATGCAAAGACTGCCACCGGCTGCGATTATTTTAAAATTAATATCACAAGAGTTTTTACATGCCAAAAGCTCAAGGGTAAGCAATTTTATTGTGGCCACTTTTATACATGCTTTTATCAAGTCCATTTGTCGTTTGGCAAAATATTGAACAAAAATCATTTAACTTATAACTACTAAGCGAACGTAAAGAAGAGTCTTACTGCCTATTTACAATAACACTAAATGCCAACACATAAGTGTGTGCACTTGTCAAACTGCATGATATCGAAGCTATTTGTTATTTTGATTTTTAACGATTTCTTTTCATTTAGTAGCAACATTAATTTCCTGTATTTGCTTTTTATTTTACTCTCTTCGCTATTTTCCTTTAGTCGATATGAAAATTTTTGATTTGCATGATTGTTTTAAATGAACTGCACCTTGTGCCCAATGCATTTCATTTCACTTTATTTGCATGTCGGTAAACTTCCGTCATTTTTACTACTCGTACAATCAAATGCAATTGCATATTAATAATTGAAACCGAAAAAAGGGAAAGTTCAGTGAAGGAGTGGGTTGTTAGCTTGTTTAGATTAAATGATTTAATGTGCAAATAATTAAATATTATATTAAAAAATCTAGTTGCATAAATAACTGCTTTGATCCTACAATACGTACTCCATATTAGAAAAGGGAACGGAGTTTAAATATTCATTTCGTGAAAGAAATAAATGACATTTACACATACAGAGTTCTTGGTACAAGTAGTAACTTTAATATAAAAAAGGAAAGGGAAAGTTTCTAGTTTTGCTTCTACCAATATATTATCGACTGGCCTATGATTTGCATTCTGGTTTTGGTAGTGCACCTTATGAAGATATAGAAGAACTGTTGCTACAGCTTAATTAGCGTGAAGCAAAGAATTAAGAGAATATATAGTTACGTAATTAAGTAATCCCGAGGTACTCATTTCATCTTCAATGAGCAAAGAAAACTTCGTATTAGTGCTTACTTGAATATATACAATAATCTTTAACATGAAAGCAGTCTAAAGTAACAAATCGGTCTGAAAGAATACTTAAGCATTCTGTGCGTTTTACAAACCTGAACTTCTTAATATCATATTTCGCTTTAAGAAAATCTATATAAAATCTATATAAAAACTAAACAAAATCTATATAAAATGGGAAATTTCAATAAGCTCCCGACATTTTTGGGTTGGCACCCACTTTTTCAACACTCCGAATAATTTTTTTTATATTAGAACAATTCTTAGCAACTGTTATTATCTTTAGTTTTCTCACAATTACAATTACATTAAAAAGTAATAACAAAATAAGAAGAGTAAGTGATTAATGAGTTCTTGTTGTGACTTTGATATTTTTTTACCTTCTTATTTATCCAAATGAAAGTTATATATAATATTTTCAGTTATTTAAATAAATGTTGGGTAACGATTTCCTGATGACCTGCATTAATTGCCGGTGAAATGCGCATACAAAGTAGCTAAAAATCTTTCGATTGATATCTTTTTTTTTTTTAATTTTCATAATAAGGAATCAGCGCGATTATATTTATATTAAAGCTTGAGAAACTATTTTGCTTTTCGATACAGTCTCATTTAAGCTGAATACAAGTTGGCTAGCGTTCTGTTATAAAAGGCACATTTTATTTATAATAAAAATAAGATGGCTCCTACAAAGTCCATTTTTCATCATCTTTATCGATCTTTCCTCTAAACCCACATTTCTAGCGGTCCAGAAATAAAAATTTCATAACATTATGAATATGATTTCCTATCTAATGAATGTTATTAAAAAAAGTCCATGCTTAAGTCGTTAGAATTCAAAATATTGCATATCGAAATTAAAAAAAAATGTATATAAATTAAAATAGTTGCCGTAGGATGCTTTTCAATTAGCACACGCTATTGCGTTTTAATAATTAAAACCAAAAAAAAGGAACGTTCAGTAACAGAGTGAGTTTTACTACTAAATATTGTAAATAACGCTTAGAGTGCATAATGTAAAGCATAAAAAATAAAATAATTGCTCAACTCAAAAGCTTGTGAACAGAGATATTTGTTCTATCCTTATACCATCACTTCAATCAGATATAGGAATTCTAGTTTGGTGCTAAATATTCAATCAGTTTGTCGGGATAAGTAATTTTGGTCGGAATACTCTGTAGAAATTATTGGAGTACATGATTTGTGTTAAGTAAAAAGGAGTAGTTAAAACATGGTCTCATGTAATGCAAACATGGACCGTGATGACTTTAAAAAAAATATTTGACACATTATTAATAAAAAATACAACTGTATTTGTTTATATTCCGCGGGGTAATGGTATAAAATGGTTTCCAAACTAGTTTTCTGTGTTAATCCATGGAGCAGTGACATGAAGTAATTTCAAGATTAACCCTGTATTAATAATGTGAGGAGTAGTTACTTCGACTAGTTATTGGATTACTCTGAGTTATGTTTTTTTGGATTACATGGTCCTCTCCTAGAACATTGTAATGTAAAATGAAGCAAGCTTTTCCCATATTTGGATTACTTTTTGACTAGTCCTGGTCCCTTGTGGAGTAATTTATATTTAAAAAAACTGGATTTCGTAATTCCAGAAAGAAATAACATAAGAGAATAAAAATTATTATTAAGAGACTGAAAAGTGTTGTATTTCTTTTAATTTCTAACTTATGACTTTTTAGTCTTTAGGTGATTGTAGTATGCAAAATTTTTAGTAAACTTTGCAATTCTCAGTTGTTTAAATTATATTAAAAGTTGTGGCCCAGGCAGTAGATATTGTTAAAAAAAGCAAACTTTGTGACCATTGACCTCAGATATTAAAGTTCACACAATACCAAGATTTAGACATATGTAAAAATAAATGTCTGCTTCATAACTCAGATTTATATTTAAATCCTTGTATTTAGCCATGCTAAATATGATAATATGAAAATCATGCAACGACAATGAAACAAAATAAATTAATTTTCCATAATACTCCAAGTCATGCTGTTTCACAATTACTAAAACTTCCAACGAATTTATGTGAAAATTATGCAAAATGAACTATTTTTATATGATACGTTTTATATTAACAGTTTCGTGAACACGCTTTGCAAATGGTCATATTCGCACTCATGACCTTTCCCAGTACATGTTTTGATACAGAGACATGTGTCACAAATGCAACATATGCCGCATTGAATCGTAAGCGACGCGTACGTTTAGCTGCCTTAGATGTTCTAGCAGTACTGGGACAAATATCCAGCGTTACAGAAGTGTTGGATATTGTACAAGAAATTGCAAATTCACGTGATGACGGTGCTGCATTAATGGCGGCAGTTAAAACACGTTTGTCACGCAAGCAACTACCCCATGTCAGCAGTGAGGGTGCAGTGCAGTATTCCTTGCATGTGCCACCCTCACAATTAACTGGTAATAAACACGAGAATATGCTAAAACTTAAAAATGAGAGCAGTAGTAATAACAACAGCAGGAATAATACCAACGAGGATTTTGATAAAACCGCAGAGGTAAATGGTCAACAAGGACCGGACATAGATTGGATTACGGCTGGTATTGGTTCTGTTTCACCTACATCTTTGAAACGTAGAGCTCACAGAAATCGTGTGTCAGCTAAACAGAGTTTTACTTGTGTTAATACTCAGGGAAGGTAAGATGAAATATATTTATATAATTAATAATATCAAATGATATTTTTTCTGTTATTTCTTTTGCAGTGCCACCACTTGCAATTCCTCTATTTGCAAAACACTCTATCGTCATCCTACCGATATATTGCAACAAAATAAAATACATGAAAACGTAAGTCAGTTTCGATTTTTATAAATTTAATATAATTCAAAAATACTATTTAAGAAAAGCTGTAGCAAGCATAACGTCATTTACTTTTCTCTTCCCAGGTTGTAGTGCATTCATATGCAAATTTTCTTCTGAGATTAACTAAATAATTAGAATAATATTTTTCTTATTGATAATACGACTCATGTTTCTCTGTCTTCCAGATGATAGAACATTTTTACTTCTTTTATATTTTTAAAACAATAGGAACCAAACGTAAGGTTTCAAAAAGTTATTATTTATTTAGTAAAAATGTGGCTGTATTTTTCTGAATTATGTTGAAGACATCTAATGTTTTGGTTCAATATGTTGACTGAAAGATATACAATACATATAGAAATATTTAGTGCGCAACAGATGAAGTGTTTTTAATAATTAATTTAATCGATATCTGAAATAAATTACAAAAAGTATAGTATCATTGCCAAAACTAATTATAAGATACGTGAATAGAACCCTAGATATGCTTAAGATATTACATACATTCTGAAATTAAACAGGCTACGTACACTGTATTATATTTTTTTATATTAGTGAACTCATCTTGAAGATATATGTATTAATAGTTTCAACTATTAAAAAAAAAAGAATCAAAAATATTTTCTGTCGAAAATGGAATTAAGTTGTCAAAAGCTATTCAATGCTAAAAGTCGCATAAGATGATTGTAATTTGAGTCAGAAAAAAAAATTACAAGATTTCTAAAGAACGTCGAAAAGAAAATTTTTAATGAAAATTGTCGAATCACCAAATTGTTGAGGATGTCGCCATAACCGTTGCGAATTTTTCTGTTTCCAAAATGAAAAGGATAATGTTTTGCAGCTATTGAAGAGATAAAACCGGACTGTTGACAGATGAGCTCATAATAGCTTGATTTAAAGTCTATATCAGATAACTGTGTTAATTTCTAGATAAATTTTTCGTGTAAAAACTGAAATTCAACTTTAATGACGCGTAACCCTTTCGAGCTTCATCTTTTTCTTCGCAAGGGGCTGTTGGCTGTTGGTTGTTAATAATTATACTTCGAAGCCTTCGATTCTGGTAGTCAGCCAATAATATAGTTTCGAATTTTTCTAATTGTAATCAGTTTCCAGTTATTATATTCCAATATGATAAAATTATTGCATTTTTGCTTAGCACAATTATAGTTTTCTTTGAGCTTTAAGATTTTTGTATATATTCAATTCGCATCAGTAATTCGCTTAAAACTAGATGAGTTTGAGTTCATATTCAGCCATAATCTGCATCAGTGCAAATTGTTGTCGCTAAGCATTACCGCCAGCGATTGACACTGGCATGTGCTAAAAGTAAGCAATTCAGCAAAATATTCTACGGCGAATAAATAAGTAAACTGACTACAACAAATTTTCTAACATCATATATATTCTTTCAACACTATCCTTTTCTTATATAGTTCTGGCACAATGCATTGCATTAAGTGCCAGTATACATAAATTAAATCATAAGAAACCTGCCTTATTAAAAACAAGCCGCTTCAGCGATATCTCAAAATATAGGTATATCGATTATATACAATTTAAAATAAAAGTAAAACTTTTAATATGTTTATGTTTAAGTATTATTTGTGAGATCAAACAATAGAGTAGCATATCATTGAACAATCAGTATCAACAGACAATTATGGCCAACACATGTGCGTAATAAAATGGAAATATAATAAATAATATATGGGAAAATAAAGTCAAAGTAAATATTTTTCTAATACGTCTGCACCTTTAGTAGACGCCGCTTTCTACCAGTTATCAATCAAATTAACTACAACAGAAAAAACCGTGTTGTATATAAATTCGTTCTCTCTTTTATTCTGCCTATATGAGCCTCTTTCAAATTAGTTATGCATTTATATACATATACAAACATAGACTTCCATACATACAAGCATATGTGTTGATGGGTTGCCAGTTTTATTAGTTAAAAACAAAAATGGGTATCAACTTTTCGTGCGCCACAACTGAAACTACTTGAAAACATTTATATATACAATACATATACACTTGCAACTGCAGTTCATATACTATTTTAATATTTTCAAATAAAGTGACACAAAAAGTAAGAATTTACTTGCAGCCTGTTGCAATCCTATGAAATTCATTGTACATGGCAGCACTAATTTCATTTTATACTATTTAAAAAGTTTATATTAAAAATGGGGGTTGCTGAGAAAAAGGCAGTATGCAACTGTTTAAAATAACCAACTCATGTGAACAACACAATGAAAAGTCCAAATGCATGATATGACGCACGTTAGTATATCTTTAACATTCACTAGTGTAGGACTTTCGGTTTAAAGTAAACTAATAAATAAAGTGGTTTAAATACATATTAAAATTTAAGTTTTACTTAAGGAATACAAATGATTTTTCCATTTGTCAACGACCATAACTTTGCTAATAAAGATAGAATGTTAGAAATTTACAACAATTATCCTTTATATAATTTAGTTCCTGCGAATTTTTTTAAATGGGTACGGCACACAAAACACAACACAAGTATCTCTTTGGTGTTGTGAAATTAAGAAAATAATTTTTTTTTTAAATTGTTCCAGGAGGATAATCATCACAATAATATAAATGTGCATCATGTTTTTGCTTCAAATCCCTACAACTATGGATTGACAACAAAAAAATCAAACGGTAAATATGCAATTCAATTGATATTATTTATTTTTAGGAATAGATTTATAAAACCTTATAATATATATTGCATATGTATGTATGTGTGTAAATATATGTGTGTAACTCAGTTAATATATTTAATACATTTTATTGACCTGACAACCGTGCAATTCCTTGAACTTATGAAAACAATTTTAAAACATTCCTTTGAAAATTTTAACAACAACTATGTCGACTTAAATGGTGTACTTGCATACACACATATTTGGACATGTACCGTGTGTTATTTTTTGTATAAAAGTTAATCGATTACCATTATCCCTTCCATCTATAATTCAGAGTAAATTGAAAGTCAAAATTTGACTTAAGTTATTCGATGTTTTAAAAGTATTTGTATAGTTAGCCGGTACCGGCATTTTTTGCTTCTTATGTCGCATAAGAATCGAAGAGAGACACTTGAAATAACAATGCCAGAACAACATTTCTTACGCATGTTTTATTGTTAATATTCTTTAGACATTTGCTGAGTTTATATTCAAGCTATATTTTGTCGATTAAAGTGGTATTTCAAACTTATACTGATTTCGTTTCTACAAAAGAATGCAACATTTTTTACACTTTTTAACAGAAAATGGCCAAAATCTATCTTTTGAAAATAATAAATTTATTCGAAATTAATGAAACATCCCTCACGGCAAATAATTACTATATTAAAACTCTCCCGAACTGTCACTTTTTAGTAAATAAGTGGCAAAATGTTGCATGTTTTTTTTTAGAAAAGAAAACGCCAATAATTTTCATATGAAAAATATTTAACATACCATTTGTTTTTGTTCTTAAGACTTTTGTTTGAAATTGTTTTCTTTTTATACTACTTCAATCGACATAATAGAGCTTGTAAATTGAGCAATTATTTATTAATTTACAAAGGGAGAGAGTGTCTAGTATTGAATATAATGAAATTAATCCCTCTATCGTTAAACTTATAACCTTCTCCATTCTGCTGCCTTCTTTCAAGAAAACTTGTCACATGCAAATACGAAATAGAATAATAAGTATTTAAAATTTTTTTAGGTGCATTCACACATTTTTATATACCCTGGCAGTCTTACACAATTCCACAACAGCTTTTTATTTTTTTTCTGATTTTTTTATTAATTTTAAAATGAACAAGTTGAAGCTCACTTTTGCATAGTTATGATGGTGCCATTGACTGAAGTGGTGAACCACAAGATTATAACTCCGCACTCAGACATGAATGATGTGCGTTAGTGCAGAATTGTGTTAATTATTGTGGGCCTGTCGCAACGATGAAGGCATAGGACTGACCGCTGAATATTACCAACAGCAATAAACACCGTCATATTCCCAAGAGTAGAAAGCAGCACACTCTTTCTTCGGTACATGTAGCAAATAAATTCATCGCTAAATAAAAATTAAAAATAGCTAAAACAATTATTCCATCTTCTGATGTATCCTTTTAATAGTAGTCCCATTCTTCCTAGTTCTTGCACAATGCACTTCATATGTAGTGGTCATTCCCTGAGACATAAATAATATATTTTAATTTAATTTTTCTTAAAAAGCAGGCTTCCTTCAGGGTTATGCCGGTAGTTCAATAAAAATGATTGTAAAATTAGCTCTTGAAATGCTAGTTAATAGGTTTTTATAAATGAAACCAAAGAAATGAGATATCAAGAAAATATCCAGGAAGAAATTTTCCAAGGCGATAATGTTGCAGGGGAGGAATATATGCCCACTCCAAAGAAATCAAGGAAAACTGTTTAATTAGCAATATTATACAATAACCATAATCTTACCTAAATAAAACTCTAAATTAAATTACAACTACTTACGATCATATTTAAGTCATATATGTATATAAAACTCGCCGTAAGAATTAAAACTCATAATGAGAGTACAGTGGAAACAAATTGGGGCCTCAAATTAATAAGATATTTGGTCTATACTGCAAATTCGGTCAATAAAGAATTTATTCGTTCATCGACTGTTATAATAACATGTATTAAATATGTTCACCAAGATTTTGACTTTGTATAATACAACTGCAGGAATATATTTTTCAAATTAATCGTAATAAAATAATATATATCAATATTAATATTTGTATAGGCTAAATTGTTCTAACTTAGTTAAAATCTCAGAAAGACATGATGATAAATATTCCTAGGCACAAAGGAAGTCAACATCAGTTTTATTCAACTTACACAGCAGAGCAGAACAGCTGTTTTCGAAAGTCGCTACACTTTCATCTTCAGTGCTCATGTGTATATTGTGTTTATCAATTTTGTAAATAACATGGCAAAAACGAGTCAGCACTGTTTAAATTGTATTAAAGATCTAAGACAACATTTTCCTTATTTACAAGTTTGAGAAAAATCACTGCAGCACAAGTATAAGCGGACAACAATACAGATCCTTATTTGCTATCGGTTTTCGATTATAAATATTATAATTTTCCAATGTGCCGGAGACACCGCATTTAATATAACCCATTTTTCATTGTTTCTAATACGTTATAGGCAGTATAAAAAAAACAAAAAAAAAAAACTATACTAACAATATTTTAAATTATACTCCAGCTGATGATGTTATCTACACTATGCGTTTTTAGTACATACAAACAATTAAATAATTTACCATACTTTCAATGCACACTAGGAAAACTATTGCGTATCACCCTCACACATACATATAAGTTTTAATTTATTAATAAAACTGTATAAAAGGAACAAAATGTTGGGTGATTTTTAATGAATTGAGTTTGGTGCAGAAGGTATATATTTGTTTCAAACTGACCTAAAAAAATTTATTATTAATTTATTAGTGGCTGTCACGTAGTGATAGACAGAATTTTTGCAAAAAAATTGTCATGTACTCGTAAATATATTATATTAATATATATGCACATACATACATACACACGTGTTTGTACGTATAATTTAATATTATTGAGTTCCTCTTATCATTTCTTTAGCTGAGTACCCGTACAATACAACTAAACGCTTGGTGGCAAACTCATGCTCAGACTCCTCCGTAGATGGAAGAAGTTCTGATAGCAACTATACAAGCAGTGGTGGTAGTGGCGTTAGCAATGATGCCCCAGGAAAAGGTGTTGGCGGCGATTGCTGTGGTGATGGTATAAGTGGCCGGTTTACTCGTCAAGCAATTAATTCGAGGTAGAGTATGGGTACATTTTTCAATATATTATTCATTATTTACTTATTATATAAATATAATTCCTTTACAAAGACTGTTCCAAAATTAATACAAATTTTGAATTAAAGGGAAAATATAGTTTCGTGGATTTAGCAGATACATTCACATCATTTTCTAGAAAATTTCCCCTTAAAATTTTTCAGGATTTCATATTTAATTTCTTAGTTTATGAGTGGGTGCAGTAATTTAATGGCATGTGAAATAACATCAGCCGAAATATCATTTTTGTTAACTTTATTCTCAGAAGAGTAAGTTAAACTGCTACCTACTAAACACTGGATATGAATTCTTGGATTTTGCTCAAAAAATGCGCCCGCCAAACTTCCATTATGTCAGAAATTTATTTCAATTATGAAAGCATTTGATTTTCCAGTATATTGTTCAATTTTTATTATCTCCAAACTATCAGTTATCAAATTGTTATTTGGCAGAATGACTAATATTGTGGGCATCACTTGCAACAATTCTCTATATAAAATCAATCATGATAAACTATTAATTTCAGCCTATTGCTTATATCAAACAGCTAAAAAAAATCTTGGCTAATATAAAGCTGATTTAAAAAAAAAATTATTTCTTTCTTAATTTCTATGCTGCAGGTTTCCAAGTATGGAGATGAATTCAACATATCGTGTGCATAAGCCGCCAATATATTATCCTGGAATGGGAGCGTATGCCCACTTGCAGCAACAGCAGTACAACATGAACTCCACTTATCCAAAAGTCAGTTATACACTGAAGTCTCAACAATATCATAATGCTCAATTGGGCAATAGAAGAAAAATACAAAACCAATATCATCAGCATCAGCAGCAACAACAACAACAACAACAGCAATCCCCACCCTACTACTATATCAACAACAACACCAATCGGGCTCAACATTTCAATCATCATAATGCCAATTCGATAACAAATACTACTCATAAAAACAATTGTGGAAATCAAGGTTGTTGTCAAAATAAAAATATTCTCTCATATAAAATTGATAATGAAATTAATTAATATTTGTCTTCTTCTCTTTATTAATCGAATTATATAGGGAATTTCAAAATGTTAGAAAATCGTTCACAACGAGATTTAAGCAATTGTGGCGACAATTTAGATGGTACCTACACAATTTCCCCTGATGGCACTAAAATTCCCAGTCAACAAAATACGGCTGCAACAGCTGAAGTAAATGGTCGTCGTTTTGTTAACGTTGAAAAGTTTCTAATGCACAGGTAAGTGGCAAGTCTTGAATTGTATTTAGACAACCAGCATAACATCCACTTCCGTATGTCTACTGTTTACCGACTGTGTGTGCGTTTGTGGATTTTTATATACACACATACATGGTGATGTGCTCATATGCAGACACATAAGTTTGCTGTCTTGATTTTGTGCTGGATAATTGAAAAGTTATTCTTGCAAACTGTTGAATGAAGTTCTGGTAATATAGAATTATAGTTTTTGTTTGGAATGTTAAAAACTTTTAATTTGTTAGAATAACATCTGCGCAAAGTTTGTTGAACTAATACTTGTTGAATTTTGCTTTACTTTAATTGCACTGAAACAGACACATTAATTATGTGGTTAGAGTTTGTTTGCAATTTTAATTATTTTAAGATTTATAGGTTCTAGTACTATTCCGTTCTTCATAGAGCATGTCCTTGTTTCTATTGATTTCACGCTTTTTGCAATGAGGCAAGGAAACTCACAGGCATATTATCTGAATCCTGACGAAAATTTTTCGAAGAAAATTTCACAATAATGTTAGGTTCCTTAACTACATAATATATATAAATAAATACATAATATTCGGATTATTCATATAATTCTGAAAACGAACCTCAATGAAGCATGATTGAAAAATCTGTATTCATTCAGAGACTTTTCGAAAATTGTTGCACTGGACAAAAAAGTTACTGAATGAAACCACAGTGTTTTCCTAAGTAAAATTGTTAATATAAAGGGGCTATTTTAGAAATGTGCCTTTTTATTTTCATAGTTTCAGTGCAATGCACTTCATTAGTCAAAGTTATTCTCGTACTGCTGCTCCTTTAAACGATACTTCACTATCCATATAATCGCAAACGAAAACTGATTTCTTAGTAAAACTTTATTGAAAACAAATATTAAGGATTCTAGGATATTTTCTGTTTTCAGTAAAAATCCTAAAAGCTTCTTTGAGATATGAGAACAAAATTTTAAAATATTCTGATTTTTTTTTTTTTTTTTTGATAAAAAATTTATTATAAACTTTTTCATTGTTAATATTATTAAGATCATTTACATTCTGTTGATCATTTACATCTGATTATGCTATTAATTTTTTCTGTATTTTCTTATTGTTTTATATAATTTTAAAAGAAAGATGCCACTGACTTTAATAAAACTATGAAATGCTTCTTCTAATATTTAAAAAAAGTTAGATTTATTTTGAAAATAATAATGCTGGCGGAACAAAAATGTCCGAAACTATCAATGCATTGTTTTTATAGATATATTTTTGTAACAAGGACTTGCTAACTCCGAGCATATAGTTTTGCCTTGAATACAAAACAGAGCCAAATGATTTAAGGCTGTACTTTCATATAGTTATTGTAACTATAGTTATATAAATTTATATATAATAAATTGGCTGAGACAATTAAATGTACCATTCAATTGATCTATTTGAATTGGATATATAAATCTCCGTGTAATTCTTTAAATATCTTACATTTTTATTAATTTATATTTAAAAAAAAATGTTCTCAACATTTCGCAGAAAAATTGCTTTTAGGTCCTCATATAAAAACTATTCATTGAAGTAAATATTTCCTAGACTTTGACATATAGAATAAGTAACACCAATATGACATGAAGACAAAAAATATTTGAAATTCATAGAGTACCTTGTTTGGCCAGTGGGTAGAGTGCTGGTTTGGATTACCATCTCAGACTCTGCTAACTTTAACTATCATGTCTGAGAATGATTTTTAGTTTTTTTTGTAACATTTAATAATAACCAATTATTATTTTATCGAAAATGTTACTCCGAAGTTAGGACAAAATATGTTGAGAATCCTGCTAGAAGTCCAGATTTTTTCCAACATTAGGGGACTTTAGTTCACTTTGTTTATAACACATTTTTAATAATTCTTAAATGAAATATGTTAAATATATATATAATTAAGAGTACATACAGATTTCTGGTTTTACCGTAAAAATATGTTGCTCATATCCAGATTTTAAGGAACTTTGAAACAATACAACAATTGCTATAAAAGTTTCCATTATTGACTCAGCATATAAAAAAGTATATCTAAATAACTTAAATCATTTGGATAACTTATTCCTAAATAATGATAGCAACTGAGGAGCAGGTCTTTTTTAAAGTCCACAACTAAAAAATGTATCAATGGAGTTTAATACATCGGCTAATATTGTTGTGGAGCACTTTTGATTAAATCTGTTCTATAGACCTATCGCTGCAATATGACATCAAAACTAAAATACACGATTCTTAAATTTGCAGGGATCTATGAGCAGCTTTACAGAAATATATATAAATTGCTATCATCTTTTCCTAATGTATTCGAGGTCTGTCCATTATTTATTCGAAAAGTTCAAGTAATTAGTTATTTAAGCATTTAAAATGCTAAGCAGTAAATTTCAATAACTCAGAAGCTTTAGATATATTATTAATTTAGAAAAATGTATTATAGAACAGTTAACAATAATAAGCATTGAAATTCAACTTCAGATTTTCAGATATGGCCTGCGATATCACTAGATATCGTTCTGTTGACAAAAAACATTTAAGTAGAAGCAACATTTTAGAAATTTATTGAAAAAAAAAACAACAAAGATTCCAGGATATTTTATATTTTCAATAAAAATCTTAGAAACTTGTTTCAGAGAGCAAAATTAAAAAATTTGGGTTTGTGTATGCGTTTGATTAACAATTTAATATAGACTTTTTCGTTGTTACTATTGTTAAGATCATTCACATTCTGTTGATCATTCACATCTGAAAATTCTATTAGTTTTTTTTTCTTTATTTACCAAAATTATATATAAGTTTTTTTTTTACTATTTTATCTAGTTTTAAAATAGAGATGCACTGATTTTATTAAAACTAGAAAATCATTCTATTAATATTTTAAAAAAATTTAAATTTGTTTGGAAAATTATTATCCTGACGGAACAAAAATGCCCGCAATTTTAAATGTATTTTATTGACAGGACGATATCGTGTGATATTGTGAATCAGGCAGTAAATTTAAATTTATTAGTAGAAAAGTCACTTCGTTTACGAAAATGTTAACAAAAATTCTCTAAATTTACAAGTTTTGTTAAGAATTTTTTTTAAACGTATCTTAGCACAAATTTAAAGTTATAACTTGTATCTAGAACCCTGCTAGTTCTGTTAGAAACAGAACCCTGTTCAAGGACATTTAAAATATTATTTTTGCAATTGAATAGCGTGGGTTATCTTGGAACACAGAGCAAACATATCATATATATGTTTATCTACAAACACATGCACATATAAAAAGCCGTATAGAATATTAACTTTTGTAAATATCTACCAAGTGTTTCGCATCTTTTAAAAATACCTAAACATTATAAAAAGATAAGAACATGAACTACACAAACAACCTTGCACAAGTACAATGTGACGTATGAGTAATATTATATTAAGTACACGTGTGGCAGCATAGCACAAAAGGAAAGTTAGATAGAGGCTAATAAAAAGCTATAAGCTATAAGGCCAAAAATTTCGCTCACTATTTTTATAGTATTGCTGTTCATGCGACAGTCGCTACATGAGTCCATGGCCTTATAGATGTTGAAGATAAACTTTACCCACTCACCCACAATCAAAGACTTGTAATAATGACATTCATTAGTTCGTTAATATACTAAAAAGTTAATACCTGCAAATAAGGTCTCTTAGGTTGTCACACTAAACTTGCAAAATAATTTATAAAATGATTTCTGCAATATCCTGTAGAGAGTGATGCTCGGATATATAAAGAACTTCAACATTGCCTTCTTAACATAAACCCACAAGTGCTACAAAAATTAATATATACAAAATAAGTGCCCTCATAAAGCACAAATTAACCCACATTTCTTATAAAGATTGACTTAAGAAGTTAATGATTTAACCCGGGGGGCAAATGGCAAGTAATTTAAAATAAACGCTAATTTTTCTTTTGCACATGTACGTATGAAACGATGTCATAAAGGCTAATACTTAATGATTAAGTTCAACAGCAGTTTGTTAAATAAAAAATATTAAGAAAATTGTTATAAATATCGAAACTGACCTCAATTTGGATTCAAGCAACAACTGTTTCCAAGTTAGAACTAATGAGGTTTGAACTTTAGGTTATACACTAAAACAAAAGGCATGTCATAAAATATTAAGAAATTTACCACTAACGGTGGAAATCTTAAAATTTCTTAGAAGGGTTTTTCCTAAGTAAAAAATTAAATATTGCGTGCGTCAGTTTGAAAAGTTGTTTTGTTAGAGTGGTCATCGACTAGAGGGAAAAATCAACATTTCGTCCTGTTTTATATGTCTGCACGACAGGCTTTATGGCTTTTCATGTTGCTTTAATTTATAATTCGTTTATTGTTCATATCACATAGTTGGAGTCAGATAGGTGTTTTCCTTTAATATTCGCTTTAACACAATTTCTATTGAGTCATTGAAGTTTCTGTTAAAGGTTTATACTGGAAGGTGTTTCCCTTCACATATATTTTTTAAGAGTTAATAAAAAAACTTTATTGCACGTGCTATGACTGCTTAAGCTGGTTTTTAATTATAAATTATATTTTAATTTAACATTTGCAAATTGTTAGTTCGTTTTTTTTTTAAACAAGTGGTGTTCCACTATGAAACAACACGTGGTACAAGAAGATCTAAATTATCTTCTCTATAAAGTCATATGAAGGTTTCTCCGAAAATTTGGTTTAAACGTGTACAAGATATGTCTATATGCATATATAATTATCAGTAAACTATTAACCAAATTTAATACAACAAAATATTTCAGTTTATCCATATTCATAGAATTGCCAAGAACAAACAAAACAGGGGGCAAATTACAGCATTCAATACGATTCGGAATTTTAAAATATTTCCATATAAACTCTATTAAAATATTTCGTAATCTCTTTCGATAACGAGTGCTGTAATTTGCCCCCAGACTTTGAAATTTATGTACATACACCACAATAAGCAAAACTTTATTCAACATGAGTCTATTTCAGTTTTCTTTTTTTTTATAAAATAATAATTCCTTTGGAAAACAATGAAAATATTTAAATAAAAATAAATGTGGTATTTTAATGATTGATTCAAAATTTTAAAAACATATGGAAATAATGGATAGTTTCTGCGCCAAAAGAAAGCTGAATCTAAACTATAATCATGGCAAGTTGTCTTCAAATTGCTTTGTAATCGATGGTGTGTTTCAACACCAACAACCATGAATAAAATGTTAAACATTAATTATATATTCTTCTTATTAATTAATACAAAGTAAATTACTAATCAGAATTTTCCATCTACTCTATAACACACAACTTTTGTTACCATTCCTTCTGCGAACATGTAACCAAGAAATGTAATGGGAAAGCTAAAACGGAAACATAACAGGAGAAAAGAAAACAAGTAAACAAGAACTTCTTTTACACCATGTTCTGCATTACCACCACTATTCGAGTGGTGTTCAAAAGCAACTTACCAATGACCACTAAACAATAGATCGTGTCTCTATTGCGCATATGATATTATATTGGGTAGAAGTAATAAATTTTAAGCATTGATAATTGCAAATTTCAAAAAGTAAATTTAAGTAACAAAGACAACTCACTGGAACGAAAATGTTTGTGGCAAAGAACTCCTCCCCACACTGTGATATAGAATAACTTTCACAACAACACAAATAAAATATATACAGAAAAATTGGTTTAGGTTGAACTTTACAGTAGCAATTACATGAATCTTAAACTTGATCAATTCAATATATGAGTAACTAGAAAACAGTCGCCAATGAAAATAGGTGGAGAAAATAACTGATCAAATATTAAAACTGTCCATTATATATTTGGCCAAACATAGAAACATTTATTGCATAAAACATTTCACTAAAAACTCCATTTATCAAAACTTAAAATTGGTTTAGTTATTTTACAATGTGATTAAATTACTCAAAAGTAAAATTGTGTAAAATTTTTCACAAATTTAGAGCAATTGAATTGAAATGTATGTATATAATTTGAATAAACTATTTTCTTCGTAAATTAAACTTTGACAACAAAATTAGTTGAATATGCAATTTCAATAACAAAATTACTGTTGTAGTTAAATCATTTAAAGATAAAGAAAAATTCTTAAACATGAGCAGCTATTTAAATTTGATTTAATTAACAAAATCCAATTGCAATTGCTATAGAGGAGAAGTTACTATTACACACAACCAATAATTCTAAATCGGAAAATGCAAATGATTGTTTTTCTTCTGTTTTTCTTAGACGTACAAGCATACGTGTACATACACATCTATATGTAAGTATGTACTACATATACTTATTGCATATAAACGCGTGTTTGTCTGTGAAAGTGTTAGTGTGCTAACAGTATATATGTAAATATGTATATAGTACATTAAAAGGACTTTAGACCAAGTTGTGGACAAAGCAAACTCAGTCGCTAACTAAAAGTTAACAAACGTGGTCATAAGCTTTAAAAGAAATACACGAAAAGACACAAGAAAAGCCGAAGCAATAAGGCAGAATTTCACGCAGTTTATTGAAAAAAATAATAGTTTTAAAGAAATTTTCGAGTAGCAAAATATGCATGTCACATGCATATATGTATTTTACAGTTACAGGGAATACAAAATGTCTTTGGCCCTTATTGGGAGCAATAGCCATCAGCGATAAACAAACATATAACATATTTGAGAAATACTTTTATCAATGTTGGCATGTTGGTTAAATACGAAGGTGTGAAAACACCGTATAATTACGCACGAATACGCGATTATTATTGGATAGTTTCGAATACATCTTAATAATTATTATCGCAAGCAAGTGTTTGACGTATGATGGATATCTTTTCAAATATGAAATTTAATTGCAGCCAATTTTTATATAAGAGTGCAAATGTTTTCTACGCCTGCAAAGAATATTTGTGGGAAAATTTTACAAATGCACGACCGGCTTTTATTGTTAATATAAAAAGATTTTTACAATTCTATTGCTGTTTGTGTTGTCATTATTACAAACGTAAAAAATCTATTAATGATGTTGAAACGAATAATAAAGAAACAAATTTGAAACATGATTATGCAGAAAAGCAGAGTTTTGAAACTAAACAACCGGTTAACACACCTATAATATCGTTAGAAACAATTGATGAAATGTAAGTTTGGCATGTGTTAGATTCAGATTTTCAGTAAATTTTTTGTGTTTGTTTTAGTCATCTCTAGAGACTGTCCATATTGAAATTATATATTTACTCCTGTCGAAATTAACAGGCTGTTTTAATGAAATCAGGCAGTTTGCTTAACTTGTGTACATACATTTACTCGTATGTATGTGTGTATTATGTATATCAATATTTGACATGATTTTGCCTTAGATTTATACTCGCTTAAGTTATATTCATAGCTTTAGTTAACAAGTACATTATGGTTCACGTAAACTTTAACTTAGTTGAAGCTTGTTTATTTAGTTGACGTTGTTTACATTTTGTCACTAATACCTTTTACAATTTTATTAAACACGTTGCTCCTCCTTTAAATGTTTAAGGGTTATACAACGTACACTTGGAACCCTAGGATGTGCAAACTAAATAATTTAAGAAGTAGTTTCTTTACTATTTCGCAATTATGGGATATTCCATATTTTCTAAACTTAAATGTAATAAAAAAAAGAAATTTATCAAAAACGTTCAATATATTCCAGTCGGCAACCATTCACATATATATTACAATAAGTATATAACAAACAAATGCAAGAAGTTCAACAAAAAATTTCCGTTTGCCACTCTTATTAACATTTTTGAGGGATTTAAAAATATATATTTCAATTATGATTGATTCAATTAGATACTTACCAATCGCCTAAACCATTAGCTAAATTTGAATAACACATATTTGGTATTGTAGCTGCTAACATAACTATTGCACCCGCCTCTGCTGCAATTGTCTGTTGACCTATTATTGAAGAAGTAAAAAATCTTAGAAAAATTAAATGTGTAGCATTAATTTTGCTAATAAGAAATAATTACTCCTTATTTATTTTAAAGATTTTTATTGTACTAATAAGATCCTGCTTATAAAATGATAAGTTGAAGTCTACTGATTGAGATTGTGTTAAAGGTAATGAAATGCAGACACGTAAACAAACTTAGCAAACAAATCTAATGTTTGCCATATTAACTGAGGTAATCCTACAAATCGATTCGATTTGAAATTACTCGATTTATAAAAAAAATAAGCTTAACTATAGTTTGTACACATATTTTAGAATTTTTCTAAAGTTTACAGCTCAAAATATTGATATTCATTTTTTATATGTGACATAAAATACATCAATGAGGCCACTATTTCGAAAATGTGAAATTTACTCGGGTTCGATTTTCAGAGCATATATGAAACGAATTCTATTATATATATATATATATATATATATATATATATATATATATATATATTAAAAACGCTACTATTTTATTGGAAACTTTTTTTATGTACATATATTGAAGCCCCTCCCAATTATATATCTTCGATGCATTAAAAGCGCTTCATAAGTCCTTTAATTCTATGCTTAAATTATATTATTATAATACCAGGACTCAAGCAATTTATTTGTACCTACATATTAGCTACGCTTAATATTGCATATGCAACTAATTACATACACACATGTATAATCGCAATCATACGTGTATATACATACATATGCAATAACCGATTACCATTGGTCATACCATTTTCACAAATAAATAAGGATAACTACTATAAACAGTTCACTGAACTGGAAATAAAATAAAATAAATATAATTTATATTGCAGACATACATACATACATATTTCATAGGCAAATGTTCTGTGTCTATGACATCGATAATTTTTATAAAACGTGTAGATAATCAAGCTGTCACGTGAGCTTGATGTTTTATTGAATGGAAACAAAATCTAGAATTAGAATTAATTGTATGAATTATAAATTTTCTAATATTTTAGATAAAAATTTTTATGCATCAAGTAAAAATGCACACATATTTATGTCTTGGTTAATAAATTTATTTAATACATGCGAAAAATATTTATTTAAATAAGATTTGAAAGACTTTTAATTATCCCAAGTGAAGTTTCGGAGAATGGATATTCAACTAAAATTAGTCAAAAGAAAACTTATACATCACAACAGCACTTTTAATAACCAAATTTGTGAGATCAAATGTTTTATAGAAATAGATACATAATATATTATATTATATTATATTATATTATATATATATATATATATATATATATATATATATTCATGAATATGTACATATATTGCCTTTAAGATAACCTGCATTATTTTTCTGACTGAAGATCCATCTTCTTTATGTTTATTGTTTTTTAACTTTTACATACATACATACATAATTGCATTATAATTATGTATATAGACCGAAAACAACATTTCTTAAAAATTAATACATATTATATATAATTGTATCTTCTTTCCAGTAACAAATCTTCCCAAACGCCTAATGAAAACGTAAGCGATACTAAACCAACGGAACTTGAAGCAAACTTGCAAGGACCTGAGAGGCAATTAAATAATACGCCAACACCATCTACGAAGTCAACATCATATTCTCTAAAAACTACGGCATCTGTCCAATCCAGTAATGAAAGCAGAAGCCTTAAAGACGATTCTCCATCAAAATATGATGAGAAATCTCTTTCGAAAAGCTGCAATGGTATCTCAACATTAAGCACAGCATTAGTTGAAGATAACAATGCCAAATCGAATAAGGAAATGAATGAAGTTGTCACATCACCACTGACAACAGTTGAAGGCACATTAATTGAAGCAGCTGATAATATGGAAGTAGCCAGCGAATCACCTTCTAAATGGAGTACAGGCGTGGGTGTACTACAAATAGAAGATATGGTCGATGTTCATAAGGCTGAAGAAGACATCAATGATAAAGAGGAAAGTATTGATGGTAATGGTGGTAGTTTAGCTAGTTTGCAAAGTAAAACCGAAAGTATTATGACTCAATTGGAAGATACATCACCAGTGTTATCGAGAGCTCAATCGAGTAAATCTATTATGATAGAAGAGGATATAGAAGATAATACAAGTTTTGTTGTAGTAAATGAGCAGGAAGTTGAAAATGCAAAAACTCCAAATAGTGGGCCTCAATGCGGCTCTGAGCCAAATTCAGCAAAGTCACGACCAGCTACTTGTAGGTCTCAGAGCCCAACCATTGAAGAAATCAAAGCTTTGTCCCGAAAAAATTCTACAGCAAAATCAATGGAATCTTTATATGAAAGACCACCCTCCAAGCATGAATACAACGACAACACCACCGAAACTAGTTCTCAATCAAGTGCCCAATTAAACAGTAGTACCGCTTCGTCTCTATTGCCCTTGAAGCCGCATACCCCATTAAAGCAAAAATCAAAAACAACACATTTTCTCAGAAGCCATCGAAAGATCTCTCCTGTTAAACAATCAATAAAAATGATGCAGGCTGAGCTGTTTCCGAACAGCTTGCAAAGATTTGAAAAACCCCGAGAAGCTTTAATGAAGACATTCGATCAACTGGACTCTTCAAACTGGGAAGTAGTCATGTTGGGACTTAAGAATATGGTGCGACTTATGAGATATCACCCAGAAAATTTGGATCCTCAAATGCATATGGTATGCATACAGTTGACGAGATCTGTAAGAAATCTTAGATCTCAGGTAGCAAGAGCAGCTTGCACAGCTGCTACAGAACTATTTACACTTAAATCACGTTATTTGGAACAAGAATGTGATGATTTGGTATGTGCTCTTTTACATCGAACCGCTGATACAAATCGTTTTATACGAGCTGATGGCACTCGAGCATTGGAATCAATGTGTGATAATCTAACACCTGCGAAAATTTTAAATATTTTAACAACCAAAGGAGCTGTACATCCAAATGCATTGGTTCGCACGACCACTGCGAAATTACTGAATCGTTTGGTAGAACGCTTAACCTGTGAAAAGATTTACACTATGCCGCGAGATCAACGTGATAAGTTTTTTGTGACTGGTGCTAATCTACTACTGGAAGGCAGCTTAGACACTCGTAGTTATGCCAAGTCTTTGTTTAAATTACTTTCCGGTCATCCAAGTTATCCACGTCTATTACTTGATGTTATACCTCCACGTACATATCGCAATATTGAGAAAACACTGAAGAGCATACGTTAAAGTATTTTTTTCAAATATTATTGCAATAATATATACTCTTTATTGTTCTCGTTATTATACGTATTATTATTCTGTATTACTATCTATTATTATCATTATTTTTGGTTTTATTTTGATACTGTAAATATATCCTAAATGAGAAGTTCATAGAACTCTTATATTTATATACATAGTGTGTTTGTTATAGATACATACTCGTAAGTATGTTTTAAAGTAATTATAATTCTGATTTTAATTGAATACGTTCATAAGTTAAGGAAAATTTTGTAAACGTACTAAATAAATATTTAGTCTTACAAATTAAGAATTGTGTTGTTGATTCTCCCTTTCATAAGAAAATTTGTTACAGAATTTTTCGAAAACTTTTGTCGGAAAAAATATATATAATATACATTGTTTTTAAACATTATATCAAATTTAATTTTTCATTATGGTATTAATACAGAAAGAAGAATGTCCCTTCTATGCCCATGCAGGGATTTATAGTGAACCAAGAAGTCGATTTTGAATTTTGTTGTAGCTTGGGGATTTTTTCAAAACGTGAAAGCATTTCGTATACTGTCACATGAACGAATAAAAATACGGGTTAACAACATAGCCGACATATGGGCATGACACCCCGTCGGCATCTGTGAACAGATGCTTTGCGGAATATTTTTCAAATAAATGAAATATGATTGAACATTAACTATTAAAAAGTGGAGCGATTCCCAAATTATATATGATTTCGAGCTTAACTTTATATTTAAAAAAAAACTTATTGAAAACAAATACTGATTAGTAGCAGATATAACATCAAAATATCAAATAGATTTTAAACCTCAATTTCAAATTTTCTAACAATTTTTTTATATATAAATTGACGGTAATATGTGGAATTTCCTGAGACGTAACATGAATATAAGAAAATGCTAGTAATTTCTGGCTTCTTCAAATAATTTATATATGTTTTTATAAACTTAGTGATTAGTACTAAAAGCGTCTGTTTCCACTGTGTAAAAATATTAAACAATATAATTTGCTACCTTCTGATTCTACTATTAGATCGTTGATCAGAATGCCGATCACTACCGTTATTATAGTGACGTCTTCTGTTATGATTCCGAGTTTGATCTTCACATTTTTTTGGATACGGACTAAATTTTGTATGTTGCCTCCTTTGATGCATTTCTTTTGATATATTATCTTGGCGCTTTAAAGAATTCGTTATCCAATCGGGAGAGCAACTATTACGAAATGGATTTTGCGGTGGGCTTTCTTGAAAGGATGAATTATTACTCCTTAGTGATGAGTTATCGTAGCTAGACCGGTTATTACTGCTGCCTGGCGATGTGTAATTTCTCATTGGTGAGGGCTGTGTACTACCTTGATACTTTATAGTTAGTGTTTTTCGGTACAATGAAAGACCTTGAAATAACTGGAGAGCGTAAGGCAGGGTCGATTTATGGGTGTAAGTGATGAAACCAAATGTACGTTGCTTTCCATTATAATCCTTTGGGATTCGCGCACTCTCGACTGGACCTGCTTGTAGGAACACTTCGTACAATATATCGTCTGTTACTCTTTCATCGAGATTTGCACAAAACAACGTTCTTTTCTCTTCATCATCTTCAGACTCACTTTCTTCATGGGGTTCATGCATCTTTTCCTTTGGCATTAATAATAACTTTTAATAAATTTTTAGCAAAAAAAACACAAGATTTTGGCTACAATTGTCAATTTATTATATACAAACAACGTGGAGACATATATCTAAGCTGTATTTTGATAAACAATAACTGAAGTAGACAGGGCTGCCAACTTTAAATTTTTGTGTGAAAATATAAGACCAGTTATTAAGCAGAAGACATTGTTCTGACTACTGTTGAAGCCATCTATTTCGTTACAGGGAGTAGATATTATAGCAGATTGTAATTAATCACACCTTACATATACAGTAACAAAGCTCCGGAACGAGCCGCAGCGCTATTACTTGCGAACATGTGTTAAAAGCTTAGTCTCGGTACGTATGCCTATACGTACGTGTATATGACTCCAAAAAGTTAGTTTTCATCTACATAATTTGTGTGGATTTGCATAACCAATAATAATGTAACATCTCTGTTCCTTAGGTTTGTGTCTTGACTACTTGTTGAACAAATAACTACATAACTACGACCTTCAATATATGCTGTTTGTATGCATATGATAAATATTTGTTTCTACATACGTTTTGATTAATGCTGTTGTGGTTAACAAGTTTGATTAATTTTGCTGAGTTCTGTGTTATTTGACATTACAATTAATAAAATAAAGAATAAATAATTATGTTTTGAAATACGTTTTTGACGAAAGCAGCTAATCAAAATGTCCTATCAATATTACACACAAAGCATGGGTATGTATAGTGCACCTATTCATTTCTCAATGGTTCCTTTGGTACCAGCATATCTTCCAAACCAACCTCAGTCCACTCTATGGATCGAACCTGCAACAATTGATTGCGAAATTGGTGAAAAGGATGAAGTTGACAGAAGAACGTTGTTTTGTGCTAATCTGGACGGAAAAGTTACAGAGGAATTGTTATATGAAGTGTTTTTGCATGCGGGACCAATTAAAAAAGTTTATATACCTAAAGACAATACCGGCAAGAATCGTTCATATGGTTTTGTTACGTACAAATATCCTTGTTCCGCAGTTTATGCTATACGCCTTTATCGAGGACTTGTATTATATGGCTTAAGACTAGATATCAAACTTCAAGGAAATTAGCATATACATAGATTATATGCATATTCATGTCTACTTTTATATACATAGGTATGTGTTTTTTAATAATATCTTAAATTAACTTTTCAATAAATTATTAATAGAGTTTACCACAAAATTAAAATTAAATTAAACATTAATAATATATAATTATCATTATACTATCATTGCAGTGTATTAACACTTGCTGTATCATTGTAATAAACAAATTTTAACATAATTTCTCCATTGGTATTACTTACTCTGTGTAATAATATAACCTAAACAAACATATAATTTATTTCAAAAAAAGTATATAAAAATCGAACCATTGTGTTCAAATATGTTTCATATTACCACAAACTTTAAATTAAACTTTAATAATATATAATTAACGTTATACTTTCATTGCAGTGTATTAACACTTGCTATATCATTGTAAAAAACCAATTTTAACATAATTTCTCCATCGGTATTACTTACTCTGTGTAATAATATAACCTAAATAAACATATAATTTATAAAAAAAAGTTAATAAAAATCGAACCATTGTGGTCAAATATGTTTCATATATTATTTAAAAATATGCATATCGTAGGTACTGTGACTTACAACAATTAAGGTGCTCAAAGTACAAATTCAACATGAGATTAGTAAAAGCATTATTTTTGGCTATTCCTCGATCATAAATTTTATGTTGACAATATTTTTTTATTCCTTTTACTTAAAGTTCTTCAGTTGTCTTAATTTTCTGACTATATAAACAAATTGTTTAACTCAAAATGTTGTGGGAAAATTTAAAATTAAAAGCCGTTCTCGCCTATAAGCTTTTGGAACATATAAATTTACATGTATACCCCTTGTGGGGCTTTGAATGCAAAACTAAATCTTATGTTAGTAAAAGTAATGATAAAATGTTAAAAAAAATCAATAGATATAACAATTATAAGATACAATTATATCAGATTTCAAAATAAAAAAATGAAAAATATTGTTTGTTACAATTTTCTAGTGTTTATTTATATAAATGCAACTTATGACGAACGCATTATTTAATGCAACACGTAAAAATAAATTGATGATGCCGTAAAATTCGCTAATGAAGCAATTACAATAACTATTTCGTTACAACAACATGCAAATAGTTAAATATGATTAAATTATATTTGTTTTGAAAATAGTTTGCTGGTATATTTACTACATTCACCAATAAACTTTTAGTATTAATCTTAATGAAATTATATAAAGTTGCTGGCTAACTTGATGCAAAAGACTATTGATCACATGCATAAACGTCTATTCAATTTTAAAATGATATGGAGGAGAAATACATGTGGAGAAACACTGAAAATAACCAGAATATTGATCCAGTTTGAAGTTTAAATACAATAACGCTATCAAATCTTGTGTTCTGCATCATTATACCAACTAAAGGTTTTTTCATAATTAATTCCAACTCATAAAAAAATATTTTTTTTATAAACTGCTTATTTGACAAAGTATTTTTTATGAATTAGTCCTCGAATATAAATTGTATACACACATACATATATTATAGACGTGCCTTAATAAAGTTTTTAAATATGACATGTGAAGATAAAAATTTCGAATTTCAAAAATTGAAAAACTTAAATCCACTAATATTTTATGTAATATTTTCAAACTATTGAGTTAGAACTACCTCTAAAATTATCTAGGGCATCAGCACCGTTAGATAAAACTTACAGCGACTTTTCTAAACCGTTGGCTAAATTATCTTCCAGACTATTTTCTATTGAATAAGACTTTTCAGGACTAATATTAAAACCGGAGTCGTGAACTCTACGCACCGAGACTGGTCCACGAATTTCGTGAAGGTTGTTGGATACCTCGAGAGTTGACTGTTCTGCAGGAGGCGTATTATCAGTAGTATTATTAAATGATGAATGTGGTGTTTCATGACCCATAACAAAACCGGAGTCATGAACTTTGCGCTCCGACGATAGACCATGCATCTCATGTGAACTTTTCATAGATATTTTCGCACTTTCTTTCGAGGAGTTAGTGGAGTTGTCTTTATTATTATTTATTTTATCAAAGATACATACACCCTGATCACACTTGCAATCTACTCCAAATAAATCTTCATTAGATTCAAGATCGTTGGAAATATTTTCATTATCAACTATCATAGATGCGCTAGCTACACGGTTACGTGTTAAACGTTCGTTAGGTGGACTCCAGTCCATTGCATGATGCACTTCGGCTATCACAAGAATTTTTTCTGCATGTGATGCATCTGGCGATGAATTTGTGTTAAAACTAAAATTGAAAAATTTCTTAATATAATACATACGAGTACATTTTAATTTAAATGTTTATACAAAAAGTTCACCTCATCATTGTTGAGTTAAGAACTCGGCCACTTGTGGTGGGCAAGAAATCCAATTCACTTTCCTTTACAATTTAAGAAATATTATAAGTTTTTTTTTTTTATAATCTTAATTTAATTATTTAAGCTCACTCGTAAAGCATGTTGCATGTCATTATCAGAAAAATTAGTTTCGCTTTCATTTGCTGATATTTGCAGTGCGTCGATTACTTGGCGCATTTCATGTAATTCCATACCTTCTTCATAAATCCCCAAACCTTATTTAATATAGTAAATGTCATTATTTTATTTTAAAATAATTTAAAAATATTTTCAACTTGCCGTTTAGTGTAATTTGTAGTTCCCTATACTCGTTCCTACGTCGAAAGTTACGTAACTCCATTTGAAATTAATACGAGGCAAATAATATATGTAACAAATAAAAAATACTTGTAATAATTATTGTCGACAATTATACTGATTTTCAGTTTTAGTATCGAATTCCTTTTTTATGTACATATGCAATTCTCAAGTAACTGTTTCTTAGTCTCGGTCACACTAGATTTGATCATTTTCTTTTACAAACTCTTCTTTTAAAGTAAGAAAGAGAGATAGAGGAATATAAGTTGTACATTCTTGAGGAATATAATAGTATAATTGTTAGAATTTCTTAAAAAAATCGCTCAGAGTGTGAACTGAGATTTAAGAAGACTTAAAAAAAATTATTTGTGAGAAGTTTTACTTTAAAACTAATTTTAATAATGTTATGTATTCAATTTATTACCCATGATCCCATACCCCTCATATTTGAGTAAATAATTTGAACTATTATTTCCCTACTTTCTAGAGTTTGAATTTTATTTATTTTAGATTGTTTCTTTTGGTTGTTATATTAAAAACAATTTTAACGGAAAGTTAAGCTTTCAACGAACTGCTATCCTATTTAAAATAATAGGTTTTTTATTTTTTTAAATTAATGTAAGAAGTTCTTCAAAGTGGCTCTTAGTTTTTCAGCGTAATTATAAACTTTATTTAATTTAGAACAATTTAACAAAATAGAAAAACACAGCAAACAGAAAAAACACAAAGAATAACACCTTTTATTAAAACTGTCACCGCAAAAAATTTTTAGCAATTTTGCTTGTCAAAAAAGTACACCAACAGTTTGCAAAAAGTAACGCTACAATAGCAAAAGAGGTAAAAAAAAATCTAATAAAAAATTGTCAACATGCTCTTTTGGCCAATGAAAAAACAAAAAAGTCATAGAACTTTCGACCTTTTTTTTTTATTTTGTGTGTGAAAAGTTCAACTGATTCTCTGTATAAATGCATTGAGAAAAGTTTGCTTTTGCAGCACATTTGCAGTGGAAAACATTTTTATATTTACATACATATAAACACACAAAATATTTATCTATGTATAGTATATATATACATACATACATTGTTTATACAGTAGAGTCACGACAATGCGAAACAAACTGTTGCCTTCAAAAAGTCGAGTTAAATAGCAATAAATCCATACATATCGGTCCCTTCGTTTAATCGTATGTTTTTTTTTCAATACAAAGTCCGCTTAACTTTTTATAAATCGTACTTAGATATCCTCTTATAATTCATAAAGTAATGCAAACAAAAATTTAAAATTTACAAACAAATTCGCCGAACTCGTTTCATTTACATATGAAACACTAAATGGTAATGTTTTAAAAATGTAACTTGGACTACTTGATATTGTATAATAAATATCCTGCGTGTACGTCGTATTGGTATATGTCACAATATGTTGGATAAAATCAGAAGTCGTTTGATTTATATTGCGCAATAACATACATCTTGTAATGAGTTGACAACATTCTCTTTCTATTTTGTAAATAACTTAATAAAAATTTTTCAATTTATTTAGAATCTTGAATGCATTTTTTATGTATCACGAAAAACCAATTTTTGGGTCACTTAAGAGCATATGAGTAAGTAGTTCTTATTTACTTCACAAATATTTTTAATATTGTAATTTGTATTGAATAGGTGGAGCAAAACAACAATAATAATAGCAATAAATGACTCAATAATATTGCATAGTCAATGGAGACCTATAAAAAAAAAACTTTTGAAATACTCATAAGAATTCATTCATAAATGATGTTTTATTTAGAATGTTGGCCATTGATAATTAAAAAGAGGCCTTGGAATTTAAGAATTTTTAATTAAGCTTCTTAATACGTTTAACTGGTGGTGTTCCAAAATGCTTGCTGGGTAATGTCTTGCAATGTGCTTGCCGTGAAAATTACATTACAAAACAAGTTTCTTTTTTAACATATAAAATTTGACAAAAACAATTTCTTTTAAAATAAATATTTCTGTTTTGGTGTCTATAATATAGAGACTTACAGAGTCTATACATATGTAATCATGTGCTGATAACAGCATTTGAATTCTAATTTTTTTTTATAATTCTTTTTCTGCATTTCAATAAACATCCATTCCAACTCTTGCCTAATTTGGTGCAATTCAAATTAATCTGTTTTTGCAAGGCAAACATTAAAAAACTCAATATATTGAGGATTGGAGGAATTGACAGACGTTTTTAAGACCAATCACGAGTCATATTTTTTTGTTCACTGTAGAAATCATACAACTTTGGCAAACTTTTTGCAAACTATAAAAGTTTCCTTTTGTGTACTTTTTTATATGCTGATGTTTTAAATAGTTGACATATGACCTGATTTTTTATGCAGATTTTCGGATACTTTTTAAGCCAAAGTGATTTTTTGTGTTTTTGTATAAAGTTTTTCTTCTATCACCTTATTTTTAGAGAGATAAAAACGCACATCATTTAACAGAGGGTGTCCACAAGATTTTCTACACAGACATCATCATGTGTGTTGATACTGAATATATTAGTGTTCTGGCAAATGCATGCGTACGGGTGTGTACGTACGCACCAACAAATTTTGGGCAATAAAAAAGAAAAAATAAAAATGTTTTTCCTTCATACTTCTTGGCACTTATTAGGCGGCTGATACAGGGCTTTCGCTAACGAACGAAGTCTTATTCATTCAAACGTTAAAGTTGCTTGATATTGCGACTTTATAAGGAGGGAGGAAACACAACTATTTTTTTTTTTAATTTATTTTTATCACTATAGATATTTAGAGTAGCAATTTTTGCAACATTCAAATAGGAATGGTTAGTGGACCCACAAATTGATTTATATTTGATAAATCCGAATATCCTATTTTCTTAAATATACAAATTTTGCCTCAATAAATTGAGGAAAACTATTAATAACAACGTCTTTTGGGAGTCATAAAATCATTATGATGATGGAATTACATTTTTGCTTCAAAAATTCAAAATTTTCATCCTTAAGATATTACGAAATGGGCAAAGACCATATAATTTTGATCGTTTCATTATAAATAAACTGAAATTATGAACACGATTAGCTTCCAAATTTACAGATGATAATTATTCTTAGATAAAACGAACTTATCAAAAAGATTGAACAGCAAATCGCTGCCATTCCAACGTTCTAATACAGAAGTAAAAATAATTGACTGCCTTTTAATGTGAATTCCTAAGAATTCATATGACTTACGAGGTCTATTCAAAATATTGACTATTGACTAGCGTTCATTTCAGTTTTTATCTCGAGCATATTTTTAGGTTTTTTCTTGGACTAGCACTCAGAGGATAACCCCGACGTATGAAGTGCATTGTACCAAAGCTCCCCCCGGGGGCACAATAGGCAACTTGGTCAGTCGTAACGCTTTGTTGCAGTGCTTTCTGGGGAAAACATAAGAAATACAAGTGGAAGGATATCTGCAAGGCGTAACCAGGCGGCAAATTACAGCACTCGTTATCGAACGAAATTACGAAATATTTCATAGAGTTTGTATGGAAATATGTTAAAACTTCGAATCGTATCGAATGCCGTAATTTGCCCCCAGTTTCCTTACACTGGTACCACGGGACCTGGTGGAGCCCCACAGATGATGTTTGCTCGGGGGTGAAGCGACGATGTTGCCATACACTTTTGAGTGGGCGTGTGCGAAACATCTGCTTCACTGGCGGAGCTCTGTTTAACGCACGTTCATCTAATTGATGGCGTGTGGCGGACCTCGTTTTTCCTCTTTATCTAGCTGATTCTATGTCCAGATGTTTGGATGAGGTCTCTTCAGTGAGTCCACGTGGTGGCTGTAATTTGATACCAAAATTCGCTGGAAGAGGTGTCAGAGAAAGTTTGATGTTATGGCATATTCATACTATGCTGGACTTCGACCCAGTTGATGGTGGCTTCTATGGAATGTGAATCACCAGACATTGCAGAAGTAGTGGTGTGTTGTTGGTGCTGGGAGTGTCAGGAGGGATAAGTCTTATAACTTTGACCTTTGGTTCCTCTTGCTGCTGAGCATGCTTTTCTCGGAAGCAACAAGGGTTCAAGATAGGCCCGAACACCTTAGCAAGCTGTAAGATTGGTACTTATTTTAGCTCCTCCAGTGAAGTTTTTATTACGAAAGAGGGTATTGTATCCTGCTCTTTCACTACATGACAGTGTTAATCACTGTTCAGCGACCAGTACTGGGATTAAGACAAGCCGACAAAAGTTAACACATTGATCTTATTTGCATATTAGAGACGAACTGAAACTGACCATAAACAAACAAAATAAAAAAAATTAATATGAAAACATTAAACCTTTTTTACTTCGAATTTCCAAAGCTGGCAACATTTCAAAATGCATCAGCGATAATGAAATCTTGTAACTTAAAAACATGTTAAAAAGCTGCTGATGAATATTGTTAAATAAAATTTTTGATTTAATATTCCTATTTTGACAGCTTTTCAAATATAACAAATAAAAACTTCAACGACTTTCGCCTTTTATCGCAAGCTGAGGCTGTCAGTTTAGTTTTAGGCAAAACTGCGATGACAAAAAACGTTCTAAATAAAACGAGAAAAGTTAAATTTATGTTTTTTTTTTGTTATATTTATTTTACTCCAGCAATACAAAAGAAAAACAGCTCAAGTATATGTTGAAATTTTTGAAACTTTAAACTATTAGGCTGACAGACACTCATTGCAGTCCATTGTTTAAAACTTGACTTGTTAGTAGTAAAAATAGAACAAGAAGAAGAGAGGGAAAAATGAAACAAATTCATAAACAGTTACTGGAATTACAAAAGAGACTATAGATGGAAGATATTTTTGTTGCTCTTGCCTTGCCTTTGGTTATAAAACGATGTGCTACAAAGCGTGCGAAGGAAGCATCAACACAAGCATGCTGTGTACTCCCCATTATTGTTGAACTTACTTAAGTATTGTCCTATGCAATACACACTATAGCATACTCTTAGGCGTTAAAACTTGATGTGCTTGTGAATTTGTTGTTGTTGTTGTTTTCCTTTTTGTGCTAAAACTCAACTCGATTCATGTCTCCTTCTTCTTTTGTGAACAATATGTGTTTGTGTTGGGGAAGAAAAAAAGACAAGAATTTATATTTTAAGTGAATAAAAATGAAAAAAGTTTGTATCATAGCAAACAATAGGGTTTAATCTGAGCCTGAGTGTGATTGAAATATTTTGAAATTTTAAGATGTAATTCTAGAAACGCAACGCTACCAACGAGTGAAATATTAAACTAATTAAGAATGTTTTTTTTTTCTTGTACAGATTTAGGTTTTGATTGGTGCAGCATATGAACTAAAAGAATGTAAGACGATGTAATATCCGATCTGATATTATCTCTAGATGCACAACCTCATGGTCACATTCATTTCATGGACATATTTGATTTTAATTGGTGCTGCGATGCGTTAGATTCAGAGTTCGGGTGTCGAATTGTTTCTGGTCGGCGGGACTGTGTCAATTGTTGTCGGCTTAGCACTGGTTGCAGACAGCGAAGAAGTCTCCTTCGTCGGTATCTGTTGCAAAACCCCACCGGCGAAGTAAAAAGTAAAAGTGGCTACAACAGATTTTCTATCTCTTCTTTGTCCTCTTAACACTATCTCCGTTAAAGAGTTAAAAATATTATTTACGAAACAGATAATTTATTGTTTATATATCTACAATAATGTTGTTCAATATATTTGCCTTAGCCAGGAATTTTTTTGCTCTTTTATAATTAAATTTGTAGAGACCAGATTTACTCAATTAACTTATTGAAAGTTTGTCAAGTTGTATGTGTCGTAATAAGTAAAATTTCTGTATTTTTAGAATAACTTCAGTTTCCCAGCTTGTAAAACTATATCAAACTTGTTCGCACATCAATCTTTTATATTAAAAAGTGTTCAATATTATCTGAAGTCAGCATTTTTGCTGGGTATGTGCCAACACAAGTAGTTTATAGTATTAAGAAGTTAGAGAGATTATTATGATGCAAATGACAATATTTAAAATGCATAAAAGTTATGTATGAGTTTGTTTGCAAATCAGACTACACAAGAAACACTTGTTCAAAGCAAAATGTTTGTTTTCAATTCCCAAAGTGTCAATAGTAAGTTAAGATGCTGCAAGTACTTTATCATACAGTCATGCTATTATATGTGAATATACACATATATTAGGAACAATCTACATATTAATTTGCTGAAGGATTTTAATGTTACAAAATTGATTAAATTTATTTGATATAATCTCTGGAATTAGGTTTCAAAATTTTTTTTATTGGCTGTGGCTTGGGCTAATCTCGTTGCTGATAATGGCAACTTATCAGTAAATCTGTGAAATTTCAAGAAAAGATTTGTTTTAACGAATGAATGTAATTAATATTAGAGCTTTTAAAGTGTCTTCTTCATATATCTAATAGATATAATTTAGGGTATCTATTATGAATTATTATTCTTTCCCAAAATAAACTAGCGGCATTCAGATACCAGAATTGATAATGTCTTAATGTCTTTTAATACATCCTTCTTGAATGGTATCCTGATTAATGGTAAACGATTTTCCTTAATAATTAATATATACGATGGCATGTTAAATATTGTTATGATATATTGAAAAGTTTAGGATTGAATAAAAACTATTTGGTTGTATTCCAAAAGTTATTAATATAAAATAATATTGTGGTCGATGATTTGAAAATAACACTATGCAACAGTGAAAAAAGTGCAAGGTCGTGACTATATGGGTTCGAATCTACTATCAAAATGTATTAAAACTCTATACTCAGTTTGGTCAAGTTGGTGACCGTTTTCTTTTTATGGGCCTCCAAATTTTCCCAATATTGGCATGGTGCCCAAAAAGAAGGTGTCATCAGTTTTTGTCAAATAGCTAATCAGCACTTAAAAATATCGCTTAACTAAGTTCAGCAAAAATTTAGCCAGGAATAGATTGAATATTTTTTGCCAAAATTTTTTGACAGAAATGTTTTTATCTCAGAGATTTTTCAAAAAAGTTAGGTAACAAAAAACTTTTTTTTCGGTTTTTCGATTACAACTTTTAGGAAATCCTGATTTTTCACACACTATATTTGGAAAAATTATAGCCATGGAAAAGCTGAACAACTCTTGTGAACATTCCAATACAATCTTACCGTGTCTAGATACCAAAAATAGGTCATAAAAATTCCCTTATGACTAAAATTTTAGATTTATAAATCAAATTTTTTAATTTTATATAAATTTTTTGGAGAATAATTCAATAGAGTCTTTATATCTGTATTTATTTGTTATATATAAATTTTAAACTTTGTTTCGAGCTGTCTGTGAACAGCCACCACTCGTTATTATCGTACGCAACTTTCATCTGATCCATAAGCATCTTCGTGTCCTTGTAATAGGAAAACGCTTTTGAGTCATCAACAGTAAAATATTTTTGAAGGTCTGACTGTCGTCTTCTATATTTTGTGACCTTTGACCCAGGTTCCAGTAAGTTTTATTCTTTTAAAAGAAGCAATGTAATCCAGTCGGTCTTCCATAATTAAGATTGATGCTCGTGATGGTCCAGGATCATATATAGAAACAAAAAATAAAACTTTCATGTAGCTCTCTGTTCCTAGTGCTCAATTGCCAAAAACAAGATCAACTTACGTTCCTACACAACCTCTCCAAAACAACTTCTTTGAAAATAATCAGGAGGCTGCTTCAGTTTTCAGCTTTAGAAGTGAAGAATGCGAAAATGTTTCTCGGTATGATCCTGGACCATCATAAATAGCTTCAATATAAATGCAAAAAATTTCAAGGACACACATACACGATGTCAATTATTATTAACATTTTACGAAACTCGAGAAACAAATATTCCTTAAAAATATTGGTTCAGGGTAATACAAATTAAAAAAGAAGTACAAAAAAGCAAATTAATTAAATGAATCATAACACTGTATGGTCCGATTTCGAATTAATAGCAGAACTATTAAATTATAAAGTGTTGAAATAACTAGAAAATAAGCTTGATTGCATATTCGGATAAAAACTCCTGCAAGTCCTTACAAATACTAAAATAAAGTGTAGCCTATTAACAATCATTTTGACATGCTGCCATTGTTCTGATTTTTCCTTATGCATACAAGAGGCCACACACAAATTTTCTAAACTATATGCCCAGCAAGTGCACGATTAAAATACAGCCTATAACCTCAAACCATAGCAAATATAATCTACCAGAGAGAGAGAGAATTAAAACAACTTCATACATCATTCGCCTTTTATGGTCACATCGTATAGCAGCCAATATACGAGTGTATATAAAGTGCTTCCTTTTGTTAGTATATTTGCCAGTGTATGTTTGACTTTCAAGTCTTGTGTAATAACGAAAATAGGGTGTGTCACGTCAAAAGTGGTTACATTAACTTAAATCTGATGTCAATCAAAATGTAAAGTATGAAGGCAATCTTGCATATTTTCTTTGTTGTCTACCAAAGGCAGGCACTCCTAGGAAAGTAACTCTTCTTCACATCTGCTTATTTTCTATTCTACATTTTTTGCTCATCAACAATATTAGAATTATTTTACAATTTTTCTTAGCTTTTTTCTCCAACAGGATGTTGAAAATTCATTAAATTCTTTTTATATGTCTTTTTTCTTTTTGCTTTCGAAAAAGTGAATCGTACCAACAACAATTTCCTTAGCACTAACTTGTCGGGCACTGTGTGTGTTAGCATATGTGCTCGAAAACTTTGTGCTACAATAGCAATAGTAACACATACATACATACATACTTCTATACGGATGTATATAACAAAGCGTTTCTTTACACTCTCTGTGTACAATATGCTCCACTAAGTAAACGCCTTCGTAGTGTTTCTAACTAAAATTGCATTAGTCCTTTCTTAAAGATAAATTCTGTGCATGGATGTGTTAAATATACACACAAACGTATAAAACAAGTGGATCCTTTTTAGCATGAACAAGTACGACTGCCCAGCGGGAACAAATATGCTGAAGTTTTTCGAAGAGTATCAGATTTTAATTCATATTTTTAGCAGTTAGTGGAAAAATTGAATATCTTTTTCTTGCATTCTTCAATAATACTATGCGACAAATGAAGACCTTTTGAAAAGTGCAAGATCTTGACTATATGGGTTCGATTCTACTATGAAAATGTAGTAAAACCCTATACTCATACTGGACCACCACGCGCGTCAATCTTTATTACGGAAGACCGACTGGATGACATTGTTTCTAAGTTGCAGCTATAACAACGGAAATCTGAATAGCTTGCACAACTTTTAAAAGAATAAAACTTACTGGAAACTGGGTCAAAGGTCGCAAAATATAGAAGACGACAGTCAGATCTTCAAAAACATTTTACTCTTGATGACTCAAAAACGTTTTCCTATTATAAGGACACGAAGATGCTCATGGATCAGATGAAAATTGTGTACCATCTTAACTGTTCACAGACAGCTCGAAACAAAGTTTAAAATTAATATATAACAAATAAATACCGAAACAAAGATTTTACTAAATTTTCTCCAAAGAATTTATATAATAATATAAAATTTGAGTTAAAATTTTAATTTTAGTCTTTTTGACCTGTTTTTGGTATCTAGACACGTTCAGATTGTATTGGTATGTTGACAAAAGTTGTTCAGCTTTACCGTGGCTAAAATTTTTCCAAATATAGTGTATGAAAAATCAGGATTTCCTAAAAGTTGTAATCGGAAAACCGGAAAAAAGTTTTTGTTCTCTAACTTTTTGGAAAAATCTCTGAGATAAAATACATTTCTGTCATAAAATTTTAGCAAGAAATATTCAATGTACTCTTGGCTAAATTTTTGCTGAATATAGTTAAGCGATATTTTTAAGTGCTGATTAGCTATTTGGCAAAAACTGATGACACCTTCTTTTTGTGCATCATGCCAATATTGGGAAACTTTGGAGGCCCATAAAAAGAAAACGGTCACCAACTTGACCAAACTGAGTATAGCGTTTTCTACATTTTGATAGTAGATTCGAACCCATATAGTCACGACCTTGCACTTTTTTCACTGTTGCATAATGTAATTAATGCCACTTTTTTTGTGGAGAGAAAAATTTATTGTTAATAGAAACCATGGAAGGCATGATTAGAGCCATTAAGACAATCAATATTTTTCCTTCTAAGCCATATTTATCTCTTAGCAAAATGGGGATAGTTTTCTTTATACAGTGGTTTAAGTGATTTCTTTTTAATAATTAATGTCATGTATTTTATTCGACCTTATTTTTAACATTCTTATTTTAAATTCTTATTTAAATTCTTATTTTAATTATTCTTCAGGCTCTAGGTATAGAGAGCCTTAAGAATAATTAAAATAAGAATTAAAGTCATTTCTTTTTGCAATTTCAATCTTCTCAAATATATTGAAGTGCACATTAAACGTGTTACAATCGCCAAAATAGCTTCAGCACTAACTTGTGTCGTTGTGGCAAAAAGATTTAACATCATGATCCAGTTTGCTGGTTATGTCATCTTTATGATAATCGTTCATTATCGGTATGGCTTTAAAGGTATGGTTATTTTTATATCCTATCGAAATGATACGAGAAGCGTGTTTGAAGAATATGTGAAACAATCATTTAATTTATCAAAATATATATGATGCAAAAAAGATGATTGAAAATAGTGCTTTCGCATAGAAAAGATTGCCAATCGAATTATTATTGTCTTACCTTCACAGCGAATGGTACGAGTTTTAAACATAAAACAATATCACGTTAAATGTTTATTTGATACGCTTGTAAGTAAAAAGTCTTGTATCTTCTTCTATCGTTTAGACACTCTTCCATTTGCTGGGTAGTCAAAAGAAAAAAAAACAAAAAAAATTATGGAAATGTACGAAAAAAGACTGCGAAGAAAGCTATTAAGAAAACTGCTGACCTATGCGTGTTAGAAAATCCACAAATAGCTCCATCAGTTTGTACTTCATGCTCGTTACTTAAAAGAGTTCATATACTTAGCAAAAACATACACTGATATTTGGTGCCGCTGTGTACAAGTTTCGGCCCAAAATTAGACAGAAGGATGTGCTACATCTCTTGTAAAATAATATTTCATATATCCATACAGCGTTATATATGAGACAAGTTGGAGTGAAGGCTAGTAAACTTCTAAGCAGGCAGAGTTTATTTAAAAATCGGTGTACTTGAAGTCGTAGAAACAGAGCAAGGCAGATATATAAAGAGATTTGCAGACTTTCTTTTAGACTTGAGTTTTTTAATATTCTTAAAATGTGCTGTTTGATTAATAAAAATATGTGATAAGACATTCTCATATTTTCTTCAAAATTGTTGCATTCGTAGTTGCTTGAATGATATAAAATATTTCACTAGTTTATTATAATAAGTAAATCATATCTAACAGGAATAATTGCAATTCACATTGTTCATTATGAATACAATAGGTTATAGGATCATATATACTGTGTTTAAAATTTATTATGAATTTATTTCATATGGAATTAATGCCAGTATATACAAAATAATAACGTATTTCAAAGCAATTAGATATGAGAAAAAAGTTTACTATAGGGTTATCCATTTTGCGGTTTCAAAAGTAAACGTAAATAAAACACATATAAAATATTTTTTTTTCGTGATATTTCTTTTTTATTATAAAGTTCGAATGTTGACATTATGTGTGAAACACTACATCATTTAAATGACCACCACGCGAAGTGTTGCAAGCATTGATTCTTTTGAGGTAACTTTCGACCACTTTTTGACACATATCGGGTGGTATCTCAGCCATAACTTGACGAATGTTGGTTTTTAAGTTCTCAATAGTTAAAAGTTTATCTGCATTAACACGGTCTTTCGCGTAGCCCCACAAAAAAAGTCAAATGGTGTCAAATCGCATGATTTTGGTGGCCAGTTGATATCGCCACGACGAGAAATTACGCGGCCAGAAAATGTCTCTTGCAATAAAGCCATATTTGCTCGAGTTGTGTGGCATGTGGCACCGTCTTGTTGAAACCACATATTCTCCAAGTCATATTCCTCAATAGCAGGCAAAAAAAAGTCGGTTATCATATGACCATAATGCTCCGAATTGACGGTAACGGTCGTTCCATCGTCGTTTTCGGACCAAAGAGCGCACCATACATTGACTTTTTCTGGATGTAATGGCCTCTCTTCTTGAGGATTCTCAGAACCCCAAATACGAAAATTTTGTTTATTAAAATACCCATCGAGTGAGAAATGTGCTTCATCGCTGAAGAAAATTTTGTTCGAAAAATCGCCGTCCACCGCCTGTTGTTCAAGCACCCATTCCACGTATCTACGACTTTGTGAATGGTCAGCTGGCTTCAGTTATTATGTGAGCTGGACTTTATATGGATGTAGGAGTAGATCTAAATGCAAAATACGCCATAATGTGCCTGAGAACGATGAGGAATCGACAAATTCGGGTCTTCGGCAACACTTCACTTACAACAGCGATACTTTCAGCGGAACGAGCGAAACGATGATGCACAGACCTTACAATATTTGTAACCCCTCCAGTCTCTTCAAATTTCTTCACAATTTTGCCAATTGCTGGCGTAGTTGGACGATTATGTAACCATAATCTCCTCTAAAAAGCACGATGTGTGGCTGTTGCAGAATCACCATTTTTTTAGTATGTTTTGATAATTTTCATGCGATCCATTTTTGTCAATGTCAGATTTTCAACTGAAAAGAAAAAATTGGTTTAACAACTTAGTTTCACAGATGTCGAATTCCAGTCCTATACTTTCGAAACCACGAAATGGATAACCCGGTATTATAGTTACCATTTGAAAAAAAAACTAATTTATATAAAAGTTAAAAATTTCAGTTTTTGTGTGCACAAAAGTTGTCGTCACTCTAAATTACAGTTTTGCATAAAATAATTGTTAGTTGTTTTTTTTTTGTTTGTGTCTTACAAGTACAAATATTGTGGGAAAAATCCAGCTAATTTATCTATAATAATAGACTTGGGAAATAAAAAGGGAAAGTGGCCATTGAGCTCTTGTTACGATGGTGATATTTGTTCAAGTTTCATATTCAATTCAGATGAAGTTGGAAATAATATATAAAGTAATTCATATTGATCTGCAGTAGCCCTAAATGAAATACGCATAAAAACTAGTTAACATTTTGTAAATTTATGAAAAAAGAATAAGCACGACTGAAAGTAATTTAAAGAGTAATAATTAACCCTTTATCGCCATATTCATATCAAACGCAATATATATATATATATATATATATATATATATATATATATATGTGTGTGTGTGTGTGTTTTAGAAAATTTTACTATACATGTAGGGTAGTTAATGTATACATAAATACATAGAAACCTGCAAAAGATATTAAATTCCATACTTAAAGTCTGTTATGTACCTTATTAACAAAAATTTATACGTTCCTTATACAAATTACATTGCCTAAACTTATGTAATTTATGGTCAGTTTCCACTGATAAAGGATTTCTTGAAACTAAATTTTCAGTAAGTCGTAAATGTCTTTTATATCTTGCAATTTGTTTCATGTAAATCGGTTAAATAGTTTAGAAGTTATAACAATATTCATTATTTTCAATTTCCCAAATTGCACTCGTGGTTAGTGGTGATTGTGTGGTGCTATAAAATTACTCATACGTACCCACTCGCTATGCCGAAAAGTATGCCTCACATTTTTGGTGAAGATTATTAATGACGTATGGGAAATTATTGCAGGTGTTTGTAAGTTACACATACGCACCATGTTCCAATTTTTGCATGCAATTAGAAAAAGTATGCTGTAATTTTGGCATGAATTCAGATGGGTAAATATGTATGTATGCATGTGTGTGTTGAGTAGTATGCATGTGATAATTTATAAATACTATTATGTCTCTAACTTTTAAACTACTGGACGGATTTATTTCAAATTTGGAGCGTTAGTAGAAGAACATCCGCAGTTTCAGAATTTTGTGATCGCATAAATTTGTTGTCAAGGAAATCACCGATACAGCTGACTTAATTGTGCTACATTTCGTGAAAAATACATATCTCTTCACTTAAAATTGTGTAAATTTTGAAATATATAAAAATGCAATTCTTTTTAGAATTATATTAACGAATGTTGAGAATAATTGATTGTGCGATTGCGTTGTCTGTTGAAATTATATTCTTAATTTGATACTGATAGTTTTTCTTAAATGTGTGTTGTAATTAAGTGACCATATTTCGCATGCTTTGTGGATGGTTATATTGAGGATACATTTGGCAATATTTTATATCCTACATCAATTTGTAAAAATTGATTATATAAGCATGTAAATTTTTCTAAACGCTACAAAACTACGTGCATATTTCGTTGTTATCAATATAATTATCAATATTTTGTAATAGATTTTTGCTACTAATATATTAATGTGATGAAAAACCATTGATACTTAAAAATTACTTGTCAATAATATTCTGATATATTTTTAATAATTTTTCCAACAGCTCCACTGTATATCAAAATTATCTAAGACTGGCTCAATATCAGTTGCCAAAACTGTCAGAATTTATTATATCCCTTAAAAAAATTAAATCAATCAATAAATTAAAATCGCTTTCATAAGCTAAATATTATACGACTGAGCTCCTGAATTGAACTTGTAAAAACTTTATATGCGAACTAAATCTAATGCTATAATTGAAGCTGGAACAAATGACGAATTTGGGATTGGGTAACAAATATTTGTCCTTTGAAGCAAATTGCATATGCTACGTCGATCTACGTATGATATCTCCTATATTCTTCTTACATTTACGAATGAGAACTAAATATATTATAATATTAATTATTATGCTCAGATTTGAATCATATTAATACGATTAATATATGCAATGAGCTCTCATCGGCATGTTTATTAATCACATTTTCATTTATGCCATAAAATATCTGAAAAGTTTCTTTTTTGCTTACTTCTCTGCGATCCATTTAATGTGATATCAAAAAAGTATGGGGCAAAACAGCCAAAACTTTTCAAATTTTTCTAAACTTGTATAAGTTTTATACAGTGTTGCGAGATATATTTACTTTGTTATTCGAAAAGTGTAAGAAAAATAGAGCTACTGAATCAGTATTTAGACTTTTTTTCACACAATATCACATAAAATTGGAAGAAAATAAGCTTTGATATATTCGCGAAAAAAAATTAAATATCATGGCTATTAATTGAATTTTATATTGTCTTAATAAGCCGGTAGTATTTAAATAAAATATTTTCAAGAATGTTTCCTCCAACTTGTACTTCGCCTACATCTCACTGTAGAATGTGATTAAAAGGATTCAGGCAATAGTGGAGTGATGGCTGCAAAGAGTATTTTCGAAGTAAATTCGAGTTGTGTAAGTGCTTAACAACTAAAAGCTTGCTTAATAAGGCCCTCGACATGGAAATGTAGCAAATTTCATATCAGGTAGAACAGCAAGAAATGGAATAGAAAATACACACACACACACACCTATTATGCATACAAGCATGCGAATGCTTGCACAATGCGTACATTAGACGATTTAAAGTAGCCAGTACCCAAGTCTTGCGTGCAACTGCAGCATGAAACGCCCAGAGGTTAAGTATTTTAAAAAAAAAAATTAAAATATAAAAACCAGCAACAAAAGTTTCAAAAACTAATTTTTCTTACTCGGAAATGCAATAAAATTATACAAAACTTTACAGTGAATTATTTGCTAAAAAGATTTATTTTGCTTAAACTTATAATGAAATATATCAGTATTTCCAGCTACAACAACAGTAGCTTCCACTGTATTTATGTACATTGTTTTCTGGTTCAAAGAGTAGAAAATGAAAAATGTATAAACTGTAAAAGGGTATGGTATATAATTGCTAAAAACGAAAATTGTATAATGCGAAGGAGTTTACCTTGCCTTTGTCTGTGCCCAGTTTTTTTTTTCTAAAACAGTTACGGTACGAGTAGCAGCCAAACAACATGGCAAAGAAATAAGTTGTAATAAGGAATTAAGTAGAAATTTTTCATTATTAGAAAATATGTTGCAATATATTTTCTTTGTATATTTTTTGTTTAACACTCTGTATGGTGCAAATAATGAAGATTATTTCATTAAATTAAATTTTGCACATGCATATTTTCAACATGTTCTTATGGGTTCATTTTAATTGGAATTTTACAATGAGTGGTAGAAATTTTGAAGTATTTAATAATTTTTCCAATTTTATTTTGCTGTATAAAGAAAAGCAAATAATTTTACTCGTATTTACCTAATGAAGGAGGCAATAAACATATACTCTCTAATTAGTGACAGTGATTAAGAACCGAATTAATAATAACTAGTTCATGTTTACCAAGAGATTATTTGCTAAATTTATTGCGAAATACTTGATTCACAGTCTCGTAAAATATATTATAACATTTAATGGTAAAAATCGTCATGTCTTAATATGTGATTTATAGTTGTGAAATTTTTTTTCCTGAGAAACTTGTTCTTTTTGTATTCTATTAGTGTGAATTAATAATTAATATTAATGTAAATAAATTAACATATTTTATTTCATCTTTCATGGTGGTTTGTCAATTATTTGTTGACTGTTTCAAGGGGTGTAACATCTATAAAATCAAAACTTTGTTTTTAACTTCCTTTGCTAAATTATAAAAACTGAAAAGAGTTTATTACAATTTGCATTAATTGGCGGTTCGAAATCTTATAAATGATTTCTTTGACACATTTTTTTTTTAATTTATTTTTATTTAAAAGTAAGCGCGTTTATGTTATTGCTAATATGTAGCTGATGTCCTCAGTATCTTCGTTTCTTCTCTTTTGTTATATTCCTTCGCTTTCCATTGGGCACCATTTTTCGTGTACTATTTCCTTATCTAAAATCCTAATATCTTTAAATTGTGTTGTGTGCTCAGTGTGTACTATGTGTTGAATATATGTTTTCCTCTATGTTGCTCTTACACTCTATTAAGGGTATTTATTTTGTTTTCATAAATCAACATGCAAAAATTCAACATACTGACGAAAGGTGTAAACACAATAACGACAGCAGGCTACACGAACACCGACTACAAAAGCCCTTGGCTACAATCGTCGCTTCGTAGTCAACTACTCAATTAATTTTAAGACGACAGCACCAAATCAATAACCATGAATTGTTGTTTGTAGTAGAATTCTCTTCAATCGCCAATTTAGCCGCTTTCATATATTTAATACCATTAAAAAGTGTTATTCCAATAAAATATATTTAAAATCCACAATATATGACAAGAAATCACTTCATTATGTTGTAAAATAAAACAATATATTTTTAGTCTTTAATTTTTATTATGTGCTTATGTTCTTTTTTCTCTAATTATTATTTAAAAAACTCAAATTGATCAGTTGAGGGGTTTTAGCTATTTCCTATGAGCATTCCACTGAGACTAATGCAGATCATCAGGGCACCTTTAACCAGCATTTCTTAGAATAACTAAAGACATTTATTTCATACTTCCACTTTACTAAGTGAGGAGCTTTGAAACAAAATATCAGTCACAACAAGAACTCACTGATCAAGTTTCCTTTTTTATTTTCTTACGTTTTATTTTTAGGTTTACAATAATTGAATTTATTTATATTATACTGGCAACATTGCATCTTCTCATTGTCGCTCAGCGAAATACAAATTAGTTTAATTTGACTACGACCACAAAAAGAGCATGGACAACAACCAGTAGCCGTGTAACCTGTAGTAGTAAAAATAATCATTCTCATTCACGCACATAGATCCTATTTTTGACAAGTTGTAGTCTGAAGCCTGCTGTCGTTATTGTGTTTAATGCCTAAAGCTTAATAGTTTAAAGTTTCCAAAGGAACGTTACACATTCAATTAGTTTTAGAAAAATTTCTGAAGATGTGTCAGTTAAAAACAATTAGCAGAAAGTAACTTTTTCTTTTAGCTTATTTTCATATTTTTGTAGACCTAAAATTATTTCAATAATATTTCTTCAAACTTGAGGTATTTTTACTTTAAATTTCTTTAATACACACTTTTATATTTTCAATATTTCGCTGTGCCTTCTTCAGAAAAATATTGTCTATCTTTTAGATTTAAATAAATTGCCAAAAGTTTATGCGCTCACAGTCCTTTGAAACCAAAAGTCTTACATATCACTAGACATCCGGATTACCCCTTTCCTATTGTTATCCAGGAAATCACAATTAAATCCTTACAAAAAATAATTTGTGTTTTTATAGAGTGATACAACTTTGAGTTGGCATCAAAATTTTATTTTCCGATGAAGCCCATTTTTGGTTGAATGGATACGTAAATAAACAGAATTGTCGCAATTGAAGGGAGGAGAATCCACAAGCTTTTGTCGAAACATTATTACATCCACAGAAAATTACTGTTTGGTGCGCTTTATGGGCTGGCGGAGTCATTGGCCCATATGTCTTCAAAAACGAAGATGGTCAGAATGTTACTGTTTGTGAAAATTGGTGTTCCAGATTGCGCCTTGTACGCTCCAGCCGTGGCGGCCACATGACCGAAATCATATTTAAGCAATAATGTCATAAAATTGTCTATCCAATAAGGACCTTTTCATTGATATCAAAAATATATTAACTTGTTTTATTATGATTTAAACTTGTATCACTCAGGATTCAGGGATATTTTCAAAAAATAAAAAAAATTTATAAGTATTTTTTATTAAAAAAATAACGTGAATCTTTTGCTCTAAAAATTTTAAGTAATAAAGAAATACAATAAAATCGAAAAAATCAGAAGAACAATATTGTCTATATTTCAGATTTAAATAAATTGTCAAAAATGTGTGCATGCACAGCCTTTTGAAATCACAAATTTACGAATCACTAAACATCCAGCTAACCCATTTCCTATTGTTGTTGAGAAAATCACAATGATATCGATCCAAAAATATATTTATTATAAATAAAATTATAGCTTAAATAGTCTGTGCTGATCTACTATAGCAAAATGAAATGATTCCGAAACCTTTCAATTTCAAAATTCAATTCTATTTTTTATTTGCTAGAAAACTACGAAAAAAAACTCATTCTATAAAATGAATCTTTTTTTAACTTTGTTGTGCAGTGTTATGCTTAGACATGTGCACCTACTGCTTAAAAATTATTCACTTTGTACTTGAAAATTTCGCTAATTGTAAGCCAATCCACAAGTACGCAAATTACGCAATCAGCAGCCTTAAATTAGACATACCGGCTTGTTTTTTTCCAGTTAATCATGAGATATACATGCATTTCTTTGTATGTGTGTATATGTGTGTACATGTAGAATGTAACTGTATTGTAAACTTCATGAGGTTTCTATGTGAGTTTGTCTTGAAATGGCAAATACACTGGCTGTTTTATTTAACCTGCAAGTAGAATAAAAAAAAGGAAAATACCAGCTTTAAAGTTAATCTTTGAATGTCAACAAATTGGGGAAAGAAACAAAAATAATAGATGAAAAAAAACACAAACCAACTAACGAATGGTTTGTAGTTAAAAACCTTCGCTTCCATTTACATAAAAGCAGACAATATTTACATGGTCGTAAATTGGAAAAAGGCGTATTTGCAGAATCTGCGATGGCATTGTACTTGAACACTGTCAAATTATCACTTTGACAAAAAACGCGGAAAAAAACGCAAACATCATACCGTTGCAAATATGTCTGTCTAAATATGGGCGCTCATGCCTCTCCTTTCGTTGATGCCTGGAATTGTCACAGTGCACACCGGCAATATCGTACGAGAGTATGAAATTGCATTTTTAGCCGTTATTTCATGCATGTGAATGTGTTTTTATTTATTTGGCAACAACGTGTTTGTACAATTTACAATCGTATATGTCTTCATTTTATATAGTGAATGAGAGTGGCAATAAAATACCTGATGTCAATTGGCGATATTCAGTGTCAAAGCTCTTTTTGACGGCAAAACTATTTACGCGTTTGTATCTTATTCAACTCTGTGTGTTGTTGGCAGTCTTTTACGGAGGATAAAACTTAATTGATTTAAAATGTAGTTTTAAAAGTCCATGGGATGATGATGAAATTATTTGAATTTCTTAAATTCAAAAGAAATTTGTATCGGATTAATGGATACTTTTATTGAAAAAGTACTAAGAAACAGAGGAGTTCTAAGTTCAATACTAAAGGACTTGTACGAATGCATTCCAAAAAGCTTTGCAATTTCATTTACAGCCACATTAAGTGATTCAGGAGAAGATTTTGTGAATGACATATTATGAAAGTATTTCTTTTTTTGCATATGTTGGATTAACATGAAAGCTGTCATTATTTTAATTTTTAAGATTTAAAATTATAAATTTTGGTTACATTTAGGTTTGTATTGTTTGCTTAAATTCTGCTACTTTATAATTACAAACATTTGACCTTTTCAGTTGACATTAGTTTAGTATATAGAACTAAATACACAACACGGGCTGATAAAATAATGTATGACACACAATAACTCACCCTTCAACTCATCTTATTCAAATCTATTAAATTTGCAAATCTCACTGAAGTTTAAATAAACATTTGCAACATTTAAGCTGCTCTTTTTTCTCGCACATAAAAATAAAATCATCCAAAGGAAAACAAATCTTTGTTTAACGATATAAAAAAGAAATATTTCAAATCAAAAATGGCTTAAGGAGAATTGCAACATTTTTACAAATTTCCCCCCATCTAGATGTTTCAAACGTTACATTGAAAATATTTATTTGGTGCAACAAGGCAATATAAAAAGCACTGCAAGCGAACATTATGCCTGCTCCAAGAAGACGAGGGGAGTATTAAATGTGTACAAACTATCGTCAAATGGCTAAAATATGCTAAGAGAAGGCGGTTGCTGGGCGTTGCACATTTTGTAATCCCTTTAGGAAATAAAATCGCGACAAAAAACATTTGTATAATTTTTGTCTCCTTCGTTTTACAAAATGTACATTTTTTTATATTCAATGTTAAAGCATTTTGCTTGAGGCTCTCTTTTCGCATCTATTATTGACATGCTTGTTTTTTATTAGATTTTTTCATGGTGGTATCAATAACTAGCAATGGGTTGCGTTGTCACTATAATGTGCGGGATAGTGCTTTTATTTCCTTATGCTTTTTATTTGTTTGAAAATTAATCGGCTTAAGTAAATTTCTGATGCAGTCTTAGGCCTGGAGCTGAAAGCAACTGAGGGGGTTGTTTATTGCGATATGAATGTGTGATATTCTAAGTATCCGATATATCTAAGAAATCGCATGTCGTATCATTCTTAAATACTGTATTATTTGAGATATTCTCCTATTTGAAATTTGATAGTTTATTAATTATTATGTTTATTTTAATATAAGCTGCTTTGTGTCAGATCATGTGATTTAGATACATTCTATAGGCATATATATTTTAATAAGTCAAAAGTGTTTGCCTTTTTATAATTTATGTTTACATATACACAATAAAAAGTTTTAAAAATAGAAATATTATTAATTACCTTAAATAAACTCTTAAGGTGTGGTCCTATGTGAGTAAATATTTTCCCAAAAAAGCATAACCACTAAATACTAATAAAGAAGATATCTCAATTAGACAAGTGTTTAAAGACCTTGCAGAAATTATTGGAGTACATGACCCTTTTTAAGTAAAAAGGAGTAGTTATAACATGGTCCGGTGTAAAGCAAACATGGACCATGGTGACTGAAAAAAAGATATTTGGCAATACGCGCAACACATGATGAAAAAAAAAAAATATTCCGCGGGGTAATAGTACAAAATGGTGTCCAAACTAGTTTTCTGTGGTAATCCATGGAGTAGTGACATGAAGTAATTTCAAGACTAACCCTGTGTTATTAATATGCAGAGTAGTTAGTTTTTGGATTACTATGAAGTAATATTTCTTTGAATTACATGCTCCTATCCGAGAACATCGCAATGTAAAATGGAACATGTTTTTCTTATATGTTTGGTTTACTTTTGGACTGGTCCTGGTCCCTTGTGGAGTAGTCCTTACACGCGTGTTTGGAGTAGTGTCGATTTCTGCAGGGGAGTTAAGCAGTTTGTAATAATATTGGATTCTAAAGGGTGTTTTTAATAGAGTGATACAACTTGGAGTTGGCATCACTGCTTTCTTTGACCACCCATTTAACAGCTGATAGTTGGTTTTTGTTTAGTTTACTTTGACATTTCATTATGGATCGACTTACACCAGAGCAACGCGTGCAAATTGTGGAAACTCTTAATCAAAATAATAGTTCTGTTTGCCAAACTTATCGTGCACTTCATCAATTCAAAATTTTATTTTCCGACGAAGCCCATTTTTGGTTAAATGGGTACGTAAATAAACAGAATTGTCGCATTTGGAGTGAGGAGAATCCGCAAGCTTTTGTCGTAACACCATTACATCCACAGAAAATTACTGTTTGGTGCGCTTTATGGGCAGGCGGAGTCATTGACCCATATGTCTTGAAAAACGATGATGGTCAGAATGTTACTGTTTGCGAAAATTGGTGTTCCAGATTGCGCCTTGTACGTGCCAGCCGTGCCGGCCACATGGCCGAAATCATATTTAAACATTAATGTCATAAGATTTTGTATCCAAAAAAAAGCGTTTGATTGATATCAAAAATATAATACTATGTTTTATTATGATTTAAACTTGTATTACTCTATAAAAAACACCCTTTACGTTACTTAAAAGTTTGTTATGAACGACGCTCCCACCTAATTTAAAGTATATCACTATTGTATATAGTGGCTACGAATTTTTAGGCAAATGTGTACCAAGTGTCACCGCACCTTTAAGAGGAATTTAGAAAGTTTTATATACATTCCTCCTTGAGCATCAAATACTTATTACACTGATTAGGAAGCAGTTCTTATACGGTGCTTGGGTAGTTCACGAGTTTTTGTTAGATCTGCCTTTATTCGGCGCTTTGTTCATATCGAACACTTTTTGTATGACATTTAAGTTTATACTTTGAAATGAAAAATCCAACGTTTCGTTGAAATTTTTCAGAAGCAAACTTTTTTTCATTAATTAGATGAAATTTACTAGGCAGGCTTAAGTTTAAGTCTGCGCGTTTACAAACTACAAATTTTACTATAAGACTTTGTCTTAAATAAAATTTTTTCCTAAGCATGGAATAGTTCATAATTATCGAACTGAAGGCTTTTACACCATCTCTTCGACGTTTTAAGTTTTTACAGATTTGAACTTAAGCCTGACTAATTGTATTCAACTTGAGCTCGATTAGTAATAAACATCATGAATCTTTTTAACTTGGGTATCAACGTATAACCAGAAAAAACTTGTCTTCATTCCATTATTGCTAAATATTGGATTTGACTTATTAAACCGTCGCATGGAATTAATCCACCTGTCACTTAAGAGATATATAACACCCGAACAGAACGTGGATAATTTTTGATGCTGTTTCCTAGGCTGAAACTCGAGGACGTTTTTATATATTCACAGTAGACATCTTATAATGATGCGATCTCACAAACTTATATATTTGGCAAATTACAACTGAGATCATATACCGGCGATGGTGTTAACCCTTATTTTTATACGTTTCTGTGATTGACTGTACACGACCTATGCCTTCACCTATGTAAGTATTAGTAACGTAGTTAACCACTGAAAATTCCTCAGAAGAACTGTAAATAAATACAGTTAGTTGAGTGTTCGAAATTAACTAGTGCGAGTGGACGCATAACTGTCGTAAGAAAATAAACAATCAGTGGTCTGGTTGCATTTAAAATATAACTGCCAACGAGGCTTGATTGTTGACTGATTCAGAGCTGCCTTGCGACTGTTATAGAAAATATAAATCTTTTGATGTTTGTATTTATAATATATTCCTTCTGATGTGATTGTATGATGTGTATGAATTTTACCATTATGCCTCAGCTTTGGAGGTTGTATTAGATCGTATCGAAAATTTTGGGTGACTAATAAGACTTGAGGTATTTCAGTTTTGTAATTTCTCCATGATTCACGGAAGTTATTGAATGCACTTTGAAATCAACAAAATAATTTGCATGTATGCACTTAGGAATTATTATAAAGAAAAGTTCCGTTACATAACAGTATACATTAGACAATATATAATAAGCACATAGTTCAAGCTGTCACCATAAATTGCATGATTGTGATTGTGTGCATTGTTGGCAACGTGGAATGAATATGATCATTTTGTTTGTAGATTTTTCTCTACTCTCATCTGAAAAGTCGACCATGTTCTGTCTCTTAAATTGTATATATTTAGTTTTAGAATATAAAATGTTTGCAACAAAAAATGGTACATTTGTTAAAATGAGAAAACAGCTGTTCCATTGCTTGCAGCAACATAAGAACAAGTTTCGTTTTCTATGAAGCGCGAATTTGCACAATCAATTTCATAGAATTACATACACACTTTCCTACATACAAAACAAGTGCCGATGGATATGGTTTGTTGTGTGCGTATATATAAGTATATGTATGCAACATATGTGCCTGTGTATCGAATGTTGAATTGTAGTTTTTTCTTGGAATAAAATGCAATAAATTTTACAGATTTGTAAAATGAAAAAATATTACCCAAAAACGTTGAAAAAAAATATTATAAAGTTGTATGTTAACATTTTTATGTGCCATGTGAATCACTTTATTTTTATCATATCAACATATTAAACATATACGAAATTGGGTTGGAAAAGTCTTTCACATATTCCATATTCCATACTATTAGTTACTGTATGTATGTATGAATGTATGTATGTATGAATGTATGCATGAATGTACGTATGCAAACTGAATGTGGAAACTGGAATTAAAAGAAGTATTAAAAAATGCGGCCAAAGATATTTGGGTCAAATGGAAAACATATGTATTTATGCATTTCAATAAAATACAATGATGAATATATAACAAAAAAATATTTATATAAAAAAAATCGCATTTTATATATCTGCTATAATGCATACATTATTTTAATGACATGCACATGAATGAGAATAGTAAGTGGTATGCAATAATTGTATCTTTACCGATGGCTAATGATACCCATTAAAAATTTTTAGATCACTATATTAAATAATACTACCACATATGAAAAGCAGCTGGCCTGCTCTTTAACACTCAAAATATGTTTACTCTATAGCAAATAAACATTCGACATTTTTCATTAATATATTTAAAGAGGCAATTGAATAAAAAGAAATAACTTTTATTCGATATGAATCTATTTTATCCTGCTACACCTTTATACAATTAGAAATCCTTTGGATAACAATGAAAGTATTTATAACGCAAATGAAAAATAAAATGTCAATTTAATTCTTAATAAATGAGCTATTTGACATACTGTCATTGTACTTATGTATATATTATAATATTATATAATTGTATAAAGGTGTAGAAGGATAAAATAGATTCATATCGAATAAAAGTTGTTTGTTGGGTTTTGGTTTGTATAAGTTTCATAGCCTACTACACTTATTATAATGTGATTTTTTGAAATCATTTGTGAATTTTTATAGTTAATTTATTAACATAATTCTCAGATGGTTTATAAAAGTCTTTTAATAAGTTGAGAAGTTTGAAACTTTTCAAAATTGTGGTTGAAGTCTACTGACGATTTGGTAAAAAGCGCCAATAAAATCCATATAGACATTGCTTAACCACCCAACAAATAAATTTCATATTATAATAGTACAATAAAAAGAAATAACTTTATTTAATGTTACCAGTTTTAAAATTTTTCCGTATGAGATATATATTTATATGTATTTGTGTATTATTTCAAGTACTTCTCCAATATTTTATTTATTTTTGCTGCATTAGAAAATAATTATAAATTACTTACTAATGACCTCAGACTCAAACAATGTGCACTTGCAATTATGTGTGTATGTTGGTACACAAAGTTCACAATTAAAAGTTCAATGAAAATTTGTTTTGCAAAACTTTTTGCTGCATACCTTTTATAAGTATCATGAATAAGGCAGCAAAATATTAGTAGTAAAATAAATATTTTAAGCACAAAACTCAAATGGCTTAGTTCAAGTAAAAAAAAATTATTGGTAAATATGCACAGATGTATAAAAATATATACAGCCATTTTCTAAATGATTGGTAGTTACAAACATTATGTAGAAAAAGGAAAATAAATTAAAACAAATTTTCATAATTTTACCGACATTTTTATTGTTGACATAAATTGAAAGCTTATTCAAGCGTACTTTGTACAAAAAAAATATAAGCAATAAAAATCATAAAATGGAATTTATTAATCTAAAAAAAATATGTGTGCATACCTATACATACACACACACACACATACACATTTAAATTGGCCAACTCAATCAAGCTTAACTGTACCGGCAATTTATGGTTTTGCAAATATTTAAAGTAAATATACAATATTTAATTCAATTAAGCGTTGTTTATTTATATTTCCAATTTCATCAATTAATTAAGCAGAATAGATTTTGATATGCAAAATTTAAAACATTAAAATAATAAATTTTGATTAATTCTTTAAGCAAATAAATAACGCAGTTATGAACTGAGTTTGAAGTGAAACAATAAAAAGCGAAAAATTTTCCCATTTTATTTTGTACAAAAAAAAATATAAACGTTTAAGTAGCTGGAATAACATTGTCTGACAGTAATTAATTTAAATAAATTGAATTTAGTGGTTTAAATAGTGAAAATTGCGAAATTTATACACAGAGAGAAAATAATTTTTGATCCAAGAACAATACAATTCTCAAATGTTTAGAATAAATTCTAATCTTATGATACAGGCAGCTCCGAATTAGTGAAACTGGCAAAGGCCATAATGTTTCTGCTACTTTTTCGGGAAACGCTTCGCCCGGTTCGTCATACTTGCTGTCGCCGTAGTGAAATAACTATTCGCAATGTGTTGGATATATTTGAGTTTATTGGCTCAGAAACTTCAGATAAATATAGAATCGTTTTTTTCCGAGGTGTAATTACCAATAGTTGTGTTAATTTTTAAAAAGTGAAGCCATTTCACTGGTCACTGATCAGTACAAGTGACTGACACTATTATGTTCTGAAAAGCGCATTAGTGCAACCCCCTTTTGCAGTACTAAAATGGAAAATTCGCCGTAAATTAATAAAATATAACAACTCATGCTTCTTCTTATAGTTTTCCATCTAATTTCTTTAAAAAAAATAATAAAATAAAATAAAAAAATTATTTGAAACTGGTAAAGGCCATGATGTGGCTGTTACATTTTCGGGAACCGTTTCGTCATACTTCCTATCGCCGTAGTGAAACAACTATTCGCAATGTGTTGGATACAATTGAGTTTATTGGCTCAGAAACTTTACACTACAAAGCTAAAGATAAATTTAGAATAGTTTTTTTCTGACGTGTAACTAATTATGGTTGTATTATTTGTTGTTGTCCTCTTTAAAAGCGAAGGCATATCACTGGGCACTGATCGGTGCGAAAATTAGTTGACACTATCATGTTCTGAAAAGTGCATTAGTGCAACCCTTTTTATCTGTACTGAAACGACAAACTCGCCGTAAATTAATAAAATATGACAATTAATACTTCTTCCTTATCATTTTCCATTTAATTTCTTAACACTATTCCCTGCATTCCACCGTTCTGGAACAACAGGTTCTTTGATTTTAGTAGAAATAAGTAAAATTAATAAATAGAATTAAAAAATTGATTTATATCGATTTCTTTTCTAAAAAATAATGCAACATTTTTCACACTTTTTAAAAGAAAATGGCAACATTTTGCCATTTCATAATAAGGAATTAATTAGAAATGAGTCCAAAATACCCCACGAAAAATAATTTCGGTTTTAAAACTTTTCCAAACCGCCACTTTTTAGAAAATAAGTGTAAACATGTTCATGTTTTCTAGAAAAGAAAACTCCATTAGTAACTGTACGGTAAAGAAATACAAAATCTTCCAAAAATTACTTTAGAGCAAAATTTAAATTAAACGTGATTGGGGCATAACACCATAATTACAATGCTGTAACTGAAAGTAAAAATCTATTTGGATTCTATGGTTCTTTTCATGCCAAGTGTTATGGAATATAGTAACTCGTCATCTAATTAATGACGCGCATGAAGAGATTAATTAAATGACTTCTGTCCTTATCTATTATCACACTCAATAGCGAGGAAAGATCCTATTGAGCTTGATTCGCATTGTCATTTATGGGTATGATGTTAGGGTGTGGCTTTAAACCCTCAAAGCTTTTTCGAGCCTACCCCATACCACATGGCGAGTTAAGTGGATACCACCAGCCACAGGAACAATAAACAGTTAACTACAATTTCTAGTTGTGCTATTTGATTCTTAGGTAAATCCATACCCTAATTTGAAATGTGAAGATCTATCGTTAAGCAAATATGTTTATCAAATTAAAATAATTAATTAACTCTGTTTGGATTTTCCATTGCAAAACACAAATTTAAATGTCATACAAAATGTGTTCGTTATAAACAATGCGACGAATAAAGCCAGATCTAACAAGAACTCGAGAACTAGCTAAGCACCGTATAAAAACTTCTTCAGATTCTTATTAATGTAATAAGTAATTGTTGCTGAAGAAGGATACATATAAAACTTTCTTAATTCTCTTTAAAGGTACATGCCATCGCACGCAAATGGTATACATTTGCCCAAAAAGTCGTAGCCACTAAACACTATAGAAAAACATTATAAATTAGATAAGTGTAAAAGAGCTTCGTTTATAACTAACTGTCAGTGGCGTAGAATCCAAATATTATTACAAACTGCTTAACTCGCCTGCAGAAATCGAGACTACTCCTTACACGCGTGTAAGGACTACTCCACAAGGGACCAGGACTAGTCCAAAAGTAATCCAAGCATATAAGAAAAACATGTTCCATTTTACATTGCGATGTCCTCGGAGAGGAGCATGTAATTCAAAGAAATATTACTTCAGAGTTATCCAAAAACTAACTACTCCGCATATTAATAACACAGGGTTAATCTTGAAATTACTTCATGTCACTACTCCATGGATGACCACAGAAAACTAGTTTGGAAACCATTTTATACTATTACCCCGCGGAATATGAATAAATATAGTTGTATTTTTTTTTATAATGTGTCATATATCTTTTTTTAAGTCATCACGGTCCATGTTTGCATTACATAGGACCATGTTTTAACTACTCCTTTTTTCTTAAACCGGATCATGTACTCCCATGAACTTTTTTTTGTCTATGTATTAATATTATACTTAAATCTTATATATACTTTTTCTTTATTAAACACATAAATGTTTATATACGTACATAAATGCACATATGACCCGTTTGTGTTGATATTATTAAAAGGTTGATGAAAGTCTGTTTAATTTGTAATATTAAATATCCATTAATTTTCAATGAATTCAATAAAAATGCCAATAAAAATACTATTAAACGCTGGTTTTGTGCAAACAAATGACCTGAAATGAACATGAAAACATATGGACATACAAACTTATTTTAATACATCGTTCATTTGCAAATAACAAAAGGACACAGCTTGGAATGAAATAACCTTAAAGTTCTTAATGTTTTCTTTTTTTATGCCTTTAAATGATTAAATTTTATAAAATTTACAGTAGGGTTATGTTAATCATATTAACTTTTTTCGATTTATTAATAACACTTGTATTGAGTGTTAAGCCATTATTTCATTGGACCTAATACCAGCTCATCATTAAGAGTGTTGAAAGACATAGTGCCGACATATAAAGATTATTGGTGAAAAGAAAACTTTTGATCGTTTTTGTTCTTAGGAAAAAAATATGGGAGGATTTTGTGCCAACAATAACGAATGAAATGAGGTCTTGAATATGAAAATCTACTTAAAAGGTGTGGACTAAGAGCAGAATGAGTACGACGATACGTCCTTGAAATGCACGAAACACATCTGTCCCTTTTTATTCTATCAGAGCAGGCTTAAGCAAATATCAATATTTCTCGTAGACTTCCTTAGAATATTTCTTTTGAATAAGTGCTATTGTAGCATACATATAACAAATAAATCAGTACTAGGCTACAACGAACTAATTTACAATATATTTTATTCAATAACATTTTATACATTCATACACTTAAATATTAACACAATGAATAAAAATCATTGAACAATTATGATGAGTGATGATTTCAAAGTAATTGTCCTTGGCTTTTAGCAAATCGAAAAATAATTGCTTCTGAATTTTAACAATTCTTTGTAACATTTAGTGTTTATTGAGAAACAACAATTTATTATAACAATTGAAACTAATTATAAATTATTTGCTTCATAAATGTCAATTTTTAGAATATAAATTGTAATTGTGTACAGCTTAAATAATCTTTTGTTGAATTACAAAAGAATAAAGGATTTTTCCGAGAATGCCTTTTAGCAAAATTTATCTTTAGAGATAATTATTTGAAATTGCTGTTTTCAGTAGAACTTGTTAACATTTCAAAATTAATGATAAAATATAATAACTTCGAGGTACAGCTTTTATATTATTAACATAGAATTTTTAAAATCAACATTAATAATTATAATTACTACAACACTGAGCAAAACTTCTATAACGACAATGATTTCAATTTTAGTTATATTCTTCATATTGTTGCTGCAGAAAACTTACACAAGCTAATATTTTATTTTTGTTTTCTTTAACAAGTCCTTGGATTGCTTGCTAATCTTTACTCTTCCTTTTTTGCTTGTTTTTATTTCTTTTTTTTTTTTTGAAGAATAAATTACTTAAGACACGAAATAATAATGAAAACAAAAGAGTAATTTTTGTCCCTTCTTAAACTCCAAAGTCGCTTGTAAAGATGGTAATTAAGATAAAACAAAAACTAAATATAAATTGTAAGGAAATTTCACAAAAATGTACGCACATTTTTTATGCATGTCAAACGAGTGTTCTAAGCGCGTTTGTGTGCAGTTATCATTTTTATTCCTCTAAGACAGTAAGTTTGTATTTGTTATATATATGTATAAAATATAAATAGAATTATGTCAGCATGGAAAAGGAGGGAAATCTTATATTGTTATGGTCATTAAAGCGGCGAAAGGCTGCAGGGAGATCGTTATTTTGGTAATATAAACGTAATACATATTTCGTACAAATTAGTTTGACCAGTCATTGTCTTTTATTATTCCCTTTTTTTGTTTAAGTCGTAAAATCTTGTTTTATGTTTCGGTTTAATTGCGAAATAAAAAATGATGCTCATGTACACTTGAAATTATTTTTAAATCTTTGAACATAAACGACTTTAAACGGAGCAGTGATTTTTTTAACGATAGCTATATTAATAATAGGATGTATTATTACATGTGATCTACAAAGTAAAATAGAAAATAAAAATATATCTGAAGATTATTTTTATAATAATATTTTCGAATTAGTTTTTATGCAATTCATAAATTCACTATTAAAAGCACAGGTTGGTCGGCATCTTCAATTCACATGTGTTCCATGGATTTAATTAAGACACTGTTTGTGTCTGCTTTAAGAACAATCTTTTGAAATATTGCAATAAAAATAATATTAAAATCAAAATGTTTTTACTTTTTGTTATACTCTTAATTTTAATAAAAATACATATTTAGCAAGACAGATGGTAAAATTTTAATAGTTCATTATTTGAACTTAATATCTGTTAAACAAATATAGGGTGTTTTTTATAAAGTGATACAACATTGAGTTGGCATCACCGCTTTATTTGATTACCCATCTAACAGCTGATAGTGGTTTTTTGTTTAGTTTACTTTGACATTTTATTATGGATTGACTTACAGCAGAGAAACGCGCACAAATTGTGGACAGTTTTAATCAAAATAATGGTTCTGTTCGTCAGACTTTTTCGTACACTTCGTCTATTCGAAATTTTATTTTCCGATGAAGCCCACTTTTGGTTGAATAGGTACGTAAATAAACAGAATTGTCGCATTTGGAGTGAGGAGAATCCACAAGCTTTTGTCGTAACACCATTACATCCACAGAAAATTGCTGTTTGGTGCGCTTTATGGGCTGGCGGAGTCATTGGCCCATATGTCTTCAAAAACGATGAGAGTCAGAATGTCACTGTTTGTGAAAATTTTTGTGCCTTGTACGCGCCAGCCGTGCCGGCCACATGGCCGAAATCATATTTAAACATTAATGTCATAAAATTTTCTATCCAATAAAGACTGTTTCATTGATATCAAAAATATATTACTATGTTTTATTATGATTTAAACTTGTGTCACTCTATAAAAAACACCCTATATATGGATGTATCCATATTTTCTCAAAAATATCGGATCTGCATTTTTTATGATTATAATAAATTTATTATGTATTTACATTTCTGTGAAAGGGAATATCATCATAAATGTTTCATTGTATTTAATTATCAAAAGAATGCCATCGTTTAACATCAAATTTAAAGCAATTTAAGGTTTGTGGTGACATATTTCAATACACAAGAATCCTTTATTTTTTAATCATGTTCAAATTAAACCAAACAGTAACCAAAGTTATGCACTACATTAAATTGAGTATAAAAATGCAATACATTTACGGTAGAAGATATTAAAGTCAGTATTGCCTTTAATAAGACTTAACATAAAGAATGATTTTAAAGTTGTATAGCAGTTTTAAAAAAGGGCTAGTTTGATTAAAGCAACTCTGCTTAGTTTCGCTACTTCAAGGTGTTTTCACAAATCGCATTCAATTTCTCTTCATTATAATAAGTTTTTGTTGAGCTGGGGTGACCGGGGTCGAAGTTGTTTTATACAGTTTTTTCGATCTTCTATGAATGTACCACTTAAAAGCATTTTTATCTCTTTATGCGTTTGAAAAAAATTCAACAGCAATTCTTTGCTTTATTTCAGTCGTAATGATGCTTCAGGGTGTTTTCACAAATTGCTTTCACTTTCTCTTAATTATAATAAGTTTTTGTTGAGCCGGGGCGATTGGGATCAAAGTTGTTTTATAAATGTTTTCGATCTTCTATGAATGTACCACTTAAAAGCATTTTTATCTCTTTATGAGTTTGAAAAAAATTCAACAGAAATTCTTTGCTTTCTTTCAGTCGTAATCAACTGCCAAAATGATTTATAAAAAATGTTATATGATCGCTTAAAATATTTTATTATAAATCAATTATTCAACTTTTTTTAAAATTTTGCTTAAAAACTACTTAAAAAGTTTGTTTACTTTCATAACTTTTAACTTTTCATAAAGTCTTGTTGTTCCTAAAACTATTTTAATTTAAAGATAATTGTTCGCTAAAAGTACATGGGATTTAATAAACAAATGTCCTCTTTTCTATTGTTGTTTTCTTTAAGTGTACGTTTTTTTTTTTGGCTTTGCGATGCAAATAAGTTTTGGTTAAATACGATTATATTGTCTCAAAATTATATCAAATAATAGAAAAAAAACTATTCTCAAGCTCTTGTGTAGGGGAAAATATTTACATTTCGTATAAAATAATAAAAACAACGAGCAAACAAACAAACAATCAGAAAATATAAGAAGAGAAGGATTCAAAGTAAAATCTTACTTGCATAAAATGGAAACTCAAATACGCACTCAAATAAAAACAAGTGAAATTCTAAACCTTTTTATTTTAGCCTTTTATGCGTTATTTTTCTTTTTACTTACAAAAAAAATTTAAATAAGCATTTTTTCATTGTCAAAGAAATTGTAGCGAAAGGTTTATAAAAATATGTATATTATTATGTATACAGCACGCATCATAACTAAAAGGCACATTTAATGTTTTCAATTATGCTGTACAATGGAGAGACTCTTTATATTGTTTAAGAAGGAAAATATTTTTTGTCTTATTTTCCGCTTCAAATTAAATAATATAATTGTTCTAACAAAATTGTGATATTTTATGATCTTATATTTCGTATTAGAAATATGGACATCACTTGTTGCAACGTTCCAAAACCACTTAAATTGGAATGCGCCTATAATTATTATTCCAACTGTATCAACATTTTCATCCCTTTTTTGTTTTTTCCACAATATTTTGAATAAAAAAAAATATAAAATGTTAATATTCAGCCTTAACAATCCTTTTGATTTACTCATGATAAGTGGCTTGTAAAAAACAACAATTTTTATAAGGAAAGAAATTTAACCACCGAAATGTTTGGGTTTCTAAAGCATTTTATAGAGGAAGTACGGCAAAATATTTATAACTTTATATACAAACATTTAATTAGCATTTTAAGATGGCTATTATATATTAAAAATTGGCGTCTTTTGACTTATACATGGCGGAAGATAAATATTTTTGTACGAATATAATAAAACACTATTGAGACGTGCTTCTGTCACAAAAAGTAACTTAAGAACCTACGAGGTTTTACAATGAATACATTCTTTTACGCTTTCTTTTTACTTTTTAAAGTGAATGGTTATTATTCTGAAATAAATATCTGAAAACTTATGGGAATTAAAATTATATCTATTGATTGTTGATAACACTATGCTACACATGAAGACCTTTTAAAAAGTGCAAAGTCGTGATTATATGGGTTCGACTCTACTATCAAAATGTAAACATTTGGCGACCGTTTTCTTTTTATGGGCCTCCAAAGTTTCCCAATATTGGCATGATGCCCAAAAAAAGGTGTCATCAGTTATTGCCAAATAGCTAATCAGCACTTAAAAATATCGCTTAACTATGTTGGGCAAAAATGTAGCCAAAATTAGGTTGAATATATTTTGCTAAAATCTTATGAGAGAAATGTATTTTATCTCAGAGACTTTTTTTAAAAAAGTTAGAGAGCAAAAAACCTTTTTTTTTTGGTTTTTCGATCACAACTTTTAGGAAATCCTGATTTTTCATACACTATATTTGGAAAAATTGTAGCCACGGTAAAGCTGAACAACTTTTGTCAATATACCAATACAATCTGAACGTGTCTAGATACCAAAAACAGGTAATGAAAACTCCCTTAGGACTAAAATTTTTAAATTTTTAACTCAAATTTTGTAATATTTATAAATTATTTGGAAAATAATTTAATAAAGTCGTTGTTTCGGTATTTATTTGTTATATATTAGTTTTAATCTTTGTTTCGAGCTGTCTGTGAACAGCCATCAGTCGTTAAGATCGTACGCAACTTTCATCTGATCCATTAACATCTTCGTGTCCTTAAAATAAGAAAACGTTTTTGAGTCATCAACAGTAAAACCTTTTGAAGGTCTGACTGTCGTCTTCTATATTTTGTGACCTTTGACCCAGGTTCCAGTCAGTTTTATTTTTTTTTAAGTTGTGCAAGCTCTTCAGATTTCCGTTGTGATAGCTGCAACCTAGAAACAATGTAATCCAGTCGGTCTTCCATAATTAAGATTTGTGCGAGTGATGGTCCAGGATCGAACCCATATAGTCATGACTGTTGCATAGTGTAAACAACTTTTGTTCAGATTTTTATATAACATTTTCATATAAAATTTTTATTTCTCAATTACGTTGAAAAATTATGAAGATTTCCTGGCATATCACTACCACATTCAGTTATTTTATGTGACATAATAATTATTTATGACATATACAATTATTTTAATTGTAATTTTTGTTAATAGTATCAAACACTATATCTATATATAAAACACTATATATATATATATATATATATATATATATATATATATATATATATAACACTATAATCTCTGAGATATAATATATATTGTAATATATTTTTAGTATAAATATTTTACATGGAACTATTGAAAAATCTGTATGAATATAATTACCGCAATTAAACAGATCGAACTGTTTTAAACTGTGTTAAGTTTGTTGTAAAAGAAAATCATGCAAAAAGTGAATAGCAGAAAAACAAAAATATATATATAAAATATGTTTTGTATCAAGCAACCGATCGTTTGATTTATAAGTCATGATACTGAAAGAATAGTTCCTTCCATTTGCTACGGTAGTTTTACATAATAATACTTTTTTTATGAAGGTTGAATTAATATATTCATAAATTTTTTTCGTTTAATGCTATATTTCATAGCCATATAATTTGTTTCTAAAGTACGTTTTAAAGACATAAATTCCATCTCATATGACCCTAAGCTAATGAGCTGTTGTGAAACAACTAACTAAATACTTTTGTTATTTATTCTCATTGGAACATGTCAAATACTTACATACATACTTTCGAAAACGTACATAAAAATGCTACTGATTACTAGTACGCCTTGAGCCACTCATACCAACAACATGCCATATATTTTGGTAAAAATGTGATAATATCTGGGAGGGTGTTACAGTCGATATTCTCTAGTACTCTTTACTGCAGACTAAATAAAAAATTATACAACTCACAGAGTATGTGATGGTAACATCCAGCATATTTATGTTTACAATCTACAACTTCGTTAATAATTTCAAAGTTTTTTGTTTTGTTTTTCTATAAACATTATTTATTTTGTTTATCATATTTTGTTCTCCCTTCCTTAAGTACGTTTTATAAAAATAGTATATATATATATATATATATATATATATATATATATATATATATACAGATATGTATGAGTATGGAAAAAGTAAATAATGTCTTTGCATCTTTTAACTAGACGAAGGCAATCTAAGAAGTCTAGCACGTATTTTGGCAAATTGACATTCGAAAGTGCTTGAAGCTCTTTATTATAAGTTGCAATAAGATAAAATTTTAATATATTTGTTAAATACCGAAAAGCAGTTTATAACTTTACAAATACTTTTCAACAATATTTAAACATCTTATTCTATATGAACTTGAATTATACAACTCTTTTGCTGTTTTCTTTTCTAAAAAATACTGCAACACTTCTTACACTTGTTAATAGAAAATGGTACTATTATATGATTTGAACATAGCGAATTTATTAGAAATTAATTCAACATGTTTTGGGAAAAATTATTTCTAATTAGGAACTGATCTAAACTGTTACTTTCTAGAGAAGAATTTAAGGCATGTTACACGTTTACTAGAAACGAAAACACCATTAGTTCCTTGCCAATGCTTTAATAAACATATATTTTGTAAAAAGATAACGAGTTCCGCAACTTATCTCCCGAATAATTATTTTTCATCTTTTCATCACATATCAATTTCCAGGTAAAAATCTATATCTGTCTAGTATACAAATTTGTTTTCTTTTTTTTATGACAAATACACTGTTTTTGGAGCGGTGGCCTATTTTCTGTATTGGGACTTAGAGATGTGCCTAATAAGACACCATACTTTAAAAACAATTGTTGTTGGCAGCTACATTTGAATCATATTTTATTTTCTGCTATTAAATTTAAATGCGATTGAGTAGAATGTATCACAGTTTATAACTACAGTGGAACAAAGCCAAAAATATAGGATTTTATTTTAAACTTCCGTTTTAAAAAGTGTGAAGCTTAAAACAAACATTAAAGTCATAACAAGAACTCAGCAATCATTTTGCCTTTTTTTATTTCAATTGATCACTTTGAATTTTTTTTAGTAAGATTTTGGGAAAAAAATCACCACATAATTAAAATTAAAAATTTCATAAATTAGCATTCGTTAAAGAACTGACATGTCAAATATCATCGCTCTTAATCCACTTCGGTTTCAATGATATATTTCTTTGAGCATTCAGGAACAGTTAAATACTTTATACCCAAGCTTAGAGTCACGCAAGCAACGTGAAAGCGCAGCTTCATAAAAAAATTTAGAACTTTAGAGCGAAATTAATATTTTGGTTTTGTACATATTCTACATTTTATTTACATATTTATTATAGTTTTTGTTAGTACAAATTAACAACAATATTGATAATTGGAAATATACATAAAACTATAAAAGTTTTTAAATATTTCGAGAGACACTTGAGACTGTCTTCGATTCTGGTATTGTACATGTTATCAACATCATTGTCATAATAATGAAAAAGTTGTTTGCTTTGAAGAAGAAAACGAAAAATCAAAAATAAAATGTTGTTCATTTTGTTTATTTGTAAGTTAAAAAAAAGAAACAAATACTTCTTTCATTCCATACCTTATTTGAGTTACTTTGTTCTATTCTTAACAATTCCTTCATTTTATTTAGTTTTTTTTATGTCTTGTGTAATAGAAGTGAGTAGTTTGTCTGGCATTATATGTTCGGTTTAATGAATGTAACAGAAGTAAACTTGGATATATCTTGAGTGATGTGAGTGATATTGATATTGGGCAAATGTATATCAAATAGCCAACTGTATTTGTAGTGAAATTTATGTCAGTCTGCTTAAATTAGCAGGACATACCACTGGTTGCTTTATAGTCCTGACAACGATTGACGAATGCTCCGAAGAGATTATAATATAAAAAATGGCTACCAAAATTTGTTTGTCTCAGCTTTTGCCATTGTTTCAATCCAATACATTTATTTATATAGTTCGGGAAATTCATTGAATTATAGTGGCCAATCACTGAAAGCCGTTCTAAAAAATAATGTTCCAGCTCCTCAAATATTATTGAAGGAAAACTGATCTGACTATTCTTTTTAATTAGACTCAATCTTTTTTTCATACTTGCCAAATATTTAACTAAAAAGCGCAGCCAATAAATACTATTGAATAATGTTTTAATTCGCCTGCGTCTTTTTTAATTGAAACAATATTATTTAAAACTATTTCTCTCAATAAACAGTTGATTGAATTAAAATGATTTTCATAAGTATTTAGTGGTTACGCTTTCTTGGCCAAATATTTTACAACGCAGCTTTACGTGCAGTTAAAATATATAATTATCTATCAGATCCGTCCGATATGAATTTTATTGAATCCATGTGAAACCGTATATATCATTTTTACTAGAATATTTAACTGGCTTAACCAAAATTTTTAAAAACACTAGAGAAATTTATTTGCATACTTGCCTGCGAACGCTTAGTAAGAATCAAAAATTCTCCTTATGGTGGCTATTTTTAGGTCACTCTTGCTTGATTTCCATAATATATTTTTATTATTTCTGTAGTCGTATCTGTGCGAAGTTGTCTGTGTGGGGAGTTATTTTCGTACATATCTCAAATGTTTATTTTTATCATAATGATTGTTATTATTTTTCTTTTGGCATTCTTTTGGTCTTATTTGCTTTAACTTTTGCTATTTCTTTACGTTCTCGTTAAAACAACACAAATTTCTTTTGTTTCTTCCCACAAGTACTTTGATAAGCACATCTGGTATACTGATGTCAGTATATTCCAGCATCTTTGGCTGTCCTCTAGTTATGTCAGGGTAAAGATTGCCTTAGGCAAAGAAAAAATAAAACAATACCATAGAATTTTATGTAAACTATTTGATCCCAAATGTGTATGGGGTTATGACCTGCCATTTAAAACATAAGCTAACATATTTTGCTTTGAGTATAAAAAAAGATATACTACATACACTTGCGGCTGAAAATAAATACCTTAAATATTCAAAATATAAGCACAACTTATTTTGAAATTTTATTTAAATGCTTGCATATTTAAAAAAAAACACATACATTTGCATGTATGCAATCAAGTTATGTTTCTTTGACTTATAATGTTGCTTTAGTAAATGAGTAATTTGGTCTTATAAAAATTGGAGTGCAGTGTAAATTAATAATTTACCATATCCTGAAAATAATTTTCATCGATTTCTTTGCACTTATACCCGTTTTTAAAAATTTCTATATGTATTAAAGTGATATAATTAACGGGGGCTACATCCTGCATTTAGTTTGCAAATAAAGAACTTGCTCTGCAATACAGTGGTAAATATTTTTTAAATAGACAACTTTACTGTTGCTTAGTTTGCCAAATATATTTCGAGCTATTAAAATACTTATAAACGTTTGCTAAAAATATTGCCACGAATTGATTTTGAACAATTTAAATACGCATAAAAATTTGCTAAAAATATTGCCACGCGTTGAAACTATATCAATCTGTCAACAATTTTGTGTACACATATATAACACTCAATGGCATTATGTATTAATTAAATCTTACGAATATTCGTGTTATTGAAAATATTGAATTTCAGTTTTTGCGATTATATTTTTTGCCAAAATGTCACGTACGTGTTCGAGTATACACACGCAGATAATTTATGTAATTAGTTGCTATATTTGGCACACAAAAATGTGTGAAATTATTTTGAAATAAAAATCTATTCAACACAAATGCGAGACCATTAAATCAATGTGATTGCATGTTATACATTTACCTATAGTCCAATTACGTTTTTAGGTTTTGAACAGTCAAAAGTTTATATTGAATATGTGGAGCGATTAGCAAGTTAAATATGTAAAAGCAAAAATATTAGAAAATTATTTACAAACATTAATTGAAAAATAAGGACTGATACAAATCAAACTGTTGAACTAAATATCAGCAAGATGAATGCCAAGTAATTGGGATACGAACAAATTTCAAATCATGTTCCTATACCGTTAAACATTGACAGTAACATTCTGATCGTCATCGTTTTTGAAGATATATGAGCCAATGACTCCGCAAGTCCATAAAGTGCATCAAGCAGTCATTTTCTGTGAGTTTGATGGTGTTTTGACAAAAGCCTGCAGATTTTCTTTACTGCAAGATCGCTGCTTATCTACTTACCCATTCAACCAGAAATTGGCTTTATGGGAAAATAAAATTTGACAATGTGATTTTATTTTTATTGAACATTTTTATTTTTGCTATATTAATATTTGTATGGGCTAAATTGTTCTAACTTAGTTAAAATCACAGAAAGACATGATGATAAATATTCCTAGGCACAAAGGAAGTCAACATCAGTTTTATTCAACTCACACAGCAGAGCAGAACAGCTGTTTTCGAAAGTCGCAACACTTTCATCTTCAGCGCTCATGTGTATATTGAGTTTATCACCGCTGTTTAGGTGGCTTAGTTGAATGTGATAACAGTTTTCTATTTACACAAATTTTATTGTGAAAAACAATCCGAGAACAGAATCAACCTGATGTTAACACTTGTTATGATACCTGTGTTACCATTTGATTATTTTCTTCATGTCCCATTTTTCTGAATTTTTTGTTGTATACAAATATTAATATAGCAAAAATTTGACAACTATTTTGATTAAAATTTCAACACCTTACACTCTTTGATCTGGCGTTAGTCGAATCATAATGAAATTTTAAAGCAAACTAAAAGAGAAAATGAAGCCAATTCAAGGTTGTGACACTTAAAAAACACGCTATACAAATCACTACTTTTGAATTAGAAAAAAATTCTGAGGAAGCTATTCTAGTTTTATACAGAAGATCCTTAAAACTTTCAACTCTTTTTTTAATCCAAGCCAATAAGCAATTCCCCTACATCGAGCGCAATATACCGCATGAATAGAACTCACCACCTGACTGTCAGTCATAATAGCAAAACTAAGAAAGTTTCAAACCGATCAAGCAAATAGTCTAGCAGATATCATAACATGTTCAAAACATCTGTATTCTTCCACACTGTTGTATATAACATTGGATTGCCGCCATATACCAGACAATCTCATCTACTTCTCTTGCTGGTGATGACAATGACAAGAAATAGAAAAGCATAAATTTATGTACAATCATTTCTGTATTGCCTGTGTAAATTTGAAATTTGCTATATTCTAATCAGTATAACATTTTGCCATAACGTGATGTGTATACAAAATTAAAACCTTTTATACAAACAAAAGCCTACATGTACGTTTAATCGAGATGTTAAGTCTAAAACTCTATTCCCCAGAAGAACACACGTTCACGCATAGAAATTCAAATTCTCGCAACTTGATGCTTTTTCTATTTCGAAATTATATTCCTGCATATTCAGTTATATGTATATACAATGTACTATATATGCTTAATTTCTAATTGACAAGGCATAGGCATGTGGAGCTTTGGTCACAGTTACGTTAATGTTCACGATACTAATCTGAAAAGGCATTTAAAAAAAAGCTAAGCAAAGAAGTCAGTGCTGCACTACATTCTTTTTTCAAATGGATAATTTTAACAAAAATTTAATTATACATAATAAGTAACTGTTAGTATAAGAACCGGTTATTTCTAATTAAGAGTGATTATTAATATTATATACATAGATTATTAAAATATCTGCCTTATAGTTCATGTACCATCAATAGTTTTAATTCCAACTTTTCGTACATTTTTGTGTGTCCTTTCAAAGGATCATCTATTTAATTTAACATAGAAAAGTTTCGAAAAATAATTTACTGGAAATTAAATATATCACTTAAAAAGTGTAGAATTATTTCACATATAAAAATTGAAAGCTGAATTTGTGAAAATATTTCATATATATTAATTGATTATCTGACGAATTGTATCTAGAAAAGATAACTTCTATAGTTATAAAACATTTTTTATTTACTGAGAATGAGTCTCATACTGATATATCGATTTTGAAATTGTATTGGTATTTATAATAAATATATTTACTATAGTTACGAGGGTACATTTTACATACTTTTAAAGTTTATTTTAATGCAAGTTAAGGGTTAATACTATATCTCGAACTAAGTTACCACTGGAATTTTATACTCACTGTAACTTTGCTTTGGCCCTTCAACTAGAACGAACTTATCTCTACTGAAAAAAAGTGTATTACAAACACCCTCTTTCACCGAAAGCGTTGCAAGAATTCACCCAGAAGTTAAAAATAAAAATTGTTACAACATATTATCTCTCCAATTATATCTGGAATACATTTTGCATCAAAGCGCCTCATCTTGCATCTAAAAGTTTCATCTCCAAGTTTGGGAAAACTTGATTAAACATATTTATAAATTTAATTGCGTTTTATACCATTGGCGCTTTATAGCAAATCGTCACTAGACTTCAACCACAGTTTTGAAAAGTTTTAAGCATCTCAACTTATTAAAATACTTCTATAAACCATTTGAGAATTCTGTTAATAAATTAACTATAAAAACTACTCTTATTATAATGTGATTTCTTAAAATCATTTGTGAGTTTTTATAGTTAATTTATTAACAGAATATCAAATTATTTATAGAAGTCTTTTGAGAAGTTTGAAACTTTTTAAAACTGTGGCTGAACTTTACTGACGATTTGGTATAAAGCGCCAATGAAATGCATATAGACATTGTTTAACCACCCAACAAATAAATTTCATATTATAATAACACACTGTCAGTATGTCAAATAGTTAATTTTTTAACAATTATATTTAATATATTTAAAATTATTCAAGATACTGTTTTAAATAGTCTTCCAAAAAATTTTCATTTATTGCAAATCTTCGTCTATTAGAACTATGTTGTAGTCTATTAACGATTTGGCATGAGTAGTCTAAGAGCCAATGAAATTTAAACATTAAGAAGTAGTTACACTGAAATCAATAAGTAAATATAATTTTTTTAATAATTATAATAATCTCTTTTCTGTGAATTTGGTGTCGTCAACTTACTTATTTTTGCCTTGATTAACGTATCGGAATAGAACTGATCGCCCAACAATACCGACAGTCACTGAAACCGCAAAGAATACAAATAAGATCATCTCATATTTCTCCTTCCATAATTCCGGAACAATGTAGTACATCAGTATAGTTCATACTCTGAATACAGATCTAAGTAAATAATATACATGAATGTAATACGTCTGGTGGTACCGGAGTCTTATAACGTTTTTTTTTTCCTAGAAAACATGTAAGAAATTATTTTTCGCATGGGATGTTGAATGCATTTCTAATAAATTTAATTTTTCATATACTAAAATTTAGCCACTTTCTATTAAAAAGTGTAAACAATTTTACATGGTTTTTTAGAAAAAAGAATTAACATTAAAATAAACTAGATATGGTCCATGTTATGTTAGGAATTATAGTCTGTCCTCTTGCTGAGAAGTTTTAAAGTAAATAATTACTTCATACATATTTAAATATATATCGACTAACATACAATTTAATATCTCTTATGTATTCATACATCAACCATTTTTATTTCTGGCCTCGTCTGCCTTGTAAATGCACTACCTGTGTTGTGTGCGTGCGACAAGATTGTGCTTATTGATGTCTTTTATTTGACAATTATTTATTAATTAAATAATAGTATTATGTTGAAAGTAATTAAATTTTCGCAAAACTCTAACCCATCGTATTGTCATTTCACCCATACATATGCAATAGCACTCCTGCCGACATACTTAATCAGTAAACAAATAAGAACATGGACACACACGTGTACATGTAACTGCTGATATAAATATTGATAAACTCCTAAATGTATTACACTGAGTTTTTATAATTTAAACTAATGAGATTTAAAGTATGAAAATTTGATTAACTATGGTTAGCATACATACACACGTACGTAAAAAGTCATTACATTAGTCTGATTAAAGCTGACAATCCCTATCTAATTCATACCTTGTTTGCACCCAGTTAATAATGCTTTGGTGTGTCTAGTAGTTATTTATAATATTAACAACTTTCTTTATCAAAGTTTATAAGATGTAATTGCTTTATATTAGTTAAGTAGCTGCACTGGCCAATACTCTCATGCATCTGTAAGTTTAATACAAATATACAATATGATATTCAGTTAAATCAAGCCTTGTTAATATGACAACCAGCACTGTTTGACAATACTGTAGTATGTATTTAAGAACAAGAATTAAAAATAATTATTTGTAAAAAGCTCTGGGGCAAGTTATTGCATCCGATATCGATCCTAATATTAATACAATTTAAATGGAATTTTTCATCGATAACGAATGTGATAATTCTTCTCCTGATGTTGTTTCACAAAAAATATCTACCATAATTAATTCTATTATATATATTTATTTATTTCAAAATTCCTTAGCTTTTTTTGAAGAAATTTAAAATTTTATGTGGGGTAAGGCACAGCTCTACTTAAATTTTTTCCTATTTATTTACACTGTCCTATCATGTTTTATTGGTGTACTATTTTTCGCATTAAAAACTTAATGTTCAAGTTTTATTTTCAAAAGTCTTGTCTCCAATTACCGCATTCGAAATCAACAGAAATTTCAATACAATTTGCATTTTGACTGATAGCGAATGCCTTAAGTTGCTCTTGAATATATAGGATGTTTTTTATAGAGTGATACAAGCTTAAATCATAATAAAACATAGTAATATATTTTTGATATCAATGACCGTTTACATTATTGGATAGAAAATCTTATGACATTAATGTTTAAATATGATTTCGGCCATGTGGCCGCCACGGCTGGCGCGTACAAGGCACACCAATTTTCACAAACAGTGACATTCTGACCATCATCGTTTTTGAAGACATATGGGCCAATGACTCCGCCAGCCCATAAAGCGCACCAAACAGTAATTTTCTGTGGATGTAGTGGTGTTTCGACAAAAAATTGTGGATTCTTCTCACTCTAAATGCGACAATGCTGTTTATTTAGGTACCCATTCAACCAAAAATTGTCTTCATCGGAAAACAACATTTTGAATGGACGAAGTGCACGACAAGTTTGAGGAAAAGAACCATTATTTCGATTAAAAATTTCCACAAGTAAGTGGAAAGTGGTGTAAGTCGATCCATAATGAAATGCTAAAGCAAACTAAACAAAAAGCAAACATCAGCTGTTAAATGGGTGGTCAAATAAAGCAGTGATGCCAACTCAATGTTGTAGCACTCTGTAAAAAACTTCCTATAGTTGGTGGAATATAAAAACTTCTACGGTTCCTGTAAAGTAGGGTTAGGAAATGAGCCTTCAAGAGACTTAAGAAAATTATAGCTAGTAGTTGTTATAAATAAAACCACTTTTGGCAAGATAATAGGATATGCTGGTATTTACCAGATATGTGTGGGATAAGTCATTAAAATTCTAGTGGAATGTATGAGTACGCTGCGAAACAATCCATGCAGGTTAAAATATGTTGCCTTAAAGATTTAAAAAGAAATGTGCGGTAGTTGATATGTAAAGCACTTGATCAACAACATATTTGTTATGCTTATCCTTAGCATTTGAGCTGCTTTATATTGAACACATTTTTCGTTTTCCTTTACAAAACTAGTAAAAGAGTTAGCGCACGAAGTTATATAAAATATTTGAAAAGGTAATAAAATTTTAACACACCTTAAACGCAAAACACACCCAATATAATTTATTCGATTGTTAAATATTCTATGCACACGCTATGCAAGTTATTGGTTAGAGATCTAATATATTTTACATCAATTTGGTTATTTTGGAAGTAGCTTTTAGTCACAATATATATTTAAAATAAACTTTTTTTTTCGTTTTTGTGTAGGTGTTGTTAATGCATGCAGAGTAATAAATGGATTTTGGGCGACATATTTGTTAGAACTTCTCCCATTTTAATGTTTCTTTTATGTGTACAAAAACAATATTGGTAAAATGTCTCTAATTTCTATATGTTTTTTCCTTTGATTTTTAAATGTATATATTTATATGCTGTCATTGCTAATTATATGTATTCGTTTTAGCCATTTCAGAGCAACTTGATAAGGTGTGTTATTAATATCTGAAACATGCACGAAATACATGAAACTCATACAAATGATTTCAAACCGCCGAGTAACTAAAACAAAGCCATAACGCTGAATATAAAGTTTTTGAGAAAAAAAAATGTTTATAGGTTTGGGCAAGAACAAAGGAAACCTTAAATAATGTTATCGTTAAAAGTTGTGAATTAAAAAGGATTAATTCTGTACTCTAAATTTTAATATATATAAATTTTTCCATTTATGATGTTATTCGAATCAATGGGCGATATGTATTTACTTTGCGAAGGAGTTGAGCCAAGTAATAATTATTTATTATTAAAATGTTGTTGCTGTGATAAATATTGTTAAACATGCAATCTCTGTGATTATAATGTGCTACCACTGCGGTTTTTTATTGTAAAGGATAATAACATGAAAACGTGACAACAGTCTATTAATAAAAATATTTAAAAGCTAACAAATAAAAGGAGTGAAAGGAATTTTGTTGGATTAAATGGATTTCTTATTAGTGATAATGTCATGAAATCAATGGTGTGGATTTGTGAAAGGGGTTTGTTCTTTTTTTATGAAAGAGTTTTGTGTTCTTAAATGATTAAATAAATAATAGAATTTAGATATTAAATTAATATGTTGTTTAATAAGTGACTCATTTAGAGGCGAACTAGCTGAGAGGGAGTTATAAACATTTTCCAGGAAATAATTAAAACATTGAAATGGAAAAATTAATGAATAGAATTCAACATTAAATAATAAGTCAAAATAGTTTTAATATGCCAATTTGCATTCTGGGAGAGGCGTATAATAAAGATAAGTGTTACCTAAGACGAAAAGAGCCCTTCCCTGCAAATGAGTTATACATTGAGTAGTATTTCATAAAACTATTCACTGTGGAAGCGAAATAAATTGAATTATGAATTATATTTTTATACTGCTAAAGTCCCTATTCAACATTTTAATATTATGCCAGGTTTCGTTAGTCTAACGTGATATTACCAAAATCTCAGAAAGACGTTTTGCTTTTTTAGTAAAGATATACATCTTTATTTTTATCTGGCCCTTCCTATCCAAAAAACAATTTCAAATTGTGACACGAAAATAAGAACTTTTCCATAAACTTTTAATCACGAAACGTCCGCAGCATCAGAAGGACTTCAACGGTTTAATAAAAACCATACTGAGTGACTATTAAGTGACACATTGTTTGCAAAATGTATTGCATGAATAGGATTCATATCCTCCTTCCTAGTACAGGAAAATATAATTTAAAATGTACTTCAATATATTACTGAAGTTATAACACTTGCATTATACATTCCAAACCTGTATGGATATATTAAAAACAATTAATAAAACTCTTTGCTAAAATAAAAACCATTGATTTAGCCTTTGATTTGATTTCATTTGATCACTGATTTAGTTAATAATTAATAGATTTGATTATGAGGTTTTCTGTATTAATGTTTTAATTTCGGTTATCATCGGTTAGCTTCTTTAGGAAATTATTTGGTATAATTTTATTAATAGTTGAAAATAGTTAAGTAACAAAATAACCCCTGTATACCTTATATATATTTTCGTTTACTTTTGTATTTAAATTTGAAATATATTTAAAATAAATGTCTTATAATTAAAGATTAAGGAGGAAATATGCCAGGTTTCGTTAGTCTAACGTGATGTTACCAAAATGTCAGAAAGGCGTTTTGCGTTTTTAGTAAAGATCTTTATTTTTATCTGGCCCTTCCTATCCAAAAAACAATTTCAAATTGTGACACGAAAATAAGAGCTTTTCCATAAACTTTTAATCACGAAACGTCCACAGCATCAGAAGGACTTCAACGGTTTAATAGAAACCATATTGAGTGACTATTAAGTGACACTGTTTTAGCACAATGTATTGCATGAATAGGATTCCTGTCTTCGTTCCTAGTAAAGGAAAATATAATTTAATATATTATTGAAGTTATAACACTTGCATTATGGATTCCAAACATGTATGGATATATTAAAAACATTTAATAAAACTCTTTGCCTAATTAAAAACTTTTGATTTAGCCTTTGATTTCATTCGATCACTGATTTAGTTAATAATTAATAGATTTGATTATGAGGTTTTCTGTATTAATGTTTTAATTTCGGTTACCATCGGTTAGCTGCTTCAGGAAATTATTTGGTATAATTTAATTTATAGTTAAAAATAGTTAAGCAACAAAATAAGCCCTGTATACGTTGTATATATTCGCTTACTTTTGTATTTAAATTTGCAATATATTTAAAATATATTATTATATATATAATAATTATATATTATTTATAATTAAGGATTGAGGAGGAAATAGAAAATTAATAAGTTGAATAAATAAGAGATTTTGTGTAAAGATACAGTGGCAGGTATAACTTTGATATAAAAAATTAATATCAAATGATATTAAAAAAACCTAAAAGTAGAATCAAAACTTTATCGATTATTAATCAAATTTTCTTTAGGGCCATTAAAAGTTTTTTTATACTCAAAATAAAGACAAATAATTATAATTCTTAATAGCAATAATACGACCGAAAACTTTGCTATTTGATATGATAGTGTATAACGTCATGAGTCTTACTGATATCATTCTGCAGTCGAATCAGTTAGATGTATTACCAGAGTTGCCAGTATTTTAGTAATTAGCTAAGGATATAGAGATTATGTTCTTTTTTTAAAATTTATAATTAATATATTTTATTTATCTTAATCAACTTCTCAACAATGTTGATATTTTTGTAATAAAAAAAAAACTCTTCATATAAATTGAATATACTTTTTCTTGCATATATGTATACACATTTTTTTTTTGTGAGAATGTCTACACAAAATCTGTCTTGGAATATCTAATAAGTTGCAGACATTTTTGCTTCCCTCTATTTGCTCCCTTTTTTTAGAACAAAAAAGTTAAAAAATTACAAAGAATAAAAAATAAATATTATTTTAACAGTTTTGCGGTTTGAATTATAATAAAAAATAAGCGAACAAGAATTTTCCAAATTATTACTCTTAAATTACAAAAATAATATAAAAACTCGATTAACTTTTTATACGTTTAAATGCTTCTCTTTGGACAAATTGTTTGCAGTTTGTTGGAACATTGCAATCACACTGTCTACGGAGTTCAAGATATAAAAAATATCACACATTTAATTCAACCAACATCCAGTGGCTTGTCCGTTCGCCAGTTCCTTTCGTATGCCTTTCTGTCCATCCATCTCTTTGTTGCTTTTGACAATCACACAAACAAGCATAATTTGCATGATATCGCCAAGTTGAGCATAAAAAAAAGTAATAATTTCTTTATGTTGCTTTTAATTTTTAATTAAAACCGAAAAAGGGTTTGTAATAAAATCAGAATATAAAATGAATAAAAGGAAAGTAGAAAAAGTATAAAAAGTATAAAAAGAAATAACAAGTACAAGAACATGAATATTATGAAAAGTAAAATAAAGCGAATACATGAATTGTTACAGAAATTTAATTTATAGTTACCTTATTTTTGCAATTTTGTAGCATAATTTAAAGCAAAAAAGGAAAATTTTTATTAAAAATGAAACGTTCAGAGAAAATATAATACTTGTATACCCTTGTTTCCTCCTAAATTAAGTTGTATTTGCAGCTTTATTAGCCGTAAGACTGTTGCCAATTGCTTGAGTAATACTATTGCGATTTTAAGCTGTTCACTTTTTTATGACCAACAATAAATTTCATAGCAATACTGTAATAAATTTTTTTCTTAAAATTTATGTATTTAACATTTTCCATTCGATATGTGAGTAATTTTCAAAGCACATAAAATTATATATAACTGATTTTAATATTGATTTTGTGATATTTTAATTTCTTTTTATATTTATGGTTTAGTTGGTACTAAAAGAGAGGATCAAAAGGTTAAAATTATTACTCTATATTTTGGGTCCTAATCAAAACTAGCAACAGGATGCTGTACAACATCCTGCTTCGTCGATATTGTAATGAAAAACTTGTCGATGACTAATAAGAAAATGTCTACAAAAATTCCTTTTCATGTCATATATTTTTTTCATATGTGTTCTCAACATTATTCCCTCCTTTCCATCGCTTGATAAGGGTTCATTCCCTCATTATCATAATCATTTTTGTTTACCGCAATCGTATTAATCTCTGCCGTTACTGATCACTGGGCACTGATCTCTGGGCACATCACTGGGCACTGTTCACTGGACACTGATCACTGGGCACTATTCACTGGGCACTGATCACTGGGCACTGATTACTGGGCATTGATCACTGGGCACTGATCACTGGGCACTGATCACTGGGCACTGCTCACTGGGCATTGATCACTGGGCACTGACAACTGGGCACTGATCACTGGGCACTGATCACTGGGAACTGATCACTGGGCACTGATCACTGGGCACTGATAACTGGACACTGATCACTGGGCACTGATCACTGGGCACTGATCACTGGGCACTGATCACTGGGCACTGATCAATGGGTACTGATCACTGGGCACTGATCACTGGGCACTGATCACTGGGCACTGATCACTGGTGCGCGATGGAGCTTATTAACGTACGCCTGAAAAAAATTTATACTGTTAACGATTCCCTAAATAAGTTCTTAAGAAGATCAATATATGAATTATTGAATATCACACATATTGAAAAACACTTTAAAGAAGTTTAAAGATTTTCTTAAATGATGGATGGTTGTCTATCGATGAATGCATGAAGGCAAAATAACTTCACCTAAAACATTTATATAATTTTTCTCAATATTCTTAAATCAATATCCCTCTGAAATAAAACAAGTTTCGACAAACCATCAAATTATTTAAGAACACTGCTGTCATCATCTCCAGTATATTATTTTCTTAATAAACTTTTTCCTTACTTTCTTCCACGCACGTCTTATTATTAATTGCTTACGATTTGGTTTTGTGTCAAAAAATTACTCTTAAAATAACTTTTTCTAATATATTTTATGCATGTGTAAATGTTTGAGTTTGTACATTTTGGTTTTACTTTTTTATTTTGGTTGCATTATTGATGACTGAAGCTCTTCTATTGTACACTGTTTATGTTATTTTCTTCTTTTTTTATTTCTTCTCCTCCAAAATGTATACAAAGAAATATCCTGGCCATGAACTTTTACATTTTCACAAGAGTTTGTTTGTTCCAATATATTTTGAAAGTGCAAAGCAATTTTCAAGATTTATTTCTTTCGTTGCTTTTGCTAAATTTCTTACAATTGAATTTCTTAAATGGCATTTTTATTTGTTATTTAGTGGACAATTACAGTGGTAGTTTGTGATATTAGAACATTAAGATGAAACATGTTAGTCTTACAATATATTAATTTGCGAAAACACGTCTGCTAAAAATGTTGCAAAACGATTTGTTAATAGTAAAGTAACAAGTTAAAAGGCTGATAATTTTGGTTTATTTCCTATTTATCTTAAGTTTTATATTGAATATTATTTGTATGAAGTTTGCAGCGAGAAAAATTTGGAATTCGTTTATATTAACCTGCATTTTATTTGTACAGTATCTCCTTCAGAGCGAAAAAAATATGCTGGTGCTTGAAAATTCCACTAGAGAAGGTAAAATTTGTTCTTAATATTTGCGGTTGAATATATCTTAAAATAGTTTTTATAAAAAAGCGTTTTGAGAATTTAATAAAAAACGATTTGTAACGAAAAAATGTTTCTAGATTAATTCTCTAAAATATATTTTATATTCAAAATTAAAAAACTAAAAGAAATTAAAGAAAAAATATTGAAGAGTTAACTCTACAGACTATTTGTGAAACCTCTTTTAATTTGCGCTATTTCACGAAGTTTTCAAAATGAAATAGAAAAGTAAAAAAAATTATTAAAAGATATAGTGCAAAAAAAAAAAATTTCGACCTCTACATCTTTCGAATCTTTTAAAGAGTGGTATTGATCAAAAGATTTAATATGGCTGGTAGACATTTCTATGTAAATGATTGTAAAGTAAAAGCTTCAAGATGTGTGTAGCGTCTTGTAAGGGGATATATCGGCTATTATTCGGACAGCATTATGTCGCAGGATATCGACATTTTCACTGAAAAATGCTACTATAAATAATATATATAAATTACGTACAGATCTCATATTTAATGCAATTCCGGTTGGACAAAACTGTTATTTATATCAACAAATAATTTCTCTTGCTTTTGTAAACTTAAGTTGGCACTGTAAACGGTTTAGCTGTCGAAGTAAGATTTATAGAATTTTTTTTTTTCGTCTAAGTATTGAGAGAAAAACATTTTAAGCAAACAAACCAAAATAGCTTTTCACAACCGGTGTAGGAAGTTTTCGACAACTTTCTAATAGTCATTTTAAAGACACTTTGCATCGATCTGTTGACTACTAAATATTTAGGTGTAATAAAATAAATAACTGAACCATGTTTATTTAATTTGAATAAAATAAGCATGATGAAGTTACTTCATCATGCAAAGGAAGTTTTGTAAGGAATAAGTTTGTTATAAAATTTAAAAGGAGTTCTAATGAAAAACTGTTTCCAAACTTCCACAGTCTGTACTGCAAAATCTGAATATATCTCTAGCCTCCTTTCTGTTCCCGCATACAAGTTGCTGAACATTTTTAATTATAAACGTAAACATTTTTAATTACTAATTTTATCACAAGGAAGTTGTTTATATATCTAAATAAAGTTTGTAGTTGTTCCTTTAACATGGTCGTAGTTTTATGAGGTTTTGCAGGTACTTCACATTCGTACATAAGTTTTGAATTTATTTTTGATAGAAAGCTAAAGATAAAACTTGTACAGCCTATTTGACTATGCTGCAAACTACCATTCCATAGGAGAAATAAAATTTAAAACAAAAACAAAATATCGCACATATTCGAAAAATAATTTGTCAATGAGGTCTCCTGGCGTACAAGCTTACAAAAGGCAATCAACAAATAGATGATAATGATTACGTTAATAAGCATAATTGCATATTTAGGGCTTAGAAAAACCATACGTGGTCCTATAGAAGCCAACGCACCCCTTACGAGTGCTAATTTGGTGCGCCTTGTGGAGCGGAGGCATTATTGGCCCATATTTCTTAAAAAATGTGGACGATGCAACCATTATTTACCGCATCATAAGACCCATTTTTTTCCCTGACATTTCATGGTATTGATGTGAACAAAGTTTGGTATCGACAGGTTGGTGCAACTAGCCACACATTTCATGCCACAATAATCGTTTCTTTATTGCGTCAAACATTTGATGGCCCTTTAATTAACTGAAATAGTGACCCCAATTAGCCGCCAATAAGCTGCTATTTGCCACCATTGGGCTATTTGCTGTGAAGCGTTGTTAAATACAAGTTGGTACGCCGACAACGCGTAGAAAGTTGAACTTTTGAAGGCTAACATTCGCAGTGTCGTTGTCGAGATATGAGCTCTCGAAAAAATGGACACAACAAAAAAAATTTTTTTTTTGGCAAAATTTCAAACCGTTTGCATTTTTTATGGCATTTTGAAATGTCCCACCCTTTACTACTTATATGGATTTCTATTAATTCTAATGGCGTTTTCTTTTCTGGAAAAGGTGCAACATTTTTTCACTACTTTTCTTAAAGGTGGCAGTTTAGAGGAGTTTTAAAATTTCTAATAAATTCCTTATTTTCAAATGACATAAAGTTGCGTTCTATTATTAAAAAGTGTAACACATTCCTTTTTAGAAAAGAAAACACCATAAAATATACATTCTTTAATTAAGGGTTTAAGTATGACCTTAAGCCTACATTTCATTGGCCTTAAAACTTATTTTTTTCACCGACCATTTATTTAAATATATTCTAAACACATTTTGACTAATTTTTGCTTAACGTATGATTTCTCTGTCTAGACGACTTCTTAAAATAAATAACAAAAATAAAATTCTGGTGAAACCAAAAAAAAAAAGTTGATATAACCCAATTGGCAACTATTTTAACGACCATCGCCTTAAATGTCAATGAAGGTGTTTTCATATAATATGCTGGCGTCTGTAAGTTGTTATTCAAACTAGTGCTTTTACTCGACATATATTTTATGCGATTTCAGCAAATGTTTTTCATATTCAAAGTGGTAGATAAGATGGTTATATATGCGTGCAACCTATTTCATACACTAAAAAAGCTCACGTCCTTAAGCCATTTGTCACATAAGATGACTGAACGATTTTTTTGTTACACAAATACTATTCCATTTACATATGTATATGGTCGAATAAGTTATATGTGTATGTGTATATATATATTTAAAACTTTGCAGCGTTTACATAAAAAAACAGTAAAATCAAGTCAAGCGAGTTATGAAATAAAATTGTACAAAAATATAATAACAAAAGAAGAACACATATTAATATAAAACTACTTTAGATTGTGTACAAGGAACTAATATTTTTTTATTTTTTTTGTTAAATTTTCAGTGGGAAGTCACACGTATTTTAAAACTTTATCAAGTCTTAAGACTTCAACAAATAGTGTGTCCGTTTCTTATAATAAAGGGAAAGTTATTTTTATTGTTTTTGTGTGTGCAAACAGCAGCATTTTGTCTTACCTACAATCCTGCAGTGGCCTTAAAAGCTTGAATTTTTTAAACATAGTTTTTTTTTACTTTCATTTATTTTGTAACGTGAAGTATTTTCCAAAAATTATTTCACTAAGTAAATATGCTATCTGAGACTGGTTGCTTTTTGCCGTCACCTGAATGAAACTTGTTGATTAATTATACAAACTCCGGCAAATGCTTAACAAAAAAATTCCAAAGAGTCTTTAACAAAGTATATAAAATTTTATCTAGTCCTTAAATATCTGAAATGCATAGATTTATTTTCATAGATATATATACTCTTTAAACTTGTATTAAAAAAAAAGTTGCCTAAATTATTTACGCCAAGTCATATCAACGACACAATAATCCTTAATCAATAAAGTTGATAGTTTAGTCAACACAAGTGCTGGTAGAGAAAAATTCCAGTCAACTATTGTTTGAAGCTTTTTCCATAAACATGCATTGTTAGCATATGCCAAAGTGGTAAATGATGATATTGGTTAAAAGTGATTGTAACATGATATATTGGGCGCCTTTACAAGATTGATGTTGCTGAAGGCAACACATCCAATCAATTGACAAGGCTTATAGTTTTCCAGCTGACTGATAGAATTTCTATGCACAAACAAACACTGGTGGATGAAAACGCATACATATAGAGATGCTACCAAAAACAAAAAAATATGTGGACGTACGTTTGCATGTATTTAAAGATGAATCAACGATTATTGAAGGATTCTACTGCAAAGTAGAGTTTCAGCAGACACCAAATATATTTGGAATACGCCAATTGTATGACAAAAATATTGACGGACATAGTTTATGGCTACTAAAACGTTGAAGAATTTGGCAAAAGATATATTGTTGATGTGGGGGAAAATTGTTTGCTAAATACTAAAATAGATGTGAAATTTGTAGGTTTGATACAGACTATAAATTGCAAGTTTTATGTTGTTTTTCACATTTAAAAATCTATTTAAGATTTGAAGAATTATGTTAAAAGCTGACGATTTTATATTATTTTATTTTAGTTCTTGGATTTAAGAAGTTTGACGAGGTCACTTAATGCTTTAATGAACACGTGTTGTATTTATGTTAATCCTATTAGATATTGTAAGCAGTTGCGTTTGCTGTTATTGAGCATTTTATTTAATCTCTCTACAGGCATTCAAAGGTATTAAAACATAGGATTAGTGGTTTCATAAAGATGTTTGAAGAGAACAAGCGAAATGGGTTTATTTTCATAAGAAAAAACTCTCGTTGTAATGATAAGCAGGGGGTTTATTTCAAAAATTCATCCTGCTATTTTTTTCAATTATAAAACCTTTAAAACTTATTGCAATATAATTTTAACTGTATGTAAAAGGTACAAGGTTTGGCTCTTCAACATGCCAGGAATTCACAAAACAGCTTTACATACCAGGAAAATTATTTAGTAAACAAATTAATTAAAAAGAATATGTAAACTGATTTATAATCTTTTCTCAATAATATTGAAAACACCTTATGTACTGAATTCTTTAAATTTTTCCAGTTTGTCTTCTATTTTCATGAGGATAAACATGAAAAAAATACCCATATTTTGATGGTTTTAAACCACTCACAAGGTTTTAAACTGCATAGAATCCACGTTCATCATCACGCCTCCACTAACTGCAGTTTATTTTTGAGACAACATATTTTATATAAGCAAATGCTGATTTGAGAAATATCACGTTGTGTACAAAACAAAACCATCCTTCAATTGCCATTCCTTCAGCTAACAAATCAACGAAAATGCAAACGAAAAGTTTACCAAAATACACAGTGCAACAATATTGTTTGTTCATGTCACTTGTAAAACTATAATTACCAAACGAATGTTGTTGCATCGCAGATGTCGTTGTATTATCGAATGTGGTATATGTTAGTTGAGTGCTTTAGGCAATCGTTAACATTACTTTTGCAAGTAGTCCACTTTTGCGATACAGTCTACACTGTTGTCGTTACTGTTATTGTCAACAGTCTAACCTCCAACTATAATGACAACGGCAAAAACCAAGGCAATGCTAGAAATTATACATCCGTACTTGTGCACAAAAATAGTGACAAGTGGGCTGTAGCGCAGTAATCATGCGAGTGTGAAAATAAACAAATTGAAGACATTTTTCGTTTATTTTTCCAATTAAGGACATTTTGCGAAAGCTGAGGCCTAAAGGCATTTCCTTGGTTTAAATATTTTTGCAGTTGATTTTGCTGAAGATGTTATTATTCGTGCTATAACTCCTGTTCTCGTGCTACAGTAAATTTTTGGCCGTCCATATAACGTTGTATGAATAACAACAGAGGCAATAAACGCAACGATGCGAAAATTTTTTACACATACATGCATACGCTTACACATCCTACATACATATTCATGCGTGTGTGTATTAAATTTAAATGCAAACATTTTCCGAAACAACAAAGAAATTTTCTACAGATGCTTTAGGATGAAAACAAGTGGCATATGAAGCAGCAGCAAATACAAAAATTTTAACATCAGCATACAGCAGAAAAAAGGACGATACTTCACATACAGTTTTGTATTGACTCATGCAGATTTGTGTCAGGCGAAACAGAGATGATGGTTATTTTTGATCATAACACAATTATGGTTGCTGCCATAGGATTCCAATACATGCGGAAATTCCTATTAATGTACACGCTCACCTGCAACCTCATATATTCTTGTTCGATACGCATTCCACTTTTGTGAAAAATTTAAGTCATTTAACTAAATTTATGGATAGGAAAGTATAAGTTAGAGAGTCTATGCTTGAGTAACATTTAAGTTAAATTATCTTAAAAATTAAGTTAAACTATTTAAAAACCTAATTGGTTTCATTTATTTAGTTTAAGTTGCTTAAAGATATTTTATGAAATTATTTTTCTTTATTTTTAAACAACCACGACGAATAAGTTACATATGAATTGATGGTTATCAAAAATTAACTACAATTGCATAGGCCGGAGTATTAAGATCTTCTTATGCTTATACAATTGAATTTAACTACAATATGACGCTTCTCAAGAATTGTAATTATAAAAAAATTTGGATCTAAAAGATGGTTATTTATCAAACAAGATATTGTTTTAAGGCGGAAAGATAAATTTGTTTTAAGCTAACTATTTAATACAAATATATTGGTAATTTTTTTTTATCAGTAAGAAATCTTTTTATAGAATTTTTATCTTTCAAGATTTCATTTCGATGCCCAGCCTAATATTTGTCCAAGTCGGTGTTCAGAATTAGAACTATTTATCCATGGTACAACAGTATTCTAACTGAGATTAGAAACCTAGTTGGCCAAGGCTATAAGGCGTCCTTAGCGACAAGGACAAAAACAAACAAAAAAAATGGTATGTATCAGGAGACATACTGAAGAATGCGCCATGCAAGATTTTCATACAAATGCCTCCTCTTATTGTGGACTATTTACAAATCAACAAAATTTTTATTGAAGACACATCGTACGACATTGTTGGCATAGAGTAACCAACAACGATTTCTTTGAAATTGTCGATGACAATTTGGTTAACTGGGTAATGATATTGGCTACGGCGTACAAGCACACTCAAATGAATTGAAATTAAATACTTCGCTAAATTTTATATGCCCTGGATCTAGAAAATAAAACAAAAAGTTTCATGATATTGGACAAGGATTCATGACCAATTTATTTCTATTGAATTAAGATTTTTTGAATTAAATTCGTATTATTATATTCAAAATAACATGATCAATAATCCAAGGAACAAGGGCAAATCAATGTGTAACTTAAACAGCAGAACAGACTAGTGCTATTTTCTACAGCTGCTTGTTAGTTGTCCTGGGTTGAATGTGACAATAGCTTTTATTTATCAAAATTTTATAAGGAAATAGTAAACGAAAACTGTACAAAGTAAACTGGTTTTAACATAAATTAAACCTTGTATTTTCGTTAGATTATATTCCTAATTTTTAAATATTTTCTTTATATTACTTCAGTCGAAATCTGTTTAAATTTTAAGCCCCATTATTACAACTTGCCTTACTATCGTAACTGATTGTAAAATCAATTTTAGATGAAGTAAAGAATAAAATAAATTGTAACACTTTAAGAAGAACACCTACGTTTTTATGTCTCCTCTTCAGTGCAATTTGACAAAAAAATTCTAAAGGAGAAATATATATGTTTTTTCCCCTAAAACTATGACATATTTGTGTGTTTATCGCAACTGCAATCATATAGATTTTTCGTGAAAATTATAATATGATCCCTTAACTTTTATTTTCGTGCTCATTCTTTTTTCAAAAGTTATTTATTAAATATTAAAAGTGATTAATTGAGGGGTTTTAGCTAATTTCTATGCGCACTTCTCTGGGGCTAATTCAGATCATCAGGGAACCTTTACCCAACATTTCTTAGAATAACTAGAGATGTATTGATCCTCCACCCTGCTGCTTAGCACACAGTAGTAAAGAAAAACTGTTTACCCGTTCGATAAGATTTAACTCTTAAATAAAATGAACTTGTAATAATGGCCCTAGGAAGCCTGAAATTATAGTGGGGAAAACTAATATATTTCTTTATTGTGTATGTAAAAAAAAATTCACCTGTCCCTAAAACTATGCTATAAAATTTACTATATGACTCCTGTATTTTTGTGTTCGTTATTGTTATAAATATGATCATCCATTCTGTAGTCCATCACACAGTTTGGATAAAAGTAAAGTTGTAGTAACATTGAAGTTGTAATAATGGCCCTAAGAAACCTGAAATTAGAGTGGGGAAAACTAAAGTATTTCTTAATTGTACATTTAAAAACTAGTCATCTGCGCTGGGGATGGTTGTTGTTACCTTATCTTTTAAATTAAAATTTTTTGTTAAATATAGTACAAATAAAGAAAGTTTTTTTTGCTTATAGTAAATATCTTAGTCATTTAGTAACAGTCTTCATTGAAAAACATAAAAAACTAGAAAATCTCTCTACGTTCTACAGTAGCACTCAAGTACAGCTCTTCAAGACATATCTAAGTTTTATAACAGAAAATATCTTCTATTTATAAACTATTGCAACGTGGTTTGAAGCAAATAGTAATCCAATGACTAAACAAAAATGTGTCTTAAGTACCACTGCACTGATTGTATCTTAAAAATAAAAATTCCTTTGCTTCAATTACATTCTTTACGAATGAACAAATCATCTCCTCACGAAAAATATGGGAATACTGCAGAATCTCGTCAGCCAATCCAGTTTAATATAACATTTTCTGCATATCCTCTGCTTTCAATTATAAACAAATGAAAAACTTTAATTAGTTTACTGGTAAAACAATATATAATTTAAGTAAATAATCAGCAATATAGTTTCAAAAAGAAAGGAAAAGAATTGATTGCGCTTGGCATAGAAATTTGATTATTGTTGTATGTGTGCACATATTTCCGGTAAAACAAATATGACAAATGGAATCCTAATATATAAGAAATTGTCAGTCATTTAGAACATTCTGCACTTGTTGACAATAACAATTTTTTCCTCACATGCTCTTAGCCATATCTTGATATACAGACATGTTGCTACATTAGGTTGGAGCAATAAAAATATGATAATTCTTGTGTTGTTGAAAATATGAAATATTAATAAGAAAATTATTTTTCATTGAACTGAAATATCGTGCAAGCAAAATATTATAAAATATAGAAATTTATTATTTCCTTAAAAATATATAACAAAACTGTGCCACACTAGTGCTCATAGACAAACTCAAGGTACGTTCAAGTGTTCATTTGTATTCGAATTGAATTTTTATATCAAGCATGTGTGTAGTTTGTGTTTACATTGAAATTGTTTTACGATATCAAATGTCAAATTGTCATCAAGATAATGTCAAATTGAATTTATTTTTAAACATTTAAACTGAATTGTTATGAATGTGATGGTAGTTGTGCAGGCGAAAACAATGACAAAAAAGCAATCAACAAATATGCAGACGGAAAGACACATCCTCAGACAAGGACGGAAGCTTTCATGTATTTTGCAAACATATTCTGTAATTGGCAATAAAAAAAGTATTGTATAATATATCTCTAGGTGTATATATATGTATGTATTTCGATGTGCACACATTTAACAAAAATTCCAAATATCCTTTGAGTTTTAGTTATTGTTTGAATGACAATTTTCAAATGAAAACTGCTACCTGAAACTATTCCATAAGAGAAACTACAAGGATCAACTGAAATATATGCATCTATTCAAGTGTTCCTTTTTTACATATTAAAAGAATTAGTTTGATATTGGAGAATAAATTGAAAAGTAAAAATTGTTTTATATCTTTTATTTTATTCTACTATCGTGTCACATGATGATACGCCAGAGTTCTGAAATGAGTGACATCTGCGTTTCTAGTGTTTTTGAACACGCTTTGGGTGTTGTTGATGTTTAAGCCAAAGAGTTTAAGTGTTTGTTTGTGTGTGTGCTTTCTCCTAATCTCATATCACAAAATGTTTGTTTAATTAAAAAACATAAAAAAATTTTTTCTTTTTGTAAAAGTTTTTTGGGCTTAAACTCCTAAAACTGTATGACATTTGCTTAAGGGATTTTCTTTAACAGAAATTCTTTAATAAAACTTTGCGCTTGTTGCAAATATTTTTCCTTTTCTTTACATTTTATTTGTTGCTTTTTTTTTGCTTTTTAATCCTAAAGGTACGTTCAGGTATCGCAAATACATTGTTATTTAATATATTCACAAACTATTTATTTAAGCTTTCTGACATCTGGTCAAACATACTTGGCTCGTAATATGAGAGAATTTCTTTTTATATGTTAAAGATATTTTGCTTAAATAAATTGTTAACAGCTCTTAGTATTAATGGCTCGTGTGATCGTACCCTAAGGATGAGTTTAAGTGGCACTAGTTTTTTACTGTTGTAGAAAATCATTTATTTCTAACATCAATAAAAGTCAACTCAATGCGAATATTAATATCCCATGAACATAATTAATTAACTGTTTAGTATTTCAGAGGATTAACGAGAAATTAAAACAGAAAATGACATTAATTATAGACTTTTGAAAAGACATATTTTATTTTTTTATATTTTAGTATTCATAGTCGCTAGCAAAATATACTTTATTAAAAGTGTAGGGATTAATTAATGTATTTTGCTTTTATTATTTACTCCGTTTATATTCTTTCACATAGTCATGTCTCCTACATGTGCTTGATATCAGGCTACGTAAAGATGTAAGTAGGAAATCGTATAATGTTTTATGGAAATTGTCGTAGTATAAATGTTCTATGCACATTACATTGCATTTATTTTATGAAAATAATATATGCGTGAGCCTTAAAGTTGTCTTAAAGTCTGAGCCTACCGTTGGCCGCCTGGGCTTTCGAATAAAAGTAGCTAATTATCTAATTATTAAACGTAAATAAAATATTAAGCTTGACTGAATACCTAGTCTGTATCCTAAAAACTTAAATCTATTTTATTTTCTAAAAGTATAATTCACCATCAAGTAACCAGAATGAAAACCACTAACCACTTGTTAATTATATGACATGTTGGCCCCTTTTATAGCCAAAGAAAACAGCCTTACCTAATTTTCCATTAGAGTTTTATAAAATTTTATCATGTATCTTAGCTCGTTGAAAATTTGCTTAGAGTCTTGAGTTTTTGATTCAATAGTCATTGAGATTTTAATGGCAATTTTCAAGTTTCGGTGTACCGATGCCGACTAGTCGCTATGAATACTGCGGTGATGCCATTAATTTTGTATTTATATCTTTTTCTGTGACTGACTGTACACCCTTTATGCCTGCAGATAAGAAGTGACAATAGAACCATGGAAAAAATTCAGACGAATCGTAATCCTATACAGTCATCTGAGGTGTTGAAGTTACTAGTGTAAGAAACTAAAGTATCGAAAGGGAGTAAACAATAGTCGACTGACTGTAGTTAAAAAATAACTGTCAACGATGTTTGCGACTGTAACTATTTTATGTCGAAGTATTTATTGCTAAATTGAATTCAATTAAGATTGATAGGCTATTGTTAGTAGCGTATTCAGAAAGACTTAATAGATACTCTAAGATACAATAAATATTTTAAGACAGTGCTTCATCATCCGTAGTCAAGTGAATTTTTTTTAATCATCATTTATTAGTTAGCTTAATTGATAACGAGTATTCGAAAACATTAAACCGATTGCAAATTCTTGTGTAGTACTTTGATCATTTTATTCATGTCCTCTTTACCATAATATATTTGTTAATTTTTTACAACTAAACTTTTTGTAGCAATAGTACTTTTGTCTTGTAGATTTCTGTCTACTTCAATTGTATATTTTGATAATAAACTACTTTTTACATATCAACTATATTAAGAACTAATGATTGCGACGAAACTATTCTTAATGCCATTTGATTGATTATTATTTTTCGCAAAGCATTAAGTTTTTCTTTTGCTTCCGTACAGGACATAAAAGTAAAAAGTAAAACAACTTGTTAGATAATTCAAATAAATTTCCATACTTTATGCCTTCACTGTGAGGTTATACATATCAAACTAATAGTATTAGTTGTGTGAATAGTTCCGTATCTTTGACTTCCACTTTGATTATAAATTTTTTATATGAAGTTCTGATTTAATTTAGGATTGACACTTAAATTTTGCAATGGAAGTACGAATATTGTGTTAAGATCATAAATAGTAAAACAAGAGAAGCAAAAAATTGAGGTTCCAAATTTTCGTTTTCTTCAACAGTTGTATTTAGTAACGCATTAATGTCAGTCGCTGTAAGAACTATTCGGTAAGATAAACACTCTCTAGTGAAATTGTAGTTCATATTCACGACTCGCTATCAGGATTGAGTCCACGTCTTTGGACCTTTTAGTTAACGCGTTAATTATTTCAGCTCCAAATCCGAGCTGGTAAACTGAATGATCACTTATATTATGTTCTTCATGGCTGCTGTTATATACAAAAAAGTGTAACATTCTTTGTTGGAATTTTTCATATATTTCAAATTAGCATTGACTGTGCTACAATATTTGTAAATATTTTATGAACAGACTGTCTCCGGATATACTTTAAAGTATTTATCTATTTATATAGTACCTTCCAATTTCTTCTGTCTTCCTTTTCTGTTAAGCACATATCGCACCTTATGCTAGTATTTTATTGGATATTAGATGCTTTTTTAAATTAATATGTGTAGTATTAAATTCTATAAAGATTTAAGCCGAGTTATTGCCCAAATAAAACAATCATGACATGTGTTCTAGTATTACCGAAATTCTTTTCTGGCTCACGACTTAAATATAGTGCAAAAGTATGTTTGCAAGCACAAAACAATATTTGTTTAGTATGTGATACTATAAATACATTTTTCTTATTTCGAAATATTTAATAGTCACGAATTCATAAGTTACAAAAATATTATAATGTAACCAAAACTCTAGCAAAACATTAGAAGGTCGATTGGCCAGCACAAACTACTCACTTATGAGTTAAACACATTTTGTTTTACTGAAATTTATTAAAAAAATGTTGAACAAATTTGGAAGATATTTATAAGGGGCGCGCTTACAATCTTGGAATGTTGGTATAAGCGGCTGTTAAAGAATGCCACAGAAATGCTAGAGGTATTTGATTATAATTATTTTACTTAAATCTTTTGCAAACACTTGCTATGATGGCTGGCTTTAATAATCATTAATAATACTTATAAATACAATACTTTTAGTTCGTTTTACTTAATTTTTGCCCGAGGCCAAAATTGGTTATAATACTTTTGAAAAGCTAAATTATAGAGTATTTATTATTTATTCCAAGTATCAAGCGGAAGAACCCATAGCATTAATACTTGCTCTGTTCGTGCACACTCACATTTAGGCCCCAAATGCTAACAATACCAAAAAAAAGAAAAACGCAGAAATTGTTTTTGAAAGAATTTCAATTAAATATCGCTTTTTGTTTGTTTGTTTATTATTTTTTTGAGATACCCTTTTCATTGACATGGCACTTTTTATATCCCTTCTCCTTTTCTATCGCTCTATACAAATATTGTGCGCTTTAATAATACGAAGTACTTAAAATAATCCGATTGTTCGTTGTAAGTGTTTTTGCGATGATGACTATTGTATTTGTAGCAGTTTGAAAATGTTTCTTTTTATATATCTTATTTATTTATATTCATATGAATGTATGGCCTCGTATTTTGCAGTGTTTTGATTATTTTGTGGAGGCCGTGCCATTTTTCCAGTCTGCAATTTTAATATTCTCCAACAGTGATTGGATTATGAAACATTTATTAAAGCAGAATTAATGATAACTGCCTTGATTTTTTGGTTCATTAAAGGCATGTGTTGTTGTTTTAAATGTTATAATAAATATTAAAAAAGTTACAAGAATTTGTTAGTAGAACAAATGCAGGGTCTGGGAATTTTATAGATTTCAATGGTGAAAAAATTTAAGAAAACTTCAGAAGGATGCATTAAAAAATAGTCGTACATAAAAATGTTATTGGCACAGGTTATTTAGATAACCTACTTGTTGGAAAGGTGTTTTTAATTCAGAAAGACATGATACATATTGAAAAGCACTAGGAAAAGTTACCATCAGTTTTAATTATTTAATAGCAGCTGTTTAGCCTCACCTATTTAAAAATGCAAGTGCTTGTGCAAAATAAAACAACTTATGTTGTCAACACTTTAAAAAACTGTTTTTATATCAAAACAATTATGACTTGTTGTTCTTTATTTCTCTTACAACTACAATTTGAGTCGGAAAAAAGCCAACCAATTATAGAATAAAAATGTAAGAAAATAAAAAAACAAAAGTGATCAGTGAGATCTGGTTATGACTTTGATATATCTTTTTAAGCTTATCACTTATTAAAGTGGAAGTTTAAAATAAATATCTTTAGTTATTCTAAGAAATGTTGAGTAAAGGTTCCCTGATGATCTGCATTAGCCCTAGTGAAATGCACATGGGAACTAGCTAAAACCCCTCAATTGATCACTTTGAAATTTTTAGTAAGATTTTGGGGAAAAAGAATCAGCACATAATTCAAATTAAAGAGTTTAAATATAAATTTATATATTTGAAAAATGTTGTTTATATTTAACGGTTGCTTATTTTCTGAATTATGAAAGTTAAATTTCTCACAAGTTTCCTATCCCTGTACAATTAACTCAGATTTGATGTCGACTGAAATATATATATAATGAAACAATAAAAAATAAATAGTTGAAAAATAATAATGTGAAATTACAGTATGATTTCCATTTCGATGTAGTAAAAAGCTATGCAGCTGATTTTCTTCCAACGCTTAGATGTTTTCATATACTTCAAAATATAACAATAGCATTGAGTTTAATTGCAAATAAGCTATAATAAAATAAATTTTTATGTTTTTAGAAAAAAAAATAAAAAATAGAATTCAAAATATATAAACGTTTATATACTCTGCATATTTAATATGAAATGGAATAAAGCGATAAGAGTTTTATAAGCATTAAATTAAGTTATTTCGATATTAACATAATTTATACCGATCAAAGGGATTTAAATTTGAACAAGACAGCAGTTTCAATAAAGACACAAATTATATCATTTAAATGGAAATACAGAACTAACACGAATTCAAATTAAACGTTAATCATACGCACCATGTGCCAACGTTAATTTCAAATGCAAAAAATAATTGTATGATTGTTTGAAGATTTGATTAAACAGACAGAAAATGAACACTCACATATACACTGAAATGTGTACTTTATCTGCTTTGTATAACAGTATGAAAATCAATAGAAATAAAAAGATTTTGTTTTCAATTGTAAAAAATTAATTGTCTTTGCAAAAAACTGAGCAGACATTTTTTTAAAATATGCTGTAAATGCGTGTATATGCACGAATATAAATTGTCAGCTAAAATATAATTTTATTATATATATGTGTTGTTGTAATTTTCATTGATTAATAATATTGTTTTATTGAAAGTTTGCATGTGCATCAATATAATAAAAAAAAATTCAGAAAACTGTGAGTCTGTTATACAAATTTTAAGTATCTCTTGATTACCTCTTTGGAAAATGATTGGAGTTTTACTATTATTTATATCATTTTTATATCGTTTTTTTTCGGAGTAGGACCAGCACTCAAGGGACGACCCCTGCATATACAGTGCACTATAATGGAACTGGGAAAGGAGGGTATTTTGTTAAGAAGAAGGTAAAATTAGTCCTTTAATTTTTTCTGGCTACGAATAAAATGAGTAATTTTTGTGCACACAAAAGCTGTGCAGGTTGCTAATTTTTCAGTTCTATTCTTTTAGAGGTTCAACCTGTTAAAATGAAAGGTTTATGAGTTATTAAAAGGTACATAAGTATTTGGCTTTAGAAGAAAGTAAATTGGCGAAGTGAACCCAGCTTAGGAAAAAAGATAATATTAAAAAATATTTCACAACAGATATTAAATTAATTGTTGTGGCGAGAAAAACGATTTTTTTATAAAAATCTATCAGATTCACACTGTAATTGTAAAGTAAAAAACTTGTATATATTTTATTTCTTTTCTCTAGGCTAAATTGAAGTGTAATAACTTCTCTAAATAAGTTTTCTTTTCAAAGAATGTTTTATTCGCATACAAATTTAAATATATTATATAAATTGTTTTTCTAAAGAAAAACCGATATTCAGTTACACTCATACTGATCTGCATCCTTCACTATTTAATAATGGCCACTTATTGTATTCATTGAACTAAGTTTCTTATGTAGACTATTTTCAATTGGCTCATATTGAATTTTGTTAAGTTACTAAGTGCTTGTAACTGGCAAAAATTTGAAGATTTGTGGATGTGTTTGAGCAGTTGCTGTAAATAATTGAATAAAACCAATTCGCATGCTTGCATGCGATACTGATAAATCTAAAATGAACGTGTCTGACATTTTTTTCCTTTATTTTAATCGATTTGTTTTTTTCGACAATAAAGACATTCGTGTTTGTATGCAATTTAACATTTATAACATATATACACATGTACACAGCCATATATATAACATACATACACAAATGTTTTAACGAACCTTTTATTTTTGTTTTCTATTTTGGTTTAAAGTATTCCCCACAGGGATAGCAACCCTTTATACGTTTGTACTTGTGAAAACTCGTTGGCATGATGGTTATACTGCAAATTATCTGCTGCAGTTTAAATATTAAACTGATTTTATATGAAAATATAAAATTTTCTATATTTTGCTGTTGCAAACATGATGAGTGAATAACATGATTATTATAATTAAAATCCAATCGTTGTAGTTGCAAGTAACTGTGAGCATTTGTCGCATTATGAAACCGGAAATGACAATTTCCATAAACATTTTTCTAAAATAGAAAATAAATAAAAAAATTTGTATGTTTTAACTTGGAAACGAATCTAAAGTGTCCTCATTAATTGTAAAATATTCACCAGGAGTTTTCACGTGCATACATATCGTTCAAAATATGATGCTAAGCGTATGCTAATGTCCTTGGGTTGATCATTGGCAGGATATTCTCTGGGTGTACTCCTGATTTATATAAATTCCAATAATGTAATTCTCAATTATAAGCCATAATATGGTTAATAAATAGTATAATTATTAAATGAGCAACAGCATGCAGGGAAATGTTTTTTGTATTTGCCTAAAATATTTGCAGAGTTCCTAAATTTTTCTTTTAAATATATTTAATATGAATAGTACTGTGAGTAGCTTGTTGTAGTGCTTAAAAAAATTTATAATGTATTTCATTGCTATTCCGAAAATGATTTTTAAAAGAAAACTAAGATAATATAAACCAAAAGAGATAAATAGTTTTCATATACAAAAATAAAACTTTTTTAAAATTATTAATTTGAGTGATGGCAAAAGGATATTTTACGAGAAAAAAAATACTTTAAACACAATAAATTGCTCACATGCACCTCGAAAGCAAAATAAATTTCACAAAACAGTAGATACTCTTAAATATTATTAATTAAAATGTAAAAAAATCCCTCTCAAAATAATAGTACCACGAATAATTTTAATTTATTATATTACAAAAGCAACAGTTTTTTATAAAAAAGATTTGCACATCATGTTATTTTTCTGCCAATTATGTTTTAGTATTACTTTTGTTTATTTTAAATAAATTATATAAATAAATACTTGCCCAACGTTCATATGAAAAGTAAAGTCCGCAATTAAAAATCATGGATCCAAAAATTCATTTTTTGTTTTCAATAAAATAGAATAAACGATGGTTTCAACTTAAAGTAAACCGCAGCCATAAAAACTGTAAAAAACATTACCAATAAAAGAAAATAAGTTAAAACTGTTTGCAAACAGTAAAACATTTAAAAACGTTAAATTGCAAAAAGAAAAAAGCAAATATGGAAATAAACAAATACAAAACTGGGTGCTGAATGTGTGTTAAATAAACATACGAATACAAGCTACAAGGTGACTTCAATAAAGGCAAAATGAACCAGTTGTTTGTTTTCCGTTCTCTTGTTCTTGTCAGCTATTTAAATAGTTTAATTCATTTTGAAGGATTTTATTTAAATGAAACAATGTCTATTGAGTAACACTTCATATACTTTTGCCAAGCTGCTCATTCGAAAGTACATTTTCCTCCTGTGAATTCATTCAGCGGTTGTTGTAAGATCATTGTTAGTCGTCTAGTCCATTCTTCGGACTTTGATCCCATTCCCAAAAAAGCTGGTGAAGGAGAAAAATGCTGCTTTCATTCGCTTAAGAATAGACAAATGAATAAAGTGAAGGACAAAGGAAAAGTGATCAGTGAGTTCTTGTTATGACTTTGATATTTGTTTTAAGCTTCTCACTTTAAGTGGAAGTTTGAAATAAATATCTTTAGTTATTCTCAGAAATGCTGGGTAAAGGTTCCCTGATTATCTGCAGTAGCCCCAGTGAAATGTGCATAGAAACTAGCTAAAATCCCTCAATTGATCACTTTGAATTTTTTAGTAAAATTTTGTGAAAAAAGAAAACACACATAATTAATATTGAAGAGTATAGGACTTTCTCCTCCACCAAACTAAGCCATCCTGAAGCCATTAAAAAGGTCGATATACTAGAAAGCTGTATATTCCCCAGGCTATCTAAGTCTGGCAGAAAGTTAGACCCCATCGCTGCTACTCTACCTCTAGCTATGGCAGAAGACTGACATGGTAGGTGGGGCACCATTTCATCCTCCTCTTCATCGTTACAGCTTTTGCTTAGCGAGCTAAATTATATACTGCGGGGCTACATATTAATTTGCAATGGCATTTTAATATTTTAAATATTATTGTAGTACAAAAACTATTTGTTTTAATTCCTTTACTTTTCTGATGAATGTTTTTCACTTCAGCGATGTTTTGGTTCGTTGTTGGACTCTTTGATTGGATGGTTAGTTGAATGACCACTAGAAAGTTTAAATCGCTATTATGCAGGACGTATTTTGAGTATTCATAAATAGTACTTGCTTTTGTATACACATCCGTGCGTGTATCTATATGCGATGGTATTAAAATGAACTCTTGTTTTTTTTCTTTTAACCTTTAGAAAAATAATAAAAAGAAGTAAGCGTGATGTATTTTGTCATGTCGAATTTTATATACCCTTTATCATGGCATTATTGGGACAAATACAATCTCTGAAAGGTGAATAAAGAAGTTCTACATGTTTTATACAATATCGAATTTCGTTGACGTTGGAATATATTTTGATTTCTCAAGATTTTGTGTCTTTATTTTTTTTTTGTTTTTGCAGACATGCTACAAATTTTTTACTTACCGGTTGGGAATTATTATTATTTGGTTGTAAGTTATGCGTATATAAAAAACTTACCTCTTATATTTAAATTTGTTTTATTAGCGACATCAATTTTTTTCATTGAGTAGTGACATTATTTCGGCGGTTTTCACGCTAGGCTTCTTGGTAATAAGATCCCCTATCCTTTATACCAGATCGTTCATATATAGTCTACCGCATTCGTGACTAGTATTCTATTTTAAGTCTGGTGTTTGTTTATATGACTTTAAGAGACCACACAAAATGAAGTCTACAACTGTTAAATCGGACGATCTTGCCGGCTTCAGTATCATCAAAACGGGACAATAGGTGAGCGATAAGTGGAGCCTTTAGAAAATCACGTGTCCGAATCATCACAAAAGAAGAATAACTGAATGAAAAATGGAGTCTTGAAAACATCAGGCTTAGGTCACTTCTTGTAAAACAACTAGTCTCAATACGTCCAGTTGATTCACTTTAACAATGTTTTGATTACCACTTAATCCTTCACAGTGCACAGTAGTCATTTGGATCAACGGAAGAAATAAGCCCTGATGACTTCTTACCTTTGAGCTAGAGAAATTCGTTTTCGTGTCTCAGAAGCGATAATTCTGCTTATGCAGTTATTTACAAGAATGGAAGTAGGACTTTAAGCTCGCGATTAATATTCGATGAAATCATCTTGCTTGTTGTTTGAGCATAAATTACTCGTGTTTGGCGGCTTTCTGAAGCAGTGACAGCTCTTTTTAAAGAAGCTGCCTGAAGTGTTTCACTAAAGTTCTCTGAAAAGATCACTGATTGATCTTCAATTCTATGTTATAAATCTTTGAGATCCTTCAGCCACAGCCGTGATATTCTGAGCACAACAGCAATTCGGCATTGTCTGTGTAATAACATACTCTTCTAGAGTAGCAGCTAAGTATTTGTGCAGTAACTATCTGGCGATCAACAACGTTTATTTTAAATGCACGCTGCGCCATCGTACTATTTATTTGTCTACTGTGAAGTACAGCAATCCTTTTTCTTTTGAAATATCTTTGATATTCATAAACTTAAAAAATTTTAGAACTCAGTAAGAAAGAGAATACTTTTCCATTCCTATTTATTTGTACAACTCATTGCAAATGAATATTTCATCATTTATGTGCTTGTGAAAGGACAAACCTACAACTACATATAAATTTATCGCTTCCAACTGTTACGAAGGGCATAAGAGCAACAAACGCAAATGCCGTATTGTTTATATGCGGGTTTTCTGTTTGCAATATGCATCATTGAACTAAAGTGTTGAAAGTCAAATTAGTACCGTGTTTGAATTCTTTAATTAAAATATTTCTGTTTTATTTTTTTTCTGAACAAACTCCCGCTGTATATAAATAAAAATATACGCATGCAGATATACAGACGTGTACATGGCACATACATTCGTTTATGTTATACAAATAACTGTTCTTTTTATATATCTTTTTAACCCGGTTTTTATGATGTACTATGCAATAACTAACAACAAAAAGAGGAACTCTGCATATATTGTATGGAGAATTTCATGTCAAATAGACAAGGAAGTATATACGAGCCCTATCGGTTTGGATGAAATTCTCTCAGAGGTTGTTGTTTGTTTTATTTCATATTTATTTCAATGGAGATAAGTCAATATCAAAATAGATGCAATAAAACATATTTGATCTCTTTAATTTTAATTGTGTGATGACTCTTTTTTTCCAAAATCTTACTAAAAAATTAAAGTGTTCAATTGAGTGGTTTTAGCGATTCTCCTACAACTACAATTAGAGTCGGAAAAAAGCCAATTAGTGATCAGTAATCACTGAGTTCTTATTATGACTGTTATATTTATTTTATTTAAGCTTCTTACTTATTAAAGTAGAAGTTTGAAATAACTATCTTTAGTTATTCTAAGAAATGTTGAGTAAAGGTTTCCTGATGATCTGCATTAGCCCCAGTGAAATGCGCATAGAAACTAGCTAAAACCCCTCAATTGATCACTTTGAATATTTCAGCAAGATTTTGGGAAAAAATAACCAGCACATAACTAAAATTAAAGAGGGTTAAAAAGACAATTCCCCAGAATATGTACTGATTTTTCTTGAAATTTTGAAGGATGCTCTGCTTTTCTCTTTCTATTTTCCTTTGTAAACATTTAATGATATAAAATAAGCTCTTACTTTATGTGCATTTGATATGGAATCACCCACATGTGATGCATTTCAATGAGATTTTTTTACTAACAATATTTCTCTTTTAATATGGCGCAGGCGATTTCAGTTCTTCTACAAGTACAATCATTATTTCACAGTTATTAGCGCGTATATTTTAATTTATATCGTAATAAAGTATAAAAGCTATGAAAGAACTGAAAAGATGGACAATCGTATGAATTGGTTGATGTTGTTAAAATACCTGCACTTGTATGTGTTGAATAAGCAATTTGTAACCTCTTTGCAAGAAATATTTATCGTTGTAATAAATTTAAACGAAATTTTTTTCATTTGTATACTCTTCTTGATAATCAATTGAAAACTCATCGTTATTGATAAATAGCACTAGTTCAAGCAAATCTTTTTTGTTGTTGATAAGATGGAGTTAACAAATAAATCTACAAGTTAAAATAAATTTTGCAAGCTATTTATATATGGATCTTCAACTTACAGTTTCATATAAATAAAGAATATCGCTTTAAATAGTTTTGGTTAAATTCAGCTGCATCTTGTTTATATAACGTACTCCGTCTGTGTGGGGCTTTAATTGTAAATACTTGTTACAAATTTAAATAATTTCACAGTTTCCCACTTATTTGTTTATTTTCTGGCGCCTTATATATTTTTTTAAGATTTTTCCTTTGTATCTTGTATTAGGGAGGTAGCAAATAATTTAATTCAAAAAGGACATGTCAACAAAAATGCTTTTAAAACAAAAATAAATGCAGATATTTTATTCTTATTTAGATTTATTTTGCTGATAGAATGATATTGATTGACATTGTGGGCCAGGCAGTAAATGAATTTTTAGCCAAGTTGTGGAACGTATTTTACTAACATCTCTTTTAAGCTCAATTTGGGAACTTAAATATCTCTTTTTAGTCAAATTAGTTTTGTTACTTCCTGTTATCTGCTGTAAAACATTAAAAACTACTGCTTTCACTTAGATTTTTAATTAATAAATTTAAGACTTTTATTAATTATTATATTACTTTATTTTGCAGCTATTCTCAAGGATCCATTTCTTGGTTTCAAAAGTAAACGTGAGTAAAATATTTATTATATTAATACAAAATTTTCATTTAATTATATCGTTTTGATCGTGCCGTTATATACACAATCCAATGCTCTTAAAATTACTACCTTCACATCATAGATAAAGTATTTTTATATCTTCCTGAATCTGCTAACCTCTGGTGAGCTAAATGCTGAAGTAAATAAATTAAATATTAAAAACCTTTTCTTTAAATAAAATTATGGAATTGTAGAAAAACAAAATGGTTAACGCAACCATAAATAATATAATCAAACTAAATATATTTGTAACATTTCCACTCATTTGAATATAATTAACATAATTGTTATGCACCATCCAAACTAGAGATGCGAAAGTGAGTAAAATTAAGGCTCACGAAACCTTAGCTCCCAAGTGCAGCAAAATCAAAGACTTTTTAAATGTTAGATAATGCTTTTTGCCCATTCTTGCGCGGATTTTTTATATATTATTTTTGTTGGACTTTATTAAGTTACAAATAATAAATTATGGAATTTTTTTGATAGCACTTTAGCTCCTAAATTTTTCAAAAGAGATTTTGATGTCGATATACTCAAAGCATGTTTTTATCAAATTGATTTTCTATATTTAAATCTATTATAATTTTACATAAAGATATAATCTACAAAAAGGAAAGATGATCAGTAAATTCTTGCTGTGACTTTGATATAGTTTTTTAAGCTTCTCACTTATTAAAGTGGAAGTTTGAAATAAATATCTTTAGTTATTCTAAGAAATGTTCCCTGATGTTTTTAATTTAAGTAATTAAAAAATATTTTGCGAAACACTTGGATAAGCATATCAGGGAGGAGACACATCCTTGTAAATATATTATGTCTTCTTTAATTTTAATTATGTGGGGCATAAGCCCCAGTGAAATGCCCATAAGAACTAGCTAAAACCCCTCAATTGATCACTTAGATTTTTTGGGTAAGATTTTGGGAAAAAACATTCAGCACATAATTAAAATTAAAGAAGACATAATATATTTACAAGGATGTGTCTCCTCCCTGATATGCTTGTCCAAGTGTTTCGCAAAATATTTTTTAATTACTTAAATATAACCGAAAAATTTTCATACCTGTTTTTCTAATTAAAAGATATATATTTTTTATATTATATATATAACATCTTTTAGTCTTCGGGATGGTTGCAGAATCCTGCAAGCCGAAATTTCTGCTATTGCTCGAGCAGCCAGATGGCTGAGGTATTATAAGATATCGAAGGCTATCTATATCTCTACCGACAGTAAGGCGGCCATCTCTGCTATCAATGGTGTATACAGCAAATCCATAAATGAGATAGCGAGACATTCGAGGGTGACACCGGGATATTCAGACTGACCCGGAAACCTTATTGCTGACGGAATTGACAGAGCTGAAAAACTCTATGATCTGTCACTTCACAGCCATTCCTCTATCGCGCTGCAAGTTCTTGATTCAGTGTGAAATACATAAGCTATTTCAACTAACCAAGACAAGGGTCACGTGGCCCCACTATGACCTAAGCAGAACACGCAACCCTCTTAGGTTCAACAAGGTCCGTCTGCGGCAACTCATGAATGTCCTAACTGGACATCGCAGCTTTGAGATCCATGCAAGAAGGATGGGTCTGGAAAATAACGACTTCTGTAGAAGCTGTTATGGTTAGGAAGAGGAGGAAACTGTGCTACATCTTCTATTCTAACTAAAAGATATATATTTGTTAGGGACTTTGAATTAAAACTAAAAGCACATCTGAGTTTTTTATTGTTTTATCAATATAAATCTTATGGTTTACTTTTTTTAATAACATCATACAAACTTCACTAGAGGATACCTCTAGTTAAGATGCTGTTCCGCATGATGCAAACGCGAGACAGGAGTGTAACTTGTGTGTATTTATCCAGCTTTGGCTAGTATTCGACTAGAAGCCTCGCATTAGATGTTAAAGCTAGCCATCAACTCAGCTTAAGTAAGATTTAGTAAGTACTGAAGATCCTGTGATGAGAATATAGGTCTTTAGTTACCGGTCGTCTTCCAGAGATCACTGGGGTATTGACTTAACATCTATAATTACCGGTCGTCTTCCAGAGATCACTGGGGTATTCACTTAATATCTATTGTTACCAATTATCTACCCATTTCTGGACTTCACAATCAATTACTAAGTCAATTAAGTGATTCTAAAAGGGACCCATTAGAGTTGTTACCTTTTCGTTATTCCCTTCATATGTAACTTGTACTATTGATCGATTTTTCATAATACCCATTTTAAATGTTTAGCGGAAGGTGTTTTTAATTAATAACGATATACATTCCAATAATCTGCTCTCTTCTTTTAGTTCGTTTCGCAATTGTGTTGAATTTCGGTTAAACATTTTTTGTGAATTGTTTTTAAAAGGATTGTTGTTTTGTAAAAATGCATGCGTTGGTTCATCACAGTTTTGTAAAAGTTATTGCAAATATGATAACCTTAATTCACATTTACATTCGCATATATAAATCTTTTTTTCTTCTTATTTTTTCTTTATGAATAAAAACGGGAGCATGCAGACTAACATGTCTATATGTATATATGTGTGTGTGTGTGCTTTTTGCAACAGTGACTTTTTCCATGCGCTTCACATATTTCCCCCAATTTCAATTCATTAGTTGACTTATGGTGCATCAATTTTAATACATATTTATTTAAGGTTTATTTTTTTTCTTTCATGCAAAAGTTTCAAGAGTTGGGTGGCTGTCTGAGGAAAAAAGTAAAACATTTTCACAGAGAAAGATTTTACAAAAATATAATGAATATTTGCTTATGCAGTTTTACAAACGATATTTTCATATTCTTTTTAATGAATGTACATAAATGTGGAAAAAAAGGAAATGTAACAAATTAAAATTAAATACAGCAATTGTTGGAAATATTGGTATATATTTTTACAAAAAGACATGAGGATATAAGAGTAAAAAAAATTATTGTAGGTCAATTGGAATTTGAAAAATATTATTCAGTGTTTTGCCATTTCAATATCAAACTTAGCCAAAGAAATTTGGTATTGTATTGGATTTTATGTGGAAAAAAACTTATTTTAAACTTGTAGCAATTATATTGATTGTGTTTACAATTCTTTTGCTATGTCTGCACAATATAATTGAGTGCTTTTTAGTAAAATAACTTTTGCTCAATAGCCTGTTTATTTTTACTTTTATATTGGGAATAGTGATTTATATTTAAAAACGTAATTTATTTTAGTAAATGTCTATGTAAAACTAAAATGTTTTTTTATATATTTTAAATACCTGCATAGGGTGCGTGAATGGATTGGTTTTACTTTAAATGAAATTGGTTACTATCAATACGACCCATAGCAAAAAGCATGCTGAGACATGGGCAATATATTTATTTTTTTAATATATAATAAATGCTCTTAGATAAAAGAGAGATAACATAATATCTGGAGATATCTTAAACTCTAATGACTTTCCTAATATATTACTTTCTTCTAATAACGTGTGTCGACCGATCGTAAGCTCACTTTTATAAGTCTCTGTGTTGCCGTTTGATGATATATTTTCATTCCCTATTTTTTTTTTAATTTTTGTTTCATGTTTCTTTACCCAAAAAAACGTAAAAACTTCTTTTAGGCTTCGGGATGGTTGCAGCATCCTGCAAGCCGAAATCTCTGCTATTGCTCGTGCAGCCAGATGGCTGGGGTATCATAAGATATCGAACGATATCTATATCTCTACGGACAGTAAGGCGGCCATCTCTGCTATCAATGGTGTATACAGCGCATCCATAAATGAGATAGCGAGACATTCGAGGGTGACACCGGGACATTCAGACTGTCCCGGCAACCTTATTGATGACGGAATTGACAGAGCTGAAAAACTCTATGATCTGTCACTTCACAGCCATTCCTCTATCGCACCGCAAGTTCTTGATTCAGTGTGAAATACATAAGCTATTTCAACTAACCAAAGCAAGGGTCACGTGGCCCCACTATGACCCAAGCAGAAAACGCGAACCTCTTAGCTTCAACAAGGTCCGTCTGCGGCAACTCATGAATGTTTTAACTAGGAATCGCAACATTGAGATCCATGTGAGAAGGATGGGTCTGGAATATAACGATTTCTGTAGAAGCTGTTATGGTTAGGAAGAGGAGGAAACTGTGCTACATCTTCTATGTCAGTGTCCTACCTTGAACAGTGCAGAGTGATAGCACTACGCTCCAGCTTTTTGCCAGAACCGGATAGCCTGGCGAGTGTGAAGCTGATTAGAATTTCGGTCTTCTTCAGGACCACAGGATGGCTCAGAGCGGCAGAGGATAACTCATAAGCAGTCCTCTGCTTAAACGTTTCTGCGTTTTACTGTCACAGCTTTTCTTATTTTTATTTTAAATTGTAAGTAATTTGTAACTAATTAAAGATATTGTTCAATTTGTTGAATATTTGCTTCATCAGACTTTAAGTTTATTTGCAAAACCTCTTAACATGTACAAAAGCAAAACATTTTAGCTTTCAAAAATCAATTGACTATCACATATGGAAAACTGTAATAGGCTTTCAAGATTGTCTAAGAAACTCAGCAAATACATTTTATTTGATCGGTTATAGTTTTATTCTAGAAGTATATTCAATGACACATAACACTTTGTTTTTAATTGTTATAAAACATAATGAAATGAGCTTTAGAATTTTGTTAAAGTTAAGAGGTGAGAAACTATTTTTGTTGTTATTATTTACATCAACAAAAACTAGCATTTGATGTTTTCAGAACTAATAAAGTTATATTGTAGTCTCAATTGCAAACGTACTGTATAGACTTAATTGTTTTGATGTGCAATATGAAATATAAAAGTATATATAAATAGGATTGAGTATTTTAGTCGCAATAAATTTTATATAAATGTGATGAAGGTCACACAATGTCTCACCAGGGACTAATAAACGATTCGTTTGGTTTGATGGAGTCATACAGTCGGTAGTAAATATTATGAGAAACCATAATGTACGTATGCATTATACTGAAGAAGTAATAAAATAGATAACATATTCAATTTTTATGTATATGAAAATAACATAAACTATTTTATGCGTTCAGTATGAGTTTGATTGAAATATATAGCTTTTTTATATACCAAATTTAAATGTAATTAGTAGGATATTGTTCGAAAAGATACGATAAATAATATATAAGATTAATGACAACAGCAATTTAAGTTTCAACTTAGTTAACAGAGTAGAATAGCTTTATTTTCTAAAGCTGCTACACTTTCTCAAACATGCAGGTATTGAAACTCTTGTGTGGAAAATCATGGGATATTTCTTTAAGCTTAAGCTCATTAGCTTGCATGACATTAATCCATTTAAAGTATAAAGATGTACAGAGTTCACTGCAGCTAAAAATATCCTTTAAAGTCTGACTAGTAAGTGAATTATTATTGATATTTATTAATTTCTTTAAGAATCTTCAGGAAGGCATAAAACCGTTTTAGACTTAAGGTTTCTAAATAAAGCAATTTGATAGCTGTTCTTAAGATAATGAAATATTTGTGTTAAAAAATAGGGAACAAGAACTGTAATATGTTTTACTAACAAGGTTCTAGATTAAGAGTATCCTGGTAATCCCTTTCTGTACTTTTGGCCTAATATCCTGTATAATTAGTTTAAAATATTAATTATGATATAAAAATGCAAATAAATATTACCCAGTTCATAAGTTTAACATCGCTTAAAAACTTTTTAAAGCAATTTGAATGTAATTAACACATCCCATAACTTTTGTTACCCACTAGACATGTGCACACCCCCCAACTCTAACCCGCCTTTTGTATGAGCACATCTCTGGAGTGGGTATTGTGTGAAAATATAAAACTAAACTACTTAAATTGTCAACAGAAATAAAAGCATTACTTGTCTATTTGTTAAATTAATTACATATTGTTTGGAAAATATAACAAGCACAACTACAAAAGTTGTTTTGACAAAAAGAGAAGTGTTGGTATATAGAAAAAAATTAAACAAACAAAATAAAATGCTCAAATAAAATATAATTGCTATTTAGCGATTGCGTTTGTACAAACAATTCCCCGTGGAATATTTAACAGTTGAAAGTATCTAATTCTAATAAAAGTCAAACGTATTTCCATTTTTAATGTTATTCAACAAACATTTCGTGTATATAAATATGGACTACTGTCGAATAAAATATATATTCAAGTGATTATTTCAAACAGCCATTAATTTGACAACTACAATATTGTCAACGAAATGACCATACACTTGTTTATTTATTTATTTCGATTTTAGGCGTTTGGAATTCTATAGAGTTGGCTGAAGATTATAACATGAATATATGGGGGTAATTATATTTTGTAAGTAAGTGAATTTGAGAAAAGTTTCAGCTTAAATGAGACTGAATATATGAAATAATTTCCCCAGTGCTTGGCTTTTCAATAATAATCTACCCATTTATTTTATTTGTTATCGCTCCATAAACAACTGGTTCCTTCTGAATAAGAATTGATTATAATCAATATAATGTATAATATAACCAAGCCACTTGTTATCTAGTGGTTCACATATGTTTAGTATACCTTTTTAAAAGTTAGATTATATGCGGATTCGTAGATATCAATAATTTAAAGGGTGCTGCTGGCTGAAGTAGTGAAAACAAGACTATGATCCCATGAATAAAGTGTCGAATTTTTCTCATCGGCATCAGTGCAAGTTTTTGTTAATTATTGTCGGCTTATCTGGTAGCTGAACAATGCCGATAGTGACTAAAATCTTCGTCAAGTCTGCAAAAATGCAGCACCTCCTTCGTGGGTATCGGTATAAAAAAATTAAACTCCAAAGTATTAAGTAAATTCAAATACATCAAATTTTCTATCTCCTTATCAATCTTCATCGATTCTCTCAACACCATCTCTATGTCCTAGACCTGGCACAACACTCTGCATTGGTAGGGGCCATACCTAGCGAGCTATTCCAAGACAACAAAAAAGAAATAAGAATAATTTATTTTGATTTGTAAGAACGATTTTATTAATTAAAAATAACTATTCGCATTGTGTATGCAGTCATTGAATTCAATAATGAAGGTTCGAATGTTCTTCTGCTTCATTAAAGGGTTGCGATAATTCTTGCCTGTCTGCTTCAATCATCAAGTGATTGCTTATAACGAAGAGTGCATATGTACATTCCTTCGTTGGTATTATAGCACAAATATATCTTCGGCGAAGTAAAATGACAATAAATAAAAGGTTTCAACAAATTCCACCTCTTCTCATCTTTCTGCAACCATTCTGTCAACACTATTCCCTCCCTTTGAAAGTTCCAACTTAATGAATTGCATGTGAAAGTCAACCACTTTTACATGCAATATTTAGCTTTAGTCATGCTTTAGCTTTGGATTATAAATTTCATAACAATATTTTACATTAAGCGTATAACTTGTGTGCTTATCACACTAAAGATCAGTAGAAAAAACCTATTTAGCCCAAGATAATATTCTAACATGATAAGCACTTTCTTCAAAAGGTTTTTCATTTAAATGCAAATTAAATGTTAATGACACTTTTTTTAACATGTTAATTAGGCATTCTTTTTTGACATCATTTCAATTAAATATTTCAACTGCTCTTGTATTACGAACAGTTAAGACCACATGGTTTTTTGGTTTTGTATCTGGTTCTATTGTATGTACAAGTATGCGGCTCATTACTACGTATTCATAATGTTAATAATAATATTTTGGTTATTGAGGTATATCAACATTAAAACATGGTCTTAAGTTGTTACGGAAATTAAATTTAGATGTGTATCACCTCGTAACTGTCATCATCTTTAATGTTATTTGTTTTTGTAGTCAACACCAACAGAGTTGCCAATGTAAATCTATTTCTAGGGAAGTGTTAGTTTGGAGTGAAAATGAATTTAAATTTCTTAGCAGTAACTTTTCAAAATAAGTGCTTGTCTCTAGAGTGACGTAAAAGTTGTGTAAAAAAAGTTTCTGCAGATTAACAACTGCTATGAAATATATATGTTTTTTATTTTAATTTAAAAATTTTGCATTATGTTTTCTTAATATAATATTCTTTACAAAATGACCAGCATTTTCTATTATTTAAAATAAGTTTAACATGTATTTTGTTGAAAGTTTTTCATATAAAAGTTTCTTAATTATTTTATGAAGATGGGGAAAAGTTTTTCAAAAATAATATTTCAAATGATTATTGAAATATTCTATGTAGTGTACAGCGGACACATTTTACTTAACGTTTTGGTATTTATTTATAATCCACCTTTAAAATATCATTCATGTTTAAACATTAACTAATCCCTCTGGAGAATTTTGTTTAATAATTGTATTTCTTATAGTTATATTAACGTAAGATTTTAGAATAGAAAAAGATATAACCTAATCATTTTCATATAACAAAATATTTCAAGAAAAAGTTACTTAATGTATTAAATAATGTAACTAATTATTGTTAACTATTTCAACTGGAAATGTATGCGAATTGCAAGAAGTATGAAATTCACCGAATAATCTTTAAACTTGTCAAATAATTAAATCAGCAGTCGACTTCATGAACTATTTTGTATTCGATTACTAAAAGTTACTTGGCAAGCCTTGGCAAAGCAATTCTTCCTTGAGCATTTCGGCATGACAACAATATCCAACAGAGCAACCAATTATTGTGTGTTAACCGTGTTCTTCTCTCCTCCTTCTACCTTTTATATCGATTTATTTTGTCTTGTAGTTAGCGAAGATTGAACATTTTTAATCGTTTATATATTTATATATATTTTTAATTACAATTTTGCATATTAAAATATGATGCCACAAAAGACATAAAGAATTTAATTAACCACGTTTGGTAAATTATGAGTGAAGTTAATGTTAAAAAATATATATATAAATAAGAAATTTCATAAAGACAAACTTTACGACTCCATAGTAAAGTAACATTAAAACGGCGATATAGCAAATATGTGTGCATGTCTGTCTTTATACAAAATTGTACACTTTGCAACTAAATACATGCGTACAAAATTAATTCACCCCACCACCATTATAATAAGAAGAAACAGAACAAATGTTACTTCTTCTACTCACTTATTTAGTCACTCACTTTAGCATATACCCACAATGAGAAAAATAATAAAAGGAAATGAAATATTTCTGCTCAAAAATGAGGGAAATTCAGCATGCACTAACTATCAAAAAAAGTGTATAAAAAATAAATGCATAAAATGAAATGTGAATGTTTGAAAGAAAAGAATATAAAAATAGAAATTTTGCTTTCAATTTGTTGCATAAGTATGTTTTTAAATGTGATGTCTATTTTATATTTGTGGTATATGTTCTTTGATGAACATTTACCATTTTATATATATTTGCAAATTTCAAAAGTACATTCCTTTTATGTCTTTATCATTGTGGATGTTAAAAAATAATATGCGAGGTGATTTTAACGAATGAATGAAGCTCTATAAATATGATTGTTAGGATATAAGATGATGTACATTTTTGTTTCATTGGCTATTTTATACATTTTGATTCTTGTCGAATATAATTTTGGAAGCGAAATAGAAGTTTATAAATATTTTTATGAAGCGCGAGACGCACTTTCAGATTCAGGTGTTGAGAGATTTGAATAGAAAGCTTTTCGTGACAACTTGTTTTTATTCTGTTTTATATTTGAGAATAAAAACGGCAGCATTTGTCTCACAATATCGTTCAGTATAAAAATAAAACTTAATACAAAACGCAATTGTTAAGATAAGAATTATTATTAATGCTCCAGCTCAAACCCGTGGTTAATTTATATTAAATTTTGATATATTTTTATTAATAGTATTTATAATATATATTATAATCATCATGCCTGAAAAATTCATCTCGTTAGTTGTTTTTCTCCCTCATTAAGGTACTTTAACTTGAGCCTGAATAGACAAGATAGACTCTACGGCCGTCATCTCAAGTCTTGTTGTAGCCTAGTGTTGTGGCCGTGAACATTAAGTACTGCGTCTTGGGGCACCATGTGAGCAGTGCCAACGCTGATTTGGGTTAGCAGTGCTCCATCCAAGTAGGCTTCTGCTGGCAAGGAGCCAGTCTTGAACCTCCAACGTAATGCGGATAATAGGGAGAAGGCAAAGAATCGTACATTTCATGCGTGAAATAAGCCTAGACGTGCTGCATTACGGAGCGAGTGTTGCTCTGTAGGGGTAGAGAGTTCTATTTCCTATCTGAAGGACCTGCAGATTATATTCGAGCCTTTTAATCGTATAAGGTTGAATAATAACTTACGCATTCATGTTTAACACGACATAATTTCAAATTCTATTGTCTTTTAAAATACCCATTCTGTGACAAAATGATAGCTTTTATTCAACGGATTTTGTAATAGAAATAATATTTCGCTCGTTGCTTCCGAAGTTTAAAAATTTTATAGACTCATCAAATACTTTATAGTGATACTTTACTTTAAAAACTTTTTAAATTAGAACAATTAAATTTAGTTTAAGGATATACAAAAATTTCACAAGCTGCTTATTGATTGATAATACAAATCCTCTCATAAGACTTTGATTCAGTTATAAATATATTCAAAAACTTATCGTTCTAAGAACACCTTTATGTCGTCACTGGTCATTGCCTTCAGTGACATCTTTAATTTATTTTAGGTGAAGGTAAAGTTAATTTATAGGTTTTATATATAAAAAGAGTATCAACTAGATGCCCAATATGCTACCTTTTGCGAAAAAAATTAACGCTCTTAATATATCTTATATGGGCATATATCTTTTTCTCTTGAAAAAAGAACAATAAACATTCCGCAATCATAAATTTAAGCGATATTTATCATATTTTTATAGAGAACTTTATATTTCTTGACATGATTCCGACACATAATCTCTACAAAACTCCTATACATTTTGTTATTTTTAGCGATGGAAAGACTATTCATTTATATAACGCTTGAACAAACTATATAAGTCAACTCCTAATACTCATCAAATAACTGTAGGGCTCTAAAAAAAATGCTTTTAGTTTTTGGTGATTATATTTTATTTCCTTTTTAATGCAAATATTTTCTGTGATGTTCAGATATTTTTTATTTCTGTTTTGCTTACATAAATGCGAAAATAAGACAAACAAAAATAAATAAATTACTCAGACATTCAATTTTATAGGAAAGCAAAAAGCACACTTCTAGTATGTTTCAATAAACATTGCACTGCTGCCATAAGGATTTGGATTATACTTTATGCCTGCCAACATTTTTATGATGATGTTGAAGATGGTTGCAGTGTGTGTACTTAATTATGCATGTTCATTCTTCTCTTTCGATTTGTAGCCTCTTCATAATTTCTAATTTTAAATGCTCAAAATACTGTTCAAATATACTCGCATTAATATGCAAGTCCTTGCACATGGAATGTAAGAAGGAAAGTGAAAAAAAAACAAAATTCTTTCAGTTAAATGTAATTTTAATAAAACACGTTAGTATTTGGGTTCAGTGAACTAAGAACAAGATTTTTTTTGTTTTTATTTTTTATGGTCTAGACATTTGATGCCTTTTTAAGTTTATAACATTTTGTTAACTTAAAAATTATCGAGGTTTGTTGAAAACAATAAGAACAGCAAAGTTCACTTTTTTAATCTGCTTTTGAATAGAACTTTTAAAATATTGGTTTTGGTACGAAGTGAATTTAGTGATAATTTATAATATTTGTTTTTCTTTTGTACATTTTGACGAAATTAATGGTATAATTAGAGACTATAGAAGAAGTTTATTTGACAATCATGGTAACGACCCCCCAGGATTTAGTGGATCAAAGAGATATCACTGCTGAACGTTCAATATATAGATGCGTGATTCATAGGTTAAGACATTAAAATGCGGTTATTAAGCCAGAACGTAAATGAAACCAGAGTTTTACTGCACATTTGCTTCAATGCTGGCGATTCGTAGAAATATTTTATTGTAAATTAATTGGAATTCAATCACAATTAAGTCTGAACTCGCAGGATATGTTTCAACTCAGTTAATTGCACTTTGATCTCTGGTATAATTCACGCCAACGAGAGATTCCAAATTATTTAATGAACTGTATTTTAAGTTATAAGAAATTCTGATTTCCTCTAGATCTGAGTACTCTTCCAATAAAATATTGTAAAATATCGTACTTTCCTTTAAAAGAAAAAGAAAGAAAACATGTGGGAAAAATAATACTATTAAATGTCCCTGAATCGTCCTTGAATACTTGCTTATTCTTATCATATGAAACAGAAAAGATTTTTGATGCCACATTTCTTTGTTTGTTTTCTTTTAATTTTACACGAAAAAAAGTGTGCAAACACTTTTAAGCTTTTGTGCATTTATGTGGTCTTTATTTGAGTTTTGTCCCCTTTGTTGATTCAGTTCTTTATACGAGTGGCATGTTTCCACGACATCTCAAATTCTATAGTATGATGATCTTTGGCAAAGTCATCTATAATCACTCTTGTTATTATTTTATTTGATTTACTCCAATGCTGTCTGGTTATATCTGACAGACTTTCCTGTTTGGTTATATATTTTGAACTGAAGCGGGACTCTAAAAGTTTTTTACAGATATTCGGAAAAGTATTGCTGCTGACTCAGAGATTATGGAGGAAAAATTAACTTTATATATAAAAATTTGTAGTGAAACTAAAATACGTACTGCGGTGTGAACAATTCTTTCAGTAACTCATTTGAAAATGCAATTGTTTCGAAAGTCTCGAGCAGGACAAAAAAAAAAGCGTACAGAAACATTTACTTAGCTAAATTGAGTTCTAGATAGAAAAAGTGTTTCTGATGCTTTTGTATTGTGTTTTTTTTATATATATCTGTGCTGCGTTAATGACAGTGCAAAAGTTTTGTTTGCTTTTATAAGTCCCATGTCATTGTGTTGCAAAATTTTAAGTTTTAATTCTAACAATTTTGTACTCAATGGAATAAGTATTTTTCGTTGCGGTTAGAAAAGCTTAAATAGCAATTTTCGTATTAAATTTAAGTAAAATATAGCAAATGCGAATCAGGGTTCTATATAAATTTTTTAAGGAGTATTATTTTGTATCTCTTCTTTCTATAAATCATTACCTTCTCTAAATCAATATTTTCAATCATCATTTTGCCCAACAAAGTTTTTACATATGAAATCCGTTGACACAAGATGTTGATTATTAAATCAGCTTTTCCAGTAGAAACATCACAGCAGCAAACTGCTTCTGCAGATAATTTAATTGGTTTTAAATCTTGCAAATCATTCGAAATGAACTAAATGTTTAGTTCACGCATTTCTAAATCAATAACACTTTTACTGATTGCATTAGTTAATAACAGCACCTTCTGTTTCATTAAGACTATGGAATTCCACCTGATCATATTATCAACTTTATTTTTTATATTAAGCATTTTGCCACAAAACGGTGTTTATCGGTGCACATTCATTTTATCACGAATCTTTTCTACAACTAATTTACAATTTTTATTTTATGCATCATTGAAATCTTCATTACTGCTCAATTCCGAGTCAACAACTGCTGGTACAGCTGCAGTCTTTTTGTATAAAACATCACTAATCGCTAAGTTAAATGCATGACTAACAGCATGGTCTTATATGGGAAAATATTTATTCAAAATGAATACAAATAAAAACCATATTAATTCAAGAATGTGTTTATTGAGCACAACAGTTTCTAATAATATTTTGGACTTTACGGCACTGACTATTAGTTTGGTATGAAACTTTTTCACTTTTAAAAAAAGCATCTAATATATTTCTTTCGTGTTTATAGTTTACGCTTCTGAAATCAAATGCTTATGTGGTGCGACTGCACCTTAAGACAAAATATTCCATCAACAAAAATTTTATCTGATAGTATATTCGCTAATATTGGAGATCCTAATATTATTGTGAAAATTATGTGTTTTCCCAAATTGGGATGATAATCTTTGAGTCTAGCTTTCATTAGCTTGCTAGTTTCAAAAGCTCTAGTATAAGGTTGTTTCCTTTCCCAACAGACATATCTTTCAGCTTTTGTTACAAATTAACTCTTTGAAATAGATCTAATACAAAAGCCATCCACTGCTGATGTTATGATGGTGCTGTTAGCTGAAGTAGTGCACATACGACTTTATTGCCTTAGATCCCGAGCTTGACATTTTAGCGACATTTAACTCTGTTCTAATATGTTTTATTAGCGCTTTTATCTCCTTTTTAGATCTGTCGCGAAGCAGGGCAATGTAGGATCATCGCCTTAGTTATGGTCCAAGATATTGGATAAAAGAATAAAAAATTTATACGGCTTAAATATTAGTTTTTGGCGTTATAAAAGAATTATTTTTTGAAATCCTTGTATTCTGCTTTACATTCAGTAGATTTTTACTACTTATTCTGTAGTGCTTTTATATGTCAATTAAGACGACTTGTACTTCTGTCCTTGTAACTTATTATTTTATAATAGTTAGTTTCCACGGGAGTTTTCTTGAAATTACTAAGGATTGAATAATTATTCGGAAATTCTATCACAAACTCTCTGCCAAATGTATCACTATATTAAACTTGCCATACGTAGCGCATGAGTAATTTGTGTTTTTATATCATATTAATCATACGCACGTTTGCATTTTTGTATATCAATTAAATTAAGATTTTTTAACTTAAAGATACAATTAATTTTTTTCCTTAAAATTAATGTTACAAAACGATTGCGAGTCCTTAGCAACGTATAGTCGCTCATTCAATTATATTGTAAAATATATTTGCTTTCGTGCACCAGCTTAATTCGCATGTCTACATAACTGATGCTGATTATAAATTCTCTGCTGATGTATATTTCAAGCTTTTTTGCTTCTTTTTATGGTTTTCATGCTGAATTTTCTTACATTTTTGTTAAAGTCTTCTTCATATATTTCGTATTCTACGTTTGTGATTAAAAATTCAATTAAAATTTTCGATAATTGATTTTCACGTATACAACTTGAAATAAAATTGCAATAAATTTCTGTTCTCTTTTTTGTTGTTGTTGCATTCTTCATGAATTCAGACGTGTATACAACATACAGACTGAAAACAGAATGTTAAAAATATCTGGATAAAGGTGAAGCAAAACAAACTGTGGTATTATGTTTGCTCGAGTAGCAGGTGTTTTGTGATGCTGCTATTTTTCGGTATCAATTTTTCCATTTAATATAATTGTATAAAATGGTTCGAGATTGAAATTCATTTAATCATTGTTGATTTTCACTGCTAAAGTGCAGTGTACAGTTTTATAAAAGGAAAAAGAAAAAAAAGAGAAAAAAAAGCCAGCTGTTGGTTAAAAAGCACACAAACCGAAAAATGTGAAATTGAAACAGAAACTGCTTTGATATGAAAAAAGAAAAATTATTAGCATATTTTCCAATTCAATGATGAAGAAAAAACACTCATTCAAACAATTTATTTTTAATTTCGAAAATATGTAAAATATCTATATCAACGTTTAGCCTGTACGTTTGCTTATTGTTTGCCAGTACTACGATATCCTTCCTTGACAGTGTTTTGCCAATAAATATTAAAATTTTTAAAAATATTTCGAAATAATTCAACCTTAAAATCAAATGTATTTATTTTCGTATATTTTTAATCCACAAAGGTGGTGTTTTGTTGTGTGTATGTGTATGTGTTTGTGTGCTTATTTCCATACAATACGTTAAGTTTTGCTACAATAAATTTAATATAAATAATATATGCAAATCACAAAATGAAAGACTTTATTTTGTATGCGTTTATATCACTGAGTTTTTCTTTAGTGTTTAATTAAATGTAAGAAATATCATATGCTTTATAGGTTTAATTAAAAATACAATACGCTAGAATAAATTATCATAAATTATTGTTTAAAAAACAAATACAATAATATTCTTGACGGATTACATAAATATTTTCATTTCAAGTCCTCAAAAACAGTAGTCTTATATGGACAATTCCATGTCAAATCGTGAAAGAATTAAACGCGATTCATTACAATTTCAACAAAATGAAGTCAGGGATTCTCTTTTTTATTAGATATTTATATATGAAATGGTCTCAATTTCGTCGAGTTTTTTCAGTTGTTATATTTAAAATAACTTATATATAAAAACAAATTTAGGAAGCTACAGAATATATAAAAACATATTAATTTTTAAACTTGTAATAATTGCAAAGTCTTGATATATTTAAAATTGATTTCATCAAGGAACGATTATTATTTTTTGTTGATTTTTTAGGATGGCTCTGCGTTACTTTGGGGGTGAATTTTTGGTACAACACTGTCGAAAGAGGGAACTGTATGCTGCTTTTAAGTACAAAATGGTGTCGATAATGTTCAGTCACCAGTGCTCTGCCTTTGGCATCAAGACAAGTAGATCACAATTAATACAATTGTGCATTAATGTAGATCAGAAAAATTCCATTCCATATTTGTGACTGACTGTGGACTCGTACTCGGTATATAACGAGTCGCAGTCTTTAATAAAAACTTTATATACCCAAAGAGAGTCTCTGACCAAATATTATCTGAATGTACAGGCGTCTTGTCAAACTCTATGTCGGTTTAATATGAAATTACCCACATATGTTGTGAGTTATATGAGTTAGAAAAAAATATAAGAGTCTTAACTTAAATAAGTATCAGAATGATTTAAAACTTGAAGTGCCAAAATTATTTCAGATTTGATAACTGCTAGAAATATATGCGAATCTAGAAGACTGAAAGCTAGATTTATTATATGGGTTATAAATATGATATGAAATATATATACACATGAGCCTCGATTTTGTTTCCTTTGATCATGATTATTACCAAGATTTTGATAATGAAAATAATGTATAATATTAAGACTAACTTCCAGCTCGAATAATCGTTTCGTTTTAAAATATTTACAATATTTAGGGTTCGTATAGCCAGCAGATTATTGGGGAAAAATTTATACATGCGCAGAAATATTTTCGTTTGCTTTTGGAAGGATATGCAAAAGATATCTCCTACACGACAACTAGAAAGGAAGGAATGGCAGCCTTCGCCGGAATTACAGCGTCATAAATATATATTTGGCCGAGAAAAATAACAAAATATGAAATTGGATAAACTTTCGCTAAAAAGATGGCTCCTTATATATCTCGACCCATTGAAGTGATGTTTAGTACACTGGTATCTCTAACCATGCTGTCAGTAATTTATTAGATTTATAGTTTTTCACATAGGCTGCTGTTGAAGATCAACAAAGAAATGGTAGCTAGCCCAAAGATCTCCTTGGTGTGAGGCATTCATCAAAAATCTTTCATATCCCTGTTAACATTCGCTTAGCTGGATAAGCTATTGCTATTGCTAAATGCATACAAATGAAATTTATCTCAGCAAATATATATTAAATATTTTTAGTAATTCTAGTAAGACTTTAATATTTCAATTGAAATACTGTCCGGTTTGTTAATAAAACAATATCATTGGGACCACACCATGTATCTTTTAAATCACTGCTATTTATCTTTGTCTTCACTATTAAACTATGAAACTTTAATTTAATATGTATCCCGGACTCTAATAAGTACCCCTCGCAGATTGAGACCGGTTCACTGTTATATTGATATATTTTCCATTTCATATCATACTTTCATGCTGAATATTGTATATCAAGGATGTGAGAATAATTGAAAACAAATTTCTTTGCTTAAGTTGTAGTTTATCCAAATGGAAGCTTCCCATAACAAATCATGGCTGTTGCAAGCACAATGCCAACTTGTTCATTTGCACGCTGCATATTAAGTTGTTCCGTTTGGTTTATCTTTTATATCCAACTATTGCACAAATTATTAATACTTGTAACGTTTTGCACTACAATTGATACAAACTGGTGTGATTACGATGGTATTTTGCATTCAGTTTTACTTTCAATTAACTGTGCTGAAAGACTAAGAAAAAACTGCAATTGTTACAATATTAATATTTAGCACTGCTAAGAACGGAAACTTTCATTGTAACTCATCATTCTTTTTAGCATTCAATTTCCTTTTCTTGTGTTGGCTGTAACCAGCAATAAAGCAAACATGTAGAAAAAAAAAATCGAATACAAGTTGATTGTTTTGTAGTGTTGGGCACTACTGGCAAGATGGTTCAATATTGGCATCGTAGGCCGAAGAAAGCGTCCGTAGTAGAAGAATACAAAAAATACAATTTCCTATTGTTTCTTGCGGTGGAAATTTTTTTCTTGAGTTTTTTCTGTAGGCTGCCTCCTTGACTCTTGCAGGAACAAGTTGAAAACAGCTATTGTAGCTGAAAGCTGACGGCTGGAAAGACACAAAGAAATGTAATCATTTAACAAAAGTGTATTGAAGAAGTGAACAGAGTGCAAAAAAGGAGCACAAAAGGTGGTGTTTCAAAAACTATTAGCATATGTTGCATCATATATTAAGTCAGGCTCATTGTTTTTTTTTTTGCTGAAAACTAGCACATGTGACTGTATTTATCTTCTCTATGAAAATGAGAAAATTGACTCAAGTATGTTGGCTGAGAATTTTAAATTAAGGAAACAATATGTGCCATACTTTGGCCATGCAATTGAATATCTTACAATATGACCTCATTGCGGTTGTCATTGTTAAAATTTATTATAATATAAGAAAGGGAGAAATGAGAATAAAACATCATGTGACTACAAAGAATTATAGAAATGGCCTTTGGCTATTATTTTATAACTGTCCTTAAGTTTATTTGGAAGTTGAATATGAGGCATCATTTATCCCTTTTCTGGTCGCTATTCAGTGCGCTTAAATAAAATTTAAATGTACTACACATAAATTCATTGAATTGTTCTATATATTTTGTGTTTAAAAGCTACATGAATTTGCAATCGAACTAAACTAATTATAATCGTTTTTATTTATATACTCAATGAGTCTAATGATATTAATCCTTACTAATAATTTGTTAATAACTTAAAATAAATATTATCATGTTACTTAATATTTTATAGTCTGGAAAAAAGCTACAACAGTCGATATCGATAGAAAATTTCAATGGAATTAAGTTTTAATTTCGGTTGGCATTGAGTACCCTAATATTTCTCCAGGGGGAAAATTTGTACATAAATTATATTGAATTTTCCATGTATATTGAAGGGAGAAATTTGGCGCCAAACTATGAAACATTTAAAAATATGATAGTATTTTTATTTATATTAACAGAAAAATTGATTCAGTTCCTTAATTGGATATGCATTAGCGTGGAGCTATTAAGTTTAAGTTGGTATATTCAGCTTTATATTGTGTGGAAAGAACTTGGCAAGAACTTTTCTGCTAAGAAAAATGGCAAGCAAATATATAATTGACATGCATATTTAAATTGCGAACGTTTCTCAAAGCCTCAAGGAAATCAATGATATGGCGCTAAGCCGCATGATCCTGGTGTAGATTTGGCATCAAAATTGCTTAATAGTTTGTTGTCGAACTGTTGCTACAACAAATCCGCTGTTTCATCCAAATCCAGGCTGCCTAGTTGAGGCCACAAGTACTTTTTATGTTCCTGAAGTGGATGTCGTTCCCAGGACGATTGAGCTTTCAGCGACAGCCTCATTTAGAGCAGGAATTTTTATAAGCGACCAACTCTTAGGAGTTTTACTGCCTGTAACCGAGTTGAAATTTTTTGTTTGCTCTTCGAATAGTCGATATGTTAAATATCTCGACTGGAAATACTTTAAATTGCGATATATTTCGGTGTAACTTTCTAAGTTTTAGTATTAAGTTTTTATATATATAACGCGTTGTTCTTTTGTACAGCGCTCCATTAAAAGTAAATTTAAAAAGGTAAATGCTCACTGATTTCCCGAGAACATATATCTGACAATGTTTAGAGTGTCATATTGTCAAAAGTGTATATAAAATTCAAAAAAGCAATTCCATGAATCATAAGAGCAATTCTGGTTGTACGATTTATTGTACTTATTTTTAACCAGGATTGATTCTCTGAAGTAGAAGGACATTATTATAATTCTCTCTAGATGACTTCATCAAAATTTTAAGGTTAGCATAACTTTAAAATATATATGATATCTTTTAGTCTATATTACCAGTACGGCTTATTTCTCCTGCTATTTACACAGCAATAGGTGGGTCTTTGAAATACTTCAGTTATATCAAAGCTCGTAGTATAAAAATATTGTTAGAATGTATAGCAACATATAGCAACATATTGTTAGAATGTATAAAATTGAAGAGAAAAGAAACAAATTGCAATGATTTACTTCCACAATCCATATATTTAAAAGTTAATATAAAGGAAAATTAATAATGTGTTGTCTTATATTTTCATCCAGTTTCTTTCCATTCCTGGCAGTAACAGACTGACGATTACATACATAAGTGCATATGTGTATGTATAACGTACTTCGAATACCCGGGCACATATAAAAATGTAATACAATTGCTTAGAAATTTACAAAGTTCAAATGTGATCACAGTATTAAGTGAAGTGGAAATCTAATAATTTTTTATATTTTATGACCATAGAATAGTTTCAAGGAAATAAGTGGTTGTGTTTTTTCTAGTGTAAAGGAAACAAAAATAAACAATTTATGAAAATAATTTGTTTGTTGAGTGCTTAAAAATGATTTAAGATGAAGTGTATTTAATAAGTTTTACTTTGTTGTGTTTGAATAAACCGAAAACAATTGAATAACTTTAGAAAACAATTGCTTTGGAAAACTATCATTTTATTTCACTCTCATATATGTTGAGGTCTGTTTGGTAAACATATTAAATGTTTTATTGTTATTAATAACAAGAAACTCATATATAATTTTTAATTAAGAATTTAGTTTTCAATTAATTAATAGTTGAGGTACTACTTTTTTCTTGTAAGCATTTTACAAAGGGTGGTATTGTTATTAATACTGTAGACAACTTAGGTTGAATTGAGAAAAAACGATTCAATTACTCAAGTAATTCCGGACAATAAATGCAGAATATGTTCTGTGACTTTTATATTTTCGATTGCTTTTTGTTACAGTAAATAATTACAAACGTTTTGAAATCGTACTAAATTTGTGCTGCTCCCAGTATAAATTCCTAAATCTAATCTTTTATTAAAATCCTTTAATATTAGCCCACGATCTTGAAGATATTATTTAATAATTAGTTTGGTAATAGCTGCCGCCGAAGCATCAATTTTTGTTTTTACTTATTTGGCTCATATAAAATTCCCATCCCAAGTTAGTGTTTTGTTTTAACAGTTTCTGCTTTACGGGAAATTAAAAGTTGAGCGCTGCTTTTACTATTACAGTTCTGCTGTAAAACTGGTTGTGCAGAATTGTTTAGGTTTACATTTTCTAAACTTGTTGCAATTGTGTACACCTTTTTTTACTCCTCCGTGTCTTATTTTGTCATATTATTATGTTCGAGCCCTATGAAGTAATAGAAGAAGCAAATTGTTGGTTACGCATACCAGCATCATGTTGTCGTTTCTACCATTATTATTGACGTTGCTGTTGTTTTATTTTCTTGTTATTGTAGCTGAATGTTTTGAAAAATAGTTTGCAGGTGTTGTTAATTGAAAAACTTTCCAATACTAATTAAAAGTTTTTTTTTTCTCCACGGTATTTCCAATGATCCAGAAAAGGCATCATCATTGTTGCTGTTGTTGTTGTTATAGTGAAGTATATGTTTTAATAATTTACAAAGAAAAAAACACAAATATTTTTTAAATGGCAGCAGGTGAGCGAGTATGATTTATGTTTGATCAAGTAAGCCCATCAAACATTTCCTCCTATTAACTCCAAAATTAATTTAGGTATCATCTCAACTACTTATTAAATAAACATTTTCTGTGTATTTATTTGTGTTAAATAAATTTCATGAGTACTTGTACTGTTGTAATGTTATACTTTACAATATTTAATATGCTTATCAATATAAATTTTACACTTCCCTATTAGATTTGCTGCCTATTACGGCATAGAAAATAAAATTTTATTTTTGCCTCTTACAAAAACTGTGTGTACGTGTTTCTTCTTTAGGGTAACTTTTTGCTCTAGAGGCTACATCAATACTGTTAATGATTAAGAGGTAAAAGTTATATATACTCCTGGTCATGGCATTCGTTATAAAAACATATTAAAATATTATCAATCATATAGAATAAATAAAAACTTTTCTTTTTGAGTCTATCGATATAAATAATGAATTTTATTAATGTGTAGTAATTTAAAGATCTGTAATCATAAAATTTTCTCTCCGTTTTCAAGGGCCTCTATAAGGTATAACATTAAATATATAAAATGGCTCTATAATCATTTTTAGCCATTATCTATTTTATATTATTCATTTCCCTATTGTGGCATACTTTTATTGGAAGAATATATGAAAAATTAGATTAGAGAATAGCTATAATCGTAATGAAATATATTGAAACTGAACTAATTTCTTGAAAAAATTTTCCTTCATTCTTCTAAAATGAGTCCCTTAATATCTCTGTATTCATGCACCTTAATTATGATAAATCTGTTAAATTAACAAAAACTTTTAAGCTTACGTTCCATTTAGATTTAAAGTTAATGAAGCTCATGAGTTGAATGTAAAAGTTTATACGTATCTTTACTTTTAAATATGATAAATTTTATACAAAATATGAAGAATAAAATGGTTAAAAGATTTACCACAAAAAATAGTAAATAAAAAGATTAATAAAAATTATATAAATAATAATTTTTTATTATTGAGGCGGCCAGCTAAGGCCCATACGTATTTAACGGGATCTAATGCAGATCATCAGGAGACCTTCCATCTAAATATGTTGCAAAGAGTAGAAATATTGTTTCAATATTCTACTGAACTGATTGAGAAATTTGAGAGTTGATGAGAGAGAATGTGAGTTCTGAAGGATACTTTACCAATTTAATACCATGGTGGAGCTTCTGAACTCGATTCCATACTCCGTAGCTTTTATTAGCACATGTTGTATTGATTGTTATCGACTTGAAATTGATAAAAAGTTACAGAAAAAAGGTGAATATAGACAACTGTGCGATTGCTCAATATAGCTTGAACACTACAATGCACGATCATTAATATATCTCTTCTAGTTCGATGTTGCTAAGGTCATATTATAAGTCTGCAATAACATTTTCTTCTTCGCTTTTTATTAAATTCAACTGTGTTCCCCAGAGTACCTTCCCTTTTTGTGAAAACACACTTAGAAATATATAAAAACGCCCACAAGCGCTCTCTGATACCATAACAAATTTATTTGATTATTATCAAATACTAACATTGAAAACTTGAAAGCCAAATCCTACGAAAAAACGTTATAATGGTATGTCTTAGAACATATAATATGTTCATATTATTGTTCGAGTTGTCACAAGTGCATAAATTGCAACGCCATCTAAGTTACAATAAAAACATTCTCACATTCTTAAAAGGAATAGGACTTGTTCTGTTATGGTTTGGACAAGAAAAACTACTCATATATAACGATACTTTATGTAACACATATTTCCTCTTTTCTTATTATTTTTTATTTTTCGTTCAAATTTTGTGTCTTCTTCCCAAATTGGAAATAAAGAGTTTGCGGTTACGTGTAAGCACATGTGTAGGAGAAAATTTGAACGTTGCCATTTTTGTTTGTTTATTTTATTTTAAAGTGTTTGCCTTTTCGATTGCACTGCCGTTGCCATTAAGTACATGGATGTTTGATATTTTGTGGTCGCCACATGATGATTTTGATGTTTGTATAGAACTGCTTAAAAATACTAGATATTTTTGCTATTCTCCTCAGACTTTTTTTCCACCAATAACTTGCTCAGGGTTAAGTTCTTTTTTATTTTCTTATTCTTAAGCTTGTATACATTTATTTGTCATATTTTCATGTTCTTTCCAGAAGAACATTTAGTCAGTAGTGCTTTGCTGTCTGTGGTAACATTGAAATCTCAGTTGCAAGTGTTTAATTATAAAGATATTTTTGCTGTTGAAAAGAATGTGTTTTAAATTGCATTAAACTATTGGAACTAATATAAAATAAACTTACAAGCAGTAATTATAATTAATATAAAATATGTTAAGAAGCTGTAATTATATTGCAACAATAGTTAAATGTATAAAAATGTTTGTCTAAGCTTTAAGAGGTTTGGATGTTATTAAACTAGGCTGTTCTAGGACTTTAAGATTTGCTGTAATTGCGGATAGAGTTCCCCTGTGAAGGTCTTGGCTCCATTGTGGGACCAGCTCTGGGACTTCATTATGTTATAGATATGGTATTTTGAATGTTGTGCTTGCCAGCTTTGTAAAAGAAAATCATAGAAGAGATTTATACCAACTCATGCATTCATATGCTACCTATAGTGCAGCACCAACAGCTACTGTCATTTGATCCTAAATCCAATATGCTAGAATCAGTGGTAGATCATCCTTATGTACCATTACATCTCTCGCTGCAATGTATATAGTCACCACAAGGGTCATATGGACTCCCACACAAGATATCATCCAATAACGATTAGAATGATTTGATACGTAGTTCATTATTTGTAATTATAAGGCTGCTGGTTATGTGTGTAGAAAAATAACTAAAATATATGTCCCAAAATTTTAAATTAGAACTGCAAAACTTGTTTCAATTCTTTTAAAGAGGCTGGTTAATTGTTATGTATAGAAAAGCAACTAAAATTTGTTCCTGAAATTTTTAAATTGGAACTGCAAAACTTCTTTTAGATCTTTTAAAGAGGCCGCTTAGTTTTTATGTCCAGATGCTTCAGAATTTTATTCGAATCGTATAACTAAAAGATATACAAATAGCGTTGCGCGTAAAAATTTTTAAAATGCGATATTTGGTTGCTCAACTCATTATATTATCAACAACTTGAAAATATATAATCATGTATTAGAAAATATTATTTTACATTCTAAAATATAATCAAATTTACATAGAAAGTATGAAACAATTGTTGTAATATACGTTGAAAATTGCACGAATTGCATTTATCCTGAAGTGCAGATTATTGTTCGTCCATAAATAAATAAGAAGACAAAAATTATTAAAACACTCGAACAGTTCTTATGCGAATGATAACACTGACCTTTGTGCAAGGTCACATTTTTCATGTGGAAAACAAAACACCATAATGTTGGCATCAACAATTTTTGCAAAGTTCTTATCATGCAATTTGTTTTCAGGGTTACAAAGAAGTTTCACATATTCCTCCATTTTCTTTAATTTTTATATATATAAAATAAATCACACTGTGAGATATGTGTGTGTGTGATACTACAAAACTTATGCCAAAGATGTAGTCAGAGATACAGAGTATGTAATATTAGATTAAATATTTTTTACACATATAATTTTGTGTGTTTTATCAAAGACCAATTTCTCAAAAAACTACAAGTTGCACATTTATAAGTAAAATTACCTACAATTTAACTTGAAGTTTTGAAAAACAGGCACCGGTTATATAATAAAATTCATTATATTAAGTAGTAAGTGAATATATCTGTTCACTTTGTATAGATATTTATTGAGGTATTATATTATTCATTTAACCTGCCTGTTAAAATTAATTATCACTCACTTGGTCTTTGAGCTTTGCAGCATTAGACATGTAAAATATACTCTTAACAAATTGGTGAGCCTTATAATATATTGAACTTCATTATTAAACTTTTGCCAGAACAATTTATAACTTCCTAACATTTTAAACAGCAGCTGAATGTATCAGAAAAAGAATCACTCTCATATTTTTTCACAGAGAAATAAGTTTAATTGTATAATCCAGCTTTTAAGAAAAGTAATTTTTTTAATCTTAAGTTATGGAAGAACTTAAAATATCAGTTTGTCATGGCAAGTCAATTTATTTAATGGAAATTATCTGCTTCCGTTGTAGACAAAATTAAATCATTGTGCGTAAAATAAATTACAAAAATTCAAATTCCTCACTGCCAGTCATTAAAATATATATATATAGAGTCAAAACTTGCTTGTATATTTACAAACTTTATTTATAATCCACTGTATTGATTTTAAAAAGTCCTAAAAGTTTATCATTAAAAATTTATTTGGGCGACCTTTTACCTTCTCACTATTCACCACAAACATAATGCTGTGTAACCGGAGATAGCAAGGAAAGAAATACTTTTATATACTTGTACGTATATATGTGTATGTACATATATACATACAAATATATATACTTGCCCACCACCATTCCACACCCGCAGGTACGCTGTTCTTTATTTCTTACATTTTGCCAACCATCAATTTCTCAACAGTTTTATTTCGATAAACTTTTGCTTTATTTTATTTCGCCTTTTATTGTGTAACGAAACGTTGCTGTTTTCGTTTTATTTGTTTTTTAATTGTCAATTTAAGTTTTACTACAGCGCTTAAAATCAGCGACAAGCTGTCTTTTGATAGTGTCAAAACTTGAGACACGAACATTTTTAAATTCTATTATCTTCATTTCGATATTATTTTATTTATTTTTTTTATCTCTTTCTTTACTTAGTTTTGCCTTTCGGGGTAATATTCAAATAAGTTTTTCATCTCCATGGATATGTCTGTATATATTTATCCAAGTCAGTCTACATACAAGCAATTTTGAGTTTAAGAACATCTTTCTTTTGTATATCGATTGTAGCATCTTGTAATATTCTGCACATTTATTGACAAACAAAATGGTAACAGAAAATGTCTAATTTTGGCATTTAAGTATATTAGAAGTTTTAAAAGTTCTTACAAACCTTCAGCGGCTGATACACATATTAATATTTATTTTCAATATTGATGTCTGTTTTAGTAAAAATACTTAAGTTTGGGACAGATAATGTCTATATTAACCATCAGTGTTGGCTTTTAAAAGAATGAAGAAAAACACAATCGTAACAGTTTAGTAATAGTATCTCTTTTAAAAAACAATTTTTTTTATTAGTGGGACTAACACTCGGGGGTTGACCCCTGAACTAAAAAGTTAGATATATGGAAGGGCATAGGAAAGAGGAATAGTCTCTGTGGACATTATATTGAATCCTTCTCTCTGTAGGCTCTACATACGGACTGTTCGGTCAAGCCACGAAATCTGTTTGTAATGCATAGTGAGATTCGTTGAAACATCGGCCACAAATACGAGAGCTCTTGCTGTAAAATTCAATAAGCGTGAAACAGATTGGGTCGTGGGAATAAGTTAATTGCTTTTATTAGAGCACATCCCCATAATAAAACAACAAAAAGCACCATATATTGCGACGATATTCAAGAGAGTCAATAGAGTTGGCTACACTATAGCTTCCGATGAGTTTCATCGCCTTCTCCTGTACACGGTTGAGTAACTTCACAATAGACTTTAAGCCGCAGCCCGTACATGACGGTTGTATTCCATTTTCGGTCTCAAACAGATGGTATAAATAGTCAAAAGAAAAGGTGATGAACCCGAATACATCATTTGCTACTTGGAAGGTTTTATTCGTCCATCTTGCATCTTGGCCAGGACATCAAGAGCCCCGATACCTGAACACTGATACCACACAAAGAAACAGATGAATCAGCATGATTGTTATTACATCTGTGTTTAAATATCATGGCAAATTAGAAAGAAGGTAGGGGAAAGAACTAAGCCCTGGGATACCCCAGAGTTAACCTTAATACTGTCCCATCTATAACAACTCGCATGGAATGATCGCTGAAATTGCAAGAAGATATCATCGGCACTAAAAGCCACAATTTTAGACAGGAGTGCTGCATGCCTTACTCTATTGAACGATTTAGAAATATTTGGAGCCACTGGAGAACAAATAATTCATTTTAATGTTGAGGGATAAAAATGAGGCTGTGAACAAAGATTGTCCTGATAATTTACACTGATCCTTTAAAAAGTCAGCTCCTTTAGAGTAAATTGGATTTATTCTGTAACTATTTTCCAGTCACATCAAGACAATGCAAACCGCTAACAATAATTTTATATTTCCTGTTGCAGCAATAAGTGCTTTCTTGTGAACACCTTAATTTACATACTTCAGCTTCTATATAATTTGAGATAATCATTTTGTTACATTTATTTGGAAACTCATTCAATGCAAAACTATAGGAAACGCCCAAAGTGTTCAACACATTCTTTTATTTAAAATCCATAAGAGTAAAATAACTTCGAAATTGGCATTCTTATGGTTGCCAAGAGAATTGTATAGCAGGAAAACACTTACAAATAACTACATAGACATTTACATATGAAGCAGCCGAAAACACTTACTGTTTGATTAGAATTACATTCAACAAATTATATACATATTGAAAGCTAAAACACAATTGAATTGAAGAAATTCAGAAAGAAAAAAAAAATAAAAGGAAAAATAGTGTCATACAAGTTTTATTCAATTGATTTAAAATGCATACAGTCATGCAAACTGCTACCATACAATTGAAAAATTCTACAGGATCAACAAAGACTACGAGGACATCGATAACGTAACATATTCATGACTTTCGTACTCGTAGTTGGAATAAATTATATATTGATGATTGCCATTTATAGAAGAGTTCGAAAGAGGAAAATTGAACTCTTTATATAATAAAAAACGAAAAACTTAACAGAAAAAGAATTACCTAAAAAATACAAAATGTTAAACTGCAATGCCATTATAAGAATTCGAATACGTAAGAATATGATATTTATGTGTGTATGTGTGCATATTGCAGCCTTGACAGGCTGCTGACTACAATACGTTTGCCAAAAGAATAATTTTTCGAAATACATCCGGTATTCTTTCATTCTCTGGTTTCGGATTGCAGTTCTAATCATACCATACCTAAATGCGATCCTAATGTCTGATCTGCAAGGCTTGTCTGTAGTTAGCGGATTAGCGTGATAATTATTTCTTGTCTTACCAATTTCTCTACTAATAAACAATATCTGTATTTACTTAAAATAGAGGTCCATTACATTACGCCAGAGTACACGTTGGTCTCCGCCTTGCACTTATTCACAAACCACTGCAATAAGAGTTCCTTTTGTTGATGGTTGCATGATAGATTTATTGACAGCTTGACAGGCATACTAAATGATTTATTGAAGATTTTATTTAATCGGCTTATCGATGGATTTATTGTTTTAGTAAAGGCTTTACTGGGGGAATGCTTTCTTGGTAGATCTAACGATTCATTGATCGATAGACTGATTGATGAATGGATGTGGTTTATTCACTGGTGAATAAATTGGTTTATGAATTATTTTTTTTTAAGCCATTAATGGATGACTGATTAACAGATTTATTGCTGGATTTATTGGTATAATTATTTATGAATTTTTTAATAATTGCTTGTTGGATTTATAAAGGGAATGATATATGATTTAGCATATTCTTTCAAGTACTTATTAAGAGACTTATTCATTGATTTAATAATGAATACTTTATGTTGTTTACTGATGAACTGGCTTAAAAACTTATCAGTAAAAAAACGTTGAATTATTTAAACAAATTTTAATTTATACCCTGTCTATGTGGAATATATATCAACTACAAATATTATATGAAGAATAATTCCTATAAGTTTAAACAGCTTATGGATCTTCTGTTAAAGTTAAGGTGACTGAGGCACTAAGAAATTTCAGGGTTCTCTTCTAAAAATGTTTTGCTGGTCTTATTAGTTGTTAGTATTAACGTCAGTAGCTTCATATTAGGCATCTCGGTAGGATAGACGATCGGTTAGTCTATCTGTGTGGAAGTTGTGTGATCGATTCCTTCTTTAGATTCAATTCAATAACACGAAATTCTTTGTTTGTATTCATCGAAACTCTAACACCATCAGGTAATAACGAGTTCAATACAGCACTCTCCATCGTCATTGCTGTAGCAAAAATACGCCGATGAAATAAGAAACAAAATGGCTACAAAAAATTCTCCATCCTTTAATTTTTCTCGTATCCGTTCTCTCAACTATATGGCCTCTATATGCAATAAGGGTAATTCCTAAGTGCTGGTCCTACTAAAAAAAATTTTCTTTAATCGAGAATTTCAATTAAAAAACAAATATATAAACAAAATTATTAATATAATTAATGGATATCATACACTTATTTATTGTTACTTATAAATAGAACAACATATTAACACTGTTATTAATAAAAGATTATTAAAATTAAAGTTGCTTTAAAGTATGGATTTTGTATGGTTAAAGATAGCTTAAATCATTCATTAACTTTAACAATCGTTTGTGAATAAGGACGTCAACATATTGTCCATTAATTTGATTAGATATCTGATATAAATGGCGCTGTTATTTACCATATTGGACAATAAATAAATACTAGCAGATGTTCTTAATGTGCTTAAATCGGGAAAAGAAATTTGCGATGAACTTTGTGTCATGAGATATCAACTTTACAATTTAGTAAATGTTTGCTTTGCGAAAGATATAATTGATTGTGAGTGTTTATAAAGTGGGACTGAATAAAAATCTCGAAAATACAAAATTTTGATGCATCGAAACCTACTCTGAACAACTAGTGTTTCAGCAAATCTTGCATGAGAGGCTGTTTGATAGTTTAACTTGTTTAATCTCATTTAAATGATTAAAACTCAGCTCATTTGTTTTCAAAAAAAGTATACGAATTAAATGATTTCATAATGGCGAACAAAATTTAATAAATTCTAAAATTTATAATTAAAAATTTAATTTAATAAATTCAAAATTTAATAAATTTAAATTCTAATAATATTGGTCCCTCCGTCTCTTTAGAATTTAAACTCTAATAAAAAGATATTGCAACTATTTGGAACTTCAATACTCTTTTTTGGCCTTCATCCTTCACTTTGCCGAAATTCTTTTCTTGTTATTAAGTCTTTTACTTGAAATGCACTGAAACATTTGAATGTGAATGTTGCAAGAAAAAAAGCAAAACCGAAAGATAAGTCTCAACACTACTACGGTTGATGGTTACAAGACTTTTAATGTCGACTTGCCCTGCTAGTTACTGCAGTTACTAATAGTGACAACAATTAGGGATGATTCATCATGATGTACAAAAAGGCAGTTTCTATTTGTATTTATTTTACTAAATATTGAAATTCTGTACAACGTTTAACTTCACTTATCTTTTAACGAAATCTTTGGAATAATTCTCCCGGCAGTGTCCGCTGAGCAAGTGACCTATTAGGCTAAGAAATGTTTTCGCCAACATTTTAAAAACGTAAATAAAATAAATAAAAATAATTATTTATTTCATTATTAAAATTTGAATATTATATTTGTAGCGGAAGAGAAATGTGCCCCCAAGTTTATCACCATATAAAAATAATTATGGCTGTATCCGTACACATATGTGTGTATATGTGTGTGAGTGAACTAAATCTATGCAACTTTGTATGATTATTGAATGGCTTTTAACCTCCGGGGCATGCTTAATGAAATTGTGCACTCAATCAAGTGTAATGATGAGAAAAAGTCGAATGAAATTGATGTTGCATTGATGATGTTCACAATATGCACTGCCACAACGTTAGAAAAACCCTGTTAAACTGTCAATAATTTTCTTACTTGGTCGAAGCACAAAAATTTCATATTAGTACGCTTCCACATTTTCGTTGTATATCCACGACAAACGGATGGATTGATTTATATACAGACAGAGAGACAGACGCAGCTGCTTTGTTTAGTTTTAAAGAATTATTTGTTCATACTTCTGCTCTCAGCTTAATCTTAAATAGAATTTTTTTTATTAAATCTTATACAATTAATCCACTTAAGTTTTTTCTTACTTTGTTTTTCTATGGCAACGATTTAGTTCTGGGTTCAATTTTATTATCCTCTGGGTTTGATTTGTTTTTGTTTTGACTTTTGGCTTCTTTTTCTGATGACATAAAAGTCAAGACAGCTGAAATCCAAGGAGTCTAATGACATCGCACGATGGTTTTCACCAACATTTTTCAACAGTCATTTAAAGTTGCACATTTATTTTTATGTCTCTCTCTGTGTGTGTGTGTGTATAGCGCTGTGGTATTTTATAGTTTTCGCTGTGTTTATTTTTCTCTGCACATTTTCTACTGCATCAAAAAAGCGGCGGCTATAATAATGTTGTTGAAGCTACTATTCGTATCTTTTTCAGGTTGAAATCACATTCAGTATTTGTATGCTGCTCACAAAAGATTTTTGCTTTTGCTCTTCGATTCGGTTTTACGCTTTGCTCATCATTTATAGTCGTTCATTTTTAGCACCACTCTGTCATTAGCCCGATAAGCTTGGCTGGTAATTCATTGTGAAAAGTAGATTTGATAAAATATTTTTTTTTAATATTATTTTGGATGAACAGGAACAAAAACTTGTTATGGCTGATATTTGCACAGTAACTTGTTAAAAGTTAATAATACAATTAGGTTAAGTTTCTAATAAAGAATTTGAGTTGCTAACAAATATAATTGATGAAAGTTGCAGGTTTTGAGCAAACTTTGTCTTTGCCCAAAGTCTTTCAATTCAATTGTGTGATAGACATAAAAAAGTATTTTTTTTTGTAAAAAGTCTTATAGACATGCAGATTTATATGCAGACGTGAACCAAATATAAAGAAAACTTTATGCAGACAACCAACCTGCTGCTTGCGTCGTGCTTAACTGAACTGTTAGCAGCGTTTCGCGCTCAAGAGTATATTTTTAGTATAACAGAGATAAATAATCAGAATAATATTTGTAATAAATATCTGGAATTGTGCACAAGAAGAGTACTTAATAATAACTTTTATGTGCTTAAAAATAACAAAAATTCGACACCAGAATTTATTATTTAAATTCAAAGCTAATTATGACTTGTTTTTCATATACGATCATCTATTGAATTTTTAAATTTTTTGATCTCAGTTTTCTTTGCTGGATATCTTTAACAAATTCGATACATGTAGAGCCTACAGTGTTCGAAATATGAACCAGACATATCTTGGATGTGTAACAGTCCTGTCATACCTTTTCCTTTGATGTTCTAATCGCAACATAGTTTAATCCACGAAATAATAACGCATTTACAGATAAGAAAAAATAAAAAAAGAATAAAAGCATTAGCACTATTGAAGCGCAAGAACGCTACATTTCTTTTCCATGGTTGTGGTATGATAAGGTCTGGTTTTGCTAAAAAGAAACTGATGAATGAAATGTTATGCCATTTAGAAGATATCGAGCTTGTGGTCGATCAGAAAAACTATTGTGGATCAGCTCTTATAAATCTCTGATGTTTTTGTTCCCCGTTTCTGTATTAAGGGCATATTGAAAACATATTCCTTTTTGAAAATGCAGCAAATAATATTGTGTCTTTTAGGGTGTAGAATATATGACAGTGCATGTGGGAGATAAAATAAAAATGTATACATTTTTTTCGCACGTTTAGAGCTCAAAGTAAGAAATTTTATTCCATGAATTGTCAACACTTTTACGAACATAATAAGGCAGCACAAGTTGGTATGAACTAAAAGTAAGTTGTAGGAAGTAGGGAACTGCTGAAGTAGTTAACAAATTTGTTTGAAAGTTTAAATGATAGTAACTGCTTCGTATCAATTATTCACTTTGTTATTTTGAATAATGAAATTATTCGTTTTCAAGTAAAGATTGGAATAGGATATTAGAAATTGGCACCCTTCTTTCTTTTATCTTTTGGAACCAGAGCTCAGGGGAAAAGCTTGATAAAAGTCTATATATACATTTTGCTGTAGTAGTTTTTCTTCTTAGTTGGCGAGTTTTGTTATGGTATTTATGATCGTGGTATTGAATACGAAAATTTTTATAATCCTTTTATTTGTATATATTTCTTAAATACTGAACTTTGAGTTTAATAACTTTAGAACAAATGAAACTTAAAATTTCTTCATACATGAAATATAATAATACATGACATAAAAGATGTAAAAATATTAAAAGAATTAAATAATTCTCAATCCTCTAATCAGATTTAAACTGATTGCGGTTTCAATACCAAACGAATTGTAGTTTTTATAAGAAGCATTTACGTCAACTATTAAGTCCAGCCAATAACTCGAGAGCAATTGTAGTTAGAAACATAGTTTTCAGCACACACAAACAATGCGAATGTTTGAATTAATTTAAACAATCAGCCGAGTCCCAGATTCCGTCCGAAATGGGTTTGATTCCGTATTATATTCTACACGAATTTATTTTTTGTGCTACAGACTCTTCACGATTTTATCAAGCGGAAAAACATTTTTTATGGTAAATATTTGGTATTTCAGCAAGTTCAGTTAGCAAAACAAAAGCCAGAATTATATCAGAGAGGTTCATAAAGTGGTCCCCTGTCAAAACCAAGTGCACATATTTTGTATTTAGTTTATTAGATTCATTATTTAATAGCGATATAATGAAATAGCGTTCGTTCAGGAAAGAAGTAGTGCATTTAGCAAAAGTAAATTTTTAGTAAGATTTGGAGAAAAACGAACCAGCGCATAATTAAAATAATCAAAGAGGTATATAAATTCCAAAAATTTTCTCTTCTGTCAAATATTTTTCTTGGATGGAGTTACAAAAATTTCTAATAATACGTTGTAAAAATTATTTGACATTATTGACTTTCTGCGAATTCATTAAAAACTAATTTAATTATTCGCCGAAGTAGTTTCAAATATTTATTTGCACTGTAAGACAAGGAATTAATAACTCACGTCATGATATTAAAAATGATTTTAATGCAAAAAATAATTTCGAATTTCGTTTTGTGAAGAGTCAAACTACGGAATGAAATCCGTTTGCGAACGGAATTGTACTCTGTTACATGCCTGACTCTCTCGAGTAAAAACATTAATTTTCATATTATATTTGCTTCTAAGTAAGTTTTATTTGATTTACTTAAAGTTTTTGAATATTTTTGATACAACTGTAGTGTAAATTTGTAAAACTTTCCTATCAAATAACTTAAATAAATTTGAAATTTAAACTATCCGCGATTTATAACACTTCTAACTTTAAATATTTGAAACAATAAGTAAGTTTTAATATTTGTATAAATCGTGCAAAATATATCTAAATAATAGCTAAACAGCTTTTAATGTTTCATATGTGAGTGTGTTTGTATGTTTGTTGAAAATGGATTGGAAAATCACAGCATATGTACTTAAGTAGAAGACGGAATTTACCAGTGTGACCATAAACTCAGTTTAATAGTCCAGATTTTTCTGAAATCAAAACTTGGACCAAGTCTTATTAAATCTTTTAAAAGAACTGCAGTGGTAACAATAAAAGTATTTAAATGTATCTTATTTGATATAACTGTGAATAAGATTTTAAGAACCTGAATTTAAATAACCCAAACGTAACAAAATAAACAGCTGCAGACGGCAACTCTGATAGCAATAAAAACTAATCCTCTAGCACACAAATATTTTTAAATTATTCTTCTACAATATTCCACTTTCATTGTGTTTCTGTTCAGTTAAATTTTTTTTAATGCTCCAACACTTTTAGAAAAATGTTATGGCAGACAAAGTTTTACAAATGTTCGAAACAATTTGTACTTTTTTCCTGTTCGGCAAAAAAGTCAGCATTCAAATACATACACGTTTGTTTTGCACAATCGTAAGTATTCAGGCTGTAGAGATCTATTGAAAATACAATACGAATTGGTTTCTTCTAATAGCACAATAATTTGAATAAATATTTTAAAACATTATGTATTTTAATTTTTGTTATTGCTGCTGTTGTTTCTCGTTTTTTTAAAGAAAATAATACTCGTGCATATTAAAATGTAATACACACTTCAGTTTTGCAAGCGGAAAAGAAATGTAATAGGACAAAACAAATTTTCGAAATTACACCATTTACTTTCAACCCATAAAATTTATGTAAATATCTTGGTGGCTAGACTTTAGTGAACAGTTTTGCCTTCTTTGATTTGTTGTAGTTTTACTTTATGAAAAATCCAAATCACAGCAGCAGTGGAAGCTTTGTTGAACACGTACAAATAATAAAATTTTTCTTGATTTTAAACCTGGTGTTTTTATATTGAATCGACCGTGCATCCTGTCCATTCGTTTGGTGACCAAATTCGTGTCCATTTCATGCTCTAATAAGCAACGAAACGCAAAAATATTTTATTTTTCACAGATAACTCTAGTGCGAAATAGAACTAGAGGCAGTTGAGAATCATATTATTTTTCAGCGGATAAGATTTAAGGATGTGCGTGTGAGGTTGATACATGTTATCATACGATAGCAATATCTTTAATAACTTTAGAAAGGCCTGATATAATAGAAAACTTAAGTTCGTAGTTACGACACAAAATATTTGTCATAACTACTACTTGAAGTACTAGAATATAGAAGATTTTAGGTGACCTCAAAATAAACTATCACTGGTATCATAGACCATGGAATGAGCCCTACTTATGGAGTACATTATGCTTAAAGTATGGAAAATTACTACTAAATGCTACTAAAATGATTGCTTTTGGGAAGGATGATAGCAGAAGCAGCTTTGTGATATTCCGTTTTAACTTTCTGAAATTGTAGGCAATTGCAGTGCATAGAGCGATTTACTGACACATCCAGAACAAATATATGAGTTCTTGATGAAAAGTTTGTTGTTCATAAAAGAATAATGGGATTCGCTGATATAAACAGAGTTTGTCCCATTATAGTAGCGATATAACAATGAAGCTCTTCCGATGTTGCAGTGGTGCTCAAGTGAATCAAATGAGTCGGCTGCCAAACTCTCTATGATGAGCTTCGTTGCTCCCTGCTGTAAACGGCCAATTAATTTGCACCAGCCCGTATATAGGAATTGTACCTAATAGAGTGTCGGATGTAAGAAATATGTCTTTTGAGGAGATTAGATACATATTATTATCGCTTTCATCATCTTAAGAAGCTAATGCACTGGAATGCTTTTTTTGTGAGTTGAGAACTTAATAAACTAAAATTATGTATTAGCAAAGAGGGGTGCAACTACTATGCATAATTGAAATTTAAAGACATCAATGTGTCCAATTATCTCGTCAATTAGCCCTTGAATTGCTCGTGGCTTATTGTATCCTCAAAGAAAAAATTCAAATGATGTACAATCATATGATTGTAGCGCCTTTTAACAGCGCCATCAAGTAAGATAACATAGTCATTGAGTTTTCCACCTTAAAGAGCCATTGATTTGTAAACGTGAAATGCAGCACCATCCTGTTGAAACCAGGTCATTTTCTCAATTTCTGGCTGCAATAAGATCGCAATAAGTACGCACAATGTATTTTGATTTAAATACCTATTTTCGTAAAGGCCTTAAACAATCTAAGCGCGCTGATCAATTATGTACCTATTCCATGGATAAACTTGTTAAATACTGAAATAAAGAAATGTCAATTTGAGGTTAAGGAGTGATATTATAGTTTCATCAAGCTTCAAATGTTTCCACATCTGATACTATAGTTCCGTGACAGTATTTACTATTATTAGTAACTATTTTATTTGTATTACATATGAATAAGGGGTCTTAAAATGGTGGAATAAGTGGAATTCTGGTGGTTGCGCAAAATTTTTTTGACAATAATATAAATCTACTTGTCATAAAATATAGTACCATCTTCCTGCAGGAGTCGTCACTTATGATGTCATAATAAAGATACAAATTGAGATGGTGTAAAATGAAACATTCTGTATTATAGAAGAAAAATTTGTTTTATTTGAAATACACTAGTACAGTAGATTGAAAACCAGTTTTTTATTTCTGTACTTATTTCCCTCAACTTCTAGATGGTAACTGGGAGCAGGAGTGAGTTGAAAAATTGGAGCAAATAAAAAATAGCGTACAACTTTAACTGCACATATAATATGACTAGTACTCGAGCATATTTGTATATATTTTTAATACGCCAACAAATAAATATTAAATATAAATACAGAAGGACTATGGATTCATCTAGTTTTTTTTTTGTAATGTGCATTAAAAAGAAAATATAAAAAAAGGAGGATAAAAAGTTGGTAACATTTTCGTTGTTAACTTTTGTTATAACAAAAAGAATTTTTATTTTTTGGCATTATAATGTAGAATATTGTTTCTTCTTTTTTTGCGTCCACCATACCTACTTCATTTATGTAGTCGTAGCCAAAACTGTAGAAGAGCAAAATAAATGGAAAACAAATGTAAATATTTATGTGCAGAAAATAATAATACAAAAAGTTTTATAATAAAGGAAATGAAATGGAAAAAGTTGGTGGATACATGCCAATAGCCATAAATGAGGTACTCACTGCACACCTCTGCTCTCCATGGTTCTTCAGTTTCATGTACAGTTTTGTTTTTTCTTTGGTTTATTTTCAAATAAATGAACTCCGCATACCTTAATATCGTTTTTATTGTCATTATAAATAGAATAGTCTTGTTCTGTTTAAAAATCCTTTTTTTTAATATTAAATACTTGTATGCAATAAGAAACGCCAATACTCTTTCTATGTTGCATGAATATTTACACAAAATAATTGCAGCCCATGCCTCAACGCTGCAAACAAACCACAATGGCTAAGAGAGTTTGTGTCGCTGTTGGGAGTATGCCGGAAGCAACTTGCATTTCCTGTGATAAATTTGAACTGAGTAGGCATTTCTATTAGTAATTCAATAATGTTTAGGGGTAAGATTTTCATTGTTTATGGAATATAAGAATGTATTAGTGTTATATATAAAGCGGCATACTTACATTAGGAAATATATTCAAGTAACGTATAATTAATTTCATTCTTAATATTTTATGAGCCAAGTTTTATAGCTGAGCTTGCAATATTGTAATCCATAGAAGATACTTTGGACCTCAGCGGAACTTCTTGTGCTGTAAGAGGTTACTTCTGCTCTAACGTAAAATAGTCCGAAAATAGTCCGATTAAGGGAGGAGCAATAATGAACTGATCATAATGTTATGCAATACATTTCTAAAACTTTTATTTGTTTTAATGAAGAATATTAATAAATATTCCAAGTTGTAGACAAAATTAGTCTGTATCGATTTCATTTATATTATTAGATGTTGTATCCATTTTTGTGTCGATGAAAAGTTAACAGTTTTGATAGTATGAAATGAGGAAAATGCTGAACGATTCTATAACATTTTAGAAAACTAAGCCATAAAGTATTGTCAGTAACGCTCACGGAGAAGGATGGATAGCAGAGCGGTCCTATTAGGATCTGATAATAAACCGAATGTGATAAATGCGTAAAGTTCAGCGGAATGAAACTTCCACAAAAAGACTAAAAAATAGCTGCAGTAAATCTGGTAAGGTGGGGATACTTTGTGAAAGTCATGTCCGTCCGCTCAAGAGGGGTAATAGAAGAAAATGTATCGTCATAGTATTTCAGATTTCATTTTGTTTAGATTTTTTTATATATAATAATTTTTTTAATATTTTCTACTGCCTTTATTGTCCAACTGCTGGCATACTGGTATAACAAAAAATTATATTTTATACACATTTTTATATATTTTAGCACAGAGTTTGGTATTAAATTATTTATGTATATCGTTATTCTTCTTTGTGGGCTTTAGCATATTGTACTAATTATTATTGTTATTGTTTTTGTATTATTTGGTGTATTTAGAGAGCATCTACACCATCAGGACTAGAAACAGTATACAGTGGAGCAAAATTCTGAGCTTGGTAGCACCAAGCAAATACAAGTGTAAGAAAATAAATTTTCATTTTCCTATATTCAAATTTTCCAATTAATCCTTTGTATTTACACATAAACAGTTGTTTTAACTCGATTTATATATTGCAAGAAGTTATTCTAAAACTCCTCAATTGATCACTTCTGAATTTTTTAATAAAACACAGTTCCCCAAAATATATACTAAAGTTGCAATATATTTTTGGTAACGAATTTGCAATATATTAATTAATAATAAAATATAAAAATGATTAAACCGAAAATATATATTTTGAGAATAATTGTTCCTCTGTGCAACTTGTGGTCTTTTTATATTTGGGTGCCAAAAAAAATTCCTTCCCTCTTTATCTCTGTTCAAATTTGTTTTTGATTTACTATTAAATATTATTTGAGGTTAAAGTTTTTCAATTATTTATATTTTTATTGTGATTGTTGTGAAATTTGATTGCAACATCTATTTGGCATTAATAATAATTCTTATAATATTATTCTCTTCCTTTCAATACTTCAGTTTGTAGTAGATATTTGAAAGTACAGGCATACTTGGTAGATATTTCAATTTTTATTGAAATTAAAATGTTCCTTAAATTAAAAATTGTGCGATTATTATGGCTCATAAATTATTTCAATACTTGTGGGAAGAAAGCACATATTGTCAAGAATATAGAGGATAGTTTTGGGTCACAAAATTACAAGAGAAAACATTGTAATATAAAAACCTTTTCGAGATTCTTAAAAAATAAGGAATTATTAAGGAAGTACAGCACTGAAAATATAACATTTAAATAATAGAATTCGGATAACAAAATATATGAAACATTATCATGATATGTGAAGTGCATGGTAGTGTCACGTCGCTGTTGGTACAGAATGAGAAGCAAATAATGTCCTTTGGCCAATTGCAGCACATATTGTGGCTTCAACAGGATGAGACTACAGTCCTCAATTTGTTGCAATTAAAATATAAGAGAAAATATACTACTAATTCAGTGATCGCTAGAGGTAATGTGGGATGACACTACTTCAGACATGTGGACCATTACAAATTGACGGGGCCAGAATTATTCGTGTAATCTGTGACATATGGCCAGAAATGCTCTGAGTAGCCACCGTGGAGTATTCTATGCCATTCTACGAAAGTTTAAAAATATGATTCTTTGAAATCAGTAATAGCAGTCCTATTAAGAGCAGCACAATTAAATGCTTCTTGCAAAATCATTTTTATATACAAAACTGTACCATCATATTGAAGTCAAATCAGTCGTAGAAACAATTGTACTTTCCTATTGAAACCAAAATATATTTAATAATGGCAAATTTTTGCGTTTATTGATGCCTGAAATAAAAAATCAATTAAAGTATTTCTTATGCGACACTTAAAGTATTTTTTACGTTAGGAAATTTATTTCCTTCTATTATCAAAATCAATTTGTATAAAAAATTATATATCTATTAGCCAATCCATGAATATATTTCCAAAAATATATCTCTTTCTTAACTTCATGATAGATGACATCAATTTAAATGTTATTTTTGTTGTATTGTGTTTTATGAAGTGTATATTTATTCAATAATGCTTTCAGCAAATATTGAAATGTGCGTACATGAATGGATGTTGCATGTAGCTATTCAATCTCAGTAAAATTATTTTATGTTAATGTTGCCACTGCTGAAATATGAAACAAACTTTAGCAAATATCAAACGTTATATACTCGTACGCGTTTTAGTAGTTTTTGTTTGGTGGAAAGGTGGACTGTGTTAATAGTGCACTGGACGATTGGAATCCTTGCTAAAAGGATGAATACGAACAAGTTGTGAAAATGAAAGATATTAGTAGAAGGAGGCGATTATACATATTAAACGATTCGTGCCAGTTTGACGAAATTTTCTGGTTGCGTCCATAGGACTAAATAAACAATAACATTTTTTGAGCGATATAATGTGGTTTTAGATAGCAGGACAGCGTTAATTAATATGACGCCACAGCTTATATTACAGCCACTGAAATAACAAAAACAAGTAAATCTAATAGAAAATATATTAATGATTATGGAAACTACTATATTCTAGATAATAATTTTTAATCAGATATTTTATTCCAAGTCTTAGATGAATATAACGAAAGTGGTCACGCTGTTCCTTACTTTTGTATTCCTCGAACTTTGCTTGAAATATTATTTGTTATTCATGTTCGTATTTATTTATTATTATTTTTATATTTTACTGATGATTTAGGTCATTATGGCTGGGAAGTTGTATAAAAAATATATATATTAAATGAACGTTTCAGCTGTCGTATACAATAATTCCCAGCAACTATTTGCAAAGCAATAATTACAGCATTTATTATATGTGTGTATGTATGAATGTGTTTAAGTATGTATGGCTCTGTGTGTAGGTGCGAACGAAACTATCCTAAGTCACATTTTGGAAATTTTGCAAATTGCGACAGTGTCATACAGGGTTACTGTCACTTATAAATATGGACTCTATGGCTCTTTATCTTTTGTGATGAATTTTTTACTGTTCAATGACATGAAACATACAGAGCCAAGTCTATAAACAAAAATAATTAATATTAATTATAAAGTTTTCTCTTATAAAAATTTATTATATTATATTAAGTTTTATTTTTATTATATTATATTAAATTTTATTTATTATGTTATATAAAATTTCTGAAGATTTCAGTAAAAAAATTATTTGGAAATGATGAAAAGGATATGATATAAAACTTTCTTAATCTCTCTATATTAAAAGCAAAAGATCTGTTTACGTTATTCTGAAATAATAACGTGTTTAAAAAGAAAAGCTTAGAACATACTGTGGCATATTGTGTCGTTACATTTGTGCTGTCATTTAGGAATGTACAGTAGGCGAGGAAATGCCATGAAGCAGAATATATGAAAATAATACATATTGACTCTAGCGTTTACTTACGATGCCAGATAATATGTTTTCAGCTATAGAAAAACTAAGTTAAACTACTTAATTATATTTTTTTTAAGGGAAAAGATTATAATCCGCATTAGCGGATTTCATTAAATTTTTGTAAAATAACGTGGTCATCCAATGAAATTTAAGGCGCTGGAACAAACATGTCGAATTATTTCTTGATATCAGAGCTTTAGTTGTGAATAATTTTTAATATATAAATCCATAAATATAATGTATTCCATTTTCATATTGGTGCCAAGGCTTTTATTACTTAAGACTTATCACTTAAATCATTATTATTTAGGTAAAAAACACTTAGTAGACTTGATGTTCTTTACCTCTAACCATTTGCCAGTCATTGCCAAAAAGTTTAGTGCTAAACAAAACTAGCTTTACTTGCAAACATCTTGAGACTCAGCTTATCTATATAGAAATCTATACAACACATATTGGAATTTATCCAGCGATAGACCTGTAATCTCAACCATTTTTAATATATATAATATTTTAATTTACAACACTTGTCCTTCAGTCGAAATGTGGCTCAAGAGATGAGAACACAGAAACTATATCTAAAAAGCAAATGCTGGTTCCAGCAAAAAATTAAGCAGCTATTTTTTCTGGTGCATTTGAAACAATTATAATTGAATTTGTAAGGTAATTATTTTTACGAACATTTTATATTGCTATGTTAAATTGATTTAATATTCGTAGGCTAATTGTTCGAAATTAATTAAAATTTCAGAAAGACATGATGATAAATATTCCCAGGCAACATTTAACATAGCAATATAAAATGTTCGTAAAAATAATTATCTTACAAATTCAAGCTAAGGCTTCAGCTACCAATGAAAATTGGAAAAACCGTTCACATATACTTAAGTATAAATTCAAACCATAAAAGTTTAACTTAATGTACAATGGAACAAAAAATTCAGAAAAATACACGGTAACACGGTTGATACAGTTCTCGGATTCTTTTTCACAATAAAATTTTTGTAAATAGGAACTGTTATCACATTCAATTAAGCCACCTAAACAGTGGTGATAAACACAGTATACACATGAGCACTGAAGATGAAAGTATTGCGACTTTCGAAAACAGCTGTTCTGCTCTGCTGTGTAAGTTGAATAAAACTGATGTTGACTTTCATGTCTTTCTTAGATTTTAGTTAATTTCGAACAATTAGCCTATGAATATTAATTCCATTTATTATAATAACAATTGAATATTTATGTATTAATAAATTAAAAATTTTGTTATATAAAAATCATTAAAATATGTCTGTAAGTGTTGCGAAGTGAGCAGTGTTGAATGTTCAAAAAGAAAGAGTTGGTGATATGACTTGATTAGAAATGCTCAGCACTTCCTGGTACTCTTGCTTTTAACTACCCACAATGTGGACATGTTACTTATTTGAACAAAGTGGCATGCAGCTTTAAGATAAACGAATAAGTTCAAGGGAAACCAGCATTATGATTAGGATGTCTTTACTTATTACCACATTTGTTGATATGATTATATCCTAAATATGTGTGCGTAAATAAACTAAAAAGCAATAAAGTATTTATGAGTATCTACTCAAGGCAAAACAAACGGAAAGAGCTTGAGATTTATGTTATCAAACAAAAGAAGAATTATTTAATGTACAAAATTCAGGGTATCCATTTGTTAATAAACTTTTTAATTTCACATTATGATGGACAGAATTTTAAACAATTTTATTGAAAAATAATATATCTTGCGTCAAGAGTGTAGTGCACACTTCTTATTTGATTTAATAATTATTGCAATCTTTATTAAATTTATGAGAACATATTTTTAAATATCAACAATGAGGTTTATAACGGACACCCTGACATTGAATAATATCGATGTATAGGAATTATAGCACGAGCATGTAGTGAATTATTTATATGTTAACTTTTTTATGAATATGTATGTTTGTGTATCTATAGTGTTGATTTCAACAGTTCAGCAAAGTTTTATTTATGTTCTTACCATAAATTTAGTCAAACTTTCGAAACACAACTAAAATATTAAATTATTATGCTTTTCGTTTCTTTATTATTTCTTTTATGCTATTTTTGTTTGTTTGCTTATTATTGTGTTGAAATTGGCGATCGTTGTTGCTGTCAGCTCCAACAATTAAAATAAGCATTAAGTTTTTTCCTTTATAAAACACTTTTCTTGATAAACTTTAAACGTTATTTTTCTGGGGCATATATAAATCCACAGAATAGTTTTGTGACTTATTTTATTATTGACTTTTTTGTTCATATAATTCAAAGAATAGAGAAGGATTCAAAAGCTGTATGTTTTATATATGAAAGTAACAGATATATATGAATGTTATTTAATTAAAACTATACAATTAAGAATAATAAAAAATTTTATAAATATGGGTAATAATATGTCAGTATAATGCGAGTTTATGTTCCAAATAAACTTGTTAATTATCGCCAAATAACGCGACTTCACGTCCTGCCTTTCAAAATATATTAAGTGGATTTTCTCTAAATATTTATGTAAAATATATAAAATTTTACAAATTTGCTTATTATGTCTCCCCAAAAAAATTTGTTTTAATTTTTACTTGCCCTCCTCTACGCAGCTAGAAACAAATTACTTCCAACCGAGCAACGCAGTCAGTGGTCACAGCGTGTGAATGGCATTAATAATTTGTTTCAATTTATACATTTTGTATATAAAAGGCCTATAAGAAAAATGTGTGTTCATATGCAACGAAGCTACCTAATCAGTGGTAATGAAAAAATAAACTTGGCTACTGACGATAAGGTGTAGCAGTTTTACGCACTTCCTTATATCCTTGAATTATTTACAATGTCCTGGGAAAGATGGCCTACTATTTATCAGTTTATTTAATATACTAAAGAAAGTTTCGTATGAATACCTAAAAATTGAATATTTTATTTATGCATCAATATCTGTCAAGCTAATACCTCCCAGATATAATTCACTTGGGCCAATAAAGTTAAAGAAGTTCTGATATGATGGCTTTGGAGTGTCCTTGATCTCTCTCACTAGTTCGGTCTTACCTATTCAATCGTCGTAAGATACTGTCCAGTCATGCGTTTCTGATATCTAGACAAAAAGAAAAAATTTGTAGAGACGTTTGTACTAATTTGGCTCATTATATTACAAACATGCAACGACAAGTGAGCAGCTAAAATATAGGGTTTAATTATTTCTGCACAATTCTGGATATTTTCTTAAAATTGCTTTTTGAAAGTGAAGCATAAATTGTACCATATGTTAAGCTTTTGCTGATTGTGATATAACTATTGCATGTCACTGTCAACATTTTAACCCTAGTCCTTATGCTCAACTTTTACTACGGGAACGTATAGCTTAGTACAGGTGCGACCAGTATAAATATTTTCCGTTTTTCTTTACATTTTCGAAAAAAAGAGAGTTTTTTAAATGCGATTCTGTAGCTGAATATATTACCGAACATTTCAAGTGTTCATAAACATTCAATATGATCGGAACAGTGTCAAAACACTATTTTGTCAACATGCTAAAACGTCAAGACTTCTTTATGTAAGCGGCCAATATGTGTGCAGCATTCAAGCAATTCAAATTGAAGTGTCAATCGACGCAGTTTTGTACCATCTTTTTAGATCCGAAGTTTCAGAAAAAATTTTCAGCTGTTTAGGAGGTACATTACTAGGAGATATACACTGCATACACCTTTACCCGGGTGTAAGGACTAGGGTTAAAGAACATTCTTTGATCCATTCATGTCGACAGAAAGAAAAGGGCGATTGAGTTTAAAGATACTGTAGTATTAACTGATATTAAATCGCTACTGAATAAGGCTAATTTTAATTTTATAATTATTTTGATTTTAGTCGTTTGTTGGAAGCTTTCTACTGAAACCACTTGTTTGGTTTCTATAAACAGTAAATAAGTGCGTGATGATCTTAACAATATCATTTAAATCATTTATTGTTTTATTGTTGTTTCTGCAGTAAAACTTTTTGGCTAAGATTATATGTAGTCCTGGATAACTTCTATCTGTTTAATATTAATTAATTTCATGTTCAGTTTTTATTTATTTTTAAAAATCATATACTTTTGTTTTCTAGTGCGTGCTTTCTATACAATAATTAAACAAGAACTATTCAACTGAAACATTTTTTTGCTCTTCTTTCTTATAACATTTAGATTTTGCTATTGTTCACTTAAAGAAAAAAGCGTAAGAGTTTTTTGTAAAAATAATAAAGACTAAATTAAATTTTGTCTCTTGAGTCTCCTTCTTTCCACCAGCTTCGACAGAATTCCTAGGAAATTTCCTTTATTTTTATTTAAATAAAGTTGTAGACAAACTTTAAAACTTCAAACAACAACAATGGCAAGAAATTATTTCATTTTGATTGGCTTTATTTAATTAAATATAAATTTTTTGAGACTATTTTCTTATTCTATTGTTTGAGCACATTTATTGTGCTGTTCCTCACACTTTTCTAATATATTTCTACTTCTCACATAAATTTAATCAACGTTATTGTTTTCTTTTATTTATTATTTATGAGTCTTACGCTAATGAACATCAAAATAAAAATAAAGTTTACAACAAAGTAAAAAAAAAAGTTATAGTAGTCGCAGTCAGCAAAATAAGTGAATAATACTAAAAACCAGAAAAAACAGTAAAAAAAAATATGGAAAGGAAATCCGCAAAATGTAAATGTCGTTGACAATAAAGGGATGCTTTTTAGTGTTAAAATAAGACAAATAAACATACTGCCAACAACATCCCAAGTACAATGTAAAAAGGAGAAACAAAAAAAAAATGTAAAGAAAACAACCTGCAGCTGCATTAAGAACATTTGCTTACTTCAGGCCATTGTACTACAGATCTGACAGGCGGGCGGTTGTGGAAGTAGCAGTTGTAACACCAACACCAAATTGACATTACAAGCAGTTTCAAGACAACGTGAGTACTACGCTTTTTTCTATTATCTCTTCTTGCATTTGCAGATTTTTACACTTTGTGATTTTGAAATGAAAAGATACAAGAAACAAAACAGCAACGACTAAAGAAGCTGCGAAGACATATTAAACCTGACATTGGATTTTCCGATCAAAGTATTCATTTCCTTGGGAAATTAGTATTGATAGAAGGAATAAAATTAAATATATATTCCGATATGAAAATTATTATTAAAAATAACAGGCCAAATTACTGCATTCGGTATCTATTAAAATGTCTATACATTTTATATATAAATTTGGATTAATATCGGGTATCGGAATTTATACTCTGATTTTATCTTAAAACTCTTTCATAAGGAAAATAGTATTTTAGATGTCGAATAAGATATTTGAGTCTACGACGTTTTTGTTGATATTCTATTGATATTATTCATATGCTAAAATAGCAGAAAATTGTGTTTCACATTATCTTATTTCACGGCAATACTATTTTAAATACTAATATCTGAATTTTCAGTTCAAATTCGGTATAATTCAAAGTTTTATAATATTAAGTTATTAATTCTTCTGGTGTTTATGTCTAGATAAACATGATAGTTGTCCTGATAGTTTTCTTCGAAAAGGAATAATATTTGTACACGATGAAACTCCTAATGGTAACGATGGTTCTGTGATAGTTTCCGATGGTATTCTTCTTTCTATCTTGTAATCTTAAGCTGGTCGCTGTAATACCTGTTACTACATAATTTAACAAAGTAGTCATAAAGAATGGAAGATTTCTGTATTTGTTTTACTATCTGGATGTATATTTTTGCTGGATGAAATGCTTTATAGAGAAATTTGGGAAAGATTTATTAAAGAGAAACATCTGATTTTTAATTAATTAATTATCAATTGAGTTATTGTAGGCTGATTGTTCTAAAAGTTTTTAGTTCAGAAGGAAATTATAAATATTCCAAAGCATAAGGAAAACTCAACATCAATCGTAAATATTCAGCTTTCAAAGCGAAGCAGAATAGGCGTTTTCGAAAGCCGTTACACTTTCACCATCTCTACTGAAGTGTATTTTTGTTTATGACTACCAAACAAGTGAGGCGCTGCACAGCGGAAAATCGTAGAGTGAGACCAGCCCATAATTCATTTTTCAAAAGGTTCAAATTACACCACAATTTTTTTTATCGAACAGCTAAGATGTCTAACTTAATAATTTGAGGAAAATATTTTATGGACCGTATTCACATCTTTTTACGACAACGATTTATTACTATAAAAATAAAACATATTTCAAAGCATATTTTTAATATAACTCCCATTACAATTAAGGAGTTATATACCTTATTGGAAAGGTAATATGATGTAGATTCTGCTGTTATACATAGCGGATCAACTTACTTTATCAATTTTCTGATGAAAATATAAAATATATAGTCAATAATATAAAAAAATTAGAAGATTTTTTTCGCGATCTACTGATATAACTTAACCCAGTTAAAAATTCTCAAAAGTGCAAATTAATAAAGTTTATTTAAGGCTAAAGTTACTATATTGTACCAATTACATGTACAAGTGATCTCTATATGCAAAAAATAAATTTCTTACCTTTATTCTGAAATAAGTTCTCGTTTAATTTGGCTCATATTTTATAGAATAATAGCAAATATATTTAAAATTATTCGTGCAAGGTTTCAGAACTCTATCTCTAAGAACAAAAAAGTTACAGATTTTTGATCTGATAAAGACTAAAATTTTCCACTGTGCGCTGAAAAGTACTTTCAATCACAATTTTTATATATCATATATATAATGAAAGATCATATAATTCTATCTAACCTGTACCTCGTTTTTGTAACTGAAGTGAGAACTTCTCGCATCGAAAAAATTGTCGTCACTCTGTGAAACACAGGATGAGTCAGAATATATTTCTTAAAGCATTCAATATTTTGTTGGTTTTTTATAATAATAAATATATTTTTCTACAATAAAAAGCATGGCAATCATAATTATTTAGTTTTTCGATGTAAGAACTTCTCACATCAGTTACAGAAACAAGGCACTGGTTACTTTTGTAGTCAATAAAATTAAATTTCATGCAGAAAAAATTTATCCAAAAATATAGTTAATTTCGAATTTTTAACAAAAATGTTATTGAAAATCAAGTGTTGAGGTATTTGATAGAAAAGCGTAACCACTAACTACTAATGAAATGTATTTTGATTGAGATAAGTATGTACGTTTATTAAGTACAACACTCTCGTACATCCTTTAGTGATGTACGAAAATGTTTTACAGTTTTATGGAATCCAAAATTATTGGAAACTTTTTAACTCACTAAACACTGAAGACTTAAGTTTTAAGTAGTTAAGCTTTTTTGATCAAATAATTCATAATTGTAGACGTCTTTTTAGAATCATTGAATGTATGATTTTTAAGAATCGTTTTGTTTTTAACCCTAGAAAGATAAACTACGCATATCAGACGTATGACTTTTTGAATTTCTTCTTTGTTTCTGTTATTTGTTGTGAGAGAAATTAGTTTTGCTCAGTATTCTCAGTTGGCCTCTGCTGCTTACTGGTGGTGGTTGTTTTCGTTTGGTAAGTTGATCTGTTTCTGAGAAATTGCAAAGCCATACGTCTCGGAGACGTATCGTTATCTTTTGTGTGACTTTTTAAATTATCGTCTTATTATTTTACTTAACATTTTTAGGTCATTTATCGTTTTTTTAAATTAAAATTTTGTTATAATAATGACATGTAAACGTGGCTTGGATAATGCAGATATTGCTGCTCTGTTGCAAAGTGAGTTTGATGACTCAAATTCATCTGAAACTGCAAGTGAATTAGAAAATGAAGTACTAGAGCATGATGTTCAAAGTGATATAGAATACGAGGTCAATGAAAATTTTCAACCCATTCAAGCTACTACATCTTTTGGCCAATTAGTAAATACTGAGGCCAGTGAGTCTATCGAAGCTGCTATAACTTGTGAACGTATAATACAGTTTCGTCAACCTACTTTGAGAAGTAAAAATGGCCACTGCTGGAGTACCTCAAAAGGTCAAAATACTGGTAGAACATCGGTAATAAATATAGTTCGAACAGCGAGAGGACCAACTCGACATTGCGATTTCTGCTAATCAAAGGCCTTTGAGTCGTAGAGAATACATGAAAAAACTTTCATTGTCCCTAACAACTCCTTGGATGCAAATGAGGCTCGAAGTTCCGACTTTGTCCAAATCCTTGCGTGGCAGTATTCAAAATTTAGTTCTCGGTGAAGTTGAAATTGATAACGAAAATCAACCTGTTCCTAAAAAGAGAAGATATTGTGGATTTTGTCCTTCAAATATTCGAAGAATGTCCAAAATGTCATGTGATAAGTGTCAAACACCTGTGTGTGGAGAACACAAAAATCTAGTCTGTAACACTTGCATATAACGATACAATAATAAAGTATTTTTTTATTATAAAACTGGTATTATATGCAAACAACTAAATTAATTCAAAAAAATATATACTTTTTATTTTATTTATAATTATTTTTGAGTCCTCTGAAAGAGGCATTTTATTTTATGTTAATTTATGATCTCTATTGAATTGACTGTTGTTTTTTTTTGTAATTTATGTTTACTTACACAATTTTTATGTTATTAAAGAGAAAAGAAATAAATAAATGAATTCAATAAGAAAAATATCAATTTTTATTTCTATAACGTCCTTAAAAGGACGTGAAAAATCATACGTCTCTCAGACGTATCGTTATCTTTAACGTACTAAAAAATAACGTTATCTTTGTAGGGCTAAAGACTGCTGATAATAGAGAATTTCGCGTGTAGACCTAAACACCACTCCTGCTCTTTGGTTGATATCAATTTCTTTTTATAACATGAAATTGAGTATAAAACAGAACAGTTAAATTTGCCAAGATTCTTAAAAGATACCTTCTGTTCGTGCACCAAATATGGCTTGAAATTAATTTTATTGATAATTGAATCTTTAATAATTGTGAGCAAACTTTTATAACTCTTTCCTGACTCGAAAATTTCATACAGAAAAAGAAACAAATTAAACGCAAAACGCAATAAAAAGGCAAACAATATGTGTATTATAATCGTAGACATTGTTTTCATTCATCTTTGTGCACTTGTTCTCCGTCAAACCTGCATTTCTATCAATATGTTGCTATTGTTGTGCCCCGACTTGCGTCTTAATTAATTTGCTAAATTGTTTTGCTGCAATCATTTCCAAAGAATGCATTAGATGTTTCACTTTTTCTGCTTTATTATTGTGCTCCCGTTTTTTTTACTGAGGATGTATGCAAACATATTCATAAACTTGTGCTCTTGGAACAGTACGTATAAACGAATTGCAGCAATGAGACACAAAACTTGCGAGATAGCAAAACTCATTGCGATGATATGCTTATGGAAATTGCAATCTAACAAAAGAGTTTTACTCTCGGCTGTTCTTTCGATATGCAAATAAATATGTATTCGTAAATATGTTGTATGACTTAACACTTCCATACCGAGAAGTGTACTGATTTTGCTATACGAGCATATGCTTTTGTGCAAAAGTGTTAATATGTGTTTGGGCTGGCAAGCAATGCAACCGTAGGAAGCACACACAAATAGATACATGCACACATATATATTTATGCAAAGTATGCAATTTTTTTCTCTTGTGAAACTTGATAATTAAAATCATCTTTTTGTTGCATTTTTCTTTTTTATTTTTTTTTGATTTTTACATAATCAAACATAATGCTGAAACAAAAAGTGAAACTGTATGAAAAAGTGTAGCTTTGAATGAATAGAAAAAATTCATTCCATTCACGTATCTCCCATTATTTTTGCTGTGTTGTACACAAAACGAAATTGTTTGTACATTTGCAAGCATGTTATCGATTTGATGTAAAAAGATTTATGTGACGAAAATTTCATAAACAAAATTTGCAAATTAGATTTTCTGCTGTTGTTTGGGAAATAAAAGTTTTAGCATTTAAAATTTCGAAAATACACATCAATTGATACTTTGGAGGGAAGGAGAAAGTAGTTCCCCACATACGTTATAAGCATTTTATGTGCAACTCCAGAGAAGCTTAACCAGCTGCCATATCTAGTGTATAACATGATTCATGTAACTTTCAAACTATTAGCGAAATAGCGACCATCATATTATATTTTTTAAATTATAAAATTGAGTGTTATTTTTTCTCGTGTACGTTTATGCTAACATTTTAATAAGCAGTCAACACTTTTTTTTATATTTCCTTCAGCTCCGTTTGATAAAAGTAAACTTTCATTGAGGTTGCGGTTCGCTGGCTGGCTAGATGACTGCTTGACTGTGTGCCTGCGAGTCTGTCGATTCTTTGGCTGGCTGTTTTGTATATTGTTTTCTTATCATTATATATTTCTTTCTATGACTGCAGATATTGTTGCAAAAAAAAAAAGAAAAAAGCCAACAACTCCATACTTTGTCTTTTTGTTCTTTATGTTTACTTATTATACATGATGGATTTTTAATTAATTAGGCAGCATGTAATATAAGCTAATATGTATTAGCAATTATTAAAAGTGCGCGAACGTCTTCATTTATTTTATTGTTTTATAAATTGAGCTCCAGGTTTTGTAAATGTTTTAGCTGTAGTAAAATTCGAAAACATAAATTTGCATAAGCAAATATTATTGTGAGTTAAGTAAACAACTTATTTTTTAGCCATTTTTATTTATATATCGCCGCGTTAAATGCAAGATATTTTGATGTATAACGATTCTAAATTATGTATTTATAATTAATAAATACTCTTTCATTTCCACATCATGCTAGAAATAATATGGGATATTTTTAAGGTATTATAAATCGAAAATATATATGTTGCTTAAATAAATAATGGTGTTCGTCTCAGCAAAATAGGAGGTAAGAATTAATTTCTAAGTGTATTAGTTCTCAATATATTCTGTGTGTTGTTAAACTCTTGCTAATGATTTCAGCAGGCCATTCTTTTTCTTCGCAGTTATTTACAAGTTATTTTCGGTGACAATATACTACTTATTAAATACTTTGTATTCTCAGGTCGAATCCCTAGGCTTTACCAATAATAAATTCCCTCCCAACTGTCCGCATGGAAAACAATAAAATCCTTCAAAGTTACTCTCTGTCATTATTCATCTCAGATAAGTGAGGCACCATTTTTAAATCAGTCTGTTAAAATATGGGAGTCAATAAGTGTCGGGAGCAAACACTGTTTTTTTACATTAAAGACAACTTTTAATTAACTTATTAGTTATTCTAATGAATTTAAAAGCATGTAGCAATTAAAATAAACAAATAAATAAAAATATGGGAGTCATTACATTTTTAAATTTGTTCTAAAGAATTTATTTCCTTTAAACATTAATTTAAATTCTCATTGCGTGTCCTTATGCTCAACTAACAAAAATAATATTTTTCCCAACTGCTCGAATGGAAAACTAAAAGATCCTTGCAAATGACTTTCTATCGTTATTCATTTGCAGAAGAATTAAACTGCACACCAAGTTATTTTCTTCCCCATAACAAATTTTCCTAGTTCCAGCATAAGATTTTGCTTGCAAAATATGTTAAATCTAATGAATCGAGACCTCTAAATTTATATTTTCATGATAATTCTTTTTTCCCAAAATCTTTTAAAAAAATGCAAAGTGATTAATAGAAAGGTTTTAGCTAGTTTTTATGAGCATTTCACTGGGGATAATAGAGATCATCAGGGAATCCTTACCCAACATTTCTTAGAATAACTTCAGCTTTGATAAGTGAGCAGTCCTAAGCAAATATCAAAGGCGTAACAAGAACTGATCACTGATCACTTTTTTTTTATTTGTTATTTTTTTACGTTTTAATTTCATTCTACAATTGGTTGGCTTCGTTCCGATTTTAATTGTAGTTGTAATAGAAATAAAGAACAACGTTTTTTTTAAATATGTTGTAGTTTAGTGAGATAAATATTTCTAACTTACAGTAATATAAATCTGTAAGTGAATGTTTCAGATAAAGTAGTGAATCGTGTCTTCCACATCTCCAATAATATGAATGAAAAAGGTTTAGCCATTGTTTATGTCAAGATAAACATGACAGTTGTCCTGACATAAAAAATGCTTGCAGTTATATTTGATAACTGAATTCTTCGAAAAGGTCTAATACTTGTACACGATAAAACGCCTAATTCGTATCTGTCAAAGGCAATGATGGGTCTGTGATAGTTTGCGATGGTATTCTTCTTTCTCTCTTGTAATCTGAAGGTGGTCGCTGTAAGATCTGCTACTCCTTAATTTAATAGAGTAGTCATAAATAATGGAAGATTTCTCTATTAGTTTTACTATCTGGATGGATATATCTGCTGAATGAACTGCTTTATAGAGAAATTTAGGAAACATTTGTTCTACAGAAACAGCCACATTATGTCTCATGACCATTAAGTAGAGTTAAGTTAGTGGTTATGGCTCTATAAATTAAAACACATCATCGAATGTTGTCACTCGTCAGACTAAAAATTAATATATTCTGGGTACAGCATTGTTTCGGAAATGGCTTAAGGAACCTCTTCAATTTCAGCACGGCAGTTTTGCTTATCTCCACATATAACTCCTTTATAGGCTGCCCGATCGAAAGTAACAAGAAGAAAACATGCTTTTAAATCCAACAACTTGAGCTGAAACATTATGGAAGTATATTTATATTAAAGTTGTCAGAGAATACTCGCACTATCCTAATTTCAATGGTTATCTTTCAAAGATCTAATTAAAATTCTACATCGAATGTTAGATAACATAAATTTTTGGAAAAAAATATATATTTTTCAAGAGAGATTACACCTAACCGATGCTTATCATCACAAGTGCTTTCGCTGTATATGCACGAATAGAAAAAATTAAATGAATGTGTAACAACAGGGCGTATTGCTTCGAACAAGATGATAACCTTTCCCATGCAGTTGTCTGCTGTGAACGATAAATTGAATAGATTGTTTTTTAAACATGCATGCTGAAAGTAGAGAGTATAAATTGGTAAATTTTTTTCTAGGTTTCATTTTCCTCTAAAATATCAGTGCCGCAACGAAAATATTTTCTACTTGGTGTATATCTTTGTCTGTATTGTAATTAAAACTGTATGCATATAGAAACTTTATTTTAAAAAATTTACTTTTCAACTTTAATTATAAGAAATTTATGCAGCTTTAGTGTACTCCAAGTTTTTTTCTAAACAACATGATTTGTACATTCCTTACGCTCCTGCAGTCCAGCAAAAGTGCAGCAAACATATCCCTTCAACATGAACACAAGTGTGTTGAAAATTTCACATGTCAATTGCAAATAAATTAAAGTAGAAGGTTCAATATAACGATTGTGAAATAGAATTTTTCGTTATATATTCCTTTTTTAAAATCTTTTTTCTTTTATTTTTTAAATGAAAACCCTCTGGCCGAGAGGAAAAATAAAAACAACAAACTGTACAGAATTGAATTCGACAACAGCTGCAAAATGTTGACAACAGAAAAAGTAAAACAGTCAATAAGAGCAGAAACTATAAAACACATACATATAAGCATATGCAATGTAGTTCATTATATGTACATACTGACGTACACATACATATAAACGTATGAAGGTCTATTTATGGTTGTTGAACATTGAAAATTTATAAACGTTTAATATGTTTGTTCAGTTATAACAAATGCAAAAGGTTGCAACGTTGGCGTCTAGACTGCATTTATCATTTAAAATTGTTGTGAATAAAAAATGACAAAAGCAGCGAATTTCAAAAAAAAAGTTAAACGAATAAAAAATGCCTACTTCATGGCAATTTTTGTTTATTGTTTTCGTTATCATTTTGTTGATAAATTAATAAAATGAATTGAGTAACAATTGATTAATAACCAATTATTGGTCAAGAGTATTATATATCATATTTTGTAGTATAAATTTACAAAAAATATACCAGCTAATTAATTAATTAAATAACGGTTTATAGTTTTACAGTATTTGTAATCGAAGTAAAAAGTTTAAAATTTACTGTTAATAATAGATGTCGAAAATTTTTAAACTCACCTAAGGGCAATTTATTTGCAAATGGAATGAGTAAATAAACAGTTTTTGAAACTGAATAATAGTTCTTGTCTTAGTATTTAACTTTCAGATAGACAATATTTAAATGTAAATGTTTCCGTAGAGATTGTTATTGTTTAAACATATATATTCGACACAACCAGTTTAATATTTCTATCTTCCAAATGTGTGTTTTCTGTTGAACTTATCTTGTTGTGCTAACTTTGTTGTTCTTTAAGAAAGTTATTGTATTTTAAATTCGAAGGTCATTCAATTAGAATTAAATGCACATAAAAGACAGTTTTACTTCATTTATTTTCCCTACGTTTCGTTGGGATTTTTCAACGTCTTCAGGGATAACAAATTTTGCATATAAACACCAGCAACGTTTCTTCACGCAAACTGACGTGTATGAAATAAAACACAGAATGTGGAAAAAATGTGACAGATAAAAGTTTTTTTCACTTAACATTCTAATATCACAGTTAGAGTTGTTCTTTCGTTGAAATATAATAACAGTATTTTATATTTATTAAAATTAAAAAAATATATTATTCTTGCAAATATGAAAACAACAATAATGCAACAGTGTATTAAACTTTAAACTGTATTTATTCTATTAAATATATAATATTAATTTAAATAAATAATAATATTATTTTTTGTCTTTGTATAAGTGATTATCGATTATTTACTACCTTAAATCATACAACCAAAATATTTTTAGAATTTTTACTTCATTGTTTACAAGATCTGTGGTATTTAACGAGTATGAAATTATAATCACCTTTGCTTTGTGTAATTTTTTTTCGAACAATTTATTAATAAACTTAGGAAATTTTTCAAAATATTTGTTTATTCTGTGGAAATTAGAGTATGCGTTTAACGAAGTATATTGTATTTTTTCTACGCAAATATTTATGCCCAACATATCGAAAGGCGAATGTGAAGAGCTTTTTATCAAATTGCAAAACTATTTGGGAGTTTGCATTATATAGGGTGTTTTTTATAGAGTGATACAACTTTGCGTTGGCATCACTGCTTTATTTGACCACGTATTTAACAGTTTATAGTTGTTTTTTGTTTAGTGTCCTTCAACATTTTGTCATGGATCAATTTAGGCCAGAGTAAAACTTGCAAATTCTGGAAATTTTTAATCAAAATGATGGTTTTGTTCATCAAACTTATCGTGCACTTCGTCCATTCCAAATTTCATTTCCCGATGAAACCCATTTTTGGTTGAATGGGTACGTAGATAACCAGAATTGTCGCATTTGGAGTAAGGAGAGTCCACAAGTTTTTGTCGAAACAGCATTATATCCACAGAAAATTACTGTTTGCTGCGCTTTATGGGCTGGCAGAGTCATTGACCCACATGTCCTTAAAAACAATGATGGTCAGAATGTTACTGTTTGTGAAAATTGGTGTTCCGTAGCGGCCACATGACCAAAGCCATATTTAAACATTAATGTCACAAAATTTTTTATCCAACGAAGACCAGTTCATTGATATCAAAAATATATTACTATGTTTTATTATGAATTAAACTTATATCATTTATAAGAAACACCCTATATAATAATTTTGCGAAAAATGTAATAGAGTATCTAAAAGACGTATAAAGCGTTTAATAAAACGTTTTATATATCTGAAACTGTTTGCTTTATATATTATAATGAGGAGTTTTTTTTTTTGTTGTTCATGCTAAATAATTTTTTATTTAAAAGAGACTTTTTATAGATATTTTATGGATGATAAAAATTTCAAATGGTTTACAATAAGAAAGACAAAACATATTGTGTACCTGGAGGCCAAAATAAATACTTTTTAGTTACACTAGATTATATTGCGCAGGGTAAAAGTAGCAATCCAAAATTGCTAAAACTTCCATATTTTTAAAGTAAGTCAAGTTTAAGAAAATCATCAAAATTCGATTCGAAGGACCATGAAAAATATATGATTGTTTGTATATAAACACCATAACATATGATCATGTCTCTATGGCCAACTCTGTCCACACTCGGCTAGTAATCATTTTCAGGTTAAAATTTTAGTAAAACTTTGTCCAATTTACTGGCTAAATAGTGTAGTTTTCATATCAACGAGTAACTTTTAATATATTCGTTAACCTGATATAAACTTAAGTTAAATGATTTCTTAAAAATCTTTCTTATATTAATTACCGCCAGCGATGTCTACTTTATTATCATATCCGATAAACTCCCATCAATCCTTTTCAGCATTTGTGTTTTTATTAAAACACAAATATGAGTGTGTGTGTGTGTATGTGTGAAAGTATGGTGTCAAACAAAAATATTACTTCAGCACATTTTACACTTTTTCAACCGTGGCTGTTTGCTGCCACAAACACAATCGCAGTGTCAGTTAAAAAATTCCTTGTAGGAAAAAGCTTGTAGTAGCAAACACATGCAATTTAGCTCCTTTTAAGCTTCACTATATGTACAACAACTTTTGGTTTGATATTTACATGTTGTACATGCTTTCACAGAAAATCAACCTAAGGCACGTTTTCACCATGTTGTATGTATAAGAATATCAGAACGTCATGACACAACCACAACTAACTGAAAACGGAAATCCTTTAAAACGTCTCTTCATATGCCAACATACACACACACACACAAGTATCCAAGTGGGTGTACAAAAGTGTGTACAGTGCAATTAAGATTGCTTGGAAGTAGTAGTAATAAGATCAACAACAAAAATAACAATAATAATGATGGCAACAGCATGAGTTGTAATAAAAAAGACACCATGAAGAATACTTGAACTTCAAGCTGAGGTTTAGTCTTTTCTCATACACATACATACAAACATCTATAAAAATGCGTAGCAAGTAGGTAGTTGGCTATACGGTTGGTTGAATATGTTAAAAGAGTTGGAGAAAAGTCTACATGCACACCAGTGTGGGCACTGCTATGAAAAGCTTTCAAGAAATTATAAATTGTTAGAGTATGTGACATGCTTCATAAGGTTGAAGGAGGTTGAATAGACTCTGAAATTCTCCTTGGCTACTAGAATAGAAGCACAACATATAAAGAAACGAACAAATTTTGCAGATATATAGAAGAAATAATTTGCCAAGGCTGGCAACGAATTTGAAGAGCCTACAAATATTATATTATATAAAAAACAAAAAACAAGCAGTGAAGTTGTCAATAAAAATTGTTATAAAATAAGCTTCAGCGCTGAGTTTTGATAGATATTTTAAAGGTGTATATGGGTCCTAATTGAATGATATCTAGATTCTAGTTCTGGATTTTAAACCATACCTCTTTAGCAGGATGACAGATTCCAAACAGTCTACTTCTGATAAAATTATCACTTTGAAAGAAATAAATTTTGCTTCAGAATTTATTTGAGAATATTTATTAGCGTGCTCATCTGGTCTCTGTGAATGTGTTCCAATCAGGACAAGTATTTGCATCTGTACAACCGTGATAAAGTGCTAATGTTTATTTCCACCTGAATCATAGTAGTGGTTGTTTGCTTTATTTCTCAAAAAATAACAACAAAAACAAAAAGTATCTTTAAGTTTTTCTTTTAGAACAAAAATATGCCACAACAAAAGTAATTGTTATGCACGCTTTAATGTTTAGCAAAATTGCAACACATGTAGGTTCTTAAGTTCTGGCTTTGTAAGGAAACTAAACAACTTCTTTAATGCCACTCTGCATTTGAAGTTGCAAAATGCTCTTACAAACTTTCATTCAAATTAATTTATGCATATAGCACAAATTCTACTGAGACAAAAAAAAAAAAAAAAAAAAACAACGACATATCAGGTAAAGCTCTTTCTTGTGCGTGGCTTTTCAACTTTTTAGAAACAAATGGGAAAAACAAGTCCACAAGTGTTTGCTTCCCATTTACCTCTTTTTCTTTATTTTGTTTTTCTAGGTATAAAAAATCGTGCAACTTTTCTACATGATACTATTCTCGATGAAGTTTTTTAGTTTAAAAGCCTTCAAATTCCAGGAGAGACACTATGGGTGGAAATCAAAGAATATGTTTGTTTCTTGGAAATTTGATTAAAGCAAAACTAAAACTCTTACAATTGATATGTTCGTATATGACCTGGCATCATTTAGGGGCCTGTGCCTGGTTCCTGTAACTGAAGTGAGCACTTCTCGCATAACTCTGTGAAACACTGGATGCGTCAAAATATATTTCTTAATGCATTTATAATTTTTTAGGTTTTTATAATAATCAAAATATTGTTCTATGAATAACTGTACAATAAAAAGCATGATAGCAATAATTATTTAGTTTTTCGATACGAGAACTTCTCACATCAGTTACAGAAACAAGGCACTGGATTCAAGATATATAATATAAAAAAAATATATTGATAGGACTTCAAGATTGATTGGGTTCCAGGTTATGAAAGCACTCAAAGGAATAAAATGGCGGACAATTGCTCTATACTACGTTCGATCTTGAATAAAACAGAGTCATGAAAGGATGTTGATATTCCCGCTCTCATGCTATTAACAAACGTATTTTAGGAGTGGGCAGAGAGGGCGGTGACAATCTAGTGGTCACCAATTACCACAGGGTGTCGATAACTCCGTGGCCCTCATTTAGCAGCATTGAGAATAAACAGCTTATAACTTTTCTTAAGAAGTGGCTTGAACTCCTGGTAAAAGTCATGACAGGGCACTGCGTAATCGGGCATATTTCAGAGCGCTATAGACTTTTCGAACGATGGTCGCTGCAGGAGCTGCTTCGATGAAGAAGAGAAGGATTCAATACAGCGTATTCTCTGTAACTCCCCGGCCTTGCAGGAACGTATGTTTAGATATATATAATCATTCGTTTCCTGCAGCATTTAGACAGGGATGGAAGACAGGCTGTCATGGTGGATATCGTGGTAAGTCCTGAGTGATTCTCATTCACCAATACTTAATAGGATGGTGTGATATGTAGTCCTTTGGGTATAACATTGAGGCTTTAGGAACCCCTACGTTTGAGGGCGTTGAGAGCTCTTACAACTAGTCATTTATGAAATAATTTAGAAATAGTTTACAAAATAAGTTTTTTACAATTAATTGATTTAATTTTTAGTTCTTCATCAGCTACTATTTTCTAACGATATAATCTGAACAAAAGAAAGCCTATTTGGAGGTTTGCGTAAAAATTCATTTTATGCGAGTTAGAGCAGCTCCTATTTTTTCTATTCTTATAATAATTCCATTCCACGTATGACATGTGCTTAGCAGTTGGGGGCGAAATGCTGTGTCTTTTACTAAAAATATGGAGATCCTTTTCATGGGGAATTATTATTTTACCATAAGAAATAGCATTCATAAAGATGCAAACTCCTGAGGACAAATTATAATTAAATATTAATTATATTTTTTAGGATTAGGCTATTCTATATGTTTTACATTCAGTTGTTTTCTAAAATAAATAACAGCACTTAAGCTTGAACATTTTGCATATGATATAGACTTAATAGTACCAGCAAATTATAGTCTCTTTTAAACGCTGATTAAAATATATATATTTAAGATAACCAGTAACTCAAGTCCACAAGCTTTATTCCACGTTACCTAGTCTCATTTTTTGCAATCTCTGCATATATATTATCGTTGCCATAGTGCTTATTTTCCGTTGCGTTGCTATTTTGTCTCTATAAGCGCTTGTGTTTTCTTTGTAGTGAGTGGGTAGTGTAAACTCTAGCATGCACGTATATTTTTATTTATATACCACGCATTAAAACTATTAAAGTTTTTATTTTTGTTATATTCCGTCATTTTTATTAAAGTGTACATGCTCCTGTGCATGTTGTGTTTTCTTGAGATTAATAGCGATTATCCTTTGTTCAGCATATCAATTGCTTCACTTTCATTCATACTCTGTGTACAACAATATATGAATACGAAAGAGTGTATGCGTTGATGTGTTTGTGTATGGCTTTATGTACAAAATACTTTCATAAGTATTTATAAATGTTTGTTTTTTGTTTGTTTGTTTGTTTGTTGTTGCGTAAGTCAGCAGGATTTTAAAAGAATATATAATGGATAAAAGGATTTTCGTATAATGATGCCAAATATTTTCCCCTGTTTTGCTTTTTATTAAGATGTGGCGGTATGTGTATGTGTATGTGGCTTTATAAACTTTTTTTTGGTTGTTATTTCTTTTGGCTTCTCATTAGATTAGAAAAAAAACACGCTAATATACGAGTAGTGGAAGAACAGAAAAGCATGTGTTTACCTATAATATAATACCCTTCTTTAAATGTAAGGAAGGATACTATATTTAGATGTTTCATGCCATTTATGATAACTGAAATATATATTTAGAGCCCAAAAAATTAGATGGATTTTATCCTCTTTAAGTGAAGTCAATTTTTCAAAAGCTCCAAGTTTGTCTTAAATCGATTGTTATCGAAAATCAGTGAAAATCGAATCTTCAAAGTTCAAAAAAATATCGAGCACTGCGACTCATTTTTTCAATTAGATACAAAGTCTGAGGAAAGTATAATTTTAAGGTAAATTTAGTATGAGTGTACGACATGTGTGCCTGGGAGATGGCCACCTATTTTTGTGTAGATGTGGTGCTCTGGGTGTATGAGTTATATTATGTATGATCATATATTAAGTTTTTCCTCTCGAAAACTCTGTTTTGTGTTGTACTTATAATAATTTAATTTATATTTCCCGTTTGTCTGTGCATGTGTGTTTATTTGTAAGACTTATTTAAGGTTTTGTAACTTAAGACTTATATATTTAATGTGATTTATTTAAGGTATTTTCTCAAATGAGTTTATCGTTGATCAACTTTATCGTGGGTGGTTGGTTATTCGTGCCAACAAACTATTACTACAACAATACTCCGAGGTTTGTTGACACATATCATCGATCTTAGACTTAAACAATTAAATCAGTGGTTGCAAGATTTGTTGTATTCTGGCACGCAATGCCAGCCTGCTATCGACAGACTTGATTTTAATATATAAGAAGGAGTTATTGATGATATTAATGGCTTCAACAATTTGGCTGCCTTATCTTGAGCTGCTCTTCATATTCTAATAAAGAAGCTTTCCTAGTCACTGGCATTTTTAGTTTACACAATATGAAGTTCTTCTAGCTGCCATCTTTACTCTGATTTATTTTGATTTTCAGCTGCAATTTAGCATTATCTTAAATTGTAATTAATTTTATTTTTCAGTTACTTAAGCTCTAGATATTTTAATGAAACAAGTAAAATTTTAACAGAACCGGAAATCATATTCGTTTAAGACATAATTATATCACACGTGCAAAACGTTTTCCAATTTAATATATACAACTATGATGGCGTATTAGAGAAAATATTTATGTGTAGTTGTATGTTCTTATAGGCATAGAGGTTCAATTTGCCAATTTAGAAAAATCGATTTATTTTTCCACACCATGACTACCCAGTCATCACGCACAGTCAGTATGTCTGTTTGCCTATTTTTTTTCATTTTTGTTTTTACTCCGTTTCAGAAAGTTTAATATTAACATTATTTGTGTTTATGTTCTAATAGAGTTTGTCGTTATTACACTTTTTTCTCTACTGTTTTCGTCTTTTTGTATATGAAACAAACAAAAAAAAAATACTTTGTTTCGGTGTTTTCATCATCGTTCGATTGCGATTGTATATTTCAATATTAATAATGATGTAAATGGGAAAAACGATGCATGGTGGGGATGAATAATACAAATTGTGGTAAAAAAAGAAAACTTTGTATGTGCAGAAAGATATTTACAATAAGTAAGGAACCAATTTAATTTTATATTCGAACATGAAACAGGGGGTAATTTTGATTGCATTAACCATTTTTGCCTTTTGCAATCAATGACTGCAGTTGTTGTTATCAATCCTGATCAACAACAACAGTTTAGAGTGTATATTCTGTGTCTGTTTGTACTTCAAATAAGCTTTCTGAAGACCCAGACATACTAGAGACTTCACTCTTGGCTTTATATTTAAAAAATAGTCCTAAAAAGGCTTATATTACCGCAGCTGATGAAATTTCTGTTCAATTAAGGTAAAATATATATAATTTTTTGCAATTTATTCGCTGAGATAATTGAACCACAATTTAAGTAAATAAATTCTCTTATATTAACTTTTTGTCCGGTTGAGTCTTTCCATATTTATTCTTTAGATATGTACCTTGTATATAATCTTACCAAAAAATCAAATATATTAACAATGTGTATGCAATAAAGAGTTAATAAATAATATCAATAATATATGTCATTAACTTAATATATTATCTCTATTCTATATCCCTAATATGTAAACTGATGCAAATAATAAGTTTTGATTTTATAGATAATGAAAATAAGAGGAACTTGTTGTAAATAAGATGTAAATTTAGATTACTATAGTATTATTGCGAAGATATTAATACCATAAAAAGTCTGCAATTATTTCCAAAATAAAATTTTCTTGGAGCCCACTGTATAACGCTGGCGAAGCCCGCATACAAAAACCATTAAAGTGCTACAATTACCCCTACCCGAAGTAGTAGAATGAAAAACAGAAACAATGACTTAAGCTAAATAGCTAGCGATTGTTAAATGACAAGGCAAAACGATAATAGAATCGCTGGCAGAAGGAGGGGGAGGAAGAAAGCAAATAAAATAATATATGATATTCAAGTCAAATACAAACAATAGAAAAGTATTTCATTGTAACAAATTTTATATCACCTTCAAATTAAATAACAGTGTTATTTACACTTTTTGTTTTCATCATAACACACAAAAGCTTATGTAAAAACAAAATAGTTTAAATTTTTGACATCTTTGTTGTTGTCTGTTTAACTAATTTATTAAGAAAAAGAGTTCTGAAAAAGGTATGCTAAAGAACTCGAAATGAAAAGTTTGTGTGGAATTGTAAATTTAGACTTTTTCTAATATAATTGAAAATCTCAACATTCAAGTTAAGCAAGTTCAGGATTTTAAGGAATCAGATTTTTTTATAGTTAGTTAAGGATCTTCAAGGATTTTGTATAGCTTTTATTTTTTTTCTTGGAGTAATATTGTGATGGTTTATTGCAAACTTGTTGCAATCTTGTTGCAATCTTGTATTTATTTATATTACGATCAGTGTTAGGCAATACAGTGTGCCTGAACTAGAAAAAAGTGAGTAGTCTGAAAAGGACAGATGAGAGGATAAAGAATCGTTGTTGATATTTTTACTTTTTACTTCGTTGGTGAATTTTCGCTACAGTACCTAAAAATAAGATTGCTATATTTGGCTCTTTAGTGAATAATGAGTCAATTACTGTTGGTAATAATCAGCGGCCAGCACTATACTTTTATCACCGAGCCATTGTGACAAGATTTAAAACAAACATGCACTAATACAGATATGTAAAATTTGTCATCATATATATGCCTGAGTGCGGAGAAGAAATTGTAATTCTATCCTTCGTAGACTTGTATTAACTACTTCAACCAACAGTTAGAGTATTAAATCATCTTTGAATATTTTTTGTGGGTTTCACAGTTTAGTTCATTAACAAAATATTACCAAAGCGTAGTTAATTAAATTCTGTGATGTATCTTAGTCTATATCTTCCAAATGATCAATCCAACTGAAAATAGCTCAAAGCTCGATGCATGTTGGCAAACGCTTCAGGACGGGGGTTTTTATATCTCAGTTAAACCAGGTTTAATAAATCTGAAAAGATAATTGTGCAATCATTGCCTAGTTTGAATACAAAACATTGACGGATTAGCTTTCATTTGCTTAAAATCTTGATCTTAAATGAAATTGTAAAGAGTATATCAACTTAATTTTAAATATGATCCACATCTAAAATATATGGGCGGATCCCGAAGGAGTTATCAATTCTGCAGTTTGCATATTTGGTATGACGATGAAATTCTTGTTAGCTGGTTGTTTTCCCTTAATTATATTTCTGTAAATTTTCCATTGTCTATATATATTTCTTTCAATAATATGTTGAAAGATTCAGAGAAGCCTTAAGACAGAAGATAGTTGCTACTTGCTGAAAATGAATCTATAAAAAAAATGAATACTAAGCAGGCTCTTTGTTGCATTTGTTAACTAAAGAGGTCTGTAAACTAAGAGTTATATAGATTAAGTTTCACAGGCAACCAGTTTTGAGTTCTGGTTACTCCCGCTGTATTACAAAAAAATAGAACTGGTTAATTATCTTATCAAGTAATCAACAGTTATTGATATTGTTAGCTTTCCAACCTTCTGTTATATAGAAAAAACCCACTGATTGTATTTTTCTGTTTTAAAAAAACAATTGAATCGCTTTGAACTTTCTAAGATACATTATTTCCGTCTGATATCTTAGCTGTTCATATCGTCTATATAAGAGAGAGTTTAAGTATTCCAGCTCTACTGGCTCAATGAAGCATCCACGCAGCCAAAAAATCACCCCACAAATATTTTTGTAACTGTCTCAGCCTCTTAAAGAAATGATTTATTTGCTGGTATAAAATTGGTTGTAATTACAAATAATTTATAAAAGCAAATACTTTTGAAGAGAAAAATAACTATTTGATACTATCATGGATAATCTCTTATACTCTTTTGATTGCTAAAACGAATCAAACACTCTCAGCAAAAACTCCAATATTTGACTGTGTGTTGTCCATGTGACCTTATCGGTGTAAACAGACCTAAAACTGAAATAGAGCATAGAGAAAACACCCATTTGGGTGTGTTAAATACAAAAACTAAAACTTTAGCAAAAACAACACAACAACCTTGAAATATTAATAAAAGGTGGTGAATTCAAATGCTTATTTTATGAAAGAGCAAGATTGTGTTTATATAGTGTACCAAATAGGGGGTGGAAGAGAGCATATATATTTGAGCTAAAGAGTGTATGACATGTACTAAAATAAATTCGAACAAATGCTGCTGTTCCTTTTTAGGACAACGAGGAGAGTGTTGTGATGTTTTTTATTAGTATTATGGAGAGCAGGACATTTGCTATGAAAGAGCAGACATGGAAATGAAGAGCAAAATGGGATGAATGGTAGAGAGTAATAAACGAGGTTGAAGGAAACTAGCAATTGTGATGTTTTGTCAGCAGAGTTGCTAGAGGAAAAATAAATGGATAAAATTGGTGGTAAGTTTTCATAAACAACAATATGTGTTATATAAAAATATTTTCTTAGATTTTAAGTTACTCTATAAAAAGTTTGCTCTCGATGCAATCTGAATAAACAAGGAACTTATTCTTGGCTTATAAGAGTTAAATGATTTTGACTCGATGCTTTATAGACCTTAAAAATATATATGATGCGCCCCTGTAATAAATGTTGGTAGTGGACCATGAATTATATCTGTATTTGGGATATCATTATGAGTGGTGATTTATCTCTTGCTACTTGGGATTTCCTGCTGTGGTAACACTGTCTATATGAATAAAACAAAGAGAGTAGCATTAAAAATAAATAACAAATAGAGAGCGCAGAAAATATATTGAAGGCCCGGAAAATTGTATAAGTATAACAGTTTCCAGCTTTTTGCTTGTGAGTTTCTGGCAAAATCATGTGTTTTAGTTCACATATATTTAGTACTTTTTCTTAAACATTTATCTTTTCTATTATGTTTTGTTTGGGGTTATTGTGTTAAAGAAAGAAAAAAAAAATCAGTTGTATGTGCGGCATGATTTGGAATCTAGTCTATAAGCGTCTTTCGTATACAACACCACGATGTTGTGTAGTCCTCTTCTGCAAAACGGAATACAAATTTTAATAAAAAATTTTAAAATCAAAGAGTGCAAATGAAAATTTTGTGTGAAAATGGAACAAAAGAAAATATAATTGTTTGTGAAAATAATATTTAAAAAAAAAATTGTTACACTTAATTTAGTTAAAGAGAATTTGAAAATATGTACACAATTATATTGCCATCTTCTTACTGGGTGGTCTGTGTTTAATAAATTCAAAGAAACGAAATAAAAAATGAAAGAAACATCAAATTGGAAATCATCACTTGTCATGTGTCATCGCAAATGAAAACCATTTAGCACTTACAGCTGCTGTCAAAAGAATCTCACACTCTACATACACACAATGCACACATGGTGTGTTTACTTATACACACAGTTCAAGTTGCACATTGCTGTGGCATAAGGAGTACTGCGTTATAAATCTATCAAACGTATAGAGTCGTTGAAATTATTTACATATATTTTCCTCTTCTACCTCTTGCGGTTTTGCGGCTTTCAAGTGCTTTTGTGAAATGTTTTTGTGCAAAGTGTTCGATTGATTTTTATTTATTTCATATGTCTAAGTCAAGCACAAATTTCTATATAATAAATGAAAATTCTTAAAAACTTGACAGATATAATTTTCAATCAACAGCAGAATACGATGAATAAAATATGTGCTGAAAATATAGTCAAACATAAAACAAACGCACTGAGTAATAAATAGTTTGAGAAAAAAAACATAATTACATCTCTTTGCAACTAAAATAATACATTTTAAAGTGGTTTTTAAAAGAGTATATACGCACGTATAAATAACGTAGAAAATTGATTAAAAATATATTAAAAATCAATTTTATTATATGTGAAAATTAAAAGCGGTAAATACATGTTTGTAAATAAACCAGATATAAAATAACCACTAAAAACTTTTTTAAATTGAAAAATTTTTATTATTGCAATAACAAAAAGTGTGTAATTAAAAAAATATAAATATATATTAATTAAAGGCTTTAGTAAACAATAACCGAGTTCACTTTTTACATGTTGTCAGCAGCCAATATTTGAAATGGATTAAACAAAACATCTGGCTAATAATGGAGCAGGTTATCCGTACGATAGAAACTATATAGAAACAACTAGTAAATTTTGTTTACAAGAAAAGGTAATTTTTTCTCATATATATCCTGCATGCGAATTCATTTTTATGAGTGTATTTAAGCATGTGTTTATATGTATATGTTTGTGTTGCAATGAAAGAAATCCTTTGGGCATTTCACAGAGTAGCATTCCACAACGATTTATAACGATTTATATGAATAAACTATAACGATTTATATAAATAAAAGATGAATGACAAAGTTATAGAATATCAAATCAAAACAAAAATATGTGAATGCACTGTTAAGATATGATTATATGAGATGAGGTATATAATTATTTAATCGTCCTTGTACAGCACGTTTACAAGATGTACAAAAAAGAAATTCATTAAAGCAAAGGACTTATCGAAGAAACTTTAATTATATCCTTGCCATTGTAATTCAGAAAGCGCCAATTTGAATTTAGAAGGCCGAAATTTTAATTTAAATAAGTTGATTTTAGTTCAGAAAGTAGCATCTTCAATTGAGATTTTTCAATTCGAATTCAGAAAGCTGCAATAGTCAATTATAGCTTAGAAAGCTTTAATTGTAATTTAGAAAGAAGAAAGATTTTATTAGCTGTTATTATAAGTTTTATTATAACAAAGAATTGATTGAAGATCATAATAAAATGTAGATCTACGTAAATAATAATTTTTAAAAATAAATTGATACCAAATTATTGAGAGACCGCCACTGTATAGTTGCTTTTTTCCAAACATTTAATATAAAAAAATTTTAATTATATTCTGAATCACAATAGGTGCAATCTGAGTTACAATTAACTAATTCAAAATTGACTAATCTGAGTTAAAGTCTCCGTTTTTTGATTTAGAATTATATAATCTGAATTAAAATTGAAATTTTCTGAATTGATACTGCCTAATCGAAATTGAAACACACGCTTTCTGAATTTCATAAGAAGAAGATATAAAACTAAGTTTTAAATAAACTTACAAGGATAATTTTGTATAATTTTGTTTTGGAAATAATGGCGCGAATTAAATATTTTAGTAAAAAAAGCCAGTATTTTTTTGAAGTCTACATAAACAATACTGGTCAAGAATACTTGGACCAGAATGGAAATTTGTAGCTCTAGGTAATATTCCATGGGACAACAAAGAATTTGTCTTCTTTATTTCATTGGAAAGTGATACTTTATGCTGTTTGTTATTTTCCTGGTCTTTTCTCAGGTACAAATTGTCTGACATTTAACAATATTAACTAGTGACCGATTCCCGATCTTAAAAAAAATTATTTAGCGCTAGTTATCTGATTTACATTAAGTTTATTAAGCCAAATTTCATAACGCAATATTCGAGATTAATTTGGTTTATCATTCAGACTAATTTTGTATAAAAGTATGGTCTGTTTGTTGACAACTGAGTGAATTTATATGAATTGATTTCGTTGACTTTCAAATCAAATTATAAGAACACTATAACAAATATATGTAATACGGTAATTACCCCTCTAGGGATTAAGTAACGTCGTTCGATACGGGGAAATTTGGCCTCAGAAAAGCTAACCAAATTTCTTCAATCACTGCCATGTCGCAAGATTTTTGTTTATATTTTTTTTTTGAACGCAAACATTTTTATATATTTACAAGTACTACCATACTTTTTATAACAAAAATTATATACATGATACTCCACTCAGTTTCAGAATTATGCTGAAATAAAAATGATATTAAAATATATCCTGAATATTTTTATATGTTTTAATCTAAATGTTGCAAGTCAGACTTACGAATATGTGAAATAGTTGGCTGTACTTGTGCCTTAAAAAACATAATAGAAAAAGTTTATAAGCTCTTAAACTATCTTTTGAGCTTACCGATATCATCATTCATAATGAAAAATAAAAAAAATTGTTACAAAATTAAACCCAAAGTTTAAATTCTGTTTCATACGGTACGACGACAAACCAGCCATCAGAGGACATACCAGGAATATCAGGACCACTATAAATGGCCAAATATGTCGCCAAAAGAATAAAAATAGTTATTTATGTACATCTTGGGATTAAAATCCTTTTTAAAACACCTTTTCTTGGTAAACTGCTGCTCAATAATATCGCTATAAAATGAAATCTCATATGGCAAATATGTAAATGTCTGTTAATCGATATATATTTATCGAAGTGATCTTTACATAAAACATTTTATATAACTAACCGATCGGTAGCTGAAGACAAAAATATAACACATAATTAAATTTGAAACTAAAGGGTACAATTCAGAAGTGACTCAATTTTTAGTGAGTGATTGACACAATTTGTATGATTGTAAATGCACTTACCATAGTTGACTCATATATAAAATTTATTCCACTCACATATTGTTAATATTGTGAACAATTCCATCTATTAACTGAGATATGCCTGATTGCCTGCATACATAAATTCTTTCATTTACAGCGGGTTAGTTTTTTCACAAACTCTATTTAAACTTTTTACTTATGCTGGCATATATTTAATTAAATATATAGTTTTTTACAATAAAAATCAGTTACTTGCATATTGAGTTTTTACTCTTTACACAGACATTTTGTTTGTCAGCTTAATTATTATTTTTTTCTTCATAAAAAAACACACACGAATGAATAGAAATAAAACGGAAATGGGTTTCAACTCTCATAAACTTTTATTGCATTGTGGACAAAAGATGTTATTCCCATCTCTAATTTGTTTAATGGGCGTAGAAAGGATACGCCAATAAATACTGTGATATATTATTTGTGCTGGTGTAGGCATTCCGGAAGTAAAATATATTATTAATGTTATAATGCTGATATATGCCGATAAAATAAAAATAAATTATAATTTCTTTCGAATTATACGATCTTGTTTAAATTACTGTTTTAATGTTAATGCCAGGCTTTTTTTACTTCGTATGAATGACTGAAAAAAAGTAAACTTTCGTTGTCTGTTTTTTTACGTGCAACGTGTGAAAGGCTAAAGTAGCCTGATGTGAAAATGGCCACGTTTTATTTTTACTTGTGGCGATGTTTGTGGTTATAAAAAATAACAAATTTATTACGACTTTTTGCTACATTAACAGCAATTTTTTTAAATTTACTTTATATATAATTTATTTGGCAATAAGAAAGATTACAAATAATGATGGGATTTGAAAAGGATAAATTAGAGCTATTAAATATAAATACAATAAAAGCGTTTTTGGTGAAGCGTATATTTAGCAGAGTAGCAGAGCTTGTAAATCAGTTTTTATCTTCTAAAAGCAGGGTGGACTTATTGTTGGAGGTAGCTTTATAAGACTTTTTAATAATTGAATGTTCAGGATATATAAACAGGAAGCTTTGTGAACTTAAATCTAATTAAGATTGATGGGATAAGTTCCGTTATGCTTTTTTCTGGCAGGCATGATGAATATTCTAAGAAATGGAGGCAAATTAACATCAATTTAATTATTCGGCTTATACAGCAAAGTAAAAATGCACTTTTGTCGCTCTCATAAATAACACTCATGTGTGTTTGTTTGTTAACACTTTACAAGTGTCTAAGTTGAATGAGAAAAAATTGTTTTAAAAAAAAATTTGTGCGTATTTTTGTTACTAAACTTAAGGTAGCACAAATTAGATACCTGTGTCAGCGAGGCATTCTCTTTATGGTATTTAATATTTTTCTCAATATTTTTTCTTTGAGTCAAAATCATTTAGTTTGATTAACATACTGCAGAAGTACGTATATATGATTTTGTATTGCTTGCGTGTAACTCAGGCTATCATTGTCGATATTTTTTAAAGCATTCGTTTTTGATATATTTATTAATTCAATAAATATGAATAAGTCTTTTCGAAAGTTATACACCAGAATAAAATCATTCATTAATTTAAATTTAATATGTTTAAACTCGGCTTATAATAACAGTCATTAACTAATATGTTTAGCGGCTTGACTTTTTAAGAGAAGACCACTCTTATATAATTTTTTCTCTTTAATAATTTGAAAGTGTTATCGTGACAATCTGGTGTGCACGATATATTCCACAGCTTTAATTTTAATACGCCCACAACATGGTCTAGATATATTTTATTTTTCATACTTCATGTCAATTATACTAGAAAAGGATTTGGCAAAGGGATTATTGCATTGTCAACAGAGTGAAAGCGAATACGTAAACCTATTAAGTTATTATCTGTTGGAGTCTTAAATATATGCAATTTATTATATGACGATGCAGGTGTGAGTATTTCCATTACATTATTTCAAAATAGTGTTCTGTTTGAAGCTTTAATATATACAAATAATTAATAGCCATAAAAATAATTTATTTTTAATTATCATATTGAATAGCCGTTTATTTAAGCTGATTAAAATATAAATGATTGAGGAAACATTTTGAATTATTTGTGTAATTAATTAATTATGAAGAACATAAGCAATACAGGGGAATGGTGTTGGGGCAAAATATTTAAAAAAAAGTACTCTTGCTTATACTTATCAATATTCTATAATCTCTTTTGTTTGAACCGTCTCATAGTTTAGCGATATCTAGTGATGCAATGCCGCAGGTATGGCATACATTTTCGGTATATATTTCGAAATGTTTACCATTTACACAACAATATTTGATATATTAATCCATTTTAAAATTGTGTACTAAAATATATAATTTATTCGCAAAATTATAATTCTACAATATTTTTTTTCCTGCGTTAAGGATTATGAAATAGTTGGAAGTTTTTCACTATCAGCGCAACGACAATTTTATTTGTGAATATTAGCGCCACAAATATTTTTCTTAAAACGTGGATCACGTCTGATTCTTTATGGAAATAAGTTTACGTGCCGTATCCTAGTAAGTTTGGATTTGCTGCTTTTTTTTATAAATAAAATAACGACAACAAAATTTGTTTGGAAATTCGTGCTGAAAGTAAAAGCGATTTTGGGTTGTTTTTGTATACGAATTTCTAAAGCGAATTTTCGTTTAAAAAAATCAACTACAAACAAAAAAAATATTTACATTGGACCGTACTCAGAGTCAAAAACATAAGATACTTTAAACCTTTAAAACCAGCGATTGCGTATAAAATATTGACTTTAAAATCTAAAAGTATACCTTCTTTTGTCTATTTGCATGTGCTATTTTATATAAGAAATTTAAGCTATTTAAGTCAGTATAAAAAAACTAAAAACATTAAGATCGATTATAGTAATTGAAGGATTGAAGGATTAACAGGAATTGAGGAAAACAAAACCTTCTAGTTTCTTATAACTTCTTGTCTATTAAACATGATAATAAATTGTACAAAATTTTACAGAGATATATAATAATTGGGAAAAAATGTCCTTGTGGTGTTGTTTTTTAAAGGCTTGGAATTGAAGATGCTTTTAATATTTGTTTCCTTTCACACACGTCAAGTTTTCTTGATCAGTTTTTCTTAAATTTTCCTTTAAATCTGCATTTACATTCATACACGAATATTTTGTTTCATTAAGTTTCATTGTTTCTGCTTTGAACTTTATATGCTTTTTGATATTCTGCAGTTAACTTCAAGTGTGAAGTTTACTTAAACTTGATGGCGCACTCAGGTTTGTATCTCTTTCTATTCTCTTCTTCTAAAAACTCAAGACTTGATGAGTCAAACTTGAAGTGTATGAAAGAGTACTTACGAAATAACTCCTTAAGAGATGGTGTATGTTCAAGATAACAGATATCAAGAAAATATTATCATCCAACAATTTCAGAAACTTTTGCTGCAAAATTGCATTGCAGTATTTACTCCTGCACGAAATGTAGTAGGTCATGGTAGAGTTTATTGTCAATATCAGAATAGTTTCAATATCATATAGAGGTGAAAGCAAACTTTTCATCTTCACTTAACAAATTCTATTTGAATAAACTTTGCTGGAAGTTCCCAACATCTGTTCTAACACTTTTTCAAGTATTCTGCAGCGGAGCATCTTTTCGAACATTTTGAATAACAACTGAAGTCGTACCTGTTAGTAGTGTTGCCTCAAAGAGATTTTAATGAAATCTAGACTAGATATTGCTTTTGATAGGAAATTTAATCAGAATCTTCTACACTTGGTGCGGAATTTCATAAGTGGTTTTTTAAGTATATATAGTTCATGACATATTTTGTAATATTAAATTGAAATCAAAATTATTTGACTTCAATATTATAGTTCATATATTCCACAATGGTTGTTAAGATTATTACTATTCCTTTTTTTGTTTATTCAAATCTTGTTTCATTTTAAGTGAAATTTAATTTAATTCACTTGGGGTTATTATTGTGTGATTTGTGTTTCATAATAACAAGAATAAATTTTTATTATTATGACTCAAATAAGATATTAATCAACAATAAAATAACATGTTAATTTGTATGTTTTGTTTATATATAAAATATTATATTATTCAAATAAATAAAGTGTTGGTAATTAAAAACTAATAACTTGTAATACTAAAAAAACACTTTCAATATTCAAGCAGGCATATATGTAAATATTTATAAATATTCACGTATGTATTTAATATGTATGGACTTATGCATGAAAGTACATTGTTTTACCTACTACGTCCTTAAAATATAAACGTGAATAATTTTCCTAAGTGCACATAGAGACATGTCAAAATTTCCAAAAGTTTAAAATAATTTCGCGTATAAAGATGTGTGGGCTTCAAAAATATTTATATATATATTTTTTCCTTTATAGGAATATTTTTTGCTGTTGCTCTAGTTTTAGGCTAAACTCTTGGGTAAAGCGCAATATTGAAGAAAAGAAAATTTATATTAAAGTCAACAAATTTTGTTTGTGAATAGTCATCGTAAAAAGTACAGACATGCTTTTACTCAGTAATTTAAGGAGTTTAATCAAATAATTTGCTTCATTTTATTAAAAATTTATAACGCATATTACGCTCTTAGCAGCACGTATAAAACACCACGAAATGTGTGTGGTAAACGAAGTGCTGCTTAATCCATAAAATCTTATCCACACTTAGACACCAGACGAATACAAACACTCAAAGAAAAAGTTATATAAGATTGAAATTACGCAAGTTAACATATAGTTAATTAAAATACCTTTCAACTTGAAAGGTATCTTATTAATTCGTATATTTCAGAGGAATATTTTATATTGACTTAGTTGAATAAAGTATTTGATTCTCTGGTACTAGTTTTTCTTTATAAGTCAAATATTACATTGAATATCTTAGATCGAGGTAGTTGAATTAATTATTTGATTTGCTGAGACTAGTTTCCCTGCATTATTCAGTGATATATTCAACCAAATAGTAAGATAAATTTTCATGGGTATATAATGGGTGCATTGTTTTCAGTTTTCTTGTACGCATTGACATATTTGCAAGATTGATTTATAATTCGTTCATAGTTTATATATACTGAAACAATTAAAGGTATTATATCTAAAATTAGATATTGGATTTTGTCGGATTTATAAATACTTTCTCACTGTATAATAAACTGAGCGTTTAGCTAAAAGTGGTACAATATACTCACTATCTTAATGTAAGTTTTATAGCACAAAGTTTGGCTAAATTAATAGTTTTTTATATACATTTCACAAATCTTTTGTAGATAAAATAGTTCTAAAGAGTTCCAAAAATATTTATTATTAATTGATTTACTACTGCCACATTGCGTTGAAGGTTATATTATATTCTATAGTAAAAACTAAATATTAAAAATAGTTATCATTCACTGTAGCTAAAATTATCTTAAGGTAATTTATAAGTAAATTGCGTTAATGCCCCTAAATATAAGCCCACTCTGTAATGCAACAACATATTTGGAACGTGTTATGTGGAACTCATGTTCAACTAGACGTATGAACAATATTAAGCTTAATTAATATTGACTATTCGCCTCCACTATGATATCATACAAAAAGTTGCAGTAATATGTTGCATACTTTACAGCGCATATTAAAGAATGATACTGTTTATTAATATGGGTACTAACATAAATAGCTGGGTATACAATTAATCGGTTAATCACTCGATTAAGTAATCGATGTTATTTTTCAAATGGTTAGTAATCGATTATTTAAAAATAATCGGTTAAACGTATTAAGTAAACTTTACTAAAAAGATATATTATTAATAGATATCAATGATATATTATGTTATTGTTAAGAAAAATAGAGAGACATTATAATAAATTTTAATGGTGCGGATTACTTTTTGTAAAGTTGTTTTTAAGAATTCAAAGTGATCATTAATTAGTTTCCAGAAACATTTAGCATTAGGTAGAACGGATATTCAGACTAAATTTCATTTGGGCAACTTCCGTCATAAATCAGGGAAACTATTTGATCCTACCGTTCACTGAAGTGACAATTATATAGATGACGTAGAGATGGCAGATACAAAAATTTATTTAATATACAAGTGGCTCTATACATCTACGAATAATTATTATAGATTTAAGGACTCTTGAATATATAAAAAACTTTATCTTATTTAAAAGCGAGTGCCCGCGCAAAAACCTTTTATGTTGTCAACATTCTAAATAAATTGTTTTTATATTACAATTATTAGTGTTTGTTGTTATTTATTTTTCTTACAACTACAATTAGAGTCGGAAAAAAGCCAACCAATTGTACAATGAAATAAAAACGTAAGAAACTTAAAAGGAAAAGTGATCATTGAGGTCTTGTTATGACTTTTATATGTATTTTAGACTTCTCATTTATTAAAGAGGTAGTTTGAAAAAATATCTTTAGTTATTTTAAGAATTGTAAAGATTCCCTGATGATCTGCACTAGCCCCAGTGAAATTCGCATAGGAACTAGCTAAAACCCTTCTATTGATCACTTTGAATCTTAATATAACTTTGGGAAAAAAGAATCAGCACGGAAATAAAAATTAAAGATGTTGAAACGACAATTCCCAATATATGTACTTTTATGTAAACTTTGCTTTTTACTGCCACAAATTTTAATCTCTTCCATATTCTCACCGATTATACTTGAAACCTATTAAATTTCATTAGCAATTATGTTGGTTTCTATGGTAAACATCTTTTCTCTGTGTACTTGTCATATGTGTGTTTGTATGAGTATATTTAGGTAAGAGAATATGTGTTTATAAGCTCCAACAAGCGTTTGTATTCGGTAAGTAGTGGCAGGCAATAAAAATTAAGTTAACACAATATACTCTTATATACAAAATCAAACTGCTTGGGAGACTTAAATCCTTAATAATATCTGTCGAGGTTTGTCTTAAATTACAAAAAGCAAATAATCGTATGTAAAATTATCTTAAATAATTTAGAAAAATAAGCCTTAAGGAAGTAAACGTGCTGCAAAAGCAGAGTGGAGTAAACATGAATATTTGAAGTGAAAAGCAAATAGCGTTAGTAATTTAATATATTATTTAAGTAAACAACAGCTTTTGTGGTTTCTGATGTCGTAGATGTGCGCAAGTGTAATCAGCGTAATCAGCAGCGCTGGCATGGAATACGTCAAAGCTGGGACAAGGAATATTTCTAATCCATAAATGTTAATTGCCTAGATAATATATTCGCTAATAAAATATTAAAAGTTTTTTAATGAAATTTTATCCAGAACAACACTATAATAATAGTCAAGGGTGTGTTATCTAGACGTGTTGTTGAAAATAATATATTTTATGTGTTGATTCCTCATAATTTCGCGAATAAAACTTCTTATGACTTTGTCCTACACAACATTTTAATATGATTTTCTTAATTTTTTTTAATATATTTTAATATTATAATGAATTGTGGTGCTATAAATTGACAGCAACCAGCAACGACTTCAACCTCATTAGCAATTTTTAGTGTAACGCCTATTTAAGTATTTCAGTCATGTACGTAATTGTTTTTATGATTTTCATTTAATTTTTAGGAAACTTATGAAACAACCGTTTTTTCGATCGCATATATGACGACACAAGCCACGTACAGGAGTATGTTTCTTTTAGCCCCTACTGTGAAGCTCTTGAAGTAGGCAAAGTGATATGTTGGATAATTTTGGTCTTGCTCTCACGTTTCATTATTCAATTAATGCTTATCGCTAAAACTTTATTTTATTACATATTTGCTATTATATTATCAATTTCGCATTATCTATTATAATCAAAACCTGATAATGAAACCACTTCTTTACGCTTATTATATCCATTTGTTAATCCTGACACTTACTGACAACGTATTTCGTTAATAATCCTTAAGATATATTAAATATTTATAAAATTGTTGTTATCATTGTGCTCGTTTTTTCTTTTTGTTTTACAAATAACTACGGTTTATAACCCAGTAAACATAAAGTATAGTATTTACACTTATAATAAGAATTATTTCTTGCAGATAAAATCGATATCTGCTAATTATTTCCGAGACTAAATGATATCAATTTATTTGGTTATAAGTTAATAAAAGAATTGTTTTCTTTTTCAAAATCAATTATTCACTAAAATAAATTTTTTGTCTCAATTTCTTTCTTCTTCACTCTTAAAATACATTAAACTAAATGTGTTCATTCAAAATCCCTGTAATCAATATACACAGATTTTATTGCCAGTATAATGACTATTCCCAAAACATGTACAACTTATGTTGGCCAAGCTCTAAATAAATTATTTTTACATTAAAACAATTAATAGTTGTTGTTGTTCTCTGTTTCTCTTACAACTACAATTCGAGTCGGAAAAAAGCCAACCAATTGTAGAATGAAATAAAAAAGTAAGAAAATTAAAAAGGCAAGGTGATCAGTGCGTTCTTGTTATGACTTTTATATATGTCTTTAAGCTTTTCATTTATTAAAGTGGAAGTTTGAAATAATATCTTTAGTTATTCCAAGAATTGTTGGGTAAAGGTTCCCTGATGATCTGCATTAGCCACAATGAAATGCGCATAAGAATTAGCTTAAACCTCTCAAAAGATCATAATTGAATCTTTAAGTAAGATTTTGGGAAAAAAGAATCAGCAAATAATTAAAATCAAAGAGTATACTCTTCTAATTGTAAGTGTTAACACTTACAATTATAAGAGTTATTTTTTGCAGATATAATCGAAATCTGCTAATTATTTTCGATACTAAATGATATAAATATTTTCAATTATAAGTTAATAGAAGAATTGTGTTCTATTTTTATTTCAATTATCGCTAAAAATTGATTTTCATCTCAATACATTCTTTCTTCCCTTTTAAAAAATATTAAATGAAAATATTATTGTGTCAATTCAAAATCTTTTTAATCAATATACACAGATTTTGTTGTTAGTATAATTAAATTTTTCCGAACATAATTTTTTAAATTATTTAACAGCAGAATGTAAATCATTTCATTATCTTCATGAATCAGATATTTGGCAATATATATTAACACAAACTCGTTGTAATTTCTCTATATTGTTTCTCTTAGTTTGCTGCTTTGTTTGTTACATATTTATGTACGGAAAAACTAGTCCTAAAATGTGAATTAAGTCTTAATAGAAATGTGCAAGTGAAAACCAACGTTTTATATAACTGCATGCCAACCAGTGGACACTGTGAATAAGAGGGGGATTTAGTTTATAAAACAGATTGTAGCATTTATTTTCGGAATTGATTTAAGATTATGAAGAGCCGGTAAAACGATGGCCAATGGAAATATATTGACTGGATAATACAAAAGTTAAATCTCCATCTATTCCTTAAGTTTTCGCATTTTTAATTCTTTTTAAACTCTTTAATATCAATAATATGGTCATTCTTTCTTCCCAAAATCTTGACGAAAAATACAAAGTGATCAATTGAGGGGTTTCAGCTATTTCCAATGCGCATTTCACTGGGTCTAATGCAGATCATCAGGGAACCCAACAATTCTTGGAATAACTAAAGAATTTATTTCAAACTTCCACTTTAATAAGTGAGAAGCTTAAAACAAATATCAAAGTCATAAAAAGAACTCACTGATTGCTTGTCCTTTTTCTATTTTTTTTACGTTTTTATTCTACAATTGGTTGGCTTTTTTCCGACTCTAATTATATATTTTATTTCTTTTAAGACTGAATTTATATTAACTCCTACTATTTGCATTTAAAAGTATGTGCTTACGTATATTTCTAATTTAAATCGGAAAAATGACTAATTCATTTAAATTGTAATTCTTTAAAGACCATTAATTATCAATACGAAATTCTTCTTACTAGTGTATTGACAACAACTTTGAGCTACTTTCCTCTAACTTTAATAAATTACTTCAGAGAATTTTTACAATTACTGCGACAAGTGAATTCGAAAAAATTTCAAATAATTTCACGTTAAATACAAGTTTCTATGATTATATTCAATATTAAATTTCAATTAAAACCATAAGTCGATTCTATTCACTGAAGTAAGTCGTGTGAATAAAAAATTTCATATTTACAAAATGTCTTTCAAATATTTGAATTCTAAAATATGCTTAAAGCAAATACCTTCGCTTTAGTTGAGTGTGTTCACCACAAAAGACTTTTTGGAATTTCTCTTTTGTAGACTTTATTTAAAGTAAAAATTTTTCAAAGAAAGTGAAATAACCTTCGGCATGAAAATATTGATAAACATCCATTTTAATGGAATTTCGTACAGACATGCATGTCTACGTCTGGATATAATTTTTTTTTTTTACTTTGGCATCCTTTAGTCCCTGTATTGTAAAATTTTATTGCTTTTGTTGAATGGTTTTGCACATACACATACACACACACAACTTAAACTTTTCATACTACATTTAATAAATTATTTTGAATTTTAGAAAAAGGGAGGGAGGCTAAGAATAAAAAGGTTCAAATTAAGTTTAAAAATGTTTAATGAAATAATGCTTAATATTCTAAATTTTTTAAGAAACGATATACCTTAAAGTTAACTTTCATTAATAAGATTGATACAATATCTGCTCTATAGTGGCACTTTTCAAATATGGTTCACACAATCTGCTGAGGGCTGCCATGACTGCCACTGCTATTGCAACTACAAAAACTTTAATTAAGTTTCACTTTTTTAAGCAAGAATATGTTCTTTATAAAATATCCTTTTGTTGTTGGTATGTATGGCCGTAACCAATAAGAAAATATTCAAATATTAATCAATCATCTACTTCCGCATATATTGGCCTGGCTCAGCCATTTAGAAAGTGGTACCTATTCAGGAAACGTTGGCAATTGTTTTGTCTTATTCGGCTCCTTAAGGCCAATATGCGAGTAGCTACACCACTTATAAGCTTATTATTCAATTCAACCTTTTTTCCTTCTTTCTCAATGAGTAAAACAATAGCTTTTGTAAGGCAATTAATTAAATTGTGAAATTAAATTTTCTGGGAAACGAAAAGTTACAACCTAAGCAAATGCTCACTAAATTATTAAAACTTTTTATACGATTTTCACAAATAAAAATAAGAGTTATACAAAAACCCCCGAACGCTGCTACAGAGTGGTTTACCACAATATAGTGGAAAAATGCGAACATAAATGTGAGGCAAATGACAGCACGAATAATAATGCAAAAAGCCATAAAACGGTTATCTAACATACCCCCAAACAAACATGGGCACCAATTGTGTAAATAATAATGAAAGCATTTGTATCTGCAAGGCACAACCACATTCAAAATTTGTACGCATTTAGTAGACCCATCCATATATCTGGAAAATAATAATGTAGACCATTATACACACGCATCAAATTATATACACCCACTCTTAGATAATAATGACGCATATTTTTTTCACAAATTCTTGAAGAGCAATGGGGTGGAAAGAAATACAAGTTGGTTGTGTTTGTATGATTTAAGTTATATGCAGATACATATAAATTTAGTTTTTTTTTGCGAATAAAAGAGAAATAAAAATTAAAGTCGGCTTATCATTATAATAGTCATGGAAAACTTGGAAAAATGAAATTGGATTACGTGTCGTCTGTGTTCATATGTTGGTATCCATTTGAGTTGGTCCTTGTTTCAGCCCATTTTTATTTCAGCCAGCCTCTGCACAAAATGAGTAACACATTTGTCTGTGGTTAAGCTGCTGGTTCTGGTAAAAATAATGGCTATGAATTTAATATATATATTTTATGTTTATTGAACAATATTCCAAGATGAAATTTAATGGTAAATATAAAGAAGTATTTAAGTTTTACTTTAAGAGTAACTAACATAATTTAAATAAAATATAAACACAAGGTTATAAGAATAAGAAGTGAAAAAGTTTGTAAGAACTCATTTAATCTTGCCTGAATCCCAATATTTCGCTATCAGACAGAATAAGACAAGACAAGTCGCCAGAATTGGGAAGATTGTAATATTAAAAATATTAATAGAGGCACATTGAGAACCAGCTTGCCTATATATAAAAAAGATTATATATTGAAAAGATGAATATATTGAAAAAGTTTCATTTATATTAAAAGTGCGTCTAAGGGTAAGATCTCAAAAACAGTCTGTAAACGAAACATATTTGCAAGCAAGCAATTTAGTTTTTGTTTTCGAATAATAAACATTATTTATAATATTTAAGCAGAAGAAACAGAGTTCATTTCAGCATTCAAGACCCTAGATGCCAGGATATTTGAATACTAATAACATTTATTGAAAGAAGTTTTGGTATTAAGAAAACTTCCAAAAAAATTAAAAATCTTACGACAAGACACTGGCTCAAGGAATTCTGCTGGAACTTTTGTTGTAATTGTCTAATATGTCCTTTTTTCTATCGATTGAGTCTTGAAGCCAATGCGAAACCCAGTTTCATCATTCATGGAACACAAATATTTAGAAAAAGTTAAAATTTCTCACATACAATGTTTGACATTTTTGTATGTTCTCATTAAATTTCAACAACTTAAGAAATGTGTATTGTGACGAAGCTAACGAAGTTTGTAGGCCGAATAAATGAAAAAAGTGCACTAAAAATATTACATATCCTTTTGGTTTACATTAATCTATCCAAAGAACTTACTGAATAAAGTTATTGCAAATAAAGGAGAGATCAATAGACGAGTTGTTTAATGAATCAGTTAAAAAGATTTCATGGCTTTTGATAGAAGCTGGTATATATATTTCCAGGGCAAACAAATAGTTTTAAAATTCCTTGATATTTTTGTTTTTTAGACTTTATGCCAACATTCAAAACAATTATGCATACATCAACAACAGCATACCCAAGTATGTTTGTGATGTCTGATTTCTTCTGTTGATAAACTTATTTGTCTTAATTTTGTTTGACAAGTTTATTGTGGTTGGATTTTTGTTTCTGTTCAAGTTTTCTTTATATTTCTTGCATTTTTATTATCTTGCCTTGCATGTATTTGATTGCATTTTAATTTAATTTTAAGTTTAATACTATAAATTTGCCATATCAACATATATTTATATATATCATTATACATACCGCTGAGATATGGGATGGTGATGGAAAAATGGTCACATCTTATGACCTGGTTCCAATCTTTAAATCTTTGCATATTTTTGTTGAATATTTTTATGTTAAACCTTTTTTGAGTACCAGTTTAGCAATTTATTTTAAAAAATTGCATAAGTTATAACGAATTTTATAAGCAAACATTCAACAAGGTGATGATCATTCATTCCTAGAATCAAAATATTGCTGCAAACGATGAAAATATTCAGGTATTACACAGCCCTTTGGGCAAGTTCCATCAGTTTTTTTTTTTAAATTAAACAATTATGAGCGATTTTACCCGCAAGATCTTGCCTCTATATATTCCATACCTGGTCCTCGAATAACACAATATTTGCTATTTATGCAAAATGTTTAAAATAAAATTTATATATATTATAAGTTTGGTTACAAAAATGAATTATGTAATTTCTGTTATATACAAGTTCACACGCAGTTGGCAGCTCACCTGGCAGTCAGTTGATTTATGGTATAACTCCACATTAATGGTTCTTGACAAAAGGTGTAAATTTTATATGATGCGGTTAACATTTTGTGGAGACGGTAAATAAATGTGAGTGTATGAATCAATGAATAAGTGATATATGGACTTAAATTATGTGGTTGAGAAATTGTTTATGTTTGCTTTTGTTTGTTAAACTGAACAAGCATGCAAAAGTGTTTGAGGGCAAATAAAACACTGTGAAGTTGGTAATACATTCAATATTAAGTTTGAAAATACAAGAATAATAAATATATTTTTTTGTATATGGTAGCATTATGTACATGTTGTATTTCGGTTTAATTTCAATATGGTTTGGGGTGCAATTTGCCATCCTTTGCAAATAATGTATAGGAAAAAAATATGCTGCACAAAACGTTTATATTTATAAATAATTCTTTCATTATGCTTCTTTTGACATAATTTATTGGCCTTCAAAAACATAATCGAATACAGCTATGAATTTTATTACAATATTCTTATTTTCTTTCTCGCAGCAATCATTTATTTTATGATAATTCAATTACATATTTATTTGTAGCTGAAAATTGCTTTTAATCGAAAACCATAAGCAATTATATATTTAACACTAGAAGTGCCGCAAACCCCTTTTTGTCCCGCTCGTAAATTTTATGGCCCCTAGCCTTTTCACATTTTTAGCAAGCTTTGTGCAAGCTTTTCTCTTCTAGTAGTTTCATATTTTTATTAAATTAAAAATGTATTCATTTTTGCAATACGCGGATTTAACGGTAAGAAGTTAGAAATACCTACAACTTCCGCAGGGTCATATATGTTCTTTTGTTGTTGCAAATAACAAACAAAATGTAAGAAATATCTCAAAACACTTTGCATACATAATTAATTATACCAGTAGTAAAATATTTCGGCAATAAATAAAATAGAAAAATACTATATTCGTGCGATTTATATTTATCAAGTGTTACAGAGACAATCTACAAATTATTATAAATTTGTTTTAAATTCGAGTTTATTTTAAGTCTTAAAGATTTCTAGTATATTTTATAATCATTCAATTAGGAAAATGGTTTAGTACAGATGTCGAGGCTTCTACGCTATCGCATCAGCGTTCGTTGTTCAATTAGTTAGTAGGACTATCATCCAATAATTTAACGAAAATTTAATATAAGAAATTTTTATATTCATTTTTAAGTTCACTTTATTTTATTAGTATCAAATTCCCCAACTCTAACGACTATTATTCTATATATATATATATATATATATATATATATATATATTATATATATATATATATATATATATATATATATATATCAGTTTTCTCTCTGATTCGATCCACTAGAATGACGATTGTAATAGACAGTCGATTCGTTTTTCAAAAAACGTTTCAAAGGACAACTTTGTTACGGTGTCAATTTAGGAGGATTGGAACTCTCGGCGCTTCTAGTGTTAATATATTAATTAGGTCTAATTCCCTGTCATAATTATCTTCAAATAACTTTTATGTTTCGTGGAAATTTATGCCAGATTTCAAGCATAAAATTAGGCTCCAAATTAGTTGTTCACAATAAACAATAAAGTATATACAATTACAAACACGTGTTTTACAATTTTTAGAAGCCACCTTCATATATATTTTAGTTTGGAGTGTAAATTATAGCTGAAAAGTTAATGTGCACTAAATTTACAGACTCTATATGACATGCCAAGTAGATCATAAATTGATTTTTATGGTGCGGTGGTCAGGGGATGCCTCTAACTTATGAAATGTCTGGGAATAGTATTGTATAGAGAGTTTTTTATAGAATGATACAACTTTAAGTTGGCATCACTGCTTTATTTGACCACCCATTTAACAGCTGTTAGTAGCTTTTTGTTTAGTTTGCTTGGACATTTTATTGTGGGCCGACTTAAGTCAGAGTTAATTGTGGACAAATTGTGCGTGCAATTTGTGGACATTTTTAATCGAAATAATGGTTCTGTTCGTCAAACTTATCGTGCACTTCATCCACATTCAAAATTTTATTTTCCGATGAAGCCCATTTTTGGTTGAATGGGTACGTAAATAAACAGAATTGTCGCATTTGGAGTGAAGAGAATCCACAATTTTTTGTCGAAACAGCATTCTATCCACAGAAAATTACTGTTTGGTGCGCTTTATGGGCTGGCGGAGTCATTGGCCCATATGTCTTCAAAAACGATGATGGTCAGAATGTTACTGTTTGTGAAAATTGGTGTTCCATGCGCCAGCCGTGGCGGCCACATGGCCGAGATCATATTTAAAAATTAATGTCATACAATTTGCTATCCAATAAAAACCGTTTCATTCATATCAAAAATATATTACTAAGTTTTTTATCACTCTATAAAAATACCCCATATAATTTTTTAAATTGTTAATATCTCCAAAAAATAAAAATATGAAATATCAAAGGACAGATATTAAACTATTGTTTTCTTCATGTCATTCAGATGAATCACGCTTATACCACCTCTGTAAAGTTTATTAAAACAGACAGTAAAATAATATACACTTCCATTTGCTTTCTATAGTTTAACATCAGATAGAAGTAATTTAGCTAAGTAAATAAACAAAAATATAGATAAAAATCAGTTAACATTTACTTTTTACAACAGTTTTCTCTACACTATTTACGACCAAACCTTACGGCTCTTATTGCAGTTTATTGCTCACTTAGCAACTATAGTTCTTGCCTTCTTCAGAATCAAATAATTAAATTTACCCTGTAATAAAAAAAAAAATTTCCTTCAGTCGCTAAAATCTTAGTCAGAAAATATTTAACGTTGTTTAACAACGCAGCTTCTACACTTGAAGAAAATAATAGTCTATGGGAAAAAGTTAATAAATTAGTGGACACTTAAGGCCGCACTTTCTCATTAATGACTTTGTGGAAATTATATCATTAACGTTTAAATTATGTATTTTTTCTTTTTAATTACACTTGACTTGATTGCGAACAGTAAAACTGTCCGAGAACGATTCATGCATATATCGTGTTTAATTCATTGTAAATTAGCCATGAATTGTGATGTTTTTAATGAATTCACCAAAATGATTGCGTTTAATATATTAATTGAGCTGAATTATGATTTATTGCAAATTCCAGGAAATGAGTTAAGTGTAAATATGAATTAAGTCAAATTTTATTAAAAATATTAATTTAATTTTTTTTATTAATACTGTTTTGGAATGGACTTAAATTAAAGCATTTTCAGAGTCACGTCAGGAGGTGACAAGAGATCAGAAATCAATTATGATTCAATTATTTAAGCAACCAACCTTTTTTCATACAGTCTGGAATTAAAAAAAAATATATATAAATATGTAAAAAATATCATTAAAATGAGACATATCAAAAGAGCTAAAATATGAACATGTTTAAAACCTCAAGACAGAATGCAAAATTTTTGATGAAACTTTGATAGCGGCTTGAAACTTCGAAAGTTATAAATTATTGGTATAACTTTAATAGAATTTAAGGATATAAGAAATATAATATAAGAAATAATATAATAGATTATAATATTTCAACATTTAAAATTTCTTAAAACATCCTGTACAAATTTGCTTTAATGGCACAAATTTAATATTCAAAATATATTCGAAAATAATGGAATAAGACAAGATCATTAAGGTTTAGCTGCTGACGTTATACAGGCTCTCCGTTCCTCCAAATTGTAAAATTACTGAAAAAGAAGTGATTTGAATTGATTTAACAGGAAGTGAGTCAGGCTATAAAACATTCATATAGCGTTAGATAATGACGCAAATTAATAGCGTTCTAAAAGAGCTAAGATTTTTATTGTGTCTACAAAAATAAATAAATATATAACTGAAATTGTAGATATAAAATTAATAATAAAAATTTAATTAAAAAGGTTTAAACTCTATTCGCAAATCTGATTGAGTTCATGCCCATATTAATTCAATATATTTTCCTAATTCTATTCACTTATTGGCTAAAGTGAGTGAATACAAGATACAAAGTTTAATTACTTCAAGAAAAAATTTTGTTTTTATTTAATAAATAGCAAATATGATTTCCGAAATATAATCCTGCTGTTGAAGAATATTCCGTTTTCTACAGTGAACATGTTTTCACTGTGTACTCATTTAATTTATTAATATTCGCTGGGGTAATAAAAAATTTATGCTTCTCTGGAATGAAAATAAAAATTATAACGGAGGGAAATATACTTTGAAATTTATCTAAGGAAAAATCTTCATTGAAATATCCAGAAAAGCATCTATTTTCAAATATTTACGTACACCTCATCACAACAGAAGGAGCAAAAATTATGAATGAACTAACACTTGGAACGCTTTCAACACGTTTCACTTTTAGTCTTCGTTAAGGATATTAAAAACAGTTATTAGTTATAAATATAATAAACTGCCAGGAAATTGTATATACACACACACACACACGCATACACAACTTATTCAAGCGTTCATTTATTTATAAACACTTTTTGTTATTCCAAAGAGATATAAGAAACAGCTTTACAACGAGTAACAAAAATTGGCATCTGTAGCTTTCGCGTTTGTTTGTCTATTAACGCACTTTGATGTTTTATAATTTTTTATTTATTTAGGCACGAGCTTCATTATTTAATGTGTTATGTTTTATTCTGGGATATTTTTTTTGTTGTTGCTTTGTTTTGTTATTATAAAGCTGTTCGTATTTTAATGAAGGTGATGTCAATTTACAGGTATTAAATTTTTATTGAAATTAATAAAAATAAAATTTTATTACATTTTACATGAAGCATTTACACGCAGTTTATAAAATAAAAATTTGCTGGAATGAAAAAAGCTAATGTTTAATTATGTTAAGGTATACGTGATATATTTTTAGACATTTTTATTACTGAACGTTGTAGAGAATTATTTAGATTCACGTTTTATATCAAAGCCGAGTATACAAGATTTTAATTTATATCTCTCACCTACACATTGCGTCATTTAATAAAAAGACGAAATATAATTTTTTTATCTCTTTATCGAATTACTTTCACAGCCAGCGTTGGTAGTTTAGCTATTTAATATTCAGAAAGAGATGTTATTGAAAGTCCCACAGATAATAAAATTGTTAGTTCGTTCAAATATTTACTGCCAGTTCGCCGATGTCACGGCGACATCTACGAACAGCCAGCTACTTTCTGTTAAATATTATTTCCGCAGGACTTGTCAAGTATTAATTTTTGGCCTCTTAAATGCATATTAAAAAAAGGTTAGTATTTTATCTCTATTTCAAGCTCTGCATGAATTTTATTATGGTTTTGGTACAAAAACCAATCAAGCATATGTTATTTTTTTTTCAACTAGGAGTGCCGCTCAGGTAGTAACAACTACCCAAACCTTGTGTCCGAATTTCGGAAACAAGGATATTGTGCTGAGAATCTAACTGAAGCAAAATGACAGAAAATTTTTAATAGACACACTATATAATTAAACTCTTTAATTTTAATACTCTTTAATTTTTATTTTCGTGCTGATTCTTTTTTCCCAAAAGTTATATTAAAATTCAAGGTGATCAATTGAGGGGTTTTAGCTTGTTCGTAAGCGCACTTCACTGGGGCAAATGCAGATCATCAGGGAACCATTACCACACATTTTTTAGAATAACTAAAGACATTTATTTCAAACCTCCATTTTACTAAATGAGAAGCTTAAAACAATTATCAAAGTCATAACAAGAACTCACTGATCACCTTTCCTTTATAATTCTCTTACGTTTTTATTTCATTCTACAATTGCTTGGGTTTTTTCATACTCCAATTGTAGTTGCAATTAACTTTAATTATGTGCTCATTCTTTTTTCCCAAAATCCTACTAAAAAATTCAAAGTGAAATTTTTATATTACTTTACTACGCCGACGAATTCTTACTAAAATAGCGATGAAGGGATGGCTTTAACTCTCCTCTGTTAAGAAAATGTAACACGTGAGAGTGATAGTTTTTATCGGTTCTATTTAGTAAAATTCATTACTTTGGTTTAATTTTTCCATATATAATCCTACTAAACTCTCATAAGATCACATAAATTCGGTCACTTATTCATAATAAACTCAACCTTCGCTTACAAAGTCAGCTAATTGAAATTATTCAGTCATAAAAAATTTATTCGAATCCCACGTTATTTCCTATTAATTCAGTAAATTAATTTTTCTTTTAATATATTGTTTTTAGTCTCTGATTTTTTTATATTAAATAATAATTTCGAGCTTAAGGCTTTTTTATAAAAACAATTTTTTATTTATATCAATATTTGGATATCCTCCGGATATCTTATTTATCCTAAAGAAGACATGCAGAGGATATCGATATATTGATATAAGTAAAAAATAAATAATATAAAAACCAGCCTCAAGTACGAAATTATTCTTTAAAATATATAATTTTTGTTTAATCTTTAAAAAATGATTGCATCCCTCAATTGATACTGTGAAGTTTCTTAGCTTAACTTATTAACTTGCATCTGTAATTGACATATTCAAAAGAAATGAAATATTGAGTTTGTTGTGTATATCTTTTATAATATCAACACCACTGATGTTGGGCTGAGAACAAGCGTTTAATTTCACCTTTTGTTAGAAAATTGCAGCTGAGATAAATTATTTTGTTTAAAGAATTCAAATTGATACACTTTCTTCCTTTCCAAGTTAAATATTTATTCTTTTTCCTTCTGCTCAAGTTAAAATATTTATTATGAAATATAATATTCGGCATATTATCACAATTTTATTGTAAATGAAGTCTACTGACGATTAGCCAAATCACCAATAAAAGGCATATAAACATTGTTTAACCACCAAGAAACAAATTTCATTTTGTTTATTTATTTTAAATCAAAAATGTACGAGCAAATATGATATAAAATTTTTAATGATTGCATATAAAAACAACTTAATAACAATTTTGTGCAAGTGGGGTAAGGAATTTTCTTGTATAAAGGGGGACGAATTTAAAGGCTAGTAGCTAAAGAATTTCTCTTTATGGTTATTCCTTTTATTATTTATAATTACTGTGAGAGATCTATTCTGCGAGCATTTAATTGCATGTATATAAGCTTTATATAATATTGCGTGAATGTATTTGTTAAAAAACGAACGTGCTTATTTTATACTATTCACACATGATATTAATGAAATTTTACTTGTATAAAATGTTATGTAAATTATTTTTTAATTTTATTTCCTTTTATAACTCTCCCGATACTTTTTTTATTGAAGCAAGAAAATTAATTTGTGCTTCAATTATATTAAAAGAATCACACACTTTTTAAGACTTGTGTGCACGTGTGTCTATTAAAGATGACAATAAAGTAAAATTCGATTATTCGAATATGGTTATTATTATTATTATTTTTCATTATGACGTAATTTACTCTAATTTAATATAAAGAACAATTAATGGTTTCATTTAAAGTAATAATCGCAGTTTTAAAATGCCATTTGAATTGGTAAATGCTTTTCTGAGCAGAATTCAGGCATCGTATATTAAACATTATTTAGCGAACTATAGTCAACTACAGTTTTCTTTCTTGTGTTATGAGCTGATCCCAGATTTGATTATTTATTTGTATATCTATTTTTGAGGTGCGAAATAGATCAACATGGTTAAATATTATGAGTTTTCACCCCGTAGTTATCGATATCGATAGTTCTAATGGAGCCACCCAATAATAATTAGAAGTTGGAAGTAAAAATCATTATCGTTGTAATTTCCTAATGCCTATTTTCTTACTCTACTCGTGGCTCTTAAGATATGTGGAGTTATTGCATTGAAGTTTTATTTAAAGACTTTTGCATTCGAAGAATTGACAGCGCTAATGCCTACACGCGTAAATGTGCTTAAAAGGGTGTTTTAATATATAAAACGTGTAATTGTACTTGAAGAAGTCATTACCAAGCTAAAGCACTGAGTCATTCCCATAACAAATTACAACAGCTCACATTTAGGAGCTCGTTAAACGTTGCAACGAATAAAAAAGTGAGTGTATGTGAGTGTATATGTATATGTTAGATGCTCTGTATTGTGAGCATGATAATGGCAGAGAAAATTAAAAGCAAATTGTAAAGAATAAAATAAATAAAAATGTTAAAAGGGAATTGACAACCGTCTCTTATTTCCTTAAATAAATTAAAATCGTTTGTAAATGAAATTCATTTTGATTTAAAATTGTAAAACGCACAAATACATACAAACGTATTTTATTTTGTGGGATGTCAGATAAATTACTTTTGCATAAGCATTAATTCAAACGAGATTAAATTAATCATGCACGCGAGTATATTTTGGTATAATAAAGTATTTTCGGGATGTTTCCCAGGACTTGGAAAATATTACAAGAGTGATCGGTTGAAAAATATGAAAAATGTATTTTCAAAAGCTCTTCAAATGATTCTTATAAAATTGTTCCAGAAAATAAGTCTAGTATCTCGATTGTTAGGATTAAAAGATAAATCTGTGTTCAAGTATGTTTATCTTTTGAACTCTCGACCAATTGGCGTATATCTTTATGAGACCCTAGAGGAATATATCACATCTTGACCTTCGTGAATTTAAGACTCAACATCACAAAATGTATTCCAAGTACTTGTATCCAGTAAATTTCTAGTGATCTGAATCATGTTCGCCATCTTCAAACCTTCTTAAGCTGAAAGTGGCAGAGAAGACCTCTGCAGGTAGTTTGTTCTACATACGAACTGTTCAGCCAAAAAATAAACTCTGGGTAATACGTAGTGCGTTGCGTTCGAATATCGGTCACAAATGCATCCACTCCTGCTAAAAAATGTATTAAACGTTAAAAGTAAAAGGTTGTCAAAATGGAGCACATCCCGCTATAGTAACGGCAAAACAACGAAACGAAAACCATATTGTTCCTTAATAATATCCACAATCTCTACTCCACTGAATCAGCTGGACTGCCTTTTTTTCTAAATTAATGTAACCCAACTTATTCTAACCCAAGTCAACGTATGTTGGCCATGCTTGCCACTACTAGAGGCAACTAATACATTCCTTTTAATCTTTAGCCACATCACCCACATATACAAACCTATTTGCACATAAATTTCTTAATTTCTCTTTTATACTACTAATAGGTCTCTTTATAGCTCTGCTGGCTAAAAGCCTAGACACACACATTCATATGAAAAACACTTTTAAATCCAAATGCAAAAATTACATAAATTTTATTTCGTATAGTTTTGTGGTCTTTGTTATTTTTATTATTATTATAGTTTACGCTTCATTGGCTTGGCAATTTCTCTAAATTAAAACCAATTCACAAAAAAATTTCTTTGTATGAAACAATGTTGTTTTGATTGGATTTAAGAACGGACAATAGATTTACTAAATTGCATTTGCATGTTTTGAATTATTATTTTAATGAAAAACATTATTTTATTATTTCTATTCTTTTCAATTTTAAACACATTTGAAAGGTGCTTATTTTATAGAAATCCTTTTTGATTCTTTGACTAAAAGTAGATTTGACAAAAGTAATTCTTAATAAATAAAGTTCTATAAATTTGAAAGAAATCTTATTAAAAAAAATAAACGAAGAATTTTAAAGCAATTTATGTTAATATAAAAACAATTAGAAAAGTATTATAAGGAAAGTAAATGGGACAGTTTTTATGTTTCCATGATTTAAAGCATAAAACTAATTAATTATTTTTGAAACTGCTTTTGCTTCATTTGGGTAATAAAACAATTATATATTAAATTGTATAGCTTTTCACACTGTTTCGTAAGTAGATTTATTGTTCCTCTTTTCTGTCGTATGGCTTTCTAGGAAATTGTTTTATATTTATTATTAGTTTAATAACATAAAGCGATGACATTTAAATAAAACAGTAAAAAGGGCAATTCCACAGCAGATGGCTGATAGGGAATGCTCTAATTAAAACACAGTTTCTAACTGGACGCCAACGCTATAAGTACTTTATGAATTATTAATGTCGAAATATCCATATTATGTTCTCCCATTTGCTAAACTTCGGTCTTTGCTTTTAAGAGGTGTTAATTCAAGTGTTTCTTATGTACATAAAATCTTAGAATTGATTCCATTATGTTTATTTCAAAACTTTTATTACTAAATTTAACTCAAGCCTGCGTAAACTAATTTCCATTTAAACTATAAAGATCAAAATATATTTAAGGAAACCCTAAATAAACAATTATTTTAGTTGTTTTTATTATATCGTGTCTATGACATGCACAAAGAATTATGTATTACTTTATATGTCTCAGCATTTATACAATTTGACCAAGCCTTTGGGGAGATATTTTATTATCTCACAATTTTCATATAAAAATAACCACTTCTTTTTAATGATTCATAGCACATTCAATCCATACAGCTTTCGACCTTCTCTGTAGTTATTTCGATTGTTGTATTGGCGAATGGTTTTTGTTTTTATAAATATTGCAAATACATTTCATATTCAGCTTGCGTTTGTATATACAAAAAGTTTAGTAGCGACAAAGAGTCTGTAAATTTTCTTTGTTGTCTGGCTAAACCTACAAATTAAATTATAAAGATATAATTCATTACATTATTTAAGTGGTAATAAATGCGCAAATTTATAGCACTGCGCAATAGTGGCTTTATTCCTTAGCCAAATAAGAGTGTTCTCATATTATCTAAGATTGTAATGAAAACTGTCTAGCATTAGTTGACTCTATGTCTCAAAAAATAAGAATATTATCAAAATAGTAAAGCCAATTTTCCCATTCCATTTGATAACAAAATTCTGTGAGTTTTACTTAATAATATAGTTAATAGTAAATTTAATAGGACAAACTTATATCAAATAGCTGCAGTGACCTTCGTAACAGCACCTGAGCTTATCTCACATAAAGTCGTATCTCAGCTAGTGCATTATATTTCAGTATTTTCCACGTTATTGATTTGTATATACTATCACTATGTGTCAATATATGATGGCAGAGAGATTAGATGTAATATCCTAGACATGGGTATGATATAAGTTGGCATCATGACTTTTAAAAGAAGTTTTTGTTGATTAGGGTTGGCAGGATGAAAACGAAGAAAACAAGGGATCACAGATTAAACTTTTGTTAAAAATACTATCAAATACTGTTTAAGAGACAGCTTATAAAATGTAATCTTGTGCATTGATAATATGTTCGTAGAGCTTTTCAAGTCTTCCAAATAGTATTAACAATGTTTGATTCTTCAGAACATTATGTTTGACAAAAGTAATAGAAAAAGACTAAACGAAAAGTAAAATTTATTTTAAAATTTAGGAAAACATTATGACTCATAAGAGGCTCCTTCATGGATACGGTATCTAAATATGTCCGGCGAAGTACAGTGCTAAATATAACTATAGGGTGTTTTTTATAGAGTGATACAACTTTGAGTTGGTATCACTGCTTTATTTAACCACTGACTTAATAGCTGATAGTTGATTTTTGTTTAACTTACTTTGGCATTTTATTATAAATCGTCTCACACCAGAAATTTTTAATCAAAATAATGGTTCTGTTCGTCTAACTTATTGTGCACTTCGTCCATTTAAAATTTTATTTTCCGATGAAACCCATTTTTGGTTGAATGGGTAAGTGAATAAACAGAATTGTCGCATTTGAAGTGAAGAGAATCCTTTAGCTTTTGTCGAAACAACACTACATCCACAGAAAATTACTGTTTGGTGCGCTTTATGAGCTGGCGGAGTCATTGGCCCATATGTCTTCAAAAACGATGCTGGTCAGAATGTTACTGTTTACGAAAATTGGTGTTCCAGATTGCGCCACATGGCCGAAATCATATATAAAGATGTCATAAAATGTTCTATCCAATAAAGATCGTTTCATTGATATCAAAAATATATTACTATATTTTGTAATGATTTAAACTTGTATCACTCTATAAAAAACATTCTTTACATCAAATTATCTTACTTCTAAGAATAACCACTCCTTTTAAGTTCCGGTAAATTTCACTGTACATGTAAGAGGCATCCTGCTAGTGTTGCTGTTAATAAAAAAAACGGGCATCAAAAGGTAATATGAGAGGATACTAAAATATGTCTGTTTACGTCAGATAAAAAAAATACAGCACTGATGATGAAAGTGTTCCGACTTTCGAAAACAGCTGTTATGCTCTGCAGTGTAAATTGAAAAAAACTGATGTTGACTTTCCTTTGTGCCTTGGAATATTTATCATCATGTCTTTCTGAGATTTAAATTAAGTTCGAACAATTAGCCTATGAATCTGAATTCGATTTAATATAAAAATATAGTAAATATTTATTAGTTGCCTTCATATATGTTCGTCTCAAAATATCTTGACGTCTTAAATGGATAATAGAAACATAAATGTTTAACTTTATAATATACATATTTAAGTGGGCTATTCACACAGTGTGCTATTTAGAAAGTGTTATGATATATGTTAGAAAATGTTGCTCTTTTATAGCACAAAAAACCGAAAATCTTTTTATAATATTTTATAAGACATGTCTTGTGTTTTTTGGTCGTAATATAGCTTCGAAAATCTAAGTCGAATGACTAAAACTCTTTAGTCTTGACGGCATTAGTACATTATAGCCGCCATTACATATATATGATACTAGAATAAACAATCTCTATAAATTATTTACACTTTTTTATCTACAGATTAACTAGAATTTTAATAACATAAAAAAACTACGAAAGTTGGCAAACATTTCAAAATATTCTCTTTAACCGGACACAATTGCTTTACGTTTCTGTTGTCATTCACTGTATCTACACTGATGTAATATAATAAAAATTTATGTGTATTTGTTTCTTTATATAAATAGGATATTTTTTAATCGACGTATTTCTCTATATATTTTTAACTGATGCTTGTTTGCTCTTCAAATGTTATTGCTGTTTTAAATTTGTTGTTCTATTGTTATTACTTTGTTTGTTTTTGTTTTTTTCTTTACTAATATGTAAATAAAAGTGCGTATGTATTATCAAAATTTTGTAAATAGGTTAACGGTTTAGTGAAATACAAAAAAAACTTTGCTTGTTGTAGTGCTAAATAGAGGAAGAGAATTTGTAATTGCCTTGCGGAATCATGTTTATGTCTTATTAGAATCATGATAACAAATGTTTTATTTAATGTGAAACTCTTTGTACATTCTATATATTATAGCTTCTTTATATATAAATATTCTTAACAACATCCACTATTATTTTTAATCTTAAAGTCTCTTTATTTTAATAATGCTATAATTTGTTTTTTTTATATTTCTTCACTCCTTTGTGTGACCTCTTCTGGATATTAAAGTAAAAAACAAATTATAATATTATTAAATAAATAGACCTTGAGCTTAAAAATATAAATGGATGTTGTTAAGAATATTTATATATATTTAAAAAGGGGTAAAAACAAAAAGAATTATAAATATTCTTTTATGACTAAAATTTTATTAAATCAAACTATTTATTATTAAGTAAAGTTACAAATTTAGTTTTGTGTCACTACTTATAATTGTATATCTTAAAAAGTAATTGCTTCAACTCTGAGCAATTTGTTCATTTTATTTGGATGTATAAAACCAATATACTGGTTCAAAAAACAGACAATATCACGAAAATTTGCTTAAGAAAATTATTCGAATATTATATATATATATATATATATATATATATATATTATTTTTTTTTTCAGCACAATCCAAATAGTTTTCAAGTAACCATTTTGAAACGAAACAGCTCTCACTGGCTTCAATATTATTTTGTTGGAACCCACACATATTGTATCATTCATATGTGTGTGTAAAAATAAAAAAAGTCAGTGTAAACGAGTATAACAGACAGACAAATTGTTTATATACAATTCTTTTTTTGCAGACGTTGTTTGTTTGTGTATGTACTTACATAAATCCATGAAGTTAATAGCATTTTGTTTTCTATTTGTTTTGTTAATGTTCTGTTTTTTTATTTTTGCAAAAAGAGCTCGTAAAAGCAAACTTTATGAGTTTGATGAAAGGATACTTTGGTAACGTTGGTGTGGCTATAAGCGACACATTTGTCACTTTGATACATGTTAGTAAGACTATATTTCGTTGCAAAGTTTATGAATATATTTTTTGTTAAGAAGACAAACAAAAATATCAACTACACTGAGAAAATTTGGTAGTATTTTTGCTTAAAAAATATATGTATTGTAGCTTAACATGATATTATAATATATTCAAGGGCATTTGTATTATCACACTTGGTTGTTGGTTGAAATACTAAGATCGATATGAGACATTAATCATATCGTTTATTATAATAAATTAGTAATAATAAGTTATGTAACTATTTTCTTAAAACGGATATCTTAATAGTAATTGTATTGGGCTGTTTGAACATTTTTTAATAAATATATTTGAATATAACACATTTCTTATTACTTTACAAAGCAGATTTTACATATTTTCTTTTAAAATATCATACAAAATATTAATATCCTTGTAAACTGTAGTCAACACATTTTGTAGCAAAAATCTTGCAATAATACAATCTCACTTCTAAGAAATTTTTTACTACGGAAATATCTGTTGTTATTTTCTTTTACATATATCCAGTACATTGAACTATGAATAATATCTGCACGTGTATATAAGAATAGTAGTATATAACAAACTCAACACATATAAGTGTTGCAAAATATTACAAGAATAAATGATGCTGAATTTTACATGAAATATTGGTTGGTTGTCAAGCACCACGTTGACGATGATGACATAAGACCGACAGAAAAATGATATTTTTACGATGGTAAATTATGACTTTGTTGTGTTTTGAATTATGCAGATTTTATTAGCAGCATAAAATTGCTGGTTTATATATTAAGTGTTTATAGCCAAGCTTCCAAAATTCAAATATTTCAAACAACAAATTTTATTTAACTGCTGCTGTAACCAGGACTATCATGTAGTCTTGTACTCTTTATACACTTTGACACTTTTATGTAAAGAATTGCTGAGGAAGCTGAAAGCAATTTATCAATAAAAATTTGTGTATTAGGGTACACTCACAATATTTTATATTTTACCTTAAGCTACTTGGATATGGTAACATAAGAAGAAAGTTTCGCTAAAAGGAATATTTTGCTTATTTTTAATGGATTATGCTTTTGTTTGGTTGCATTTTGTTATGGAAAAAAGGAGGATTATAATGCCAAAGATTTGTTTTGATATATTTTTCTCATGATTGTATTTTAAATCCTTCTCTAGAAATCTTCCTCTAGAAATCCTTTTTTATTAGCTCTCGATATTAGTTATGTTGCTGCACTTATCTTGGGCTATATTTTCGAGCTTATCTATTCAGAACTGGTGCTTGTTTGTGTTAATTGTTGTTGAAGGCAGGCAGAATACTGGTCACTGAATGTTTCTATTAAACGATTGATTTTATTATGTATTTTAGCAAATTCAACGTCGAAGTAAAACTATAAAAATACCGGCATCTATGATTTTAAGACCAATTGATAGTCTTTCTATAGCTACAGCACAATGCATTTCATGAGTAGGCAATCTACTTTGATCACCGATCCTAAAAAATTATCACACATAAATCTTAAAAATATTTAACGGTTTGAAATCATCCAGAATATATAAAAATTATGTGAATTTGATTTTGATTTTTGAAATTGATTTTTGTAACATATTATTGTTTATTCAGACAGACATTATGTATATTTAAAAGTACAAGGGAAAATCAACATCAAACGGCAACACTGGGACTTAACAAAAGTGTAATCAGTTTAGCACAGCTGCCGTATCCGTTTTCATATTAAAATAGGTACACAAAACACTGATATACCAATCAAGTATTTCATATAAAAAGTAGCAATAAATAAAAATAAACATGAGCACTGATAATGAAAGTGTGGCGGCTTTCGAAAACATCTATTCTCCTCGTTGTGTAAGTTGAATACATAAAAAAATTGATGCTGACTTTCCCTTGTGCTATGGAATATATATCATGTCTTTGTAATTAAAAAAACAATTTTTAAAAATTTTGCCTCTAAAAAATTTTAATAGGCCAATAAATAATTCGATACAAATTACTTACAATAACAAAAACATTTAATTTTAATTTTATTATTTATTACCTCTACGTCAAATTGTAGGCGCATAATTCCAATATAAGTTGTTGAAAAATCAATGTTATAATAAAAAGATCGTTAAACATTTTTTATTTGTCCTACTGCATTATTATTGTTATTGTTTCAATTTATTTATATCGTACGACTGTACTAACCGCTATCGTTGCTGTAATTACAAATAAAATGAATTGCATTATTTTATTACTTGGGTCGTTCCTTAATGTCAAAATAAACAGTTACACAGTCTTATTTTAAAAAATTCATGATCTCAACCACAATGAATACGACATTTGTTACAATCTCGTTATACAGTTTTTACCCATTAAGTGACGCAGATTAAGAAACGTGCTTTCGAATACTCTTGAATATAAAATATGTAACAACATAAAAAGAACCAACAGTAATAAAATTGTTTCATTTTTTTCTTCTTTATTTGTATAAAATTTCACTTTCATTTTACACATACACAGAAGTGGAGAAATTGGGACACATACATAAAGCCATTACTTGCTGTGAAGATATATTTATATATTTATGTAGTTGTACAATTAGTAGGGTTATAACTAAGTTTTTAGAAAAAATTTATTCCACAGGATGTGTCGGACAACAATCGTTTATACAATGTTTTTGTTAATCAAATTTCGTTCAGCAGCTATGCCAACGAATATAACCCAGGCGCTATGGAAAAATATTTTTATTAATATGATATATATTTTAGTTTGTTAAAGACTTTTCCATATTATATATATTTTTTTTGTGCAAACTTTATTCTTGTAATACTTCAGTTAAAAGCTGCTGTATTTATAATTTAACCGTTTGGTTGTCATTATATATTATATATAATCTAATTTTAAAATATATTTGTTATTTGAAAATACGTATGCAACATAAAACACAACCTCCCTAATGTTTACTGTTTTTACTGTGTTTATACCACTTTGCCGCTTTGCATAAAATATTACCAATAAAACTCAGAAAAGTTGTACTGAAAGATATACACAAATACATACAAATATAAAAGCATACAAACATATTTTGTGACAAATATGACGGCAGACATTGATTGACGTATTTCCAAGATTTTAGCAGATTCTGTTTATGCGATTGTTTGAAAATAAGCAGTTTCATGTTATTTGCTAACAACTAGAAATAGAAATGCAAGTCATAGCAGATGTTGGAAGAATATATGTGACCAGCAGGCAATAATTACTTTTATTTAATAGAAGCCGTTGTAAATATATACGATTTTATACTAAAAATTTCCATATAATTTATGATTATCGATTTTTCAGATTTTAAATATAAATACTTTTTTGCAGGGGCTGTTTATTTAACTCGAAACAGTTTTCATACGTTTAAGATTACAGTGCAAATAATTTCATTGTTAAACGAACTTCTGTTTATTTCAATAAAAATTTGAATCGTTTCACAAGAAATTTTATACTAAATCCGCCCTCTGGATTATTGTGTATGTCTGTTGTAGTGTACGATTCTACCTGTAATACAAAAAGAAATAACATAAACACAAAATAAAATTCCTTAACGTGTTCTGCCATTGAAATATGGTCGTGTTCAACGTTTGTAATATCCACAACAATGCTGTCGCATACTTTTAAGGGCGAGTAAGAGGGTGGCGTATACGTGACGTATGATTGATGTGAATTTTAAATGTTTCTTTGTATTCGTATTGCATGAAGATGTCAAAACTTTTTTAATTAATTTAAATACTATACACAGGTATTTGTGTATATCAAAGCAAACTTTGAACAAACAAAATGTTTGTTTTAATTACGTTTGTTACTACGTTACATAAATCAATTATTTATGTAACGTGGTAACAAACGTATTTGTGAAAAATTTGTTAAGCTAATTATGCTAAATGAATTTGAAATAATAAAAAATGTTTTTGAAGTTGAGATAAGTGAAATTTAATTGTTATTTAACACCATAAATTTAAATTTCAGTTGTGCTGATAACAAGTTTTGACGAAATTCAAAATGGTTCTTGAAGTGTTTGTAATGAAGCTAAGGCTCCATTTTTTAAATTTCTTAGAGAAACCATAAACATTTTTTAACTAAATATAAAAAATAAAAAAAAATAAAAATTATAAAGATAATACATGTCGTTAATAAATTAATTATTTGACATACTCTCATTGTACTATTATAAAATGAAATTTATTTGTAGAAAATTAAAATAGAGTCATATCGAATAAAAGTTGTTTGTTGGGTTTTGGTTTGTATACGTTTCAAAGCCTACTACACTTATTATAATGTGATTTTTTAAAATCATTTGTGAATTTTTATAGTTAATTTATTAACAGAATTCTCAGATGGCTTATAAAAGTCTTTTAATAAGTTAAGAAGTTTGAAACTTTTCAAAACTGCGGTTGAAGTCTACTGACGATTTGGTAAAAAGCGCCAATGAAATGCATATAGACATTGCTTAACCACCCAACAAATAAATTTCATATTACGATAATATATGTCTTCAATTTATTTTGCGAAAATTTATTTAAATATGTCAAACAATTCGGTGTTTTTGTATATAATTTAAATAGTTTTTGAAACGCGAATTCAGGAGAATGCCGAGTAAATAGAAATTTGGCGATTACAATATAACTTTTCGTTACTTCGTTCTAAGAGTCGCACATATAACTGATATAATATATTTCAAAAATATCTGGGAATTCAGATGGACTCTACAGACAATTTGGTGCAGGCTAATACAAAATTAAAATATTTGTAATTTTTCCATATAATTATTTTTCGAATTAAAATTTGCTAAAGCCGTAAGGTTTGATATGACGCAACAACTTTCTGAATGAAAATCACTGCTAATTATAATCCCTATTATTTCTTTACAGTATTACTCTTACAATAATATATTTGAGTTTGGTAATATAATTTCTTTTAAATTAATTTCAAATAATTTCATTAAATTAAATAAATAATAGTAAAGAAGTAAAATACAATTAACGAATCTTATTCTTTATATTTCTTTTTAGTTATATGCTGGTGTTATTTAAAGTCAACTTGTTTATCTCTTAAAAAAACTGTTGTATGTTCACAAATACTTGGAGCAACTGTAAAGGTAAATTCATACTTTGTATATATCTAATTCAGTAATTTAAAATGGTGATTTAACTGGTGGTTAAGGAATTAAATATTCATAGCCTTGAGAACTTTGTCCGAGATGTCACTATTATATTTTCTATCACTTAAAAGTTTGTATGAAAACGAGTATTTATTATACTCAGATATTTGTAGGGCTAATGAAGAGGTTCTTTTGTGCCAATATATTTTCATGAACTTGATTTATCAAAATGTATATTCGTTATTCATTTAAATGATTCATCTATTAAAATTTCGTAAGGATCTTTACATTCTTGTGTTGTAAGAATCAATTATTTATTTATTTATTTATTTTCTTTATTTAATAAAAAATCCGTTTCGCAATTCCATGAGCCCTAATAAATTGGTTGGTCTACACAAGAAATATAATATTCTTATAAAAATTGTCATTAAAAAAATTGTAATAAATGAAAGATTATAAAAGAGTCACATTTTAGAAATATATTTAGAAGGAATAAAAATATCTGTTTAAAAAGGAAAGTTAATATGTAACAAAATTTATTTATTCAACAATTTCTATTTAACCGCATCAAAGAACTTTTGTGTTTTTATATATAAAAAATTGTTTTTCAATATTTCATTAACCTTCAGTTAACTTCTTTTGGAAATGTCTTTTGATCTCAATATATTAATATTGTTTGCTGTCAATCATATAAACTTATTCTTAATAATTTAAGTTCTAATAAAACTACAATACATTTCAATATAAAACCGTTGATCAAATTGAACTGTTATATAGAGTCTTAATATATATTTCTCATTACTAAATAAATACTAGTAAAAACTTGTGTTCTTCTTTACGAACAAGGTGTTGAAGAAGAGAATAATTTGACTTCAACAACATTGAAATTATATGAAGGTGAATTATAACAGAGATGAAGTAGAATATCAAAATTAAAATAGAAATTCTTAAAACTAATTAAATGCTTTGATTGTATGATATAAACCAGCGATGTCATATGAAAAGTTACGAAATAACATTAACAAATTTTATAAATCTGTATTGATCCACTCCATGCTTTTGCATCTTAGCTTCATTGCGTGGCTTTGTGTATATATTCTAAGGGTCTTGCAAACATAAATACTAAAACGAGTGCAGATAAAAAACGCTTGAAATGATGCTTTATTTCTGTTAGTGGGAGTCATGTTTCCTTAGGTTTCTTTTGTTATTTACGTTTACGGTGAAGTAACCCGGAAGTAATTAGATGAAGTAGAACACAAAACTTTCAAAAGCTTTTGCTCAGCGTTTAAAAATCGTTTTAGCTAAGAAGGACTTAAAACTATTATATTATGGATAGCATACCAAAATATGTATTTCATATAACAGCTTTTGCGTAACTTTTCTTTTCCACCAACTGCGAATGGTAAGTATCAATGCCTTTTAAAGCATTTTAAAGTTGTAACACGATTTATCTATAATATACTAAAAGTTTACTCACATGTAAATCGTTACTAAGTATTTATGAAAAATAAAAAAAAAATTAAATGATAATAACAAAAACATTAACGTGTATGTATATACTTTTAGTTCTATATTAGCAGATTTAGTTTCATATAATTCAGTATAGACAACGATACTGTGAACATTAACTGCTTTTATGACATTAAAATAAACTAAAGGGAGAGAAAATATAGGAAAATATAAATTATAATATTTCATGGTTTGTATATAAAACTTTCTAAGTACCTACAAACTCAATATATTCTACTACAGTGATTCTTACAAACATGGAAAAGTTCATACGAAAAAAGATTTACTATGCACATGTCAGGCATAACGATTATGTTAATATATTTTTTATGAGTGCAGCTTAATTTAACCATTAACTGGATTTTTGTTTGCAAACTACAGTTTTTATCATTTAAACTTTGTAGCATCAGCATCACCATGAACATCATCAGCCTTAGCATCAGCATCAGCATAGAATAGTTCTAAAAGAGACATAAATAGCAACGTATACACATACAATATTTGTATGTATATGTTAGATACTATTATATACAAACAAGTGTGAACTGTGTTTTCATACGTATATCAAGTTTATATCAGATTACATATAGCGTTTTATGCGGGCTTTATTTTATACGTTTTTTCTTCCTTTTTTTTGTATGTAAAGCGAGTGTGTAGTAGCTGAACTTAGTTTACATGTGTTTTTTAAGTGCATAAAAATGCCATTATTTCAGCAGTTATTTTAATAGTGGAAAAAATTTTGTATGTATATACACACACACATATAAAACTGCTATTATATTGTAGAATAGATGTGTCAAAAATCCTCAGAATATATTTTTATTGCTTTTTAGGATTTGCAATTATGCTGCATTGCAAAAAATTCCCTCAAAGGGCTTATGGGTATGTGCTGAATAAGAGTTCTGCACAAAGCTTTTATTTTGAAAATATGCTAATTACATCGCTATGCAAACTAAAATTTTGCAAATCATACATTAAATTTCATATTTTAATACGTTTAAAATAATCCTTTGGAAATAACTAAATAAATGAAAACATTGGGGAATACTTTAAATATTATATTTTTAGGTTACTAATTTGTCCAATTTATCTTCCGATGGGCAAATATCGGTAATTTAGTTTTGGATAAAGATATAGTTTGAAATTGGATTACCGATGATTTTTCTTGCTCTTTAGCTTTGCAAAATAAAACTTGCATCGGTATGGTCTAGACTCTGTACCTCAAAAACTATGAAATTATTGCTTATGCCGGCTTAGCTGCTCATAAACTGATGTTTATTGAATAATAAAAATACCAGGTTTCAGTTTCAATAGTTTCAAAATTAGGGACAGTTGTGATATAATTCTTGAAAGTTCAAGTTCGAGTTTTATGGTTAAAAAAGCAGCCCTAAATATATTTTTGTTTAGTCACAGAAACTACATGAAGTTTTTTACCCATAAATTATTAAGAAAAATAAAAATAATGGCTGTTTTACAACTGATAGCTTTCATGAGTAAACTTGCAAGAAAACTTCCTTAAAGATATTCAATTACTTAAATGGAATTGATGTTTATACTCAAAATCTAAATTTATAAAAAACTCTGGGGAAGAATATTTTACATCTTTTTGATATATTTTCACAATAAAAATGTCTTTAAGAACAACAAAATTGGAAACGTAAGACAAGCGTTATAAAAAAAATAAATAAAATCTCATGTGGTAAATGACTAATTTTGGTGAATGAGCAACACGAACTTGACGCCAAATTGTGTGAAAAATAATTCCTTGAAGCAACGCAGAGGTTTTTATCTTATTAGTTGTGTTGGTAAACAAAATTAAGAAATTTTACAACTTTATTTGATATTCTTAAATGTTAAACGTCATGGTTAATTCATTAATTTCATGAAATTGATTGAATTGGGAGTTGGAAGCAAGTCGTGAGTTGAAATTTAAAATAGCACATGAAAACTCAAGGGATTATCTATCTTTTTGCGTTGCAATGCCTTCTGCTTACACAAATGCGTTGCGCAGTCGATATATGTATATTATAATAATTTTATATGTAGACTAATTTTTGCTTGATGTTTTTATATGGAAAGTGAAATACGATTTAAGACAACATCTTGTGAGGCGTACTTGAAATATTTTGGGTACATGAATTTGGTGCTATTTTTGGAACATTTCTTTAATACGGAAACGAAGTAGTAAATTATTCAAAATTATTCGTAATCAACGTTCCGGGATGTTCAACTGGGATTTTTAGGGAATTGGAAATGTTAATATATATATTTTGCTATGATTTGTATGGAAAAACCAAACTTTAGCATTAACAACAACATCCAATTGGAGAGATTCAGTAAATATAAAATTATATACACGCCTAAAAATTTCAACTAAAACTCTTACAACAAATAAAAAGCAACAACATCTTCATATTTTTAAAATATTCGGAAAAAACTAAGAAGGGCACAATAGGCAACTTGGTCAGTAGTAACACCTTGTTGCAGTGCTTTCTGAGGAAAAGATAAGAAATACAGCTGGAAGAATGTCTGGGTACCGCCATTACAAATGATCAAAAATCAATAGTAGGTTACAAACATATATTGGTTTGACCTGCGAGGCGTAACCAGTTTCTTTACACTGGTGCCACGGGATCTGGTTGAGCCCCACAGATGATATTAGATCGGGGGGTGAAGCATCGATGTTTGCCATATACAGAGTTTTTTGCCTGAACGTGTTTGAAACATCTGCTTCACTGTCGAAACTCTGTTTAACGAACGTTCATTTGAATGGTTTCGTATGACGGATTTTATCCTTCCCCCATGACTAGTTGAACAGTTGGATGAGGTTTCTTCAGGGAGTCCACGTGGTGGTCGTTGGTGGAGATGTCAGATAAGGGTTAATGTTCAGGCATAGTGGAGTATGTTTGGACTTCGACCCAGCTGATAGCAGTCTCTATGGGCTGATGCAAATCAGTAGAGATGTTACGGAAGGGGTGGAATGTTGTTGGTACTGGGATTGTCTGGAGGGATTGGTCTTACGATTTTGACCTTTGATTCGTCTTGGTGTGGACGACATTCATGTCCGTGGACGTGACAAGGGTTTTGGATAGGCCCGAACACCTTAGCAAGGTGTAAGATTATGTTTTTGTAGCGGAACCTTATGAATGAAGTTGCAACCTGCGTAAGCTCAAGGGCTATAGAGATGTGTCCCCTAAGAGCGATACGGGTAGTGGTGAATATTGATTTCACCCGGTGTTGAGAGCACAACCAGGTAGGCCAAACGGCAGGTACTGACGTAGAACTTTTGACAATTCAGTTCAAAATCTATTTGACAGCGATTTCTTGTGTTTTACCGAACGGGTCGATCTGTAATGACATATACTCTGGATATAATAAAATAAGGAATTTAAAATATTTCAGACTCTTTCCCATCTGTAACAAATTTTTTATTTGCACAAATAAAAATGGCTTCATATTAAGCAGTGGTCGAATATAATTCATTAATATGGAATTGAATTTTTCTGATTTGCTTTAAGATATGATTGTGGTAATTTTTGCCGGCTTGTTTCCATCACGAATGACACCCATTGACACTACCATGTAACAAATAGTGCCTGACAGCAACATCTTTTCCTAGTACAGGAACACAATTTATGAAAATGTTTGCTGTTTTAGTTGCTCTTAATATTTAAACAATAAGTTTTGATATAAATTTTTAGAAAAACGTTCTTAAGTATTTTGCTCATTAAATTTCATTTAAAAAATTAATTTGATTCCGACATTTGAGGCACTACAATAAAGTTTTTAAAGTACTTTTTTAAATCAATTCTAAATCTCCTTTAGGTCACTTTGTGTGTTGCCTTCTTTTATTAAATTTTATGTTTCATATTTTTACTTCTCACACAAATACACATCTAATGGAAAATATTCTAATAAACTAAGAAATAAATATCACATATATTCTTTGTATCCATCCAGAGGCTTATTTGTGTGTATAATTTATTTAGTTTTTTGCTCTCTGCTTACGTTTGATATTTGATATCTTTTTTACTTAAATTATATATATTTTCGTAAATGTATGAATGTGTGTGTGGCCTTTTTCCTACTGCATATGAAGAGTTTTCTCTGTTATTTAGTTTTTCATGTTACACAATTTCATGTTATTTATTTTTTCATTTAGTTTTCGGGACACAAGAAGTTTTATTTTTGTGACAATTTTTTATACAGTATCGTTAATCTGCTACATTAATTTAAAGGAAATTTTATCAGCTTGGAGTTTTTATGATAACCACAACTAACTAAATTTCTGGAGTATATTTATGTTTTAAATTATATAAACTTACGGGCATCAATATATAAACAACTCTAAAGTGAAAGTAAAATTTCAAACTTTTCAGCTCGCAACGTTCTTGCAAGCGATGTTTTCTTTACATCTTATTTCACTATTTTAGATCAGATGTAGCAAACATTTTTGCTTAATAGTTGTTTATTCTTTAATTTTAATATTGAAACGGTGAATAGTAAATAAATCATTATTTAAGATATTATAAGTATTAGTTGGCTGCCTTCAAAAGTAAACTTAAATATCTCTCTTCTTGGGCTGCGTTGGTGTTTAACAAACTTTTTGAATGACAAACTTTTAAGCCAGTTAAACATGATTATTATTCACACATTATTTTCTCACTATACCAGTTTTAACTCTTTAATATATACGGCATAGCAATTAAACAGCTCTCTACTATAATTCATGAAAAAATAAAGAAGACAGAAATGAGAATTAAACTGCCAACAGCAAAACTGACCCTTAAATTCCCCTTCATATCAAATACTACATGCTGTGCAAGATATTATTTTATTTTTTGTTCTATTTTTTTTTTTTTTGCTGTCACGATCTCAATATTATTCTTTGCTCTTTTCATTTATATAATAATTGGCATTTTTTACATTGTACATATAAGCAGAAAACGTGATTTCATTTTCTAAGTGTTTTTATTTTCATTTGACATTTATTTAAGACGACTGCATGAAATGCCAAATGAAAGTGTACATACTGATGAAATTCTTATGAAATTATTGTAGTACAGAGTGAAGTAAAAACTTAAGTTTTGGAGATCTAATTAAAAGTGTGTATGTTCGATATGTCTGGGGAATAATTAAACGAATTTATTTATTAAAGTAACATGTTCGTAAAATTTCATTACTAGAATATTAAAAACTGTAAAAGATAAATAATATTTTTAATTTATAAATGTTGCAAAGGATATGTCGTTAAGACATTCTGTTATTTATTTGAAAGTCTTTTTGGTGTTATTATGTGTGGAATATAATCTCATGTAAATATACAAATCGATTTCTCTGGAAAAACCGGATCCGAAATTTTTTATTTGACCGATGACGTGGGTTATACTGTTTTTAAGGACGAAGAATTTTTCCTTAAACGGAAACAGCTGCAACTACTTTAATAAATTAACTTTGTTATTTGCAAGTGGTGCTGAATTCTGTATCTCTCCGATGCTTACCAAATCAGACTGAATAAATTACAACTATTTTGATAGATTTTTGGCCTTTATCAACTGTCAAACTTTAAAATATTTGCAATAGTCTGAAATATTTTACAAAAGTTTTAAGAGAGACGTATATAATAAAGGAAATGAATATTTTAAGAGAAATAGAGATTTTAAGATAAAATCTGTGATATTTATTTCTTAGTTTATTAGAATATTTTCCATTCGATGCGGTATTTGTGTGGGAAGTAAATATATTAAACATAAAATCAGCTAAAAGAAGGCCACACACAAAGGGGCCTAAAAGAGATTTAGAATGCCTGTTACGTCAAATGAATTTTCAAAATAATAAATGCTTATTATATGACATTTAATAAGCGGTATATTGAATTATTTAACAGCGATTTTCGGCAACAGCTATTCTTCTCTGCTGTGTAAGTTGGATATATAAGACTGATGTTGAATTTCGCATGTGCTTGCGAATATATATCATTTCTTTCTGAACCAGGAACATTTTTCGAATAATTAGCCTATAAAATTTAATAAAATCCTATAAAATAGAAATTACTTAGAATTAAAAATAACAAATAAATGTTATTTCTTAATGTGTCAATATAAAATACTACATGAACATTTTGAATAGATTATATATAAAAGTAGGCCGTAGTTTGTTCATTGGCTTATTTATGTATTATTATTTATCTTATCCATAAACATTTTTGAATGCAGCAAAATATGTTATCTTTTTTGAATTATTCAATTTAATAAATCATAACCACTGCTTAAGATATTATAAGGAACTACAGCCTACCAAAATCAATTGGCATTAAAAATTAAATATATTGTAAAAAAAGTACGTCATAGGTGCTTAAAATTTATTATTCCTAAATATGCCCAAAGTAAAATCAATACTTTGAAGGAATATAGAAATGTTTAAAGCGTAATAAAGGCATATATACAAATTTTACAATAACTTGGTTTGGTACAACAGCTGAATACAACATATTGAGACTAATTAAGAACCCCTTAGTTATAAACATATTTCTTAAATCTTGAATTCAAATCTTGTATTAATCTATTCCAAATTTATTGACATAAACGTGTCACAACACGTAATAATGTTGCTCTGTGTGATCGTAAGAGATGAATGGGCTTCCTTAAATGTGTGTTTTTGTGTGTGTGACGTACTGCTTCGTGCTTGTGTCTACAATGCTGATGTGTCATGAATTTAATATCATTTTATTGTGTTATCTTACCGAAGCAATTTTAATTTTGCTTGACCACCGCACATAAACGCATGTATACACATCATTGCGTGACCATATAACCAATTTATTCATAAAATCTCTTCAGAGGCTAAAAGAAGCTTTGAAAAGTGAAGTATAAAACTATTAAACTCCTACGTGCTGATCACACTTTTTGGTTGTTGGTTTTTGCAAGTTGGAAATTGTGTATGTATTGTGATATATATATATATATATATATATATATATATATACATATATACATATATGGGTCGCTTGTATTGTATTTAAATGTGTGTTATTTTTTTCATTTCTTCAAGTTGTAGCAGGGAAACAGGGAAATCGTATATATAAAAGCTTATTAACGAAATATATAGTACCGAATCTGTTCTCATAAAATTCCTAAAATATTTTTTTATTTTGTTTGATATGAAGGAAGGTCTTATATTGAAATCGGGCAATTTTGAAAACGCTTCTTGAAAACAGCAGATAACCCTTGAGAGTGAAAACTGTAGTTAATTATGTTAAACATAAGTTCTCCTCGTGAAGGATAAATATGTTGTATATGAATAGAATTTTAAATAAAATCATCAATAGGCTTTAACCAAATTTGCAAGAGTTTCTTATGCACAAAACTTCTATGTGACAAACCAGAAACTAGTCCGAGTAACTTAGGCCTCATTTAAAAAAATATATTATGCATATAACATAATTTGTCTTATACGACCTTAATTTTATAGCGATATAAATTTGATTTTTGTGGTCATATATCATCAATATAGGCGTATACAAGGAGTTGCTCTAAGAAGTCGCTACTTCATAATGAAACGCTCTCAGAATATATTTAAAAAAAATTTTTGTTTGCAGGCCTATTGTTCGTTAATTCATCAATGTTTTCTCAAAAGGCCTGATATATTGGACTAGACACCAAAGTTGGGACCGGCTACTGTTGCAGTCAGAATATAAATTTTATTATAAGATTTTTCCATGTGAAATTATTATTATTATAAGTCCACAACCCACAATAGCTCTGCCTTCCTTTTCAGAAATTATGTCATGCGGAAAAATGCTTTCAAAGAATTGAACTCATACTGTCATTTTGTGTTCTTGTTGATACACAATTTCACAAAATAGTTCAATTTAAGCCTAAATGGACAATATATTTTCAACATGAATCGATTTTAAACAAACCGTTTGATGTCCTGAACTAGATGTTATTTGTTAAAGCTTTAACTACACACAAGAATGTCTAAGCTGTCAATACATTTTCTCCATTACTGCTAAATTTTCTGTGAGTCCCATTTTAATAATACTTTTGCTCAACCTTAGAAAGTTATTACGAAATTCTCCGAAAATATATAACATTACTTTCATATTTTGTTTTGTTGTTAAACCCATAATAGAAGCTGTCAAGCCTCAACATGAAAAGGACATCTTGTACCCATAATGACATATGACTTATTTATTATTCATATGCAATATATTGTCTTAGTTGCTGGCTGAATTCATATGTTATATTATTAATCCTTGGCTAGTAATATTTTCTTTTTGTTATCAAGAAAATGTCACTTTGTTTATTCACTTTTGCTTACCTAGCGTTCTTTGCATTTAGTAATTTGCCTTGCAAGCTTACTTATTAATATATAATAAGTTTATATATCTCTATTAAGTTTCATTTTTCTTGTTGTTCAATATTTATTGTGGTTTGGGTAATGGAAAAAGTATACAATCTTTAATTTCTGTCATTCTTAAATCATATTATTATACAGAGCGATTACAAGATGACCATAAAAAAAAGAGAAAATTAATACCCCACGCTTGTGATAAAATTGTTTAAGAAAATCATTGCAAATCTTATTTTAAAAGAAGTGATAGCTTAAATCCATTTTATACGAAAAAAATAAATAAATTAATTAAAATGCACATCCCGTCACTTTATTTGGTAACAAAATCAACTTGTTATAAGTTATGACCTTATTGCTCGTTTCATTTTTTTCCTTTTTAATGGCACTGCTGTAGGTAAATAAAGCCACGAAGCAAATTAAGTGAGAAAAATTGAGATACATTAAATGTTTTTTTCATTAAATATTTGTTAATCAAATTAAAAGAAAAAAGAAAAAGTAATTTAAATAAAAATATTAAATATTCGTTGTACAGTTTACAAATGGAAATGTTTTAGCAGACAACGGATTTATATGCTTATACGTTGCGAAGCTCGAGCAGGTATACTTCCACTCCTATTTGTTGTAAATCACTTGCAATTTATTTGTTTTAATTTATACTTCTTGGTAAATTGCTGAATTTGTTAAGAGCGTGTACACCGCATGTTGAATAAACATTAATTATTTTTCCCAAAAATTTATGAGACACCTGCTTGAGGTTTGCTATAAAAATATATAAATTCATACATGATAAAGGTTAGAGAATATAATTTTGTCTTATAACCAGGTAAAGGTAATGTAAGAAATCCTTTTTAAATTATAAAGAATTTAATGTATAACAAAAATGTATCGGTCTATTATCGAAGTGTATTAAGTATGAACGTTTAATTTGAAAGCATTCTTTTCCATATCTGTACTCTCTTGCCAAAATATTATTTATTTTATATAATTATAAATTATTCTGTTGTTTTATAGATATTTACTCATACTGATAACATTTTCGAGGCACCTCGTGATCAGATATAATTCGTAAAGCTGAAAGAAGTTCTATTGTATTTAAAAAAATTTAACTTAAGAGATCAATGTATATACATAAATACTAAATATTCTCTAAGCAAACATTAATTATATTAAAAAATGAATGCCTGTTTTTATATACCTTTTTCATGATTATATTGATTTGCAATGCAACTGCTTACGATGTTAAACATGATGATCAAATCAGTCAGCAAAAAATAAAAATAATTTAATATTGTAAAAATTATTAATGTTACATGATATTTTGTCACAAATTTTATTCCTACCACAGAGTGTTTGCCTTGGAATTTCGCTGCGAATGAAAGTATGTGTATTACAAAATACATAAAACATACCACAATATGTAAATATTTCATTTTATAACACATGTAACAGTGATTGTTTGTAACAAAGTTATTATCAATAATTCAGATGAAAATGGTCAGATACAAAAACACATGTTAAACACAAACACTTAACAGAAAGTCTGCTTTTTGTTTGTTTTAAAGTGCAATTAAAATAAATATTGGGCGATAAATGCGTCATTTTATGATTTGACCATCGGTTAGCGAAATATCCAAATAACAACAAAATATACAAAAACCTTAACACTCAAAATATATTTAAACTGCAATCAGAAATTGCAAACATAAAAATTAGCATATAAAAAAAGATCATAATATGTTGTAAGTAAATGAAAACTGATTAAAATATTTTGATTATTTGGCGTCATAAACAACATAAATTTGAATTATAATAGTTAATAAATGGAATTAAAACACAATTTAATACTGAAATTTTGAGTACAAGATTGATGATTGTTGTGAATATTTTGCTAAAAGTCCCGGCTGGTCTCATTACCGGAAGTACTGTGTGAATGCGAGACTTTAAAATACTTCTTTATGATCGTCTAGGTTGAATATATCTTACTTTATAAGGGAAGAAAACTCTTCCAAAAAATTTAATGAAATACTACTGTACGAATTTTATAAGTATCTACTTTGCCATCGCTTAAACACAAAAACTTTTTGTATAAAAATTTTAAATAACTTTTGCACTGTGCTGAAAGAAACACAAGACACAGCATCATTGGAATATAGCACTGCTATGGAAATTTTTGTGTACGAGCTTGCAAACCCATAACAAATAATTACATAAATTATGAGTGTGTATTTTAAAACAATGGCTTGCAAATTACAACCATTTAGAATACAAAAGGTATGCAGATGAAAAATTATATCAAGGATTACACAAAAAAAAAAAGAGAAATAAATAAATAAAATAACCAAACGGATGTTTAAACAAATTCATACATGATTAACACATTCAGATACAAGCGAAAATATTTATTCGCTTAAAACAAATATAAATTGTGGTTTTGCATTATGCTGACAAATTTTTAGTCATTAGTTTCAATTGTGCTGAAAATGTTGTGGCTTTTGAGGATGTTTATGCTGCAAATTTTGTTCGCAGCAGCTCATGAACCAGACAATAGCAACTTCAAGTTCTATAAAATTTGCCACATCATGTAAATAGTTGAATAATTAAATTCTGTGGCAATTGAAGATCAGGCAGCTTAAGCAGCTTAATAAGTTGCCTGCCTAATTTGGTGCTGCAAATGTAATTACTTTTCGCACTGAATTTTTTGTCACGAACGCACAACATGCAAAAGTTTTACAACAGTTTTGTGCACGAAGCAAAATCTCAGTTAAAAATTTTTCCACACAATATGAATTTATCAAACAAAATTTAGTTTTCACTTAACATTTGTGCATGTCCTGTAATCACTCTCAAACAAAGGATGAAAGCTTGTCTATTTTTGCTGTGCACATGGCAATTTTGTCAATTAAAACGTGCTTTATTTTGAATGTCACAAACCATCTAGCAAAAATGGTGAAAACGTACTGAAAAACTTGTAATCGTTGCGCGTGTATTCCACGCTTATTGCAACATACAACTATATTGCTGCTGCTATAAATATGGGCAGTGAAAATTTATGTACGAGCTGTAAACAAAACTCTTCGTTTGATAAATGTTTTAGAACAACCCACTTTTACTCCTATTTAAATACTGAATTAACTGGAAAGAAAACCTTTCGCCTGCGTATACTTTCCCATAATCAATATTACGTATACGCAGTGGCACAATAGCAGATAATAAAACCACAACAAATTTTATATGAAAATATGATTGTTTAAATTTAAAATTGATTATTTTAACATGCTATTTACCCATCATAATCTAACTTTAATAAAATTACAAAGGGTGTGCCAATAGAGATATTCGTGTATAAATAACCTCAATAAAATTTATATAACACAACGATACGGTCATTCTAGAACTTTTCAAAATTAAACGATGATTATAATAACGATGTAAATTAACCGCTTTGTGAGCGAAAAAAGTAAAAGCTTTTAAAGCTCATTAACAAATTAGTTAATGATATCACCGAGGAATTCTCTCATTTAGATTTTATCATGATTTATTTTTTAAAGTTTACTTAATTTGACTATTCCCACTGTCATATTGCAAGTTTAAAATAAATACTACCAGCTTATCACAACATTCCAGACTGTAGCAAAAGACAAAGTACAGTAATAATTATTATGCTGCAAAATACGTGCTGTTATGGACAAATGCCGTGTAATTTTAATTTTGTGACAAAAGCGAAAATTGAAAATTTCATAAGGATATATATATATATATATATATATATATATAAGAATATTCAGCTATTTCCCCTATTCAGCTATTCAGCAATTTATCCTATTCAGCTATTTCCCCTATTCAGCTATTTCCCCTATTGAGCTATTTTCCCTATTCAGCTATTTTCCCTATTCAGCTATTCAGCCAGCCAGCTATTCAGCCAGCCAGCTATTCAGCCAGCTAGCTATTCAGCCAGCTAGCTGTTCAGCCAGCTAGCTATTCAGCCAGCTAGCTATTCAGGCAGCTAGCTATTCAGCCAGGCAACCAGCTATTCAGCCAGCCATTCAACCAGCTATTCAGCCAGCTAAAACTCTGTAGCATATAAAATTCTGTAAATATTGTATTTGGCAAATACGCTGTAATTCACTTTGATAAATGTAATTGTTAATGAGAAATAGTTTGAATTTTATGAAAAATCTATTTTCTGTTTATACTCTTTCAGTTATTTTATATTTATGTTATAATTATTGAGAAGAATCTTATCTAGTTTTGCAAGAAAGAAGTACCAAAAAATTTAGAAGCATTATTTCTAGGAGTAACATTTATACTGGCATTTCCTTAGAAGCAAATGGTATACGACAATAATTCCTTTTCTGTACTATTTTCCTTAAACATTTCGTTGGGATTCCTCAATTCTTTGATCTCAGAAATTTGAAATATATTTATCATATTTCCCAACACAATAGAGGATATTTAATTTCTCCATCTTTTTCTTGTTGTTTTGTAAACCTATAAAATCGTCCTGATATCATTCTGATTATTTGTTCCCAAAATTCAAAGTGATCAACTGAAGGTGTTTTGCTAAATCCTATGCGCATTAATGCAGATCATCAGGGAACGTTTATTCAACATTTCTTAGAATACCTAAACATATTATTTTAAACTTCCTTTTTAATAATTGAGAAGTCTGATCAACTATCAAAGTCATCGCAAGAACTATTTGAACGTTTCTCCTTTTTAGTTTCTAATCCAATTGTCAATACATTGTAAAAAATGTTTCATATGTCTTGTTTTTATTAAATAGACCAATATGCATTGAAAAATTTAACATAAAATTCACGAAACGTCGGGGCAGATATTCCATTTTTATTTACATAGAACTGGCAGGCCAGTAGATTACGAATTACTTCCAAGAACTTCATACTCGGTTCGTCTTATTTTGACTGGACCTGGACACGGGCAATGATTTCTACGCGATGCATAATGCCAGAACTCAAAAAGAGTGGTTTAATATTAACAGGACAAGTGGGAAAAAATTAACAGATAAAGGTTGTTGTAGTTGTTGACGAATCTTCAGCAGCCAGTGCTATGCCTGCGTTACTAAGACAAACCGATAATAAGGATGTGTAATGTAGATCAGAAAAATTTAACACAATATTCAAGGCTGAGTCCGGAGTCCGGAGTCGAACGTGAGATTTGAGGTCTCTTTTGTCAACTACTTCAGCCAACAGCACCCTCGCTTAGTTATTTTGTTTGGCATAATATCGATTTGAATTGCAACAATATAAAAATATAAATTAACTATATACAACCATCTGAACAAATAAGCAAACAAATTAATAAGGGGAACAAAAAAAATAGCAAAAGCAATCAAGTCAAGCGTGAGAACAAATGAAAAATAAAATATATAAAAACGCTAGATATCTCACGAAGAAATATCAGTATATTTTTCAACTTCGAATGAATGTAAACACTTTTTCTCTTCTGACGAAATATATTTTCCAATAGTTTTATTCGTTTTAACTATTTTTGTAGCTGTTTGTATAGGGCTGTTTATAAATGTACATAAGCAAACAAAAACAAATGTTGTGGTATCCTGAAAAAGAGGAGAAGCAGAATAGATAGAATTGAAAAACAACAATCCCAAACCTGCAATAATAAAAATGAAGTAAACATAATAAGTAGAACGACAACGTTGGTTAAACAAAAACAGTGGCTCAACAAAGAACAATTTTGTAATATTTTTATTAAAGTTTAGGAAAATATATCTCGCATATATTATTTAAGAAACTTATAACACTTTTAAAGATCTTTTCTAGTTCGAAAATCAGTACTGATGCATGATAAAGTTACAGTATAGAGTTATATACAATTGATATTTGATGGGAATAAAATAATTTTGAATATATATGGCAAAGAAAATTGAAGAAAATAATATACATATTGTTGCACATTATAGAACAAACTTCGAAACCACGAGCTGTTTGAAAAGATAATTTACCAAATAATAAGCAAACAAGTGCAAATAGTGAAATTTTTGACTAAAATCTGTAAGGAAAATTGTATTATAATATTTGGTTCTATTGAATAGTTTTATTGGACTTCAATATAAATTACAAATTTCCAACAATCGATTTTGAATTATATCTCTGTATGCTTGAGTTTTTAACCGTAAAATATTTGGTTACACCGGCTAACAAGAATTTTGTCCCTCTTACACCTCTTATTATATTAAAGTTTGATAAAAATTACTTATTATAAATCTAATAAAATATATAAAAAAGACCAAGAAAATTGTATAAAGATCTTACAAAATAAATGAGATTTAACTATTTATTTAATTTAAACCACTGTCTCTGCTCATCTGCTCATCTGCAAAACAACTACAGATTGTTTTTGGAAAAAAAAAACTCTCGAAATGAAAGAATTCAACGATTGTTCAACCATACAGAAGGCAAAATACTTTCCTTACCATGGATGTGAGAGGAATAATATCAAACAACAGACAAAAATATACAACAAAACAATACGCAACTAGATAATATATTCAAGATGCTGCCATATATTTGAAGAAATTAAACAATTTAACTAGGAAGAAATGTCAATAGCTTAAAAGAGAGAGAAAAAGAAAACGTATCTGGGTACGGTATGGAAGGGAATTTAATTAAGTAATTTTATGTTCTTCAGCATTTTCTTTTGTATTTTCTTTTCATTTCGCTATAATTTAGATCCAAAGCAATTTTGCTTCTATTTCGTTGCTTTTGTATGTTAATGTCTGTTCTATTAGTTGAAAGATTTTAATCTGTCTGTCTTAAAAAGGATTCACTTATAAAATTGGGTTTGGAAAGCACTTATATATATTTTGAAAAGGTCTATTCATTTTGTAAACTTTTTTTTTTTTAGAATACACAATTTAAATAAATTTGCTATACACATTTATTAGGAATTAATTAAATTTGACATAAAACCAATAACCAAGTGGTTGTGAAGCGCGCATGTCTTGAAATCATATATCGAAACTAACTTACGGCAACAGCCAAGTGCATAAACATAAGTCACAAAATAAATATATTTAGTGAAAGTTGGTAGAGAAAAGGTCATAGACTACAGAATTTCGATGAATAAAGAACTGAAGGTTTTTACAAATAAAACCAATTACGTTATCACACATGGAAAATTTAAATAATAATTAAATCAACGAACAGAAACTGTATGCAGCTAAAACCGAGATGGAAATTGAAAAAATGTTATCAAAAACAAAAAGACATATGTGAAATGTTTTAAGTCAGTAGATGCCGTTTGGCCTACCAGAAGGTGCTCTCAACACCGGGTGAAATCAAAATTCACCACCATCCCTGTCACCCTCAGGGCCCAGACCTGTGTAGCCCCCCTGATCTTACACAGGCTGCAACTTCATTCATATGGTTCCGCCACAAAACCATAATCTTACACCTTGTTCGGGCCTATCCAAAACCCTTGTTACTTCCGAAGACCAACTCCAGCACCAACAACATACCACCCCTTCCGTAACATCTGCTGATTCGCCGCAGCCCGTAGAGACCGCTATCAGCTAGGTGCGAGGTCCCAACATACTCCACTATGCCAGGACATCAACCCTTATCTCACATTTCTACCAGCGACTCTTGGTATCAAACCTCAGCCACCATGTAAATTCCCTGAAGTGGCCTCTGGCCACAGAATAAACAAGTCATGGGGCAAGAACGAGGTCCGCCACATGCCATGACTCGGATGAACGTGCGTTAAACAGAGCTTCGCCTGTGAAGCAGAAGTTTAATACAAGTTCAAGCAAACAATTACGTGTATGGCAACTAGATCCCGTGGCACCAGTGTAAGGAAACTGATAACGCCTCGCAGGTTAAACCAATTTAAGTTTGTCACTTACTGATTTTTAATCCATTCTAAGGCGGGATCCAGGCATCCTTCCACCTGTATTTCTTATCTCTTCCCCAGAAAGCACTGCAACAAGGTGTTACGGCTCACCAAGTTGTCCATTGTGCCTCCCGGAGGGAGCAAAAAAGACATTTTGAATATTCCAAAGCACAAGAGAATGTTAACATTAGTTTTTATATATTCAACTTCCACAGCAGAGCAGAACAGCTGTTTTCAAAAGACGATACACTTTAATCATCAGTACTCATGTATATTTTTGTTTATTATTACGTGAATTTGATAACAGTTTTTGTTTGTACCAATTTTATTGTGAAAAAGGATAAGAGAATTGTAGCAAAACGATGGTGAAACAATTATTTTTCAAAAAGTTTAAAATTTTTTTTGGTTCGGTAAGTTTAAGACTATTAATGATAACCAATATAATTAAGGTTTACTTAACCTTTAACAAACACAAGCCTTATTCAAAAACTGTTTATGGAAAAACAATTATTGAACATCATGTACTTTTAAGAAAAGAAAAACTATTGCAGCTTTTAAATCATACTAAACACGTTCTCTTGCTTACGCAAATTTAAATATTTATAAATAAATAATGCGACTGAATTCTCCTCATAAATTGTATCTTTTGGTTTAAATAAATAGTATGTTGTTGTGCACAAGCGTCTTTCCAATTCGTTACACTTGGTTTGAGAAGCTAATGACACATTAACATGTTCTGCACGCCTTTACGCTAAAGGCCATAAACAAAATAAGTCACACCACGGAGAGACACACAGAGAGAAACAGCGTATTTACACGGTTATAATATTCGCAGGCTTAGTCATACTGTAATAAATAGCAGCGCAGGAAATTTAACTTCCTTACGACAATTTAAATAAAAAAGGTGTAATAAGACGCACTTTTCGTTATAAGAAATCACTTTATTTAAAAGCTGAAGCCTAAAGGTACTTAACATCATCCCGCCACTACTTTCCTATTTTTATTAGTTATCATTTCTATTAAATTTGCAGTTTCGATGATAGTTTCTAGCTTGCGTTACGCCTAGCCTGTGCTACTTTAGTTCTCTATAATTTCTAAGTGCGTGATATCCAGGATCTGCATAAATCTCTAAACAAAATTATTGACAAATTATTTCCTGTGCTATTTTTATCTTATCCTAGAATAAATAAACAACATCTATAAGAAACTAACAGGTCTAGGAAATCAAAATATAAACGCCTTCTTAAGTGTTTGTTTTCTTTATTAGAAAGTTGTCTAAAAATTCATTTAATTAGGTGTAAGAATTGCAAGAAATGAATATAAATAAGACTTAAAAAGAAATAAACTTTTCCTTGAAGAATTTACATAAATTATGAAATTTTATGGTTTTGAATATATAATTGGCACATGTACTACGTATGCCGTCCCCAGCTGATATTTGGCAAGCGTTCACAATGACGAGAAACATTTATTTATACGCGTACTTACGCGAGTGTCTTTTAAAATTTATAATGAATGCATATCCCAACAAACAAAATGTTTTCAAAATGTAAAATGATATTATAAAGTGTCTTTATGATGATATTATTTTCGATCACAATTGTTTTGCAATATTTTAACAAAACCATGTTACATTTTGTCCAAAAAAAATATGTACGATTTAATCAGAACCTAAAACATATTTATTTGTGGATCAGCTGATAATAGACTTAAAGAAAACTAGTCACTGATTGATAACAAGTTATTATCAGTCCAAAAAATCTAAAATAAGTTTAGCTTAAAATCCTTGGGTTTACAAATTAGCATTCTCTTCTAGTGAAAAAAATTATATAAGTTAACTCACTAATATGTGTTTAGAACGAAACTCCAAGGACAGGATAATACTTTTTAATTAAACAGTCCTTAAATCAATCCTTAAGTTGTAATAATAAAATACATCTTCATGGTTTTAATAATATTTTTAGTTTTCTTGCGTTTTTAAGGAAAATATTTCATAATCGCTTATAGTAAAGCATTTATAATACTGATATTTCTAGAATTTTGAAATTATGTGCGACTAACAAACACTATGCTGGTACTCGGATACTACTTTAAAGGTTAATTTTACAGATTGTACCATCATTATCTATTTGAGGATTTCAAATGTATTAATTTTCTGTTCACCCTTATGTTTGGCGATGGCACAAAGTTCGTCATAGAAAAACATTAACTTCCATACAAAAACACTAAGTAAACAATTCGACTGCCAATTAAATATTTTAACACAAATTTATAGGAAATCTTACTCTAACAGAAGCATAACAGAAGGAAATAATTTAAATTCATTCTGTAAATATACTTCAATTAATAGTTTGTCATGTATAGCGTTAAGAGAGGGACGGACGATAGTTAGAGAAATAAATTTTGGTAGTTTCTTAGGGAAAAAATTGGCCGTCAAATTATTGCGAGAATTGATGTGTCATTCTTTGAAATTTACTTAAGAAAAAGTTGAGAAATTTTAATTACGGAACTACAATTTATTTTTGTAGGAATTTACTACGACTATAATATAAATATAATATTTTTACTATATCACATCGTAAAATTTTAGTAACTTTTCCGCATAAACAGGCTCCTTTTGAGACCGCTGAGCACAATTTAATCACAATGTACCCATTTTGGAGGCAGTTTCCTAATGTAAGTTTACCCAATTAACTTATTTCTATGGAAAGAAAATTAAAGATAGTTGCAGACTTACAAAAATTAACAAGAGGTGTAAAAATGGTACCCAGCAGTCTGCATATATATAAATATATCACACAAAAATATACTTTTCAAATCCAATTTAAGAAAAGTGGCGTATAAGGCATAAAACAATATTTTCTACTTCCAAGGAGACTGCAGTCATAATATATATTGTTCTTATCATTATTTTTATTTCATGTCACTGTATATGATTATAAATTACTCAAGTCGTATAACAACCTGAGAAATTGTTATCATTAATCACTTTTCTTTATGACTATCATGAACTTAAATAAAGAAACCAAGAAAATCAAAGAAAAGCATCAATTTTAAAATTAAATTTTCAAGCAAAGAAAATCTCATACATATCAGAACAATAAAAGCGTGAGTGGCAAATGCAACATCTTATGGCATACACCACAAATGCACATATAAAACGGCAAAGTTCTTCACGTACAGAGAAGACTATAAGTGCATGCATCAGGGAATGGTGACGTTGACAATAATAATGTTAATGAAAAAATAAATTATATAATGAAAATATATGTTGCTGATGTGATGCTGATGATGAAATGTCAGGCGAACATAAGACGAAACATAAAACAATGTCATAAGTGTGAATGGAAATGATGGTGAAAAATAAAAATGAAATAAATAAATATAAACACAATGATAAACCATTGAATGAAATGTGAAATAAATATGAAAACGAGTACAAATAGATGTACCAGTATCACACTGACTAACAAGAAGATAAAATATTTCAGAATATTTCTTATGAAATATATGCAAAAGTCTGTTTCCATGTGAATTTTCATTTGTACAATTGTGCAGATATTTCAGCGAGTGAGTTCTTTAAAATACATTCTTAATACATGGCGTGTATGTGGAGAAAAATCGGAATTGTGTGTCTAGTCTTAGTCTATCGTGAAGTGCCTGCCAGTTAGTTTTCTAAAAACGATTTGCTAAAGGTTTTTTAAAAAAACTTGACGTGATAAAATCCCCAAGCAATTATTCTTTTATCTACTGTCCCTAGTCCATGACAAAAAAGTGTAGCTGTCATAAAAAAATTTTATATATCGTCACTTTAGAACCAAAATGCTGGGGAGAATATAACATAAATAAATAAAAAGCAATCAGACAGATGTTTTTAAATATTTTTTAGCTTAAGCCCTTATAATTTTAGGTGACGATATGCCCAGAGTATGTTTGTATGAATACACAGATGTGCACGTTGGCTCCTTTATTTTTTATTACTGCGTGAATATTTCATATCTCTGCTTGTTTTGCAAATATGACTATGTTTTCACATACACAGAGTTGTAGTATTTGAGGGCAATTTTTCACCAAAAATGTTGGCAGCATACATATTTACATTGCAAACATGCCAAATCATTGTTATGCACAAAAAAGGAACAAAAAAAAAAGGAAAAACGTTGATGCATGATGTGGCAATAACAAATACACATTCTCTATCATTTGCTAAAATCGTACAAGAGTTTTGGTGTAAGTAGTTGACTTGACTTTGGCTGCCAAGTGATATTATTTTGTTATATTTTTTTCTATATTTTCAATGCAATCATTTCGTAGAAAAAGCAATTTATAAAATCATTTTGGAGATATCTACTGTTTATAGATTTCAAAGGCGTTGGCTGCCATTGTCACTCATAATGTAAACGGAATAAAACTAAAACTTTAAGAATTGCAGAAAAAATAAAATATTGCAGGTACTGATAAATTAAAACAAAAAATATAGATGTAAAGACCAAAACAACTGGGTTGAGTAGAAAGCCTTACCATTAATAATTTGTTAGCGTATGAGAGTTGTCATCAAAAAAACTTTAAATGAATTTTCGCCAGAAGAATGATATTGTTTTTTATATAAAGGTAATTTCTAAGTATTTTATGGTAGCGAATTTTAAAAGGTGGGTCTATCGTGGTATGAGTTGTCTGGTTATATAATAATACAATATTTATGTGTCTTGTTGGTGCTTATTATATAAAATTGAGGTGTTATAATATATTTCAATTTCACATGATTCTTAAATAGTTGTATTGAGACCAAGTATTGAAATATTTTATTTGTCAGCTTGATCTTTTAAAAAAGCTGATAACTAGCAGCAAAGATACATATATATTAAATGTATGTGTATTAAAGTTATTTTAATTTAAGTTTCATACTTTTCCAACTACCAATACTTTTAGCTACAACTTGATTACATTTAACAAATTTAATAAATATTACAAATTTAGTGTTATAACTTTCATATTAGATAATTAAGATTGACTATTAACAGTTGTAAAATATAACGAAATTTTCGGGCGCTTGACCAAACTTTTATATTTCAACACCATAATCGATAAATTTTTAAAATTTGTACATATATTTGGGAATTGTCGTTTTTTAACCACTGCTGAGTCTTTTTTCCTAAAACTTTATAAAAAAGTGACCAATTAAGGGGTTTAGCTAGCTCGTATAAGCATTTCACTGGGGCTAATGCAGAACATCAGGGAACCTTTACCCAACATTTCTTAGAATAACTAAAGATATATATTTCAAACTTCCACATTAATAAGTGAGAAGTCTAAAGCAAATGTCAAAGTCATAACAAGAACTCACTGATCACCGATCACTTTTCCTTTTTATACTTTCTTACGGTTTTTTTTTACAATTGGTTCGCTTTTTCCGACTCTAGTTCGCTTAGTTCCGACTATAAATATAGTTGTAGTATAATCGATATAATTTAGCTTAAAACATAAAATTTATATGAAAGCAACACTTTCCAAACATTTAATATAAATCAACTCACTTAAAAAAATATATGAAGAAATAAAAACAATCCAGTTGGTTAAAAAAATTTATTAACCTTCGTAAGGTCTTCAAATGTTACTTATGTTAACGTTCTCTCATAAAATCCAATACGAAAATAATTTTTTTAATAATCTTCATTATACAAGTTAATGCTTTATTTTAAGATTTGATTGAATTACTAAAGCTGTATGTTTTGTTTATTGAATGCATACAAATGTTTATTTGTATGCATAAATGTTCTCTTTCCAACCATTGTTAGTGGACGTAAATAAAATAAAAGCATTGTAGGCTAATATATCCAAAATATTACTAAATACAATTTTGGGCCATCTATTAGTCTTCCTTTTGCAAGTATAACATGAAGCAACTTTATCTAGGGTATCAACTCCTTCCTTACATTTATTATAGTATAGTATAATTTTCGGTTTTTTGTTCTCACGTCTGCTTACTTCTTGGGTATGATATAAAGTACTAAGCAGATTCACTGGCTTATTATTATTATTATTATTATTATTATTATTATTATTATTATTATTATTATTATTATTATTATTATTATTATTATTATGCTTTTTTCTTTGAATATACGAAACGTGAGTAGTATCCTTGGTGAAGCAAAAAAATTATGAAAATATCGGCCTTCCTTTAATTGACAAAAGCTCAGGAGGCAATTCAGTTTTGTTTTGACGTATCGTTTCAACTAATATAACTTGCTTTTCGAACAATTGTCGTCCCAATTGGTAAGATACAAAAAAGTCATCTGCAGTCACTTTATGACCTCTTATGCCAACTGTCAAATCCAAAACTACTCGCATACCTTGATTTCTTTTGTGCATAGCTCAAACTTCTTTGCCTGTATATATAGAGTATAATTTTATAACAGTTTTGCAAGATAAAATTAAATTCTTGGATGTTTCTTGTTGTTTAACAATTTCTTAACTCTCGGAGATGGTCCTTTGCATCAGTAAAATGTTCTTAAAAATTTACAAGCTACTTAACCATCTATTTCACTGAATTTTCTTGGAAATTATAATTGATTACGCCACCGAGATCTGAAATTGGCATGGGCCTTAGCTAGTTTTATATACTAATTTTCAGCATAATTCATAACAAACTATAGGCACGAAAAACTAATAATTTTGCTACACCTTATATTTTTATAAAAATTTAAGATATTAGTTCTTTTGGTTTTTCGATCTCTTTTTAATTAACAATATCCAATAATATAACTTTAAGCTTAAGGTCTCTTCATTTGTCTAAAATTGTATTAATTTCCTGAAGAAGTAACACAAAGGAGTGACGAAATAGTGAAAAAACAAATAACAATTAAAATTTTATAATAATAAAGAGACCTCAGGGTTAAAAATATTAGTGGGTATTGTAAGATATTAGTATTGAATTCTTATTATCCATAATATAATAACATAAAATATACAAAATTTTAAAGTAGTGAAATACACCATTTACCATAAGTAAAACTTGTTTAGTCGTTAATTTAATTACTGTATGAGCAACATAAAATAGAAAGCAAATATATACCACCACGTTTTGTTGTTATTATATTTAAAAATAAAAAAATCTTTTAAGACATTTTGTATTCTCAACACAGCTCTGGTCCATGAGTACATATTGTTTATTATTTATTGTCTGCACCTGTGCAATTGTGCACTTGTAATCAGCGAGTACACGTGCACGTACTTGTAAATACAATTAAAAATTACTGTGAAATCTTCAACATTAATCAAGTACGTATGCAAACAAAGCGTATATATTTATGTATACACAAGTATCTATATATTTAATCAGCTGGGTTTAACTTGGTTTATTTATTATTTAGTATATCATGTAACATTAAAGAAGCTTCTGCTAAAATACAACATTTAATTTATATTTGAGTTTATACAATTATGGGTTTTTGATATTTGGCCCATGAATCTTTATCCACACTATCCTATCTCAACGCAGAAGTTTAAACATACTAAAATATTCCTGAACCTAATTGAATGCGAGTTTATCATTTCTATATCGCTTTGAGATAACTCTGGGAGTTTTAAAAATGAAGTTGGCCTCTTAGTCATATACAAATCAAACTAGTTTTATTTCAGTTATTTGATTATTTGATAACTAGTTTTTATATAAAAATAGTGCTGATTGGAATATAAGTTGCAATATATTATAACTTACCATTTTAAGGATATTCTTTTCTTTAAATATATTTATAATTAAATCAAATTTTTATATTAAAAATTAGGTAAAAAAATCAAACCTTTTAACCCTTTAAAAATGATTTAAAAAAAATGTGGGTATAATTTTTATTACTTCTCTACACTTTGTGATCTATTAGCGGAATATGTCCGCAACACTTTAGTGGCATCAAGCAAAATGAAGTTTATGTTCTATCAAATATTTTTATTTTTATCTTATGCTATAAAAAAACAAAGAAAAGAAAAAACAAATAAAAAATTTAGCATTAACATAAAATAAATTTATGACATGTGAAAGACTTCTCAGTTATTAATTTTGTCTTTTATTTTTGTTTCATGAAAATATTTTGTTTTTGATTTAGTAGGAGGGTGTTGGATTAAGCTTCACGCGACAATTGATTTACGAGTTTGTTGTATACACTCACATGCACACACATTGAAACGCTGCTCAACTAGAAGTATACAAACGGAAAAGGGGGATTAATAAACATGCACACTGTGTTTTGAAAAATGTGAACAATAAAAAATATTTTATGTTGTTCTATACTTTATGATCCACCAAACATTTATTAAGTTCCTAAATTTATGTTGTACATAATTAAGCAAAATTGGAGGAAAACAATTTTGGATAATTTTCTATGTCTCCACATTTGATAAATTATATTATAAATATGTAGACCATAATACTAATTAAATATTTCATATATCTATTCAGCTCTTTCATTTGAAATTTCATACTGAAATCATATAAAGTTTGTATGTACAATAAAACTGTTTTATATCAACATCTCCCCATTTAATTTTGCCACAACAATATCGCTTTTATTTGATCTTTAGATTGGCTTAATTGACTATACGACAAACCGTCATTTTATATTTATGTCATTTTATCTGAAGTGTTTAACTTAAAGAAAATATATAAATTTTTAATAAAACCGAGAATAAAGTTAAAATTTACACTTTTGTACATTAATTAGTAACAGAGAAATATTTACATGCAAAACAAATTTCATTATAAATATGAACATGGATAAACATAAAGTGAAATTTTTATTTTATTTTATAATTTTTTTTTTTTGCACACATGACTGACTGTAAGAACAAAGTGAGTATGACTGTAATGATTGTACACGTTCCATATCAAAGCAATTAATTGTGGGATATACAATTATTATTTCATAAAAGGAAAGCTGTGCGCTACAATGAGTTGAAGCACGAATTTGAGCAGTTAATCCAAACAGTAAGTTTATTATCAAACACGTTGTATTTTGTTTAAATATATGAGTTTTAATTTAATATTTATTTAATGTCCTTAATATATATTTGATTTGAAATTCTGCTTTTATTGCAGCCTAGTTGAATTAATTGAGAAAAGTTTAACAGCTTAAAAGTCTGAAAACTTTTCGTAAACTAACTTTAATTAAGCAGTCAAGGACCTTAACAAAATATATGAATCATTTACCTTCACTCACATGATACGTTCTCCAAAAGTCGACACAAACTCAATGAAAATTAATATTTTTACATTTGTATGTATGCTCTTTATATATATTTCTGACTTTCCTTGCTCTCCGTAATGTTTATGGGCTGATGTCAACTAAATATGTTGCATCCTAAACTCTATAGTTGAGTGGAAAGCTGTGGCTGTGTATTTTAAATACTTGCGGGTTGTGCGGTTGTGTTCTTAAGTTTATGGCAAATTAAATTTAGTTTTTATTTGAATGCGTTCTAGAGATGTTGCTTATATTGTGACGTTTAATATTTTGTGTTTTATGCTAAATAGCATTTCTCTGTTAAGATTTCGTTAAGTTGCAATGCTGAAATAAATTTTAATTAACACAAACTTGAATATCATTAACATGGATAAATTAACTTTTATATTGTGTTAACTTGGCAGGTATGTAAGATGTGTTTGAAATTTTGTTAGATTTTTAATTAAAAAGCATTTTAAATGTATTATTTTTTAAAATCCATGATATATTTGGGATTACATACCAAATTACTTCAGATATTACTCTTAAGCGTTTGAAATATTTTTGAGATAAGGCTATCAATATATTTATATATAATTTTATAAGTCTTTACACTTCATTAAAAAAAACTTTTCTATTTTATATTTTTAGAAATGTGAAAATACAGTCACTTAACTGAATGAGGTAAGAAACTGAATTTTTTTATATCATTTTCTATTGTGATTTAAATGCCATCAACAGCTCTCATAATTATATTGTTGATAATATTTTAGAGCCATTTTTTAAACATAAACCAAGTACCCTTTTTAAAAAAAAGGAGCTTATATCAGTTTAAGATACATGATATATTTGATAAACAATAATAACAAATCTGCGGAAATTTTTTGAATATAAATGCTTGAAAAAACTGGTGGTATTGAGCTACAAAAATGGAAATATGTTTGGTTGGAAATGTATATTTTCTTTTATTTTTAAAATCTTAAAAGACGAACCAAATTTTCTAAAAAAATATTAATATGAAATATATATGAAATAGTTCTCTAAAATTTGCCTAAACCTAAAGCAATAATGATGCACCGATTAATTTCACCAGTTGCAACATATCTTATTGAAATTCAGTTGAAAGTATTAAAGCAGTGGAATAAGTACCACAATATGTCAGTTTTAATGCAAATGTAGTGTCACTCCCAATAGTATATACGTCAATCTTTAGCTATAAACTTTATACTTAAAGATCTTCATCAAATATATTATTCCCAATTACATTTGATATCTACACCCTTCAAGTAGATATCATATTTACGCTATTAAAATTATTCAACAATATCTGTGGCTCCTTATAGTTATAAGGAAAAAGCGCTTTAGGTAATAAAAAAATTAAGAAGTATATCTATAAAATGTCATGCAAGAAGGAAATCGCAAAAGACAAGCTTAAAACATATTCTAAGGGCAAATAGCGGTATAAAAAGAATAATAAATGAGCAAATAAATCAATACAAAAATTACTAAAAGAAGCTTTGAGATACTTAATAAAAAAAGTATATAATAGAAAAGAGAAGAAGCCGTAAAAATAGATAAAATTACATGACTGCAGGATACCACAAAGTGATAATATAAATAAACCATAAAAACGTTTATATATTTTCTAATAGAATTTACAGGGATAAAGAACCTACATTTAATCGAGAGGTAATAATTACTTCAGGATTTGGTTTAATTATTTGCAAGTGACAGAAGCGAATATGAAGACTCGTTTAAAGATGTTTATTTATAAGGGCAAATAATCTATATGGCCAGGGCGAATTTGTCATTTCTAGACCTTTTTCCACAAAATTTGCATACGTTACAAAATTAATCAGTCACAATATAAATAAATAAATAAATAAATAAATATATATATATATATATATATATATATATATATATGTATGTATATATATTTACATATACATATATATATATATATATATATATATATATATATATATGTATATATATATATATATATATATATATATATATATTTATATTCAATTCTTTTCTTTTAGCTTTTGTTGTATATTTGAAATTATTAATTTCTGTGCAAAAGAGTGAACAGAGTTCTCGCTTGTGTAGTTGTAGATAATATTTTTAAACAAAATGCCATTAACCACGTTTATTAAGCAATTGAATTCGAAATGTGTTTCTTAAATATTGGAACATTTTTGAAGATAGTAAAATTTATTCTAATTAGCAATCATGATGTGTTTTGTACTCATGCAAAATGAGCTTGAGTAATTATCTAGTGAAATATTTGATTTTAAATGTCCTTTCCTGTCCTGTCCTTTATTGGCATGGCAAATACAACTCGTCAATATTATCACATTAAAATTTATACACATTTACATATATATGTAATAATATATAATTTACATGCGAACACATATTATTTTTATCAGTTTATTTATACTTTTTTATTCAATTTAATTATATGAGCTGACTGTTTACTGTCAAATAAAATACTTGCAATTGCAACAGCATTCAGAATTTTGTTCACGACTTTAATTGCGATATCTGACGAACGTGACTACGGCATTTCAATTGTGAATAATACTGTGATAATTTTCGAAACGATTACAAAACTTTGGTTTGCCCTACACTGAGATAAAAAATTTTTTTAATATGTTTCTTTCTTATAAAAGTTGTTTATTTTTGTTTTTAATTATCGTCAATAATGCTTGAACTTAAATTCATATTAATAGAAGATGGCATTAACACTTTGAAGCTCACTTTTCATTCTACATAAATATAATATTTAATAGTTGATTTATCTCTATTGACTTTATCAGTTTACAAGCTGTTAACGATATATCGAATAAAAATTAGACTAAATATAATTTAGTAAAAAACGACCATAAGCTTGATTAATATTATAATATAATATGTAATACTAAAATGGGTGTTTTTATATAGAATGACACAGGTTACAACCATATTAAAAAATATATTTTAATTATCAATTTATGTTCCAATATGATTTCTGCTGTGTGGCCACCACGACAGGCGCCTCGAAAACGCAAATTGGAACAAGAATTTTCAAGCATTTGCGACAGTATTTCGCTGATAACTATTCGAACGTTGATCCCCAGGTGTTCAATTGCACGTGCCTTATCGACGTAGCCAAGTAAACTAATAAAACACCAAAGAAAAATTGACAGGAGGTTTAACCGAATTTCTTGGTGAGCAATTGGTTGAGCCATCATTAATTGTGACATCAAAAGCTTCTTTGAGTAAATAGATTGCAATGCCCGCTGTGTGGCACCTCATATATGCAATATTAATGCCACGAAATTGATGTATGAAAAAATTTCGAATCATGTTCCTATAGCATTCACCATTGGTAGGCATATAAGCCAACGACTCCGCCAGCCCATAAAGCGAAACAATAATTTTCTATGGATGTAATGGAGTTCCGTTAAAAGGTTGTGGATTCTCCCTACTCTAAATGTGACAATTCCCATTCAACCAAAAATGACCTTCATCGGAAAATATAATTTTATATGGATGAGTTTAATGAATATAACAATCATTTTGATTAAAAATTTCAACAATTTGCACGTGTTGATCTGGTTTAAGTCAATTTATAATGTTATTTCAATAAACTAATAATATTATTTCTCATTATATCTATAATGTTATTTCAATAAACTAATAAAAGCAACTATCATCTATTAAATGGGTGTTCAAATAAATCAGTGATCGTAACTAAAATATATGACCCTCTATAAAAAACACGTTGTATAATATGTAATACTTGTGTGATAATCAATTTGTTACTTATGCATCATATTACGCATATATTAACTAATAAATAAGTGAAAGCATATTATATAACTTGCATTAGCAACCTCAATATGTGAAACAAATGTGAACACAATTTCTACGAAAATAGATAAAAGAAACTTTGCTATACAATAGAGTAGAATATATAACATTTAATATTGTGGGCATATCAGTATTGATTTTATGGTTTGTTATATAAACTGCAAACACACATATTGTACAAGACATATGAATATTATATTATTATTCAAATTAATCTTATCGTATTATGTACAATTTATATAACTATTCAGACACTTTGCTTCATACCATGCACAACATTATTAACATTTTTATTTGAGAGGCTATTCAATAAACCAGATAGTAAATAATAAGTGCTAACGCATAGTAGCTGAAGGGACGAATGCCGCAACTGTAGTATCTAATCTAAACGATTAGAAATATTTTGCTCAGAAAAAAATTTTTTTTCGGGCAAGTATTTTAGAAACTGTGCAAATAAAAAAGTAAACAGAAAGAAGTGTGAACAGGAATGTTAATAAACAACAGGAAAATCAATAAAATGTTTTCGGTAAACAAAAAATTGTTTATTATGTGGCAGCCGGATTATTTGGAAGTAAATTGATATCATCACAGGACATTTAATAAAATCTTAAATAAATAGTTTTAACGGATATAGAGATGAGTTGTGATCAGTTTGTCATTATACTATATGCACACATTTTATGTTTCCAATATCACCGCCTCGAAAATAGTATGTTTATAATTTTTGAGAAAAGTTACCAACTTTTTTATGTTACATTATTTCTATTGTCTAAATTAATGTAACATTAAACGTCTGTTTTTGTAAGAAGGTTTTAATAATTGAATTTTATTTCTTATTAATACGATTTTCTACTGTTTATCCTCTATGAAGCCATGTTTTTAATACAATTTACTCAATTCGTATGAATTTAGCGTACTTTACTTTTTCCATCTCCGTTTATATCTCCTATTCTGTAATTTAAATCCAAGCAGCCTATATCAATTAAATTGAATCATTTATCATATCTTATTTTTAAATAATAAAACAAAAATTCCACTCTATTTTAAGCACTTAAGCCACAAACAAAATAAGAGAATAAATACAGCTGAAAGTTGTCAATTTTAATTAAATATCAGTTAAAAAATCTGCTAAATGTGTATTTGTACACATCATGTACACCAACACACAATCACAAACAAACAAATTTATTTCGCAGAAAATCTCCAAAGTGCTTCTAAATTCGTTTGAATGTGAAAAAAATCAATTTAAATTCATTTATTTGATTTGGCTTTTATATGCTAAAATTAAGAGGTAAAATGATTTTCATTTTTCCCTTGACAATATCGAAAACAGTTGATGGTTAAAAATAGATGCATATAAAATTGAAAAGAACATTTCCAATTCAATGTGTTTTAGCTGTAGCATTCAATTACATTTTGGGTTTTATTTCGTTAATTATTTTCAAAACAGTCCCATTAAAATTTAACAGATACAAGAAGAGTATAATGCGGGAAATTAAGGCTTAAAGTGTCATACTTAAAAACCATAATTAAATTAAATATATTTGGATACAAACATAAACTTTTGGCATAAAAAGCTACTTTATAAAATTTTTATGACAACTACTTCTTGCATTAAGAAATTATTATTTTTGAAATCCTTTGTAAAAATAATAGCCAAACTATTATCACCATTAACTGAAGAGGTATAAAGAAGGGTAAAAATAAACATGAAATTATGGCAAAATGCAAATTTTCCTCAAAAGGCAAAAACAAAAACATACTAAAGTTAAGATTATGGAAGAGAAACCGAAGAACGTACTCAGTGGCTTTTTATGTGAAGGATTTATTCAACCATACCAGACAACTGTTGTAATAACGATGATTTCTTCCGGTAACTGTTGTATTATCTCTGTACTATTTCTTATTTTCCTCTTCATGCCATGAGCCCTTCAAGTATAATAACTTTCTTTTGCTTTATGCGCTACAGATTCATATTAAATTTTTGCATTTGCTAAGTAGTTCTAAGAAGTAAAACGAAAATAACAACTAAGCAAGTAGTGTGGAAGGAAAGCAGGGTTTTGATTAAGATTTGAAAAATATTAAAGTGAAAACGAAAGAAAAACAATAAAGAGAATGCAACTCGCTTAATAAACTAAGCCATGGCATTATAAAGGGTAGTCCAACCATAACGCACGTTGTTTATTTTAAACAAAATAAAAAGTTTCCAGAGAAATAACTTCAGCAGGAATCATAATAATTATATGTGAAAAAACATTGACTAAAATAATCGCCATGACTTTGATGGCAAACCTCTATGAGATATAATTGAGATTCCATGCTATTTCTGAAATGCTCTTGCTTTATTGGCGTACACTTTTCAGTTTTTCGCATAAAAGAGCCACTGTTTTATTGATTGTCACTAGAGAGACCTTCGTGAAGCATCAGGTCCATATCCATAATTTCTGCCCACAATAAGTCCATTATAATATCGCGATAGCAAAAACCATTTATGAAAACTGCATGGCCGGCCTCATTTTGATATAATTTCGGTCCGATTACGCTGCCACCGTTTAAACAGCACAACAGTCACTTTTTTCACTTTAAACTTTTTCCTATTGATCAGATTTGCTGACGATTCTGAACACATTTAATCGATTATGGTGACAAAAAATAATACCCTGCACGATATGCATTTGTTATGAATTCATATTTTTTTAAAGCCTTTAATAACCTTAACGGGCTGTTTAATTATGTACCTCTCCATAGATGAATATATCAAACACTGAATGAAACAAAGAAATTTCAAACTAAATTGGCCAAACAAATTAACTTTAAGAAATGACCCAACATTACCAACGTGCGATATGGTTGGACCACCCTTTATTTTGACTAAAATGGAAACACACTGTTGAAATTGAAAGAATTATTTGGTATTGAATTGTGAGATCTATTTTTTATTTAGTTTTCACTTGATTAAAAACCCTACACTAGATTTTTATTTCCATTTAATCTTATTTCTTATTTTCTTCTTACTGCACTGACTTTTTTTTTCGTAACTCCTTTTGATGGTTAAATAATTGAAAAATTTGAAGACGTCTGCAGTGTTAAAATAGGGATTTATTTGAAAACATTTTAAAACCATATTACCTATGAAAGTAACTTCCTTGGCTAAAATTGACCTCACATTTTAGCTAAAATAAAAAAAAAAACCGGAACCTGTGCCTTGTTTCTGTAACTGAAGTGAGAGCTTCTCGCATCGAAAAAATTATCGTCACTCTGTGAAACATAGGATGAGATAGAATATATTTTTTAATGCATTTAAAATTTTGTTGCTTTCTTATAATAATAAAAATATTATTCTATGGATAACCCTACAATAAAAAGCATGACAACCATAATTATTTAGTTTTTCGATGTGAGAACTTCCCGCATCAGTTACGGAAACGAGGCACAGTTTTCATCGATAAAAGGATCAGATATAATAACATATATTCTATAACTTGTAATGGTATGAATACTTAGAAATTCTTAACTAGGGAACATGAAAGTGTACAGATTTAATATGAATGAACATATACTTGTACATATTCCACCATGTTTGTTTCCTTGCATGTTATTGTTCTATTAAATTTTGAAATTCCCCTTTAAAAGTAACTTTATAAATACGTAAAATGAAATACAAAGAAAAGTTTTTCTATAGTTTTTAACTACAGAATATCGTGTATTTAAAAAGTTTGTTTGCTGGCTTACATCCCTGCCACACACAAGTTTTTGGGAGTGTGGGAAAAGTGGCAAAAGAGTTTTTGTTATATAAATAAAGTTTTTGCTTGTAATTATTTTCTGAGCGTTTGTCGTTTCACTTCTTAAAGAAATTTGTTTTTACTTTTGTATTCTAAATTTATATTGATGTGCTAGAATATGAAACAAGTAAATATATAGTTAAAATTTAATTAAAATATATGGGCTGAAGTTTACATTTATAAAAATATATATAACAAATTTGCCTACGAGAACTTTTTAAATACTAAACTAGTATATTTCTCTTTCTTATATGTAGCAGCACGATGCATTGTACTAATTCGATTGGCTTATTTTTTAAACTATGACACAAAAATAGTGTGAAAAATTTGTCAAATAACCAGTTTACAAACACAATATAGATTTTATGAATTATGCATCTAGTGTTTAATGTCTACAAGAGTCGCAAAGTAACCTAATCCACAGGAGCTTTTTACCTTTTAAACACTCTGATTTCAACATGAAGTTCTTTAATTTTTGAACTGTTGCTTTCTCTGTAGCGCTTTTTAGTACAGCAGTGAAAGGTAAATAGACTTTATACTCGCCCTTTCTACAAATATACACTTGCCCAGTAGGTGGAACTTTATAACTGAACCCATATCAGTATCACATTATCATTATAACAAGATTAACTCAAATAGCTCAAGAGATTTATAAAAGAGTCGTAATATGACCTGCCAGAGTTAATTTTTTAGCATATTATCGTTTTGTTATATATTGTAAAGTACTATAAATCATGCCTGAATAACAGCATTTGTAAATTTTTTATCAGTAAGCAAATAAATATTTTACAATCACAAAAGTTTTATTAAAAATTTTATTATAATTTATATATTTTATTACTTCTGTTTCCGTTTCTGGATGTTTTCAGAAATATAAGTAAAATTTATTCATTAATAGCAACCGGCAGTTTTATTGCTTTACATAAACACCATCTAAATTATTAACTTTGCTTCACTAACAGGAAAGTATCCTTGCAAAGGAACTGTTATTATAAAAATTTTATTTTTGTGCTTTAATACAACATGTTAGATTCATGTTCTTAGGCGTAATATTATTAAGAATATGATACATACAGAAATAGAAGCCTAGAAGAGCAGAGTGTATTGTCAGCTTGTGAAGTAGACTGAACAACGTCTGGCCAAAAAGTTTGCAAAAGAGATTGTAACAAAAATAAATGAAATCATTTCATTTCATATACAAAGAAACACCTGTAAATGTTATATTAGTAAGAGTTTTTCAAACACTTGCCATAGATTTTTACACCAAACCTAAACTTAAGTAAATGTATTAATAATTAAATTTGATTGGTTTCACTTTGGAAACAATTTTCCACTGGTAGGTTAATGCCATCAGGTGTTTAAGTCAATTGTCTAAATATTTAGATATACAATAATTTCAGTAAACTTTTTTGAAAGCAAAATATTATCTAATCAATCCTAATATCCGTTGTTTTTTATAAAGTGATACAAGCTTAAATCATAATAAAAAACATAGTAATATATTTTTGATATGAATGAAACGGTCTTTATTGGATAGCAAATTTTATGACATTAATGTTTAAATATGATTTCTGACATGTGGCCACCACGGCTGGCGCATACATGGCGAAATCTGGAACACCAATTTTCACAAACAGTTACATTCTGACCATCATCGCTTTTGAGGACATATGGGCCAATGACTCCGCCAGCCCATAAAGCGCACCAAATAGTAATTTTCTGTGGATGTAGAGTTTTATTGTAGTTACAACACACAAAAATATAAAATCATATCCTAGACATAATTTTTTCTGATATATAAAAAAGTATTCTGAGACTAGAAATGTTTTACTTTTCACGTTTAAAGGCATAACATTAGCATGAAATATACATCATATGAGGAACAGCTTAAGTACCTGCATATTCCCTGCTTAACTGCATTAAGGAGAAATTGAAATACTTATCGTTCTACTTATTTACGTGTTTTGAAGTGAAAAATTTCATACTCAAGAATAAGAATTACATCGACCATAGCCATGAATTGATGTAGTTGTTTCGTTTTGTGCCACAAGCACTTAATGTCGAAGGCATTTGTGCAGATGACAATGAACTCGAAATGCTTAATAAGCACGTTAATAGCATGTTTATGATGAAGTAGAAAATTGTTACTCTTAAGGTTTCAATTGCATAAAATGAAGATTGTAAAATATTTAGTTTTACTACAACCAAAAGCTGGATATTAGTTGAAAAGAGATTTATACCAGGACTTTAAATTAGTTATTTCTTCAAAATTCTTTGCATAACAACTGAAATTATTGAAGACTTGTGGCCACGCTTCTAATAAGTATTTTCATAGTTGTTTAATAAGATTTTCAATATCTTACAGTTAAAATTAAATGTTGGATATTTTTGTGAAGGAAGATGAAATAAAATGAAGGCATGTAGGCAAATATATTCTTAAAATATTTCTAAAGAAAAGTCTTCAAAATAATGTACGGGAGTTTTTAATGTAAATTTATTCGAAATAATAGAATTTAAGCATTTAGCAGATCAGACAAAGTCTCATTCCGATAGTTGTATGTCCTTCACACACGGTGGTCCATCACAATCCCTGGAACTTGCTCGAGTATTTCTGACGTTTTTAATTTTGCAATAAATTTATATATTTAATATTTTTAGCTTAAAATATATTCTACTTGAACTGAAAACATAAATACATTTTTATCTTAGCTTTTTGTTACTTCCTAAGCATGTCCTTGCATAATTACACATTTAAGAAATGTTTTTCATCGTAATTGGTTTACTTGAGAATCCTTTTGTTTCACATTTGAGACGCTTCCTTCTTAAACTGACTATTTTTTTTGCTTGTATGTTGATTTGAACGAAGCATTGCAAGTGTCTAAGAGTATATCTCTAAGCACATACAGTTTCTATTCTAAGCAATTTAAAATTTGTTGCCATTTTAGTGTCGTTATTTTTGCTTGTATTGCAGTTTCATATCTGTGTTGGTATTGGTGAATATTTTCTCATATTATGTGGGAATTTCTAAAAGTAAAACAATAGAATGTAAAAACTTAACAATAGTTATTTGTTTTTGGTGTTCGTTTTTTTTATAACTGCATTGGCATTGAACGCAAAAATAAAACCAGTGCAAATTGAAATAAACCAACAAGACAGAAAATTGTACGTGTAGTGGCTGTAAATAAAAACAGCTTAAACAGACAATTGAGAGCATCATAAATAAAAGAAAAGTTGCATAAGTTTACTAGCAAATATTGGTAAAGACTGTGTTACTTTGTTATACTATATATATTGGCATTAATATCAATAAACTTTTTGGTGATTCAGTTTTCAACTAGGATTTGTTTTTAATTCTAAAATATTCTTCTTAATATTAAAAAAAAAAACAGTGATCTAAATCACATATTCAGTGATAAAACTATATTTATCTATAGGATTTTAAAAATATGTTTAAATCTAATAATATTTATGCAAGAAAGATATATATTTCTATGTAAGAATTATATATCTTGTTATGTCTCTTATGTATTTAAAAGTGTGCAGCACCTAAATACATTCTTTGATATGAAATAAAAATATATATAAAAGAATGTAAAATGATTTATTTGGCTGCAATTTTAAATAGTTATAACAGATATAACAGTAACATATTTAATCATATTAGGAGAAGAAGAATAATAAAAATAAGAAGAATAATAAAAATAAAAGTAAGAGTTTTTGTAACCAGCTTAAGACATAAATACTTTTATGCACATGTAAAATTTTTTTGTATATTTGAGATAATTTTTCTAAGATAAGGAAATAAATATATGCAAGTTCTGGAACTTTTATAAGTTTCTTGTAAAAAACTAACAGTTGATAGTGATAAAAAATGAACTGAAAATCTATAATGGAATAAAATGAAAAACAAAAAATATGTATGTTGGCCATTTTATCCATCACATAGTTGGCTAAGTAGCAGTTTTGTGACATCTTCAACAACAGTTTTTTTTATCTCTAGGCAAAAACGCAGAGCAAACAAGCAAACGATTACAATATATAAATAAAATAAATTTAAAAACTATTTATATGGCGTAACACTTTCGATGAAGGCTAAACAAAGGAAACTCTGTTCATCTCTAGGCTTTTCTTTCTATGGGTGTTATTTTATTGGGTTAGTAATATAGGGAACGAAAAATTTATTATAATATTTATAATAAATTATAAAGCCTATTTCCAAGAAGAAAAAGGCTGAAATTAATATTTATGAATCAAGTATATGTTTTTACTTCTTTAAGTAAAAATTCTGGCACTGCAATTGATTAGGTTGCATTCAATTGTAATAGATTAATATATAATTATTTTATAAAGTTGTTAATAACTACAACTTTAATATACTTATATGATGGCGTATACTTAATAAATACATGGTGCCACTAAATTAATTATACGCCAGGTCTTGGGTTTGTGGTTTTCATATCGCATTTAATAAATAAATATCATCGTCGTATTATTTACATATTATGAATGAATATTGTATTTATAATATTGTAAAGCCAATAGAGATATTAAGCATAAAAATATATCCTGTGTTTCACAGAGTGACAACAGTTTTGTCAATGCGAAAGTTTTTCATACAAGTAACAAAAATCAGGCACTGACAGTACTGTTTATGCTTACGGCCGTATGGATAGGAAAATATATTTTGTTAATATCCTAAATATTCGCTGTAATGAATTAAGGCCATTGATAATGACAATTATAGTAAGTGAATAGGTATTCCATGGCATCCTCAGCAGTTATCTGCTACAAGGACATTTTTCGTTACAGCAACCATTCCATGCAGTTTCAGAACATGCGGACGTATCATTTCTTCTAGCTATTTACAAAGTTTGCGTAGTTAGATCTCGTGGTTTTCAATAAAAAATCAATATCAGTTGAGACTTTAGTATCCTGGAAGCCATCCAGTGATTGAACTGATATAACTTTGCTGAAATTATTTCATATTGTATTCTACTCATTATTTTATATCATATAACTTGAAATCACAAATAAATCGTTAGCTGAATTCGGACAGCACTTTTAATATTTATACATAAATTATGTTAATATAATTAATAGATGTACTTTTATATAATTAAATTGCCTATTAAGAAAGTCTTTCAAAATTATATTCACTCACTATTTATATAAGAAAAAATTATTGTCTTCTTAAGGTCCAGCGAACTCAATCTGAGCCAAAAATAGATTCTGCTCTTGCATACTCTCACCGCAATAACAGTAAGAAACTTGTCCGTGTCAGGCTTTATATTATCCAGTATTTTGACTAGTTATTCTTAACTTTTATAGATTGCTATCCAATTTCTGAGTTTGATTTCATAGAAAAGTTTCAAAAGAAGTAGATTCGCCTACAAAAGTCAGGTAGGACGTAACCACACTGCACGATCGAATAGTATAGAAAGTTACCCTCTAGATGTTTTCTTTTGGATCTCGCTCTATGAATGTATGTTGGCAACATCATGCTCTAAGATGGTGTGGATGGTGTGTAAGATTTCCTTGCTTTCTTAACACTGGGTTCGCTTATATAATACCAGCGTATATTTGAGAACTTCGCATAGACACATGTGACGTTTGTATTCCCTATCAGGAAGAAGTTTCCGATACAAACTGTTATTCAGCGTTTTCAAATAGGTGTTTTGCCACTTATTTCTATGTTTACGGCGGCTCGGCGCGTGTAAACATAGACACACAGATGTGTATGTAAAATGACATTAAGATTATATGCAGCACCTTGATAAATTGTTTTTGCACCGTTTTCGCTGTGTCTTCGATATAAAATGAGAATGTTAGTGAATGCTTAACTTTACCCTTTAAGAATAACGTGTGGAAGGCCGTAATGACCAAGTGAGATGTTAAAGAGATTATACGGGTGAAAAAAATTATATTGGATTTCTTTGTGGGCTAAAAAGTCAGCCCTTTTATTTCCAATATGCTCATGATATGCTAAAACAAATTACAAATATGATGAAGATTTTCTTCCTTTCACTATTACATAATATATGAAAATTATCCTTCGAAGCTGATTTGATAGTCCAACTTAAAATATATAATAGTAATATTAAAATAATTCTTAAATATTCTTCCGTCCAAAGAATAAAATATTATGAGAGCGATTTTGTGACACTCCTACTTAGCAGACACTGAACATTTAAGAATATTTCTTGCGCCTATTAAAGCCAGAATTTAATAAATGGGCCCGAATAATTTCTAGGACAACTTATATTTATAGCAAACTTTTAATGTATAATGGGAAACAATTATTCACAACTCCATGTAATTAAAGGACATTTATTTAAGCTCTTTGGAGATGTTAAAACGTTTTTTATTGTTTCCTAATTTTATTGTTATTTATTACCAACGTTAAACGTTGAATAGTAAAGGAAAAAAATCTTAAATGCTAACGAACATGGAGCTTAATTTACTATGAGATAAGCTAATAATGTACTTCTGAGCAATGACAGATAAATGGAAAATAAAAATATAGCCTTATTACATTATATCCGGCTAGTCCAGGCGTGGTTGAATATAAATCAAAATGTAGCATATTGTGGCAAATTATTTAAGAGGCTTATAAAACATAAATTATTAAGATTTGCAGGGGAAAAAATTGCCAACACGCACACAAATCAACAATGAAATTTAGATTTTGATGTTCTTGTAAATTGTTTGCAGACAAGCACTAACATACACATACACACACATACCTGCATAAATGGTACAAGAAAACAAGAGAAAACAACAATATTTCACACAAAGAGTAAGAACTAACAACACAAACCAGAAGACAGACAAAATAAAAAACATGCACACATACTTCTACAAACACAATTAGATGGATACAAATTTTAATAAATTTCAGCTTTTAAGCTTTTTGTCAAAACAGACAATAAGAGAAAAAGTAAATATTTCACTGAAGGGGAAACGGAAATGGAGCAAGTAAAGGTTTGGTTATGTTTTCGAGATAAGACTTACTACGAAACACATGGATTAATGCTAACGAGTGCTTTTGAAAAAATTTTAAATGATGACAAACGGGAAAAGCACTTGAAGGTTGAGGAACATTTTGTATGTTTTTTTCGGGGGTATTAAATAATTGTGTTTAAAACATTAATTTTTTAAATACCTCTCCTATTCATATAAAGTCTGATGATAACCGATTTGTCTTATGTAATGAAAATTTGTCGTAGTGAAACGCAACATAAATAAAAAAGGACTCGTTCTTTAGGAGGAATAAAATTCCTCGATAGAGCTTTCCTGTTACATTTAACATTGTTAATTTATAATCTACTGCCGACAATGAGTACTTCCTCTCCAGACCCTATTTTCATTCTTTTGGCATAGAGCATCGTAGATGTAGGGGTCATCCCCCGAGTGCTGGTACAAGACAAAATATCATTATATATTTATATTTTGGTTATGTTTGCAGTTGATTTTATTTTGTATTACGTTTTACAAAATCAGGCCAAAAATAAATTATTAGATGTCTAATTATGCAAATCATTTCACAAAGTTACATTAATATTATGAACAACTTAAATGAATGTTTTAAGAGTTCAATTCATAGAACTAGTAAATTTCAATTATATTGGTGTTTGTTTAAATATTCCTTTTCTTTTTATGCTGCTGTGAGTTATTTGTTGTTGTATACATAAATTTTATAAATATATAAAAGAATGTTGAATATATATTCCAAACAATATTTGTCTGTCACTATGTCTAGGCACGTATCACATAAAAATTAAGCAAATAATAAATTATTTTGTGCAATTGCTTGGGTAATATTTTTTACATCTAAAGTCCTTTTTATTGTTGGGAATTTATTTATATTCAAAGAGTACTATAATATTTAAATGTACCAAATTTTACTGATATTTATTTGGGTGATATTTATACAGTATTCAGCCTTGACTGCAGATATGAAAATTGTTGTCAGTCAAAACGAAAATAATTTGTGTTATTTTAGATAAGATTTTTCTCAAGTAGGCCAAGCATTATAATAAATAAAATAGTTATATAGGACTTATTAAATGAAAGACTTGGTACTAAAAACCTTCTGCAGCTTGTTTTAGTATTATTTTATTTTAATATAAATAAATATGCAAAACAACTCAAGTGTATCAATTTTGCAAGAGATTTTAACTAAAATGATGTAGAAAATATTATTTTAATATAAAGTGGTATTAATTAATGGTTTATAATAATTATTTTTTAACAGTTCAGGAAGCTTAAAAATAGTTTTATCTACCACAACTTTTACTATAATAAAACTTATAATATGGATATATTTCCTTAAATATTATTACCTTCATTTGTTTTATTCAAACTCGTCACGAATAATTATTCGCAACTTGTATCAATAGCTTAAGCTAAATGATTATATATGCAGTTACTGCACACATTTTCAGACAATACCTTTAAACAATAAAAAAATTCTAAAAATTAAGACATAAAGAGACTGATATAATTGAAAAGTTACCCAAAATATCCGTTCAGAATATAAAATAAAATATCTAAAATAAAAAGCAATATTTTTCCCATTAATTTTCATTGCAACAAAAATAAATTTTCATTTATATGTAATTCATTGTAAGAATATATCTTTGCAAAAAACAAACTAGACTTACATTTATATACAAATTACTAGAGCGCCCGCATTCGGGACTTTGTAAATATTATACATTATCTTATCAACTACTGTTTATTATAGTTATATAGTTATTCAAATTTCGGCTTAATAAACAAACAGAAAAAAAAACAAGAGGCAAAACTGTTTAGTGAAATAAAGTACTTAACGAAATTATAGCAACAGATTTAGCTAACAAGTACGATAAACCAAGAATCTATTCGTATATTTTTGTTGTTTCGAATTTTTATGTTTTTACTGTAAATCAAATCTTAAATTGATTGTGAACTCTATAACGTGGAATGTGAGAAGCTAGTGAAATTAGTTGCAAACTCATACCGTTTTGTGTTACTTCTGCGCAATTTAAATGAAACTATTGTGGACTATTTTTAGAGGGCTGTCCTCATTATATTTCTACGACATTTATTTTCTTGTTCTCGCCCTTCAGATGTTTTAAGGAAGAGACCAATTAAAATAAATGAAATATCATACGCAGTTTAAATTTCCAGTGAAAGCTAATCCTATATAAGGATTATATAAGATTAATAAGGGTTATAAGTTGACAATGTTTTAGTTTCGTGAAATATGCAATTTCCAGACTTGCTGCCTGTATCATGATATCCAATGAGTTCTTTTTTCAAACAATTTAACTTTAACTTTTATAATTAATAAGAACTTTTTTCCGCCATTGTGGAAAACACAATTATTATGAATCAAAATTTTCGTGGATATTCTCAAAAGTGGGATATTTTTTGCTTCACTACAAACGAAAACCCTATGACATTGTAGCCAATATAAAGGTGGCAATAAAAAATTTTGTCATGATAGCAACTGTAGTAACAATGACTGAAATAAAAGTGCTGCATTAATATAATGGGAAAACGCACAAAATATAACAAGCAAACACCTTAAAACTTCTTCCCATACACGCACAATATATTACAAAAGATTGTCTGCATGCATTAAAAAGAAATAGCCCACATTAAATTAAGTATCTTGTACATTCACCTAAATTTCTCAAAATAAAGTAGAAATAATTTATTTTTCACAATGTGAATGCTTAAAGAATATATAAAATCCTTGTAAACATCTAAGACAACATGCGAATTGTACGCAGTAATACAAATTCGTAATCTCCACTCTCACACGTACATAAACATATTAATGCGAATAAATCTTAAAAAAATAAAAAGTTTGAGTATCAAATCTATGCTAAATTGTCTGTACTTTAGTACAAATGGCCAAAAATATATCACAGAAAATTGCTTTAAATGCGTTTATCCTACAAGTGTTTTAGTGGACGATTAACTTGGACATAACCGAAGATGAGGGTTTTAGTAGAAACTTTTATGAATGTTGGACAAAATTTATATATAAAATACTTTAACGAATTTATTTAAGACGTTTACACAAATTTATGTTTTAAATATATTTATTTATTAAGTTAATCTATGTGACAGTGCTTCAACGCTATTGCCAACTTATCAGTAGATCTGCAGTCACTGAAGTTGAAACTTCAGTATATTTCATTATCTGTGAACTTGAAGTTTTATATATTTTATTTGCCGAAACCGGTGCTTTAGTTACAAAAATTTTTCATTGTATGCATTTTATATTGAGACTGTGATGTTGGCTGTAGTAAATTATGAGCATAAGACTACGATGCCTTAAATCGCGTATTCGGCTTTAAACTTAGTCAGGAATATGGTGTCAAGTTTTTCTGATCTTCATTATTGCAGAATTGTGTCAACTGGTCTCAGAACATCACTGGCAGCGATTCACAGTGTTCATGTACTAAATCATGTAAGAATACAGTGTCCTCCTTCATCGGTACCTGTAGCAAAGGTTTTACCGGCGATGTGAGAATTACTAATACCTTAAAAATATCCTATATCTTCTAATATGACTTCAACTGTACTCCCACCCCTATCCCCTAACTTCTCCTTTTAAGTCTACAATGCTCTGCATTTGTAGGAGTCATTTCCAGGGTGAAGAGCAAAAGTCTTTAATAATAACTTCATTATGGTTCATTTGAATGTGTGTAGAACAATAAATATATCACATCCGTACAAACTCTCCATTGAGATCGTGGGCTATATTCTAAATATTTATTGCTGCAAACAAATATTGCGTAGCTAAAACTCATATTAAATCTTTTACATATTTTATTGCTTTTAAAGGCTTATTTACCAATCAATTTTAGTTGATATATTGACGAAATATTTATTATTTCGTGATACTTGACTGAATCTCTGTCGAGCTCACATTATTCGAGTACATTTGTTCTTCATATTAAATATCATATAATACATCTCTTATGTATTTGTATGTGTATATTATTTTATTGTCTAAACAGTCAAAATGAAAGGCAGTAAAAAAATTGGTAAAAGTAATGAAATAAAACAAAATAAAAATTATGTTAAGTGTAACCCAATAAAAATCTGTCTGCTCAGCTTTTTATATTTGATTGCCATTGTTACAATATCATATTGTTTTTATAAATATCTTTTTCAAACTTAATTTGGTTTGTTGCCAAGCAAAGCAATATTTATAAAAAAGAAAATTTTTTTATAGAAAGGATCACCGAGCTAGCAGTGTTGGAAAAGAAATAAATATATGAAGAAGTGTTTCTGAAATTCTTTGAACATAATCTGAAATTATATGTCAACTTAAGCTTTCAAATTTGTTAAATTTTTGTAATAATAACTTAATAATAGTGGTCATAAATATTCAGTTTCTATATGACTGATCCGACAAGGAAGAAACTAGTAATGGAAGTCCTTTTTAGTTCATAGAGCTTTCAATCGTCTGAAGCACGGAGCGTATAATTGATGTACAATGTTCTTGTTCAGCATGTTTTTTGATGTCGATAATTTCTATAAAAACATTAAATTGATATTTTAGCTGATTTAAAAACTTTACAACTTTTAATAGTTTCGTTTAAATATGTTGAATGACTCTTTGCATTATTGCTAGTTATTAAATATATTGTAAAATTCTCAATTCCATCCTGTCAAGGCCTAAAACTACGGAATATTATAATAAGTGAGATATTCTAGAGTTAAAGATCACAGAAAATCGTCTATCAATAAATCGACTCCTAAGACTTACATATTTTAGCAAAATTTTAGTAACTCTCTGAAGCTCATTTGGAGTAGCATAATCTTTGATAAGTTCCTTTTATGCCTTGTGTAACACTTTTGGGGTTTTTGTAAGCCATATCTTTTTTTATGAGATCAAAGAAGTAAATAAAAACATACAAATCAAGTTAAGCTTATTAACCTGTTAAGCCTATTGGAAATAACAGATTTATTTCTTTGTTCAAAAAGAGCAAATTATAAATTAATCAAACACATACAGGGGTGGCTATCATTCGTTAAATTGGCCAACAGTTAACGAGCTGAATATTATAGATTCTTCACCTTTACAACGTCATTGCAAAATTTATTATACACCAGACCCATTCCTCTTGCATGAGCCCCAAAGTTACAGAGTTCTGTTAGAACAGCCACCGGTTGATGCAGTCGAACGTTGTCAAACTTAAGATGATCTCAGGTTCAGAGCGGATCGTTTGGATTTTTCCGCAAGGCTATTAGCAACGTGTTCCCATATTCGTTTATCTAGTTTATATGATTTGAATTAATTAACAAACTCTAACGGAATAATTATGAAATGGCTAATCATTGAGGTACTCAATTCTGCTCTCAGCTTGGGAGTTTCGTCCCAATATTAATGTTCGCAATATTTTTAAAGTTATAAATATGTAAAATTATAGTAGTATTATATCGAAAGAACCGACGGAATACATCGCATTTGTGTCACGAGCAAGAGTTGACGAACAGATACTATCAACAATTTCCATGCCCGAAATATGTGATACCTGTATTTTGCACTCAACTGTTAAAATATTTATCCTTTACATTTGTTAAAGTTGAAATCTGGTTTGAAGTGGTTGCGTTTGTTTATGACATTTTCTTGTTATCGTCATCTCTGTAAATGTCCCACAACAATCTTTAGCAAGAGTTTGAAATTTTTTTATAACCTGCACACGCTCCATATATTTATGGTGTGTATGTAAGTACGACTGTATGAATGTATGCATCTGTTTTATATCAACATACGAACCTCTAAATTTCACAAGCTTAGTAACATTTTTAGCTCAGCTCATTCATTTTATTGGACTCTTTGTTTTGTATTGTGTTTGCATAAACATGTATGTTCGGCGTTCTTAACTTGTTTTTATGTTTTTCGAAAAAAATATCTTTGATACGAAGATAAGTTTCAGTATTTTGTTTGAATGATAGGATACACGATAAAGAAACTTACCATTGCGCAATGCTTTAGCAATAATAATGAAAATAAAAATAAAAACAGAAATTTAATAGGATTTTATGCACAACAAATATATTATGTTGAGATAACACAAGCATTTACAAAAGGATTATAGAAATAAACTGTTAATTCACAATCATTGTGGTGATTTTTATGTCAATCAAAGATACTACAGCATTTAAAGTCCTTCATAATGAAAACATTCGAGGGTTCTAAGAGAAATATTTATTATGGAAAACCACTTTAAGTTAGTAAAGTGAAGAGCAGAAATTCGAAAGTAAAAGTTTGCAAAGGGTTCCGGATACTGACTAAATTAATAAAATACACTAAAAGAGCACAATACAGCACCCTCTTTCGCCGGCATATGAAGTAGAAAATTTCGCGGCAAAGTAAAAAGAGTACCGTAAAGCTTTCTATCATTTAATCTGTATTCATCTGTCATCTTAAAAAATATTTCCTCCTTTCTAATTCCCAAGTCCAATAAAAAAAATAAAATATTAAGGTGACGGGCGCTGACAACTTCTAAGCAGGATCATATAGTTCTTAAATATTCTAACAAACAACTAACAAATTTCTTAGTAAATTGAACCTTTGAGTTAGAACTTCTTATACTTTTTTATATGTGCTGTTAGCATGTTAAAGTGGTCCTGAATAAGCGATTTGATATTAAAAATTTTCTGTCACGTTTTGAAATATTGGCAAGCTATTTTTCTATTAGATACTATCAATAATAACATACAAAATATTATATATAAATACTAAACATTTTTGCTTAAATAAGTTTCTATAAATTCGCATTGAAAGCTGCCAATAGGAAGTAAAATTTTTGGCAAAAATGTTTATAGCATGATATTAAATGTTAAATTTAATATTAAATTTGCTCTACTACTGTTATATAAAATCTTTAATATCTTTAATTTATTATTTCTATACTTTTCTTTATTTCTAGATGGCATGCCAACAACAACAGAAACGCTAATGGTTTTAACGATTGGTTGAAATAAAATACCATAAACATAATAGAAAAAAGCTAAAATCGAAAGATATTTCTTTTTTTGCAAAGCATGAACGCACATAACTCCAGGAAATATTACACACCCGAGAAGAAATAAATGGCTTAACAGCAAAAAGAAACGAAGAAAAACATATTAACATATTCTAGATAAGAAAGAGACAAAAAGCCGGATATAAAAATCAATTGGCGTTTATGGAAAGATATTTTTGCTTGCCAGCTGAAACGAGGAAAATATATATGCTGACGTCAGCTAGAGTGATGGAGATGGAGAAATAAACTACTCGAAGTTAATAAACAGAAGGAAAAAAAAATTAAAACAATTTAAATCAGAAAGAAACAAACAAAAAAAGTACTCAAGAAAAGGATACACAAAATAATATAATATCAATAAGAGAGACAAGAAGACGCCTTAATGCAAGACAACGTTGTGGTGTAGGGATTTAAAACAAAAGAAAAAGTATTCAAATACTCTTAAGCACTTGTTTAGCTTAAATGGCAGTTGAAATGTTTAAACTAAAAAATGGAAAATATATGTTTTTAGATAAAGGAACTCATTTGTACCTTGGATAAGGACATTTAGAAGTTTTGTTTTATGGCTGGCATGAATGTGATTTTCATTTATAGCAGGCCTTTAAAGATCACCTACTTAGATGGGTTTTATATGAGAAAAAGTTGAATTGAATAAATCAAAAACATCTCTAAATAACCAGCATTCTGTCAAGTAACATCCAGCATTTGAATTCAGTATTATACCAAAAGAGGACATTCGCTCCAGCAAATAAATAATATTTTATTTCTTCATTTTCTTTTCTAAATATATAAAAGCCATTAAATAAATCAAATAGTTATGCAGAGAGTTTAAAGAACAGTAGCACAAAATGCCTGCTTCAAGTTTCAATTCAATTGTGTTAATCTGCTCTATATTGCTGGCGAATTGTGACCTTATCCACAGTGTTGAAGGTTGTCCAGCCGAAGTGTGCATATGCAAATGGAAGGGTGGCAAACAGACCGTAGAATGTGGTGGCCAATCACTCCCCAATATACCCGAAGGCATGGATCCTGGCACACAAGTATTAAACTTTAGCGGTAACTCGTTGCAAGTCTTACAAAGCGAACGTTTTTTGCGCATGGATTTATTGAATCTGCAAAAAATTTATTTATCGCGTAATCAATTAATAAGAATACACGAAAAGGCTTTCAGAGGTCTTACCAATCTTGTTGAACTGGATCTGTCAGAGAATTCACTGCAAAATATTCCCACGGAAACTTTTCAAGACTACAGTTCTCTAATGAGACTAACACTAAGTGGCAATCCTATCAGAGAATTAAAGACAGCCGCCTTTAGATATCTCTCGTTTCTAACCACGCTGGAGTTAAGCAATTGTCAAATAGATAGAATAGAAAATGAAGCCTTTGTGGGCATGGACAATTTGGAATGGCTTAGATTAGACGGCAATCGCATTAGTTATATTCAGGGAAATCATATACTGCCAAAATCTTTACATGGCATAAGTCTACAAAGCAATCGCTGGACTTGTGACTGCAGGCTGCTAGACTTATATTCATGGCTTAACAACTTCAATACACCTCAAACAGAAGAGCCTAAATGTGTGGAGCCACCACGTCTGAAGGGCCAAATAATAAAAACTTTGAAGCGAGAAGAGTTCGCTTGTCTGCCAGAAGTTTCACCTCAATCTACCTACACTGAAGTATCAGAGGGGCGAAATCTTACAATATCATGCCTGGTTAGAGCCATACCAGAACCTAAAGTACTGTGGCTTTTTAATGGACAAGTTATGTCTAACGAGAGTTTTGTAGATAATGTGCACATGTTGTACTACATAGACGATTCGTCTAACACATCGGAGGAGAAGAGAAGTGAAATATTGATATACAATGTTGGCATTGAAGATAATGGCACGTTTTCGTGCGTTGGCCAAAACGTTGCCGGTACAACTTTTAGCAATTACACCATAAGAGTTATGATTAAGGAGCCACCAGTAGTTAACGAAGTATCATTTCCACAAAACTACATGAACTACATCGTGGCAAGTTCTGCTGGTGGCGGTATCATTTTTGTACTCGTTCTTTCATTTATTATAATACAGTGTAAGAACCGTCAAACTCCAGTTAAACGCAAAAAATGTCCCTCCTCGGTGGTGACTTCTGTCAATGGGAATAACACCTCATCGTCAGATGGTTCATCTAATAACGATAATGGCCTCATGAAGTGCTCTTCCATTATAAATGACAGTGATAGCTTGAACGGAAACTCAGGCTTAATGCTGGGCCAGTGTGATAGCTTAACACCCACTAAACTTTCCAAGGAGAATGGTGTCATACTGGGCAACCAAATAAAGCAGAATATAATGCTCTATAATCCTTTGGACAGTTCAACGCAGACATTACAATTAAGCGTTAATATGGCACAAGCTTCAAGTTTGAACTCTGGTACACCTCCACCCCCACCACAATCACTTATGGTTAATCCTGCTTTGAGCGCAACCTTAGCTTACTGCTCACCACCTTCTTCACTGAGAAATTATACTGAGAAAAATCCAGACTTGGTAAACGATGCCGAATCAGGATTTAAACATAAACTGAAAACGTCATCTTCCCTAGACACTGGCAGTTCAGAATATGATACCCAGAGCGACTGTCAAAACCCAGTGCAATACGATCAATTTTATCAACTTTCAGCACCACAGTTTGGTTCGCAGATTTTAAGGCCTAATGCGACTAGTAGTTTATCTTCGTCCAGATTTAGTGGCATGACTACATTGCCCAGAGGAATGCAGCTAAAAACCGTTATGAATTCAATTCCCACCCACCCAGTGGATGTGCATTTGAATCCTGTTTGCTTTCTGGGTCAGGATGGTTTTGCTTACGATTATACAAATGCCCATCTGCAACAATCGCCTCAGCAGCCTCCATCTCATCATCATATAATGCAACAGCAAACATCCGCACAGCAACAGCAGCAGCAACAACAGGCAAATATGCAACAACAACATCAACAAAATTTTTATCGTACTCTACCACACAATAGGGCTCACAAACTCCAACAATTCGCCAATGCAAATAACAATAATGGTATTCGCTATAGTTTAGAGGCAGAATTTCTGCAACAACGTTCAGGAACAGCCACATCCTATGATAAATATAATATGCCAAATGTACGATTCACAGCAGAAGGATATCCACAAACGCATTTATTACAGTATCCATCACCTCCGGAGGGTTACAAAAGTAGCGCAGATCAACAACATCAACAACAACAGCAACAGAAACTACATCAGCAACAGCAACAGTGGCCACCTTGTCTGCCTGGTTATCACGCCCAGCCAATACATTATACAACCAGTATAATGGGTATGTTAAGTCCACAGCAACAGCATCAGCAACAACCACTTACCTCTATAAATACTACAGCTACACCATTGAACATCAACAGCACACCGCCTACAACAACTACTACATCATCAGCCTCATCGCAAGCAAATATGGATGCTCAAAGAAAAAGGTGTGCAGTAGTACAGGCTGATTCTTCCACAATACCAGAATGTGATGAAACGGATGTATCGCCAACAACATCATCTCTTACAGTTAGTTTGACACAACAGCAACAGCAATCCCAGCCGGAAACAACATCCAGTTCGTTTGGCTCTACAGAAAAAAACACTAAAATACGACATTTAAATGATCCATTAGCCGACAGCCCTGATGAGGGCTACGTAGGCGATAGCCAAGAAACGGCGATGACGACGACATCGACAGGCCCATCACAGGAAATATGACAACAGCCATCACGTTTATCACAAACAAACGGTTCCATAGAATCTACTCTTAAGACCACCCTCATTTCCACCACCTCAATATCATCATCAGCCTCACCTACTACAGCGAGTAATTTTCCACATAATAATAGTACCACCACACCTGCCTCTAACCACCTGAAAGCAACAACGCTTGCATCTAGCAGAAATGCAACAAATTCACTTTCTGGCGATTCAGTGGCGTTGTAAGAAGAATATTGTGTGCATTTATGTAAACGTTTTTAATTTACGTTTTAGAATTTGTTTTCAATATTATTTCTTCTACGTTGTTGTTATCTTGCGAATAGATAAGAAAACGAATAACTCAAATGCTGAGTTAATCACGAAAGTTGTTGTCTTTTTGTGTAGAAAAAAGTAGTTTTAATTGCACAAAAGAAAAACGTTATTAACATTTTTATCTTGAGAAATGAAAAAAGGAAGATAAGGATAACTTTTAGATTTTTTTTCTTTTTACAATAATTACATTTTTTAATAATATTTTAATTACTATATCATTTCCATCATTCACATGTATGAGTTAAAGTGACTATTTCCAGATTGATTATAAAGAAATCTATAAACAATTGAATATGAAGACCACTTGAAAGCTTTAAATGCTCGAGTGTTTATGAGAAATCGCTTTAATTCTAATTCGAAAAATGATAATAATTTACCCTGAGATAATATATAATTATATCAGGATATATCTGTGCAAGAAAACGTTTTTGTTTTAAAGCATTTCATTAAGTTCGTAACATAAAAAATCAACTAAGACACGGATTCAAATATCGCAGAGCGAATGGAGCTTTTAGAGCTTTCAAGAATTGGCTTTTGTTTTTTATATTTTGATAATAATGGTGAATCCTATGATTATTTAGTCAAAAAGATAAATAATTACAACTAATTCAGCTTATTTAAATTTACCGATCATGATAGCAAAATCTTTCAGACTTCTTAGGAGATTCTAGTTAAATGAAAATTAAGAAGTTGCATACATAACTTGTTAAGTATCTTAAAACCCTGATTGTGCTTCGGATTTATTTCTTTAATTGTTTGACCTAGATAGCATATATAGTATTTTCATATTTAGAAATATATGTCGGATAACTCAAACATGTGATTATACACTACAAGTTTTGAAATTTTCTTTTTACCAACTTTCAATTATAAAGAACAAAAAAGATTTTTTTATTATGTTTTATGTATCACCCTCCGTTCTACACTTATGAATTTATTTGTGTTTGTCACAATTCCAAAAGACATCTACCTTAAAATGAATACTTTATAAAGAGTTTAATATAAATAAACGATGCAATCCAACTACACAAAAGGATACAATTTTCTATTCATGTTGAGTTTATTTCTTTTAAAAGGAAAAATGCTTTTATGTGTTTTTCCTCAGAAATAATGATGTTAACATATTAATTCTGATATATAAAATAAAAGACCTTCAAGACTTATAAATTTAGTTTTATTTTTAATTAAAATATATAAATCAGAACTTTTAATATAGTATATACTAAGAAATAGAAACTAAAAAATAGCACTTAATAAAATTAAATAAACATAAAGAAATTATAATAATAATAGCATAAAAAAAGAAAAACAAATGCTGTAGAATTTATATAATACGTGTAACACAATTTACACAAAATAACTTAAAGATTTCAAAGAACAACAAAACAATGAAATTAAAATTAAATATAAAAGTAAAATAAAATATATATCTTATGTGAGTGACAAAGAAATACATCTTTAACAGAATGATGAGGGTATCCTGCTGCTTACAAAAAAGGGTAGTCGTTTTCTGTAATTTTATAAAAAAAGTGTATAATAAAAATAAATCGCTGAAGATTTCTGCGTTTTGTTGAAGTGTCTGAAAATATGTATTAAGGAGAGTGTCATATAAATCGCTCCACTTCATATCCTGCAAAGACATCATGTAAACCAAGACAGATTTAATTAGAAAAGAGTTTTTGAGAAGTTTTGGTTTCCTAAATCGAAATTTAGCTTCTGCTTGAAATAAGATGGATATCCGCGTACCCAGTCACTCACATAAGTGTTAATAACATGTAATTACGGATTTTTAAATGCACAAAAACGCAATGTAATGTATACCAGGTAGTGTAAATAAAAATAATTCTAAATAAGTAAACGACATATGGCAAATAAGGTTGTATATATTAGATGTTATCGCAGGTCCTTTAGAAGTTTTTGAGCGTTTTTGTTAGCAAATTTATTCAGACTTGCTGGTATGACTGAAGGTAAGCTTTTGTTAGCCTAAGAATTAAACGTTGAATTGATTTATGAGGAATATTAAACAATATTTGTGGTCTAACCAGCATAAGATTTTATTGGGTAAAAGAGCTGTCAATTGTTATTTTAAGCTCTTTCTATTATATTTTCGCTGGGAACACTAATTTGTTCAAATGGATTGTGCACTTTGTTATAAATATCATTAGTGCTTGATGTAACTCCTATTTAAATTCCATTCAATTCATAAAGTTGAAGGGCGTCATTCTGCTTGGAAGTTTTTTTTATCTCCAGCCAGAATGGTTTTTTCGAAATTTTAGTTTAAATATTAAAAAAAAGACATTCTCTGTCTGTCCAATATATCAAAAATTCATACTTTGGTTTTAATACATCTGAATCAATAGCAAATTATTAATTAAATAATAATTTGTTTAAAAAAGTACAGCAGATTTTATTTAGTCAATGTATTAAAATCATTATAAAATTATTTTCTCTTTTAATTGAACTTTTACTCGATTCAATTCAATGTTGCGTCAATAAAACAATGTACGTTTAATATTATTTTACAATAGAAGATATTTCAGCATATTTCAATATTACAAGTCTTAGATTCCTGCAAAATATATTAAAATAATCATAATCTCTTTAAACAAATTCCGAACATACGCTGCAGTAATTCAAGAAGGCTTACAAAACTACAAACTTCAGTCTAAATATACGAGACATAATATTTTTTGTTGAAAGCTTTTATTATAGTTATTGTTTTTATGCTAATTGCTGAAGATTATCAAAAACAATGTTTGATATTCCAAGAAGAGTTCAACTCTTGTTAAGTTTATGGATAATTAAAATACTTTCATAGTTGGCCAATATTTGCCGGAAAATCATAACCACTTCTTAATAAAATTTTCAAACAGACACTTGGTTGCCCAAAAAAAGCATTAATTATAACTAATAGAATTTAATAATATTGGGAACGGTTTAGTTTTCTGAAAGCTTTTTCATAAGTATTTAGTGGTTACTTGTTGTTTTGGCCAATATTTGACAAGTGTGAACGTTCCTTTAATGTCTCGATTCAGAGGATATGCCATGTTAGAATTATTTGAATATGTTTAACAAGATGTTGCTTGAAACATAATTTTAAAGAAATTAAAATCTTATTATACCAACAACAATTTTTGTTAACAACGCAATTTTCATTTCAGTATATATATATATATATATATATATATATATATATATTTTTTATTTTTTTTTTTTTAAATAACTTTAATCTTTTTTGTTATTGTTAAAACTTATATTCTCTCCCTCCCTCTCAAAAACCAAAGTGAAACAATATAAAATCACTGCTTTACAAGCATATTTATTCTTCTATTTATATATAAATTAGTTCTATTTATAAGTATCTCACATATGTTAAAGTATATAAATCAAGAAAATTTGCAAAATTAAAAATAATATGCAGCAAAACGTTCGATTGGCTAAAACAAAAAAAAAAGTTGCATAAACATCAGAAAAAACTCATGAAATTCAAATAGTGTATAATTAGAGTTATAAAAATTTAGAAACACAAAGTAGATATAAAAATAAATAATATTTTAAGGTATAAAATACTTACATGTGTAAGCAATTATGTAATATATTGTAATAATATATCTTAAATAACTAAGAGCAAATAATTTGAAAGTAACGTTTATTTGAAATAAAACGAAAACTTAATTACTAAGAATTAAATAATAAAAAAAGAAAGAAAATAAAAATGAAAATTAATACTAAATGAAAAAGATGATATTAAGAACATGTTGAATTGATTTAGAGATGTGGAACATGGTGAGTAAAGTATTTACAGAACGACATGATTATCGCATGTACGTCTATATCTACCATGAACGTCTAATAGTACGCTTTTCTGTTTACACGAATTTCTAATAGTGCGGAAGGATAATTTTTGCTGTGTAATACGAATAAAAAGGGTTTATTTTAATACCCATGATTAAGAGTTTTATTTTGAGTTTTTTAATTTACTCCATTGCGGTCCGTTGCCAACTTTATATTTAGTTGCTGTGAAATTTAATATTGATAAGAAGTTTCCTTTGTGGTAACCATACACCGTAACTTTTAGCTGCAACAGATGACGTGTAACCACAGATTAACAACTTAATATTTAATAAATGGAAGATTTTCTGTATAAGTGATTTTTATACTAAAGAAAATTTCTTATTAATGTTGTTGTTAACCGCTAGCATTTGTGGAAAACTTCTTTTAATAATGACTGACTCACTAAATTCAAGAAAACGTTTTGTTATAAGACCACTTAAATAATTTGATTAAAGTAACCTTTAGCTTCATTCAAAATAATCAGTTGATCTGTAAGTCAGTTCATCAAGACATCTTAAATTTATATAATATAAGGAAAATATGTTAGTTCAAATTACGCATTTTCCAAAATTGCGAATAGATCTGGCATTATATAACACGTACTATTTAATATCTACTGTAACGGAATAAAATAGTACGAATTCAACTTTTACAGTCCAAATATAAAAAAACAGGTCAATTTCAATGACCGAAAAGTTTCACAAATAAATTCTTTATAAAACATATTATTCTTCGAGTTGCTTAGGTGTGAAGTTGTTGCGAAGCAGTTCAAAACCAATCATATATGTGGTGCTGAATTTATCTGATCTACATACTTGGTTCTTTTTATTATTTTGGGCCTATTTCAAGGTTGAAGTCATTGACTTAATGATTATTAACAAACAATATTAAGAATAAAATATGTTCCATTCATTGAGACTCTTTAAGCTTCTGTGTCAAAATCGCTCCACTGGGGATATCCAATTATATAAAAGATTCAGTGAATGCTATAAAAATCCATGAAAATGTTTGAGGAAATAAATATACAACCTGAAAAATATATATTGCTAACAGACTTGGAATATATAAACTAAGATCTGTCAAATGATGTATAAGTTGTTTAAGAATTTAAATGCTTCTTTATTTTTCACCATTAAAATATAGTTTTACATGTACATTTTTCTATTTTCTAACTCAGAGATAAATAACTCACATATAAATTGCTACAGAGGAACCTTATCTAAAACTAATTTATTTAAAAATCGTACTTAGTTTTGAACTTATTAGTTCCTTTGGTTTCTAAAAACCTGTTGGCAATTGAATAAGTTACTCAAGTTTTTTTTTCCAAATTATAAGTTATATTTTCGATTAACAAAACGTTAGTGCCATTAAAAATGTTTATAGATAATTAAATTTCAAAAATAGTGTTGAGTTAATAATGAAAAAAAGATGTTCTTTGTGTTAATAACATTGTAAAATATTACGTTTATATATCACATCCATATACCAGTTTCACTTTATGCTTTCGGAGAATAAAAATAATATATGATAAGCATAGAAACCAGTTAATGAAAACCTCACTTTATTATCGTAATTTGATTTTATGAATATATGCTTCAAAAATAATTTTCATTTTACAACTACTACTTTCATAAGATATATTTAAACATCTTCAAACTAAATGCTGACAAAACACTAATAAAATTACTCTTGGGGTGACATGAAATAGAAAATCCAACCTTGACTGAAAGTAAGTTACGAAAAGTACCTGGAAATAACTAACACACTTGCACCAAATCAGCAGAGAAATTTTATATTGACAAACTAACGCTTTATGTTTTTGTATGCAAAACAATTTTTCAGTATATGGAATTCTAAGAATATTCTTTTATCCCTTATTTTAAAGTTTTCAATAGAATTACACTCAAAATATTTTGTTGAACTTAAATCTGAAAGGGAGAGTACGTAAATACTGCAAACTATGAATGTCAATAAGCAAAAGAATTACATTAACGTAGATCGGGTTGGATGTGAGGGAATCAACTTCAGTTAGGAAAAAAAGGGTTCATTCCAACTATATTCTCAATGAGTGCTAATTGCCCGTATTCGGTTTCATATCAAACTCAAATTATTTGATTATTAATAAAATTTCCTGTACAATTTGTTTGTTATGCGTTCTTTACATGTACTATATACTTTTTAAATATAATTAACTTAAACTTCTGACAAATTCTGTTAAATTGAAATAAATTTTAATAGTAAATATAATCCTAGCTTTACTGATCCATGTATGATGTTATATTATTTGAAGGATTTTGTGCTTTTTCTTTAAATTTTAATACCACAAGTATTTATTTGGCTACGGTTTTTATAACTCATAAGTTATAAAATAGTTTTTGACTTAAAATTACAATATATAAAAAAATTATAAATTTCTAGACCTAATATTTTACATTATCCTTAAAATCTCCTTAATGCCAAGTTTTAATCACTGTCAAGTTTTCCAACTTGACTTTCGCCAGTAGTAGGAGTAATAAACTCAGACCTGAGTGTATATAGTTTTTTTTCAGTGTATAATAATAATAACAGTTTCTGGTTAATGCTATTGCAATGCATATTTTTTGATAGTTTTCCTAAGTCTGCTTATATGTATATGACTGTGCTGAAACTGTGAAAATAAAAATAAATATTTGCAATAAAAAACATATATTTTTATCTATTTTTGTACCTTCAATTGAAAAACAATTTAGTTTATGGAAAAGCCATACAAAATTTAGTTATTTATGTATAGTAAAGAAATAATATTATGGAAATTGCATAGCGTCAATTGATTTCGAGTTTTATGAAGCAATTGAAACCTACCCAGAGTCATAGTATTAATCCGCTTTCGTGTCTATAAGTATTTCTAAACAATTAAGGGATTTTTGAATCTCTTTGAAAAATGCACAAACATCAATCCATTCTTTAACTTTAATTTCGTGCTAAACCTTCTTCTTTCACTAAGACTAATCCTTTTTCTTTTGCTTTATTCCCCATTGATTACGCAGCGGTTCTCAGTGAACTAGATATTTTTTAGTGTATATTTCATAATTAAAATCTGAAAAATATATTGTTTCAACACCGCAGTAAAATATCTCATGCGGAAGCAAGAATTTATAAATGGATATCAGTGGTTTTTATTATTAAAATCTTTTGAATTAGATAGTGTACCATACTCGTCCTAAGATTGATTTTAACTTAGAAAATGATTCAAACATTTTCGTATTCCTACTCATATATCAATTTTATAAATCTGAATTCTCTTTATTTGTGTGTTGTAGTTTTGCTTGAAATTGTAGAAAGAAATCAGTGGGCACAAGTTTGATATCAATGCCGATTGATTCAGCTCATACGTATACATACGTAAATCTAAAAATATATTTATAAAGTAAATGACGTCATTATATAAAACACATCTCTACCAGTAGAAGTATGTCAACTCTGTAGGTTTTCTTTGATATTTTTCTATATAAGAGCAGTCTCTCTGTTGCTGCTTTATGTCAAGGATATTTGCAATTTCCAAAGAGTATACGGCAACAGCATTAAACAAGAACTAGAATCAAAGACATATAAGTTTAGTACATATTATTTTCATTGTGGTTCTTTGTGAAAAATGTTAGAAAACAGCTACGCATGGTTATGCCTCTTTTCTATGCTCTACATTTCCTTGTAAGTCATTTGGTTTTATACGCCTATTAATTACGTATTTCTTCCTTTTCTGCAAAATTACAACAGTTTTATCTTATCGATGTCATTTCATGTTAACATTGTCTTTTGCTTTATTTATGCTTCTTAGTTTTTCTTATTATCTTTGGCTTCTGTATGGAGACCTTGAAACTGTCATTCAATGAAATGAAAATTTTCTTAGAAGGGATATCCCTATAGAAGATATTTTAAATTGTATCTAGGATTTTAAACGGTTACTTAATATTTTAAAGTTTATGGCAGATTTCAAAGACATACATGTAAATTAAATAAAAGCGTGGAGAAAATTGGTAAAACCAAAGTTGTAATTTAACAATAGCACTAATAGGAATACGGTAGGAAGCCATTTATTGTACATAGAGCACCGCCATCCTGCTGATTATTAACGACTTGCCAGAATGATATAAGATCGTAAGAAATTACAGAAGCAAAAGTGATCAGTGAGTTTGTGTCATGGCTTTGATATTTGCTTAGACTTTTCAGTTATCAAAGTGGAAGTTTGAAATAATATCTGTAGTTATTCTCAGAAATCTTGGGTAAAGGTACCCTCATGATCTGCATTAGTCCCTGTGAAATGCTCATAGGAACTCGCTAAAACCCTCATTGAATTTTTTAAAACATTTCGCAAAAAAAGAAATAACACGAAATTAAAATGACATGTTTTTTTCTTAAGGAACATCCTAATATTAAATTTTGGATGCCTTATAATGAAAACACTTAATGATGTTGACTAAGAAATACTCACCCAGCTGCAATCATGACTGTGTGTGGACTATCAACTCGTGCTTATTTTTATAGCCATAACAGAAATGCTTGTTTTCCAAGTGTTATTTCCTCCTTTCTTACTTAATGTTGACGGGGCTGTGGCATAAAACTGTTTTCGTTATGGTTATGGGTTATGCTTAATCCTTAAATTTATTACACCACTTTTATATTTTGGTAAAAAAGCAAGTGCAATGCTATTGTGGCTACCCTGGTTTCATACATGTTTTTATTCTAAATATTGTTTCGTATTCGAAAAAAAATTGTAAGTGTTGAATTACAATATAAACAAGTTAAATTATTATTAATATAAAAAACTTGTTCTACTTAAATTTCATATAAAATGAGCAGGATTTCATGTAACTTTTTAATATTTTTTATTGCAGAAAAATATTGAGAAGAAATAACTTTTTTTTGTACGATTATAAGCAGACAATTTCATATTATCACGATCAAAATTCTTGTGCTGCTTTTTCAGTTCATTTCTCTGGTTGTTTTCACTTTCCGCTGAGAAACTTCTAATTTTCGTAGATCGGCAAGTTGCTAGTTTTCCCCTTCTTTGCAAAAATCAACTTCTCATCAGATCTTCTCGTTTGCAGGTCTGCATCGAACCAAACTGGTAATGTCCTGAAGAACGTTACTAAATTTATATTCTTTTCAACTCTAAAAAAGCACTTTGAGATATTTTTAATAATAATTAAATGGCTACTCTGATCGATTCCACTGATCATTGAAATAATTGTGTGTTAGCTCGCAGACAAAAATTTATATTATAAATGGTGTTTTAGCTCGAAGTGCTCAAAAGCTTAAAACTACAGGAAAACTTATTTCCGATAGATTTGCAGGTTTAAATTAGTGAGAATTAAGAGGGATGGGCTTTAAACATCGTCCAACTGATAAGGTACAATTTTACCTTTTCCATTTTGATATTGAAATAACTTTTTTCTTATATACAACACGTACTTGCAATGTTTTGACATCTTAAAACTTTCAGTTGTAACTATATGTTTGAAATTTCAAAACAGAAACTCAACTCCTTTCCCTTGATGTATAGCCCAAACTATTTTACACCCTTTAAAGGTTGTACAGGTACAATTCTAGTGTTTTCCAAAACTTTCTATTTTATATTAAATCGAATTCAGATTCATAGGCTAATTGTTCGAACTTAATTGAAATCTCAGAAAGACATGATAATAAATATTCCAAGGCACAAAGGAAAGTCAACATCAGTTTTATTCAACTTACACAGCAGAGCAGAACAGCTGTTTTCGAAAGTCGCAAAAGTCGCAAAAGTCGCAACACTTTCATCATCTATTTTAATTTTTATGATGTAACATCTAACTTTGTTATCTTCTTTGGTGTTAATAGCATCGCAGTTTAGATATCAAAAATTACAATCCATTTCGTAACATTTATTTTAACTCAATTAAAGAGCTCTTAAGATTATTTTAAATAATAAATTGTGATTTTATTTTCATAACCACGATAAAATAACAAATTTTAACTTTAAGATCATCGTTTATTAAAACCCCGCTAATATAAAGACACTACAAACCACAGTGTGGTTTCAAAAATTATAAAGCAGTAATTTGATGAATATGAATGATTAGTAAGAAGCCTTTATTCATTTTTAATACGTTTACAAAACATGAAAATTTTGAATATATATATATATATATATATATATATATATATATATATTTCTTTTGTGTCCTAGCACGTATTTATCTTAAGAAGCTTAACTAACTTTTAACCCGAAATCATATCAGTATTATTTTAATAAGCTTTTAGTGTTGAATATAAACTAGAATTTGAAATAATATTATAACAAATTAATTTAACAGTAAACATAATTTTTTTTTATAAACTTATTAATTTCATTAACAGTTTAATTACAGAACCATAGATTTTTGTAACATATATATAATTCAACAATTTTCAAATACACAACAATTTAATTCTTCAAATTTTTTTACTATGATAAAATATCTTTATCACAATGTATTATATTATGATATTGTTTTCTAAATATATTATAATATTTTTCTGCAATTTTCGTATCTGCAACCAGCCACAATCGAAACATGATTACTTTGATCTCTTTGTGGTTTATTGTATCTATTATTTGTTCTAACGGACTTGCATTTTCTTCTAAATAACATTATCTGTGACAACCGCCCTTGGATTTTGGCTACACTGTTCTATATTTTCTTATCTAAAAGGATAACATATAAGTGGCCGCTCTATATATAAAGATATATATATACATATATATATATATATATATATATATATATATATAATATATATATATATATATATATATATATATATATACATATATATATATATATATATATATATATATATAATGCCGTATTTTGGCTTCAGTCTGTTTGCTACACATTTCGTAACCTTTTTCTTGTGTTCAAGGGGAAAATATCCTCTAAAATCTGTATTTTAATAAAATTTTATCAATAAGCTCCACATTTGATATTTCTATTAAGCAACACAATTCAATTTCCTATATGGAGACAATGCACGGTGTACCACTTCTGAAACAAAGACGTTATACTCATTGTTTAAACCGACTCATTTACTGTAAACAGAATCTTGAAAATAATGCCGAGCGTTATGCGAAATAGCGATGAACATAAACACAAGCACTGCTTTCATTGAGTAGCAATCTTTATGTGTATTAATGTAACTATATGAACACTCAGAGAAGCTGAAACGTTGTATGTCGTGTTGTTGTTTATGACATTAAGTCGGATGTTGCACACGTCATATAGATAAATATTATTATAGTCTAAGATGTTCAGTGGCTGGTAAAACTTTCAATTTTGAATTGTCCCAATGTGGGATCTTAAATCACATACATTTATAGACTAATACGTTCTATATAAAGGGTAGAACATTTATCGGTTTAGATTTCAAACACCACCTATTTCAAATATGACAATATATATATCACTAAATTCTGTTCCAAAATTTAGTATATATTTTCCATTCAATAAAATGAATTGTACAGCGATGACACTTCTTGAAATTTGACGAAAATGTAGTACAAAATTTAGTAGCAGAGAAGGACTTACAATGACTATGTATCGGTTATGTATCTGGTTTTATTGTTGATGCGTTAAGACATGATCGAGCTCATACAGTGAGTACACCCGGAAATATCGAGTTTGCGTTCTAATCCGTAAAAATTCATTTGTCTCAAGAATTGTACAATTCAAATGAGCTTGAAAATGTGGCCGATCAAATATGTTACTGAGAGGTCAGCCGTGGCCTATTTATTTATTGAATAAAATGATATTTCATGTCTGACCGTATCAATTGTTATGGAAACAAATATATAAATATTGGAAAGATATCAAGTTCGGTTTGTTTAATTGCAATTTTATATTCTATTTTTAAAATTGTTCTAAATGCGGTTGTGTTTTTGATTTAATAAATAATTGTTTTATTGAAAAACGTTTACTCCGAAAAGGCTACTTTATAGAACTTTATTATGAGAAAAAATCATGACGAAGAGACAACTTTATTAAATGGACAGTCTTCGTAGTTTTACAACAAATTCTTCTAAACATTTCCTAAATGGTTATCAAGTTATAAACTATGCATAATGTCATAATATATTGTTAATTTTAACTTATAGAAACTTACAATTTTTTGAAACTCTAATATATAACTGCTGTAAACCAATGGTTAAAGTCAGCTTCTTTGTCTTAAATATTAAATAATTTACGATAAAGACTATGCACCATCGATTCATGATTATAAAAAATAGTCTTAATTCATTTTAAATTTTTTAAGCCGTCCTTTTATATATTTTAACTTATTATTTTGGGCTATAATCATATAATATATATAGGGATATTAAATATCGCTGTGATCTATATATTAAATGTTCAGTTGCGGCCATAGGCTGGTGTTTTTCTTGGAAATATGAAGCAACATAAACAGAATTGTCGTCAAGGTATTGTGGTGCGTTTAAATTTTAATAACATAGAAGATATGCATTTCATTTCGTTATTATAACGCCATTTAACACCTGGAGCATGAAGTCTTTTGGCGTATATATAACATTTTAATATATAATATGTAATAAATAAAACATATGAATGGATTATAAGCATTATTTTCTCTTTAAAAAGGCTCAATATTTTATACTAAGAAATAAACGAAACATACACTTATTTAAATTTATTTTGTTGGCAACTGTAAATAAAACACTTTTGTAACTTTATTTGCTTAGATTCGCATGTATATATTATTTCATTCCTAGTAATTAAATTCACCCTTTTAATAGGTTTGCAATTTGAAACTCTTCGCTTACAAGAGAACATAAAAAGAAACACCTGCTATATATTCCCATCTTAGTAGTTGTACTTGAAATGTTTACTATATATCCCTATTGGACAGGTGACCCAGATGCGTTTATAATGAAATTGCTAGGAAGTGAAGTGAATGAAGCTTAGAATGGCAATCGTATATAAACGCTTTCTCATGCACCAATAAACTTGCGATTATATGAGGATTTGCTGTTTAATATATAAGAGTGTGCATGTGTTAAAAATTAATTTAGCATCGCAACCATTTAATGATCTTTTTATTTATTTTTTAATGATTTCATTCCACATATAAACGAACATGGAAAATAAAAACTAAAATAAATCAAACCTAACAGGGCAAAATAATATAAGAGGCATATAAGGAAACATTATTTATTTTATGTCATAAAACTTATATGCTTTTAGCCTGGACATAAGTGTATATGATAAGTGCATACCTGCAGTAAAATATGTTCTTCTCAGTTGACGGCACTTTTTTATATTGTGAAAAGAAGAATTTAGTCAATATTTTTAAAATTACATGTTTACAGAAATATTAAAATAGGATTTCAATTTACAACTCTAAGTCTTTATAGTAGTCCTAGTGTGTATGGACGTTTTATAATAAACAAACTAGTTTCAAACTGTTGGTATCAGAATATGAATAAATTTCGATATGTGTCTTTAATAAAGTTAGTTAAAGTTAATATTAGTATTTGTGTTTATACGGTCAAATTGTATTTGTATTTTGTATGATTTTTAAAATAAGCTAATAAGCTGATATTAGTTTTGTTTGAGTTTTTTTTTAAATTAAATGTGCTTCAGTTGTATATCAATTGAATTTCTTATTTCATAATTGTGCTCTTTCTATTGTAAATATGACCAGGCCTCATCCTGTGATCAGATAGAGAACTTAAGAATATTTTTCCTCGGAAGGTAGGGTCTGTCAAAATATGTTTGTTGTTGGCAATAGGTCCACAATACTCGTTGAATTTGTTTAATATTTTACAAATAAAAAACTTAGTTTAATCTTTTGTCTTAGTTTCAAACTTCTCACTCATTCAAGTGGAAGTTTAAAATAAAATCTTTAGTTATTCTAAGAAATGTAAGGTAAAGGTTCCCGGATGCTCTGCATTAGCCCCAGTAAAATGCGCATTGGAACTAGCTAAAATCCTTCAACTGATCACTTCGAATTTTTTAGTAAGATTTTGGAAAAAAAGAATCAGCACAAAACTAAATTAAAGAGAATAGTTTTATCTAATTTATTAATTTAGTTGTGAAATTCGAAAATATATCAGCCATTACTATTATTTAATTAGTTGGCATTTAATGGTACTTCAACACTGCCTTTAATTGTATTTAGGAAAGTTAATTTAATTAATGCCAAAGCATTGCTATCTTAGGATGCAGTGTTGGAAATTTATTTTAACAAATTTTTTAGTATCATCAAGATAAACTCATAAATACAAATAAACGAACACATTTATATGATTTCAGTAGCAGTTTTTAAGTTAAGTGGAAATTCAAAATAGGATTCATATTACAGAAATTTTATTGAACCAAAACAGAAGCATGTTGTTAACTGAAAAAATTTTTTAAATTATTTGATATTGTTTTGCTTAATCATTTATATGTATATACAATTTTCGTAAACAATTTTATTACAAATAATAAAAAAGCACGTAATGATTTATAGATCCTTATGATGAACAATTATTTTGCTCCAGAGTGGTCTATTTTAACGTAGCGCTAACAACTAAATATATCCGTACCCCAACCGCAATTACGTACGTCTTAATTGTTAGACAATCTTTTGCAATACTGGATTCCTTTATATCTCAACACACAAATGATGTTCTCTGCTTCCAATTCAATATAAACAACTGCATTTGAATATATCTTTTTTTATGTTTATTTTGCTTGATATACTCTACCATTTCTGTTCTGTTCTGGAAAGTAGCTGGTCGATGCACATAAACACCAACATCTAGCACGTAGCGGTATGGATGTTTACATATACAATTTCTCATTTTATTTCTGTTTTATTTAGCTAAGTTTGCTTACAATTCGTAGCCGCTTATGTAATGCCAATAAGTTGAAAAATGCAAATATATATCCATGCAATGCGCAAAAAATCTATTGAAATAAAAACTTGAAATGAAAATAACAAGCTAGAAATGGCCAAAATAAAGCAAAACTTAAATTTTTATTGAAGTTTTGGCTTTCAACTTTTTTCTTCTGTTTGCATAAAAAATTAGGGTCAATTTGAGCCATGTGTTTTGTACTTTTAGTTTGGTTTCTTTTATTCTTTTTTGTTTTTGGTTATGCTCACAACTAGTTTTTGTTTTGGGTCTTACTTTTGGTTAAGTGTGTTTTTCTCCTTCCTTGCCATACTCATTTAGTGGTGTTTTATTTCCATTTTTGTTTTTTTTTGTTTTTTGATGTGTTGCACAATGTTACACAACTGTCAAACTTTTTCTGTCATCTGCTTTTTTTTCTGTGCATGCTGTCGTTTTATTTTATCTTCATTATTTATACATTTGTTGTTAAATCATGTCGATGCTGCTAGTCGTGGTGTTGTTGCTCTTCTCGTTCTATAGTTTTAGTTTTTTGCGGAATTTGAAAGCAGCCAACATGGCGTATACTTTATTTGCATACTTGTGAAAAAAATCAAATTTTCAATGTTTCTTCATATACATATACTCACATACACACACTGTTATATACGCGCACGAGTATGAGTGTTTCAACGCATTGCTCATGCATACAAACGTGTGCATAGTTTTATAATGCATATTTGAATTTTTTCCAATTTCATTTAAACTTTTCTCATAGAACAGTTGATTAACAAAATTTTGCCTATTATATTTGATTTTAATTTGATAGCAAACAACTTGATTCAAGCTATTGAATTATAAAATAAAACTCTTTATTTTTATATAAGTAGGAACTGGTGGCTGAAATAGTTAATAGATAGACCATGAAAATGGGAGCTTTTTGTTGGATTTTATAAGACCATATAATAAAATTTTTCTGATCTGTATATATGCCTGGTTAAGGTTATCGAGGTCAGGCTGCTATAGAAACGAAGCTACATTTCTGGTCATCAAACATTTCGGACAGCGATTGGCGGATAAAACACTACAAAACTCTGTAAAGATACCTTCCTTCGATTACAATGTAAAATATTTCCATTGAAAGAAATTAAAAGAATCAGCAGGATGTGTTTGAGATGTCTTAAACACATGTAACTTTAACTATAAAATTTGCGAGTGCTCACGCAAAAAACATCTTACATTTCAACTATTTCATGCTCTTGTTGTTTGTATGCAACAGCACTTTTTAACTACTCATTCCTCAAATTTCAGGATAAATATTTTCAAACCAATCAATGTAGAAAAACTATTCATGCCTTCACTTTAGTTTTGCCTATTTGTTTAATCTTTAAAAAGTTAATGTGGTCAAATATTGTTGTTTTGATTTTTTCCAAAAAAAAATTTATCTTAACGTTCAAATGTATTATTTTATTTATTAAATAGCTTATGCAAAATAAAACCACATATTTGTCAACACTCTAAATAAGTTATTAATTTTTAGTGGTTGTTGTTCCTTATAACTCTTACAACTACAATTAGAGTCAGAAAAACGCCAACCAATTTTAGAAGAAAAACGTAAGAAAATAAAAAAAGGAAAGGTGAACAGTGAGTTCTTGTTATAACTTTGATATTTGTTTTAAGCTTCTCACTTATTAAAGGAGAAGTTTAGAATAAATATCTTTAGTTATTCTAAGATATGTTGGGTAAAGGTTCCCTGATGATCTGCATTAGCCCCAGTGAAATCTGCATAGGAATTAGCTAAAATCCCTCTATTGATCACTTTAAATATCTTATTAAGATCTCTGGAAAGAAGGAATCAGCACATAATTAAAATTAATGAGTTATAGCCGTTGTAAAAGAAATATCCTTTTTAACTCTTTTCTCGTCATGCTTTATGTATTTATCATTCCCCAAACACTACGTTTCGAATAACGATTATTTTCATTTCTATTTTATTTTATTTCAACCTAACTTAGTTATAAAACCTGCAAGAAATATTTGTAGAGTTGCTTTAACAAGGTTTGCTGCATTATCTCTTAAAAGTATAATTAAAGTGATGAAAAAAAATTAGTTAGTGTAAAATAATAAGTTAAGAAAATATTGTTATTTATTTAAGTGAAACTTTAAAATAATATTGTTAGATTTTCTGATCAATTTTGCAAAAAAGATTCCATGATGATCTGTATTATCGCCAGTTTATGTGGCATTTATTAGCCGGATTTGTTTTTATTATTGTTCGAACTATCAGTTAAGATAACAAAACTACTTCTTTGAAATGTAACTTTACAATTTCAATTAAATTATTACAGCGTGAAAAGTCTCTAAAGATTTTCTTATTACGTTCATAGTTGAAATAATTTTTATTGCTTCACATCATGTTTTACCAAACCAAGTGTTTATTTTCTATAAGGATCTAAATAAAATTGATTTTTTTTATTGAATATTGATGTATTAAAAATACTTAATATATATGCATATCTGGCTTAAATATCAATGTACTATTAATTTATTATGGTTACGCTACATTATAGGCTTATATGGGTACGTACAAGGAATTTTTTCGCCGAATGATAGTAGAAACATGCTACAAAAAAGTGCACACCTGTTGTCGAATATATAGTTTTTTACATTTTATTATTAAAAATACAGATGAGTTTTAAAGTTTAAAATTTTTTCATATAAGTAAATAAGAAAAAAAATTGGAAGTATTTTTAGTATGTGTTGTATTCTTTTATTTTAGTGGAATATGACTGAACTAAAATTATCTTCCATCTTTTAATGTTGTGAAAAGCTTTGATTACACTTAATTATTTGTATTGTGTGTAGTAAATTGATTGTGTACAGTTAGTTGCTACTTTCCCTTCACCTTGCTAACGACTAATACAATGAAACAGTTGGATATTGCTATTGTATGCGTGTGGCCAACCAAATGATATGTAATAAAAGCATTTTAGGGAATGTTTATTATTCTGTTAAAACAACAAAATCATACCAATCAAAGGCGTAACGCCATGGTATCAACACATCAACAAATCTACGTTTACGCGACAAATGAATGCATACGTACATAAATGGATTTATCTTAGAAACATCGTCCTGAAAATAACAGTGGAACAAAATATCTGAAAGATTTATTCTTACTAAATCTGATATGTCCATTGAAAATAATGGGTATTTTTCCGGTTTCTTTCATTTTATAAATAAATTTCTTTACCGAAATATTATTTATCTTTTGTATATAATAATTCCTGTTCGTAGTTCCAATTTAAATCAAAACTTTATTGATACGGGTTAAATATTATAGAGACAAGCATATTTATTCTACACTGTTAGTTTATCAGGTCTAACTAAATATAAATACAAATAGTAAAATTAATTAATTAAAATTTATGGATAAATGTCGGTAAGATAAGTAGGTTTTCTTTTCTTGTTCTATAATTCTTAAAGCATTTTCTTTTGCACTGTGCAACATTTAGTAGTCATTAAAATATATATGCACACAATTGCACTTACATTAAAATATACTTTGGCTCAGTAGCTTAGACAATTGAATGCTTTTCAGTGCAAGACCAGTATGTCTACAAAACAATGAAAGTAATTAGTTTGGACTAAATATGTTAGAAATAATCATACGCAGATTATTTTGAATTATTTTTAAATTCAAGATATCACTAACAATGAATTGTACAGTACAGAATTTGGAAATAAATGAAATGAATTAGTCATAGTAATTTTCAAATAAGCAAAGTACTCACATTTTGTTCTGGTATAAAATTGTTTAATCCTCTTATATAGAGGGTTAATTGGCGTATGATCAATATATAATGATCATGTTACTCATACGTATTATTGTTAAAAATATCAAGATCCATAAGATGCACAAATAACTTATTTTTACCCGAAAGATACGGACTATAAATACAATTGATATTTTCCTATTACATTTCCTACAAGGAAGAATTTTTAATTCCATACTCAACAGTTTTCTTAAAATCAGACGTTTGCCAACACATACCAAGTTTCCATTGATTTGAATGTACAGTCGAAATTTTTATTACAACATTTAAGTACAGCTTCATATGCAAGAGCACTAGTAAAAGTAATAAAAAAGTTTGCTTCTATACCTTAAATATTAAACCAAAATATGTGATTGCTTTGTTTAATTTAATGAACATAAAAAAGTTATTTTTTTTTTTACAATGAACCAACATATTTAGAGTTGTAGTGTTTCTTTTAAGGACCCTTAAAGTATTATAAGAATAAGTTTAATATATTAAATACTTGTGAAATATTCAATTGAAAAAGAGTGAAAATTTTAATTATATTAAATTGAGATTTCAACATAAATAATGATATAGTTTCTGTAAGTGTGCAAAATTAACATAAATAACATTACTTGGAAGAAGGCAGCTTATACTCGAACAATTGACAAACATGAAATAAAAATATGAACCATAAAACAAACGGTCATGTTTTGTAAATCGAAACCACTAATAGAAATACTATGTTTATATTTCGTCTTAAATATACCGTCAAATATCTCTAATGTTGAGAATGTCTTCAGGGTCATTATTTATCAAATCTACCCGATTTATGGAACAGCATCTTACAATCCATTGTTTTTATTCTCAGATATATTTTATTTATCAGCAATGAATTGCTACTTTCCCCACCTGAGTTTTTCCAGTAAAACTTAATTAATATATTTTTCTAGATAATCATTGGAATGGTTTTTTATTTTTCTTGCTACTCCTATTAACTACAAAGAGGATGTATGAAAAATAATAGCTTTTTATGCAATTTTTATGTGCACAATTTTCACTAGCTACAAACAACTCCATTATATTTTAATGCAAAAAAAAAACACATCTTGATTTAATTCACCAAAACGTTTTTTATTAATATTAAGTCATTCAGAGAAAGAGCAAAATAGAAAAAGTATTAAGCCTTAACCACAAAAAGTACTAAAAACGATTTTCAAATTTGTCAAAAGAACCTGAACATTTCAAAATATTTCAGAGTGAATGTTAAGTTGTTTTTATAAACTTTCTTTCATTTTCAAGAGTAAAAAAGTGGGAATGGATGAAAGTTAAGAAAAAAAAATGTATCCCTGCAGTAGTAGCGGAGTGAAGATATATAAAAAGTAGATGCAAGTACAATAGAAAAAAACCGCAAACATGTCTCTTAACAAAATAGAAAACAGAAAAGAAGAAGGAATAATAAAAACAAAAATTGAAACAAAATGTCACAAATTGACATAATGAAATCCCTTAGCTAAACTATGACATGGGTTCGTTCTTCTTTGAGTTGTGATGGTTAATCAACGAAATGATGGTAGAAAATAAAATCATACTGAAATTCTGTGAAAGACACTAACAAACCAAAAATTGTCTGGCATTTGGCCAAGACTACAGGCAAAATACATTGTAACTCACAAATATTTGCAATATTGTTTATTGCATGTTAATTTAAACTTTTGCTGATTTTTTTTCATGAAAGTTTCTAACCAACCACCCGTATACAAATATTTGTATGACTTCTGTTGGTAGCCACACAAGAATTTTAGAAATGAACACAATTTTTTTTTTGTCATAATTCAAAGGAAAAATAGCTAGAGAATAGGGCTTAATTTGTATTGTTCAATGATTTTTATTTTGCTTTAATTTCATTGGTACCTGACTTACAGTATGCACTGAATGACTATTTTTCGTTTCAGCAACAACTGATTTAATATAAGAATTTATTTATTTATTGATAATATGTTGGCTTCTATGTATCTGTTTTTCAAAGAATTTAATACAATGTGTGTTCTACTTTTCTTTAATAACTTAAGAGTGCTACAATAACTTACAAAAGCTACCTTGTTAATGTGGTCAGTGTTGTTTAGGTTATAGTTCCTTTGGTTCTAATGAAGAACACAATTGAATTTTCCGATATCGAAGCAATTGAAGGTATATATTTTCTAAAATTATTTGTACATATTGCTACACAGGAATTATGAACTCATGAAACAATTCAATACATAAACAGTGCCTCTTATATATCTTGTACACTGGAGCGTATGAGTCATACACAAATTTAATTAAAAATATTGATTTTCTTATGTTTAATTTTAAAGGGTAGTTTTTGGAAAAATGTTTTAAATTAAGAAAGACATAATAAATATTTCAAAGCATAAGGGAAAGTCAACATCAGTATTATGTATTCAACTGATACTGCAGAGCATTATATTTTATTATGGACGATTGCGACCCAAACTGAAGTTGAAATCATTTAAAATTTTAAAAATAATATTTTTAATAAGTAAACACAATATTTACTTATACTATTTTAATGGAAAATTATATATTAATGCTTAACTAATATTAATATTCATAAAATGCCCGTATTACTTATAAATTAAAAATTCCAGCCACTTATTTTTTAAAATTATCTGCTCCAACTTCAGTCTGACTTTAACTTTCCTGACGTAGAATGCATTGCCAAGGTACGTTCAGATTCTGTTGTGCTTCTTCATTACATAAAAGAATATAATAGATGTATTATTATATGACTATTTATGTTGAAATAGATCAGTATGTGATCTGGTTTTCTTTCACCAGATTGTAGCACTTTACTATACCATTAGAATTTATATAAATAAACAAACTACCTCTCGTATATGTATTTAAATTTATCCATAAATGTGTACATATCCTTATGGACATATTTATGTATGTCTGTATGTGTTTACTCCTATTCATTTACAAAAAATTATGTATATAATTGTAAAAATGCATTTGAAATGAAATAAAAATTATTTTTAAATGCCAAATAAATGTAAAGAATTTTATATTTCTTTTCAACAAAAGCTGTTTGTGCAATTATAATAACAATTTGCGTAAAATATTAATTGAAAATTTTAAATAAAACAAAAAAGAATGGCATACAAAATGTTAACAAATCCCTTTTTTGTTTTTTTTTTTTAAATTTCCATTTGCATTAAATTGGTTGCATTTGTTTAAGATATGAGGAAAGCATTTAATTCTTAGAAATGAACTAAATTAAAGTTATATATGATAAAAATATTTTAGTTGCAAATATCCTGAATGAATTAAACACACGTGATTTCAGTTTAATTTCTAGCCTGGTGTATGTGACTTTTTAAAAAAGCTAGTAATTAGCAGTAATTCATAAAAGTATAGAAGTTCTACAGTTAAAAAAGTTTTTCATGAAAAGAAATAATAATAATAATGTTTAGAAATTTAATATGGTTACTGACTTTCTATGTTGTTTAAAATAAATATTTTTAAAATTATTTCTTTTTTCTTTGTTTCTGTAAAATTAGACATAAAATAACACGCTGAACCACAGCTATCATTAGTATAAACTGTACAACATTAATTTTGCAAAACATTTGCTTTTAATAATATGAATAGCATTAGCAATAAAAATACGAACACCAGCAGTATTAGCAACTAAAAATTTAAAAGAAAAAAAAATTTCATTTGTTCACTAAAAACCACAACATAACAAACATTGTTTTTAAAAATACTCCATTGATTGGTATATGCTGATAGGACTGGCAGAAAACGCCAACAAAACATACATACCGATTGGAGAGAAAAAACTTAAACTAACAACAAACATGACAGGACATTGTAAATATCTGTTCAAATTGCATACGGTATCCATTTGTGCGTACATGTGTCCATGCAATTGTTAGTCTGTATGTATATGAAAATGAATGTTGAAAGCCACGAACAATAAACAATGTTTTCAAAACTAACAAATACATGTACAATAGTTGGTACATATGTATATCACATATATATGTACATATATATTTGGAATTTTGTTTTTTTTCTGTAACTGGTTTGGTTGTTTAGAAACAATATATACAACACCGAAACCTACAACAAACCCAGAAACCGTTAAAACAATACAATAAAGTTATTCCAAAAATAAAGAGCACACAAAAGAACTGGACAGATAATAACAACGCATGCCAAACTGCGGTCAGTGAACTTTTTTTAAGTTTGTCATTTTCAAAAGATTAATCGATTTTATTTAATAAAGAAAAATATGTATATAAAATTGTGTTGATTTAAGAAAAATTAGAAAATAAAACCAATCTCGAAAGTAGTGAAAAACCACATGGCTGTTTAATGATGGAAATCGAATACAACGATCAATTGGAATATGAATAAAAATATCTGCAAAAATTAATCTACTTCATTTATTTATTAGCGATAGATATGCAGGATAGTACAAGGCAATTGGAAGAAGAAAGTACCTCCCGTGTCTGAGAAGGTTATGAAAGCATATACCACAAGAAAAGGAAAGAAACCAATACCATATCTGTGACATACTCTCAAATAATAGAACAATACTTCGTATTATATTTGTTATGAATTGCTGTAAAATGTCATTCAAAGAGTCGAAGTTCGTTGTAATTAGTCTGAACCTGACCATATACATATTTACACATACATACATTATTAAACCGTACATACAAACAATTTACTTTTTAATAAATCATATAATCACTTCAGATATCAACCTTTAAATCGGTGTTTCAGTTAGCCCCCTAATATATCAATTTACCTTTAAGGTATTTTTTACACCAATTTCCCAAATTCCGACACATTTGCAAACTTTCATTAGCCCTAATTTTTGTCATCAGCATTAACCTTAGCATCCTGCTTGCAATCACGTAACTTGTGATAAAACTAATTACATCAAGTATGGTACTCAAAAAGCCACCCATGTGTGTCTTTCACTTCAGTTACTGCCGCTAACAACATTTACAGCAACGGCTACTGCCGGAGCAACAAAACCAACGAATATACAGCATTCACATTTTACAGTTGACCCCTGTTTCAATGATGACAAAATAAACATTTGAGGTTCACACAATTGTCCAGCAGTAGCAGTAGCAGCATTAAAAGGAAGGCAGGAAATGGGAAAGAAGTAGACAAATAAAAAAAATTATAAAGCAAATAACAAGGCGTGCTGTATAAAAAATATATATCATTGAATATTTTTGTTTTAACTGTACGTGTGGAAATACGTTCGTTTAAGAGTGATTTGAAAAAAATAAACGGGAAAAATAATTTTAATCATATCGTTACCGTCAGTCTGAAAGAGAAAAGTCCACATGTTTCATATATTTGTTTTTTCGTGCAGTACAAAGCTGGACATTAGCACACCGTTTCCCGCAGTAACATTGTTACTGTGTATTTTCTTGTCTTATTGGGAAATAGGTTTTTAAAAATATTCTATAAGACAGTATGAATAATAAAGTCTAACAGACCTGAAGCTTACTTTTAATCAGCATAATTTTCCAAATAATTATTTAACGAAGAAACTTGATTTCAATCCGGCCATTTGGTATATGAATTCTACGCTACAGAAAAAATCAGGCCTTTTATTTGAGGAAATATATTCTAACTCTGTAGACAATATTTCAAGAGCTATTCAAATATTACATGAGAAAATCCAATATGCATCAAATTAATTCTTTATTTAAATTTTCTATGACTAAATACAATTTATTTATTTTGTAAATTCAAAATACCAACTTAGATAACTTAACAGCTCGAAATCTTTATATAGAATAAATCATTGCTCACAATATTAAAGTTTCTTTGCACACATTTTAAGCACTTCTACTCAAAAGAACAGCAAAAAATTCTTTTTTGTCATAGTATTATATATATGTATCTGTGCAAGATTTAAAAATATCAAATATATTATATCATGTGTTGCATCGCATTAGCATTTGTAGTTTCAGTTTCGTCACTATTTCAGTAGTTTATATATATATATATATATATATATATATATATATATAAAATGCGATTTAACATACATGCATATTTCTTTGTGTGAAAACGTAACATACACGATGAAAGTTGTGCATGTGTATATGCGAAAACGTTCAAAAGATTGTGCTTCTCTTTGTACAGTTTTTATGATCTTATTTTTTCTGTATTTTAATGGCCGAACTCACCAACACGAGCCAGCACTCATGCGTACATATTAATATATGCCTGTCGTCGTAATAAGTAGGCCAACAATGATTTTGAGGTTATTTATTTAAAATTCATAAAGCGTTAGTTTTGTTGTGGCAAATTTATTACACATATATAACAAAAACGGTTGACCCCATTGCACCGAGGATTAAATTTTATTATTAAGAAGGAATTTAACTTAAATACTTAATGAAAAATAATATTGTTTATTACATAAATAAACAAAATTGTTTAAAATTTTAATAATGATAATCGACTTTGCTAATGAATTAATGAAAAATACAGAATATATCTACATCATTTACTTTAAAAACGTACTTAAGGTTGTAGTAGTTATACGAAAGACTTCAAGGACAATGATCCAGGATTCGTTTTCGCACTCAGCCATATATGTATAAGGAATATACCATGTACTAAAGGGTGCTTTACAATATATTTGTCGGCGAAGTAACGAGAAAAGAATAAGTTAAAGCAAATTCTCTATAATCTCAATTATTTTTGGCTATTAACTCAATAATAAATTAGAAATTATAGAGTAAGGTTTAGATATAAAACTGTCATGATATCAATCCATAACAGGCGCAAAAATCCATCGGTTTTGCGATTTACAGCACCGTGGCGATCATACAATCATAGTCGACGAGCGCATGCTACAGTCAATGGAGATGGTTCCAGTTCCATTTTCAACGATGTTTTGTTTGAAAGCATTTGGTTCAAAAAAACGATTTCAAAATACAAAGTACGGTGAATGTACGAGTTATTGCATTCAAAACAATTAAAAAGACTTTTGTTTAATTAATTGGCTTCCGAGGTCTAGAGGTTCACCAGAATATTGTATTCCTTATAAAATTATTTACAACTAACAGTTCTTGTAGGATAAAAAGAGTAGACATCCAGGAAAATTTTTCATTATAATTATTATTGATTAGTTTTATCCATAACATGCATATCCCTACGTTTGAATTTGTATAAGTATCTGGCGAAATACTGTCTTAATATTTGCTATTATTTAAAGCATCTCGGATCCTAGGGAAAATATAAAAACTATATATATAGAAAATTAAAGCTATTTATTCTTAATTGGTAAGCTAAGATATAATGATAATTATGAAAATTAGAATATTTTGTTTTAATATATGAGAATAGACAAACTGAAAAAGCGATATATGATATGATAAAATAATAGCAGATATTAAGACAGTATTTCACCAGATATTTATTCAAATGCAAACGTAGGGATATGCATGTTATGGATAAAACTAATCAAAATTAATTATAATGAACACTTTTACTGGATGTCTACTTAAGTGCTTTGCCGTGTATGCAAAATCCTTCACATCATTATCATTATAAAACGCATTATTGGATTGTAAAATATGCTAATTTTCTTTATAAAAATTACAATTCAAATCACCAGAGTACATAAATATTAATATGCCTTAATATCTTTGGTGAAGCGTATATTAATAACCAACTCATATACCCTAACAAATTGAATCCAATGTAATAAATTTTTTAATATATTCACCGCTTTATTGCAGCAGATATATCAAGTAATTAAGAAAAATGGGTCAAAACACTGTAAATAAAAAAGTCGTATCAAGAGAAACAATATGGAATGTATAAATTGGAATTATATTACATTCGCAACGAATTAGATTTGCTTAATATCTACACATCAATACAATGTACAACACATTCATCACTTAACCTACTTAAATAAAGAGCTAAATAACACAACGAAGAGATAAAATAAAACGGAAATACATAAATAAACAAGTGATAGAAATTGAAAAAGCAGATGCCTTCTACACTGAACCAGTTTGGTAATACAAATGAGTACAACTCTGCATGGAAAGTTATTTTGCAGACATTAAAAAAATAAAATAATAATAGGAAGTGGTACAAATAAAACTCATTCGAAAAAACCTAAAAGGCTACAAATAGATAAGAAAATTTTTCTCGTAGCGTCTTATGTAAAAAGGCTGTAATCTTCTTAAACTCATTATATAAGAATTAAATTATTTGTCATTCACAAGATTTAGAGTATATCCATGAAGTATGTTAAAAAAGTAAAAATAAGTACTGCTGCTAGGAAGTTAAGTACGCCTATTACAAACGATCATTTTTCCAACTAAACGAGTGTATTAGAAGTTTATTAAAAATACTTATTTCACTAGCTGTATGTTGCTACGATATGAAATATGTTAATATTTTCAGTTAAAGAAGTTAAACATCATTAATTTTTAATCCGTTTCAAGTTGAATGGCATTCAATTGTTTCTACGTTCAATTGACAAACTCAATAGAGCCCCGAAAATCAAGTCAACAGGAATGGTGTTTCTCTTATTTTATTATTGAACATATTTTCTGATCGAACATGTCCTTGTTGCTAACATCCTTGACTGTAAACAATACATACATGGCTTAATATGCACCGCATGATATATTCAATTTCCTGTCTGCCTGCTTAATGTCAATCAATCTTAAAAAATACATCAGCCAATACAAGTACAGTGCTTTTCATATATATTTTTTTCTATTCTGTTTTTTAAGCTCTACAACACACAAACAATGATGTGTTTGTGTGTATGTTTAAGTGTAAAAAGTTCAAATATATATAGGCTGATGTATAAAGAGATGTAAGAAAACAGTATTTTAATGTCATGTACAAATTCTCTAAGTTCGTTATAGATTGTAAACTTATAAGAAATACCAAACGATCAGATGTGTACATATAATTTTTCTTTTTTAAAAAGAAACCCAACAATTCACTCCACTATTTTCCACAACTTTCTACTGTAAAATTTTAAATAAATTTTTTTTTTAGCTCTTACCTGAGGAAAACAAAACCGTAAACACAAATTGGTTATTTGGCACGTGTACAATCTGTAATGCGTGAGTAACAAAATATTTCGCTACAAACCGCCATAATGGCAGAATAGTACGACAATCATATAAAAATGTCACTTCAACACACTGCAATACAACGACAATCAAAACCATAGCAATTTCGAAAGATATACAAATTTTACATTTATTTCATTATTATTAATTTTTCTCATGTATTCGTCTGTTCTCTAGTGTCATGTCAAATGTACTCATGAATATGTACGCATCAATTTTTGCATTGAAAAGAAAATATGTTTCCTGTTTCCTTTCACTAGAATTTGTTTTGCATATTTGATTTTGGTAGGGGATCAGATCTTCACAAAACAAAAAAAAAATCCATACTGTTCGACTTGATATGCATGTACTGATTTCATGTGAGAATTTATATTCATATGAGGCGCCATAAATAAATACATTGATTTATATATGTTAATATATACACATTATGAGCCACAAGTTTATGTTGGTGGCAAAATACTTTTATTTCATGGTTTATAATTTGAATAAGTATGGAAAACGTTTGACCCTACAGCCCGTTCTTGAATCATCCCCTCAAGTGGTTTGCAGCGCTGTTCTGAGTACAAACATAATTTTTTTCATTTTAAGTCTGCAATAACAATAAATCTTATCACTGTACAACACTAAAACTTAAAATATTAGTAAACACAAAGTTATTAAAAACCAGATAAAAACTAATCCAAAGAATAACAAAAACAAAACTGACAAATGAAAATATTAATTTTTTTTTGTACATGTTATTGCGTTTAGATAATTGTTGTGTTAATTGTTCTATCTGATGTTGTTGCAAAAGTGGGTTTTAATTATAATTTACAGCTTACACGTGTTTAATTGTCCCAACAACAGTTAAATGTAATTAGCTAGATAAATATTATCATGATGTAAACCTGAGTAGCTGGCTGTCTGTGGTATATGTGCAGACGTAAAGTGTTTGAAATAAAATAATTTATTTCCCAAATTATTGTTCTGCTAGACACGCAACGAACCAAAAAAATAAAAGCAAGTGAAACTTGTTATATCTGTATTAATTTGTGCTTAATGAGTGTTAATAAATGTTAACTAGGCTGTAAAAGAAGAACAGGGACTTTTATTACAAAAAGTGTTTACGTTTGATAGTATTAGTGTTAAGCTTATAGCTCTGCACTGTTTGATATGTGCCTTCAAGAGTCATTCCCTTTCAGCTGTAAATTTTTCATTGGTGGCTTGTTTCATTTTGACGTTTTGATTGATTTTAATTTATGAGGCAATTAATTAAGATATCTAATTTAATCTCATAATCTCATGATTAATAATAACTTAACAGAACTATGAAACCTAATTTAACAAAAGAGTTGCAACAATGACTTAAAAAAATTCTTAATATTATTGCTAAAAGGACAGCTGCTATTGTTTCATAACTAAATTGTTTTTAATCAGAAATCTGACTTTGATAATTTTATGAAGTACCTTCTTGTGAATGTTATATAAAAGGTTAAGCCAATATTTTGTAAAATAATAATAGATTTGCGTTCATAGTCGATGCTTTGAAGTAGCTCTATATATCCGCCACAACCATATTGCTTTTATTATTTAATGATCGCGACTTTATTTCAAAATTGCTTTATTTACAAAATTCGCCGGCGAAGTAAAAAGTAAAAACACTTGCAACACAATTCTTTTTCTAATATATCTTCATCTGTCCCCTATCAAGATAAGTTCCGCTCGGGAGGTACAATAGGCAACTTGGTGATTCAAAACACCTTCTTGCAGTGCTTTCTGGGGGAAAAATAAAAAATACAGGTGGAAGGATACATGGGTCCCGCCATACAAAGGATCAAAAATCAATAGTAGAATACAAACCTATATTAGTTTGACCTGCGAGGCGCAACCAGTTTCCTTGCACGGTTGATTGTGTGGCCGGATGTTGGTTGAGGTCTCTTCATTGAGTGGTTTTGATTTAATACCAAGTGCCGCTGGGAGAGATGTCAGATAAGAGTTGATGTTCTGGTATATTCATATTATGCTGGGACTTCGGCTCGGCTGAATCAGCCGACGTTACGGAAGGGATGGTGTCTTGTTGGTGCTGGGAGTATAAAGAAAAATAAGTCTTATGACTTTGATCTTTGGTTCTTCTTGGTGCTGACGACATGCTTTCCTCTGAAGTAACTAAATTTTAAGATACGACTGAACACCTTAGCAAGGTGTATGAATATAGTTTTGTGGCGGAACCATATGAGTGAAGTTGTAACCTGTGTAAGCCCAAGGATCTGCACTGGTGTGTCCCCTGAGGGTAACAGGGGTGTTGGTGGACACCTAGTTTCACTCGAGTACTCGGGAGCACCGTCAGGTAAGCTCAATACTGACTTTAACTCCAGAATTCTCTGTCAAGTCAAGTTATGGCCCAACACACTGCATTTTATGTACGAGTCATCCCTTGAGTGCTTTTCCAAGACAAAATAACAAGGGTATATAATTAATACTAAATAATATAGCTGGACTTAAACATCAAAAACCTTAAGAAGTTTCTTTCATTTTGTAATTGTTCAAAGCAACTCTAAAACTTAGCAATTTCACCTTCATTTTATATATAAACGAATGCTTTATAATATTACAAACAATTTTTTCTTTCTTCTATTCAAACGTGTTTGGGTTTTGATTTCCTTCTACCTCTCACCTCAAAATAAAAAAAAAAAAACATTTTTCACATTTGAATAAACACATTTTTTCATTCAACGCACGTTTAGAAATTCAATAAATCTTTAAGATAGTAAAATCAAATGAAAGAAAATAAATCAATATAAAGAAAAAAAGTATAAACAAACAAACTGAACAAACTTACATCGAAAAGGTGTAATAAAAGTGAATGTACAGAAAACATACCTTGACTTTTGAATAACTTAGGATTATGCATGTAGAGAAAACTGTGTGTTGAAATCTGCACAAATTTATTCACTAATAGTGTCATGGAAATATCCAAAATGATTCTATTTAAAAAAATCCAAGCGTGATCACTAATCACGTCTCTGTACACTATTCGATTTGTTCCGACTATTATCGTGCCACACCCAAAACAAGTGTAAAAAAATATGTCATTAATTTCCGCAGAATAATAAATAAATCAAATAGTAGCATGTTATTGGTTATATAAAAATAATTGCTCAGAAACTTTTCTAACAATTTCAATGAAAATAATTATATTACAACAAATATTTTTATGTACATTAAAAAATAACAAAACCAATAAGAGTAGTCAATTTAAATGAAATATAACCAACCGCTACAAGTGATTCTTGTGTCAAAAAGGGATAACAAATTGACAATATTGGCAATCTTTTAGTTATACAAACTGAAAGGCTAATAACCTTCTTCTAACAACCTTGAAAGATAGCATATACAGATATATATTGACATAAAAAAGACACATTTAATACGTTTTTGAAGACAAGAGGTTTAATATGTTCATCCCTATTTGTTTTTCTCTCTCCTTATTTCTTTTAAAAATACCTTCTCAGATCTCTTTTTCTTTAGATTACCTACCTATTTGATTTTATTTAATATGTTAAAGCATATTATGATTGTGCTCGTTGAAGCTGCTACATAATATTTCGCTAATGCCCATGAATGTGTATGTATGTTTGTAATATATTGACTTTTTACTTGTAACCTATTAAATTGTTTTTGGGGGGAAAACAAGAGAAGGAGCAAAACGTGCTAAGCTTTAGAGTAGATTATTGAAATTAAACGAAATGCAAAGTTAAACAAATCGAAGAAAATTGATTATATATAATTTTCTTAAATTAAGACATTATGTATGTGTATGTATGCCACATGCCTATTATATAAAGCACAAATTAATTTAATTGAGATTTCCTGTGGTATGATACAAATCTTATTAAAGAGTATTAAAGTATTATTTCCCATAATCTTTAGTTGTTAATTGGTAAAGGTCTTAATAATAAAATAGTTGTGAGCCTAGAACTCATTTTGTAAAATGCGATCATTAATGTAAAACTACACTTATTACAACTGGAATTATTTAAAAGTAGGATTACTATTGAATGACTTTATTAAAAGTTAAATTTTATTACAAAGTTTCTTTAGCCTGCCTTCAATTTATCGTTCCCTTTAAATTTAAAGGAAACTGTAATAAAGTTAATCTTCTTATATAACTGGAGAAGTCCTACTTTTAAATAAAGTTAAGTGTTAATAATAGCCTTCAAAGTATTTGATTATTTATTTTTAATATTAAAATTGGTTGCACAGTTTACCATAACCAAGTTTGAAAAAAATTTATTAATTCTAATTCAAAAACTGAATTGTAACTTCTCAAACAAGAACACTAATTTTAAATCTGACGAGTTCTATGTAAAATTTGAAAAACATAAAATAAATTTAAATACATTTATATCTAAGACTAATCGGATATTAGCTGTCGAATATGTTTTCTTTGTTTGCTCATGTTTATTTATATAATATTTAAACGAACAATAAGTCTTATTACAACTTCATGACATTTAAAACAAGGAATTTTGTCAGGCGTACAAAAATTTATATATTCATAATTTGAATATCTGTCCATCCTAACTGGTAAAACAATGAATTATATTAATAAAGACAAACTTTTTATTTGTACTATAAAGTCCTACTATAGGATTATATTTGGTAATAAAGGGGAGCCAATTATGCTTGGGTCCAGGACATACAACTGTGTCCTGTTGTTCGTTGTCAAATGATAAAAAATGATGGAACTCATGTCCAGTCAATATTACTATTGTGTGCTACAGTATAATTCCTAATATATATGGATGTCTACTGGGCGAAAACTGAAGAGTGACAAAAAAAGTTCTCCATGTATCTTGTCCAATTTAGATCCATGTCATTAATTCATTGCCATCAAAAACAAATATCCTCGTAAGTGAAAGTTGTCTATTAGAGCATCAGTAGCATTTAAAAATATTCACCATATGATTTGTCCAGTCAGTTCTATTAATACCACAGCCGAAAAACGCCCAGACCAGCGTACTCTGACGAGTACTACGTAATTATTGTTTACACGGTCATTTATATTACTGTTTTGGATTGTTTAGTTACTTTCTAAGTATGATTAATTTAATTAAAGATCCTAAAATTGTAGCATCTTTTAACGTTCAGGAAAATTACCGTTAAACGACTTCTTGTAATAGTTTGAAAACATGTTCTTGTAGTTTAACATTTTAAGAAATCTTTCCAAACATATTCAGTGTATTTGAAACATTTAATATTTGCAAAGCCAGTTATTCCATTATATCGATAATTCTAATCTCAATAATACCATAAATTTATCTATAAAAACGTATGAATGCATTTTTGACCAACAAGGCAAATAAATATTGTGTTATTTCATTTATTTATTTATTTTTCCACGAATTCATTCAAGCATGATTGATATACACAACTTATTTTTTTGCCGCACTTGGTTTAGTTTATTTTATTTATTTAATATGTGAATATAGTTTTATCTGCATGAAACATATCGAACACAGTTTCAATAAAATAGTTTAATTTTGCGGCTGAAAGGTATTATTAATTTAATAGTGGTCAATAGAGATAAAACAGTGATAATAATAGTAGGAAATACACTAAAATAAGATATATCAAAACTGCTAAAAGGACATGAGAATTGAGTGTGAAAGTAGTAAAATTTTAATAATTTTCTAAAGAATTTTTTAAGCTTGCAAAATAATATAATGTATATATATATATATATATATATATATATATATATATATATATACATTACATGTCGTTTAAACTTTATACAAAAACATTTTTAAGTTATGTTTCAATAAAAGTTATAAGTTTTAATTGCTACGAGTTATAGTTTTAATAATTTATTGATTATTATTCAAATGAAATATATTTTCATTAACTATTCGTGGTACCTCCTCACAGTAAGTTTTATATTATATTGATAAAATAAAGATATATATTACAGAAACTGGTATCAGGTCATTGGCTGCAATAAATCAAGCAAAATGTTTCTAAACGCCCATCCATTGAAAAACTCCCTAAAACTATTTTATTGTTGTTAATACTAAAAAGTTGAAAACTTATTTAATAAATGAACCACATTTAGAAATCCACGCAAAATTTATTTATAAAATATATTTTTATTGTCATTTTTTAATATATATTCCAAAATATTTGCAAACATTTTCTAACGAACTTTTCCATTGGGATCTATAGAACTAAAAAAAAAACTTTAATGGACATATTTATTATACAAAATTTGCTAAAATATTTTTTATGTTATTAGTTTTCAAACTTATTGAACATGAATGTAATATCCTCATGAATGGACGTGGAAGCAATTGTTTTGTGAAACAATTTGGAAAAATTTGATGCTTGACATATAGTAAAATGTCAATAGTAAATTAAAAAACTCTGCTACAGTAAGCGAAATAATATGATTCGAATTGACACTAAAACCTGCTGTGATTGGTCCTGGCATAAAGTAGGGGGCCATGAACAAAAATAATACGGCATTATATCTTTATATCTGGTATAGGAATAAGTAAACAAAATTTGTTATAAAAAATATATCCAGAGTAATTTAAGCACTTGAGACTCTGCAAAAAGTAGGGGCATATTAAAAATGTCAAATGGGCAAAGTATTTGTAGATGTCATTCATTCCATTGAAATAAATATTAGTAATAATAAGATTCCAAAAAAAGCATGACATAAAAATATAATAAAGTACTAGTAATTTAAGAAAAAATTATTTCAAACAAGCTGAATGTGATAATTATCTGAAACTATGGTCGTGTGTTCTAGACAAGCGTATAAAAATAAGAGTTTACTAATTGAATTTATACCCCGATATAAGAAAATTTTGTTATTGCGATATTTTTAGGTTATTTGCATGCGTTCATTATGGAATCAAATTTCATATGTAGATTCGCTTTATTTTAGGTTATGGCTGCTACCATGTGACTCACTTCATTTGAATAATAAAATAAATTTAATTAACATTTACCGCAGCAAGATTAAATTATGTATCCATAATTCATTTATCCTTTCTTTAACCATGTAACAAACACTTTTAATTAATTTAATTCTGTACTTTTGTAAGTACTTCGTGTGTTTGACACACTGAAAAAAAAAATATCTCTTTATTTAAGCTTTTCGTCCTTACACCCTGGTGTTAATTAGGAACTTATCTTTCCATGGCATTAAAATAATTTGGTAGGACTAATATTATCTTCAGACAGGTAATATAATATTCTCAACATTTTGTAAATCCTCCACACCCTCACTGAATCCATTTAAAATATATTGCACGTTTTCTATATGTTTGCTGTCATCACGATGGACGAATTCAGATATCCAGTGTTTCACAATTTCCACAAATGTTTTTATTAATATTATATATAAATCTCATGTTATTATGAACTTCCTAAAGTCAATATAATATACGTAGAGTTGGTTGAAACTGTAAAATCGCTGCAAGTCAAATTGAAAATTTCTCCCATTCGTTCGGTAATCAAGGCTTTGATGATTTTATCCATGAGGTCTGTAATTGTAATGCCTTCAATGTCCGAATGGTTCAATTTATTTAAGACGGTCTTGATTTTTCTTTTAAGTGTACTTTTTCTTTATATTAAATTAAATTTTCAATAAAGCTTTTTGTTAAGATGAAAACAAGAATTTATATTAGGGTAAAGCTAATATTGTAATATTCCATACTCTTGATTTATAAATTTTATAAATATTGTATCCTGTTTTAAAGACATGCTGTTGTCCTTGTATATCCAATCAGAAACAAAATAATATTTACAAAGTGTTTAAAGAATTATATAATATGTCCCCTTATTGTAAAGTTATTCATAATGTTATATACGAATGATAAGAATAATTTTTTCTCCCAACTTTAAAACCTCGTACCTGAACCCAATATTTTATCTCCCTCTAACCCACTATAATAGATCTTTTAAATATATATATGCCAAGAAAATCGGACCCGCCCTAATAAATATTGTGTTCAGAATATATTAGCACATGTAACCAAATCCTTAATAAACCTTTAAGTTTCACGTATAGTCCTTAATGTTCTTTCATACAATCATTAAAGTAATATTTATAAAATATAAAAAAAGACAGTGAGAATAAAAATAAAAGTGCACGTGCATGGCATATACGAGTACGTATAAAATTTAATAATCATCAGGATCCTTTTACAACAATAACGTTATTGAAGTTACTCATACTACTACATGAAGCATACGAAAATAGCAAGTAATAAGAATGACATTTCTTGCTTATTAATTCTTTTATGTTGGTCATTCTCAAGCATATAACATTTTCTGTTTAACAATAAAATTCGTAAGAAAGGACAACTACAAAAGCAAGATATATAAGGATATGGTTATACTTCTCGTTGGGTTAGCAAGTTGTCAAAATTAACCAAAATGATGACTGAAAATCGCTTCATATGTAATCAAACCGAAATATATACATTTGCAAAAGTTTAAGAAATCATTCCCAAATGCAACTCGGAACTTAACAAGTCCTTATAATAGAACACATGATGCCTCTCAATATTCAAGCAAACGTGTTTTTGTTATTGATGCACATATTTTCTATTTAATAAATTCCTCTAGTTATTATCATATTTCCTGCCAAAACTCTTTATATATTTTCAAAATATAATATATCATGGTCTCTTTTGTATGCCACATATTTCCCCAGCAGCCTTTAATTCTAAGATATTGAAGAGACAAATAAAACGCATTAAAGCATTCACTTTTTGACCATCTCTACTATGCAATTAAACGGACTTTGATATCTTTCTTCTATGTGTTGTGATAAATATAATCTTTTGCTTGTTATCATCAAACAGCAAACCAAACAGGACACAAGCACATACACAAGCGCAAACACAAACACACATTTAAAGTAAGACTGTTAAAGAAATCATGACATATTTGGAAAATATTCGTATTACATTTTAACATGCATGTCATGAACACGCTACTTCTTAAGTACATTTTAATGCCAAAAAATCTCAGTCAACGTGATAGGTAAACTGAATGGATGCCAAGCGAAGGCAAAGAAATAAAAAAATTATTTTCTTAACTTTCAACCGAAAGTTTTATTATGAGAAAAAAAGAAAAAGAAAATAATGCCAGGAATGTGACCATATATATTTTTAACACATTCAGTTGAAGTAAAAAGGTATTCCATTCATTTTCTCATGCTAGTTTTTATTTTCAATCCAAAGAAGGGAATGCATTCATTAATAATATGTAGAATACAAAAATATAAAGAATATGAATATATAAAAATAAATTTAATTGCTTAAAAACTATATTATCTGAAGTTGTTTTTAGGAATCGGTTCTGCTTATGCCCAAGTGGGAAGTTAAAAATAATTAACCATTCACATTAAGACCAAAGTATAAAACCAACCTTTGAATTGTTCCAAATCGTGAAAATTATTTAATGTTCTTAACTTTCCGTTACTTTTTTAAGTCCTTATGAAAAATACAGACAATGAACTTTGGAATATGAACTCATTTTGTGTCTTCCTGTAACTCGGCGGGAGACCAAACCATTATTTGTGGCTACCGAAAGAGAAAAAGTAATAGCAACGATCAGAAGCAACGTATAAAATATTTCATTGCCAACACTTTACCCGTCTGCCTTGGATGTTTGCAAAAAAAAAACTTTACACATAAATCATAATCTGTTGGTAAGAAAACATATACTGCGACCCAGCATGATAAGTTGGCAATGACGTTGGTACTTAATATTTTCCAATATTTCTTTACACGATGACACTTTGTTTGTTTGAAGTTAAGTTTTGATGCAAAAATAAAATAAAATAACTAAAAATATTTGCTTTGAAATGGAAAAATCTTACACACGTGCACACGTATATCCATAAAATTATTTCATTCACTAAAGATTAAATAACAAAAATATTAAATAAATGTGAATTATAATGGAATCTTCATATCTGGAAGAGGAAGGAATACATAAATAAATCTATTAATGGGCCCAGCACATACAAGCGATACCATCATATCAGAATTTCAAAGACTATTAACAAGTTTAACTTAGCTTTGCAATTGCAGTTTGCATCATTACAGCTTTTTTTTTGCAATGCTTTGAAATTTAATGGAAACAATTACCAAAAATGCATATTAAAGAAATTATAGTTTTAGGGTTGTTTTCCGTTGGTAGTTAAGCTCAAAAGTTACAACAGCATACAAATACAACCACTGCATACAAATTGTGTACTTACTAGTACTTCAATTGCTGCTAATAAGGATTCCACTTAACAGGTTCCATATACAGTTATTATTCCAGCACACTTCCTGCATAATTTTTTTTTATTTTTTGTAGTATAAGATGTAAAGTAATTACCAGCAACATACGCAAATGTTAAAAAGTCAACTATTTTCTACTTTAGACACTTCATGTTCATTTATTTCTCTTTTGTATTGCGCTCTATTTTTATTCTTCTTATTCCTGCGGCGATATGTTAATTATAAATGTGACCTACTCTAGCTGAAGCTGCAATACTCTCAACAACTGCGCATAATGTCGACAATTATATCACTTGATGTTAAGGTATAAAAACATTCAGGAAAACAAGTTGGATGCACATGCTAACAACCAAAACGGGACACATTTTAAGTCATTTATTGGCGTGGCATCATTGCAAATTAATTGATAGTCGAGTAGTTCCGTATGATGAGGAAATACTAAGGATAGAAATATTTAACTAATTTAAAAGAAATACTTAAGAAGATAATCAAACCAAAGATAATACTGATGGTAACCAAATTAGGTTACCATCAGTATTATTACTATTATTATAATATTAATTAGTATTATTGTTATTATTTATTTCATTATTTATAACTTTTTTTTGGGTTTATGAGGAGAGTTTAAAATGCCTTCACTCCGATGAGTGGTATTTCCACTAAAACAATCCCTCGTCCTTTTCTGGTGTTTGCCTTTACGAAACCGTTTTCTGCGTTACTTCGTAAAGGCACAGAATCAATAAAGACAATTTTTTTGTCCCCACGCTAAAGGGTGGATACGTTCTGCCAAAAGTTGGATTCAACGTAGTTGCCAACGGCAATATATTTATTATTTCCTTAAAGGAGTAAGTTCACCGATCTGGTCATATAGGTCATTTCGCTCTACCTCCCATTTGTCAAAAACGTGTGTTCAACTTCCATTTCCTGTTGTGCAGTACATGCAGAAGCGGTTCTCAGCCTTGCCCATGCAGTAATAATATTTGAGAAAGTAATCATATCCTGATAGAAACTGTGTCAGAAAGTAGTTTACTTCCCCGAAAGTTCTTTGTGCCTCTATGTTGGGGATGAGCCTCGCCGTCCATCTACCAATGATTTCTGTGCTCCATCCGTTTTGCCATCGCTGGAGTATCCTGGACCTTTGCTCTGCCTCTAGAAATTCCATGCCTCTTTTCACTTGCCAAGAGATTAATAGGCATCTCCCGCTTATCACAAAAACCACTGCTGCCGAAACAGTGCGAAAGCTGAAACAACCCATTACTATTATTATTATTATTATTATTATTGTTAATATTATTATTATTATTATTATTATTATTATTATTATTATTATTATTATTATTATTATAATTATTATTATTATTATTATTATTATTATTATTATTATTATTATTATTATTATTATTATTATTATATTTATTATTGTTATCAGAGTTATATATTATTTATAATATCTGGCGCAAGTATTGTTTGCTATTGTTAGGTCGTTGATTATGTGTAGAATATTTCCTCAATTAATATATAAATAATATCGAATGTTTTGTTGGATCTATTAAATTTGAAAAAATAATAAAAGGGAAACTTGGAACTTAAATGCAGGTTTGCTTAGATTAGCTTATTTATTAATAAAAACAACCGAATATTTCCATCTCTGTGATATACACTTAAACCATAGAAGTAAACGTTAGTTTGCATTTGCCTATTAATGCAATAGTGCATCACTTTTAACGCAATTCATGACTAATTAACCCACCCACCTTTCGTAACATCATTTAGGTTTCTAAACACCAATTCTCATTGAATAGTATTATGGTTGAAAACCTGACAACACTTTTGGTTTATCTCGTGAAATCTTATTAGCCAACAGTACTAGGAAACAAACAACACCATTAAAACTTGTTCAGAATATGTGCCCATGCCAATGCAGTTGTATACTCTAGAGAACGATCTTATTTGAATTGAGTGAATGAGATGGCAGCAGAAACAGTTTAAATATTAGAAAACTGTATGGTCATTTATAAAGACATATCTGTACATACATGAATACATACGAGTACGTACATATATGGTGATGAACGCCTTCAGTGGTGGCTAACGTTTTTCCATGGCATCGTACATACTTGTGCATGCTTGTACCTATTCAGTATTTATTCGACATTTGGTTGGTTGAATGCCTGGTTATCTTTACTCTAACATGCTCTATTTCACTTTGGATTTTGGTCAAGCACAAGATAATTGGCAATTGTTTGTATATCTACACAAAGGCCAACACACATACACAATATTGCATTCAATGTTGATTGCACACATACGCTCCTTCAAAAACATCTAACAGATGATTTTTAAGTGAAATATTTTCATGATGCAATACTGTTGTTCATTTAAAACCATTTCATTTGAAAACCACACATTTCTTTTCTATTTATTTAATTAAACTCTTTATAAATTGTCAAACATTCATCACTGTTTAGAATTTTATCTTCTAACTTTTTCTTGAAAAAACAAATAAATAAACGGTTTTACAGAGGAAGCAGCATCATTCAAGGATGGAATATCTCTAGCTATACTTTATTTGTATCCTGACAAATTACATATTTCTAGTCCATTGCTCGGAACAAGAATGTACTTGAACAATATTTATCATACAGGTTTGTAGTTAAGAACAAAAATTTTGGAATACTAAATAAATCATTTACGCATTCATTACTGCTCCTGTTTAATAAATATAATTTCTTTCACATTTTATTATATTGAGTGTTTTGCTTCTTTACTAAGAGTGGCATACAAAACACAATGGTCGGAGTTTTGATTATCATAAAATTTATATTGAGCAGTTGATTTACTGTATTCATTCAGCACACAGTACCGTCATCATCAGGTACAGTTTTTTTTAAATCTTAAACGTTAAAACACTATGCGTTTCATTATACAAATTTTAGAAAAATAAAACAACTTCTATCAGGGAGGGAATTTAAGTTTTGTGTCTTAAAAGGTTTTTTTTATTGTGATTTATATCTCACTTCTTTAACACTCATTTATCAAGACACTTGTATGGTATTTATTAAAATGTACACGTTCATAAGGATGTATATAATTTTACATATATTATTTTCCACAATATTTAGGAAGTATTTTAAATAATATACCAATAATATTTTTGTATTGCCGTACAAAATCGTTCCTTTATTTTTGTTATAGATTCTGCAGAAAGTGCTTCGTAACGATTGTGAAGGAACTGCCAAAAATAAAATAAATCTTGTCTATTTTGCTATGTTAATGATAAAATACTACGTTGTATTTGATTTCTTAATTTAATTAAATTCACTGTTTAAATCTGATTCGAAAATATAGAAAATTAAAAATTGTGGTCGACCTGGTATTCTTGCAAAGCTCAGTTAATATTGTTGTTATATAAGTGACCTCTAATATTAGTTAAATTTTTTAATATTTGGTTTTGAATTATTGTTCAATGCTTCACTATCACTTACTATATTCATTTAAGCTTCTATATTCTTTTATACTCGATATAAATGTGAATAAAACACATAATATTTTAAAGAATTACTAAAGCTTCTCTTATTTGTTCATAATTTAATTAACACGAAACCATAAGACTGCTAAAAACTTTTAATTGCAGATCTACAATGAATCGTGAGTGCAAAGTAAAATGATTCCTGTATCTTAAAATAATACATATGAAAACATAAATGAATTATCTAAGTGAATAAAGCATATATTAAAATTTTAGAATAAAAGAGTAGTATAAATAATATACTGCCAGCTGAACTCCCGCAGCCATAAAAATTTAATGATTTTAGTTTTATTTGCTCTCAAGCATAGAGAATATTCTATACTTCTAATAAACATTTTCACATATTCATTTTCGTATGCAATATAAAAAGAAAATTTCATAAACAAGGGAATGGCATATAAGTTTGAACAAAAATATGTTTGCGTGTATTGTCCGTAAAATAAGGAAATGACCAGATAAAGAAAAAATAAACTTTATTATTTTTATTTTATTAACATCTACCCGATGAAGCCTTTATGCAGAGTACATGTGCTTTGAAATAGATCTAGGCTATGAATGAAGCCAATAATTATCTACATCACCTGGACTTACAGTTTAAATAATTTGGTTTCACAGTTGCCAATGATTAGCGAGATTTTCGTATAAAGCAAAACAGTTATGGAATACCATATGGTAGATCATGAATATTATGTCTTACAAGATATTTAATCTACTGCTTGATATATTCGCTTAAAATGCTAAAAATTTCTGGTGCTTAAAACCTACGTCAGTCTTACCTATCTTGGGATATCAATCTGCCTATTCATTTTTAACATTACATAACTTTGATTTAATTTATCTACAATACCTTTCAAACTAAAATTAAAAAGAAGTGATAATATTAAGGACCTTTAACAAGTTTTTATGCTTATTTGATTAGGGCTAATGCAGGTCTTCAACCTTTTATTAAAATGTGAATACGTAGACGCTAAGGGAGATCAATTTGATGTTTTTACATTTTTAACATGAGAAAAGTAGCACAGTTCAATTAGAATGTCCTATTATATATTTTATTAACAACTCTATTGTGTTTTAAGGGTTAAGATCATTTGAGATGCAATATAGATATGTCACGCCAGATTGTCTGATATTACGAGTGTCATTGTACCTTCTCCTTGTTCATATTCTAGTGCTTATACGTAGGAAAGGAGCCATTTGTTTGAATAATAAAAATGCCCTACTGAAAAAGCACATTATTCAAAAAGTATAGTTTAGGAAGTTTCCATTTTTATACAGTCAGAATTTACCTAATAGCAAAAGATATCGCTAATTTATTTCAGACAATCATTATTAACACAAAAAATAAATTAGAAATGTAAATAAAAAGTATATAACAAAATATATAGAAAAAACAGTCAAACACAGGGACTTAACAAAAGTGTGTTTTTATCGGTTTGATATTGTTTTCATAAAATTTTTTAAATTAAAATTTATATAAGTAGAAACTGTATTCATTAAAATGTAGCAATTTTTGAAAACACCTGTTCTTCCCTGCGGTGTCACTTGAATATAGACAAAACTGGTGTTAACTTTTCCCTGTGCTTTAGAGTTTTAATCTTGTCTTTCTGAATTAAAAATACTTTTCAATAAATTTGCCAATAAAATTCAATTTAATGACTAAAATTATTAAAAATAAAACCTAAGTATCTTTGTTCATATAATTTACTATATCGCAATTATTTTCTTGTGTTCTTTCGTTAATACCAGGATTGTATGTATCTCATTTAATAATATAAAAAATAAATATTAACAATTCTATAACTAAAGAATTCCTCTAAAACATTTATATCTGACAGTGTGCAACGTGTTGAAATGTGTATCTAAAGAACAATGTGTTTCTATAAAACGAACAGATGTGATGCAAAAGCTCTTCAAGTGAGACGTATTTGTATGGTTGTATGTTTTATGTTTGCCTCGTTTTTTATATATATGTATGCTTTTCTGCTGAAAAATAAAAAAATTCTGTTCATGTTTATTACGGTGGTACTTCAGATAAATATATTTCGAAGTATCATCTTCATAATGAAAAAATATTTTAACTCTTTTTCAATCACTTTGTCGAAAACTTGAATTGATCCTGCCGTTATATTGTTATTTCCATATGAAAATTTTATTTTTATGCCAGAGTTAGGTTAAAAATAATTTCAAGTTTCTGCATCTGAAAATAAATTTATTCTCTATTTTCAGTGATTGATGCCAGTGTTTTTTTTCATGTCAATTGATCAAAGCTTTCAATTATCCTTATCAGTCAGGACCATCCTAATGTATTATAAATGTATGTATGACACAGAAAATCTAAAGACAAACACAATAAATGTCAAAACTTTTAACAGCACAATGGGGCACAATTAACCGTTAAGCTTTATTTATTTGCTGTAATAAATAATCCTTAGAACCATTATCACACGTTCAAACAAACAACGATATAATTTTTAACTGTAATATATGAAATTCGTATAATCATATAACATTCATTACAGATATTGTTACTAACTAAAATGCTAAGGATTATATATGTGAAGGAAAATGTAAAACAAATAAAAAGTATTCAAACTGTTAATGTTAGACTCCTCGCAGGCATACACAGGAACATATAAAAATCTAATAGTAATACATGTGATAATTTGTGAAATATATTTTGAAAATGGGCAGAAGATATCCAAGATAAGAATTACCCATATGATTAAGAAAGCAATACTATTTTTATTTTTATATCGATATAAATTATCCCTAATGAATTACTTTAATGTTATTGAATTCTAAGGAATATATATTAAATTCCATGGTAATGCCAAATAAATAAAAATTAAGTTAAGCTAGGAATTATTGAAATTAATGTTTAGTTTACTGATTTAGGGCGATTAAATTGTACGCCATATATAAAAATAGGGGAATATTCGTTTTCCTTAAAAACAGCCTTTATAATTATAAACTTATAACATATACTATTCAAAATAGTTCTTTTCAGATATAAAACCTTTGTTCCAGTGTTATTTTCTATTATCAAAATAGTTGCGATATGATAAATTTTGGTATGTCCTTGAGCTCTCTCAGCGATCTACGACCGTCAAGCTTTCATCTCCCCTATTTTGTTATTCGCACACATGAATGCATATATTATTATTCGAAACCACAAAATTTATTATATATTTAGGAACTGTTTCAAGTTCAAACCAGCAGCAATAAAACTCAAAAAAAATCAAGTTTTATAAAAACTAAAAATAATTTGAGCTTGAATAATAATATTTGTCCTAATAGAAATTCTAAAAATACATACCATGCACAGAGCCTTACTTATTGTTCTTGCTTGGCACATTACCATTATACATTTTTCTTTGTCAAGTGATGCTCTGACTCAGTCTACTATCTTTTTTGAGATAATATTTTAGAATTAAATTCAACCGCAATACACATATGTAACCATGAAATGCCTAATTGTCTTAAATACAAAGCAGAATTCGAAAAATTTTCAAATTCTTTTGTGTTTTTCGTACAAATTATTCACCCAATAAACGCGCAGATGTATAATCATTTCTTTACCTTTTATATGTATATTAGAATGTGTATAAAACACATAAAGAAATGTTTTTTATGCTTAAGATTTTGTTTTTGCTTTGCATATAAATTTCGATTTCGTGACATGTCTTAGACAAACATTCTGTTGTAATACGCTCTACTCAAAACAAGGAGTAGGCACGTACAGGTGAATATTTTAATTAAACCTTTAAATGGTATATACCTTTAATGACATATTAAAGCGTACGCTATTTCACACATGTACATGGAAATTAAGTTTTTGTTATATGAGTGAAGTAGTTTCTTTAAAGTTTGAGATATTGTATTAAAATACCTAATATTTTATAAATCGTATAGAAATTTATAAGAAAACACGAAACAATTTTCTCTCTGTTAGAATGAAGAAATTATTCGATAACCATGATATCACAGATTCATTACGATCAAGCGAAGTTAGTGTCGTATAAAGCTATAACTTTTTTTCAGTATATTCAAAGAATTGAATGAGATGCCTATTGCTGAGCTACAGAAGATTCAAAGTAGATATCATTTTAATTTTATTAATCTATTAATATTAATCTATAAACTATTTAATTTATTAATCTATAAACTATTAATATATAAATTCTAGCAACAAATAAATTTATTTAGCTATTAACAATATATATATTACGATAACTAAAGTTAAGAAAATATTTATATAAAATCAAGTACAATAGAATATAACACATATTGAATTAATAAAATGGATTAATCAAAATAAATTTATTTAATAAAAAAATACTTATTTAGTAATATTTTATGTATTTAGGGTCGGTCATTTTATTTAGATGTTAATTAAAAGTAATCTTTTGTATGCGAAAATAATCAAGTGTCGGTAACCATGTAACACAACATCCATATAAAATTCGACATTTGTATGGAAAAAAGAACAAATGTCGGTTCCCGTTACTTACAACATATATAAAATTATTTTTTTTTATAAGTGGAACTAGTACAAATTTATAAGAAAATGTTAATTAAAATTAATCTCTTGTATGGGAAAATTATCAAGTGTCGGTAACCATGGTCCACAAAATCCATAGCAAGTGTAGGTGACCTTAACTCACAACATCGGTACAAAATAATTTATTTATTTATTTTTTTTAATAATTGGGACTAGTACTCAGAGGTCATTTATATTTGCAGTACATTTTGCAGGAATTGGAAAAGGAGGACAGATTAGAGGATACAAAATTAGATTGTAGCTATTTTTACTTTTTATTCCTCCGGTGAGTATTTTCGCTACTGGTGTTGAGTGCTGCATTCCGCTCTGCAGTATATGATGGTATTAATCGCTGTCACCCAATAGCACTTCATGACTGAGTGCGGAGTCGTCATGGAGATCTAAGGCATCGTAGTGTTGTGTCTCATTACTTCAGCTTGCAGTCGGCAAATGTTATTTAAACACAGGCTTGTCTACAACAATTGTATGTTTAACAGTTTTAATCAGTTTTACTATATCAATTGACAAGTTGAAATTGATTTTTTTTATTTAATAATATGGACTAATATTTTTAAGCTTAAGGTCTACTTATTTTGATTAAAATTATAAATTGTATTTCAATATTTCGTCACTACTTTGTGTGACTTCTTCAGGAAACTTGTTTTTTATTTGATGTGAAAAAATTATTTTTGTTTTTCACATCAAATAAAAAACAAATTTCCTGAAGAAGTCACATAAAGGAGTGACGAAATATTGAAACACAATTTATAATTTTATTAAAAATAAAGAGACCTTAAGCTTAAAAATATTAGTCCATATTATTAATGAAAGAAGATCAAGAAACTAGAAGAATTTTTATTTAATATATTTTTTTATTCATGTATACAGATGAACTTTCCAAGCCTTTAGGATATCGACTCAAGGACTACTGACACTTACACCACGCAAATAATTATTTTTCCAGCGTTAATACAAACATTTTTGGTATTAAAATGTATCTCTATTTTAATGATAAGTTTTCCTTAAGGGAATCGAGGTATATTTTCAACAGTAGGTTCGGGTGAACATCTTATATATAGACGAACTAATTATACACCAACATATTTTCTTTACTAGGTTATATATCTGCTTATATAGATGCGTAAATATGCAATAAAAATATATATATACTAGGTTAGGAAAAATTGTATGCCTTGGAAAAAACCTAACAACATGATATTTATATTATTATATTATATAATACAAACACATAAACATATATATAGAAATTTATTTTAATATTGTCCTGAATAAGAATTTTCTTTATAGAGAAGTTTTCTGTGAAATATAAACAAAAGTGCGAAATAAAACGCATGTAACAATTACACTAAACATACATTTCATTTAATAAATTGTTGCATAAATGCATAAACATAAATGCAAAAGCTTAAAGTGAAAAAATCTTTGTGGATGCAAATCGTAAATAGTGTGAAGAGAACATGAGCGTAGGGAGCTGAAGTTAGTGCACAAACATGAGTAATAAAGAAAACTGAACATAATTCAATAAAGATACTAAATTCCTCTTAACCCTTAAATGCGCACGGTCTTGTATCTTTATGAAAAAAATATATTATATGTAATTAAGCTCAAAATTAAAAACTGCGTTTTTATTTTTTCAATTTTTTGTTTTTTTTGCAATAAAAACTGGTTGTATCTTATAAGATACAGTGCGCACTCCACATAGAAAGAAACACACATAAACAATGAAAGATATTTTTCAAGAAAGTTTATTTTTAATAGGAAAAAAATGAAAAACTATTGTGATTGTATAAAATGTAATTCAAATTCATTTAGTTAAATCAAAATTATAAAAATTGGGTTTCTTATTTTTATTTTATTCTTTTTTTCTTCTATTTTTTAATTTTTTTTCAATTTTTTTTTTTAATTTTAATTCTAAATAAATCAATCTTATATCTAAAAGTTAATAACATGAAATACAAAAAAAAATTAAGTAAATTTCCTTCCAATATTACATTTATTGGTTATGATATTGAAGAAAACAATTTCTTTCAGAAGTCAAACATAAATTTATCTCACACTTGCTACAAAACATCTTTGTTTGTCCTGTGCAACCTGGCATTTTACATCTTCCTTTTTTACTCACCACGGTCCAGTGTTGGGTGCCATCTAATCTAACATCTTTCGGAGGCGGAGTCTGTGAATTTGGCTTATGCCTCTTCTGTTGTATTTCAGTATCAAGGTTCGGACGTCCACGTACCAAGAGCTCTCTTGACTTATTTTTATAGCCGAAAAGTGAATCGGCAACTTCGAGCTTAAAATCTATCAGTCTTTGATTTTTTATATCTGGACAGTCTTTGTTAATTCTTTTAAAAAGAGCCCAGGCGTTGATGCAAGTCATATCTAACAAGTGGTAAAATAGTCTATTTGTCCATTTTCTACTCTTCATTCTTATTTTGTGACGACTTATAGAGCTGTCCATTAGGTCAACACCTCCCATATTGGTATTATAGTCCTTCACAATCTGGGGGCAAGGTACGATTTTAACTTTGTTCTGCGTTTTATCAAATCTTCGAACAGATATGTGATCATCTGTTTTATTTCCGTTTAGTACTGGCTTTGTTCCGACGTACGTTGAAACCAGATTTACAACTCTTGTGTCTTTCCAGGAAATTGAGGTTATATCAATTCCGTACACACTGGTTACAAATTCCTTGCTTGTTCCACGCTCAAATTTCATCATAGCTTTTTCTTCCGGAAGCTTACAGTTCTTAAATCTATTTCGGCGAATCGTACCAACTGATAGAATTCCCTGGGCTCTGAGATATATAAGTAAGGGAATAGTAGTGTAATAATTTTCGAAGTATATAATATAATTTTTAAATCTAGGAACTTCCCGAACTTACCTGACAACAATATTTGCAGAAGCTTGAAGATTCGGCTCTTCTGTACGAATGTTTTCATTAGCTCCCGTATAAATTTCAAATTTATAAGCATACCCTTTGGTATCGTATAAAACAAAAAATTTAAGGCCCCACTTTTTAGGTTTGTTTGGCAAATATTGTCGCATATAGGTGTGCATTTTAGTCGAACACATTTGCTCATCGACGGACAGTCTTTCCATTTTAGGTATAGCACCAAATGTGGTATTAAGTGTATCTACAACGGGCCTAATAAGATAAAGCCTGTCACGCTTCGGATCGTCGCGTGATGGCTGTTTTTCTTTGTCGTTAAAGTGTAAATATTGTCCAATTCTTTCAAATCGCTTTTGGGACATTTGCTTCGTGATAACGTCCACTGATCTATCATTATTATTTGACCAATAGTCTCTCGAGTTTGGTAGGTTGAAATATGTCATATAATATAAAATACCAATAAATTTTCGCAATTCTAAAACATTGAAGGAAAATCTTTCATCTATTCCAGCGTATCGCAAAGTTTCCTCAACTATCAAATTTTCCAATCTCTCAGGAAATAAGTAACGCCAAACTTGATAAGGAGTAACTAATGATATAATATGATCAGGCAGAGAGATATCGCCTTTAAACTCTACTTCCTGACTGACGAATTGCATATTACCCTGTTTCCATATAATTTTTTCAAATGCAGAAGATTTTGGATCGAAAGATACATTTTCAAATTTCGAGGAAAGTAAATCAAATGGCGTTGGACTTGATGGTAAGTTCCGTGGGTGGGTTGGGCATTGATTAGCTGGCGACTCTTGTAAGTTCGCAGTTGGGGTACTAGAAGCAGTGGGATTTGATAATAAACCATTGCTTGCAACAGGGGATTGGACTAAGGAAGACCTTCTTAAATTTGGTGCTGGGGAGTTAGAAGTACAAAATTGTACTAGGGCAGAAGACGGAAGGGTACTAGACTTAGCCAGATCTGAGCGTGCAGCTACAGGAGAATGTATAGGGCTTGAGAACACATTATCGTCGTTTATCAATGCAATAAACGAGTCATGAACTGAAGCATTTATATCAACGCTAATTTCACATTCTTCCTCCGGATCAGTGTCATTATCAATAAGGACAACATTTTTATTTTTAGTGGACACTTTTTTTGGAATTTCAATTTCATCATCACTACTTTCATCAGTGCTGTCATATGGAAATTCTGCGCTGTTGCAAAGCATTTCACATATTTTATCATTTGTCATTTTACATCTACCAATACGTCTAAACGCATCCATATTTATATTCGCAACTATTATTAGAATAAAATAAAATTTTACGTAGCGAGCGAAAGGAACTTGTCGTATCAAATGACTAAACAAGAATAAAACACACAAGCAGCTTGTGCACTAGCAACAGCGTACATGAAAAAATAACAGCCAAAATTCCTAATTGGTGTGTAATGCGCAATGTATCTTATAAGATACAACCATTATACACGATTTTTTGGCGAAAGTATAAATCAGACCGTATTGAAAATTTCAGTGTAGTTAAAAAACACTATTTTTATTAACATATATTTTTTTAAAGTAAATTCATGGAAAACTAATAAAAATAAAACTGGGTAAGCCTTAGCTTCATCTCTAAAAGTACAAATTTTGAAATTTTGAAATTTTGAATCTACGGCTCCATAATTTTAAAATACGGTACATTTTTAACAGAAAATTAATTAAGGATGATAGAAAAAGGAGTTTCCAGTAGTAATTATTAAAAAATATATTGTTTTTTTAATGAATGTGGAAATAGCCCCAGTTTTATTGGTTGTATCTTTAAAGATACACTGCGCATTTAAGGGTTAATTTAATAAAGTATTGCTTAAATGTTAGCAAGAAATATATTCAGCAATATTTTTCTGATAAATACGGTTTGCAGCATTTGAAACGCCTCTGTATTTTGTTTGCATTTATACTTCGTGAGCAGAAGAAAGCTTAACATTACTTCATACCTCTATTTGTACAAGTATTTCGTATGAAAGAGGTGTGTAATTAAGAAAAATACTCGTGGTATATTTTGAACATGACTACACTAAATATTTTTTATTTTTCGTTTTATCTTTTTATAAACATGCACTTAACAAATATATAGTCTGTTGTATAACAACTAATGCAAATTTGTAGACCGCTAAAGCTTTTGTTAAAAGTACTATAAAGTGGCAACTATAGTATTACTAGTTGAATAGAATAAAAATGTATATAGGTGAATGCTGTAGATATTTGTAAAAATGTAGATTTGTATGATATTAGGAATATAACCTAATATCTGGCTTTGAATATGTATACAGTATGCCTACGTGTTACTTATATAGCTTAATGACATCTTTCGACTTCGGTGAATACGATGTAAATCTTTTATATGTTGAAGATATGTTGACATAATAAATATATTTTCGGAGAAATTCTGATACAAGCAAATATCATACAACTTTTATATAAGAGATCCAGATTTCAACAAAAATATATGTCGACTTATTAACCAGCCGAATTTAGCAAGGATGCATAGAGATTAATTAATAGTATGGCAATAGCCATGAGGACATATAACAGATTTTGAAAGCTATGCGTGCTTTACATATAAAAATGTGTTTGAGGTTATACGCCTAATGTAAGTGTAAAAGTATAAAAAATCTATGCACATATGCCAGCTATTCTGCATTTATTTTATACTGTAGTATTCTATGGTGAATGCGAACTAAAATATATCTCCAAGGATTTTTATGTACTGCACATATGAAGGAACGCGCAAATAATTGTATGCATGTAAGCAAACAAGTTACAAAAATAGCTGTGACGAGGCAACATATACAAAATGTTCCAAATAAATTGGAATAATGTACCTTTTTTTTAGCTTAGAAGCAAATAGTTTAGTAAACTTTTTTTTTATATATAAAACAAGTTTCATAAGGCCAAATAGTTGTACTAAAAACTAAATGAATTATAGTTAAAGAATTTTAGCAACAAAATGTTAACTTCAGAGAATTAAAAAATATACATATATACATATATTTTAAGGTCTATTAATTTTACTAAAATATATTACGCGATATATATCATGTGATAGAGACAATTTTTTCTATAAGTATTTTGAGAGAGATATTGAATTAAATTTGTTATAATTTTGTTAACGGTCATACAGACATCGTTCTGATTGTGACTTTTAAAGACATACAAATTTTAAATACTACCTGATCAGTGTTTATATATATAGCGGTACAATTTTGTAGTTATTACCGGTATTAAATAATTTTATGGATCATGAGTTTGGGATCTTATAAAGTTCTTTAGAATATAATTGTTTAAAGTCTCTTATCATAATATATTATTTGCTGGTATTAATTATAAAGTATTTCAAATGAACGCAAATTTTTACCTTACAGATAATATATTCGCTCCCATACCGTTACTCGAAATATGTACATATATTAGGAAATCCAATATGCAGCCTATATTTCGAGCAACTTTGATTGGAATTGGCCAGCAAAAATATACAATTGCATGTAATTAGACGTTTACACAAAATATACTACCGTGCAAATTAAACATTTATATCTGTTTATGCTTTATTTGTTAATACGAGCATTATCTTCAATAATTTTTCTTAAAGCAACATAATCGTTTGCAATTTCACGACTCCCAGTTTACCAAAAAGTTAAAAAAGTACCATTGCATTTAGATTGCGCTCATATGTATGTAAGAATCAATAATGTGTTTAACATTTGCACCAACAATAATGCAACCATTGAAAAACTTACGGCGATTATGATTATCATCGTCATTATCAACATCATCATTATGTGCATTCATACAATAAGGCACAATAATACACAAACTATTCAGTCTGTAATGAATAATAAATGAACTGCGAAACGTACAAATAGTAAAATTGTTACAAATTTACATAAAGTAAAAAGAAAAAAAAAAAAAACTATCTATAAACCATGTAGAGGGTTGAATAACAGGTAAAATTTGAAAGAATAAATTGTATGGATTTTTATCTGTATATGCATGTGTTAAGGAACAAGCACTCAACCCTACAATGAGCGAGTTAGTGAGTGAATGAATTTTGTGGCATCGTTAATGATGTTGTTGATGATGATGTTGAAGTACATACTTACAGTTACAAGCAAACTAAATTGTTGCAAAGAGGTAGGATACACATATGTAGAACAACAACAAAAGTGGGGATTTAAAAAAAAATTTTATATTTTTATGGGGTTTGTTGTATATATTTTCGTTTAGCAGACATTTGGAATATGTAAATTGAAAGCGGTTCAATGCATCATAGATTGCACTAGAAGAAAGTGAGTGTTATATACGCTTGCAGTTTATGCATGTATGTATACTAAATATGTGTATGTAAAAACATCCGACAAAAGTGTTAAGATAAAATTTGTTAAGAATCATAATGATTTCAACAAATTTCCAATTAATTATATTTTAAATTGTTAACATACATCGTTTCCATTTGTGTACATAAAAAAATCAAAATATATTCTGTACCCCAATAATTCTAATTCAAAAAATATTCTGCTTTCATGGCATTGATATTTTAATATATTCCCAATATATTAATAGAAGACACTTACAGAAAACAAAGGTGTTGCCAAGTTATTTAAAAGTTTGCTTATTGACTACACATGAAGAACGACGCTAATTGGAAAAACTTTATTTGCAATTAAATACATATATATATATATATATATATATATATATGTATATATATATCGATTGCAATGTTATTTCAATGTTTTCCCAAGTTAGTAATAGAAATTACTGCCTAGAAATTACATGCTTCTATTGAACATTTTTGAAATGTTTGCTAACGACTCTTTTACAGATTGACAAGTTATGAAGGTTAAGTATTCATATTGGAATTGACAACTTAAACAGAAACACATAAATAAATCTTTCTTTGAATTCTTGTTACTAAAAATAGCAGACTCTACTTTATTCAAATGTATTTATAACGTTTAAACATTTTTCATTTCCTTATATGTATTTTTGAAAATATTTGTATGTCATTTGATACTCGATTTTAATCAAGTATGAAATATATTTATGGATATATATATATATATATATATATATATATATGCATTAAGCGAATTTATAAGACTGCTTGGTGTCAGAGGCAGCTTACTAGTTGCTCTTCAATAATCATATGTAATTGAAAACTTTTGCATCTGTAATAATATGCTTTATAAACTTAAAATTTTCATCTTATGTATTAAATTCATTAAATTTGTGTCCCAAAAGTAATAAAGTATTTTGTTTGACGTCTAAAGACAAAGTTTTAGCTAGATGAATACACACCAACTAACTTTAGTCTAAAACAAATAAAAATGTGTATTTGCAAATGCAAAAAGCTTTGCGTAGAAATCTGCTGAATCAGCTGACATTTTAGATTTTCGCAAATAAATTTATTATTATATCTTACAAAAACAATTATTTGTATGTATATAGTAATCACTTTAAGTCTTGAATTTTTTTTATTAGTTGGGAAAGAAAGACTTTCATTAAACAATTTTTGAATCTCTTTTTTCTTATATTCCATATAGAAACTCATACAAGTACTTTTTTAATAACACTCATAACTGAATAATTAAATTAACTATTTTTACTAAAACAAATATTTGCAATACTTTAAAATAATTTAAACAAAATTAAACCTATAAAAAATATTTCCTATTCAAAGTTCTTATATAGATATTGCATGCACCACCATTTAATATTTTAAAACAAGTATAACCAACAGAAAACACAACGCGGTAAATGTCATTAAGTATGTATGTAATGTAATTACATCAGTAACCTTTCATAAATATATAAATTATTGAACATTATATCTTGCCAAACTTTGAAAACTGTATAGCCAAAGCCATAATTTGTGAAAAATAAGAAATTATAACAAACATCAACAAGCAGACAAAGAATTTTTCCTTGTCTAGACATATTGACGTCAGGAAAAGTGATGTTTGGTAGAAAAAAAAGTATATGTATATACAACAGGAAATCCATTTAATGTTAAAACTTTACAAATCAAATAAGCACATACTTGCATACATAAATATATATATTCGAATATATATCTACACATCCAAACTTGTATGTATGAACGTATACGATTTATTATAACTTACAGCATACAATATGGCAAAGTAGCGAGCATTTTCGGAAAGCAGTATAACACAGACAATCAGACACAACACAAAAATAAAGGAAGACAAACAGCCAAGAAAAAAAAAAACTTTTCCGAAAAGAAATCTTGTGTATTTCTTTTATAAAATCTTTACCGCAATAATGTATTTTTGTGTTTGGCTTGTTGTCTTACACAACTTTTGGCTTCTTTGTTTTAGACGACATGGAACAAAGGATTTTCGTAGAATTTAAAATAAAATTGGTAATGGAAAAGTAATTACTGCAGTGGTAATAATTAACACAAAACTCATAATACAATTGAAAGACAAGTAAGCAAAGCCTTTGCAAAAAGGGAGCTTCGAGATAAATTTAATCAAGTTAGTTTTAGTTTATTTATAGGTTTAACTATTTAGTATTTTCTAACTTAATGTTGTTTAAAATTTTTTATAAACAACTTGTTTCTTTCTCTATTCTTTTCTAGAGTTGCTAAAAAGACTGTAGTGGTACCAAATCATATATATAACTATATATATATATATATATATATATATATATATTTGATATAATAGAACAAAAAGGTATTTAAACTTAATCGTTTGGATCATTTAGAAAATTATTATAATAATTTAAATATAACTTGACTCAACGTATCAGCTAAAACGACAGTGCAGGGGTTTTCTATTCAAATGATTTAAAATAGTTTAATCTCTGTCCCATAAATCACACATAATTCAAGGTAAAATGTTTAAAATTATTAAAAAAAATGTTTAAGAAACTCAGAAGAGTAATTTAAAAAGTTAAAATCGTGAAATACCATTATATAATCTATTTGAGATTTGTCCTACTTAATTTATTAAACTTGTTTATTGTTACAATTAGTTTCTTCAGTAGACTTCAAAAATATTTAAAATATATTAGATTCGTATTGAGTATTTTTTGTATGGATTCCACTTTAATCAATTTAAGAAAGTAAATGTATCAAAAGCTAAGCATAAACTGAATTAAAAATTGGATTGAAGCACTAGATATAGAATAGAAAAAAATAAGCACTTCATCGCAAATGCATTTTTTGGAAATGACAAATATATTATGATGACATTTTTTCTTTACAATATAATTGTAGAAAAATTTTTCAAATATTATTATATATATATTTAAATGAAAAATAACTCGACTATAACATGAGCTATAGTTAAATAATCTGTAAGATCAATAGTAGCAGACGAGTTCCTTCTACCCAAATGGCTAATAAGGCTATTTATTTCACAATTTACCATTTATTTAAATATAGTCTTTTCTATGCATTTAATTTTTAAAAAGCAAACAATAAATGTTCTTTTTAAAAAAATTAATGATAATGATTACCTTAATGATCCAATTTAAAAGGCAATAGCCGGTTGGCTATTTATATGTAACACATTAGCCCACAACAAAAATCTCACTGCTGACCATTAATTTTTTCTTAACCCATTTTCGGCCGCTGTTCGTACTTGCGAACAGTGAATTTACTCGTTTTATCGCCATATTATAAAGCTTTATGAATTTATTTTTTAAAACTTAATGATTCTATTGTTTAATATGTAGTCTAGATTTTAGTTAACCGTAAAAAAAATTTATAAAATGTGCCTTATATTTTGCCTGAAGGGGTAATTAGTGGGACGTGTTTTCAGAGGATTTTTTTATAATCCTACAAAAATTGTATTTGCTTAAAAATTTTAAATCTAAAGACAGGGTATAAGTGCAAGCACCTCAAATGACCAAATTAAAACTAAAAATATAAATAAATAACATCATTGCTATCATATAATAGCTGTTAAAGTAACTGTTCGCAAGCGCGAACATTGGCTGCTATTTGGAGAATATGCTTCTTTGATACAATATTATTGTTCTTTGTTTTTTTTCTAAATATGACAAGTGTTTTTCTTAACAAAACCCACAAGCTAATGAAATTACGGTAAATACAAGATGCTTTACGTTTCAAATGCAGCATTTTTATTGTTGAGTGAGTGATACATATGTATGTTTTCGTCCGTTGTTTGATATTGCTAACAAAAAATATATACAATTTGGTGTATGGAGTGAATTGCTATCGATCGATGAACAAATGGTCCCATACTTTGGTCGTCAGTCGTGCAAAATGTATATCCGGAACAAACCAATTCGTTTTGGTTACAAAATTTGGTGTTTGTGTTCTTCTGGCGGTTATTTGTATAATTGTATACCATATTCTGGTTCGAGTGACAACTATGATCGTCAAATTGGTTTGGGTGCAGACGTCGTTTTAAGACTGTTGGAATGTGTAGAAGATCCCGTTCTATACCAAATATATTTCGACAATTTTTTTACATCATATTATTTGATGTGCCTTTTAAGTGAAAAAAGGTTTTGTGCCACGGGAACCGTTCGCCCAAATCGCATTGCAAAAGCCCCACTACGCACAGGAAAGCAGCTGAAGCGGGGTGAAAGTGATTAGCAATTTGATAGAACAAATTCGGTATTGGTTTGTCGTTGGGCAGACAATAAAGAGGTCACGGCTCTCACCAACTTCGAACAAATTGAGCCGATGCGCAGTGTTAAGCGATGGAAAAAAGATTTAAAGAAATATGAGAACGTGCCACAACCATTGCTTCTCAGCTCATACAACGATGGGATGGGGGGAGTAGACCTTCACGACAATGCGGTTTCCAATTACAGAATAAATATTAGGTCAAAGAAGTGGTATTGGCCTTTATTTATTTCTGTTCTTAGTTCATCGGTAACTAATGCATGGAAACTACATTGCTTTTTGGAAAAATCAGAAAAAAAGAACGTGTTATCTCAAAAAGATTTTAGAGTGAGCGTCAGCAAAGCTTTGCTATTAAGTTCGCAGTCAGCTGCTGAGTCCGCTCAAGAAAGATCGGACAGAAGCATTACCTACCAATTGCCACGTATAGAAGGGGAACACATTCCAGTAGTTCAGCCACAAGGAAAACCTCGAAGGTGCCAACTTAAAGGGTGTGGCAAACCAATCAAGTGGATGTGCCAAAAATGCAATGTACATTTGCTTTGAAAAATTTCATTTAAAATAAATTTTAGTGTTACTATAATAAGCTAATAAATATACATATTTTGAAATACATCGAATTACATATTACTTTAATTTTTAACATATTTATGCAAATTTATATATATATATATTTAAATTTTTACATATGGGAAATTTATGTCAAATTGAAGCCAGTGTTCGCACTTGCGAACACCTATTTCTAGGACTCATGGACCAGATAGCGCCAAACCGACAACGGATTTGGATTCACAAGACTTAAATTACTTTAAAAAGGGTCGATTTTTTTAAGAAGCTCCCGTTTGAATTTTCTTGGCTGAATATGGGTTAATATTCACTTATTTACTTTGTACAATTATCCGTATTTTTATTTCAATATTCAACGCTATAAATCTTTAAGATAAAACTGCAATTTGCCCATAAAAATATACCCATGACTACTCTATACAAAACTCATAAGTATCCTGTATCTTTGCCACATATATTCCTTCCAAAAACCCTTTGCGGCTTATACATTTAATGACTTTAGCTATAAACTATTTTCAGCATATACTTTTGTTTGTATGAGTGTATGTGTATTGTACTTTAAAATAAATAAAGCGGAGGACGGAAAAATATCAGAAAAAAAATGCACAAAACGAGAAACATAAATTCTGAAAACTTTATTACAGAACAGTGAAGAGAGTTTCCTCTTACCAAAAGAACGAATAAGAAAAACAGTTGTAGTAGGAAACATGTTTTAAACTGTTAAAGTTCCTGTAAAAATTCCTCTACATATTCTGCCAACATTTTTATTATATATAAATATATTTTCGTCATTATTATATTAAAAAACACATGCAATGAAATAAAACAATTTACATGCACAACATAATTTGGCTCTTTAGTGCAATGAACCTAAAATAAATAAACGAACTTTAGAAATTGAATGGCTTACAGCTTCGTTGTTATTATTCAGACGTTTATTCGGTTTCTTTATGTGCATGCATATTGTTGCACGAAGTAAAAGCACAAAACTTTGAATTTATGTTGTATGCTAAATGGAAATTTATGTAAGAATTAAATAACGTAAAAGAAATGTGAAAACAAATACTTTGGCAAAAAAACTTTACGCTAAACTGGCAAGTGAACTTTAACGAAATAAAGTCATCATTAAAAGTATTTTTAAAAATAAATACACAAAAATCTTAGAGCTGAACGTCAAAGACTGCAGAGTTGCGAGTGCATTGTACTCCATTCTTTTGAAAATCATATAATAATGAATAACAATTTAAACCCATGTGTTAATTTTCTTTTGGAGTACGACGTTAAACCGTACACCATGGCTTGTGAATTGGGCAAATGTTTGTGTGGGTATTGCTCACCGCCTTGTAGGGTTTCCATTAAAATTACTTTTTAAATTTACGATTAAATAATGAAATAAATTCACTGTTATCATTTGTTAATGTGACTCTTAGGATATTAATTGATGAAGACACAAGAGGAAATATGCTTGGTGGTAGTTTCTATCTGGATGTTTATAATGTAAGAGCTTAATGAATGAGCATCGTGCAAGCTAAGCTTGCTGCTATTGCTTGCGAAACAACAGGACTCTTTGCTGTAGCAGTGGAGGTTGGCTACCAGTGAGATAGAGGAAGCTTTGAAGAAGACACATGTTTGGATGTCATGGTTATTACGAAGGTCCCATCAATTGCATTGCCAATAACATTTTCAGAAAATTGGAGGAGTTGATTGATTCAATTATCAGCCACATTCCTGTGTTTCAATTGACTTTTTATATCATTGCGAATTACCATTTGGCTAAGGCAGAGGAGCTTCATTATGATTTGCGGTAAAACGCAGCCTTTTCAAATTGGTCAATAATAATTTTTATCTAATTGTGACTATATTAATAATGGGTATGATAGTCAACTTGGTGATTTCTACACCATATTACAGTTCACACAGGGGGAAGTGGTTGCATAGTTTTCCATATATAATATATTCTGGTAACCTATGAAGCGTATCGGCACCAGTCTAATCTCTGAAATATCAGGGCACTAAGAGGGCATGTAAAAAAAAAGTAGTCCCCGTCCACATGACCTCGTAAGAAAAAAATCAAGAGGAAAAGCCCCAAAGCTCAAACACAGAATCAAGACTAACTCAGCAGATGAAATGTAATCCAGGCAGATCAGTGATAAAGTTCAGGCAGTAGCCAAGTTACTACAAGTCTGTAAGTATATTCTGACAACATTAGCCGTGAGAGGGATAGTATAGCGCACATTTGTATAGTGGAGTAGGTATTTGTGCATGATAGTTATAATAGCATGCATGAGAAAATAAAGACGTTTCGGCAAGTCCTGACACACCTCTGCTAACAGTTACAAAAATGCCTACTGCAGAGCCCGTAACAATGACAATGAAGTAGGAACGGATTTTCAACCTGTTGGGCAATCTAATTAAAGTGCATAGCATCATGAATATAGACCTATAATCCTTTTCTACAAATACGCGATGGCTTGATACGATAATGCAAACAGACACAAAAATTGAAATGACCGAACTAACCAACTCAAGATATAAAAACCCTTTTAACTTACTCTTGTGCAATGAATGCGGTGTTTTACTATTATTCATTTTTTTGGGAGCCACACATAAGGGTTAAAAGCAGGTCCCACTATATTTCATAGATTGGTTACCAATGACTAAGTTCCCCAACATGTAGACTAAACTAAACGACAAACAATTTTAGTCAGTAAAAATAAAATTTGCTTAATATCTTGTTTATCATTTTCCAGTTAAACCAATTTACCTGCACAACAATTATATTAAATTTTTAGTTTACTTAATTGAATTAAATCTCCATAAGCAGGAAAAAAAGAACTAAATAAACTGTTGTTTATTTTGCCAGTTATTTTGCACCGAAACAAAGAGTGTGAAATAAATATTTCCTTACTGTTTAAACTATTTACGCCAGAGGTGAATTGCCGTTTTGGTTAACGGTAAATGCAATTTAGTTGTGGTTTAGTTGACATCCAGCATTGAGTAATAAATTCAGAATCGAATTTTAAAAACAATCTCATTAACTTAATGTCAGCAGTGATACAATAAATAGATTTTGTGTTTACTTTGCCACTCGCTGCATGAAGAACGATTGCTTTTCAACACAATTAAAAAAAAATTGGGCAAATACATATTTTTCTTAAGTTATTTTTATAGTTCAATTAAGAAATATTTTTACAAAAATTTCAGGGCTCCAGCGTCTGATAGTTAGTTTTGTTGATACAATATGTTTTATATATTATAAAAAAGATAATAACTATTCATATATATCATAATCATATGTAAATTTTGTACTACATATGATTTTATAGACCTTTTTAAATTGGTTTTTTTAAGAAATTAAATCAATACACCCATTTATTTTACCGGTTGTTTAGTAATTTCGAATCACACACATTTCAAAACTAAATGTTTATTAAAATTTTTTGGTCTTAGAAGAATTTCCAAAGAGCCTGCTATTTCTTTCTGAGCCCACAATGCGGAAACTAGATTGAAACAGTTAATAATTATTATTACTGGACAAAAATAGTAAAACAAAATGTATAAATTAACAAAACATTACGCTTAACAACTTAGCTAATAGTTTAAGGTTTAAGTTCTTAAATTAGTATACATATTTAAAATAAACATTTTAAACCTTTTTGTCTTATTAAAAAATTCAAAGTGATTAATTGACTGTAGTCAATCGTCTTACAACTACAATTATAGTCGGAAAAAAATCCAACCAATTGTAGAATAAAAACGTAAGACCATAAGAAAGGAAAAGTGATCACCGAGTTCTTGTTATGGCTTGGATATTTATTTTACGCTTCTCACTTATTAAAGTGTAAGTTTGAAATAAATATCTTTAGTTATTCTAAAAAATGTTGGGTAAAGGTTCCATGATTATCTGCATTAGCCCCAGTGAAATGCGCATAGGAACTAGCTAAAACCCCTAAATTGAACACTTTAAAATTTTTAGCAAGATTTTGGAAAAAAAGAATCAGCACATAATTAAAATTAAGGAGGTTTAAAAAACGACGATTTCCATAAATATCTGTACTAATTTCAGAGATATTTTAAATTTGTATTGAAATTCTTGACCACCTTTAATATGATATTTGCAAAAGCCTCTGAGTCTGATATTATCACCACGATAATGATAAAGTTTCCCACGGTGGGTATTAATAACTTCTTGATCGTACTGATTTTATACAAAAAAATTTAAGTATTATATCTTAAAAATTTTTTTGTTAACGAAGATACTGGCCATATATCTTTCATAAAAGTGTTTATATTATCAGTAGGAAAGATGAGCTTATAAAAAATTTCACATAGAAATATCTTCATGTAACATTTAGTTTTGAATACTTCCTGTCCTATTAAAACATATTAAGAGCTATTATTACAAATTCATGTTAGTTAAAATAGGACTCTACTAGACATTTTAAAAGTTTTTCATTGTTAATGTTTTACCTATAAATAAAGTGAACGAGAAGTAAAATAAATGCTAAGTTGATGGCAGATTCATCTTTATTCGTAGGCTAAATAATATTTATTATACAAACACAATTTTTTCTATGTTCATATATTAGCTTTCTTAGTGTTTGGTATCTGAATTGGTATTAAATCTATATACTGATTATATAAAACATATCATTCAAATAGATATACCCGAATACTGAAATAAAATTTGGCTAGAAGCTTTAAAGTGAAGGAAAATGAAAGAATCTTAAAAAAATCGTTATCAACTTTTGAGAATAATTTATGTAATTTTAGTAGATATCAATTAGCTAAATGAGTTTACCAAATTTTACAATTATTTGACTTAATATATAATTCATGCAAAAATGTTATTTATATATGAAACTTTTCATTATATTTAAAATGGCCGGGAATGAAAGCATACATGCGAACAATACCAGCACGTAACATGTTTGTCTCTGTATTAACGCTTAAATTAAGTTAATACAGGATTATGAACTCCTTGTTCATTGCTTCCAGCATATGTTAATACAGGAGTACACAAAGTTTTTCAAGCGTATGCATTTCACGTATAACAGTGTTCTCGCAAAAGCGTGCCTAACGTCCGGCTTATAAATATAATATTGTTCGTATATATTCAAAGGTTTTCATACATAATTATGAAATTGTGTTGACAAAGTCATACCTATTTATGGATAATTAGAAGTACGTTATTAATTATTATACAGCTGCTAGCAAGTAATTTCATTAAACAGCCTTTAGTTACTGCAAACGTTTGTTACTGCAAAATCTAAAGGACTAAATTTTGTTGCAGTCTTGTGTTAAGGGCTTAAACATGTTATGACTGCTGTTTTAGAGAGCCATTAACTCTATGCAAAATTATTGAATTACAGAAAGTGTTATTTGATAATATTTTTATCTTAAGCATGAATATTTTGAAAATAATTTTATTTAGGACATAAAATTATCTGAACGTAAGGTCAACCATCATATCTAGTTACTCATAATAGAAGGAATAATAATGAAATATTTATAGTGGGTAAACTTTGGAAAAGCGGACATAAAACATTGGTTATACCCTTTGGTCTAAGGCTCGGCAGCCATGTGCTCCTACGTGCTACATTTTCAAGATTTCTGAAGATAAAAATCATTTATTTTCTACAAATTATCCGTTAATGGGCTCAAATTAGGTAAAACTTTACCATGACTTTTCATACATCTAATAGTTTTAATAAAATATATATGAAATTTGCTTGTAAATGGGTAATTACATATTTGTAACTTTTTTGTGAATTGGACCGATATTATTTAATTAAATATTATCGCTTATTCATATCTAGCAATGTAAATCGAATGTGTTAGTTGTAGGAAAATATTTGAGTTTTGTTACGTGACAAGTACATACAGGAGCTTAATAAAAAGCAATTATAACTGAACACAACATAGCAATTATCCCTTATCGAACAAATAACACAACAGCATAAATGTGGCTTTAACTTTGATTACATATTGATTCAGCTAAACCACATTCATAATCAAATAAACGAACAACACATATAAGCACAATTTACCTGTCAATATGTCCAATTGCAAGTTTATATTTAAAAAAAAATGTGTATTAACTAGTTCATATATATATACACATACTACATACTATGTGAATTATATAACGTAAATAACCACTAAAAGCACCAAAAAGTCACCAGGTATTCATTAGCATTATCGCTGCTTAAATTCAACATTATCTTATTTCGTTATTCTAAACAACCATTTAAATTAAGTAAATTTTTTTACCATTTACACAACTAATTTTCAATAAAATTAACGTGATTTGAAATCAAAGTCAGACCACAATTCGGTTAAAATTCGGTTCAAGTGTAAAAGTAAATTAAATAGTAAAACTGTTGCTAAAAATGTGTAGCGGTTTTGGAAAAAAAAAAACACATAAATATTCTTAGGGTCTAAATTCTTGCGGCGAGTACTGCATATATTAATTCACACAAATAAATTCCAATTAAACAAAAGAGGCAAATATTTTTGTAAAAAGATATTTTATGTAAGACTTTGGCATATAATAAATTCAGTGCAATTTTAAAGAAATCCCCTTCTTTATTTTAGTGGTTTCTGTAGCAGTTTTCTCCCTAAGCCAACTATTAGTTTAATGCCAAAACGTAGAATACAACTTAATACTTTGGACACATGTGTGCATAGATTTACCATAAATTTTATCCTCAACCGCAAAGTTGGACACTTGGTATTAAATAGTTAAAAGGAATAGAAGTAGAGAAACTTAAATTTGTAAAAACTACAAACACGATATTACAAATAAATAAAGATTTTTTTGAATCTTTTATATTGAACTTAAATCATAAACATAGTATTCAAAGTGGTCGTAAATCAATATGTATAAAATAAAAATTATAAAAGAACCGACATGCAGGGGATTTATTATCGCAAATATAGTCCTTAATAAGTGTATTTAACGATTCAATTATATAAAGACACGCACACACTTTATATTGAGAACACAATCAGGACGAACGTTTAGTTTTTATATTTAAATGCATACAATTATCGTGACGGTGAGATCGTCATAAAGTCTGAAGAATGCAGGAGATTATATAATATTTTAATGAAAGAAGTTCCACATTGAAACTATTTTATTTATGTCCTAGATATTCATAATTCATCCATAAAAAATTCTTGTTGACTACTAAAATTATTTTTGAGTATGCGTTGTTAATTTTTATATCATAATTTTGTTAGTTGTTTTGAATACTGATATTTAGTTTGTAGATTTCATTGTAAATTGACTAAGACAATAAATTCCTTTTGTTTTCGGACCATATGGAGAACATTTACATATAATGACATTTTTTTACATGTCAGCGAATATACACGATATTTGTTTTAGCATATTTTTATATTAATGAATAAAAGTAAACTTACAGGTAGTTAACCAATCGTATGCTGATCCGAGCAACAGTCAATTACTCAGTGTGCCTCCTAGTGATTTTCAGCAGTAGCAGCAGCCGCCATGTGGACTCCTAAAGGATACAACATCATCGCATGTCTCTCATATATTCTCTGACAAACATTTGTTTTGTCGCCAGTACAGTACATACATTATTGTCATAAATTATTAATGAAAGTCCTTTTTCTTGAATTCTGTCTTTTGATTTGAAAACACAGCGACAAAATTCACACATCTTCGTTTTATAGTAAAATTTTATTGATAGTCATAACCATAAATAAATTTATTCGAAAGGCAAAAGGGTCCTTGGACAATTATTCCGTAAATATTTAATGTATAAAATGAAAGTAAAAACTTCGTTTAACTGTTTTGGCTTATAAGCTAAACGGGTGGCCTGCAAATTATTGACATGAAACTTTAGTAATCTTTAGGATTAAATTATTTAAGCTCATAAATCTTGTTTAACTATTTTATTTATAGAATGCTAATAACTGTGTAAGTATTTTCTGAGAGCAATAATTGAGGTTAATGGCTTTATTCCTTTTTATGTCACATTTATAACTATTGCGAGTTATGACATTTGCACGTTTTTATGTGTGTACTCTTATGTGAATGTAAGCAAACTATACGTAAGCAGATTAATATATTAATCTATAAGATTCTTTTGCATTTTGTTTACTTTAGTTTGATAGAATTTCGTAAGTATAATTTATAAATTTCTTTATTACTAAATATTTTTTCAATCCATATAAATTAATTATTTTATATTACGAGACATAAAATAGTCATAAATTACCGAAATAATTATTATGGAAAATTAAATTGGCTATTTTACAACTCTGATATTAATGAGTTTCTTCACAAAAGTTTTTAAGGTAAAATAGGCAAGAGGAGAAATGTAACAGGACTAACAAATTCCTTTTTGGTAGTTGTCTTTTTTTATAGCATTTGAAACATATAAGGCGGTATTGCCCTTAATAGTTGTAAATAAATAGGGATATTAATCCGTATGGATGTATCAGCACACGAACTGCGTAACCGTCTTTAGTTGTTGTTCTTTAAATACGTTAGGAGAAATACTTAATTTATCTATTTTTTAAAGATCAACTATCGTTATTTAGAGAGTGCTACTCACTAAATACGAATACCATATTCAGAGACATTTCTTCTCTTTGTACGTTCAGTAAATTCATAAAGAACAAATCTGATCTTCAGTTATTTGCTTGTGTTCGTTCTTTAAATTAAGAATTACAATAAAAACTACGACTCTTATAGGATAATTATCCTAATAAGTCACTGTGACAATGTACGCCTCTTCTGGGGTTGTCCCTCTTAGGCTTCTCAACAGGCTTCCACTTTTATAAATAGCTTTTTAGAAAAAAGGGTTTATAATACTCTTTAAAATTTTTTCTTCGCTGCAGCATACAGAGTGGGCTAAGCCATTTCTGTTTTTACACCTTACACCTATTATATATTCGTACATACAGGGGCATAGTTCTTTGTAATTATTTTTCAATTCCTTGCAGTCGGCATGGACCATCTGTGATTTATCTGAACCATTTATTGTATAGCTTAAGATACATTTACACCTCTAAAATATTTTACAAGAAAAAAAAGAGTAACTACGAAATTTTTTCAATTTCTAAGCAAATTAGTTTCGCACATGATTACTGGACAGTTTCATTGAATTCGATATGGTTCATAACCTTTAGTATACGACTTCAAAGGTTTTTCCATTAGCATTTCTCTTCTGGGCAAATAATTTTCAAGTGTGAACATAGATTTAGAAAATATTAACAACTATTTAAAATAATTCCCATTTTTTTGCCCTTAGGAGAACTTTTTTACTCCTTTCATTACGCATTATGCGACCAAGACTGCAATAAATCATAGAGTGCTTTTTTCAGAGAGTTTGTTTTTCTAAAGTACTCGCATATATTTTAAAATTAAAGAAGAGCCTACCATGTTCTATTTTGTATTTTCAAAACATTTAATATATATAAATATATAAAATAAAGGAAAAAATATTAACATAAACTTCTTATGCTTCAAAGTTGTTTCATTTCTTTTATTGAATACAGTTTTTTCATACAGCAAGCTAATGGTGTGAATCCTTATCCCAGTTTAAACTATACTTATTTATTACTAAGCTATTTCTAGTTTAAAATCTATTCAATTTCACATTATATACACTAACGTTTAGGTACAAAACGTTACCAGCATGTATGAACTGAAAAAGAGAAACACATGTAGTTTAAAGATTTTAAAAAGATAAAAAACTACAAACACACGTAAATAAATGGATGTATGTTAAATTTACTATGCATTTAGAAGCAGAAGGATATGCAAGCTCATGTACACTTAGAAACTATACACATACATAAGAAAAAACGATTATATTATATTGCATTGTAGTGTTAGTTTATATAGTATTGAATGAGTTACAATGAGCTCAAAGCAGTTTTCAAGACAAGCAGCTTAACGTGCGTGACAGCAGCACAAATATACAGCTTAAGGCAAAATTGCAACACACATATCCATATATAAATAAATCCTTTCAAACTTATATACTCGTATTTATTATACACATACAAAGTGTATAAAATGTTATACAGAGCAATGATTTTGCAGATGTCTTTTAAATTTTACAAAGATTTCAGATTCGTAAGTGAATGAATGATAAATTGTAAAACTCTGAAAGCACATTAAGTTAAATAAAGCACAGCAATGACTTTATGGGTCAGTGTCCTTAAGATATAAATTTCTTTAAATATTTTTTCTTTTTCTTTCTTCAGTATTAAAATGTGTTTCATACAGAATGTCTTGCCAGCCACAAAAAGTATATTAGGAAAGAATTATGGAAAGAATAATTCGACAAACTTAATTACCAAGAATCTTACATTTCTTTTGCTCTAACACAAATGCAGTAATAAAATGAAAATGACCTTGACGTGCTCTGAAAGGATTCATAGATATTATGCAGAGATCTAAACAAAACGAACTTTTATTTTATATCTTAGAATTACTATGTTTTTACTTAAGTTCTTGTAGCAACAGTTTGTGCATAAATATTTTCATAAATGCGGTTGAAATTGTTTCATTGATGTATTCAATATAAAAAGATATTTTATAATTTATTCAAATGGTTTTGATTAAACAATTTTAATTCCTCCGTACAAGGCCAATGTCATATCTTAGGTCAGCTTTGGAATAATTTGTGCACAACAGATACTGGAAGCTAGAACGTAGCGAAAAGCGAGGATAAATAAATACAAATTTCAGCATATGCTGAAAGAATAAATTCGAATACAGTTCTGCTGGAATGTTCTACAACATTTTGAATTTAAAAAAAACAGTATTTTTCTTGAATGCAAAATATACGTTATTACTTTCTAGCGGTCTTGCAGCGAAAGAAACAAAATGTGAAACAAAAAACCACAATAGAAACCTTCAATGAGATATTTTTTTTATGAATTTATAGAAGCAAAGAAATCAAGATATAACTGTTTAACAAATTCAACCTAAATCGTAGAAACTAATTGTAAAAAACACTCAATTATTTACTTGTTATTCTTTTATACGGCAAAAGCTCAAACTAAACGAGTTGGTTTTCTGGTTTTTAAGTGCGCTATTTTATCTTGTACAAACAAAATAAAATAAGAAGTAAAACATGTTGAAATAGAATGTTTCTAGCACAAGGTTAACTTTATTTGTACCAACATCATCATCATAAACTCTCATCCAAATTCTAATTTTTCAAGTACCCTATACAATATAGAATTGCATACTGGAGTCATCAAGAATGTGCAGCAACATTATTAAAAACCGAAAGCGCATCCTTAAAAAAGGATTAATATTTCTCGAAAGCTTGTTCTTTGTTAATTCAGCAAACATTAAAATGACAGCTATAATAACCACTGCTAACGAATCGGTAAAAATGAATTTAGAACTATTTTTATGTGCTACTTCTTCTATCTTCATTGAACTCAATAGTATATCAAGTGAGATGCTAAAACGATCATATTATTTTTACGAATATTGGCTTTCAATTCTCAAAATTTTAGCTCTGGACATTTAACATAGTCAATACTGCAACCAAAACTATTACAAACATGCAGTGCTGTAAGAGCAATATAATACAGCCTTCATAAATTTTGTTTTGTAAATCAGAGTAGGATACAACTACGCCGTAGTTGTCCAACTGCTCCTACTGTTTCTATTATATCCTTTCTTCATTTGTTTATACTCAAGAGTAAATAATTTCTATGTTAACAAAACTGTTTCACCACTGGTTTTTATTTCTGATATTAATTTTTTTCCCATAAATACAGTGTATGACGTATTTACATACATAGAAACATGCATGTACATGCACATATATAAAATCTTTTGTAATTCACATAACATCTTTCAACATATTTTTAGGTTGTGCTTACCAAAATAGTAGTAAAATTTCTTAAAACTTTGTTCACATACTGTGAAATATAATAGAAATATGTTACATATAAAATTACACAACAAGATCTCGTTGTTTGTCATTAAATGAATTTCAAACAGCAGATGTTCATAAGCTTTAAAAAAATAGATTTACCAATTAGTTTAATTTTGTGTTAAAAACAATTTTTTACAAACTATTTATATTTAAATTCAATTAAGATTGTTTGACTGATGTTCATACTACTACAGCCAAGGGATTATAAAAGATATTCTAGCGGATAGTGGAAAGTCGAGATCTATAAGTTGTACAGCAGAAAGAAAAGACATTGAGTTCAGTAGTCACTATGTTTTGTACTGAAATGTAATTCTGTTTAGAACGACTCATCTATAAAATGATAGTAAAAGGAACGGTCAGACATATAAAATATTTGTTCAAAAGAGGTTAGTGGTTACCCTCTTATTATATACGATATTAAATAAAAAAACTTCAATTTAGGTACGTATTTATTTTTATATTATTAAGTAAAACTGTGTCATAGACACACAATGAGTGACAATGAATCAAATGATTATTTATTAGTATATAGTGACTTTTTGGGAAAATATTTGATAAGTGTGAACGTATTTGAAGTTAAGGAATCTTAAAACATATTTTTGTCAATTTATTTGCCATATTATATATGAATTAAATAGGATAACTAGTAACTTCTGAAAATCCCCAGAATATGCCTTGCAAATATATTAATTTTATTTTAAATTTTGCTTTATCTTTTTCGCTCTAATCTTAAATTGAAAACAAATTCTGATATAAAAAATTTCTATATATAATTTTTTAAATTCTTTCGGTAACTGTTATTTGTTTTGAAAACTCTTTATCAAGCAGAAAACTTTTTACAATACCACTTGAATATTTTTATATGTGCTCGTGTTTATTCATGGTTATAAATTGTAACCCAACAAAAAATTGTTAAACCTCTTTAATTTTAATAATGCGCTGATTCTTTTTTTCCAAAATGTTACTAAAGAATTCAAACTAATCAATTGAGAGGTTTTAGCTAGTTCCTGTGCGCAATTCACTGGGACTAAAGCAGATCATTAGGGAATCTTTACCCAACATTTCTTAGAATAAATAAAGATACTTATTTCTAAATCTCACTTTAATAAGTTAGAAGCATAAAACAATTATCAAAGTAATAACACTGATCACTCTTCCTTTTTAATTTTTTTTTACGTTTTTATTCTACAATTGGTTGGCGTTTTTCCAACTCTATTGTAGTTGTAAGAGAAATAAGGAACAACAACAACTAATAGTTGTTTTAATATAAAACCAATTTATTTATAGTGTTGGCGTCATATATTTTGCAAGCACTTGTATTGTTAATTTTCAAATTAGCACATGTTTTTGGGAATTGTCGTTAAAAAAAACTTTATCCATATAACTAAAATTGCTATCCAGTAAGTTGCTGGCTTAACGTGTTCTCGGTAGCTCAACTAATAGAAAATAAAAAGACGGAAATCAGTAATAAGTTCAAAATATAAGAATTTTAAATATTATTGAACGATACACATAAAAAAAATAATAATAATAAAAAATAAACCTGAATTTGTAGACTTATAACTCCAAGTAATAAAGAAGAAATTTACTAAGAAGCAAAACAAAATATATAAAAAATATACCATGCTTCGACACATAATATTATTTTCATGCATCAATAGATTAAAAATTCATCCCCTAAGATCTAAGATAAATTTTATTTTTAATACATAAATATTCATATTAATAATAAATTTTGAAAAAAATTAATTTATTTGAAAGTTTTACTGGGATACTGTTTCTGCTCTTGCATGCACATGTGGCTGTGGAAAACTTTTTTTTAAACTCATGTGTCGAGTCATTCCGTCTCAGTGCTTATGTTAGCAAATGTTACTGCACTCACTTTTATAAGCATATACACATGCAATCAAAGAGAAAAGTGCTTTTACATCCTAATTGTGCATCTATGATTTTGTGGTACAAGTTGTTTTATCAATAAACTATCCAATATTTTCGTGAATCCAGTGCTAAGGTAAGTTGAAACTACTTTTAAGTTTTTTTCCATTTATAATCAAAGATCTTCTTAAACTATTAAAGAGAAATGAAAACGTTCTGAATATTAAGGATAATACACAAACAGGCACACATACTTATATATTCATATTGATTACCATCAATCTAACTCACATCACCTGTAATGTTAATGCTTATTTTGTGGTGAAAATTAGAAGCATTTGACTTTACTACACAATGCTTTCAATGCGCAAATAATTCATCGCAATATTCTTTATGTCTGTTCACGAATAAATAACCCTCTTTCATCTTTTACACAAACACGCATAAAAATTTCTTCAACTATCTGCAGATTTATTTATTTCACGACCTTTCCTATAAAAAACCATATAAATTCATATAAATAAGAGAAAAAAGTTCTTCCTTAAATACTGCTGACCATAAATTTTGAATTGTAATAGTGGATGCGCGCTACTTACTCAACATCCGTTGAATATAAATAATTCCTCACGCAAAATAATCATAAAATACATTTCAGTGAACAATGATGGTGGTCATGGCATGACAAAAAAACAAAAACAAAAACAAAAAGAGCAGAATAGCTGTGAAGGTGCCAGTAATAGTACATTTTTGCAGTTGTAGCTAAAGAATTATATACAAACGTACGCTACGTAAAAACAATTTTTACCATTCCTTTAACTTTACACTCCACATACATACCAACATATATACATCTATAATATCTATATGCTACACTTAAGGAACTGAATAATTTTTATAAGCAACGATATTGTTTTGAAAGCGCCGTAATGTTATTTATGTGCAATATGCATGAAATTAAAAAAATATGTATAAAAAATGGAATGAATAGTAAAAAATTGTGCATGAAAATGATTTCGATAAAATCATTTTCAAGAGAAAAATTTGTGAACAATGTTTTTTTTAAGTATTTTAGTAGATATCACAACAATTATGTTCAGAGGAGTGAACCTTTAAGCTTTTGTTACTTGATTCGTTAAAATATTTATTAGGAAGGTGTTTGTGTTGAGGTAAATTTTGTGAAAACTTGGATAAAACTGAAAATATATATTTTTATTATATATTTTATTTTTGGTTAAGGTATCACATATCTTTTCATAATCACACATATCAATCATTCACAACAAGAATGATTGACCAAAAATTTGCAAGACTTTTCACATAAATGCAAACGTATACGTGATGCTACAGCATAAATTGTACAATAAATATAAATCATACGACGTGGTGCAGAGCAAAATGAAATTATTAAGTGCCATGATGACGCGTCACTCAGCAAAAATATTTTTCAGAAAAATTTTGTTCAGGCTAAACAAGGAGTTTTCTCAAGAAAATCGAGAAAGAAATATATTGGGGACATATTTCATATTGTTTCGTGGGGATTTATTTCACGGAATCCATTCGTTAATGACTATATTATTGTAGTATTGCGAGCTTTTGATAAATCAGAAAATATTAACACGAATTTATTCATATTGATTTATTTAATTGTTTATTATTTATTTTCTTTCCAAATTCTTATATTATGTTCTTTTTTAATTGAACTACTAAGAACGTATAATCCTTGTGTTACATTAAAAGCATTTGCTTGCCTACATTCTATTAAATGTCAAAATGAAATCCTCTATATTCTACTTTGGTAGCTGCAAATAATAAGATACATAGCTACAAAAGTAAAATGAATTATGTAGAGTCGTGCAATATGACTTAAAGAGCAGGCAAAAATTTGTGAACAAAATATTATTATATTTTTAAATCCTTTGATATTCAATATATTTTCAATATTTTTCTAATCATATCTATTTTAATGAATATTCAAAACTTATTTCTTAGTGATATAAAAATAAAAACTAGGTCTCATAGGATAGTACAATTTATACCACAAAATCTGTATTGATTTATTGGCCAGCTTAAATTTTGTTGATAGAATTTAATATGTCTGCATAATTTTCACCATTCAACTGTCATTATTATTATATCGTTTTTTGCAAAATCATGCTTTTGATTTTCAATAGAATAGATAATCCAGCATAAAATGACAATAGTAATTTATTTCTCAAGTAAGTTTTAATAGCACGGTTATTGCCTTTCAGCGAACTTTTATAAGCAAAATTATATTCAACATTTAGTAGAACGTTTATTGAAACAGACAGTGTCAATGTCAGTTATTTGATAAGAGTTGTCAGTTGCATGACAATAAATGGACATTTATGGCAAATGATTTATGATATTGTAGTGCAGATATTAAGCACTTGCCAAGAAACTTAGTTTAGGTTAAGTGCCCAATGAGAGCTTCAGGATACTATTTTGATACTATTTTGTGTTTGAAACACAAAATATATTTCGTAGTTGTAAAATAAAGTATAAGTGGTTAAGTCTGAAGCTCTTATTTGGTAACGATTAAAGATATTAGGAAGTAATAACAGTGAATATTACTAATATATGTTAATATAACCTGGTTTAAATCTGTGATAGTAATAGAGTTGTTTGTAGTTTTACCGAAATGTAAGGACTTAGAAGAAGTTTTTGATATTTTATATTAAAAATAGTTTTTAAGGAAACCGAATATGACCTTATACCATTTTCAGGGTTCAATGAGTGAGAACTAGAATAACGAAAAAAGGTGGTGGACCAAAAGAATTTTATGAACAAAAATATAAGTTTACTTTAAATTGAGAATATGATTGCTGATGTCTTGTTGTAAATAAAAACAAATTTTATAATAAGTAATTTGTACATTTAAAATTTATTTTCAAGAAAAGATATGTTATAAAAAAATAATAAAGTATATGCATTTAAAATATATAACTAAAGCTAATAAAAATTGTACGGCGATTTGTTAATCCTGCGGGCAAATAATTGCATTTATGGGTCATAATACATTAAAGTTGAAAATGAGTGAAATATTTATTTTGTTGGTTTTAATTTTACATAACGACAGAAAGACTTATTAAATTTACAAATACTTGACCAATATTCCAGAGAACCAAAAACAATTTTGCTTTAAGCTTAAATATCCGAATATTTTTGATAGCTACAATTCGTATTTAGCAATAGTTTTTATTGTTTAAATTCGCAAGAGATAAGGATAACTTTATTAATAGCAAACTGATAATTAAGGGCTAAGACCCTATTTATACAAAATTTATAAAAAAACACATTTTGGTAAAATACACCTAAAAACGTATAGGAACAACAAAAGATTTAAATTTTGTCCAACAAAATTGTATATAAATTAGCACTTAATATGATGTATTAATAGCCATTAAATAGTTATGATAAATATTTTTTAAATATTTATCGAGTTTGCATAAAACAAATTGCTATTTAACCATAAAAGTGCTACGTAGTAGTTCTACTCTTCTTCAGATAAATTTTGTCATTAGTTTTGCTAAACTCCTGCTGTTAATGAAAAATATTGCATCGCAGGAACATAATAAAGTTTATTAACATGTTTACAAAATCATAAGGCATAATAAAGCAGCGGGTGGGTGTAGCTGTACCAACACGCACCTGCTGCTATGAAAGTCATAAGCAATTGGAAGTCCTCTACAATTTACCTCATTAAATTTTTATTATATAAACTGTAGTATTAAAAATTTAAAGTAGTCATTTGTTTGCAGAACAAAAAAATTATGTTTGCAATTATTTGCACCCAAGAACAACAGTTTTTGTGTAATATCTGGATTAGAATATTAAAACTGGCATCGTTTTCCTTGTCGCACTAATAACAATTGAAGTAAAAATTATATATTAAACAGACTCCAAGTGTTTATGTTGTGTTAGACAAATAAACTCTATGTAGTATTTCTTATCCTATATATATATATATATATATATATATATATATATACATATATATATATATATATATATATATATATATATAATAATTCAGTCTACTACTTGGCTTTTTAATTTATAATGTTTTACTTTGATTTTAAAAAAATGGCTGCTATGAAGCAAATTTTTAAAATTACTTTGCCTCACCTTAATATGTATATAAATCACCCAAATAAATATTTACTATTTTATATATATTTCCAGAATGCTTTATTAAATAATGAAATCATAATATCATATACCGTGTGGTTATAGAAATTTTTCTAACCGATAACAGTTTTAAGAAAAGTTTAAATATTTTTGAAGCTTGAAGAAAGAGATATAATGATTTGTATATGTAAGTGTTTCTCTATTTATTCCCTTTTTTCTTAAATTAACCAAATAAATTCAGAAGTTTCTTACGACTATTTATACCAAAAAAACTTCACAGAAATTATAGCGAAGGAGATCTACCTTTACCGAATTGCAGAATAGTGCGGCATATTTTAATTCATATTTGATCTGTACCAATATAAAAAAATGTTTACTTTTTCCTGTAAGTACAATAAAAAACATTGCAATATGACAAACAGCCACGTTACTACAAAAACTATATATATGTATCAGGCGCTTATTAACATAATACTAAGTCGTTTTAAAATTGTATATATTTCTCTCTGTTTAATCACTCTGAAGTTTTTATTATATTGCGTTTGATTTATAACTAAAAATTAAAAAAATGTCACCTACATTATTAAGCATTAAATAAAAACTTCATTAATTAATAAGTTTCTACTGATAACCAACGTACTACGCATGCATACCAACATTTTTAATGCATTTTATTCAGTGCGAAATGTTCTTAAGCCTTTTTAATGACCTGCTTAAAATTTTGCAAATATCCATTAAAAGTGTTTACTCAACTTTAGTTTTTCACTCATTTTCTCTTCAGTGCCAACAATGACATAAAATAGACAATAAAAAATTGTTGAACTTAAGGTGATTATCGCAAACCAACAGAAACTTTTATTTTTATTTTATTTTATTTTACTTTATTTTCCTGCAGCGTAATCGTGTGGAAACATGTGGAATAAATAAGTAAAGGTTTGAGCTAAAACTAAAACTAAAATCAAATAAATGCAAAAAAATGTTAGAGTTCATTTTGATGCGATCAACCATATATTTTTGGTTGTTGGATGCAGTGAAAATTAAATGAAAAGTGTTTTGAAGCTTAAAAGATTTTGTTGTGTATAAAGCGATTGAAAATTTTATATATAAATTAAATTGATCATTTAAAAGAGTAAAATTACAGTAACAGTATTCAAATAAAGAAACTTTAAGATATACTTTTACGTAGCAAAAACTAAATTTTACATTTTCCAAACGGTGGATATGGGAAATATCTTTTAATTTAAACATTTTTTATGTTGTGCAGAAAAATGTGTTTACTTGTGTTATTTTGCACAAACGAAATGTTTTGTGGAAGATAAAGTCTCAATCGTAGGATATCTTAATCATGTCATAATGAAAATATGACGTCAAAAAGATATAGAAATAACTCAAACAGAATTATATTATTTTCATTATTTCATTTCATTATTTTAATTTTGAATACTTACTTTGGCACTGAAACTTGTGCAGAAGACTACTTTGCCGTACTATTATGAGTAAATTTTAGCACTGGAGTCGTATAATTCCGTAGTATTGCATTTTTGTTGTTGACAACTTTCGACCAAAAGTTAATTCAAATTATACAATGAAATTTTTTATATATTTGAACTTCTTTTATTAAGCATCAAGTCACTTTTCTTGGATATACAATATAAGAATTCAGAGGTAAATAAAATACCTAAAAACAACTACTACGAAATTTTTTATTAATTTGCTAGAATTCATTTGAATTGAATAGTTTTAGAATTATATTTAAAATTTCTATTGATGAAAAGCATATAAAGAACTATTCACTTCAAAATGTTTGCAGGGTACACACGTGTAATGTTTGCATTCTCCTTATATATTAATGCATGTCACGAATTTTCCTTTGAGCAAACAATAACATTATTTTCATCCGCATGTTTCTGTGGGTGTGAAAGATTTCGTGTACATACGTGTTGTATTTTAGTAACCCCAAAAAATTTTAAGTTTTCTTTAAAAATGGAATTGCTGGAAATTTTCATGGAATTTATCTGGACTTATTTAAACAATATTGTTTTGTTTCTATACATTTTTTTCTTATTAACTTCACAATCAACTTGTTTAAAGGTTTATTTATATTATTCCATTTATGGTGTTTTTTTTATGCGATTATTTTTTATGCGATTACAATTCGGATAATTGTTTACGTGCTATTAACATGCAACCTGAAGTAAATGATTATTTATACATAAAATATATATATATACACGTTAATTTATATATTATTTGGGACAAATTGTCTGCATTAATACAGAATTGTGCTAATTACTGTTGGATGACAGCGATTAACAATATCATGTTACTGAGGAGCAGAATACAGCACTCCTTCGTCGATGCCAGTACAAAAAAAAATCACTCGTGAGTAAAAGGTAATAATAGCTACAACGTAATATTTTATCCTCCTTTCCTATAAAAAAAATACTTCATATCGATTTTCTATGTAAAGGTTACCGACACTTGCTCTTTTTTCCATACAAATATCGAATTTCATATGGATGTTGTGGACCATGGCTACCGACACTTGATCATTTTCCCATACAAAAGATTAATATTAATTAACATCTTCATAGAATGACCCTAAATACATATAATTTTACTAAATATGTATTTTTATTATACAATTTTGGACAATTTTGGATATTTTCCCAGCTAATATCCAAAATCATGAACATATCAAATATCCATACGTAATAATAACCGAAAGTAATTTATTTACTGAGCTCAGAGGTACTTTTCAGCAATCAAAATATACAAAAAAGTACTACACACACAAAAAACAAAATTATTTTAAATTCAGTAAGAAAAAGTTTAATTTTAAAAATAGAACTTTACGAGATAGAATTAAGTTTTTTTCATATTATTTTAAAAGTAGTTATATTTACTCATTAATTGTGGTTATATATGTTTTAAAATTAAACCAGTTTTTAAAAAGTATTATTATTATTATATACGTCGAAGTAATCTTAAAGGAAGAAAAGTGGCATTGGCTATATATTAGCAGAACGGGTCCACCCTTTAGATCCTCATCATAATTAATTAGGAGCACCACAACGGCTGCTTATAGCGGGCTCAGACGTAGGCACATAAGCAAGGGCCCTTCTTCAGTAAGTTAATTCTGGGCCTTCACGAATTAAAGCAAACACCAGAAAAGGAGTGGGGATTGTTTTAGTGGAAATACCACTCCAAGCAGCTGGCGACTGCTACTATAAGTGCGAAGGCATTTTAGACTCTCCTCACGCGCGAAAAAATATATGATCATAGAAAAATATGCAAAGTGAATATATTAAGTATTTTCATAATATTTATACAAATTTTTTTTTGGAATATATATAAATGGGTTTTATATGAGCAGTACTGTACTTGTATCTATAAATAAAAATATATTTTTATGTTCGCACCTCTAATTATCTCTCCCATTCCCTTTTGTCTAGGTTTGGCACAATAAACTGAGTGATAGTCCTCACAAGATTTTATATTTAAAAGTTGGGTTGACTAAAACAATCCGTCTCTTAAGATATTAACCTGCGCTATTAAAATGTATAATCATATATCAGCTGTCAATGATAAATTTCATTGAAAATTGTGAAATATATATAATATATAAAACAAGATCATAAAATATTTATTTTATTCTGAACTTTGACGTTATGCTGCTCCTTTCATATCATCCTTTGCAATATCTGACAAAAACTTATAATATACCTGCTACAGAAAGTGTTAATGCTGAAATCTGTTGAATGAATGCTGCACTGCATGAGTAAAAAAAATTTTATGTACATAAAAAAAAAGTCTGCAACTTCTTTTACCAAAAACCATTTGTTATTTCTCTTCGTGATATTGGAAAAATAGCAGCAAAAATATCTAACCATTATGTTCTTTTCCTTTAGCTGTTATGCTTATAGGCATTTGTCATGTTCATTCTCTTGTTTTATCCAATCCCGCATTGTACGGGATGTCATCTTTCACACAAATCCCACAGAGAATTGTGTGTAGGCTTCCATTTTAGATTATTTTGCACACTGCAGCATGCTACGCTCTCTCGCAAGACCATAAAGTTTTAGCAACATCTGTTGACGTTGCCACCGCTTGGAATTTGATTGGCAACTACTTAACTTTGAATGAGATTTTGAAAAGAATTTTCTATGAAAAATGCATCAACATTATTGTACCCGAGTTGAAAGTTCTTATGTTGATTAGTGATAGAGCTTGTGGATATGTGCGTACACGTATTGTTTTGAATATGCAGATGTTGTTACAAACTGTTTTTTTTTTTCTCCCTCTCTTATGCTAAAGTGATTGTTTCATATAATTTCAAGTAATGCACTATTTAAAGCAGTGTTGGTCAAATGTTCACTTAATGCTGATTGTGCAGATACTACACGTTTCCATGTTGTAAAATTTACGATGTTATATATATTTATGTAAATGAATACATTTTAAATCGTTTTACGACTTTAGAATTTATTTCATATATATTGTAAATTTGTATATGCTCAAGTACAAAACTGTTTTGCTTTTCACTATATAATTTTTCAATAAACTTTCATTGAGAATAGCTAATACTACGCACATAGATTGTGATTTTGTAGTTTGAACTAGCATTAATAATTTCTCCAGCTCTTTATGTCTACGATGATGTTCATCATCAATAAAATTCATATATGTCCTCAGGGTATAGGCCTCATTTATCATACAAATTTGCCAAAGTGTAAAAGTGCAAATAAGTACGCACATATTTTTCATCGAACAACTTTATAACCAATTTTATATGTATACAATCATACGTAAGTGTATATGTGTAAACATGTATGCAGAAATAATAAGGCAATTTTTCTTTAAGATTTCGGTTCTATGAAAAAATGTCTGCTATATTAAAGAGTGTATATGTTTCACTTTGATTCTACTTTAGGTTTCTCATTTTCTTTACTGTTTCTCATAATTGCCATCATTTTTTTAGCCAAAAGTTTTTTTAAGTCTTTGTGCCTAAGAAATCTGTGTACAACTTTATTACTGGCCATTTTGTTGCTACGTTTTGTGCTCTTTCTTTTAAGTCGTTTGTATTTGCTTATTGTTTTTGCTACAACGTATTTGCCCTCAGGGCAAACATTTTATAAAGTTATATTTATTTTGAATGTTTACTTTGTAATGTTCTGCTATTATTCATAATTCACTTAGCCCTAGAAATTGCGTACACTAAGTGGCATTTTCTGTGCCTGCGTTGGTAAATTAGTCCCAATCACATGTCTGCATATGTGTGCACAGTAGGGTGGTGCTGAAAATTAACATGAAGGAATTATTTTAACTGTTTGCGTTTGGAGTTTTAAGGCCACTAACGAAGGCATTTAATCATATTCCCACAAGTATGTGTAACTAACTAAAATTTATTAATTCAAAATATAATCAAAGTATTTTTATACCATTTATAATTTTTCTGTTTTCATTTTATATATTAAATTGAAATACCATGTTTTACAATAAACACATTTGTTTTTGTTGACAATTTATACTACCCTAATCGAAGAACAATAACTACTTTCTAACCCAATCGCATATAATGCTGGAAATAATGCTATCATTAAGCGTTTGGACGCAAAACTTTGGAATCCAACTAACAAACAAATTGTTATAATATGATAAAGAGGATATAATATATTATTTTTGTTATTAACTGGGTTGTTCCTTTTTTGAATTTTTTGTATCCCGTTTGAATATTTGGAGATACAGGAATCAATTTTTACTCCGTGATTTATTTCGAAACAAATTGTATTATTTATACCAGGAGGCAATTTATGGCCTTCGATAATTTTTAAAATGTGTATACATTTTGTATTGACATTTTATTTACAATATTTTTCATCTATCGATCCCATTTAACCAAGTATTTTTGTATTTGAATATCATAATTAGCTCTCGTAAATTACGTGTTATACGAAGGTATTATGGCATATCATAGTCTAACCAAAGTCAAAGCTGTCTTTGTTTCCTGTGAATATTCCACCAACTAAAAATATACCTTACGAAAGCATACTTTCTATATATGCAAGTATTTAATATGAGTAGTTGATATTTGTATGTATTTAAGCTCTCAGAATGAGCTCAAGTGTAAACATCGGTGTTGTTTTGAAGCTGTTGACACAATGACCTCAAAATTTGCTACAACTTAAATGCTTATAAATAACAAAAACATCGCGGTGCATACAGCTGAATTCTTTTATATTAATGCACAAGAGCATGTATGTATATATATTTATAAGTAAACCTAGAAATGTTTGTTGCTATACATATTTGCAGTTCTGTGTATAAAAGCAAACAAGGCGGTCTTTAGTATATGAGTTCATAAACTATGTCACGACATTAACACTAAATCGCTGCATGTCTAACTCACCTCGGTGTATGATATATAACAGTGGCTATTAAAAATGTTAAATATATATTTCTCTTCTATGTATTATAATGAATATAATATTTGAGTCCATTACATACATCTGCTACAGTATTTTCAGGAAAACAACAGTTTAAGAACAAGATTCTTTTGATTTTTATTAACATACACATGTCCGTTTAGCATTTAGTTGAAACCGTTTTCGCTTGAGATTAGAATACAGGGTTTTACAAATATTGTTTTCTTGGAGTTTAATAGCTGCATCTCTATGTTCCGAAATAAATTTATTTGTATACATTGTATGCATTGTAAGACCCTGTATTTTATGAGTGAAAATAAGTGTTTGTTTTTAAATTTTCTTAAAGCCCTGAGAAATTTGCTTATATACAATATTTGTTTATTTATACTGCACGTTACGAATACACAATTTTGCAAGTGGTTTTCTTATATATTCACGGGTCAATGACACTTCTTTTGAAAACTATGAATAGTATTTCAACTACAGAGATAAGAAATTTAAATTAGTTTTTTATGAGCTACAAAAATGATGATGCCTTCTCATAAGTTGACATAGTTAGACCTCATATCTTTATAAATAGGATGTAGGACATATTATTAAGCTCCAAGCAGTTTAAGAACCCATAAAGTTAAGCTCTTTAATCTTATGCATGTATTGAATACCTTTGAAAATAATCAGTAAAGGCAAATAATCAGTATAATCCAAACAAACTTTGAAATTTGATTATTGATATAAAAAATGGGGTTTTAAATTCCAAAGCATATCCTTTAAAAAACAGTTCAAAATATATAATGGCATCGAATAATTAAAATGAAATGAAACGTCAAACAATAGTTTGTTTGATGTCAAAGTTTTTCATATGATTTATTTTTGTCCTGTTTACCTGATAGTTTTTCATTTACTGTTTCAAATATTTCTTCGCAAGCAATATTTGCGGTATGTTCATAGCAAATATAAGATGTGATACATTTTTTCTAGTCTTCCTTATCTCTTGTAGATATTTAATAAAAAACTATTCCTGCTTGACAGTTTTTACATAAAACATAACCCTATAGATGATGAGGGTTTTTTGTCTCACGTCAGAAGTGTATTCATGTTAGCGCTACTTTACATTTTACTTACAGAAACTATATATACTATATATATTTTACTTACAGAAAAATATATATATATATATATATATATTCTAATATCAGTAAATTTTCAATCAGTTTTTGACTGTGATTCAAGCCAAAATGCAAAAAACATTTTATATGTATATATTTACATTTGTTTATGTGCATAATATACATTGTATTGAAAAAAAAAAACAAAACTATTTGCTATCTAATCTCTTATTTCTCCCTGCTTTAAATTCAATCTTTTTTAAGCATAATTTGATTTCAACATCTTACCGTTTTGCGAGTCCACCTACCATTTAACCTTTTTCAATTGTCTTTATTTATTCTCAAATAGCGATTTGCATAAAATCCTGTTTTAAATATTAAAGTAACTGTAGCCAACATCTTCAATAAAAGGATTAAGTTCTTTGTATCTCTTGTTGTTGGTTTATCTTTTTCTATTTCTGTATTGCGAGTTTGATTTTTAACATTGGCAAGATAGAAAATTATTTCTGCTTACAGCTAAAGACTTTAAGATGTTCAAGCTTTTAAAATTTTTATTAAAAAATTTATGTTTATAGAAATATTAGCATTTAAGCTTTTTCCCTTAACCCAATAACAAACGATTGAAGATTTAAGTATCCAAAGAAAAATCTTAATTGAAAATCTTCAAAGAAATACCTAACAACTACTACAGTTTATATTGTTTGTTTAAAAGTTTTACAATAGCATAAATGTATTAATTTTTATATAATCCCACTTTTGACTTTTAGCATGAATAGTATATTTGTTTTTTCCTTTTATTAAAAGTACTGAGCAATATTTGGATGTACATATTTATAACAAATAAATACATTAATTAGTTCCCAAAACATATTGGTTATAGTTAAAATAAATTAAAGTTGTAAAGGTGGGATGTCGCTCCATAATGCTAAAAGTCAGTATATAATAATTATATGTATTGTGAATGATCTCTACATAAAATTTGAGGAATAAAGATAGGAATGAAGGAATAGAAGACTCTTAAACTTACAATTTAAAGTGTACTGGATCAGTAAGAAAATATAATAAACATTTCTATAACTCTATGTTAGTTTTTATACAAGTCATCATTTTGGGGTAACAAACAGTAACGAGCTAGTGTAAATAATATGTATCTACCAAGAGCGGAGATCAAAAGGGTTTTATTTTAACTTAAAGAGTTGGAAAAACTTACATGGATGTATACAAACCTAATAACTGTTAAATTTATATTAAAATTGTCGCTGAAATTCGTAATTTATTCCATTAGATTGTATTTTGTATTCATTTATAATCATCAACTGATTAAACTGCTTCTTATTACAGTTTTGGGAGTAAAAATATTATAAAAATCTACCGCTTCTTTTAGAACCATTTGCTATTCTACTGCATTAATCAAGCAGTTGTATGTAGTAAATTAACCTTTTACCGAAGAGCATAATACGCTCAAGTTTTGTTATATTCGCTTTTATTGAAAAAAAAAACTTTATATTAGATTGTTTGCATCATAGAATTGCAAAGTTTTATACTCTTACCTTAAACCAATAGCCAACATCCAATGAATTAGTAATGAACGTGCTCTTATTCAATCATGGTTTGTATTTTCAATTGGTAAGTCACTTATTTATTATTGATAGCATTGCTAGGAAATCACTCTAAAAAATCCTGCTTACAAATTTATTAAATTTCATGCAAAGCATAAAGTTTTATGATACTCCAGTGGCGATACAAACTCAAAATACTGTTTGAAGATGAAATATTAACAGAAAAAGCACAACATCTAAAATATTGGATTATTGGATGGCCACAAATATATCAACTGTTTGGAATGGTAGGAAATGGTTTGGCATTGAAATACTCCTGCGCAAATATGTCAATCATTAAGTTAAAAAGTGACCTTTTTACAATGCACAACACATATAAATCTAAAAAATTAAAAAAAATAAATTCTTTTGAGAAGATAAAATCAACCAACCTGAACACTTTCAGCCAATTCGTGATCCAGTTAGATTAAAGGTAACCCTTATTTTGAAAGCAAATGGTTTTTAGTTTGGCGCAACCAAAAAAATATTTAAAGAAAGTTTTCTCTTTTTAGGTCCTTCATGAATTTTTCTTCTTTTTTCAATTAATAAGTAGAAATAATTTATTGAACCCTCATTATTTATGGAGGTAGTAACTTTTAAAGCAATAAACTTGATTACAACTGATGCTTTTTGTGTGAAATAAATTGGTCCTTAATTTTTTATTACACGGCACACTTTTCCTAAGTTCGACTTCTTCACAAAATATATTATAGAACTTATGAATAATTTATTTTAAAAGTTATTAACTTCATATAGCCTTCCCACACCTTTAAAAATTTTCTTGATTTGTTTGTTTTATATTTATGTGTTCCTTTTTTATATCATTACGAAAATTAAATGCGTATAATGACTTATGTTGTTATATATATTAATCATACGCTATACATGCTAAAGTAATTTCTTTATTTTGATAGGTCTAGATGCTGTGATAACACAATTAAAATTAAATTTATTATAACAATTTGATATTTATCTTATCATTTATATTGTAAACTTCTATATAGTGATATTATCCAAAATAATTTAAAATTTGTGGAGTATTATATACATGGATTTAAATTTAATATATCATATATCTGAGTATATATTTATTGTTTTTTTTAATATAAAGTAGTCTTAATATTTAATAATAGATTGTATACAGATTTTTTAAAATTTTTGAAACAATCGAAATCACACTAGGAACTCTACCTATTTTAGGCTTGATAATAAAGTTGGGTTAGATTAAGCAAGTTGAATATTGCTTATCTTATTTACTAGTCTTTTTAAGTTTTATACTGTGGTAAGAGAAAAAGTAAAACGAACATTTTCAACAAAATTTCCAAAAGTCTGCCACAGCGTCAACACATATACACGTGTGTTTTTGTTTAACTTCAAAAATCATGAATAGCGAAATAAACTAAGCTGACAGCAGGGCAGACCAACCTGTTCATATATTGAATGTAAAAAAAGGAAGAAACAATCTGCAAAAACATATAATATATATATATATATATATATATATATATATATATATATAGAGAGAGAGAGAGAGAGAGAGAGAGAGAGCGTTTAATAGTCTATTGTTATGAGTCATGTACTTCTGAATTAACTGACATACTAAATGGCTACTAAAAACTCTGTCTCAGGTCATGTAAATTTTTTGTAAATAATATTTACTTACAAGCTGTCATAGCTCGAGTTTTCGTGCTAAAAATAAGTAGCTTAACTACTTACTCCCGACTTATTTATGATATTAAATGGAGCAGATCCTTGGCTATTGAACTAAGAAGCTGCCATAAAATAGGTTGAGTCACAAAAATAAACAGAAAAAAATTTATTGTCAAATGAGTTGTTAGTTCAATTTAATAATTGGTTCTTAAATTTACAATTAATGTCAGCATAAAAAATTTTTTTCAACATATATACTATTAAAAATTTTAAAACAAAACTGTTTTTCAGAAATCATTTATTTATCATTGAAGTAATAAAACGTCAAGCATGCAGAAAATTTAATTGAACTACATATTCATAATAACAATACTAAACTATTTATGCCTAGTCTCAATATACTCTGAAAAATTTATTATATTTTTTGATGTGATATTTGAAACAAGTTACGCCATTCCAGTGTACTTGTGCTATTAATTTTTTCCTTAATATATTCGTATGTGCTCAAAATTTGTGTTGAAATGTACAGCATTCAGAGTAAAGCTCATATATTAGGTTAGCCCAAATATTTTGCGACATATAACTTAAGTAAAATATTATCAATATTTTGATTTTCTACAAGGAGTTAAAAGGAACAAAAAAATGAGTTCCGATATATGGGAACACAACTAATACCAACAAATATATATATATATATATATATATATATATATATATAGGGTTAATTTAATTTAAATTTCATTTATTGACTACCAATTTTCACCGTTCGAATATATTACATTTTTACCTAAAACTCCTCTTCTTAAGTAGTAAATTTGTATAATAAAATTTTAGTATTTACTAACAGAATTGAGCCCCCTAATACCGACTTATATAACAAACAGCCATGTATATATATATATATATATATATATATATATATATGTATGTGTGTGAGTATTTGTTAGTGAGTTTGGTTGTATATTGTTGTAAATTATTTTTACTTCATAACATTATTGTCGCCACCGGCATCAGGTTAAGCACCTTTTTAAACTGTCAAGTGTTTGTTTGAAGGTGTTTTCATCATATACATACACATAAACTTTTTGCCTTTCTTTTACTGCTTTCCTATTCAGGCTGTTTTCATTGCGGTTGTTGTTATTATTTTTCTTTGGTTTTAACCTAACGAACACATCTGGTTATATATGAAATAGCATCGTTTGATATAAGATATAATCTTCAAATCTTTCCACATACTTACACGGTTGTACTGTAAAATAAATATTGGGCTAGTGGCTCCTTTTCTATTTGATATGACATATCATTTAGAAAATTTTTAAGTAATTTAAAGTTACTATTTTGTTAATAACTTCCGAAAAATTATAAAATAATAACAAAATTAAGTCCACGAAGTAAAATGAAACAATACATCGGTACCGCAAAATGTAATTTAAAAAGGAGACTAAGAAAACAGAAGATGGTTGTAGAGAAAAAGAAACATTCAACACCATTATTACAACTCACTTTTGAAGACTCTAGGCCAACAAATAAAGTTAAGAAATCAATAATTGAAGAGAAGATTTCAAACTGAATCTACGCTTGCTGTCTCTTTGAGGAACAGAACATAAGATTACACTTGGATCTAACAGAGCAACAAATTTTTCAAAGAACTCATTCGCAGGACTTTTAACAAAAATTTTAAATATATAACCAAAAAATATGTAAAACTAAAGGTTCTGTAGTAACTGGATGATGTTTGAAATGGATTTTCCAATTCTATTCCTTAATGTAAATATGAGTTTTTTGTTTTTCAGAATTCCTTTGCAAAAATTTATTCATAATACTTATTACAAAATAATTCTTCAACGAATTAGTAATCAATTTCGATTGTATTTGTGTGACTGCTGGGTAACAGGTAGGAAAGTATGTTTACAACCCAGCATTTGCATATCTATCAAGAGCATGATGAGACTTTTAAAGCCGATGCTGTTGACTGACTATTCCTTTACAGTTGTTGTTGATTTTACTTAGTTGTTAAGGTTTGAAGTTTTGAAAGTTGAATCCTTATAATGGTTAGGTATGTTTTCTCTTCCTTATTCCGTTAAACTTGTTTTTGTTTTCGTCCCATCTTTTCATCATTATAGACAATACGTACTTATAATTTTATTTATTTTTATTTTGAGGTAACACAAATATTTTGAAAACGCCAGCGACATAAAGGCGTTGCTTTTATGTGTTAAATGAATCCCATAAACATAAAACTTTACTGAAAATATATATATATCATGATGTGCGGCATAATTCTGGCGGAACTTTAAACATTATTTTTACAATTATTAGAGGAATAGGAAATAGAATTAATAGAAGAATCTTATTATTTTTTGCAATTATATCACCGTAGAGCAGATAAATTTGAAGAAAAGTCTTTCCAAGAAAACTCTTGATTGTGGTTTTTGTTAGTATTTTGTTTAAGTAAGGTAATGATTTTATATAAAAGCATAAACAAATTTCTGTTTTTAACTTATGCAACGGAATCTGCATAAACAAAGACCCCAAAGTTTTAGCGGTAAAGTGCTATCAGTTACGGCTTAAGTTAATCTTTTTTAATTTAAATTTAAATTTTTGGTTTATTCTGTTGTCACCTTTTTAAGTTATTGTTTTAAATATAAAAATAAAACCAGACCTTTAAGAAGATTTAGATCGATTTAGTTTAATTCTAAGCACTTTTTACTTTTGAGTTTAATTTTTTTTATTATTTTGGGATATCTGAATTCAAATTGAAAGATATAAGTGTTATTTTTTTAAACAATATATTTTTATTTTAATTAATCAAATGAGTCAAGTGAAGAAAATGGCAAATGAAAAATACATACAAAACATTTGTTGTTTTTATTTTCAGTAAATAGAATTTTATATGAAGAAATTCAACTTTAAAATATATTTCTTTGTTGTGATTTTTTTTTTAATTTGATTTCTTCATTCTTATTATTCATTCCACTGTTTCTTGAAAATTCTACATATTTACTTAAAGGCGACCTATCCAAATACTTAGGCTTTGCATATTTAACATAAAAAACGGTTACTAACCTTGCAACACATCAATGAAATGAAAGAAATCTAATGCATTAATGAAAATTAATAGCTTATCAGACAGATCGTCAATCAAATGCCTGCGGTTATAAGAACCATAACCACATTTTCGGTTTCACACTCAATTATGGATTTGGTAACGAATAATTATGACCTTTATTAATGAAACTTCGTATTAATTTTTTTTAAATAATAAAGACATAATATTGATCACAGAAAGTAACTGAGAGTGATTGATATTATCATTGTCGTATAAAAGCGCTTTTATATTAGAAAGCATTTTCCTTCGCCAGACAAGAATAGAACAAACGAGATGCCAAAATTTTTCCCATCTTCCCATATTTCCTTATATAGTTGTCTTCACATCACTGTCTACTTTCTTCATAGTGCCAGCAAAATGATATGCATAAAAGAAATATGTACATAACTTGTATTTATATTCTATAATAAAACTATTTGTTTTGACTGGAAGTTTACTATAGACATTCTGTCTGCTATACATACATACAAATGGTGACAATTTTATGCTGCCTGATGATCTTCTTGAACAATTGAGGTCAAAAGGGATTAAGTATAATCTCTTAAACACAATAGCAAGTATGAAAAATATGTATTTGAAGAAAAAAAAATATTATACACAAAAGCCTAAAGCCAAGTTGTAAAATAAAAATTTCGTAAATATAATAACGAATAAAAAATCAACAACAAAATATTTATTATATGGATATATTTTGCTACAATTTTTATTATGGCTATTATTTTTGTTGGCATAGTCTCACGAATATATATATATATATATATATATATATATATATATATATACAAACATACCATAGCAAGTAAAAATATATTTATATCGTTACTTCAAACGTGAAATGCGCTGAATAAAAGTTGAAAAATATATATAACAGCATGAAATATCCAAATATATCTAATATAATGTAATTAACTCTGCAAATTCCTGCCTGTAAAATTTTTTATTACTCCAAATTTCACGTCATAATTGTTTTAGGGAACTTATCTGCCACAATTAGCTTGTGTCACAAAAATGTATTACCTGGCGAAGTTAATAATATGTATTAAACAGAATAAATCTATATAGTAAAAATACTTTTATAGTAAAATTATATATATTTAGGGTCATTGTATGAAAATGTTAATTAATATTAATCTCTTGTATCGGAAAATGATCAAGTGTCGGTAGCCATGATACACAACATCCATATGGTATTCAATATTTGTATGGAAAAAAGCACAAGTGTCGGTTGCCTTAACTTTTAACATCGATATGAAAAAAAATTTTTTATATAATTTTTTAATAATTTGGGCTTGCACACAGCGGAAAACTATTAAACCTTAAAGACCATGTCTGTAAAGTAAACATTAGAAGCAATCTCTTGTATGGAGATATGACCAAGTGTCGGTACCCATGATACACAACATCCATATGAAATTCAATATTTGTACGGAAAAGAGAGCAAGTGTCGGTTACCTTGACCTCGATATGGATAAACAAAATTTTTTGAATTTTTTTTAATAACTAGGGCTAGCACACAGTGGAAAACTATTAAACCTTAAAGACCATGTCTGTAAATTTTCACAGATTTTAACCGCAAAGCCATTGTAGCATATTTTGTTAAGCTGTTCTATGCTTTCAAACTCTTTAAGCTGAAAAAGCGAACGAGTTTAGAAATCCCCTGGTGCTACAAATTTGGAATAATCAGCGGTGATTTGTGTAGTGATTTCAAGTTCTTTAAATTAAATTATTAATCATTTGTATGATATCTGGTCTTTTAAAATAGCGACTTTCTCAAATTTCTTAGCTAACAGTATCTCATGACCAATTATATTGGTTTATCTGATCAGCGGAGATCGAAGTGGTCAGGACCTAATATATATATAATGTTAAAAAACAGATTTGTGCACGTGTTGTATTAATATACCGTGCTGAATCGGTTCCGATTCACAGAATATCTAAGCTGGATATCACTCCTTGAAACATCAAATAGTCTCATTCCATTTGGTTAAATCGTTCAAAAGCTACAAGCGATCTACTGAGCGTACACACACATATAAATACAAAAAGATATACCGACCTCTCTTTAGATTATTCCGCGAGCTTTCGAGGGAAGCGGCACGTTGTTATCGAATGAGAATGCGATTTTTTAATATTGGGGTAAAATCAATAAACTCCCGATTTATTTTAGATTTGTAATTTCCAAAGCGGTAAGTTAAAACGCCTTTAAAAGTTAAATAGAATACAAATAAGTATAGGGCATGCTATATGACTAATCGATAATAATTGGTTACAACATTTTACAGTTTGTTTTACGATATTACCTTGTGTTGTTTTTAAAGCAATAAAAGTATGACAAGACGCCAACATTTATACGCCTACGATATAAACTGACCTCTAGTTTATATTCTTATTGTATGATAATATCAAATGACAAAAGAACTTTTGTTTTAGTTTTATTAAAATTGTTTACTCCAACTTTTTATTATTAATTATATTATGAATTTATCCTGTACGTAATAATAGAGTATTTCATTTCAAATGTAACTATGAAGTTAGCGTGAGGTGGAAAAATATATACGAATTCCAATAACAACGTTTACACGTGTTGGTGTGCTTTTAAAATATTTGTTGTCTCTTAAGTCTTGATATACTGATTCATAAGAAAATCCTTATAACTTAAATATATACAATTTTTCATTCCTAATAATCACATGAGCATAAATTCATAATATGAGAATATGAGTTGTGAAAGTTAAAAGTAAAGAAATTGAGAACATGTTTATGGTACCGAAATTTAATGAAACAACATATTTTGTACGACAGTATATAATAAAAAATAGTCAAGGGCATGGATCTTTTAATTTATTTGTTTAATCACAGAATGATTGGTGAATGTTTCCTTAACTTTAATCTTCTCCTCTTGGATTGTCGTATTTTTTTGGAATTTAAATTCATTTTAGACTTATTAAATATAAAAAATTTTTCAAGCATCTTTTTATGTAAAACGATCAAATAGTTTAAATAAAATAGAATTAAAAAGGAAAACTAACCTTAATTTGATATTGTCCTGCATTAACAAAACTTATTATAATACGTTACTTTTTTTTATTTACATTTCAAGTGTATTCAGTATTAAAAATATTTAATTTTAAATAAACTGTTGCATTCTGCTGTATGAAACAAAATATTTATATTTAACATAATTTTGTAATTCGGAAAAATAAATAAAACTTTATTTGCGTTTATATAATTTGCGCAGCTATCAAAACAGCAGATTTCTATAATATGCATACGATTTTGAAATCAGTTGCATTCAGCTGCAAATAAAAACAAAAACAGCCACAACTCACGTTCGCAATTTTCAGCCGGAAAATATTATTTGCATTGAGCTTTTGTTGCATCAGGTTCTTTTTTGCTTATCCATTATTATCTATTGACAATTGAATAGTAATAAAAAATTAATTAAAATTCTAAATAATTATTGTTATTATAACAGATATAATTGAAAAAAAAAAAAAAAAAAAATATATATATATATATATATATATATATATATATATATATATAAATATAATTTTTAATATATGCCAATAATATTGTATTTATTTCGAAATCAACACATTTGAATAAAAGAAAAAAGGAAAATAGAATTTAACTCAAATATGTTTTAAATATCTGGTTTGTTAATAGCAAAGGATTTTTTTTGTATATAATCCCTAAAGTATTTTTTCACCTACAACAACATAACATAAAAATAAGGTATATGGAGGGAAAACGTTATTTGGAAACTTAATATAATTATTGCTTTGCTCCCTCATTTTGTTATGATAATTGAGCAAATTATATTTAGCCATAATTGATCAATTATCTTAAAAATAAGTTTAGTAATATAATTTCGACACTTCTTAAAAACAAAAGCAAGTAGTTTTATTATTAAAGAAACCATATTATAAAATATCCAGGTTTCTTCAATATTCTAGCCGCGAAAGGTAATCGAAATTTATATTGAGTATTCCGAAATTTTTAAGATATATAATTTAACAGATTAACATATTTAGTATTACTATATCCTTATACCAACATAGACTATATTTATATAATCTACAAGTATATAATATAATTTGCAAGCATATAAAAATAAGAAAAACTTTAATGTGTTTACCTTTAAACACAAAATTATCCGCTACATAAATACAAAATAAATTTTATGAAAATTATTAAACCGACCATTAAATTATAAGCTGCTTTGACTTTGTAAAGGGGCTTTAACCACATACCAGACATGGTTTTACCACACCAACCCAGCAAAAACTGTTGTGGTATATCATGAATGAGACATATATTTGCTGTACAAAAATTGAAGAAGTTAAAATAAAATACATTAGGAAAGGATAAGGAAGGAAGTGTATAAGCAAGTAGGAAAAGTGGATATCAACTGCTGTGCATAGCAAATTTTGGGTAGCTGATGATAATAAGAGAAATGTTATTAATAAAGAAAATCCTTAAAACGAAATTTTTTATCAACAAAGTTGCATCTCTATAATAATGAAGTATGACGTCGGGAAAATATCTAAATTTTCAACGTTGGCAGTCTTCACAAACTTCTTAAAAGCATTTTGCAACAAATCTTCGCTTTTTTATTTCTTTGCGTAAAGAGTTGTATTATTTATATATGAAATTTATTTAAATTATGAATAAAAACTTAAGTTCTTGTTATGACTTTGATATTTGTTTTTAAGCTTCTCATTTATTAAACTGGAAGTTTGAAATAAATGTCCTTAGTTATTCTAAGAAATGTTGGGTGACGGTTCCGTGATGATCTGCATTAGCCCCAGAAAAATACGAATAAGAACTACATAAAACGCCTCAATTGATCACTTTGAATTTTTTGATAAGGTTTTGGGACAAAAATCATAGCATAATTAAAATTAAAGAGGTGTCAAATTGACAACTTCACTTTTTTGATTCAAGGCCGCTAGATTATTTTCTCAGCGACTATTTTAATGTGCGGGCTTACACGAAGAAGCCACAAAGAAATCTCGCTTTGAGAGATGAGATTCCGTACTGCATTAACGAGAAAATCGCTGATTTGTTGCAAAACGATAGTCATAATTTTGTGAAAAGAATGGACCTCTGCCAACGTGCAACAAATAGATATCAATACAACTGAATCTGTCGAAAATATATGCTTCCTAACCTCAAATATACCATCCTATTATATGCACATACTATACAATTTTTGGAATGCTTTTAAATAAATATATGAATGATTTAAATGCGAATATTCCGATTATTGATTTCATCTTTTAATATTTTCTTAATCAAAAACTGTACTACGTAAATTTTTAAATAAATAAGACTAAAACATCTGCCTATTTCAAAATATTAAGATAAAAGCAAACAATAATAAAATGACTTTATATAGTTATAAGTTAAAACATTTTTTTGTTGGTATTAATAAATTGCTATTACAATAATCTGTTTACTCTTGGCGGTATTAGAAATTTTAAGAAACAAAATATTTTGAACATTTTGCAAGTTCATAATTGCCATAACTCTCTAATGTGTCATTAGTAAAAATTATTAACTTTTCATTAAGTCACATTATACACACAGCAGTTGGTGCATATACAGCCCCCTTGCGACCTCATATCCAGGATACACTATGGTTTTGTATAATTTGCCAAGTTAAATATTGTTTAATATATATAAAGCTTATTATATCTTGATTGTGTAAAGTTGGGACAATAAAGAAAAAAACTAAGAGAAAACTGTAAACAAAAAAAAAAAAAAAATCCTGCTGTTTATTGAGCAGAAAAAAAAGAAATTATATAGATTCGTATTCTAAACTTTTATCTTGTGTTTTGCACATCCCAAATGACGGAAAACAGCAACCACACAGATTATTGTCATCGTCATGATGATCGTCATTTACATGTTGTCTTTACCAGCAGTATACCTCAACACTAGCACAGCATGCATTTTACGTTGGTTGGCTGCTCGCTTTAAAAGAAAATCAAACCAACAACAAATATTTTATCTCAATACATACAGACACTGCAGCTCGTCTATTGTGGTTTTACAGCTTGAAGTTTTCTAAAAAGTTTTTGAAGTAACAGAATCATACACAGAAACTATAATATTATGATGTACGCACACAGCAACTTTTGTATAAAATATTGTGTGGCACTGGTTTACAAAATTTGGATCTGTTTCTCTTGATGCAGAAATTAATATTGATTAGGAATTTCGAATGGATATACTTATACTTGACTCATATGTATTTTGCTCAGCAGATATCCTTTTTTTAATTTATTCTCGCAGCTCAATTTTTATTTATTTGTTTAATATGTTCATCTCTTACAATTCCTTAACTTGACTTTCAATTGTCTCAAAGTGGTGCTTTTTGATTTTTTAGTGTAGTACATTCATAATGTAATCATACACATTGTAGTACATTCATACACATTATAGCACATTCATAATATAATCATAAATATGACACCACACGGAAATACAAAAATTAGAGCAAACAAAAAAACTATAAAGAAAACAAACTGACATAAACACAAAATAAAAATTAGGTTACATTTATGAAACAAGTTCACTGACCGAATTTGCAATTGTGCAAAATAAGCAAATTGGGTTAGTAGTAATCAATATGATATTGCGATTGATATTGAAATAAGAAATAGAAATAAGAATTGTTATTGTAATATATAGAATAAGAATAGTATATAAGCTGAAGGTTTTATTAATAAAATTTAGAAATAATCTTGACTCTAAAACAGAAGCATTTTATTTCTCAGTTCGGCAATTGACTTTGCCATCATATAGAGCCGACTATCGATTCTAAGGCTCTTTAATAAATTAAGAATCCTATAGGACAAAACATTAAACACCCCTCACAACACATACTTACATGGCGATCCTGCCAAACTGAATAAATTAGCTAGTTATCCTTTAAAACAAAATAAATTAGCTAGATGTCCTGCCAAATACTTTAAATCCTGTTTGAGAAAATCAAAATTTGTTTGCATGGATAAGACAGAAACCACAAAAGACGAAATCGATCGGCTTTTCAAAAAGTGGGAGCAGTTGTTGGAATACGTGCCTCAGCCTGTGGTTCCCGTTTTAGAAATCCCCGAATACAGTCCCAGCAAAAAGAAGATACCCATCCAGGAATATCTTAAACGCCTACAGAAATCCAAGGCACAAGTACATAGTCCCGAAATTCCCAAGAAGGAAGAAGAAAAAAGAAAGAAAAGAGGCGGTAAAGCGGTGAAGAAGCGAAAACTAATTGCCGAAACATACAGGAAGTTTCATCTGACCGGTAACAAAGCTTTCTCAGCTTTTAAAAGAGATCCGTACAATAAGAAATACGTAATGAAAATTTTTGAATTAATGTAACAAATGTATAAAAAAAAAATTTATATATATAAATATATATGTAGTAATAAAATATATGATATAAAGAATAGAATAATAATAATAATCCGAATATGGGTGGATGGTTTTCAAAGGAGGCCATCATTGTAAATGAAAACAATAGGGGCGTACTTACAGTGACTCAGGATCATTTGCAACAAATAATATTGATACTTTTGACATTTTTGGTACTAGGAAAAATACATGAATATTATAAAGAATATATGAGAAAGAAAGCAATCAAATTTACTAACAGAATAGAAAATGTATAATAAATGGATAGATTGATAAGTATATATAAGAATTTAAAGAAAAGTCCTAACAGAAACTATACAGAAAATTATATAGTAAATACTTTAAGCACAGTTGAGGAGTTAAAATCTATTGCATTAAAGAATGAAGGTTATTCTATAAACGACATTAATGAAATTGAAGAAAAAATTTTAAAATATTTAAAAACAAAAGACATTACAGAAATGGCATCGTTTGGCATACTTGACGCGTCCAAAATAATACCAGAATTCAATGGTGACCTAGGACAAATGAGTAATTTCATAGTATACCTATAGATTTCTATGCTGATACACTTAAAGATAATGAAGAGGTTAGTAAGTTAGTTAAGTTTGTACTGGCAACTAAGTTAACAGATAAAGTAAGAAACAAATTGATTTCAGAAGAAACACCGAATTCTCTCGAAACATTCAAAGCCACTCTTAGGAAGGTATTCTCACCAAGAAAGACACTATCTTCGGTACATACTGATTTAGCAAAACAAACACAAGGAAATAATTCAGTAACGCAGTTCGCTAATAAAATAGAATCACTCATAGCTTGCCTGAATGAGCTACAAATTACAGAACTGGGTTCCCAAAGTAGGGAAACAATCATTAAAATGAATGATCAGGTAGCACTTAGTACCTTTAAAAATGGTTTGAATGAACCACATAGAGCTACTGTCTTGGCAGCTAGACCCAAGAACTTAAATGAAGCAATTCAGATAGCTTCAGAGGTGGTTACACCATCACATTCAATTATGCAATTCAATAGAAACAAGAGATTTTCTCATAACAGAAACTTTCATAATAATAACGTCAATGTTTACAGTAACAGAGGTAATAATAATGAAAGCCCTAAGAATCATTATGGAAATTTTAACAACTCAAGAAGAGGCAATTTCCATGGTGCCGGCCACCCAAGAAATAACAATTACGGCAATAATGGACAGAAAGGTAGTAATTATAGAAATAGGAATCAGAGAAGAATTTATGTTGCTCAAGAGCAGGGAAACGAGGCGGAAAGAAAAACCAGAAATTTGTTTGGTCAGAAAATTGTCAGAAATCTTTTGATATGTTGAGGTCCATAGTTTCAAATCCACCAATATTACAATACCCAGATTTTGAGAAGGAATTTATACTCACTACTGACGCATCAGATTACGCATTAGGAGCAATACTTTCACAGGGTGAAATAAATAATGATTTGCCAATCTCATACGCAAGCCGTTCTCTTAATAAATATGAAATTAATAAACCCGTGATAGAAAAAGAATTGTTAGCCATTCATTGGGGAATTATCCATTTCCGACCATACCTGTACGGCAGAAAATTTAAGGTGGTTACTGACCACAGACCACTAGTATCTTTATTTACACATAAAAACCCTTCATCAAGACTAACAAGAATAAGATTGGATCTCATGGATTACGATTTCGAGATCATATACAAGCAGGGAAAGATAAACACTAATGCCGATGCATTGTCAAGAATTAAAATAGATTCCAATGATTTGAAGGAGATGATGCCAAGATCTATAAATATAATGACTAGGAAAATGACTGAGGAATTAAAAAAAAAGTCAAAGGACGATCGTATACCCAGCCTTAATCCAGACAGTAATGAAACTGAGAAAGAAGAAAAGTGTAAGGAAGAGAAAATTTATATGTGGAATGGTATCTCGTTTTCACAAGTGAAAGGATACCCAAGATTAAAATTCGTTATAGATAAGACGAAAAGAAGCATGCCAAAAATTGAAATTTTGAAAAATCGCGTAATAATATCTGGCAATGAAAATGCATACTCGAATTTAGGTTCAGTCTTGCAGAAGTTGACTAAGATTTTACGGGATAATCAAAATTTTACAGTAACGCTAGCGAAGGACGATAGAATATTTGAATATGTGAATGAAAAGGAATTAATTAGAATATATAATAGCATGCAAAATAAAAATAAAAATAGGCAGAGACCTATAGAAATTATATTGTTTAAACAACCAGATAAAATACTGGAAAAGGTAAGGCAAGAGGAAATTATAAAAGATTATCATGAAACCCCACATGGCGGACATGCGGGAGTACGTAGAACTGTCATTAGGATAAGACAAAAGTACATATGGAAAAACATGTACAAAATGGTTAAGGATTTTATCAGTCATTGCGAAAGTTGTAAAAAGAACAAAATTATTAAACATACGAGGGCACCAATTCAGATTACTAATACACCTACAAAACCATTTCAGAGTATACAATTAGACACAGTAGGTCCATTAAGAGTGTCAAACGGGTATAGATATATATTAACAGCGCAATGTGAACTAACGAAATACATTGAAGCATTCCCAATGGAAACTAAAGAAGCATCAGAGATAGGGAAGGTATTGGTAGAAAGGTTTATATTAAAATATGGATGTTTCAATACAATTAAAACGGACAGAGGAACTGAATTCGTAAACGAGTTATTTGAGAGAATATGTACATTTATGAAAATTAATCATGTGACGTCAACAGCATATCACCATGAGACTCTAGGTGGCATTGAGAGAAATCATAGAGTATTAAATGAATACATGCGTTCCTTCACGGAACAATACAATTGGATTCCATACTATACATTCGCCTATAACACAACACCACACTCAGCCACAGGTTTTTCTCCATTTGAATTGGTATATGGAAGATTAGCGACTATGCCAAATGATCCAGTGTCAAATGAAATATTTTACAATTATGAAGATTATTTAACAGAACTAAAAATTAAATTAAAACATGCACATAATATGGCAAATAAAAACTTATTAGAAGGCAAAATAAAACAAAAATATATTAAAGATAAGAATACAAATAATATTAATGTAAAAATAGGAGATAAAGTATTTTTAAGAAAAGAAAACGCCAAGAAGAGCGAAAATCAATATATCGGTCCTTTTGAAGTAATAAACACAGAAAATGTAAATATCACAATTTTGAAAAATAAAAAGCCACTGACCGTACACAAGAATAGAATAAAATTATTTTAATTATGTAATATTATATTGTCAATGAAAAATTTTTTGTAATTAAATTTTATATACCACTATTGTAATTTAATACTTAAGACAAAAAAAAATTTTTTTTTTAATAAAAAATTTTTTTTCTTTAAACGGTAGGGGTGTAGTACATTCATAATGTAATCATACACATTGTAGTACATTCATACACATTATAGCACATTCATAATATAATCATAAATATGACACCACACGGAAATACAAAAATTAGAGCAAACAAAAAAACTATAAAGAAAACAAACTGACATAAACACAAAATAAAAATTAGGTTACATTTATGAAACAAGTTCACTGACCGAATTTGCAATTGTGCAAAATAAGCAAATTGGGTTAGTAGTAATCAATATGATATTGCGATTGATATTGAAATAAGAAATAGAAATAAGAATTGTTATTGTAATATATAGAATAAGAATAGTATATAAGCTGAAGGTTTTATTAATAAAATTTAGAAATAATCTTGACTCTAAAACAGAAGCATTTTATTTCTCAGTTCGGCAATTGACTTTGCCATCATATAGAGCCGACTATCGATTCTAAGGCTCTTTAATAAATTAAGAATCCTATAGGACAAAACATTAAACACCCCTCACAACACATACTTACATTAGATACAAAAAATTATTTCATACAAAACATAATATTCTATATAGAAGTTTGTTTTATGGAGATATGACGTGTATTGCTAAAAAAATTAAATTATGTTAAATTTTTCGCAAAATTCGTTTCACAGATAATTTTTAAAAATTAATTCTACTGAGTAGTAAGGACTACTTTATACAATTCTAACATACTAGTATATGAGTTTGAAGGACTATGTATAATGTAATTGCTTGAATCACATGATGTGTTATATCGCAGCAAACAAAAATGTTTAACAAAGAAAACTTTAATAATAAAAATATTTAACATAATAATATTCTTTAATGTTGTGTCTGTATTTTAATTCAAATATTTTATATATATATTTCAGTACTTTGTCACTCCTTTTTGTGATTTCTTGAGGATGATTAAACAAAATTCAATATGACGCACACACATTTTATGATGCATTTTAAACGAGTTCTAGTACTTGGGAGCCAAATATGGAGTACATACTGAATTATATTTTTTACTAAATAAGGAGAGTTACAAATTAGTACATATTTTAGGGAATTGTAGTTTTTTAAAATATTTAATTCTAATTATTTCCTGATTCTTTTTTCCCAAAATCTGTCTAAAAAATTAAAAGTGATCAAGTAAGCATAGTTCCTATACGCGTTTCACTGGGGCTAATGCAGATCAGCAGAAAATTTTTACCCAACATTTCTTAGAATAACTAAAGATATTTATTTCAAACTTCCACTTTACTAAGTGGGAAGCTTAAAACAAATATCAAAGTCATAACATAACTGATCACATTTCCTTTTTATTTTCTTACGTTTTTGTTCTGCAATTGTCTGAAATTTTTCCGACTCTAATTGTAGTTGAATTATTATTTTCTACACACTAACAATATTTAATAGGAGCCACATATACACAATTAAATCTAAAGAATATAACATACATAATAAATCAAATAGCTACTAAAACTTTGTACACCAGTGTAATAAACAAGTCATAAACATAATACGTTTCTAACATAGAAAAATAGTTTAAAGCAGAAAGTCAAAACATATATTATATGAAAATATAATGATTTCGATAAATACATACATCCTGTAGCCGGTTATAAAAATGTATAATATTACAACTATATGTAATTATATATATATATATATATATATATATATATATAACCTTGTACAAGCTAAAACCTAATTATAAAAAAGTTTTAAAAAGGATTTTTTAAACATCTCTTAGCTCATTAATTTATTATAAAAGAACAATAGACGTACTCTATATAAAAACAATTTAAGTCATTTGCCAAAAGTTTTCTATTAAAAATTAATGTGAACACAAAATTTTAATATCAATTATATACTAAAAATTGTCGTTAAATTTTTTAAATTTCCTCAAAGTTGGAGAGCTTTTTTTTATAAGGTTGGATCAAATCTACCTCTTTATAGTTGACAACCAGTTTTAACTAAAATAAAATTATAAAAAAATTTTAGTTCGATAAATTCTAACTACTGAGAACTTTGCAAACGTAACATGCGTTATATGACTTCAAATTATTAAAAAAAATATGAAAGTCCAATTACTATATACACTTTTATTCTGAATTGTAAAATTATTTTAATTTGTAAGTTTGGGAAAAATTTAATTTATTGTTTCAATTTACTACTGATGAATTCCCAAAAATTTTGTGTGCTTAACGGCCAATATTTCAATTATTTTCATCACAATTAGGTAATGAAATTTTAATTATTTTATTGTATATACCCATAAAATAAAATAATTTTGGTATTAGCAAAACTGGTTTCCACAGAAATGTTAACCAATTACTTTCATATGTGTGTGTACACGCAGGTATAGTTAATATATCTACAATCACACGCACAGCTGAACATAAGCAATCGACTATTGATTTGGCATATAACTACGATGTACTTTTTAATATTTTTAATATTAAAAATCATTCAACAGCGGAAAAAATATGTTAAACTGTTTTCTTCTCAAGTAAAACGTTACGGTATTTAACCATTTTTACATTGGGCAATTGCAAATAATTATTTTATTAACCAATATTTCATTACAAGAAGAAAAAATTAATAAATGTTTGCATTTAATATTTGCAGCCAGCCATCTGCTACTTTATTTATTTATGAAATTATTTATTGGTTCAGCTATTTCATGGTTATTTAAACCGACACTTTGGTTTGTAATTAAATACTCTTATTTATCACATGATTATTTATTTATTCGATTAAAGAGAGGTTATATAAATTTAAAAGCAATAAATATATTAGTAAAATAATTAAGAATTGCTTATGTATATATTATTGTGCGCAGTTGAGAGATACATTATCCGATTTTTTTATTAATAGCAAAACTATATTCCATTGAGTTTATTTCAGCAAATAGAGCACAATTGATAAGATGATTGGGATGTGTATTAAGTTTAATAAGTAAATATTAATTAAAAACATAAAAATTTAAACAGCTGTAGTATTATTTTAGTAAAATTAAAGATTTTTCTATTAATTTCTTTTTCCTTAGAATGCAAAAAGCCATATTTAATATAAGCCATAGGTAACAACAGAGAACTTTATTTTTCACCTAGATTAAAAACTACATTTGCATTGAATTGTACTTTGCCATGAAACTTTTTAACCTACATATATTGAACACATCCGAATTTGTGTTTCACTTAAAATTATATATTAAGAAATTTTGATTTATGTCTTCTTCACATGCGCCTTTGAGTTCTTGCAGCTCATTCATACCCAGTGTTAAACAATTTAATAATAATGATGGAAATAAAGTTGTTTTTATTTAAATACTTTAGAACTAGTTTCATATTATTTATTTATGTTAAACATGCATTTAATATATTACTAAATAAAAATATTAAACGGGTGTAAATTACTCTTATTATATTAAAGAGTTTATGTATGCAAAAACAAGTCTAACCTTGTGTTTGAGCCAATCTTTTAATAAACTATATTATTGCTGAGATTTCTTTCCGATTGAATATGTTTTGCTTACAAACATACATGTGTTACAATCAAATTTTTCTTAAGCTCCTGACTAAAGGCATATATAAAAAGTTAGACATATATATGTTGTTCAAGAGTTTTAAAAGTAGAGGGTTGATCATATCGTATAGATGTGTGTATCGTACTAATCTAATAACTTATTATATACACTGCTTAACAGTGAAAATGGTACAGCACGTTATAAAATAAATGGGTAAAGGGATAATGGATATAACAGATATGATATATATAGTGATCAATTCATACTCATATTTTCTGCAAAGTTTCTTACGTATGACGTCGTTATTTACATTGTATGTTTACGGAATCAATTTTTATATAAACCTTTATAACTTACTTTAATTTATGTCCCAGATATAATGTGTCAAGAGAAGTATTAATATTATTTTAAAGAAATTTACAAACATTAATACCAAATAATAATCAGAGAGTTGATTTATATCCGGCTAATAGTCACTGATATTCCACTATATATATATATATATATATATATATATATATATTTTATTTTATTTTTTTGAGATCGCTTCTGCTTAAAAATTATTAATTTTGTAAGCGTTTTTTACAGAAAAAGTTTTACACTTACACTGTTTGATCTATTTACGATTGTTCAAGTTCGTTATAATGTTAATTAATACATTCAAAGTACACGAAAACAATTTAACAAACATCAGCCTTCATCTTTGCTCCACTTTTTTATGTTCTTTTCAATTTTTATTAATAGCATATTTACGGTAGCAAATGTATTTCGATAAGGAATTAAAAGAAGCAGAGGAATTGGATATAATAAAGTTTTTAATGTTATAATAGCATTAAACCAAAATGAGAAAAATAAATCACAAAATTAAAGGTAAACGAAATAAAAATGTTAAAGTTTTTGGTTAAGAAAATTAACAGAAAATAAAACTTTTGAAATTCTAAGGTAATAAGAAAAAAATAAAAATCGTGATGAACAAAATTAGAATGATTCTACAAAATATAACTTCTAGTGTAAACGATTAAAGTTTTATATAATTATTTCAATACTAGACGCATGTTTCCCTTAAGTTTTTAACTATTTTCCAACGTCATGTCAAGACAATACCGAAATTGTATTAGAAGTTGTTTTTTGCCAAATATAGCAACTAGAGTTTATAAATTGGTTGATATCCACAGTAGTATTGCAAAATTAAAGAGAGCTTCTAATTAAATTTAGCATGGCAAAATTCTTCACGTCTAAACTTAAGTAGTTCATTATAGGAAACTTTTAAATCAAAAGAAATATTTGGGTAGAGAATGTTGTTGTTGCTGTGAAACAAGACAAACTTTTATGCAAATCACAGATATGTATAGTTTACGGCACGTTTAATTTTTGAGTGAAAGCTAGTGCAAACTGAAAAGCAGATATTAAATAACAAACAGTAATAAATGAAAAAACACCTTAATCGGTAAAAGATAATTACGTTTATAACAATATTATCTTTATTTTATATTAACAAAGCTAACATAAACAAAAAAGTTTTTGTAATAAAATGTTTCTAATAAATAACTTTTAGATTTTTATGAGCAATTGCACACCATCTTACATTAATAGGCGTAAAACAATTTGTAGTCATTATTTAAACACAATTTGATTTCAAAGAAACAATTGATAAGAGCATGGAAAAGAAACATAATTTACATTCTACAGAATATAAACTCAAAACTTTTTAAAATGTTTGTTAACTTATTCCAAGTGATGATTACAATTTTTGGATTATATATTTTAATGATTTGTGTGTATAAATATTTAAATTATTTTATTTTATCTTCTTTCTAGTCATTCTACCTAAAACTGTTTGATAAAATTTATAAATACGTTTTGAAAACATTTTAATTTTCTCATTTAAACCATAATGTTTTGAATATTTGCAATCAATCAATACGTATTTGAATAAAATTGTAGTTTATGAATTTATCTTAAATAAATTTATATATATATATATATATATATATATATATATATATATTGATTGCCAGGATAAAATACATATAATGTTTGTTTTACAAGTTCCCATATTTTACTTTAAAGTTAGTCATTTAATAATTATAATATATTTAAAAAAAGGTCCTTTTTATGGCACCATATATCAGGTCTTTTTGTGTTGGCAGGCTGCTCATCAACACTTAAAAAAGTGCGATCTTTTGTAAATAGCTTTGATAGCCATTCTCTTTTATTTACTGTTAGTATGAGCATCTGTTTGTTTTACGTTATAATTGTTGAAGACATATTGTGCAAGTACAATTTAGAAATGGAAATCGAAGGGTTATCTTGCGGCTTCCAGTGATGGAAGCTCCTGCATGGTTATCGTGAGTACAGATGTATCGAAAATTTTGCGGACTAGGTGATGTTTTTGATCCATCGAAAATAAAGAGGTTCTGCGTAATATCACACCTATTGTTGCAGTTTTCTGTGAAAAGTGAACGATCACCTAAATACTCCTTGATTAGCTATATGCAGAGGCCAGGCCAGCAAATCACCCAACCAAGACTAGCATAGAAAATAGATAAATTATAAGCAGCGAAGGAGTATAATAATATGGCAATCGATCATATAAGCACATATAATAAAGCGATATACTTTGGTACAACATCAAAATATTATTTTTAAAATATTAAAGTAATGCGGAGACGCTGGACAATAAATAGAATATCATCCCAAACTCTTGGAAATCTGGTCAAAGGAAAAACGATATATTCTAGCTGAATATCCTCAGCTTGATTTTCATTCCTGCCATCTAACAAAATGTTACAATATCATTAAATAAGAGAACCTCAATAAACTATAGATAACAATAAACTTTATTATAGGACAAATCAGATTTTCATTACTTCCGAAATATATTATTTTCTGAACAATACAAAAATGAGTACAAAGCTATTGATTAACTCAATGAACTGAAGTTTGTGAAAATATATAATGAAATTTCCGGACTGGAACCATCTTCTAATATCAGGAGTAAAAACGAATAATAGTTTAGTCTTTTTAAGCTATTCATTTTCTTCTAATCAAATCTCTGCTGCTAAAAGTGTACCCTTCTAATGTTATCCTTTCAGTTGTACATGCAATCGATACCAATACGAACTTCAAGTGATTAAATTATTACTTTAGAAATAAAATAGTATTGAAGCAAAATTTGCTTAAGGCGATTTATGCACTTATTCCTTAAAGCCACAGATATATCTTAAGGATCTTATTTACTTCCACGCAAGTTATTTTGTTGTTTGTAAATATTATACATAATAACGTAGCCAGGAGCACGAAAATAAAACTATTGTTAACCGTTTAAGAGCTATAAATTTATAGGCGATTTAGATTATGCATAAATGAATGTCTTCCCGTCGTTATAATGTTAAATATGCTTAGTTAAATATTTTCATAAATTTATGACAACAAAATATAGATGAACGGAAATAGAAGTACGCAGAATATAATATATCGTTAGCTGAACTGCGAAACTACATTAATGTTTTAATATATTTGAAGAAATTTTTAAAAATGGTAAATTGCTGTATAAAGTATATGAAGCAACTTTTTTACATCTCAAAAGTATAGCTTAGCGTAAGGAAAAGAGTGTAAATATTTATTGTAAATTAATTCCCATATTTATCGTATGTATGGGGGACAATACAGAGCCATGGACATATACATAGAATTGTCTTTAATATTTCTGACATCTTTTGCTTCTTTTATTAAACTCTTAAGAAATTATATAGCAAAAATAATTATATAGCAAAAAAGGATTTGAAAGAGGCTAAAATCAATGTAACTAATTGTATTTTTTCGGCATTGTATACAGTAAATAGTTGGAGTATCACTGATTAAAATTTCACAACACATTTGAAAATTGTTTTCATTGCACAAGTGTTTCACGAAAACGCTAATGAATTTTTCCACACATTTTTTTTGCTAGTAACGTGCAATCTCATATCAGCTAACGTTATGTGCCTTAATTTAAGTGACTGTATGCGTACTTTGGTGTTTTGCTAAAAAGAGCCTTACACTCCTGCTAATATGATTTTAGTTATATATTTGGCTTAATGCCATAAGCCTCAATGGCGACATTATTTTAGGCAAATAATGTTATACAGAAACAAACATTTGGGAGTATGTACATGACTGCATGTGTATAGGGTTGTGTGTTGTCTACGTACGTGTGTGAATGTTAGCTGTATAGCTATATCCTTTATTTTTAATAATGTATAATTGTCTATGTGTATGTGTGTTTCCATGTATGCATACATGTTTAATAATTCTCAAAGTAGGTTAACGCTTCATTTAACGCAAGAAATTTAATTTTGCTTTGATATGGTAAAACTTACACATGGAGTACGTACAAAAATTTGTTGAAAACTAAACACGTTTTTTAAATTCATAATTCCATGCAAAAGCATTAAATTATATAAACAAAATTTTAGCACCAGTTTGGCTTATAATCGTCAATTTTTATTACTATCATCGTTGCAAAAAGTTTTGTGCAAAGAGCTTATTAATGTGTGAAATTATTATTATTATTATGGATCTTAATATTGTTTGTGTCTGGCCGAAAATTGAATTAAAGTCACGAGTAATTTTAATGGCATACGAGTTTGGCAAAATGATACAAACATATACTTAAAGTAATTATGGAAATTTAGTGTACATAAAAGTGATATGATTTTATTCCACACTTACTCGTTTTTGGGCAGTTTAATATTTTTTGGAACGTTAATAGCACGCCGATAACATAAAGTATTATATGGGATGCAACACACCATAGCATTTCCATAATTTAATATTTTTAGTAATTAGAACAACGCTAACGAGCAAAACGAGCAATAATAAATGAACAGATTTAGAAGTATAGGGTGTTTTTTATAGAGTGATACAACTTTGATTTGGCATCACTGCTTTATTTGACCATCCATTTAACAGATGATAGCTGCTTTTTCTTTAGTTTGCTTTGACATATTATTATTAATCGACTTACGTCAGAGCAACGCGTGCAAATTGCGAAAATTTTTAATCAAAATAATGGTTATATTCGTCAAACCTATCGTGCTCTTAGTCCATTCAAAATTTTATTTTCCGATGAAGCCAATTTTTGGTTGAATGAGTACATAAATAAACAGAATTGTCGCATTTGGAGTGAGGAGAGTCCACAAGCTTTTGTCGAAACCCCATTGCATCTACAGAAAATAACTGTTTGGTGCGCTTTATGGGCTGGCGGAGTCATTGGCCCATATGTCTTCGAAAACGATGATGGTCAGAATGTTACTGTTTGTGAAAATTGGTGTTCCAGATTGCGCCATGTACGCGCCAGCCGTGGCGGCCACATGGCAGAAATCATATATAAAAATTAATGTTATAACATTTTCTATCCAATAAAGACCGTGTCAGTGATATCTAAAATATTATTACTAAATTTTATTATGATTTAAACTTGTATCACTCCATAAAAAAAACACCCGATACTAGCAAAAGAGTCAACAGCGAACCTGATATCTTTTCTTTCGTTGGAATGTGTTCTATACGATTTTCATTTATGGTTTGTATAATTCTCCGTTTCGGTTATTTGCCATCTCCAAATATGTCTTTTAGCCACAATTGGAACGGCTTGTTTAAAAAAGAAGAATAACTTATGCCCTGTCAAATACTAAGAAAATTTTAATTAACTACTTTATACTAAAGCTACTCAATATTCTGTTATATATTACAGAATTTTTTTATTTATTTTTCGTTGTTAATTATAAATGTATATATAAATTTCAGTAATTTCATATTGACTACTTCACTAAGCTCCTTATCATATAATTTTAATTTTTTTTTAACAATATTAAAAAAATTATGTACACATAAAACTCTTTAGAAAACAGCACTATTTCGAATGCTACCAACTGACTGCACTACCAAACCGGCACGAATGTTACGATAACAGTTAATAACTGTTTATTTGACCCAATTAACACCTAGAAACGTATAGGAAAAAAAATTACAACCTCTGCAATGATTGCATTGTAATTCAATATAATTTTCTAAGTGCTGCAGTAAATCAATGATAATGGAAATAAAAAAACTTTTAGAAAAATTCTCATACTGATTGCATTGTTCTGTTTGTACTTGAACGCACAGTACAAACGAAACAGAGGAAGAAGATAGTTGAATGCTATAATTTTTTTATTACGGATACCAGCCTTCCAGGTGAAACATACGTTAGCAAACAAAATCATTCATTTAAACATGCTTTCCATGCAATAAGGCAATAACAGCAAGCAAAGAACACAAAAGTTATGTGTATATGAACAATTGTAAGTTTTACAATTCCAAAGGAAAAAATAGTCTGAGCGGTTGCTTTAAAATTTTTTCCCTTTTAGATAATTTAGAAATTTATTTTACAACATTAAATTGAAAGAAAGAGGAAATTTAAAGCGGCTGCTATTTGGATTTGTAGCGAGTACCGAATCACCAAAAAGGTTTTGACTTTTTGAGGCACACCCTTGTTTAAATCCTTGCATAAACACATTGATTTTTGCCTTGCAATATGTAAAATATAAATGATTTTGGCATTTATTGTTTTCGAAAACACAAAAGACTATGAAATATAAACAATCGGTGGGAGGGTTTTACAAACATGTTACTTATTGGGGAACATTTAGCTAAATTTATAAAAGGCTTATTGAATTGAACGAAATGCTCAAACAAAGGAATACCTGTAAGTATAATAATTATTCAGACATTCTGAGAATCAATTTGAATTTCAAACAACTATTACAGCTCTTCTCTTTTCAAATGCTATAAATTCAAAGTTTTTTGAATTTTGTGAATGAATTAATTGAACGTATTCTAAAAGTGAATTATATAATGGAGGTGCTTTGTAGCCAAATATTTTAAAGCACATGCCAATAATTATACTTTTTCTTTTTATATTTTAGTTTACTATAAAAAAATAACGCATTAAAACAAGCATGAGGAGTTGGATCTGATTGACTTCTTTAGAAAGTCTTTTTTACTGGGACGTTGTAAAAATCCTGATATTTTAGTGGACCTGTTATTAGGCAGTTAAGAAAAAGAAGGTGCTGTTAATACTTTTTCCACAAAATGCTATGTAGCGCTATAACTGGAAATATTCAATTAGCAAAAACATATGCAACTTAAAATGTAATTAAGATTTCAATGTGTAAATTTTTCACTAGTTTTCAATATTCGGTTTTGCACAGAAAATATTTCTTTTACGTTATGTGATACAACCTTTCAAATTTTTTCCAACCAACTGTCTGAAATTTCATGCAAAATATCAAATTGCTGCTCTCCGTATTTCGTCAATAACAAGGCATCCGCCTCTTTTAAATATACAAAACTTTATGCTTTCTAAGACAGGACGTTAGCAAAAATTGTTTCTTTGATGTTAGAGGAAGTATAAAACGTTTTCCTTTATTGCTAAGTTTTCCTAATCTACCAAAAATCTTAAATCTGCCTTGAATTTATCGTAATTGAAATTATAACGAAGGTAAGTTTTTCCTACGTCGAATAAACTCACAATTTTAGCCAACCTGAAGTTGTAAAAATGATCCTAAATATAACAATCCAAATAACATCGTATCCCTTCTAACGTGTGCTGCTTAATGTTACACATTGACATCACCCTTTTTTTTATATACATACCGGACAATATATTGACCTTAAGATATATTATAACAAATGTTTTTTCTGAATTTTCTGCATATATTTATTTACTACTCGTCCTTTGCTTAAAAATTCTTCATAGTTAAACAAATTTTCTGAACAAACAAATAAAAAGTCAGTCCCAGAAAAGGAAATCCTTACAATAGTATCCAATGTTGAGAAGGAAATTTTGTAAACTATTTTGACAATTTTTATTTCCTCTAAATTTTGTTTTTCAGTAAACACACATGCATGTAAATATTGAGAATTTTTCTCCTACGCAATGCAATAGAAGGACAACAACATATCTTGCATTTAAGTAAGTTTTATTTTAATATTGAAGCTGGTGCTGTTAAAAATTTACTTAATTTTGTAATCAATTTTTCAGAGTATTGACATATGAAAATACTGTCGAAAGGAATAGTTAACTCACATAAACAAAAATGGTAAATCGATGAGAGGTTATGTTGTTGTGTTGACAATTTTATTTAAGGACATTTGTAGTATTTTAAAAATTAGATGTTTTGCCATATCGCTCGTCCAGTTAGCACTTTATAGGTTGATCGCAAATAAAAGTACGTATTTATTCCTTTAAAATAGGAATAATTACAACTTTTGATTAAGACAACATAATAGAATACCACATGGTTTAGAATACCACATAACTCTCAGCTTGATTCTGATGATTCTTTTTGCATTAGTGCTAGTGAACACAAAACTTCACAAATTTCAGGCTGCTCAATTTACATTTTGAATGATGACTAAGAGTTTTTTTTTCAATATTTTAATTAGTAAATTTAATAAGAAAGATTTATAAAATGCTTCGCATACTCTGCAAATATATTAGCATGGAAAATATGTATTGTGAATCACGTATATAAATACAGGAAAACTATTAACTTATTTATTAACATAAAATAATTAAGGAGAACATTGTAAAGTCTTTAAAGTTATTGAATGAAACAGTATAAAATAAATATTTGCAGTTATTCATTAAATTTTACCTATTTCTTAATCTATTTCATCACAAACCTGATTCAGATGTGATGAAAAACGACTATTTTGTAAAAATGTGATACATTTTGACTTCTATCTTTCAGCTATTTTAACTTTTGAAAACACCTCAGAAGATAATATATAAGAAGCAGTTTAGAACTATAAAAAGAAATGTATTAAAATTTATGGGTTGAATTATTTAAAAAAATTTTAAAAATGGTAATATTACTGCTCTGGTAAACCAATTTTCAAATCGTTTTCGTGTCTAAAACATTTTTTATCTCATATTTAAATCAGGTAGTACATCTTACTATTTGATTTTAATTAACTAATAGTATCAAACTGTAATGGAGAGTAGTGCTGATATACGTTGGAAGTTTTAAGTATGTTCGTGAGCTTCACATACAATTTCGTAGATATATAGTGCTCAGCTATGAAGTTAATTTCTTTCTAAAAAGTTATCTCTTAAACATTAATTATCATATCAGCAAAATGGAACACATAAAAATTTATTTATTGCAATTTTGTGACAATTTTATTTCCTCAAGAGATCAAGTTCACTGAAGTCAATTATATATACGGATACTTGAAGCCAATTAACTCGTAGCTGTAACGACAAAAAATTATCTACTAGATTATAATAAAAAAAGTTGTCTACTATTATTTCTATTAGCAAGTTCTCAGGCAGCTAAAAAACTATTCAAAAACTCTTTTTATCATAGTTTTAATAAATCTAAACTAAATATATTATTACAAAAAAAAGGGTAGATATATCAGTATGTATTTGATTGCTAGTAAATTGTATTCAACTACTTATTGCTTTTATAAAATCAATCTTGATATATTACTTGCTCGAAAAGAGTATGTTAAAGAAGTATTCTATCAGACTTGAAACATATATAAAATATTTAATTTACAAATAAACTTATATGAGTTCATTCTTTTACTCTCTCTTCTGTGATAAATTTTAAAAATTTTTCATAGTTTAGAGTTATCAAAAAAAAAGTTGCTGTTGCAACACTTCGTATGAATAATATCGCACAGTTGTAGGAATATATCACATACGTTTTCGTATATTATTGAAACGACTTATCAAGAGCAGAGGAATTTTTCTTATATATGAGACTATTATTAAATAGCATATCCTATATGTGTGAGAATAGAATTTACTTTTCTTAATTCGATATATCCCTAATTATATATTTGGAAAATAGAATCTTTTTAAAAATTATATCAGAATATTCGTTGGTAGTTGTATCTACTTACAGCTTTAATTTCTTGATTAATAATAAAAATCAACCACCTATTTTAAATAACTACTAGAAAATTTTTAAACGAAAACATAAGCAACAAAACAACTTCTACAGACATTTGTTTTAAATGCAATGTAAAACGCTAAAGCTTTTTTTGCATATAAATAACACAATCTTTGATCAAAGAACAGAAACAATATGGGTGGAAAAATTTAAATATTTATTTTTAGAACAAGTATAAAAACTACAAAATTTTCAAAGAAGATATGAGACAAAACAAAAGCTTACTTGGTTGTACCTGGCAAAAAACAACGTCGCTTAAAAAACGAAAAGAGTCGAAAATAATTCAAATATTAAAAAAGGTGACAATAGCATAGTTTATGCATTTTTATACATATTTAGTTCCAGTAAAATAAGTTTATTTATTGTATTCTCTTTCGAAGAGAACATAAAAGCAGTTACGCCTTGAAATATTTTTCTGTAATTTTTAACAATAATAATGTAAAATACATGCCTATAATAACTCAGCCAAAAATGTTTTGGCAAATTTAAAATAAACCTTTTAGTAAAGTTCTTTGTTTCAACAATACATAAGTTATACTGTTTATTATGCATGAACTAATTACAAAGTACTTGCTTTTACGGATTTTCAATTGTATTCGTCTGTTGCATTTAACAAAAAAAAAAAAAAGAAATCAAATCCTTTGCTATTTAAATTAAACAAACAACCTGGCGTAATACTTATTCGAAGCATATATTTTCAAGTTTCAACTAATTAACACTTGGGACTTTGAAGGCAATAGGGAATAAATGAAAGAGGAGAATTGAGTTGTTGCAACGAAAACATTTTGGGCTGTTGGAACTTTGCAAATTTGTTCATTAGTCAGAGCTTTCAACTGAAGAGCTCGACAAAAACTTCGTAATTACAAAAGTAAGCAACTTTGAAAAGAAAAATTATGTTGATCAATTAAAAGTTTATTTTAAGCAGAGGATTAAGCAGGGAGTTAAATTTGTTAACATAACAACTTTAAATCATTTGAAAGAAACTGGCAACCGTAGAAAGTCTTTTGTGCTAACAAAACATTTCTGTGGTAAATTGAAATATAAATTGCTTGCAAACTAAGAAATGTTTTGAAAATGCATTCTTTGCTTTTTTTCGTAGCATGTCTTCAAATGCATTTGGGGACCATCGTTGTTGTCTTTAAAATTATTTCAAAGAAGTGTTGCATGGTTTGGCTTTGCTTTAATCATAAGCAGACAGCAGAATAAAAGTGAGCCTTAGCCATAGCATTTCTGCAATTTACTTCAGCAAACTAATGTAGTCTTGTAGCAACGAAAATCTATATCAATTTTATGAAATAAATATTAAAGTTGTAGAAAACATATATTTAAACTTTATGTTGATATATTTGTAAGGTTCTTGGGGTTTATTTGTCAATGGTTTAAAAATTACTACAGTATAAAAAATGTAATAAGCACGCTTATCATCAATGCTCTCTGCATACATATATTAAAATTACTTTAAAGTCTTTAAATCAATATTCTTAAAAAGCTTTTTTTTTTAACCTAATATATTTGTTTAATTTTCATTTAATTACGCTGCGAAACCAAGTAAAAATACTCACACATCATGAGAAGTTGAAGAGATAAACCACACCAAGAATCCTGTACGAGTGCAATGTGACGTATGAGTAACATCATTAATAATATTGATTATGCCCGTAGCATGGAAACTCATTAAATAGATATATATGAATTAAAAGACTTATAAACAGAACAGTTTTATAAATAATACAGTTTTCAGTAGATTAATTAGCTTTCCTATCTATAACGGGGCTGAACGAAGAAGTTGTCACTAAACGCGCACTTTTTTGATAGTTTAACTATGACACATGGCCCCTTTATGAGGATCGTAAAACTCACGACTTGAGAAGTTTTATAATTGTTCTTTTGTTCCAACGAATAATATTGATTATTTGGGATGCAGCTCAAAACAATTGCTCTAGCCTCTAATATTATCTGTGGAAGCTGTACTGAAGAGTATGAACAGGATATGAATGATTGTTCTCCAACATCCACTGCAAGGATATTAATACTTTGATCTAACTTGTTGTCAGGCTTATTTTACACTGAAAATAAAACGTATGCTTTGAACAAATTTTTTTAAATAAGGAACAGAAGGAATAAACTATTCCAGCGTGTGATTCAAATGGTCGTACTTCAAGTTTTTGAATGGGTTTTAAAATTTCATATTAATATTGAGAGACTCCATAATTGGTCCGGTTTGCCTTTTTTAACTATATGGTAGAGACAATCGTAGTTAAATTTTAAGTACAGAACAATCTCAAGATAAGCAGATAATATTTAAATCTTGTGCGAGCTTTTTTTTAGATAGTTTGTTGGCATTTAATTTTTATGCATAATATGCAAGATATGTTTTGCCTTAGCTGGGAGTTATACAGTCCGTGCGACAAAATTGTAAAAATTTGTACCATAAATTTGGCCAATCTTTATGTACTTGATTAAAATATATTTCCGGCTGCCGTTTTTCTATTTTTAATACGGCTTAACTAGCCGTAGTTAAGTTTAACTGCAAAACAATCATTATAATAAAAGAAATCCTCCAAGATATCAAAACGGGTCCGATATGTCTATCGTTCTGGAAGTCAGTATAAAACTAATACTAAGGTAAATTCAGCGAGACTTCTATTTCCATGTTTTTAAAATATATTAATTCAATGATATATATATACATCCCTATGATAAATACTTAAACTGCTAATTTCATCAAATATTATTATAATAACTGGCCTGGTTGCTGAAAGTCATTACTTACAGCCTTCTTACAAGAAATGCGACCGAAATAGTCTAATACATAATATAATATATATCTAAATATATCATTTAAAGTTTCAATGAAAAAATTGTATTAGAACAATAATATTTTTATACCATATAATTATCAATATAAATATTTTATAATAGTTAATAAATTCTTATCATTTTCGTATATAATTAAGAGCTGCTTTAGTTTACTAAAAGTCAAACATATATGTCTATGCAATAGTGTACCTTTATGGTATTTGGTAAATTATGTGTTATTATATATGTACAGAAGTCCATAAAGAAGTCTATAATGTAACATGAAATTTTCAAATATCTTTGGTTGTTTGAAAAGGATAAACATCTGTTGTAAAAGAGCAACTGTTTGCTTATTTCTTATAACTTTCTGTTAACACGGCAAACAGTTTTTGCAAAACATAAGCACTTCTTACTTAGTTAATATGATTTCTGATAACCACAAATAGCTGCAATGAGAAGTTGGTATTAGACAGTTATTTTTAAAACGGCATAAGTCCAAAATAAGATATATACAGGGATCGTGCCAGACATTTTTATAATAATTATCAAACCTAATCTCTATATAATTGAAAAAGTCATTTTATATAAAGTCCATTGTACGAGAATATTTTTTTAATAGTTCCCTTGTTCTTTATATAAAACTAAAAATGACTAACATGAGTTATGATGCTTCTAAAATAGGCTGTTCCTGTTAAATAAACTTGCTTCCCAAAGAGATTGATATTACATTTTCATACTTTTGCAAGATTTTAATTACTGACATAATCACTCATACAATATTTCATGTAAATGAATTTAATTAACAGTAATCGTTCATTTGCAAATATTTTCTTAATCTTCATACACTCTTGAGTATTTATTGGACTGTTTTTGTAAACATAATTGGATGTACATATGCTGCAAATATTTTACACATACAAATTGTGTAGCCATTTCATATATACATACATTTGAGCAAATATAAGTACATGATATTACAAATATAAACTCTACAAGGGTATATAGAAAAATATGTATGATCCCAAGTGTATTTCTACACTTAAAACAACTTTAATATCTAGTCTTTGATCTGGTCTTTAGAGGAAGCAATCCCATTCACAAATTTTATTAGGAGCTAAAATTGGTATATATGCACAAGGTTTCATTAGAACGTTTTCTTTGGTATTCCAAAGAGAAAATACTAAAGACTTGTTAATATATGACTTTAATCTATTAGACTTAACCCACGAAATTTGGTGTTACTAACTCTTTAAAAACTATATAGTTTTTAAATCTTTTGTGTCTTTTAAACTCTTTCATTACTTCTAAAATGTTGCAAAGTAGGAATTTTTAAGCTCTATATATTATCTTATGGTAACAAAAAACTTACGCACATCCCACAAAGATGCTCAAGAGAGTCGAAAAAGCTCAATCCGTTCCTTTAACCTCCCTGCTACGGGATCAAATAGCAAATATATTTTGAGCCAACTGGATTGTATCCTGTTGTATGTTATGAAATACTTTAACTTGAACTTTTATAACACTTTTCAGCAATCGTTTATTGAAGCAAATTTATATTAAAATGGAGGACAAACACTAAACTGCCATTCCCCTTAAACACACTTAACGCTTATAACGAATTTGAACAGTGTGCTACTTTCAGTTTGCTAATTGCACGAAATCAATTTCACGTAATTAAAAGCTAACAAGAAGAATATTTGAATGATGTGAAAATGATTATATTAACAACACGATACGATGGCTGTAGATTTGAATTTGGTTCAACATTTAAAAGAAATAATTAGGTTTAATATGGTCGATTTGTTGTGAATTATATTTGTAAAATCGAGTTGGAAAATTTGTATGTAAAACAATTAATATAGAAACATGAAATATATATTTTGTTTCCATATCAAATGTACGGAAACTTTATCGATTATTTTTGTTATATCTGATAAACTGACGAAATATATACAGTTCCATCCAACAGCATTTCAGTATTGTCTCAACTTTCGATAGTATTTTGAATTTTTTACGGGAACCTTATAAAATCAGTTTGCAAAAATCGTCCTAAACTGCGTGTGTAACTGGAAACGAATTAATGTTTCTGGATACCGCTCACCAAAGCCACTTTTTCAGCGTTGTTTTCCAAAAGAAGCTTTGTTCGCTGTCACATCGTTCTGTGGAAAATTGGTACGTAAGCGATTGTGGTTTTGTGAAGCATTGGCGCAAATTTCGAAACTTTGAACGCAAGTTTCGCATAGTTGCAGGAATAAACTCATAATGTTTCCTTAGAAACTACGAGAGATTGAACACTATATTATTTAATTCCACACACGACATGCTTGCATATTTCTGCAGGCAGCAAAATATACAACTGTAATTGAATATGCTGCAACAAAAAGTACAAACACACAAATTGTACTTTCATGGCCAATCTCCATGAGCATTTACTTCCGTAAACGCCTATAACATGTGTGGCTATATCTACAATATAAATATGGTATTCTGATACTTTTTATTACAGGTTAAGCACATGATCATCTACAAACGTGCACGACAATGTGTATGTGCATAATTTTTTTGAGTTATGTTGAGGTTACTGTCTGTAACACAACTACTTCTGCCTCCAGCATCGATTTCTTGTTCCTTCAGTTGCAATTGCTTTTCATATACATGCATTGAGTTTGAATTAAAAACTTTTCTAACAATTTCGAAATAAAAATGAACTGTTGTAAATCATGCAAAAGTCAATTTCCTAAGATGTCAAAAACTTTTCGCCAAGGCACCGAGGAAACCATTATTTTAAATGATTTTTTTTTCTATATGTATGAGTGCAATAAAACTAATAACACAAGCAATAGTATTGAATTTATTTGTAAGAAGAACTAAAATTTATATGACAAACAAAGAAATATTTTCTGTACTAAGAATTTATAAGCCTGACTACTTTAATCAGAATTAAGTCTGATATTTCTTCAAGCAGAACCACCCAGCGAAAAAAGGATCTTTAAACATATTAACTACTCTTTAACACAGATAATTAATGATAAATAAACAATTACAGATGCATTATGTATGATAGCACATAAAATAAGACAATCAGTTATATAATATACACTACAGTAAATGATTTATCATGTCCTTTCTTATTATTTGATATCGGCTGATTTAATTATATTCTGATATTGTTTAATAAATGTTTATTAAAATGTTTATGGACTTTTTATGTACATCATTATTAGTCGAGCTAATAGTTTTTAAAATATTGCATGCCATCATTAATCCAGGTTATAATACATGGAAAACAATGACACACTAAAACTTCTCGCATATGTTTATGCAAACAAAAGGTTTGAATATTTTGTTAAAAAAAAACTAATAAATAAGTCTCTAAGCCATGGTGCACTGTGTTCCGGTTTGCTTACTTTTTTATGGTTAGTAAAAGGAAAAAAAAAACAATAATGTAAAACACACGGAATTTAAATGATTCAAATGTAGGTAATTTAATTTTATTATGAAGCTCCTAGGGAGAATTATTTTAAACATTTTCGTTACTTTTATTTTGCGTATGTGTAAAGGAAAATTCAATTTTTGCCACATGCGAATATATTTGTATAAAAGCGACAAAAGTATAATGCAGCACCGTTGGTTATAGTTAGAGTTTCTAAGCTTAAAAATATCCCAGGAATTCCTGGAAACTGGTTACAATTCCAATAAAATTTTCTCTCTGAATTTACGATAGTAAAACTCGTGAAAATTTAAATATATTTCGACAAGCAATTTAAGATTCCAAAACTATTTTCACATCTTTTGTTTCCATGAGTGTAATTTTACTTAATTTACTAAAAAGCGCTCCTAGGATATTTATAATTAAAAAGAAAGAAAAGGGCTGAAGATATATAATAATAGAAGATGATATAATAATAGAAGCGCCACTGCCTCATTTTAGTATTAGTATATTTACTCATACTATTTTTGTATATCGATCTATATATAACAGAACAAGCATATTATGCTTGTTCTGTGAGTGCATATTTGGGCTGATATAGTTACATTTAGAGTTATCTGAATATCCCGAAGTTTTTAGGTAAAACAAAATTGAAAGAAACTCTAATATATACACATATTTACAACACACAAATAATAGCCGCAAAGTTAGCAACAGTCCTGTAACCGCGTTATTCGGTTTTACGTATATCCTTTTTTTCTGCATATAAGAATTGAATTACACTCTTTACAAGATTTCTCCCATGTTAGTCTTCGTTAGTGCTTATTGAATAAAAAGAGACAATAAAATTTAAGCATCGCGTTTTATTTCTATGGTTAAAAATCGATTAACAGTGAAGTTCGCTATAGCGGTAGTTGCGTATTAATCATTTCCTCTATAAGAGTTATGAAAAAGTTTTATAAATTTATTTATTTTCGCTATAAAATATAAAACCCAGGAAGTAACTTATCGGTTCATGTCTATCCTCGACGATATTAAGGATATTGTTCAGTCACTAAATAACTATATTGTTGGCCAACACTGTTATACAAACACATTTAAAACATTACAAGAGGGACCCATCATATGAATAACGTATACGGCAATAACAATAACAATAATTGTCAATTGCTATTTGTGTATATAAATGTAGTACGTTTTTTATATGTCTTTTCCTCTTTTTATTATTCCATAAGAACTGCATAAGTGTTTTATATGGTACATACATTTATTGTGGACTTTTAAGTAAAAGTTTAAGAATATTTTAGTAGTTTCTGGGAATGTAAAGAGTTAAAATATTTTAATTTATTGATACAAAAACAGTGTAGGGTATTATGAAGCCACTTTAAAAGAAACTCATGATATATAAAGGGATAATGTTAAGAAATATCGGAATATAGATACATTTTTATACAAGGATTCTTAGAAGAACTCATCTCAGTGCTTAGCAAAATAGAGCAAATATTTGGTAAAGGTTTCCTGATGATCTACATAACCCAGTGAAATGCGCATAAGAAGTAACTAAGATCCCTCAATTAATCACTTATTGAATTGTTTAGTAAGAATTTGGAAAAAAATAATCAGCACATAATTAAAATTAAAGATGTTTAAAAATAGGAAAATATTTTTGTAATTATTTGCACGGATCGCTGGCGGAATTCACCACTAGTATCGACGAAGGGTTACTCTTTAAGTGTACATTGAGCCAGAGACTTAGCACATAACTGTTAAATAGGTACATGTTGGAATTGTAGTTGCCACTTTCATAGCTACTGAAATTCCTCTCAGCTTCTGCGCAAAACTTAATCCATCAACTTAATTTCAAAGGGTCAAAGTGAAAATATACAAAAATATGTAATTATATAGAGCGTAAACAGTTGGTGAAAAGAACATAATTTTTTAGGTTTCTTTACATAAACTCATACAGAAAAAGTAAACTAATCAAAGCTTTCGTCTAACATTTGGAGTTGGCATTTTCTTTTTAATAACTTGGAAAAATAAATCAGGATTTCTTAATGTACGACAGCAGCAATAACATTCAGTACTTGTATTAATCATATTAATGACCCTAATGTATACTTGTAATTAACAGAAAAAGGATTAAAATTAATTTACAAGGCAATGAATAATATACACAATTAAATAAAGTAGCGCAAGTTGCAAACAAAACCCAGAAATTATAAAAAGGAAGTGTACAAATTAAAGTCAGAGTATAACGAAAAGGAAAAGTACACAAATTTATTTTATTTATAACTAAAATAAGTGTAAAAAGGTCCAAGTGCTAAGTAAACAAAAAAATAAATCTGGTTTAAATAAGAAAAAAATAATTATAAAAAACTCAAGGAGAGCAAAACATAAAGGAGAAAATTAATGTTAAAATATTTGGTTTACACAATTTTTCTAAGTATCCTACTAAATATATATCCCTCTAATTTTTTTGTCATACAATAACATAAATAATTGCAAGGGTATTTAAATTTGTTATTTCTTGCACTGGCAAAAACTAATCTCCGTTTTAAGTCCATCAAATAGTTACCAAATTAGAACTTTAATATTACCATTGTTTCCCTGGAAATTTTCGCATTGTTTAATCCTGGTGTATTACAAGTCTAAGCCACGAAAAGTTATTCTAATTAGTTTTTGCTGTTTTAACGTAAATTGAAAAATTATTTACAAATAAAATAGATTAGCAATAAAGGGAACCATAAATCTCATGTATGTACATAAAATGAGAATGTGTGTGGTCAATGTATTTTCATAGTTAAAAACTTTTTTGTTATTTAATCGCGTTCAGATAATAAAATTTTTAGCTAGATGGAGAAATAAATTTAATAATATATGCGCTGAATATCATCGACCAATTAAGTTTCAATAAACAAAAATTTGTTTTAAAAAGTCGTGTTTGATATTATTTACCTATTTTGATCACTTTGAAGATTTTTCTTTGAAACGAGATCTATATAAACCTGTGAAATTTTAACTGGAAATGTTTCAGTCGTATCACTTGGATCTTAAATGTTCTTTGAAGGCCTGAACATGTTCTGGCTTCGGGGAACTCCGATTTATTTGTTGCTTTATTTTCTCAACTAATCTTTAGGTGATTTTCTACGATGACTGTTTGCTATGAGTATTTTTACCAGTTCTAGCGTTATCAAAACTTTTGTAGCATCATGAGAAAATCAGTTCAGTAAGATAATCTCCAAAATAATCTTTCTTATTTTGTAGATCAGTCGCTAGAACATGGACTGAGAAACGCTTGTCAGCAGTGACAAAGTGTTATATAATATAAGAAAAAGTTGTGTAAATTTTATGAAAATAAGCTCTGTTTGTTATTGTTTAATATCTGCAACGAGGATACAAGTACAGCGAAAACAAATATATTTCAAGAGAAAATAAATAATAACAAAAAATCTTACCACAATTTAAATATAATGAAAAAAAAATTATTTAGTTTAATAAAAAAGTTCGTGGTATAAATAACATGTCTAAATCAGCATTCAACTACTTCAGTTATTGTGACGACTATTTTTATATTATTTTCGTTATATTTTTAAACTACAAGCATTTTCTAGTGCAACTTGCCATGTCGTGTATATACATTATGATTTTCTCAAATTATGTTATAAAATATTATTCCATGCAGTCACTAATTTGATAACCATGTGTAATATAATTTCCCTTAAATATATCAACATATTTCCTTGTTTACTGCGTTATATTGTTGATATAATTTAATGGTTACACTATAATCTTATATGTCTAATATTTCCAATAATAAATTGCTTTACCAGAGTTTACAAAAACTAAAGTAATTTACTTAAATATAATTTACTGCTGCATTTATGTATCTGTTTCTTACCTTTAAAGTTCAACCACTTACTGACTATTTTCATGTGAATAGGATTCTTATTATAACAAATTGGAACAAATATCCTTATTAAACTCAGCCAATCGATATTAAACAATCCTTTCTTTATACAATAATACATAAATAAAATCTGAAAATGAATACATAATTTTATTAATTTTTAGGCAATTCAAACGTTGCCATCGATTTCGTTGTTGTATTCCATTTATTTTTATTGTTATTACTTGTGTTGTTGCTGTTTTTGTAGGTAATAATGGCATTAGGTTATTTTATTTTATGTATCATTGGTCATGGACCGTAAAAATCTAAACCTTTTATAAAGCCAAGAAATTGCTTAAAATATGAACTTCAAAAAAGGGAGGAAAAATCAAACGAGTCTATCGCAATTCCATTTTATTAATACCATTAAAAAAAAGGGGTTGTCCTACAGAACAATAAATATTATCATTGTCTGCAGCTTCATCATTATAATAACGTAGTAAGGCCAAAAGTCTTAAGGGTATCAGGTAAAAGTAAAATAAGAAGAAATAAAAAACACATTAATTCTAGCATAAAAATCAAAAATGAGTTTTCAACTAACAGCAGCATTATAAAAAAAAGGGTATATTTTTTCATAAAATTTTAAAATTTGTTTGTTTTTGATTTCACAATTTATGTTTAAGTCTCCTTAGATTAATTTCAAAAAAAGTTAAATAGTATTTTTGAAAGCAAAAGATTAGTTGCTTGTAAATGTTATTTACGAAATCTAAACAAACACAAATAATCCTTGAAGTACTCTCTTCCTCTCAGTTATATATTTAATTATAACTTATTGTATAAGTGTTTGCTTTATAATGAACAAATTTAAAACAAAAGGAGTTAATATACAGTATTATATTAGTGCAAGCATGTTGGTTTTTTAACATATATATTTTAACTTGTAAGTTTGTAAAATAAATATATTGTTAATTAAACAAATATTTTGTAAATGTTCTAACCAGTGCTCTGAAATATTAAGCCTACATTTATTTTATTAATACTCCCTTATATATTTGTGGAAAAAGTTGGAATTTTTTGGTAGTAACAATAAGTTTTATACAAAATTGTATGCTTGATTATTTGTGTTCTTTATTTTCGCTTTACAACTTCCTAAAAAAAATTTCCATATATAAATGATTTAGCTCACGATATATTAATAAATATGACACTACGTCAAGCTGTGAAATTTTCAGTATTTTAAAACACAAATTTTTTTTTTAGTAAAACTATATGACTGTGCACAGCATCGACCATATTCATTATCACACTGAATAGTTTTTTTTTTTGGTGTAAATCTTCGTTCTGTAAATTGTTATTAAAGATTATTTTGCTATAAAATTAATGTTTATGGAAACATTTTAAATCAATATTCCTTACAGTAAAAGCTGGATTGATATGACAAATATATGTGGCCTTTATGCTAAAATAAAATAAAACTCTACATTCCGCTTGTTGTCTGTTAAGCACAGTTAAATATATATAAATATTTTTACCGTAAAAACTTAACTTATCTACAATGAAAAGAAATCACGTCAATTAAAGTAAAATAAATATGAAAGTACTATCCCAAATGACATGTTTTATATATATCATTATCATATATTTGTATTTTAAAAGAGATGCTATGAAATTGTTGATTAAGTAACTCGAACAATAATTATGCAAACATATTTACGATGGCAATTTAATATGTTATTTTAGATTGAAAACCGTTCAATCTATGATTGCATTTAACGTATGCTATAAGCCATAATAAAAATACATACTTAAGCTTTTATTGACGTCAATATCTTTATGGGTCATTATAATACATTTATATATTAATTTTATATGCATATATAAATATATATAAATATATATATATATATATATATATATATATATATATATATATAACTGTTTAAAAGTAAATTTAAATATATGTAAATATTTTAATATAATCAATATAAATTTATAATTATATAAATTTATATAATTGAAAAGAAAAATTTTTTGACAATATAAAATAATTTCCTGAAGAAGCTAACCGAAGGCTAGCGAAATATCGAAATAAATATATTTATTAATATTGAATAACCTAAAAACTTAAACAAATCTATTGATTAATAAACGAAAAAAGGTTAAAAAATCAGATACAATAATATTTTAATATATTTAATTCTGCTTTCTACTATTTTTTATCTTATAAGTTGATTCTATAAAAAGACCTTTTCTTTAAATTGAAATCGAATAAGTTTTTCTTTATATAAGTACATATAATGACCTGAATGATGTATTTTACATCATATAGATTAATATAAATTTAATGTATAATGGAGCAAAAAATTCAGAAAAATGGGACATGAAGAAAATAATCAAACGGTAACACGGGTATTAAAACAAAAACGTGTTAACATCTGCTTGTTACAGTTCTCGGATTCCTTTTCACAATAAAATTTGTGTAAATACGAACTGTTATCACATTCAACTAAGCCACCTAAACAGTGGTGATAAACACAATAAACGCATGAGCACTGAAGATGAACGTGTTGCGACTTTCGAAAACAGCTGTTCTGCTCTGCTGTGTAAGTTGAATAAAACTGATGTTGACTTTCCTGTGTGCCTTGGAATATTTATCATCATGTCTTTCTGAGATTTTAACTAAGCTAGAACAATTAGCCTATATAAATATTAATATAGCAAAAATAAAATGTTCATAAAATAAACAAATCACATAAATTTAATATATTTTAATGTGCTTTTATTATTTTAATATTTTAATATATTTGAACAGTTTGAATGACTAACATTTACATAATATCTTTAAATAACAATTTTCACAGATTTTGTATTGAATAAAGTAAAAGTGCATTAACAAATGACAGTTCAGCTTTACATTAACCAAACTAGGTGTTCTATAAATGCTTTGTTAGAAAATTCACTATACATACAAATAATTTTCACTCTCAAAATATATAGCTATAAATTTAAGCTAAAAATTTGGCATTTAATATTATTATAATACAATTATGCTAAAATTCATATAAAATTCACACTCTCTTTTTAAAAGGTGGCAGTGACAAAATAAGATATATATAGATTTCAGCCGAATATCACTAAGTTTTTATTATTTTAGCAGTGCAACATATTTAATTTTAAAGTAATAAATTACCATCTTAAAAATCTACCCCCAACATTTTAAAGTGTATTTGTATATCGCAATCTCAAGTGAAAACGAAGGAAACGAAGAAAAAGTGTTAAACATGAAGCATGTTTAGTTAATTCATTTAGAAGAGTAAAACTGTAAAACTATATATTTTTCACAGCCAATCGCAATGCAAAATGTAACAAAAACAAAAAAGGAATAGAGAAAGAAAGTACGTTTATTTGTTACATGCTCAGCGAAAGGTAATAAAAACGTTGAAGATAATACTAAAATTTAAAAACGATATGGTACGTACCTATTCCAGATAAAAGAAAAATCATAGTACCAGCAGTTTCTTCTTCTTACATTTCCACAGAAAAAAAAACACTTGTTTGAAATATATGAGAAAAGTTTAAAATTAATGCATTTGCTGTTAAGTGCAATAGAAGCAAAATACTAAAACCTAAGGAATACATACGCCAGCAGAAAACCAGTGAAAATTATCGTAAAAATATATAAGATTCCCAAAACGCCAAGAAGAAGAAGAAAAAAAAACAGTCTCGAATAAAATGCCCTTGGCTAATGTGCATTTTTGCAGTGGCAAAAGTATAAGATTCATCCATGAAGCCAAAAGCAATGAGAAGTAAAACATTGAAATATGCTTAGTTGTACGCTTGATATGATATCGCAACTGGCAACAGAAAGAATATAAGAGAATAACAAGAGTTCTAAAAAATTTACTTATATTGCCAGCATTTAAACACCGTGCAGGACTTTCATATTAGGTATAAACATTTCTCAAAGGTGGCTTATTCTCATCGCAAATACTTCAAACAGTCAAGAGAGATTTTTAAAGTCATATTGTTTATATAGCATTATCTTACTTAGATAAGCCGAATAGAATGTCGGTTTATATTCAAAATATTCTTACATATAACTTTATTAATGTAAATGTATACAACAATCGGCCTGAGTCAGCCAACATCGTCTCATTGGCAATCAGTTTTTAAGTGCAGCCAAACAGTTGAACTTTTACTATCTTTCGATTGTCAGGCGCTACTTAGCGTCTACACATCATATAACTGTATGGGATAACGGGTTTCCTGAAGAGTTCTTCAAGGATAACTATGTTGCAACTTCTTTAGTGAAGACATAAGTCGTGCACAGTCAGTCACAGAAACGTATTGAAGTGCTTATTACCAACATCGCCAATAAATTCTCAAGATAAACCGTCGACATTTGTCTATCGAAATCTTTAAGTTTATTTGCAAAGTATTTTCAATAGAACTTCAAATCAATAGAAATGATTTCTAATGTAAAAGAATCATTAATAAATTAACTATTTGACATACTGTCATTGTACTATTATAATATGAAATTTATTTTTTGGGTGGTTAGCAATGTCTATATGCATTTCATTGGCGCTTTTTACCAAATCGTCAGTAGACTTCAACCACAGTTTTGAAAAGTTTCAAACTTCTCAACTTATTAAAAGACTTTTATAAAGCATCTGAGAATTATGTTAATAAATTAACTACAAAAATTCAAAAATGATTTCAAAAAATCATATTATAATAAGTGTAGTAGGCTATGAAACTGTGGTTAAAGTCTACTGACGATTTGGTAAAAAGCGCCAATGAAATGCTTTATAGACATTTCTTAACCACCCAACAAATAACTTTCAAATTGTAAAAGAATCATGTTATTATAAAACATTCCAGTGTCCTGAATTAGTGCAATATTGCTTCAGGTGTTTGCAGCTTACTTCACTAATTGCTGCACAATACCGACAGCAATTTACATCGTCATGTCTTTAAGAACAGAAAACAGTAACTCATTTGCGCTTACTAGAAAAAAAAAAGAAGTTAAAATAGGTGCAACTAAATTTTTGATCTTCTAATATGCCTTCAACTGTCCTCTTAATATTGGCCCCTTCTTTCTATTCCTGGTCATTTCTTGAGTGCTGGTCTAAATAAAATATAATAATATTATTTTTTACTGATTTTACTCTCACTTCTTATTGGTGATTCCTAAAATATTCCTTGTAATAAAACTCACATACAGGCAAACAATTAAAAAATATTTACAATGGAATTAATAGGCTGAGATATAAGCCAGCAACGGAAAATTTAAATATGAAAATTTCTAGGCAGCTAAACAGATAAAGACAACATTGTTTTGGAAATCGTGTACTGCCACGACGCAATGATTAAGTGGCTTAAAGTTTAACGCCAAATATAATGATTGTGAAGAAAATTCTTTAATTGTAAACTAAATAATACGTAATTTATTTTACTGAATTTCTGCAATTATAATATTTTATTTATAGTTTTGTTGAATATAAAATTGTTAAAAGTTATAAAGCATTTTTCTAGCACTTCAAACTACCTAAGAGCCATGCGGCAAAATCTTTTTACTTACATCTAATACAAAACATCTATACATTTAGAAATAACCAACTAGAATATTTTATTTTTTTGACGTAAGTTTCAAGAGAAAACTGGTATTAACATGTCTATTGCCACGTTGACTAGCCTTGTAATGAGCTGAAATAGAGTGTAGTTTGAGATTTTTTCAAGTAGCTTAGATGCGTCTTGTGGGAATTTATTCTTCAGTTATTTGCACCATCTTCTTTGTTAAAGTTGCAGATTGCGCAGCATCTTACCATTGCAAGCTAAGAGGAATTTGCTTGCTAGAGGCCTGCAACTGAAGAGATAAATTTGTGCTTTAAATATATTTTTAACACTTTTACAACAATAATGTTGTAACGTGCATATACTAGTTCAAGATATTATTTGTATAGCAATTGTGAAGTGCAACTGCTTCTGCAGCACAGTTGCTAGTAATAATATTGTTAGGACAGGAGTCTAAAATAAAGGATAATATCTTAATATGTCGGTTGTTGGCCTTTAATAAAAATCGTTATTACTAGTTACATTATTGAGGTATAAAAACTGTAATAATATACACTTTAATAACAATAGTTAAGTTTTAAAATTAAGATCTTTTAATGTGAATATCAGACATATCAAACATATTAATCTAGGTGATATAAAAAGGCCAGCGCGAGCAACATTTTTGAAGATCGAAAGCTACTGTTACACACTGAGGTCCTGCACGTCTGAGAATCATGCTTCTTAACGTGATTCTAAAGAGCCTTTCGTGATTATTTCTTTACAGCTTCTTGGTAAGACCATTGTAATCAGCCAAAACATTGAACCAGGGTGCCCATACTTTATTGCTATTTCGCAAACTTCAATAAATTTAAATTTCAATATTATATATAATATCAATTAAGATAATGTATCTTAAAGAAGGACAACTAGAGTTTAAGAATGAAACAATTAATATAATAAAGTGTTCAATTTCTAATTGCACGACAAGAACAGCTACGGTCGATAAAATATGTAACAAGAGGGGGCTACCAGCTAAAAATGTACTTAGCAGATAAGAAATATTCAATATCGTAAGATCTACGCTGATTTTAATCGTGTGATGGAAACACATTTTATTCAATAACTCTTCGGACATATTTTTGACTACTGCCGTGTTAAACTTAAATTGAAACTATCAAAAATCCAGATCTTAGACCTTATATCTTATTCGCTATCTTTTGTAATCAATTAATATTATAATACCAGGGCCATTTTAACTTTGGAAGACCAAAACATATATATTTTTATTATATAAAAAAAAGGTGTAACAACTATAAATGTTACTAAAACAAATTCCGTTTAATTTACCAGTCCAACAGTCTTGCGAATTCTTTATAGTTTTGATTTTAGTTATATTTGATTCTTTTGATTATGGAAATTTTATTTCCAAAATACAATTTATAAGCCCATAGCTTCGTTACAAAATACTCCTTATTAAATTGAAAACTACTTTCTGTTGCACTGTGTTATTTTTGATCAAAGCACATTGTATTGATATAACTAATTATTAATTATTCGATGAAGTTAATTACAGCTTTAATATAATATTATTATTATTTTTTTTTCAAAGATATATAAACTAAAGCTTACCATCCATATCCGTTTTTATGAACGTTCTCCTTTTGATATACGCGTCTATGTTATAAGAAAAAGAAAATACTTTATAGTGATTAATGTGCGTTGCGGTTTGCAAAAATGTTGCTCTTGAGGTTAGTAAATGATGGGGTATTTAGATGGGTGTAATAATATTAACAACAACATGTTCACATACAGCTCGCTGTATAGTTTGTGAGAAACTAACATGCATTTACAGCTAAACTTATATAAACATATATATATACATACAAAAATACATACATATAATTATACTCAGACTCTTGGAGAATGTGTTGCTCAGTAACATGAAGTTACCTACAAATTGATATTAATGACGTGAAAATAAAAGAATGGCAAGTGTTTTTGCTGTTGCTATTCTTGTACTTGAATTCTGGCAAATTGTAGCAATAAAGAGGTAAATATCTTGTTCTTCTTTCACTAAAAGTCGTTCAAGTGCAAATGGGAGAGGTGAAGAAAGTCTTTGAATTGTAGGAAAATAAAGCGAAATCTGAACATGGAATGTTAAAGATATTTGAGGTTTTATTGCTGCAATTAAGTACTCTTAGTAAATCAATTATATAAAACGCTAAAAGCAAGTTAAATACTTGTAGTTAATAGAAAATACATAAAAAAGAGATTCTAGAAATTAACGACTAAAGTGTCACTGGAATGATTAATTTATATTTTAATTGATAATATATTAATCAAAGTAAACGATTCGAAATTATTTCATTAATACAGAATTGATATTAATCATTTTGAATGTCAATAAACATTTTATTGTTTAGCGGTTATGATGAGTGTGTTAATTAAGCAAAATTTGGAATATATTTCGAATCGGGTTTTGTTTAAACACAATTAAGCAGATTAAAAGTTAAAAATATTTTGTATAATTAATGTGTTACCTGCTATAACACTAACACAATTACTGTTTTAGAACTGAAGTTGAAGCAAAGCAATGTGTTTGAGATGGTATTAGAATACATGGTGGCCAGTACTATCAATACTTATAAGTAAAGCCAACATATGTCTTGTAATGTCTATGGAATTCTTGTTAATGTATGGGCTTTCGACAAAAAATTATCATCAACGATGTGCCAACGTCAAGTCAAGTATGTATTCATTTTCTTCAGCGATATCCGATATTTTTAGCATTATTCAAAGGCTACCTCAAGTAGTTAATTATTAGTTACAAGAAGTATATTATTGTCCTACTTTCGCTATTGTCTTGTCATGATATTGCTAATTAGTTACTGTATGGAAAGAATATTTTGCTTATCTTTACCAGAAACGTTCTTGCACCCATTAAGATTTATAACTAATTGCATATTTATTAACTATATATCGAACGATATTATATTTTTCTACAATCAGAAACATTTTTATTTAATAACTTTCCGCCATTTATTTGGATACATCTTTGCAGATATACACGATATGTTGGATTTGAATATATCTTTCTAACATATGTTTTAAAAAACGAATTAATTTATATATTATTTTTTGTCAAATAGTTTTAGAAATAATTTTTTTGGCAAATTGTGTTCTATGGTTATGAATAATCGATATTCGAATTTCTTACATTTACTGCTCTTCTTGTTGTATTAGATATATTGAGATGTGAACAATAAACATACGCCACATTGTCCTCTTTACTTGACTCTCATAGAAAATTTAATGAATTTCTATTGCATACTTTTTAGCTGCAGCAGAAGTAAATGCATGTCTCCTTGTATCATACATGATATATTAATATGTTTCTACAATTTTAAATAAGAACACGTACATTTTGAGATGGCTGTAGTTTCTTATTAAATGGTAAAAAAGACATGCTTTGATTAAATATGCAACCACCAACTATCCGCCAAATAACAAGCACGCCTTTGAGGACAGACCACAACTGTTTTTTATAAACTTCTACAGACTTCTACTGTTTTTATAAACTTCTATAAAAGCGTGTAAAATCTTTTGTGTGCTATACATTTATTGAGAAACCAAAGCACAGCCCCTTTGAAAGTAAGAGAACACATAACGATTTTTTATTATGTCAGATATTAAGTATTTAATTCTAGATTACAAATTTGGTACGTATAAAATATATGCTTCAACTTCATTAATGTGAACAAAAGACGAAGAAACTTATTGCGTCAATATGTACTTAAATTTTGAATAATCCTGGGAAAGCAAAACTTATTGAATGCAAGAATTTTAAATGACCACATGAAATTTACTTTTCCAAGTATTTGTGGCGATTTGTATGTTCATTAGACTAATAAACATGATATTCTTCGACACTGAGGTGGTTTCTAAATATTTCTATTATGATTCAGTGGCTAAGCACCTGTGTGTCTATTTAGAGAGAACTTGCGAATAAACACAATTTAGGTATAAGTTTTTCTTCTGATTTGATATATAAATATTTTAGTAATTTAAGTTTAGATGATATGGAATATCTGCTAGTACTTTGTTACTGTTTATTGTAATATTAATAATAGAGAATAAATTTATAATAATAATAAAAATATTTATATTATTAAGAACTTAGAAACTTAAGTATCTGATGTATTAATTTGATTCAAATGAAGTACAAATAAAAAGACGCTTTTAACTTAATTATTTTTCGAGATATAAAAAAATTCAACACAATGCACTGAAAAAATCGCGGTATTTATATTTTCATACATGTATGTCTCCTAGTATCATACATGATATATTAATATGTGTCCACAATTTTTAATATAACTTATTATGTCAAGTAATTTGCTTATTCTGACTAATGGTACCAGGAAAATTCTATGCTGCAACACAAGCCTTTACAACTTCGTTGTTACGGTGATATATATGGTCTTTGTCACAAATAAATTATTCTGAATAGGAAAAAATGTTTTTTATTATATTTATTTTTATCAGTATTTCGATTATTACTAAACTATTTTTGTATATTCGCAAAATAATGGGGTATTACCCATATAATAAGAAATCAAAAGGATATCGAGAATATTTACGATTCCTGTGTTAGGAGTAGATATTATTTGTTAAGTTAGAAATCATGTTTCTTTTATCACAAACCATTCTACATTAAAATATATTTCGCTGTACAAGACCTTAATAAAACCTTTTTATATTCATGTTTTAAAGAATATTTTTGTGTTTGACTTAAAAAAATTTCTTTCTGAAGGCTGAGTTTTCGAGATTTTAGTTAAGCAAGAGATCTGAAAACTTATTGGTGCCGAAATTGCCAAACTTACTTAAATTATTAGTCCCATTGACTGGAAAAATTAAAGTGTTAAACTAATTTTAAAATTAGTCAATATCTTAAAAACAGGATCCAAGTTTTGAAGGGATGAAGATTTGGTTTATGTTTTACATAGTTCCTTTAACACAATATGGCTGTTAGGTAATAACATATTTTATGGTACTTCTTTGACCGTTTTAACCATTAATCTTAGCTCTGGTAAAACTAAACAAAGCTGGTGATTTTTCCTTGCACGTTTTTATTTATATTTCTTGTTTAAAGCTTAACACATATCAACATTTTACCCCAAAACCACAACGCTTAAATTATTTTAGGTTCTCTGTTAAATACAATGTGACCAAAACTTTAGAATACATAGAAAACACGCTTAAAGTTAGTACTCTTAAGTACTTGTATATATACGAAAAATGAACAAAAACTCCTGATATTGAGTGAAACTGCAACTAAAAGTTATTGTAGATAATTATGGGCCTTATGAATATATTAAAACGTTCATCTAAAAATATTCAAAGTCATTATATTTTAAGTAGTTTATGCAAGAAAATTTCAAATACAGTTCAAAATTGGAATTTAAAATTATATGAAATACTAATTTATTTCGAAATTTCATTAGTTTACAAAAATAAACAAAATTAATACTGAACCATTTGCTTAAACAAAAAGCACAAGAGCTTTTCTTACTCCCGTGAAAACTTGACAGTCAATTACATTGTCTTATTTCTATTTATATCAATTTTGGTATTTATTTTTGTGCAAAAGGTTTATTACGCAGCTTTTATGAATAAAACTGAAACTCAGCTCGATATTTGAAGAAACTGAAACCATCACAGATATGGTATATTCTGTGCATCACCACAATGTTTGCCCTGCCGAAAATATAGCTCCTATCCAAATTATTCATTCCACAACGTTATAACGTCTCCATTTGATATAATGCGCATATGAACTCCTTAACAAAACTATTTATTACATCAAAAGTCTCTAGAGTGCGTTTTGGTTTAGTCGATTCAAATGACCATATATCAACCGATTTGTTGCAAAATTACGTTAAGTCACAGTAATTAATCAAAACAATTTCAGAAAGAACTTATGTTATAAAAATGCATCGTTACATTATATCTTTGCATCGTTACATAAAGTCAACTTAAAATAAAATTTGTTTTCACTATTTCCTTTCACATTGTAAATAATAATGCATATACAAATATTTGTAAAATTTTACAACTACAAAAAATACTTGCCAGCATATAAACAAAAATAAGTTTCTTAATTTTTTTTTTGTTTTGCACAAAGAAAGTAAAAATAACTGCATTTTGTCCGTATGTGTTGCAAACCCACTGTTTATATACATATAAACAAACTTATACACATTCCTTGGTGATAAATGATCCTTGAAACCCAAACAATAGTATTGAAGTATCTTTTAAATCGTTCTGCGTTTTTCTTTTGCGCTTTTTTCCCTCAACCACCGTAATCAGTAAACGTTTGTACATGTTATACTGCATTTTACAATGGGGCTGCCGTTTCAGCATTCACATAAAATGACAAATGATATACGAAATACTGCTAGTGAATTCAGCGTTAGGGAAATACAAATATATTTAAAACTTATAAGTCCTTTGTATTATATACCTCATACTCGTATGTATGTATGTGTAAAGGATGAAGCAAAGAATGAAGTAAATTTGGAAATTTTGCATTATCAATTATAAATCAACAGAACTGAGTTATGTTTATCATTATTTATAAGCATCCTTTTGCATTTCGTTGGCTATCACTTGAAGAAATGAAAACTTCAACTAACAGTTACGAGTATGATTAATAGGAATTATTATGATTAATTTAAACAACAAAAAAGGTCATGTGGAAAAAAGCTCAAGTTTTTCACGATTTTCATGTGTTTTTACTTTATCTTATTCAACAGTCAGTAGATCTTTGAATGTATGACTTCGCTTGTATCAATTTAGTTGAATGAAATTACATTCGCCTTATGGAAAATGAAGGTTAAGAGATGTATCATATACTGAGGATCCTCATTTCGCTTTTGAAAGATATGGAAGGCAGCAAAGATAATTTAGAATACCAAATGCATTAATCTCGAGCGAAATGAGACATATATTAACTATATCCCCAACATCTGGAACGAATAAGGAATTGCAGGCTCTTAACACTTCAAATTAAGATATTCTGAGAAATTGTGGCAAATAAGGGAACAAAAATAATATCTATTAGAAGACAGTTAAGCAAATGGCTTCAATCCCACGAACGGAAAAGACATATTTGCTTTTTCGTTGCAAATTAATTTAGAATTAATGCTGTCCTTAAATATTTTAGGGAAAGTTCCCATTCAAATGGCAGCCTAATACAAACAGAATCACAAATAATTCTAACTCTAAGCGGTGCATTAACTTGTTCCAATTTCATTATTTTCCAAGCTGCCCTTTTAATTTCAGGCAAAAATATTCCATAGCTTAATTAAATATCATCTTTGTTAGACTACTTTTCACTTTTCTCTTTTGATGCCACTTAAATAATTTAACATTTAAGATTTAACGCAAACTAAAAAACAAAAGAGTACTAATTTAAGAAAAATGTTTTGGTTTTGTTAAAATTCTTAAGGTTTTTATTAGTGCAACTAACATATAATTAATGTAAATTTACTACTGTTGCTGGAAGCAAATACTTACCTAACAAAACCATAATCAAATACGATGTGATTTTATTAGGTGAAATAAAAATTTCTGCTTTAAAGATTTAGAAATGTTTGTCGTTATAATTTACTAGTGAAATAAGTAAGACTTTCTTAAATATTTTATGTTTAAGTTGTTGTAACAAACATAAACTTTATTTCCCTGCTCTTCCGTTTTCAATTTCCTGTAATACCAGCGTCTAGACGTTTTATTGACAAGGAGACAATTATTGTTGTTAGATATTTAAGCGTTGTATGAAATATTTTGAAATAAAACAGTTTTAATAAATATAATAAATTTTTTAATAAATATAAAAAAATCAATATAGAGACAACAAAAGGATGATAAATGGTAAAAAATTTATCTGTTTAAGATTACAGTCCATATTAATGTGACGTAGATTAAATTTATCTTAATAAAAAGTAATCAGAAACTCTGATTTCTACAGCGAAATATTTCCTCAAAACATGTATTTCTACATTATATTACATTCTACAAGATCTAGATTTTCAATATCTAATAGGGACAAGTAATGTAAGACCATTTGGGAAAACTGTTCTGGATATTGACTTCACAAAAACACTTAAAAGCCCAAAAGTCATTAGAAGCCTAATACAAGCAACTTGATCTGGTTTAAATTATGGTATAGGTCGAAGTAACCGACCATCGTTGTTCTATTTTAATAAAATGACATAAAAATAAGCTCATGTGTATCAATTTACGATGTCCAAAGCTTAATCCCATAACATTGAAACTTAACACTTTCAGATTCCTTAAATCGTGATTTTATATGATAGAAGGTCTTAAACTGTCAAATACTCATAAGGACGAATGTTATTAAAAGCTATAGAAATATATAAGTTTATAGCTTGACATATATTTTATGCTTATTTTTCAAATCGTGTATAAGGAAATGCCATATATAGCGAAGAAACATATAAATGCTTAATAAAATAGGAACTGGGGTTGTATTAAGGGATTAACTTTATGATATACTTTTTATGAATTTATGCGCATAAAAGGAATTGTTGTTAATGGAAAGTAAAAACATGTCATAAAAATATTCTATTCAGCTTCAATAGAAATATTAACAAGGCTATCATAAACTAAATCCTTTTATACCTTAAACTAAAATGTTTTTTGTGCAGGAAGTTTTTACGTGTAGGTGATGTATATAAGGAGCAAAAACTACATTAAATTTTAAAATAATTTCATATTGCAAATTTGTTAATAAAATTGGAACAGAAAATACTGTCAAGTATAATCAAGGTTGCCCGATGAAAGCGATTGTTCTTGACTAATTATAGTAATATTTATTTGTAGTCCGTTGTTATGTGTAACTTATCTCTTAAAGAGTTCTATGCTTCAGCCATGCACTGTAAAGTTTCAATTAATGTATCACAAAACATTGAAAATTTAAATGGTTGCGTATGAATAATATAATTCAACATATTATTGCAACATGTATAACTCATACGCACTGGAAGTATTCAGTTATCTATATTAATTAAATGTTGATAATTATAAATATTTCTTTTTTCGTTATAATAAATATTTTATAATGCAAAATTGCAAAACTTTAATTTTCATTTTTTTCCAAATAATTTTTGTGTATAAAATATTGAATCGTGTAATATTTAATGTATTAGCAAAATCTAAATAGATAAACATATAATTAAAATAGAATATTATGATAATATGAAATTTATTTGTTGGGTGATTAAGCAATGTCTGTATGCATTTCATTGGCGCTTTTTACTAAATCGTCAGTAGACTTCAACCACAGCTTTTCACAACTTTGTGATTTGTTGTAGTGATTAAACAACGTCTACATACATGCTACTAATGCTTTACCATATCATCTATACACTTCAATCATAGGTTGGAATAGTGTAAAAACTTACATCTTATGCAAAGACAATTATAACTCATCGGGGAATTTATCAATGGTTTTTCATAATTATATTATGTTAAGTGTGGAAGGCATTCCAACAAATAATTTTTGTTGTTATTCAAAGTCTTTCTAATTGTATATATGGAACATATTATATTATAAAAATTATTGTACATATAAAAGCTGCCCGCATTGTATTCCACTGAGCCAATTCACAGATGTGGCCATGAAAATCTATGAACGGTGAGGATGTAATACTATATGGAAAAAAAAATTTTGGCTTCAAAAGGTATTAAATGATTAATAACATTAAAATTAATATGTCTACTTGTATGTAAAAGTGTTTGTAAGCAACCTTATCGCCAAGTGTATGTTTATATTTATGTATGTAGTTTTGCTTTCACCATGAACAAATATCCCCTGATATTAAGATATGCTTTTGCTTTCTATATTTGCAAATTAATTTAAACAGTTTCTGAGTGAAATTATTAAAAGGTACGATTTAGATTTTGCTATAATTCTTACCACACTTGTAAGATAAGTTTTTTCTTTGTATGTATTTTCATTCATACATATTCTTATGTTCTATTCAAAAGTGTTTTATTTGTTTTGCTTGCCTCTGTATTCATATAAACATTTGCTAACAACACTCTTGGGTATTGACTGCCATATATCTTTTAATTTTTGTTCTCTATAGCAATTTTATCGGTAGAAACGTATCTTATGTATTAATATATAATGTGGCCAATATTGTCTTTTTTTCTGTTACTATAATTCTGTTGTTGATATTGGGCATGTTAAACGCTCAAGGTCACAGAAAAAACATAAATTTCGGCAATTTTCAACATATACTTAATTTTGTTGATAATGCGTATCTTGGTTTGAAAGTTAAGTAAAGATTTTTTGAGTATATGTAGTTGTGTATATGTAGTTGTGTATATATTTCTAGATGACTCATATCATTTTTAACTATTTATTGCATGTGGTAAGAAAGATATATTTATATTGACATTCGATGGAAAGAAAAGATAGCACGGCAGTATAATATTAAGATTTGCAAACATTAAGTAGACTAATTTTAACTATAAAATATGTGTAAAACTGGACAAACTACAACGAATAGTATTACAAAATTTATAAATTAAGACTAAACGGAACTAAATAGATTTAATTTTCATTAGTTAAGAAGTTTTTTATTTTAAAAATATCATATTTTATTCTTTCTCATATCAAAAATAGTAAGAATTATTTTATATACAAAGCATTTTATATATTTTTATATGCTAATTGGATGAAAAGTGTATTTATTTTAGGAACATATATTCTGTAGCAATTTAATTTTTTAAAATATTATTTTTAAATAATTTTTTAATATCCTTAATATTTTGTTCCATGTTTATAAAGTAAAACTTTTTTGGTTTCTATTTTCTTAACTACACTTGAACGATTACCAAGCAAAGACTCGTTTTATTTTTAGTGGTTCTTATGTAGTTACAGACAAACTTGCAAAAATATTAATCATAAGATGCTGAATAATAAAATATAATAATTTGTTTTATTAATTCAATATGAATCATGAGAATATATTATTATGAAAATTATCTATAATCTCTATCGCTATTTATAAAATTAATTATAAAAGTTTTAAGTAATGTTACGTATTTCTTTTCTTTTATAAATATATATTTATAATAACAAATGTATTATTGAGCCTCAATAAGAATTATCTTCTATTTGATTACTTCAGATATAATTCGGTACTTATTTTATATTATTTGTTTGAGACACCAGATGCAAATCGGTTTTATAGATTGGGTTTCTGAAACTACGTGAATGTTAATATATCCTTTCAAAATTATTTGGAACAATAAATGTGTTATACAATTCGAATATAAATAATTATGCAATTATATAGTTAATCTCTTCTCAGTTAAAATAAGTGAATCCTATAAATAAATCACTCAAAATTTGAGTTGATAAAATTATTATTTTTTGCGTAATCGTAAACATAAAAGGTCATCATAGTATTGAAAAATGGTTGAAAAGATTGCTACGCTTTAATTTTATATCCTCTTTATTATTTATTGTTCCACTTAAATATACACAATAGATTAACAATTTGAAATATATTTTTCATTCAAATACTTAAACGATGGGCACGTGTTATGAATTGCTTGCGTTAATAAACTCTGCAAGAATTGGCTAAGAGGCATGAATAAGTCGTTAATAAAAATTATTGATATAATGGATTGCTATTTTACAAAATGTTACAACTTTGATGGTTTCCATAACGATACATTTTACAATTTTGGTTAATTATATTGAAATATTACGAATAAATAAAATAAATAAAAATATTTTTTAAATCTTTTTCTTTCTTATAAAATTGTGTAAAATATCTTTCTATTTAAAAATGGCTTTCTTTGAAAACATCTTTAGCACTTAAAACTGTTTTTCTTTTGTGTTCTGCAACTTTATTTTTTCTTTCTCTGACTAAAATTTGCCTGTGTCTCTGCTGCTCTGATCATTTATCAAGTTATTATCAGCAGTCTTTGAATGCCTTTTGTGATGTTTTTTTTCTTCTTTTTTTGCATTGTCAAACTTTATTTGACAAATTTGACCTCATTTAAAGTGTAAAATAACTGTTACCATTATCGTTTTGGAAACTGTTTATACCCAACACACAAAGTCAAACAGTTTTATGATAAATTAAGCTTTTAATATAATAATGTTTAATATCAATAAAAATTATTTTTTACGCATTTTGTGTAACATAATAGTGAACATATTTTTATTCCTTTTTTTTCATACAGTGTTATTTGCTTTTTTACTTTTTCATTCTTCAAGTTAATCTATTTGCAATATTGCATTAATAATAATTTAAACTATATATATAAATAATTTTAAGGAACTTAAAATTCGGCTAATATTGTTACAAAATAAAATTCTCAATTATACTAAAAATTGTTTGTTTGCTGGGTAACTACTTAAACTGAGATGTGTTCGTTTATCTGAGGCCTTTGCCACCTAAAAGCTATTCGTTTTAGTTGTCTTGATTGTGAAGAACATTAAATGAAAGAAATACTTTTTAATATATTTCTATGTTAAAACGAAAATGGATCTCTTTAGGTTATTTCATTAAAGAATTTAAGACATTATTGGTGGAAACGGCAGTCTTTTATCGTAAGTGGTAATTTGACATAAAATTGCGTGTGCGCTAAGAACAATAATTGTTTATTACAAGTTAAATTGAACAGATACTGTCAACCATTTCAAAATATGATTGGTTTTGAAATTTAATAAAGGTAATAAGTTGGATATAATAAATAAACGAAGTATGACTAGCTCGATCGTATTATATTATTAACTTAATATATTTACCTGTAATATAATGAGCTTCATAAATTGCGGATGCATATATAATTGTTTACCGTGCAATCTTTGGATAGTCACTTCATTTAATGACTGTAACAAAAATATGTTATTTGTATCATTTAGATGATGAAGAAATTTCTTATATTGCAAAAAGTAAAAAAGCCATTGGAATAGATCAGTAGCTCTGCACCTGCTACTACAACTATTTATAAAAATATTTCACATACGTAGTTATATTTTAAAATTTTGGCCAAAATGCACACATGCGAAACTCTTATCACAAGAATAATCGTAAGCAAAACTAACATTCACAACCGTGTACTATTAAAACATGTTTATTTCGAGTGCCATATTTGTTATCTAAATAAAAAACATAACAACGTGAAGAATAAATGACGAGCTCTACACAGAATAACAAGGAAAATTTTGCCAGTTATTAAATTTAGTGCATTTTGGTTATAATATTTGCATGATGTTGTTAACATTTGTACGTTAGGGATATATCGTTTTCTAGCCCTATATGGAATGTATTGTTGCATATATTATTACATTATTTTATATTATATTATTGTTACACATGTTTAATAGATTAGACAAATTATATAGCCAAGGGATCATTTTAGTGATGTCAAGACATCACGAATAGTATATCTATTTAAACCGGGTTTCTTCGACAGAAGATATAATTTACGTTTGCATTAAGATTCTTAATCTTTAACCTGAATTTTATTCTTAATTTCTTGTATTAATTTCATTTTTATTCGATTGAAAGCAAGTCCATTCAATTATATCCGTAACTACTGACATTATGATACTTAAAACATAATTTGGAAGCAGTGGTAGAAAGCAAGGAACTCGTGTAGTCTCTGATTTAAAAAAACTTTGAATACTTTCATAGTCTTTCATATATTAAATTTTCATCAATAGTTGGTGATAAATACATGTATACTGCCGATGAAAGTGCAGAAGGTTTCAGAAATAGTTTTTCTCCTCTGCTGTATAAAATTGGATAATTCAAACAATGCTGACTTTCTCTTATACTCTGAATATCTATCATATTCATTCGAACGATACAATAAAGCAATAAATACACTCCAAGTAAAAAATATTAGATGTCAATTTTGGGTAACTACTTTTTCTTTACTGTTACAGTATCGATAATAATAAATATTTGACCTATCAGGAAGCGATTTTTAACAATATCATAATTTTCGTATGTATTCTATTTTTATTTGTAAGACAATCTTTTTATCTGTAAAATATAATTCAACTAAAAGTCATTAATAAATCTTTATTGTAGACTTTTAGTTGAATTATAAAAATACAATTGATTAAAAAAAGCAATTGATTTATAAAAAGTATAAATAATAATTTTTGTAAAGGAAAACTATTTTGTAGAAGTTATTATATTTAATATATAAAATTTACATTGTAAGAAACAAAATTTCATTATTATTATCAAAAATACTTATATCAATATGATGGCTGTTGGCTGACATTTAGAATTAGTTTGTTAATACAAAACGCTTTTGTACATTCAATTGTAAAAAGTCATGTCCCTAATGTACAAAATTTGTGATTATGATTACTTTGTGTAAATTTTTGTTAGTTTTTTCTGAACTACAACATATTTATTTTGCATAAACCAGCAATTAAGTACATGTATTGTCTGGTGGACTCTTTATCTAGTTTGTGTGTTATTCTATGCAAGAGTTGCTTATATTTAAATGTTGTCACAGATTAAATACGTGTTTTTTTTTACAAAACTACTATATTTAATTTGATTCTTTTTGAATTTTAGTTAATTCTTAGTGTATTACTCTTGCTGCAGACAGATAATATACAATGAAAGAGGTCATAGAGTGAAAAAATTTGTGTGTCTGCTGTAAATGATAATGTTTTACATAATTTTAAAATAAGCTGCTAATATTTTCTAAGATATATATCTAAAAAAACACAAGAAGTTTTCAAAATAATATTTAAATTAAATGTTTGCTTTATAGTTTTAATATTTAATACAGTGTGTTCGTTGATGTGTTGAAATATGCTTAATATTCCAAACTAAAGTTTTAATATAATTTATATAAATAAATGTTTCAATTTAATCCTAAAGAAATATTTTAAGAAATGGTTCATATAAATTATGAATTAGCGTGCACAAGGGTAAGATTTCGTTCATGTGTATTGCTACTGAATTATTGTGAAGGTTAAGCTTAAATTCGCAGCTGAATGTCTCGACACTTAAATTACTACATTCGATATAGTAACTTTAATATCGTACTAATAGTCTTTCATACCTCTTTTCATTATTCAGTGATTTGTTTAACCTTTTTTTACCTTTTGAACAAAGTCTGCAGAAATGACAACTCTTTGTGAACACAATATTTATAGAATGTCTACTGTGAGCAAGTTGGGTATTTTTGAGAAAAACCATTTATACTTTTAAGTCAAAGAAAATGCATCTTAATAACTGCCCTCTTTGTTGCATACAGCTGAACAGTTCGATATATTAACGCAGAAATAAAAATTTGATATTCTCTATTGATGCACACACACATCCTTTTCCGAGATTTAAGGATTTTATAAAAGCTCTTGTTTCTGACAAGCGTATAAACAAAAATGCACTTGTTATATTTATTTAATATTAATTTTAAAAATACGTTTGTTAACTCGTTTTGGAAAACATTTTTCCTGTGTATGCAACCAAAATAATTCAATTTATTACGACCTCACTTTATATAAATATTTTGTTTCCAATGAGTTAACAACATCCAACATGACACCACAACTAACCACCTGTCTTCACAAGCTGAAGTGTGGGGAACATTTTTTTGCTTATACATGAATTTGCTTGTTGATATTTCCGCTAAAAAGGCAAATTGTTTTTGCTGCTTGTCCAAGTGTTATTTTATTAACATGTTGTTTTTAAAACAGAGTTAGTAAAAGTTAAAATTTCTGCTGATGGTTTCGTGCATGTTTAGTTAATGACCGTTGAATTATTGCTCGCGTATAATTTAGAATCAGTATTTTTTTTATGTGCATTCACGTTGATAGTACATGTTATGTTTTTGCGCACCACAACACTTCCAATGGGGTTCCGGCACTGTTTATTGTTTATTAAATTGTTGTCAAGGTGTGGGAAATAATTTGATAATTTGAATAGTAGAATTATATATAATATTAAATGCTACATATTCCCATATTTGAAAAACTTTAAGATGAATATATAAAGCAAAGCAACAAATATATTTATTAAATATGTAATGTATTATACTTATTGCTGTTGTTTATATATTTCGGCGTTGGGGTTATCCCTTAGTGTCAGTCTAAGTTTAAGAAATCTATTTTTTAGCATTGAAGAAGGTGGATAGTTAGCTTTTTTATATTTATAAGAGTCATTTGGTTGCCATGGCTCGCACTTACATGATGCAAAACTGCTTATAATATCTTTCATGTAACAGGATTTTTATTGTAAATACTTTAGACTTTCATTTTACTTCTACGATATTAAGGAGTAAGGAAATCAATATCCAGCACTCTTCGACGTTTTCTCAGCTACCAGAAAGAAGTATTAACGTTTTGAAAAAGTAATTTGAGTAAATATTTGCATAGTGAGTAAATATTGCATCTTTGCAGAAGCAATTGCTTATGTTAAATTCATTAAAGCAAACCCAGACTTAATTGAAAAGAAACTTGGTTAAGTCCTTGCGCTTACTAGTCACTAGTATCCACTCTAAATCTTTTTGTTGCTTATGAGAGTTTATAGGTTTGTAAAAATATAAATAATTATTTCGAAAAACAATTCCAATAACACTTGCATAAATAACGCAAGCTAAATTATTTGTTACTTAACTATAGAATTGTTATGCAGTCAACATGACCACGTATATATTGAATTTGTGGTTATTTTTAGAAATTATTACATGGATTGTTACTGCACATTCAGTTTTAGTATTATTGAAATTATAAATTTCAAACTTCTACCTTAAATTACATCCTGAAAGAAAATGTGTTCATACATGTGTGGCTGATTAAAAACCCTCTTTGTAATTGCACTATTTAACATTTCATATATAAACAAGTTTAGTGTTTAGTATTTTGCAGAATGTGTGAGTTTTACATCATTCTCTCCATTTAATCGAGGTCTTTTAAATATTTAAGGATTTCACTTGTGCACATGTTGTTCCAAATCCCAAAACGACTAGCAGGCAGTTGCTTCTAACAGTGGCTATGGAAACAAGAAATACTCTCTCTTACGAAATGAAGTCAAGAACATTTATAACCAAATTGTTCTCACAAACATGTCATTTGAAAGATATATTCCAAGAACTTTATAGAAGTTTTGAAAATAGTTAATCTGTTAATATCTCTTTAATGTGTAGGTTTTGTCAAGTTTTAATTTTCCAATATTATTTGCAATCATGTTGACTGTATAGTTTTGCAATCTCAGTTTACACAATAATCTCTGCACAAACACATATAAAAGTACTTTTGTAGAACCAAATTTAAACATGCAGATTTCTCCTTTGACTTTTGGCATTTTCAAATACTTGTACAAGCAGTAGGGAAGGTCATATTAAAGGTTTCAAACACCATTCCATATGAGCAAAAGAAATCTGTGATTAATTAGCGTTAAAAAGTCATACTCAGTTCTCTGGAATGAATGTCATAATTCGTCAAATCGAGGTCAGTGGTATGGAAATTTGCATGAGAAATGACCTACGATATCTTCTGCAAGGATGATATAAAGAAATTATTTGCTGTCTATTTTATGTCATAAAGATATAAAAGGAGTTGTAAAAGCATGAAATTCTTTGGCTTGTTTCTCGAAACGTATCAGGTCATTTCGTTTGGTTGGAATATTTATAAAAGAAAATAATTTTAAAAATTAATTTTTTTAATAAATTTTTTTAAATCTTTTGTGAGTTTTTATATAAATTTTCAAATAGTTTATAAAAGCTTTTTCATAAGATGAGAGGTTTCGAACGTTTCAAAACTGTAGTTAGAGTATACTGATGCTTTAGTAAGAGCCCCTGCTTTATTTGTTCCATCACACGCAATATCTATTATTCTCGGCATGCAGGGATTTCTGGCACCCTAATGTAATCATCTACACACATACTTGCGTGAAAGCTGATTGTGTAATTGTGTTTGCTTATGCTAGAAGTTACCCATAAGCTAATGTTTCTAATACCATAACATGTATATATGCATGCATACAATTATTTTCTAGCACTACATACAACCATCTTAATGATGCATGCACATAAAGCCCTAAACATATAGATATTTACGTGTATATTGAAAGTTTTAAAACTGCTGCACTCAGGCTTAAGTTTTCATTAAACCAATAAGCAATTACGTTCCTAATAGAAGTTTTAATTTATATTCGTTATTCTCTACTTTTCGAATAGCTTTAATCATCATTAATTATTATAAAAATTTGAACCTTTTAATACGTTTGAAGCAATTCTATCAAAATGTGATTATGATTAGGCTCATTTAAAATATTAATATAATTCCATTTATTTTAATTATAAAACTTCATTATATTAATTAATATAATCATATTTTCAGTTTACAGATGGTTCTTTTAGGCATACAGATATATATTTAGTTGAGTGGTCAGATTCTTCTTGAAATTTCCAAAATAATTATTTTAAACTTTAAAAATCATTAATAGATAAAGAAAAATAGATTGTAAATATCAGCGCGTTTACCACCAAATGATGGAATACTGCGTAGTTTCAAGCTCCGTGATTACATCTTCGAAAAAGTCTATTCCTTCTACTCGCAGTGAATTATATATTTATATATCAGAAGAGTTATATGAAAACTAGCCAAATTCCATTTGCTTTGTATTAAACCAATGTGCGACACATACAATAAAAATTTTAAAAATCTATAAAAAGCAGTACCTGCAATTTATTTTGAATTTCTTACACAATTTATTTTTCAGCTTGTCGTGCTATACTAGGATTTTGCCAAAACGCCGTATAATATCCTTAATGCTGCAATTAAGTGTTCTTAACCCTAAAAATATAATTCATTAATATGAGATTTAAATAGATTTTATAGTTTATTTTTTGCTGCATCTATTTAATTGCTTGAAAATTTCAGTCAAGTCAGCAATCACATACATTCGGTAAAATACCAAAAAAAAAAAAATAATAATAACGAGAGAAATCGTACAATCTTTACTTAAGCAAAAAAGTTTACTTGCATACTAATAACAGGTAAGTGCGTTTACTGAAGCTCAATATTGAATTTGATAAACTTTCTATGCTCTGCGCTTCTACTTGATGTGACAAGAAAGATGCAAACTTATAGTAGCACGTGCGTGTGTGAAAATAATCTTTCCTCTTTCTGAAATCCTTTTTTAGAATCTAAAATAAACAAAAGTAAAAGCATAACGAAATAGCAGCCCAACTAGGGTAAGTATGAAACAAACAAAAGAAAAATGTATATCTAACGTTTATTTTTCTATTTCAAAAGGATTCATGTGTTTTTTTAAGTTTGTTTGAGCACACCTGCTGACATATAGCATTAGGTAGCGTGTCACATCCATCATCAGAGATTTAAGGGTTTATAGCTCGATACATGCGTTCGTATAGATATCGTCACATACATATAAAACAATAACCCTCTAAATGTTAATGTGTATAAAGAAATTTAAATTTTCACTTATAAATTGGACAACAGTGAAAAAGAAACTTCAAAAAGTATTTTGTGCAGCAAAAAGTTTTTGAAGAAACCCCCTTCTGTCATACGTATAAAGAATATAAATGTGCTGTAAAAAATTGGTTGTTTGAAATAGGAAAGCAATTCTTTGCCTAGGCTCTAAATATCCTTAAATATTAATCCCACCTCGACACCACAAGTAATTGTTATATCAGCAAACTTATCAAATCAGGATATGATCACTTCTCATTCAATACTTTGTGCTCTAAAAATAAATGATCTTATATTCTTCTCATTATCAAACGATCACCACAGCGTATGAGTACTTTAAATCTATTGATACGTATTGTGTTTGATATATATATATATATAAATATATATATATATATATTGTGTTCTATTAATGAAAGACACTGTGAAAAATAAATGTATAAATAAAAATTCTATTCATTTAATATTATTTTTCCACACCTGCATGAGTTCATCAGAACCTTAAATTAAATAAATAATTCAAAAGAGACACTTAAGATGCTTTGATAAACAAAAACTGATGATGAAAGTGCAGAGGCTTTTGAAATTAGCGCTGTTCTGATCTGCTAAGAATTATATTGGCCATAAGTTTTCCTTATTCCTCAGAATATCACTTATGTCATCCTGACTTGAATATAATGACTTTCAGCCTACAAAATTTAAATTATTTAAATTAAACTGTTACGTTGAATGGAGTACAAGCGGCAGATGGAGTTTCATTCGTACTGACGCTTAAATCAAATGTAATATAATTAATTTTCGTTCGTTTTTTTTAACAAAATAAGTTCAGCTTTTGCCAGAACAAAGTTTCTGTGCCTGAAATATGCTCACATATAATTTTTTATTTTGTTTTGTGATGATAAAAATCCATTATTCATGTAGTCTTTTGTATTTCAGTTAGTCTACCAAACTACAATTTATCTTATTTAAATACAAGAATAGCAGACGTTTAAAAATAAAAAATTTTATGCACATATTCATTTTTAATGTGAATCTTTGAAAACTTGTATAATAAAAAAAAACAAACTTACACTCTGGTTGTAATGAATAATGCTAAAAGTATCGCTTAACTATGAAATATTCTGCTTTAAAAATATTATTGAATAATTATAACGTTAATATATTTTTTCATTTTGATTTCTTTTACATTTTTTTATTATTATTTCTTTATATAATTTTCAAACTCGAAGAAGCTTGCACCCTGTTAAAATACTTCATGGTGTTAAATTAAAAACATTTTGGTAAGAACGTTTGCTCATTTATATAACTTTTCGTTCATGTTGAGAAGAAATAATTTGCCACACACATACATGCATAATGAAAAATTGCGCTGTCTTTTTACACATATCCCTGCTTTCTCTATATATAAAAAACAAACAAAAAAATTATAATAAAAAGAATATATAATATAATTTCAAAGATAATATTATAATAATAAAAAGTTAAGGCACTCATGATGAATTCGAGTGCTCATGTGCCGGGTTGCCAATCGAAAATGCAATTTGTTTTAAAAGTCTTGGGATTGTAGGAAATTAGTATCTCAAAATTCTTTATACATATTTATTTTTATATATAAGAAAATCTATGAGAAATACTATTGTGTTCTAAATACAGCTACGAATCACAGAAATTGGAGTCCTATTACATGACTTTCGTTTCCTCATTTGTGTTTGTTGTGGGTGATGTAGTCTTAATTATTTAGTCAACTCGTGACGACGAAGTCGTAGGTTCGGTCCCTTGTTTAATTGTGTCACTTATAAGGAAGAAAAAATATCCATTATTCTATCGGTAACCTGCTTAAAGAAGAAGGGCATTGCATAGTAGTGATAACAATTGACACAATCATCTAATAAACATTAACGTTTCTGCAGAGAATTAAAATAATAACTAAATTAGATACCACAAATTTTACTGCCTTAAATGCCAATAAAGATTTTGGTATTATAAGATATATAAATTTGTTTGATAATAAATTGTTAAATATATGATAATATTTTATATGGAAGCTGTTGAAGGAAACTATAGCTGCCATATTTTCTTTACCATTGAATGTAATAAAATTCTTTCGGGATTTTCTTGAGTACAATAACAACAATAACTGGCATCATCAACTAAAGGATGTTACATGCATACTACTTTTATCATTATAATACATTAATAAGAGCATGAGTTTTACAAAACATATATAAAACTATTTACTTACTAAACTTCGATTGCTTACAAAGAGCAAATTAAAATGAAATAGAACAAAGAAGTACGATTATATCTTGGTTCTATTAAAACATAAATGAAAATTTTAAAGCCCATATATCTGCGTATTATTTACTAGTGAGCTAAAAGGAGGTTGACTCTACAAGAACTACTTCTTGTCTCAGAAATGCAAAAATAGTGGTTCAATTTTCAAATGGACTTACACTTGAGCTACAATTAATTACTTAATATTTTAATTCTTTAATGGCAAGAACTTTAGTTAGAGTTAAAAAAATTATATAAAACGAGATATAGTTTGTATTATTTAATATTTTATTTGCCTATATATAATATTTTTTAAGTATTAGCTGGAGTTTAAAGAGATTTTGTATATATTTAGTTACTGCATGTATTTTCTTCTCAGTACTCATAACATATATTCATATTAAATACCAATCAACTAACTGCTCCAAAATATTGATAAATAACAAATATATAAAAATCATAATTGAAGAGATATTACTCAGTACGCTATAACCCATTAAAATAATAACGCCTTACAGCCATTTCTGGAAATTTATAAAATACAATTTATAAGGAATAAAATCCTAGATGAGTAATCTAGACTTCGCGGTTTTCCAAAAGGAGAAAAATTAAGAAATTTTTGCTCTTAAATATCTGTAGAAGCAATCAAAATTTAATGCTCTATTTTCATTCTGCGAAATCGTGCCAGTTTGAATTATCAGTTTGACAGAATAACTACAGCTCAACATTAAATATAAAATCCAAAACATGCTTTTAGTTTTGCCATATAACACCTTAAACCAATAATAACAATTTTGTTAGCTTGAATTTATTTCTTGCAAAAAATGTTATACATTAAACTAGGCACTTCCTTAATTTAATGGCCAACAATTCTTTAATGAAAATTTATTGTTTTCAGAGCTTACATATAAAAAGCTTCAGAGGAACTGTTTACAGCCACGCCTTTTTAGTATAAATTGTAAGAGTATTAACACCATACATATATTTCTTTGTAAGCGAAACAATAAAATGAAAAAAAAACATAAAAACATTGTTATTAGGGGGCAACTTTTAAAATAGTTTCGTAAGTTTCCAAAAGGCACTTGTTTTCGTTATTTATATAAGAAAACATGGGCCGCGGTTTACAGGACATTATAAATAGTTAATGCAGCAATCAAGTACAGTAGCGGTAAAGTTATGAGAGTTTTAGTTCTTATTAACACCATTTAGAGGAACTGTTAAGTCTTATCATCGGTTTAATTACAACGTACATGATTAATGTGTGGTGTATATATATTTATAAGGAATTAATATCATAATATTGTTTAATTTATTATATGTTACAGCAAAAGAAACAATATTTATTTAAACCCCTTACATACCAAACGCACCTGCTACCCTCTTAGGAAATCCACTCCACTTGATGGTTATTTGTTTTTAATTTGTCTAAATGTTATTAATTTTTTTATTACCCTTATAGTCTTGATTGCAACTTAGGTAATTTGTCGGTCTTGCTTTTACGTACAGACTTTAACTATTAATTTATATAAAATATAAGTTTTTTTAATACTTATTTATTTGAAGTTTAAACGCATTTTTCAGTCTAACGTTTTTTTTGGTAAAATGTAAAAAAAATATCGCTGCCTTACAAATTCCCACATGAGCAAAAATTTGTTCAATGTTTTATTCATTTTTGTAAGAATAATAACTCAATGGCACAATGCTTATTTGGAGCGAATTTATTTATTTATTTGTCTATGGATAATGATCATTACAGATAGTTAAATTGTATACATAAATTTTTTAAACATTAGTATAAGACATAAAATAATAATAATATCTACAAAAGTTTAGTACAAAATTATGAGTTTAGATAAATTAATATTTTGTTTTTTATTGTACTGTTGCTTGAAGAAAAATCAATATATTTATAAATTTTGTTGAACTCGTGGCACATCCTTCTCAAAGGATCACCACTGGCATAATTTGCTCTGAAAAATTTAACTGATAGCGGACAAAAATAACGTGAAGGACGTTGTGGGACATTAAAAGGTATATCGTTGATTAAAATACCAGAGCTTACATCGCCAATAATTATGTTGAAAATATACGATATGTTCAGCACAGTTCTACGACTTTTTAGAGTTGGCAGCTTGATAAGGGAAAGTCTAGCGGAATATGATGGTAAATTCATTGGGTTAAAGTTTAACCCACGAAGACAAAAAATAAGAAACTGTTTTTGTACAGATTCGATAGCGTCAGAATGTGTTTTATATATAGAATCCCATATTACCGATCCGTACTCCAACACATGCCTTACAAGTAATGTATATAGGCCAAGTACACCTCTAGCTTTATTTATTGCCATTGTTATATGAGCAATGAAATTATGTTCAGAATCAAGCAGGATTCCGAGATCCGAGATATTATTGTTTTCACCAAATAATTTATTATCCATGAATATAAATATTATTATTATTTGAACCTCTAATATTTTAGTTTAATAATATATCGTGCATAAAAGTGAATATTCTTACAGATATAAATTGCAAAAACTAAATAAAATATGAGCAATTTCATTTAAATTATTCCTTTAAAAATTAAACCCAATTTCCGCATATATTTTAAACTGTAGAAGTCCTTAAACTTAAAATATAGTTTAAAACAGCTGGAGATTTTTTGTTTGTTTTGTGAATCAAATTTTAAAACTTTTTATTAATACTGTTAATACTGCAACATTTTATTTTCCAGTCAGCGATGAAGTAACCGCTATTAATGGCAGATGTTGATATAAGAAACGTGATCAATATCTAAAAATATTCCAACACCGCTTGCGTTACAATAAGATTACAGCAAACACATGACCACACAATTGCTACTTACCAGTATATGCAAGTTGATAAGGATTCGCCCTAATATTTATGCATTCGCATGTATGTTACATAGTGTATATGCAAGACGTTGCATAATTTGCATATTGTGTGGTGCTGCGGCTTCCCCAAATTTCTTGGCTTAAATGCATACATAATCTTACAATCCATATTAAGAAATTTATCACGCATACAGTTTTGTTCTGACTTTAACTTTGTATGCTTAAACTAAAATATTTGTTTTCTACTTAAAGTTTGTTCAATATTTTAACTTCAATAGAGTGTTTCGTAAACATTTTTATTACAATATGTTTGAAATTTAAGTTATTCAATAATTTTTCTACAACAGTGAAATACTAAGTAGAGCGCTGTTGAAATCTATGTGTTATGCAACACATCAAATCTTAAATGAAATGCAAGTGTTTTTATTTGAAATGTTCAAAAAATGCTTCATACTCGAGTGTACTGCTGTTAGTATACTTTTTTCTTTTGTTAGCGTTTTAGTTTTTATATCTGATATTAAAGCTGAATCTACTTTACAAGTTCTGACGTTTCTCTCATCGTTTTGTTTAACTCTGCATTATGCATGCAACAAACATGCTGACTTTCAAATATGTATGAGCATATCGCCACTTCCACTGCTAAGGGTACAAATTTGCAGTTGAGTTTTTAAATTTTTCATAAACATTTATATCATATGAAGAAGTTTGAAGTATTAATAATATTTGGTGCATATTTGGAAACATAAACTATGTATTGCCTTCAAAAGGTAGTTGTTAATGTTATAGAGAAGTACTTCAACAGATATATTTGAACACAACGAGATTATATAGAAATATTTCATTAAGATTTATATCATATCCATTAAAATTGTAGGTAGCACAATAGGACTTAATAGATAATCACTGCGAAATTCAAAATTTTTTAACGAGATAGCTACAGGGCTGTGCGAGAAACAGTTTAGCTCCTTTCCAGCGAAGCTAAGTCCGTGTCACTATTCGTGGACTTGACATTTTCTACAGTATGTTATGTGTCGTGATCGCCAATAGATATATTGAAACGTTACTGCAGTAAAATTCTAAACTTTTAAAAAATTGTTGTAAAAAATATAACATAAATTTTTCCCCTGAGATAATATTTATAATAATAGTTACACATACATAATTTAGCATTTGGTTGCACGATATATATTTAAATATACAACGTTACTTGTTAAATATGTGCAATCTTACATGTATGAGGTAGTTGCGTGTGAATAAATGCCAAACATTGTGACGATGATAAAATGTATTGTACATAAACTGTATAAACTTCAAAGTTAACATTGCAGATATTTATGTTGGTTAGTACTAGGATGAGAAAGAAAAAATGTTGTATGCATAGAAGTGATTGTCAGCATAATTTACCTCAAGAATAAACATAATGTTTCTAAAAGATTTTACATAAATTTTTTTAAAGAATTTAGATTATACGTTTTTGCTGTGGTTAGGGTTTGGTAAAATGTTTTACATTTTGTCCGTGATTTTGAAATTGTCTATATAAATTTTTAGTTTGGATATATTACAGTTCTAGTTTCATATTTGTATATAAATAGTTAACAAAACCTTTTTGGGCCGATCTGATGAGTATAAATTTGTTATATTTTGGTGAAACTTATAAAAATTTATTTTACTGTTAAGATCAGTTATTTTTCTGTATGGATGCAAGTTTATATACATCATTTTTAGTTTGAAAGAAAAATCAGGATTTTATTGTCCGGTAAAACTGTGATACAGATCAGTTTGTATTTGCTCTCATTTTAAGTGTTATTGAAAATAGAAAATTTACAAAAATCTTTTACTTACTAAAAGGAACTGCAGCCCAATACTTTATGTAATAAGTAAAAACTACCGTCCACATCACATGATTTTTGTTCGCTGCGGTCCTTCTGGTAGGTTTTTTTCCTTTAGTATACGGGCACCGAAATAATTCTATTTCTTAAGTGAGAGGGAAAGCACTAAATTAGAAAACAAAATTATATATTTTTTATGATTTCCATCAACAGCATTCTGAAATGTACTTCAGCAAAGCAATTCTGTAGGACGAGACAGTCTGACATGTATATTAGCTGGAATAGTTACACCAAAGTCCTCCCTTTAACGTATAAATAAACATATTTTTTATGCCTTAAATAAATTATCATATTCACGATATTACGAAAAATATTTTTCGTAATTTCTTCTGTATCCTTTAAAAGTTAACGTATTTTTTGAGGTATCTTTTTACATATTTTGTTACATTCATTTGCAGGACGAACAAAAGAGCTCTTAATTCAAATAATAAAGTACTTAATTGATTAAATATTATTGCAGCACCCTTAAAAAATTTTTTTGCATTTTAATGAAATTAGGTATGCATTGATCAAAAAGCGCATTTAATCTAACTATTGAAAAACATTTACAATCTTCTTGAAAAGAAATTTTCGACATTATATATAAATCAAAGTAGAATAAAGGAAGTAAGCGCGAGAAAATAATTTGGATAAACATTTTTTTGTAGAGATAAACTTTGTAAATAGCTGTACGAAAACATCAAACTAAATCAAATAGTATATAAAATGGTAAAAACAAACTTTTTGTGGAATATATAAATAGATACATTTTGCATTACTCTGCTTTCTTATTGGTTCTTCTTTTATACTTAATTTTTTCTGCTGCATCTACAAATATGTTCTTAATGAACAAAATAGTTAATTTGTATATTATTTCTTGCTGAGATATCTTGCAAATAAAGCAATAGCATAGTAACAGACGAATTCCGTAATGTACTTTTAAGCCAAAAACATGCTGTTAGAACACAACGTACACATTAAATAATATTATAAATACAAGGAGGAAAAAAGACCAGCTGCACAAATGAAAATCTCTAAATAATTTGCGTGCAGATGCATCATTTAGTTAATTTTTGTGTACGATCTCTTAAAATATGTTTAATTTCCTTCTCTATCTTTCGTACTCGTTGTTTTCTTAATATGTTTATAATGTAGAGAATCACATATATTTTGTATTTCTTTTAGCGTTTTTATAATCTCTTTTCGTTCACAGCAATATTTTACTTGCATACTTTGTTTTATTTAAAATTTTTTTATACGTTTAATCAAATTGCTGCTCTTTACCAAATTGTAAAATACGGTATTTAGTTAATTGATTTACAGTTCCATTAGTATGCGAGGTTAGTTTAGATATGTAACAGCTTTTGATCTATTTAGTAAATTTTGTAGTAATTGAATTATTGTTGAATACCAACATGACATATTATGTCTCACGCTAATGTACAGATAAAAAGTGATTATATATGTTTGGGTGCGTTTATGATAGAAACTCTTATATTCTTCGATGCACTTCTTTAAAGTAATAACAGTGTACCCTTGTGTGGAACCATTAATACTGCAACATCCTAGTATTCTACAGTCAATTCATATTAAACATGATATCTACTATATAGATAATAAACATTTTAAATTAAACTATATATTAAAGGGGAAGTTTGAAATAATATCTTTAGTTATTCTAAGAAATGTTGCGTAAAAGTTCTCTGATGATGAAGGCCTCAAGACGACAGAAGGGATTGTAGAAACGTTACACCCTGGAAAAAAGAAGAAAAATATAGTGCGAAAAATTCATCTGAAATAAAACTAGTACGGCACTTTAGTCATTTTTAATCTTGTTAAATATAATTTTCATTGTTGTTTGCTTTTTAGCACATATGAGTTGTTGCTAGTTCTACTTAATCTGCATAGTTTTAACCATCCTTTTCGAAAAACTTTTATATCATTTTAATAGAAAATAACTTTAAAGAAATGTGAATATTGTAAAATTGATCAAAACTTTTGCATATAATATTGATACTATTATGACTTTAACAGCAAAGAGCAGATATCAAAGATTTTACAATAAGTAACTTTAATTAAATTATAGATAGAGAAACATTTTGAAATGCTTTTATAGCAAAATAACTACTATCTTTATCTTACTTCTTTTAGATTTATTTTGTTTGGCAACACATTTGTTCTTAACTTGCTTTGCTCTGAAGTTTTACCCCTGTTTTCATTGCCAAATGAAAGTCCTAATTACTCATTGTACTATTTTTACTCTTAAGACTATTCCATTTATATTAAATTCCACTTGTTTTCAGAACAATTATTTAAATAATTATATTGAATAATCAGTTCTTTATTGTGCAAGGATTAATGTATTAAAAGCTAGTGTACCTTTCAGTGACACACAATATATTATATGAAATCAATCATGAAATAAATGTTATTTAAAATAACTGTTTGTTGCACCTGCGTTTGCAATTTGTATTATATAGTATTTACTATCTTTGTTTGATTTCATGAGTAGTAAATAAAAATAAGATAAATGTGCATGTTAAATTATCACAGATGTATTTGTAGTCAAATATTCCTGTGCTTCCCCAGTAAACTTTTCGATTTACTATCACAGCTAAGAAGATAATTGATGGCGGGAATTAAATATTAAATACACATGTTTTGACTTCTTAATAAATCAACTGTTCTGCCATTTAGAACCTTAATTAATTGTCTTGAAGATGATATCAAGTATCTGTCTGTTATAAAACCGTAATCTGTCCTTCAGACCTTGGATTAGGAAAGAGTCCTCCTACACTGAAAACAAAAACGCGATAAGTAGGGAAATACTGATTTAAATAGGAAATGCTTTAATCTTATTTTGATTTTGGATCGTGCTTACTATAGTAACTTATGGCATCTTTATACCGCCTACTTGATATTCGCTACAAGTGGTTTTGACTTTTGGGTTAGCAGTTTTTCTCGCTTCAATCAAAACGGCAACCCTGCTCCTCGTAGACAAATTTAAGCAAAAATATCATTAACAAGTTGAGGAAAATGGCATTAATCATACATTACAAATGTGTAAGTATGTCGTGGCAGAATGCAATTAAATTTATCAATCAAAAAGCTTAAAATTGGTTATTATTATTCAGGATGTGCAATGAAATGTGTGATTTCATTGCAAAAAAATAATTATGATTATATCTGCATACTCGTTTTTAATGTATGAGACTGGTGTATTTAATTATCGATATACACATTTCTTACACACATATTTCTTTCTTGTCTACTTTTCAATAAATTTTTTGTAGGACTAGCACTCAAGGGATGACCATCAGATATAGAGTGCATATTTTTACTGCTAGAAATATCCTTTTCTTTCTAGTATTGTGAAGACAAATGAAGAGAAGACAGGGAATAGAAGATGATCTTTAGATATGGAGTGCATTTTTCGATGCTAGAGTAAAGAGGTCTGTGTTGAAAAGACAGATGAAGAGAAGATGGACAATATATTATAGTCTTTTTACAATATACTATAAAGAATGGCAGCCCCAGTCGGAAAATTTCAGCGACCAGTACTATATTTTCAACATTAACAAGAATTGAAACAACTATGCCGCAATGCAGACCAAGAGTTCGATATCATGTTCATGACTGAGTGTGGAGTTGAACCTGTTATATTTACTTCGTAGTCTTATTTTAACTACTTAAACTTATTTTAAGATATATTAAATAATGAGTTAAGGCAAGTTTTATGAAGCCAAGGCTTCATATAAATATTTTATAACTGAGGAGTCCAGTAAGTGGTTACTGATGTTAATAAACACTTAAGGCTGTTTGAAAATCATTTAGTTCTTTATATATAGAGAAAGTAGTCTTCTGCTAGTATCGTTTCATGTGTTTGATACTTTTGCTGAAGGATGTAGCAAAGACTCTAACAAAAAGAGCATCATGTGCTCTAGATTAAGTGTTAATTTAATATTATATACAATAAACGAACAAATATTTAATAAAACTTTTAGCTCTCATATATTCCCAGATATACATCACCAGTTGGTAAATGACAAATCATATTTTTATTATGAATGAAACACAAAAATACGACTCATCAACCCATAAAATTATTTTATTCTGGCTTTGTTTTTTTTCAAAAATAAAATAATATATTGCGCTCGTTAATGAGTTATCTTGAAAAAAAGCTTAGAGATAATAATAACTAGATATAAGCTTTTTGTTTCTTGTTGTGCTAATAAATGACACTAATTTTTTCATCAACTTATTTTTATCACAAAACAATGACAACACACACAACTATAAATAGGATATTTTAAATACTGTCCCTTAAGCTTTCGAAATTAAATAACAAATACAATCCAGTGACTTAACTCAAATTGTTATTTGATGAATAACATTTATGACAATACAAAATATGATCATAAAACTTTAACCCTCTGTTATACTTAACTTTATGTTTTCTGCTTAGTCATAATTTAGCCAAATGCATATCCATTAAAAACAGCTTAGTAATAGCAAAAGGAGCCGAATCTTTATGGTTGAAAATAAAAATTATTAATGTCCCAAAAAATGTGATGTTAGTTAATTCAACTTTTCTCTGCTTAAGTGTGAAATTATTTTATAGTTTCCTCTTTATATCTTCCTTTCAAATCTTTGTGTTCAAAGTCAAAAAGGGGAAGTGACCTATTTTAAAAACAGGATTAAAATTAGATATCTAGTCAATACTGCTACATCATATTTTATCATATAAGCAACGCATTAAATCCAGGGTTTTAGTAACTTAATTAGCAAATTAATTTTAGCCCAAAACATAACTGCTTTACCTTAACATATATGTGAATGGCTTGATGGAATCTCGGACTGGTGCGTATTTCTTTTTTTTTATTTTTTTTTCTTTTCTTGGACTATCCCACATAAACATCGTATGCCTAGAAACGAATGCTCTCTGTAATGCGATGCGCAATTCCAGCATATAAAAAATATAAATTTCGAATATATAAATAGGCCAAAACGGACTGGGACACCCTAACAAAAATCTTCACTACTTTCATATATAATTAAAAAATCGGGATATATAATTTAGGATAGTCAAATTTAACTCTGAACGATTTAATTGTAATTCAATTTAGTCAGTTATATACGAGGTTGCACCAATTGTAATTCAGAAAGTATTAAGACAGTGTCATTAAAAATATTTATCTAAAAATATATAAGCAAATCGACAAAAAGGCCTAATTCATAAAAAATAGCTTTAACTTTAACTATAAAAAATATAATAATATAATATATAATAATATAGTATAATAATATAATGTAATAATAATAATAATAATAATAATAATAATAATAATAATAATAATAATAATAATAATAATAATAATAATAATAATAATAATAATAATAATAACAACACAGTACTACAAATATCAACCTAAGCCAATAATTGAAAATAACCAATATATTATCTACTGGGATGGATCAATACGAACCAACAACCCACCAGACACAAATATACCCAATAGCCCAGATATGATAGTAATAAATACACAAAGAAAAATTGCCCAGATCATTGACTTCGCCATACCATATGATACTAATATCGAAGACACTATAGCCATCAAAAAATCTAAATATATACTGCTTGCCCAATACATTAAGAATACACACAATATAGTCAAGGTAGAAATTCTACCAATAGTTATAAGCTCTATGGGAACAATACCCAAAGAAACCACCTGTGCAATCGAAAAATTAGACCTTAATGTAAAAATATTAACCGAAATGCAAAAGGCAATTCTAATAAAAGCAACAACGATCGTGAGGGAAACTTTAGGATAAAGAATATAAAAGATGAATTATATCCCCACAGAGCGTAACCTTTGGTCTCAGACCCGGTACGTCAATTCCAGCATAAGCTGAGAATGTAAAATTCTATAATAATAATAATAATAATAATAATAATAATAATAATAATAATAATAACAATAACAATTTAATTTTATAGGCAAGTAGTTGGAAATATTTCTTTTATTTAGAAAAATGGGACAAGAAGAAACATAATCAAATGGCAAAAACAAATAAAATAATTTTTATTAATTAAACCTCGTAATCTTCTTTTCATTTTGATCTTCATTACATTTTCATTTTTTTTCTTATTGAATTTCGGTTTCATTTACAGATTGACAAGAAATAGAACTTTCTAAAAACTATCTCGTTATGAGTGGTTTACAAAGCAGGCAATATTTAGAATATACGAAGGTACATATTGCGCACGACTGTGTTCTTTTAGTTTGTTTTTACTTTTAGTCTCATCTAGGTTTTTATAATAGCAAAAATTTTGAACTTTTATATATTATATTATGGGATTAAATGAATTTTTTAACCTTTTTCGTTGCTTGTGTTAACAATAAAGTGTGTCGCGTTTAAGTTATATATATAATTTTTGAGCAACAATAACAAAGTTGTGGGCTTTTAGCTTATATTTGAAAAGACCAAGCAAAAGAATGGTATTGTCATTGTGGATATTTTATTATAATTCTTTTATTTTTGTTTTTCAACAAAAAAGAACACGTACGAGTACCATAAGAAAATAATAAAAGAAAAATGAAATCGGGATATGAATAGAATTTACAAAAATAAGTATATCCTTCTAGAGAGGATATAAGAGTGAGAACGAAAAACAAAGGGACATTTTAAAATGAAATTCAGAAAATGGAACAGTTGTGCTTTCAAAAGCATTTAGAGACTGGGCTACCGCTAAATTTAAAATGCAATAAATCTTATTTTGAAGGCGCATTTGCCGTTTGTCTACATCCGTTTGCTACTATCGTATAACACAACATGAAATTCTTTAGATAAATACTTTTTGAATTTTTTTTTTTACTAAATGTGGTTCTTGCTTTTTTATACTAAAACAATACCACTTGCAGAAACTGAAGTTGCACACACGAGTGATTTAGCACAGATTTACATCCCATTCAAATAACAGACACAACACACACAGACACAAAATATACACGGAAGTGTGTTTATATCGCCCATTTTTTTCTCTCAGTGGTAAAATAGTTGTAGCATTTCTGTACAGCATTTTATTGTTAGTTCCTGATTTGGTTAAAATTTTTTTAAAGGATAGACAATTGGAAATTTCTGTCAAGCTAAATTTATTTGCATGAAAAAGAATCTCTTGATGTTTGCAAAGCAACTTGAAAGTTTCTAAGCTGAAGCTAAATTTTGCATACTCTTAAGACTTCCAGCAATGGCGCAAAATGCATATTTTTAAACTGCATATATATTATTAATAAACATATACACTACCCATCGGCTGAATAAGTTAATTATTTTTGTAAAAGCTACTAACAGTTCTCGCTTGTGCTGTTTCCAAACTTTCCAGTATGAAATCCATTCTTTTAAAATTATTGCTCACAAAATACTCATGTTTTATTTGGTTCTCTTCAACAACACAGGAAATAATTTCATTTATATATTCTGCTTCTTACCTCTTCTGTCAACAGGAAGTTGGAAACATTTTAGAAATTTTTCTCAAAATGCATATAAATAACATACATTCATATATCTCTAAGAACTATTACGTTTTTTATGGCTTATAAAGTTTAGCTTTAAAGTAAAAATATATCACTGCACCCTTGAAACAATATAAACCAATAAATATTCCGCATTCTAGTCTTCCTAATGAAAATTGTGCATTTTTTCTTCAAGATGAGCCACGTCAGACATGTTTAAAGATACATAAGAGTAGCAAGAGTTTCTACAACCAACGTATAAACAAAAAAATTTGTGTACAAAATCACAAAAAAGAAGAGATTTCAAACAAACAAAAAATATGAAAACTGCTGACCAAATATATATTCGAAAATCCACAATAAGCTTCATCACTAAACGTGTTGTTAAAGGAAAATACCACCGAGAGTGTGTTAGTGTTTGTGCTTGTATAAGCCAGTTTCAGTGGCTCAGCATTAGCTTGATTGATTTATTATTTTGGATTTATAACACTTTGTAGCAAATTTCAACAGACTGGGTGCGAAAAATAACAAAGCTGAAACTTAGAAAAACTTTAGTCTTGTGTAGTCAGATATATACGATATATAAGATGAATCTCAAGTTTAAGATAAAATATGGTATTCCAGCCATTTTTGACTTGCGGTTTTATGCAATAAATTTTTTCCGGTAAAAAGAAAAATATATTTCAATTCATAAATAACAAGTAACTCCAGAGGTATTTTCTTATAAAAAGATATAGAAGTATTTTAATTAAATTTTAACTAACAAGCAAATGCTTTGACAAATTGTAACTATTTTTTTTTATAAGTTTATATTTAAGGTTTTTAACTAAAATTTTTTCGGTTGCTTTTTTTAAGCTGCAAGGAAATGTTGCGAATGGAATGGGCATGTAATTTGGAGAAAGAAAACATCTTGGAACTTTTTTTCTGCATGCCTCTTTAGGGCTAATTAAAATGAAGTTACAAGCGACAAGTTTCATAAAAAAATAATAGTGTAAATATCGCTACAGCAGTAAATATACTATAAAAAGGAAATACAAATAACCATTTGAAAGTGAACATTGTATAGCAGTGAAAACAATAAAAACTGAAATGAAATATATAGCCTTTGGAGATGAGCAATAGTTTCACAATTTTTCACTTCTATATATTCCAAACATCACATTGAAAATATTTAGCATTCGGTGTAACAAGACAATATCAAAATACCGTCAGCAATATTAAATCCAGCAATAAAAAGAGAGGGATGGAAAAATGTTTCAAAAATAACTCTTAACGTCAAAAGGAGCCATGAGAAGATAGTTGGCGGGCATTGAGCAGTTTGCAAAATCCAGCTGAATTATATCCTCAGGAAATAAAACAGCTGCAATAAATTTTGTGTATAATTTTAGTTTTCTTTGTTGTGAAAATATATACATTCCCTTTTCCAATGCTGGCTCGTTTCGCTCAAAGCCACTTTTTTCGCTTTTATTATTGACATTTTCTATTTAGATTTTTTTAGCAGAAGCATAAAAACGTTGCAGTAAATTTTTCGTGGGTACGGTAAGCAACATAATATGTCTCCCTACATTTGAGGCCGAATAACAACATACACACATTCAATAACGTGCATGGTTAGGTTAGTTATTAAGCGAATTGTTGAGACAATGGTCCCAATGTGATACCCTGACTAAAGTATGAGTTGTCCATTACCTATGAGTTGTCCATTATCGCCAGCCTGTGGACGCTACAAAACCTTTTATTTTAACAAACTCCACACTCGTCAGACTATCTAGACTGCGCTCGAGCGCAGTGACACTGCTCTTACGCTGTTCCGGGCAGGGCACTGACAGAGAAGATGGAGCACAGTTTCATCATTAAAGCTTCTACTGAAGTTGTTGTATTCCATACCCATCCCTCTTGCATGGGCCCCAAATTTGCAATGTTCAGTTCAGATATTCACAAGTGAACGCAGCTGAACTTTGCTGAAATTAAGAAGGTCGCATGTTCTGCGTGGGTCATAGCGGGGCACGTGACCCTTACCACACGGCGTAACCGTTCTTCCACTTTAGTTGAGCGAGTATATATGATTCACACTGAGTCAGAAACTTAGAGTGTGATAGGGGAATGCCTGTTAAGTGGTAGATCATTGAGTTGTTTAATTCTGTCCCTTCTCTGGCAAATATCGTCAGCAATTAGGTTGCCAGGATAGTCGGAATATCTCCGTATACATACAAGTGTCTCCTTCTAATGTCCCGCTAACTCTGTTATAGATAGTCGGAATTTGACCACAGTTATAAATATACTGTATACACCATTAATAGCAGAGATGGCCTTCGATATCTTATAACACCTCAACCATCTATTGCACGAATAAAGACAGACATTTCGGCTCCCAGGATGCTGCAACCATCCCGATGCCTAATTGAAGTTCTTACGTCTCCACGTAGAAACAGCCGCCTACACTCATTCCGCTATTGGATCCATCAGCAAACACTGCAACGAAAACTTCGGCAAATATAAGTCTAGAAGCCTGTGCCCTTGTATACGCTCCCAACATTTGATACTATTAGAAATCCAGTAGTCAAGACGAGAAGTTTAAAACTTTTCATAACAGTCTACTGATGATTTCAGTAAATCATCAATAAAATGTATCTAAACTTTGCTTCACCACCAAACAATTTTTTAGCTCATAATGAAATTGTAGTATATATGAAATAGTAAATTTCATGTAATTGAATAGATAAACTGTCAGGGACAACAGACCTAAATAGTTCAGATATTCTGGTAATATATCCTTATGTCCGATGCCCTGTATGCAAGTCTACCCCTTGCTTCACTTCTTACGAGTGTATGTAATACAATCTGACTAGATATCATACGTTAAATGAAGGAACTATAAAAAAACTACTTCTAATATGCTACATTTGAAATTGAAAGGCAAGATTTTAACTAAAAAATATATTAACTGAAATGTTCGTGAGACATAACCCCAAAAGGAGTTATTCTTTGTCCTTATAGAAATTTCTGAGAATGAATAATTATAAACATACAAATAAGTAAGAATGTATGCAGATATTAACCCAACTCATATGGGCTACTTTCAATAATTTGACCCTGTTAAGCCATATAAAGCTAACAAATTATATGATACGAAGCACTTGCGTATCCTTGATGATTCTATGAAAATTAGATTTTTTTATTAATTCTATTATGGTACTGACACTCTTCTTATTCTGAAAAGTAAGATAGAAATCAAATATATAGCGCTTTGGTCTAATGATAAAATATGTAGATATCCTATTTCCTGCATGGCATTCTAAGATTAAACAAAGTAAATAAATCTTCCATTTTCCCTACAACTCTATTTGTGTAATACAAACTTCCTATGGATAAATACCAAAATGAATATTTGCATGAATATATATTTAGTTTTACATTCACACACAAACGATTACGTAAACCAAAACTGTATTTAAAGATGTAGTTACTATAAGGAGATATATAATTGAAACTTTTAGTTTTATCTCTCCCAAAATATTATATGCATTAATTAAAAACCAGTCATAGAAAATAGTCATTGTTGAGGTTTTATGCATTATCTTGATTTCATATTTATAAGCTGTATAACCATACGGCACACACACATAATTTTGCAATGAAACAGTTCAATAGCAAGTACCTGCGTTCAAATCAAATGACTACTTAATCAGCAATTATTTGAGGCAAATGGAAAGTAGTTGTTGCATTTAAATAATGTCAGGGCGAATTCACTTAAAAATTCTGTGTTAAACAAGTTTGAATTTAATGTATCCTTCAAACTAAATAATCATAATTCCTTAGTTTAAATAAACGATACGTAACTTTTTCTATAAAACAATAAAAATATAAAGCTTAATGACTTAGAAGTACAGAACAAGATTTGATGAAATTTCAACTTAAAAAGTGCACAACTATAATGCCAATCATTTGCTTTACCCAAATATCGCAAATAAAAGAAAGTAGAATTTATGTACGTTTTGCTTTTATGTCTAGGTAATTGGCAAGCACAGTGCATGTGTGAAAATGTGCAATGTTTTATTAGCATTTAACTAGAAATCTAAAAGTATTGAAAAATTCTTTTTCTTGTAGTAAAAGTACTGACTGGTTGGTTGTAGGACAATAATTATGCCAGTGCGAAACAAATGAATTCAAGATGTATTTCGTTTATTTTTCCAATTAAAAACATTCTGCTGAGCCTGAAGCCTAAAACATTATTTTTTTGTTCTTTTTTTTTTTGAAATATTTCTGCTGTTGTTATCCGTGATGATGATGATGCTGCTGTTGCTGTTATTCGTGCTATATTTGCTTTTCTTCATTCATAAAAGGTCATATGAATATCAACAGGAGCACTAAACGCAATCATACGAAAAATATTTGTACATACAGATGAGATCAGAATAAACTTAACTACTAGAAGCAACAAAAACTTTTTAATACCCTTTTATATCTTAAAGTTGACAACACTATATCAGTAAGGACTTTCTTAAGGATCCCAAAAGTCACGAAGTTGTTATCGATTTAAGTATTACGCCACAGTTACGGTCAATGAGCAACAAACCGTCATCTTTTTGTGTAAAATTGTTAGCTGCAAAACTCATTACCGTAATACATACTGAGCCCTAGTTGGCTCAACTCTGTTCTCTTGCAACTTTTTCGTTCACAACTGTACCATATGCGTATACTTACAAAAAATCGCATGCATACATACCGAAAACCAGCAAACAAATTTGCTGCTACTGCTGGAGGACAAAAACAGGAAAACGTAACATAAGACTATTAAATAACGCAAACATGAGCATTGAACAGATAAGAAATAGCACAGTTTTCGTATTGACAATAACTCATATGCATTTTTAGTCTAGAGATATAAAGATGACGGTTAGTTTTGATCATGATACAATTACGGTTGTTGCTATAACATCGTCTATATGCCTGAGCTTGTATTTGAGCACAGAAATTCCGAAAGCGATTATTTTTAGCTGCAGGAAATACAAAAATTTTCCAAACTCACATTCGCTATAAGATATATAGTTTTAAATTGACTATTATAGTTAAAGGAGTTTTAGATAAAATTTTAAAAATAGTAACCGTCTAGTTTGGTATTGCAGGCCATTGCATATGATATGCTTTTTAATATAATTAATTGATCTCAAAAGAACGTATTTGTTCATACAAGTTTTCTGAAATAAATGAATTATGAGTAAAATCAACGAGTAAAATGGCCTAGAGTTTGCATAAAAATATTATAAGCCATCTGATAACGTTTTTACGTGTTTTAAACATTTCATTACTTTCCAGTTCTGTTATTATATATCTCCATTTACATATTTACAAAATACATATACATTTCTCAATGCATCCTATTTCAAAATATTTTCGACTTTTGGCTACAAATGAATTTTCTTTTTTACTGTATATGTTTTGCTTCTCTCCGTAGCAATAAACTATAAATAAAAAAACTTAATTGACTTGCATCATCGGCTTTAATAATCATCGGCAGCATCAAATTCTTAATAATGACTGTGATGAAACATTGTTGTAAATATTTATGATATATTGTTGCTTCATGCGTGTTTCTCCGTTTTCGTTTTTTTAAAGAGATATTTGCATTTCGGTATTCTCAAAGATTTTGTTTTTTACTTCGAGTTGGTAGTTGCACACGCTTTAATTAACAGAATGTTTAACAGTAAATTGCTAAAAGCGTTTGCCATTGCTTTTGAACAGTATTTAAAACCAAATCAAATGCATTTATCAGAACTTATTTGCTCTAGTTCATCGATTATATTGAATAATAAAAAAATATTTAAAGTATTTCAAGGGTACGTTCACACTTGCCAAATATTTGGGCATAAAACAAAACCCCATTGTTGTCTTGTTGCCGTGTTGATATACAATATCCTGAAAAGTATGCTTTACTTATTCAGTCTAATGGACTACTTAACTTTTGTATCTCTACGTTACTCATACGCACTGTCTCACAATGATATAATATCATGGCTGTAAGGAATTTATAATACATAATACACAATAAATCCTTCTCATTTAAATATATATAGTGAATAATGAAGACAGGTGATTATTTTGCTGGTTTTAGTTTCGATATATTTTTAACCCCTAAGTCAGGGGAAACATCGAATATATAAACTTTGAGACAATTTAATAATGTTTGTGTATAAAAAAATTTTAAATGAAAATAATATCTATACAAACTGAAATAAAAAAATGTATTAGAATAAAGTGACGACTCTTCATTTCTTATTTTAGGTCTAATTTAAAAATAATATTGTTTTTGTTTCAAATTTCGCCATATTTCCAGCTTTTTTATTTCCGCAAAGATTTTAATAATTGCAGAATTCTAGAAGTCCTGCTTTGTTAGTTAAATCGTTAAATTAATAGTTATCTCTCACTGTACCTTGGAAAATTGATCATGACTTTTTGAATTAAAAACCGGTAGGAAGTTTTTATTTTTATTGTTAAGTGATACTACCTCCGAATATATAATTTTGTTAATATTTCTGCTGACAATAATGTTGTTATATATCTATATAAATATATAGATATATATATATATATATATATATATATATATATATATATATAAATAAATACGTCCTATTGTATATTAAAGGTTTCAATTTTTACCATGTGTATCACGGCTTTGAAATTATCTTTCAAAAAGTATCGGAAGTAATCTCTTGGTTTTGCAAAATATATAAAAATATGAACAACAAACTTAACCATAATAAAAATAGAATATCCTGCAGTGTACAAACATTCCATGAAATATATGTTGGCGTGTTATATACGAAGCAAAAATAAATTTGATATCGTGAAACTGTTCATAGGAAAAGAAATTGTTTTTTAAAATGTCATTTATTTCAAAACTCAATTTCCTTTTAATTCTGGTAGCCAACTGAAGCTTCATATCAAAATGTGTGTTTTCTGCAATTTAAACGGCAACTTTTACAGATTTGGTCATAAGTAAGTACAATAATATCTCATGTGCAATTTCCTATGATTTGTTCAAGTTTAAAATAGTTTTTAAAAGATTTTAAATCATTCAAGAAACATTTTATTGAAGTGAACGATGAATAAAGGTAGCAGTCCGACTGCGATATTTTTGTTTCAGTATCATCATTTTAATTAATATTTTACGCCAAAAAACTGAGGAACAAAATTGTCGTAAACCACTTATTAGAACATAAAAGTGTCAATAGCTGTAACCTCTACGAAGTTACCAATGCATTGTCATGAATTATTGTAAAACAGAAGAGCTTTTTAGCTACTTCAGCCAACACTATTAAAAACGTTTTGAAACAATTGGCTTTAGTAACAATTTAGAAAATATATTTTTCTTTCTGATTATCATTATATATATATATTTTCTCGTGAAACAAAACCAATTGTTTGTGGGTATGAATTTAAATATTCACTTATATTTATATATATTGAACAACGTTTGACCTCGGGGGCATGGTTAATAAAATTACGCGCTCAGTCATGTGCAATCATAAAACAAGTCACAAAAGCTGTTGTTGCATTGATGATGTCATCAATTTGTATGACATTTAGTTAGAAAATAGCCAGTCATCTTGTCAGACATTCTTTAAGTCAGTTCATTTTATATCACATTTTTTTCCATTCTGTTCATTTGCATTTTGTCAAACGGACTGTTTACTTATTTAAAATTCAATCACATTTTTTTGTAGAGCTTTTATCTGCAGACTTTAAACTGGCGTCTATGTTTTACCGCAGGCAATTTCATACAATTGCTTTAATTAGTCTCTAAATTTGTTTATCTATGGTGATGATTTTTTTCCTGTCAATTTATTTACTTATGGTAATATATTTTTTTCTAGTAATCAGCTGTTGTCTTAATAAAATTGTTGAGGGTGGGAGTCAATTACATGGAGTTAAGATATATAATAATTAAGAAATAAAAAATAATTTTTCAACCAGGTAGTTAAAAGTGTAAACGAGCACATGAATATCTTCTGATGATATATGTATCAGCTGATACATATATTTAAGTATACGAATAGTAACGTTTTAATGGGGGCTGTAATAATCGAGTTATTAAGTTTATTTTAATGATTTACTTATCATTTAAGGTTTCCTACTACGACATGTTCGACTGCTAGTTTTTTGTTAAAATATTGTATAAGAAATCTATTCAAAGAGCTCAAAATAATTTAAAAGGGGAGGTAAAAGGAATTGCTTAAGTTATTAAGAATAGCATTTCCAACAAGAATTGTTACTTAAACTAAAGTGCAATTACAACTTGAAAAAATTTATAGTTAAACGTTAATATTTATTCAAAAAAATATATATATAATTTGTGTTCGATCCTTCCAGAAATGTCATATGTAATACATATCTCTAACATTTCATCATAAACATTCTTCTTTCATTTATATTTTTCATATTGAAAATAGGATGAACTCTCAGGGACAACAATTCCCTGAATTCCTTAGTTAAGGAATTGTTATGGATTTGTTTGTGACCGTTATGTGACCGACTTTTTGGTAAAAATCAAATATTTCTGAAGTGAGCCAACCGCTATACCGCCATCCCTAGAAACTTTTCATATAGTTGTTTGTTCATTCTTCACAATATCTTACTTTGAATCTGCAATTAAATTCCTACGCTGCGGCTTACCGAATAAGCAACTTATTTTACACCTTCTGTGTTGAATATTTCACACTTTAAAAGTGGTGATTCATACTCATTCCATCAATTTATTGCTGCAGCTAGCAGCTTGTGTAAGGATATACTCAGACCAAAAATGGGAATCACAGCTTATATGAACAGATTTGAAACTCTTTAACATACTTATTTATATAAAAATTGAATTCTGAGATATAAATGTGGCAATGTTTTATATATTCATATTGTCTACCAGTTTATCAAATTCTTGTTATTAATATCGGACAAACATTTAGCAAAATATATTTAAAACTTCAGTAGCTTGGATATATGAAACTTACATAATGAAGTCTGCGCATATGATTACATATAAATATTCATCTATTTACTAAAGTAATTAATTTTACTTCCAAAATATTATAAAATGTCCAAATTTTCTGCTATTAAAAATAATGGAATATTCAAAATTTCTGCGACACAAAATGTGCAATTCAACAGCAAAAATTATTTTTGTTGAGCAAATTGTATCTGCAGTAGTTGTTTCAACTCACTGCAGTTTGTTAGCTTTAACTGTGTAAACAATTTCGTCATCAGAAATAGCTGCCAACATTATCATCATTGTCAGCAGTGCAACTTTTGGTAATACTTGCCAAGAATTCAATAAAAATGTATACAAATTCTTTTCTCTTTTTATTTTCATGCAAATTTATATTTGATTTACCATCATATTTTAATTGAGATTAAAGTTTTACAATTATTTAAATTCGTCTATTACATTGCTGATTGTTGTAATATTTGATTGCAACATCCCATTGCTATTACAATTATGTGCAATAGTGGTTATAGTTTCTATTCTGTTCTTTAGTTGTCCTTTTTTGCTGTTGTTTTTAGAATGTAACGATAATTCAAATTATTTATTGCACAATGTTCGAGCAATTTTACTATTATTGTTGAATTAATGGCAGTAGGAAATTGCAGCCCACAATTTGTTTCAATATATTTGACAAAATAAAATATATATTTGCTAAAGGAACATAATGCTTCATTATGAAACAAATTCTTATATAAGTTCAGATAATAAATACATTTAAATATTAGCTAGCTTAAATGTATTTCATTGCTGAAACAACATTTATTTGATGCCATTTTGTACTAAAAACTATTTGATTGAATAAAATCGTTATAAAATTAAGCGAGACAAAAATTATTAACTTTGGCCCCAAAAGATTAATTAGCAGAGGTTACATATAAGCTTAAATTATATTTTTAAAATTAGTTATTAGATCACTGCATATTCTATTCGATCATATGTTACATATATTAAGTCATAAAAAAACATACCGCACGCTAAATTAAAAACAATATATATTAATATCGCTATGCATGACATGAAAACCTAATTATATATATATATATATATATATATATATATATATATTATTTTCTTTGTTTTTTATAAATGAAATTTATGATATCAGCAATAAAGGATACATATTACATGTGTATCATAATTTTATAATATATGTGGTTACAAATCAGACTGAATTAATTATGATCTCGTTTTTTAGTTAGTTCCAATAACCGTTTCTTTACTTGTTAATTTTTAATTGGCAACTAAATATTAATTAAATTTTATGGATATATATCACTAAGAGCTTTTGCAATCGACATTCGAAAGCTCTGAAAGAAGCAAAGAGATATTTGGGTTTCAATAGATTTCGGGGTATTTTATAGACCAGTTTCGTTAGATAGAAATTTTATTGCGGTAACGTTGAGGGATACTCCCTTACAAGTCATATTTTTAGCACTCTATGGGAGACATCATATTATGCAGACTCCCATACAATACACGAATATGTTTTTCCATTGATAACAATTTGAATTTCTGTTTGCTAACCTTTAATAAATCACATTTACATAGAATTGTTGAACGTTGTAATGTACGTCGGTTAATAGACTGTAATTAATTTTAATTATCTTAACAAACATAATATCCTTTCTTAAGCTATTTCGATTTAGATAAGACTCTTTATATTATATATTAAAACATACGCTTTATAATGATTGTTGAATGTTATTTTATATATTTGCATAGTATATCAGCTGTGCCCAAATGAGCTATAAATTAGTATCAATTGAAAAAAGTCTTTCAACCAGTTTTGTGTGTTTAAAAACCAAAAATAAGAACAACATAGAAAAACTAACCATAAAATCATTGTCTTGCCAACATTATATATGCCAACCACATAACTACACATAACTAATCCATTTAAACATGAATTCAAAAAGGATATATTTAAAACTGATTTTAGTAGGAAATTTCAATATGTGCCAAGAAAATAATAAAAAAATCTTAAGTAAAACAATTTAGGTACAACCCATTGCACTTTAAAGGTTTACGAAATCATCACGACAGACTAAAGGGTCATGTGCCGCAACGGTCAAATACTCACGTCTCTTTGAAAAATGATTCCTTTAAATTATGTAAAAGTATAGATATAATTTGATGTGGCATACGTTTGCACAACTATAAATTATATACTCTGGATAAAATTGTGTAGCCCTGTTGTCATCTTTTTTTTTTTCATCTTATATATGAACTTTTACATTTATACACACACATAAATGTATGTAATCAAATATTTATGAGCACACAATTGTGGTTTTTACAGACTCATTGGGAAAAATGAAAAACACTTAAGATATTTCTTTGTACAAGGAAGATGAATCACTTTTGCTTTAAGTATATACTTACATATTTGAAAGTAGTCTTACTGGCATTATATATAATAAATATATGCATGCTGTTCACAAATGAACTGTTGTGTGTGTGTGGACATTTTTATACGCATAAGTTAATATGTTGCTTTGATAGGAAATATTCTCGAAAGTTTTAGTTATCTTCGTGCCATAAATTTAATGTTTATAAACAAGCTTTCACATAAATAAAATAATAAGGATGTACAAATCCGGAAATATATATTGAAAAGTGTGGAAACAATTAATTCTTGAATTGATTGTAATATTTGTGATAGTATTACTTTTACAATAAATGCACGAACACATACAAAGATGTTATATAGTTTTTAATGCTCTTTATAATACTTGAGTATTGGTCCCATCTGACTTAATTTCATCATATGCCATATTTGCACAATTAAGTTATGCTTGAAATTTGATTATTGCAAATTTAGTTCTTTGCTTATTTAAAACGTGGCCATTAAAGAGTGGGAATATAAACTGTCAAAACTTTTATCAAACTCCATCTTGTTTATTTTTCAAATTTTATAAACAAATGAAAAATATTGCAGGTAAGACATTTCTTGAAAACACTTAAATATGGTAATAGTTAGAATTTGTTCAAATTTAATATTCCAAAGTTCGTTTCATTCATCTAAAGTTGGTCTTTCAAAATATAAATAAAAAAAGAAATAAAAGCAAATATTGTGAATGTTTATTGCTGCGCTTTTACCTGTCAACGACTATACAAAAAACTTTCCAGCACTTCCAGCACAATTTGAAGAATTGGTAGCGAAGTTTTATGAATATTCATTCACATCTGACAGCTAAGACAATTCCATTGACTTCTTAGCTAAGCGAAATTAGTATTCCTGGTTTTTTTATATTTCAACCTATAAAAGCAGGAAAAGTATTAAAGTTTTATATGTCTTATTATATTTTTTTATGAAATTAAGCAATCGTTTCTTACAACGCATGTCGTAAGATTTTCCAACATTTTAATTTGCTGGATATTTGTGTGTTCTTAAAAATTTCAAATGCTCAAATGTTTTTTCATTAAATTTATTATTTTCATAAGATTATTAATATACTTAATTCCAATTTTCTTATAGTGTTTGTAATATTTCCTATGCCTTTATCTATGACTCTTTTTTATACATATATTTCTTATCATCAACATGATTTTATAAAAGCAGTTGTTTAGAAGAGATTAATACAAGTTGTTTATAAGAGAAGAAAACCTTCAACTGCAAATAATCTACATCAGCCAAATGAGTCAAAACTAAAATGCGCAAGGATATTTGCAATGTGAGAGTAAGACAAATTTATATATTTACGAATATTACAACACAATATATTCTTACAGTATAACAGTTTAATTTCTCTTTTCTGGGTTTTACGTACCAAATTATTTGATTTATATATTTTCAATTTAAATTTTTTTTAGTACATTTGTGTAAACATTTAAATGTCTTCTTTGTACTTTGTTTGCGATTTAGTGTGCAAAATAAGGGCAAAGTTTAGTTGTATGTGCTGTCTGATTTATAATCTAGTCTATGCGTGTCTTTCACACACAATATTACAATTTGATGACGTTTGGTAAAAAAGTTAAATTATATTAAAAGTTCTTCAAAAGCAGCGAACATATAAAAAATCAACAAAAATTTTATTGTTTAGGTAAAAAGTATAAAGTAATAAATTAATGCTCATGGTTCACCATGAACCTTACTGGATATCAGAAAAATTACTTATTGACAAGGTAAACATTTTGAATAAGACATCATAGCAAAATAATTCCAAAGGGATATTAAATTATATTATATTATTTTCTTAGTAATCTAGCGGCTAGTGCTCCAATATTATGGATTATTCTCAGGTTAGGTTTACTACAATGTGTAAAACACCTTGAATGCTATTCATGTGGTTATAAATTTGTGATACAATGTGTGATAGTGTTTGTTTATTTAACAAATAAAACCGTGTTACGAAAATAAATGAAAGTGAATTATATATTAAGTGATACTATTTCAAGTAGAATATAACTTCACCTAAATATATGTGTATTCATAACCGACTCTTTAGATTTTTCCTTTTTGAGCGAACAGATGTTGTTTAAACTTACTACAATCATTAATATCCACGGGCATAAAAAAACTGATAAGAATCACCAAAATATTATTAATAATAATTTCCTCGCATATGTCTCGTACGTGAGCGTAACAAGTCTACACATGCGTACAATAGAATACGTAATAAAATTATATGAATATGTGAAGTACACCAATATATATTGTTATCACAAACAAAGGAGTATTTTTTAAAGAAAGTAAAACTAAGAAGTGATATATATATATATATATATATATATATATATATATATCTGAATATAGTCATGGTTAACTTTCGCACTTTATTGATTTTATCAACGCAAGTTTTTCATGTTCCTAAGATGTAAGAAAGAGATAAGTACACCACGATTAATGGTATAAAAGCATAAGAAATTATAAACATGCTCAGGGACATACCAAGAAGATGCTATTCAGATCCTAAAAATAATTAGTAGATGAAATGTATATTTGCATGTATGTATTTGCTGGTATCGTGAAATTATTTGGTTTTAAATATATTCAATATAAGAGTTTATTAAATATTAACTTTTTGTGTAGTCGAATAATGTATAATTAATAATCTCTAACTCTAATAGATCAATATAATTCTGCTACGAAAAATTTCATGATATGCATGCTATATTTGCGCGCTATAATATCAAATTAATGTCGGAGATGATTCAAGCATGAATTGGACGATCAGTTTTGCAGTAAGATTTCATTTCGCGAATGCTAAAACAATCTTATTTCATAACATATTTTTTATAATAATTTAAAAATTTTATGTTTGAACAACAACACTAGGGTTCACTATATGCTAACCCACATACGACCAGAAAATATTTTATGAGCTTATAACAAAAGTTATTTATTTAGGTGCATACATTCCTGAGCCTATGCATTGCAAAATATATTCATATGTTGTGTTTTATATTCCCTTTTGACAGCAATAGGAATGTCGTAAAAATAAAATTTATGACTTTGACGAGAATGCATATATTTTGGACACTTTTCTGTGGCCATAAATGGATTATTTGTCACATTGACACATATTCATAAAATGATATTTTATAACATAATATGTAAGTTTGTGCAAAAGGAACAAAACACTGTAAAAATTGGGAACATTTTAGCGCATTCTAAGTGTTTGGATCATTTAAAATATATATATATATGTAGATTGATATAAATACATCAAATGGTAATTAAAATATATTTAGAGAATATAATCTTTAAAATATAACAAATAAACATTTCATTGTCATCAACTTCTTTCTTTTTTATGATTATCCTTGCAGTTTTGTATTGCTGAGTAAACTATAAAGTCAATATATATAAAGTTTCGAATAGAAAATGTTATAACCGTGAATGGATGTCTCTGACCGCTGCTAATACCAAGATATCCGCCCAACTTTTCTCCAACAATCGGAAGTAATATATTGCTCACACAAAATTATTTTTTCACGTGTAAAATGTGTTTGAGCAATAGATGTGTGTGTGTGTGTCTGCGTGTGTGTTTATTAATGCAATTTATATGCATATATTGAGATACTAACCAGGGGAGTGAAAGTATAAAATAAAATATATACATACAAAGATTGATTGCAGGATTAGGTTAAAGTTGACGACGAACGCACAATCTGAGCAGACAAATGATATTAAAATGAAAAATATTCTTTGATACTGTTTAGGGCATTATTATTTTTTATTCATATATAAAGAAACTCTCAATTAGTTATTTAATGTACAAATTTACAAGGAGGAAATATACCCTGGAACTAATTCTAGTACAACAGACATCTAAACTTAAACAACAATCGATTGTCAATAGAGACAAAAAGGACAAGTGGGAAGAAAGTTTTACAATATTACTACATGCCATTTAAGTTGCCATTCTTATATTAGCTAATATTTTATTTGTTTTATAACAAAATAACATTAAACTTGAGACTTAATAAAACATTTTTCAATATATAGCAGTCGTGTATAATTTCAGTCATTTGTTAGATGTTAAAATTTTAGTTTAAGCAGTTTGCAGCAACTCCTTTTTATAAGAAAATTATTTGGATCATAAGCAAATTGTTCCCTATGTTCCATAACGTGTGTAGTACATGCAGAAGCCGGTATAATTTTAAAATTTTTCGTTATAACTTTATGACTTTCCCATTGTTTGTATTTATTCAGTTGTTTACATGAAGTTCTTGGTTTTTTTTTTGCATTTATTGAGAATAGGCATTTTAGATTCATATAACTGTGTGCACTTTATTATGAAAAACAGCTACAGCAAAACAACCTCAAAAGCCACAGAATTTTTAACACAATTTAAACTAATGACTTAAAATTTGTCAGCTTAAAATAAAACCACAATTTATGTTTTCTACTAATAAATATTTTTGCTTGTTTCTGAATGTGTTTATCATGCATGAATTTCATTTTACATCCGTTCGACTCTTTTTTTTCGGTGTTGATACAAATACGTTTCGAAACTTGTATGGCAAACGCCAGCAATTTGCAGGTCATTGTTTTAAAAACATATATGCTGAGCTCTTGTAAATTTTATTTTTTATGTAACCTTTCGCAGCTCTCCAAATAGCCTTAGCGACAAATAAATAAGTAACGTTGTAAAATAATTTGACTCACAGACATGTACGAAAAATACATACATATATATATATATATATATATATATATATATATGTATGTATGGCTGTGCATGTGTTAAGTACATAAATTAAATAATTGTTTATGTCGCGGCTGTTTTCAATACAATTCTGTTGCAGTTCTGTTTGTTTTCTCATTTCTTATTTATAGAAATTTAATATTTGCCTGTTAATGGCCATTCTGATGTAAATTTCTTCATAGCAAAATAGCAATTGGTATCGAATGACTTGTAATGAGTGCGGCAACTACTGCGCTCAAGATCGCATACATAAAAATAGTTTTAAGTAAATAAAATGTTCTTTTGAAATCGATAACTGTTGGTAAATAAATAAAAATTTTAAATTTCTTTATTTCTTAAATTTTTTTGTTCAAATTCTTCCCATTAAGTTTTTCCAGCAGAAAGTTGTCCGAAAATAGTTTTAAATTTTAGCCGCTAAGTAAAAAAAATAGAATTGACGATCAAGTATGATGTCCTATGATCATGCAGGATATAATTTTGGACCGGTACTTATACACTTCCTTCTATGATATACATAAAAAAACTTCTTAAAATATTATGACAAAAATCAATTTATACAGCATTAAATAATACCAACATACATATTTTTATTAATGTGAATAAAACAACTATTATTCAGACAATAAAATATTGATCAAAAATATTAGCATAGAAATCATACCATTGGAACAGGATACCCTGCTGTCACTACTTGGGGTTAATATAGATTCTTAAATAGAAATAATTAAAATATTTGAAATATCAGGCAAATAATGATGTGCTATGGTTACATGAACCTTCTTCGAAATAAACATAATTAAAGTTGGCGCTGTAGTTTCTTAACAGATTTGAAAATATTAAATTTACAATTGCTTAAATTAAAGATGAGTTAAGGATATTGCATAACTTTTTATATTTTATATTGAATCTCTTTGTGTTTGGATGACATTAAAAAGGCTTCCACAGCTTCTTCGTTGACTTTCACCGAGAGAATTATTAATAGCAGAAATCAGTTTATCTTTGGTGAAATTTATCAAAGTTTTAAAATATGAATAAGAATTTGTATTTATATTTCTATATATCAAATGGAGACATAATTTCCAGATATAAAATATCTAAAAAATTTATTAATTAAAAATATTAATTAAAACAACATATTTATATTGATATTATTTTCAAAATATGTTTTCAAACTACTTTTACTTTACCACACAATTTCTGAAAAACTCATTAAATAATAATTTAATATGAATAAAATATATATCACAATTTATTTACATTTGATTATTTATTCATTCATTAATTTACACAACTGATATCAGATAATTTTATTAAAAAGGACATACTGCTGCTTTGTCACTATTACAACTGCTCCCAATCATCATCAATGTGACTTCAACGGAATTGAAATCGTAATATTTTTTTTATTTTTTTTTTTATTTTGTTGCCATTATTAACACTGTCAATTTGTAATGAATTGCATTAAAATTATACGACTATAATAAGATAACAGTTGGCACTGTCCTGTTAAATGAAATGATAGAACAGTCGTAGCAAGTTTTGTATTAAAAATTTTAATTGTGGCTTCAATATTAAACAACAAAGTAAAGATGTAATACAGTTGAGACGTGTTACACAAATGAATGGAAATTTAAACAGTAAAGAAAAATAATTCTCCGCAGACATATGAACTGCATGTATGAAAGAAAGGAACAATTAATATGTTTGATTTGTTAATATATATCGCTTAACTTGAATTAAAATTACACATTTTAATAAGTGCATAAAAGGACTTGAGTAAAGCAAACCATTGTCAGTTTATTCATAAGAATAAATAAGAGATGACAGCAAACAAAATACTGAATTCAGATAGAAAAAAAAAACAACTGAATGACAATAAAAAATATTTTAAAATATTTTAAACTGTTTCCTTATACATTTTTTTATCATTGTGCTTTGAAGTCTTGGCACACATGACATATATTCAACGTAATGATTTTTCCTTTGTACAATAAAAAATATATAAAAGAATCGTTTGATTTCTGTAAAATATCATTAAACTGATCAGGTATCACTGTTACACTTAAAAGACCAACTTATAGTGGCTTTTTCATTCATTAGTTATTACGACAACAGAATTATATTTATCATGTTTTTATTCGTATTTCTTTTACTACTAGTACCAAGTCTATCGCAGCACATTTGATGTATAAAATATCTACAAGAGAATTACACGCATCGTCGATACTGCATTAATAGATAAGCATTAACAGTCTATCCTTTGAGTATTTCAAAACTATGCTTGCTTCATTCTTCTAAATCTCGGGTCAATTAAGTTAAATTGATACCAAATTTTATCCATCGCAACATGCATTCAAATATACCAAAATTATTTACAACTATTTATCTGGATATGATTCAACGACGGATCTGTTTGAAGGACTAGTGAGAAAGAATGTCGAAGTTATCTTCATGAGGTCGTTTGATTTCATTTGTCTTCTATAAGAAAGCAAATGAGCATATTAAGGCAACGACTTGCACTTGATATAAAGTAAATTTTGCAAAAGTTTCAAGAATAACTAGTTATCCCACAGTAGTGAAACATTTCATATTATAAATATCAGTTGATTTTCAATCCACCATTAATCTTCATTGCTGTAAGTTAAATTTAAACCAAAGGATTCGCTATATGAAAGTTCGTTGGCTTAAAAGTTTAACAAAACCATAAAAGTTAAGTTTTATTTTTCACTATAATAACTTCGCCTGATTATGTAAAAATGTGAGAAAAGATTTTTTGTTCAAAAGATTTTCAATAAAAAAGGCTTGAAGACATTATCGAGAATGAAAATGTAGGACATTTTAGCATTTCATTATAACATATAGGAACTGCCCACTCAGAGCAGATAAAATTGTTAATTGTATTTTTTTGAAAACATTAAACTATATATTTTATATAAAAATTCTTTAAAAGTTTAACAAAGCGAAGCCATGCCTGTTTGATTATATGTTCATCAGATATTAATCTTAGACTAGGACTATGGGGATGTCCCCATCATTTGCAGAATATTGTAACAGAATAAGAAAGGAATTTAATAAGACAGATGAAGACATTCAAAGGATATATAATTTTATGTAGCTATTTTACGAAGCTATTTTCCAAAATAGAAGAGTATTTTATTCTGCTTTTTAGTACATGACAGTGTTAATCGCTATCGTTAATGTTCAGCCACGAGTGTGGTGCCTTCAACACTCAGACAAGCCAACGTATTACAGCAATCTTGCACTAATGCAGATCAGAAAAGTTCGACACCATATTCATGACTGAATGCGAAGTCGAACTTAAATACTTCAGCCGTAATCAGTTATTCAAACATATATAACCAAAGGCTTTTTATATAATAGCAGCCGATGGATCTGAAAAAAGCAGAGATTTATGAAACTAACCATCAGAGCTAGAGAATTTCATACTAACGAAAAGAGAATTAACCCAAAAATGAAAGAAACAGAACTTTGCATATTAAATTTATCTAAAAAAATTGGCAAGATACTTGATATTTCTATTCACTAGTACCACTTTAAAAGAATTTGAATAGATTCTCATTATATAGTCACAAGAATTAATACTTATTTATATGAGCGACTTGTTTTGGAAAATTTCAAAAGTGATTTTCTCTCAAATATTATATTTATACATACTTATTCCTTTTCACAGTTGTATTTGTGTTTGAAGAATAAAAAAAAATAATTTAAATCAAACACGCATAAATTATTTTACTGTAGCAAATTTACAATGGCATTGCATTAAAATTAGCTTCGGACACAGCTATAAGCGAATACCGTTGAGAAAAGGAAAAGGCAAATAAAAGCAATTAAGAAAAAGTATGTTAATCACTATTTAAACTATGAAAAAATAAACCTCAAGATATATAATGGAATATAAATACGAAGTGAAGAACAATACAAATGTGCAGTACAATCTCGCTAAACTCAACAAAATTTAGGACTATTATTACTCCCTTAAACTGACTTGTGTAAATTTAAAAAAAGAGGTAATTATATTAAAAAATACAAATCAAAGATATTTTAAGGATAAAACCGCAAATACGGAGGGACTTAGAAGAGATGCGTTAACTCAGTGAACAATTTACGATATAAATGAGGTTTCGCTTAGCAAGTTTGCACTGTACTGAACAAGTAATATAATAAAACCTAAAGAAATTTTTCGTTCGAATTATGTTTGTTTTCTTGAAAAACCCTAGAGGAGACATAAAAACTTAATGTATTTTTAAAGGGCGTTGATAATTAAGAAGAAAAATGTGCAAGCAAACAACAGCGACAAGACATGAATTTGCAAGCAAACTAAACTTTATTAAACTAAGTTGATATCCGGCTGTATTTTCAGCTTAAATGTTGTGTGCAGTCTTCGTTCTTTATTATGGTTTCTATCTGGTCCTTTAATTGGAAACATTAATTCCAGAAGTGGGTATGCCAAAAACTTTTTCAACGTACAACGTCTTAAGGGAATATTGATAAATTTCCAGTTGTACTATTATGCAACATATATCTGATATTAGTTTTCTTATACATCAATATGAAACAGATTTGAGAAAATCTTTACTTACCACAGTTTTTATTTTCAGTGTATTTTAAAAGGTATATTATTAGTCTTCCCAAAAAACCACACACAACATATATAATGAATCCTGTTGAGTATAATGTAATTGTATATCCTTTCTATACGACTAATTATCAGCAACGTTAGAATGATTGAAATTTCCTTGGCTGTAGTTTTAATACAATATAAATGACAATTAAATTAACTTTTAGATTAAATTGTGGTTATTTAGAAAATGGGTGTCAAAGAAGGAATGCAATTAAATGAATACCAGCAATTTAATATTGATACAAACTATCACACTGAGACTGAAACGAGTTATATATACTATGAATTTACTTTGCGTTAAACAAGCTTTTACTTACAATAAGAAGATTTTTGGCTCACACATTTTTGTACTAATAGATATTAACAAAAACAGAAAGAATTAGCTCTAAATGTAATTATTGTTCCATATCTGTGCTTGTGTGGTTAAACACGTGATATGTATCTTTCAGTAAAAGCAGACAATTAGAGACTTGAGTTCTTTAAGAATATCGTACTAAGAAAGAAAAAGAGTACAACAAGATTCAATTATTAAAAAATATATACAATAAACGTTTTTTATATAAATTTTTGTGGTCGGACTTTGAGATTTCAGTTAAGTTAGCATTATCTGACTTTAAAACAATAAAAATAACACCGATTTGGTATTATATTTTGAAAGAACAGCTTAAGTTAGATTATTGGGGCCATTGCCGAAACAATGCACTTAGGCCTGTTAACTTGATCTCATTGCGATACCCTTAAGCAGAGGACTTCTTATGAGCTGTCGTTCACCGCACTAAGCCAATCAGTGGTCACTAGGAAAGCCGATATTATATCAGCTCCATATATGCCACGCCAGGCCCCTGCCGAGCGACACTTGGTTACATTCTTTCACCTTAGTTGAGCGAGCTTATATGATTCAGATTGATATAAATGATTCACATGATGGTTGGAACCATCTTGAACCCTAAATGAAGTCTTAGAGTCAAAGTTCTCCCCGTAAAAACCCCCGCCTATACTTGTTTCCCTCTTAGACCCATCAGTAAAGACTCTGACGGAATCTTCAGAAAATTAAAGTCTAGAAGCCTGTTCCTGTCGCCGACAAGGAAATGAAAAAGTCCACCAAAGAGAGGTTTAGGTATGTACTAATCAACGTTGTCATGTATACTGATGTCTTGGTATTTCATCAGAATGCTGGCTTGCCCGTAGTCACATCTTGACCAATGACACGCAGCGTTCAACCGGACTGCAGAGAATAAGGCCAGCTTGTCCAAAATGTCCACTGAGAGCCAATTCTACATGATGACGAGTGCTCCTGTTGGACTCATCAGTCTTACTACTAGACCAAGGATATTTTCGTAAGTCCTGCATTTCACCATACGAGTACTCCATAAAAAGTGTCGGTTTGACAACAGCTTCAAAGATCCAATTGATTCCCTTGGGGTTTACACCCCATTTGAGACCAACTACTCTTTTGCTATGGCTACTAGAGCCTTATCCGCTCTCACTTGGATATTCAGGTTTCATGGGAGAGTGGATAAGAACAGCTTAGTTTTACTTAAGTTGCTGCTCTTTAGTAAAATGAAAATACAAATTTATTTCGCTGAATACACTAAACTAAATTAAAACTTAATGCATATCTTAAAAGCACGGCATTTCTAAGGACTATATTTTAGTGGTAGAAATTCTACATAGAATTTTTTTTTTTTATTTTAATTTAATTATATATTAAATATATGTTTAATAATATTTTATTAATCTTCATAGCCCTCCCGCCTTGCTACCTTTGACAACTCTTCCGCAGATATTAAATATTTTAAATCTCGTTTGTCTACAAGTACAATCCCTCCTACATGTATTTCGTTTTTCCTTAAGTTAATTAAAAGCTTAAAAAATATTTTATAAGACTGGGTCGTACTCAAACTTATTTCCAGTCTTTCACAATATGCTATTCACTGAAAATCCTTTTCCGTTTTTTGCCGGAAATATGTTATTTAGGCAACTGATTTGCTTCTGAGCATTTGCGTAAACTCTTTTGTTTATACCCTTTTTATATTTTTTTTACTTCCATATATATTCTTGAACATTTCGTGTATTTATATGGAAGCCTTTCATCTTTATTACACTACCATAAAGATTCGGAAATCCTGCTACTACTACACCCAACAAATGTAAATTTAAAATAACTTTCATGAAAAGTTTATATTAAAATTTAACAAAAGACTTGCGTTTTTCTTAGGTTTAAGAAAAAACAACTTATAAAATATTCACTTATTGTACCAAAATGTAGTTAGAAAAGTTTTAAATGTTTAGTAAAACAGCGAATAGAATATGCTGCATACTTAAACAATAACAACAACAACATATTCAAAATTCGGTTGGTACAGGAGCATAAGAAAGAGACTATAGAAAATGTTATATAATAGATACAAATATGATAGAGGCGTATGATAAAATATTTTATGTTAGACTAGTCCTCAAAAATTAATATATTACTAATAAGCCTATAAAACTTCCTTTCGATATAATATCAACTTTTTTCCAGCGAAGAATCTGTAAAGCGTCCTTTTGCTGTAAAATCATCCTTTTTTCCTGTGATTTATCTTTGCTTTAAATGAAAGTTCTTTATTTACTAAGAAAAGAAACAGCTGAAGAAAGTACAAATCATATTATTACTATATTTATTAGATATAATTATTATATTATCTATATTAAGAAATTTGTTTGCATATATTTCATTATTTGATTTATTAAGTACGATTTATATATATAAAATAATTTATATATATAAAATAATTGTATGAAGATGCTACTAATTTTAAAACGCTTTTTATCAGTACTTTAAAGGTACTAAGGAAGCCACTCAAGTCACTAGTTTGATTACATGGAGTGTATATTTTTTACTTTATCATTTCCATAATGGGTTGTTCTATAATGAAGTCTTGTTTTGTTTCAGCTTTTCCTTTAAACTAATTTTTATTCAATTTCAAAAAAACAAATAGTCTTACATTCATATTACAAACACACAATTTTATTGTCATTTCTCTCATATATAACATAGACAGATTAAATAATCATTATAACTATTTTGTCGTTATTTCCTTGGCAAATTTATGCAGTTACATACACAAAATTCGAACACATACAACATACTGAAGAAAATCTCCTATACAGTGAAGTATTTTTATTTATTAAAAGAAAATTAATTAATATATGATAATTTTATTATCCTTTTCTTGCAGAAAAAAGTATCACAGTAAAGTGTTTGCAACAACTAAAAGTGAAATTTTTAAATTTTTCAAATCCGTAAACTCTAAATTTTTACTGAAAAATATAAAATAATATATATGTATGTATTTATACCCAGCGAGAAAGTAAGAGGTCTATAAACAACTTTACTTCATAAAAGAATAACACAAAAACCCGGAAACAAAACGCAATTGGCGTTTATGAAAATATATTTGGGAAATAAAGGAAGAGAGAGACTGGCAGCCTCAAAAGATATATGAATGTACGAAGGCAAAGAAAGAAACTGCAAAAACTCTTGCTCAGTTAATAAAAAGAGTAAAAGGCACACACTAAATAAACAAGCAGAAAAAATAGAGTTAAACAGATGATATTTACAAACATATAAAAAACTGTAAGAAGGACAAACCGACGCCTCAGTACATGACAACATTATGGTGTAGATGTTAAAGGAATAAAACCATAAACGGACACACAGAAACCATTAAGAGATGAAGAAATTAAAACAAACAAAATGCATATAAGACATATATAAAACTTTGTTTGTGTTTGTGTTTGTGTATTAGAAATAAAAAAAGTGTCATAAGAAAACCACATTTTCTAAGGACAAGGACCAAAATATTTCTTATGTTACTGCCTCTTAACGTGACTGACATTTAAAACAAACAGATGTAAGAGACCAACTTCTGATGAGAGATTATTTAGTTTGAGACATAATGAAAATATACGACAAATAGCCCAAATAAACTTATTTGGAATATATTAATTAAGAACAATTTAATAGGATGTCGTTATTATTACCAGACTTTATTTTTAAATGAATGACCACATGCTAATTATGTTCGAAAGTAAGTAATTAAATAAATTATATTTGCTATAATATTAATGAGGAATAAAAGGTTTGTCAAAATAATTCATAACATATTTGATTTAAACTGTTACCCCTTGGTGGTTTACTTATAGTATTTATGTTGTTGGTTAACTTAAACTAAAAAATTATAATTATTCTTCTTTAATTTTATAAAGTTATTTTGTTGTTATGTTTATAATTATTCTTGTCCAACCTTTTTTTAATAAACCTTTACTAAATAAATTTAATAAATTTATATATATGGCGGCCTCATGTACATATATGTTATTGAGTATAATTATTAATGTTTAAAAGATCATGTGCGGTCTATTTACTATTAGATTTTTTATAGCTGTAAAGCTAAGGCATAATTATTGTTTATGCAATAAGCTCGGCAAAACCTTTTAAGGGTGCTGTTGGCTGCAATAGTTAACAAAAGACTACGTTGCGTTAGATCCTGAGTTCGACTCTGCAATCAACCATGGATATGCCTTCGAATAGTTTTAATCTGTGTTGAATTTCTCACCGGCTAAGCTCAATGATGGGGGCTTAGCATTGGTCGTTGGAATTAACTAACTGCTATTGACACCATCATGTACATAAAAATTATTATACAGAAACGACGGTACTGTAGCATAAGATTAACGGCGAAGTAAAAATTAAAAATAGCCTCAGTAAAAAACTTTCTATCTCATAATCTGTCTTCATCTGATATCCTTAGATATTCCCTCTTTTCTAGTTCTTGCCCAATGCACTGCATATCCACTGAGTGCCAATGCAAGCAAGAAGTAGTCAGCTAATCAAAGCTCCATGCTAGTAAGAATGCAGATTTTCATTTGGAAAGAATAGAAATATTTATATCTTGAGATGGTTGTGACATGCTTCGATTAAATTTGGAATAAAATATCTAACACGTGAATCTACTCTCTGATGACAGCTTAGGAATTGTTTCTGAACTGCCCCTGAGATATACAATGTTCATTATTAGATCGAATGATCTTAGTGGCCACTTGACAACAGAATTTCTTTAGATAATTGTTCAGAAACAAATTGATTATTTCATCAGTGGTGAAGCAGATTGTGGCACCATCCGATCCATGATGGTCAGGTAAGACAAAAGACCTCATTTGAAGTGCTTCTGTAATCACTTTAGTTTCACTACCATTTCGAACTCATCTGTAAAACAAATTGAGAACAAATTGTCTGAAAGATCTGAATTTTATATGCATGCTTTGAAAAATTTTATTTTTTAAGATCACAGGTAATTCATTTTAAATATTTTAAGATTCTTATAGCTACTAAATATATATGTTAAAAGTAAAGTCATTTTTAAAGGAAGCCGAGTTTCTTGTCTGCTTATATGCCCCTATTTTAAGAAATGGCGGAAACGAATACAAATACCAGAATGGAAATTACTATGAACAGAAAATGAATTATGCAATTTCTTTCTTTTTTGCCTTTTATATATTATAATATCTTTGGTACTTTCTTAAGAAGTTAGTATGAGAAGGGAACGAGTAAAAGTTAAAACATAATTCTTCCCTAAAAATTTTCTGATTGAGCTTAAAAAATGCCTGGGAATAATTAAATACATTTGAGTTCTCTTTATTATCTGTTCTCTAGCTATTTTACTTATTTCATTCAACATAATAAAGCTTCTAGCATATTAAATATATTAAAGAAATTTTTAAGGTTGCATTGAATTTGATAAGGTTGCATTGAATAAAAGATTTATTTATAAAAATTTCTCTTATCATTAAATCGAAGCATAAAAAACTACTTAATAGCCCGTAAATGATTATTATTTTCAAGAACTCTCACCCCTGCAAAGAGAAGACTGAAAATAAATATTTTTCATTTGAATTCGTGGTATCTTAGCTTAATTAAATTCGCAAAATATTAGTTCCTTAACGAAAAGTTAATTGGAAGTTGCTATTATCCAAAAAGGAAATATATATGTAATAATATAAAAGCTAAAGAATGTGTTCTTTTTATAATTCTTGGGTTAACCGCTTTGAAATTTTTCAATGAAAAATAAATATAATTCTTATTAAGAAACTGCTGTTATAATTCATATTAAGGCACTGGAATTATATATAGCCGACTACTATATGGTAAGTACTACTTAATAGTGTTATTTGTTCAATATAGCCGGTAGTATAGGAATATTACTGCTGTATTTCATCAACTTATTTCTCTTACTTTAATATTGCATATTATTCTGCCTCGAAATGTGTGCCAGTTTCTGCTAACAAGGTATATCACGAAAATGTAAGCCAAGAACCTTTAAAATATAATGCTGTCTTTTGAACATAATTACATCAGTACTTAAATTAGAACTTTCACATTCATGCACTCTTGGATCTCACTAATTCCCCTTATTAGCGATTTCGTGTGCTTCATTTTTTAATGTTAAACCTATTTAATATTGTCATATTTTGTTTCGAAATTTTATTTTATAATTGCAAATATTTTGTTTTAGAACTGGTGTTACCTCACAATGGTACCATGACTAATTTCAATATGTAATTTACAATAAAATACTGCTGAAATAACTTTTTTTTTATTGAATGTATATTTTGTATTTTTTATTTTCTATAAAGTACTAATTTTAGATGATGGTTCTGGTAACTATCACGTGATAAAGGAGCGCGTTGAAGTAACTCCTAATATAATAATATATTCTGCTTTCTTCATTCATCTTTATCCGTCTTTTCTATCAGCATTATGCGTACTTTCCATTCTGCTGGTTTGAAAACGGATTATCACCCAGGAGGCATATGCCTGGACAAGGTCCTGGCTTGATAAGCAAAGTATCGGACACCCTTCTAGCTAGACTCAGCTTTGTTTTCTATTAAAAAATTAATTTTCTTTGCAATATTCAGTGGAAATATATTCTTAGTTTTAATATTATCTGAAAAATAATATTCCCTTAGAAACAAAAACTTCTCCTTCTTTTATAAATTTCATACGTTATATATTAATTAATCTTAGAGAACAGCCAGGAAACTAAGTTGAGCATTTAAAAAACAATCAGCTGCAATAAGAAGTGAATGATGCATCTGCTGCGCCAAATTTTATGTATAAAACTGTGTATTCTCGTCATACAATATATGTTTGCAAATTACTTCCTCATATATTTTCATATCACAGCTACAAAATCAGTGTGGAGCATTTATATAAAATAAAAGAACAGCGGAATTTCGCTTACTGTGTGTCGTGAATCCATATAAATCGATCTTTTGCATTTAAAAGAAAAACAAGCGTACATGTTATCTGCTTGGTAAATCCATAACAACGTGCTTGTGTTAAATTTAACCACGTGACATCGCCAGTTTTAAAAGATGCTTCTCATATAAAAGAAACTTCAAATATTGTAAATAAACGAAACACATTTGCAGGTAACATGGTTGTCAGCTTCAGTGATTGTGCTTTCTGTGCTTGTGTATGTCTATATGTATTGAATTAATGTTCTGAAGGTTACAAGAAATCTTTAAAGGACAGATAGTTATGAAGGCTGATACTTATGGTATCAGCCTTTTGCGTAAGAAAAAATACCAGGCTATACATGCATAAATATATACACTTAAGTAACTACTTTATGGAGCGACAAAATAGTACCGTAGATCATGTAAACAGAATGACAATTTTAATGTAAAAAAATAGCCAAGACATAAATTAAAGAATATCCTTAGCTTGTATGATCAAAAACAGTAGCATACCAAATATACTTAATAACGTCGCTTTCATAGTAAACAATAAAGACTTGCCGCAAATTGCTGTACATATTTTAGGGTGTGAATGTGTCTACGTTTTGGCGTGTGAAAAATTAGTTACTTTCTTTCTGTTGTTTTCGTAGTTGTTTTTATTAATGCTGATAATAATTTTCCTTATTCCTTGAGCATAGCCGACATTATCTGTAGACTATTGTTTTTATCATGTCAATATATTGTGGTTAATCCACACAAATTTATGACACTTACTTGCAGCTTTTACAAAGAAAAAAGTTTTGTGGATTTCATATAATTAAAAAAAAAATAATTACAATAATTAGGAAAACCTCCTGACAAAAAGGAGTTTCTTATACTAGTCTGTTTAATCGTATTTATGTTATACTTTTAAGATTTTATTTATGAGAAGAACATAAACGTCGGTAATTTATTGCATGATATAAGATTTACAAAACAAAATAATCCCCTTTGTTCTGTAAATATTTGTCAATGCCACGACAAATAATTATTAATACAAAGATTCTTATCTACTTTTTAAATAATTAACTATTTCTGAAATACTGCGACTAAGGCCTTGAATACAGCCAGAGGATGATAATAGACAATATTTCATTTTTGAAGAAAGTGAGTACAGAGGTGCCCTGATTTTGATATTGTTTTTGCGTGGCATCGACATATTGTTACAGTACAAAAAGGAATGGTTCTAAAGTGTTGAACTTTTTAAGTTTCTTCTACTGTGGGAGACTTATTTTGTTTAAGATTTTTTTGTAACAAATCGGTTTCAAACCAGTTTTTAAATATTTTTCATCATCATCGATATTCATCCAATAATTTATTATTATTAACCCGTCACTGCTGACAACCCCATGCATATTTTGTAAAACGTTAGAAATTTTTTTATTGCATAAATTCTCTTATAGGTACTCGGTTGTTTTGTCGCCCAATACTTGGTGTTATACATCTCTATAATTAAAACCTGTTATAAGTTATAAAGAAGGAAGAATTTTTGCTTTATTCAAATTAATCAGCTGTAACCTGCCAGTCGTAAATTTCTGAAAGTCTTTAGTATTTATTCACGCGCTCTAAAATATAAAGGTGTTGGTTATTTTATGACTATGAGCAGAAAATGTCACTTGCAATTAACGAAACCATTAAAACAGAACACACCCACCAGGATCAAAAATATTTTTTGTATATTACAACACCATCCTAAATAAAAGTATAGCACGGTAATTTAAGTAAACAAAACAAATAAAATACACAATTTGTTCACACGAAACCGCAACATTACAAACATTATTTTCAAAAATACTTCATTGAAAAGGGCACAAAATACACAGATTGAAAGATAAACATACACACACGCGTAACTCACACACAAGTTCAAAAACATACAAACGCAAAATAAAACTACATGACAGGACAGTGTAGAAATATATTTCAGTTATTGCATCTACATACACCCAAGTATCTTAACAATTGCTATGAATTTGAAAATATTTGTTAAAAGCCACGAACAATCAACAATGTTTACAAAACTAACGAGTGCTTTTTTTGAGCTGACTTTGTTTTTACGCAACAACAACAAGATTTTGAAAACCAGCTATTAAAACAGAAATCCATTACAGCAAAGCAATAGAGTTGTAGCAGATATAAGAGTAAAAAATTGATATTTCACACCACACATGCCAAACTGCGGCCAATGAACTTTTTAAGTTTTCCCTTTTGTTTTTCAGAATGATTAATAGATTTCTGTTTGTAAAATGAAAACAAATAAATGCCATTAATAGAAGGATACAGATGGAAAATATAATCCTTAAAAGAAGCACGCATTCAAGTTGATTGAACCAAAAAAATGGATTGATTTCATAGATGAAATCCGCTATATTAGGGCAACTTAATATCAATCAAGTTTCAAACTTTTATTAACAAAAACTTTTTGTCGCTTTAAATTTTCCTTAATTTTAGTAAATATGCCTCAAATCATATATCGCACTAGTTTAACATCATGATGTCACCTTTTACATGTCTTATTTTGTAATTTATTTGCATTGTTTGTGATTCTCCATATAAATATATGTGGATTACGTATTTTGGATAAGTGATCGCTTGCTTATGCAGTAAAACCTTGATATCCTTAACTGCAGGTCCAATTTAAACTTCCAACATTTTTCGATTACCGAATAAAAACTCAAATATGTTACATATTTCAATGGAGCATGCTAAAATGCATACATACAGCAGAACTCGCATTGAAAAAAAAGTATTTTATATCCCTACAATTCATATATGTATTCTGTTAATTTAACAGTTTTTTTACAGAAAAAAATAAATAAATAACAAAATTAAGAAGAGAGTGTATATCTACAAATTTTATATATAAAATTAGGGGATGCTACTGTTTTGTGCATAATGAATTTAAACTTAAAGCATTAATCATACGCCTCACTGTCTGACTCTTTATCATATGAAATTATGTTAACAATTTTTGTTGCATACTTTACAGCACTCTACACACATGGAGGCAGAGAGATAATAAAACTCATACAAATTCAAAATTAAAAAATTATCAGCAAAAAAAAAACCTGTAAGCAATAAAATTGGACGTGCGTTATCAATTGTATACCCGGGTATGCAGCTTTTGATACACGAAGTTGGTGTGGAAAGGTGGTCAAATATATAGCCTTTGTTATCCGATTCTACTCAAATTTTGTTTACTATACTGTAATAATATTTTGAATCATCTCACCGTTATTTTGAAAAATGTGTCAATTCTGAAACACATATTTTGTTGCTGTTTACAGTGTTTGTTGAAAATATGTATATACAGAACTATTTTAACATTAATGAGTGTGAGTGTGAACGTAAAAAAATGTTCTTTTTCGGTTCGCCAAAAAAAAAATAATAATAAATAAATAAATAAATGCTCCTAGCCATGGCATTATTTGTTTTTGTTGTTGCGACTACGAAACGGTGATACGTTGTTGATTACTTTCATTCGTAGGCATTGCATCGAATTTATCTGATCTTCATTAGTGAATATTTGTGTGTATATTTAAATAGATCTTTCATATAGAAATGAATGTAATAAGACTTTCTATAACGCTAAATTTGCAAAATATGTAATAAATAATAAAGTGTTCCAATATAAGATCAATTGTACATCTATCGGTCAATCGATCGAACTATATAATCATATATCATTTATTATTAGGACTTAATTTTCCTTATGTATCTCTGCATACGTAATAATTTTTATCAGACACCAATTAATATGCGGTGAAAAAGAATAATAATGCCACTTTTTGAACAACGTTTCACAATATCCTTTCTTTATTTTACTGACAACATAAGTTTCACATTTCAGAATATGCATGTGATCACTGTATATTTAAATTTTTTATAATTTTTCATAGCATGACCCATTTTCTTTTATTCATATGTTGTCTTTTACATGCTTTTCAAGATAAAACGTATTTAAATAACATGTCTGGAAGGTTTTAAATGAAATGTTAAGACATTTTATGATTTTGTTTTCTCAAAGTGTTGCCTTCACGTTTGGTTAATGTGCAAGATTGTGTGTAATATTAGCCGTATTATTTACAGCATAACAATTATGTGCTTTGAAAAAATAATGCGAGATATACGTGCTTAAAAAAAAGAAAGCTATTAAAATTAGATCTGAGGAAATTTTGTTTACGTATATATTGTGTATTGAAGGCTAACGTTTAAAAACTCCTAAAATAACATTTTGTATATAAAGTGGAGATGGTGAACTTAAATTGGAGAGTGAAACTTAAATTTTTTGAGTTACTGAGATACTAAAAATAAGTTTTATGTGTATATTATTCAAAATAGTTCACACAAAACTTTTTCAAAATGGATTTCAAATAGCTCTTACTTTTCTATATATACATGAAATATAATATACACAAAAACACAGTTCCTAGTTCAAATAGTAAATTTTTTAATGACAAGAAATTGTATCAATGTTGAACATGTTTAGATTCACTTTCAACTATTTCATGTATTCCCATTGTAAAATATAGTATCCATATAAATAAAAATTAAATAATAAAACCATACAAACAAGCGGCTTTTTAAAATCCTCATATCCAATAAGAGTTTTATACAAATCGAATAGAGCAATAAAATACAATTTCTAATACATATTTACAACCCAAATCCATGTAAGAGGTTACGAGGTTATTGAATGCAATAAATAAAAATCGTGGCTAAAATAAACAGTCATGTGGAAAAATAGTAAACGCCCATGCATTTGTGAAATGCCAGATAAATATTTACAATTTTAATTTAGAAAAGGAAATAGTAGATGAAATAAAGCCAACCACAAATAAAAATTGTACAAGTATGTTCGCCTCTATTTGCATTTGCGTGCTTAGACACATAAAATATTTTTTTTAAGTATTTAAGTTCGGTCTAAATGAAACAAGTTCTATTTTAAATTAAAAATAATTAATATGAGAGACGGTGTCTACGTTCAAAAATTGTATTTAATTTCTAACTATAGCAGGTGTATTCCAATGGAATGAATATAACACATTTAAAAATACTGTTTATATAAAGATATTATAATTTTTCGAAAGGATTTGATATACGATTATGAGTCATATTTGACGTTTGTAAACTATTCAGCCGCGATATACAAAATAGCAAAAAAAAAAGCAACGGATACACTCCAGAATTGTGTTGTTGGGATTTTTTTTACCAATATTTTATCAACGTTGATATTTTATTCATGCCGCTCTAACCGTACAAAAATTAATCGACTTGGATATATATTAACCACAGACTTTGTATAAAATAGTCTGACTGGAATGGCTGATCTGTCGAAAATATATCGTGTGTATTTGCCGTTGTCGCTGAGAACGGAGAAACAAACATTGACTATATAAAGTTATAAATATTTGGGTATCAATTCGAATTTTAATACAAGACTTACAAATGCTTGAGACAGTGTGAATATCTCTAGAGCCATCAACAATCTCAGGGAAAAGGGTGATTTTAGGGAGAGTTATATCAATAGCGACGAAGTTCATATCCATATACATTCATAACTAAAGAATTAATTCGGCAGTATTAAAAACGTGAGTGAAGCACACAAAATCATTGAAATCATTGAACCGCATGCTTTAAATATGTCATTGACTATAAATGCCAAAAAGCCATGTTGAAAAATTTCTGTCCGTCGACATGGAATTATTGGTGATTTTAAATAAAAGAGCAGAACTACACATTAAGCAGCTTTGGCTGCTTTTGGCTGGATATTGTGAAAAAGCGCTTTCTTGCTGCGTACTATTTCGTTTAAGTAAGTATTTATTGCCAGCAAAATTATTCAATTAAACCATAATGCGCTCAAATTTTAAGGACGACTTGAAATCGCCGCTTAGTTTCAAAAAAACTGCAGATTTTCTTAACTCTTAACGAGTATTGTGCAGAATATGTACAAGGTAAGGACACACAATTTGTCTGCATTCTTAATAATATCGTAAAATATCTTCATAATTACATGTAGATGTGAGACTATAGGCTCATCTGTTAAAATGTTCTTAAATTTTTTAAGAAAATGTTCAACTGCACTATCGTTTGATAATAATAGCGTACAACTTTCAAATTATTTATTTAACGGATAAACGACAGTGGCATTTAAATCTGTATTTTTGCTAAGGAATTATTAACCTATTCAAATTTAATTGGATATTTTAGTGCAAACCTAAAAAACTATAGTACAATTTTTTGTGCACTTGTTTCCGGTTTTATTCCCGACTACAAACATTCCAACTTATATTTAAATAAAATGCTTTTAATGCCTGCCATCTAACCCGTTCCAATTTTGTTAATTGTTTGTGCACACTTCCTGCTTAGCTATTTTATATTTTAGAAGTTGAAATCATCACCAGCAGATGCTACAAAGCAAACAAATTGTTTCTTAAGTTATTTTTATACATATATTTTTATTTTTTAGTTTCTCTAAACTTTTTAAACTTTTTTTATTCCTGCAGCATTATATATATTTAAAGTGTGACCTGCTTTTGCATATATTTTGGGGAAAATTAGATGTAATACTTTGTGCAACTAGGCATTATGTCGCTAATTATAGCGCTTGAAGAAATATGTTTAGCGAAAAAGCAGTAAAGATTTTTAGTGGATAAAATAAAATGTTTTAGAATGCCAGCAAATTTTAATACACAAATTCCTTAAAATCAGGAAGCTGTTAGTTTGTATTAAAATGTTACGATAAATTTCCAAACTTCCTTTAAACATATTTTTAAAGAAAAACCCTTATATTATATGGATCAGTCGTTAGCTTGAACTAGAGAGATTTTTCACTAAAATTATTAAATTGACTCTACAGACAAAATATTGTTCACTCTTATGAATCACATTTTGTTTACGCGCTGAAGAACGGGAATACTAAAAATGTGTTGATGTGATTTGGAATGATTAAGTTGATAAAAAGAAAAATATCTGATTGTTAGCTACTTCAATTCGATAAAACTTATTGCATTATAGTAACAACAAACTTAAGAAATTCAGTTCAATTTTGACAGCTCTATCACCCATGCAATCTGTGAAATGAATATCACTGCATTTGAGAGGTATATTTAATAAAAAAATTTCGCGAAAATTTAATCCGATAAAGGTTATAAAGGTAAGCAATACAAATATAAATATATGGATATTAAAATAAGAAGTTTTGTAAGACTTTTAACGTGCAATCATCATAATGAGCGTTGAAGCCCTCCGTATTATATCTTGTTTCTTTAGAATACTAATAACTAACCTATTTGAAGTTACATTATCTATTTGTCTTTATTGCGGATTCTTGGATACTTTAATTATTTTAGCCATAAGTGCCTTATTCAATCATTGACATTGATATTTGGCAATTTTAGATTTTAGTATTCAGTCTGATTGTGGTCGGCGTTTTTCTCCTCAAAGGACAGAGAGAAATGTTACTTTAATATTCTGAAAATTGTCAAATTTCATGATGAAAAACATCAACAGTAATCACCCCGATATCTTCCTTTTCTAGTGTTCATTATTATGCGTAATAAATCAAAACTCCAAAGGATGGAAAGCGATCCCCCCTTATCCCTTAAATATTTTGCACACAATTTTTTTCTTCATTGTGGCAGATATACACCTCAGATTCACTATATTATATTTATATCATCATTTATATTATTAGCTGTCCTACAGCTCGTATCACTTCCAAGTACATGGGAATATGGACACGTTTTACAAGTGGTTTTAAAAAGATTTGATAAATGAAGACTATGAGGTAATATATTAATGGAATTTATAATCAACATATTCCTACCAAGAAATTGTATATCCTATATATTTTAGATTACATACTCATATATTTCATACAACTTTCTCCGTTTTCAGCAGCTAACATGTTTGATGAAATTTTGTATCAAAAATACTTGTGTCATACATTCTTTACACAATCCGTAACGAGTTATTTCTATTAATATCAAAAAAAATATTACATGAAATATTTACTTTTATATTATAACATCGTTACATTCTTATTAAAACTATGTTCTCAGTATAAGATGTGCATAGCAGCTACACTTCTCTATCCATGTGCGACTGCCAAGGTGTACAAAATGTTATTAACATTTTTATATGAAAATCTTTTGGGTATATAACTAGAATGCACTTTTTATAACAATATAATTATATATAATGTATATAATCCATTTGGCAGAAAACATATTTTGCACAGTGGTCAGCAGAGATTAAAAGAACAGGCGACAAGTTGTCGCGTCAAATAGAAAGTTATTTTCTTACTATCAGCATAAATAGAGTAAAAATTCAGCTTTTGCACTTAATCAAGCGTTACTTTAAAAAATTCAAACATGAATTATTACTGACTGCAATTCACGTGCGGTAACGAATTTCATTCCGCATATTGGCTCTTCAGAAAACAAAAATTTAAAAAAAAGTTTTTGTTAATGGAATCATTGTTAATATCCTTAATGGAATTGTTAATTTCTTGTCTTACATTGTAAATATATGGGTATACGAAACTATTTTTTTTCATTAGTTAAATTAGTTTTCAATAATTTTTTTTAGAAGAAAATTGCAAAATCATTTCAGAGCCTAATTCAAAAAATTCATAAAGAAAACATCTGAAAAAATACAACTGTCGGGTGCACTGTTTCCATTTTGTACAAACGCTTCTTAGCTTGACAAATACATCAAAAGTTTAACGTCAGTACCTGTCATTTGGTTTAGCCTGACAGTGCACCACCACCCCTGTACCCTCAGGCATCACACCTGTGTAGCCCATACGCTGGCATAGATTGCAACTTCATTGATATGGTTCCGCCACAAAACCATAATCATACACCTTGCTAAGGAGTTCGGGCCTATCCAAAACCCTTGTTACTTCGGAGGGAATGCATGTCGTCAGCATCAAGAGGAATCATGGTTCAAAATCATAAGACTAATCCCTCCTGACACCCTCGGCACCAACGGAATCATCTGCTGATGCGCAGCAGCCCATAGAGACCGCTATCAGCTGGGTCGAAGTCCCAACATACTACTGCTAATATTGCCAGAACATCAACCCTTATCTGACAGCTCTCCTAGCGACTCTTGGCGTCAAACCACAGCCACCACGTCGACTCCCGGAAGAGACCCCATCGAACATCTGGCCATAGAATCAACTAGTCATGAAAGAAGTAACGAAGTCCGCTACACGAAACCACTCAAATGAACGTGCGTTGAAGAGAATTTCGACAATTAAGCACATATTTCACATACGCTCCGATAAACAATTCCGTGCCGCTTCACCGTCCGATCTAATATCATCTGTGGGGCTCAACAAGATCCCGTGGTATCAGTGTAAGGAAACTGGTTACGACTCGCAGGTCAAACCAATATATGCTTGTCACCTACTATTAATTTTTAGTCCTTCCTTTGGCTAGATTCAGGTATCCTTTTCCTTTTTTGTATTTATATGCACTCCCGTTGCTCTGCCAATTCAGAGATAGGGCCTTTACAATATAAGTACACTGGGCTATCAGTAAAAGCAATGTCGGTAAAACCAATAGCCCTTTTCCCCAGGAAGCACTGTAACAAGGTGTAACGCTTCACTAAGCTGCCTATTATGCCCCGGGGGGCAGATGTAGGATCATAATATGAGCCATGCTCTCTCGAATCTTGATAACATTCCGGTTATTATTATTATTACTATTATTATTATTCTTATTATTATTATTATTATTATTATTATTATTCTTATTATTATTATTATTATTATTATTATTATTATTATTATTATTATTATTATTATTAATTTGAATTATAACTTTTTTATTCCGATCTTAAGCTTTAATTTTTATTTTTATTTTTTTATGATTATAAATATTACTATTGCTTAAATAGATTGTGTTTTAGTATAACGTTAACAAAAATCTTTATGCGTCTTATTCACTGTTTTCCCTTAGAATTTCTCCTAAATAGTTATGAATTTGGAAAAATGTCAATATTACTTTTATATCATCCCAACAATGGCTTTTGCTTAAAAGGTAAACCACAAAGAAGTACATGTATATAGACATAAAGCAATACCGAAAAAATGCTTTCCATGTTCTTTTCTTATACTCTGTGTAATCATAGCAGACCTGTAAAGGAATGAATCATATCTGTAATGCACGAGTGAAAGTGTTAATTCAAAATTATGTTATCTTTTTATATTGAACTATGATTTGTAATCGAAGGATAAATACTAAACATAAAATTAATTATTCACCTATGAAAGTACAGCAGAGTTTCTGTTTGTTAGTAACCGCTATATTGCCATCACCATTATAATTTTTTAATCATATTTTATTTGCAAAGAGGACAGCTGTTATACAAACAAGCTTTGTTAGAAAAGTGTAAAGCCAACTGTATTATTAGCAAACTTTTGTTAAATAAAACTAAGTCCTTAAAATAGGTTTCGATTTTGATCTTTGTGTTATATATCCATAATTTTTATTTTATTTTACTTACTAAATTTATTTTTAGATTAAAGTTAAATTCTTCATTATTTACTGTTTAATTCAAGAATTATCTTTCTTTTACAGCTCTGATTTTTATATGCCTGCACATTCTGCAGGTAAGCAGAGAAATAATCACATACTATTAAACCTTATTTAGGGTAGTAAGTAAAACAAAATATAATTTTTTTCTGGAGTGTAAATACTTCTAATATTATAAAGTATCCTATTTCTTAAACTCTACTGGAACTTAGTCCCGGTTTACACAACATTTCTTTTGCTGTTCACCTTCTTTTCATTTCCCTTTTAAGGCTTGAAAGTTGACACAAATTTTACAGATCATTTCTTTTTTGATTTTGTAAAAAGAATATATTTTTGCTTAAAAGCAAAAATATATATTTTTTAATAATATTTGTCACAGTAAATTCTTGTTTCTACTTAAACATAATAAATATTTCTTTACAGCGAAGCAATGCATATCAGTAATTACGAATGCTAGAACAAAAGAAGTTTCAAGCTACTCGGTTGCAAATGCCTCTTTTCTTGTTAAAATCTGAAAAGTTTAGTAGCATAAACTGTGTTGTCTGAACTGGGACTAAAATCACGCATTTGTGTTGTTAAGCTATATTATTAGCTGTAACAATATATTTTCAGATTTCGGTATAGATTAACGCAAAGCAAGTTTTCTATAAAGAAATCTTAGTGCTTAATTTCAATATTATTACAAACAATACAAATGCCCAGGTCCTTGGAGAATAATATCATGGACACTTGTTTGTAATAGGAAAATTGGAAAAAGATCATGTGAACTTGTAAGAGGAAGTGGATTAGGTGTCATGATTGCTGTTATCAAATTTATGCTAAATCCAAAAGGGTTGTGTTTCATATATTAGACTTAATTTCTATATTCTACAAAATCATATTTTGTTCAGATTTAATCTAAGATACTAGTAAGAACTTAAGTCTAAATACGCATACATGGAAAATTTTTATGATATATATATATATATATATATATATATATATATATATATGAAATAATATTACACAATGGATTTTATGGCTCCCTCTCATTTTTGTTTTTGTACAGTAAAGCTGGAACTAAATTTTACTAATCTATTTGGAATGCAAAATTTGCTAAAAGAATACTGTACTAGAAAGATATTTTTCTCAATATAATATTACATATAATAAAATTATATTGATTGCATATTGGCTTTCATGAAAGAACTAAAGAAACTATACTCGATATTAATAAAAATATATATATACTACGTATTTAAAACTCCTCACTAATAAAAGATTTTTCTTAAAAACTAATATCTGATTTAAATAACCTATTAAGGCAAAATCACTATGTACCTTTTGTGTAAGTTTGAAACTATATAAATATCTCTAAGTGACTGTATCCCAAGAACAGGTATCCTCCTGTTTATCTAAAAGCGAAACTTGTTAAGAGAAAATGTTCTACCTAATACAGTGCTCTCTAGTTGTTTGAAGAAATTAGAACATTGCAAACATATTTATTCCACAACCGCTATCACATACAAACAAATATGATAACATGCTTGGAAAATTCAATTAAACTCCAACGAATTGAATTTTAATTAAAATCTATGGTAAACACTGTTATTGAAACGTTAGCTTAGCTTAACGTGTTTCTACAGTTACAGGCAGATATTATAGCGGAAATTTTTTATGTCTACACATACATAAACAATAGTTACGAGTATGCACAAAAAGTTAATTTTATTGATATCATCAGAAAAAAGTGCCTGATTTAAAAACAATTTGATAAAGTAAAGAAACTTTATTTAAATATTAATATTTTTAAAACAATCTTTAATAATAAATTGAATTAAAAAATTGTTTAATGTTAATTTTACCTACTTTTTGCCTGCTTTTATTTAATATTTTTATAAGGCTTATCATTCAATTATATTGATACACACTTGCTGTGTTTTGGTTTTCCTTTTTTTAATTCAATAATAAATGCTTAATTTTCTTTACCATGAAAACAAATGTAACATAAATGTGTCCTTTTTTGTGTACACACACGTAATATTCCAGAAACAGACTTAAAGTATTTTCAGTTTAGTTATATCAGTATTTAGCAGTTTGTATCTATTTTAATAGTTTACGGTGTAGTCATATACACTTTTTGACTACATTAATTTAAAATTAAGGATAAAATATTTATTAAAAACAGCAGTTTGTATGGATTTTAATAATTAAGGCTGTTGTCTTATATATTTTTTTAACTACAATACAAAATAGATTTACAAAATTTTAATGGGATAATCCTGTCGGTATTATTTATATAAGGAACATTTATTGATTTTAATATTCTGATTTTTAACGATACTCGATATCGGTTAAAGCCAAACGTTTTGGTTGTATTTTTACTTACTAGAAATCAAACGGCGATATATTTCATGTTGTTAATTTCAAAGATTTGATTCGTGCTAACCCAACATAAAGACTATGACTTGACTGATAATCGCGTTCGTAGCACTACATCTGTTGATAGCAGCCTTTTAAAATAAAGCTGCAAAGGTATTTCAACACAAGATATATGTACTAACAGATTTCATATATTTTGTTTAAAATTAATAAAAAACATTTTATTCGACTTCTATTCCTGACGGCATATCGTAACCATATAATTAAAGAAGAAGTTTGCTACTGCAAACAATTATAATTATGGACAAATTTAGCTTTTATTGAATCGATAAAGGGTACTGAATTTACCGGCTGATATTATCACCGAGCATATATATATATATATATATATATATATATATATACCACTCTTCATATATTTAGCACATAAATATTAAGGTGCAGTTTTGTAATGTATTTATTTGTTATTATTTATATTCAATGTTAGCATAGATATATTTTAATTAGAACTGATGTGATAGTGCCAATAACTGTCGAGCACTGTTTGAGAAGAGCATTTAACACAACCATGAATTGCGGAGATCAATACATTTAGATCTCTTTTTCATAACACGCTTTGTAGTTCACGTGTTATCTGTTACTATAACAAAATGAAAATTAAAAAAGGCTACCTTCTTTAATTGTATATTGACAAGTGTCCATTTTAGAATATGTTCATGTTGCTTTAACTTTTTAATTTAAAAAAACTATCCGACATTTAATGATTTTATAACTATAATTTAAAATAGTAAATTAGTTGGAAATAGTATATACAGATGTTATTTTATTATTATTTTTTTTATTCTTCATTAGCAAACTAATTATATGTTCATTGAAGCACATGGTCACGCAAATATAATCTAAATATAATTAATAAGCGATTTCTCAATTAGTTCAGTTTTTTTAATTGTAATGAGAATAAAAAATAAGCAATGACTTTGTTTTTAAAAACTGTATATCAAAAGTTGATTTTTTACATTTTTATATAAAAAGTTTTTAACCACAAGATACGTAATGACTTGACACACTTAAGAAATATCTAATTGTATTTTACTTAAAAAATAATATAAAGAAAATTAGTAATAGCGACCATATTTCTGTACACTCAACTTTCAAATATTAAGAGCAGTTTATTTATGTCCAATTATTTATATTTAGCATATAGTAATTAAGAGTGAGTTCACAATTCCTGAGCTTACAGCCGAAAATATTACATGTAATTACACTGCTAATATTATATATTTATTAAGTATTATTAACTATATCCAAACGAAGATCGAAAAAATTTAAAATGTGCATTATTTTGGTTTTTTTATTATCTGATATTATTATCTTAGAGGTTTGTGTGTATAAATCATTTCAGGTTGGTTCTTTTTTGCCAATTTTCATAGAATATTTAATTATAGTACTTTCTTTTTTTAACTGAATATATTGCATTAATCATAATTATGCAATATTTTTATTATGTGGTCTATAACGTATATTGCTTTTATTAAATAAAATTTAGAAAATCATTTGTTACAATTTCAAAAAACAAAATTATAATACTATATTTAAATATAAGTTGTAACAACTCGAATCAATTTCATCTTAATCATAAAAACATTCCATGTGTTACATATTCGTTTAACACACTGAACTCATATTCACTTACTCTCGTTAAAGCAGAAATAAAGCTTCTTTAATCACTAAAAAATATGTGTGTGTATATATAAACTTTTTTGCCTTCAAATAGAAAGTAATTATGTAAATGATGCGATATAAAAACACTGTAAATTAACTTAATTTTTTCACAGACTTTTCTGTTTCATTTATTAAGTTTTTTCATTAAGTATTTTTATACATTTTATAAACCACAAAATTGTGGTAAATTATGTATATTTTTTCTGCAAATCAGCCTTTATAAAATATTAATTTGTTATAAATCAAATATATAAGGATGCATTCTATACATAAATATTTACACATATATGTATTCATCTGTGTGTATGCCAGTAAGAATAAATTAATAAAATAACCTTAAAAAAGCTGATTTAATTGATATCAATCATAATCTTTAAATTTAAAAAAAAATATGATTCAACTTACACACAATTCATAAAATATCCTTTTACATTAATGTAATTAATAAAATTGATGCGATGGTAGTCTTGACAAGGCAACAGCTCTATTTGAAGGACCTGCACTGCCTTTACTTTTCAATAACAATTGTTAGTTGGACACCATGTTATAAGATTTCAAGAATATATATTTATATAATTTTTTAAAATAAAAAGGTTTTCAAAAATCTTAATATATATTCTTTTCATTTGCATAAAATATTTTTTAAGTTGTAATAATTTATTTTCTGTATCAGATATCAATTGACCAGATTTCTTGCCTCCTTTAAGACCAACATCCTTACAAAAGTGAAGCGCATTAACTACTGATATGTTGACTCATACAGTTGTAGAACTCCCAAATGTTAATGTTAATCATTTTCTTACAAGCATGTACAACGTATTATTAAAAAACTTCTGCTTCATTTTTCTTGTAGAAAATTAATAATTAAATACAAGGAGCTGTTTTCGTTTTTCTTGCTGCCTTTCTTGTACATTCATTCTTAAGCTTTTGTTTCGGATTCTGTTTTTTATATTTCTGCAGTTAAAAAAAAATTGTACTTTAATATTTTTGCTCTAGCGAAAGTTCAATTCTTTTCTTGAAATGTAATTGAAAAAGTTTTCATTTAATTTAAACTTTATTGTTATTGTTTGCACGTAGAATTGTACAAGTCGGTATATTGACGGGTGCATACACTGAAGCAAAAATTTCGTTTTGAATTTAAGTTGATTCTTCTTAAAGTAGCGCCTAAAATTTTCTTTAAATAATTAATCCTTTCTGGACTTTAGAAATTTAACAGAGGAGTTACTTTAACATCGATTCTTAAATAAATATTTAAGTAAGAAAAATTTTATATAAAATAAATTCACAATTTTATTAAAAAATAATTCACTTTTGCCCAAAAATTTCTTTGAATGTTTGTTATACTCTGAAGTGTTTGCTTAAAACGAAACCTGAGTGAGCTTTCTAAGACCCAAAATTACAAATGAGTTCGGCTTCGAATAAAGATTCTTATATATTACATGAAATTCTTGATTTTTTTAAGTGTAAGAAGTATACTGAAAGCTGTAGACACAATAAAATATATTCGAAAGCTACTTATAACTACAAAGAATTAAAATTGAATGGAAATCTAAAAAGTTAAAGGAATAGAGCATTTTCCAACGACAAGTACCTGTGTCAAGATGGCGCAATATTTAGCAGATACTCACGCCAAAAACAGAAGGAAGTATATTTCAGTAATATCACTAGGAAATGGTTCATAATGTGTTTTATTTTTAAAGTAAAAACTATTAATATTTTACGTTAATCATACCACTACGTTCAGTGAATATTAATGAATTTTGTACTAAAAGCAGTTAGAAATAAAACATGCAAAACTGATTAAACAACACTAGATAAAGTCATTGAAATCAATTTCCATCATAAATATTTGGTTTAGAGTATTCTTATGTGCTCTTTATAATTGGGGTTTTTATTCAAAAAATAATTTTAGTTTTTTACGACTAGTTTTATTAAAAGTTGACGTGAGTTCGATCACACTTTGGTACTGAAAAGTGATTTGTAATCTTTAAGTTATTCGTGTTTATTTCCGTAACTTATTGCAAGGAAAGTAGACGTTTTTTTAGTTGCAAGTATTTATTTAAATTAAAGTTTAAACTGACGAATTATTCACTTACCGGGTTTTTTGAGTGAGGAGCGGCGTTTTGTGGAAATTTCTGCGAAGTTCGCCGTGTGCAGGTGAATTTTCCACTTGTTACACTAAAAAATTGTGGATTCATGTGTGCACACAATACAACGGCATCGTTTAAAAAGTGTCACAGGATGGTGCAGGCCATGTTAGAAGGTTTTGATGCATAAACTCAATGTCTAAATCCTCTTCAGGATTTATTCAGTCATGATTGAAGGGTATATTTGTTCAGATCTACACTACTTATGTTTATGTTAATTGCTGTCGTCCTCTTTCGATGATAAAGGAATTGCCTGCTGAGTAAAAATTATTCGCAACGGTTAATATCGTGTAACAAAGGGCGTATCACAAAGCTGAACTTCGTCGTTACTGTAACCATTCGTCGTCGAAGAAAGCAATAAAACAAACTCTATTTATCTGACTTCTTAAAATAATTCCTAACGTTCAGAGCTCCAGCATGTTGTATTGCATCGTTATATTCTATATCCTGTTTAGCGGTTTCAGGAAACGCCATTGCACAAATGATTTGCCAATATTAAACAATATAGACACAGACTAATGCAAGATAGAAAAATTTCATTCCATGACTCAGAATCAAGTCTAGGAATTTTAATATCCTCAAATTTATAAAAATAAAAGGATTTCATTACACTAGAAATTATCACTCTAATATTTAATGTATTTTTGGTATTATTGTATTATATTAATTCAGCACAAAATATAATATGATGTACTGTTTCATTATGATTGGTTTTTACTAACAGTTTTATTTACTTCTTTTTGGTTCTCTATTTTTTCTTCTTACTGTTGTTTTTTTCTTTTATTCGTAAAGTTACTGTTAACGTTAGCCGGGTTAAGTGAAGTACTTGAAGTGTGACATTTGCTAAGAAGTGAGAACTTTTTTCTCTATTCTTTAAAGTGCTTCTTACAATACATAAATACATATAGTTATTGAGTTTTGAGCTAATATATTGATATATATGTTCGATCTTATAAGAGTTTTAGCACAAATTTGTTTGATGAAACTGATTTAAAAACATAATAAAATCGTTAAAAATAATAATCGTTGAAAATAATAATGTTATTGTTGAAAACCCTATTTATAAACTAGTTTACCGCATGATGTACGGTAAGCATTTGAGCTATCTTAACCTGAGCGGGGATAGACATAATATCCTAAAACTTTCGTCAAAACTACAAGTTTGTAATAAAAACAACTTAGTTCTACTTATCTTAAGTCTTAAGCACTATCGTACAATAGTCTTTTATAATGATGAGCCCTAAAACTTCTCCCAAACAAGGGCACTAATATCAGGATGTTGGTCATCCTCTACAATGCATTTTTAAAATTAGTATTTTACAACTTGTTAAAAGTGTCAAAACTTTTACTTTTTATTTTTGAATTATTAACATTGTCAAATATTGAAAAACTTTTACCTGAATACAACGTAAATAAGCCGCGTCTTATCGTCATGTACTTCACTCTAACAAAATTAGTTTACAAACTATCCCAAATTAATATACTCTTCTCAGTACTTCTCTGTTTATTAATATTTAAATAAAACGACAATGTTTGAAACATTTTGAGACAGTGATGTATTGACATGACCTACATTTAGGCCATTCTTTATAATACGGCACTTTATTTTTTAGAAAATTTCTTTTGTATATCTTAACCAGGCCAAACACAGACAGCTAATTGCATACGACATACTTCTAATAAATTTAAATTAAAGTTCTTATAACGTTTTATAAAACTTTTATATCCTCAGGTAAACTTACACTGAATAAATTGTGGTGAATGAAATCAGGATAAACTTTAACAATGACACAAAATACAATCACTGTTTATTAATTAATCTAATTTAATAAGTTTTATTTCTTAATATAACAGCTGAAGTTTAAGCTAAAACTTTATGAAACCGCTTCTGTTGTTTGTACATGAAATTTTAACAATGACGATTTTTGTATGTATGGGTGTTACCTCAAAATAACTATTATTGCGAACAGCACGGCTTAAAAACTCATTTAGATTGTTTTGATTCTTTGCAAAGTATTTTCTTTATGTATTGTTTGACAATATGATGAGAATAAAGCACAGCGGAAGCTCTATACTAGTAAAATATATAACTGACGCATGATAGAATCACTTCGAAAACCAAACAAAACAAGAGCCATAAAAGTGCTTTTAGAGGAAAAGTTTTGACTTAATTTGAGTTAAGAAAAGTTTATTTATCAGGTGAACGTAGTACGTAAGTAATTTGTTTTAGTGACATGTTGGGTAGGATATATAATATAATATGCTTGAGTTTTAAATTTTCTTACAGGAAATCATAACTAGAATTCAACCCTATTATGAAATAATTGAGAATTACAAAGAGGAAATGCGTAGTAATTTTGGACATTTTTAATCAACACATTTTATTCGACGTGATCATGATTTTCACATTTAAAGTATTAATCTCTGTCTGTTACAAGACAATAGTAAGGCTCCTTTGCAGGAAAAGCCAGAGAAACATTAAACGGCTTTGGTTGACATTTTGTGAAAAGGATCAAAGGCTTGTCCCACATTCTCTTAAACAATTAATTTTTAGTCTCTTCAAAATTTAATCTGACAGCTGCAGGAAAACAATATAAGTAAAATTTAGTTGTTAAAGTTACTAGAAGTCTGAGCCAAGTCTTCTTTGATTTGTTTTTATACGTCTGCAACTTAAATTATATAGTTCTTTTCTGATTTATAACAGGGTAATAAACTAATTTTCATAGAAAAAAATTTTATTTCATGAATGAATTATTTTTTATATATATTAGATCTGTTATATATTTTAAAGATGGCTGTATATGAAACCATTCTTAATAAATATAAAGTTTCGCTAGGAGAAATTATTAAAACTTCATGTTAAAAAAAGTAGGACAATGTCGGACGTAAGAAAATATTTCCATCATTAGAATTTACCTTAAAACTAAAGTGAAAGATAAGTTAAAGGAAAATTCATTCTGATACGTTATACAAACGTTGTATGGAGACAAACTTTTTATACTTCCGACAAAACCCCAACTTTTGCTAACCCGAAATTGTAAAATGGCCCTAAGCCGTATAATTATTGCTTTAATTTAATAAATCATCTTAAGTATTAACAGTTTATTTTACACTTTAACTTATTATTTATATTCATAATCTAAGATTATAATTGCTTTTTGTTTAACAAGGAATGAAATGTTTCTACACGTTTAAATAAGTGCTTTTTATCTTTTGATATGGTCTGTTATTGGGAAGTGCCAATAAATAACTCTGAAAGATAAACCGCAAGTGCAACTTATATATCTTTCTTTTGTATTATCAAGCAATTACTCCTTCCCTATTTAAAATTTATTAAAAAGCAGAGCTTTTGAAGAGTAGCCAAAAGGAAACATTTTAATAAAATATTATTAAAGCAAATTAATTATTTCGAAATAAATTCAATGGCAAACATTTTAAGAGTTTAATAGCTGTATTGAAACACAGCTTAAAATGTTGGAAAAAAGGTAGAGTTATGATGAAAGAAATTGTATTAAATACCATCTCGCGTTTCACGGTATTTTGTAACTTTAACAATTACTGCAGCATAATTAAGATATAAGAATATCATATTTATTCCAACAATTATTTCACTATAAATTATAAAAGAAATCAGATTTTCCTAAAAAATTATCGGGATATACTTAATAATTGCTTACCGATAAGTTGAAAATAAAAACTAATTAAAACTTTTTAAAAGTATAGAAAATGTAGTATCTTTATATTTTTATCATTTTCAAAGCATTTATCATTCTAGTAAATAAAAATTAAATTATGCTCCAAAAAATATTAGCATAAAAACAGAAATTTTACATAATAATAACATTATTATAAAGTTTTGTGATCCGTAATATATATATATCCTACTTTTCATAAATATTTACAAGTCACAGCTTGGTTAGGAAGATCCAATCCGAGGCAAAACGTTGTGCCGTTACTGTAATACTAAACGTTATTGTTTGTCAATTTATTTGGTATAATATTTTGTTAGAATTTTTTGAAATAATTTTCTTTAGCATAAAATTATAAAATTGCTAGTATAAGGTAAGTTTAAGAAACAATAACAAAATATATACACATCTGACCGAAATACTAATAAACAAGGGTGTCTTAAAGTTTTCTTTAAAGTGTTGTTATGTTTATAGGTATGTGCAGCTAATTCCTTGGTATACAAAATCGAGTTTATAAAAAACCCGCATACATATTTTAGCATAATTCTTTAATAAATTTTCGTAAGTCATTCTTGCCACACTTTAAAGTTGACAGGTAGTAGAGATTTACTGTTTTCTTTTCACGTATTTTCTTTAGAAATTTAAATTTTTCTACTTTGGTAAGAGTTGTAAAGAGCAAGTCAAAAAGAAAATTAAAACTTTTTTTTAATCCTGCTCAGCATTGTAGCTGATTTATAACGACGCAACATAAAATGGCTACCACAATGAAAAACGTTCACAAAGGGGATACAAGTCGTGAATAATTTCGTGATGACCTTTAATACAGTTTATAATATTAAGGCATAAATCAAAAACAAATAAAGTGATATATATCAGCTTATTTAAATCATAATAAAGTTTTCTGGAGAGTAGGAACATAGAAAAGCCTGTCATAAATTATAGACAAATTTCTATTAAAGATTCTTTTAAAAATAATTTGACTCAAAAGTTAAAAACTTAAATGCAAACAATGGGGAATGAGATCAATTATTAAGATTTTACTTTTCATACATATTGCTTTCCAATATAAGGTGAAGTATTTTAAGACATAAAAATCTGTAATTTAATTATTAATTGATAAATTATGGCAAAGATATTACTGGAAATTTTTTATATAATAAGTAACAGATACACAATCGTTTTGTTTATTGTGTGGTGGAGTATGCCTTCTTTGGAGTCCACACACAATTATTGGTAGCCGTTGAAATTATTTAGACAATTATGAATATTATCGAAGTGTGTGCTAAACCAGTTTTAAGCTTCAATAATATTCTTATAACCTTAAATGTCATATTGAATCCTAGAAGTTAATAATAAATTTGTTATAAAATTGTAAGCCATTAAATTAAGTTGTTTCCAACTTAATTTCCATTACCATTATGAAATTGTTACATTACTCTAACGGAAAAATTTTTGTAAAATATAAAAGAAATACTTTATCAACAGACTTTTACAGAATCAAACCAGTTGTTGTTAAACTATTTCTTGCCATTGCATATATATTTTCTTCATAATTTGCTGTTTTCTTCTTACATATTAAACTCTCATATCCATGATAACAAAATGGTTAAATAAAGGCATTCATTAAAATCATATAACATGGAATCAATAACACTTAATGTATTTCATTTTACAGAAACAAATTTAAAGGCTACGTAACCACTTAATAGCATAAAGCAAAAAGAATGATGTCTGTTAGTACTATGATAATATTAAATATTTCATTCCACTTTAAGCTTACAACGATTATATAATATTTTGTTTTTTTCTAAGATCGAATAGCTATAAATTTACTTACCATTTTCCATAAAGAAGAATCAATATTTATTTGTTTCCGTGTTTCAAATATGAATACATATAAAATTATCGCCTTATCTCTATAATTTTCCTCCATGTGTTAGTTTTTTCTTTGCCTTCGTGATATACGGTATATAACAGTGCAATTCAATCCAATCAAATGGAAAATGTACATTTATAGCAAACTTAAATCATGAAATAGTAGCAATTGAGTTTTATCTATTTTAGTTATTGTCCCCCTTATATCTATAACAACATCCCCTTTCTACGGATTTGTCTTCTAATGATCATTCTCGTACAAAGATAAGCAACATACACATACACTCTCACAGCCCATACCACTTTGCAAAAGTGAAGTGAATATTATGAAGATATTATAACAAACACATTTTTGAAAATACAGCTTAAGGATATTTGAATGATTGTGAAGATATTTAGGAGGAAAGTCTTCAAAGTTGTTCATACATTCCCGAAGGGAAACGAAAAACTAAGCAAATTAAAAACTTTCTCAAATGAATTTATATTTAAAGACTCATCTATAATATATACATCTTTGCTAGATTCAGTCATAAATTAAAATCAGTATAATTGTGGGTGGCATTTTAAACAGTCATCAGTTAATGTTGAAATTAGAAAGTTAGCAAGATCAACAATCAATTAAATGATGCAGAGAAAATAAAAACATTAGAAATTATGATCCTTTACCATTATTAATTTCGAAATCTGGACATGGTTGCAACCATTACGCGGTTCTTGTAAGAAATATTCTGAGTGACAGTCTTCCCAAATAATTTTAATTTTAAATCCAAAGAATTGTGGTATTGAAAGGAATCAATTCGCTAACAAAACAGCTAGTGAAGTTTTTGGGTTTCCTTTTCATTTCAAAAGCAAATATTACCACCAACGATATTACCAAATTTACACAGAATAATTTTCTTTCAACAAATAAACTACTAAGTATTGCATCTGATCGCTATAAAACAAAAATAAATTTGATAAAAAAAATTATTGGTCAATTCTTAAGAATTGTACACAATATTAATATAAAGATTAAAGTTTAGCATGCAGACGAAATTAATATAACAACTATTTAAATAGGCAATTGCCATTACGCTTTAACTCTAAACATGTACTCATATTATGTCGCTAGAGGGAAAATGATCTGTACAGGATATTTCACGGGGTTGGTTCTCAGGGAACAGCAACCACTTCGAGTTCCAGGACTGTATGTGAGAGCTACCGTTAATCTTTCCATTGAGTTTATATTAGAGGGCGTCAATTCACATAATTAAGATAATCGGTGACATGTCCTATATCTCGACTTTATGTAGTTGTCCTATTGTTGTGTCCTCACCACCAATATTTCATAATAGACTGTAAAAAATAAAATGTCTTTTGATGTCACAATGAAGGAATTTTGTAAAAACTCTTGTTTTTCTTCGTGATTTGCTTTCTAGTTCTACTCTAATACTGTATAAACAAGATAAATATATAATATATAAATATAGACTTTATTAAAAATAAATCGGTTGATATATAGCATTTATGGGAAGCCAATGAAATATTTTAAAAAGCTTTTTTTCCGGTATGCAATTTCTTTTCTAATGACTGATTAAAATCATATATTCTTTTGAATGCTTACAAAGGAGAACACATTTAGTCGAAGCTTCTGACAAAAAATATAAATGATCCCTTGGCATTAAACTGTGTTTTGTGATGTTGCAACTTTGGTCTGACCATATAAATAATATCTTAATGAAAAACGAAGCCAAGAAACTTATCAGACTTCTTTTACATATGTAACGAGTAAAATTTACTTTGTAATATGATAAACGCGCGACAAAATAGTTTATTAAGGAGGCCTATCACTTAAGCCTTCTTTCGCAAATGAATAATTATAAGAACATTTTCCTTGTTCTGGGTCTTCTATATGTTTAAAATCTAACGGCAATGGCATAGTAAAGATTGCTATATTATAGTTTCCAATAAGAGATTTTTAAAGTAAACAACTTCTTTTTCTTGTTGTAGAGTATTGTCTTAACAGCAACATAAAAACAGGTTTCTCTTTGGAATAGTCTAGGAATTTTGCATGATTAATTGAGAAAGTATCGTGTTATTGCCGTAACTTTATATAAAACATAATCTAGTCGTGAAATAAATACTATAAAAAATTTGCCTACATGTAGTATGACTATTTGATGATTTAAGGGATGTTCCTAAGATTTGATTAATCTTTTATTGAAAATTACTTTTAAGAAATATGTTTTTTGTACTCTCTATTCGCTTAATGTTCCTCAGTAAGCACACGACCTAAATTGGGAACTTAGCGAAGTAATAAAGGATCTTCCCATAACTGCTTAATAGTGTATTCTAAGGAATTATCTCACATTTATTTTTTTTTAATCGTTCACATTCCTTGAACGATTTTAGCCCACTAAAAGGCTTTTCTTATTTTTCGAAAAGAGGAGTACTGATCATTTTTGTCTTATAAATTTTTTAAAATATGCCTGATCGACGAAAGATATTAAGCTTGTATACTAAATAACTTCGACAACAGAGGCAGCATGTTATTTTATGTGATAAAACGATATGAATGAAGCATCCTTCTACATCGGTGCCTGTAGCAACAAATTCATTGCCAAAGCATAGAAATAGCTGAAACAAAATTATTCACCTTCTAATCTGTCTTCATTTGTCATCTTAATACAATCCAATCCTATCCGGGTCTGGCACAATGTACAGCACATATGTAGACGTCTTTTCTCAGGTGCTAGTCAAAAAAGGCCCTGAGCTCGGCGAGCTTATTAAATTAATCACCAATTTTACAATAACACTACACAGAGACGTATATAAAGCATGTGTATTTGTTTGTATGGAGTGGAGTAACCATCATGTGTGTGTGCGTGTGCTGTTGTGAGCTCTCACATATATTTGGCTAAATGCCATAAGGTGGCATGGTGACATTGTGTACAAAAAAAGTTAAGCTAAAATCAAATTACGCACATACTTACGATTATTCAAGTTTGTATGTATAACACACATATACACACACACACATGCAATATATATATATATATATATATATATATATATATATAATGGTAGTTTCAAATTTATACGACCAAATATAATTTGCAAGTAAAACATTTGATTTTATTTGTTAGGAAATAATCAAGAAAACGTCAACCTTTTTAGCATGCATTTTCTGTTTAAATATGAACTCACCTCATATATTTTTTTCAGTTTTAAGCAAATAAATATTACCATGTATAAGACTGACCCATCCATATATTCACATATTGTTAACTTGTTACAAGTTAAAAACAACATGGAACTTTTCTACTGTGGCACAGGTCGCAATGTAACTTGTTTAAAATTTATTGACCTTCATTCTTACATATAATTGTGAAAACTTATAACATCCCTGTGGACATGATTTATGACTGGTGAATATAGGATTGATAAAAGGGTTCCTGAGTCCATATTAATGGAAAAAGGTAATATCACTAAACAAAAGTGCTTACGAAACTCAGTGTAACGTTGGCAGAGATATTATTTTCGACAGACATACTTTAGGATAGTTCCATTTTAGGTTTTTATGATATAACAACTGGAAGTGGTATTAAATATACCACACCTGTACAAGTAAATAAAGGTTAGGTCAATAGCCTCCTACCAAATGCCTTAGTTGTACCAATTGTCTTCCTCCAATGACAGCGATATGCAAAACTTACCGAAATAATTTATATAAAGTTCCAGAATTCGAACTGGTTTCTGGGAATCAGTAACGTGTAGTGTACTTTGACAGGACATTCTCACTTTAAAGCTACTAAATCAATATATTAAATTAAAAAAGAGCGTTTTGGACATGTGTTCAATAGTAGCCATTATGGCATTGTCTTTATAAAAACTCCTCATTTTCACACTATATCTATCGTATGTGAATGCTTAATAATTTACTCACTATATTGGCAACTTTTTTTTTAACCATCAGTTTTACAGTACACTTTCATCTTATATAAAATAAAATAGAAAGAAATTTCTTTTCGATTATTTTCCTACACAAGTGTTTTTCTGTTCTCTTCTGTTCTCATCACAGAAAGTATGCTTGGCTAAGCAAATGAAATATTTTCTGACCAAACAAACGACAGTCAATTTAAAGTAAAGAATTCCCTAATAAAAAAGAGAACTCAGTGTTGAAAAGGAAATTTCGTAAATCATTTTGACAACAGTTTTTATTTTTATTTTTTTTATACATATAATTTTCTAATAAACAACTTGAGGGTCATCGCAAACAAGGGAACAGTATAAACAAACATTTACTGTACATAAGCAGGAATAGAAAATGTGTAAATGATTACATACAAATATACATACACAAGTTTTAATGTTGAAAGGATACCATGAGAGAAAAGAAACCATTTCTTATTGTAAAACTTATTTTAAGTTGGGACATTTTTTCAACTTTTATTTAAATGCAAAACACATTATTTACGATACATGAAATAATTTAAAACAAATTTAAAACTAACTTTAGTCGGTCGATAATCTAAAAGCTTTTCCTGAAAAATTAATTTTGAATTATTTGCTTTCAAAAACCTACAAGTAAATATATTTCTTTAAAACCATATACGTACATACGTAAATATTTTACATATTAAAAAATTTATATAAATATGCCAGTTTCAAAACAACAATTTCACACATAAAGTCACAAGTTTCCTTCACGACAGCGCAACATGTTTCTTTATTCTAAAAGCGAATGGAATTTAACTATTACGTGGTATTCTGTTTCGCTTTAAACGCTTTTGGCATTGTAAAGGATTCCTTGCAATGAATTAAGCCATTTATGTATTAAATAATCTCCGTTGGCATTTATTTTCCTCACATAGCAAATTTTTACTAACAAGATTCACAAGATTCCTTACAAATATCCACAAAATATTCAAATTAAATATAAACTTGTTTCTAAAAATCTTAATCTATGGTATTCAGCTTAAAAAACTTTGTTGTATTACAATGCAATAAAGAGTTGTTTGGGATAACTGCTTCTATAGCTGAAGGGGCAAACAGCTACAAAGAATTTTTTTTTGGTGTAACTATAAATCATGCGGTTTTACCACACTACGTGATTGACAACTACTCAACAAACGTGACATTTTTGAGAGCAACAGCAATTTAGTTCTTATCATATGCAAGAACTAAATGTAGATGTCTTCTGTTTCTTTTGTTGACATATCAGACTTTATTGTGCGATTACACGTTGCAAAATTTTTAAACTCGATTTGGTATTCTATGAATGTTATTAGATGATGGTTTGGGAGAGAATAACAAGTTTTGTTTTAATTTGGGCGTTAATGTAACAGCTCTAATGCAGCTAAACATACTTTCCAAATTGTATATATATATATATATATATATATATATATATATATTTTTTTTTTTTAAGATCCTTTTACCAGATACATAAAACTGCTAAGAACTTTAACTTTACCTTAAGAGATAAGTTCCATACAAAATTTACATAACAATAAGGGTTTTCGCGATGGCTAGTAGAAATGACGCAAACGATGCAAATATATGTACAATTTGCACCATTTCGCATAATATGCATTAAGAAAATCACACGGTATATGCATTTACGTTATTTGAAAATTTCTTAATAGAAAATTTCTTTTTTTTGTGTATCTCACACATGCAAAATTTTACATTTGATTAGATCAAGTGCTTTTAGATCAAAAGTGAACAAACAGTTCCGACACACATAATATTGTTTATTGTTTAAATACATTTAATTATAATATACTTAAGCTACATAATTGAGTGTGTAATCAATTCGTATTTACAATGATTTTCTTACTAAGAAATTAAATTCAACAAAAATTATTTATGTACAACTTTCTTTTAATCATAGCCTAAATCTATCAAAAGGTTGCAACATAGCTCTCCCATGTTATTATATTCAAATATTTTACACATAAATATTGCAGCTTAAGTTCTTAAATTCACTACTATCTGGCAATAAGACTCATTAGATACTTTAATCTTATTACAATCAGGAGATTAAGCAACAAGTTTGTACAAGTTACCACCATCATGTTGTTTATTGTTATTGTATTTTGTTATTACTTTGTTGCAATAACAACTTTAAACAATTTCACTTACAAATATTTATGCAGACTTAAAAAACATTTTAGTGTATTCATATACACATAAACGCATAAATACCAGTTGACCTATAATCTATTAAATTAGCATGTATATAATACAGTTATTCAATTTCTGTTGGACTTCAAATCTATAAATACTAAAGGAGACTGCAGCATAACAAATTCCTCAAATCAAATGTATGTATATAATACATGCACAGCTAATTTTCTATTAATAATAATCATAATAGTACCCGTAATAATAATAATAATAATAATAATAATAATAATAATAATAATAATAATAATAATAATAATAATAATAATAATAATAATAATAATAATAATAATAATAATAATTAATAATTAATTGTTCTTGGGAACAATTTTATTTTCAGAAGCTGTACGGGAAGATATTTTGGAAGAAGTAGTCCACATTCTAACTGATGGTATGTACTAAGGAACTCATAATTTGGCGCATAGTCGTATATGCTGGAGATCATATATCAAAAATATGATATGAAATTGTCTATCAGATTATAATAAATAGTTCTGTATTATATTGTTATTTGAAGTTCTCATGTAGTTAAAAACACCCGATATATTGTAAGGATACTTATAGAGACTTAAAATGGTTAAAACACAAACAAACACTGTTGCATAGTTACTTTTAAAACATATATTCATTAAATATATATAAATATGTAAAATCCTTCAGTCATTTCACTAACAAAATTTCTTATAATATGCAATAAATATTTATTTTTTGTATATTAATGAAAAACATATTTCTCTATAATATCACTTATTCCTATCTGAGCATGACAATACTCAAAACATTCAGCAATTACTTTAATCACATTAATGGGTGTAATTTGAACAAAAAGGATTAAATTTAATTAACCGGGATATGAAAAATACAATGCAATTATATATAGAAATACCCTGCATAATACAAAATCCTAGAAGGAAAAGTAAAACAAAATAGAAATGATGCAATTAATATAAAGAAATTTAGCCCCTGTATTTCCATCAACTACATATAAATAATTATATCTACGTAAATATATAACAGCTCATAGAAAAATAGCTGTCAGAGATGGGGTTAAGTTGAGGGACAACGAATAATTTAAGTACATAAATTAATAACGTAGATTTAATACGTTTGACTAAAATATATGTAAAAGTATAATCGAAGTGCTTTTTTTTTATTTTCGGTAATGAGATAAAATTTTTCAGCATTAAACTTTATAAAATATTATGAAAAGGGAGATTTTATAAAGAAGACTTTTCACGTTTTTTGTATATATTTTTCTTTGCTTACCTACACTTGCAAGCAGTGTGACATTTTTAATTAATACAGCTATTAGCTCCTTTGGATACGGGTAAGTGCAACATAAGTTTTCCAAAGCAAATCCTCTCTGTATATAAGAGTGAATACATATTTATACACATAAAGTAGATGTTCCTATTCTGCAATATCTTGTAAGCTAATGAAGTGCCTCAATAGGCAAAAGAATGTGAATGTTGTGGGCTCGATTTCCACCTGTAGTAGATGGTAGATTTCTATAAAATGCCTTTAATTATAACTGTTTGTATTAATGATTGTCTCATTCATTAACTTCTTCTTAATTATATCGTTATTACATGCCTTCATGGATAAAAAAAATGCATATAGAAAACTATAGAAGCATTTTCTTTTTTTAATTTCATCAAATTAATATCAGTCTTTATTGAAATACATTCGCAACCGTTTTTTATAATGTGAAGGTAAGGTCAGCTATTAACGAGGCACTCATCCAAATTTTTATTTCATGTTGGTTTAGAAGATACAAGTAACTAATATGAATACCACATAAATTATTGTCGCTTGGTTGTCGAATATTAAATAGAAAAAGCAGAAAACTTCTACCGATATTGAATATTCCTTAAAAATTTCACAGAATAGTAAAATAGGTATATATGCGTGCTATATATTTTATCGATACGATTATAGAAATAAAAGTTACTGAATAGTTACGATATAATTCATAAGTCTGTCTAAACCATTTAGTAAATAAATAAAAATATTGGTTTTTAAATACCTATAGCTAGTACGGCAGCAAGTGTTGGGTGTATATGAAATATTTAGCCGGATGTTCTTAACTAAGCTGACAAGCAATTGTCACAAATATAACATCAATATAGTTTCTTTTATTTTTAAGTTTTTCATAACCGTCATGACATTACAAACTTATCACCAGAATCATAAGAAAGAAAACTTTACACAAAACCGAATGTTAGTTTTCGCAAGCAACATTAACACAATTTAAAGCCAAATATGTATGTATCTTAATGTGTACATAACTTAGTTTCATCTACAGATGATCCCTAGCAAATCTTTATTATATAATTTATTCCTTAAGCTTTATATAACAGTCAAGATACATAAACAATAAATAATGCTTTGAAATTACATTGATTTAAAACTTTACAAAGAAATAATTATATTTGCATATCAAAAGAGAAAAAGTTAAAAACAACTCGATTTTCAATAAAAAAGTTTTCAAAAAGGTTACTCTCAGTACGTATAATAAATTTTAGCAGATAATATAAGGTAAAATAAGAAATTTTTCGTTTTTATTAGACAGTGTGATATATTAAAATATGTTAATGCTGCTTTCCAGGATACATCAGTAATTTCAGGATATATGATGCATGTGAATAATAAAGCATGTCGGCCAATATCTAGAGATCACACATATCTTAGTTAGATCTTTATGCATGTGAATAATAAACCATGTCGGCCAATATCTAGAGATCACATATATCTTAGTTAGATCTTTTAGTTGAAAGGTAGAAGTTTTGATTACTATAGATCGTTTTTGATAATACCTGAAGCCGCTTAATATGCGACTTTTGTCAGCAATCAAAACACTTGTCACTAGATGATGCCGTAAGTGATTCACACTGGCAATAATTAAAAGGGTTTTAGAGCATCGTCTTTAATCTTGCTAAAAAAAAGTTCGCTAGAAATATAATAATGGAAAATGCTTTACAATATACACACTTCAGCGTTATTAATGAACACAAATTATGAAATGTTTGGCACTTTCGTTTCTTTTGTTTTACTTGTGGCTGACCTTTTTCTAAAATCACCCACATGAGTACACAAGTCATGCACACATACATAAGTGAAGACAATACCTTCATTAAACGCCTGATGAGTTTTACTGACATCACGTGAAAACAATTTTGAATTTATGGTTACACAACAAATTTTCTCTACATGATGCGGAAACCAAAAGGAAAACCCCAAAACGAAAAGAGAAAACAATTAAAATTTTAGGATAAACAAGTCTAAGCGCCAACATTTTTGCAAAAGAATGTAAAAATTCAAGTGTTCTTGCTTGTCGTTTGCATGTTTTGTGTAGGAAGGAATGTCGAAAACATTTTACAAATGACGACATGCTTTGCGATTCTCTTTTTTTTAATTGTGCTATCGTATAGATGAAAAAAAATTATTTATACAAAAAGTTATGAGAAAATTCGATATGTATATACACATTCAATTCAACAAAACATATATTTCAATTTCAGTCAGGGTTTTATTTGAAATGATATTAACTGTTTTAAAAATAATTGTATTCGTAACGCAACTTAAAATACAGAATTTCAAATCTGCAGGAGTCCATTAGCTAAAAATCAGATTAAACGTAATCAAAAGGATTTGAAATTTCATTTTGAACGTAACCACTTGTAAGGTGATTAATAATCAAGCATTGAACTGTAGCCATTCACAAATTTACAATTTCCGGTTAATTACAAATCACCACATTCCTCTGTGTATGGTTTGTGCGTATTTGCTTGTTGCCATACATTTACAAAAATACAACATAAACATTTGCAGGTGATGTTCTAAAACTTAATTTATTAATATTATTAGAAAACTATTTTTGACTTAACAGCAGGGAAAGTTGGAATGAGTCAGGATTATTTTGTAAGAGTAAGAGATATTGTGATCAGTATTGTTATAGTTTCAGAAGTATTCTTGATTAACACTATTAAGCCGATTTTGTTACAACTATGTAAACGAAACTTTTCTTGAACATAATTTTCCAAATTGTTGTTATTCGAACAGAACAAGAAATCGTCCGAAGCAAAAATATTATAAGGAAATACTTTGAATTTCATACTTGTCACCTGCCTTATTTTAATTAAAAATCTGTATATTATTTATTCGCAACATGATATTTCAGTCAATACTAAGATATCATTTTTTGTTTAATAGAAAAATTAATAAAAAAAAGAGTTCAAATATTATTTTATTAGTACGTAAACTGAAATGAAAACTCACTCTGCTCTTATCTTTGGCACATATATATTATATGTATGTGTTAAATACGATAACAAAATAACCATTTTATACATTTAACCATTGTATATATTTAGGTATAGTTTCTTAATATTTGAAAAGTAGAAATAAAGAGTTTTTCAATCTTTACTTTAAGTTTAACTTCAATTAAGCTTGTCAATCTGCACTTTTACATGGACTTCACAATGATCTTTTGTAATAGAGACGGCATATTTTATAATTTTGTACTCTTTGCACAGTTCGTTTGTAAATATAATTTTTCAAGTGATTATCTTTTCATTCGATCATGTTTGGTAATATTTTTATGTATCAATAACGAAGGCTATTAAGATATTTCAATGTTACTTTAAAGTATTAAAAGAATATAATGGTTGTCAATTATTGCCGACAACACTTACGTATACCGAAAAAATTGGGTGTACGCACGCAACTATGTTATTGATAGCCCTTCTGGACATTTTCCATGTCCTTTAGTTAGATAGCGGTTATAGTAATGTAGACTCGATATAATGTAGTCGAGCTATGTACTAAATTGCTCATATATAAGTATATAAATGAAAGAAATTGTTTCAACAAAATTTAATAAAACTCATATCCTGACGAAGTCAACAAATGGCATACATTCTAATTATTATTAGAATTAATTAAGAGATTCTATGAATGTATATATTTTAATATAGATTGGCGACAATAGATGTTAATCTAAAAGCAAATGTAGTTTTTTAAGAGACTTGTAGTAGAAAGGAATCTAGGAACCTTTGTCTTTCTTCTGTGTATCGTACTAAAAACTAAACAGGCCTTTTTGGAATAGCAAATAGGCTGTGGATTAAAATTCTTTATATATAAAAAAAGGGGTTGTGGTCATACCTTAAAATTATCTGATTTTCCTTATAGTATTCTCATATTAAAGGTAATGAATAGTATACGGTGAATGATTCCGAATACTGAATGATTGAATGTCCATGAGATCATTAGTAATCAAAAATGTTTCCCTGTAGTAAAAAATTCATGAGACTCATGTCTAATTAAGTGAAACTACTGATACTCCTTTAAATTTATTTCTAAAATATTAGAGTATATATTTTTAATATACAAAAAAGTATTAACTTTATTATAATAATTGACATGATTGATAACTATGAACTTTTAATTGTAATTAAGATTTCGAAATTTATTTCAAAACTAGTGTGAAAAATCGGTGCTTATATACCATGTGATTTTTGACCACGATATCTGATTTAAATGGCATACCAATTGAAAGCTTTCTAACTCTTCTTTTTCGAAGTATAATGGTCTAGTAATGAATAAATTAAAATCTCAAATTAATCATATAAAATATAAAGTTCATATAATATGTGTACGCTGGGATGGGCTTATTGCTATGACTGCGTAAAGTTATTATTGCACTGATGAGCAAGTCATTAGACTCATGTATATAATGTTACGCATAGATGTACGACAGTTGAACAAATATAATTTAAAATCAAACATGTTTTATTATGTTTTGCATAGACATGTTTACATTCTCTCCTATTTGCATATTCAACAGGAAGTAATATGCTGTTAATAATTAGAAGATAAATGTTTTTCTGAAATGCTTCATTAATTTCTGTATAAAATATTGTTTTTTGAATTGTTTGAAACTTTAATCAAAGTTAAATTTAGCTCTTTTGAAATTTTACACCCTCTATTTAGGAAAAGACTAGCCTTTAATTAAATTACTTCTTGTGAAAAGTTTGAATCATTAAACTTATACATTTAATTTCTATTGAGGGCGTTACGGTTGACATGCACACATATTTACAATATATATTAGCCTGCTGTATAGCATGGTAATCATAGTTAATATAATTAAAGTATGTAATTTGAAGTATATCCTGAATATTTTAGATCCGTCTGAAAGCATTGATACTGCAGCAACAAGGGCGTGACTATTATATATATTTCATTTTCAACTTTCTTACAAATTTGTTAAGTAAAATTTCTAATATCGTCGACAAATGTTTTTCCCAAGAAAAAGAGGACTATTTTTACTATTTTATTTCATATATTCAAAATAAATTCAATCATTTTTTATTTTGTGATTAAATATCTGTTTTGGCAACATAAAGCACCCTCAATAACCATCTACTATTTTCTGTTATTGTGCTCTTTTTAATATCAGGTAGCACACTTCATATGTTAAAAAGAAATAAGAAGAAAATATTTAACTTGTTTTACAAAGAAGACATACGAAAACTAATTTTGCTTCAGTTCCTTTTCGGTTTGAATGTCTTTAACATAACAAATATTTTATGGGTGAAATATGACATATCAACTACATAGAAGATATTGCAGCTCGTACATTATTTCTAAAAAGAGCAAAAAAGAATTAAGCAAATACTCGAAATGACCATATTTGAAAAATGTCTCAAGGACATTGTTAGGTTGACTTTATAAGAGCACTTCATAAAAATATGGAAGAGATACTCGTGATAACCAAAATAATGTTGGCTTTAAAATCGTTTTCCTTACAAAGTGAAGATTGTTCTTTTGTTCTCCTTCCTTTTTTATATAAAATATTTAAGAATATTTTATTACGTACATCAAGACTGTCAAAAGCAAAGCAAGATAAAATTAAACTTCCATATACATCCACTTAATGTACTTAGTTATTATACGTAGTGCTGGTAAGTCATAGTGTTGTCAAGTTCAGGAAAAGTATGGTAAATTATACTTAACAGTTCTATAGACAAATATATACAGTCAAAAAAAGATATTAATGTCTTAAAAATAAAGTTTTATTGTTATGCTAAATGTACCAAATATATCAAAGGACTCGTGTACTCTATTTAAACAAAGGCCAGCATTAAGGAAGGCGGTGATGCCACAAACATTTACACGATATCCATTCAATTTAATTTTTATAAATATTAACAATCTCATAAGTATCACGATGGAATAAAAAAATGCGTGACGCAAGAAATCTTGGCAAGATTGTCTTGCCTGGGATGGACTTTTATCCAGATTGGATCCACAGATTATAATAAATTTAGGCCTTATGAATGAATAGAAGGGATCATGATATTGTGGAGCTTTCACACAACCGAAATTTAAATTTTTTTAAGACCTTATTTACCAGTAGTTACCCACTTTATTTACTTAATTAATTTTATAACAAATTTGTTTAATCTCTTGTTTATTTTATAATATTTTCAATAAAAACTTGTATTTCCTTCTTATATACATGTTGTCAATACAACTGTTTCTCTGACAATAGAGCCATTATCACATGTATTAATATAAGCACATAGGCTAATAACAAATTATCTTACAATATCTGAACAATTTTAAGTTCACACGATTACTAACAATTTCATTCGATGTCACAATCGTCTGCACACGGCTTTAGCAGACCAGCCAGTTTTATGGCAACACTGACATCTACGGTAGTGCTTTATTATAGAAAATAACTTATGCGGCTCGTAAATGCATTTCATATCAAATTTATGAGCCTAAATTTGAAATTTAAGAGGCACGCTAAAGAAAAATATTTTATTGTCTGAGAAAAGAAAAGAAATAGATATTTCCTTTTTATATATTGAATGACAACTAAAAGAAGTGAAAATTCTTCAAATATTTCATTGCTTGTACTGAATATGGAAAGTCTATTAAGTACATTAAAGGAAAGTATTTAGAGAGATATTATATGATAATAAATGTTTTATTAATACAAATAATGGCAACAAATAAATGAAATATATTATTAATTTTTCGTAAGTTTTTAGCTGTGCATTTTCTTGAATAATACTCAAGGAATTTTCTTATAAGAAGCTTTTTAAAAATATAGTCTTTCAAATTATTTAATTTTCTTAAAAGACGTTTTTTCAAATAAATTTTTTGTAAACTAATTCAGACATTTTGTATCACATTTATCTGAGAATTTATTCCACCGTTGCTATAGGCCCTTTCAATAATGAAATCTCCTTAAAATTTCTAGTAGTGATATAATAAATCAACTGTCGCCAAAGTGCAAATCTATCGGCTTTTGGCTTCGAATTTCTCAACTGACAAATATTCAGGTCTATTTTACATAAAGAAATTAAGCCATAGCAATTGCACTTGGTTTAGTGATGCGCCTTAAACTGGAAAACCAACAAAAACTTCATCCAGTCTTAAATAAAAATCTCAATAAAACTTTTTCTTTATAAAAATGACTAAAGTCCTGATAACAATATAAGCTTTGCAAAACAAAAAATAATTTAGAAACACAAATATATATTAAAATAAGCCATGAAAAACTTTGTGTCAAATTTATGGTTTATTTAAGTTAAATCCGAAAATAAATATTTTTGAATTTAATTTCATAAGTATAGAAAAAGAATAATAAATGTTTTTCTTTTTATTTTTTACAACTCGTTAAGAATTTATTGTAATAAAATGGAACACTTACTGTACAATTGAGGTTGATAACCTTCTCATAGTAAAATGCTCAGTGACATTTTTCTGTGAGAAATATGCTAACAAGAAGATAAAATCATATTACAAATGGTTTTACTAAAAACAAAACTTCTATTGCAAATAGTTCAAAAGAACTCTGATAGATATTTTTTATTAGAAATAAAATAATATCTAAGCTTATGAACGGATAACTAGTAGTAATAGACGTAACTATGGCATATAATTGCAAGACAAAGAGATACTTCGTAGCGTATCTGCAAGTTGATTTTCATAGTAAATTGTAAATAATAAATTATATAATGGTCGAGATAGATTAACATTTAAATTTTACACAGAAAATTTTACAAAGTAAAATTTTTATTAATCTTTGACCGCGGTCATTGTTATATTCGCAGCTTTAGTCAATCATGATGTTAGCAAAGTCACCGTAATTTTCTTATAACTTATGAGATAGTCCAACAACAATATGAAACTTAATTTCTAATAACGAAAATTGTACTGCGATTAATCAGGATGTGCCAAAAAGTTTTAGTGTGTCACATAAGAATGCGCCTAAAGTTTTAAAAACAATGCATAGAATCTGCTACAAAAATTATATTATGAAAGATATGCATTCGATATTGAACCATTGAATATTATTGACAAATATTCTGCATTTGTTTTATATCAATCCAATTCTCAATTGAATTTTTAATTTTAAAAGGTGTGACTGAGTTTATAGCCCCGTTTTGATGTAAAGTCCAATTAAAGCCATTACATACCCGAAACACAACAAATAGAACATATAAATATCTTTACATGAGAAAATATTTTTATTAGAAATAGTCTTGCAATGAAGTATGTTAGACAGGAACAAGATATACTAGCTAAATATTTATATAGTTTAGAGCTTAAAAAATATTTAACATAAATTAATCTTCTATCCGACAGATATATAATATATAGAACTTTATTAAAAAGTTAACAAATAAAACGAACTTTCACAATCTCTTGCCACAGCAGCAAAGTTCGACTCATCATTATCATCGTAAATGTTACTAAAATCAACAGTATTAACAATATTAAACAAAAAATGGAAGCTAAGTTTGTTTTTGGGTGACATATTTGTTAAATACTGAAAATAATTTACAACTATTGTCTGGTTGTATCGCATAAAACTATTACAGCAATAAAACTACATAAGGACTTTCTATCTCCTTCTCCATAGAGTTTATAAAATTTAACAAATTTTATAGATATTTATGTTTTATGTTTTTAGACTGCAGGAAGTTTGTGTTAACTTGTTTATGGTATTAACCCTCATAAGGATAAAACGACCTAATCTTAAAAAAGAATACTTATTGCTGAAGGTTTTTCCGAATGTGAGTCAATGTTACAGATGCAAATAATTTTAAAGGTACATATAATAATGAATAGGATATGAAGAAAACTATGAGAGTGATTTAGTGTTGCGTCATTATTAAGTATAGCTGACATAGATATTATAACTTTTTTATTTTTTATAACACGATTTTTAATAATAGATTTGAAATCAGTAAAATAAATCATATCATTGAAACAAAAAACACTATATTGTCCAAATGTCGTTCATTGCAAATTTAGTTCGATTACCGGTGACATGAAGTCAGCTAAAAGATCATATTAACTTTTGAAGATTACGGACAACAAAATGCTCTAATTAAAACTCTGATGGTATATTCCCATTGTTCAGATCGTGAAAAATAATACAGCTTTTTAATATTGGGAGATTAATATCAGCTAATCTTGATGAGCATCTAAGACGGGAGTCTCCAAAAGCCTTGATAGAGGAGGGTTATAAATGCCTTCGCACTTAAAGTGGCCGCCGCCAGCTGCATCGAACATATTTGCACTAAACCAATCCCCCTCCAGTGTTTGCCTTGACGAAACCGCTTTCTACATTACTTCGTAAACTCCCAGATTTAAAGTCCTGAAAAAGGAGCCTTCCTTATGTGCCCACGTTCGGGCCCACCATTCGCAACCTTTGTGGATTTTCTAATTGGTTATGATCGGGATCTAACTTTCTACTAAAAGTTGGTCAATGTTCCTTTTCTTCCCACGCAAAATGGCTTCAAAGTAGTTGCTTCTGGCAATACATTTATCACTGGAGGGTCCTGGACTTTCGTTTTACAGAACTACTAACAGGACCGCCCGTCTGCTAAAGATATGAAACGCTAGGACTTAGACTTACTTGACCATACTAAATAAGTATTTTACATTCTAGTGTTGAAATAAGTTTCATAACTAAACTGATTTACCCTATAATTTAGAAATTAAACGTAAATTGCATTAAATATTTATTTATTAAGATATAAATTCTTATACCCCAAAATATTACTTCAAATACATAGCAAATAAAAGCCTATCAGGATCTTCACCTATAGACTGACTTATACAAATACAACAAAAAACAAGGGTTAACTGAAAATTCTACTTTAAAAACCAAATGTTATAGCAAAAACATTGAGAATTATATTACATATTTCCTGCTGTTGTGGTGTGTAGAAAATGTTTGCTGTTAACATTATTTTTTGTCCTATTTTTGGTTGAATAAACTTTTGAAAGACTTTTGTCTTAAATTATTATATTTAAGAGAAGGATAACCAACAATAATAAACAAGTAATACCAAATGATTTATATTTGAAAGATTACTCGAATAGAGGGTTTTGAGTTCTATAACAAAATTTAATTATTACCATTTTAAAAGTTTTATTGAAATAATTTTATTATAATTGAAATAAAAAATATTGTAGATATCCTGTTGCACGTACGTCACATCATTTTTGTGAAAAGTAGGTGTGGGAAAAGGCTTTTGGAAAATAACCTAAATCCAATAACTTTAACAAATTAAATTTACTGCTTAACTTTTCTTAAACTAGAATAAAAATATTTTGGCAAAAGGTTTCCGATTGGTTTGATAGTAGTAAATTCAATTAAAAGTGTCAAGAACATTTCTGCAAAATAGAAAATTCATAGAATTCAAAGTAAAGAAATAGTATATAGAAGTGAAAACAGGCATAAATCTAGCTTAAATATAAAATTTACTACTAAAGAGAATTGTGAATTTGTAATCAAATTGATTGCAATTTTCAGACTTTAATTAAAAGTGGACACTTGAAGTAGACTTAATTTCATTAATATAATTATTTTTACTCTATTTCACGTTTAGTGTAAGAAAAGAAAATTTTCCGTAGTATAACATATATTTTCAAGGGTAATCTATGAACATACACGATTATATTCACAAATTATTATATTTTAACTAGGACAGCCATTCAGGCGGTTACCTTTTCTAATACCATTCTTTGTGTGGCAATTATGAGGAAGTGAGTATACCCTGGATAGTTGAGATGTAAATATGTAAAAAGAAAGTCAGTTCATTGCAGTCATTTTATTTTTTCTTCTCCACTGGGGAAATTTTATTTGTCATCTAAAAAAATACACCACGCTTACCTGAACACCTGGCTCTTATCATTTTTTTTTTTCATCTATAATCGGTTTTCATTGAGAATGTATAATGTAATACAAATATCAATCACAGAGTCCAAGTATTAGTGCTATGGCTTCCACTGTATATCACCGCCAACTGTCATTTTCTTGTTATTTTCTTGTTGCGTTAATATAGAATATATAAATTTGCGTTAATATAGAATATATAAATGCGGTGTCAGAGCATACCTGTATGTTATAATTCTCTAATTCATATGGACATTAAATATATATAAAATGGTAAACTTCATTGTATTGACAACCATAAAATTATGGAAGTAATTTTGTATGATCTACACCAGATCTTTATTGTCTACTCCCTTACGATCAAGTCTTGTGTTGTAAAGCGTGATTGTGTTGTAAAGCGTGATATGTGTTGTAAAGCGTGATATGACTTCAGTTTTCTTCTACACAGTGGGAGTGCAATTGTTCATGCTGATCTGTTCATAGAGAGAGTCGTTTGCTTATCTTAATTTTTTGCGAACCAATTTTGGTATTGCTCGTTAGTTACTGTACAGCAGCTTAAGCTTTTGTCTTCAGATAGTAACTTCAGATGTCATCTGTTGTTGGGCTTTTATAATCATATACTATTTTAGTAAATTATCCTATATAGCCTATTTTTTCAATTCCTTTACTCTGTTCTTATATAATATACATATAATATTGATTCTTTGCACATATTTCATAAATTGGTGAAGAGTCCACATCTATTATCTGTTGCTTTTCCATAGTTTTCTGTGTTGATGAAATAGGTTTGCTGTAGGCATGATGTTTCAATTCAAGTCAATTCAATTCAACTATTAATTCAATCTATCTAATCGAAATCTGCCAAATTTTTAAAATATATATATGTGTTTTAGTCGTATATTGAAAAAATTCTATTGCTTTAAATAAAAAGTCTTGAAGAATATTTTCTTTATAGCTGTAGAAACTTCGCTCTATTTAAGGCACCATTGGGAAAGCTTTAAAATAGTCAAAGTTAATTAGATAGTTTTAGTATTTTTCTATTAAAATTATGTAGATCATTGGCTTCAGTAAATATATTATTTGCCTCTAAGCTATGATCACGATGAAAATATATAATGTTCACTACTAAATTAAAACTTAAACCTAATTATGATTTTTTAAAGAATAAGGCAGATTATATATTTTTGCTGGCAATTTTCTCAAATGCAGCGCGTAGTATTCTCCTATCATATGCTTACCTGTTTAACATCGTTGTTGTTTATATTACAGGCATATTCTGTTTTGCTAGTAATCAACAAAACAACCACAGCGGAAAACCAGTGACTTGTTTTCTCAAGTGCAGGCATATTTAGGTACAGTTTACATAACCCAGACACGCGACTCATACGGTAGTAAATCTGTATGCAAATCATAGAGAATGCTTTTAATACACTAAGTCTATCAGGTAGTAGGAAGTCTGGTTTATGTTACCAGGACTTTAGTGATGTGAGCAAGTAAAAACAGATACAGAGAAAAAAATTTCTCTTAGCAGTTTGTTGAAATTGCCGCCAAAACAAAATAATTTATGATGTTAATACACGTGTCACTTTATTAGCATGCTGTAAGAATATGTTTATACGACATACACAGTTAGTTACAATTCAATACTGGTATTGCTGTTTTTAGCGCTTGTTATTCTTAAGTGATTATAGAACGTAGGCAATAAACCATGTTGTTCCTTTTGAAATTAAGTTGTTGATGGTTTTGCTTTCCGTAATATGTTTATTGTTGCGGCAGGTGAAATATAATTTCATAAAATCAAGAACATGTTTGCATGAATTCACTTAATATAACTAAATCTTTAAGATGCACTTTAGCGAGTTAGATGATATAGCTAATGGTGCCCTGAAGGTTTATAAACCGGATTACGTATACTATCAAGAAAACTCATTCCCTCTATCGAAAAATATTTAATTATTGGACAGCTTTGCTCTAGTATGGTAAATTGATAAATATATTATTTTTCTCTAACGCACAAAACTAATTCCAATTATTTGCCAAGTGTTTTCAAACATGCGTATGCAAATAAATTCCGAGCGGTTGGAATTTGAAACAATCAGCTTACAAAATACTAAAATATTTAATTTTATTTAAAACCACCTGAATTTATTTTTCAACAAGTAGTGCTTACAGTACCCACCTCTAACTCCGGTGCTAAAACTCCTCTTTCATATTTATATTTTTTACTTTCCAGTGTTTATGCAGGATTGCATTCCTTTCAACATTTGGTTTTGTCTGCTCTTAATGTTTCATTATGGTTGGTGTAGTTTAAAAAAAAATTTAAAATAATTAAGTTATAATTTTGTTATTTAGAATATATTTTATTTTTGTATTTTCCTGTTACTCACAAAATTTTGTAAATACAAACATACATACCTCAGTTCATGCAAGCGGCATTTTAAAGTTTATAAATATATACGAGTATATATACAATTTAAAATATTTTTAGTTATTTTTGTAATTAGCTTAAATGTTTTCTATTCATAATAAATGAAATTTGAATTATTGTTAGGAAAATTTCATGACACTCAATGCCATATATTACAGTTTCATTTGATATTCAAATAATGTTATTGGCATGTCTGTAATTAAAAAGTAAAACTTATTGATTATGTAGATTTTGCAATTAAAAATTTTTGTGAATAAATTGATATGATACAAAGTAAATTATTTATAAAATAATATTCATAAAATTAACTCATCAGTGCAAAACTACTTGGCACTAAAAAATGAGCTTGTAATAACAATCAGCTATTATATCGAAATTCGTGTGTACTTCCAAAGTCATTAGCGCAAATTATTTTAAAATTAATTGTACTTTATTTGCAAAATTTCTGAAAAAAGGAACATAAGAGCAAAACCTCTTGTTGTATTTTATTTTGAATATTATTGAAATCAGTCCTTTAAAAATTAAATGATATATAACTACAATCCAAAAATAACTAAATATGAAGAATGAAATCAGACGGTAAGACATAGTTTTAGTTAAAATCTTTTTACTACTAAATCTGCTATATATAAATTTCTCATAATCTGAATTAATGAAATATGTTGTGAGAAACATATTTCATGTGCTTGAGAGTGTGTGGCTACCCAAAACTGGTATATAAGCTAAAGATTAATCTAATAGTATAACTTATTTTTAACATAAAAGACAAGTCAAATCTTTATAATTCTTGAATATGTTTACAGTACAATTTTTAGTTTAAGTTTGTTACGGAAATAATTTCTTTGGTTTCCCTTAACTAAGTGCCAGGGAAGATTCTTTTAAATTGTTTTGAAAATCAGTTCTTTTTATATATTTAGATATTCTTAAACATATTTATTTAGTTATTTTTGATTCAATGTAGTTTTTAGTCATACTGTTAAAAACTTTACAGCAGGATTGTAATCAAATAGAAGTGTAAACAATAATTGTAAGCTGCTGGGTTATTTTATAGATCTTCCAATCGCAACAGGAGTGGAAAAAAAACCAGCCAGTTTGAAATAATGCTATAAGCTGTTGTGAAAAATTCTAGGAAAAGTGACTCAGCAGGAGTAAAGTTAAATTTGAAGGTTCTAGTTTTGTTAATTCTTTGGTTACTATACTCGGAGAAATAGTATAATTTAGGTGATTTCTTTGTAACATGACTTTTACCTTACTAAAATACTGTTTTTTTGATCTACATTTTTAAATAAATATTTGATGGAATACAAAAATGTATTTTTTAATGAAATAAGCCTTCAACTACTTGTATTACTTTAGTTTTTTAACACACATACCAAGTCAATTCCTGTATCCAAACAACAAAGCCCATTGATCACTTCATTGACATAATATTTAAATATCAATGGAACACTCAATTATATATATATATATATATATATATATATATATATTAAATATAATTGTTTCCTCTTTATTTAAGGTTGTAAGTCTCTAATAATGGCCTTTTGAATCTAAAATGTGCTTAACTCCAAAGGAAACAAAGGTAGGCATATTAATTACATATACATATTAAATACATATTATATATATATATATATATATATATATATATATATACATATATATATATATATATATATATATATATATATATACATATTATGTATTTAAATATATATATATATATATATATATATATATATATATATTAAATACTCAAGTGTGTATCTCTATGTAAACTTTTCAATCAGATAGAGCTTAAACAAGTATTCTCTTCCTTCATGTATTTTTATAAAACGCATTTTTATGCATGACAATAATATAAATAAATGTGTGAGTGTAGCGTGGCAAATAAGCTGTAATTTTTCAAATCCGTCATGCTAATCTACTCAAATTATTCACTATAAATTCTTTTTCCTCTACCCTTTTCAGAGTTTTTAAAGGTTTTATTTTTTATTTTATTTTTTTATGGTAGAATAATATTTTTACATAGTCCTTTAGACATGACATATATAATATATTTGAAAAGTAAAGAGCACAAACAAAATATAAAGCACGTATGGGTGTATCTACTAATTAAGAATCTAAAACGGAAGAAATATATAGTAAAATTACCGTTTTAGTTAGAAAATAAGGACAACATTCGCAAGGATATTGCTTCGCTCATTGTAATAATAAAGGTAAAACTTTACATATGTACTGTATTTAAGTCCATTTTCTTGAAGACCTCATGCTGGCTTGAGACGTGAGCAAAATATTCCTTAAATCTGTTTACTTTCAATATCATGCTGTTTCACCAAGTTTTCATTACAAAATTCAATGCGATAAATTGACGAGTTTTATCTAGTTTTAGTATATTTTAGTGATTAGCCTCAGTCATTAGAGAACCTTTACCAACATTACTGACAATAGGTAAAGATGTTATTGTAAGCATATACTGTGTTAAGTATGAAATCTAAAAACTATTAATGTCACAACAAGAAATAGGCTTCCTTAACTTTTGGCATCAAACCAAGCTTGGGATACAAGAGTAACAAGTATAAAAATATTGTACAATAGTACCATAATATTTAATAAATATAAGAATAAGTAGAGTACGTTATCACTTAACGTGATATCAATTAAGTATTTGAAATAACAAAAATTCATAATCAAATCAGAAGACTGTATTATCAGCACAGGACTGCCTTGAATATTGACATTTTTCTTAAGGAATTCATAGCAATTTTGTTAAAAATAATAAAAATTCGCTTCAAAATCTTTAACAATAGTGTATGAAATTCTGGGCAATACGATTATGTAGAGCCACGCAAAAATTTAATCATTTCCACGTATGGCAATTAAAAAGGATTCAAGCAATAACTTGATTCAAAGCAAAGCTAATTTTAAAATACATCTCCTGCAAATATTATGTTTGTGAGATACACTCTTCTATTTGCATTCTTTATGTTAATTCACTTATACATAGGCAATGCCAGTCTTTTCAACATCACCTCAACCTAAAAAGATATATAGGTTTTCTCTACCACATACCGAAGCCAACAGCGTTAACGATAAAACATTCTCTATCTTAAATACTGTTGATATTTACCAGTGTGCATAATGTTTTTCTACTTTAACTGATTTTATAAATGCAATACGTTTTACACTTTTTCTGTATTGTCTCTATTTAATATATATATACATATATATATATATATATATATATATATATATATATTCCAAAGTGTTCTAAATACTCTCGCATGCACAACTGTTTACATATGCTATTTATAACGTCTTTGAAAATCCTGTATGCGAGTATGTTTAAGCCTTAATAAAACCATTTCTCATGCATGAAATGTTATTTTGAAAATAGTTAGTTGTCTTGTTGCTGAAGAAGAAAACTTACAAAACAAAAAAGACACATAAAAATGAAAACAGAAATGACAGTAGCAAGTGTGGAAGGAAAAAGGATTAAGTTGCCACATCTGTTACTTAAGCGGCGAAATTTATTAACAATCTTTACACATTCACAAGAAAGGTATACGCAACAACAAAGATATAATATTGTTTTTATTCAGAAAACTAAGAAAAGAACAGCGTATGTGCTTGACTGGTTGTCTAGTTGTTCTTGCTTAATATACAGGTACAGATGTCAGCTCTCGAATAAGAAGAAACAAATTAACAATATTGATAAATCTAATATGCTACTTTTTATAAAAATTTAAAACGAATTGTTAAGCGAATTTTAAATAAACGTAGAATAAAATTTGTGCTTTGAGTTCAGAAGCTTCCGCCTATTAAATGATATCAAATCTAGAGTTTCTGTTTTGCTTTTTCAATTCAATACTTCAAATATCTTGGGTGCATAGCCCCAAATCTTACTACAATGATATACTGGCTGATGGCAGGTATAAGAAGGAGACCTTATCTGCAAGATCATGAGAGAAAATTGCAAAATTAAGACTGCATATCATTACCGATCCAACAGTAAAACATTCCGACATCGTGTTATTTTCTATGATTCTTAACTTCCAATCCCATCTAAAGAGAAGTAGCTTTTCATCAAAAGAAGCAATGAATTCAAAAGAACAACATAACAAAAGTATAAGACAAAAAATCGGTTATAAATAAAATGAAAAGGATTGGATTTTACTCAAATGCATTTGCCTTGGAAACGCAAAGAAAATCTAAAAATTTTCAAAGCAATAAATCATTTACAAATATCATTAAATGTAAGTGTTGCATATTATATGATCAAGCAATGGTACCCTCCATACGCAGCGAATGATCGATATAAAAACCTTGTTGATTAATGTGCAGCATAAGCAGCGTTGCTGCTCTTCAGGCTTTTCTGTTGTAATCTCAATCTCATATATGTTGTTCAACTGCTTGTGTATTTAGTTTGCATTTACAATTCTCAAGTTACTCATCACTAAATTTATATAAGATATATTATAAATTTTATAGGAAAAAATGTCTATTCTAAATCTTTAATTTGAGAATTAATAATGACATCTAACCCAGCGTCTGACATATCATTTTAACTGTTGCACAAACGTTCTTAGTATCGGTATCAATTATAAATCAAATGCAGGACATGCTCTTTTATGTACTATTTTAATAACAAATCAAAGTACGATTTGTTAAAATATGTACAATTGAGAAACAAACACTTAATTATTGAATTATTTCTTTCTCTCATGCAATCTAAATACACCACAAATAATTTGATTATATGACTTATCGACATTTGACAAACGAATTCATTGAATTTTATTTCTTAATGTCTTTGATTGTACTTTAATTAGTATGCAAAAAAGTTGTCTGCAATAAACTACCATTAATTTGACTTGTTTTCAGGTATTTCCGTACACATAAAAATGTCGCTCTAGTTAAGAAATAAGAGATGAAATGTAGAAATGAAAACAACTTAAAAAAAACTTCATCTGTCAAAAACTGTTTACGGAAAGACAGAAAGCGAACGAAAAATTTGTTGGTTAATATCTCTTACATTTGTTGAAATGCACTTTATATTTACACGGATGTGGAATCGTAAAATAAACATGAAAATATGTACGTACTTTTACCAAAAAGCGTAATTGCACTCGAACACCACCGACTAAAGTCACTGTTGGAAAAAAGAGAAGAAATAAATTTAAAAACCTCATACAGTTTGATATCAACCTGAAAGCCTGATTTCATATCATTTTTGTTGTCTGCATCTTGGCATGTGTGCTTAAGGATACCAAAACTTAAAATTGCAGTTTTTCAAAACGTTATTGCTTGTATGTTTATTTCTACATGTCTTCTATTAGTCCTTTTTGTTAAATTGATAGCAAAAACAGCGTTCGTTAAGGCTATTGCCTGCTTTTAACTCTACATGAAAGCATATGAAAAATAGCCTTGATGTCATCCTCAATTTACTTTTCCTACCACAAATGCAAGAGTAACATGTAAGAGCTTTTTTGCTCTTAATTTTGGTCTACAACTCAGCCAGATGCAAATAAACAAAAAAAAAGTTGTTGTTGAATTGTTTTTACTGGTGGACTTTAAGGCTAACTTAAACGCTGCTCAATTAAAAAGATGCCGGAAACCAAGAGTAACGTAAATTATTTTTAAAAAATTTTGTATTATTCTCATCGAAGTAGTTTTCATATCAAAAAAATATTTTTAAAGATCATATTTTCATGTATAATTTTAGCCAAAACACAATGAAAAACTTAGATTTATTTATACTATCAAAATAGTATAATAATATTGTTTGTATATATTATTTGCATGTCGCACTATTAACCGTTCTATATTATTTGGTTTTTGATAAATCTCAAATGAAAAACTAAGATACCAAATTCAGAGTTAATATGCATAATTACGTATTGCGCGAAATATAAAACTTTATATAATTGGATATTCTATGCTGACAAAAATTATAGCAAAAATATAAATCAAACGTTGGACAGATTTTCTATTCATATATCTCCCCGTAGCACTTCAAATAAAGTTGTTTGCTATTAAACTTTTAGTACGAAACAGCTTCAAAGCAATAGTTATAATTCAACAGGAAATAAAACACTTACATCTGTATTAGCCATAATATATGTGTTGACCTTTTTATTATATAACTTATATCAAAGCAAAATATTTAATACAGAGACATCTTATGATGAAGGAAAGCAGCACAACTAAAACCAATCATAGGAATTGTGAAACTTTCTACTGCTTGTTGTTGCTAAAATTTCTTCTGCATGCTCCCTCATATAATATATATTTTTTTGCGAGTTTTGTTCTACTTCATGGATGTAGTTAAGAACTGCGTCTGTTATTGAAAGTTGATTGTAAGGAAACCGTAAAAATAAACAAAAAATCGCCTTAAAGAATATATTGAATAACTGAACAAAATGCAAAAAGACGTTCAAAAGGTGATGCTGCAGCTGCCTCTTATATAAAATTGAAAACATTTACTCATACTGCAAGATATTGTACTCACATGTGTCACACTTCACCATACGAATAATCAGTGTTGCCAAAGCTTGAAACAGGTATGAAATACAGGGTGTTTTTTATAAAGTTGGCATCACTCCTTTATTTGATCACCCATTTAATCTAATTGTGTTTTTAGGATCGACTTACACCAGAGCAACTCGCGCGAATTGTGGAAAATTTTCATCAAAACAATGGTTCTGTTCGTCAAACTTATCGTCCATTCAAAATTTTACTTTCCGATGAAGCCCATTTTTGGATTGAATGGGTACATAAATAAACAGAATTGTCGCATTTGGAGAGAGGAGAATCTACAAGCTTTTGTCGAAACACCACTACATCCACAAAAAATTACTGTTTGGTGCACTTTATGGTGCGAAGTTACTGGCCCACATGTCTTCAAAAACGATGATGGTCAGAATGTTACTGTTTGTGAAAATTGGTGATCCAGATTGCGCCTTGCACGCGCCAGTCGTGGCGGCCACAAGACCGAAATCATATTTAATGTCATAACGTTTTCTATCCTTTATTGATATAAAATATATATTACTATGTTTTATTATGATTTAAACTTGTATCACTCTATAAAAAACACCCTTTATTAAGATCACTACTATTAATATAGTAACTATCGCCTCTCAAACTATGAAACATTGATGATAAATTACAATCATTATCTATTCAGCTGACAGCAATAGTTTTATATTTTCGATTTCTGTGAAAGCTTTTCTTCGCGATCGCATTATAAGTGAAATTTGTATTATAATTAGTTCCACAAATATTTTATAGGAAAAATCTGCTACCGCAGCTGTCTTCAACAGTTGCTCTGTAAAATGATAAAAATAAATAAATAAATATATATATATATATATATATATATATATAAAATTAATGACAAATAAAAACTAAGTTTTTAAGTAAGATCTTGGGAAAAAAGAACCTATGTGCTGGTTCTTTAAATTTAAAGAGTTTAAATTACAAAATTTAATTAGATAGATTAAATAATCTTTTCATAATTTAACAAATTAAGATAAAGAATGGGCATCTAAGAATTTTAAATCTTTTTTATTATTATGAAGATATTTAGTCCTTCTTTGTAATGAGATATATACATATATATATATATATATATATATATATATATATATATTTATGAAATTCCTTAACTTTTTAAGTGAGATAATTTTTAAGCAAAATTGAACCGGCAGAATACGAACAAGAAATTTCTTTACTTCTTTAGTTTTCGAAAAAGTAACTGCTGGCTTTTACTTTTATAAACTCATAACTAATTTCATTTCCAAAATTGTTTCAATCTATTCGTTCAAATATATAATATTAAAATCAAAAACAATTTTTGAAATTTATATATATTTTAATTACTATTTATCGAATGAATTCTATCGACATCGATGAAATTCTATATTCCATTTTTCGTTTACGTGATTTCTTTTTATCAATTTCTTCCAAGTAAATAAAAACATTTCTATAGCATTTAGTAAAAATTGCGGTTTTTGATTTGAACAAATATGTCCTCCAATATTAGCATTTATTCTTTCGATAAAATATCATGTTAGTAAAAATACTATAAGAGATCTAAGAATAATACTGCTATATATTTATGTAACGTAAGTCTGTTTGGTGGACACTTCAGTAATAAAATTTAAAAATAAAAATGACAATACAGAGTCATGCAATATATTTTCCTATAATATGACCTCGTTGTGGTTGACACTGTTACACTTTATTATAAGAAAACAGAGGAGAATGTAAATAAAAACTTTATGACTGAAAGAACTATATTAATAGCCTTTGGCTTTAGAAAGAAAAACTTGACTATAGTTTTTATTTATGTTTTTTATAGAGCATTTTTTTATTTTTCTACAAAAGTTATTTTCTTCGTATAAAATTGTATTAAAGAGAAAACGTTTGCCTTTAAATAAACATATTGAGTTATTTGAAGTGAAATGATCAAATTGTTAAGACAGTTTACCCTAGCTTCGAATGAAACTGTACGGATTTATTTTCTGACTCCCAAGATAACATGCCAAAATGCTTATAGTTTTAGAATTGCCAATAGCTGTTTGCAAGCTTAAACAAATAAAACTGGCTGAGAGGTTAAGCTGTAAATGCTGTTCTCATAAGAGGTGTCTTCTTAACTTTGATAACGTTTACGCGATTAATGACAATTGTATATTGTCCCAGGAGATACTATAAAAAATTCAGTAAAACAGTTGTATGAATGCAGTCCTTCTTTTTTCTCTAACTCTAAATAAACAACAACAACTTATTGACAAAAAAAAATTTCTCAATCACGCTGCAACACCTCCTCCAAGTACATATCTTGTCACTTCCAGTGCAATACATTTCATTACTAAGTCCCATCAAGAAATATGCTCGGAGAACTTTGCTTTCGGATCCACTTAAAAACTTCTACAGGTGGAATGACATGCCTCTAACGCGAAGTAGGACATCGAAACTCTTGGCCAAATCATAATGACAGTTTATTTTATATAACTGATTGCGATATCTTAATCCAAAAATTTTATTTGCATTGTGAAAACTGTATGTAAAAATATAATATAAACATAACCCCTCATCATGGAAATGGTTGCTATTTTTATTTAAAAAAAAAACACATTTAGCTTCTGTATAATATTTGATGCTAAAAGCCAAAGTTAATAAATTATTTAAAACATGTCAACTTGTCAATGAATTTTTGTTTATTTTAATGGAAATTCTCTGTTTCCTTATTAAGCGAAAAAAGCTTTTGTTTTATTTAATATATGTATATAATCAATTAAATTGAAAGACTGTAAATGGAAAAATAAATTAAAAATAATTTAATGATTGGCTGACATTAAAATGCAAACGCAACTTTCTGGAATACTAATACACTATTGTGTCATCACATATAACATAAAAGACAACAATTATACTTTAAAGACAACAAAAATTGTTTGGAATCATTTAGAAAAGCTGGGAGTACATTATCTATTTCAGCCAGAATATGAAGTAAAGTTTACGCTTTTATAATAAGAATCACGGATCGATATTAAAATATTTTTCATTAGTATTTAGTGGTTAAGCACTAAATTAATAAGAAAATGTTTGTCAAGTACGACTGTTTCTTAATTCTTTGTTTAATTTGTTGTGTGTATGTGAGTGTGTGTATGTAATATAGTAGTGTGTGTATAGTATAGTATGTAATATAGTAGTTAAAGCCATTTCTATCAATTGTAATAAGCGAAATATGAACCTTATCTGATATATTGTATTACACTAACAATGAATATGTTACCCACCTTTAAAAGTATTTTCAAGTTTCACATAAGCAACCATTATGTCGTTCGTGTTTTATGAAAACATTCGATAGAAGTATATTAACATATCAGTGATAAATGTTTTACTGTTGACTGTTATTCAATTAGCACTTGTCAAAATAGATTCAGGGAAAAATATTTAACATGATGAACTTAAATGAAACTCTGACGATTTATATGAAATCCATTAACTCAATTCATATGAATAAAGGAAATCACTTGTTAAAGTTCATCATTTTATTCCTCCATAAAGTATTGTTGCTTTCTATAGCAAATATCCATCGATAGACAAATTTATAATTATATTAAACAATCTAAATTCCATTCATATACAAAAATGTCACAACCTTTGATGAACCACTTATTAATCTGACAGATTTCTGTTCATGATATATACCTGTCAGTCTCGTTTGATAAGTTATATATATTTGCTACTCATTTATATAGCTGTTTTTATATGGCAAGTTATGAAATCATACACATTATAAATCTCATGTATGTGTAGGAATAATTAAAATATGATCACGTATGTATTCATCCTTTCTTTATAATAATATTCTATACACATAATTTGCGAACAACGTAACGAATTGAAAGTTGAATTGAAAGCAATAACGATTATTATACGATATTTCTTTAAAATTGAATACAAATTTAATATATATTATTATATATAACTTTGTAATACAGAAGTTATACGATCATTTAGCTAATCACCACTTCACGAATTTCTTTTCTCTGACCAGGCACTCAGGAAATGTCTTCTGCATATTCAATTCATTGTACTAGAGCTAGAAGGACGGGAATAGTGGTAGTGCGACAGATAAAGATAAATTGGAAGATATAAAAATTATTGAAGATGTTTCTAGTTTTTAACTTCGCTGGTGAATTAATTGAACAAACAAATTATATCTTTGCTATTATCGTTTTAATGAAACGTTTTTTGGAAATGTATGCAATATTACAAAACAAGATTTTTAGCGAGGGTAGAGCTTAGACATCTGTAAATACTGGTTTAGCTTTCAATAAAGCTAATAATGCTTTTGGTTTTATAAAAATTTTATCTAAAGTTGACTACATTTTTCCTACTAAAATTAATAAATATTTACGTTGAATCAGAACTATTATTAGAAAATCATTGATATCTTTGAGTGGAGTATGTATTATATTATATTTATATATATAATATATATATAATTATATTATATTTATATATATATATATATATATATATATATATATATATATATATATATATATTTAAAAAGATAATAATACGAATACCGATAGCTATCAGCCATATTCCATAAATGGAAAAGCTCGTACGATATTTTTTCAACAGGATCAAATATTATAATCGGTGAAAGTCTTCCCTAGAGAAATAGTCACATTTTTCATGGTTTTTCTGTTATTTTTGTTTACTTTCAATATTTTTATATATATTATTTGGATGTAAAGAAATTATTGTTTGTATTCCTGTTTTCAAAATTTGTATTAAATTTTATTTTAAAAAAAGTTATGTTTCCATTCTTTATAACTTCAGTGTAAATGGCACATGCTGTTTCTTCTCTGTCATAATCAGTTCATAAATTAAGTAGACGATTACTCTGTCATAACTTGTCAGACTGTGATAAAATTTGCGGCTCATTATAAATGCGTATTTTAATTACAATTATTTTTAAGATATCAACTTAAATGCTGTATTCAATGTCCGGTGTGTTTTCTATAACAACTGCTGTTAAGTTTAACTTATTTGTTATCAAGTGTGTGAGTATGCGTACATAAACGCATGCCAACAAAAGTATATACACGTCTGGTGCCATTTCCACAACTGTCCAATCACATAAAATTACTAAAGACAATTGCTTTCATTTAAATATTTTCAAAAATTAATTATATTAAATATTTTTGCGTTTGAATTCAGTAGGAAAAGCGCTATAGCAAAATTTCTGGAAATATATTTCTACTCTTTCTTAAAATGTTCGAAGCACTGCTTGAATATTTATTATGTTGTTAGACAGAGGATATATCTAACATTTTAAATAGCTTAATGCCACATATTGATGTGGTAAGTCTTTTTGTGATAATACACAAGTAAAACTAAAAATATATCTCACAGTCATTCATGTATAGCTCCTTCATTAGATTTAATAATCAGAATACCTTTTTAAATATTTCAATTCATCAAGTTATCACCACATATCAAAGCCTTTAATTAATAATATCCTTAGATCGATTGAAATATCCTTAGATCGATTGATTCCTTAAACGAACAAAACAGAAAAAAATTAAGAAAATATATATAAAATATATAAGTACTTTATTACATAAAAATGTCTATACCTTCTCAAACTTAAATTAAACACTTATGATCAGTTATTATTGAATATATTTTTGATACTTTTATTGTTTCAGAATTGTGCGCTCAAGCTTAGTTTTCATTTAAGTGCATGATAAAATTTATGTTTGTCTATATGTTGTGACTTATAGATGTGTATTTTGTAATAAAATACTATTTAACCTCCAGGTCACGCTTAATGAAATTGTGCATTCAATGGTGTGTAACGACGAGAAAAAGTCGAATGAAATTGATGTTACATTCAAGATGAGCAGAATATGCAGTGCTTCATAGTCAGAAAAACTAAATGCAGTCATCTTGTCTCTCATCCACAGACTCATTAAAAGTTTAATAGCTTTTTGTAAGTGCTTATCAATGGTTTTCACCTATTGAACGTTTTGCTTTTTACGACATTGATACCATCCGTGATTTTATAATTGAAAAAAAAGAATTTTTAATGTCTGCGAATAGATTTTGTTTTAAATCTCTGTCAGCTTATTAAATGTGTAACCAATACTCTAAACTGATTTTTCTATTTTATGTTATCTTCATTCCCGCATTTTGTTCCTTGTTTTGTTATTATTAAGGTTTTCAAATTTCTAGAAGATAAAAAACTAAATATAATTTTGACATAGCATACAATCAAGAATATATAATTTGCTTTAAAATTAATAATAATGATTACTCAAATGTTATATATAACTAAAGCATATATACATCTTGTCATATCTTGAAAGCTAAATCTTGTTTGAGCTCTACAGCACCAACATCAATTAATACGAAGTTGAAGTAAATCAGACAGATGTTTGTTATGCTAAAAAATGTCGACATACAAAACATCGTATCATCATATTACGGATTAAAAAAATATTAACGTAGTCAAACAGATTTACAACGTCAGTGGTTCATAGTAAGTTAAAACTTTAAAAGATTCAAAATCTATTAAATGTTAACGTAACTAATAACAAAATTAAGTGATCTCTTTTAACTGCAAAAATATTTCAGAACTGCAGGCATGTGCTTAAATATTCATTAGGGTGTATTAAAAAATATGTTTACATGCAGTAATAATTGCTTATCTTCTATCACAAACTCAGGCGTAACTTCTATAAATTCAGTGCTTCATTAAACATTTTCAGAAAAACTTCTTTGATAGAGCGCTCTTATTATAGTTAAAAAGGTATAGCTCCGAATAAAATATAGTTTTGTCATTGAAATTTAGGTCTTATTTTGTGTGCAAAATTTTATATATTAAGTCCAGGAGCAAAAGATTTGTAGTATTATAAGAATATGAGTTGGTTTTACCAGGTATATAGCAAAACATTCCAAATAAATATGTTAAAACTACCTTTCTAAGCTGGGAAGATATATTATATAGATCTTCGACAACAGTGTCAGAATATTATTTACAAATAGATGTATTTATAACATTATTTTTCATACAGCATATAACTCCCCTAATAGGAATTCATATTTAAACGCATTACGATACTTTTAGGGGCAACAGCAGACATAAACAATTGCATAAGAGCAACCAAAAAGTGAAAAAGCACAGCAGCTAATCATGTTACACATAAATGCTTTTAAAATATTCCATTTCACTGAGTTTCCTCTTCGCTGAAGTTGTGTAAAATATGAAATTTGGAATGCTCTAACACTACTAAAAAAAAGAAATTGCGCCAGATAAAAGTTTTACGAATGTTTAAAACATTTTATTTCGCTTTTGTAATACTCACAAGTCGGCAAAAGTCAGTATTAAAATAAATGTTTTGAAAATAAAATGTGCAAAAAAAGATCAGTTGCACATGTTGTCTACACCTAAATGTTCGCATAACAACATTCATATAAACAATTCGAATTGCCAAAAGCACAATCAGTTAAATAAGTGTTGGAACAAATGGTATTATTGTTTTCGATATTAATGTAAAATGCATACATCTGTTTTACAAAATTAAATAATAATAATAACGATAATTAAATGTCTGTGTATGTGTACATCTGCATCAGTTGATGTAAAATATGGTGAAAACCTTGATTTTAAATAATATTTTATAAAAATTTGTTTCTTTAAAATATTATTTTTAAATTAAAGCAATATTTTTAAAATAATACTGTTAGATAAATTAGATGGCAAAAGCTCCCAGGTTTAAGTCCGCACATCTGCTATTGACGACAGAAATCTTGCCGAACTGACCACTAATGTATTACCGTAAATTTCCATAAAAACAGCCCGTCTGATCTTAAAAACAAACCTCAGCTGATCTTGAGTTCTTATAATAAGTTGCATATATTAATATGGTTTTATCCTTCTTTACTTCGTAATGCAGAGGGAGCTTCCATTACGTTTTATGACGGACATAGCGAATCATTCTGACAGAGTTTTCGGTTCCAAATATTAAGCAGCCAAACATCAGTGAACCAAATCATCATACAACGATCTCAGAAAAAACTTTATTGCATAAGCAATTTGGATGCAAATCTCCTTTCAGAAGTTGTCTTCAATCTTTTATTCGTACGATTAATTTTAATGATACTATGACAAGCCATTTGTTCCAGCAACTCCTGAAGCTTTTAAAGCCATCAACATTGAAACCGTATGGTCATATTTGTTTAAAAAAATAATGCTTGAAAACTGTGAATGATGGTGGCCATCGCGAACATAATAATAATAATAATAATAATAATAATAATAATAATAATAATAATAATAATATATAAAAAACAAATGCCATGAAATAATCTACAAGTTAATAGTCAAATAAAATCTCATTCCAACAATACATCTGTCGCGCAAAACTCGATTTATAAGTTTTTTTTTTTATTATGTAACTTTACCACTTCTTATATTTTCAATAACACCGAATATCCAAAGATCCTAAAATATAAATAAGGAATACAAAACATGTTTTTTTAAAATATATTGTATATTAAGCATTTTTAAAAAGTGATGTACATACTAGTTGTTTGAAAGTTATGTTAATAAATTAAATGGTTATAAAATAAAAAAGAGTTTTAAAATAATTCCCGTCTACTCTTTTTACCATTATAAAATTTATTACAATCTTTGTACATAATTCAGTAGAGGCTAATTGTTTCGTTTTTTATATGTTAATTGCACTCTAATATGCGTGTGAATATTATTAACTACCGTACAAGTATTCTGGGGCATGCAAAAATCCCAGGGGGATGAGACGTAGTCAGAGATTACAAATTAATGAGCAGGAATGTTGGTGAAAAACTTGATACCATATGTTTTGCTTAATGCGAACTTTATAACTGAATAGCTTGAAAGTTTTAACGTTCCTCGTAGTTTATGCACTTACATAAATTCAAAAGTGCCTACACACATGTGAAAGGACATATATAAATCGGTGTACTTTAACACCTTCAATTATAATGCTTTTTGTCTATGGTGCTTTCGTTTCTCTCTTATAGTTCACAGTTGAATCTGAAATTGCGTGGTTATGGCCAAACTCACAGAAAAACAGAGAGCAATTTCCATCTACATCTTTTATTAAACATGATAATTAAAAATTTTATATTTTCATTTTCCTGTTTGTTAATCACAAATAATCCGATAGCAACATGGTACATAAAATATATTGAAATGAGAATGTGAGCCTGCGTAAAGAAACATTCATTGTATTTTCATGTTGGCTGTTATTATTGCATGTTGGCATACTTAACACTAGATGCGCCGATCTCACTAAAACTGCCACCATGAAGACATTGTCTTTCTGCAAAGACTTTTAGAACAGGGCACATGTTTTTGTTAATTTATATAAATTAATTTGTTTAAGGAAAACAAATATATAACAGAGAGATAAAATTTTACAACTGGATTGATTGTAAACTATTGCTTGATATTTTATATTCATCATATTAGAGATGTACTCTTGACTATAACTTATATGTTTTGATTTAAATATTTTTCCATTGCACCGATTACTAATGGGACGAAAACTATCCAGGAGCAGTTTTTATATATAATCTTATTGAATTTAATACATTTATAATTTATTAAATCCGTAAATTTAATGTAAGTAAAAATGTTCACGATGTGTGACAATAATGCAAAATGTTATGAGCAATTAAATTTACCTACGGGAGAAGAGCAGATGAGGGGCATTTCTAGTGTTAATTTTTTATATTAACATAAGGATAATGATGCCAAGAATTTTATAATGCTTAAAGAGACTAGAAGTTTGTCTGGTATCTGGTTTTATTGTTATAATATAATTATATATTGTTTTTTTGATTTAAAGAAAATAATACGAACATAATTTTTATGTTTTTTTTTACTTATTATATCCTGTGAATTATTAGCTAATTTGTAACCAGGCTATATAACATTTCATAAACACAAACATACGTAAATTTACAATTGTTCATATATAAAATTAGTAATACTGTTTGGCATTGTTATGATTTTAGTATGTATTTAGCCAACACAACATAGAGTAGAAAAAAACATTTTCTCCTGGTTATTTCGAAACGTAGAAAATTTTATTATATAATCCATTGTCAGCTAACAACAACACAATTTCGTTCTTAAAATACGTATTCATTGATTCAAGAGAGTATGTTGGTAATGCTATATCAGCTAATTTCGATATATATGTCTGTGTTTAGTAATTATATAACCAATTTCGCTTGGTAATTTATAGGGAAAAGCACAAAAATTCTCATATTTTTATTTATTTCAAGCTTTCATAGATATATAAAACAACGCAATAATGGCTGTGGTTCCCATATTTGTTTTAATAATATTAAAAACAATGCGTAAAGCTTACAAGTGCCGTTCAAAAACTTTATAAACTCTTTAGTTGAATAATTAAAAAACTATTTAACAAATTTAGATGCTAGGAAGAATAATTTAAACTTATAAAACGAAGAACTGAAAAAAACAAACTAAGCCGGAAGAATATTAATTATATATATATAATGTAAATCACGAAGGGCAAGAAGAAAACTTCTTTCCAAGGAGTACTTCTTTTCAAAATTACAATATAACACACAAAGTTTTATTTAAAGTTTTATTTATGCATGTAGCTCACAAACAACTAAGACAAATGAGATGACATATGTGATAGAGCACTTCCTGGTACGTGGTGCTTAATATTTTTGGCAGTAAATTAATAAAAAATTAACTGCGTTTTGCCTTCTGCCTTATTCGTAGCTATCTTCTCTAATATAAATTGTTAGCTTCATTTTTAACTTAGATTAAAATATAAAACTGTATTAAAAATATTGTATATTAATCATAAACTTTGGAAGAAAGTTTCAGAATTAGTGCCAACAAGTCAAGGGTTACCCAAGCAGCATAATTAATATGCATTCAACAAATAAAAGACAATAACAAAAAAAAAAAAAAAAAAAATATATATATGCACACACACACACGTATATATATTTATAATATGTCTTTTAATATTAATGGGTGTTCAAATAACACTGATTTTTAAGGTATTCGTATACGCTTTATTATTTCGTTTCACATGACTATTGAACTAAAACTTTATGATCAAAATATCTATAGAAATAAAAAGAGTATTATAATTTATAACTGTTAATTTATAAATGATAAATTTCATATAAAAATTTATATTTACGTCCTTATTCACAAACGATTTTTAAAGTTAACGATTGCTTTAAGGGATCCTTAACCATATAATTTTCATAATTGAAAGCAACTTTTACTTTAATAATCGTTTATGAATAACAGTGTTAATATTTAGCTATAGGAGTTAAGAATGCTTCTTGCATCATATAAAAATTATGACATTTTAATTAGGAGACAAAAGCAGATAAAACATACTATTGCATATACAGGGTGGGCTAAAAGTTTAGTAACTTCTTCGTTAATTAATATATTTTATTTTTTTTTCTCAGATTATATAGTATATAAAATGAAAATTGTTTACACTAAGTATGAAAAATAATGTCTGTTATATGACCACTGTTCTCAGTTTTGCACTGATGGGCTCGTTTTAGAGCACTTTCCATAACATCCTTCAAAATTTGTGGCTGTAGCATTAGATTTTCTGTAACAATGTTTGCCTTAAGTTTAAGGATTATCTCTGGCTTTTTCACATATACTCTCTTCTTCATATAACCCCAAAGAAAATAGTCGGGTGTTGTCAAATCTGGCGATCGCGCTGGCCAAATAATTTCCGAATATCTTGAAATTATTCGCTCTCCAAAAATTTTACTTAAAAAAGCCATTGTGTCTCGGCCAGTGTGGACAGTGGCCGGGTCGTGCTGAAACCACATACCAGGTCTGATTTCAAGAGCAGGACCTAAAAAAGTTTCTATCATAAACCGATACCGCTCTCCATTTACGGACGGACCTGTCTATAATATATCAGCTTTTTGTACATAAGAAAAATACCTTCTCTTTGAATATAGAGTTGCAATAATGTCCTTAAAAAGGCTATCATGATAAGATATATCTTTTAATAATATACAACTTTTTTATACATCTGAAAATCTCTAGGAATAAGAATTTTTGGTGTTTTGAATTATATTAAGACAATCCTATAGTTTCTAGTTAAATAACAATAATAATATACAATGGCCAACTATTTTAGCTTCAACATCTAACAACTCCAAACAACATTTTGTATAAAGGACAAACTTAAGATGTAAGTGTTGCATACATATAAAATATAACACATACTACAGAGCAAACACCTAATTGGATGTGTTGAAAATAAAAACCAAATAACATCGAATCCTTGAAAATCTGCAGAAATGTTATAAGTTTAACATTAGTTTTTACTACAGAGCAATACTTTATGTACTTTAGTGAAGAGATGGTAAGAGAGCAAATACTTCATGTTAATTTAGTACACCGTCATCTAGAGAGATCTAAAAGAAAATGTAAGAAGTAAAAAAGGTCCAAAGTTCTCTCAACTATCTACTAATACCTGAAAGGATTTTATTTTATAACAGTATTTGCTTTTCTCACAGAATATTTGAAACTGAATGTTAAGCTCATATTTAGTACAATATTGAATGTGAGCATAACTACTTTTAAGTTCTGCGTTGTACCTAATCCATATAAAATTAATGGTTCACAACATAGTCTGTTTATATGGCTCATGGACAGCAACAAGACAATGTATGCTAAAGTGAAAATAACATAAAAAATATTCAGCAAACAAAAATTTTGAAAAATTACTTATAAATCAAAAGGCATTTTATTTTTTTTTAGCAAATCGCAATATACAATAAATGTATACATACTTTTTGCTGTGAAACACAAGTCCACATATGTTTATACACAAATACATACACATTCATATGTAGGTCATGTTTTGTGTGGTATCGGCACGAGAAACTGCTAGATTCATAGACATAATTACTTCATACAGACCTTTACTCTTCTCTTATTTCACCTATTTTGTTGTTAAGAAAATAATTATATTTTATATCAACACCCAAAGGCTTCAGAATAAACACAGAGAAAATGGAGTACTTGGAATAATAATCAACAGAGTTGGGGACTTTCACACAGACAAAAGATTAATTAAATTAAAAATTAAAATCCTAAGGTTTCATATTATATTTCGTTTGAAATTTATGTTTAATAATTCATATTCACATTGACTAGCCTCTTCTTTAAAAGTAAAATCAGCAAAAAAACACCGACGAGTTGGCGTTGCAGGCCGATATCCATACTTATCAATTTTGCTTGTTGAGTAGTAAAACATAGTCCGCTCTTAACAAAGAATTATATATAAAAAATATATTAGCCTAATTTTATTTAAAATAGTATATACGCTACTATTATAATTTTTATATGGCCTGGCTAATATCTTTTCTCGTTTTTTTATTGTTATTATTTTAAAAAAATTCAATATCTGCCAAATCATTTATCTGATTTAGATTTTATATGCCAGCAATTTGAGCTAAAATTGCATTTTTATTTTTCTCTCATGACATTTCCAGTAAATGATTGATGGCTAAAGAACGCATATAAAAAATGATTGATTTTTTCCATTTTACTCTGTTTTTCAGAAGTATTTAATTATATTTAAATGTTTATTTATGCACTTTTTGCAAACATTTAAATTAAAGCTGTGATGCAAGAGTGCAATGACAATAAATCAGCATTTTAAGCATCATATATTTTTTTTTAATTCTGTTAAAATTAAATATATATTCAGTTTTGGTTTATATTAAAATGAACCTTAAAAACAAATAAACAAGCAGTACAAATATATATAAGGATTTCATATTAATAATGAATGAGTAGGAAAGGTTTAATACAACGTGGATGTAATCAAATTTCTGATTAAGTCTTAGAGATTTTGTTTCAAAATCGCATTGGAAATGTCAGCATATAATTGAAGATGGCTTTTAATTTATTATTGTATCTGTAAATACAATTTACTAGGAATGTCTTTCTCGAGAAAAATATTTAGACAACACTGATGTAGTGAACTGCGATGATAATACGATGACTTTGATCCTGAGCTCATACATACAAAGTATGACTCAGAGTATACTGAATACAACATCCTAACAAAAAAGCTGACGAAACTTTAAAAAATTAAGAGAAATTATATCTTATTCTTAGCTTTTTGAAAATATAAGAAAATCTAAACATAAATAGTGTTTTAAAATATATTATATCGTGTAATTTCATAAGATTTTTATTCCAACTGAATATTTAGAACTAGTTTTATATATAAACCGAATTGGTTCATTTTGCAGTTTTTATGCCTGTCAAACTTAGTCGGAAAAAGCCTGGATTAATAATAATATTATTGCTTATGACTTACTCCTTTAGTAACATTAGCTTATTGTAAAATATTATGTTTTTGATTTCAATTGTTTGTAAGAATAGGAATTTGAATACACATGACTTCCTTTATGTCAATTTACAGTTATATAAAATAATATAATGACAACAATAATAAAGCTACTTTCGTATGAGTATGACATATTATTTAACTTATCACTTCGACTTGACCTTAATTTATTTTTAAAAAGATCATGAACTTACCATTTATACATGGATTAAAAAATACTTAAAGTACATCTAAATGTTTTATATGGATATAAAATTTACATTATTTGTATGTCTTTCGACACACATTTAAATTCTTCTCCTTTTCGCTTCTCAGTATTACGAAAATCGAATATTTGTGGTATTTTATATTATTTAATTTAAAAACATTTGCTCTACAAATAAATGTACATGCAAGTTAAATAGAAGACGAATTAATAATGGAAATACTTGCAATATTAAAATAAAAATATATATTTTAAACATGAAAATGTTTAATAATATTTAAGCTTCTTGGATTAATTATTAAACTATAAACTATTATTCAGGCTCAAGTTCAGCCAATTTACAAATTAAAATTTGTTTGTATTTAAAATGAATTTCATACGAGCAGATGATGATTGTATATTCTGTTTTCAATAAAAAATAGAAATTAATACAATATAAAAATCGGTCTCAGTTTGAGTCAGAATAATAATTCTTAACATTTGGTAACATTTTGGAAAATATTTGCCAAACGTAACCACTAAAGACTAAGGAAGAACATTTAATGCAGACAATAGTAATTAACATAAACATCTTTTAATAAAATTAGAGTCTACGCCACTGACTATTAGTTATATATGAAAATATTATAATTAAGAAACATGTAGCTAATCAAAATATTTTTACCTTGTGGTTGCGCCTTTTTCATAAAATTTCTACCAGCTATAAGCATACTTTTATTTCAATAATTCTTTCCATATAACTTCTAGCTGCTACTGTGTCAAATGTAGTTCAATCATGCAGGAATATTTTCACTAGAACATAATATATTAAGTTATATGTATGCGATTTTACTACAATATATGTTATAAGCAATAATTAAAAACACATCTTCTTGGCTGGGCTTCCATAAATACATGACTCCTTATTATTTTCCTTGTTATAGAACTAAGAAATGTAAGAAAAAAAAAACAATTGTTGTTTAGCCCTGGTTTTTGGCATCATCTTCAGCAACATTGACCTTATTTTAGTGCTCATCACATAACTTGTGATAAAACTAATTACTTCAAGTGTGCTACTTACAACACCACCCATGTGTGTAATTTATATTAACTAGAATGCTGCCAACATCTTCATGGCAGAAAAGGTTATCGAAATAGCAACGAAAACAAACATAGTAAAATGTTGACAATTGTATGCCACACATTGACTTTGAAAATATATAGAAGGACATTTTTTATAACATAATTACCACTTTAATGACAAAGACTATAAAAATTAAATCTATTTCTAAACACTGACATTTTGGTTTATTTAAGGCAACAACAATTTTGTTATTTTGGTGTGACATTAAGAGCGAGCACTTCTATTTTTATATGTCTATATAAAGAGCGAAGTGAGAACAGAGATGTAACGTTTTTAAGGTTTACAGCTAAAGAATTTCAGAACGGGTGTTTTATATAAGCACAATTTTTTTTTCTATCTGAAGTACTAATTGTTGTTATTGACATTTAACTGTTAGGCACGACTTCACATAAGCGTTTATCTAATTAAACTTCCTTTCTGTACTAAGAAAATGTAAGTTTTTTTAGCATCTTGGCATGAAAATGCAAAGTAATATATATGGGTTTGACAAAGTTTTCATATCACAAAATAAACAATCGGTTATTCTAAACCAATTAAGATTTTCTTCGAATATAAATATAACGAAAGAGAATTTGCTTATATAAAATGTCTTGGAAACAAGATAAAAAGCAAGTTAAAAACTAGTGATTATTAAGCAGTTCCAGTAAACATGCCAGCAGTGGTTTTGAGATTTTCATTCAAAATGTTTAAACCGTTGTAAATCGTTGATTATATTGTGTGAAGTAGAATTGAATGTCTTTAATAGGATACGTAAATATATAAAGACATACTGGTAAAATTTGCTTGTTCTCATTTTTTTTAAATTACTTAAAATCTTACTAAAATATTAAAATATATTAAGGGTATCCTACTTAAATTAACCTCATGAAAATTTTACACCAAAAACAACGAAAACAAACACAAACAAAAACGTTGTGATCCTTCGAAGCAACCATCCACATAAAACAGGTGCCCATATATTTTATAAGTGTTTCGATAACTTCTTCTTAAATATCTTAGCGTTCTCTCATAAGTACCTTTATTTCGCCAAGAGTATGTTAAAAGAAACTATCACAAGTATATTAAACAAAGCAAAACACTTTAATGTGTGCCTTTTAATTTTATTCCATTTAGATATTTGCTCTATTAATTGTCCTTTTTTATATTTGCTTTTGTAAATATATTTAATACCAAAGTGATACTGCTTATATATTTTTAAATACCTTAACAACAATTAAAGTAATTAAATCTGACACATTTATTATCATACAAGATTACCAAACACCAATTGTCGATAAAAAAAATATTTTTTTGTCACCTTCTTTCAAATTAGCAATAGAAGTAATTTTAGGTGGCATATATTCAAAATTTTAATCAATTATGATGATACTTAATAAACTTTACTAAAAGGTGGTTCATATACTCTTTCTGGAGATTTATATAATACTTTATTAAAAATAATTTAGATAAAATATGTATAAAATTATTTCTTGTCTTATTTGTATATTTAGTCTTTTATGTATATAATTTTATAGTAAAAATAACCTTTTTTGTAATAGTAGAAAAAGTATTAACCCTTTGACTGTCCCCATATTATTTAAGAGCCAGGAGAGCGGGTCTTTCAGACAAAATTAAATAATTGGTTATCCAAAAATGTCTTAATTAATCTTACTTATTTTAATTATTTTCCCTGACAAGTCGATTATTATATAAATCTTAGAGAAATCACAATTCAAGTGAAAGGAGCTTGTTGTTCAAGGAATTCGCAGTGCCTTATAAGTGATCCACAGGCCATTAAAAGGGTTAAACTCCAAGCACAACTTTTATTTAGAGTTTCCAATAAAGTTTTATGTGTTATTTTTGTTACTCCACCAAATGTTGTTTAACTCAATTGCCATGTCACATCTTTTTGCCTTAAACTTCTAACGACAAAAAGTTTACTCAAAGGAAAATTCAAAGACTTTTAACTACACTTCTTCTCTTTTGTAAAATATTGAAACTTTGTTCAATGTTCAATACAAATAAATACTTGAAAGAATTTTCAAGTGTTAAGAACTAAATATACTGATAACTTTTTTTTTCATATTATATATTATGCAAACTTCTTACAAGTCGATAGGTGTTGCAATATGAAAAACAAAAACTAATTCGAATAGTTACAGCATTTCTTTAGAATAGCACTACAAGTTTTATGTAAAAATATGTATTTGTAATATCTTGTTACAAAAAAATATGCCTGGCGTTTGATAACAAACTAATAAACATACAATGGAGTTCCAAAGTTGTAGTTTACTTAAATTTTGTCTTAAAATAGAAAGATGTTGTTTAACGTAAATTTTGTTCGGTGAGATTTTTTGTTATTGTTTAATGTAAAAAAAAAATAATCTTATAAATTATTTTTAAGATATAAAGTTTTTTTTTTATACATTTTAATATAATATTTGAAATGTTTACTTAAATTAAAAATGTTTTAAAATGTATATCCAATAATTGATATACCTGGTGATTAACAAGCGACATATGTGTGCTTCGTCATGTAAAGTTTACAATAATTTTTTTTTTTTTTTAAACAGAATTCCTTTATTAGTTATGAAATAAGATTAGCAACAAAAAAAATTTACATTAAATATATTATTAATATTAATAGAATATTTGATTGAATATAGATAACAGAGTTTTATTTTCATATGTTTGTTAAATAATTTAAAAAGAAAAATTCTATCAAATCCTTTGAGATTGTTGCACATTCCCAGGGAAAAAAATTCATTTATATTTTTTCATATTCTTACTTGAACAGGATTGTACTTATTTTTCTGATACTTATTTTTTCCATGCATTATAATTTTTTTTATATTATTGCGGACATGGTTAAGAATTTACGAAACACTATTTGTCCTTCTTTGTTCATTGCATTCAGCTAAGAGTGCAATTAAAAAGGATATGATGTCCTCAGTTAACTCCACTTTCTTTCGCCAAACTGCAACTTATTGCAAGATTTTATATATTAAGAAAACAGAAAAGAGCACAAAATAAACTGGATATATATTCGAATAAACATTTTAAAAATGAAGCATAAAAGTTTTGTATACAAACACTTGGATAAATTGGATTTAAAAATGAAATGGTATTAAAATGACAATAATAATAAGAGCAAAAATTAATTAAATTATCTTAAGATCTGCAAATATTTTGGTAAAATGGGAGTACAAAAGCAAAATTTCAAAAGAAGGATACGGTAGTGTTAAAGAAATAATACCAGATGCACGACAGCATACGTATAATTAAGAAGTTGTTGCTTTGTGCGAACTTAGAGATCTCGGTGTCATCTCTTCCGTATTTTTGTGATATGAAATTCATTTTTTATGAAGGTGATAAGCCAACATCAATTCTATCAAAATGTACAGCAGAACAAAATAGTTGTTTTTAAAACCCTCTGCACTTTAGTCGTAGATATTATTTTATAATTTTTGATATCGACCTTCGGCAGGCAAGTGCTCTAAGTTTATGGTCATAAACTTTTTTAGCTTTAAATTGATGATATGCCGACCACATATGGGGTTCCCTCTAATGTCTAATAATACAATTTATAAAAACAGTATTCAAAGCTGACTTATCACATGGTATCGATCAACTTCAACCTGGTTTATTCTGCTGAACTATGGAAAGAGGAACGGACGACCATTTGCATGACGTGTGGGTGCATAGGAGAGATAAATAAGAAGAAAGCTAATTCACGTTTTATTAATATATATTTTTCAAAAGTATACCTTTTTTTCAAAAAATTTGATTTATAATTACTCTGCGTTTTATTTCGCATTATCTTGTCATGTTCGAAATATATGTAAAAAAATTTATTTATAGCCTTCTGTGCTACTTTTGATAATACCCAAGTTGATAGTTCACATTTAAGTATTTATATCAAAAATATGGAACTCTGTACACCGTTATGAATAGCTTTTAAAAATAACTTAGCATATATAATAAATCTTAAGAAGTTTTTTTGGATTATTCAAGCAACATTAAACTTTTTTAAATTAAATTAAGTTTTCAACCCAAAGAACCCTCCATAATTTTGAATCCATATTTTTTTAACTTCAACCTTTTTTTCACCAAATATTTCAATAAATCTTATGACATACACAAAATAAGTTTATGAGCAACATAATTTTAGTTGTTATGAAAGGATAAAAAAAAACTATAGAAGCAGATGTGTTCTGCTTTTTATAAAATTTAATGCGAACAAAAAGTTTATGATTTACATATGCTTAAAATGTATATATTTTATACATATATCTCTATGTAATTTTTTGAAAAAGGTAGAGGATAAAGTTTTGAAACAAAATCCGAAATTTACATATTAAACTTCAAAGTTTATTAAAGTTAAAAATATTAAATGTTTCAACAAATTGCAATAAATTTTAACTTAAAAAGTAAACAGTCGAAAAGAAACTTTGGCCCTTGACAGCGTAAGCGTTTTGAGTAAAAGGGCCATACAATTTCTAGTATAAAAGTAACATAAATCCTCTTAAACGTTTTGCCTAAATTGTTAAATTACAAACAGACTGAAAGTGTGTTAGCAATTTTATGAAACGATATCAAATAGTAAATAGTTTTCTTTCAAAAGCATCATTTAAGTAATTCATTATGTATAAAAAACAAAACTTTCATTTCCTAAATTAATAATTAAATGAATTTAAAACTGTGTCAGGCAGATAATCTAATTTTATTATATTTTCCCTAACGTGAATTGTGAAAAATCAAAAATTGCTGTTCAATTTTAGTTTAAAATTTTGAAATGTTCTTAAAAAGTCGTTTTAGAGTCGTTTTAAAATCGAGTTTTTTATATTCAGTTATTTTATCTTCAGTTTTGTTATCTTCAAGTTGGTTATACATTAAATTCCGCCTTCATTTACAGCGTAATACAGAACTCTGCCTATAAGAAAGATCCAGTTAATTTCAATTGTTCATTAACAATTTCAATGGATCCACTGATTTTGTCCTCAAATAAATAGAACTTAAGTTACCATAGAGAACTAAAAACAATAGAATACTAAAAAAATTTATACGAAAATACCGTCTCAACTTTAAAAGTTTGAGTATTTTCATATAAATATGAGAAAAAATATATATAAACATTGTAACTGAACAATTTTTAAATGAGTATTTCGTTAATGTATATAATCGCATTACGACTTCACATGCAAATCCTTGAGATTTCCTTCTCAATTTTTTATTTTTATTATAAGAAAAACTTTACAAAATAAATTTTTTATTTTGTGCTGCTGTTGTTGCAAATGTTTACATGAAGCGGAATAATTCAATTACGTGAAGTCACAGAAGAAATAAACATAAGCGAACATATTCAACAGCAAGTTAATACTATGGTACGATGAAAATTATGAAATAAATTTTAAAAATTGCATATTATGCATATTATGTACCACGATTGTCAAGATGCTGTATTATTTAAGAAGTTATAAAATATGTTGTAGATGCCTTACACTAACATAATGCTATTAAACAACCTTATAAGAAACAAACTACAAGAGAATGCAATAGACGTAATCATGATTCGTTTAAAATATTTTTAATACAGTTTGCAATTTTGGTTAAACGTTTTTAAGAATATATTTACGCAAGCATTTTTAAGAAGTTAAGAAAGACTTTTTTTTAAACTGTCTAGAAGACACTTTTTTGATTATTAGGAGCAGATGATTTAATTACTGCATAGAGAAGAAGAATAATGTCATGATTGTAATATTTTTAACACGAAATATCTAAATTTTTGTAAAATAATTTGCAGTTCTTATATTTTAGCATTTTGCATGCGATAATGTTGAGCATTCTCCTTGTTTTTTTCGCGATTAAAACTGGCGGAGAAATATTAAAAGCAAATTGTACTGTTGCACATTAGCAAAAGTCGTTATATATTATTTTCGGAATTGTCCTATTTGATTTTTGAAAATTTTCCGACAGTTTTTAGTTACTGTCATATCAGAAGATCTTCCAAGTATACTCAGGAAATTTTACCAGACCTTCTGAGATAAACAATCTATGTGTCTACGTACTTTTGTAAACGTTCTTTTATCTTAAATGCTATTAAGGTATCTAATCTACTTAAAAAAGTTTCTCTGTTTCTATTGTTTTATAGTTATCGTAGTATAAAAATTTATAATAAACGAACATGGCATCCAATCAATTTATACTGCACAAGAAAATTTTCGCCATTTAATAGCTGCTAATAGAGAGATTTTATAATCAGAATATATTTTAGATCTTTTGTCAAATTTTGATATATTTTATCACAATTTGCCTTATAAAAGCTTATAAAATTAACAAGCCATTAGCGTTAGTTAATGAATAATATTAAAACAGACTGACATATCAAATTAAAGAAATGTAAACAGTGTTATTAAAATAAAACTAAAACTATCCTTAAATTTATATAAATAATTTAAAAAACAAATTCCTTAAGCATTAATTAAAATATGTTTTGAACAGGTATAAAAGGACAAAAAATTAATGATTTGTCATTCCAATTACAAGCACTACTGCTAACTTTTAAAAAATAATTATTATTTTTTGCCCATTCATGATGTGTAAAATATGAAATAGAAATGAGAAATCAAGTTATAATTGTTCAACAGTTTTAACCTAAATCTCTTCAAAATAATTGCAGGAAAAAACACTTAATTATTTACAATATTATTCTTTCATTTCATACCAGACTCAAACTCAACGTGTTGGTTTTGCGGTTTTAAGTGTGCACTTTTATCTTACAAAAGGAAGATGGAAAACATTTAAATGGAAATGGAAATAATCTGGCACAAGGTTAAAGTTATTTGTAATAACATAATCATTAACAACATTTAGATAGAAGTTAAACTTTCTAAAATTCTGTATATTAAACCGTTAGCGACAATTTGTCGTTAGAGACATGAAAGATTTGCTGTAAAGGATCTTAATTTATGGACTTAACGATTGGTGAAATAACTGGTAATATATTAGGGCTATATGGTCATGTTGGATTTTGCACACACAACTTTAGCATATATTGTTGACTAAATATTGATTTACAAATAAAAAAGATAACTAATATTTCGAATACGTATAAAATCTCACTAAAAATCTAACATCTTTGGTAGAATTTCATATGGCCTAACATAAGTAAATTTTAAATAATTCAATATTTTAACTAAAGTAATATGAGGCATGAAAGCCTTCGGTAAGGATTTTAAACAGCTGTTGACTGATGTAAAAAAATGCGTGCTCCATGAAGCCAGAGGATATGAATTGGATTCCACTCTTAGTCATAAATTCGCCGGACTTGTATTGCTGCTGGTATCGCATCATCGTTAATCACTGAAAAATAATGACATTCAAGAACACGATCATACTTTAAAGATCGTACTACTGCACCATCATGATCATTAATGATCTCTGGATTTATCTTCTTCTCTCTGTCGGTCTCCTCATTGTCCTACAACTCATTCCATTATTGGAGGTCATTAAAAACAATATATATTAATGGAAAAATATTTATATATCTTTATTTCAGTGTCATCTAAGCAATTTGTGAACTATTACAAAATTAATTAATTAAGTTCCACTGTTCATCGTCCAAAAGAAACTATAACTCAGACATTAACCTTGAGATGCCGCTTGCCAGGTGGTCATATTTTGTCTGCTTCGATTCTATTGCTGCATATAATGTTAAAGTGTTCATACATGCAACTTTATTTCAAATCAAAACAAATATTTCAATTTAATAAATTTGAATTACATACAAAGCAGCAATGGATAGTATTTAGCAATTACCTTTCTTAAAATAATATTATATCATTTTTACTTTCAATATATATCAGCAATACTTTTACATTATAATTGAGTTTGTAACAAAATAATGCAATTGCAGTTTCCTAATATAAACGTACATACAATTAATTAGTAATATATTTGAATGTACATGAGCCTTAATATATGAACAGGTATGAGTAGTAAATATACAGTGAAAATAAAATAAGGCTGCACGAGCTTAATTGAAATAAACCAATTGATACTTCAAACAAATTATATATTCTTCACTTAATAATAGTTTTATTACACATAGGAAATATTTGCTTATGTACAGTTCTTAATAAGGTGCAAATAAAAAGAGACAATAAAAAATTAAATTTATGCAAGTGAAAGAATTAAAATAAGGTAGAGTTTTTCTGACCTGCATTAATGAAAGTTCTGTTAATTGTTGTTGACTTGTTCCAATAACGAAAGCACAGCACTGGTTTCAGGGCAGAATTCAGCATACTGCTTCATCGGTATCTATAATAAAAGTGCACTGGCAAAATAATATGTAAAAAAAACAATGAAACTATTTATCTTTTAACTTGTCTTCACCTGCTGTTGTCTTAACAGTTTTCTTCATTTCTAATTCCGGTGCAGTACACTGCATATGTGGGGTCATCCTCCGATTGGTAGTCCAGGACAAAAAAAATCAAGAGAAAACACATATTCCAAAAGAAATTGATTTGTCATATTATCCACAATTATTCTGGTGACAAGTTTTAAGTCTTTTCCTAAAATAAGTAGCTAATTTGCTATAAATAGCTATATAAAAAAAAAAGAAAAATTTTAATTATTGTATACTGTTTTCTTAATCAGTGTACGTAAACAAAATTATTGGCATTATAATTGGCTTAACAAAGACTCAAATTTAATCTTTATTAATGTTCTCAGTATGCACATATGGACACAATGTACTATATATATCGTATTTATAATTAGTTTATCTATGTGTAGTAGGAGTTCTATTAATACCATATATACACAATATCTATTTGAACTGTGCACGAATAGAATTTCACAAAGTTAAATAGACGTAAGGGAATGTTAAAATATAATTGATTGTGAACACTACCACACAACTTTCTTCAGAAATTTACATCTATCAATGTATAGTAGCATGTTGACTTGTCCCCTACAGTATTTTTAATGAATTTGGTAATAGTTACAAGACTGGCTACAAATACCAAACGATGAACTTATGTTTTGTGCAATATCATAAAAATTTTCATAAGAGGGAACAAGACATCAAATCATCTGAAAAATATAGGTTTACTTTTCTTATATAATAATATGATATATATGAATATTTAGATATTGATAAATTGATACTAAAATAAAACTTTAATTTAACATATTGTTATTCGGTGTGTTATAGGTAAGCAAATTTGTCAACTCTCCGAGCTACATAAATCCGATACAAAAAAGTCTTGCAAATAAGAATAATGATGGCCATCCTAGACGGGAAAATGCATGAAGCAAAATGTTATCGAAAATAGTTTCACTGCTATGAGAAAATATATTAAGGATGTCGGCATAACGAATGGATCATACTAAATACTTTTTTCAAAAATATTTTGCATCAATCGGACAACTGTGAAAATCGTTCCTTATTTACTGAATATTGATTGAGAAATTTCATATGGCCAACAACGCAGATAAATACAGTAGCTTACAGTTAGTGGATTTAGTTGATTTGGCACCCTCGTTCAAGAAAAATGTCATAGGACTTTCATGAGGGGTTTTTAACTATTGTTTATATAAAATTGAGTTCCTTACAATATTCAAGAGTGTACCAAAATAACTGCTTCGGGAATCGGTAATTAAGCTGGTGTTGGGAATTTCATATAAAAAATATTTGAAAACATGATAACATATACACCAACTGTATATTGGCGAATTACTTCAGATAGAACCTAAAAAGGTATAAAATATGTTAAATTATTTACTTATTGCTCATACATAATAAACAGAAAATTGCACATACATACATGACATTAATGTTTTTATCACTATATTTACATATGTAAATTTATATTATATTTTGCAGTTCATTGCCTCTTATTAATTGTATCTAATAACAAAAATAATAATAGATATTTTATAAGACACGGCCTAGCTGAGTCATGTTTATTTACTTTTAATGCATGGAAATGTTTTTTGGCATGCAATGCAATCAACAATTGTGCATGCAATATTTTCAGACATCATAATGACAGTTATTTTAAGCCAACTATAATGGACGCATGGTGCATGCAGATTGTGCCATATAGAATCAACTGCAATGTGGAAAAACATGCAATTCCGCAGGTAATTTGTGGTTTTTAAGAACTAAGCCATAAAACTCAAAACCTAATTAAGCAGGATATTTAAATTTCTGAACTCAGGGATTTTTGTATATAAAAGCCTTGGCAAAGTTACAAATATGTAGGTTCACTTTTGTTAAATCAATGTTAAAAGTATCGGTACAACACATTGATTTTTCACCAACAAGAAATGAAATTCATGTTAAGAGCTTATGAAAATAGTTCCACAAGCCACACGAAAAATATCCCATGATTAAAAAAGGTCTTTGTGGTTTAAGCAAAATATCAAAGATGTGATATTAAAAATGAAGAAAACTCAGTGAAATACCTCCACACAACTAAACTTTGTGCACAACAATTTCATGTTATATTCCCACATTTCTCAAAGAATGTTTTATTTTTATTAGATATTTTCTATATGTTCTTGTTTTATGCAAAAACAAGAAGGTACAAAATTCCTCAAAACTTTACATCTTGTTAACTTTGTTATGGGTGTAGTGGAACAACATACACTGCGTTACATACATCATGTTTTAAAAAGGAATAGGTGTTTTACTCAGCAGTTAAAAGCTTATTAGTTTTAGACGAAGTTAGTGCTTGTCGAATAAAACAACAATATACAACCAATTCGTACAGAAACTAAAAAGATGACAAGTTAGTTAGAAAATTCAATTAAATTTCCACGAATTGAATTTTAATTAAAATCTATGGTAAACGATGTTATTGAAACATTATTTTGCACTGCTCTGTTGGAACAGCAGTACGACTATACAGTTTAAAGCAAACAGTTGATCCAATATTGTAATTTGTAAGAATACGAGCATGAATTTATTATTTCTACTCTCTGTATTAAATACAATTTAGTTTCCTCTGTAGAAAATTCTTCAAAGAAGATAAAAATTCAGTAAAAGGATCTTATATTGTATATAATGGTAAGTTTTTTAAACAGCATTTGCTTTCATTTCAAAGAAAATTTAAATCTTCATTATATGAAGAATTTTCTTAAGCTAGTCCGGCCTAATGTGTTCAATGTTAATAAAACAATTTATCACATTTTTTACCCAACGTTTCGTCAATTGTTTGTCGACTTTTTCAGGGGTTTTTTGTCGATTTAATTTAAAACATTACATAATTATAATTTGGAAAATATTTTTAAATAATAAAGTTATACTCACAATTTTTAGTTATTATTACACGAAATACATATTTATAACAATACTAGTACAATTTACTTATATTAAATTGGTATCACAGGTATATTTTAAGCACAATCAAATTTCAAAAGTTGGCATTGATATTGTCGGTATCTTATTTTATGTTCATTGTTCTTTCTATATTTTGCTATATACGCAAGCTTTCGAACTAAATATCATGTTAAAAGGTAGTTTCACGTTAAAGGTTATGCAAATCTAAATTTATATACATATCTCTATCGCTAGAGATAGTGAACATACAATTACTTCATTTAATTTTTAGTTTTTACATTCCAATTTTTACGCAAATTATCTACAATCGTTTCAATATATTTCTAATCGTTCTTTGGCATAAGAATTTTTGCTATTGTTAACCAGCATAGTTAGTTTGTGATCCACGTCACTTGAGAAAGTGGCTATAATGCGCTTAAATGAATGTCGGATTTCTACAGCAACTAGCGACTTGCATTCATTATTGAAACAGACCAACATCAATTAATTCAAGCCTGCAATAGAGCAGATCTGAAAAATGTTCTTGATTTTGGTATCGATAACGATATCTTCGGCTTAAAAATAACAACTTTTTCTGATTTAATCTAGACCAGTCACAACCATGATTTATCAGAAAGTCTTCTTATCATTGCAGTATTAAACTAGAAAGATCGCTGCATTTAATACGGGATCCTACAGTTCAGTTGTTGTTAATAATAAAGTTAATCCTAGGATCGATAACGAGCTCTTCGGTTTAAAATTAAAAACTTTTGTTGATTTAATCTAGACCAGCCACAATTATGATTTATCAAAAAGTCTTCTCATCATTGCAGTATTAAGTTAGAAAGATCCCTGCGTATAATTCGAGTTCCTAAAGCTCAGCTGTTGTTAATAATAACTCTGAGCGCGATTCTGGTTTCCAGTACATGTGTCTACTTTCACAAAGGGCTAGGACGACAATAGGGGCTCTTTGTTAAATAAAAATAACTTGGATTGCACTTAAATATCTGTGTGTTGAGGGAAGCCCCATTAAGGAATTGACTAAGTGAATAATTTTTTTGCAAGAGTTGTTATTTATTTCAGATTTGCTTACAGAACAGAAAAATAAGAACTATTCTTTATATTAAAATTAGATTATATGCAGATCAAATCAAATACTCATACATCTGAAATAATCTCGCAGGTATGCCTGAGACATTTCCGAATGCCAGTAATTCTGTCGTAAAGCTGTCGTCTAATATAATATTATCCAGGGGTTAATTATTATTTTTATATATTCATGGAAGTATTACTTTGTATTACATGCACACGATTTTCGAAATTATAACCATAATATCCTTTATAACAGAGAAAGTCCAATGGTTTCTTTACAATTGTTATGACTGGTGTTATAGACTTAACAAAATTTTTCTTCACCGCTCTTACTACCCACTAGTAATACTACTTTAGCTGATATTTTGCATTTGAGAATTTAAATATGTGCCAATTAAATAATTTAGCAAATTACATATAATATTATTATTATGAGAACTATCATTTTGCACAATTATTAGTAATTTTTTTAAACTAAAGCTTAAGCTTTTAAACAAGTTTGAGATTCGCCTAAGCTTATAGCAACTAAATAGTAGTTAAATGCAGAGCAAGTACGACCTGTGATGCGAACGTCATTCGATCAAACTTTATTCCCATTTTGAATATCTAAGCTTCCAACAGTTACACCTTTTCAATTATTATATCAATTTTATACAATATGTTTTCGCAAAACTTCTATAACTAAAAATATGTCATGTTAAACTCAAACACTTGGAATATATTTGTTTATCACTTTATGAAAACTTTTAACTAAGAACCTTCTGCGAAAGTTGTGATTGTGTCTTAGAAGGATTAATGCTATTTCCGCCACTGATGATGATGTTTACGTTTATAATACTGACAAACAGTGTCTTTAAGGAGGAAGAAAAAAAAGATTGATGAGTCATATGGTAAAAATCCACTCTCAATATTCGCTATATTGCAGCAAAAGCAACGCAATTTAATCTCTTAGTATCTCCTTTTTTTGTTTTTTAACTATTGATATTTGAGACTTTTGTATTTTATTCTACCTGGTGCATATACGCTGTGTATATTTGAATCTTTTACAAAATATATATAGATAATTGTTAATAGATGCTGTCACACTATAGTTTAACCATTGACATGTATGTAACACCATTGTGCATACAGCATATGTAGTATTTACAGAGTGTATATTTCTTATAGATTTAAAGATTTTATCAGAAGGTTAATAAAAAAACTGAATAACCTCTGAAAATTTTAACAAGATGCTAGTCCCATCAATAATATATTTCAAGTATGAAATTTGTTTTGTAATCAAAATAAATTTTAATATATTCTTAGACAAAAAGAAAGTTAATTACGTTTCTGATGTACAAGAAACATTCCAAAATATCTCAACTTTAGGATTTAGAAAAAATCTCTTGCAAATGGCAGACATCCTGCTATAAATATTCATTAATTCATTTAATCATATTGCCCTTAAGTAAGAATTTAAGCCGAATATATTTTGAAACAAAATTTTTACAGCATTTCTTTGCTTAAGACTTTTATCTTTCAATCATACTCAACACAATACTTTTCAAATGACAGTTTAAACATAAGCCAAAATAACTTTGAAAGTGATGAGGATTTTACTGACAAGAAAAAAAGTTTGACACAATATCAATCTCTTCCAACAGTTGCTTGTAGATATATTTTGTGATTGATAAAAACGTTTAATTACAAATAGAATGGCAACAAAAAAAAACTAAATTCATTGCAATTTCGAAACTGAATTGCCTATTACATATTTAATTTCAAAACAGTTAAATTTTTTTTCTATTAATTATTTTTTTTAGTCTGATTTTAAGCAGCTCACCAGCTTTGGATGAATACAGAAATTTATGTCTTCAGTATTGTATTTATTTATCCCCTAAAATTCATTTGCATAAGATCCTCTTTTAAAAATAAGATTCTATTTTACTTGCTCTATCTATGAATGAGCTGAACTATATTTGTTTTTATTGATAACATCTAACAATTTTCTATGCTTTCTCATTTTTTCTACAGTAAATAGAAGGAAGAAAAGTTTTTTTTTAGAGTAGATATTCATATTTTGGAAAAATATATGTATCCCGTGTATGAAAGTAACTCGTTCATATCCGAATGGAAAAAAAATATTTATCCAATGCATGATACTAACTCTTACTCCTACATTTAATAGCGAATATATTAGAAATGGAATAATACCCAAAAATAAGATTTTAATTAAAAATCTAAGATGGAAATCAATATTGTATTACAGTTCATCCTGCTGCTAATTTGTATTAAAAATTTTATTCATAGAAATAAAAAGTTGATGTATAGAGTTAATACAATGTGCATAAATGTACTGGATATTTCTATTGACTTCTTTTTGATAAGGCCCTAATTAAGCAAACAGTTAAGATCTCAAATATTGGTATAGAAGCACGCAAAAGTATGATATTAATTAAAACTTATTTTATATATTATGAATATCTAAAAATGTTTATCATAAATATATTTTATATTTAGTAAAATGCTTTAAAGTCTTAGAGTGAAAAACCATTGACACTTTGTTTTGTTTTTTGGTTACGAAAATGTCTAAAACTTATATCAATCAAAACATTCTCTGGTAACTTGTATTTAAGTACCCAACATATGTACTCATACAATACTTTAATATGATATTGCTGGGCACATATTATATTTACAGACATTTCCACACAACTCTTTTCTTTATTCTTTCCTGTGTAGACGCACATTTTTATTAACTTTGCATGTTTACTGTGACAGAGAAAAGTAATTTTCTTTTCTTTTGTGCTGAGTAGTTTTCACAGAGGTAAGCTTGTTCCTTTTTAAATTGATATAAAATAGAAGAATATGTTTAAAATCTGATGTGAATTGTACAAATGTTTTATACTAAAGTGTTTTACAAATGTTTTGATTCCATTTACATATCCTTAGGGATATATATTTACATATTAAACGTTTTATGTGTTAAAAGAATTGTTGTATGAAAATGATTTAATTTAAATCTGACTTATACTTTTATTGTGGTTATGCTGCTTATATTCTATTAAAAATTTTTTGGGGCTGAAGTAATTTATTAAACTTTTATTTATATACTTAACGTCTGCTTGTAGGAAAAGGATTAAAAGTGATGTGTGTGTTAAATAAGGTGTATCTTTTCAAAATAAATACTTATAATTTAAAAACATATAAAAAGTTATCATGATATGGGTTATAATCCAGGAAATTCACAAATAATTGTTAAGAGTGGAGTATTTAAAATATCTATTTATTTACTTATATTATATTACTTATAATTTAAAAACATATAAAAAGTTATTATGATATGAATTATAATCCAGGAAATTCACAAATAATTGCTAAGAATGGAGTATTTAAAATATTTATTTATCATGATGGTACTGATTTAGAGTCTGCAACGCCTTTTATAACATCGTTCTTTGTTCTTTCTTTCCACCTTTTAGTATGGTGCATTAATGATATATATAAACTATTTAACCAAAGTTTTTAAGGGAATAGAATATGAAAATTAATTCTTTTTATATAGATTTTTCCAAAAAGCTCATATATAGTTTAATACGATTTTCTGATGACTATAATTCCAAATATTCAATTTTCTTTTGCTGAGATCAAAAGTTTTAATCAGTGCAATTGATTTCATACTTTCTTACGCATTAACAATGATCAACTACACAATGCATGCCATTATTTTTTTTTTATATAAATGTTTTTATTGTTATAAATAATATGCAGGCTCAAGCTTGAGCCTAAGCAATAATATTTAACTCAATATTTAAGCATATTAGTTGGCATAATGCTCATATCAAAATGTTATACCAGTGTTGTCGTTTATAAAGTAGTATGTTTCTAGACAATGGGACCAAAGCTTGTGGAAGTAATCACCCGCTTTAATATTATTTCATAGAGCTATTAAATGTTATTGGCCTTATCATAGTGCTCTTGGCCTTATTATATAAATGAACAACGTACTACTGCATTATTTATTAGGTGTAGCTATAATCCATAGTGGTCATTTCCTCATTAAAGACACAAAAACAAGTACAGTATAATTGAATATATAAAACTTTCAGGTTTTACTAATTTCAATAAATTAAATATGTGGACAGCCAAAAAGATTTGATTAAAAAAAAAGATTGTTAAAAAATATTTTGAAGGGGGACATATAAAATCTTACTCCTGATATCAATAATTGAGAACGGACCAGTAGATTGAATCTAGTAATAGAATGTATTTAAAAAAAAACTTGAAGACAACATTTTAAAATAAAATAGCGTTTAAAACTGATATATTATATTATATCGCAACAAGCAAACTCTGAAAAATTTAATTATTTGCAAAATATTTATCTTAAATCTTAACAATTAAGTATACATATATGAGCTGACATATTTGAGAGTGGTCTAAGTTCTTATTATTTCATATATAACAGCAAATTCTTATTTACTTACATACATACATATTATATGATTTAGTATTAAAAACCAATTTAAGATATTTTTGTACTTTAGAATAAAAGTACGTTTTTCAGGACCCTTAGAAATACTTGGACTAATGCTAAGCATTTGTGTATGTCACAAAAAACTATTTCACTCTCCTGAAAACATAAAAAAATTTTTGGTCAAACCAACAGCGATGTGATGAAATTTAAAAAAAATTAATAAAATAATATTTTCATACAAATTACAACTCTGTTGTTTTAAAAGTTCGCTAAACATAAATAGCCACACATTTCTAGTGAATAAATGACAAGGTTAATTTTGGGAATAAAACTTTCAAATATTTAAAAATATTTTCTATAATAAATGTATTTCAAATGGAAAACAGAATATAAATTCTGATGTATAAAACACAGCCAGCTGTTATTTTTCTTCTTCATGTTGAACAAATATTCATTTGTTTACCAAATTGCAGTGTATTTGTACATGCTATGCATTCAAAATACTACCACTGTAAAAACACATCCAAAATAAATATAAATCTAGTTCAAATGAAGGTTTACTTTAAAAAAAATGTCCAACATAAGACCACAAAAAATATTTGATGGCAACCGAACACCCAAAACAAATTTATCTACCTACCAATTCATGTGAACGTAAATATTCACCAAGTCAAGTGTTACCATAAAGAATAAAATTTTACGCAAAATACCGAAATTTACTAGTTTTGCTGGAATAGAAAAAATTCATCAAGGACTAAGTCCAAAGAAATCTTTGAGCCGACTACATAGTTTCTGTATATATTTATATAATAACATACTTTGTTAAATATTTGAAAACACGTACCATAAGAGGCAATAAATCTGAGTCCAACAAACTCAAGTACAAAACCTTTTCATCGTATTCTATTATGTGAACAATTCCTTAATGTCTTTTATATACTTCGGTCATGAAATAATAAAATGTTATTTTAACCTCTTTAATTTTCATTTTGTGCTGATTCTTTTTTCCCAAAATCTTACTAAAAATCCAATTGTAGAATAAAAACATAAGAAAATAAAAAAAGGAAAAGTGATCAGTGAGTATTTGTTGTGAATTAAATATTTGTTTTAAGCTTCTTACTTATTCAAAAGGAAGTTTGAAATAAATATTTTTAGTTATTCTAAGAAAAGTTGTGTAAAGGTTTCTTGATGATCTGCATTAGACCCAGTGAAATGCGCATAAAAACTAGCTAAAACCCCTCAATTGATCACTTTGGATTTTTTGGTAACATTTTTGGAAAAAAGAATCAGAACATAATTAAAATTAAAAATTTATAAATTTATTTTATTTGTGAATGATTAGATATATATAAAGCAACAATGACAAGCTGATTATTTTAATTTGAATATCAAGTCTGAGCTGTTATTTAAAAATATCTGGTTGTGTTTGCTTGTGATGGCGTATTGTGATTTCTGCTCTATATCTTAATAAAAAATTTTGTTGTTTACAATTTAAAACACTTTGTCTTTAAATGAGGACTTCTCTTTTATTTATCATAAATAAAATTTTTAAATATGTATTTATTGATCACAGAAATTGGCAAGACTGTTCGTGCAAACGCCACTACATAAATATGTTTTTGCAAATTCCATCTGGTTACAAAGTTTTTTTTTTTTTTTGTGCTTTGAATTCTGGTAGAGAAACGTATTAAAATAAAAATTAAATACTAAATTAAGGTGTACATGACAGTAAAATATACGACGTGCATGCAATATTCCTTGAAAAAGTAAGAGCGCAGTACGCATTTTTTAGAAAAGCCCACTGCACGTTATGCACAATCAAAAATACAAATATTTTCATTATAAACACATATTTAATGAAACAATCCGTCAATTATAAAAATTATTTTTGCTTTCAGAGATCACATGTTAGCTACAGATATATATGATTTCGTAGTACAAAATTAAGAAGAATAACAAAGTTAAAAGAATTTTATTATGAAAACAATGATATTAATTTAATAATACTGCAAGAATGCTACTGTGTAAAAATTACAAAAATAACTATATAATATTGACATGAATTAAGTTTATAAAATACAAATATTTTTGAACATTTTCAACAGAAATATTTTTCCACTTGACCCATGCGATATTCACAAGAATGTTTGGAAAGTTGTTACAGAAGATTGAAGAAACTGTTCACCCCAATTATATATATAATAAAAATATAAGTACTAAACGGAGGTACTTTCGCAACAACCAATTATCTTAGTAGGACTAAATTTCTCCTGCTTCGTTTCCTTATTTCATATGGGATCACTCATAGATACAATGGTAATAACATAATTTCCTTATTCAAACCTATTTTAAAATTTGTTGGAATTTTTCATTGTTCATTCGAAAAGTTATTATATATAATCACTCCTGCAACACATTTCAACTTGGTAACTAACCACTTATGCTGCTAAATCTTATTTTAGTTACCCATAACAGCTTTATAACGGGTGTGAATATAAATATCAAAAGGAATTTCGATTAGAATCATACCCATGACCCACTTATGGAATGTTTTCTAAAGGATAAAACAACTATGCTACTCCCTTTCAAGTCGATATAGTGACTGTAATACTTAATCAATCTGTGAACGAACTAACAGGAGTTATAAATATATACTAAGAAGTTGGTACTGGGGAAACTCTATGTAATTCTAGTATGCATGTTTCGTACTGGTTTATCCTTGTTGGCTGACAGCATGGCATATGTACAGAAGTTTAGAAGGGGTTTAGTTTTAGTGTGGCTCTTAGGGTAGTGTGCAGTTTTGGGTAGTAAAACCATTATATTTTTTTTCGTCACTTTTGGCTTAAGTGCGGTGACGAACACTTAATTTCAAACGGTTTCGGTCTCAACACTGTGCAAGCTTATTATGGTAAGTATACACTATACTACTGAACATATCTAGTATATACCAGGAATATCATACTTCAGTTTTCATACAGTTTATATTTAAATTTGTTTGTCTTTTTTTTGTTTCATGACTACAATCAGCAATAACGAAATGAGTTCTATATGTGCAACACATTGTGTCGGCACTGGGTATGTAGCTTCTGCAAACGCCAATGTAGCGTACAGAATTTAACCACTTTTTTGTTCCATTTGAACTAACCTCATTCTTTTTTTATATGCTTTTAAATCATACTAGCCAATATTGAGCTTAAATTAAGATGTTAATAACTTTTTAGATAGTCAGATATATTAATTTTTATAACAAATAAGTTGAAAAATGCTAAAACCAAATTTGTATATGTAACATATATACATATTGTGTTCCTAAGTTTATATATAGCCTTGAAATTAATAAACATATTTTAACTTGCATGTTGTAAGAATAAAGTTCATTCATAATGAACAGTTTTAAGTGCTTTCTTTGATAGCACAATATAAAAAAGGAAATAAATCTAACCTCCATCATTGTGTTGCTTTGGACATTTTTACTACAGTTTCAATAGGCATAACAAATGATGGACATCTATTTAAGAATATATATTTTAGGTGTCGTTATTCATAATTTGGGTCAAGAGAGATCAAGAAATATTTCTTAGCATAAGTATATATACAAATATAATATTTATTATACAAGAAATTTGCTGTAAAGAGGGATCAACTGTCAAGCTTCCGAATAAAGTTCATAATAATTGACGTTATTTAACAAAGAAAACAAAAGACAAAAAAAATATCTCCCACTTTTCATACTACACTTTATTCTCATAGGTTGTATTTTAATAGGAAATTATCATCTAGTCAAAAGAAATAACAGTATCTCTATCCCTATATTTCTCAGCCGGAATAATAACATATTGTTAGTACATTAGAGTAAAGGCTAAACAAATAAATTTCATTATATTTTCGTTATTTAGGTTAAGTGAAGCGCGGTACTTCTTATGACCATGAACGAGAAGCAAAGTATACCTAAATTTTTAAATAAATATATTGAGGACATTTACACATTAGGAAAAAGTATTAAACTTCTATTTGACTTCTCTAGTTCTCAATATATTAAAATATTTATTTTTAGGCAGTGGGTTAATTTTCATTGCCTTAGTTAGATGTGGGTGAACAACTGCCTTCTCGCAATAGCACAATACCTGCTGAATTTGAGTTGCTTTTGATTAAACACTTTCATTACAATCAATTTTTAATATAAAGCCTTCAGTTAGAAAATTTTTTGATGCATTTCTCTATTCAATGCAATATAAAAGCTGCAAAAAAATTTATGATTAATATTTAGTGTTTTCTGTTCTGTTATAAATTTATTTTAGTGTATTTTAGTTTTTGTTTATATTGGCCTAAATAAATTACATATGGTTAGTTCAAATTAGCTATTAGCGTCCGGCTGAAGGTGTTATTATAACAAATTATTTGTTGTTTTCTGGAGTGTCCTTCACAATTTGTTTTTTGTGTGTAAAATAATTTATTTTCCCTAAAAAAAACCTTAATTAACACATTTTCCGTTGTATTATATAAAAACCATTTTTAATGTGGTTGTTAAATAGCAAACATGTAATCGATTATTCATAAATCTAGGGTAGAAGATTCTGGTAGTGCAGTTTTAATAAAATTTAGAAAAATAGTATATTTTATGACTGTAAAAAAGATTAAAAAATCAAACCTAATATGATTGCTAATTTATTCTGAATAATAATTTTTAAGACTAATGCTTTCTAATATATAATTTCCAATATTTTAATTAAATCTATTTGCAAAAGAAATTTGTATTACAGTACTCATAAGTTTGTTATAAATTTGTATGTATTTTAGAGCCTTGAAAACACATGCATAGAAAATTCTTACACCAGGCTGTTGAATATATAAACAGCAATTTTTATTGAAAATCTATAGAATCAATAAAATGCAGACATATGGAGACACTTTCTTACATAGAATATAAAGCTGTTGCACATATAATACATTTTTGATAGTTTTTATTGATAAATTTTCAATCTACTAAAATCAGACGATAAGCAGAAGTATAATGCTGGAAATAAATATGTTTACTAATTGGAATAATTTGAGCCTCAAACTTTGGTTTAAGGTACAATTCGTATCAAATCAATCAAATATAACGTAATAACCCTTTACATTTCTCAGAATTCTCCGCTAAGTGATTACCCAGTTAACCGATAAAAATAAAAGTAGCTATTCGATTACGGCTTTGTCTGGATTCAACACATCGACTGTTTTAAATAACTGTATAGAAATTGTTTATTTCCATTATAAATTTATAGCATCCATTTAATAATTATTGTTTATCTTTCTGATCTACATTTTAAGACATTTGATAGTTATGTTTTCGCAGGCATTTATTTATTTATTTTTATATATAATTAATGCAGTTATTTTGACTGTTTTTAGCAGATTTTAATTATTTACACAAAAATTGCGCATTCAAATATTTGCTTTTATTAGAATTGTACTACTCTTTCATATATTAGTAAAATTAATTGATAAGGATTTTTATGTGCACTCGTGAACTTATAAAAAGAATGTCTGCACCAAGAAGTTAATCAGTTTAATGTTGCGCCCTTTCATAAAAACAGAACTATAAAAACAAAATAATGGTAAATAAACTGTTTGCGATTTAATGAAATTTTAAAATATATTTTAGTAGTACTTTAAGACAATTTTGTACGAAAAATTTTGAATAAAATACATTTTAAACTCATTTTAAATTTTATGAATACGAAAGATAGTGTTTATATTTTAAAAAACCAACAACACGCTTTGAAGAAAATCAAACCATCATACAAGTATTATTGTAAAATAATAACTTTGCGCTCGATATAAAAAAGTTGCCAAAAACTTTGTTTTTAAGTTCTTAGTTCGATTTTCAAAATAAAGCATGTTTTTAAAATTTTTATTTTCATTTTATATTTCCGTTCAATGTGCTTCGGAACCGTGTGCAAATATTTACACTTTGTGAGAAGATAAGAACACAAAACACCACCAACTACCTTATGATAGTACAATGTGACGTATGAGTAATATTAGTAATAACTTAGAAGTGAAGCTAATAAGAAGTGCATGGAAATCTCAGCATGTATAATTATATTCAACATGTATAATTATATATTCCGCATATATAATTATATTAAAGCAACAATTAAAATAAATTTATACTTAGTCTAGACAACTACTTAAAGTTATCTGAAAATCTAAATATTATAATTGAGAGATAGGGAGGTATTCATTTATTTCAAAAATTTTATTATTGTGCTTCTGAGGCCACTCTGACTCAGCAATTGAAAACAAATTTTAGTTTTAAATTAATTAAGGTAATCCTTTCAGTTTTTCGTTTTTTATTTTAGTTTTATCGAAACTTTATTGAAATGGTTTTATCATTTCTCTATATTCTAACGGTCAACTATTGAATTTAAAATACAAATCAATAACTGTTAAGCAACTAAATGGAAATGCAAAATAACTTGAAGTCAGATAAACATGTGACAGAAGCAAATATTTCCGGCTATAGAGCAACTTGTGCTTGTCAAACACCCAAACAAATAACATATTTAGCAGCTACATAAACAATGGTTTCAATCATTTTTAGTCAGTTTCAGAAACATAAGCATTTCCACTTGGTTGACTTTAATTCAAATCGTTTGGTTACAATTATAACTGAAACAAAGTTTTCATGTTATGACATATATATATATATATATATATATATATATATATATATATATATAAATATATATATATATATTTCATTATATAATCAATATATTGATAAATACCAAGTGTTATTACATAATATACATATATACATTCGCTTATGAAGGAATTTATTTAGCACAAGCAACTGCTAAGAACTTTAGTTAATTTAAGTAGTTGTAAGATTTATTGTATTATATATTGATAATATATGAACGATTTAATTTATAACTAATTGTAATATTATAAACTAATTGTTTTGTAATAATACTTCAACACATACATATTTTTATGGTGTATCTCCGTAACGATGCTTAGAAGGATTTTATTAATAAACTTGTGTAAGCGGCAATCAAGACCAATTTTATTTATGCTATTCTTGTTCATAATACATGACAATACGGCAGCGAATACGCAATGAGTCGTGGTCACTAATATTGCTCATACGTCACCATTGAATTTTATATACAAATTACTGCCAAATAGCAATACAAATAAGCGACTATGTTACATTGTTTTCCAAACACATACTTTCCGAACAAACTAATCATGATGATGAGTTTTATGATGATATGATTTTGAAAATATTCGTGTTTTATATAATATATCATGTGTATTACAAAATATTATTAATGTAGTTTATTATAATATGAAATTTATTTGTTGTGTGGTTAAGCAATGTCGATATGAATTTTATTGCCGCTTTTACCAAATCATCAGTAGACTTTTACTACAGTCTTGAAAAGTTTCAGATTTCTCATGTTATCCAAAGACTTTTACAAACCATTTGAGAATTTAAATGGGAAACTCACATATGATTTTAAGAAAAATCATATTAAGTTTATTATTCTATGAAACCTATAAAATCCAACAAACAACTTTTATTCAATATGACTCAATTTTTATTTTCTATAACAAACAAATAAATTTCTTGTTATAATAGACATTGACTGTGTGTTAAATAGTTAATTTGTTAACAATTATTATAGTTTATTATTATATATATTTTTATGTTAACGTAACCATTGTATATATCAACATATACGCGGTATATCGTCGCAGACTGCATTCAATATCATTCAAAGTTTATACATAAAATCTATTGAAATTTTATTAGATATCGAATAATGGAACGTTGAATGCAGTATCATCATTAAAATATTATTATCATTATTATTATTATTATTATTATTATTATTATTATTATTATTATTATTATTATTATTATTATTATTATTACTCTTAAACTACCTGTTAAACGAATATTTTGATTATTATTTTTGTTATGACTCTTTGCTCCTGTATTATTATTTAATGCTTTAAATAATGCATGAGTAATTAAATGAAAATACAGTCACTCCAAGTGCCCATATGTGAGTAAATCAGTTGCATTATATAGAGGTGTATATGGGAACCTAAGACTGATATATACTTTATAAATAAACTTAATGGTATGAATACTTACTTGATAGCATAGGTTATACAATAATGAAACAAACATTAAGAGCTTTGAAGGAGCGTATTTCAGTATGTAAAATAAAAGTACTGAATGTAATACATAAAATAAATGCATTTCGAATTACTTAACATATAGAGAAGGCCGTTTTTAAAGAGATATACAACTTTTATTTGGCAATTTAATTTATTTTGTCAGCTGTCAAATGATTAGATTAAGTCCGAGTCAGTCGTAGAGATTATACGACAGAAATAATTTATAAGTGCCTAAAGACTATCTTTCTAATAATTTCAAATGCATTTTCCTTTAAAAAACTCATCTCTTATCCAATAAAAAAAAAACACCCTTAAAATATATATGACGCTTGATTTTTATCTTATTATGGCTTGAATAAATTTGAACAACAGTCTCAAATCTTTTATTTCACCTGCTAATGTCACCCTACTCCAACACCTGATATAAAAGCATAACCTTTAAGGTATACAAAATTAGTGATCTAAGACTAAAAATAATTTTTCATTTTTATATTAGAAAATTAAAGGCAACAAAATATTATTTATGCTCATAAACTCCAAATGGTTATGATTTCTTCCAAACGCTTTTGAATCATCTATTTATACAGCTCTGTTATAAATAGTAGATTGACAAAACTTTATACATAAAACTCCTTAAGCCATAAAATAAATTTATTTTTCCAGTAACAGCGAAAAAACTTTGTCATTGTATTGATTGAATGGAGCAAAGCAAAACCAATATTTGTGGGAAGATTTGCAGCTGTCTTATTTCTATCAACCTTTCAAGAGAGCAGGAAGTTATAAAAATGCATTCAACTGTGTGTATTGGAAATTGCAAATAAAATGTTTATGGAAGTTAGAAGAAATTTATATTTTTTATATTTAGTAAGGATTTTGCTGCTATGCTTTTATATATAAAACAAAATTGGAAGAGAGCGAAGAAAATGTATTTCGTTGCATGAAAGTAACAAACTGATTAAAACTTTTATTGTATGCAAACTGCACACCCACTAAATAAGTCATATAATCATGAGGTCAGTAAAAAAATTAAAATAACTTCGGATATTTTTTTAATCATTTTAAAATATCGCAAAATTGTTGTGTAAAGTAATTTTTATATATACCAATGCTTCTAACATGGATAATATGTGAATCCCATTGTACTGATTGAGAGTTGGGTAGTCACATAGAAACCGAAGTGTTGTCTTAGAGAGTCATCTCATAAGTTAGAGCTCCTAATTCAAGATTGCTTATATTCAACACCATCAGTGATATATATTTCTGGGTAAACTCATAGAAACTTAGCTATCCTACGCATGGTGTCACTGTACCATCATGTCCTGTATTCTATATACTCGAGTTGGTAGTTTACTGATGAAAATGAATTAATTAAAAGTTCGACAAATGAAAAAATTTAACTTCATACCCAGTGTAACTACAAAGCTTCAGCAGACATGAAAACAAGTGGTTAGACCGTACCTGCGAAAAGTAAAATTTCAATTGAATTTTAGATTTTGCAGAGCACCACCTCATGAGAAGTGGAAGTTTACCTTTCACTTTGCTGCAGTCTCACTCGCATTGTAGAATAGTTTTACATGGAGTATTTTTTACGTGGCATGATTTTCAGAACTTTTTTATTCTTTTATAAATACTGGTCATTAGTTACGAGAAAGTTAGTGAAATATCCAATTTTTCTTTCTAAATAAATTTTGTAAACTGAAAAAAAAATATCTCCTGGCCTAAATTGTTATATACACGAAAATCAATCCATTCACTGCACTTAAACTTAAAAAAATTGTTATCTACATTTTTCTATACATCAAATAAAAATTACTTCAACATGGATTACTGTCACCGCCGCAATGACAATCATTTATATCGTTACTTCGCCAGCAGTATTTCCTAACAGCATGCATAATGCGTTGATTAGTTTCTGGTTTCTTTAAAAAGAAATCAACACAACAAAAAAAAAGTTTATTGTTAAAATATATTATAAATAAAAAAATGAGAAAAGTTTTATCTATACTGCAGACATTGCAGCTATTTTATTGTGGTTTTACAGATTGAAGTTTGTTTGAAACTTTTAGAAATAACAAAGACTAACACATTCGCATGCAACAACTTTATTTAGCACACAAGAATAAAACTCAAGTGTTAGTATTAAGGAATATATGATACTATATAAATATTTTATCTTTTTTTTGATAACAAACAAAGTCTGTTATGTGAGTTACTTGTCTACAATAAGACCCACAGTTTTTGGCGGGAATCGATCCCAATACCATTGGACTGGTATTTATCAACCATAGTGGCCATAATGCCACGATCCGGCATCTTTCTTTTAAGGTAAGATGACTATAATAAATCGGAAAAGATTTCAATATTATAGAATAATATAATTTATTCATAATAAGTTTATTAAATGGCTGTCAACGAGCTCAAATTTGATGTGAATAATAATAAAAAACATATCGGTTCATTCCATTGCAAAAGGGACAAAAAAGGATTATTCATAAGCTGGTTGTTCTTACTGCAACCTATTTTGATTTACTATACCACGCCTCACTAAGCTAAAGATCGTTATAATAGAATTCATTAAATATAACTAAATTATTTCAATTTATATAATATATATTTAGGATAAGAAATTTGTCATAATAACTGCAGAAGAAAATACGATAATTAATTCGTCTTTTGAATAGAAAAACCATATAAAAGAATATCTAAATTATTGCATATAAGAAATCATGAAATAATATAACTTCTCAATTACTTTTGTAAAAATGAATAAGGATTTGCGTTCACTAAACATGCAACTACGTCGTTATGTAGCAAAATCATAAATTGGATATAACTTGTACTTCTGCTTCGTTGAGGACACACTGCGAATATGCATCAAAAGACCCAGAGTAATAATATTGAAAAATATATATTCTCAAAAGTTCATATCAGTTTGCCAACTTTCCAAATGACCGTACTAGAAACTTCAAAAATAGCATGTGAAAATTATTATCCAAGTAATACTTTCAAAGTTTTATAAACATTTTAGTCATCCACATCCACTCGTTTGCTGAACATGGTGAGCGTGTTTTGAATAATAGTATGAACTTCAGAAAGAAAGGCTTATGGACATAATATCCCAAGCTGTATATAGTTGCCCAAAGGCTATTACGCTCCGGTAAAAGAAAATGGCTTCTTTAACATGCAATTTAAATAGCAACTTCTCTCAAATGCTCACTATATAGACTGTTTCCATATAAACTTTACAGATATGTTAAGAAAATTGGATGCTTTAATAATTGTAATATAACTGCAGTTATTATGAGGAAAAAGAACAAGATAAATAATAATATTAGAAGCGTCGCTTTTTATATAAAATGTACTTTTCCTATACTCAATACCATAACAATTTTTATATAACTTAAGGAATTATTAATATTTAGATTTTTTCAAGAATCTTTAGTTATTTAATTGATTTCTGTGGGGTTGTAATATTTAATTAAATTTCTTGTTTTACTGCATTTATTCTCTTACAAAGCCATTACAATCTGGCTACGATCCGGTTATTCTTTTGTTATTATTATCATTGCTGCAAGTTTAATTTTAATTGTTTAGTTTCTTAAGGATGCACATTCTCTTTGAATAGTTTATACAAAACTATAAAAGGAGAATAAACACACCGGAAACCACATACATTTTGCTAACATAATAATAAAACTAACTCTTAAACAGTGTCATACACAATAAAGAAGACAAAAGCTAAAATATAAATACTAGTCGTCATGACACATTGTGAAAACAATTATAAAGTATTAATGAAGAAGTATTTAAATTTTGAAATCATAATATATAGAGAAGTTATAAAATGTTTTCTATTAGAACAAATTTATTTCAATTCTAATGACAACAGCAGTGGACTCATAACTATCAAATGTTTAGTTTAGACTAGAAGTTATCAAGAAATTTTGATTAGAATCTTTCATCTTATATCACCATACAACAAAATTCGCTCTAAAATATATTTTTAACAAAAAATTTCAAATAAATAGCCTGGTGTTTCACACATGTCCTTTCACTCTTGATGGCTAATGGCTCCCAAGACAATATACACTGAGAAGAGCTAAGGTATTTTGTTAGTTTTTGGTAACATTTAAGATATTAGAGTTTTGTTTCCACAATTACTGCAATAAAATTATTTAGATCATCAGCATATTAACACAAATGGCATAATTTTATTGCTTGAATTCCACATTTTCTGATTGTGTACAATCAAAGATTTTTAAATTTTACAATAAAAATAAAGACGTTATATTGCAGGATACTATTGTTAAAAAGGAAATGTAACAAGTTGTATCTTTTCTTTCAAGAATTCGTACAAAATACTAAAACTTTTTGTAAGACGATATGTGGATGTATTTAGAATTGTTTAAAAATAGTATAATATTTATATATATATAATTTTTTTATTCATTCGACTTTACCCTTATTGCTCTTTGTTACATCTCTTCTCGCAATAAAATGGTTTAAAGATTGCGGAAATATAAAGTTGATTGTTATGTTCACACAACATACTCTTCAACATTTTTTGTAAATGCATGTTATTTTGTAAATGCAGACAAGAAAATATAAGATTTTCTGCAATTAAATACATGCATTTCGGTCAATGATTTTATTTATGATAAACAAACGGTATGTTGTGGAACGATAAACAGCTGAATATATGGCCAGATCTGTAATCTAAAAATATAGTTGAAGAAATATATTTGTCTCATGGAGTCCCCCTTCCCTTAAAAACTTGTAAAAATTAACAACAATAAAATTCATATAATAACAATGAGTTCCTTACACTTTTGACACACTACATAACATATTTAGAGGGTTATTTAAAAATATATAATTTATCATAAATATATTGAAGTTCTCACAGCCTTTTTTACTGTTCCCACTCGGTATAAATTTCTACTGCTGCCATCATTTTGTTCTAAGGATTTAATCCTGTGACAAGTGATTAAATGATGTTGCTATCCACTCATCATTATTGCTGCATTAATTTTTTAATAATTAAATTACAAAAGCTTCATATCGAAATATTCTAAACTAATATGGTAAAAAAAATTAGTTCTGAACAAAATTAGCATTAAATGCACACATATAGTTTTGCATAAAGAAATTTTAATAACTGCCCTTTTTATAAAAAAAACAACTTTTGAAAGAGTATAAAATTTCTATACAAAAAAAAATATATATATTTAATTATAACGACATTAAATACACAACAAGGTTAAGCTGCTAATCCCACTATTTCACATACAAAAATCTACTCAATGATTTTGTATTGCTAAATTAATCATACGCTAAGTTTAACGCATATAAACAATTATAATTTCAATAATTATGCAATAATTTCAGTGTATTAATATAGAAACCCAATCATACGCAACATTCGTTTAATAGGATGCAGAAATTAAGCAGAGTATAAATTCGTTGAAAAAAATGTATTGCAAATAGTTTTGCGAAAATTCCATAAATTTTATTTCAATGAGCATATGAATTATTTGATTGAGTTTTGCTTAGTACTAAATTACCTATAAAGTGTTCTTTTTTTTTTGCTTATCGAACTAAATGCCTCAATTTTTATTGAAAAATATCAAACAGATATTTGCTGTATTTCTTAACTAGTTCCTGTGAAATATTTTTGGCAACGTATTTGATTTTTGCAATATGATAATTTCGAAAAAGAAAACGACATAAATTAAAAGGCTTAAGTCAGCATATTATGTTAGATTGATTTTACAATCTTTATAATTTTTTATAAACGGAAACTAAAATTCCTTCAACCAAACATATACTTGTTAATATTTGTCGTTATGTTAGATAAACTTGTTGTTCATGATTTAAAGTCTAATACAAATAATTAAAATAACTAAAAATATATCAATTAGAAAGATATATTAAATCTTTTTATATGTAAAAAAGTTTCATATGAATTTTATATATTTACAAAGACAATAATTATTATTATTATTTAGTCTCAAGTTCAAACCAGTGAACGAACAACGTATTTGTATTAAATTTGAGTTCTTAAAATGACGAAAATATGTAGCATATTTATTATGCTCAACATACTAGGAGAATGGATCAGTGCTCATTTCATTAACTTTCTTAAATTTAATTCTAACTAAAAATAAATTGTAAAATTGCTGGTTGAAACTTGAGGCTGAATAATATATATCTATTGTGTTGGTAAATATATAATATTACAAATATTTTTTTATACATCAAAAACTCTCAGTATCTTTTCTAAATTTAAATAACTTTTTATTATATTTTGAATTTTAACAGAATTATTCGTTGTTAGTAAATTGCTACACTGGGTATATATAATAATTCCTTAATAATCTTAAAAGAAAGTTAAATCTGAATAGGCAAAAACTGATTCCACAAATGTTAGCATTAAATATTCATAGCCTCTACATAGCCTATATACCTTTTCCAACATCTCTAAATATATTAGCCTCTATTTTAAATACTTCCAGCATTTAATTATTATGGTTAAAAATTCCTGCGGTACTTATTTCCATTGATTAAAATTCACATTAACATCTTGCGCTCTCTCCTGCGGTGTATTGTGTTAAATATATATAATAGTTGCCTATATAGCCAGAAGCTACTTTTTTAATAAATTATAATTGTTTAAACCTTTTTATTGGAAAACTTTTACTTTGACTATTCGTACTGCTGTTAGATTGCTGGAGTATGGCATAACTTTGCAGTTTTGTTTTGCTAAAGTAAGCAAACATAATTTTTTATCACTCTAAAAATATCCGCCTCCAACCCTATTTTCACTTTACTTTGTTATAAATTTTTATAAAAAGCATAATTATTACAGAAAATTTAGTTCACAGCATGAAGCATTATGAAGGGCAAATGAGAAAAACTGTGTTTTTAACGTTATATAATCATCAAACTTAATTAGAGTATATAAACAAAAGATAAATAAGCTCAAAACAAAACCGATAAAAAGGGTTATGTGGCTATTTAAGGTAATTTTATTATTTAGATATAATAATATATATATTTTATGACATGTATTACGTAAAATTTTTATGAGAGTTTATATGTAGACTCTTAAGTTACTGCAATTTATGTGACGTTTTAATACTTTAATACCTTTCCATATATCCAATAAATATCAACATATATTCTCCAGAGGCAGTACAAAACCAGATAAGATTCAAGTTTTCACAATATTTATATGCATATACCATAAATGAAGATATAAATAAAATAATATATTTATTCGGAACATACCAGAAGCTGAAGATTGTTCCATGAAACTATTTATATATCGATATGGTCGATGATTTAATAGCTACACTTCTTACTCAAACACAAATTAATATTTGTTTTAATTGATAAATTTAGCTTATGAAGACAGAATAATAATTACATACTTCCCTACAGCAATTGATTAATAATAAATCAGATTCAAATGCCATATGCCAATAGTAAGAAAGGATTAAGGACCTAATTATATAAAAAAACAACTAAGTTAGATTTCTTATTTTTAAGTGTAAACTATATATATTATTTTCCAAATATTTATAAAACTTGAAATAAATATACTGCATGTTGCAAAAATCATATTAATAATAAAATGCATTAATGCACAAAAATGTTGTCCTTCAAGCATCCACGACGAAATTTGTATTTAAAGCGATAGCAAGTAATTTGCAAAAACTAGTTGTGCTGCAGTGCAAAATATAACGAATAATTCAAGGTTTTAAAATTTACAGCAATTTTTTCAAGAGTGAAAAATATTATAAACGCAAAAAATTATCTGACAACCAGCATCTCTGCGAGTTCCTGTTAAAAAACAGGAAACTGAACAATTTACACTTCAAAAGTAAAGCAGACAACAGCTGCAACATTAATAAATACTTGGAGGTATTGTCTTAAAAGCTCAACTAAAATACTCGCACATGCTAACAAAATTTTCCGTTCATTGTTAAGACTTTATTTGCACCCAGTTAACATAAGGGAGAACGTCAGGAGAGGTGAATGAAAACATGCAGTATAATACAGCATATGATTATTATCATTTGACAAACAGCGAGTTTTATTTCAACTATTTTATTGTCGTTTGAGCTGACTAGAGAACTCACAAAGAATCATGTTGTTAATTTTTTTTTCTTCTCAGCTACTCAAAGCATAAGCAGACGACGTAATTAAAGCACTTGATAAATATATAATAAGTAAATACGAGATTTGTTTAAACAATACATTTAAACTGTTCTACTAGATTTGAAGTGTCTTATTTCCTTGTTGGAAAATTCATTTAATTGCTTCAATTTCCAATGTATCTCCGGTGTTTGTTGTGTTTTATTTCAGCCGATTTTATAATTTTCTCTGTGAGTTTAGTAATATAAACATTTAAAAATGGAATTAACTCTAAGAATATGAAGAAGATAAAATATATATAATGAGAGTGTACCTTTAATAGCAACGAACATCTACTCTAGAGAGAACCTGCGTCATGCCTTTAGGCATTTTTAAATGTGCAGTGATTACTTTTTCTTAAGTTCATCCAGATGGGATTTTTGCAAAAGCTTAACTAAGAATCTTAATGAAAGTTTTTAAGGATTTGCTGTAGATTTTTGTATATTTACACATACATTTATAATGTGTTATGGCAAAGAAAATGAAAATTATAGAGATTTTTTTACACATGCCCAAACACTTTCACAAGTGCACAAAGTCATGTGTTACGGATATGGAAAAAAACAAAAAAAAATAATATTCATATCTTTCTGTTAACTCTTCAGTGAACTCTTTTAATTACAAAAGTTTAAAAGAAAGATGAAATTTTGATTACAAAAAAAAAATATATTAATTTGGAGACAAACTTTCGAACATTAAAGACTGCTTATTTTCATAAAAATATTATCATAAAATACTTTGTTACAGGTGAAATTAAAGCTCTCTTGCTGTCTGAGTTATTTTATTTTCAAAACTTTGCCACATTAAATTGTATAAATTTTTACTTATTTTTTTCATTTTACACTTTGAGTACCATCAGTATAATCAAGCGTCTTCGGAGATTTGTTGTAGTACTTTATTAAAGTATATACTTTAGTTGCATGTTTTAAAAATTTTAGTTTTGTTTAAGAAACAATTTGCAATTTAAAAAAGAATATATTAGCATATTTCATTTCAAAAAGGACATACAATTTCAAAGCCGACAACTCTATACATTTATTGCCTTGACATAACAAGTTATCAATGCTTTTAGAAATTTCCTTAATTGGTTTTAAAAATTTATACAAACATAATCAAAGTACATAACCTGTAAATCTATTTACAAATTTAATATTCCTGTTAGTTGCATTAAACTTTTTATATAGCTTTTATTTGGTAAAGCCCCCAATTCGTTTATTGTAAAATTACATTTAAGGGATATAAAAAATTGTTGTAAAAATGGTTTATTAAATTTCCTTCCCCACAATATGGCTTTATATCTAAAGGATTTCCTTTTTTTTAAGAGTTGCCGTTTGTTTGGCCAAATACAATTTATTTGTTTAACCATGTATGCTTTTTGTGTGAAGCAAAAGTAAAGAAACAATATTTTTCGGTAATAAAACAATTTTTATTTTGTAAATTTTTATTTTGCCAAACATAAATGATGTTTCCTTGTGGCATGTTTAAAAACTCTTGCTTGATTGAATTTTTTCCAACATAATTTTTATTTACTTAATAAAGGAAAATATAAGAAGAAATACAGCTTTGCTTTATTTGAATATTATAAAAGAGATTTAAAGGATCTTAGCCGTAATAAAGAAAGCATTTTGTTAACAAGATAAATGAGTAGATATGTTAAATCAATGGTTATCTCCAAACTTACAAGAACATTTTTGAAGGAATTTCATAAAGTTTTATAAATTTAAATCAATATTTTCAATGAACTCAAATTACATAATTTAATTAAATTTGATAAGCAAAGAAACTGCTGCATGTACCTGCTATAGGAGCAAAATATTGGTTAATTAGAAATATGTTTAAAATATTTTCTTAGCCCATATATAAACAAAGGAGTCCATGAAAAGTCGATGTAGATGTTGCTTAATTTCTTCATCATATATTTATAGCACTTTAGTTACCTAAAAATTTTGTGCAATTATGAAAGTTCCAAATTTAATTATTTTACCATATTAATAAACTATGACACAGAAGTATCAGTTTTAAATTAAAAAATTATTGAAAGAGTAATTAAGTAATACAACATCTTATCACACCATGGAACCTAGCAAAATTCAATACAACACAATGAGATTATATTTTTCACAAAAGCTCTTGTTACAGATATTTTTCTTTCGCACGGTATGACATTCATTTATGGTTACAGGATAAGATATACAACACGCTAAGGTCAGAGGGATATGATTATTATTTGAAGGCACGAGTAAGAGTCCACACCAATTTAATTATTCAATTTGCAAAGAAAATCACAACAATACTATTTTTGAAACCTCTACTTGCTTATGAACACTTTTATTAATTAATATTAATAATTTTTTTCTTGTACCAGCACAGAGGGGATAACACCTATTTATACAATTCATAAGACAGAACAAAATACAATGAATTTCTTGTAACTACTTTTATCTTTTAACTTTGTTAGTGAACTTTCACTATAGTATCGGCGAATGAGGGAACAGTATTCTGCAATTTAAAACTTTAATAAAACAATATAATTTAAAAGGTGTAAAAGGATTTTTTGGGACAGGCTTTGAACTATATCAATTTTTTATAACAATTCTGTAGCTTCCATATTGCATTAGTATATAATTATTTAACACTTTATCAGCAATTAAATTATTTAAAATATAATTTTTTCACAAATATCAAATCGTTTTACCTTTAGGATGACACATATCGACTTTAGCGCAGTGGAATAGCACACAATGTCTGCAATTATATGAATGAATCAGCACAACTGGTGACAGCAGATGCAAATAATCAAATAATTTAGAAATATCATTTTACAATACGATAGAGTGTCAAAGGAAGCATATGCAGAATGCAGGATGTATGAAACTGATCCGATTTACAATGTATAAATTTGCACAAGCTACCAAACTATAATTACACTGGGTTACTATACCAAAAGTTCTTTATCCATATTATTTTATAGAGCAATTTAAAATTTGATTTAAAATAAAAATTTATAGTGAATAATTTTTTGTTGTTGTGTTTTTAAAAAATTTTGAAAAAATCAGCTCTCGAGAAAAACAGTGCCCGAGAGTAATAAACATCGGATCATTCTGCACTGAGGCCAAGTTCGGATTTTTTCAGAACGTGTGATAAAGTATTTAGTAATATCTAACCTCGGTAAGTATTTGATTATATCGAAATAGACTTTCCATGGAAAAGGCAAGCCTCTTCGTTACATAATTTCCAAAATATATCTGCAATATATGACTTAATCATATAGTTTTTAACTTTCTTAATTATTGCTATTGATTTGCCACGTATATAATTAAGAAGCACAAAAGTGCTGACTTCTTTCACAAAACGAAAGCCTGTGATGCCTTAATAATGCTCACCACTACTTGTATTCATAGTCACTTTGATATTGCAGATATGCCTATAGTGTTAAGTACTTCTTAAGGAGTTGCTTCATAATTTTCTTTTAATTTATCAAGAGTACTTGTGCGTTAATCTTTTCTCAAAGCTAAAATGCTTGTATAATATTTTCTTAGTGACATATAAGTATTTCACTAGAATTTATATGTATTTTTAGTCTTAATTGCTGCTCTTGTTTACTTTTCAGCTTTTGGTATTTTAATAATGTGCTTAATTGCAATCACTTAAAAAGCCAAACTGTTAAATAGTCATAAAATGAAGGATAAACATAAGATGTCAAAGTAATTTTATACGTTAATTAATCTTAATTAAGAGATTTAACCAACTGTTATTATTTCTAAGTGATAATACTCAATATTTAAACTTGTTTATATGCACCGTTTGATTTAATGAGTTTAAATGACAAATTGTAACAGCAAACAAATTAGTGAAAATGGTATAAATTGTATATTTCACATTAATTAGTAGCTATTAAAAATATGTTATATCAATGGAAAATATAAAAAAGGCATTTGGAAAAATTCATCAATATTATATACAGTTCAGTATTAAAATATTGCATATTTGCTTGCTACTCAACAGTGACCTTAAAAATTATATAATCTAATTTTCTAACACCAGTATAGTTCAAATTGTTAAACAACTTTAAATGTTTGTAAAAAATTGGTGGAGTTTTTCTAAACTTAAAAATATAATTTTTTCGAAGAAAAAGGAATCAAAGTTGTTTGTTTATTCGAATAATTCTTAAAATGTCAACCTATAAATTATAAAGATATTGAGTTTTATATAAAGTACTTCAGGCACTCATAGAGGCTGGTGCAAATAAGTTGAATGGCTTTGTGTTGTTATTATTTTTATTTGTATTATTATTATTTTTTAATTACTTTTAAGTATAGTTTCTAAACATTAATTTTAAGTATATTATAGAGAAATACTCTCTTAAATTATGTTCGCTCCGGGAGCAAGAGCTTAAATACATACATATTTGGTTTTACAATTTGTAATTTATTATCTATGCTAAATTAAGTTTGTTACTGTATTAATATCTTGTAATTAGGATAATACATTTTAGTCCTAAGTCGTCCTATTTTATTGAAATGTAATTTAATTCATATGGTTTGTTAAAAGGCTCAAACAAACAATTGAAATTGAAATTGAGTTTTATATACTGTTATATTTTTCAAAATTAATTAAAAAAAAAGTTTGTGTGAGCTTTTTTGCTTCAGTAGTATTTAAAGCATCAGATAAGCACCCTTGTCTTTTACTGCAGATACCATCAAAATCTAAGTATGTAATTGTTTGAAATATTTCCAAATATATGACGGGTAAAAAATATACTTTAATAATAATAATGATTCTTATACTATCTTAACAATAAATTAAGTAAATATCCGCAGTAATTGTAATGACGAAGTATGCCGATAATAGCTTTTTCACGTAGCTAAGTTTGTTACTAATGCCTATCAAATATCATTAGCTACATCACAGACTAATCAGTTACACTAATTAAGCATTTCATAATAACATCCCCAATAGTTATAAAAACAGTTATGATTTCCATTTTATTGCAGGATGATTAAACGTTTAATCATGTGAAATCGTAAATTGTAAAGATAATGCCTAAGCGTTAACTACTTAACTTCTTTATATAATTCGATTCACGTGTATTTATAGAAAACAATTCAAATTCATCTATTTCATAGGCAATATCTTGATTGTAAGCGATAATAGTTCGAAGTGGAAGGGGAAGTAAAGTTAATGTTATATTAACTTATACATGAACAAATAAATAGCTTGAGCAACGGGCAGAAATTTTTAATGGATATTTACATAATATTTCTACGACAATAGTCCTTATTTGAAAATTTTTAAAATTAGAAACGTTTTGTGGGAGTCCTACAAGGAGACTATTATAAAAATGAATAAACCATTCAGTTCTTGATGTTTATGTCAATAATTAAAATATTTTCATTTGCAAAAATAAAAAATTTCATAAAATATTGAATAAAAATCAATATAAAAAAAAGTTTTCAATTCGTTATGAAGTTGGCAAAGACAATGATGTCAGCAACACAACCAGATTAATGAAAATATAACAAGATATTAAGAAAACTTTTTACAATATAATTATTACAAGTTGTAAGAAACTACGTTAAAAATTAATTTCTGAAACTATAAATAAAATAGCTAGTGTTTCAAATAGTATATGAATGTATACAAATAAATTAGTTGGACTCCTATGAAAACTTAAAATTAAGATCTATAGAACGATGTAGTAAAACAGTAGAAATATGGAACTTAAAAAAAAGTAACAAGCATATTTTCATATCATACCATGGCTTTTTAAAATTTATGGTATAATACTGTAATATATTGAAAAAATATATCTAAAATAATAAATGATATGACAAGTTATTTCACACATGTTCTTGTATATGTTAGCATACATAATTCAAAGTATAAATCCCTTAGATATTTTTGCACTCTGGCCTATATGATTACTGGTCTTTTTAATTCCATCCGAGCTACTAACAAGAAATTAAATGAAGTGTTTTGTTTTTATCACAGTAAGAGGAGTAATAGATACGACTATTTACATGAAATGAATTGCTATTAGTTAAATGAAAAATACATATCCATTCATAAAGGAAACTCTTGACGAAAGGAAGCCACATAAAAACAAAAAAAGAGCGACAAATGCACATATAAGACAAACAGATAGAAACTGTAAATATTTTAAGTACTATTACAACAAATAATTAAATACGCAACTAATTAACAAAGAGGTGGCAGGTTCAAGTTAAGGGTTTTGTGTGTAAGTTCTTGATAAGAAGTGGTTACTGTTGGAAGGACAAATTTTAATATATGAAAAGAGGGAAGGGAAGATCTATTTAATTTACAATTTTATTTTAGTTTCACCTTTTATATAACAAAAGCAACACCGTGATTTGAAATTGTAGATATGCAATGATCCCACTTATATAACCCTGATTTAAGACACATTCAAGCAACAAAGAAAAGGAAAGAAGTTTAATAGTATCCATTTAATTAAATATAAAAAAATCCAAGGAGAGAAATAACATAAGAAACAAATGCATTAATTTCTTGTGTAATTGCTACAATTAATAAATGTACAGTCATGCCATTTGTGTGTTTCACTCTCCTTCTTAATCTCAAATAAATTCCAAAAATCGTTTTCTTTTTACAAGCATTTTGTTATTTTATACCTTTTTATACTTGCAAATAATCTTTGCTTTTAGAACGTGATGAATTTAATTTACACAGCAATAATATATTCTACTTACTTCCTAAATTCAAGTTAAGGAGATAATTTTAATTGTGCTATTTTTATATGTCAACGCATAAACTAGGAAATAAAATTTGCTTAAAAAAAGAGTTACTTAAAATTTTATTTAAGTAGACAAGAAAGTTTTATAACCAACAAAACGTTTTCAATACATGTAATTGAAAAAATATCTTCTATGAAAATATTTATGCGCTCTATAATAAATTTTCATATATGTATGTAAAGGCTACTTCCCTATCGTTGTAGATATTGTGCGTTTCATCCCCACTTTAAACTTTGATCTGTAAAATATATTTAGTTGGACGGCAATTCATGGAATACAACAAACTTGTAAAACAATACTTTAATAGTGTATGGTGGCGTATAAGTAATTTTCTTATATACATTATACGTAAAGTACACGTGATAGTATGAACAAAAGGTTTGCATACTTTTAGAGCTGTCATTATAATTTACCTTTAAACCGGAAATGCTCAAAATAATTTTACTTCTGGAATGATAAAAGAATTCGAAGTACAGTAACTCAAGCAAGTAAATGTGAAGATTGTGAAGTGGTAATAGTAGGAATGTTGTACTAGTAAAAGTAATAATATGTTGATTATCAAATATAATATAATTATTATCAAATATGTTTATAAAATGCCGTCTTACATATCTTAACCAACTAAATAATTAATTACGTATAAAATAATTCATTTCGGAGATTTTACAGCATTTTTGAAGCTAAATTTGGTATTTTGGAAACCACTGCAGTTTTTGAGCGGTACTTGTCTCTATTTTGCAAGAAAACTACGGACTTAGTAATAGTGAAAACTTAGAAAAACGCTATGATATATTTTGGGGTAACAAGTCGTATTCCATGAAAGCAGGATTATAAAGTGTTAAGCCTGCAGTTCAAATGCACAGCAATAATAATAATCATTTTTGTTAACGAGGTCAGGATGTTAAAACTCTAGATGTACTTTCATGTCAATTTATATTCTCTAGATAAAAGTTTTTCATGCCACATGAGAGATACCAAATATTATAAGAAATATATACAACTATAAATTGCTTTTGCTTACCCACCATTTACGTTTAGAACAGGTTCGCTAAATGCATCAATTAAAGCAAGTGGCTGCTTGTGAAATACATTTAGCAACCTGATTGTAATATATGTGTTTTGCAAGCTTGAGCAAGGCGAAAGAGAATTTAATAAAATGTATATATTCGACAACTATACGATTCGAAAATGCTGTCGAAAATTTGAAAAGGATAAAAAAGTAAACTGTTGCATGCTTAACCAATATCAATAAGAACAGAAAGTACTAAAATAGTTAGTTTATATTTACGTATGTACATTGTATATTACCAGTACCCAATGATTCTTTTTCTGGAAAATAATATGTTGCAGACAATATATGAACTGAAAGCGAAATATATAAAATGAGTGTTGTAGAGAAACAGCAAACCAGTGAAAACCGTAATAAAATTATTACAACCTGCAAACGAAAATAACAAAAAGCATTTGTAGTATTAAGAAGCAATATTGTAAGTTCAAGATATAAATATATATATATATATATACAAGCATGAAACCAGGAGCAACTCAAGTGCTTGGCTGCTCACTTTAACAGGCATCTAATTTAAAATTTAAAATTATATGAAGACATACAAAAGAATAGCGAGAAAATAGAAAAACTCAATTATAATGAGAGAGTATTAATAGTGGCCAATATATTCGGTTGAGGCAATACTAATTATTTTTACCATAAGCGACTACTAATTAATAAAACGATATATTCAACAGCTCAAAAATATTGAGTCATATCTATCTTTAAGGATTACAAAAACATCATAATCTGTCTATGGTTCTAAGAAGAATGGGTTTTAAAAGTATATGTATGGTGATATAATGTCTTACATGCTAGGAACTGTAAAAGATAGATAGATGAAGCTCATGCTCAGCCGTTTAGCACTGGATAAACCAAAAAATTAATAGGTGTGCTGAAACAAATACAGAAAATTTTATGCGTTAAAGCAGAGACAGCAATTTGGTAAAGACCAATTAATAAACGAATAAAATCAATTGTTTCAATGGTACTGTCTTCATGTAGTCGAAAGCATGGTAACTAAAAATTGATATGATTTAAAAAAGTTATAATTAAATATAATTCACCAAATGGTACCAAATTTTCAATGACTAACATTATTTGGTGCTCGTCACTGACGATTTCACAAAGTGTCCTAAAATTCAAAATGTGTGTTAAATTTTAAAGGATTCACTTTGGCTTTTTTTCAATAAAAAGTTTCACATAGTTTTATAACTAATATTTTATAAATTTATCGATATATGCTTAACGATGGAAAATTTATGCTTTAAAGCTTAATTAATATATTCTTTCTCTGATTATATTTAAGAAATTTAGTTGTTGCTTTCATATTGTCAAATATATTATTTTCATGTTAATTATATATACATTTCAAAAGATATTTTGAACAGGAAAAAGTTAGAGAGATACTTTTTAATCCTGAATTCAAACCCGCACGTTATAATAAGTATATGGTTTGTTTTAATCTGGCATTCGTTGCGGTTGGCATGTTCCAAAGGACACATTACGGCATCCTTTTTCGGCGGCAACGTTAATTTGCCGGAGAAGTAGAGAATAATATGATTCAATTTCCTTATCTTGGTTCATCTACTATACTTTCATAGTAACGGAGTGAACGTATAAGTAAAAAATATATTCTTGCTTAAATATATTTTTTAGTTTTTAAGGATATCAGTTGAATTATGCTCGAGGAGTCATTTCACTTTCTTATCACAGTATTATCAGACTCATAGTGACAAAACCCAGCTTTGATTTGATTTTCACAACCCTAAGCCAATAATATTGATTTAGATTCATACAAAAAACATTTGAAATATATTGTATAGATTATTTCTATTTTAGAAAATATACATTTTTACAAATGGAACTTGATTTTAAAAATATAACACCAAAATTGCAAATCTTTTATTGGTAAATTACTCTTATATACGTTTTGATAAGCTTCCATTGTATGATAGTTTGTTTGTATCTAAATTTTATTATTTGCTTCCACCCTTAAACTTATTAAAAATATTGTTACTCATACGACACATTATACTCGTACAAGGTTAATGGTGTCCTTCCCGTTTAAATTTTCCCATTATGAGAAAGTGATTTTACATCCTTTCAAAGAATTTGAAACCACAACACAAAACATAAATATTTTTTAAAAACAAGCATTTTAAGAAAAATAACCTAAAACTTTAACTGCCTGTTCGCCGATGTTGAAAGCTATCGTTCGTTCGAATAAATAGCATTTAAAACAAAAATAATTTTCAAAACTTGTTTTTGTTTTGAATGTTATTTATTCGAACGAACGATAGCTTTCGACATCGGCGAATAGGCAGTAAATTAATTTTAATAAAAAATAAATTATTTATTTACAATTAAAAATTATATATAAAACAACAACAATTTTTCTTTATATCCAAACTCTGATTGAACACTTTATGATGTTACCAATAAATTGATATTAATGACGTCAATATAAAAAGAAATAGAAAGTATTTACTTAATTTTGTTGTTTTTGTATAGAAGTTCTGGCAAATGATAAGATTGTTAAAAAACTTATTGTTTATAACCCATTAAAAGTAATGCAACTATAAAGAGCAGACCTAAAGAGGGAGAAATAAAATAATACGCACCCTTAATAGTAAATACTAAACATGGTGGAGCTTTTATTATTATGATTATAGCACTGCTAAGGAAATGATTTTACTGCCTTGATTACGTATAAAAGAATTTTGCGTAAAATTACATCACATTCAGCCCAATTATATATTATTTAACACAATTTCCTTTAATTGATATTACAGCAAATTAAAACTAAATACTGGGTAACATTGCTGAAAATTGAAATAGAAAAAAAATGTTTAATATAATATCATTGCGATTCCAAACAATTATCAAAAAGTACTTTCTATCTGAAAAAAAGACTGATACATGAACCTCATCTTACCTAAAATTAGTCTCATCATATGATCTTGCAAATTTTCCTTCGACTTATAAAAATGCTCTAATAAATCAAATTTTATAACAATAAAAAATTTTTATTTTTTATTATTATAAAGTTATTTTAGAAAGCAGATTGATAAAATCGTAAGTGATTGTGTGGCCTTATTTTACTCCTGATAATGTTTCCAAATTAAATACTTAACAACTTCTTAGGAAAAAAAGAATGTATTACATTAGTTATTTAAATTAAGGTAAATAAGGAATCAAAACGATTCCGAACGGAGTGTGTGATGTGGCAGGTAAATGCAGTATTTACGAAATTAATGAACTTCATTTGTTTGAATTTATATATTTCCCATTTTTAATAATACTTTATTTAAAAAGCATGTGCATGCATATAATTTATAACAATATTGCTTTTATATAAATTTTACAACATATCAAACAAATGTTAATTCGATACACGTTTACCAATTAATTTTTACCAATTTTTATTTAACCACATTATTAAGTGTAAATCATAATAACTCAATATATTTGAGATTGAACTCTATACAAAATAATATGGTCAATAGGGCACGTTTTAATTTTGTATGGCAAACTTTTAGCATTCAATCGATTTCTGCTCGATTTCGCTGAAAAACTTTCAACGCTATTCCGTAAATCTTTTATATAACAAAAACAAAAAAGGAAAAAAACAGTTATAAAAACAGTTTAAACTGTTGAACAGTTCACCTGTTGAGGAAGTTTGAGTGTTTGTATGGCCGCTCTCATTTAAATGAAAACATGTACACTGCGTGATTGAAGCTACGGTACGCTGAGAATCTTGCAACAGTTATTTAAAAATTTGTTTCATATTATTTCAAATGAGTTAAAATATGACGGGTTGCACTACAATCTACTAAAAAAAACATAACAAATGTCTGGTATATTTTCTTGTTATTAATTTAAATAAGTCACAAATTCCTCAAGTATACAGCAATAAATCCGTGATTTTTCCAATGGTTATAATAACAAAATTTCATTGCTACTCATTATTACCTTCTGTGCAAATGTATATAGTCTAACAGGTTGGTATATTTCTTCCCCTGAGTGTAAGTAAATTGTATTTTTAATGTTGAATTTTGTATATTTTTATATGTTAAACAGTTCATGAATATTTTCTACCTTGAACTCTTATTTGGCTTTTATTTTATATAAAAAGAATTAAATAAAAAAACTGCATTTATTTCGGCCTGTGTGATCCTGAGGTTTTTTTTTTAAGTGAATATATATTTCAAACATAAACAGTTTTTCTACTTCACATCTCTATGCGAACGATTGCATGCATTTCAATTACTTCCAACCTATTTGCGAAATTGAAGGCTATATAATATTCCATAAAAAAAGTTAAAATTTTTGTTCTCTTATGCCTACCAAATTTCTGCAGCATAAAAGTTTAAGGTATATTAAGATGTAAAAATTTATTGCGGCCAACAGCAAAAAAAAATAAGGGAAATGTTTAATAAAATTCTTTAAGATAAAACAGATGACGGAAATATTCGTTTTTAAGGCAGTAAAAGTAATCTGTTGCAGATATATTTTTTTGTAACAATAAAACTCGAAAGTAATTTTAATAAGACTTGTGATTTTGTGAGTTTAATAAAATTTTATTTATATAATAAAACTCAAAACACAAGCTAATGATTAATTTTACGCCACTTTGTATAACATCGATACACAAGTTTTTCTATGGTCAAAGTTAACTGAAATAAAACCTTCACTCTGTTGACCACTACTTGAAATTAACCGTTTACTGCAATGAAACAGAAATGCATTTAATTTTAATTATATGCTGATTTATTTTTCCAAGATCTTCCTCAAAAATTCAAAGTGAACAATTGAAGGGTTTTAGCTAGTTCCTATGCGCATTTCACTGAAGCTAATGAAGACCATCAGGGTACCTTTACCCAACATTTCTTAGAATAACTAAAGAAATTTATTTCAAAGTTCTACTTTAATAAGTATCACAGTCATAACAAGAACACACTTATCACATTTCCTTTTTTTATTTTCTTACTTTTTAGTATACAATTGGTTGACTTTTTTTCAACTCTTATTAAAGACCAACAACAACTAATAATTGTTTTAATATAAAAAAAATTTATTTATAGTTATTCTAAGATATGTAAAGGTTTCCTGAATGGCTTGAGAAAGGCTTATTATACCCTTTGGGAGTTTAGTTTCTTATTAAGTCAGCAGACTATATTCAAAAGATAAAAATATTTCAGGAATTTTTAACGCAGTTCTTGATATTAAAACGTATGAAGAAGGATCACATTTATTAGAACATCTTTTGATACGTACAACATGTATATTTCAGTGTAGTAACATAAAATTGTTGTTTTTGCCTTAAAATTATATTATATAGTTTGTATTAATTAATTTAATAAAAAATAACCGCATACGGTTAAAACATTTACTATTGCTGCTGTGCCTCAATATTTAGTTAATTTGTTTTAATAATAATAAACTCAATTATAAATAACATTTAATATTTAATATAGGCTTTTCTAATTGCCTTGCGTGTCCCGTGTTCAACGGAGTATCATTTTTTGTATTATGATATATTAATTATTAGCAAAGCTACTTCATTTATTGTTCTATTCAGTAGTAATAATAATAATAACACGATTGGCAAATTATTCGTATGACAATATATGTGATTTAGTTTTGATAATATAACAATATCAGTCATGTGTACGTACAAATAGCTTCGCTTAAGTGGTATGATAATTTTTTATCTGCCTTGTACTTGAGATATATTTTATATGTTGTTGATTGGAGGGCGATAACTTATTAATTCAGACGTCATGTGGTAAACATGTGAGTTTATTATACTTTGGCTAATCACTCCGTATGTTGTATTTGGAGTAGGAACAATTTCTTTAATGTCCATCTAGATATTTAATATAAAGATATATCATACAACTCAGCAAAGAAGAAATTTTTTTCTTATACATTTTCATATAATTGTTTAAAAATTTTAATACTAACTCTCTACACTTTTAAACTCTCTATAGTTGTAAACACATAAGTAATATTTACTAATCGCTACAACAGTTTTATGCAATAAAATTTATCACGAGAGTTTACCAATAATTTAGCACATGACAAATTATTATATGAGTGTTTATCTTCAAGTGCTTGTAGACTTTCGGTCGTCCATTCAATTTTTTTTTTCTGCAGTGATAAGAGAACAACAACTACAGCAAGATTGAAAATACAACCCAACACCTTATAACATTTTTATTGATAACGGATCATATTAAAATCTGTTTGTTCGGTTGTTTCCAACATTTTTGTTGGTTTGTTTATTTTTAAAATTCTGATAAAAAAAATATCAACGGAGTATTAAAAAATTCAATTGCTTGTTTAACAAAATTATATTCCTTATGCTGTTCAATTGTAAATAATAATTATTATCAAAATAAGTAAGGAAATACAATTAGTGGCATTTATTTGTATTAATTTGCAATTGAAAAACAGTTTAGTTGTTTGCATGCTAGAAAGCGGGTCATAACGTTTAAAAAATTGTAGAAAAGCATTAAAAATTAATATTATAATTATCAACAAGGTACGTTATAATCGACTGTATAACCGCCATTTATATGCTGATATTCAAATGTTAATTAAAATACATTGTGCTTTCCGAATGACATTAATAAAAGTGTGTTTTGTGTGTGTTTCTGTGGAAGGGAAATTACATAGTTATGAATAGAATTTAAAACAAAAACTCCCTCCACTTTTTGTTATTATTTGCAGAATTGTTTTAGTTGTAAACATTTTGAAAAAGCTAAGTTTCGTGATACTGAGAATTCAATTGAAATAAATAACTTTGACATGAACTCTAATTGGGATATATGCGAAATTTTAAAATTATTCTTGAGTGTAACTTTGGAAAAATTAATTTGATCTGCCTACGCTGTTATTGCATAGGCTACGATCCTGCTCTGTCTGATCTGCATTAGCACAAGGATGTACTGGTTTTTGCCGCCCTGTTTCAGTAACTGGTTACTGAAGAATATCGGCAGCAATTTATCTTGTACTAAAGACTACGATTAACTTAATAAGTGTTATATAAAAAATTGATATATATATATATATATGAAAACTTATGAAATATAATCGCATGTAAAGGCCGCATTACTCTGGTATAACATGTATACTAAAATATATATGACAAGCTCTTCTGGTATGAAGCCAAAAAAGCTGACGTTTTGCTAAAAATTTTATCCACAATTATAAAAAATTTTAAAGCAGCAATAATCATAAATATTTGTGAAATTGTCTTGCTACTGTACCATAAATCGTATCATTTTTCCTCTTGAAAAAGCTTGACTTATTAATATATAGATTATTATATACATACAGATTATGAATAATAAAAGAATATAAAACTTTAACGGGTTCTCAAATTCATCAGAATTTTATATAATAGATCTTTTATATATATATCATATCTTTTATAATATACGTATTGCTTGAAAGAGTAAATACTGCATGTAGTAATGCTGGCTATCAATTATCAGCAATTTACTCTTTTTTCGCGTTGTTTGTAAACACTCATTTAAAGTTATCTGGCTAACAAATTTTGTACAATTTGTGTGGTGATAAGTTCATATTTTGGTTATTTATATTTTATATTTCTTATCTGCCATTATTTTCCAAAATATGAAGCAAATCTACAGATAAAAAAATACGTTTCTATTCGTGCAATTTCAGAGATCGAAATCTTTGTTTTATATTCCATAACAATATAATTAAAATTTTAAACAACTATGTAATATGTTATCAAACCATAAACTATTATCTTAAATGAGTGAATGCAAGGTTTTGGAATTGTGTTCTATTAAAAACGTTAGCTTCAATGTCTATTAAAAATTTTAATAACTGAAAATAAAATTTGTAAAAATAGACAGCGAAAATAATATGTAAATTTAACGATATATTACAAGATATATATTACACAAATATAAGCAACAACGAGAGATGGAGAGAATAATTAGAAAAACTAAAAAGAATTTGCCTGGATATCTAGAAAGTCTTTTGGTTTTATGTATCATTCAAACGATCGAACAGTAGCTTGCGACAAAGTTTCACAGTCAGTTATAGATATATATTTACAAAAACCGAATTTTGCTCATAAAAGAGTTGTATAGGAAATTCGTCTTATAAAACATAACATGTTTGTTAATAAGGCCTGAAATGTTTAGCTACTGCATAGAGTGATCATCACAATTAAGCTGGACTAATTAATCTTTATCCTACTATTAATTCATAAAAAATACTAATTGATAAAAAGTTATAGATTAGGCGTCATACCAAGAAAAACGTTTTTAATAAACAAAATAATGTTATAAAAATAAAATTTGTATGGTAATTAGCTTAACTTGTTTAATTACAAACTGTAACAAAAATTCAGAATTAATACTTGTTACTTAATTATGACATAAACTTTTACATGTAAAATTATCTTGCAGTTAAAACAAAAACCACCACCAGTATGGGTGATATGTTTCGTAGCGAGGAAATCGTTCTCTGCCAAATGTTTATACAGCCGGAAGCAGCATATGCATCGGTAGCGGAGCTTGGCGAAATTGGTTGCGTACAGTTTCGTGATGTAAGTTTTGGTTTTACTTTAGATAATCTCTTAAAAAACTTCTTAACACATTTTGCAGCTTAACAGTGAAGTAAATGCCTTTCAACGAAAATTTGTTTCCGAAGTGCGACGTTGTGATGAATTGGAACGTAAGCTGCGCTACATTGAAAATGAATTGCAGAGAGATGAAGTGGTGTTACCCATAATGGATGAAGACAACGAACCGTTTGCGCCACATCCACGAGAAATTTGTGATTTGGAAGCTAGACTAGAGTCAATCGAAACAGAATTAAGAGAGCTTAGCCAGAATGCTGTCAATTTAAATACGAACTTTTTAGATATGATTGAATTGAAACAGGTTTTACAAAACACTGCGGACTTCTTTTCTGACGAGGAAATTTTGAACTTGGATAGCAATCGATATATGGATCCGTTGGAGGAAAATCAGACACGAGGACAGCTTGGCTTTATAGCCGGTGTTATAAAACTTGAAAAGTTTTTTGCTTTTGAACGGATGTTGTGGCGCATAGGTCGCGGTAATATTTTCGTTAAGCGCAGCGATCTAAGTGGCATGGTAAAAGATCCAGAAACTGGCCATACTGTATTGAAGACAGTTTTTGTGGCCTTCTTTCAAGGTGAGCAACTGAAGCAGAGAATAAAAAAAATTTGTCAAGCCTTCCATGCCTCGCTGTATCCTTGCCCCAGTGCTCACAATGAACGCGAAGAGATGATCAAAGATGTATGCACAAGAATTGAGGATTTAAAAATGGTTTTAAACACCACTTCTGATCACCGTAATCGTGTGTTGTTAGTAGCCGCTCGCAGTGTGCCATTATGGAATGTTATGGTTAAGAAAATGAAGGCAATTTATCATACTTTGAATATGTTTAACATGGATGTCAGCAATAAATGTTTGATTGGGGAAGGTTGGATTCCTACCCAGGACTTGATCGTTGTCCAAAACGCCTTAGCCCTGGGTTCCAAGTCAGTTGAAAGCGCTATACCTTCATTTTTAAATGTCATTGAGTCCCACGAACAGCCTCCTACATTTACTCGAACAAATAAATTTACTCGTGGCTTCCAGAATTTGATTGACTCGTACGGCATGGCATCGTACAGGGAAGTCAATCCAGCTCTGTATACCATCATTATTTTTCCCTTCTTGTTTGCTGTCATGTTTGGTGATTTAGGTCATGGTTTTATTTTGTTTCTTTTTGCTTTGTACATGGTGCTGAAGGAAGATCAGCTGCAAAAAATTAAGGGCGAAATATTCAATATATTTTTCACTGGTCGTTACATTATATTATTAATGGGATTGTTTTCTATGTACACGGGTTTCATATACAACGATATTTTTTCCATATCAATGAATATTTTTGGCTCTAGTTGGATGATGCGTTACAATACCAGTACCGTATTAACAAACAAATTTTTACAGCTCAATCCTGAATATCATGTGGATGGTGTTTATCCCATGGGCATGGATCCAATTTGGCAGCTTGCAGATAATAAAATAATATTCTTGAATACTTATAAAATGAAACTTTCTATAATATTTGGAGTGATTCATATGCTTTTTGGAGTCATTATGTCCTTGGTCAACTACATATATTTCAAAAAGACCATTAGCATTTTTATGGACTTCATACCTCAGTTTATTTTCCTTGTTCTATTGTTTGGTTACATGGCATTTATGATGTTTTTTAAATTTGTCAAGTACTCTGCAACGACTGAGCAGCAGGAGCTAACACCTGGCTGCGCTCCATCGATACTTATACTTTTCATAAATATGATGCTATTCAAGAACCAGGAGACTTTAGAAGGTTGTAAGGAATTCATGTTTGACGGCCAAGAAACATTGCAAACTGTTTTCGTACTAACGGCTCTTTTGTGTATACCCTGGATGTTGTTCGGAAAGCCAGTGTATGTTTTAATAAAACGCAAAGGATCGCCAACAGCAGCATTACAAGTAAATGGAAATGTAGAAGCGAATGGCAATGTTGGTGCTAAGCCAGCAACTCATCAAGGAGGACACGATCATGAAAACGAGCCCATGGGTGAGATTTTTATACAACAGGCAATTCACACCATTGAATATGTATTGAGTACGATTTCCCATACGGCATCATATTACGTTTGTGGGCTTTATCTTTGGCACATTCTCGTAAGTAAAATGTGAATTAAAATTTCTTAAAAAAATTAATTATTCTGGCTTACTATGAGCTACGTTGTAGAACTATCTGAAGTCTTATGGACCAAAGTTATGCATATGGGATTCTTTTTTCCTGGATACATAAGCGTTCCTTTCGTATTTATTGTTTTCGCTTTTTGGGCTGCCTTGACTATCGCTATATTGGTATTGATAGAGGGCTTATCAGCATTTTTACATACTTTACGATTGCACTGGTAATTATATTTTCTTATAACATAAAAGCAACTTTTAACTATTTATTTGTTTGTAGGGTTGAATTCATGAGCAAGTTCTATGAAGGCTTGGGTTATTCCTTCCAGCCGTTTAGCTTCAAGGTTATTTTATATAACCGTGACGAAGAATAGATATTTTCGATATTATTAACTATTAATAAAAATATATCACGCTTAATATAATTGAGGGAATATGCTTTTACTGTTAACATATAAGGTAAAGCTCAGAAGTATTTTATAATAATTCAATTCAATTTGTCATACAAATTTCATACATTTTGATGGACAGAGAAACGCCTGAGTTTCTATGCGTTTGCTCGATGAATATATTGTATAAATTTTTATACTTTTAGGAATATGTTTTTTCTCTACCTTAAATTTCATTAACATAAAATGATTTCAAAAACTTTGGACCTTCATTTATCAAAAGCAAATAAAATCGTTTAGTTTTGTGTTCACATTTATGTACAAAATTTATGGATGTTTATTTACTCATCTAATTTCAAATTCCGCACTCGCAATTTTCACCTACCAAATCACGAAATACAATATTTTATCAAAATGCATACAAGTGGAAAATTGAAATATCGTGATTACGCTGTTATTGCTGGTTATTCGAATTGTTGGCCACATAAATTTAATATAAAAAAGAAGAAAGAGAAAATAGGAAATCAACAACAACATCTGGACGATTCTTACAATTCAAAAGTAAAGTAGCCAATATTGAATATGTATAAATATATTTTTATATACACAAGTGATTTAAAATAAGAAATTTAGATTAATTATTTTTGCGTTTTATTTTAAGGACATAAACTTATATCTTTTTATTTAGTTTTTTCTTAGTATTGAGATACTGTTTCGAAGGTTAAAAAATCTTCGGTAGGTAGTGCCTTCAATATACGCTTTGCTATAGCAGTTTGTCATATTCAGAAATGCCTCAGAATGACCCTCTAACATGAGTCCATGTTTTCACTGTCATGGAATGTAAAAAAGTTTCTTGCGGTGCATGGTAAACTGATATGTTTCGAAGAGATCAAAAATAGAGATAAAATAATATTTGATAAAGATAAAGTATTGTAGTTTTAAATTTAAAGTAATTAATTATATGTTAATAAATAATATCTTCTGAATCAGGATATATTGAGTAGAAATAAATACCAAATACATTACGACAGAACTAATTTTTCATTAATTGCTTTATTACACTACCAAATTGAATGTCAGTACTCCTACAAATAATTTGTTGCTTTTTTTGTGCTATTAATTTTATAAATGTTACGAATAAAATAGAACTCACAGTTTTTATATCAATTAATAGGCGATCTGTTTAACGAAAGGATACAAGTTCATAACCTAACAAATGAATAATGACCAAAATTTTATGTCAAACCTGCATGTTAATACTGTTACATGTAAAATGGGACGACATAAAGATATTAAAAATTTCCAAATTTAATCAAAACGTTGAAATTATTTAAATAGAAAGAATATGAAAATTATTATGTACTTTGTTTGTAAATAACCTCTGCCTGTTCCTGCGCTATCTCCTCATCATTGTAAACATTTCCAGCATTCAATGTATTAATCATTAATATTGTTGTCTTTCGTAGCACGTCTTACACTCAGTCTTTAACATTTTTAGAACATTTCTCATATTATTATCAGCAGCATTTGTCTGTGTTTTGTTCCTTTTTACTGTGTCAAAATTTATTTTGACAAATTTTACCTCATTTAAAGCGTAAAATAAGTGTCATCATATTTTCTCTTGTTACAAGTTTGATGTACTTAAATATATTTGTTGGTCTTCCGACAGAAATAGCCATTACCAGTTGTGTTTTTGTCGAATATATTGAAATTTAGCAAAAAAAAAAAATAAGTGAACATACAAATAGGGAGCTAATGGCATGTTTCCTATTTTTCGTTTGGCATTTAAAAATGTCATTTAATAGAAACAAGTGTGTTTTCTTTCCAAATGTAAAACTTTTTTTTATTAGGAAATATCGCGAGACTAGACGAAGCTGTAATCATTATCTTAATACCTTTTATGATGATCATAGAAGCGAAAACCTTTGAAAGTAAATATATGAATTTCAATACCTAGAAGTGCAATTCATATATTATTAATTATATAAATTATTATAAAAATAAATTTATAAAATATTATTTCAGATATTTCAAAATACCTCTTAGTATATAGTATTTTCGTAGAAATCGACCTCTGATATTGATTAAAATATTTTATTAAGGATATTATAACTACGATGTATCTCTTTTTATAATTTATATACTTCAACTTATATTGTAGTTATGGTCCGCTCTATATTAAAAGTATTGCGATTTAGTTTTACAAAAACAGGGAAGTAAAATTAACACAAAATAGTTCCAAAAACAATGTATAAAAAACCATCAAACTGTACAAAATAAAAGTAAATAGCATACAATTTCCTTTAAGTCGTAGCGACAAACTACTAAATACACTCACCCAAATATTTTGAATCATGCTGAATATAAATATGTTGCAAAAAACAAACATAACTTTAGTTTCTTGTTTACAATGTTAATGCTGTTGAAGTTTGTATTGTTGATGATGATGTAGATGATGATAACAATGATGATAAGTTTGTTTCTTTCCAACTGGTGACAATAGGAATTGTGAGAAATTTTCATTTATTTTTTTCCATAAACTTTCGTATAAAGTTTCCGAAATTAAATATTTGTTTGATTGAAGTTAATGTACTTGTAGTAAAACTAAATATATATGAATAACTATTAGGGAGGCATTCTTATAAGTAGAAGGCATTTCAATTATTTTTACTAAAAGTTGGTATGTGCCAATTTTGAAACCGATGGAAAATTTGTAATATGTTGTTTGAAACGGTTGAAATAATATTATTTTATATTTTGATTTTCAATATACTTTTACATATATGTGTTTGCGTTAAGCCAACATCGTAGTACAATGATATGTTTTCAGGCTTACATTATTATAAAAATTGAGAATAAAAATTTAAATTAATTTACATGAAACCTAATACAAATTCTGACGCAAAATAGTATAAATAACTCAATACTGTAAAAAGGATATATGACCAATATACCATTGAATATGAGGTTTCAATTATTTCATTCATCGAAATATTAAAGACAACAGAAACATTTGCAAATAATGATATGATGAAAATGCTTCTTTGAATATATCTATTGGTTTATTTAATTTGGAAGCCAAGCTCTAGCGAGCATTTATTCATAACAATGGAGAGGATATATCAATCGAAAAATAATGCCAACCGTAAAATTTATTGAACAGTACTTCTACGTCAAAAATATGACTATAAAAAATAGCTCCTTATATGTTTCAACATTAACAAAATGAAAATTTTAGATCTCAAATAAAAGATTTCAATTGTTTGACTCTAAACTTTTTTTATATTATATAGCCAACAAATGAAAGAATACAAAGGCATTAATCAATTTTTATACTACAATATTTCATTATTTAAAGGACCACCCTAATATACAGAAGCACACTGCAGTATATTTATAATTGAGAATATCCCAGCAAAGTTGTTGTTCATTATTGTTAATGAATTTACAAGGAGAACTGAATCAGAATGGTTCGCATATATGAAGCTTTAACTGAGTGTGATGGTTAATTTTAACTTTAAAAAGAAATTAAATTAAATATAGTCATATGATTTTATATTTTCAAAAAATCATTCATTTCGGCTTATTAAGCGAAATCTTTTATGTAGCACCCTAGGGTTATATTACTTGCTTGTTGGGATTGCTTAATTTTTATTTACTCTTTAGTTTAGCTTTTATTTGTTCTTTATTTGTTAGTTTTTTTTCTTATTTTCTCTAAGCAAATATCTACTTTTGTCTTTAATGGTTCAAACAGTTTTTTCATTGCATTCATTAAGTAAAATTTGGAAAAACAATTTCGTGATTAATCCATTATGATGGAAAAATTTTTAAGTGCAATAAGTGTTAGTTGCTCAAAACTACGCTTCGCGATGAATAGAAAGAGCATAAATATAATATATATAATATGGAAAAACATATACTTTTAACTAAATGCGCAATTATCCCTTATCTCCTGATTCTATCCCTCTCTGAATAAGTCGAATTCATAGAAGACCTAAGACATATCCACAATAACTATTGTGCAGTTCGATGTATGACTTAAATTTAGAAACATTATGACATAGTAACGCTATATTTAATGATATATTATATCAATAGACTTGACAATATTATTTTATTAAGAATGATATACAACTTAGTTAATATGAATATGAATCATTATAAATAAGTAAGAGTTTCTTGAAAATTTAACATCATCAAAGCCACTAACAATAACTTCAATAACTTCTAAGTTTTATGAAAAACGAGTCCAATGTGTAATACATATGTATTGGTTACATACTATACAGACATACTTTATATGTCTATAAGTTGTATAGATGCTTTTTAAATTCAAAATTAATATAAGTAATTTTAATCCTTTGAATTTTAGCTTTCACAAGAAGGATAATAAGTATACAGTGCATATTTTCAGGCTGTGAATTTTTTAGGTGTGATATCTCAAGAACAATTTCTATTGTGCAGCATTAGTTCATGCATGGCAGATTATAAGAGCTAATTAGCCATAAATTGTAGAGAGCGACATAATGAAACGATCTGCGCAGATCACCAAAGTTATATATGTATGTAAGATGATTCTTTTAAGTATGACCTCTTTTCAAGGGATGAATCCTACACATGCAATGCAGTGCATTGGTGCTATAAAATGAAAGGTGTACGTTGATGGGACATGGAAATGAGAGAAAACTATTTATACTCAGGTGCCGCTTTTTTCCTACAGTGCCGAAATGAAAGGATGCTGTAGATCGAAGTTTCTAATATAAGTTTGGCTTTTTTATAAAACTTATATAAATCTTAATAAAAAAGTTTAGCTAAGTTCTCATCCTTTTCTAAAAACGTATGAAATAAAGAAATAGAAACACACTAAAAATAAAAGCGTTGGTATTTATATACGTAAATAATGAATAATAACTTGGCTAGACACATAAACAAACAAAAAATTTGCTTAGGGATAATTTTGTATTTCATAATTATTGTTCTCTTATTATGTCTATTTATAAAATTGGTAAATTGCTGCTTTATCATGATTGAATATTAAGAAAATCAAATTGAAAAGCTAGTAATTACGATAGCACATAACAATTTCAAACAAGCATGAATATGATTTAATGAAAGTACAGTGGTGTTTAATGTTTCTTTAATAAATAATATAATGATTTAACGAAATACTTGCCGAAGGGACACCTTCTAGTAACATCTTAATCGATAGGATATTACAATGCAGTTCCAAATTCATAAACTTGTAGTGTTAGTTTATTAAAAATTCACTCATTTAATATAATAAATTGCACAGAAACCACTTATTTAACTACATAAATTTTATAATGCATTTTTTTAAATAATGAAAAAATTGATTCTTTAAAGCAAGAGAAGTTCAGTTAATATGAAAAAACACAGTGTTCTTATTTCTAAAGTCGATATATTGCGAAAGAAATGTTTTTGCACTTAAAAATTTCCTGCAAAAATAAGTTTTGCTACCATTATTTATTCGGAATATATATCATTCATTTAAATAACATTTAGTCTGTCACAATAATTTATCTTATTTATAACAATAACAAACATTTAAAAATACGAACTTTTAAACGTACACTCGTCTTCAGAGTGAAAGTTGACAAACAGCACTTTATATAAAAAATTTACACTCCATGGTTATTGTGTTGTGTACGCACATATAATTCAAGCTTTAATAAACATTATTGCTATTTGTGATTTTAAGGACTCGATCTTGTTTCTTAACCTGTACATAAATCGATTTACTGTAACATTAATATATACGGTCTTCAGATCCTATAAGATGATTATGATACATATACGAATTACTGTAATAAGTTTTTCGTACTTTCAACAGTATTGTACAAATCAACCATATTTTAATTTTCTTGGGTGTTAGTAAATATATGCAAATTTAGTAAGAACTTTTGTCATTTATTTAATTTATGCTCGTTCCTTAAAAGAAGGAAATAATGTTCCATATGTATACAATAAGAACCATATATTTTATGCTTCCACATATGAACACAACATTCCTCTTTGCCACTCCGAAAAACACTTAAAGAGACAATAAAAACCAAATGATGAAAGAATCGGTAGCAAATATGCGAGGTAGTGAAGTAAATAGTTACTTCAGGACATGCATAAATACTCGTATAAAGATGTTACTAGTATTTTGCTATATAATATATGAAGCTTTTAAGTGAAGGAATATTTAATAAAGAAATATGATCTTAAAATAAATTAGTAGGGAAAAAAAGGATAAATTATAAAAAAATATATTAAATTATTGGCTTGTTGTAGTTTGACATAATAGAATATTCACATCGTCACGGCATATATATTAAAAATATATTTTAAGAATTCTAAAAGAGAAGAAACTAGATTTATGATATTAAGATTTTATACAAAAGAAAGTTCAAATTTTGTTATATATATATAAGGGAAAAGATCAAGCAATTTATTTTCGCTGTGTAAACGATTATGTTTCATATTGAAAAATACAAGTTAGTTGTGCCCTTCTGGTTTTGAACTTATTGAATATATTGGCTGTAGTGTATTTGATATATTCTTTCAATTAATTTAGTAATCAGTAGCCTGTAGATTTTCTTGATTGTGAAGGATCCATATAAAATCATAGGTTTGTGCTAATAAGCTAGAAACAATTAGCAACTTAATCATGTGTACCGCACATCATGCTATATGAATAAAATATGCAAGAAAATGTGTCTAAAACAACACTGATCTTGGAAAATAATTTATGTTTCACTTTGAAGTTTGTTATCCACAATTCAGAAAGTTTTCAGAACCTGTTTGCGTTAGATTCATATTAACAATAAAATATTAAATATTTTTAATAATAAAAGTTTTCAAACAACCTTGTTATGCTTAGCAGGTCATTAATATATGAAAACCAACTTATTTAAGTTCATCATTGGATTAAATAGAAAATCCCCAAAACAAAAGAAAACTAAATATGACTTCTCATACTTTCATTAAATCTTTATGAATTTCCTAATAACTACAATAAAATGAATCAGCAAATATTTATTAGTAAAAACCAAAATTACAACAATAAAATTGCTTCGATGCTAATAGTTTTAGTTTGTCTCTTTTAAACAAGTCATGAAAAAATATATAAAAAATTCATGCATACAACACTAAGAAGAAAGGAAGAATTCATATTTCCTACAAAATAATTGAATGATATGCGAAGATATCGAAAACTGAATATAAAAAATTCAGTATGAATGCCATTATGTATTTATTATATATTTGTATTATTAATTTTTCTCTAAAGGATGTTGTATATTAATAACGCAAAAAATATATTTAATAATATCTTCTATTTCTAAACCTTTTACTTTTAATATAATTATTTTTAAATAATACAATTCATTTTTAAAACTCTTTCATTTTAATGTCATGCTGCTTCTTTTATCCCAAAAATATATTGAAAAATTCATGAAGAAATGTTTATTGAGGTTCCCCGATGATCTGCATTAGCTGTAATGAAATGCGTATAGGAACTAGCTAAAACCCCTCAATAATATGAAATTTCATATTATAATATTGTAGTACAATGACAGTATGTCAAAAAACTAATTAATTAACAGTTAAAACCCCTCAATTAATCGCTTTGAATTTTTAAATAAACTTTTGGGAAAAAAGAATCTGCACTAAATTGAAATGAAAGAGTTTTTAACGACAATTCCTAAGAAAGCGCTAATTTTAAAATATTTGATTTTGTTTATATATTTTATTTTACAAAAGATTTACATTTTCTTATAACATTTGACATTACTGAAGACATCGTTATGTACTTAGACTAGGGTGAAATTCAGTATAGTAGTATTTTCCTAATTTTGATTCGTCTATAATCCGTACTGTTCCGTATTGTTCAGGTTTAAAGTGTAGTTTAATTCATAAATATTGTATATTAATTCGATAGTAAAAGCACTAAAAAGTTTTTATTTTGTCTAAATCAACATATTTCACAAAGAGTTTTATTCCAAAATTAAATTATGTTGTAATCTTTATATAAACTTTGCCCTTAGTCACGTTAAAATAAAAACGCTTTTAAGATAGTTATGATTTTTTTATTGAATTGCAAAGAAATCATTTTCTAGTGACAGGCCAAACGGCCTTCAAGACTCTGATTCCATGCTATTATTTTCTTCATAAATTTTCATGACTTTTTCACAGAGATGGGCCGTAACACCCTGAGGGAGTAACACCCTGATAAATAGTTATTTTATTGTCATATCTGGGATATATTTATTACTTAAGCTATTTTTATTATACATTTTAGAAAATTGCCCTAATATGTTTCTTGCTACATATAAAAGAGCAAATGTAATTGCTTAAAACCTTAACATTGTCTCTGTTTGAAATCCATTTGAAAGCATAATTCTATGACAATCCACTATTAAGAATTTTATTTCATTTTGCTTTAGGGCTTTTAAGAAATATTATTCAAAAGATAATTATATTGCTATAGCAAAAGTTTCATTCTAACCTTTGGCAATGTCGAGATAAGATTTTCGAACTAAAATTGTCAACCATAAATTACTTTTTTGTTAGAAGAATCTAATCACAATGTTTGGAGAACATCCTTTCAAAAAAATACGTGTATTTTCAAAATTAAGTAATCTTTAATATTCGCATAATAAATTTAGCATTACTTAAAAATACTAAATATAGAGTGCAGACATAACAATATATAACATTTTGTTCGTTTCATAAAGTTATTTTATATAGTTGAGTAGTAAAAATTTCACCTTTTTATTGATTTACAGGCTGCCATTGAAAATAAAGATATAATTTTTTTGCATTAAATTTGCAACAATTTTAAAGGTGATGATGGTGGTGGTGGTGCAGTTTGCGAAATAAAACAGTCTCATAATTGGTCATAAATCTGACAAATGCAATTTGTCATCACCCAAGTACCGAACAGCTAGCCAAACCATCGCTGGCATTAAAAACAATCTTAATCAACACGAATCATTTTTCTACCAACATAACAATTTTTCTGCTGATGCAGAAGATGGTGGTACTGAGCATTTGAGCATGAACTGCGTAATGCAAAACTAAATAGTTTTTTCATGCTGAGTTTGTCTTCATTTCACAGTGGCTGCTGATATTTTTATTTTCTTTCTTTCCACTTGTCGTATTTTTGCTAGCGGTTCAGAAAGATGTTACATATTTTTATAAATTATGCTTGTTTTAGCTTAAGTTTTTTCTTTGGAAAAAAGTTTAATTTTAATTTTGTGGCATGTTTTAGAAATTTATAAGGAATTTTGATAGAAAGCAGATACTACCACAAATAAAATTTGTTCATACAATTAATAATATTATGTGAAAGAGTATTATTTTAATGTTATATTGTAGTCACTTTGCCTTTTTTGATTACTAAAATATAATTCTTTTTTCGCCGGTATATACAAATCTTCCATAATCCATTATTACCCTCAATGGCGCAAGAACATATTTTGCATTTTTCATAATAATTGAAGTCCACAAAATATATATCACTATAAAATTAATTTTATTGTAATTTTTTATTGAATGTATTTTTACTTTTAAGAGATTTAACACTTTTCTCCCCAATTGTTACAGAAGAAGTCAGAATTGCAGGGTATAAACTTAAATATCTTTTAAAATTGGTTGCTAATATTCTTAATTTTCATCGTAGAAAATAGTTTTTTCGTGTGTTAATTAACGAAATATTTAAAAAAGAAATCTAGTGTATATATTTACGATTTTAAGCTTAAATAGTTAAATAATTAAATAATATCTTTATTCTATCAGAACAATGAAAAATTAAATTAATAGTACGTCCTCTTTTGACTGTTTTTTTATATTGATCTTTCTTCAAATCTGGCGGCATTCTTTTAAAGGTATATATATATATATATATATATATATATATATATATATATATGTGTATATATATATATATATATATATATATATATATATTATTATATATTGCGAAAAAATTTAATTAATCGCGATTCTGCTGAAAAGCTTTTTAACATAAAATAAAAACTATTGAAACACATTGAGAAGGCCTCTATCAAAAAAAAATTGCTTCCTAAGATAATCAAAATATAATTTACGTGTGATCTTGCTGTTCTTTGTATTTGTATTGATGTCATTTTGCTCACATTTAAGAAGAGATTAAATACAAGAAATTAAAATAAAATTAATTTGCATAACCTTGCGAAGTCAATAAAAACAAAATTATCAACTTAAAAACGTCTATAAAACTGCCCTGACAGTGCAAACATTTGAACAAGTTGATTTCAGACACTAAACGAGTTATAGCTAATAATTCAATTAAATGAATTCTAAAATAATTTTACTTGCCACTTTAGTTTTAGTAATCACATCTACTGCACCTTGTAGTGGATATCGAAGGAAAAATAGCAGGAGACGTGAAACTCATCATAGCACTTTATATAAAAACTCGAATCAAGCTCATCGTATTGATCATCATCCAGATAAAAATGATCATCATAAGCATGATGCATACAATAACAATGTAGGCCAGACGAACACGCATATTATGCAACATAATAATCAGGCGTCAGCTGCTAATGATAATATTCAACATCAAGGCACACAATCGTCGAATAATGGTATTTTATATTAATAATTTGCGATTTGAAACACATTTTTATTTATTTCCTTCTTATTCAATCTTTTACTGCATCTGAAGTAAATAAATTATTATAAACAATTTTTAGTAACAATTCAATTTCATATTTAAGGTGACTTCGCAGTAGGCTTTGTTAAGGGCTTTGCGGAAGGACTACGAAGGCAAAGACAGAAAGTAACCACTACTACACCTAGAACAACTACAGCAATACCATGCCAAAATTATCCATCATTGCCAAATAACAATCAACAGCAACAACAAGGAAGTCTTCAAAACTATCCATCGCTGGCAAATAACAATCCACAGCAACAACAAGGAAGTCCTCAAGTGAACTGTTTAACTACAACATCTACAAACGTACCTCTACAGGCGCTTGACATATATGTAATGAACACACCGCTTCAGAGCTTTAATGAAAATATAAAAATAGACCCGCCGCTTCAGAGCTTTAATGAAAATATCAAAATAGGCCCACCGCTTCAGAGCTTTAATGAAAATATAAAAATAGGCACAACTGTACAAAGTTTTAATAAATAAATTTGAAGTTTTAGCAGCGGCAAACATTTTCAAGGACAACAGCAACGACTTTCGCCATTTATAGAAATGAAACACGTATTTAAATTATTGTTTAATTACAGTATATTCTTCTATTCTAAAAAAGAAAGATTTTAGAACTAAATGGTCTCTTAATTAGATATTATAAAGGGGAGGGTGGTAGCCACTATTTGAAAATATATTACTGATTCTCTTACAAATGTTAATAGTATGAAATATTTTAAATGGTTTTTGAAAACCTGTTCTTAAGATGAAAGTCTTGGAACTTTTTAAAACAGTGATTGAGTTCTATTGACGATTTGGTAAAGCGCTAATGAATTTCACGTAGATGTTTCTTAATCATTAACAAATATATTTCATTTAGTAAAAATTTTATTTTTGTCTTCTAAGCATGGAAATGGCGAGGCTATCGGATCTGGCTAGTATAAGAAACTGATACGGAAATGGTTGATCTCAAAGGTCATCCCTGTAACGTCTTGCTAGTGTTAACCGCAAAACTATCGTAACCTGATCGTTGTGATATTCAATGGTTTTGAGCTCATACTAATTTTTGAATCAATCGATTCCCATGTAATAAGCAGTAATTGATATTGTGATCGATTACTATCAAAGAATCGAGAGCACCAACTGGTTCTATATATAAAATCGGAGTATTTCATTATATGAAAAAAATGTTTCATAAACATCATCGTTCACCATACATGTATCACGAAGAGATTGACCGCTTTTGACCCGGTTTGCACTGATGTACGTGATTTTTAAAATATCAAGAGCTGATTCGTCAAAGTCGTTTATAAGATATTCTAAAAAAATACACTGAAAAAACTTTTATATATCTTCTGGTTAGATTCGCTTGGACGTTCAAAAATTTTAAGCGTTACATACACAAGGGTTAAACACACGCTCATATATACATACTTAGTGACGGTCTGCCAGAGTGTCTGAGGGAAACTTCCTAGGACCTAAAAACAGGAATATCTAATGAGAAAATTTTTGGAAAATTTCCAATTTCTCCAGAAGGAACTTTAAAAGGTTTATAAAGCAGAATTACACTCTAAGATAACGGTTTTATCTATTATAATCTAACTTTTATACAATATTTTCAAATACATGCTGAAATTTATTCGAACCTCCTTTCTGGTATAAATAGGAAAGAGGAATTAAATGTATATTTATTATGAAGAGTAATTTATTTATTACTTAGACTAAATTTTAAATCACATTATATAAAATAGAGTTTTTCTTAGAAACAGGTTTGTAAAAATATTTCAATGTACATTTATTTGAAGTAAATAATATTTCCCATAAAGTATATAGATACTACTTGGAGCTATTTGAAAAAATATACCATATAAAACAATTATATTTTATAAGCTTTTTACCTGATCAAAATTGATGATATTAAAAATTGATGTATATAAATTTATTTTTCATCAGAATATCCATGTCCTTTCAGTTCATTTGTGGCAATTGTAACATAGGAAAATCCATTTTTTTTATAGCTTTTAAATAGGAAAACGGATCAATAGGTTCTGGATTTTCGGTGGTTGTAATAGTCTTCATATTGTCAAACAATGAGCTGATCTCACTTAACCGGGAGTTGATTATACCTAAATCCGCCGCCAACATGTCATCCTCATCGGTATTGAAATTATGATTGTTAAATTTATATGGGTCATCTACAGCATAAAGCGTTTTTGTTGTTGTTGTTGGCATTGTAGTAGTCGTTGTCGTTGTTGTTGTTGTTGTAGACAGTGGAAATTCTTTATTTTTAATTTGTTCTGGATATTTGCCTATATCATGAACCATATTGAAAATGGAGAAGAAGTCACTACTCAAAGATTTGCTGACAACATAGCCAAGAGCAAAGTCGCGAGTATCTGGAAAGTTACATAGTTAAATATATGAGTATTAAATTTTTATGGGTCTGGGTAAATATTTTAAAATTAAATAAAAGAAACAAAATATAATTTTCATACAACAAAAGAGTTTATATAGGCTAGACTTAAATCGTTCAATATCTCCCTACTTTAAGTGAAATAGTAATTGAATGACCAAGTTAAAGGTATTTCAAATGGGCTTTCTCTTTTGTGTCCAGAAACTTATACCCCAAATATACGGGAATTTATATATCCCAAAATAGACATAAACTTTATTTTGTGTTTTGTTCCTGGTTTATCTGGGAAAAACGAGTAATAAATTTAAGAGAAATTTTACAAATCCTTTGCTTGTACCCAGGCTACGGCTGAGTTAACTTACGCGTAATATACGTTATATATCTGGTGTCGAATTTTTCTGATAAACACCAGTGCATATTGTAATTAGTTATCGGCACTGACTTATATATAATACTTAAGCTTAAAAATAATCGTAGATTTCTGCTTTAAAAAAAATACTAAAATTGAATAAATAAATAAATTTAGTGTATGTTATCAATAAATATTGTAATTAAATAAGCACCTGCATCTGTTGGATTTCCTTGTTTGTCTGGAGTACTGGGCACATCTAGTAGAAAAAAAATATATTAACATATATAATTCTGAATAGTAGTTTGCTATTATTACCTGTATTCAACATATTTTGACCGACTACATTGTAGCTGGTATCTGGGAAAAGTAATAGATTTATAACATATTAAACTTGTTATATATTTCCTGCAGATATATGATAAATTGTGCAAAACTTACCATTAGAACGATATTTTTGTTCAACTAAATAATGATAAATATATTAAAAGTTTCTGTTAGAATTATCAGTTATTAGGATTGTGCGGCCACTTACCATTATTATACGAATTTTGTGTGTCTGTATTTGACGAATGTGAACTTCCGCTGATGTATGTGGGTCTATATGTATAGTGATAAGGTGAGCTGTGAAAGAACCCACTGAACCAGCCTCCACTTCTTTGCGTTTCGCTCAGAGGGCTGCCGTATGATTTACCAGCGATATGACTGCTGCTACTGCTTCCACTATGACCAACTTTAATTCCATTGTCACTACTGCGACTTTTACTTTTACCACCAAAAAAGCTCCAACCACTGCCGCTGCTACTGCTTCTGCCACTACTTCTGCCACCACTTCTTCCTCCTCCACCACCCCGTCCACCTTTACCAACAGCAGTTGGAACTAGTAAAGCCATAATTGCTAAACTTATAAAAATTAACTTGTTGTTTGCTTTCATACTTTAAATTTATTGGTTTATTGGCAAATGTTTGGATGTTAGTATATTTTCAATGCAACCTTTTCACTTCACTAATCTTTATTAAATGATTTTATTTCATGTGCTTTTACTCTTACATATGCTTCCTCAGAATAGAAAATAATATTGATAAGAATTATTTTAATATTTATTAAAATTTTTCTTAAATGCTTTTATATACAATCTCATATTTGAATACTGAAATGAGTTGGTATATATATGTATATATTATTTTAATCGCATTATTAACTTCTCGGCTAATGATAAATGCAATAGATGCTATTTTCTCAAATTATTATCAGGTTACACAGTTTATCATGTGATATAAATCTATCGATCTTAAAAGGAACTGCTTTTATTTCTTATGAACTTTATATTTCCTTATGAACTTTGAGGAAAAAGAGTTAAAGAAAATAAAGAATATGTGTCGCCCTCATATGAATTAATTGTATCCATCATGTGTTTTTGATTTATTAATTGAAGGATCTGTAATAAGCCTTCATGTTTTTTTTTTGTTTGTTTTTTACCAATTATACATTAAAATAATAAATCATTCATTTTACATCAAGTTTTTAATAATCTCTTAATCGAATTAACCAAAATTAACACAAGAACCCTATTAAACTCTATCACTCTGGGACTGCATTCAATATATTTATACTTTTATTGGCATTTTTATATGAAAGTTATTGTTTGCACTTACTACTCTAAGAAATGGACCGACAAGTTTACCTGTTATTATATTATTTTAATTGTTTTGCTTAAGCTATTTGAAATATTTAATAGAACTAACAATTATGTGGCTTTAATTGTATGTTGATACTGGACTTGGTTTCGTTGTATATGTAAAAATCTCTTTGTGTTTTATATGACTTGGTATTCCAGATATAACCTGCACCAAATCGTATATGGAGATGAAATCATTAGATAGAAATCTGCTGGTAGCGATGGCTACATCAGAGTCGTCAACATCTAAATAACAAGAACGAGTAACATTAATTTGTTATTATTAGTTAAAAATTGTCATTGAAAATATAATGATGTTTCATATAGAAATTATGGTAGAACCAGAAAATTCTTTAAACTTTCAAATAAGAACAGTTCTTATTTATTATAATTTTTTTTTTTCGTTGTGCAGCGTTCCTTTGTTAACTACAAATTTGGACACAATGCGATGGAGTGTCCTTGGGTTAATATCCAAGAAATACAAATGAAAATTAAAATAAAAAAATTATGAAACAATATTTTTTTTTAACACATTATTTGTATACTTTGATTAGTTTTCTTGCTTTCAAAAAGGATATAAAATTTATTTTACTAAACCTTTTAATACATTTCTACAAATATATACTTCAACACCTTTCATGTGATAATTTTTTGGCTTCGTGCTTCCATCAGTTGCATTATAGTGCGGGCGTTTGAAAACATAATAATAAGGGGTGTTGAAGAGGCCATGAAACCAAGCACCATATGAATTACTACCACTGAATTTTGTGTGCCTACTATCGCCAAAAATTTTTATTTTAATATCCGAGTTTGCGCTAAGAATCCCAATCTTAAAATCATTTTCCGCAATAGCCTTCTCGTAACTTCTCTCGGCAACCCTTTCGCTATTAGCCTTTCCATTATCATATTTAACTGACATGGCAGATATTGTTAAAATTGTCAACGCCATGATTACAAAACTAAGTTTCGTAAGCATTCTGCGTATGATATATTTCTTTTATATTATGATCTTTTCAGCTTACTGTTATTGAATTGAATGGAAAAAATATGAATTAGATTATTAATATACAGCTACTTTATGTATGTAGTGTTCTTAAGATAAGAACATGTAAATACTTATTATTTGTTCTTCATTCAATTTTGTTTGTGTATGCAGAGTAAAATATATAGATGCAACGTTTTCTTTGATTTGTATGAGTGAATAGAAAAAAATACTATTGATGTAAACAGATCACTTCGTAAACTCTTTAAAATTATTCAGAATGACTACCAATATCCGTAACTAAACAACAAAATAAGCAAAAAGAAAATACACTTGGATATAATTTTTCAAAATCTGACCATTCTTAGCGCAGTTGTTTACTATGCTTCTTTGTAGCAGCGATCAGGTTCATAAAAGTAGAATTTTTGTTTTAACAAAATCCTTTAAGGTATTAATCAATTGAATATATTCAGTAGCACAAATATAATATAGGCATCATATTCCAGCAAATATACATCTTAGCTTGCTTAGCACTATGAAAGTGGTGCTTATTACAGAATTGCTTCCATGATGAACATTCCTGAATGCTGTGGATGAAATCCATAAATAATATGAATTAAAATTTTTTTTAAATACATAGTGATTCCTCCGCTTATGGTAATGCAAATATTTCAGTGAGTGTTTTTTCTAAAGCAATGAGGCTTTCCAAGTGAAATATTGGCTATAATAATGATTCCCGGTAAACAGTAAAACTTCCTGGGGTGTTTTGGATTGTTTTAAAGTGATTGTACTTTTTATGCTGAGGCTGCTTAAAACAAGACTGACATTCGTTACAAAGAAAACAGTGATTCAGTTTTACACATATTTCATTTAAAAACAAAATCGTAATTAAATTTTAAACTGAGGCTAGTCTTATTAAAATATATATCAAACCTAACTTAGACTATCATCCATCTTAGTATTAATAGGTGCGTGCTGCTTTTATCATTTATTTCAATTCAATTTGTGAAAATCAACATACTCATTTGATATAAATTTATGTGCCCAGACGGCTTTATGTTGTATATTGAGAAGATAATTATTGAAATGAAGGAATGTTTGCACAAAGCAAAAACGTTTTGAGACAAAAGTAGTTTTTATTTTATTTTACTTACATGTTGAATTATTTGTCTGTGACTTTGACTAAAATTTGAAAAGAAACAAATGAAATGTGTTTCGATGAGTAATCGCTCTAATTTAATATCACATAAAACTTGCTTTTTTGATTTGAGCATTTTAAGTTAAATATTGTAAAAGTAACAGGATGCACTAGTGAAAAATAGTTTGTAAATATTATTAGTATTACTGCAATTAGTAAGTCTAAAGTAGACCCGCAGCATACATAGTTACTAAGTATTAGCATATTTTTTTAACTGTTAAAATGTTTCAATACATATAGTTATATATGTGAGCTATACCATCCATTGAAATTGAAACCCCATTTTCTTCTGTTAATCATATGGTTTCCAATCATTGGTTTTTACACCAAATTATCAACAATATGCAATGGACTAGGTTGATATATAGCGAAGAGCCGAAACTACCGGAAAAAAAATTTCCAAATTCACTTCTTCTAAGAGAATTTTAAGTGTATGGAAACAGAAATTTTTCAGTGAGTTTAAATATGACGACAATGCACTTAAGCTTTTTCAGCATAAAATAAATCTCTTCACGGTTTTTTTAGTTTTAAAATTGGCGAAACCCGCAGTGAAGAATGTCTGAGCAATTTTTAAATAACTATATTTTATAGAAAACTAAAAATTAGTATAATTGAATGTTAATATCGCCTGCGTAGGGAATGCTACGTGTTCGTATATTATGCGCACTTGTGTGTTAAATATGCTTTAGCAATTTAAATTTCTTTTGATAAATTGAATTATATCTCATTTCTGGTGCAGCAAATGTGACAACAAGAAAATCATTTAATTTAAGTCAAACGGCCTTTAAAATAAAAACTCGAGCATAAAATGTGATTAAGCTGATCATTATATCCAAAGACAGCAAAGTGGAATGATCGCTAAAATAGTCTAAGGTCTATTCAGAAATACCTCATTGAGTACGGAGAATTTATATGATTGTGAAATAAATTTCATTGACGAATATTTTTTCTTTATTTTAATGAGAAAAGAAATAAAATAATATGAATTCTGCAAAATGTATAGTGAATATATTAATTGTAACAATAGCACTATTAACATTGTGTGCAGCACGTGGTGGTAGGCGTGGTGGATCATTCGGTGGAGTTTTCGGTAGTTGGCGCAAATACAAGAAACCTTCTAGCGGAGGCGGAAGTTCACGTCGTATTGTCAGCAGCTCACCAGTACATACTCCGATTACTAAGGCCTGGCATGATAATAAGAAATCTAACAACGTTGAAAAATTACCAAAACACATGCACAACGGCTATCACACTCAGGCCTTGCCATCGGGAGGATCATACTATCAGAGTACAGCCGCTCTACCAGCAAATGTAATATATGTGCCACAGGCCCCGCCCAGAGGAGCTGGTATGCTTATTTATTTTAAAACTATTTTCTTTTATCTAAATATATGTCGTTTATAGAATTTGGGAAATTTTTAACGGGATATCTGACGGGACGGCTGTTAACAATGGGTTTCCCATCGCCGCATTATCATGTTACGCATGTAAACAAAGACACTCCGGTAGTAGCTGAAAATGCAGTAAAATTAAGCAATGCCTCCACATCTGATGTTATTTATGGCCAACAAGAAAACGTTACTGAAAAGGTATTCAATGCACCTTTAATTGATTTCACTACAACAACGGAAAGTTTTAGCGGCGTAGAAACTAGAAGTAGTACAACGCAAACGCCTGTGACAACTTCGAATACAACAGACCGACCTACTGCATATTACGGGGTAATTTGTTTACCTATATTTATGAATGAAACAAATCCAAGTGGCGAAATCGTGCAGAATGAAAGAACTGTGTGTTATCCTGCACCAGCACCACCTATTCCGCAAAAGCATATCAAATCAGAACCAGTTGAAATAGCGGGGGATATAATGGAACATTAAGAGTTCCTTAAATTTTCTTTACTCATAAGAAACTTAATTATTGCTTATTTTATTAATTTAAGCGCCACGTTCATAAGCTATAATATTTTTTTTTATAATTTTTTCTGAAATAGAAGTCAAATACATAATATGCTTTTATGAATATGGAGGTTAATCTTGACTTTACAAAAATTTATATAAAACAAAACCCTACAAAATGCCTGTAATATAATAAATCCATGGTAAATTTATAAAACGGGATCTGCAAGTATTTAAGTGCTTCTTTCTAAAATTAGTTATAATTATTGCTAATCTGGTTTCTAAAATAACGATCGATTAAAAATCTTTAATAATATTATGATATACACATATTTTAAATATAACATATATCTTAGTATAAAAAACCGACTGCATTTTATTTTGTATGCAAATAGAAACTACCATAATAGAGTAATTGATTAGATTACATAAAATATGAATTCATTTTATTATAAATTTTTTTTAAAAGGACCATCATTTATGACTCTTGTATCTAGTTATTAGCGTTTTTGCTTATAACTATGAATAGATTTGTTTAAGTTTTGAGGAATTTTCTTATTCATGATTTATATTCGATATTTCACTATCCATCTTCAGAATCCATTCTTCAGAAAAATGTTTGTGAAAAGCTATCTATTACTCTTGTATTGAAAAGAAAGTGTTTGACAATTACAAATAATTTCCTGAAAAAGCTAACCGATGGTTAGCGATATTGCGAATATAAAGCATTAACACGAAAATAAAAACTTAAAACTTAAACAAATCTATTAATTTTTAGAATCATCACTTAAATACGCAGTAGTTTGTGCCGGAACTGGAAAGAATATGATATGTAGTGTTAAGAGAGCAAAAAAGATAGATAAGAAGATAGCGAATATGTTTTTCTTCGCAAGTGAAGTAGTTTCTTTCAGTACATGACAGTGTTAAACGCAGTTGATAATATACAGCGGCCAGTTCTGTGAACTCGTCGCTTCTTTTATATATATAAACATAAAAAATAAAAATAAAGGTTTTTAATTCTAATAAAACATTTATATGAAGGCCGCCCAGATAACGAACAATTCCTATACATATAAATGTTGTGACATTTCAAAACAACTCATTTATTTCTTGATTTGCAAAAAAAAACTTAAAAGTAACTAATTAAGAAACATGTCTCAAATAATATTTATTTTGTTCTTATACGCAAATGTATACATTTGCAAATATATACTTTCTTATCATTTAAAAATAATTAAAGTCGTATTTTCCCAGAATATGTTCATGTCATAAACGAATGTTTTTACGTTTTTAAATAAAATATTACATTTGATTAGTTGGAAATCTTGAATACTGTGAAGCGCCATTTATTCCAATAAATCATCCAACAAAAGGAAATATTAAAAATTAAGCGCTTTCTTAAACTAATAACCTTAATTATTCAATGAAATAAATATGATTGTACTGTTATTGACAATGATGCACTTCAATTGAACCTACGATTAAGAAGAAGGTGTAACCGTATCAGTAATATGAATTATTAGTCAGCATTAGTGTATGTAATATTTTATAAATATATTAAGAAAATAGCAGATAACTTTGAGTTAAAAAATGCCGGCATATTTGACATGTAGTCACTGCCTATATAAAGAATAACATATTTGGTAATTTTTTAATCAAATAATTACATTTAAATTGCTGGTAAAATATGTGTATTCAACCGGTCGTTTCACCTAGAAAAACAATTTGGAAATTTCTCAACTTATATAAGTAGAGATATCTCAAGTTCGCTGCTAGCACTTGCACATCTTATTGTATTACATTATTAAAGATTTGATTTAAATTATCTTATTCTACAGTAAATTGAAAGAATAACGTAGTTAAATACAATCTAAGTGTTTACAATACAACCCGCTTTGTACTCACTTGTTCATATTCTTGAAAGCTGTTTAAGTATTTTTCAATTGGAGGTAAAGCGTGTGTAATGAAATTAAGCAAGATCAACGTCATTAAAGTTATAAAAAAAAACATTATAAATGAAAATGAAAACAAGAGTTGTATAAGCAAGAATTTGTGTGTATTGCTGAGAGTATTATGTTTTTTACTTAAATATAGTCTTAAGCTCTTTGCAACTGTGATGCCAAATAAATTATTGTTTATAAATTCAGTTGAATTACAGATGTTATATCTTGTTTTCAATTTTTTTCTTTTAACTTATTAAACATTCTTTTAGAATACTAGCGATATGATTTTGTATGCAATTTTTATACCATAAATAATTCATATAAAACCAGATGGCACTATTTCAATTAGAATGCTGCTAATGAAACTAATTATGTAAATATATTTTATCAATATATATTATTTTTATATATATTATGATATTCTTTTAAAATATGTTCAAAGATGCTTCCTTTGGAAAGCAAAATTGATATGTAAAATATATATTTACGGACACTAACTATCTGCTGATTTAATTATCGCATTGTTCAATTCCGCACTAAGTCCTGAATGAATGATTGTATTAATTGCTGTGCCAAGGCCACGAAACTGTCCTCTTATTGATTGCAAAGAAAAGGTAACTTTAAAATATGCAAATAAAAGATTTGGATAATCTTGTTGTAACACTTTTTGCCAAGTTAGAGAAAAGTTGATAAATACGTTACTTTTCCGCTATGATTTTGTTTTACATTAAACCCGAATGATTTTATTTAACATTATTTGCAAAGACAGAAATTATTGTTCAGGCTCAAGCTCAAGGCCGCGATCTTACAAACTGACTACAATATATATTAAGTTCAATGTATTTATTAAGTTTTAATTATTTATAACATTTATTAACATCATCATACTAGCAAAATAGATCAGTACTAATTTCAAGGCCACTATACCATCACATCCGCAATCTTTCTTAAATATTTCCAATTTAAACAGTTGGAAATATCAACTATTTAACCAATAATTAAGAAAAATTCTATAAGTTATATATATTTCTTAAAGTTAAATTACTTAAGCGTAATACAAAATTCCCAACACTGATCAAAGATTTAGAATTTAATGCATTTAAACATAATTTCAAATGATTGTGTAGGCATTCTTATTTATGGAAAAACCTGTAGTTTTTAAAACACTCCATAAGTATTACGATTCTTTGCTTTCTAAATGTAGTAATTCATAAACCACTTTTTGTACTATATGCGTATATAGCCCTGATACCTTTGAAAAAAGAAATAAATATCTTACAAAAATTATGTATTGTATAAGTCTCGTTATCTTTTACAACCCTGCTTATCAGTCCAATATGTTTTAAGCCGTGTAATTAATGACAACAAAAAAAAACGCTCTTTCGCCAGTATTCTAAATGTACATCACTATAAATTTAGATCTCTACTTTACAAACAAACAAAACAAAAATAATAATAACAAAAAACACACAATTAAATACGTCATAAAAACTCAACTTAATTCATGCGAAGAAAAACCCGCCCGGCCAACCACACAACAGTTTAGTCAGTGGAGAAACGTTGAACATATAACACGACATCATTAAAAACGAATAAAGTGAATAAATTATTTATATATTTTTTTTATAAATTTTACTAATTAAAGCTCAAAAACGCTAGAGGAGAAAACAATCAAATCGCAAACGGTAAAATGTGAATTTATTTAATTCTGTTAATTCTAAAATTTATTGTGAATATATCAAATTCTATATAAGTGAAAACATGAACAAGAGTTTAAATATTTTTTAGTTTATTCACAACTTTTGTATTAATTACGGCAAAAAAAAATACTTTAAACAATGTGTTAATATGCGTGACTGCAGCAACGCAAAAGCAAATAAAAACAAAATCTTTAAAAGACCCAAACATTAAAAGTAAAAATAAAAAAGAGAAATGAAAATTAAACAAGTTATAACGAACATGTTAAGCTCATGTATTCCCGCAATTGTTGCGTCAATGGAGTAAAGTTAAGCTTAAAAATCGAATTCTTTTTTGTTTTCTGAAATCAAGTTTTTGTTATGCTGAATACGGTATACTCATTTGAAATTATTTTAGTTGCAACAACAAAATAATAATGGTTCAAATTAAAAAAAAAAAAATATTATGTTTGTATATATAAACCCAAAGACATAATATCATAACGATGGTTTCTATAAAAAAAATTATCTGATTTGATATGATATATCAAGAGGAAATTTAAAACTAATTACGTAGCTAAATAAATATTAAATGTTTTATTGTCTGTGGTGACTCACAATTGACATTGTTGCCGTCAAACAGGTCAATATATAACTTAACGTACAACATCTCAATAAAACAATTATTTATGTTTCTCTGCAACTGTACGATCTTTCAAACAAGAGTCTACAGAAAACTTGCTTTATCGAAAAAAAATTGTTTTTGGTTTTTAGATTAAAATGAAAGTACGCACTGTATATTGCTGTATTAATTTTTAGAAAATCGAATAAACTTTGATATATAAAAAAATTGTGAAAATAACAAACAGCGTTATTATGTTCGTATAAGCCTCCTAACAAGAGCTAATTAATAAAAATACACAAGAATACTGATGGCAAAAGTGTAGCGGCTTTTGAAAACAGTTGCTCTTCTCTGCTCCTTATATTGAATATATAAAGCTGATGCTGACTTTCCCTTATGCTTTCAGATATTTACCATACATTTCTGAATTAAGAACACCTTCCGCACATTTAGCCTATAAAACTAAATTCAATTTCAATTTCAAATATTTATTTTGACGCTTCATTTCATGTTATCCAAAAATCTTTGCTGACAACTACACACAAAAGATTTATGAAGCATACGATAAACAAGTAAATATATATTCAATTACGTTCAGTTTATTTTGAGTTTAAAAACTAGGTGTAGCTTCAATGCTGTTAATTTTACAATCATTTCTTGATTGAAACTTATTTATTTTAGGCAGCACTTGAAAGCGTGCGTGTATGTCTGTTGTTTACAAACCAGCTCAAAACAGTGATAATGTAGATCAATGAATGTCAAGTGGAATTTCAGATAAGACATTTTGTTTATGTCTTTTAAATCAAATCATATACTCGACAAGAAATAATTGATAAAATATCTTTTTATAAATAATATTAACAGATATATATATATATATGATCAGTTGGTATGACCCTACATGTTAAAAAATAAGTCTGTTTACTTTTATAAAATCAACCGGCTGAATCATAATCATGTGCAGTGAAGAAATTTTGTTTATATAAGTAAATTATATATTTGACACAAATATCAGTTCAAATAATAACAACAGAGTGTCAATAATTAAATTCCAATCGTATACAATTAAAAAAGGTTTTCGTATAATAATATACAATAATATAATAGCGTCTGATATACATGAGAAATAAAGTCGTTATATCGTAGAAATATGTGGAATACAGCTTTCTATCCTTGTAGTTTTAATGTTTTAAAATTACGATTAGTCCAACATGCATCCAAAAACTACTCGCAATAAAAAGCATATTTTAGCTCACAAAAAAAAAGATTGTATTCTACCTATTTTATTTGCATGATATAAATTACACTACGTGCCAGTAGTGATCATATCTTGGATTTTAATTATATATGGGCACAAAGAACTTTGTAATAGAAGTAAAATATTGTATAGAATTCTCAGAACCGGACGTCACAAATTGTGTGACAAGTGAACTAAAAATACGTACAAACACCAAAATTCTAGAAATATTAATTTAATTTATTGTGTGCATGATTTATTTCAATTACAGCCATCTCAAGTCACAATGGGTATTAATGGCAAGTGGCATTATCTACTAGTTGCACTCATACTGTGCGCAATTAGTACAGATGTAAATGTACAAGCCAAACGAATCTACAGTTCAAGTAGTAATCGTCGCACTTCTTCATCGTCCTCGTCAAGTGTCAGGCGTAATTCTTACAACAAGCCAAGTAATAGCTATTCGAGTCATAGCTCTGCTAGTCATAGCTCTTCAAGCCACTCAAACCCATCCTTAACACATACCGGTCTATCGTCATTAAGCTACGCAGGATACAATCAACAAGCAAATAAACGCCCCAGTAGCTCAGGTACATTGAGCGCTTCTCGACCGGCTACTAATACTCACAGCAACACTCAGTCATCGGCACCTATTGGATGGAACGTTCCACCTAAACAAGGCCCGCCGCCAGCTTATTCGGCAACCAATACTGCTGGTGGTGCCAAGACTAATATCCACGAAAAACCACCAGCATATAATCCAAACTATGCCGCTCCTCCCAGTTATCAGTCAGCAAGTAATACTGCAAATAGGCCGGCAACAGCTACAAACTATAACAATCAATATTCCAGCAACAATCGTAATCGTTTTAATTCAACTGGAGGAGGTTTTGGCGGTGGTGGCTATCATACACCCATTACGGCTACCAATGCCCATAATGTGCAATCAAGTTATCCCAGACAGCAGCTACCAGCTGGTACTACATATCATCAACCTGGCCATTTACCAGCTGGAGCAACTTATCATCCTCCTGGCCACGCACCAGTCGGTACAACATACCACAATCCCGGCCAACTACCACCTGGTGCTACCTACTATCCATCTTCACCTGTTGGTGGCGGGCTACCTGCTGGTACTACTTACCACAGTCCTGGTCACTTACCAGCAGGTGCAACTTACTATCCTTCTTCTCCTGTTGCTGCTGCTCCAGTATATTATCCTTCAGCTGCCGCTTTGCCAGCAGGAGCAACATTCCTTCCTTCCGGTTCAGCTCTACCAGCTGGAGCAACATTTATACAGCAGCCTCAGAGATCATCATCTGGTCTTGGCTTTGGTAAGCACCGAATGGAACTGATATTTGATGCAGTTCAAATAAAATTTAGATTTATAAATAAATTGAAGGAAACCTATAACAGCTACTAGTCAAAGATTTTAAAGCTTTAAAAGTATTTTATAAAATGTATATGTTCTACTCAAAATCTCAGTCATAAAAAAGATATTTGTTTTTGGGCTTGTGAAAAAAAATTGTTGTATTGTTCCCTTCTAGACTTTTTAGAAATTATAGAAATTTTAGTTTTGTAGAAGCTTTAGCTTTGTAAGAAAAAGCTTGGAAATTTAATTGAAATTAATTAAATAATTTTAGCACACTTGTAGTTATTTTGGATAATAATTGCCCACAGCAAAAACAACAAACAGTTTCAGTTTTCAGACACAAGACTTTATTGCTTGCGTGTGTTAGTTTTATATTTTATTAAGTGAAACTTATTGAATTGTATATAATTATTTGTATAAATTACAGGTAGTGGATTAATAGCTGGTGGTCTAGCTGGTGGCCTCTTAGGACATGCATTAACACCATCACATACTAGGGTTGTGGAGCACGCTCCTTCGTACAGTGGTGGCGGTGGTGGAAACTATGGTAGTGGCGGTGGAGGTGGTGTTAGAGATGAAAATAGTGACAAAATAATAATTATAAATAACGGACCACCGGGCTCTGTAACAACAACTGATGTTGGTGGTGGCACTACGGTAATAAACACTGGTGCAGCACAACCTCAGGCTCCTGCAGGAGCAGCTGCACCAGCACCCTCTTACGCCCCTTTAGCTCCAGTCTCAGAGCAACCAACTCAGTTATCACCTATTAATCCAAGCAATATGGGTACCACTAATAATAATAATGGAGCCAACGTAGCAGCTGCCAGCGGTCCTGTTGCAGACTTAGCAGGAGGCACCGCTGTGGCACCTGCTGTAGCAGAAAATACAGCAACACCGCAGGCAGCTACACCTGGTGCTATACCTAACCCAGCCGAACAACCTCCTGCTCCTGGTGGCATAGTTTGTGTACCAGTTAAGGTACCAGAGCCTGATCCAAATGATAGTACCAAAACAATTGAAGTTGAAAAAATCGGCTGTTATCCAGCTCCAGCACAAGAAGTTTCTACTCCAGCTCCAGCAGTGACAGCTGTTTCTACAGACACTACTGCGACAGCTTCCACATCAAGTGCAACTTCAACCACAGTAACAACTGCTGCAACAGCTCCACAATTGACTACACTAGAAGGAGGCGTGGCCTTAGCACCAATACAGAGTACCACACCTTTGGTAGTTCCCGATGGATTTGTACCGCTAGCACCAATCAACCAAAATGAGCAACCTAGTGTGATGAAACTTCCAGGTCACTACAGTAATCTTAGAACCTCTGCTTTAATATCAGAGGAGTCTGGCATTATGGTAAGCAGTGCAGGTTATATTGGTGCCAACTTCGGTTTGATAGCCATCGTAACGCTGTTGGTCGCCTACTATTGGAAATAACTTCAATGTAATTATTAATGCTTTAGCTTTATTTTTTTATTTTTTTGCTAATTTGTATGACTTTTTTAAATAAACTCTTTTACTTTCGAATTTAATTCTGCGTTGAAATAAAGCAATGAAACCGTATAAGAACAATTTAATATAATTTTTTCTGTTTCGTCTCTGTGGCAGATTATTTTGTATATTCCAGAATAAAATATTTTCTTTATTACAAATAAATATGTGTTATAAATTTTATTTAATAAAGTAATCGAAGTTTTGCATTAAAACACAAACTGGGAATTTTGTGCGGCATTAATGCTCCTGCAGCTGCCATTTGGTATTCTGTTGAAGATGTCATGAAATGAATTAATCGGATTAATATGATTCTAAACTCTTTTGAAAATTTTTATAACTATTAAATTCTAATACTAACAACTGCTGGAAGTGATCTCTAACATATTTCTTAGATTAATTTTAATTTAATACGAACTGCAAATACTCTCTCCATTTAAGCATTTGTTAGCCATATTATTGAGGCAGAGTTCATAATTCAACCTTTTAGTTTTAATGTAATTATATTATCTTAAGATAAGTGTATCGTTTTTGTTATTATTTATTTTTAATGCTATTTAGTTATATTCTTTTCAAGTCGTTAAAACTATGCTCTGTATTTTAAATGAAAAAAGATGCTTTCCAAACCATTTAACACTTTTAAAGTTTACTCCTTAAGTGTTTTTCCTACTATTTCTTTAGCATTGAAAAAAAGGTGCAAGAGAAAACAAAATGTATACGTAAATTGATTTTATGCCTGTTCTAGATGATGGAAAAAAGCTTTGGTTGTGTCATATAATATATTTTTTAAAAGTTTTTCCTAAAGCTCTAAAAATCCTAAACTTAATAAGGAGACAGCTTTCATTGAGGATATAGTATTCTAATTGTAAAACCCTTTCAAACACACTAAAAAGCTTTCAAAATATTTTTCAACTAAGAAACTTTGTAGACACCAATTATGTTTCACGATTCACTAACTGTCACCTCAGCGAAGGCGAAGACTAAGCAAATAGAAAAGCTTTTTCAGAGCTGCTTAGCAGTTAACTCTGATGGACTGAAATTTGATTAAATACTGTGGCATCGCAAATAAAACTCAACAGTGTGGTAAAGTTTTTTAGCTCATTCTAATAGCATTGAATTCCAAACTGTACTTTGGGAAAGCATTAATGTGATGGCACAAAATGCCATAGCGGGTTCTAGGCTTTGGGATTGCCGAGAACACACAGTTTGGAAGGAAATGCTACAACAAAGTTGTATAAACGCATATGATAAACGTTGGTTTATTGTTTATAAGTCAATAATTTATTCTAGTTCAGAAAAATTTTATGGTAGTGTAGTCCAAAGCTGCAAGGATAATATTGAGTAAAATTCAACTTTACCACAATGATACTTTTGAAAGCACCAATTTTAATCAAAGTTGATATTTTAAGCAAATTCTATGGGGGAATCGTTCGCTTCCGCTTTGTGCAGGAAGCAGAGTAGTGTTTTAAAGTTGCTTATATATGGTGAGTATAATTATGTGAAGGATTTTTTATTTAATTAATATTGACAACTTATAAAACACATATAGAAGTTACCTTTTTTTGTAATATTATTATATAATTTAATTTCATTTAATTTTCCCCCCATGAGAATTTATATGTTGGTTTGTTTATCAAAATTTTGGTAATATATAATAAATTGCTGATACTTGCAGTATAATAACATTTGAAAAAGCAACATGATATCACCTGGTAACAGGAAATCATATGGCACCTAATATATATACCAGTAATCCTGCGAATATTAACCACTGAAGTGTTGTAAGTTCCTAAGTTAGTAGTGAAATTATAAGTTATTATAAGTTATATATAAGTCTGCTCGACTATTGTTTGGTTAGATTGATGACAAGTTCTTGTGCTCGTATATGTGAGCATTGCTAGTCCATGTGTGCAACATTTCAATGTGTTTTCTTGCTTGGATATTTGAATTAGACCAGGACTTTACGCAAGCCACCATTACTATAGGTTGTGATAATGTTTTACTCTTTGTCCTATCTAGGTCTAAAATGATCAAGAAAATAAGGATTTACCCACGGCTTATATTCATACCCTCTCCTGCTCAATACTTTCACGTGGTACTAAATATTCTGTGGTTGATGTTTTAAATTTTTCTCATGTTTTGTATCCCAGGGATAACTTAATGCATTTTGCAATTAAATTTTACAGCTGATTGGTTATTTTATATATGAATAGGAAGAAATTTGTATGAGTAAATATTACTCTAGACATAAATTGGATTTATCTACTACTATGATGAGATATCCTTCGTGTGTATGGCTAAATTACACTTAACCCAGGAAACGAAAAAATATATGACTATGCCTATGAACGAGATAAGAATGTGGCATCTTATTAAAGACATCATTATGGTTGTGTGTAAAGATAAATTTATATATGACTAGCGAAGACCCCAGCCGAACACTGTATCTAATATTTTCTGCAACTAAAAGAGCACTTTTAGCAACATTTTGAGTAGAATTTGAGAAATTTATTAGAATCAGTGTATAGAATATATACTTCCCACTTTATGATATACATACAACACTGCATTACACAATTAGTTTGAAAAATGTATTTGATTGAAAAGATTAGTGGTCAGAGTTGAATATGGGTGCATAAATGTCACACAATTTGAGGACCATTTATATAAAGGAAATAGTCATATCCCTGAATTATTTTGGGAGTTTAGTGTTACATATCATTTTTAAAATATTTGTGATGAAAATTGTGCTTCATTGGACTAAGAATCGTATTGGAAAATCAAATGCTTCACTCCGCTACACAATTCATAATCTTCAATAAAAGCATGCCAACAATAACTGAAATATTTATTCATAAATTATTGCAGATCAGGGTAATTCTATACCATATTCTTGACTTAGTACGTAATGGATTCCGTGCCTTAAACGTACTACTTTACTTTTCCTATAAAATAATTTTAACTTTTTCTTTAAAATAATTTTGAAAGTAAAAGAAAAGCTAGCCCCGCTTTAATATCAACAAACTATTTAATTAACTATGAGCATTCTATCAATAAGAATCAGCTTTTTAAAAAAGAAATTAGTTAATAGGCCAGTTTACTGGCATGAATAGGCTTTTTCATTACTGCTTTTAACAATCGTGCATATTCTTCTTTATGCAGCAATTAGTACAACAAACGCGCGATGCAAGAAACTACAAGAAAAGAAAGAGGGACAATATCGTTTCTGTACCCATGACAGCTCGTATTGATTCTCGACATCCTAAATCGTGGCATTAATTAAATCGAGTATCTGTTTTTACTAATACTATGCTTTACACATTCAAAATACAATTTAATTCCAATTATTATCTAATTTATTTTAATGTCTTGTCAAACACACTTTACAAACAAAATCTTGATAACTAAAATCTTAATTTCAAAGATGTGAAACATAAAAATGGCATTGTTCCAAATGCATTTTGATTTTTATCACATTCACTTTCTTTTGAAAAATCCGCAACATTTAACTGTTCATCTCTCGGTGGTCTTTCATTTGCATGCTTAATTGTTTTATTTGAAAACATGACAAAATGAAACGAAAGTGTACATTCAAAAAAAGGCAGCAAAGGGTTGGTACTTTTTTTAGCGCCCCAATAATTGTTAAGCAATGACCGAAAAACTTATTGAACTGTATGTAGGATTTATAGAAAAAAAGGAAAAAAATTTGTGAATCCCACTTGACAAGAAATTAATAACAATTAAAAATAAGGCAATGAATAGTTTTGGCACAGCAGTTTTTAAGCTCCCAATAATATAGAGGTAAATATGTCACTGAAGAGATAAACGAATAATTAAATGAAGCTATAAAGTGATAAAAGCTATAAAAGAATGTAAAATAATGTCATTTTGCGGCAGAGGAGTTTTAAATTATGTGACTACCCGCATTCCTCGTGCAAATCGATTTATTTATAATTATTGATATTAAGGCGAGCTTATTCCAGAGACAGTTAGTGAAAGACCTTTTATTATATAAATAGTCGTGTGACATAAGATTTCTTTGCCTACTACTGAATATTACAGACCAGTCATGTATGTGGCTTCCACAAAACGTAGCCATGAGCCTTTTAATATGACAGGTGTTGCCTTTTTTGAAAAAAATTTATAAAAGTAGAATTTGAAGTTTTGCGGCGTTATTTTGTGAGGCTACATAACAGTCCACGACTGCGCTTATTTGAAAATCGATATTCTTCAGGATAGCTCTTACATTGTATTTGCTTGATATAAATTATCGATTGCGTACATACAATTTGTTTCATTTGAACGATTTAGATCTTCTGTTAACCGAATAAATGCATTTTTTGCAATAAATGCTTTTATTTGATATGGAATGTATTATTACTGTACTAGAAACACAATTTAAATTATTTTCAAAAAATATATTTATCATATTTTCCTACAGCAAACAATACGATAACACTAATTACTTAAGGATTGAATTTCAAATACATTTGCAACTTTCATTTCTGTAGACAATAATAGTTCGGGAAAAATATAACAATAATAACAAAATTTAACATATTAATACACATCAATAATACGATTTCATAAATCGAATATGTAGAAGACATGTAGGATGAACATCATTTGAGATTATTCCAATCAAGTTTTGTATGAATACGTTCATTTTGTATTTGTGAATTTACCTCCACAATTTATATATCACAGTGTGCATATATAATAAATGTATTATATTTGTTAAACATGTTGTAACATATTTATTTGCATTTAAGTCAGCACGCTCTCCCATCTGTCTATCAATTGGTATTACAATAGTTAGCAATTCATGTGTAAATCAGGCGGTAAATTCAGCATTCACTGCTTTGATAGCGAAAGGATGAAATGATACAAATATATTTGATACATTGGCTTTCAGCACCATATTAAATACCTTATTGATGTTATACGTATACCCGTATATCACGGTGTCTGCTAGCATAAATCCATGCATTAACACCTGCACAACAAAAGAGAATTAATGTAAAGATTCAAGTGTGCAAAAGGTAACATTAAATATATAACAACAGAAGCAAACGCTCACCAGCATATACATTTCTATTATATATTTATTATTTTGAAGTCAATATAATAGAATATTTTTTATATCCACTTTAAATATATGAATTTATAATATCGTATGATATTAAGAATTATATATTTGAATAAAAGATTTATTTCGTAATAGCTTTTTGCTCAGTTTATTTTTAACTGACTTCGAAGAAGCAGCAAAATAAACAATTTCTTTGTGTTTTTATTTTCTATGATTGTTCTCTCAAAGCTGCTTGAATAATTTGTATTGCTGGTGAAAGTTTATTTGCCGCAGAAGTTAGTAAAATTACTGATATATTTCGTTTTTAAATCCTTAACTTTAATAGTGATAATTCGTTTGAGAAAATAAAAAAGGCAGAGTGAGCAAATAATTATTGTCTTGCCTTTGATGTATTTTAAACTTCTTATTTATTTTTGACTATTTTAAAAATGTTAGGTAAAAGATCCTTTAAAATACGCATTAAATAGGAATCAATTAAGACCCCTCAATTAATCACTTTGAAATTTGTTTATAACATTTTGTTAAAAAAGAATCAGCACTATTAATATTGAAGCGTTAAGTTTAAGCAGGGTTCACAGAATAAAAAAACTTTAAAGCACAATGTATATCATCAAGAATCAAAGTTATCGTAAATCAAGCAATTTTCCACGAAATCAAAAAAGACATTGTGTTAATGCTTATTATTTCCTACAAATACTGCCAATATAAAGAAATATATATTTCAGATTAAAAATTACGGTATATTTTTAAGAAACGCATAACTGATTAAATAGTGAAAATTTCCAATTTATTTTATTCACAATTTATATTTTTTTAAATATTTACAAAACTCTAGTTGCTTAAATTACAAGTGAATGGCAAAAAGTGAAAAAATTATATTACTCAAACACACTTTAGGTTACATATACATATGTATAATATTTATATATAACAACATAGCAAGGTTTTAAATAAATTTTATTTTATGGTAAAGAGTAATAATTCACCAGGTATGGAAGTGTTTTGCCTGCAGTTGGACTTTTCATCTGAAAAAGTATTGTGAAAAATATATTTATCATGAAATACTACTTTATTTAAAGGGGCGACAACAGGAAAAAAATATTTTATATCATTTTATTACTGCGATATATTTTGCTGTGGCTGATGATGATTCGTTCAAATTAAGTTTCAATATTTACTCCATATTTTAGTCTCTATCTTGTTACGTGCTAGAAAAAAGAAACTTTTCATATTAAAACTTTTCTAATACACACTTGTATTAACAATAAAGTCAAATGAATTTTGTGCATGGAATAAAGGTTGCTTAAGTTAACCAATAAGTAGTAAACCACCGGAGAGAACAACATAAAACATAATTGCAAATAAGTTACTTCTTACGGTATTCATAATGGATATTAATTTTCTATTCAATTTTCTTCTCAAGAAATAGGTTAAGTGGTAGATATTATGATATCATTTCATATCAAAAAGGTAAGAATATATGCCACGCATCTATTTAATCGATTTTGTTTGCAAACATAATATGGATTATTTAAGTAGTTTACAATATTTTGGGATGAAATTATATATTATATGTTTTTGTTTTGGATGGAGCAATAAAAAACTAGAACAATGTATTTAGTGCCAAGAGCTTAAATGGAAGAAGAAGTAAATTAAAATTCCAGAATATCATAAATGAAAGAGGAAAAGTGGTTTCAAATCTGAAGTGGATCTGACATATTAAATGCAACTATATATACGTGGAGCTAGTACCTCTTTTCCGATTTATACTATATATATATATATATATATATATATATATATATAAAAAACTGTATAAATATATGATATTAAATATACTAACGGTCCCATATAAATAATACGGACACGAAATTCGTCAGATGTTTTTCATTCCATCGACTTATTAGCATATTTAACTGGACTAATTCAAACTTTTATATACAACGAATCAATATAATTAGCTTAACCAACATATTAAATAGGCACACATTCCTTTCGATATCCAAAAGATGAGAGCTGCAGCTATTAATTTTATGTTGTTAATATTTCTTGTGATCCAATAATAAATACATTTAGATTCGACTGAATGTTTTAATGTAAACACTTGATGGCAAAAGTTTTGCTTCAACTCTTTTATAAAAATATTGCAAACTTTTTATTTGCAAAACCATTCTGTATCTGTATCTGACCAGTAAAATTTATAATATAATAATAAAGTTAAATACATTTCAGTAATACAATTTGAGCAAAATCAAATCACAAAGTTGTTTAAAACAAATATATTTACCTCTATATAAAGTTGATTGTTATATTGAATAGTGCATTTCGGATGATTAGAAATATTTTTTCTCTGCTGACCCCCTGATTGGCTTTAATAACAACTCAATATATTAAAATTGCATTTAAGGTGCAAAAAGTTTTGATTGATGTATTCTGCACTTTTCCAGTTTTCGTCACAGCTTTTTCATTTTTCTTAACATAAATCATTTATTATTTTCATTTTTATACACTTTTTGTTCAGACTTTATGATGTCAATCAATATCAGTGTCAAGTCTTATTTATTTGTATTTGTGTAAGTGTGATGGTTGCATCCACAATGTAGTATTTTTATTTAATATCAGTTTTAGTTGACTGTAGCTGAAAAGTGTGGTGTTAATATATCTCTACAGAGATTCAACTCAAAACTTTTTAGTTTTAACTTTTCATAAGAAAAATGTATAATACAATGCATATTTTAAAAGTATTATATTATTTTCCTGACTGGTTAAAGAAGTCATTAACCTCTTGTGAAAATGTTTAATATTTTAGACGAATGAAAAAAATTAACACATGAAATGGTTAATGTTGCTAATAGATATAAGAAAACTTTTAAAGTTTGAATGAGGAGGTCAGCCACGTGCTAAACACGTGTTTTGATAAAAATTTTGGTGAGAAAAATACAATTTTTATGAAAACTAGAACGCCCTAATATACACCATAGACTGATAAAAAGGTATAGTAATAAGGTACAGAGAGATTTGCAAGATTTAGTGGAAAAATTAGGAACATATTAGAGTCAGTAACTAGACTGTATAACTCGTAGCCGTGGCGGACATATGTATATGAGTATATCATATATAGAAATTAAACCTTATAATAACATCGAAAAAGAAAATGTCTTACTAATTTTCGACTTTCTTCATGTTAATGTCAGATTATATTTTACTCTAAAATATAGGCACGAATGTCATTAAGGTAGACTTAAAATAAACTAAATAGGGATCACAATAGAAAACAGATCTCAGAGTTTCTCAAATTTATTATAAAAGTTCTAACACCAACTGAAAAAATTTAAGTACGACTATATAAAGCACACAATCAAGTGATTCGTACTTAAATAAATTTTCTGCACTTGATTAAGAAAAATCCGTACTCTTAATTATAGGTGTACATGATGTAAATAACGAATTGTAAAATATTTTCCAAATCTGAATAGTAAAAGTAGGAAAGATTTTGTATTCGCAAGCTTTGGAGTTTCAATTATACAAAGTTAATAACTAACAGGTAAATTCATTTGAGTGAGATTAAGACAACATCAACATTTGTTGTAATATTGTTGTTGATAGATTTAAACGTCGACTCAGTGTAAATATTTCACAAATACAGCGCATGTTATCTTGTCATAAACATACATGTATGTAGCTGCTGTCTATTATTGTATCTGTTATATATTTCCCTGTAGTCATACCACAGATCCTTAAAACAAATTATATAACTTTCAATTTAAAAAATTAAAAAAAAAAACAACAACAACAATATATTTTTAAGGTGGTAACAAGTTCATGGCATGTATTATTTTTACTTTTTGTGTATGTATGGTTATGCTCATATGTGTGTGTGCTGTTGGAAATAAAGGTTTCCATTTGAATTATCTTAGTTATTTGAATTATTTTAGTTATGAGGTAAATTAAATTATTAAACATATTAATACGAAGGATGTTGTTTAAAATATAATAATTCTATGAAGTATTTTGCGATAACATTGTTTCTATTACGCCTATCCAAGAAAATTATAGAAAATGTGAAAATTCAAAGATCGAATCATGATTGGAATACTATTTTCATTAATACAAACGAGTTTTGGATTTGTAGCCCAATGAACTAATAATTTGTATGGCTAATATATTCCTTAAGGTTTCCTCCCGTACAAACACTTTAGTTGGTACATACAGTGACCCTAATATATATAAATATTTTTAAAATAATCTTAATCATATTAAAAAAACACTATATTAATTTTATGAATAAAGATATTGTGAGTATACCAACGAACTAATTTTATTCGAAAACTACTCCACACCTTCTTTAGCTGATAAACGAATTATTTCTTTTCCAGCAGAATGTTACAGTGCTCTGCTAGAGTTTGTTTCAAAATACATAAATAGTGATCATTGTAAACTAAAAGGCATTTGTTCATGAACGCTTTCACCAAAATATGTGTGCCATTTTTGCATTATAATGACTAAAATAAACTTCAAAAAGTCACTACTGAAGCACCATACAAATTCTTTAATTGTTTTTATTGATGAATACGTATGTGCACGTCTTCACAAAAATGGGGTTACAAGTTTGTTTGAAGGGTTCAAAAAAGTCACAATTATATATGTGCTGGGAATATTAAGGCCATAACTTTTAAAACGTCTTTAAATTATATCACTGGTTTTTTTTTAATATTTCAGATACGCATGTGTGCAATAATGCAGATGTAAAAGAAAAATATAAAACATGTTTCTTTTATATATGTATTTACTGACAGAAATTAAAAATATGGTTTCAATCAACATATAGTTATAGGGTATAATAATATAGGCATTCGGAAGGAAGACCGCAGGCTATTTCCTGCTATCACGAACTATTTGATTGTCATGAATGTGACCAACTAAAAAAGCCCTTATTATAAAACAAGTGTCTGCTAGCAGCCCATTTAGCCTTCTTACAGCTTTTAGAAAGATGCCAGTTTTCTTCAACATGTTCGAACTGTCTTCCATATGAGATGTTCATTAGAAGCTTCTTTTGGAAATTTTGAAACCCACCGTATCTGCTTGCATCCAGGTATATTATTTGGTTACTCTCCTAATATAAATTCAGAACAATATATATTATATATATATATATATATATATATATATATATATATATATGTATTGAAAAGCATACACATTTATTATGGACAAACATTTGTTATACAAAAAAAGTTTTATTTGTCATAAATTTTTCTTTCTCTCTTCTGGAAGTATGTTACATATACATACATACATAAATTCATATGTATGTATCACATGCATATAAATTTATTGCAGCTAAAATTTCTACCTGAAAGAATAAAAATTCTTGTCATAATTTTACAAACATATTATTCTTCAACAGATAGTGACCATGCCATTTCCAATTCACGCTTTCACCGGCAATTTTTATGGTGATAAGCATGTTTTTTAAAGGGTTGAATTCTAATAATTTGATTTATGTTTTTTATTTTTTATTTGTGTTCCAGTATGCATACAAATCAAATTTAGTCTATCTTTTGTTAAATTAATCAACAAGTTTTAAGAACTGCAGACCGTTACAGCGATTGGTGTGAAAGCATAAAATTCACAAAATTGAAATTTATATTTCATACTACTAGATTTGCACTGAGGGAAAACAACAAATTCGTACAACAGCAAATGTACCTTTTGTGTTTTATTTTGTTTTTTTTTTTTTCAATTGAGTTGTAAAATAAAGTCTGCAAAATTTAAGTTGCTTCTCAACAGCCGTTTTTCCAAATTGATTCCTTTGGTCTGTTTTCACGCAGATAAAAAAAGTCTGAAACAAAATATCGTTACCTTTCCTCAGCAGTTGGTTTTCTTTATTTAAATATTTTTGCAAAGTTTTTTTTTACTTATTTGCGATTCTGTTTATTTAGTTGCGTTCCTAGAAGAAAACAAGTGCATTGATGTGTACGAGTAACGGCTATGAAACCTGCAACATACTACTTCACTTTAATCTCTTGCATGCACACGATACAGGCTGTCAATGTATGTAAATTTAACATGGAGCTTGCGCTATACAAATAGCACAACATACACAAAATCATTTGTAGGTCAATTTACTTCAATTTCTGTGAAACTTAATTGAACTTTACTTTTAAATTGCTTTTTGGTGTTTGGCATTATTTATATTCAGCTGAATATTAATTTTTAAGCATGTCCCGTTCTCAAACTCAACGAATTGATTCTACCAAAAAAGTTTGCGTTGAAAGAGATGCCTATTTTTAGAATTTTTGGAAAAGTCACTCGATTGAGAAATATGAAAACATATTGGAAAAATGTTTGCAAATCGATTTAAAGAAATTAAACTTTTTTGGTTAAACATTAAAACTGAATTATATTTCGCAAACTGTTACACTTCAGCTTTGATTGCAATAACTGTTCACATATCATTTTGTGCACTTTTTTAAATGTTATTAACAACTTTCTCATATTTAAATTTCTGTTCATATTTTTTTCTACACAAAATATATAATTATATGTTTTCCCATATGATACATATGCATGCTATTAGTTTATAAACTTTTTTATGACAAAAACTCTGGTGTAACGCACAGCATTTGTAAATGTTTTAATGCAAATTTCGAACTTTTTAGTTTTGTAAACAAGTTGATGTAAATATTTACATACAAAATAAGATATTCTGTTGTCTTTAGTTTTCTTGATTGTTTGTTTATTTTCTTACAAAACCAAATAAATTAACAAAGTTTTACTCATGTCACAGGAACTGATGCAAAATAATTTATTTACATATTGACATAATGTTACAACTCTAAAGGATAGTGCAGAGATTTTATGTATCAGATGTTTACTAAATAAATTTAATTATTTAAATTAATTTAAAAAGTACTAAAATGGTTTTAGCAAATTTATGCCAACAGTGTTAAAACATAATAATTTTTTATTCAAACTTTTAATCAACCTTTTTTTGTTGAAACAATAAGTAAAAATTATTCTGATGCTGATGTTGGTTCTTACGTTGTCATGCTGTCATTCGGAATATATCAGTTTTTTATAAAATTAGTAGCTTAACTGTGAAATGTGCTATTTAAAAGAAATATATAAAAATATAACTTCTCTTTTTTAAATAGGCTGATAATTATATTGGTTGTGGTAAAACGAAGACCAATTGCTACTGGTGTCGAAAAAGAAATACCTTCTTTGTGAAACCTAAACTTTAAACTGTTATAGTTTTAAAAAATTCTATATAAAGTTTACATATATGGGAAATGTTGTATTTACTTTTTAATAATTAAAACTTTATTTTAAAAATCAAAACGATCTATTGTTCTCATGAGAGAATATTCACCCTTCTTAGAATAGCTAAAGTGGTATTTTCAAACTTTCAATTGAATGAACGCGAAGTTTAAATAACCATCGAAGTCATGACGAGAGCACAATGAAAAATGTTTCTGTTTTATTTTCATACTTTATTATTCTTCAATGACTGGATTTTTTTTAAAATATTTTAAGATAATTTTGTTTTCTTTTGAGCAACACATTATTGAAGGCGTTTACTTGTAAGCGGGAGACATCCAGGAACTATGGCAGGAATCAAGCCTTCACCATTGGGCTAAAACGATACTATATAATTATATAAACTATGACATCTTGAAAGGAATTATATTGTTTGCCATATATGATAGAATCGTATCCCTTATTCTAATTCTTCAGAGTGTACCGCTGCTAAGTAACACTGTATCACTTAACAATAGTATAAGAAGGCAAAAAGACTGATACGAACTTTAAGAAACGTTTATATAATGATTGAAATATAACCAATTTTCCACTGAGTTTTTCATCATTATTTGAAGTTTTATTGTATACGGCATATCTGTTAAATAAAAGGGATTATACAAAAACCCAAATCATTTAAAACCAATTTTCTAGGTTAAAATACATAAAAGAAAATGTTGGATAAAGGGAAAACCCCACAGCCACTTATAACAGGCCATAAAGTAACATTAAAACTGTTTTATACGTTTTATATATGGCCTATAAAAGGAAATTATTTTAAACAACTTTACTTAAGTCTTTTTAAAATAATTTCATTGAATAATTTTTTAAAGTAACCCAGTCAAGTGTAAGTACAAAAATAGGATAGATTTTAATATAAATATTTATTTTAAAGCCCACTACTGATACCAAACAGTGTACAATTTACTTACATATACATTGTTAAGTTCAAACGTGGCATAATAACAAAGAACAATTTTCCCTTTAAACCATTTGAAAAATTAAGTTGCTTAAAGCGACTATAAAATAAATAGTTACTGAGTTATACATTTACTAGCAACTTAGTGACTTGAAACTTATTGAGTACAAAATATATATCTACATACAGGATTCAGAACATAAGAATTTAGAAGTAAAATTTGGAAAGTGCAAATATTAAGTAAAATAGCACAAGATATATAAAGAAATGGTGTTAACTTAATATTTCATGTAATTTATTATTCCTATATCATCCTGTCTGTATAGTTATGCTGTATTTGAAAGATTATTGAGATATAATTTCGACGTGCTGTTGGTAGTCTGATGGACTTGTCTCTAAGGTTGCTATTGGCTGCAGGAGTAAACATAAGATCACAATAATTAACATTCCGAGATAGACATCGAACACAGTCATGGATAAGGTGTCTAAATTATCTAACCTGCATTAGCGAAAATTGTGTTAATTGTTGTCGGCTTGTTTCAATAACGATGGCATAGCTCTGGTTGCTGAATATTACTGACAGTGATTAACTGCGTGATCGTAAGTAAATTTATGCATTTCTAGGGAGGTGAGTCATACTAGTATTTTGGGAGATTCAAAAATTTAACATCTTTACTGTACAATAATATTTCCAAAATCTGATTTATGTAAATACATTTAAGATAAGTTTGCTTTTCAAAATATTAACGTTCATATATTTTCACAAACCACTGTTGACTTTCGTTGACAATATCATCATCGTCATCATCATCATCATCATGGAATAATTTTATTAAAACGGAGTGGGAAGCAGTAGTACCAACATGGAATATATATATATATATATATATATATATATATATATATTTATATATATATTTATATATTTATATGATATAATTCATTTTATGTATTTGAGCGTATGTATCACACGTTTTGTGTTTTGAGTGCGTGTTTCAACATTGTTTGCTATTTTGACATGACATGACACCTCAACTAAGTGTAGGCGCGCACTTACATATAACCGTGATGATATCGTCTTTAAGATTATTAAAGGTAATTTTACGTTTATTATTTTCAAGAAGGTATTTAGATTTTTTAAATGAACGTGTCTGAATGTTATGATATAATGGGGCTTTTAAATGAAGTATATACTTGTTAATCTTTTTAAATATATGCAGGTGTTAAGAATTAATTAAGAAAGATTTGTGTGCGGTGTTAAATAATTACAACAAGCAGTTGATTAAAAATTTTAACACACTTTATTAAAGAGTTCTCTAAGCTCTGACGGTCATTACTTTTGAACAAGAGGTAGAAGATATGGAATTATCTAGTCACAAGTAACTTAGTTGGCAAACATGCACTTATTATCTTTCCTAATAGAGATAATACAGAATATAACACTTAGCCTCAAACGCTCTTTGAAAAAGCTGTTACCTTGTATGAATACGATTAAAATATTCCTTTTTGTATATCAAACTAAATTTTTTACCAAAAACATGAACAGTTTTAAAAAACTATCGCTTGTTGCCTTAAGCAAAATTAAACAAATCATTGCATACTTGCTTGTACTTCTACTCTGCTGTAAAGAATTCCGTCATGTGTGTAAAATAAAAATAACAATATATTCACTTCTAATTTGGTGCATAAAATATTAAACTATTCTTAATTTAACATTGGAAGCATATCGACTTTTCAGCTTGTTTACAACTCACTCGGCATACTGCATGTTTATAGCATATAAAATAACTTTAACGTTCAATATCCTACAGCATCAATAGTTTTCAACATGAAATCAAGACCATAAACTTTTATAGCAAAAAATATATCTAAATTGACATGTGCGATACATAACAAACTCTTAAAGTTTTTATGGGATAAAATGAGAGGATTATTACAGACAGTAAATAGCATCAATAAGATCCTTAGTTACACATTCGAGAAGCGCAAAAATATATACCACGATAGCTAACAATAGAGTCAGTATGCGCATTCTACACTGAAAGAAATTTTGTAAATAAGTCTTTAAGCATTTATAAATGAAAAAATCGATTAAAGGTATTTGGGAGTCTGCATAGTTTTTGTCTTGGACTAGTATTAATTTGGTGACCCCTACATATGCAGTGCCTTCTACCAGCAAAACAAAGGGGAGAATAGTGTTAAGAGGATACATGACGATGGATCAAATATAGGACATCCGTTGTAGCTATTTTTACTTTTAATTTCATTTGCAAATTTTCTCTATATTCTGCTTTTTTAATTCCTGATGATATTTATCGCTATCGGTAATATTCAGCAATCAGAATTTTGGCATCAAAAAAGGCCAAGAATAACTAACATAATATGTAAAGTCGTCAGAATGCACTACAATATTGTAGCTAATGCAGGTCACAATATTCTTGACTGAGAACGGAGTTGCACTCGGGGTCTAAGGCATTGTACCCTTGTATCACTACTTTATACCCGTAGTTTGGAATAAAAGTATTAAAAGTTATTATGTTTTGAATTTTTTTTATGGCGTCTATCTGTAGATGAATGGTCTCTTAGAAATTAGCACAGTTTTGCTTAATATTAAATTGATTTCAATATTGCTTGACTAACATTTTGCAACTCATCATCAAACTGGCATATATTTCTTTTAGTGTAGAATGAGGTTTGCAACTGAAGGAAGCATCATAAAATAAAATTATTAAATGAATTTTAGAAAAAAATATACCTACTACTTTTATGCCAAAAAGTAAAATGAATAATAAATATTGTGGTTCTATATCGATGTATGTGACGAAGGCATTAACGAAGGACTTTATGGTGGTACTCAAGGAAATTATTTTGCAAAAACAAAAAATATTAATAACAATGAGAGTGTGCAGGATATAAAATGTAATGTGAAATCTATTTCGCAGCCAGCATTTATAAACAGTACAAAGCAACAAGTGAATAGGAATTAGATGATGTGATAATAAGTCTCACACTTATTTCTATATACAGAGTTCAGTTGTTTTGCGGATACATATCCGCATTTTTGAGGCATAATCCTCCGTTTATTTTTAAACGTCTAATTTTTTCAACTCTATATATTAAAGGCAAACATGATATATTTAACTATTTATATTGTTGTCTTGAATGTTCAGTCAACATTCAAGAAGGCATTTTGTAAACATGCTTATGTTGAGTACAAATAATAAAATGGATAACACAAATTTATGAACACATCGAGTAGATGTATATGGAGACTTTGGTAGGCTCATTAACCCTTAAACATTAACGCAGGTAAATTTTACAAATAGTTTATTTTCTATTGTTGCTGCATAAGCAGTCATATATCTAACAACACCAAATTATAGGTATTATAACAATTATTTTTATTTTGCTATATTAATATTTATATAGGCTAAATTGTTCTAACTTAGTTCAAATCTCAGAAAGACATGATGATAAATATTCCTAGGCACAAAGGAAGTCAACATCAGTTTTATTCAACTTACACAGCAGAGCAGAACAGCTGTTTTCGAAAGTCGCTACACTTTCATCTTCAGTGCTCATGTGTATATTCTGTTTATCACCACTGTTTAGGGGGCTTAGTTGAATGTGATAACAGTTTTCTATTTAAACAAATTTTATTGTGAAAAACAATTGTTATTTTCAGGTTTGCATTCAATATTTTGAAAATTTGTTCGCTCAAATAAAATTAGTGTGCTAGTTCTTTTTTCCCAAAGTCTTATTAAAAAATTCAAAGTGATCAGTTGAGGGGTTTTAGCTAGTTCCTATGCGCATTTCACTGGGGCTCATGCAGATCATCAGGGAAACTTTACCCAACATTTTTTAGAATAACTAGAGATATATACTTCAAACTTCTACATTAATAAATGGGAAGCCTAAGAATAAATATCAAGGTCACAACAAGAACTCACTGATCAAATTTCCTTTTTTATTTTCTTACGTTTTGTTCTACAACTGGTTGGTTTTTTGCCTACTCAAATTGTAGGTGTAAGAGAAATAAAGAACAACAACCAATAATTGTTTTAATAAAGAAACAATTTATTTAGAGTGTTGACAACATAAGTTGTTTTATTTTGCACAAGGACTTGCATATTTAAATTGCTGTATATCTAAATTAAAAAGTTAAAAACCCCCAATATATATTCTAAAATTAGTATATATAAAAATAATAGCTTCTAAAATAGGGAGTCTTTAACGCAAATGGCAAGAAATATTACCGTAAATTTTTCGAAAGCCTTCAGTTCAGTTTGTGCGTTAATTTGTGCAGCAAGATGAAAATTTATCCTTATTAGGCAAGCCAACCCGCTTTAGTTATTGGACAAAAAGTTCAATCTGCTGTGGCTGAGAAAATACAAGAACATCCTTCTACAATAACTAATGATCATTCTAAATAACTCAGCACATCAAGCACTTATTTGAGCATAAATTTCCTTTAAGAGCTCAATAGGAAGGCTAAAACAGCTTAACTGGTCTTATAACTGATACTTTATGACCATCCAATTCTTTGTCCAATAGGCTAAAGATTGTTTGACAGGAGATTAATCATTTACTAAAAATCGTGTCTTCAGATGAAACTTATTTTTAAAGTATGAGGATTTATTTTATAGCAGCTGTTATTTAATACCAAATAAGAGTTTGTATTTAACTTTTAAAGCTTTTTTTATTATCATAATAAATATTATAATTAATATCAAAGAGTAATATAAAGTGTTAATTGCAGAGAAAACTGCATTAAGATGAATTAAAAAATAATATGTTTATATATATATATATATATATATATATATATATATATACATATATATATATATATATATATATATATATATATAGTAGTAATTTTCGGTCATATTAAAAAGTGTTTCAACAGTTTAAAGGGCTAATACTTTTTCAATATCCCAAGAGATATTAAATACAAACACAATAGCCTTTGATAATTAGCTTCTTTATAAAAAGGCATAACTAATATTTTTTTTAGTATTTATTATAACAATCTTGGATATTAATACATGAAGCTCAAATCTGGAGGGTTATATATTGCCTTTGCATATACCCAGGACTCTTTCCAATGCATATTGAATATGGACAATATCAGAAGAAAGAGCAGCAGATACTACTCAAGTTTTGAAAAGCTGCAAAGCTTAAAAAAAATAATGTTTAAAAAAATAATGTTTATTATTTTAAATATCATAAGCATAAATAATATTTTTCATATTATTTTACAATTATTTCTCCTGAAATTTAAAACAGAACAACGTTGGCATATCTCTTCTTATATAAATGTCCAGTAAAATAGAATCATGTGACCAAACCCTTCACATAAATATTGTTAAATAGTAAACGTCAACAGATATTAACAAAGTGGAACTTTCTTATATATTATGTACAAAACTTTCAAATCTAAAACTATGATACGTATTTATTTTTTATATACGTCTATATTATTTTATCAGAATAAGTACAAAAAGCAACAACATGTTCGAAAAAGCCAATATACTGCAAATATACATTCATATGGTATGATGCAATAATTAATTACAAAATTGAATTTATGCCATATTTACTTTTATCAGTTAGATGTCAAAGTGTAGCCTGAAACATGATACAAAATCTGCTGCACATTTCATGTGCGTCCTGTGCTGGAGATATGAGCAAACTATATTTAGCATTTGTTCCTTTGAGGATGTGTTATGGCTATTTGCTATGCTCATGTAACGTTAAATGAAATTCTGTTTTTGTTAAATTGCCTGTATTAAATCATTTGCAAATTTTACAAAGTGAATACGTATTATATGTTTTGGTTAGATTCGGCGTCAAATTGTAGCCTTTTACCATTTATTACTATGGATTTTAGGATTTCAAATGGAAACATGTATATTTCCTTATTGTTGGGAATTTGTTTAAATATTAGTAATACTTTGTTAAATAACAAAATAAAACCAACAAATTTGTGTACAGTTTGTATGCAGCTGTGGTTGTGTGTCCCTTTAATTAATGTTTCTTGAAAGTTTAATTTATGATGTGGACACAGAAAATTATGTTTAAATTGTTTTTAGTAAGAGTATACTTTTTGAAAACATGTGATCAAATTAATTCCAAGAAAACTGATGAGTTTCTTAAATCTAAAAGTATTGGAACTAAGCATTCGCATTTTTTTCAGTGTATTGTTTTAAAATAAAATTTTTTCAAAAGGAAAACAGTTTCTTAATCTCCCTAATAATCTGCTCTACTTTGCAACTTAAAAGGATTAAAATACATGCAAACTATATACCGAATCATATCGATCGCAAGGGGAAAGTTAACATATGCGAGACAGCGGGAGAATGTCCTAGTTATTTAAAAATAGTTCGTCCTGCCAATTGTCAATGACAGCTAAACATAAAAAGGGTATCAAAGTGCTTGAAACTTTAAATACATCTGTACTATATGCTAGAATCTATTTTATTACAAAATATTGGTTTTCAAGACGTTATATTTTCAGTTTCGAAGGACTTTATATAAAGTTGTTGACTTCAGCTTTTTTTGTACCATATTACAACACTTAATAAAAAAGGCGTCTTATAATATATGGAATTATTTGTTAGTAATTCATGTTGCTGAATTACTTCATTTAGTAATATATCACTATTACGCCTCTTGGAAATGTTGTATTTCGGTTTTTAAATAGTTGTTATGTAGGCAAACAAATTATATGTAGGCATACAAACTATATGCAAACACAAATCATAGTTTGTGAGGTAATACAACAAGATTTGTATTAAATTAAGAATGAAACATCTAAAACCGTATTGCTGCAATTTGCTTTTGAATTAATCAAAGAAAATACACAAGGGATATTCATATAATATATTGTACACCGGATCATATAATATATTGTAAAAGAATATTATTTAAAAACTATTTCAGCTTTGTTTCCGCTTTCATTTGTAACGGAAATTGAATTTCTTCTTATTGATATGCAATGAAATCGAAAGCTCTATATATTGTAGATATTTAACTGACGATAAGTAAAATGAATTTTGTTAGGGTATACCCAGGATATGTGGATATATTGTCCATGTGGAATATAAAAAATATGTTGTAAATAAGAACAAAATAAATTCATTAACCCAAAAAACTTTTTCAGCGAAAAGTACATGACTAAATAATATATTTTAATATTAATATATGTGTAGCATGACTATCAACAATTAGTATTTCATGATTCAAGTTTTCCACTCTGCTAAGCCGCCATCTGGCAAATATTTGCTAACTTCTTCTTGGGTACGAATAAACTTCTTTAAAATTTCTCGGTGAGAGGCGGAATTAAGAACCAATGCCTTTTATTAACCTAAAGCAATAGAAGTTAAGATTATGTATAAAAATTATCTTGAAATAAAAAAAGAAAGAGGAAAAAACCTACAAGATATAGTTACTATAATTAACTATATAAACACTATTACGATGCTATGTATAGCTTTTAATTAAATAAAATTATTTTTTATAATTACTAGGAATATGTTTGCCATCCAATAAAGTCATACGAATATATCAAATTCAACACTTTATAATCTTTATTATAGCAATTATATTTCTTTAATATTAAATTTTTAATTTGAAATTCAATACACTATACCCTCATGATAATTCAAAAGTAGAATCAGCGTTCTACCTGTAGAATACAGCAACTAAAACTTGTTCAATGAACAATTAATTTTCCGCCTTAGAGTAGGTGTATATATGAAAGAAATAAATGATTTATGCCTTTTAGGTTAAATATGAGAACATATCTGAACTAGTAGGGCGTTTGTTTTGATATGATATCCTTATAATTTGCCAATAATTGTGGTTTTCAGAAACAAGAATTTTACATACAAGCCCATGAGTTCTAAGAGAATAGATATTGCAAAATTTTTATTAATTAAACCAACAATATTCTGAGAATTTTATAAACTAGAACTCTTGCTATCTCTGTATATTATTCTTGTTATAAAATTTTTTTCTTGTCTGTGTATGAACAAAATGTGAAAAACCAATAAAGTCGAAGCAAAATTTTTATATGTACCTTTTTAATTTCTGTGTATGATATTGGTTTTGTAGACTAGTATACAAAATGAAGTTATTTTGCTTTGTGCTGGTTAATGTTAATTAATTCAAACACACAAATTATGAGTCTCAATATGTGTCTCTTGCAATATATAGTAGTTTCTTTACAACGTAATATAAAGGGACTTAGAGCTATGCATGGAGTTACAATTAAAAGAACTCTTGCTTTGCAATAGTTTTTTCTTACGGGTTATGTACTTAATATAAGACACATAATTGTGAATATACTTGAATAACTACATTTTATTTGCTTTTACACCAGGTGATTGGTAGAAAACTACTTATAGAATAACCAAACTGTCTTTTGGGAAAAACTTAGAACTTTATAAGATGAAGTATGGTATGCATTTGAAATATTTCAAACACAAATATGCTTCAGATATAATTCTATTTAATTTATCTTGCATATATTACTTATATTTTAGTATCATTGTACTATTTTTACTAATTTAAACTGTATTTATAATTTGGCTTTCAATAGTCATGACCTGCAACAAATAAAACAAACGTTTAAAATATTAATTGAAAGAATATATAAAATGAGTTACATTAAATGATATTTTTTGCATGTAGATAGAATTTAGAACTTTGCCCGTCAGATATGTGTAACGCACGATGACGTCCTTCCTTGTTATCTTATTATTTTCTTTGAATTTAACCCTTAGAGGAAAATTGCATTGCTTTATGTTTTACCCTTCTAACTGATTGAGTACTATAAAAAATTTTAAAAATTTATGTCGGACAGCTCAGTAATCTACAGAAATATCTCTTTTGTGATGAGTACCAAGTAATTTGTCAATAAATTGATGAATTTTGTCACTATAATGTCGAACATAAGATCATTATATATGAAACTAATCTGAACAGATTATTGTCTAGATAAACAGTCCAGTATTTTGGGATTTGTAAGACAATACCGGAAATAAAAATATGTCAATACATATTGGAAAACTATTCGAAAATATTTATATTGTGTTTTGAAATTATATAAAACAGCGACCCTTTAATATCCAATACTTTTCAAATTATATTACAGAGTTAATAATTTTCTGATATTTTTGAACTTTAGCTGACAGCAACCCGTTTAATGAAAAATTTTTTTTATACTTTTGAATGACCCAAAGAAGTCTAGAAAAGTAGCTAGAAAATGAGGTAAGACTTTTAAAGAGATTTCACTTTGAAAGATCATATATACAAGAGATGAACGGTGATATATCTGATAAAATTGTTAAAGAAATTTTCAGAATATTCTCTTGAAAAAGTCAACAAATATCTGACTAGCAAGGGGTGAATATGGCAAAAGAACAGGAGAAATGTTTTTAATGCGTTCAGGCTTTGTGAATAATACCAGAAGGTTATCGTCTCATAAGAGACAAAACCGTTTAAGCAACTAAAAGTATATATTACAGATAACATATATATTAATTCTTTTTTATATAATTAAAAATAAATCTTAATGTTTGCTATGCGAAATTCTAGAAGATTAATATATAAAAACAATAGAAGCAATAAATATCTATAAAACAACGAATTTTCTTGGTGCTTATTTAATTTTAACGAATCCCTTATTATCACCCTAAGCAAGTTGCTCTCTAATTGTCTGATTTAAATACTTGCAGGTCTGGGTAGTTTTTCTGTACTTAAAAAAGAGAATTTTATCTCCATTAAAATCAAAAAATCAAAAGTTTAAAAAAGAAAATTTAGTTAAGCTCAAATTAAAATTTTTGGATACATTGAAATTTACATAAAAATGATATAAAACACAAAGTTTTTATAACAACCGGACACCAACGCTCCATGACAAATTTTCATGACAAAAATTGTTTGACAAGTTTGATAATTTTTCAACTATACTGCCAATACTATTGCAAATATCTAAATACGGCAGAATAATAGGAAATTAATATAAGCGTATTTACATCTAAGCATTAAGTTTTGCTGACAATGAAATTAAATTTATTCTACTTGCTTGTGATCTTAAATCAAAGCCAAAGTTATTATCAATTTTGAATGATCAAACAACTTATAAATTATATTGTACCACTTGTGTTGCAGCTGGCGAATAATATTTTTACATGTCCTTGTGACAGAGTTTGCTGTTCGTTATACCATAATACACATACTCATAAAATATTTGCCACTTGTAAAGTAGTGTCCGTTTTTATTTTCTACTGCCATGCCAAACAAAATAAAAACATTGTTGGCGTGTACAGCAAAGAAAGAAAAAAAATCATTTTGTTTTAATTCTATTTGGGCAGTAACATACGAGAATTGTTATTACTCGTTTACTATGCATGGGTTAGATAAAAAAAAAATCACTCAGTTGTTTATTTGGAATTCCATTTACTAATTACAAAGTTTAAATTAAATTGGGATGTGGCATGTCGAAACTAACGTCAATAAAAATAAAAAATTAAACAACAACAAAAATTTACTAAAATAGTGTTCCATTATGTACACGAGCTAAAAATTTATTTTACTTTGTTTTCTATGCAAATAAGAAAAGTCATCGAAATAAAGTGCAAAGTGTAAATATATAGTCTACATTAATGGCCTGTGTGTGGGTAAATACATATTTGCAATTAAGTTTATGTCAGTAATTTCTTTATGTGGGTGATGTGTCCAGTTTTGTCACATCTATAGGTCAGCTTTTTTTTTCCTATTAAAGTCATCATAATATAACTTCGTATACAAGTGAATGTTGATGTGAATTTTTGTGGATATTATGAACGAGACCACTGGATTTTTTACAAGCTAAAACAACAAAATCCAATACTTAGTCAAATATTTATATTGTTTGTACGCATATAAAAACAATATAAACTAGACAGTGGGATATGAGAGAAAAAAAGCAATAATTCTATGCTTCTGAGTTCTTCTCTGATAAAATGCTATTAGTTTAATTTTTAGATTGACTTATTCCCATGAAGTTCTCGATATAATTTCAGAGCTCATTCTTTTAGACTTTTATCTAATTTTTCATTCATGATATCTTACGGTTTGCGGTGATCAACAGATGATTAGTTTTTGGAATCAATCGATGAGGCTATTAAGAAGTTATTTTAAAAAGTTCACTTTGAAAAATGTTTTTTTTTTATTATCGAATATTTTCAAATATACCGGTCCGAAGTGGTTCAAAATGACAAAATATCTAAATTCAGTTCTGCTTTTTAGAATGGATTAGGTTTAGGCGCTCAAAAGCTATAAGATATAGTAACACCATCCCAAAACTTGTTAGGAAGGTTCTTAGGGAGTCAAAACTTCTATATCTGATGAGAACGGTTTTTGGTAATTTTAACAAAGTTCAAAAACGCCGTTAGAAAGTATGACTTGCACATACCAGAATATATAAAAAAAAATAATGTCCGTCTACTTAGTTCTAGATTTAATATAACGTAAATTTTTTACAGCCCCAGAGTTTGTTAATGCGTAGTACTTTTTTAAAAAGCCATAACGTCAATGGATACCACTTATGAGCTTGGACACTGTGACATACATTAAATTTTATTGCAATACATTTGGTAGCAATGAGATGGGTTAGCTGTCATTATTCTTTCACAATTAGTTTTTGTAGCTTGTCTTTGTTTTTTTTTTTTTTTTTTTTGTTGAAACTATCAATACCACTTTTCACCACAAATATTTTATGCTGTTAGTGTTTTTAGTGACCACTTCAGCAACATATTGCTACTCTGCTGTCAGACATCTGGTAAAAAAATGGGGTTAACTTTGCACAAATTAATTTTTTTCCATCTGTTGTAGTATTATTTTAAAATACACCAGCATAGAGTGGTTTTTCATTTTTCCCATGCGAGTGTATAATGCTAAATATGGCAGTGATAAAGTAAGCATTTACCCACATACTTGTGCGAAGAGCAGACGTACAGCTTTTGAAAGAAATTAGTCATGTTGGGTTACAGATGTAGTGCTTGGCTTTATGTATGAAATTTTCGTTGACCGTTTTTCATCGTTGTGGTTTCCTTTTTTTACTTTCAATAATTAATGTCTTGAAATGCTTTTAGTCTTTTTTTAAGTTGTCTTATTTACTTCCGTATGTTTTTTGCAATAGTTGAAATGCTGCAATAGTGCCAGTCACTGACAAAATTTTTTATTAAAATATCACAGACATAATTTTAAATGTCTGATTAGTTCTAAAATAATTTTTTTAACTCGTTTTTTTACTGCTGTCAGTGGATGCGGATTTTTAAGTGACTGCAAGTATTTATTTAAAGGCTTATGCTTATTAATTCTGTTTGAATTAAATTGTAAAGATTTTTTTGTCATGCCAATCAATCTTTAACGCATCTAATGTTTTCTACTTCGTACTAAAAAAAAGATGGGGAATGAGTTCCGTTTCCGAACATTGAATTATCAAAGTATCAAATAAAGTAAAGTTTTCCAAACTGTAATATTTTTTAAAAAGAAAATAACTTCAGACTTGTGTTTGCAGCAATAACACTATTGTTATTATTGAGTTAGTGATCCGTATGACTTTGATATTTGTTTTAAGCTTCTCACTGCAAGTTTGTAATAAATGTCTTTAGTTATTCTAAAAAATGTTGGGTAAAGGTTCCCTGATGATCTGCATTAGCCCCAGTGAAATGCGCATAGGAACTAGCTAAAATCCCTCAATTGATCACTTTGAATTTTGTAATAAGATTTTGAGAAAAAAGAATCAGCACATAATTAAATTCAAAGAGTTTAGATTCCATAATTTATTTAATTTTTCAATTAATAATTTAAATTTTGTTTTGAGCGTAATCTTAAAGTGAGCAGTACAAAATATGTATTCATGTGATCGGTTTTCCAATGCAAATGATCATGAATTTTTTTATTATTGACTGATACCACAAAGAAGTTGTCAGGCTCTTTGAAATAATTAATAAATGAGTAATATGACTGTTGAAAGCAGTACGACAGAGTAAGGAACAAACCCAGCGCTGGTAACCCTCTTCCAGAGAGAACGGGAAAACAGTGTTTATTTATTTAATTTCATTATCTTTTTAACAGTTAATCAATCCGGTTGGACTTTCAACTCATTGTACTAAAATTAATTGTCACATCCACCAATCCTTACTTTGCTTTTTACAAACTCAATTGTAACATCCATAAAAACACTGTGTACCACCAACTAGCAATAAACGGCTGGCCCACACATAAAAGGACGAAACCGTCTGTACCGTTTGTATTGGGTGAGTAAAATTGGTATGACTCTACCAGACTTATGTAATTATACCCCTTTTATCTTACCTTTTACCCCTGTCTGGATGTGCCCAGAAAATCCCTCCTAACCGTGGTAATTTTTTCTCCAAGTCTAGTGCCCTAATCCACGTACTCCACCTCATTTTTAATATCTGAAAAGAGAATTAAATTACTTAACTTCTAACTCGACACTATAATCTTCAATACCCTCATACAAATTTCCACTAAATGTTGTATGTATGATATTTTTATTTTTCTTATTTTTACTTTGAAGTCCTGGTTTAACTGGAAATTTGTTTTTAATAACTATCATCACTATTTAAGACTCGTATTTGAAATAAATTTATTCCTCCATATTGAAATATTCTTTATATTATCCACACTTATATATCACATCAAATAATATATATTCTTCATTTAGAAAGAATTGCAGTTGTATATGTCCGCTATATGAGTAAGTTTCTAATACTATATTCTGATAAATAACTAAAAAGTTACTTAAAATAATTGTGTTTGTTTTTTATTATCGCATTGTTTTATTGTCGATACAAAAACACATTTATAAATTTACATATTCGACACAATTACATTGTTTATTCCCCACTACAATTACGCTATATTATACGTCTTTAACAATACTATTGTAAACAATGATGTTTTACTACAGTTATTCGCTTTTCATATTTAATGCAACACAATGTAATTGATTTTTCTTTGATTTCATATTTCGCTTTTTAGATTTGACCCAATTATTGAAAATATGAAGGTTAAAATTCATTCTTTCACATAGAACAATACATAAAATAAGTTCAGGTTTAAAATATTTTTCTGAAATAAAAAAATGAAAATCAATATGCCAAAGCATCAGTCTTGCACGCAATTTCTGTAGCAAAGAGAGAAAAAAAGGAAAAATATAACCCCAAAAACACAAAAAAAGAATCTAACAACTAGAAAATGTACAAATACGGTTGCATAAAAACTCATTCCTATTCAAATACTGTATGCAAATTTATTTGTAGCGTTAAAGCAAAAATATTTTATAACAGATTTCTCTTCACAAGATATTTAGTGCTGCACTACGTATAATTAATTTAGCTTTTATGCTTGTGATGGATTACGAGGATTTTGTGATAAAACAGCTGAAAATATTATTGGATTCTCTTTTCGTTGGCTAAATTAAACAAAAAAAAAAATAAATAAAAACTGGATAATAAAAAATCTTGGTTTGGTTTTGAGATTTAATGGAATAAGATAAATCGTTTGATAAATAGAATAATATAAGTAGAGCTGAAATAAAAATGTATATATGTATAAAGATATCGTTATGGAGTAGTTGCTGGTATAAACGATTATTTAAAAAGGGAAAAATTTTTAAGAGAGCCAGCATGCACTTTTATTGTTTACCATTTAGTTTAATTATTATGAGATGGTTTTATTTAGTTTTGCTTACACAATATGAATATATATTATAAAATATTGCTCTATTAAATACACTAATTATTGTATCAAATAATTAAGGAATTTTCTGTTACAATAATTAATAGATTTGTTTCAGGTATGACGCTATTTTTAAGTAATTTTTGAAAAGAAAATATTTGTCAACTACAATTAATCTCCTAAAAAAACCCCGAAGGTTGGCAAAATATCGATAAAGTTATTAAAATAATATAATAACAAAACTAAAAAACACTCTAAATAAACTGTTTTAATATTAAAAGAATTATTAGTTGTTGTTTATTGCTATTACAACTACAATTACAGTCTGAAAAAAGCAAACCAATTGAAGAACAAAAACGTAAGAGAATAAAACACGAAAAGTGATCAGTGGGTACTTATTATGACTTTGATATTTGTTTTAAGTTTCTCACTCATTAAAGTGGAAGTTTGAAATAAATATATTTAGTTATTCTAAGAAATATTGGGTAAAGATTCCCTGATGATCTGCATTAGCCCCAGTGAAATGCCATAGGAACTAGCTATTTATCACTTTAAATTTCTTAGCAAGATTTTGGGAAAAATATATCAGCACATAAATAAAATAAAAGAGGTACACAAACGGAAATTCCACGAAATATGTATCGAAAAATAAATAAATTAATACGCACTTATATAAACATGGAGGTGAAAACGTTTAACTCTAATATAATGGAATGTTCAAGGTTGCCATTTCAAATATAAAAAATTTCGAAATATATTGAGAATAGTAACGAAAAGCTACAAAATATTTTTAAAAAATGCTGTCCGTTAAATCGTGCTAGTTTCACGGTTATAGTTTCATATATAAAGAACGTTTAGAATTTTTGGAGAATTAATTCAGTTTCCACTATATATCGATTGAAGTAGCCCATAAGACAATCAGTACTTTGATAAGCTAGTGTTGTGCTTTAAATATTGCAATTTGTTTCATTGAAATCGGGCAATTAGTTCAAAAGTTATAGATATATCTACTACGTATTCCCTTCAAAATGTTAATATCCACACGTATATTTTGCCAACTCGAAAAAGTATGCAACATTATTTGCATGAGAATTTGACACCACATGCACACTTCTCACTGTTTCCATGTTGTATATTTGAATGTGTAGGTATATTCCACATACGCACCCCATATTTGCCTGTATATTTAAGATTAAATATGCTGCGGTTCTTGAACGAATTAAAGAAACAAGTCGGTAACATATCTGTAACTTTTGAAGTACTTGTTGGATTTGTATGAAACTTAAAACATAAAATGGGCTGGGAACGCAGAGTCAGATTAAAATATTAAAATGTAGATCTTTAAGACATAATGGACTAAAAGTGTTTACAAAGTTATATATGTATATTGTTGTAATATACTTTTCTTTTTATCGAAAATTAAAAGAAGAAAACAATAATGCACTAAATCATAAAATTACTTAAGAATTTAGCCGAAGGTGAACGTAATATCGAAAGTAAATATATTAAATGTATAAAATATTAAAGCGTAAAGTTAAAAAATACAGTTTTAATAGTTGTGTATTGCTAAAAATTGTATCTTACACTTTAAACTTTAATATTAATACACTTTAATTATAATAATACACAATTTTACGCACAGTAGGCTATATTTTTAAAGATTTTTGTTGGAAGATGTGCACATATTACTTGTTTATATATTCGTACTATTATCCTTCTCTTCGTGATCATATTGCTTGTGAGTTATAAGAAATTTTCTTTTCGATATAAAGAGATGTGATTTAAGAACTGTTTCAAAGGAATAGCGTTAAGCACAAAACCAAATGAAAGTAAATCTGTTAGCAACAGAGCTTTTATATTCATAATAATAGTGTCATATTTATATGATTTTTCTTTATCAGTTAATATCATGCTGTGTGCTTGGTTTGTATAAATGCTTAATTCAACACCGTTCCCTTGTGTTTATAAAAAGAACATGACAAAAAACTAAAATATTCTAAGCGTTGTGAATTGTGCAATTGCTTAAATATAGGGAAACTAATATATTTGGTCTGCAATGGTTGCACTTTTATGTCTATTATTTATTGAAACCTTTGAAAATCTTCTTAAAATTTCCATTGAAGAGTAAAATATGAGTTATTTTTCCAACTTCCTCATTGTTATAACAAGGAAAATATCAAGAATTTTTAATGTATTGATATGTTTTTCCTTACTTTATATTATCTAGCAGTTGTTCCTCAATAGTGAAGGATATCGTCTAAAACCAAAAAAAATTTTATTGAAAAAATAAATAAATAAAAAGAATATATTAGAAAAATTGTCTGTTATAGTTGCATGCGTTGATAAATATCTTATAACCAGCGGTAGAGTTTATGACAGACTTAAGTAGTTGAAAGAAAGTAGAGTTTGTGGATTCTTCAAGCCAAATTAGACTCTGGGAAAGCGTATAGACATATTTTCAGCAGCTAATCAAAAAGTCTTAAATAATATAGTAATACAGTTTTTATATTAATTCTTAGCTCTTTGATGATCTACCACAAATCGAAAACATACTGACATATTCATATACCTTCAAGTTTCTTATTATGATAGTTAATCTGGTGGTTAACACATCTACTGGTTCTTTTTTAACAACAAAACCAATGCTTTTAAAGCTTAAATCTGTTTTCGTTTTGATATGTATGTAACATTAATATATATTAAACACAAATTTTCACAAATTATATATAACGAAAAAAAAAGGAGTAGTAATAAAAAATAAAGCCATTTTTATTTTAAAATTTGACTGAAATCGTTTTAAATATTTACAATCCGTTTGATAGGTTATTGCTTATTTCACAATAAAGCATAAAGACTTCATGTTTGTTTTGAAGCTTCATAATAAAATATAATTTTTAATACGTTTGCAATAACGTTATTTGAATCTTATTATTACAGTAAAAAGCTATTTTTCCGGAAACCTATAAAAACAAACTACATATCCAATAATATTGCATTTGAAATTGCAATACAGTAAATTTTTATTGCATATAAATGCCAAATATTGCACTAGAAGCCACAAAAACTAACGAATATACAATTTTTTATACGCAATGTTAGCGATATATTTTTTAAATTATTATTTTTTATTTAAATAATATCATTGGATAATGTATACTTATATTCTAACGCTTATGGAACACAAAGTCAATTTGATATGGGAAGATATTTTTTGGCTTTGAAAAATTCCGTTTAATATAATAAGTAAACAAAGGATATGTGAAAATATAATACAGTATATTATCGACAGAGGAATTGTAGGCGCTGTAGGAATCATGAGTAATATGCAGATATTTGGAGGTGATTTTAAATATCAATTATGGACTCGCGAATAGTGATGTAAATATGCACACTTATTTCGCTCTAGAGCTTTAGTTTGGTCTGAATACAAAACACATAGATTTTAATATATTATTTTTTACCACCGCTTATATTTTTCATTAAAAATATAAGCGAAACCCATAATGTTATTACTACATGACAAAACTCTGATAATCTATTAACAGCAGGTGAAAATATATATCAGTCCAATGCAAGTTTAGTTGTTATTCCACTTCAGTTACAGCTTGTGTCACAATTTCGACCCTCGTTAAACAATTCAACTTTTGCAGCCTTAAATGATATTAAATGTCCTACTAAACATTATTTCAGTATATCTTAGTTACTTAACATATACGATACGTTATTATCGTAAAGAATTGGACGTGATCAAAAATCCAATGATCAGTTGGAACAACTTAATTCTTGTTACCCCCACAACAGATCACTGCAATGCTCTTTTTGGACTACGTTATACTCTCATCATCTATACTCATGTTTGTTTGAGATTATCACCACTTGTAAGATTTTGCGGTTTAAAATGTATTTATTTCTTAACAGTATAAATTAATGACAAAATTGAATACGAGAATTATATCAGTATCAAACTGATGTTAATATAAATCTTATCCCATGTTATCATACTTACTTTCTTCATATTCTCTCCATGCTGATTTTGGTCCACTTTTTAATTAGATCAATACTAATACGCGTAATAATTTACATCCTTAAAAATATTATTGCGAATAGTTCCAGCAGGTATTTTTAAAAGTAAAAAAGTAGAAAATTCTTTATCAATATAAATGTGTTACGATTATGTACAGTATAAAAAAATTCTACGAACGAATTCTATCTTATTTCCTTATTAATAGACTGTTTTTAACAAGTTTTTTTGCTGACTCCATGCATGCTCGAAATTTTTTTTAATAATATTTATAAAAATACCACGTAGTAATACAACTCAACATATCAAATAAAACTGATTATTGAGTCCAATCATGTATGAATATACAAACAAACAATAACACTGATATTGAACTGTTAAACAATTTTTTTTTCATTTAAAGGTTTTACGCAATAGTTTGCTTTATTGTAAAGATTTTTTAAAATAAATATTTGCATATATTTTATATCAGATATATAATAGTACTGGTTGCAAAAGTATTGTCCAGTTTGTTTCCATGTGCAGTAGCTTTCACGCAATTAAACTACAGTTTCAAAATATGAAATTTTATGGACAGCATAGAAAAGAAAAAATAAAAATTCATTCCTCTTATAAAATATATGGCTGCATTAATAATAATTATAAACAAATTTGTATTTCAATACACTTATAACAGATATTTATTTATATGAACTCGCTGTCTATTGTATACTTACAACTGATATAAGTCAAGAGTGACAGCATTAAAAAAAAGTATTCAATTAAATAAAATCCATTTACAAATTTACTGTCAGTTTAAATTTATTTTTATTCAAAATATAATTACATACGATATGAAATAAATGTTGATTAACTGTACGAGTATCTTCAATTACACTATGCAACAGTGAAAAAAGTGCAAGGACGTTATTATATGGGTTCGATTCTACTATCAAAATGTAGTAAAACCCTATATTCAGTTTGGTCAAGTTGGTGACCGTTTTCCTTTTATGGGCCTCCAAACGTTCCCAATATTGGCATGATGCCCAAAAAAAGGTGTTGTCAGTTTTTGGCAAATAACTAATCAGCACTTAAAAATATCACTTAACTATGTTTGGCCAAAATGTAGCCAAGAGTGCGTTGAATATCTCTTGCTAAAATTTTAGGGCAGAAATGTATTTTATCTCAGAGATTTTTTTTAAAAGTTGGAGAGCAAACTTTTTTTTTAGGTTTTTTGAACATTACTTTTAAGAAAACCTCATTTTTTCTACACTATCTCTGGAAAAATTGTAGCCACGGTAAAGTTTAACAACTTTTGCGAAAATGCCGATATAATCTGAGCGTGTCTAGATCCAAAAACAGGTCATAAATACTCCCTTATATCCAAAAATTTTAATATTTAACTCAAATTTTTTAATTTTAAATAAATTTTTTTTAGAAAAATTTCATAAAGTCTTTGTTAAGGTATTTATTTCTTGTATATTAATTTTAAACTTTGTTTCGAGCTGTCTGTGGACAGCCATTAGTCATTAGGATCGTACGCAATTTTCATCTGTTCCATGAGCATCTTCGTGTCCTTACAAAAGGAAAACATTTTTTAATCATCAACAGTAAAACATTTTTGAAGGCCTGACTGTCATCTTCTATATTTTGTGAACTTTGGCTCAGGTTCCAGTAAGTTTTATTCTTTTAAAAGTTGTGGAAGCTCTTCAGATTTTCGTTGTGATAGCTGCAACTTAGAAACAATGTAATTGGGAAAGTTTGGAGCCCCATAAAAGGAAAACGGTCACTAACTTGACGAAACTGAGTATAGGGTTTTACTACATTTTTATAGTAGAATAAAACCCATGTAGTCACGATCTTGCACTTTTCAAAAAGTCTTCGTTTGTCGCATAGTGTTATCAGTTGATTTGTGTAATTGATGGTTTGATTGCAGCTTAAAATTTGTATTGACGAAATTTAATATAGACATGCAAAATGGTCTTATAAACAATTTATATGAACTATAATATTTAATGAATCATAAGTATCACTAAAGCCTAGAAACACTACTACGGTTTTTTATAATAATCTTGTTGACTATTTGGCATAAAGCGTTCTTAATTTGAATATTATGTAGTAACTGTTTTAAGATAGTTATTAACAATCATTTTAAAAACAAAGTATCAATTAGGGGGTGTAAATTAAATTAGGGAAGCAAAAATGTGCTAAATTCTGCCAATTAGTGTAATATAAAATTTGTTCTTGTTGTGTTGTTATATCCTTATGTTTTTAAGTACAGTTGCAAAATATATATTTTGTTGATCAGAAATTCTCATATATAAACTAAACGTACATAGTGTTTTGCGATATGTGATATAAGTTCAGCTAAAATAGTTTAGCATAAAGAATCGACTGAGAGTTAATCCTTATCTCAATAGTGATAGAACTATTCATACGCCAATAGCAGCATGCCCGGGTATATTCACATATATTATATAGATATTTTGTTGGTAATTTTATCTCACTTTTTAATAAACAAATCAAAAAAAAAAATCGTAGTGAACATACATTTGCAACCTTAATTTATTTATAAATGAAATGTTTGTTTATTTTCGCGTAGAAATTTTTATTTTTATATGTATATTTGTCAGCGTATATGGTTGAAATATGATTATTTTGTTAAATTTAAAATGATATATGAACTGACAAAGAGAACTACTGTAAACACAACACAGCGCTGACAAGCAACAAATATTTTGAATGTTATGCTATTCACAACTGTATCCATAATTTTATATGTTCACACACATTCAATAATAAATTGACTTCCATTATGTCTATATGACATACATATATGTATTCATTATAATAATTTTATTTTACATTATTGTTTTAAAAAAAATATGCTTCATATCAATTCAAATGCAATCATAAAAAGCGTTACTTCATTCCCAATAAACCCAAAGACATAATATTGATAAAATATAATATCATTATAAATTTGGTATAATGTTGTATCAGAAACGATAGTATATTTTAGCTAATATATAAAACCACATGATTAGTAGATATACTATGTTTGAATATATAATTGAAAGAATTCTATTAACATTAATTTCATTTCAGACTTGTAAAGTTACTATAATTAAGTCAAAAAATATGCTCAGAAAAATGTTTATATATATATATATCGAATATGAATCGCAGCAATAAATTATAAAAAGGACATGTTTGAAAACCAGGTTGCGCAAATTTAGAGCCATGCATTTAGTGAATCAACTGATTTTTTTTTACATAGTTTCATTTATTTTTTATAAAAGAAAATATTTCTTCAAAAGAAGCTTATCAAATAGAGTTTTGCATAAAATTAATTTGTTAATATGTTACAATTTAGCAATAACTAAGTGTATCCAGTAAGTTATTCTTGATCTCGTAAATAACTTTAGAACATTGTCACATGTTACACTGTTATTTTGATTACTGGGTTATTTTTAATTAATAGATGATGAATTTATTTGATTCAATTCATAAAACAATTCCTCTTTTTTTTTATTAACTAGAACAGGAAAGAGATTTTTCTGATGCATAGTGAATAATATTGAAAGTTGAATTTTAAATGTTTTGCAAATGCTTTAAACATTAATTTTATATGACAAAGTCAAAATTGTTCATATATAACCATAAAATATGATATTGTACTGTTTAAAAAATGGTTGCGTATAGTTACAAATAAGTACTGTGATATATTCAAAGGTTTTGTGAATAATAATAAGTCCATGAAAATACTTTAGTAATACTTATGCGGTCCTTTAAGTACATAATTTATATACTTACAACGAAATCGCAATGATTTATTTTTCTTTTATATCTATTACAGAAATTAGTCAAATTCTGATATCTCCAAATCTTGGCATGGCTAAACTCAGTTAATAAATTGCTATAATTAATTTAATGCCCTTCTATATATATTCTTATTCAGATTGACAAACAACTTAATATTTGAAATACAATCTTTGCAATATTTGTTAAAGGAGGACGTGTTTCTTTTATGATTTTAAGTCAAAGCAAATCGCTCTCTTGTGATGCCATTCATCTTACGATCAAAGCAAGTACATTTTACTGTATTCAACAACTTAATCGTTAATAGAAAGTTTTCAATAACATTTTAAAAATATATAAAATACTTTTAACATGAACATATTTAAAATCTTACACGTTTAGGTTTAATGAAAACTTTGTCCGCTCATACAGAATTTTTTTAAATGCATTAATTCGATTGCCTTCCCTATATGAGGTTAAGTACAAATTGCACAATTTAACGCAATATTAAGTTAAACAAAGTGTTTTATATTACTCCAAGTCAATCACGTTTAAACTGTTTAATGTGTAGTTTTATTCAATTTAATAATATTTATCATTCATGCGAAACATTTTGTTATAACAGAATTATGGTAAATATCAGCGTGTTGCAAGCAGCCTGCCTGGTAATGGCAGAAGAAAATTTCATTATTATTAATTTCAAAGTAATTGCATTAAAGAGTGTTACTGTCAATACCATTTGCAATTACATTTCAAAAATTATGTTTTACACATTGTAATTCATGTGTGCCGACAAGTCTTTCAAAGCATAAGTGAGTGGAAGAAGTAATTTTTATTTGAATAACATGAAAGATAATTTACAAGTAATTTTAAAAGCTCTAGTTCAAGTGTACTAAAGAACTTTATATAAAACCCATTAACATCTACTATTTGTAAAAACAACAGAACGTTTTATGAAATGTAAAATTTATAGCCAGATAATATTACAAATTCTTTACATCTTATACATGAATATATTTAAGCATTTCCAATTAATTTTTTCCTATTTTATCGATATTCTGCTATTCTTCTACTTGACTGAAAACTACACTTGTACCAGATACTTGTGGGTTAATAAAGTTCACCACCTTCAAAAGGACAATCCGATGTAATAAAGTAAAAATCAATTTTTCCAGGATTTCTATGTCGTCAAATTTAAGCACTTGCAATTTTTGTCTGTTACATAATAGATAAACAAGAGCTGCAAATATAAGAGATATTATTTTTACATTCTTCATAAAAAATAAATATACTTTCAAGTGTTTTTATCAATACAATAAATGCTTTGCATGTGTAAAAAGGAATAGCTTTACCCTAATCCCTAAGTTAGTAGCAGTTGACCCAAGTTGTCAATGTAAATAAGCTGCATAACATTAATGTCTTAAAGTTAATTTGCAGTTGTGTTAGGAAGAGCAGGTTTATGACTGCATACAACATGTTAAAGTCTTAAGTTTTGCAGTATTTCAAGAAAATATATATGCTAGTCTATAGGCGAGGCATTACAAACAGCGTTATGGCATAAAGGATTGCCATCACTGCACATGCAACAGCATATTAAATATCCTAAGACGCTGCATAGCAAAATCTGCACTGAATATAATAATCGTTTATCGGTGACCGATAAAAACACTCGAATTGCAAAATAAATACAGAACAATTTGATTGGTATGCCATGATGATTGTAAGTCAAAGTAAGTAATAGACTCAACCGATCCTTTATATAGAATATAATAAAAACTTTGATAAGCAGGTTTATAAATAATCTTGTTTATTTGTATTCACTTTAATCTCTTAAGAAATATTTTATACATTTGCTTAATACCTTATTGATGAAATGATATTTGATGCAAACATTTTTTGTTGTTTTATTTTTAAATATATGACTGCATTAAAATATTAAACTTTTTTGCAAACAAGTCAATAGAAAAGCAAAAATGGCGAAACCGATCAATTTTAAAATCGTATACATTTGAAATACTCAAGATAGTTTAAGTAAATTGCAAGTGAAGTTCTCAAGTATAAAAATGATTTCTTAGTAAAAATTTACTTTAGCGTTTCAATACAAAAGCGAGCATTAAATTTAATTACTAATTCGTAAGGCGCTAGTCTTACGATAACATTTTCTATTTGTAGAAATTTTGTTATTAAAAGTCATAAGAGTTAACAAACCGATGGTAACACGCTTTTGTTAAGTCCCTGATTAGGCGTTGGATTATTTTCTTAATGTCCTATTTGTTGAATTTTTTTTCCAACGTTGCGTAAGCCAAACATTTTCATTTTGTATGCTCTGAAGTAGATATGAATATATTATTTGTAATCCTTGTTATTGGATTCTATAAAGGTCATGTTTTCATTAAGAATTTCTTGAGATAACTTATTATGGAAATTGTTGCAGCAATAAATGGTTGACTTTATCCCCGATGTGGCATTGATGAAACCACATCTCTACCAAATCTATGACGTCTAGTTAATATCAGAGGAGCTTCATTGTCATATTGCTGCAACTAATGTTATTCATAGTAATTGCAATCACGTCACCTAGTCAAAATCTGCGCCAGACAGCTTGCTTCCCAGCAGAAATTATTGGAGTACATGATCCGTTTCAAGTAAAAAGAGTAGTTACAACATGGTGCGATGTAATGCAAACATGAACCATGATTTGGCAACACTCGTAGCACTTGATTATGAAAAAATACCGCGGGGTAATAGTATAAAATGGTTTCCATGCTAATTTTCTGTGGTAATCCATGGAGCATTACCATGACGTAATTGCAAGACTAACCCTGTGTTAATAATGTGCGGATTACTCTGAAATAGGGTTTTTTTGGATGACATTGTCCTCTCCTAGGATATTGTAACGTAATATAGAGAACATTTTTCCCATATATTTAGATCACTTTTGGGCTTGTCCTGGTCCCTTGTAGAGTACTCTTTACACGCGTCTAAGGAGTAGTCTCGATTTCTACAGGGTTATTGCTTTTTAGATGAAAATGGTTTTCAATCAAACACTCTAAATTGTTTATAATATTATTATAATATTTGTTTGAATTGAATTTAACAGAATATGCTCGGCTGCACTTTTTAGTACTAACCAATTCGTGATCAGAATACATATACGATATGAAATGATTGCAATTCTATTTGCTTTCTTTAAGCAACAGATTTAATGACATTTATTATTTAATTAATACAATATTGTAATATCATGTACATAGAACGTATTTTATTTATATCAATTTGTATTTGTACGAATAGTTCTTTACCACACTTTAATATTTTACATAAATGCATTTAGAAAATATATTTTACAATTATATAAAATTGATTTTTGTTATTGCAAAATGTTAAACAGCGCACCAGTACAATATTATTTATCTAACATTTCTATCTATGAGCAAATTGAAGTTCAAATGTTTTTAGTTTCACTTGCAAATATAATAAAATGGAGTGGAGTATTATTTTAAATCCCTTGATTTCAATATATATATATATATATATATATATATATATATATATGTAATTGAATATGCATGAACATGTGAAATTTATTTACATACAAACACATTTTTATTTTGAGCAAAGAATTAGTAAAAGTTTTTTATATACTTTTAGCACTGTTAACCTGAATTTCGTTTATCTAAAACAAAAACTACATATTTAAAAATGCAATAGCTAAAAATACTTATATATTCCATGAAGGAAAGCACATCGAAGGCTTTTAACAAAAACACTAATTCATCTAATTATTTAACTGCATCTAAGTAAAAATCTGCTATCGGCAACAACTACTGTAGATAGAACCAACTTTGCTGTAGAATGTAAGAATTTCGTTATTTATAAGTTTCTCGTCATGACAAATGCTAAGTTTATTCTCATTATATTAAGTGAAAAGCATGTTCAAGTCTACAAATAAAGTTTATCCTTATGAGCGTAGCATGTCTCTATCAAAATTTACTATATCCAGTTTCTCATGTATGCGTTTCCATCCTCACAATATAAAATCGTTGTTAAGGATGGCGAATATAAGAACCGCAATTTGTTAGAAATTTTAGAAGGATGCATAAAGTAAAAATTAAGTAAAACTAAATGCTATTTATAACGCTGCATAACTTAATTATAATTTTAAAATACAAGATATATTCTCATGCTAAAAAAGAAATTTTAAAATATGTAGATTAAAAATTTGCTGTACATAATGAAGCTGCATAACAACCAAACAGATGCTGCAAAAACATCTTAGAATACGACTATTTTTCTATTGAAAATACGTAAATAAATTCCGCTATGTAATATTTGCTGTCACCTTTGTCTTTTCAGATTAACATGTAATACTGTGATAAAAGAACAATTTTATTGTAGTACATGGCCAATAAACATATATAAATTATTCAATTTAATGTGTATTTGTATACATTATAAATAAATTTATACATTCTTATTACAAGTTGTTGTAGGAAAATATGTATATCTGTAGCATGCGTAAATGTTGTAATGAAAAATTGACAAGACTCTTTATGTACATATAATATTTATGGTTACGTGACTTGGCTGGATGTGAATTACTTTTGATTAAAATTAGTCACAGATAAGATCGATAATACCTTAATTACTGATTAACAAATAAAGTTTTTTTGTTGTGTATTCTATGAATTTTTAATCACTCCATAATTTTTTGTGCAAATCGTAAATGGTTTTGTAAAAGTTTTTATTAATTAAGCATTAGTTTGAAGTCATTTAAATTTTTATACCATAATATTATTTTATTAAATAATGTGTTTATATATACAAATTTAATTATAAAGTCTAGTTCTTTGTACGTAATATTTTGCATGAGAATTTGTATATTATTCTTTTTTTTCTCTATTTTAATTTCTGAATATATTTTATAAGATTTTCTACTCAATCATAATGCATAAAGGAGGAATTTCGTTTGTTGTTACCACCCATGATGTTAGTCTAACAAAAAAAAAATATACTGGCCAAAAGCTCACAATCGTCTTAAGCCTACAGAAGATGGAATTCAATTTAAAAGCACTTTTATCCAAGTGTTATTGATTTTAATGTTTCATGGTGTGCTTTTATTGCCACATGGATTTCAAGTTAATGTTTACAGCTTATTTTAACAAATTGAAAATTCTTTTCTAATCAATAATTTCATTTGGTAAATAAATTTTCCAGCTTCACAAAGAATAATATCAGTGAAGGAAGCTTATTTTTACATATACAATTCATTTTATTATTTCATACATTTTATTATTTTCATGCTATGCTATTGTTTGAAACAATAAAGGAAACTTGAAGTAGTCCTAATTTGTTATAAAATAATAGCACTAAGTTTTCTTAAGTGTAGTGAAATAGAAAACGATGTACTGGAATTGCTTCGATTTTAGATTGCAATAATTTTTTTCCTGATTACTGGATTAAAAAATTTAATGCAGGACTTGCGCCAAAAATTTTCGAGTTCAACTACATCATTCAGAAGTTAGTGAAGCAAATTCTCTTTCTCTTGGGACTATTGCGACAAAGTCTCTGTCAGGTAGTTACGTGTTACCAGCTGCTGATGATTATAAAGTTTCCAGAATGAACGGTTGATTTTATAAGTATCAATTATCGCTTGCGATCATCTCAATATTCAATTGCAACATAAACTGGTTCCATAGACTTGCTTTTGGATGTTTGAGTTTAAATATATGTGTCTCAAGGAAAGAATATTTTTTATATCATTCTATTATTTTAAAACAATTAAAACTACTGCGCTAAAAGAATTATAACTTAGGCCTACATATTTGTACAATATATTTAGTCTTTCTTTGTTGAATATGCTTTTTTTCTGTACTGATAAAAACATGTAAAAACCGAGTAATTTTTAATCACTCTTTCTGTTTTAATATCTTTCTTTGTGATCTTTTTTTATGCTTCAACAAAAGTCTGAAATTGTTTTATTTTTACTCTGATTGTATCTTCTTTTGCGCTTTTACAATTGCTGGTAAAAATAAAAACTGACAAAACAAAGTTTCTGCTTAATTGTATTTTTATCTATTGTTAAAAAAAGTTAAAGAAAAACTTTCTAATAAAGGAAAAAGTTTAATTTAATTAAGGATATATAGTAGGGATAAGTCAACAGAGCGAACAAAGAAAGATTTTTGGGCTTTTTAAATTCCTCGAAAAAAGAAAGTTATTATCAAAGATTAGACTTATTATCAAGTAAAATTTATTTATGCTACAATGCGCCTTTTATTATTTATGGTATATTTTTATCATTTTTTTCACATTTACTTTATATTAATAAAGTTCTTACACCGAATTGAGGTCTATATAAATAATTTACTTTGAATTCTGGGATATATCTATATTTAATTTTTTTTTTATTCCTCATTGAATAACTTTACGGTTTATCGATGGGTATCTAATTGTGTAAAAGTAAAAATAAATACTTTAATTAATATTTTTTTTTGCTTTTTCATATGGAACTCTGAACTAATTTTTGAAAGAATTTGTCTTGTAAAAGGCAATAAAATGCTCACTAATTGGCAGACTTAATTGTTTTCAAAATAAACATATTTTAACTAGTACATATTTTGGGGAATTGTATTTTTTTAAACTCATTAATTTTAATTATGTGCTGATTCGTTTTTCCCAAAATCTGACAAAAAAATTCAAAGTGATCAATTTTAATTAACAGATTACAAAGAGATTTCAATGCGAAGAAACAACATTTGAGAAATGCTGTGTGTGAAAATATTTATTCAACATTGTTATACCAAAATTTTAAATGAGAACACAACATACATATTTTTATCGTTGTTCTATGCTTCGTGTATTACGACTTTTTTCCAAGCCCTCTCCAATTTTGTACCAGTTCTGTAATTCGTATAATAGGCTTGATTTTATATATAAACGCTTACATAACCAGAGTTTTTTCCAAAAATATCTGCCTTTTTTTAAATTCTATTTATGTTAATTCTTTTAAGAGATTATTAGACAGTGGCACGGACCAGCTTAAATATTATTATGAAAGTCCGCTATTTCCCAGTGTTCCGCCTACGCCTATTTGTGAATCATTGACACATGTCAAACACTTGCATACACATACATATTTAGGTCAAACACTTAGAATGTGTAGTTTTAAATAACACTGTGTAAACAAAAAAAGGAAATAGTAGAAACTGTGGAAACTGTATTCATTTCCCCTCTTCAGCTGTTAAGGATTTGGTGTGTTCGTAACATTCGAAGAACAGAAAATACACTCACCTAAATTATAGGCTACTCATAACAATAACATGTTTGTTATATATACAACAGTGGAAGCTGTAAAAATTTGTGGAACATATTGTGATAGAGAAGTCTGAAAATATCCCAAAACAATAGCAACCGAAGGGGAAATAATTGCATGAGAATTAACGAAAACTGGCAGTTAACCAGATGATATTAGGGTTTGTTTTAGAAATGACAGTATTTAACGGTAACTCAATGGAAAAAGAACATGTTAAACATGCTTTTTGATTTTATTTGATTAGAAATATTACGCAAATTGAACATATTTATTGAAATTCCAAAGGTGCCATTATGAAAGATATATTTTATTGAAAAGTTTCATTAACAACAATATAATTAAAATGTATATGTAAATTAAAAATGGATGTAAAGGAATCTAGTGAACATGTGTCGACTGTCACTCTCGTACTGGGCTTATGGTTTGTTTCATATTCTATTGATCAGCACTACTTAAAAACTAGACATGGACGGTATCAAACCTGGAAAGTTTGTGTATCAATAAATAATAAAAAGATTATGTTTGGTAATCTGAAAAACTAAATATATGAAATTGTTCATAAGTTTTTAATATTATTTTTATGCAAATTATTCAATGGTAATCAGAAAGCCGTGTATAACACTTCGGTTGAAAATAATCTTACAGCGTGAAGTAACTTACTTATATATTTAATAAACGTGTATTTCTACTATAAGTTACATTAAATTACAAACACTTAGAAAATCTAATTTAAGTTTTACGATAATCATCAATTTATATATGCCCAGAATAAGTTTGTAACAAACTACTTAAATCCTACAGGCAACTAAGCTAATTTCAATGAATATTATATGAAAACTCATTATGGTTGACGCTTTGATTATATTTAATGAAGGTAGCTAACAACTTCAGTATTATGATATGCTAAGGAGATATAAATTTAGCTAATCTACTCTACTATTACTCTTTTAAAGCTATTAATAAAATTATCGGCCTTTATTTCATTTATTTGAGATTTCTAACAGATATTCAATTAGTTTTACGTAGTCTATGTAAGCTAAATATGAAGTAGAGATTTCACTACTCAATATAAATAAAAATAATCAATATCAATAAAAATATAGTTGTCTTCCAAAATATTTCCATATTCATATATTTTCAGCATGTATTATGTTTCCAGGTGTAGTAAAAGGGTCGTAATGCATTACAAAAACTTCCTAAATCATCTTCAAAAATAATGAAATCCTTCTAATATCACTACTTACCCCGCGAGAAGATTCAAAACTCTAAACAGCAGTTTGAAACCGTTATTCGGCAACGATTTTAAATAAATGATGCCTGCGGGATGTACAAATATTAATATTATTAATTAATCAAACCATTGATAATTGAAAAATCAAACCTTAAAATGGACCAACAGCACATAAGATAACAATATTTATATTTGTATATAAAATACTTAACAAAGTAAAAATGGCGACTGAGAGTATATACCGGCGATGTTGTCAACCCTTATTTTAACCTTGTCTGTGAGTGACTGTACACGACCTATGCCTTCACATAGGTAGTAGCAACGTAGTTAACCACGAAAAATTCCTCAGAAGAACTGTATATCAATACAATTAGTTAAGGCCTCGCATTTAAATAGCGCGAGTGAGATGCAAAACTCTCGAAAGACAATAAAAAATCCGTGGTCTGCTTGCACTTAAAATTTAATTGCCAACAAAGCTTGATATTGACTGACTCACAGCTGCTTTGCGACTGGAGAGATACAATATAATTTGAGATCGTTCTGGTATTTGAATCTTATATATTGTATACTCCAGTTTGGAATAAACAAATAGTACTACCAAGAATCCAGTAGCTTTTTAAATAATACTAAATTAGAATATATAATCAAATATGACTACCAGAAATAACTATGATTTTAGGGTATTCAAAATTTATGCTATATAGTCATTTTGTTGCAAGGTAATAGTATTTTAGATCTGTTTGAAAAAGTTGTTTTTGTGCTACAAAGAAAAAAGTATTGAAAAAATAGTACTCTCTCAGGTATGTTTTTTCTGTGCCTTAAAATAGTTCTTCAAATCCGAGTTGGAAAGACAAAATTCTTTGGAGATGGCGACTAAAAAAGCTTGCCGCTGCTACTTATATATGATTCATAAATAAAAAGAGAAAAAAAGAGAACAAAAATAAATCATGTAATCTAAATTTATACAATTGCAAAAAATTACTCTTTTTACTTTTGAAAGTAGTATCCACCGAAATTTTTTTTCGTTTGCCGCCGCAAAAATAAAGACAATGTATTCAGTTCCTAAGAAGTCTAAAACTGTTTTGGTTTATACATACAAATTTATTATACAGAAAAAGTTATGACGGGTTTTTCACACCAGTCAATAATTTTGTGCCATAATATTACATCATATGACTTTATGACTTTAGTGTGAATTCTCCAACTGTGTTATTATAAATAGTAACAATTATTTGAACAAATTTATGGCGTATGAGTTTCTTTCATTGTTTTGTTAATGCAATCACATCATTTTTATTTTCATTAAATCATGTAAATTTATAATTTCCTATACAATTTTACAACTTTCAATTAAGATCTATTTTACAAGTCATAAAAAATTGCTTACGGTTCTAAATAAATAAAAATTTTAAAGAGAAATAAAAGATATTGTGTAAAATAAAAAACATGAGCAAACAATTTTATATTCATTTTACTAATAAAAATTCTTTTCAACGTTGTTATAATGCTGACATGACAACAATGACATAACAAATACTGTAATTAAATTTAAAAAGGAGCCCGCTAGACAATGACAACAATTAGCCAAGTTTTTTTCGCGTTCTCTTTCATACAGTCAACAGCGAGAAATAGAGAAAGGAACGACTATGTCAGGACATAAAAAGTTACTTAGACACCCTACTTACTGAAGTAACCTATTTGAAAAGCTATAGAAATATTTGGGATTTATAATGTTGTAATAGATTTTATATTTAATATGTTTATACAGTCCTGGGAGGACATTATCTTGCTGAGAACTGCTTAAAAAATACTCAATATCGACACAAGTTCTACTTATAGGCTTCACGTATTTTATGTTTGAAAACAAGTCGTCGCAATGGGACTTATATCTTACTGGTGTGCTTGGTAGGCTCTAGGATATGCTTCTAATCTTAACTGCTCTTCTTTTGTCGATATATGTGCTCCTCGAATATTAATGTTTCTTCCAAATATATAATAAAGAACAATCCAAGTCTCGAGATATCTTCTTTTTCATAATACTTCTTCTCTGGAAGTTCAATTAAATTTGGGTCATCGTCATCGCTCTATCTGATTTGAAGATTATATTTTAATGGAAGCTGGTTACAATTTGAAGCCCAAGATAATATGTTTCCAAAATATCTAATTGATACGGATTTCTTTAAATGAAATTAACCATTAAATTTCAATTAAATCATTTATTGAAGAAATTGTATATCTGCCAAAAGCTCTTTGCACTAAATATTATTCAAGCCGCAAAGTGTTCTTGTGTAGTTTTCACTTCTCCGTTTCACAACCATCTTCTGTTTGCCCTTTACGTGATGATGTCTAGAGTTTATTTTATTGTTGATTTTGTCGTTGTTTGTTCCCTTTTTCTTCTTATGTTAAATTTTATTTGCCCAAGAATTCTTTTTTTTTCATTTTTTGCTTATAAGTTCTTATTCCTTTTTGAACGTTTGACTTTTGTATTTGTAGCGGCAAATGATTTATCAGTCTTGTTTTTCTGTTTATCTTGTTCCTTTATCCATGGTATTGTGACAACTGCAAAGAAAACGAAATCCGTAAAATGTATTTGCACATGGCGATATGTCTCCGAAATTAAGTGATTTTGGTATTTTGTAAGAAACAGTAATTGAAATAAAATTGAAGTTTACGGAAATCTCAAATTTATCGTTAAAGAACATCTGTTGAAACGAAAAGTTTGTAAATATTTAAAAATTAATATTCTTTTTATTTGTTTTTCCTGAGTAGATGTACACAGTAATTTATACGAGCACCCATGGCGTATGCCAAACCATTAAGCTGGGAACACACTGCGACATTGTGAGGCATCATATTTGCAATATTGTTAAGATATTAATATTTTATGGGACTGTTGTATATTATTACGGTGGCAGAAAACAAATCATAGCCTATTCTTGTGTTTAGTCCTAGAATGGTTTTCGGTAAGTTAGTATTATTATTCTAAGTTTAATTAATATATTATATCCTAAAACCACAGACATAGTTCGCAATAAAAAAATTGTTTTAAAGGATTATTTTGGAGATTGTGGTTTTGTAAACCTCTTTAGTGCTGAATCTTTCTTCCCAAGATCTTACTAAAAATTGCAAAGTGATCAATTGAGGGGTTTTAGCTAGTTCCTATGTTTTTATAACAAAACAATTATTAGTTGTTGTTGTTCTTTATTTTTCTTACAACTAATATTTGAGTCGGAGAAAAGCCAACCAATTGTAGAACAAAAACGTAGTTAAAAATGATCAGTGATCAGTGAGTTCTTGTTATGACTTTGATATTTGTTTTAAGCTTCTCACTTATTAAAGTGGAAGTCTGAAATAAATATCTTTAGTTATAAGAAATGTTGGGTTGGGGTTCCCTTGTGATCTGCATTAGCCCCAGTGAAATCCGCATAGGAACTAACTAAAACCCCTCAATTGATCACTTTGAATTTTTTAGTAATATCTTGGGAAAAAAGAATCAGCACATAATTAAAATTAAAGAGATTTTAAAAACGACAATTCCTAAATATATATCTAATTTGAATATAATTTATTAATTTTATTAAATTTTCTTTATTATATTCCAATAAAAATTATATAGTCAAACTGCATGAACTTTCAATATTCTTGTAAAACTACTAACACTACCAAGTGCATGTATTTCAAACTTTAATGCATCACACACTTGAGCTTGGGAACTCTTTTCAATGGGTGTTACATTGGATACAAGTATTGTCATTTAATATTTATTCATATAAGAATTTAATCCATGAACTGAAAAGTGATGAATATTTTGCAACCACTACAATAGTTACAGACGATTTGCTACACGAATTGGATTTTTTATTCTTCTATAAAAGATTTGAAAGCATCCGTCCAAAAGGAAGTTAATCATGATGGATGTGATAGAAAAGGGTTATATTGAGTGAAAATAAAAAAAAAAGACTTCAAGTTTTGCTTAGTATTGCACAAAGCAACATAATCTTTAAGGTTGATATTTTAATATGAAATTTAATAACAAGAAAGTTTAAACTATGAATATTGATATCAAAACATAAATCGTTTGGCTTCATTAGTATATGTGTTTATGGATAAGATATAATAAATCAATAATTTATACACATAAGATATAATTTTTCTTAAATAGTTAATAATTATTTCAAGTTTTATAATTTGTGCAATCAATTGAATAAAAGTTCTCCTTTCGTAACATAAATCGAACATAAACTGACTATTTAATAGCAGTTTTAAAATCTAGATATGCAATCTGATATATTAATGTTTTCTATAGGGGATAAATATATTGAATAAGTCTATGAAAGTGTTTAATACGCATTTAAATATTCTAAATAAGTATAAAAATAAAAGTCTGACAAATATAATCATATCAATTTATGTACGAGTTTTAATATTACTTATTTCCTAATGTTTATAAAATATTATACAAATTGTGATAAGATTTCTTAATTATAAGACATTTTTCTGTTTGAAGAGTTTGAAAAGAATATAAGACTGTTTGTTTAAAAATTCGACAACAATTGTTTAATTCCATCCTTCGTTAAAACCACACTCAATTGTCTTTATTAGTTTTAGTGACATTAAAAAAATTTTATTTCTATGATTGTCATTAAAACTGTTTTTGTTTCAGTTTTATTTTTGCAATAAAAGTATCAATTGTCGCCTGTCTGTAACATTAAAAACTTTAATAGTATCATTTTACGCAAAACAACAGCACCCTCAAATATATCAGCCACTCTTTGTATTCACAAATATATAGGTTACAAATCATTTGTACCATTTTTTTTCAAACAACCCTGAATTAATTCTTAAAGGATATCAATACTTATATAACAAGTTAATTATTTCTTAGATACTATCAAATAGTAAAAATTAATATGTAATTACCATTATCGGAATATTTACTAAATGAAATTATTTATGCATTCAAAATAAAATCTGTTGTTTTTAACCTAAATTTCTATACCACAAACAAACAGGATTTAGTCAAGGCACAATATGCATGATTGTAATCTCAAGAAGCAAGAAACAGAAAAATGTTTACAAGTAATTGTATTAGTTTAAACTCTAAATGATTTGCCACAAGAACAAAAATCACAAAACTTGTATTAGTTGAGCATTTAGTTTTAGGGATTGTCCTCAGTAAAGAAGATAATATGTCATGTACTTGAACTTTTGCCAAAATATAAGACTAAAGATCTAACCAATTCTGTGGACTTGTATATGTGATCACACATAAGCACATATTATGAATTGTGCAGCACACATTGCAAAAGCAAGAAATAGAACAAGAAGAATATATCTATCAAGAAAATATAACCAAGTGTTAATAAATACTCATACATACATATTTACATAGATTTTCTTAACATGTAGTAACACATCCTATGTCAAAATCATATATATATATATATATATATATATATATATATATGTATATATATATATATATGCAGGCTGGTGTAAAAATTTATTTCATTAACTTCTGTCTAAATTGTGGGTAATTGACGTTTTACTTCCAATATTTTGTTAGGAAAAATAAAACAGCTTTTGAAGAAGAGCAGTTTTCTAAACAAATTTCAGCTGGCTAAACTTCAATACAAAGTTTTGAAAATGTGCACGGAAAGTGATGAAGGTTCGCCCAACCATAAAACAAGATGCTAATTGTGGTTTGAAATTTAAAATACGAATATTTCGTTCTTTAAAGAAATTAGAGCAAGAATGATGTTAAAATATTTACAAAGGCGATTATTTTATCTAAGCTGTTGGGTAAACAATACTATAATGGCAAAGATCCCGAGTTCGTATCCGCACTCAGTTATGAAAAACATGCCAAGATTTTCTGATCTGTTTTAGTGCAAGATTGTGCTAATTATTTTCGACTTGTTTCAATGACGAAGGAATAGCTCTGGCCGTGGAACATTACCGCCATATACTAAAAGAGTACAATACAGCATCCTACTTCTTCAATACCTGTAGCAGAAACACATGAAGAGAGAAAAAATAGCTCCGACTGATTTACATTTCTTCTAATCTGTCTTCTTCTGTCCTCGCAACACTATGCACTACATTCTAGTTCTAACACAATGCACTGCATATGTAGAGGTCATTTCCTGACTGTTATTTTAAATTATAAACAAAATAAAAAATCTGTGCTCATATATAAAATAAATTTAGAATTTTTTAATGGAGGATATTTATTATAATCTATCATAAAATTTAAGAGGCAGCTTCAGTTTTTCTGGGTAGATACTGGCGCAGTCAACTTGCGGGTAATTTTCACTGTCTTGTCTTGTTGTATTGTAGTGATACATATTTTTAATTATAAGAATTTTGCATTAATCTGAAATTTCTCTAAAAAAAAATATATATATATGCAGGTCAGTGTTAATGTTAAGACCACTATTCATTTTAATTAAAGGTTCTTTTTTCGATTATTATTATATAACATTTTCAGTTTTTCTTGTCAGCTCCACCACTTGTTGACATTAAAAACCTTTTCTTTTATATGTATTTAATATTATATCCTGTCCAAATGAACTTATATTTTCAAGTAAATAAAAACACAAGCAAGAAAGAAATACGTATTTAATATTTTGTACATTATTGAAGTACTCGATTTAAAATAGTTATTATATGATACCAACAAAAGCATACTATAGTTTTTTAAGATTTATCATATACAAAAAAAAAACATCTTCAAATTAAGTTTTTTATATGCCATATTAGAATTCAATTGTTTTTAAGTTAAATATTAAAATCTACATAGAGATGTATAAACATATAAGAAAGACAGGATCCTATTTTCTATAAAAGAGTTAATATGGATTTTATTTATAAGTGATTTTGTTTATTCTAGTGAAAGTTATAGTCTTAAAAATTAACTATATTTTGTTTCTTGTATTTACAATTTAATAATGAATGAAGAACTTAGTGGCGTATTTCATACTTTGTTAAGAATGCCGGTACAATTTACCGATAAATTGGGAAAAAGTAAATGCAAAAGCCTCTACTTCACTTCAATAGTATTATTTGCTCAGTTAGAGTTCTGTATAAGCAGGTAATAACTCCAGATGTTTCAAAATTCAACCTGATTTTAGCAAGGAACATATTTAAAGATGTCTGCAATCGCTTATTACTTGCCAATAGTATGATAATCTTCATCAGCAGCAAGAATTTTTTGAGAGAAATTCTCTCCCTTTTTCAGGCCAAATGGATTGCTTAGCGTGCTTAGTAGTCCTACTGTAGGTCCAAAAGATGATATTAGTAAAGCTTTCTTATAATGCAAGGCTGAAACTCCTGCAGTTTTGAATTTACAAAACGAAAAAATCCTTTCAATAGTTGACAACTAATATTGTAAATTCTCATATTCTCCAGCACTCACTAGATTTCAAAAGTCCCTCCATGGCAGAGTTTCTTGCATTTATATATGATCGATTGTCTTATGTTTTCGTTTACCTAATTTATAAAACAAATTATTAATATTTAAGGTCTCTTAACCATTTTTTGCCAATTATTGAGCAATAATAGGATCAGGTTTTAGTGTTCACGCAAAAGTATATGTACTCTTCTTTTGACAACCAGAAGATATTTTTTAAGTTCATTCCAGAACAGAAAAAAGTGAAAACAAATGTACATCGACGAGCAGCTTTGGTATATATCCGGCCATAAGCTTATTTGGAAGAACTGTATCAATAAATATTTGAAAACTTTAAAAGCGCAAGCATGAAAAATAATACAAGTAAGTCTTGTGAAAGCAAATGAAAAACAAAATGAAACTGCAAGAGAAAATATTCGAAATGTATTTTCGTAAGAAATAAATATTGCAAAAGAAAAAAGATGCATTAAAACTTTGTTATAAAAGTGTATGTGAATATGTATAAAGAACGTATGCATGTGTTTTTATCTCTCTATATATTTGCATGTGCTGTTGTAATTTCAGCGTTACTACAGTCGTTCACATGTTCGTCAGAACTTTCGACTTTAATACATGTAATAAACAAATTTTAAGAAAACATAAATGCAAGTACCCTTAAATTTGGATGGTAACGAAAATAAAAATATTTTTCTTGTATTACTTTTAACAAAAAAGAGATAATAAAAACTTTGATACATTGAACTCTTATTGCAGATCACCGCAACGATTTTTAAAATTTTGCAGAGTAGAGAATATTTCTAGATATAATCGTTTTATAAAAATGAAAAAAATAAAACAAGAGTTGATTTAAGCAGCATTAATATAAATAAAATTTAATATGTTATTAGTTAATTCAATGTATATTTTTATAATAACAAACAAATGCAAAAATATGTTTATTATCCTGCAATACTTTAATTATTTGTTGACATAATTTTAAACATATTTAATTATTTTTATTATGGTCTTTAATATATTGATTAAATCCTTCGGTCAGATATAGCAATTTTATATAGAATGTCACAATTCATACCATGATTAAATTTCAAATTAAAATCACATTAACGTGATTGCAAATCTATATGCATGTTAATCAAGACACTTAAATTAGAAAATGTGGTTTTTGTTTATAAAAAAAAAACCAATAATCCTTTACCACAAATTTAATGTTCAATCAAACCCATAAAATGCTGTTGATGAGAAAGGACTCGTACATTCAAGCTAATATTTCATATATTGATTGATCATTATCTGGTGCGAAGATGCTGTTTAATATAATAAGAACTTTAAATTTTCTTAATGCTTAGAAAACTAGAGAAGATTAATATTTATTGCTTTATACAAACAGTATGCATTATATATCCTAAATTGAGGTGCAATAGCATCGTTTTTTCTCATATAGCAGGTACTTTTTTCACGTTGACCACATGCGCTAATTTTTTTTTTTGACATCATAGAATAATTAACTATTATTATATGTTAAAACCTTAAAGAACCCTTCTCTTTGAAATAGAGCTTCAGATATTTTACACCCCTCAGATTGTTAAGGTACAATTGTACCCTCACGAAGATTCTATAATAAAACAAAGTAAAGTGTTTTTTATGTCTCAAACACATCATTTAATAATGACCAATTAGTAAGGAGACAGTTGAAGTCAGGATAGATGAGACAAAATATATTAACTGATGGAATAGGATTATGGGTTCCGTTCTTTAAGACACACGTATGTTAGTAGCAAGACATAATATAATGAGATTAGTGAAATTCCTTCCTCTTTGAAACAGTCTGACAACAGTTAAGCCTAATAGCGGTTAGAAATATTCGACAGCATGCAAATGACTAAGTGCGGAGTCGAACTTGAGAGATGAGGCATTGTAGTCTTGTGTTCATTACTACACCCAACAGCACCCTGTATTTTAATAAAATGGATGATAATGATGGATAATTTTATAAAAGTATAATTATTCCTACACCGGCCTTAACGTTGTAAAATACTTCAGTACAGCAAGGGTTAAATAAGTGCTAAAGTTATGAAATAATTTTGCTATTTTTCTTCACTTGTGTTTAAAACATTATAAATATATTATTTAACCATACGTTGTTAAGCTTTGGGACTTTTCTGACAGTATTATATAGTACCGATTTTAAACAATGTATACCAAGTTAGAATAGTCTAGTCCGCGTTAGCAACATGGGCACTTATTTATAGTAAATTGAAGGAATATTTTTGTTATACCCTGTTAGTAACGTGATGCTTGGTCTGATATATATTTACATATTTAAAACAAATTTCAACAATTTTTCTTACAGCCGAATCTCTTTTACCTATTAAAATTTAATATACAACCTAAATTTAAGTTGCAAAATTTTCTTGTGTGCCTTCATCGTTGGTTGAAAGCTACAAGTGCATAAAAATAAGTATTTCACACCAGCACGAGCATGTTATATTTGAAACTTGATAGTAAGAGCATTTACCCAACAAACATATTTATATATGAAATGTGTCTTAATATTAATTTCGTTTCTAATCCTGTGGAAGAACCATTTCAAATATCTGGAGTATGTTTATTGGGCAAATAGCAAGCATGTATAGGAAGTTTTCTCTGTTATATACGAAGTAGCAAATTTTTGATACCATTTGTTAGGTCTCTTGGCCTGAAAAAAGACATAGACATAGCAAATAAAAATTATGTGATGTCGATGCTTATTGGTAAGCGAAAATTAGCCATCATTCGGTTGTAAACCTATTTGTGGATGCACTATAATTTTTGCTGGGATATCCTTTAAGTTCACTTTGTGATGTTTGAAGTGATTGTAAAATATTTTTAATTGCAAAACTTTTCTTCAACGAGTAACTTTTTAAATATTTTTCCTGCTTGTTATATTTTTCTTCATATGGCTAAAAATCAAATTTGTAGAACATGATTTGTTATATATATTGCTGTTCACTTTATGTTAAATACTGACTTTTAATTAAAGAAATTATATACTAATTGTATAAAACGATACATTAATCTATATTATGTTGTATGACGTTCTTTTTATCGTAGAAAAAACATTCAAAACACAAAGTTGTTAAGACAATCTACACATGTGCTGACATCTTAATAATATATTAAAATTGTTTTACATTGCATTTTTTTATATTAACGTAAATATTTGAAGAAATATTTTTATATTCATAATATTGTAGCGTAGAGAAGACATAAGATTTATGTATTCTTTTTTACACACACACACACACTAGTTGACAAATAACCAGAACGGAAGAAATAGGAAACAAGAACAGGAAATCATACTCCCAACAATGATGGAATGCAGGACAAAAACCGAATATATATTATTTTGTTAGCAACAAAAGTCGCAACGAAGATGCATAACTTTTGACTGCAAAATAACAAAAGTTGTATCATTCGAGCCATGGCCATTGGCGTTCGAAGCATAAGATATTGAAAATATATATGATAGAAAAAGTTGTTGTGCTGGAAATGAAACGTATAAGTAAAATGTAACATTAATCTTGCAAAGTTGGTAAGAAAATTAAGAGACGCTGGCAAACAGTAGTTTCTTGCATGATTCTTGCAATAATGCAGGTACTCTGAATGTACTAAGTGGGTTCCAAAAGGTCTTAAATTATTTCAGGAGTTCTCATAAATCCTCAATTCCGATTAAGCTAAGAAGGTTCATGCCACCTGGGTACCGTATAAGTTTGTGGCGTAGCTGAGTTGAAATATGGAATTGATTTCATATTTTTACCTGTTTGTAAGTTTTCGCAGACTCATTAGTAATTATTAAATTGAAAGTATTAGTGTTAGTGTAAGCATGGCAAAAGTGCTGTTAGTACCACTCTCGCCTGAAAACTTAAATCACTTATTTACCTAATGTTTTCGACATAACATATTTTATATTGTGCGTTGTATCAAATTACAAACAATTCTAAAGCGTCAAGCTTAGCACAACATGTATGATGACAGCAAACAAAAAACTATAGATAAAAATATATAAACTTGCAGTCAGTTCATGTTGTGCATCAGTGTGAGTTAACAATTGCAAGAAACAAATTGTTCATACGCTCACAAGCACAAAGAAAAGAAATTTATTATAAAAATTGTTTTCTTCTCACATCTATAAACTCATTTGTTATAATCCATGAAAGAATCATAAAAGACTTTATAGTGTTTGAAGTTATGACTCCAAGTATGAATGATGACCATTGTTCGATGTAAACTTTCCTCAAGTGTTATTATAAAATAAACATATTTTGACATTAGAAACTTGAGTATCTAAATATAGCAGCTATAAAGCTGTTAACCAATGGACTCCTTTTAGTGTTTTAGGAATATATTGTCGATAAGTTCTTACATATTCAAAGATGTTTCAACCAAACGGTTTTGGTTTGTTGGCGGTATTTGATATATAGTGTTGTAAGTGTAACTAATTTGGAAGGATTTCCATAATAACTTTGGTTATAGTGGAAGTTTTAAAGATTCAGAAGGAATAGTTAATAATTCTTCTAGTTTCTTGACCTACTTTTATTAATAATATGAACTAATATTTTTAAGCTTAAGGTCTCTTTATTTTTAATAAAATTATAAATTGTGTTTCAATATTTCATCACTCTTTTGTGTGACTTCTTCAGGAAATTTGTTTTTATTTGATGTGAAAATAGTTTATAACAAAATGAATATATTTTGAAGCACTAAAAGTGCTTAAAGGAATGATAAGAATGTCTTCCTAGTTATTTTTTGCTCTTTCTCTGTCATTGTAATTTCTTTTCGTCAAACAAAGATAATCCTAAAATTTGGTTTTATTAAATCCACAGAGTTAAGCAACTGCAACCAAATTGTTTCAATTTAAAAATAACTTCCGAGTCTTATTCTTTTGCACTCTCAATGCGTTACCCGTCTAGAGCTCATGAATTTATGGTCGATATGTCAACAAATGGCGCTGGACTGTTCGAACCTAGTGAAAACGACGTACGTCTTTTGATCTTACTTCGCAGTTCTAGGACAATGCATTGCAAATAAGGGGGTTACATCTTGAGTGCTGCTCCTTCTTAAAGAAAATATATATTGTAATTGAAAGTTAATATCAGTATCAGTATTTTATACATGACAGTACGTTCTCTAAATTGGTAACATTAAAAAACTCTAATAAAATTTTATTTAATGTACAGCTGCTTATATTTGAATAAAATATTACAGACACCCATCTGCCTTAAGATACCATTGACTGAGTATTAAACATTTTTCCAAGTTATTTAAAATATTTCATTGGTATTTCTATTGCCACTAAATACCAGACCTCAAACAACGAACAAGAAAAACGTAAAATAATGGTAAATTAGTCTATGCAAGTTTTCTTGGTGATTAGTTTTGTGTCTGCCTGGTTGTTGGATATATTGAAATGGTTTTAGTTGAGAAGCAAAATCGTTGGCTTTAAAAGAAGTTTAAAAAGTAGCAAGAAAATAATAATTTTCTACTTTATTTGTCTAAAGAGGAATATTTTAGGATTTAAATTCCAAACGTACTTTTTCAGTGCCCAATAATTTAGCTTTTGCTAGTTTGATCTACGTAAGATTTAAATCTGTTTAATCACGTATAAAATTGGAATGGCATTTTTTCAATTAGCTTTATGGAAGCTATTTTGTTTTTTTCTTTTGTTAGTATCAACATTCTTGATATAAATACAATAAAATTCTCTTTGAAGTACGTAAACCACAGAATATGGGTTAGTTGTATTCAAAATTTCTTTTGGTTTAATAAGAAAACTAGAATTCTCATAAAGTGACTTAATATGTTACAAAGTTGTTGTAGTGATATACAAAATATTCGAAAGCTTAATGAACACTGGAGAAGAAGAAATTATTTTAATTCACTCATAAAGTAAATTTGTATTTTTTGCATTAATAAATGCCTGCTAATAATCTTTCGAACCACAACAATGTTACGTATTATTGATATAATAGGCACTTAAAATCTAAATGTTTCATATTAATTTTTTTTAAATTTCTTGAAGCATTTTAAAACCAATAACTTGTGTATCGAAAGCATATGTTAATATTTACAAAAACTGTTCTTTAACTTGGCTTGCATTAATAATATTCATGCCTGAAGCAATTCTTTGTAATGATGATTGCTGTGCAGCTTTTATGTGTAAATATTCATATCCAGATAAGAAAATATTAGTCTCAATTCATTATTTTCTTAAATATTTGATCAGTATATTTTTGTACTTGACAAAAAAATTTATTTGCATGTTTACGCAAAACAGTTTTTCGTTTTTATTAAGGAGTTTTGCAAGAGCATTTAATTTTATTTGATAAACTAAATACTAGAAGCAAAAATATATGCTATTTATAGAAAAAAATATTTCTATTCTATTTCCGCTTATATAAATCTTATACTCGTATAAAACCGCTATTTAAATTAACAAAATTTCCTAAATTTTTATATTCAAAAGCATATTTATTTTCTGCGAATATATAAACTTCTAAACTAAATATTCTGTCTCAATTTCAATGCTATTCTAAATAGATGATTTAGTAACAAATAAAAAAGAGGCAAAATATAATAAAAACTTATTTTGCTAATCGGCTGTAAATTAATAAAGTAGTTCAAAAACTTTCTAACTTTTTTCTTCACAAAGAAAATTCTACAAAAGTCCAAATAGCAAAGAAATCAAAAATTGAATAACTTATAACACAAGTTTTATTACAAAATTGAATGTAGAAATACAACCAATAAAAGTTGGCTAAGATACAATATGATCTTAAAAAGAGTTTTAAAACTGCAAACAGCTTTTTTATATACAAGCAAATTGTTTAATTTAATCTGTAGTTGTGTAGAAAAATCAAAGAAAACTTAAACTATCATATCTAAGGCAGTTATTATAGATAGAGGAGATGTTTAAAAGGAATGGATTGTCATCTTGTTCTAACACCCGTTTTAATCCTTATAATTTATTGTAATGAAGAGGTTTAACATGTTTGCTTACTTGTTTGACTGTAGGTTACTCTTATTCAATATATTTGAGTTTCGTTTTCATATATCATATTTTATAAAAATAATTAGTGTATAACTTATTTTGGTTTTCATTCAAAGTAATCTCGTTCTCGATATATATCACATCGCATATATGAAATAAGATGTAAATAATATTAAGGTCCTTCATATTCTGTGTTAATAATAGTTTAAGACTTTGACCAAATATCTTTTTCCTATGAAAACTTCAAATACCACAAGTTGTACAAGAAGCAGAAATACATAAGCTTAGTTCACATCAGACAAATATGGCACGAAATAAGCTTAACCCGTAATCATTACTTTTGGATTATGCTCAGACAAGCTAACTTAAGTAAATTCAACACTTGCGTAGAGTTTTTTATTTCTTTAAGAAGTTTTTAATATAACAAAGGCCTATTTAATAATAATAATAATAATAATAATAATAATAATAATAATAATAATAATAATAATAATAATAATAATGGAATAATCTGATTTACAAAATATATATAAAAGTTTGTCACATGAGAAACCCACATTTTTTTTAATATAAGCAGCAAATATTTAATTAAATACATGACAAATCTAAGTAAAGCATAAGCTGCGTACTGATGAACATTTAGATATACATTTATGTGAAAATAGCAGGAGTATATTATTTGGCCTCCCTATAAGCCTTATGCTTCTTAATAGTTTTGAAAAAGCATTTCGCTTCAAATTGTATTTATGCTCAAATTTGAGTCAAAGAATGGGATGCATGAAGTATGTGTATTGGAATAACTTTCAATACACATAACAATTTATGAAAATTTTAGTCAATTGCATGTATGTTTATTCTATCCTTACAGGAAATACTTGCAACTATGAGGTATTTATTCCATCCATACTATTGGAATCATGTCGCTAATGGAGTTATTGCAGATGAGCTAAATAAAAGGCTGCAGATAATGATATTGCCAGATATATGGGGTGTGATTGGTAAACCGCTATCTCGTAATGCAACTTCAACAGACTAGTCAAGTGAAAGGAAAAATTTTTATGAGGAGCCAATAACGACAAAAGCATAAGTTTTTACCTTAAGATAACTATGCAACTCATCTGCCAACTTAAAAGAATACGAGCCATTAATACAACTTCAAGTTAGTTAAAAGGAGGGTTTTTTCGAACGTATAAAACCTTTCCTTTACTAAAATTTTAATTAAACCTAAACCTTAAGTTGTAGATAAGTTTATTCTATTAGGGAGGATAAAGAAATTTTGTAATAAAGATAACTTTTTTACACGTCCTACAAAAACCTACGCTTTGATATCATGAATTTAAAATAATGGTCCTTAGCTAAGATATTTATTTACATACATTCGCATGCATATTATGTGGATTAATAAATATATATTCACATACGGAAAAACATATTACTATATTGTCCATATATTTTTGGAATTTTAAGTCTTTGTTGTGCTTAAAACTATAACTATGACTACTTGTTTTTTAAATAAAGAAGTTTTCACTCTCAAATCAAGCTCAAGTTGCTGAATTGGGCCGGAGTTTGTCCAATCTCATGAGGAAACATGATATTCTGCAGACGATAGCGAAGAATAGCCGCATTCATGTTAACTTATTGAAATCATATCGATCTATTCGGCAGTATAAACTTTAATACTAATTTTACCCTTCCCCTTGAAACACAAGTTGGAATTTTATTTATATATCAATTGCAGAATGTTAAGCAGTCGTGTGTTATACACTTGTAAATAAATGGAATTTAATTTTGTATATAAAGTAAATAAACAACAACACCGGTGTCTTAACATAACGATTTTATTTTTGATTTACTCATTTATATTATTGATTTAGTCATTGAAATTAATAGTATGCAATTAATGACCATCTTCTCAGTTCTTTAAATTTAACAAAACAAGCATTCATCAAATCAAATTTGAAAAGTTCTTTGTTACGTGCAAAACAAATCAGAATTTGCCAACAAGATATTTGGTTGCGAAAAATGGATTTTATTTAAAGTTGTACTCTTTGATTTTGCTTTCTTTTGTGGTGTTTCATTTATACGCTTAATTGGTCCGCTGTGTGAGCCAGAGACAGCCTGTGTTAAACACGAACACTGAAACATGAAATCGATAAAATCAATTCATAGTGAACTAATTACAACCGCATAACCCTCAATCTTGTCATCAAGGCTGAATTATACAGAACAAACTGACATATTCAAAAGAACGTTTTGTAAAGTTTCATGTTTTAGTGTTTTCTCTTTTTATGTTCATCGAGTTACATTTTTATTGTCACAATTCATTTGCTGGAACTAAGTAAAAAAACGTATTAATAGCACCTATTGAAAAGCTTCCATATAAATGTTGTACTCATTGTATGGAGGGTACGATTAATACCTCAGTCATGATGCCACTAATCAGCAATCATAAGTTAACATACATCCTCAGTGAAATGTAAGTTATTCTGTCGTAAGTCAATGTATCAAATATACCTCATTGATTATTTGATGATTATTTTTATTGTAGGATTTGTATGGGCACTAATAAACGAGTATGCGTTAAACGAAATAAGGAAATTGGTTTCAGATAAATATCCAAATGAACGTTTGCTATAATACCTGGTTACTTTAGTTCAGTTTGTGTTGGTCCCACGATTCTTTTATATATTGTATCCTTCACACGGCAGAAAAGATTAAGGCTACAGCTTTTTCAGCTGGAATTACAAGAATACAAATTATTACTGACTCAATAAAGTGTTGCTGAATATATAAAAATTTACCAAAAGAGCCAAAATTTATTTAATATTTTAAGAGGTAAGTTAATATTAAGAGAAATTTTCTTAAATCATTTTATTGCAAAGAGCTTTTTATAAAAATATAATATGCCGTTTTTTTGCATTAATTAACAGTTCCTTATTTCTAATAGCGATACTCAAGAAGATTCAATACATTAAATACATTTTATGAATCATATCATGCTATTGAAGAGCCAAATATTTTCCGGTGAAGTAAAAAATTAATAGTTTTTTCTACACTCTTCTTTCCTCGTGTGTCCTCGCAATACAATGCCACACTTCACATTGCTACGGAACAATGCATTACAGGAGTAGGAGTCATACCCTATCTAGCAATAAACAAATGATCCAGATATCTTATCTAAATGCAACCCGAAAAAAAACCTAGAGGTCAAACAATAAGAAAACTATTTCCTTCAAATATCTGCATACTAGAATCTTTTATTTTTCTGCAAGAAAAAAAGTGCAAGTTCTTTTGTTGCATTGAAATTGTTTTTACTTTTCGGTAACAAAACACCATTGTATGAAAAGTCATTTTCTTTTCATTTCAGATATATATTATCCTTCTTCCTTTAAAACATTTTCTATGTTCGTTAATATGTACAGCCTTAGATTAATTTTTGTATGAAAAGAATATAAATTGTTTCTTGTAGTCCTTAGCAAAGCAATTTTAAAAACAAATCGACTGGGTATCTATGAACTGCAGCATTTTTTAATTTATGAAGACAATGCTCTTATGTGCGTAATGAAATTTCCACTACAAAAAACAATATCGAATTTTTCCTTTTTTTATTATTATTTGATGATTGTGGAATAAGGAAAGCAGTGTCATTGGGTATATAAAGTACAGAAGTATTTTATGAGGAATTGAATTGAAATCGGATTTGATTTAAGACTGGTTTATAAGGCATTAAATTTTTTTGCAAAAAACAATATTGAAAAATTTAATTCATGTCTATAAACCGAGTTTCAAATATATAGAGCAGTATTTTTTTTACTCCAGTATTTTCATGTTCATTTACTCCAGTATTTTCATTTGCAGGATGTGCAGATGTTAAGTTAAATATATGAAGAACGCCCGTTCCTGCACAAGAGCTTTAAACGTACTACAAGTGCAAGACTGTTAAATACAATTTCCTATTATAAAAGCACCACATGTAAATTGTTTACTAAAGATATACATCCAGTTATATATATTAATTTTTTTGAGGGCCAAAGAACTTAAAAAGGAAACTCAATTCGTGTAATGATTTTTTCTTCTTTTATACATTTTATTGCTATTTGTGTTTTATTATGATTCATTCGAGGTAATTTCCAATATTTATCTATATTAAATGATTGTTGTTTTTTCTTATTACGTACTAGGAAAAAGTTTTCATAATCAAACTTTTCTAATACTTATTTTAACAATAAAATCAGAGACTTTTCTTTTATTAAAAAAATATGCTGCTCAAGTAGACCATGAACTAGTAGGCAGTCTGCGGAAAGCAAAAAAACAATACAAGTACACTTTTGCTGTGGGAGGTTATATGTTACTTGCTTCAAGATATGGATGTGTGTATACAAATAATCATACAGTTTTTTTTCTATTTTAGCAATCTGAACAAAATATAACTTCACATATATCTACCTATATATTGCAGCTCAAAGAACACTACAGTGAGATTAATTTTACAATATATATAATTTCATCTTTCTACATTCTTATATAAAAAACAAATGAATGAAAGTAAGCTAATAGTAAGCTAATAACAAACCCTGGAGCTTTTATATAATAAATCGCATATAATATGCACGGAAAATGATTTCGGTGATGATGCAGTCCATTTTTTAAAGGAACAATTGTTTTTCAACTGAATAATGAAGTGATAATCTGTGAAAGCTAACGAATTGTGTAGATGGTTCAATAAAAGTGAGTAATTTTGTGCTATTTATAGGATAAATTGTGTTTCAATAAATTTATAATGTACGATCGCTACTTGTTCTGCTAAGTGGTAAAACACCGGCTATAAATTTTTTTATATATGAGTCAGTACGTTTTATATGCTTTCAAAAAATTCGATTGCTTTAATTGATATAACTAGCAAAAGTATGGAACCATATTTAACTTTCTCACTAAACACTATGTCTACAGCCCAATTTAAATTGCATAGGCAGAAGCTCAAATTTAAAACTTTCGATTTAAAAAAGAAAAAATACTAAATGTGTGCCAGTTGACAAATATTTTTATATATAAACATTTTTTACCCTTCGTCGACCTGAGCAATTTTACAACGTTAAATGACAGAGTAGGTACAATTGTACCTTCATACATTTCTTACTTCATATATAACTTTTTTGTTCCAAAATGATCGAAATCAACCATGTATTTTATTGGAGAAGTTGAAAAAATCAACTAACAAAACTTGGAATCATCACATGTTATAATAAAAGTAAAGGAGGTGTTGATGAAATGGATAATATATTGAGTGAATATACAGTAAAACAACGTAGCTTGCGTTGGCCCCTTGCGTTATTTTATATGATTGATGTCGCTGGCTTTGCAATTTGAGAAACATTCACAACATAAGACACGAAGGTCATGTATAAACTGCGTAAAACCTATTTGTGATAAACACACAATACAGAGTTTCTTGCAAACAAATGCATTATATATACTCGTAAGCATTTTTCTATAAAGGCGCTGAAGATTTCATAAAACTTTTAAAAACGAACTTAGTTTTTTAACATTAATTTTTCTTCATATAAAGTCGTTGTAAGTACAATTGTACCTGTACAGTCTTTATAGGGTTTTTAGGCTCTATATCAATTATTAAATTAAATTTCAATGAAATTAAATTTCAAAAATTAAATTACAACAGAAAGTTTTAGGATGTCAGGAAATTGCAAGTATATGTTATAAATGAAAAAAAAAGTTTTGCAACTTCAAAATGAAAAAGGTGCAATTGTACCTTATCAATTCGACAAGGTTTAAATGTTGATGGTATTGTGAATGATGGTATTGTTTTAATTTTTATAATTTTTTTTTTAAGTGCATAAAAATATTTTAGGTGTTCTTAGATTACAATAGTTAACAAAATGTTGGTATTATATTTAATATTTGGTATTGTTATTAGTTCATATTGTATGGAACTTACAAGTTTGGGATTTCTTCGATTACTGCTAGTTCCTTATGCAAAAATCAAGCTCCATCTCAAAGAACTTTGCAGCTACTAAGGAAATAATGTAATTTTTTTAGAAACATTAAAATTAGTGGATTAAGAAACTTTATTTGCAGCACTTAATTATTGATACTTTAAATACCTAAATGATAAGACGGCTATTTCGGAAAATCTATTGTTCATGTTTGTAACATTATTTGCAACGATAGCATATTTCACAGATATATAAAATTGGTTGTTCCAAGAATGTGTGTGGGATAGCAATTTCACCTTTTTTTCAGAAATAATAGATGTGGAAGATTTCATAAGATTCAGAATCTTATTTTCTTGGATCATTTCGACATGATGGAGAGAGGGACGGAGTTACAAAAAAGTTGTGGAAATATATTGCTAACTTTTTTACTTGCTTATGATGCGACCTTTTTCATTTTACATAATATAATTTCAATGACCACAGAAAACTTGTAAATAAAAATTTTGGAAACATATATACAAGAAATACATATTATATATTTAGTTTATACATAACAACACATATTTTAAAACCGACCACTTGATGTAATTAGTTTACTTATAACATTTATAATGATTCTTTTTATACCCTCTTTAATAGATAATTATTTTTCATTCCTATATAATGAAAAGCGCATGTTTCAAAATGTGACAAATATATATTTAAGATACCGAGTGAAATCATTTCATGTGAAATCAGTAGAGTAAATGAGTACTTCATATGCTCAAAACACATTCATTTCTAACTTTTGTTATATTTCTTTCTGTTGACTATTAATAACTTTCTTGTTATTATTTTAATAACTCAAAGATTCAATTAACTTTTCTCCATCCTTTAATGGTTTTTATATTATTTATGTAATTTATTCCTAAGGCATATTGTAATAATATTTTTTGTAATAATACCTAAATGATAAGGCGCCTAAATACATTATATTTCGGATAATCTCTTATTCATGTTTCTAACATTATTTGCAACGATAGCATATTTCACAGATATATAAAATTAGTTCCTCCAAGAAAGCTTGAGGTGTGGAAGATTTCATAAGATTAAGAATCTTATTTTCTTGGAACATTTCGACATGATGGAGAGAGGGATGGAGTTACAAAAAAGTTGTGGAAATATATTGCTAACTTATTTACTTGCTTATTTTAGAAACAGAGTTCTCTAAATCAAGCTTTATGATGCGACCTTAACTGAAACTAATTTTCATTTTACATAATATAAGTTCAATGACCACAGGAAACTTATAAATAAAAATTTTGGAAACATATACACAAGAAATACATATTATATATTTAGTTTGTACATAACAACACATATTTTAATTATAAATAACGACAAAATCATAGGCATAACTGAACGTATGATAGTTCAATGTTGTATAAAAGCCATCCACCACTTGATGTAATTAATTTACTTATAACATTAATAATGATTCTTTTTATACCTTCTTTGATGGATACTTATAATGAAAAGCGCATGTTTCAAAATGTGACAAATATTTATTTAAGATACCGTATGCGTTCATTGTAAAGTAAATGAGTACTTCAACACATTTATTTCTAACTTTTGTTATAGTTCTTTCTGTTGACTATTAATAACTTTCTTGTTATTATTTTAATAACTCAAAGATTCAATTAACTTTTCTCCATCCTTTAGTGGTTTTTATATTACTTATGTAATTTATTCCTAAGGCATTGTAACCAATATAAAGTTTGGAGAAAGTTTAGCAAGAAATAGATATTGAAATAGTTGCACTGATGAAATTTATTTTCTAATTAAAGGAGCTTAGGTTAATAAATAACTTTGACAACAATAAGTAATATGGTTAGCTAAATAAATATTTGACCCCAATGTCAATGAAAGTTTCTTGGCTGCATAGTTTGATTGCTATTCAAAACGGTTAAATTAGAAATTTTCTTCCAAACTACTTAACATTGGGAGAGTATTAAGGAAACAATGTATTAATACACTGCTAACGTCTGTAGCCTAGAAGGAAGAGCGCTTGTCACAGGACAGGGGCAGTAACTAGTCATTAGACTGGGACTACAAACTGTTTTAACATCTTATAAACACGTAAGGGTATTCACTCTTTCATAATTGCTTTGATTTTATGTGTATAAATTCATTAATGCATATATTTGGTCAATACGTCAATGTGTGGGTAGATTAGAGACTTAAAATATGTTTCAATTGAGTCCACTAGTAAATTGGCTCGTTGTGTAATCGCAGTCGTTCCTTTGAGGTTGCCAGTTAATAGATGTTTAGTTTTAATGAAATGCAAGAAAGCTTTAAAGACGTCACAAATTTATATCCAAAAGAAATTGTTTTTGCTAAAAGATTCCTACTAATCAGCTATAGAAAAGTGCGTGTCGGAAATATCTACACACCCCTATATAATAATTATATGTTTATACTTTTAAATTAATTTTTATAATAACTATGCAACCAACTTCTAATAATTTATAAAAATGTTTATAAATATCCACATTATATTAGCCGCTTATGTCTATTATCAGTCTCGTACGTTATGTATTTCTGAAAATGTTCTATTATTGATATGAATTAAGAATTTGCATTGTATAACAAAAGCTATCGTATGAACATCCGCTAACCATAATCATGCCTACATGCACTTCAGCTGTAAATATCTTTCACATGCATACATAACTTGAATGAATTTCCTTTGTAGCTTAAAGTTTTTGGAAAACTATTTTTACATGACTTTCATGCATGGCATATGACACTGAGGAATTACTGAAAAGAAGAAATATATTTTATGAGCCATTTTTAAAACTGCTTGTTGAATAAAATATAAGCAATCAAACAGCGATAAAAATTCGTTTCTGGCAAATTGTGAGATCAAAGCATATTCCCACATGAAGGTATTTGAAAAATTAAAGGAAATTATTTTTTTACTTCATAAAGATTTTGAACCTTTTTTAATATGATTTTATTCTATAGAAATTATTTTTGTACTGCATTTTTTTGTAAGAGAAACTCATGTATTTTCATTTAAATCCAATAATTTCTTATTTCCTTATATGCCTTTTTTTGAGATAAATAATATATTTTCATTATAAAATTGATTTTTATAACTTTAAAGCTGTCGTATATATAAAAGAAGGTTTTTGATAAGACTTTTGAAGCATAAAGTGTAAAACTAAAACTATTAAAAAATAATCACATGAAGTCACCGTTGCAGACGCGAAACCAATAGTTGTTACTTCGAACATTGGAGAGCAAATGCTAAGCTCTCCAACTTTCGAATAACTTATGAATTCTTCATCAAAATTAAATACTTAAAATCATATGGAATTTTTAATAACTATTAAGCTTTCAAGCGCTCAATATCTTAGATTTTTCATGAATGAAAATATTTGCTTTTGCTATTTCTGATTGCTTGCATATACTGAATTGCTGCTAAAATTGTTGGTTAGATTCAATAAAGCTTTACATATATTACAGTTGAAAATCTTCTAAAGTTTCCTCGTTTATGTCATATATTGCGCTACATATTGATCGGGCCAACAAAAATTTAGCATTCTGTTTGTAGCATTCGCACGATTTTTCAAATAGCTTTGTATGTTAATATTATGCGTGATTTGAATTAACAAAAAGGATTATATGATGTGTCTTCTGATTACCTTAAAGATTATTTATTAAACATTTTCTTGTATTTTTTATATCTTAAATATGATTATATGTCTAAATTTAATTAACTCTCAACCCAAATCAAGTATATTTCTTAAGCTCAAAGTTGCATTAAACTTTGTTTATTGCAACATATTCATATATATTATATCTGTGAAGAAAATACAAGGTGTTCCGCAGTCACATATCTCCACGTTATGTTCACCGCTGTGCTCTTGTTTTTATAAATATTTTCAAATATTTCCATTTTGAATTCAATGAGGTAGTTTATTTGCTATGGTTACTGATGTTTGGAATATTTCTACTCTAAAAGACTATTATTTCTGATGAAAAAAGTTTAACTCGTCTAAAAATTTGAGTTAGAGATTTTTGTGAAATAGTTTTTTTTGCAAAGAACTGAGATACGGAATAAATATGCATTGAATACCAGCTGAAAAAAGTGACAATAGAAACTTTATTTTAACGCATTCAGAAAATATTTCGTTATAAACAACTAAAAAAGTTAAAAGAGATTGTTTTTTCTTGATACAAACAGCAATAGAGTTCTCTGAAATGCATATGTATGACTAGATTAAATTTTTTTTATACTTTTATAATGTAAGCTCTTGGCTACGCCAGCTATATGTGATATGTATGAGCTAAATATTATTTTACTATCAAAGAGTTTATTACATTTCACGCGATTTAAAGAACATGTGAAACTTTATCAGTTAATGTTCGTTTCTTTATAATTGAAAAGAACAAAGTAGGTAATATAACACACAATTTCTAATTTGTATTTTAAGTTTTATAGTTGTTTAAACAATGAAAGGTGTGATTAATTTCTATAGGCTGATATTATATGCCTTTTAAATTAATCATACAATATATTAACTACGTTTTGAAAATCTAGTAACCATATTTTCATAAGTATCAGTGATATACTGGCGGAGATTACAAGATGTCCTTAGCATACTAGCAAATTTTGAAAAATGTGGTCGATTTGATTATTGCATAGAAACTAAATTGGAGACTTAATATACAAATAACAATTTATTATTGTAATGAACCACTGACATGTTCTTTTAAACAACTTTAAAATATTTTATCTTAAGACTTAAGTTCTCTGTTTAAGAATCATCGTAGAAATTTATATTGCAAGACTACAAGCGTGAACATGGCGTCTGTCAAACATTTCTTTACTTTAGCATGCATTACTTACATAATAACTAACAAGCACACTAGAAGTTTAATAGTTAACATATACACACAATAAAAAATCAGTTAAGAGAAGTCATAAGGTCACAAAATTATGATCACGCAATATTTTCGAATGGGTTATAATGCAAAAAGTTCTCACATGTCATTTTTATTAATTCAATATTTATTTGAATTAAAACAAATTAGGTTTTGTTATGACTTTGATTTATGTTTCAGACTTCTCACTTATTAAAGTGAAAGTTTGAAATAAATGTCTTTAGTTATTCTAAGAAATGTTGGGTAAAGGCTCCCTGATGATCTGCATTAGCCCCAGTAAAATGCGCATGGGAACTAACTAAAACCCCTCAATTGATCACTTTCAATTTTTTAATAAGATTTTGGAAAGAAAGAATAGGAACAAGGAGAAAAATACAAACAGCTCCCTTACTACAAGTTTTCTGAAGACTCGTCGAAGAAGTACATACGTATAACGCAAGTTTTATATGTTAAATCAACAGCAGATCGTTACCAAAAATCGCAAATAGGTATTGGCCAATCTCGAAATTAACTCTTATCCCATATATAGTACTCATCTGTAAATTGATAATAATTTAAAATAAGCCTTAGCTGAATGTAATAACAGTTTTAAGATTTAAAAATTTAATATGATAGCTGTACCAACTTTTAATTCCTGTCTCACTGCTCAACTATTGTATTCAATTAACACTTTTTCTCAATATGTGTTAAATTTTAATCAAATACCATGTATTTCTTTTAGATTTTATATACAACCCTTTCACTCTCAGTGCTATCTTTTGTGCCATAAGATACTAAAAATATCATAGCCAAATTTAATATATATTTGAAAAGGTTTTCCAGAGGTAGTATTTCCGTCATTGAGGCAGAAGTCTTGCTGTGCACTGGGGTTTTCTTTTTCATAATAGATCCTATTGTTTTTATATAAGTCTTATTAATAATTCCCCCTTAACGTGGGCTGATATATTTTAATAGGATATTAAGTACCAAATAAACTGGACTCCGTAGGACATACGATTCCAGGATTTATACTGCTACTGAAGGATAATAGGTAATTTTTTGTTCTCGTCTGGGTACCACATTTACTGGAAATATTTAATTAGATTTAATAAAATAACTCTGAACAGTATGGCAGTGAAAGGGTTAATAATATGCGATAATTTTATGTTAAAAATAGCATAATTTAAAATGATATATATTTCGTTGAAATAATTTTTCATATAAAAATTCAACAGTATTATATAGCTAAATCACGTAGTGATATAAATATGATGTTATAAGTGAATTAGCAATACGAAATTAATCAAGGAAAAAGTGCAATGATATCTACATTAAATATTTACATAGTTTTGTAATTTAATTCGTTAATTAAATTCGTTAAATTTGACATATATATAAGCTCCGTGACGTTAACGTATAATTTATGACATTTTAATGCAGCTATATATCACTCATACGCTTGCGGTTGAACTTAAATTCTTCGACACATGAACACTTTTACACGAGCTGTTATTAATTTTGATTTATTAATCTATCACCGCCACTAAATTTTTATGGTTATTCAAATATAAAACAAATATATAGCACACAATGTTTTATTTTTTCTGCAAGAGAAATGAAAAAATATTTATCTGTGTATGAAGGATTTTTGTCGTATGCATATATATTTTTGTGTTTATAAATCATATATCAAATTAATAACACACCATTAAATATTCAAGGATATTTACCAAACAAACATTGCGGAAAATAATTCAACTCAGCATAAATTTACATGGATATTATAAAGTAAAAAATATTGGTAGCATGTCGAGCTACTAAGCGTTTTACCAACTAACACTGAACGTTTTCTTCAGCCAACCAGTTATGCAAACTTAACTTTTAGCAACAAATCATCCAACAAGAAAACAAATGATCTGTCAAAGGCTGTACGGATTTAACATTGAGAAATTCTTTTTTTTCCCCCAAAACTACTCACTCTATTTCGATTGTTGATATATTGGTGAATGAACTTTCATATATATACGTATATTTGCCACAAACGAGGGTGGGCTATATATTTTAACAGCTGAATTATACGAATGTATTATAATCATATATTGGTGTCATTGTTTTTTTACCTACAACAGATAAATTACTTGCTTGAAGCTAATCTGACTTTTTATTAACTTGGAGTTCAGTTGATTCTTTTAGTTGCGAATTGCAGAAAGAATTCAGGAAAATCTGGAAGGTAAGGAGAAGGAAAACTGTTAGGGTAAAACAGGTTCTGCACACATTATTTGTGAGGTCAGCCGCTCTGTTCTTAACGATGAGTCTTATGCTTCTGAAGCTGACTACCAATAGCTCTGATATGCTACTGAAGGATGCTTCACTAGCAAATTTCAGACCATACTTCTCTAGAGCAGGGCTAAGGCGGACTAATGCATAACACTCCTATTCTCTTCCTTCGAGTATGCTTCATAGGGAACACCCTTTGCGCCGACTCTAAATGTACAGTGTCCAGTCAGTATTACTACCATATAATTTCTATTAAAGTCTTAAAGATTTATATCTTTGGTAGGTTTTTGGTAAAGACATAGTATCCTCGCTATAGAACAGATGAATTTTATGGAAAACCTGTGGTGAGATGTCTAAAAAAGAGCAGCGTCGAGACGTCTCCAACAGGATGAAAGTGGAAGTGCAATACGAACCTGCTGAGTTAGAGTTTTCTTCTTTGCTATGGGTGAGTTGGACAACCTTAGGAAGGATTATATTGCTGATTAACTATCCATTGTTTTATGAAACCTTAAGGACGTCATCATTCCAGATTCGGAAATATAGATTCTCCTCACAGATCTGCCTTCCATGTTTTGAACCATCTATGAAAATACATACGAATCAATATAACGAAGAACGCTAATCCTCCAAAGAAAACCTAAATTTTGTATTGTAGGGCTTTGAAGGGCAGTAGTCTATGAGTTTTCGTACATTGCAAATTTTGTCGCGGATGCAGCATGTCCGCGTATTCGATGCTTCCATACGCCGTTAGTATTCAGTTTCATTGCGAAGATATTTCAAAGACCAGTGAGTAGGAATATTGTCAGTAAGTGTTACATTATCCAGATGTTTTAAATCTATAAAAATACATAATATCGCATATAACCTTATGAAATCCGCCAAGAAATTCTTCTGAGAGTTGCTGAAATATGCATAATTTTGCACGGCAAAGAGGTTTTAGGAACGTATTAATGCATTTAGTATACCAACCACGTTAACATTAATTTAGAGAAAAAACAAATGGGTCCTCTGTATGCCTATAAATTTCAAAAGATATTAGTTGACAGGGTAGAAGCCTTGAAATAAATTATTATCTACACTTAAAACTAGTTTGGAGTATTCTCTTATAAGTATCTTTTAGAAGCATTTATACATAAGGATTTAAGAAATGATCTTCAGAATAATCTTCACGCCGTTTGGAAACGAAAGTCATTTTCAGCTCTTCATCAATGCATAAAAGGAACAATTTTAGAATGAAATCATGAACGCATAAACTCATTGAAATCAAAGAATTGATTCCAAGTAGAATTAAACATTCCTACATGGTTATATAAAGTAAATGAATTTATAGTTTAGTCTTTATTAAATCCACCCTCGCAAATTTCAAATATTGTATGTATTGTACGTATATATAAATGAGAGCACTTTTAAGCAAAAGCACAGATTTTGATTCTCTAACATAAACAACGTTTCCCACTAAATATATAAAATCAAGTTGAAAAAACTCAGTGTAGATATAAATTTTTTAGCAGCAAATCTTCACGTATTATAAAAAAAATTGTGTGTTTGCATGCATTTTTATATTTCTCCATTGTTTGCATTGCGTATTTTGTGTGGGTTAAGTTTTTGCTGCTTTGAATGTCACACATTTCACTCGTTGCGGTTTAGCATGTGCAGCTAAATGTAGCTGCAGCCACTACTTCCGCGGCTCTTACAAATGTTGCAACTATTGTTGCCATATCATGTGCATCATTCATTCAAGTGGTTGTTGATTGCATTGTTACAATGTAAATGTTTTGTTTATTTTGTGTCTGCGGTTTGCTTGGAGGATATTGAATTTAAGTAATTGCATTTTTTTGTTCGATGGCCTTAAAATAAAATATGGTACAAACAAAAAAAAAAAACAAGATGATGAAAAATTAAACAAAAAGCGAAAATTTTAATATTATTCTCTGGCGGTTTTAAGGGTATTGAGGTTGTGCAATTTTTAAGGATGACAAATGCGTCGCAGTCATTTCAAAAGCAACGACATATCACATTAAGTCAAACCTTCACGGTTTCATTAAAAGTGCATATTAAAAAATAGTTGCATCTTTAAACACTTTAAGTATTAAATTTCTTCAAATTCAAGGTTTTCAACGGATATTATGATATTGTGTTGTACGTATTTAACTTGGACATTAATAAAAGTCAATAAATAAAATTTAATAAAATTTTTTTGAATATTTCATTACGATATAAGAAACCTAGACCTGTTATAATAACCTTATGCACGTGTTCACTGAGCCAGTCATCGGAAGTGTATTTATTTTTTACTTTCCTAAACATTTTTCCATTGTAAGAATCGTTGCCTTAAACATTAAATTATTTTAAATTTACAAAGTAAACAAGAAACTATGTTGAAACCTATTTTATTTGCTATTAACGTTAAATTTTCTGCAAAGCCCGGGAGATTATAAAAGCAACTTAACTTCTTCAACAATATTAACTTATTTGATATATTTTGATTACAAAATATAACTTACTAAGTAGAAACGTCGAAAGTATTTTATGGGCAATTTTATTCCTTTCAATAATTTCGGATAAAATATACAACGTTACTTTGAAAAGGATTGATATCAAAGGATTTTTTAGCTAAAACAAACTTAATAAAAATATAAAATTAAAGTGTCTTAATCACTATCAAATTCTAAAAAGGCAAAAAGGCTTCAATTTCAGCCATACGTGGACCACTCATAGTCACATAAAATTCGAGGTATTAGGCCATGTCGGTGGTATTCATATCAAAGGTTTTAATAGAGGTCTTCGATGTGGCAAAAAAATTTTAATTAGTGGTCGTTTTGTTAGCTGCAAAATTGTTTCCAAACTGCTATTTTGAAGTTTATAGTCTTGTCCGAAAAGATCCTTTCTGTTTGAATGAATGCGTCAATAAACAATATAACAATCTGTGGCCAATAAACAAAACGTCCGAATGCATGTTGTGACACTGTTTCATCTAGAAAATCTAGTGTGCTGATAGAATCAGCGGTATGTACTTCTTTGAAAATGATACTGCTCAGGACGTTATAGTACACAGTGATCGCTGTATAGCCACGATGTGCAGGAACTGCTGCTTCCAGCAGATATGCAACAAGTCACACAGTCTGTGCATGAAATGATTAATTAAAGGTGATGTTATTAACGTTAAATGAATTAGACTTCAAGATCATGGGACTTAATACCGCTTGTCTATTGTCTATGGGAATATGTGGAGTAGCTAGGCTATGCCTGAAATAATTGACCACATTCGTAGCATTGTACTCGATATGCGGAGGAAAGAGTCATCGAAAATTGAAATGTCAAAATAGACTACGTCCAAGCCAGCCGTGGTGATAATATGGTAGAAGTCATATTTTAATTGTATTACCAGAGCTTTAGTTAGCAAATCAATTAAAAAATTTATTTTCGTTCTATCTCCATTTTAATAAATAAGCGTCCTGTATATAATTCTTCGACGGCTTCAGCGAAATATATAAAACTAGTAGAATTTTGAACTACTTAGGAGAGAAAGACAAGAAAACCTCTTGAAAAATTTCCTATATTCCTATATATAAAAATTCAAATAAATAATATGCTTTGTTGCTTTATTTAACCGGGCACAAAACCAACGTATTATTAAAACGAAACATTACAGCATCTTCCCCTTTTACACTGTTATTTTTTACTTTTTACTTCTTCCACCATGTTGCCAGCGGCAGGATATATTTGACATATTCTTGACATTCGTGTCATAGATAATCTAACAGGATGCTTTAATTTATAACCTTTTCTTTTTGATGGATCTCTGTCAATAAAACTCAAAAGCGACAAATTCAAATATACTTTGCTTAGGATTGACTAACATGTTATGCTATAGGAACACCAGGATTTGTACATACACATGACATTTTTGTAAGGGGAAAGCATATATAAGAATTTGAATTTCAAATCACTTCTGTCGTACAAAGACAGTTAATGGTGTTAATGGAAAGAGTAATAAAATAAAAATGGTTTTACTCATAAGTTAAGTGGTTAAGCCCCAATAATTTTAGTTGTAATATATTATCATCATTATTTTTCCAACCATAAATCCGCTAAGATTAAGAAAAACATCTACTGTAGATAATTGTTTCAAAAGTTTTTTTTAGTTTTGGAAGACATGATGTATCTTCCAAAGCACAAGGAAAAGTCATCATCAGCTTCAACTATTCAATATACAAAGCTCAGCAAAACGAATGTTTTCTATGGCAGCTATACTTGAGAAGCATTAAAATAAGCCAGGATCACTCTGCGGTTATCAACAACCACTTGATATATAAATCTATTTCTTTAATGCCTACTTATACACACTTGAGATTATTCAAAAAACGCCTAGTTAGTTACGCAAAATACATTATTTATACGACCTTTAATTCGTCACGCTCAACTTTCTAATAGAGCAACAAACTTATTTTAAATCCTTTATATATGGATGTATTTTCATATATACCAAACACAAGTTGCAAATTGCTTTATATCTCCCAAACCACATTTTCTTTTACGGCTTAAGCACATTTTAGAAAAGTTTTGCATTTAAAGTATATTAACTTAATTATAATTGACAAATTTTTCCAATTCTACATCAGCAAAGCATTGGACAACAGATTGGGAAATTTTTACATATTGTATTTAGGGGTTCTTATTTCAAAAAATTAATGTTTTTATCCAAATATGCAGGCTAAAAAAAAAACAATATACAAAGTGCATTTTTCCCATGGCCTTTTTGATTAGATGTTTACTTGTCATCTTTGCAATGCCTCTAGTATATTAAATGTTTGCCTGAAGAAGCACTACATTTTTGATCTGCTTTATTATCTTTTGCCTCTATTATAAGTCTATGATGGAATAAGAGAAGTTTATCTCTAATAGTTTTATGGCCTGTCCTGTCGTCCTTTAATCTTTTTATATATTACAATACTTTCCAATTTAACAGGGCAAACAGATCTTTGCGAGTATTATTCTGGTCTTACTTCATTTTCTCGTTTATATTATTTTGTAATTTGATGATAGTTTGAGAAATTCGTTTACTTTTTTGGTCTTGTTTGGCAAAAGATAAAATAAAGGAAATGAAAAAGTAAATCTAGATTTGTATGTGCATATAAAAAATAATCTTACCTTTACATTTACTTATTATCTTTCCCCCAAATTTTATACATTTTTCTTACACTGCTTTTATTGTTGTATAGATGTTGTTTATGCCTGCGTGAATTTAAAGGGTTGAATTCTGTAGTATATATTCTGTTACCGTAATCTCACAGTGTGTAAGACTTGACCCAGAATGTCAATGTGTGCCTGTTATGTGTGATTTGCACTGTTCAGGTAGGCAGAGAAAAACAAACACCCACAAATGCTTATGGGTCACTTTAATATAATTTAAAAATTCATACGAAGGCAAATTGTGAAATTGTTTCACAAGTAATATATTCAGAAAACAACGTTATTTTCCATCTAAAATGTAATGAAGGCTTAAATATCGGGTTATTGCTCAGCTCATGATCTCTGATAATTCTGAAAGTTAGGGCAGGTCCTGCATGGTTGCTTAAGAATATTGTGATTTCAAAGATTGAGAGCTGCATATTTGCTAAGAAAGTGAGAAAATAATTTTCCTTCACTCTCTTTACGGCAACTGCTTAGATCTCGTTGTGCGTTAGGCCTAAGTTACCGGCATGGCTTCATGAATTCAATGGGCATTGTGTTGTCTCTACGATTCGAATATATCAATTGTATTAAGCAGATTTAATTGTATGAAGGAATCAGTCTCCTTAAAACAGTGTGCCTACCGATCAGGTATTGATGGGGTTCATATCAGAGAAAGCGCTGAAAACCCCGTGCGCCCAATCACTAACTGCAAAGTTGGTATATAGTAAGTTGGTCTCATTACTATGGTTTTCCAACTCCGCAAGTATTGACAACCACTTATTTTTGGAATTAAACTTTCAAACTCGTGAGTTAATACATTGACATTTTTGATAACGCAACCATTGTGGGGGAAAAATGTGAATTTTAAATGGTTTCGTAAAAATCATATATTTAAGTTGTTTTTGGTTATTTACAAGATTCGTCAAATCTTTTTAGAAGCTCAAAATTATATAACTATTTATAACACTTATCAGATATTTCTAAAACTTGAAAACAAATATTGTACCCATATTTTTCTGATAAATCTTTGCTTTATAACATGTAACATATTCTTAAATAATGTGACTATAAAACAATTTGATATAACCCGACTTCATTTCAATATCAATATTAAAATATATGTTAATGTTACATAGCATTAACATATATTTTTCATCAATTAATTTATTACTATTTATTGAAGTGATTGCCGCTTCCGGGAATCCAGGCTTTTGGCAAAAAAAGAAGCTCTTATATCAGATAATCTTACCTTCTTCTTGCTTCTTAATTACAGGATAATACGATTGTTAAAAAAATGCAATCTAATAGCGGATTCGTATAAATTCTTTCAGAGCTACGAATAGAGCTTTTGAAGAAGAAACATCGCTTGAAATCATGTATTTACTGCACAATGCACCCCCAAATAAATTCACACCGTTTACGTCGTTCTGCATAAATTATGATGAAAATATTTGACGAAATGCAAATAACCTAAGCATTTAATATGCAAACAGTCTACTTAGTGCCACTTGGCAAATTAAATTATGCTAAATTCTCTTAATCTTTATGATGTTTGTGTTATATAATTTTATATGAACTTAAATTATAAATGCTTATGTATTGTCATGGCTAATCTAATAGAAAATGTTTCTAGTTATAAGAGCATCTACATAAATTAAAGAAGTGTGAATGGCAAATTCTATTATTGATATATAATTCAAATAGTACCAACAGACATACAACTTTGTTATGTATTTAAAACTTATAAACTATTAGTAGTTATGCATTAATAAGGGCTATAAGAACTAAAGGCCTTATTCATAAAAAATTATGTATGTTTGTAAAATGCTTATAAGACAAATTTTTTATAAACAGCTTATAAGTAGAAACTATAACAAATAAACTAACCAATAAAGTCTTCTATATAAAACAAGATTTTTATTTTTTAGAAAAAATCCAGCAGCTGAAGAGCATTAAGTTATTTAAAAAAACCAACTGCCGTCGCATCCACTGCGATGCTGCAGATGCACATTTTTTGTGAATCAGTTATACTCATTCACTTATTTATTTTTAAAATATTTCAGCTCTGCTTCACTGCATACAATAGGGATTTGAATTAAAAGTTTATATTAAGAAATGCTTCCTCCCTTTCATTTTTCTATCACATCAGAAACTTTTCGTTTAACGCCAAATGTTGAAATCTTTCAGGGAACTACAAATATTTTTTTTTATTACTCAGCTTTTCTATTTACAACTTAAAAATGCTAAACAAAAGCATTTGTTTAAATTTTTTGCTTTCTTAATACTTTACGAAGTTCTAATGCACTAAAGAAAAACAATAAAATATATATGTGCTGGAAATGGCTTTAGAAAGTGCATTAGAATTGTTATCATTCCTAATTGAAGGGAACTTTTTTTAAGTAAAATAAAGCTTCTACAAGGAAAAAAATGATTTGTTTGATTCCTTTCAAATGTTTAGATATAAGTTTACTGTTGAAAGTAAAGAAAAACAGTTAAAGCGCAAAGCAGAAAAGCTAACCCAAATATTCTTCTCCTTCTCATAACCATGTTTCCTAGTTCTTTTGAAATTTATCGCTAGTCCAACAAAAAAATATGTACCTCAATATGAAAATCATCAAAAAATAATAGAGATCCATTGTATTCCTTAATAAATTAACTATTTGACATACTGTCATTGTACTACTATAATATGAAATTTATTTGTTGAGTGGTTAAGCAATGTCTATATGCATTTCATTGGAGCTTTTTACCAAATCGTCAGTAGACTTCGAATTATAAATATTTTTATTGTTATCCAAAGGATTTCTAATTGTATAAAGGTATAGAAAAATAAAATTGAGCCATATCGAATAAAAGTTTTTCGGTTTGGTTTGTATAAGTTTCATAGCCTACTACACTTATTATAATGTGATTTTTTGAAATCATTTGTGAATTTTTATAGTTAATTTATTAACATAAATCTCAGATGGTTTATAGAAGTCTTTTAATAAGTTGAGAAGTTTGAAACTTTTCCAAACTGTGGTTGAAGTCTACTGACGATTGGGTAAAAAGCGCCAATGAGATGCATATAGACATTGCTTAACCACCCAATAAATAAATTTCATATTATGATCCCTTGTATTCTTTATTATCGTCTTAAGATTATACCAAAATCAATTTAAGAAGTTTTCCTGTATCAAATTTTCTGCATTTGTTGTCGCTCGAAATTTCAATGAAATATTGTTTGATATTTCGATCGATATCCATTTTTAACTAATAATTTCAAATTATTTAAAGCATTGGAATTTATTACGTAAAAAGAAAAACTTCTTTTCCGGCTTCACGACTTCATTTACCGGTCTTATTACTAAGACTTTGATAATATGTATTAACCATTCTTTGCAATAATAGAAACATTTGCATAATTATGGCGTTGCTTTTTTTAATACTTCGCTATTTTTACTTAATGTATCGTAGAATATATTTCATAGTAAATTCTGGTTATTCCTACATTTTAATTTGTTCTATAACAGCGCTCTTGTTATAAAGAAATACAGTTAAAGAATTATTCTGGAGACTAACCAGAAGAAAATATTTCTAAAAGACCAGAAAGCTTTCGTCGTCAATACCATTCCCATTGTATTTACTACAGGCCTAGTTGAATAACATAAATTAAATTTGTGTACAACTGTTTCATTATTTTATTCGTATGTCATTTTTCACAACACACAACTCAAATGACTCCTTCAAATTTTAGTTTTTTTACAGGCATTATTATATATAAGCAATTAATTGAAGACCACTAGATTTTTAATGTATCTACTTCGAGAAATATCTTGCTTTACACAATTAGATGCAGGTAGAACAAGATTTAATTTTAACATTTTTAAAATTTTTTCTTAGTCTTCTTTTTATAACACTGCGTGTGTACTGGTATTATATAAATATTTTAAACATATATAGTTGATGTTGATGTTGTTGTTGTTTATTAGAAATATAATAAATAATAGATAAATAATAAATTTTTAATTAAAACAATTTTGCTTATTGCATTTTGTATAACTTTTGAAGTACAAAATCTCGAAGGAGTTTAAAATTTAGCTTCCCACAATTTAGATATAAAACTAATTTCCATCTTCAGATACCCGTATATCAAATAATAAACTCTAATCTCAATACACGCTTGGCTATTTGTGTAAATTAATATAATACAAGTTCTAAACAAATTAACGAACTTCGTAATCAACATCAGCACACGCAGGAATAAAAATGAAAAGCACAGCCTTAAGAAAAGTAACAAAATGTAAAAAGTTTTTTATCTCAATTCATGCCATATTATTTTCTTTGTGTTTGAAACTTTTGTGAACAAGGAAACAAAAGTAAACTTACTTGCAGCACATATTTCCCTTTTTTTCTTACTTGCTTCTTCTCATATTGATGACAACAAAGATAAAGTTAATGAATGCTGGTTAAACCATACAAAAGAGGTTAATAAATGAAATGCAAACAGCAATCAGTTTCACTTCTTTCACCAGATATAATTGAAGTCATGTTGACACTCGGTGCCAAGATTATTTAATTCAATACCCTATTCTCACGTCACGTTGGAATAAGTTTAGATATATTTGTCAGGTTATTTGTAGTTGCTGCATTTAACTGGTTTTTTGTAGTTTAACAGTTTTATTTGTTCTGAATCTCTTTAGGCAGATAAGACGTTTTCCATAGCTGAGATGGGATATTATTTATGAAAAATTTTCTTGTGATAATTATATATATTTGGTAAACATATCCTTCAAAAGTCGTTCTTTGTAAAAAAAAAGTCCTCCGTTGAATAAAACTAAACGAAGCTAAATATTTCAATTTGTGTAGATATTTACGTGCAAAAGTACTAACTTCAAACTCAATTGAACAAACCAGATTTATTAACCCCACCAATCAGCAGTGGTTACTGATCTTCAAAAATTATTAATTTTAAAATTTTAAGAATTGAGTGCCAAATCATATATGAATATAAATAAAACCCTTACAACTACAATTAGAGTCGGAAGAAAGCCCAACAATTGTAGAATAAAACCGTAAGAAAATAAAAAAGGATCTGTGATCAGTGAGATCTTGTTACGATTTTGATATATGTAGTGGAAGTTTGAAATAAATATCTTTAGTCATTCTAAGATATGTTGAGTAAAGGTTTTCTGATGATCTGCATTAGCCCCAGTGAAATGCGCGTAGGAACTAGCTAAACCCCCTCAATTGATCACTTTGAATTTGTTAGCAAAATTTTAGGAAAAAGAGAATCGGCACATAATTGAAATTAAAGAGGATATTTTAATTTGGGTATGACAAATAAAAGTGTTCTGATTATTTAAAATCCTTAAGAAAAGAAATTGTAGTTACACAACACAATTACAAAATGACAGCATCGTGTCAAGTTCTTTAGCCTAATAAATATATTGTACTAAAATCATATTGAATTGTTTATCTGAGGATATACCGCAGATTCTTGGAGTCAAAATTTCAAAATGAAATAAATCTCTTAAACATCGAATACCGCTAATATCTTTGAAATAAAATATGTGTGGCAAACGTATAAGAAACTTAATCTTCAAACAAACTAAACGCCATATGTTATTTAAATTAAATATAATTGAATTATCAAGTTATTATGTTAATTCCTTCTGTATATACATGTTTGCTGCCAGATTACATAAACACAACGTGTTAAAGTCAACATGTGCCAATACTGTTATTGCGGCTTCCCATGCTGATATTTAACCAAATATATTTTTATATTTGCTTTTAAAAACCACATATAAACGAGCATAATTGTTTAGCATTTTTTCCCCCTTTTTTTTCGTTTAAAAAGGAAGTTTAATAATTTTCCATTAATCATTTCCAGATATATATTTAATGCGACGACCGAAAATACTTTTCAATCCATTTTCGACATCCGTTTAGTATAGCAAAAAGCAGATTATGCGGAATAAACGATTTGCATGTTAACTTAAGTTGATTTTATTTCAGCGTATTATTTATTATAGGACTTTAGTATCCTTAAGTTGAGTGAAAGTTAATGTTAAGAGAGATAAGAATATATTTCTCATAATTTAAGGTTTTACAAGTTCATATTTATGGGCTGTTAAACTGGCAGAATAAGCAATAAATATAGAAGTTGGTGGCTTAAGAATATATAAAATATTTCTTAAAGTGATTTTATGGAAATAATTTTTACATCATAATCTCCCAGTGATAATATGTAAAAGCAGTTCATTATATCTTATAACTTGATTCATTAGGTTTTAAATTATGACTGGGTAGTTCTTCAAATACCAGTACTGGAAAGTGGTTTTCTTAAAAGTGTCCTTGAGTACAGTGCATGTTACGACTTATCTTACCTTAATAATAAGAGTGATTGGCGATATGTATATATCTTAGAGCTAAAATCAAATTATTAGTATTAGGTAAAATGAAAGATAATATTGATAGTAATTATGTAAGATTTTAATAAGAATTATTTGGATTGAGTCAGTCCTGTTTCCTTGAAACCTTGGAAATGGTTCTATAAAAGCATGATTTAATGTTAAAATACACCAGATATGAGCTGAGGTAGATCAAATAGATATGCTCTCATGATAACTTTTAACATAACATAAATTCCAAATTCGTTTGCTGGGTTTTGCCACATGAAGTTTCATATCGTTTAAAATTGATGTAGCATAATTGATTAAGGCTTAAAAAATAAATTTTTTAAAGTTGCTGAATTATATTCCAGCTATTATTTTTAATATAATAATTATCACTTTAAATATTACATAAAAAATTATTTCTAGTTAATAATTAAAGTGTCATCATTACACAAAGTGTTTCTTCATGGCCTGATTGTTGTTTTTGTAGTACAAATGAATTTAATTTCAGCCTCTGCAGGTCTTTTTATCATTCAATTTTAAAACAATATACAACGAATGAATTTCCTGGAAACGCATTTAGTAATTTAACAGTCTATATGTAATTTTGCTCCCTTGCAAACGTAAAAGTAATTTCATTAGCATCTCACGCGTACATGATGGTATGCAATATTGGACAAGCTAAAACTTATTTCGTAGAAGTATTCATAATATATTAAATTACAAATAATATATACACAGTTTAAATTAAAGTTAAGGTCAACAATAGAACTAGATGTAAGCAGAACTTTTATTAAATGGCTTATTTTCCTAAAACTCAGAAGAGAAATATACATATGAAAAATGTTTTAGTCGTCAAGCATTTTCTTAATCTATTTCAAAAGAATAATAATCCAATACTTTATCTGTTAAAGTTGTTTTCATTATCTAATCTCTTCCTGCCATGGTGTTGTCTGTAACACTTGAGTCACTGTGAAAAGCACAATTGATGGGTTTTAACCAGTTCTTATGCGCATTTCTCTGGGGCCAATGCAGAAAAGTGACTCACTTGTTATGACTTTGATATTTGTTTTTAAGCTTCTCACTTAGTAAAGTGGAAGTATGAAATAAATGTCTTTAGTTACTGCATTAGCCCCATTGAAATGAGCATGGGAATTTCAATTGAACACTTTGAAATTTTTAGTAAGATTTTGAGAAATAAGAATCTGCACATATTTAAAATTAAAGAGATTAATATTTTATTCTTTTTCCAAGTATCAGTTACCTTCTTAAGAAAATTGTGATTGTCGAAATATCGAATATCAATAATTGACACAAAATATCCTTGAAACTCAATCAAATCTATTAATTGTTTATTATCGATTTATTATTGCCAATGAATATCCTTAAAAGAAAGTTTAAGCTTGAAGTATGATTTACAAGTTTTTATTTGCGTAGACAACGAAAAATTTTATCATTAATATTGCTCGTGTTATACTCTTAAAAGAAATAATGTTTTTCCTGAACCAATAACTGCAGTTAACATAAGTAAGTGCTTCTCCACCGCCAGCAGTAATGAAGTTAAAAGTAATTGCAACTGTTGATGATTTTTATTACACGTTCATTAATTAGTTAATTATTTTCAATGGGAAGCTCATAAATTTCTTATTTAATTGACAATTAATTTAAGTCACAGTACATTCCTTTTCACAGTCTGGTCAGTACAATAAACATTACGTCTAGTATAAAAAAGAAAGTAGTTTTTAAGAAAAGTTAAATTGTTATAAATTTTGTGTGCATATATTATATCCACGGCATTTTATTAGTAGTGAAAGAGCTTTTGATATAATGTGGCCTCTAATAATATATATGTATGTTTAATATGTGTGAATATGCACACATTGTTTGTTTGGTCGCTGGGTGAATTTACTACGCTTTCCACTAAATAATATCTAAACGATACCCTTTCGTCTGAACACGTTATCGCAAGGAAAGTGGCAGACTACCCGTTTTTGGACAATATTTGCCGATCATTCCATATCCTGTTACCACTGCCACAAGCCTTTAAATGTCCCTGCGAATTCTCTTTTAATGCTCAAACTTTTAACTTTTATATACATTAAAATGCTTGAATATAAAATTACTCAAAGAGAATAGCTTTAATCTTGTTGAAAAATACATATAAAATTAAGCCACATAATGTTTAAAGTAGCAAATCTGCCTATAGCTGTTGACATGTTTATGCACGTCTTTCAGGTGCTAACGTTTTTCCGGAGTATTATAAAACAAATCCTCTGCTCATGTTGTACGGTTGTAATTAAAACAAAAAGGTTAACAAATTCCTGCATTAGCTTTAACAACCATCAGTAGAATTAAGCAATTTATGTTTTCCGTCGTTTTTGTGTTTAGCAAAAAAAAAAAAAAATAAAACATGAAGTACACGTGTTGCCCTTGTACTCATATAACAAACACGTTTGTCATTTTAGTTTTTCAAATGGAGCAACAAGAAGGGGGGCGAAGGTGTTCGTGCATGCTAAAATAACATCCGTCAAACCTTAAGATGTGGGTTAAAAAAGAATAAAAAGACAAGGATATACATTTACTGCTTTTAATAACGACAAACTGCTAACACAAAAACTGTTTTCAGAGAGGCTTTTTTGTTTTTTTTATTTGTTTAGACTTTTACAACTTTCGTGCCTTCATATTGCACAGTATATGATTTGAATTATACTTTCATAAAGCACTGAAAACTTTTAAATATGTTAATATCTGGAAAATTATATAAATTAAGGTTTTACTAGATATTCAGAATATATATAAATATATTCCAGTTTATTGTGTATAAGAAAGCATTCATACTTGTCGCTGTCGATAATCTTCAGCGACTAGAAGTAGGGCTTCGCCATTGAGACAAACCGACAACAATTAACACAATCCTTCTCTAATGCAGATCAGTTATACTCGACACCATATTCATAATTAAGTGCAGAGACGAGCTTGGGATCTAAAGCATCAGCCAACCATGAATTTGCAGCCGAAATAATATAACGTTAATAAATAGCAACTAAAAATTTAAATTCTTTACATATATTTTCCTCTAACCACTCAACAATATTACAAGACAAGGGGTTGTAATAGAAATATATACCAAAACGCCAATGCAACGACACGTTGCCACTGGTTGCTGGGGTATACCTAAGCCGCGACCAGTGTCGTACAAAAATTTATTTTTATAGGGGCAGTAGGAAAACACGGTAGTTTTTAGTTTACACGTGTAAACTACCGACGGTGCACAATAGACTGTATCGTGGCGAGGGTTCAAAGAACAAGATGGCTACCGACGCGACTTCAGATGCCCAACTGGCTGGCGAGTGGTGAGAGCACTCCTGGTAGAACGTCACCAGGAGAGTGGTTTCCACCAATCGTCGTCAACACTGGAGCCTTAGCTTCGCTGTGGGGGTCAGCAATGGACCCAGCTAGCACGGTCTGCGAGAAAGGAACGTATCATCCGTTAGAACGTACCATTCGTTTGAACGTACCTTTCTGTAGATGGTAGTTCACCCCTAACAGAGTACAACTGTCCTAGAGTTGGCGTACCAGTTAGAATTAATACCCTTCTGTGGGTAAGCAAACTCCGATGTGGTTTCTTCTTTAAATGAAACCAACTGAGGTTGAATAGCACTAGAAGCTTCGACTAAATTGTTTAATTAGGAATGACTTACATCCTTACTAGAAAATAGAAGGTCACAAAATATGAAAAATGTAATTGAAGGAAACCACGTATTAAAAGTTTTAAGTGACGCCAATCAGTTTTGTAGAATAAATAGTACACAAAACTATTAATTTATCTGTATAATAACATATTATATTTACTCTTTTAGTTCTTAACTTTTTTGTACTCAGGGTATTAAAACCAATTATATATTACAAATTTCATAATAAAATATTTATTATATTTCTTTTCATGACAACTTCCTTTATTATCATAGTTCATAGTCCTTTGTGATTTAAAGTTGTTTATTTTAGCCTTTTTTAAACAAACTACTATGCATAAACATTTACTTCCTGTTTCAGCTAAAGAAAAATTTTTGTTATTTTTATTAACTTTGCTTAGGTTGTTTCTCTTATTGCTGTTAATAAGTTTGATTTTCCTTCTATATTATTGACTAGATCTCTATTAACAATTACGCAATTTATAAAAATCATGATGCACCTCTTTTTAAAAAACAAGAATTTAATTAAGTTTTTATATAAAGCTATTGAAAATTATTTATTTAAATTTATTTATAAGTTAAGAAATGTTCCGAAAACAACCTGGAATGTATTAAGTAATATCTTTAGGCAACTCCATAAGTTGCAATATTTCTAAACCCTTACACGTACCACATAAAAATACTCATTGACACTTTAAGTTTTAAATTAGTAAGTTAAACATGTTTTTAACTCTTCTTAACTTAGCATTTAAGGAGTGTCTGCTTTTATACTTTTTGCTAGAAACCTAATCGCCATTCCGCATCTTTATATTATAGCTCATAAACATTTTTATGCTGCTTCAAATCGTAAAATAAATCAATAGTTTTTCAATATAAAATCCGCACCATAAAAAGTGATATGAAATCTAGACTGACTTGCAAAATACATACAAAATTCTTAAAATTTTTCACAGCATAGAATTAAAGGATTGTATAGAAACACACAACGAAAAACATTTTTTTAAGTAAATTTGAGTAACGCAACGAATAATACATATGAGACGAACTAACCATTTTGTTGTTTTGGTCTATTTAGAGCTTTAATACGATACATCTCCTATACAGAAGCCTTTCTACACAGTCTTTGTTAGCAAAATTAAAATAAAAAATTTTATACATATTATTTTTTGCGCCTAAGAATGGTATTTATGTCTAATATTGTGGGATAACATAGATTTTGTATGACGAAGGCGTTAGCTAAAAATGATGTGAATGTGTTTGGAATGATAATGAACCAAAGAGAAAAACAGACTAGCGAAATGTTGGCTAAGTGCAAATGAAGTGGAGAGGCAAAAACCATTTCGTAGTCAACATAAAAAATAACAAGCAACAAATGATAAAGAATTAGAGAAGAACACGCTAAAACATCAAGAATTGCCAACAAGAATATGTAAGTATTGCTGTTGTTGCTGTTGGTTTTGCTGCTGTAGTCCCTTTTGAATCAAGATACCACGAACGCTAATGTAAAAGAAAATAAAAAATGTACGCCAAAGCAAGACAGGAAAATAAAATATATGTCAGTATATCCTTCATCTAGGCTTTTCGTGATGTCGTAGAATATTTTTCATGACAACTTAAACAGCATCATAAACAAAGTGACCAACATTTGTCAGAAAGAACAGCTTTGCAGGCATGTAAAACTTTTAAATGTCAAAATAAATAAAACAGATAGAGGAAATTAAATTTTTATTCTTAAATCAGATATTGGGCAGCAGCATAAGGATTTTATTGATTAGAAACATAAATTATTTCTTGGAAAAGCTCTGTAACACTCTCCGTCGGCTTGCACTGCCAGAAGGTGTAGATATCACTAAATTGGTTGTCTTACTCCTGGCGGGATGAATGCAGATCAGAAACATTTAATTCATTTCCTGGATTGAATTCGACACTTTCAGTTTCATTTTCATTAACATCTTCAGCCAACGAGACCATTGTCCGGTCGTGCTAAATACTCCTTAGCTTACAGGCTCATCCTTGGATGCAACTACACATATCCTTCGCTGCGGTGGACCCAAGCGGTCATTTAAAACTTGAGTTTTTCTGCATTCTGAGAAAGTTCGAACAATTTGCAACATATTGATAGCATGTGAAAGTAAAATAATATATGTATTAAAAAATTCTACAAAACCTAATATAATGGTAAATAATATTTTCTAACAGTAAAGCTTAAACAAAATAGCGACAGCAGGCTACGAGCTCTTTTGTTTTAGGCAAGCAGAACATTTTCCATCCCTGACTGATATAAATTAATTATTATTATTCGTTTTGCTAAGACATCTTCAACATGTTTCCATTTCCTTTTGTCAAAATATGTATTATTCTCTTTTTTTGTTTTACACTAAAATAATCAAGTTTCGTATTAGTTTTTATTTAACGTCCTTAAAGCCAACAGAGAAAGTTGAAAATTATAACAGAACGTGCCTCACACACAAGTAAATAAGAAATAAATACACATAAACGTTTGTATTAATTATATTGTGGCATACATATCTATTCGCATATATTCTTAAATATTTTCGATAATCCAAAAGTAATAGAAAGTAATAAAAATTGGGCTTTGCCCAAATCACTCCAGTCATATAATATTATATACGATTACGATGATTTTATTGCAATAAGATGTTTGAAGTTATATGAAACCACCATCTGTTTAAAATCGAAAGTCATCCCTATTGTTACTATATAAATTGATAGCAGCGCTTAAAGAAAACAAATCATTATTGAGTACAGCCGTTGTTGGCAAACATATTTGAATTTCAAGTATTAATAAAAATTGTTTTCGAGTGAAAGAATTCGTTACATGGCACAAAAAATAACTCTGTTTGGATTTTCCAAGGAATTCGTTATTTTATATGAAGTTACTATTGCGTTATTTAGCTATTGTTATATATAGAAAATGATTTGGAGCAGTTTTTTTATATTTATTCCTTTCTATGAATGCTCATGCTTGTTTGATTGTTACTCCAAGTTTAACAAATACTTTAACTATCTTTTTAAATAATTCCCAAACGAAATGCTGTTCTGGAAAGATATGTATACTATATCGAAGAAATTATTTTATTTTTGAACTAACCAATTACTAAAGACATTATTGAAAAATTAATTTAGGTAAAATTAATTATTATGGAATCACTTTGGAGTTTCTGTTGCACACTTCAAAGCACTAAATCTGGCTAACATTTGATCGGGCATATGTTATAGGACGGTCTCTTATACAACATATATCCAAATAATTTTCACACTCCAAAAAACTATATAGTTTTCTTTGATCAATAATAAACAAGCTTTAGTTCATGCTGGCTTCTCTATTTTTTATCCGTAGAACTTTTGCCAAGAGATATAATATCTAAGAACTCGAATATTCCAAAAGGCTTTACAAGCTCTCTATCATGTTAAAAGGTACTAGATCGAACTTAAAATAGCAAAATATCTATAGGAAATATTTTCATATTAGTTTACTTTTATTTGCCAACAGTTGGTCAAATTATATGCAACTTAACATTTGATTGGGCATATGTAATAGGACGGCCTCTTATACAACATATATACAAATAAGTTTCACACTCTAGAAAACCTAATAGCTTTCTTTGATCGATAATAGAAAAAAACTGCTTAGTGTAATGAAGACCTCTACTTTTATTTCATATTGTTTTCAGTCGCTATAAACGTAAGCAATTCGTTATACAACAATCTTAAACCAGCTTTATTTCGCAGGACTGTAGCCAAGAAACAAAACACCTAAGAACTGGAATATTCCGAAAGGCTTTACAAGCTTTATATCATATAAACATATACTAGATCGAGTACAAAAATAGCAAAATAATTGCACAGGATTTCTTTTTCAAAATATATAAAACTTATAAAATTTTATAAAAATGTATACTAAAAACTTAGGATACAATCAGACGGTTTCTAAAGTTTATTTAAATATGTTAAACTTCTACATGAATCTTTTTTAAACTTTTACATTAAAGTGCTTAATTCGGCAACAGTTTACATATAATATGAATGGTATTACGTGTCTGCTATATTGTTTTATGTGATTTGGGATTTGAACAAATTTAATATGCACACACATTCTAATATTTATTTATTCCATTTTAGATGAAAATAGTTTTTATTGCTATTTATTGCACAAGCTTTCAGGATGGTAATACGTATTTTACAGGTGATTATTAACGATTAGTTTAAGCACGAAATCATAAATTTCTTACACGGATTTAGTTAAAATAATTTTGCTAAAAATATATATCAATAAAAAAATGTTTAACGCGAATTATTAAGGTTTTTGTAAATATTCCTTCATAAGAATTTATAATTTATAAAAAATTTTCCTACACAGAACCAAGAATAGTAGCATCTTTTAAAATTACAGTACCGGATGAGTTATTCAACAATATTATTTCTCCTGGATTTTGGCCTGATGGTATATACGTTCGTGAGTTTATGTTTAAAACAAGAGAAAAGAATACTGTTCGATTGCCGTCATCAGTAAAATCTACTTCAAAAAACTAAATGGTTACACTGAAAATTTTACTCTTTTATATCAAAATGTTCGTGGCATTAATACAAAGTTATCATCTTTATTTAATCAAAGTTATGCGTTTGATTTTCAAGTTATCGCTTTCACTGAAACTTGGCTTAATAATAATGTATTGGATACTGAAATAATGGGTGCAAGTTACTTAATATATAGACGTGATCGTGGCAATAACATGAAAGGAGGAGGTGTATTAATTGCAGTGTCAAGCATGCTTTCTTCTGAAAAGTTATCGTTTACTTCTTCACTGGATATTGAGTTTATGGGTGTTTTGGTAAAAATAAATCATAAAAAAATTTTCATAACCTGTTCGTATATTCCCCCAAATTCTCCTGAAATAATTTATAGAAAGCATTCGGATGCTATTTCAACTGTTGTGCATATGTCTCATCATAATGATAGCATCATCGCAGTTGGTGATTTCAATATGCCAACGATATTTTGGGATTTTTCGGCTGATAATGGTTGCTTTACACCATATAATTCTACTTTTAGTCTGAAATATAACGAGTTTATTGATTGCTTATTGGATATGAATCTTTATCAGATAAATGGCATATATAATGATAACCACAAGCTTTTAGATTTGGTTTTTGTAAATGATTGTGTTGACACGTCTGTCCTTCGCACTATTCCTCTAACCTTACCGGAGGACTGTTATCATCCCACAATCTTAATATCTACAGGTTTTCCATCTGTTTATATATCTCGTTCTGCGTACAACTCAAAAGTCAAGAGTTTATGTTTTAAAAGGGCAAATTATAACAAAATAATCGAACTTCTACACAATACAGACTGGAACAATTTACTCGTAGCTTCGAACTTAGAAAACAATCCCGATGTTATTGATCACATAACCATAAAATTCTACGACAGGATTTATTGGATCTTGACCCAATGTGTTCCTAAACAAGTCGCTTCTCAAGTATCTGGACCTCCATGGAATTCAAAGTTTCTTTCCAAACTTAAAAATAGCAAAAACAAATATTATAAAATATACAAAAAATCAGGATCATCCTCAGATTTTGTAAAATACTCTATTGCCCGTGCCGACTATAACAAGTTAAATCTTAAATGTTATAAAAGTTACTTACAAAAAATTAAAAACAACTTGAAGAAAAATCCAAGGTCTTTCTAAAATTTCGTGAACTTAAAAAGAAAATCAGTTTCCTTTTCGCCCACTATGAAGCTAAATGAAAAAGAATCAGATAACGAGGCTGAAATTAGTAACTTGTTTGCGGATTTCTTTTCATCTACTTATTCTGCTGATCAAACTATTACTACTGGGTTGCAATCAAATTTTTGTCCTGGAAGTCAATCTATTTTAATTCCATTTCTGGATGAAATTTCTGTTCTTAATGGATTGAAAAAATTGAAATTCTCGTACAAGAGTGGACCTGATAATGTTCCTAGCTGTGTTCTAATTAAGTGTGCTGATGCCTTAGTGTTTCCTCTTACATTATTGTACAATCTTTCAATTAAAGTCGGAAAATTCCCTGAAATGTGGAAGAATTCTTATATTATTCCATTGTTTAAATCTGGTACCAAATCTGACATTAAAAATTACAGAGGAATCGCTAAACTGAGTATTATACCGAAACTCTTTGAAAAATTAATTACAAGTAGCTTGTGCCACCAGGTGTCATCAACATTATGTTCTAGTCAACATGGTTTTCGTAAAGGCTGCTCAACTATAACCAACCTCATACAATTTACAACTTTGGTAAATCGTGGTTTTGTCAATAAAAAACAAACTGATGTAGTCTACACAGATTTCAGTAAAGCATTTGATAAAGTTAACCACAAACTTCTATTGAGTAAACTGCATTATATGGGATTCACACGTGGCTGTTTGAATTGGATTAGTTCCTACCTTACTAATAGGAAACAAAATGTTTTATTCAAAAGTACTATATCTAAACCGATCCCCGTTACGTCTGGTGTTCCCCAGGGAAGTCATCTGGGACCCCTATTATTTTCACTATTTATCAATGACTTACCTGCAGTTATCAAAAACTCATTCATTCTTATGTATGCTGATGACGTAAAAATATTTTTTACCTACAATATCTTTGATGATCATAAGTTTCTTCAAGCAGATTTAAACTCTTTGTACTCTTGGTGTGAAATGAATTTAATGACATTGAATCTAAAAAAATGCAAGCATATGTGTTTCTTTCGGAGGAGCCATTTCAACGTAAAATATTTTTTGGGTGGTTATGAGCTGGAAAATGTTTGCACTTTCACAGATCTTGGAATTTTACTAGATCCAAAACTGAATTTTATTCAACATATATCTCTAACTGTTAGAAAGGCCAGAAGTCAACTGGGGTTCATCAAACGCTGGGCAAAGGAATTTGAAGATCCTTATGTTACTAAGCAGCTTTTCACATCGCTTGTTCGTCCCATTTTGGAATATGGATCAATAATATGGGATCCAACATATAAGGTTTACATCAACACAATTGAATCTGTACAAAAACAATTTTTAATATTTTGTCTTCGAAGTTTGCAATGGAACCCATTTTGTTTGCCTTCTTATAAAGCTAGACTAGCTCTTATTAAGTTACCATCCCTAAGTAGTCGAAGATCTATGTTAAACACTTTATTTATTTTAAATATAATTAATGGTAAAACCTGCTCTGAATTCTTAATTGAAAATTTATCATTTTGTGTTCCTCAACGTCCTACTCGTTTCTTCTGTCTACTTAATATTAAATTTCTAAGAACAAATTACGCTAATTCTGATCCTTTTATTAGATGCTGTAAGGACTTTAACAAGATATATTATTATGTTGATTTCTCTTTCAGTGAAAATTTGATTAAACGAAATATTTTGTTTGCATTAAATAACAGCCAATAATTGATATTTCTTTGAATTTTAATCTGTATATGTATGTAAATAGTCTGTAAGAATTGTAAATTCATAGACTGTAAATAAATAAATAAATATAATCATATCATTGCGAGTTAGTTTTAAGCGATGCATTTCTTCACTTTCTTGTACGTGTAAGAATTAATTTAAATTGGATCCTTTAAAAAATACATTTAAAGTTATTTTATTAAATTGTAAATTAATAACTTTTTACACTTCCTGTTGCATAAATATTTACTATCAAATAATTATTAAATCAATATTGTATATTTTAAATTTTGATCTAGAAATGTTAAACTTGTTTAATAAAACATCTTACCCAAATTCAAAACCACTGGCAGTTAAGTTGTTTACTCTGCTTCAAGTTCATCTATTAAAACGTGTCAGTTAAATGTAACACGTACAAATGATGATGTCATGCGAAATTCACTACAATTCTGTACATAAATAAAAATACAAGATAATCTATAGTGCAACTGTAAAAATGCTATTTTCTATATTGACAAAATAGTTTATAAAAATGTTGATTTCCTTAGAGGTGAAATAAATAAATATTACTTCATTGTTGATAAACACATCTAAATGAATACCCTACATTTACTTTTACATATAACATTCAAAAACTTTTCCATAATAATAAACAGCTGAACTTGTATATGAGAGATATATAAATCCAGAAACTGATTGTTAACATAAGTGGCTTTAATAAACACAGATAACTGATTGGATATCAAAATTTATGAAAATGTCGTTAAGGATAAACGGATCTAAATGAATTTCACTGCGAGGTAAAAAAAAATTTAAAACAAGCGGCTCAATACGAATAAATTAAATTATCAGACTTATTTGGTTTATACAGTCTCAATTTAAAACTTAAACCACTATTATCTATAAATATATATATTTAATTTATACTTCTGAGTTGTATCAACAAAACCTAAAATAAAATCAGAACCTAAAATAGAATACTAGGTTCTGATCGTAATCAAAATAACTGCTGTAACTTATTCTCAAATAAAAGTCATATATATATTTTTACAACACCTAAAACAATATTCACAACATTTTCTCATTTTATTTCACAGTCATATAGCGTACTTGTCTTCACTAGCAATAACATTTTCTTAGAAACATGCTAAAAATAAAAAATAAACTATATAAATATAATAAGTACGTATACTCATGCAAACACATGTGAATCATTTTGACATTTTGACAAATTGATATTAATGATTTAATTTAACGAAATACAAAGTTTATAATAAATAGTCGTATGAGAAAGCATTATACGTTTTCAAATATATAATAAAAAAAAAAAAACAGTAGCAGCAAAGGTTAAAGCTGAAATGAAAAATGAAGTTGCACTTGGTATGAAGTACATTATCAAATAACGAACGCAGAAATGATATATATTGTACGAATTTATATTTTACATCAGTGCTAAATATTACAATGTAGCAGCTAAGTTTCTATTAAATTATTTCAAAATAAGAAGTATTTTTAAGTAAGACCATTCATTAATTCTAGCAAACTAAGACTGCATGTCTAAGGACGCACATGTGTGTAGCAAAAATATATACAAGAAGATTTTGTTTAGCAAAAAAAGACAATAAAAATAATTACTATAAATGAAGTTTATTTGCCAGTAGTAGAAGAACCACTATATCCATTTTATTTGTGCTTTACCACATCATTAGTTCCAAGCCCCTTGTATTAATCAAATACATTTATGAGCCATTTGAGAATCATGTTATAATAGGTGTAGTAGCATGTGAAACTTATAAAAAATAAACCCAGGAAATAATTTTGTAGCCTCAACCGAGTTTTCGCTACAGAATACCGCATAGAAGGAATATCACCGGTTCAGCATACCGTACTATTTCCTCGTCATTAAACCTGCCAATCTACAGTTAATGATTTTAATATATAATTGTAATTACGAAGTAAAACTCGGCATCTTAGGCTTCGAAGTGTTGTGTTAATACTTTAAACATCACCTTATTTTAATTGTTGGGTAACTCAGAATAAGATAGATCAAACGGTCGCTTGGTATGGACAAAATATAGCACTTCCTTTGTCACTACTCAGCTTTCGCTGAGATTCAGATGTATTGAAGGTAACAATTTACAATAAATTAATCGCTGACAGCTAATAACTGAAAAAGGCTTAGGAAAATATGAAGTTCCTAGAATAATAAAGGCTTACCTACAGTTACACTAGGCCTTAAGTAAATGAGCAGAATGGCATGCTTTTGTAAATTCATTGTAAAATACGTCTTTATAAAACCCATTCGAGCAATCCAAAATAAAAGATCCAACAATTCATCGTATACGTATTAATTACAATGCCAAATATCACTCATACGCAGAGTGTGCAATTTTAGGTGATTTTAACAGAATTGTTTCGGATGTTTTTTATAGAGTGATACAACTTTGAGTTGACATCACTGCTTTAGTTGACCATTTATTTAACAGCTGATAATTGATTTTTGTTAAATTTGCTTCGACATTTTATTCAAGATCAACTTCTTTTAGAGCAACGCGTGCGAATCGAGGAAATTTGTAATCAAAATACGGGTTGTGTTCGTCGAACTGGTCTAATCTAAATTTTATTTTCCGATGAGGCCCATTTTTGGTTGAATGGGTACGTAAATAAATAGAATTGTCATTTGGAGTGAGAAGAATCTACAAGCTTTGTGCTGGCGGAGTCATTAGCCCATATGTCAGATGGTCGTTGATAGTCAGAATGTTACTGTGAATAGTGAACGGTATAGGGACATGATTCAAAGCTTTTCTGTATGTATATGTGGTTCCAAAAAGGTGGAGCCACATGCCACACAGCTACAATTGATTTACTCAAGAAAATCTTTGACGAGAAAATAATTTCACGAAATGGCCCAATTAATTGGCCCCCAAGATCGTGTGTTTTAACCCCATTGGATTATTTTATATGGGGTTATGTAAAGTCACTTGTGTACGTCGATAAACCACAAACACTTTAACACCTGGAAATCAGCATTCGAAGAGTTATCAGCGAAATATGGACGCTATTGCTGCGAAAAGTTTGTGAAAATTGGTGTTCCAGATTGCGCCTTGTACGCGCCAGCTGTGGCGGCCACATGGCCAATATCGTATTTAAACATTATTGTCAAAAAAATTTCTTTCCGTTTTAATGATATCAAGAATATATTTCTATGTTTTGTTATGATTTAAACTTGTATCACTCTATAAAAAACCCCCGATATATAATAAAAATGAATTTTATTTTTGCAAATCGCTCAGATATATAAAAACATTTTGACATTTCTATACTCAAAAGAACATCTAAAGCAGCCCTTTATCAACGCTGCTTATGAGTGATATTCAGCAGTCAGACTACAATATAATGCGTATACGGTTAATTTTTAATCCTTTCAGCCGTTAACACCGTTAACGAATCCAACAGAATATATAAAGAAAAAAGTTTATATAACAAAAAACATGTACAAATTTGGGTATAGAAATGTTGAGATAAGTAACGGCTTTTCTTATTATTATAGTAGACACTAAATTTACAGGCTAAATACATTGAACACAGGAGAAGTGCCTTAAGATAACGAAACATCTGCTATTGTTAATTTTGTTTTCACATAACTTCACTTGCGATTGTGGCTTAAATTCTATAGGTGATGTTTTGTAAACTGCAGTCTCAAGAGTCCAGTTGATTATACTATCTTCAAAAAGTAGTAACATATTTACACAATTCTAATTCAAAATATTGAATACGAATAGTATTTCTTTAGTATTGTAAATTATAGTTGAGTTTAAATTATCATACACTGTGGCACTTTAAACAATCAACTGACCATAATTACGACTGGTAAATATAGTGTCATGCAAATATAAATTTGAGGAATTTCTAACTTGCATTTGATTTCCCAATTCGCGTAAGTGTCGTGACATACTCCTTTATGTTATTTACATAAATCGTTCGAGTTATTTACTCAGCGGATAATACTATTTCAACAGTTTACTTTAATTAAAAATATCACGATTTGGTGCACCAAATGCTAATTAACCGATTGCTTGCTCTTCTTATAAAACTTTATAACATGTTTCAATATGCAGAATTCTATTGATGTGCATTATGCAAAAAAAAAAAACAGCCATGATTCTAACTTTAGTAAACCAACTTCATTTATGTATTTAGACTATTATATCTATATCATATCTCTGATTTCTTTGCTTACTAAACTGTTGCTATTTTACTCTTTGTACGTCATTACATTTCTTTTTTTATCGTGATGATGACCAGAATATTTAAAATTATATAAACATTTCACTTCCATTTATTTAGACCTCCCATTTTTCGTTTCGTGATACTCGTATTCCAAAATTATCATCAACTTCATCTACATCAGATTTAACAATATAATCATGGTCTTCATCTGCCGTAATACCAGTTCATGTTGACAGTTGATTTCATTTGCCATGTTATCTCTCGACTTAACTTTCTTTTAAAATGCGGAGTTTCATTGAATCAGTCTTAAGAACTTCGTTGAATTTTGTATGCACATACACACACACACACACACACACTGCCACTAGACTTTTTGTATTTGCTTTGTTATTTTATAGAAAACATGACACTGCTTACTATGGTATTACTCTTCCCATAATATTCTGTAATAAAAGCAATTGACTCTTCTTTGCTTTGGTATTTGTTGGTGTAGAATGCTAGAGGTCACATAAAAGTGCAAAATGACTCTGTATGCTTTAAGTGGTGTCAAAATAATGGTGTCCGTTTATGGTTAGGATTATATGCATATTGTATGTTATACAGATATACTGCATGCTCGTATGCATATAAATCGGCCATGGTTCACGCATAATTAACTACCTACAATCTTTGGTTTTCCTGCACTGAATTCTAATTTAAGTGCTGTAATAAAATAAGACTAGTCTTCTGCTGAGCCATGAAAATATTTATTAATCTATAAAGCAAAATAACTCCATTAAGAGACAAAATATTTAATAAAATACACAAACATCATATATTCACATCGTAGCCAACTTTAAGCACTGGCTATTAGCAGTCATCTTAATACTTTGTTTTTAGTTGATTGCTGCTCACATTTTATTAGCCAGTCTGTCTCTTAATAGACTTCACCTAAATCACAGCTTCCATCCCTTTTAATGTTTATTGACTGACTTCTTTCAAGGAACTCGTGGTCTTCGTTGTACTGGTTACTAACTACTATGTTTATTTAATTCTGTTTTTACATGAAATGAATTGGTAGTCGAAGAGCCTTATGATTAATTACCTCATAAAATTTTCATACTTAAAAGAGTGTAAAAAGTCACGAAATTTCCTCGTAATCTTGTTTTTAGGGACGTTAAAGCATTTTATATTCTGCTGTTAAATTTCTTTTTAGTAGGTTGTCATTTAATAATCTGCTTGTAAAAATTTGAGAGAGTAAATAAACGAAGAAAACAATTCTGTGGGATATAAAATTAATTTAGATTTTCTTGTATGTTTCCTCAAATTTTTGGAAACTTAAATAGGGACTCAGGGGATGTCCCCTAAATATACAGTTTATTATGCCGCAACTAGTAGGGGTGGGGGGGATAGTGTTAAAAGGACAGATGAGGAAGATGGAGAATTTCCTTGTAGCTATTTTTACTTTTTACTTCACCGGTATATTTCTCTAGAGGTACCGACGAAGGACTGCGCTGCATTTTAGTACAAAACAGTGTTAAATCGCTGTCGGATTTTTCCAGTAACCAGTACTTTTTCATTGAGATTAGCCCACAACAAATAACACTCCATATGATTGAGTGCGGAATCCTATTCGAAATCTAAGGTATTGTGATCTTATTTTCACTCCCCAACCCAACATATTTCTAAAGAAAACTTTCTACTTGATAAGCTACTGGCAGTTATATCCTCAGCTGGTACTACTTTTTTTAATTATTAAAATTGGAAATCTTTCAAAATAAATACAGCGAACTTAAAAATCAGTGAACAAATATTTAAATGTTTGCTTGCCGAACAAAAACTTTTTTTTTAGGACAAAAATGTATGCAGATGTAGTGTCACACCATATATAAAAACATATTATTATTATCTTTATATATTCATATATGTATGTGTATCTTTTAATTAAAAAAATACATATAAATAAAAAGTCTCTGTATCACAGTGCCAGTGTGTATAAACGTTGATTGGAAATCTACCGTAAATGAAAGATATATTATTCTCAAACGCCACATATATATTGTGTGGATTAATTGTATAAATGGAATTCCAATAAAAATTCACTTTTGTTTTTAATTCACCAGTTGCCATTAATTTTGTAACACGATCGTGATAATTTTATTGATTTAATACAATATTAAATTAATCAATTCAACTGAAGCTATCCCATGGATTACGGTCATGAGACGATTTTTATCAATTAATTCTTATTAATTTAATACCATATAAATCCTGGAAAATATTAAAAACGATTTGCACTTTATTTCAAAAAACAACGCACGTATATTTTACTTTTGGTTGTTGAGTAAAAAGTGTCAGAATGAAATGTCTGTTTTAATTTCAGAGTTTAACAAAATAAATTATATTCTGTGTTGTCTACATTCTGTTTTACAATTTACACATGCTTTTTAAGAGACGGTATGCTGTTACAAATTACAAACTTGGCTAATTGTTTTATTGCCATCAAAAGCAACTACATTTCCATCTGCCAAAATGAACAGGACTTTAAAATAGAGTCCCCATATTTTACTACATCTAACTTTTATTTTATACATTTTTAATTAAATCTTGAGCAACTAGCTTAATTTTGGTTTAGTACTATTTTGTCATATAAATATGAAGTCCGTGCTGTTTCTCTATGAGATGGAGTGTCTTAATAAATTCTAACTTGAACATATTTAAAAAAAAAAAAAAACCCCATAAAGTTCATTTGAAAAGTACATAAAAGAATTCAAGATCTTTATTAGAGGGATATATTAAACAAAAAACGCAAAAAATTTAATTTAAAAAGCATATAAAAAAGTTCAAGATCTTGAATAGAGGGATATATTAAAATGTTGTTACGTAAAATAGATCTTGTTTTCGGTCTGAAATCTATATTTTTCAAATAAGCTGCTGATAGTATTTTTTGTTATTATGAAAACAATAGTAATTTCTTGCATACTTTTAGGTGCGTTTGTTAATGCAATTTACTATTTAATATCATTAAAATGAAGTGATAAAAAAATTTTTATTAGCTTCTATTCTATTGCTGAGTGTTTATTTATTTGCCTGGATCTGCATTTCGTGCTGAATGAATAACGTTTTACTTATACGCCACACTGTACTCATACAAGTTTGTGGGTGTGGTTCATATTTTTAGCTCTTTATTACTATATATTTATATATTCAAGCTTTGGCATTGTTCACATATCCTGAGGTATTTACAAAAACTTATTAAATACTTAAATTTTTTGTTGCATATATTACAATATCTCCAGCTAAATTGCTGAAAACTTGTTTGTAGCTCATGTGCAAGAAAATCAACAACATTTTAAATATTTAAACCATTTCCGTTTCTTTTTGTTGACTTATTTAAGTGGCCATTTCAGCTACATATTGCTACATTGCTGACAGACATGTGGTAAATGAAAAAAATGGGGTTAAAATACGCTCTTACAAATTAAGTTTTTTAGTATAATTATTTTAGAATATACCAGTGAAATGTTATTTTTATACTTAAGATATGTGCTTCAGTAACGTTTTACTAAACTGAAAATAACTTCATGCTGGGTTGCTACAACAACTTGATTTACCCTATTTTTTTATAACTGCGATTTATTTTTTTCATTTCCAACAATGGCGGCAAATATTGCTGTTGAATTTTTAGTTGCCTTTTTGCAATTTTAAAAATGTTGCAATGATGTCAGTTAGTGACATGATTAAAAATTTTAATTAAAACTAAACAAAAGGAAATTAATAATGTAAATGGACTCTTTTATTATGTAATAGTTTCTATTTTATTTTAGCGGATTGAAGCTCGGAATGAGTTAATAAAAATATATATTGACGATTTTTGGCTGTTTTGTTTTTAATTCTTTATGTGTTTCATTTCTCTATTGTATGTTACTTAACAGGCAGTCATAATATTGCCACGAAAAACATTAGGTTAGGTTATATTAAAAGAGCTGCCAGCATCTGTATCGAGAAGATACCCAAATGGCCTAAAAGCTCAGGAGACTACATCCTACAAAATTTTATAAGGCGGTAGTTCTTGAGAACCAGTCAGAGCTTCTCATGAAGTCCCCGATCATTGAGTGCACCCTTCATGTCTCTTACTAGGACTGAGAAGCCGTTTATTCCCAAAGCTTCCAAGTGGTTACAAGCAACGTAATTCATTTGGAAATTATTCAAATAGGACACAAGCAATTGAAACTTTTTTCATATCAAATAAACTGTTCAAAATATAACGAGATATGTCTAAAACGTTACTCTTTTTATAACATGAAAATGTTTAATATTTATAAAAACTAAGTTAGTACCAAGTCTTTAAGTAATATTAATATCAGACAAAATGCTTTGCTAAATACTTTTACAATGGCTTAGCCACGTTGCATTAACAAGCTTCAAGTGGTTCACACTCCGGTTATTATGAAGATAATAGCACGGAAACTTTAATGATTATTCGAACAAAACAATCACTTTTAATATTTATATAACTTTTGGAAAAAAAAGAATCAGCACGTTAATAAAAACTTAAGAGTATTAAAACAATTGATTATTTTATAAGGAGGATTTCAGTATCTGCATGCCAATGCTCTTGGAGCTTTAATTGGGGTAAATACAGAATGTTTATATAGTTTTTTAGCTGCACTAATTACACTCAAGAAAAAATATAGTGAAAAAATATAGTATAGCTTTTTATACGTTTCTCAAATTCTAGAATAGCAAAGTCATAATGATTTATTATATATAGTTTAATACTTAGTCGCATGCAGTCCCTTCGGAACTATACTCACTACTACACACTTAGAAATCTGTTAACTTAAGATTTCGTTAGCATTTTTCTTATAAACAGTTGTGATAATAGCTCCTTGAATATTATGTAGCAAAGCAAAACTTAAGAACTTAGTGTTTATCTACTTTTAAATACTTTTAATCCATATTAAGCTGTTTTAGAAGAAAGCAACCGACGTGATAGCAATGCTGTTTCTCATCACTTCATTTAATGATCGCCACAAATATATATATATATATATATATATATATATAAATATATATATATATATATATATATATAAATCTTTTATTTAATTAGTTGCAAAGCTGCATGCAGCTTGCACTGCAATATAAAGTTAATATATAAGAATCTATGGTTGTTCCAAGTAGATAACATTAAGGACGCAAAATGCACTTTATTGTAACAAAAAACAGGAAACTAATACTCCTGATAGTAGCTAAAATATATAACATGCAGAAAACATTGATTCGCATATATATTTTACTTCAACAAGTATTCTTAAAGTCAATGAAAAATGTGTTATATTTATATATGCTAAATCAAAATTTAATTTTAAAATATCATAATATTATTAAAAACTTTAAGTTTGAACTCTAAAGTATTTTTCTTTTATTACATTTAAGCAAATATGGCTGAAACATGTTAAAATATGAATGTGCAAAAATTTTATTTCTTTTTACTCACACCAATTGCTCCATAAATCTTTGAACAATATAATTTTAGGCAAATTGCTTGCTAGGAGTTTATCGAAACTATTTGACATTTTCTTTTAATAAAATAGTAGGGAAATAATAAAACAGCAAAAAACTATATGTGTTATATTTCCATTTCAATTCAGCATGCAGTTGTAGTAAAATGTGGATGGAAGTTGAAGCAAAAAACAAACCAGCCGTAACGTGCAATTGTTGCAAACTCATAAACTAAAGCAATAGAATTACGAGTTTTACTCCTTCATGCCATATTTTTGCATTTATCTAAGTAAAAATTATTACCAAACCCAATTGTCGTAACCCACAAAGCACATTTTGTTGGACTAAAATAATATATCGGTTGCATAGAAGTAAATATATATAAAATTTTGCCAAAAAATTATTTATATAATTTTTGCTGCGTAATTAATTTGGTTTTACACATTTACATATATTTCGCCCCATGTCAAGAGTATAGTATTGATACACACACTGTTTGCTGGGTAAATGAAAATCTTTTTAACACAATTTGTTTCTAAGAAGTGTAGATGCTTTCAACAACAACAAATTTGTAAATTTATTATTAGTAAAACAATAACTAGGAAATGAAATATAAAACGGGAATCTAAGTACCAGAGTTCGTTTATGATCATTGACATTAAGTTTCAAAGAGTCAAGGGCGTCCTTTGCCGAAAAATTTGAGTTGGCTTTTTTTTTAATTAAGAGCAATAAATAGTTTGAGCAGATCAAATAGTTTGTAACTGTAGAAATCAAATTAAAATTTGTTACTCAAAAGGTCTTTATTTAAAGTGAGCTACTGAATCATTTCCCAGGTTCTCTAAGCTTGCCATCTCAAAAACTTCAACACAGTTGTATTAAAATAAAATCTAGTCTATTTGATGCATGTTTATTTGTCTTATAATCTATCTCGATTGGCTTAAAAATAGATAAGGATAAGAGTTCAACGCTAGACGAAACAATGTTTAAATCAGGTGACCTGTAAATTTTTGCCTTTTTAACGCCATCAATACTCAAAGCATGACTGCCAATATTACAACGTATTATGACTGACTTATTTCACTTTATAAAAGGTGTTGTCCAAAATAAAACAACTTATGTTGTCAACACTCTAAATAAATTGTGTTTATATGAAAACAATTATTAGTTGTTGTTCTTTGTTTCTCTTACAACTACAATTTGAATCGGCAAAAAATTAACCAGTTGTAGAATAAAACATAGGACAATAAAAAAGGAAAAGTGATCAGTGAGTTCTTGTTGTTACTTTAATATTTGTTTCAAAGCTTCTCACTTAGTAAAGTGGAGCCATGAAATATATGTCTTTAGTTTTTCTAAGAAATGTTGGGTAAAGGTTCCCTGATGATCTGCATTAGCGCCAGTAAAAGATTTTGGGAAAAAAGAACTAGCCCATAATTAAAATTAAAGGGTGCTGCTATTGCTTAGAAGGCAAATGAGGAGATATAAGAATACCCAAAATTTCGTGTGGCTATTTTATTTCTTGATTGTTTGACCATTTTTATGCCGCATAACCGACAAATGAAACTTTTAAAAAATTCTCCTTTATTGCAAGAAAATATTAATCTCTGTTGATACTTTCCAGTGGTGCAAGGCAACAATAACTAACACAAACATGCACTAATGCAGATCAAACAAATTCGATTCCATAGTCATGATCAGATGTGGAGACGGCTCCCGGACCTTCCGTGTTTTTAGTTTAACTAGTTCGGTCTGCAGGAGCAATAAGGATATATATTGGTGTAGGATTGTAGACTTTGCTATATAGTTAAGGCTTGCTCACACACGAACAATTTATTAAGATTATTATAGATTTCGTTATGTGACCAACACAGGTAATATTATTTATTTTTTTATGTTTTCAATCAAAATAGTATGTACATGTACATATTTTCTGCAGCTATTAGCTAAATGTATTCCTATAGTAGCAATTTTAGTTGTACTAATTGTTGAGATAAAACGCCATTATTTCGTTGCTGCCTCTATTATTATTCACGATATGCAGCAACAAAATTTTTGTAACATGTATATGTCAGAATATGGAATTTGAACTGTTCGTTTTTTTGGTCTCAACCATGCTCATATGTTATTAACACAACGTACATTAAAAATTTATATGAAACTTTCATAGATTTTAATATCACAGTCTTCTCATAGTTAAAACTACGTCTGTCTATCTTGCTTCAGCATTCCACAAAAATAAAATGAATGCCAGCTAACATTTTCATATAACAACATAAAAACGTATTTGGCACACAGATGTATGTGTAATGTTGACTACACACATGGCTTTCATCTATCCAATCAGAGATAAATGTCAGAGATTTAAATAAAAGTATGTTTTGAAGCAGACGATGATTTTACTTTGTGTGACAGAAATAGTTCTGTGAGCTAGTTTACCGAATAATTTGCACATTTAACGTGTATAAAAGTAGCGACAGGATGCCAATCATTGTTGCCAGAAGTTGAAGAATATATTAACGTGGTAGAATATGTTCAGATTTTAGTGTAATCAAATCTTAAAATATGATTTTTTTTTAATCAAGTTTAATTCGAGGCATTCGTGTAAAAATGTAAGATATACATAGACAGGAATTATAATGTTATAACAAATGCAATACTTTAAAAATGATCGAAATCTTCCTCAAGTCAAAATATATATTCCTGTCAAAATCCACAGAACGTTTATTTCAAAAGAAAACACCACAAACGAAAATAGTTCACAAACTATTTTACAAGTACGTTTCATAACACCGTAGTAAGAAAACATGCATGTGTGTGTGTGCGCGCACCTCACAGATGGTTAACATTATTCTACTACATCTACAATTCTTGTTATGGTTGTATGTTATGGCAGCCTGGCATTTGGTTGTAGTAAATTTGTTTTGTCATTTCAAAACTATCTCAAGCATGCAAAAGATTAGTGTGACAATTACAGTATATTTCGTTCTTAATGCTTCGCATCACATAAAGCATTCACATGAGGTTATTGATTGAAAGGTATAACAAGAATAATTCTGTGATATTTGTAGGAAATGTGTATTTCAATTAACATGAATCATATGAAAGAGAAGTCTTTTACATGTCTAAAAGCCACATTTGTTGTATGCAAATAATTTGTTAATAAAATGTAGGCTTACCAAATTTCTATACACATGCCAAATGTAATTAAATAGGTTGTATGCTGTGTACTAAATTCTGCTGGAAACATTTAATATAAGAGGTCTGTTTAACTTATAAGGTAAATTAAAATTTTTGTAGTAAATATTTGTTAAATCATCAACTTATATATTGCCAAGTACAAAGTAGTTCCTGCAAATTTCAAGGAAGTGCTGCAAAAAAGGCGGATCAAAATTTAAAAATTTTTGCAATGAATTTGATTGAATTAGTACTAGATTTTCAAATAATGTCGGGAAGAGTTGGTCACTTTGAACACACCAGCATAGCAGCAGCCGATGAAATTTTAGACAGTAAGCATAGTTATTATGGAGCTAATAATTGTTAAGAGGAACTGTTTCCCAAAGTTTAATCCTTAACATGCATATCAGAACTGCTTGCAAGAATGGAAAAAACGCTGGCATAACTGTTTTATACCTGAGGGATCTTCTCTAAAGAGAGATGCTAAGTATTGATGAATTAAAAAAAAATTTATACTCAGATCTTTTTTGGACTAGCTCTCAGGGAACAACCCCTACATCTTCATTGCGTGCTGCCAGAACTAGAGAGGAGTGGATAGTTTATAAGAACAGACTAGCTTATGATTGGATATGGCAGATTAGTAGCTATTTTTTACTTTTCATCTCGGAAGTGAATATTTTGCTACACCGAAAAAGGAGGGTGCTGTATTCTGCTCTTTTAGTATATGACGGTATTAATCGCTGTCGGTAATATTCATTGACCAGTGCTATCCCTTCGTCATTCGACATCGTAACCATGTGTTCACTACCTTAAGAAAGTAAAAAAGTAACAATATAAAATTCAGTTTGATTGATATTTCATTGAAATTTGTTAAATAACTTTATTGAATTATTATTGCCTTCCATGGCAATTCTGTCTTGGCAGCCTCATTGCTGACGGAATTGCCAGGGAACGGGCTGAGCTGAACAACTCTATGATCTGTCACTTCACAAACATTTCCCTATCACACTGAAGTTTTCGATTCATTGCTATTAAGTCATATAAATGCACTCAAATAAGATGGGAGAATGTGACCAATTGGCGCCTGGCAAAAACCACGTGGACCTGCTATGACCCACGCAAAACATGGGTTAACTTGAGACCCATGCAAGGAGAATGGGTCTGAAATACAACGACTTCTTTAGGAGCTGTAATGATGAAGAGGAGGCGGAAACGGTGCTTCATCTTTTATGTCAGTGCCCTGCCCTGAACACTGCAGTGGCACTGCGCTCCAATTTTCTACCAGACCTAGATAGCCTGTCGAGTGTGGAGCTTTTTATAACAGCTGCCTTCCCAGCGATCATAAGATGGCTTAATGTGGCAGAGGGTATCAGAACGGCACCGAATGAACAGACCCAAGAGCATTGGCTTGACAATAGCCCTAATAATCTGACTTAACCTGTATTGAATTTAGAAGAAGTTTTCTAATTTAATATAAATCAGTTCGTCAAGATTTTCTACTGAAATTTCATCTTCTGGCTGATGATAGCAGACGGTGTTTATTTTATAAGGAACAAAATCACTGCAAATGTTGAACGTAGTTTTTGCTGGGCATATAATAACATAAATATATACCGGAGTAGTATATACGCTGTTATTCGTGTGCGTGAGAAAATTAATTTAGAAGCTGATATCCATATATACTGTGCATGTATTATTTAAACTTTCACGTACACGTGAATTGCGGTAAACGAAAATTAAAATGGGAATTGATAGAAACCATCACCAACATTTTGACTGCAATTATTACAACTGTAAGAATAACATTAAGTAGCTCTTGATGGAAATCATCACATACATGAACAGTGGCGCAGTGGCATGTACGAATTTGGGAACATTAACAAAATGCTCGTGGTCAATTATTTAAAGTTGTCTAGTGATATTTTTAATCAAATTTAGTTTCAGCGGAAAAATAACATATTTATGCTATTTTTTCATGGCACAAAGCAAGTACGTTGTAGCTCAGGGAGAAGGAAAATTGAGACTTCATAAAACACTGCATTTTTAAATGAAAATAACGTCTATAAATAAGTAAAAAGTATCCATGAGCTGGAAGTTCCTTTTTTTTTTTTGAGTTGTTGTGACATCTACTGATGCTTAACATAACCTGTAAAATTGTTGCATTTTATAGATGAAATGACTTTCTGTTTGCGCATTAGGCTACATGTATATATCAATATGTATATATTGGTATGGTATATATCAATATGTTTGAAGTACGTGTATAGCGGTAATAGATGGTAATAGCAAAAATAATTATGATCATTTCTATTTGAACTATTTATTAAGGTAAACAATTTCAGTGGGCAGTATTAAATATAAGTTATGTAGGCAGCGATGTGAATATGGGGATTCCTTTAAAGCGAATATCAGGCCAATATAATCGCAGACGATTTGAGTAAGTTTAATTTTCGAGGACAAGTACTTTAAACATCGTTTCAATAACAAATACTTAATAAAAACAAAAAAATATAATTTAGCACTTCTTCAGACGTATAAATCAAAAGAAATAGTTTTAAACTCTGGAAAAAGTTCCTCATGGTTCAGCAGAAAGGAGGATCAATACAAGCAAATCTTTTTGAGCGTGCAACCATTAACGCCGTGGTGTTTGACCCAAAAACTGTCAAATATATTATTATTTTTTCATTGTTGTTCTTTTCTTGAACCAGCAGTCAGGGGATTACTCTTTCATTTGCAGTGCATTGTACATCAACTAGAAAGATTCAGACGAATTGAAAGATATAAATTCTTTGTAGTTCTTTTCACTTTTTACTCTGCAGGTGAGTTTCTTGCTAAACGACCGTCGAGGGAGGGCGCAGCCTCCTTTATTGAAAGAATCCAAAAATCCAACAACATTTAACACAATTCTCCGGATGACTAAAATTTTATTCCCTATTCATGACTGAGTGCTGAGTCTAGCTCGGGATATAAAAAAACCCAAATGAATCCAAATGATACAGGTATAAAACGTATCTTAGTAAATTAAGAACTCTGCGCCCAAGAAGAAACCTACAATTAAATAGGAATAATATAAGAATATTTTCAAGTTATTATATTTAAAATAATCATATTAATATATTTATTCTTTGTCTATGCCTTTGTAAATATATGGTCTAGCTCTATACTTCAGAAAATAATTTTGAATCTGAACTTCATGTGCCGAATCTGCAGCCTATTAGTCAATAACAAGTCATATTGTTAGCATGGAAAATATATAGTTTTCCGGCATTTTTATATTATAATTTTTATTATATAGTTTCTGTAGGATTATGTATCGAGCTGTACATTATGATATACCACATGACATCGTCCTAAAATATTGTATTATCCTGAAAACACAACAGAATATTCGTTATTCAACTGATTTGATGTGATTATAAAACACTCCACGGAAATTTCGCTTTGCTACGATTATAATGATAATTATCAAACCAAATCTAATTAGTTTCAATATGACAGTCTTTCATCTTAATATTAGATTTCATCAATATATATGTATATATCAGGCAATTATACAATGTGACATATTGTTGGGATTTTCATCTCTACTTAAAAAACAATTATTTAGGTTAGATATTGTATTGAATTGCTGATTGCAAAACACATTAATAGAAAAGTGAATAACGAATAGAAAATTTTCATCACACATTTCTGTAAATATTTTGTATGAGAAAATATTAATAAAGAATAATAATTATTTGTTTTGTAAACTTCTAACGTAGGAAGTGAAATCTCGGAATATAGATTGAGGGGTGTTGATAAATGTTACCACTTTTGAAGTTTTCAATATATTTATAAAACAATATGTCTCATATTGCGGTTGTTGCATGAGAGACCCTAAGCATAAAGTAATTCTAATTGTCTTCAGTAATAACCAGCGTATAATTTTCAATATTATTGCAAGTTAGATGCGCATTTATATAGAAATATTTAATTAGCCTATGATTATGTGTGAGAGAATATGATTCGAAATATTGTTGTCTTGACTACCGTCAAAGGACATGCACGAGTACTAAAATAATTGCAGATATTTGCTTATCTTCCAAGATCTGCAGCTCATTTAGAGAGATATTTTTAGTGAGAAATACAATGTACCAATTTTATATGAAAGTGTAAATTGACTGCTTCAAGCTAAAATAAATTGTTAAGAATAAAAAATTACTTAACACACATAACAAAGACTTGAAAAATATGTATATCTTGTAAAAAAGATCTATCATGGCGTACAAGTATTATTGTTAAGAATATCGAGCCTTAGCTGTCTTTTATAGTCGCATACAAGCATTTTCAAATGAATGTTAAAACTACCAAAAATTTCTGTTTGGCGCTTATGCTGGTTGTTGCTTCCGGCTGCAACTGTAGGAATTTCTTACAAAACACATACCCAGCAAACAAATGATTATATATTTTTCAGCACTAAAAATATATTAAAATTAGAGATTAAACGTTCAGTATTCGAAAAATGGGAATTCCAAATTGTCTACCCCATAAGATCTCGTTAATAATGGTTGATATTTCCGAAACTTTCAAAAGAGATAATTGTTTTAATCGGCAACATTTAAGATTCACTTTCACATCGAGCTCCTTCCAACATAAGAAATATTTCATTAAAGCGGAAACTCTACTGATATATCATTTTTTGATAAACGAAGGTATTTCATTTAAATTTCACTAACTTGTTCCTCTTGAAGCATAATTGTTTACTGTGTATGTGAAATCAGTTATACCCTACAAAAAATGTATACATCCGCTCTTTTTTCATTCTGAAAATTTTATTTCCAAACAAAAATTTGCATAGAAATATTTAAAATGCTGTATTCTTTGTTAACGTGTAATATTGTTTTATGCAAATTACGTTTGAAATTATTCTAATAAAAGAAAACAAAATAACATGATAACACGTAATATAAGCTTTTGTGTTGAAGTTAAATACGAATGAAAATTAAAGCAGGATTGTGCTGAAGTGGAATATAAAAGTTTTAAGTAAAATTTACTGGAACCTTAAGAGATTTTTCTTACATCGGCTTTGCTTTTTTAAGAAAGCATAGTTAGATATATAGTAGAAGCCCATTTGTATAATGACAATGCACAGGTAACTGATCTCCTGGTTTCGACCAGATGAACGCGAATATTTAATATATAAATAAATAAATATTTTAATAGGTATATTTTGTAGAAAAAAGCGATATTAACAGGCTTGAAGTTTTCGATAATAGTGTCTTACAAGTACGTTCTCTTTATCTCTCACATTTGCTACATATTATTTATATATGTGAGGGTGTTCATTTTTACTATTTGCAATATTTTTAAAAATTAGAGTATTAAAATTACAATAAGTTTACATATAACACCATATGAAAATAAAATTATACAAAATTTATAAAAATTAAATAATAAAGCAGAGACTTCCGAACTTTTCTAATTCATACCGGCCATCTTTTTGAAGCGGCATTTGTTAAGTTTAATAACACATGCAAATAATAAAATTTCTGTATTAAACTGGTTGTTTTGTACGCTCCTATTTAAAGGTAACTATCATAGTCCTACCGAGAGAACTATTCGCGATATAGTAGATATATTTGGGTTTTCTGGTTCAGTAAACGATTGGCCAACATCTGCATATTGACATATGAAGGATCTGCCGAAAACGTTGCCGCTATCCGTTTAGAGTTTGTAAATAAACCATTGACGTTGACTAGCACTAAATGTCCATGATGACCAACTTCTTTTAGACATAACAACGGCAGATAATTTCAACACAACGGTACTACAATAATCCCTTCACATTGAATATTCTACGCGTACATTTTCAAGGCATGATAATCTTGCGTAATGGTAATGTGAACTGATCATCGAGATCCTGCGAGTTGACTCAATTAGATATTGTTTAGTAGGGTTTTCTGAAGTCATGGGAAAGTAAGAATGAGCCATAAACCACAACGGAACTCAAAGCCAACAAAAGTCATGCTACCTGTAAGACTCAGCCTGCCTTATGACAAAGTTTCTTGAAAACTTTGATCTCCACCCGTGGCGAGCATTTGCATGTTCCACATATTCCTTAAGATATCGCGTCAATTGATGTTTAAAATGAATAAACACTTCGATGATATTCCACTTACACTTCATTTTATTTAAATTTAATATTAAGAATCGCTTGATGAAATTATTTTAAAAACAACTTTAGCACAGGTAACACTAATGAAGCTTCTTAAACATAGTTTCTAGTTGAAAATATCATACAGATGTTAGTTGATGAAAATTAATTCCAGTCATCAATAGGAATAAAAAAAATATAAGGGCTGAGTGCTGTTCATTCATAAGGTTAATATTCTATGATCTTTAATTGATATCATTTTACCTCGATGAAACCAGTTCAATAGATATAGAAGTTACAAATGCTTTAATATAAAATCTTGCGCATTTCAAAGATAGAACGTTGAAGACTCTATAAGTTACTAATAATTTCAAATAAAACTATATTAACGTATTCAAAGATACACGAAATTTAACAGCCATTTTATGGCCTTGAAAACAGACCAGTATTATATAAATAAAAACACAATAATTTTGTTTCTTATTAGAAGAGAAAAAAATGTTATATGTATATGACAAATAAAATAAGTACTAAAAACAATAAAATAGTAACTATCAGTACACCTACTAAATCAACAGATTTACCATCATGACGTTCTAAATTATTTTAAGTAAAAGGTTTTGTATAACAACGTATGCAAAATATATAAAATAAAAATAGTTTAATTAATGCACTTCTCTCCTTTAAACTTTCGCTTGTTATATATCAAGCGAAAATATGCTTGTAGATTATATATTGTATATTAATTCTCTTGTATTGTACGATCAAAAACTGTACATGCTCTGCTTGACATCATATCATTGAAACCACTTCACACAATTTGCAAATGTTCCATTTATTTATCAATAGTAGTGAAAACAATGTGTTCCCCCTGTCTGTTATTTTACGTTTCGCTTTTAATGAAAACCAATATAATTGTTTTATTTATATTCACTTGTTTCACTTATATGGCTTTGACCCAATTATAAAAACGTACTCATGTATGAGGGGCAAATAAAAAAAAAAACAAAACAAAAAATCACGCATTAACGTACAACAACACAATCAGAACTCTGGTAATAATTTCTTTTTTCCATCGCAACATATGAATATGTGAAAAGATTGTATAAATAAGAAAATCTATATGCAAACACATCAGTATTCGTCAGTACTATTCGTTATTTTTGCGCAATCTTTTTTACTGAGCAATGAAAAGCTGAAAGTTGAAAAAATGCAAGAACACGCACAAATACTGTTATGCAAAATTGCTTTCATATACATTAATTCCAAGATAGAAAGTAAAATACTTTAAAGCAGATTTTCTATCGCATTCCACCAGTCATTCGTTGCCATGGCACACATAATTCATTTAGCTTTTACGGTTTTTGGTTAATAATGAGGAATTTCTGCGAGAAAAGCTTAAGATTATTTTGGTTATTATTGTCGATTTTTTTTCTTGTGTTTGTGATATACGAGAACAGAATCCTTTGTTTTTGCCACTAAACTATTGTTATTAGCATAGAAAGAGCACCAGGTATTTTAGTAGCTTTAATGTTAATTAAAGAATTATCTATTAAATTAAAGAGACAATTGAATGGTGGAGGTCCATAATGCACTTTGTATGTGTTGTAAACCTGTTAGTCATTAAACACATGACGCGATATTTTGAAGATCCTTTAAGATTGATAAGAAAATTTATTTGTTGTAATAAACCTTTTTTGCATATTTTCCAAAGTTTTATTCAAACGACAGAAAATAGTCATTATGAAAAGTATCCGTTTGCTGCTGAAAATGCTTTAAATCGACTTAATTTTATATAAAAATCTTTTCATAACGAAAAGACCATTGAACTTAATTTGAATATAAATATTATAATTATTAGATATATTTATTAGCGTAATTTAAAAAAATGTTTCCATTTTTTGCCCGTTTGCTTCTTAATACTATATGGCAAAAATATTTTTTAATAACTACAAATTATGGCTACTTATGCTTTCATAAAAAACTGCTTGCAAACTCTTGTAATTAGTTACTTAAGCATTCAACTTTTTGCAAGTAAGTTTTCAACATTTATAAAAATATGTCGTCAAACACCAAAATTTTTTCATAAAAGAACTAGAAGAACTTAAATGAAACAGAGAAAATTTACAACAGCTTTAATTAAGAATGACAAAAAAGGAAAATAAAATGTATAAAGAAACTGTTGCAGTGCTACTGTTTGTATTTGTAACAAAAGTATTTGTGAAAAAAAAGAATAGTTTGATTCAAATTGCACAAGAGAGTTTGTATTTGAAGTTATTTCTAATTATTTTTTTGTCTAAGTATTTGTTTTTGGAAACTGCTCGCAAGCAATGATATCTAATTATGTAATGCCTTCTGCCGGAACTATGGAAAGGAAGTCATATTGATGAAGAGATATATAAAGAAAGAAATATCTTACAATATTTGATACACAAAAACAGAGTCCTTTGTATGAGCTTTTTTAAATGATTGTGTTTTCATCATTTTAACAAGTCATGCCAGTAATCCAGATTAGTAAAATTCTTTCCCAGATTAATAACTTGCGATCATGGCACAGTCAACATTTTAACTACTTTAGGCAACAGCATATTATTTACACTGTTTTACTACTTTGTTGTTATTGTAAAAAGAAAAAAAACATGTAATAAAATATTATATGTCAACTCATGCACGTCCACAAAGAAACTTAACTTTAGCACGTTTCGTAAACAAATAAAAAAACAATTTTCGACCTTTTTTTTTGGCCGAAATGTTGCCTTGTTGTAACTAACTCTTGTTGTTTGTTGTTCAAATTAAAGCGTAAAGTTATATGAAAATAAAGAATTTTGTTTGCTGTTTTTATGTGGTAATTTATTTCGCCACAAAATTTTGTTAAAATATACTTAATTTATTTTTAAAAGCAAATATAACAAATAATCCTTAAAATAAAAAAAACGTTAGTAATACATTTGCCAGTAATATTAGATTTTAATACCACAAGGAATCTGCTGGGGATAATGAAAGCAACTTTTATTGAAAATTTGTTTTACTCTTCTCTATAGCTATTCTCTATGACAATACAAACCTTGTGCATGAAAATTTTTATTAATTATTTCCATTTTATTATTCCTGTAATCAAATCTAATGGGACTGGTATACAATGGTTTCCTCAGAGGTCCTTGTCAGGCTGAATACTATTGATAAGTATAACAGATTTTCGAATCGAAGATTGAAAATAAATTTTTAGCTAATTTAACATGTCTACGTTTAATAACAAAATTTATAAATTATTTCATTTCATAGGACATATAATTATTATTATAATTCCATTTTCCACTACCTTTAGCGCTGAAATTTTACTTAAAAGCGTCTTAGTTAAATAATGGGAACTTGTTTCCAACATCTTTTCTTTCAATAATCCAAATCATGTTCATAAAATATCTTTTATATTCTTATGCACTGCATAAAATATATGTTTGTTTTTTACTTCTGATCTTTAATAACTATTTTATTATAAAATTTATTATATTTAAATTATTTAAATATTAAATTTCGGCTTTAGTTCACCCCAAACAATATACAAGTAAAATACTAAAATGCCTGTAACATTAACAATAAGCGAAAATAAAATGCAGCGGCATCTCAAGAGATTAACACTTGACATTGGCACAAGTGTTTGTTCTTAAGTGCTAATTATCATAATATTTAATACACTCGTATATAAGTGATAATAGTGTTTGTTTACGCCTCATACATGCCATGAGGCGTTCATATAGAAAATTTAATATGGAATAAATACATTTAAAATGTGGGGGGCGTCTTAGTACTTATTAAATCAAAACATACAGCAGCTTTAAATACAGCAGTTTATTGCTAATTAATAAATCGTGTCATATATTGGCTAGATATAGAAGTTAAAGATATGTCAAGTTCATTTCAAGCCAGTAGCATCCTCCTACATCGTTATTGTAGCAAAAATTAATCTCTCCTCTACCCACAAAATGGTAGTTTCCAGTTTCAGAATAATACGCTGCACAAGAAGGGGTCAACCCTGAATACTGGTTCTGATAATAACAAAATTACCAGATGAGATTAAAAAAATCTAATCAGAGTAGATATTCTACCAATTATAATAACTATGTACAATTTAAATATTAGGTCCTTAATTAAAAATATTGTTTGATATCCGACAACACAATTCTGAAGAATTCAAGAACGATGGTGAAGGATATATTAGGAAAAGGGATGTCAAGGATGGATTATAAGCCCACCGAGTGTAGCCATTGGTCTTAGAACTATACGCTAATTCCAGCACAAGCTGATATAACAATAATAATAATAATAATAATAATAATAATAATAATAATAATAATAATAATAATAATAATAATAGTAATAATAATAATAATAATAATAATAATAATAATAATAATAATAATAATAATAATAATAATAATAATATTGATAATTAGAATAATATATTACATCTGCTAACATATCTCAGAGTGAAATCTAAATTGATTTATTTTGTCATAAGCGTCTGATTTAGTTAACGAGCAGACTGCAAATCAAAGATATCAGGTTCGTTTGAGCACTCAGTGATGAAGAATGTGTTGATGATTATTTGGTCTGCATCAGAGAACGAAATAGTGTACTTTTTTAGCCTTTGTGTTTACATCAACGACTTCGAAAAAAAAGACATTGAAAAATGTATACATGCCACACTTTATACACAAATACATGTTGAGTGTACAGGACTGTGAATTGAAGACATTGAACACATTGAATTCACTTCATGTCCGTATACACATTTGAGGTGATGATAACATTATATTTGTTTTTGTATTTTTATTAAATTAATATGTGGGACTATGAGGCGACAAGAGTTTTTAAATAGACACAGACATAACAAGAACATCACAAAAACAGATATACTCATAATAAAAAGGGTCAAATACAATATATTAATTTTTCGGGCAAGCAATAACACAAAACAGCAGAAACGCGGCTATTTTCCAAGAATTTGCTGCATTTTTCATATATTGCAAATGAAATTATATGTGAAAGAGGTAAGTATACTTTCATAAATAAAACGATCCTTATAAAATTGCCAGGAAAACGAATTTCAAAAGATATTTTTATTATTTCCATCACTATAGAGGTTTGCCACTGTGACATATGGCATCTCCATACACACGGAGATGTAAACAAGTACAGGCCGAAGGTGTACACAAAAAAAAATGTACACAACGAAAGAAAGGCACTGTCTTCAATGTATTGAGGGTATACACTGTACAGCTGGTGTACATTAAATTTTCTTGTACACTATTTCGTCTTGTACTATTTCTGGTCTGCATCAGTGACTGATTTTGTTAGTTGTTTTCAGGCTGTTTCAATAAACAGGGTATAGCACTCACTTGTCATTGAATATTAATAAAAGTGACAACATGTATTAAAGGATACAACACAGCACCCGAAGTAAAAAGTTGTATGACTGCAAAAATTCTCTGCAGATCTAACCTGCCAATATGATTTCCATAGTTTCGGCTCAATGTTATGAAAATTAATGTTAATGCTAGTGGCTTGAAAGCCAGTATATAATATTATAAATTTATAAAATGTACTTAACATTCAAGGAAACCTTGGCATGGTGATAATAATACTTCCAAATCTTGTATTAACAGCCATATTTTTACGCCCCCACTGTAAAGTGTATACAAAACAGCCTCTTTTGAAATGTATACGAATAAAGTTAAGGCAAAATGTTTGTAAACATTTTATTGATAAATAGGTCACGTGTACGTTAACATTCACCTCATAAGGAAAGTCAGTGATGTACGTAATTGAATGTACATGACCTCCCACAACGTTTCTATTTTTTATTTTGTTTTTGCAACTGATACATCAACAACATCCACAATCATTATGATAAAAGCTTTGTACAGATTCGTATTCAAATCTATAATATACAATTTGCAGAATATATATGTAATACTCGGGTGCATACATACTCTTCTACAGGCATTTAGCAGCTGATTTGTGGAATCCAAACAGTAAAGAATTAAAATTACAAAACACATTATTAAAGCTAAAAATGACAAGCCCTTTTGATAATTGATTATTTAAATATTTTTAGTACTCATCAGTTACTCAATGCCAATACAGCGTCTGTTATAAAATAGCGGAAAGATTTTGTAAACAGAATATATATGAAGGATGTTGGCCTTCTATTAATAAACACAGATTTCATTATTATTGTACAAAAAACATTATCATGTGAAAGGTGTCTAACACAACAGCCTTCAATAGTTTTTCCAGTCAAGCATTCAAAAGGAGCAGAGCTTTAAATATTTATACATTCGAGTGAAGGTTTTTTGTTTTTTTTTTATGCAATAATAATAAATGCAACTTGTCACGCTGTAGTTATACCAAACTGTTGTTGCAGAAATTTGTCTCTTTTACCGCCTATTCAATCTATTTGAAACCATGTTTCCGATCTTATATTGTGTGATTTTATAGAGGTGTAGAACTGGAAAATTTAATAATAAATAAATAATTTGTTTAAATTGACATGAAATTGGTTTGAAAGATATGCTCTTGGCATTATAATGTAAGGATATAATGTTGTCTATGGGTCTAATTTTGGCTATGACGAGGTGAATGTTGTCTTCCAAGTGGTCAATCGTTTCGGGCTTATCGACGTAGACTAGCGACTTCATAAATCCTTACAGAAAATACTCTGATGAAGGCAAGTCACACAATCTTGCAGGCCTATTCACGGATACGGAACGTAAAACTATGTTGTTGCCAATTGTTTCCTTAGATCAATCAATTCTAACACGAGCTTTGAAACATATTGCCGTTTTATTCAAACTCCAGCTGGTGAACATCATGATTGTTAAATAGATAAGAAAAAGAGTGATTAGCATGGCTCAATAGCGTCCGCCATTGACTATAACGTTCGGACCTGTATATTTTAAGAAGTACGATTGATCATTTCAGTAACTCATAAAGCACACCAACCAGTCCATTTTTCTAGATGTAATTTGGCCTCAACTTAAACAACTAAGATTATCATCACTCCAAATACAGCAGATTTGTATACGGATGCATTCATTCAAGCAAAAGTGAGCTTCATCGTTAAACAAAGTTCTCGCGATAAATATTACGAACAGAACCATGATATCGAAAATAAATTTTTGCTGTTTAAAAGTGCTGTACAGGCTTCAGTCGATTGATGTTGAAATGCCAAACTTAATATAATTCATATCACATCTAACAAAATTGCCGCCAGTTAAAAAACTACTGAAGAACTCTAAATTTCATAACTTTATAAAAACACAACATAGACAGAAATTGATTTTGGATATATTTCTTAATCTTATAAGAATCGACAAGAAGATATTTCCTTCTGGTGTATGAACATATGATTTTGAGAAGTTAATTATGAAATTCTTTTATAAAAAATTACTCTATTGTAAACAATTTGCTGAAACTTCTTATCCCACAGTATTGCTACCCCCAACGGCTACTGATTTTGGCTCACTGAATAAATTAAACCTTCTGCCTGGCTACTTTAGCTTTTGTTCATGTCCACCAAATGCCAGTAAACACGAAGTACGTCTCATACATAATAATTGTAATATTTGCAATATGAACGTCATGTCCCACAATTTACTGTTTGCTAATTAATCACAAGCAGTGTAAGCAATTAGTGAGCAATGCTTTTATTTAATAATCTAGATGATATTTATGTAACTTTACAAATAGAGTAACTGACACAGTTAAGCAGCAGTGAATAGTAAACAAGAGAAACCAAATTACAAGTTTGTTTTATTGACTTTCCGCACTTAAAGAATAACATTAAATGCTAATACAAACAATGCTGCGAATATGAATATGAAAATATCAAGACTAAATATTCTTCGAAAAATATATTTTGAACAAGAGTATATAATTTATACAGTGAAAGCTAGAATTTTTATGTCAATAGATTTATTTCCATCTTATAGACTTATTTTTATTATTAAATTTACAAAATGCCTTTAACAATAGGATCATTTGACCATCAACAATACAAGCTGTTGCCTTTTGCCATTTAGAATAAATGCTTTTATTGATATTTTTTATTTCAGATTATTAGTTTTCTTTTATTTCGTAGGGAAGCTTCTTGATGAATATTTTGTGCCCTGATTTTTTTAACTATCCTACCCATACGAAAACTAAACAACAAATCATATAAAAAATTTACTTGAGCATAAGGCAGCATCTTCTAGAATTAAACTCACATATTTTGCTTTAGTGTTTGATGAGAACTGTGAAAAGTTCAACAACTCCACTATTAGTTTTCTTTATAACAACAAATTCATTGGATATTTAGTCGTGATGATACAATCTGCTTTTCATTTGTTAGTCTTTTTGCTACCGAGGCTTATTAGAGTGAGTCACGTACCACATTTTAGTGGTAGTAAAAATCTCTAAGTTGTGTTGAATTTTTGAACTATTTTTAAGGGAGTCACCCTGACTAAAATTAAGAAAACTGTGGCACTGTTTTATTACTAAATATCACAGTAGTGTTTTTATTTATGGCTTTTATTTATTAGAAATTATTTTATATATAGTTTCTACCATGTCCAACTATTCAATAAGAAAAATGCGTTTATCCAGATCCGTATCCTTCGTCCTTCAGTGAGTATGGCCAGGTTTGGATGGGAATATATTTCAAAGTTGTTAAATTTAAGTTTATTTTTAGACATGAACTATAATTCTATAAAATTTTAATTATATTCGTAGATGTTATATGTTGTTCAATGTAAGCATTAAAAGTACCTTCATCTATAATTTGGAACATGCTGTATAAATAATATATAATAGTTAAATCAAATGCATTCAAAGAAATTTATGTGCGTCTATAACTAAAAGTAAATATGTATGTGTACTTTATTCAAGAAATATCCAGAGGTAAATCAAATTCGAAGTAACAGTTATTGCAACTATATTTTACAGCCTCTAAAGAATAGTTAAATAAAAACAGTCTTACATAAAAGGAATTAAGAAATAAGCCATTTATTTGTGTTAAAAAGCGTGATAAATGCAAGGATGGTTAAGATGGCTCATGCACATGTCCATTTGATGCCTACATGCAGAATATATAATAAACAGCCGGATAATCAAATATTCTCTTGTATGTTGTCTTTAAAAAGGTTGAGCAGATATGGCACATATAATCGTAACTACACCGGTTGCAGTGGTTGAGTTTGTAATTTAAAAATTTTTTAAAACTAGTAAAAAATCACAGTAATTGCAGGTAAAGAAGGATTTAGTCCATATTCCACCTCTAGTATTATCTTTCATTCTCCTAAAACGCTGTACTCTAAAAATAGTGTCCAAACAAATGCCGACTCTCTTAAAATCAATTGTACTAGTGTATCTTTTTCAACTGATATTGACGTACTGACTGTTAAAATTGATACCAGGACGGATATTACATGCGAATATTATTGACTGAAGTATTGAACAAAAGTCTACGATGCCTTAAATCCCATGTTTATCGCTGCAACCAGTCCTGAATATGGTATCGGATATATCTGACCTTCATTAGTACAGGATTGTGTTGAATCTTGTCGCACATATCGCTGAACATGACGGACACCGATTGACTATTTTATGTTTGTGGAAATCTGTACCACAAACATTTGCCGGTGAAGTAAAAATAGCTGCAACAAATTGTCTGTCTTCATCTGTCCCCTTAATAGAATCCACTCTTTTATAGTTCTGGCAAGTCTGGTGGTCATATCCTGAGTGCTGGTCCAAGCAAATAAAACAAATGAGTTGCTTATATCCCTTTTTATATATTTATCTTAAACCTATATATTTAATTTCAGTTTTTATAAACTTTTATACTGGTTTAAGCAGAGCACATAAAGAAATTAATCAAGACAATGCAAAAACCAAACTGATGTCTGTCATAGAATTCAACGTATGTTAAAAGCAGTCAAAAATTCGTACTCTTCGTTGACGTTAAAGTACGGATTATGACAAGATTCATAAGAAATTATATCATATATCAACTACCTTGTCAGTTGAGAAAAGCAAGATGACATTATATGTGTCTCGTTTTTGGTGTGAAACAAAAAAAATTTTTATTAAGAAAAAAACCGTATTTTAAATTTTAATATCCAAAAACCACTGTCTTGGTTATTTAGGGTCGAAGGCAGGTTATTGTGCCATATTTTATATTTCCAAACGTTGAATTAAAAGAAGTCAGCAAGCACACCTGTACACACATGCAGATGCGATTTTTTTCGAAGCACTTACAGATTCTTTACCATTTAGTATATCATTAATTTTTAACAACAAATGAGTTTAATATGCCCTTTAAATATATCAAAATATATATTTTTAAATTGCTGTCTGATAAGTTATTGTTAAGTAACATAACATCCGCTTCATGCTAGGGGTTTTCTTATATGTATTTTTCTTCTTCAAGAATTAATCCTTATTTCCATCATAATATTTAAACAGTTAATATATTATTAAGAAAGATGAAGGATATTTAGAAGCAAGTCGACACGTTTTTATTTATGCTCGAATATTTGTTTAACTTATTGAGATAATTTATATTTCAGGAACATAAATGTATGTGAAGGTCTCAATGGGAAAATATTTAAATATTCGGTTTAAAGGAGGTTTTTCATTTGTTGTACTGCAGGTATTGTTGAAGTTGTAGGCATGTTTTTATTTTTAAATCCTCAAGCTAATATATTATGAAAGAAGTTCATAACATAATATCAAAATAAAAAAAGTAAAGAAAATTAATTGCTGAACTTGATATTAATCATTATTAAATGGTGGGGTATAAATAAAACTTAAAGGCTTAAATATTACTACTTTAGATTTTATTACATGTACTAAAGATAGATAGAATATAGATTTTATTACATGTTACATATGTATTCCTAAAGATCCTTTTTTATATATATTTAAATGTTGTTAATTTTATCTCTTGGAGCAAATAATCTAACTAGCTTACATACCATGCAGATGCTTTTCCATTAAGTTTAAAACCAACAAACGAAACGCAAGGCAGTTAAATAACTCTAATTCTAATCTTAATATTAATTATCTCAATTTTAAGTTTAAAAGGTTATTTAAACATCTTTCAACAAATCCAACAAGGCTTTACCTGGTAAGTTATTAAGAAGTTCTCTGAATAAAAATGATAATAAAATAATTTAATTGCAACTCATATCTCACTTTATGTCAGAAAATAATGACGATTTCAAAAATACATCATAACAACTTCAATCAGATATATTTGCACAAACAAACGCTTTGCAACTCATATGCTTAAATCAGATTAAAAATCAAAAAACAAATAAGATTTTTTCCTTATGTGTTCTCTTTCATTAAAAAGGTTTTATAGCGTCTTTCAAATACATCGGAAGCCAGCAACAATACACGTTCAAATGTTTATAAAGAAACTAACGCTTTGAAACTTTTTTACACAAATAAAAAAAATAAGCTTGTATCTGACAAACGTGTTATCTGCTCGGTTGTTCTCGCACAGTAATGAGATGGAATAAAAAGAAAATATAATAGGGGAAAACAACACTATCAAAAACATATACTGACGCACTAAAATCATTTGTAAAGTGCATCAATAAAAACTGTTCTCCTTATATTACAGAAGCGTAAAAACAGCGAAAAACAATTAAATTTTGTTGAGGAAACACTCAAAGCGAACGTAAAATTAAAATTTAATCTCAAATATCAGCCACAAACGTATTTTTAAGACATCGTCATGAAGCAGTTTGACAGAAAATGGAGTATTTATTTATTATTATATATTTTTCTTGCACGTTGGGTACAAGCTTTTATATATGCTAGTGTTTTTTCATTTAAATACAAAAACTTTTATTTAAGAATTGGTCTGACTAGCTCGATTTACATTCAACACCGACTTACAGCTAAAAAGCAATCAAAACAAATCCATTGCTCAAATTAAATTATACTTGGGAATTAATCTAAAATAAAACTGAAAATTTTGCAATTTAGTTTGTATTAAAAATATATACTTGCACGTAGTTAAATGCACAAAATATTGGAAAAAAAACTATGCAGAAAAATGTTTTCTTGTCATCACGTATTCGTGTACAATTGGTACAGTAAAACAAATATTCATTTCACTTTTAAGGAATATTCATATTACACCAGAAGCAAATCAGTGTTGCCAGGGAGCAGAGGATATAGGTGCTGAAATTGCTTTTCACAGGAGAATCTAAGTCGTATTATCGATATGAGATCACCAAGATTTCTCTCACTTTTTATTCTTGTGTACATTTAACTGAGGACCAGTAATTACTGAGATAATGGCGGTAGCTTTTGGCCTGGATTAGCATGATTGGTTTATTCTTTTGGATTATAAGAGAATACCTTTGCTGAGAATGTTTTGAAAATACATATAAAAGAAATCATATATATTTTTATATCAAAACGTCAAATGTAGCGAACTTCAAATTTTGAGTTTTTCTTTCAGTTGAGTACACAAAAACCTTCATTGCAGTCACAAGATTTTTAAGACGCATCTGTTACAATATATGTGCAACAAATTAAATAAGATTATGTTTTGAAAAAGTAGCGTATGAAAGTCGTTCATATATATATATATATATATATATATATATATATATATAAATATAAATTCAAAGAAAATTTACATTTTTTTTTAAAACAAATGCCGTTAAAAATATATAAAAAATACCTTGAGAAAATTTAATAAAAATTTTTTTTTATATTATATTTCTCCTGCTAATAATGAGTTGGCGACTATTAACACCTAAATCAGTTAAAACGGGTTTTCTGATGTTTCGCATAAAAAACAAATAAATTTCCAACATGCACGAATTAATTTCACAAAACTGATATTCAGTGACTTAAAGGCTTGAAGTACCCAAACCAATTAATTATAACCGTTGATAGAGAAAATGAATATAGAAGAGTTAATAATATACAAAAGGATCAAACAAGGACAAACGTCAAATCAGCAAAGAAAAACCATATTTGGCAATACAGCTGAAAACACGTTTAATTGTTAATATATTTACAGCTAAAGCATAAAATAATTAGAAGCATCGACACAATATTAAATACTAAATAAAATAAAATTTTCGTTACAAAATTTTTGAATTGCTCAATTGCATATTTAAAAAAATCGATATATTTGAATGTATTTTATTAAAGAATATATTCAAATTACACTACAATAAGGATAATTTCAGAAGGTTTTAAAATTTTCTGTTTTGTCAATCATGAAAATTGATTAATGCTATTCAAACAAAATAGTTATTTAAAGTAATTTTGATATTAATATTTGTAGGATATTTAAAGGAAGACGAAACATATACATATTTCGCCACGTTATACAATAAAGTAGTACGTATTCCTTCGAACCTGATGATGGCCAAGATAACATACGGAATGTGTGGCCGCAGAATATGATTGCTACCCACGAATGGTTAGAATTTCTCTAAACTGCATAAAAACATGGTTGTGTTAGCAGCTCTTAACCCCATTTCAATGGCGAAAAATATTATTGAACTATCATACGAGAATACTTATGACGAGTATCCCTTTTTCAGTGGTACTGCAGCAAAGGACTAAACAAACGAATAACCACTGCGAACTTAAATTTTTTTTTTTTTATTTACTGAACAACGCATTTTATGGAGACGTTTGATCTCTTATGCTACAGTCCAAATAATTAAAGGAATATCTTAAATTTAATATTTGATCCTCTTAATGAAATAAATGTTACAGTTATTCCAATAGATCTTACCGTTGACAAATAAAATTTATTTTGTTACTAGTCAGTCTTAGTTTATGAAAAAGTATTTTTCGTAGATCACTCTCACATTTTTACATTTAATAATTTGTCGAAATACAATATTAAACACCGGTAAAAGGAATAAAGATTTTCTTTTTTAAATTGCAGCAACGTTTGTTATCAATAAACTTCACGCCTAAAGAAAATTCTCGCTTTATTTGTCGTTCCTCTTCCTTTGCTTTTATTGTTAAATTTTCACTGCAAGTCAAAGTCGCTGACATAACAATTTACGCGTCAACAATAAACACCAAAAAACAATAGTTTTACGTACATGCACTTCATATAAAGTGCATAAAAATAAAGCAAATAAACTATTTTTTAAAGGCATGGGAGACATATCAACGAAAACAAAAGGAATGTCTGCTACACTCTTAAATAAACGCTACGAAAAATGGTTGTACAACAATTGAAAAGACTTTATTTGCTCTCTGTTGTATGAAGAAGCACACAAAAATTTTCCAACAATACAAAAGACTATTGTTCATTTGTATATATATATATATATATATATATATATATATATAATGTATATATATCAGAAATACCAAAATATATAACCTTACAGCCTTCGAGGCAAACTCATGTTTTATGTGTATGTTGGCATTCAATTCTTTAGAGAAAAGAAAATACTCGTAATTAAAAAAGATTGTTCACTTCTTTCATAAATTATTATTATATGAAACTTATAGAAAACATAAATTTATTTAAAGTCTTATATCCTTTTTAAAACTTAACTAAGAGAAAAAAAAAGAAACTCAAAGACAATTTTAAACGCAAAATAAACTTTCCAAGTTTTCTGCATCAAAACTCATATTTGCAAACTACATCAAGTTTCTTTTTTATTCAAAATGCTGTCAACTTCAATCAATTCATTAAACGGTGGTTTTACTTTCATCTAGTTTCACTGTTTATAGTTTCAAATGAATTGCAAATATTATGTTGAGTTATAAAAGGCTAAATTTTGTAATATATTGAAGTTGTTATTAGAGGAAAAAAAAAAGTTTACAAAAATATATAGAAAACTTTACTTAATAAATGGCAGCATGAGCAATTTAGTTTTGTATATATTTACATAGTTTGGCAACTATTTACACAGAGATATTTAAAACAGATAAAAGTTAAATATCCTTGTTTTAGCTTCTGAAACTGTGGTGATTGTAAAAATTCTTAAATAAATAATAAGTTTGCTGCTCTAGTTCTTAAATCAACAATTGTAATTTATATAAAAATATTTGTAATTTGTAAGTATCTTATCGTCAGAATATATAGCAGGGTATTTACGGGACAATTCCAAATCAAAATAAATTATCCTACAGGTCTTCATGGAAATGGGGAACTTCATTTAAAGAAACGCATTTTCAAGTTTTAAATGTTCTTGCCGTCATTCCCAAAATATAAGGAATTTATTTGTGATGTGCAAGAGAAGAATATTGATTTAATTTAAAACAGTTTTTTAAGACTTTCCAAGAACGTGTATGTTGTTATGTACGATAAATCACCCCTTATGTTGCATAAAAATGGGAAACTTTTTTAAGATCTTTCATCTGCTTTACAAAGTTGTTGAGAATTTTTAATTAAAATTTTGCAAGATTCTTATTTCACAACTTACGCGAAATATTTCCTTTAATTGAACGTAATAAAATAACAGATTCATATTGTTCAATGCAACCTATATTTAAAATACAATTTGATGACTCATTACAAGAACAGAATTCAACTTAATTTAAAAATGTTACAAAGTACGCTCGAGTTTCGTGCAAGTAATAATTGCAGACTTGGAATTAATGTTAAAATTAATGTGGGGGTATTAAAAGAATAATGTGGCTGCATTAATAAAGTAAACAAACAGGAAATAAGAAGCACTCTGCTGAATGTTATGGGAATAAACTGTTTGGAGGCAAAACTATATATCCGTTCTTAATAGGGATCATGGATATTTTTATTGTTAATTATTTGGAAGAAAGTGCAAATGAAAGAAATCGATTTTGAAGAAATTATTAGCATCTTTCCAAGTTTATGAATTCTGGGAAAAGCATTAGCAATCCATGGAAACTTTTTATATATAGTAAAAATAATAGAGAGCCCAGCAGTCTTTTTTGAATATAATAAGATACAAGTATACGAAAATCAACTGCTAACTAATGTTGTTTTCTCTTCTAGAAAAGGGTGCAACATTTTTTACACTTTTTAACAGAAAATGGCAGCATTCCAATATATAATATTAAGGAAATTTTTTAGAAATCAATCTAACATCACTTACGAAATGTAGTTTCTGTTTTAAAACTCCTTCAAATAGCCACTTCTTAGAAAAGAAGTTAAAATATATTACATGCTACCCAGAAAAGAAAACGATATAAATCTAATTTCTCAATTTATAAAATTGTACAACTGATACGATGTACATAAGGATTTATTGTAAGATATCTAATAAATTTTTATATATTTGCAGGTCCTTAGTTTCAGCATTTAAAAGCAAGAGAAACGACTTTGAGCAAGTTCGTAATAAAAAAAGAATTTGCTAAAAGGTTATGACTATAGTTTCAGTGGTAAAAAGTTTTTTAGAGACATTCTCTGAAGGCGGCATATTTTAACTGCAAACAAGGATACGCATTTTATTAATTTAAACAACAAGCCAAGATAATATATTTCCTACCCACATTACTTACTTTATTTCAATTTATATATTTATTGCTTTTAATTTCTTAAACTGATCTCTAAAACTTTTTTAATACATTGCATATAGTCAATATATCACCACTCTTGAGGAAAATTTATTGTTTAATACAATATATTGAGTGTATAAAAATGTATAAGACAGTTTTTGTAGCAAAAGACATCAATCATTAGCAAGTTTTCTATAAAAATTTCAATGACAAATAGAAATCCTTATTATATATATAATGTTTATAGTACAGACAGAATAATATTTGATTTAGAAAAAACAACAGCGTGCTTGTTTATCTTTCTGCATACGGAATGAATATGCAATTGCCTTAAATCTATTGCTTTACTCGCATATACAATTTATTTCACAAAACGCATGGATAATATTTCCACTGAACTAACCGCACAAATAAAATTCATAACTTGATTATGCCAAAAGCAATATTTTATGCAAAATAATCCGCTCTTAAAAAGCACCGTAATACAGCCAGATTTTGCTTCATTCGATACTTCAATAATCTTCATCCAAAGTTATGGCAGGAGGTACTTTTTCAATAAAATAAATGGTTAAAATTTTGCACATGCATACAGCAGTGTGATGGCGACGGTTTTACTCTCTTTTTGGTTAACTGAACATTGTTTCTTATTTTTGACATTGTGATTGTTAAGATTTTGAACACGTTTAACGTATGAATAAATTGAAAGTTAAAGTTACTTCGTATATAGTACGAGCACAATATTATAAGCACCACATATCGTGCCAATGATAGTTGAAGCGTAAACATACAATCATGTGAATGCTTGTGGTGAGCATATTAACTAACAGCAGGATTCGCAATATCAAGAAATAGCAAAATATTTAAATCTTTTTATACGAAAATGCGGTTTGAATTATGCACATTTGGTTGGCCAATTATTGTTGCTGTTTATTTTTATTTTTGTGAGGAATAAAATTTTGAAAAAAAAGCGAACTATCAATATGATACTAGAGGTGGTGTAGTAGCAGTACATAAATTTAGCATAAACGGGGGCTTAATATAAGATGTATTATGTATCGTAAAATATGTGTGTTGTATCCTTTACAGTGAAGACTGTTGTTGAAGGTTTCATAACATTCAATTTAAATAAAAAGATAATAAAGTATTTTTAATATCACTGAAGGAGACATTTTATAAAAATAAATTTGTGCCCATAATTCTTAAATAATCATGGTAGGTTGTGTTTATTTTTTATAGCTTTTTCGCAACGATTTCCTATGGTTTTTAGGTATAGAAAACCATTAAGAATAAAAATCATTACTTAGAAAACAATTCGCAGATAAATAAAACATAGATTTTTCCTTTTAACTCAGTGTTGTTGAAGTTTTTCGTACTTGTAGCACGATTTAACATTTTCACTATCAGTACCAGTCTATTATAATTCCACAGAAAGCATAACATATGCCTTTATCGTATACTCCAGGCTCATTTTTAATTTCGATTTAATTGATGGAATTGATTTAAAGACTACTGATACATACTTTGAAGCAATAGATTAAACTTTTAGCCTTGTACGAACACAAGTATGCGTAGCTTATTTTTATTTCAATCAATTTCTTGTTTGTTGCATTCGAACAACACTTTTAATGTTTGCAACCACAAATGAAGCACATAATTAAACACAAGGGATTAATAAAACATATCGATAATGCATTCAGGTTAAAGATTTCAATCGCAGTAATTTGTATTGTAGCATTGAGATGAATACACAATAGAACTTTTTGTGTGTGATTTATTACGTTTTTCCAATGCTTCTCTATTAGCTGAATGGAAATTTAAGAGATATTTGCTAAATAGTTTGTATTGACAATTTCAATTGCGACTTGCTATCACTAACAAATTTTTTATATATATACTTGTATGGAATCATTTTAAGTTTAAACAGAAAAGAATTTGTGACTATATATTTAAGTTAACCAGGGTACAAAAAAATATGTATATGCAAAACCAATATGTACTTATTAAAATCAAATATATGCACATACTTTGTTTTTCGTTTCATCTCATGTAGAGGTAAACCAGGATAACATCATTTTCATGGACTAATGACATTATTTAAAAAGCCACATTGAGCATATATGCACTTCAACATAGAAGCATAATACTACCATGTAGGCAAATGAAAACATATTTTTTTGTTGTTTTAATTTTTTTTTTTTTATGACTGACTGTTCTGTTGGGAAAATATGCAAATGGATTTGCGAAATTTTGCCAATGGCATACACATGCTCTTTACCTGTAGATTACCAATTTAGATACACGTTAATATGTGTTTGTATTGGCTAGTACAATATTTGTGTTTTGGTCTACATTTTTTAAATTAAATTTGTTAAGAGCAAATTAAATGCAGTTTTAGTTCATAAAAGCTTAAATGGACAAATAAATAAAATCTGAAAATATGTAGAAGAGATAAACTAATTGCTGAAATTTATTTAAATTAATTATGTCTTTGGGAAAACTGTTGAATAAACTTTACGAACACACACTCAAACATAGTTGAGGTGCTCACAACGAGAAGTAAGTATATTTTTTAAACAGATTTCATGTCGGGCATGTGCTGCTTATTTGAATGATTAAACTCTGATATGCAGGCATGTACTGGAAATCGAAAAGAAGCAAGTATTCTGTTTCCCAAAAAACCATTAATAGCCTATTGATTTATCTTACAATATATAGATCTGCAAATAAAATCTAATCATTTTGCTAGTAGTAGATTTAATATTTTAAAATCGAGGTGCTTTGAATCCATTTAATTTGCAGAAATTGCAGGTTTTGCAAAAAGTCCCATCAAAAGTTCTTACAAATACTTAAAAAGATCTGATCTATTGTTTCTGTAAAAAACTAATAGAGAAACAGAGGAGAGTTCTATAAAACGCATAAGTTTTGGTGAACAAGCCAACACAAGACTACAACGCCTTGGATCCCGAGTTCATATCCGCATTATATTATTAATATTCTTGCGAATTTTTTATCTGCATTGGTGCTTTTATGGTCACTACTTCTTTTCATTAATATTCTAAATGGCTTTTTTAAAAAACTACAAAATCTAAGGGAGTTTTTTCGAAAATGGAAGTAAAAACTTTGCAAGAACGGTAACACGGGTATTAAAACAAAAATGTGTTAACATCAGGTTGATACAGTTCTCGGATTCTTTTTCACAGTAAAATTTGTGTAAATAGGACCTGTTATCACATTCAACTAAGCCACCTAAAAAGCGGTGACAAACACAATATACACATGAGCACTGAAGATGAAAGTGTTGCGACTTTCGAAAACAGCTGTTCTGCTCTACGGTGTAAGTTGAATAAAACTGATGTTGACTTCCTTTGTGCCTAGGAATATTTATCATCATGTCTTTCTGAGATTTTAACTAAGTTAGAACAATTATCCTATATAAATATTAAAACTGATGTTGACTTTCCTTTGTGTCTTGGAATATTTATCATCATGTCTTTCTGAGGTTTTAATTAATTTCGAACAATTAGCCCATGAATCTTAATTCGATTTAACATTGCCAGGATTTGTTTACTTTAATTCTGGTGATTTTCTGACTGTCAACTAAGAGCTAGAGTCGGAAAATTGTAAAATGAAATGAAAACGTAAGAAAATGAAAAAGGAGAAGTGATCAGTGAGTTCTTGTTATAGCTATGATATTTTTTAGACTTCTGACTTATTAAAGTGGAAGTTTGAAATTAATATCTGTAGTTGTTCTATGATATGTTGGGTAAAGGTTCCCTGATAGTCTACATTTGCTCAAGTGAAATGGGCATAGGAACTAGCTAAAACCTCTCAATTAATCACTTTGAATTTTTTAATGTCGTTTTTGGGAAAAAAGAATCAGCTCGAAATCAAATCTGAGGAGTTTAAAAACTTACTCTTTAAATACAGAGATACAAATACTAATAAAAATTTGTAAAATATTAAATTGAATACCCCCAAGACATGAGATTTTCTTTTTAACCAGGTATTGCACTTGTGGTTTGAACCCTTTTTAAGCAATATATATGCAAGGACAATGTAAAAAAGGGGTAAATGTATCAGTATTACTTTTCACAGCTAACAAAAGCATATATTAAAACATTAACAATAATACTTGCTTAACTTCAAAAAATGCAAAAGAGTTACATTAATTTTTTTTTAAAAAGCAAAACGGAAAATTATGTGCCATTCGCACTATTTGCTCCAGCACCCTCATGTACTCCTGCCAAAGTTACTTGTGTAAAGAAAACAAACAGCAAAATTTGTTTTCTTCAACGCAAAAGAGCACACCTACTTTTAGACGCTGTGCTCTACTTAAATACATAAATTAATGCGAAAGAAAATATGGAAATTATTTTAATGCAACATTAAAAACATAAATAGTTGTAAATTTTATTATATTTCAACGTGTTTGGCTTAAAAAATTACAAATTATAATAATTTAATGGAGAAAGTTATGAAATTTTACCCCTTCTGCTTAAAAGCATTTACATATTTATGAGATATTCGTTATCAAATATATATAATCAGAAGACGTGATGGAATGTTTGAAATTGTTCAAGAAACGTCTAGAGTACAAATAAGAAAATTGTACTTTAATATTAAAAATTATCTTGATACAATTTTAATTATATGAAAAAAATTAAATGCTGGCAAAAGGAACAGACTCCACACAATTTTGGATCTTTATGTGTTTGTAACGTGATCAAGGTACTGAAGCAATAAAGATATGCAATTAAATGTTTGAATAAACTCAAACTTTTCTTTACATTTTTAAGGCATTAATGCCATGTTCTTTTCTATAGCATCAATTTTACTGAGATTGTAGTATAACTTGCTATGCAGAATATATGTTAAATAGTTTTTTTCTCTATACTAAACCACATATTCAAGGTGAAAATTCTTAGAAAAACTATACTCATATATTATTATTCATAAATATAAAGCATGGCAAAAGTTATTCACTTTAAATACATGAAAATATGTAAAAACTTTTCGATATCATCCTTTAGAATTTACATGAAATAATAATTATATTTACGATCTTAAACACATTTGTCAGTTCTGAATAAAAAAAAATTTTCAATATGCATATTAAAAAGTTGCACAGAAATATATATCGAATTAATTTCTATTTGTCTGTTTTTTATCTTTCTTTAACTCCACCTGAGATCGACTGGGGTATGGCTGGAGATAGTTTTTTTTTTATTTTTAGTATAGGAGAATACTATATAAAATATACCAAAAATATTTCTATAACTAAATCGACAAAAAAAGTGTCCAATATTCCAAAATATTATTTCATATTTGAGAAGTAGCAAATAGCATTAACCCGGCGTCGGGCAGGTGATAAAAGAAACACCGACAGTCAGGTGGGTAAAGTTTATTTGACATTGTATTTTGCATAATTTTCAAAATTTGATAAAGGTATCTCTAAGCATTATATACATGACTCTTTTAGCTATTTTTTATATGCAACATATAACATATTTAAACTGTTTGCAATTTTTTGATTTAGTAATTAAAAAAAACAATAAACGAACTTAAAAATATAAGGAACTTCAGTCTTATCCCATAAACTTAAAATCTAAAAAAGCAAAACAACAAATAATTGCTAAATTCATCACATGGGTGTTAATTATATTTTAAAAAGTGTAATTTTCTTAATCTTTCTGAAAAGAGTTTGAGTATGTATTGGAATAAGGAGCTATTTGTTCAGAGCAAATCTAAATACGCCGTTGGCTAGGTTGGGACATATTTACCTTTTCTTAATTCACAGTCAATTATCTCTGCTCACGTTCAATCATCAACTTAAACGAAATAATAAACAACATGCAAAAACGATAGACTCCAGCTACTGAGAAATTTGACAACGTCGCAAAACGTTGAAAATAATTACACAGCAATTTAAGAGCATATGGGTCATAATGACCCAACCTGCATGACGCCGGGTTAAAATAAATGCATCTAAATAAAATATATTTTACATAGAATTATTTACTATTCCCAGATATAGTTTTAACTTTAAATAAATTACAAACTAAATCATTTTTCCAGTAAAAAGCTTTCAATTGACACTAAAAACTTAAGTTTAAAAACATGTGCATAGTGTTTTGATAATAAAATTTTTTTCAACGAAAATGATAAATGACTGTAAAAGCCAACCAACAACAACGCCATCAGCAACATCACTTTTTCACAACGCTGACAAAATGAAAAATGTTCGGAAACGATGACATTCACAATTTCGTCCCTAATTTTATATGTTCATAAAGCAATTATTTTTTCGTTTATTTTTTAAAAATTTTATGATATTTTATTCATGCGTTGTAGTGTTAATCGAATTTATTTTTATATTCAAATTTATCTAGAAAATAAAAAGTTAAAGTGTTAGTTCAATAAATATGGAATTTTTTAATTGCTGTTGCATATAAAAATTAATATGGACGTGTATTGGCTAAATAATTGTTTATAATGGATTTGAATTTTTGTTAAACTGCCCTAAATTTTTAAATATTTTAAACTTATAGCTTAACAGAGCATCACGAGTTTTATTGGTGAGATAATTATGAAAGAAGTTGATATAAAAATAATTAGTCCCGCTGGAATAACGTGCAGTTTAACACTATTTATTTGCACAACGTTTATTTTAAATTTGTTTTACTGCACAGTAAAAGTACGGAATTCAATTAAGATGTTGAAAAAAAATCACTCTAACATGTAAATTGAATACGACACTTGCATTTAAATAATTATTTTAATGGTAAAAGCAATTGTTGCGCTAAATTGTTGCAGAAAAATATATTTCACACATGTTATTTGAAAATGTATTTTGTAAAAGTTTGTTCCCACAGCAGTTGTTACTTTTTATATGAATTTATCAAAATCGAACAACTAAGTGAGCACAAGTTGCTTCAATACAACAACTGTTCTTAACATTAAATGCTGTTGCTGTCTGACGCTTAACTTTAACAGAGAGATTAAATTTTTTTTATCAAAAGCCATTGTCAACAGTTATAATTTGGATTGACCATTATGCTTGTATGAACGTATAGAAATTATTTTTGTATACATAAACATGTGAAACAATGTTTGGAACGGTTGCTGCTTTCAACGTTTAAACAACTTGTTGAAGGTGGGTACCTTTATTTTAATTTTGTTCGTTCGAAAATTAAGTTCTATATAAAATTTTATAATCAAATATAATTATTGAGAAAAACTTAAAACTATTTTTTGTATACTAGAAGCATTTTCTGCATAAACATTGCATTTAATATATATTTATAGCCCAATTCTTATATATTTCTATGAAAAGAATAGTGCTTGGTAATTTAACTTCTTAGTTTAACCCATATCAAAATGGCTTGGAAGCTATTAGGAGTACTTTGAATTAATATATATAACAATTATTCCGAAATGTCACAGAGTACAACCCTGTTCGGAAACAGACTTCATTTCATACTTTGTTTCTTCAGAAAACGAAAACCGTAATTTTTTCCGAATGAAATCGTTTTCAATACCAAGAAAGGAATTACTGTCTCCTTGTCTTACAAAGCAAATACATATTTCGCCTTATCTCCTATCAGTCAATTAATCGATTTTCAATAAATTGAGGTAAGTCAAAATTATTGGAACTGATCGGTATTAGAATGTAGTGTTGTGGTAACTTGATAATATAGCAAAATATTAAAATAAAAACCATTTTAAAATTTCCTTTGAATTGATAAAAAACAATTGAAATCTGAATCATCTCAAATGAGATCGTACGGAATGGAAAAATGGAATCAAATCCACTTTGAACTGTATATATGACGTTGCTGATTATCTAGTTTTTATTTTCTTGCCTTTTAAAATTTTTAATAACTCTATAAAATAGGTATAAGAATGTCTACAATATTGGAAATACTATTTTTTCTATGGTCACATCCAATTTCTTTCAACACAATTTTTCCTCTAAGAGCATATTCTGAGATCATTGCTTTTAAGTTTCTGTATAAAAACTGAAAATCGAATATATAATAAAAGAATTTCTAATATATAGTTGATATATTAAATTGGTTCTATATATATAATCCATAGCCTGCTTTATATTATATTTATATTTTTTTTTTTAATTTAAGGAATTATAGTTTGCTTGCTTTAACACACTTGAATAATTTAAATATGAATTCCAACATATTAATTTTTATTCCGGTAAATGAGCCGTATCACATTGTAATAATCTTTGTCACCACAGAATATAATTTTGTAAAGTGTTTTTCAAAAGAATTAATTACAAAATTTTCGTATTATATTCAAATGGAAATGAGCATAAAATATTTATATTATTTATGTTTCCTTCTTAGTTCACCTAAACATACAACTATTGTAACCAAATTGTAGGTGCAGTGAGCAGAGCGTTTAAAAAACTATCTCTATAGCGACGTTAGTCATTGTTAATGTTATACTGCTTCTATTATATTGTGTTTAAAAAATTTTAAATAATATAGTAACAATACTTGTTTATATTTTACTTATTTTTATGGCATAAAAAAATATATAAAAATCTCTTACTAAAGAAAAGATACGGCCAGAGTAACATAAACATCATACGCAACAATTAATAATGTTTTATATAAGTTGTTATTTGATAAATGGAATCTATAAAATTACTAACAATTAACTAAAAGCAGCCAAGCAAGTGAGCACAAAACTCGATGTCTGCATTACAATACAGTTTATAAATATTTTTCCTATAGAATGGATATAGATTTTGCATAATATCACAGCTATAAAGAATCGATGATATTTCCATAGACATTTTTGGGGAAGCTTTTACAATAAGACTTAGCAAATCTCAAAAATAAATATACAAATATTAGAAAAAAAAAATTTAGACGACTTCACTAACATCTCGATGCATTTGCAGTCGCTGCCAACAGTCTTTAGTAATGCGGTCTTATCTATTATCACTTGAAAAAAATTTCTTAAAAAATTTATATGTGAAACTAAATATATAAACAAATTGCATTCAAAACTTTGAAAAATATGTTTTAAGAAAAATTTTTAATAATTTGGACTCTCTATTTAGACAATTATTTTCCATTTCTTTACCATCAAAATCACATAAACGTCGCTACATTTTTTAGCACGGCTAAATCACGTGCGGCTGTTAAAGGAATGAGCATATCACTCATTCGCCTCAGGCTACTATTATAAGTAATTCAAACGAATGATTTTCTCAAAAGTAGGCAACATATCAAAGCATGAGTTCATATTAATCATTCGCACCAGTGCCTCGCTTCTGTAAGTGATGCAAGAATTGTAAAGATTCTGTAAAATACAGGATGAACCACATCATACACATCTCTATATCTATTATATTTTTATAAAATTTTTTTATATAATTATGAACATAATATTTTTTGGATTGTCATACATTAAGTGCTATGACAACTATAATTATTAATTTATTTTATGAGAGCTGCTCTCACGTCTTATATAGGAACGACTCACAGGTTACAATTATTAATCACTCAAACTGTAAGATCCCTTATAAGTATATTTCACATGTTGGGTTGCCTAGGAGTCACGTATAATAATCAGGAAAATGTACGAGTACATATTTATAATTCATTCCAAATAGGCAAACATTTTTTGTATAAAAACAAGCAAACATTCTATATTTATGAAGTCCTATATAAATAATAATGCGAATATATAAATATAAATTTTAGATGTATAATATATATTAAAATCAAAGCTGTTAAGTAATGATTACTAATTATAGTAATTATTAATTAGATTATTTTTTTTAGAGGTGAAGTAATGATTATATTACGCTTATTTTCAGATTCGCACGATTACTAATTGATTACGATTACAGATAATCGAAAAGTAATCAAAAATAATAAATCAAAAAAATCAAATATAATAAAAAGTAATCGAATAATAATTTGTCTACTTTCGAAGATTACTTTTGATTGTTTTTGATTATTTTCGATATATTTAATTTTTATTTTTTTTTTTGTTTTTTGAAATTTTTCCAAATTCTAATTATGTTATGTTTTTAAATTTAAATAGAAAAAAGAACCCTTAAAGAAGTCGACAAAGGAGTGGCGAAACGTTGGGTAAAATATGTAATAAATTGTTTTATTAACATTGAATACGTTAAGCCGGATTAGCTTTAAAAAAATTCTTCATATATTGTAATCTTAATTATTTTTGGATTATTTGTAATCATAATTAATTAAGAATCAGGAATTGAAATAAGCTCTTCTTCACAATAACATATTAAAGTTGACCAACGATCCGCAATAAAACATCAGTTCTTCAGCTATTTAAATCATAATGCCAATTGTAAATATTATAATTATAAAGCTTTTTTTGTGTATTGAATGTATTCTGATTGTATTTGTTTTCTTTATTATTTTTCCAAGTATTTTTTCGTTTTTTATTGATTTAAAATTTACTAAATTTGTTATTGGTTGTTTTGTCGTTGAAGTGATTATACCTATATTTTGTATAAAAAACTATAATACAACTAATTTTGTTTTATTTGTTCAGAATGTTTTTTCGTTTTAAATGCAAATTTTTCAAAATAAAAAGTATGTATAAAATGATGAGCATTCTAATTTTTTTAAAAATAACCGTAAATAATCAAAAATAATCCTTGAAAGTAGTCAATTATTTTTTTGATTAGTTTTGATTATTAGTTTTGATTATAATCCTAACCAATCTTAATTATTCTTGGATTATTTGTAATCATAATTAATTAATAATCAGGAATTATTAAAAAGAGAATTATGTAAACAATACCATTCTTTTTAAAATTTAATCTAATTGGTTACTAATCGTAATCAAAATTTAACAGCTATGATTAAAATTTTTATTATTATTACTTGAACTTAACATGAAATGAATGAGTTAAGAATTGTTAGTTCAGTTTAAATGCGAAAATGTGATTATTTACTTGCTTCGTTAATTTTATCTCCGATTTCAAATATTTCTTTTTGTTAGCATTATGGCATCAGCAAAAAGGTTGGCAACTACAAATAATATTTAACAGCTCTTTTTAAGTTTTTAAGCAAATGCTGGCTTTTCACTGCTGATGATTGCCGAGAAACGATGTGCCTCTTAAGCATATTTTTTGCAAGCATTTCCTGTTAAATAATATATTTTTATAATCAAAACATGTTTTATGGACATTTTACTAAAATGCAAATAAAATTCAATAAGTTTTTCACATAAACCAAAACTGCACAGAATATATATAAAAACCAAAGACCACAAAAAAGTAACACATAAATTATTTGGATATTTCACAAGGAGCAAACACTAACGCTGCGCTGAGCATGTAAACTCTTGCCAAAACATAAAAAGTTAGGAAAAAAGGCAGAATGAATGCCAATATGTTTTTTTTCCTTATATTGAAACTGAGAACTCAAAAGTATACAGCGATGGCAAATCGTTGCATAAATCTAATTAGCCCAAATTGCTAAAAGAACGAATTGTTGACAAAACAAAACTGAAATAGTAAAAGAAGCACATTTACAACACATTCTTGAGTCAAAATACAGGAAGTATTTTTACATCACAATGACTTGCCACATTTAAATTTGAGGCTACTTCTAATAATAAATAAGAGATATATTTTGTGTTGAAGTTTTTACTATCAATTAAGTTTATTGAACGTTCATACATTCTGCAAAATAGACTGTATGTTGTATATTATGCTCTGAATTAACTAAAATTTAATTAAGTTAATTATGTTATATAAGAAAGCCAACTAAATCCAAATTATTTCATTTTACAATACAGGGTATGTAAATTAAATTAAATTAAGAAGATTAAGAAGGTTAAGGAGTGAAATATTAAACTCCAAACAAAGACACAAGGTATTTTAAAATGTATCAAAAGTTTTTTCACTTCACAGTATATGTCATATAATTTTGTTGCATGTTGCAACACTAAATTGTATGCAGCATAACTATAAGATTTGACGAACTCACCTGATGTTTTTATTGCAAATGCAAAATAACAACTTTATTGCATACGAACGTATAGCCAACGTTCTCTATATGGCATGAAAAACAGCTCATATGCATACAGGACATAAATTCATTTTCTTTAATTTATAAAAAGAAAAAACTTTCGCTTTAATCTGATATTAAAAGAGAGTTGCCTTTGCAGAACAGTAAGGATTTACGTGGGAAACTGAGAGCATATCTTCTGAATGGTCTCAGCTATAATTGGAAAAATTTAAATCTAGAATATTGTGTGTAAATATATAACGAAATTTATGTCGCTTTATAGAAAAAGGGAAGTATTGCAACAGTGTTACATATAACAATTGAAAATATATATTTGCTTAGAGTTTTCGATATAAAAACTTCATATATTAAATTATCAAGCCAATAATTATTATTCAGGTTCCAGTTTTTATTTGAGAACATGTTTTATATTCGAATATATTAAATATTAAAAAGATTTATTTGTTTAGAGTTGAAGTATATTAATTGCCTGCATTTATTTAGTCCCTTTGATGGCCTCTACTTACCCCTACTTATGCATTGTAGAGAGAGAGAGAGAGAGTTTTGTTATAACGCCCAAATATACTTAAGAATTTTCAAACAAAAAACAAAAATACTGAAGAAACATGGAACAAAAAATTCAGAAAATAAAACACGAAGAAATATAATCAGTGTGCAGGGAGTTTGTAGTGTGTGGTTTGACATACTGCGCACTCTGCTGTATAATTTCAATATATGAAAACTAATGATTTTCGCTTGTATTTTAAATTATATATCACGTCTTCCTGAATTAAAATTATTTTTCCAACAAGAAACCTATAAATTTAAATATAATATAAATGATTAAAGCTTGAGTGAAAGTTATTAACAGTTTAATAGTATAGAAGGTACAAAAGCTTTCTATTTGCAATTAATCAAGAACTTTATCGACAGTGTAACAACAATTAATATCTACTTTTTGTAACATTCCATATGCATTCTTTTCAGTATCTCTTTTTAGTTTTAAATTTATTTATTATTTATGCCATATTTCAAATACTTTCAGCAAAATCGAAACAGATTAATCTTATAAGAACTATTGCGTACGATAAAAGCAAAACGCAATTATTTCCGTCTACTTTTAATATGTAAACACAGCACAGGAAAATATTCAATAATTTAAAAAATTATTTTGAATTTAAGGGAAATTTATAGCTGCTCGTATGATGAGATTTCTCAAAGAGATATTGTTCTTATAAACAGCTTTCCAAACATTTAACAATTACAACATGAAGCATTTTTGTAACCCCTTAAAGGATGTTGGCAAATTTGTACTCCCAAGAAACAGTTCAAGTATATACTAAAAGTCCCTGCTTTGCCGGGCTTAAAAGAGTTAGTTTTTTACAAAAAAAAAGTAAACCAGTTGTGCAAACACCGCAAGCTAAGTACAGCCTTTATGAATGTTCCATAACTCTTAGTACAATATAAATTCCATGAAAGTAATTATTGTTTTACGAGGGTTTCCTTTGGCAATGGTTGCTTGCAATTAAACTCACATATAACATGTTTTGTGGTTATGTGACTGCGTCCCTAATCTCTTACCGCAACTGTTATTGTTATTGTAATAAAAATGCAGCCATTGTTATTATATCATACAGCAGATTCAATAAAGTGGTTGTTGATTGCATTTTACTATGGAAATTTTCTGTTTGTTTAATGTCTGCGGTTTGTTTTCTCGTTGCCCTCATAATAGAGTATGCAATATGAGCACCAACGCACTTAGATTGTTTTCAAAGGGCATTGAATTTCACATTCTGCGGGAAGAGATGCAAAGCAATTGCAATCATTTAATATATTGAAGGCAAGGAAATAGTGCAAACCAGAGATTATTATACTGCTTGAGACATAAATTTCTTTAAACAAGTTTCTAAAACTTCCCTGTGTTAAATATTAATAATTGAGTACTTTAGCAGTGAATATATTTTTGCCGGCATCAATTAACTGCGCTCATACAATTTCAAGTCTATATACTAACCCCCTAATTCACAAACGATTATTAAAGTTTTAATGAATGCTTTAAGGGATATTTAACCATACAAAATCCATAATTTAAAGACACTTTAATTTTAATAATCCTTTACGAACATTAGAGTATGTTTTTAAATTTTGCTGACGATATAAAAGATACAAAATTAGTCTTGCTGTTAGACTTAAATAGCTGTGCTTATAAGCACTTGGCTCATATATCCCATCTTTACTAGCCACACCCGCAATCACAACCCCTCCTAAAATTGTCACTACCTTTAAAGATTTATTTACGATTTCTACTAAAAACAAGTAGAAACAATATAACTTTTCAAGAAACTATTTCTTTTCTGTTACTTCAAGAAAGAATTAATATGTGATTGTAGATAAAAAAAAGTTTGTGGCAGCAAAAGATAAAAAAGAAAAAGAAACATGATACAGTCTTTTAACCTTTTTCGATTGTGTTAACTTTTCGACGTATTCGTAAACATATTTCCAGATAATTACATTTATTATTTAAGCTGCCACTTCTAATGATTGTCAATCCAAATAATCTCTCTAAGGGCGGATTTGAATATTTTTATTAAAAAACCCTAAACAATAAGTGATGTATTACGAAAGGTTGCAAGCAAAAAAAAAAGAACTTCTTTGCCCCAGTTATTGTTCGCTTTTAACTCATTGTAAATATTTTCTTTCATATTTAATAAGTTGTGTAAATATTTTCTTGAGACGACCAAGACTTTCTGTTCTTGAAGAAAACTTGTCAACAATTTATGACACTTTCTTTTACTTTTAACAGCTCCATGTCCATGTGTGCGTTGTAGCATTAACAAACAGAAGGCTTTTGGTTGTCTTCTCAACCGTTCTATTTCTTGCACATTTGTTGTCCCTTTTTTCTATTGCCTGCAAAGATCTTTAATTTAGGTTAAAAAGTCGTTGAAAGAAATAAGAAGAAATATATTTCTCTCTATTTTATGTTCACTTAAGTTTAAAATGCAATCAAAGTTTTTGTTTATGTGCCTTTTATTTTCTCTTTTCATGGATCTTCTTTAATCCATTTATCGTATTTCAGCTGTGTGGATGGTTTTATTTTTGTTTCATGAAGTTGTGGTATTTGTGTTTGACTATTTAGCTAATGTAATTGGGTTACCTCAGCCAGACGCTACTTAAAAATGTTTAAGTGATTATGATTGATATTTTGACTTACCTTAATATGGATATATGATATTATCAAAATGGTTTTGAATAAAGTAAGAAAAGATACTTAATATAATGGTTATCGTCTTTTATAATTTTATCTTAGAGTGATTAGGATCTGTACTTTAATACAAAAGATATAACAAGTTTTTCTACACTTTAAACAAATAATATGTTCAGAATATCATTAGAATTTGTTAGTTCCTAATATTAACCATTTGGTTGTTACTGATAATATAACAACTGGCCCGTTGTTCATATGACGCAAAGTTTCCAATTATGTACGTAATTTAAAAATGAAAGTTGTGATATTATTTTGTACCTTCGACCTATTAAAGGCATTATACTTGAGTTCTTATTAAATATATATAAACATAAAACTAACTTGACTTGATATTTTGCTTCAATTACTTTCCGTATTAGCCAGGCTCTTGGTCAGTTGTAGTATTAAATTAAATGGCTCATACGCTCCCCTTTTGTTATATAACTCTTGTTGCACTTGTCTATATTTATTTATTATTTCAATAATATTTTCATACCTCATATACTTATAATATAATACGACAGAAAGAAAACTAAATTATATATAAAAAAAATTATGTTGACTGATTTCGTTGCATGTTGCCAACATATATATAGAATTTTTTATTGTATATTGAATTAAATTTTTAGAGTATAATTATGTAAAATGTGTTTTTCAATTTAGAAAGACATGATAAATATTCCAAAGGACAAGGGCAAGTTCACATAAGTATCCAATATCCATCTCACACAGCAGAGTAAAATATTTGTTTTCGAAAGCCGCTACACTCATGCGTATTTTTATTTATTACCACTTGTGAAATGGCTCAGCTGAATGGTTTTGAAAATGTATAATGTATTTTCAATTTACAACTCAATATTTGATCAATAATTTTTGCCCAAATCACAATATAAATTCATTTAATTTACATATATATATATATATATATATGATTTCCTATATATATATATATATATATATATATTTGATTTCCTATATATATATATATATATATATATATATATGATTTCCTGTATATATATATATATATATATAGATTTCCTTGTTATAAAAAATATAATATATATCGAACTACTTATTTTTCCGAAATTCTTTTAATAATTGGAATTCATAATGGAAGGGTCTTACGTGCATTTCAGTGGGTTTAATAAATATCATATTGAAAACTTGACCCAACATTTCCTAGAATAAATAATAAAGAAACTAGTTCTCTTACAACTACAATTAGAGTCGGAAAAAAGCCGACCAGTTGTAGAATAAAAACGTAAGAAAATAAAAAGGGAAAAGTGATCAGAGAGTTCTTATTATGACTTTGAGGTATTTTTTAGACTTCTCACTTATTAAAGTGGAAGTTTGAAATAAATGTCTCTAGTTATTCTAAGAAATGTTGGGTAAAGGTTCCCTGATGATTTGCATTAGCACCAGTGAAATGCGAATAGGAACTAGCTGAAATCCCTCAATTGATCACTTTTAATTTTTTCAATAATATTTTTGGAAGAAAGAACTAGCACAAAACTAAAATTAAAGAGGTTTAAAAAACGACAATTCCTAAATATATGAACTAATTTAAAAAAAAAAAAGATATTATGTTTTTTATATTCTACTTCACTAGATGGCCCTTAAATATGCTGTACATTGTGCCAGAACTAGATAGGAAGGGATAGTGTTGATAGCACAGATGAAGACAGAGAACTCTTGCTTTTACTTTCTTATTTCCCCGAAATTATTTTGCTACATATACCGACAACTTGGCAATATAATAATCATTCATAAATAGTTTATAATATCATTAAACTTTGTCAAGTATTTTAACTGTAAATAGTAAAATAATTCAATATGTTTCATACGGACCTTCTTTAAAACATTAAACAATGAAATATAGTAATTTTACATGTACTCATATTCATCCTTTATTTTAATTACGATTAATTTCCAGTTATTCTTCATGCAAATTGTAACTTTTACCATTTCTCTTGTGTTTAACTAAATGTAATTAAGAACATGCCGGTAATTGTATTCTTGCCATTTAACTGTAATTTACGTGCATTATTGAATTTCATTCGACTACGAATGGTTAAATCAATTTCATTATTTGATATTGTGCGCGCGCATAACGCATGATGTTTTATATGTTTGGATAAGGGCAGAATAAAGTTCCTAACAGGTACCAATTTGGAGTTGAATATTTGCAATTAAAGTTAATAAGAAGTAAGATTAAATTAAGGCAATTTCATTTGGACATGTATATTCTGTATAATAGTGGAATGATTTTTAGAAAGTCTTTTTGTAATGAAAACCTTTAATAATTAGAAAAATGAGGTTAAATGTTTCGACAATTTGCAAACTAAATATTACTTCTGCAGCTGCAATAATTTTCAAGAAACCAATAAAATCAGGCATAAAAAATGTAATATATTCTAAACTGAAACTACATAGAAAAATAAGGAATACACAAGGAATAGGAAAAGGTTTTCATTATTCTTCAAAGAGGCCATATTGTACAAACATGGCTTATTGTTGCATATTAATAAGGATTTTCTTCTCCCTCCAAAATCAATTTTTGTTAGGCAGTACATAATAATGGATATATGAAACGTTTTTGCTATTGTATGAAGTTAATGAAGCTCACTTAAAAGCCATATTCCATTCAAATTATATTTAAACTTCTGTAAGCGTTGAGAATTACCAATGAACTATAAACTTGTATGAATAGTCTCTTACGAAATTGTATTTGCACCAACCTAACAACTGCATTACAAAGTAGTCATATGGATTCTGATGATAATAGAGTCGAAACTATTTGTAATGATTTTTATTATGCCAACGCTACATTAAGTAATTAACACTACAATAAAAGTGAAAATTTGAACTCAATAGCAAAATAGTCAAATAAATATCATAATGATTCAGTATCACTGTTGAGGCAATTTCATATTAAAGATGCTAATTTGAGGAGATCATTAAAGAGGGTTTCAGCTAAAAATACTAATTTAGTTTCTTTATGTAGCACAACAGAATACTCAGATGATGCTTTCCAATTAATTGCAGCGTCATTATTTTTCTTGTGATTATGAAAAAATTGTTTCTTCTGTTTACTTAAAGGCTATAATATTGTTTGGCAATCGCAACTTCCCTAAGGGAACCTGAAAGTACTCTCTACTATAATGACTGCCCTTTCACCGAAATATAATCTTTGGTTTAATTGTACAAATCACATAACAAAGTTCAAGTTTATATGAAAACCATCTATAAATTTCAAAATATACAGAAATTGGTTTTTCATTTTCATAGTGTTTTCAGTAATTTAGAAGGATTAAGGATAAAATAATATGTGTAGAAATCTAGTAATTTTTGCTTAATTCCAAGTTCTTTCAATTACAATCCATGTCTGTCGATTAGAAGAAGAATATGTGTTTTTATTTAATTGCCATTGTAAACGAAATATTAAAGCCATAAAACATACAAAAACAAATAAATTTAAATAAAATTCGTACAAGTGTTTCACACTTAATAAATTGTTACACACATTCAAGATTGAGTAAGATTTTAAAAATATATTTCAGTGTTTAATGACTCATAAGGCCATGAGCTTTGGGCCAAAGTTGATATTAGTTTTGCTTATTTGCAAGACCAGAAACATCAATGATACAACTCCATTTGTAGTTACACCTTGTCAATGACTGCACTAGTGTAAAGGATTAAGAAATTGAATATGTATTGAATTACAGGTAACTTTCATACATGGATGCATGCCAAGCAAAGGAACACAAAATGCAATTGATTGCACGATGCCTCTAGAGATAAATTGTTTTAAAACAGTATGGAATCAAGAGAGTGGAATACTCTTCTTAAGGTTAAGTTAAGTTGCAAACAATTTAAAAAGTTAACTCTTGAATTTTTCAATATTTAAAAAGGATATTGTTTTTGTTTTATGATATTGATACATATAATATTTATTAATGTGCAGTCTTCAATATCTTAAAAATTTATTTACCCTCCGATAATTTTGAGACGGTGATATCCTTGAAACTTTGTTTACTTAACTTATATCAGCTTTTTTGAAAGACTTAAGAAATATATACCAAAATTAAGTAAGAAAAACTGAGGACAGAAAGGAAGAATCTAAATTTAATGGAAATACAAGAATTTATAAACATATAACGTGAAAAGAGCAGTTGGATTTAAACTATTTTTTATTAAAAAAGCATAAGTAACATGTCCCATATATTAGAGAATGAAAGGCCAACAAGATACTACCTTGTTACATAGGGTTCTAAGGCATCAACTGTACCTGGCTAATCAGCCTAAACTAATGAGAGGTGTTAAAGTGAACAAGCTGGACATTTAACATCTCTGAATTCATATATCGCCAATTTTGATTTGGATATACTATTAAATATTGGATGTATTGAGGAAACTGCATCTCGTTTAACAGATGATCTTCATTGATCTTAATTAACATGAACCCAGGATTGAACTAATTTTTTAAGAGTGGTGTTGTGCTTGTGCCTGCATGAATTGGTGTTAAACTGAATCAGCTGGATATATAATATCTCTGAATTCGGTTATCGGTAACTCCGATTTCAATAAGTGGCTGGTTGCAGTTGCTATCTTGAAAAAAACTGCATCTCCCTCAGGCGCAATTTATTCATAAACAAAAGAAAATAGTGACTTCAGCTCAACTCTCATTTTTGAAGAGTGGTTGGGCTTTTTTGTCTGCTTGAAATTGAGTCTGTTGTGTTTGGTATTCCATGAACACACATACGATTCTTAGGGCTAAGAACATTTTTAATGTCTTCAAGTTACGTTAACTGATGAAAAATTTTCCAAACAAGTTTTAATAACTTGGTAGCGTTGTATTGTCCCCAATCTATTCATGTTGCGGTCGAAAGGTAAGTAAAGAATTTCCTATGCTCTATTGGCCTCAAAGAAGTATAATGGGTGAATTTTGTAAATGGTGTTAGTGATATTTAATATACGAAAACTCTCTTAATAAAATCATTTTGGTTTCAGATGTCTACGATTCCATATTATATCTTATATTCAAACTACAGCAAAATAAATTTAGATCTGCCCTCACAACTGTCTTTGTCCTTATTTCCTTTACTTCCACACCAATCTTTGTCATAGCAGAAGAAAACATCCTGTGTATATAAAGAAAGAAAAAATATGCTAAAATGTCTTACCCTTTCATGTCAGTATGTAAATTTGTATTATTTTGTTTGCTTTTATGTTTAATTGTTCAGTAGACTTCTTAATTTAAGTGTTGAGGATGCCATGATATTCAAGTAGTAGGCGTATGTAATTCTTCCAACATCTCTGAAATACTAAAAGGTGTTTTCATGTTTGCTTTACATAATTGTGTACTAAGAATTACAACATCTTAATAGGTTATGTAAATATTGTTGCTGTTGTTGTAATTTTGCCTCTCAAAAGTAATATATGATTACAAGCACAATTGTGCTTATGAATTAAGAGTGTCAAAAACTAATAGAGATATATTGTTAGCAAATTTGTAATGCCTACTCAAGGAGGTATTAAAGGAGTTAGTAAAGAAGACGGAGAGGTGGTTACTGATCTAGCAGAATATTGAATTTGGAAATTGAAGCTGGAGCAATCAGTAAGTTTCCAGTCCACAACTAACATAGCTAGCAGGGGTTATTCCATGGGCCATGATAAATATAATTCAAAAGTTTTCAAGAGAGATATAAAAGCTAAAAGCTTACATTTACATATTATTTTGTAGGAAAGTGTGACGGTTTTAAAGATATAGAACTGATTAGAAATTAAACAAACAGCCGTTACAATAAAAAATTAATTTTATTTAAAACACTTGCAAATTGTCAATCTTTAGAAAAGAAGCGATAAACTTTTAGAATTTTTGTAGACAAGAAAACAATGTGCACAAAATAAATATTATAATGAGATCTATGACTATTAAAATTTTTAATATCAAGGCCGAAACATAAGTCAACCCACATGCATACATAAAGTAGTTCACTTCAAGATAACTATAATTGAGATTAATTTAACAATATTTAGCTTTTAGTACAATAAAATTTGGCTTCTAGATATTTACAGCTTTAAGGGATACAAAGTCGTATTAACTCGTCTACAAAATCTTATATATATCTCAAGTTTTCCAAGAAAATGTTGCTTGAAATATTTGAACAAAATGTGATAAATAAAAATGCATTCATGCAGTAACCAAAATTATTCTCAGTTAGTACAACCACCAGATGTGCATTGCAAGCAGTTTTGCCCACACGCTTTTTAGCACCATCCAATTTATGCGAACGGCAATTTGTGCAAACGTGTGCTTATTGATTCCTTATCCTTTTTTTCACACAGAGTACAGAATTTATGGCGCAACTGAAACTGAAAAAGTAATTTTATTGATTCAGTTTTCTATGCGTTTTCTATACGAATCATTTGCGATTAAGTTTAAAATGCAAAGCGTAGTACTTCTTACTACTTACATTAATGGATTTTTATAATTCCAGCGACTATACATGATTGCACAGATGATGGTGCAAATAAGTATTTTGTAGCCATTAACCGTCTCACATATTTAAGATTTATTTTAAGGACGAACGAAAGAACAAAATTTAGTTCTTATGATTACGATTACATTTTTTAAAGCGGGAAACTTAATATTCCGTATAGTTTAATGGTAATAAAAATTGCAATTAAGCTTAAAAATTTAAGTTGTGATTTACACACTTCAGTTTTCCTACAATTCGAAATTGGACTGTTTAGAAAATTTGCCTACTCCAGAGTGAATCTTGTCAATAGTTTTTGTTTTATACAAGTGAGTACTCCTCCAAAGGCAGCGAAATGATCTGTAAAAGTCAGACAAGTCATTAAAGCAAAACAGAAATGTCATACACAGTGAAGAATAAAAACAAGTCTACATTCGACAGGAGTACTGGAGAATGTATTGAGCCTTTTACTCTGCGCAAGAAGAACCCTCTCTTTAAAAAGCGTCAATAACTTCTCTGAAACAGCTGTATGATATATTTAAATACATATATATATATATATATATATATATATATATATATGATATGATTTTATTTTTTAATGGAGTATCAAAGATATATTTCTATTAGTACTAAAAATTAAGTAGCTTAACCATAGAGGGAAGTTAAACTATTGGAAGACATGTGATGGGACTAGTTGGCAGGGACTAGTAACTGGTACGAATACTTTAAATATATATGTAACAAACCAGCAACTGTTATGTAACATTTTCAAAAGGTTATAAACATAAACTTAATGATTTTCTCCTACTTTACTTTTCCATAATAACAGAATCGAGTATATTCAAGGATTTCTGTTAGCAGTTTATTCTAGCTTTCCCATATGTCCTCTTGTTGCCACCTGTGGGAAAGTTAAAAATGTTTAAAAATTATCAAATTGTGTTAATCACTATTAAACTTTTTAACGATATACAGTACCTAATTAAAATTTTTATAAATATTTATAACTTCTTCCCATAAGGATTGTTGTTCTCATTCAAATAGCTTAAAAGTTCTTTTATCTATGATATTAAAAAAAAATTCCAATACAAAAGAATCTGGTCTTAATTCCAACAGCTTCGAATGTCATTTATCGTTTATGCCACTGTGCCACGTCAACAGATAATATATCGACAGTACAACATCAACATAAACATGTAATGACTTTAAGAGTACTTTGAGGTTAACAAGCACAAACTGATGTTGTTTGTGCAACGGCTGCCATTTAAATCTAACATTCAGTAGCAAAACAGTCGAAGGAATTTATTTGGGAAAATCCATTTTGTAGGGATATAAATCTTGGTTTTTCGACAGCAGAATCTACAATAGTAAAATTGAAACCTCGTGTATGGATTTTGCTTATATGCCAACTATACCTGGTGATGATATGAAATTACTGGAAGCATATGAACACAAGGCAGAAAATAATGCAAAGAAAGGTTATTGAAAAATATGTGACTTTAAAATTCTTTAAATTGTGAATTAATGTGAGAAACTATTAGAGAGCTACTCAGTTTAAAAATAAGCAGATTTCCTGAATAAAAAAGAATATTTTTTGTGTACAACAAAGTGATTTAAATGTAATTTAATAAACGCCTTCTTCAATCTTACACTAATAGATTATTAGAAAAAAAATGTAATAAAGTAGGAAAATATAAATATCCTTTCATGAAACTAAAGCTTTTTACTTTCACTTAAATGTATTCGTTGAATTATACAAAAACATAGTAAATTTTACTATTTTTTCCTTAAATACAATTGTTATTTAATGTATGTCATACAACAACATTCATAAATCCGTTTTTATATATTCTATTGATAACAAAGTAACCATCGAAATCAATTTTACCAACAGCTCTTTTCATTGTTAAACTTATTTCATGTTAACATTTCCTAAAAATGATTCCCATTTAAGTCTTTTATGAAGAATTCGCTTTGCTTTTGTAGAGAGAGTATAAATCCATTACAAGCACCGTTACCACCACCGTTATCATTACCAAAATCACATACAACCATTTTGCTGTCCAGCTATCATAAACCTTTCTATCATAATGTTTATGGTGTCTATCACATCAGGACAATCTCTGGTAATATGTGCATCATCAAGTTAATTCTCAATTCTCAAGTTATTCGCAATACATAGAAATACGATTGTTTGGCAATAGAATTTTCGAAGTCCTGTCAATCCTTCAAAGGTGTAATATAATAATACAATAGATGAAAAAATTAAATATTGTTGATCAAGTGGGTGATTATCCTTGAACAGCTATTGAAAGGTTGATTTAGATTAAATGTGTGCGTCTTTTAAAGATGTGGAAAGTGTTTTCATATGTCATGATACTATTGATCATTAGCTATCATGAGATGTAATCGAAGTTTCATGACAGATATATATATATATATATATATATATATATATACATATATTTATATATATAACGATAAATAACTATGTATCTATTTTTGATTCGAACAGCTCTCAAGGCACGACCCCTACATATGCAGTGCATTGTGCTGGAACAGGAAAAGTAGGGGATAGTGTTAAAACGACAAATGAAGACAGAATAGAGAGGATATATAATTTTGTTGTAAACAGTTTCACTCGCTGGTGAATATTTTTGCTACACTTAGCTGAAGGAGGAGACCGGAGGCATCATAGTCATGGGTCTTACTAATGCAACCAACAATTTTAATCGAAAAGTTAAGGAAAGCTTTAGAAGAAAATAAAATCCTATCAGTTATCCTTTACACAAAACTGTCAAAAGGAAGTAAATGATCAGTAGCTTAGCTACTTAAGTTGCAAGAGACAGAAAGTATACGTAAAAAATCATGAGGGAAATAACATAGCAATTGTTTTGAATGTCCTTGTCGTTATAAAAGAAGTAGAAAATGCTTCTGAGTTAGGACTAGTTAAAATAGACAATTCAGTACGTATTTTTATTGACGAAACTTAAAAATATTGCAAATATTTTTTAGCCTCTAATGCAAATCTCTAAATATTTTCTATAGATGACTTTTAGTTTTGTTAAGAAATTTTTTTTTTCAAGTCCTAGTTTTCTATTATGAGCGGGATATTAATAAAACTTCTTAATGATTATTAAACTTACACAGTTTATAGAAGAATGAGACAAAAGTCGGCAAATGTCAACCAATTATGGAATAAAACGTAAGAAAAAGTGATCAATTAGTTCTTTTTAGGACTGTCATATTGTTTTAAGCTTCTCACTTATTAAAGTGGAAGCTTGAAATAATATCTTTCGTTATTCTAAGAAATGTTGGGTAAAGGTTCCCTGATGATCTGCATTAGCCCCAAAATGCACATAGGAACTTGCTAAAACCCCTCAACTGATCAATTGGGAAATCGGAATGCACATAATTAAAATTAAAAAGGACGATTTCCAAATATTTGTACTGATTTCAAACATAATGCCTTTTCTTATTATCACTCGGAAAAATCCTACTGCTGAGTTCTATAAATCTACCGTGTGCCTTAGTGTCTCAGTGGAGTTCTTGTTTTACAAATTTCAATATTAGAAAAATATGTAAATTTTTTTTTAAGTTGAAATCCAGCTAAAATCGTTTAAAAAAAAACTTTTGTTAATGGATAAAAGCTCTACTACTACTTTTCAATTATTCCTTTAATGAAAATGTTTAAAGCACAATTGCCTAAATAAGTTCCTGATCTTATAATCTTAATTTTTTTAATAAAGTAACATACAATTGCTCCTTGCAAAACTATTTCTTGACAAAATACCAGAGGTTAATAAGTAAATTTTATTATGTTATTGTCTATTAAAATACTTGAGAGATTACAAGTATGCAAAAATTCCATAAGTTCATACAAACAAGTCGAGTAAATGCCAACATAAAAACGAATAGAACACATGATGAAGTTACCAGGATATATTACTTATTAGTGTAAGTAACCAGTCACACACACGCACCCTCATGTATATAATACATATGAATTTCGAATATACGAATTTGTTCTATAGTTGCCATGGCAACGTAGCACAATCATTTGAAAACAATTTCAACCACGCGGAGCCTAACTGAAGCAATTATATTTTATGCATGATGTAGTCACATAAATTGTGTCGTGCGGTTATTGGTACTATTGACATTCTTAGCCGCAAGCTACATGCTGTTTTACACATGAATTTAAAATTTTTAAACTCAGAATAACAAACCTTTTAAATGTGTCGTACTGTGTAATTCATCCTAAAGATCTTCAATCAATAAAGTTATTTCTGTAATTATCTTTTTACTTTGTTAGTTGTTGTCTATTAAATTTGCGAAATTTGCTTTGTCTAGGTTAGCAGTGATGGAGAAATGTATGCTAACCTAAAAACTATTGAAATTAATAATAAAATAGAGTCATTAGTTGTTGTTGTTCTTTATTTCTCTTACAACTAAAGCTAGAGTCGGATAAAAGCCTACCAATTGTAGAATAAAAGAAAATAAGAAGGGAAAAGTGATCAGTGATCAGTGAGTTCTTGTTATGACTTTGATATTTGTTTTAAGCTTCTCACTTATTCAAGTAGAAGTTTGAACTAAATATCTTTAGTTGTTCTAAGAAATGTTGGGTAAAGGTTCCCTGATGATCTGCGTTAGCAACAGTGAAATGCATATAACAACTAACTAAAACCCCTCAATTAATCACTTTGAATTTTTTTACTAAGATTTTGGGAAAAAAGAATCTGCATACAAATTAAATTAAAGAGTTTAAAATAGAGTCATATCGAATAAAAGTTGTTTGATGGCGTTTGATTTAATAAGTTTTACAGCCTGGTTCAGTTGTTATAATGTGATTTTTTAATATCCTTTATGAGTTTTCATTTAAATTCTCAAATTGTTTATAAAACTGTTTTGATAAGATGAGCGCTTTGAAACTTTTCAAAACTCTAGTCGAAGTGTACTGATGATTTTGTAAAAGCAACAATGAAATGTATATAGAGACTGCTTAATCTCACAACAAATAAATTTCATATTATAATAGTACAATGACAAAATATCAAATAGTTAATTTGTTGTAAATTAAAAGTAAATATATAAATAACTGAGTCCATTATTCCATTTTATAAAATATATTGATTTAATGACTAGAACCACCCTGAAAATTTGAAACTTGACTGATTTTATTTAAAATATTTATATATCCGTAAGAAATATAAGTTTCATTAAAAATTAAGCCATGAGAATAGATATATATATATATATTTATATATATATATATATATATATATATACTAAAAGTTCTATTTAGAATATTTCAGTATTCCCAAATACGTATTCGTATATGGCTTAAGCTGGCTTGAGGTGATTGATAATAAAATCATATCAAAGATTTTTTATTACATGAGAAAACAAACTTCTTTCCGTTTTATTTGCCAATTTTCTTCATATTATCAAATATATTTTAAGCCAATTGTAGTTTCCAAAATTCTTGTCAACCTGCTGATATTATGTTGTGAAGTGGATTTTGACAAAAAGTTTTGAAAACATTTCATACCAGCTATTTTGACTTCTGTTCTTACAACTGAGACAAGTGTTATTTTAAGAAGCAGGGGCCGTATGTCTTTTTTATTTACGCTTTTATTTATATAACATATTTCATGAGTATATCAAAGTACAAAAGCAATATTCTCTTTGATGTGTTAAAATATTAAACGTAAAGCATTTAATTGGTCCCACAGGCTTAGCTATGCTCGAAGTCTATTGTAATAAGTAATTTTCATTACAATTAAAAACTTTATTTCAGTGCGTATAAATGTATGAGTGTCATGTACGATATTACAATTTATTATATAATAAGAATTGCTGGCGTAATTTAGTGATACTACTACAATTGCATGTAGTATATAAAATTGTATATAAATACACATATATGCAAATATTATGTAAATCCAAATAAAATATATATAGTAGCGAAAACATTTCTTGTTGATTTTGTAATCTCTGTGAAAGAAAATATGCAAGAAATATATCGAACAATTGCCAACAGTATTTGTAAGCATATGGCCTCAAGCAAAATATATTTTTAGTTTTGTTTTATGTCAAAACATAAAAGCAAAGATGACTTAAAGATTCATATAATTTATAACATCATGTGTTGCTTTTTATCTTCCACATAGATGCATGCATATCTATTTCCTTTTTTTATTTTTGTTGTATGACTTTATTCGATAAAACTTTATTTTACCAAGAGAGCAATATGAAACGGAATTTTACTAGAAATACATTTTCTTAGACTGATTTTAAAATTGTGTTGTGCTTCAGTAGGTTAAAACTTTTATTTTATTTTTGGAATAGGTGGAAGCTTTTCTTAAGAATCACATTATTCCCAACACAGTTCACTGATAAAGATAGTTGTAGGTTGCGTGTAATATGTCTATTTAAAATATATATATATATATATATATATATATATATATATATATATATCAATTAAAATATTGATAATTAACATATAAAAACTTTACTTCACTTTAAAAATATATAAAACATTTATTGAAGTAAAAAAGCCACTTTAAGCATTTGCAAGCAGGATGCATATGTATTCACCTTTTGGTGGGATGATATCATATATATATTGCAAAGTTTCAGGTACATGACGAACTTCATGGGCCCCATAAGTGTGTGTATTTTTACACCCACAATTGTGTTTCTTCTTTTGCTGATCAATACTGTCTCTGCTGTGAAATTCGTCGTTCGTATTGAATATGTTTTCAGCAGCACTCGTTATAAATCAGTTATATATGGGAACAAACTTTACACAATTCATTTCGCATTGAGGAACAATAAAAGTATCTATTTAATAAAGGAATACACAAAAAATATAAATTAATATCCCAGGGTAATTGTTAGCAATTCAATTATAATTATGTAATATTATATTTTTTTTAACTATTCAACGCAACATATTAATTAAAAGAAAATTTATATGGATCTAAACTTTTCAAGCTTAATAAAAATATTTCTATTCAGAGATAGGAATGCAACAGTTTTTCAATTCTTACAATAGTCCAGAGTAAGAAGTAGTCAAGAAGCTTTCTCATATCTGAAACGACGAGAAAACAAAAACAATTCCAATTCTGCAACATATATTCAGAGCATAAGTAGATTAAGAATAAGATATTAACATTTTAAAATTTAAATTTAATAATTCAATAAAACAAAACCGATTTGAAATGTATTCAAATACATATATTTTATAATGAACTGCAGTTCTTCAATATTGTTTTATTCACATGACTGTTGTGCTTGACTGTAAAGCTTCACATACAATCGGAACAATTTAATAATACAAAAAGAAAATTCTTAAACTGGCGAATGAAGGGTTTTTGATAACGATGACGAGTTACTGGTGATGGAATCTCAAGCGCACTCTCAGCCTTCGTACAGTATGCGATCATACCCACATTTCGATGCATCAGAAATTAAACCAGTTTTTCGAACTTATATGCAACCAATTTGATTACCAAATTCGTGCAATTGTCTTCTTTTTTTTTAAATTAAATTCCTGTAAAATCAGACGTTTCCAAATGCAAATCGATTAAATTCGTTCAGTGCTGATAAAACACTTAATTTCATAACAGAATAGAGTGCCAGATATATTTCCATATTATAATTCTTCTGGGTTTTTTAACCACTTTTAAATTAACAATATTAAACAATATTTTTAAGCTTAAGGTCTCTGTATTTTTTAAAAATTTATAATCCCTACTTTGTGCAACTTCCTCAAGAAATTAATTATTATATTAATTTTTTCAAATTAAGTAAACTAAAATAATTAGTTGTCTAAAGAAGTCAAACAAAATAGAGACGAAATGTTGAAAAACAAATTAATAATTTTTTTTAAAATAAAGACACCGTAAACTTAAAAATATAATTGAATATTATTTCTAGATTCGAAATAATTGGTGATTTAAATTAAACACAATAAATTGTTCTTAGGAACCACAATTTGGTTCCTTTTATATCACAAATTTGGAGGACAAGCCTTCAAAGGAGAGAAAAATTAAGATAACCCTGTTTTTCTAAAATTAGAGTTCATTAAAGATTATGCAATAACTATAGAAGTTTCACAATTAAAAATACGTTGGAAACAGTTCCATTAATTTCCACAAATACTTTGATACGAATGGCCCACCTACAGTTCTACTAATATGGTACAAATATACATGGCAAAATATTAAAGCCAGTATCAATATTACATAGTGCTTCCTTCAATAGCATATTATTTTTCACGTTTCTGTATTTTTTGCATCAAAAGAAGGATAGTGTCGATTTTACATTCCTCTTAGCAGTTCTCGCTCATACGAGCTTTGTTCTAAGTAAACTGCAATCTTTCCATCTATTTGTATTTTTCTTAGCCAATGCAACGTTTTATAAAATGATGAATGCTCGTAACGTAACAAACCGCAAAACAGTTCTATCGTCAACACTGCAAAATGAAAAATGTTCTCAAATGTTGACACTTACAGCGCTGCATGTTTATAATGCAAACAATTTTTCTTTCGATCTTGACCGTTTTTCTGTGCATTTCATTTATGATTGAATTGCGCTTCTTGAAGTTATAAATTATGAGAAACAAAATGTTGCTTTCAAAAAGAACAAGCCAAATTTGTAATCAATTAATGTTTTCCTTAAGATTTCCTGTAAAATAGATGTCTATTTAAAACTATGTAAACAAAGTTACATTAATTTGCAATTCATGAAAAATATGTATATTCGCACATTTTTATTAATATAGGACTTTGTGAAAGATACACGCATTTCCAATGCTGAATCATACTGAAAAGTTATCACGAATCTCATCAAAGATTTTATCATTGAAAATTTTTTCATTAAGCATTTTCTTCTTAAAGGCTTTTAAGCAGAGGCGATTGAAAACTCTTTCATATCTATTTATATTTTCATGTCTTAAGCGCAACAATATTAAGAATAAAGAGATTGTGAAAGAAAAATGAAAAGTAATTCTAAATAAATTGTTATTTATTATATGTTTATATTAAAACAATTATTATTTGCTGATGTTCTTTATATCTCTTACAACTACAATTAGAGTTGAGAAAAAGCCAACTAATTGTAGAATAAAAACGTGAGAAAATCAAAAAGGAACAGTGATCAGTGAGTTTTTGTTATGACTTTGATATTTGTTTTAAGCTTCTTACATATTCAAGTAGAAGTTTGAACTAAATAACTTTAGTTGTTCTAAGAAATCTTGGATAAAGGTTCCCTGATGATGTGCATTAGCCCCAGTGAAATGCGCATAGGAACTAGCTAAAACCGCTCAATTGATCACTTTAAATATTTTAGTAAGATTTTGGGGGAAAAGAATCAGCACATAATTAAAATTCAAGAGGTTTAGAAAGCAGTTTGATATCTTAAAGGAAATGAATCAGTGATTACAAATCAGAGTGTCTTATTTTCGATTTTATTGTCAACGAAATATTGGATTTAAAGGATTTTACATTCTTTAAACTGATTGGAAGTTATTAATAAATCCCTTTTGATTTGTACTTTCTAGCCAGTTTATTATTGCCATTGCTTTGTAATAAAGAGAAATTCTGACTAAAATTGTTAAGAAAGCAAATTCTTGTGAAAAACCTATTACGAAAAAACGCAATAAAGCAGAATAGCAGTTCTATCAAACTGTTGAACAAAATAATTAACTAAAATATGTATGAAGTTTTGAAATCTCTAAATCATATGATACATTTTAGTTTCTCCTTTCGTTTTCTCATGTGTTTTTACTTAAAATTTTTCATGTCAAATAATAAAAAAAGGAATTTATTTTTTTAGTAGCAATTGCTGTTAGCCTAACAATAAAGACGAACGAAGAATGGAAAGAGTCACAATCAAACAGAAAGTGTTAACAGAAATTCAATTTAAAAACAATTTCATCAAAGTGATATTGATTTTTAATCTTTTTAATGCTGCTTCAAACAAACATTTATATGTATATCTGCATGTATGTACGCAATTCCTGCGAAAAGTAATACTAAGAAACGTTATATTTTGAAATCATACTAGAAAGTATATATTGATGCAGAACATTTGTTTCATGCAGAAAAGTTTTAATTCATATAATATACAGATAAAATTTAATGAAATTTTTTTTTCTCAAAATACAAACTGAAACTATCAAGGTCTTATGCCAAATTTCATAGTTTTAATTGTCAGTAACAGTATCACATTTATTACAATTACTCACTATAACACAAATTAAAATATATTAAAACTAGTTTCTGATTTCTAAAAGCGAATAGACTGACAAGATTATACATCAAAATTTCCCAAAGTGGGTATGTCCTTTGATATACAGTGGAAATATTTGATAAGTCTGAGGCACTAAAATTATCTATGAGACCCAGCAGTATTGCAAAAACAATATCGTCATTTGAAACAAGTCACAATATAATTCAAGTCTTAAAATAATAGCCTGAAACCTTTCAATTTGTATAAATTGTTTTAAATTATTTGTGGTTTTCAGTCTCAAACGCAACTATTCTTATTTCTGTGTTTTATTATTTGGCAGTGTTCTGGTTTTATTAAAAACTTGGTAAAAAGCACTAAATATGTCGCAAAATCTTGTTGTAGTTTGTTTACTAAAAGTTTTACTACGCTTTTTTTGCATATTTCGTAATTTCTAGTACAAATGCTGCCACAATATCAACGTTCCAGAATACATAAATAATTAATGTTCAATACGCTATTGGCTACATGCTGCATTTTACCTGCGTTTGTAACCAGTTAACCAGAGTTATGAATATCAATTACAATGAGTACAAGTTGCGATTGTTCTCAAAAAGAAACTTTGATTTTGTAACAGGAACGCAATTGATTTGTGGCTGGAAGTAAATAACTAATAAGCAGTGGTTAATAGTTCTGCTGTAAAATAACTAGTTGGTATCCTGGATATGATACAGCTGACATTGTCTTTTCGAATACATGCACTCCAGTTATTGCAACTATGAGATGCATAAATGAATATGTAAAACTAGTTACCGGCTTCTGTGTTGTTACAGCCAATCGTAATAATCCATAATTTAACTTCGCAGTTAAAAGACTCTTAGCAATTCTACTTTTAATATATGACAACTCAAAATGAAATAATTGTGTTCTTTGTAAATAACTTTTAACGGGATATTGTTTTGGATATAAAACACAAAGTTGTTCGTCATAAACTTTATTACATGTTTAACAACTGTCTCAATACATTAGATATAAGTTAAAACATAATATATTTTGTAAGTAATTAATTAACTTAATACACATTCTAATATCAATAAAACTGCAATTTAATATTCTTTTGGTATGCCTCGGGACATTATTTTCATACAAATTAATTCCCAAAAATTCTTCATGTTTAAATCATGTTCATGAACGAGTCACGCAGTATTTAGTATAGTTTTATTGTAGACATTTTTGTTTTACATTTTAAACGATTATGTCATTGTTTAAGATCACTTTCTTTAATTTTTTAGTCGAAGGACATAAATATATACAAATAACGCTTTTCTTATCATTCAAGATAAATTTCTAAGCGCGATTCGCATCTAAATTCCAAGCATTACAAGTTTTGTTATCCTGATGTTGTTCATAAAATGAATCGCAAATGAAAACTTTCCAAACGCCAATATATGAAATTTCTATCCACTTCTTATGTCATTAGAATAATCGACAGCTTTGTTATTCGCGGGCCAAGTATGTCTGTCATGACACATCATTGGCTAAATCTTTAAAACACAATAACTTCAACTGAATTCATAAAACTTACCAGACATTTTAGCTTATGTTAAAACTAAAAAAAAACAATTTGCAAAGTATATGATCTATTAAGCTCTAAAATATAATTAATTATATATGATAATATAATATAGCTATTTAGAGATCGAAGAAACTCTTCCGACACAATACATTTAATACATAAAAAATCTACTACATAAGTAATAACTTCATTGTTGAAAATGTTATATTTTTACTTATAAACTTGTCATTATTTTTCCCATTCAAAATATTCCTAAAAGATGAAATACACCATGGCAATCATTTGGCAATACTCGATGCAGTACAGCTACAAACCTTTTGATATGTCGTCTGTCTCTCCCAATTATGAAATTCATTGATCCTTTCAATCATAGAAATAAGAAGTAGGGAGTCTTATCTGTGAATACACAAAGAGTATGAATTCCAAAAATATATGAAAAGTATTGTTGAACACCACAAAAGAATTCTACAGAAATACATATTTGATTCAAATAAATCAACGAATATAATGAATGTTTTTCAAATTAGTACATATTTTGGGGAATTATAGTTTTTCCCAAGATCTTGCTCAAAAATGCAAAGTAATCAATTGGGTGTTTTCAGCCAGTTCCTATGAGCTTTTGCTGGGGCTAATGCAGATCAACATTACTTACAACTACAATTAGAGCCTGCAAAAACCCAACCACTTTTATAATTAAATAAAAACGTAAAAAAATAAAAAAAGGGAAAGTGGCCAGTGAGTTATTGTAATGACTTTGATATTTGTTTTAAGCTTCTCACTTATCAAAGTGAAAGTTTAAAATAAATATCTCTAGTTATTCTAAGAAATGTTGGGTAAAGGTTCCCTGATGATCTGCATTAGCGCCAGTGAAATGCGCATAGAAACTAGCTATAACCCCTGAATTGATCACTTTTAATTTTTTAGTAAGATTTTGGGAAAAAAAGACCAACACAAAATCAAAATTAAAGAGATTAAGATTCTTTTTTTCTATATGAGAAGAACTCATTATAACAGCACTTTTTGCATCAGCTTTCCTGATTAAATATATTAAGCCACTTAAAAACTTTCCTCTGACTCAATTGTCGTATGATACTGTAAAAATTTCAAAAGTTTTCCAGCACTAAATTCCACTTTTTAAACAAGATTTTATTTAAATTTTTTAATCCATATAATCAGACAGCAGAAAATCGCCGAAGAGTCAAATTAATTTTTGTTTTTATGACACTTTTTTGTGAAGCTATAGAATTTATCGAGAGAAGTTCACCAAACTAAAAAGTAGCGTTAATCAAATGTCTTTAGGCTTAGCACTTCTCGTATATTAAAGTTTCAACAGTTTAAATTTTATAAAAATATTTAATAATTTCCTTCCACACTTTGTCATTCTTTATTTTTCATGTTCGTTTTTCTGTTAATTTTCTATTCAAAAGAATTTTAAACTAGTTAAACTTAACGCTGATTTTATCATTATTTCTTCCACTGGCATATAATTGTTGCTAACAAAAACTATTGTTATGAACTTTCCGTTTAATTTTGTTCTTCATCTATTGTGTGGCAAAAAGTTAATTAATATACCGATAAGACCTGGATAGATTTAAGTTTTTGTAATTTCTTTTCAAGGGGTTTGCGCATTTGTAGAATTTTTCACACATTCATGAATTTAGCAAGAAAATTTAACTTTCTTTTTTAACTCATTCATATCTTGACTTCTGTTTAACGTTGACAAAGATGTTATAATTAGTTTATGAAAGTGATCTAATCTCATTTAATAGATTTAAACTTGTTTTGTTTTTTATTAAATCTGTTACCTGCAGTTATTTCACTGCTTATATATACATAATATTTAAATGGGAATTAAAAGTTTCAACAAATTTATCCTAATCCATGTTATCATATAAAATATAAAAATTTTAAAACTCTTTCTTTATCATAAACTTGGATGCTAAAGTTTTAAGCAGTTAGTTTTCAACGTTTGCGAAAATTTGTCATTAAGCAGCCAAAAGTTTTGTTATACAATACATGAGCATAATTTATATGAACAGTATAAAATAGGGAATAGAAATTTAGAAGCAAAAACAACAACAATTGTTCTAAAGAAAAAAATATGCAAACACGAAAGTTTTCACTTCGCTTATATACAGGGAAAAATACAGTACCTTTAAATACTTAATGAATTGTTTGAAAAAGTGTGTAGTTCCAGTTGGGAGGAAGTAGTACATGTTTATATGTAGGTGCATGTGTGTTTGCGTGGAAGTTTATGACCCGCTCATAAGTTTTGAACGGCTTGAATGCTGCAAATTAACCTTGGGGCATAACAAAGAGTTTTATCCGTCTTGGATTCCCCGTGAATTGGAATCAATTCAGTTCAATGGATTTTAAGAAACTCCAGACAAGTTTGGAGTACAGTTTTTAAAAAGTGTTTTGGTGTGATTCATTAAAAATAAATTAATTCATATATCTCGTCTGCTAGTGTTTAAAATTATTAATAGATAATAGATAAGATTTAATTTATAAGAATTAATAAGTAGTATGTTAGTTTGAAGAACATATATAATTTCAAATCATCTGTGAATAAACAAAAGTAACTTTTTATGCGCCACAACAATAGCAAATTAAGCATTTAAGATGCGCAATAACCAATTACCTATTGCAATAATGATGTCACATTCCACACATGCAGGCAAAAATAGTTCTCCCGAATATAAAAAAATGTTCTTCCCCAGTTCTAATTATTATATATAAATTAATAAAAAATATGAAAAGTCTAAGGAAACACCCTATATAATGTATGCTAAACTTTTTTCTAGACAGGGTATTGTAATACGTACCTATCATTAATGCGGAAAAGTAGGCTACGTTATTTTGTACAAATTGTGAGTTGCGTATAACATATAATTGCATGTGCTAGAATATTTCACATACGCACAAGATACCCTCTCATATACCAACAAATAGTAAATTGAATGCAAAAAGGTATGCAAGACTTTTTGTTAATATTCTAATTTCCGTTTAACATAAAACTATAAGTGCTGCCATATTTCACATACGCACCGTATTCACTAACCAAACACAGAACTTTGGTGCTGCTTGTGAACGAACTTTTTCATTACGTATGAGCAATTTGTGATCACTCCGGTGTATTATTTCCATAACTTTTGAGCTATTCATCGGATTTACTTCAAACTTGGAACATGAGTAGGAAATACGCTGCGCTTCAAAACTTAATGATAAAATTTATTTTATATGCAGCAAAGTCACCCAAATTTTGGTATGACTCATAACATTTTTATTTCACTTTCAATTTAAGAAGTCAAGGTTTATATAATAATTGACATAAAAGCTAATTTACTAGTTTCGTAATAATGAAAATGAAAGTTTTTAGAATGTCAAAACAATTTAATTATATAACATTGAGTTATATGACATGGAATATATGGGAAGGTTGTTTAATAAGTGCGAGAATTATTGAATATCCTTCATATCAACTTCATATGAATCACTGCTGCCGTCAGGAGCAATCAAATCGTAGAGTAATTAAGATCAATTTAGAAACTTTTAAGACAGTAAAATAAAATCAAGCTACTTCCTCATTTTATTCAAAGTCGACCTCCTACTAATTTATATTCTTATTCGAAACCGGCAGAAATGACTGCGTCTTAAAATACTTGGGTTGTTATACTGAAAGGATCTCCAGAAAGCCTCCATATTAAAAGTAATTTTAAGATATATATTATAGGGGGATATTATTTTGATATATATATATATATATATATATATATATATATGTATATATATATGTGTGTGTGTGTGTGTGTGTATATATTTATTTATATTTATAAAAATCTTATGTGCGTGAAAATATTTAGTTCAATATATTTGTATGTGCATATATCGCTCTCATTATATGCTTTTACTTTTTATATGTTGTTTCTTAACCTGTAATAACCACGTTGTCGTACGTGCTCGTGATGTGTTTATAACAATTCATTCTAATCTTCCTTAATGCGAGAATCAACAGCAATACAACATATTAAGCAAACAAATAGCGAAGAGAGTTCATAAGAGCCTAACACTTCGCACTCAGGTAATTGTTTGTTTTCAAGTACTAATTTAATGGCAATTTAATTCGATATGATTATAATATCGTGTATGTGCGTTTTTTTATCAGCAAAGATGTTAAAAACTTTTCGTATAAAAATAATAATAGATGTTTTCTTGTATGAACATAAAAGGTAATTTATAGAAGAAATAAATGTTTGAAAATAACATATAGTTAACCCTCGATTGACAGAAAGATATGAAATAAGCTGCAGTATATAGCTTATTATATTATGTTATAATAAACCAAAGAAATTTCATATATCAACTCTTTCTAAGATATTACGAACGAATAATAATTCACTTTCCAGCTAGTCGAAGTAGTTAAAAGTCATTATATCATATATATCAGTAAATATATTTAAATGAACACGAAAATCTATAAAAAATTATTTTCAAAATATTAATAATATTTTCTGCAGAACATATTAATTAATAAAAAGAATCATTAAATCTTAAATTTTGTAAGCAGGAGTTTTATATTGATGTTAGTTTTCTTAAATGTTTTTAAACATTACAAATGTATATAAACATTTACGTGTGTTTATGTGACATACGAAACAAGAACAAGGAACTAAATAGCATTGTGAAATAAGCATTAAGATGTTGTTTCATATTTCCCTACAGATTATGTTAAGGATTTTTCTGTTATTCCTAACATACAATACAAAATCATTTCTATCAGATGCTGGAGAAATCTGATTTGTGGAAACTGTTTTCAATTACCAAACAAGAGAACGTTCAGTGATACCATCAAATTGCATAACTGTTGTTGTGGGTTACGGATTGTCCTTGAACAGCTGTTGTGTGGATGCTGTTAATAACATTCGAATATGGGCATGAATGAAGCACTAACACATTTCCACAAATCATACACCACACACTTTTAGTTAAGAACTCTGCAACATCACAAAAGGAAATTATATCACGAGTATTAACGGAGACAGACGTTCAATCAGATGATGTTGCAAATGAATTTAGAAAATGTTAGTACTTAACGGTAACTCAATGCGTAAACAACTGTCGAAACGGAATATTCATTTTTAATAATAAATAGAATTTATTTGTGTGGTAAATAAAATTGTGAAGTGGTGTAATGCTGTAATATAACATATAAAAAATATTTAATTAAATAGCCTTAGACTAAAAATTTGTTATATATATATAATAAAAAATATACATATATAATAAAAAATATTTAATATATATAATAAAAAATATTTAAAGTTGATACATGAAAACGTGTTAAGTGTTGAACAGCCACTTGTCCTCCATTTGTGTTTTAGTACATGCCGGGCATTTGGTAAACTATCGCACCGATAACACAAGTGTAAAGCTTAAAGTGGGAAAAATGTTGAGTGTTCGGAAGTCATTTAAGGATAACACACATACTCGTATAGATTTATATAGACCACAACTATTGTAGTCTATACATCAGCACATAGTATTCGAGACTTTAGAGAAGAGGTGGAAGTAAAAACAGATGTATGTGGTATCTTAGATATACTTGATATCATGCAATTAAATTATTTTGTATTTAAGTCTATTTTATAAAAGTATATTGGAATAATGGATAAGTAAGCATGTTTGTGCAAATTCAACTACTTGAGCTTAAGTCAATGTTTAAAATCTTTTAAATCTGCTGGACCAACGAAACATCAATTTGGACGATTTATTTAAAACAATATAGTGAAAATGATTATGTGTAAAATAGTTTCCTATACAAGTTGAAATACAGGTGACATAATATATAACCGGATCTGCTGTTGCTTTCTATTCTACTTTAATTAAAATTGATATATAACATTGTATAAAGTTACAGCTAAAGATTATATGTATCAAGTATATTATCGTTTCGGACCATTTTTCCATACAAATGTTAGTCTTTCATTTCTTTCCTTCATAATATATTGTGTTAATTAGACAGAACTTTTAAAAGTTCGTATATGCTTTTGCTCTTTATTTATATTATTATTGAATAATTACTTGTTAGAGTTAGTATTCACTCTAACACGTAAAACATTAGAAATACTAATAGACATGTAACCACTATGAAAGAAGCGGTCACAATTTAAATTTAGAATATTTCGTACTTGGAGTACAGCAAAATAAGACAAGGATTTGTTTTTTACACTTAAAACTATACCATATATAAAGATGTATCTTTATATATGATATGCCTTAAATTTTAAGGCATAAGGGAGTTTTTATGAACTGTTTTTGGTATCTAGACAAGTTCAGATTATATTTGTATGTTTACAAAAGTTGTTCAGCTTTACCGTGGCTTTAATTTTGTCAAATAAAGTGTATAAAAAATTAGGATTTCTTTAAAAGTTATGATCGAAAAACCGAAAAAAAAGGTTTTTTGTTCTCTAACTTTTTTAAAAAATCTCTGAGATAAAATACATTTATGTCATAAAAATTTTGCAGGAATTATTCAGCGTACTCTTGGCTATATTTTTGCCGAACATAGTTAAGCGATTTTTCTAAGTTCTGATTAGTTATTTGGCAAAAACCGACAACACCTTTTTTTGGGCATCATGCTAATATCGGGAAACTTTGAAGGACCATAAAAAGAAAACGGTCACCAACTTGGCCAAACTGCGTATAGGGTTCTACTACATTTTGATAGTAGAATCGGACCCATATAGTCACAACCTTGCACTTTTCTAAAATTCCTCATTTGTCGCAAGGTGTTATCGATCAAAATATATAAATTTGTATTGTCATAAAAACAATCATACTATCATACTAAACCTTCAACTAACAATCTAAATTCTACTTCAATTTACGTTACTTCAATTTACATTACTTTAACTCAAAGAATAACATCCTTAAAACATTTATGTAAACTTTCTTTGATTGCATAAGTAAAGATTATAAGGAATTCAACTTAATTATAATATATTACAGAGCTTCTAAGATGGTGAAATTATATTCAAAATATTTTACATAAGAAAAAAGACACAAGATCTTAAAATATCCTCATAGTTCGTAACGATCGTGATAAAAACCAACTTTGATTTTATATTCCCTGCGCAACAAAAGATATTTTATGAATACACTTCATTCACTTACTCAATCTATTGTCTTCAAATATTCTCGTATATGTCTGAGATAGATTCTGAAAGGGCTTGTCAAATTCATATCCTTTAATAAGGATTAAAGCATTCCATGTAATATAATAGAAATATTGTCTTTAAAAAATTGGATATCAGTGGCTCTTACACCAAACCAACCGAAAGCCTCAACTTAACTCCAATATATGACAAAACCTTTTGGCATAAGTTTTTATGTAAGAAGTTCAAATGGCGTCTTATTTGATTTATAAAAAATAAGTCTGAAATAATAAATAATTTACAAATTACTACATCGACTAAAGGTATTAATGTTAAACAAACTAACCAATCACTCTAAACACACCGCCGTATATGTTAAGGAAACAGTTTACTGTCACGTTAGTCGCTTACATTTAAATAAATATTACTTTTAGCCAAAGAGTAAAGAACTTAGTTTGAAGCAACCCAATCTTTCATATACAAACCCCATGCCCTTTCACCCAAACATATTATATGAAGCATTGCCCCCTCACAAAGGAAATAAATAATCTTACACTTGAAAAATTAAAGCACTAAAGAAAAATCATCTGCCTTCGTTGAAATAAGCAGAAAGTAATTCTTTAGAGATATAAGAAAACAAAAAAAAAAACAAAATTAATAAACAAGATAACAAACACTTGTTAATATTAAATAAACTTTGAAACAGCACACAAAATAAATAAACAAATTTATTGTTCATGCTTCCACAGAGAGAAAACCGCATTTGCTCACTACTTATACTTTTGTATCAAGTAGTTTAACCCAATTTTGTATAATATTACGCCTTCTAAATTTATCTTTTGCAGGATGAGAATAAAATTTTATATCTTGCTATTGAAAGTTCACGTTCAGAATAATAAAATTTTAGCTTTCATCTCATGAGAACTATTTAAAAGTGTTGCAAAAGTTTTTATTTCCATGTTTATATAATTACAAATTACTTTAAACTGTATTGAAAGCAAGTATGTTTTATTTCTCATTGTTTTAAGCATTCTTTCGTACGAATTAGATAAATAAGAAAGCAAATTAGAAAAGGATTACAGCATATTTGTTTAGCTATTAACTTTTTTTAGTTGGAATCTATGCATCTTGAAGGGAGAATTTAGATTTAACAATGAAACAGTGTAGGAATCCTTTTTTGTTGTTTTAACTTTAAAACAATAAAAGTGTTAGTTAGAGGATGTCTTAACCAACGGCTTTACCCACTGTTTTCAGACTCATGCAGATTCTTCAGAATATCTCTCCGAACTATTAAAAAAAAAACTTGCAGAATACTATTGAATATTTTCGACAAGAGATTACAAACTTTAAATAATAATGTTAAGTTGTATAAAAAAGATATATATTCAAAAAAACTAACAAATGACAATAATCATAGTTCCCAATGAATAAAATATATATTATTAAATCATTTTAGCTATTATATCCTTGGCATTTGACGAATTTATTTTTAAACTTTAATATTTCTAAATAGCATATCCTTTTTCATTTCATTTTCCTTAAAGATTTTATATAACGTGTGTCCTTAAACCAAACTTTTAACAAAAACTTTTAAGACATACAAGCTGCTCTAACAATAAAAAAAAAAATCGTTAAAAAATCTTGTTCAAAAGTGTTAAGGAAAATAACTTCTTCAACTTACAAGAAACCATTGAAAAATAGCAGTCAGCAGTTGTATTATTTTTTGCAAAACGTTACAACATAAATTCGAAATAAGTTGCTGACGAAAAGTAAATGGCTTTTGTTACTTATATCCCATATTATTCTTTGCGCGATAAGTTGAAAGATTGCAGCAGTAACAACAATAAAAATAGTAGCAGCAGTCATACAGAAAGAATGTATAACACAGAATCATGGAACGCATGCACTTTAGAAATCACCAACAGGAAAGAAAAGTATTCAATTGATATATAATAAATTTTGTGATATATTCGGCTCTATATGCCTTAAGAAGAGAAAGATTTAACTTATTTTTTCTACCATTTTTCGCTTACTATTGTGAATAGAAAAATAAAGAATTTAATATACCGCCTTTTACTTAAAAATCTTTATTTATATATTAAACTTTAATGATAAGAAATTTTTTTTATTGCAAAATTAAACAAAATTTAGTTACTCTTCTTTCATATTAAGCCATAAGGTAAATATATACAAATATATACATAAATACAGCAGGACCTTCAAAGAAAATGGGAGCTACTCTATTTCTCTATAATCCTTAAGTCACAAGGCTAAGCCAAGTCTTAAATGTACTTGAACAGAGATGAGTTTATTATAAACTTTTTTCTGATTATCAGGTTCAACCTGGAGACTTTGCTACATGGACATATCATCAAATTATTCTAATTTTAAATTAATTTGTATGACTTTATATCATTGATATTGTAAAGAGAATATAACAATTTCCAGATCATTTTCCAACAAGACTACGTACTACTACTTCGTTTTTACTCTTCGAAACATCTTTTTCACATTTCCATAACATTAAATGGCTTCGAAATTAAAAACCACTCAATAACTCTGAGAAGCAATAACCTTTTTGTGGTAAAAGATTTGATTTTATTAAAGAAAATTACCACGGTTGAAATTAAGCTGAGCATATATAAAGTAAAATTATATGCTTATGACATTTGTCTGGAATATATAAATTATACTACGAAATTATTCAATTTCATTTAATATATGCAAGTATTAATAACATCTTTTAATAAGCAACAGAATAAACAAGCACACAATATACCCATCGATATATCGGTTGCAAAAGGAATGATAATGTCATAGACACTCTTATTCACTACAGGTATTGGCCAAAGGCAAACAAATAAAAACAATGAAATTGTAAGATAACAAATAGAAATCACAAGTCATAAGATATCAACACATTTACGGTTTTATGTTACAATTCTTTTTGTTGTTGATTCTCTTCTTTTTTTTTTTTTTTTTTTTTTTGTTTATCTTCTATCAGCAACAAGAAAATAATCTAAAAGAAGAAGAAGAAGTACAAAGAGTTTGTTGTAGTTACTTGTAATCCGGATTTTACACGAGAAATATTTTTGTCAAAATGAATATGAAAGGCTTTAATCTAGCCTAATGCTATGAACTGTGGTAAGGATTAAATTTGAACTAAACTGAGGTTTTTGTTGCACAGAACCTACAGCCAAAAAAAGTAAAAACTATTTATAATATTTATCCATCGATACTTCGATGCTAAATTAACACTCTTCTGTTGGTTATTATGGAATGAATTAATATATGCCAACCACAAAATAAAAAATATAAATATTATATAAAAATATAAATATTATAAATAAATATTAAAAATAATTTAAAGAAACATAAAAAGAAACAAATAAATAAAATTAATATATCGACAAATGTAAAATACAAAATGTGACCAGGGGAAAATATACAACCGGCCAAAATTTCCTAACTCAGGACCTGGAAGGTATAACACCACTTAGAAGAGACGAACACTATAAGTACCTGGGAATCAAACAACATATCACAATAGACCACAGGAAACAAAAATAGGACATCAAGAAGGAGTTCATTAAAACGATTAATGTGATAGGTAATAGCAAATTAAATGTTCGAAACCTTGTAAAAGCAATAAACACTTTCGCCATACCTCTTCTTACATATACATTTGGTATCATATCCTGGTCAAACACAGATTTGAATAACCTCGATGTGAAAGTCCGTACTACCTTAACGAAGTTTAAATATCACCACCCAAAAGCATCGCTAGAACGGATAAACATTCCAAGAAAATTTGGAGGAAGAGGAATACTAAATATAAAGACACTACACGATAAACAGTTAATAAAATTAATAGAATATTTTAAAACAAAAGCTTCAGTATCTACTCTCTACAGAAGACTCGTGAATGCCGATGACAACCTAACTCCATTAAATCTTAAAAACAATGACAACAATACTCAAATAACAATAGATAACCTCATTCAAGACTGGAAATCAAAACCGCTGCACGAAAAGTACCCAAACTTGATCAATCAGGCTTATGTAGATGTAGTAAATACTAACAATTGGCTTAAATATAGTAACGTCTTTGCTGAAACCGAAGGATTTATTATAGCCATTCAGTATGGAGTAATACAAACAATGAACTTCAGGAAGTACATAATTCGAGACAGTACAGTAACAGACGATAGTTGCCGAAGGTGCGGTAATACGCCTGAAACCATACAGCACCTACTTAACAGCTGTCCAACCCTACTTCCAAATCATTACAAGCAAAAACATGACAATATCGGAAAGATAATATATATAAATATTATAAATAAACTAAATATTAATGAGCCAACAACACAGTACTACAAATATCAACCTAAGCCAATAATTGAAAATAACCAATATATCATCTACTGGGATAGATCAATACTAACCAACAACCCACCAGACACAAATATACCCAATAGACCAGATATGATAGTAATAAATAAACAAAGAAAAATTGCCCAGATCATTGACTTCGCCATACCATATGATACTAATATCGAAGACACCATAGCTATCAAAAAATCTAAATATATACTGCTTGCCCAATACATTAAGAATACACACAATCTAGTCAATGTAGAAATTCTACCAATAGTTATAAGCTCTATGGGAACAATACCCAAAGAAACCACGTGTGCAATCGAAAAATTAGACCTTAATGTAAAAATATTAACCGAAATGCAAAAGGCAATTCTAATAAAAGCAACAACGATCGTGAGGGAAACTTTAGGATAACGGATATAAAAGATGAATTATATCCCCACAGAGCGTAACCTTTGGTCTCAGACGCGGTACGTCAATTCCAGCATAAGCTGAGAATGTAAAATTCTATAATAATAATAATAATAATAATAATAATAATAATAATAATAATTATTATTATTATTATTATTATTATAATAGTAATAATAACAATAATATTAAATAATAATACTATCATTCAACGTATGTTACTATACGTACTTTGTATGACTACATTACTTATAGTTATTTGAAATTTATTTATGACATTCCAAACGTTGTGAGAAGTTGCAAAAAGCTTGAAATATTCATTCATTGAGGCCAAAATCGGTCATGTTGTGTGGCAGTTGTAAGAAAAATAAAGTAAACAAAAGCCAACAATTTTTTTAATGTAAAAACAATATAAATGACAATTTTAATGAACAGTTGAAAGGAAAAAAGTTCTTGAAATAGTTCATTTAATAGAAAAAACTTTCAAGTTTAAAAAATGTATTTGTATCATTTGCAAAGTTAAAAATATTTCCGTACTTATTTAGCTTACCATTCCATGTCATAAAGTTGCAAATTTTATCAAAAAAAAAGATTTAAAAAAAAAATGTTTGAAATCGCTGAATTTTTGTGTGATGTCTTATTTTTGCCAGTTTTTTTCAAAACAAGTCGGTTTTTGAAGTATGGAAGCTTAATTTTATGTGACAAAAGCGAAAATGAAATTTGCAACAATTTATTGTTATAGGAATTTAAGACTGGTTTCACTATATCCCTAAAAACTACCTTTAAATTTCTTAACTTTCTCTCTACAATATTCAGCTGAAAAATAGAACACATATATTGGACCAGAGTTTTAAACTTCTCCTCAATCTACACCTTTGTTAATTAAATCTCATATTTTTTAATGTTGACACTATGAAAAGCAGATGCAACAAAAGAAATATACAAGAAATGCGATACAAAATACCTTTGGAATTTAATTATATGAAAGCCATAAATTGTTGAAGAAAGCTAAAGAATTTCTTTAAAAATGTTCAATATATTTTGCTTTACCAATTTTATCTTGTTAATTTCTTTTAGAAGTTCGCGCAACTTCTGGCCTTGAGTCACGTGATCAGAGAACAGAAGCATATTATTAAATTTTTTATGAAAATTTCGTTTATAGTCTTACTACAACAAGTGTAAATGAAAACATTTTTCTGTACGTTTTTTTTTTGTAATTTCAAATGTTATTGTAGTCATGTCGTAATATCGTGACAATGTCTATAGCCGCTGTTGCTGGTTTTGTCGTAATTCATTTGGCTTTTGTACTCCTGCCACATTTTGTTAGTGTAAGTTGTTCATTCGCTTGTAATATTTCTAATAATCGTTACTGACTTCAGAATACAAACGTACACACTTGTAACTACGATGGTAATACTAAAGACTCCATCTGTTGTTCAAACGTTTTAAATTATCTTGGAAAACAATGTCAGCCTTTCAATTAGATTTTATATAACTTCCAAGTATTCACGACATAAAATCGGACGTTACTGAAATTAATCATTCGTTTATATTTATATATCGTACCATGAATAGTATCATGTGATTTAATCAAAGTAGAGTTACTTAGCAAATAATGACCTGCTTTCCGTTGTTTCTTCATTTGTACTGATGTAATAACATATCAAATGATTTTAAATACTATAGAAATAAAATTTCTATAGTATTTGGGAAACTATGGAAATGATTTTTCCTTTGAGGACAACATGTAAGAACACGACAATTGCCTGAAATATGTACTAATTTGAAAATTTGCTAGTGCAAAATAAAAAAACTTATTTTGTCAATACGCTAAATAAATTGTTTTTATATTAAAATAATTTTTAGTTGTTGTTCTTTATTTCTCTTACAACTACAATTAGAGTTGAAAAAAAGCCAGCCAATTGCAGAATAACAACGTAAGAAAATAAAAAAGGAAAAGTAATCAGTGAGTTCTTGTTGTGACTTTAATATTTGCTTTAAGCTTCTCACTAATTAAAATGGAAGTTTGAAATAAATATCTTTGAATATTCTAAGAAATGTTGGGTAAAGGTTCCCTGATGATCTGCATTAGCCCCAGTGAAATGCGCATAGAAACTAGCTAAAGCGCCTCAATTGATCAATTCGAATTTCTTAGTAAGATTTTGGAAAAAAAAAGAATCAACACATAATTAAAATTAAAGAGTTTAGAAAACTCCCTATATTAGATGAAAATATTTGAGAAGAGCAACGATTAAATATATATTTTTATTTAAGGATATATGTATATATACATATTTGTTGCTTAATTTACAAAATATAGTTCATGTTTATAACAAATTAATTAACTATAAATAAAAGAAACACCGACAGTCAGGTGGGTAAATATGACCCTATTTTTTTTTGACATCGTATTTTGCATAATTTTCAAAATTTGATAAACGTATCTCTAAGCATTATATACATGACTCTTTTAGCTATTTGTTATATGCAATATATAAGATATTTAAACTGTTTCAATTTTTTAATTTAGTGATTAAAAAAAAAAACAATAAACGAACTTAAAAATATAAGGAACTTCAGTCTAATGCCATAAACTTAAAATCAAAAAAAAAACAAAACAATAAATAATTGCTAAGCTCATCACATGAGTGTTAATTATATATTAAAAAGTGTAATTTTCCTTATCTTTCTGAAAAGAGTTTGAGTATATATAGGAACAAGGAGCTATTTGTTCAGAGCAAATCTCACTACGCCGACAGCCAGGTTGGGTCATATTTACCTTTTCTTAATTGACGGTCAATTATCTCTGCTCACGTTCAATCATCAACTGAAACGAAATAATAAACAACATGCAAAAACGATGCACTCCAGCTACTGAGAAATTTGACAACGTCGCATAACGTTGCAAATAGTTAGACAGCAATTTAAGAGCATATGGGTCATAATGACTCAACCTGCATGACGCCGGGTTAAACGAGTTTACAAACAAACAAAAAATGTTTTTATTTTCATAATCCTCTTATAGATCCAAAATTTATTTCTCAAAATCGGTTGTTAATATGTACATCATCCACATAATATTTAGTTTTAAAAACAACTTAATCGTGAGATGAAATAACGCAATCAAAACTAATCGATATACTTTGTAAACAAGATACTTATAAAATACATCTTGATTCATTAAATATTTAAAAGTACTTAAAAATTAGCACTACTCTCACAATCTCTAAAATAAAATAACTAAAAAGATACAAATAATTATTAAATTTTGTCAGAATATATTCTCAGCACATTTTAGTGATAACGGATGGGTATGTAAGAATCGACTTGGCTGAATGTTGTTTACGTTTAAATATTTCTCGAAAAAAAAATTTTTTTTCTTATAATAACTTTTCCCATTTTCTTCCTTTTCAATGTGCTTCTGGATTTTTTGGTGTTTCGCACTTGTTTTATCTGTTGCTATTTTTCTTATGCTTTGCACATTGAAGGAAAAAAAATGATGACAAAAAAGATGAAATCTTAACGAGATATCTGCACATGATGTCATGTAGTTGAAATTAATCTTTAAGTGATTTTGTTAAGAAATATGAGCAACAGTAATTGAAATTTAAATTCACAAGAATTTCAATATAATCAAAAAAAGTAATTGTAAATGTAAAATGCTATTAATTTGTTTTATTAGTATAATTAAATCAATCTAATTGTTAAAATATCGTTACATAATATTAACCCTCCGGCGGGTGAGAAGGTCCCTGGGGACCTTTTTCATTTTCAAACTAAAATTACTCCTTGATAGGGGCAACGGATGACTCAACCGTCAGAGAGTTAGTTATTTGTTGTAACATCTTTCTCAGTGCCACAAAGCTTTATTGCCCAGCCCATTGTTCTTAACAGTAGGCCAGAGACCTTCATGAGAAATTTATTGCCTCTAGCACAGATATTCACTCACAGGCATTTAACCTTTGATGAAATACTTTATGTGTTGTATAAACAGGGATTTTTATCGCTATAATTTTTCCTAATTCAAACAGTTCTCTATTTCTTGCTGTTGCTTAAGATAACCCAGCATATTTATATATCACATTAGTATGTAAGAAAGTCTGTAAGAATTTTTTTTTCTTAAGAGAATTCCTGGATGCTATTGACCGGAATTATATATAAATAAATTTTATTAAATATGTAGTGTTTTCCTCTCGCTTACGAGGAAGCAATTATTTCAGGAACTTAATTGTTTGTTGGTAGAATTACCAAGTGGGTATTGCGAGAAAAATCATATAATGCCGAAGCAGATCTGTTCTCAAAACCAGGAACATCTTTGGTTTGCTAATCTTCTTTAAAGTGCACCCCAATTTTTCCTGTGATATAATAAACGTCATCGGATAACGATTAATCCTATCAACTGCTTTCTTTTGTAGCAATTGAAACTAGTAATTTCGCACAATTACCAAAAATGTTTTTCTTGCAAGATATTTTAACTTGTTTTTCTGAATGTGATAAATAGTTTTGAATATTCGTAGGTTCGATTATATATAAAACTATTTAAAGAAAAATATGTATCTTTTACTTAAAATATGTAGAATTATTCTATATAATAATTAAGTTCTAATTCGTGCAAGCGCTTAATTGGTTTTTGAAAAATGTTATACAGAAAATTAAAAATAAACAAATTTTTAGAAACATTTACATCTCAGTGGCAGTTTTTACATTTTTCTTTAAATAGCGATCTGTTTAGCGTGTGGTTTTTAATCGTACTGCGTTTTTCGGAAACAATAGATCTCATTACTTTTAATTGAATCATATTAATGGGATATATAATTCCATTGGTATAAGTAAAGACACACCAAGCTGAACGTGGACTAATAGACGAAATATATGATGGATGAAAAGTTCTAAAAGAATGTTGCATAAAGTTTAAAACGTGCAGACCAGAATTAGTAAAGTAATGAATATATGTTTCTAATATCTTTTATATATATCCGGGACATCTTCATAGTCTCTAGATCATAGGTCGCTAACTCATTCTGAATATCAAGTATACAGGCTTTGGTACTACATAACAGATATATTGAAAGACATAAAGTCAATAATAATGACATAAAGTCAGTAATAATGGAGATCACTGAAACTCTGTGAATCACTGAAACTCTGCTATTGACATAATCTGCAGGCTTAGCTGCATGTGTGTAAGTTTAAAGCAAAATTTATTTACTTTTCCCTCATTTTAAATTTTGTTCATATAAAAAGTAAGACGTGAAAATGCGTAATAAATTAGCATTAACAGTTTTTCACTAAATTAAAATAAAAAACAAATAAAAGTTTTTATATTTTAATGTGCATAAATAATGTTTTTCGCGTTGAGTTTTTCATGCAACAATTTGTGGAGCAGAAACACTTATGAGTTCATGCCATTAAGAGTTGTTACCAAGATTTTTTTTTTATGAACGCGACTATGGCAAAAATCAAAATATGGAAGAAATTAAGTTTATCATAACGCCTGTTACATTAAAAAAGATTCGCTTAAATTGTTATAAAAGTCGTATCCTTGCTCTGCTTCATTATGAGGGGGCCGTTGAAAAGCGCGATATATGCACGGGTAGAATGAAGTTTTTAGGAACGGTTATCCATTTCAGGGCTGTCAGCTATTTAAAATCTGCCGTCTGCTCTGTCTTTATTTTACATTAATTGAAAATTGTATCCTTTCATTTGGTCTGCTTCTGAGGAGCTACTGTGTTAAGAAAATGGACATAAGGAATATTGAAGGGACTGGAAATGTGACAGATGTAGGCAGACCCACGTCACGGCAGGGCGTTCAATATCGATTACTCTCGTATTATTTCTGTAAGTGAAGATGTGGTGAGTATTTTGTATTTGTCAGATCTACGGCTTCTCAGCAATTGGATGCCATGATCGTAAAAGAAGCGTGTTATATCTTACTTGGGTGTTATTTATTTCCCTATTGCATGAGAAGTTTCCGGATCATGCAATTTTACAATTTAATGGCATCGATTGGTCACATGATCTTTACATCCAACATACGCCAATTTATCGCTGAGATACTATGCAAAATGTTCCACAAAGTCGTTCATAACCATATCAAAATGGTTGATTGCTTCAATCCATGTACACAATCACAAGGCCAATGACATTTTAATAAAATAAGAGTTTTATCGATATCATAGATGTATATGTGCTTAATTTAACTTCAGTTTTAAGACAGGAAAATAAATTTTAAGAACTAGCAAGTAAGCTTTTAAATAATGAACATTAATAAACAGTATATCAGCTCTTTACAAGCAAAAGGCAGCGGAAATAGGCGCACTCTTCAAAACTATAGTCGCTTATATATTTGAAAATATCAATCATATTCTTACTGAACTTTCTTACAACTAAATATATATATATTCTGTAATTTTCAAAGTTTTTAACTAAAAAACATCTTTTAAGTATTAATTAGCTTTAAACTAAATATGACCTGTTTTGAGTTAATGTCTCATATATAGTTCCGCTGTAACTCTTTTTAGTTCAAGCCCGATTCAATGTGAAAGGAATTTAAGCTTCATCACTGCCAAATACAACGTTTTCAATTCTACGCTTGTTTATGTAAATATTTTGGCTGTTGCTGCTTTCTTGCTTTCATTATAGCTGCAACAAAATCTGCCAGTAGTTTGTTGGGTGCTTATGTAAATTGTTTATTTAAAATAAACAAAATAAAATATATATATATATATATATATATATATATATATATATAAAATTTGGTAGCGTTAGCTACGAATATTGTTGCACATGTAAGAAAAATATTTATGTTTTAAAAAGTGAGGCAGTAGTAATAAACGACAAACGAATATTTATTTAAAGCTGCTTGTTTGCTCAAGTCGTAGTTGAGGGTAATTAATGTTAAATTATTTTTTAAGTGGTTAACTTGTTCACTTCTTTTTCAGTAGAAGTTAAAACTTAAATGCTTGGAAATAAATTTCACGTTGCATTGCAGTTGACCGATATGCATCTTCGCAAAATAAGTAGGCCATAGTATTATGCAATTTGGTTTGTCTTTTGGCTCAAAATCAAGCTCAACGTTACTTTTGTAATATTTAAGCTTAAATCGTTCTTTAATCCAGCGTTTCAAACTTCCCTTGGAATATATTCTACTTAGCTCAGTTTTGAAACATGCCTCTTTTATGCAGGCGAAACTTGATGTTGTTCTAAGTGTTGAAACCAAAGACTAATACATTTTCTGTACCTATAATTAAAAAAAACATTTATCTAGGCAAGCAAAACTTTATTGTTGTTTTAAATTTAGCCACCAAAAACTAATACATCTCCTATACATAAAACTGTTTAGAACATTATCGCAGCAACCATAAATAAAATCCTACTAAATTATTATCCATTCCAATTTCATTTTTGTGGAAAATCACATTTTAACCAAAAATAATATTAATGATTTTATATATCAAAACCATTATGTACATATTACTTGTGTCAGATTCATCTTAAGTCTTCAAAAAGGCATTTCATATTTCCAAGTAATTCTTAAGTCAGTATGTGGCAACATGTTACAGCATGCGTGTATACGGCTCATTGGTTTGCGATGTGTCTGCAAAAATTTATTAAACTCATTTCCCGACTTGTTTTATTTTGACAAATAAGGGTCGTTCTTCTCAAGAGTTTATTTGTTGTGAAGTTTAAAAATATCTCAACATATAATATTTCACAGATAATAAACAATTTTTGTTGTTTCATGTTTTCCCTCTTGGTTGTATATATATATATATATATAAATATATTAAACAAATTATGTACATGCATATATGATTAGGTTTATGATTATCGTTATCAAATCATTTTTTATGAATATTATACACAAGACTAGTGAATGTATCAGAGACACATGTAACAGCGTTTGTTTCATAATTTGATTTATGAATGAAGGTTTGAGTAGAGCTATTTTTGTAAACTTGGCTACTCAAGCAATTAGATCTGGCAGTAAGTATGTGATGTTTGCCTTGACCGTGACCTTTAATCACTATTTTATATAGGGGTGATAATCAACCCGGCACCATTTATGTTTTAAGAAACAACGAGGGCTTTTATTATACTGAAGTTATTGTTTTCAAAATCTTGCGACGTTGCAAAATGTCTCAATAAATAAAGTTCATGTTTCTTTTTTCGTTTGATTTCATAATTATATATAGGCCGAAAGAATTTACATTCATCCAAACATATGCAGACCATAAGTGTTAATCCACGATTTTCGACCTCTTACATTCCACTGTTACTTAATTTGCTATCATGGACTTTTGTTCTAAACCTAAATAATTTCTAGAAGTGGAGTCGTAATTATCGATTTCCTTTCTTCTGACAGTTGCCTAATTAGTTAATCTCGCTTTGACTAGCCTCTTCTATGCCTTCCATAAGTAATATTTTGCATGCATCTATTCACTATCTGCTTTTCCAGCTTAATAAGAATTTTATATTTCTTTACCTGACCGTCAAACAGCTGATGCAATCCATGCACCAGTGCTAGCATATTTGCATTATAATGGAATACAAACTCCTCTAAGCTCGAGAAATAGGAGAGGTTCAATTCTTTAGTACATTTGTTCATGCTCCGTGTACGCGTATAAGAGATCAATAAAGAGATCACAAAGAAACTGTTAGAAAAAATTAAGAAAAACCTATTTAATAATAAATAGAGCTATAATAATATCATATATTTTAAGTAAAATAGTTTTTATAATATTTGCCTTATATTAGACCGCCGGTTTATTTGGAAAATGTACCATCTAACAGCCAGTGGGTGTGTCGCAATATCATCTGCGGAAGCAAATGTGGCAAAATTTGCAAGTTTTCCTAAACAATGACAAAGTTTCAGGCCGTTTAAATACAAATGAGACTCGGAAAAGGAAAACGTCGAAGTGCCTATTTTCACATCGACTCCTTTAGAAGTGATTTGACGATGTCTTATTTGCTGTACTACAAAATATGGAAAGACTTGTCTCACTATTCCAAGAAGATTTATTGATCATCCAGACTCCCATTGTAGCGAATGTTTCAGCTCTTGCAAAGCGATGGTTATTAATATGGGCCATCATTCATAATTCATGTTATTTAAAAGCAGGATATTTTTGAACGTACACAAAGATTTTTGTCATTACTGTTATAGGAAGTGATAAGTAGAAGGCAGATTCACTGTACCTGTTAAAGCATATTTGAAATAAGGACACACATTTTATGTGCCCTATAGAAGGATACTTTTTACCCAACATAAAGTTGTAATAATAGCCTTGAGAGTCTAAAATTATTATAAATAATAATGAAATATATTTGGTAATTATTATCATCTATTCCTTTTATATATTTTTTTTGTAGATAGTTTAGGGTATACAAGTTAAGAGCTTATTTGATTTTTCCCGAAATTTTTAAAATGTGGTCAGAGCCCATGGCGATATAGACATTGTTGATATTATTCATCATATAAAGAAGGCCTTTAACATGTACCGAAAAAGGATTCAACACAAAAAATCTCAAAAGTTATTATTGTAAAGGTACCTGAGAAAAGAATATCTAACAAAACTGAAAAGGATCGTTTACTCCAACTATAATTTATAATGGAATTGGAGCTGGCAAAATCAGCACACCTCTGATGGTCGTGATTGCAAGAGATAACAGACAAAAATAGAAATTCTTCCCATGCTTTTCTCTCTTTCTTTAAACATGCGTCTATAAATGTTTTCGTGTTTATAATGACATAAAACCATATGAAAACGATTTCAGTTGAGATATTAATTTTTTTCCTTTTTATGTTGTCAATATTATATATGTATTTCGTCATAGTGATTATGATTATACTCGTATATATCAAAGTTGCGTTAAATGTAAATATAAAAATTGAGAATTAAAGTTGCATGAAACCTTCTCGAAAAACGTATAAAAAAGAAGAAAAAAACATTCAATTTTTTATATGAAATCGCTGTTATACTTCTACTTGAGTTTCAATGTAAAAATAATCTTTTCAAGCGTCGTTACATTGTATATTTGTAGTGTCATCATGTGTGTGCTCATGCAAAAAAACACTAATTCGTAAAATCACCAACCATAAATATTATGCCGCCGCTGCCACCGTTACCATGTATTCGACACATGAATTTTTATTATCAATTATTTGTTGTGAAAATAAGTGAAAATAAAAAAATTCAAATCTAACGACATAAATTTATATGTACATATTCGCTTGTGTGTAATCGCATGTAAATATAATTGATAATAAATTAAATATTTTTGTAATAAAATTCTTTTTGATAAGCGATAACGTAGAATTGTGAAGTATCTTGAAAGGAAGTAATTCTTATGCCTCATCCCCAACAGATTACTTAAGTTTGTTTTGTACAGATAATTTCATGTTATTTGCGTAGGAATTGTTTTAAATCGGAAAGGAAAGACTGGCTCCACCGCACTGAAGAGAGTTTTCTGTGCAACTATTTACTCGGCCTGAATTAATTAAGATTTCTTTCATCAGAATGTGTCTGTGTACTAAGCCAGTGACTTTTTAAGGCCCAAAGGAAAAAAGCTGCGAATTGTTACATTGGGCGATCTTTTTGGTCGGCACTCTTCGTATCTAATAGATGAAACGACCAGAATATATTTTTTCACGTTATTTATTATGTCCTTCTGTTCATATGACTGGTCCTGTTGAGACCGTATTCTAGTAGTAGTCTAGACTAGTTGAAGAATAACAATACTTAAAAAACGAGGTTTGATCAAATAAAATGTGAATTTTAATTTTTATTAATAATTATTTATTATTTATGTTAAGTCCCCAGCAAAATACCGTATTTCACATATAACGCAGTTATATCAGTGGATTTTTTCAATCCTCGGTGCAGATCTAATATTAATATATCCAGCAGCTTTCTCAGCGATATGGTTTTTATATCCTCAACGCTGCTTTTCCCTGGGTCTTTTCAATCCTGGGCCAAGACATGATCACAGTGTTGTTTATTTTCAAAAAATTATGGTTTTTTTGGTAACAGAGCAGTAATATTGGTAAGAGTCTTCGTAGTCAGAGGTTGAACCCTGAATATGCGATAAATTTGACCAGCACTGGAAAAGAGTGGATAGTGTTAAGAGGAAGGATGAACGCAGATTAGAAAATAGGTCTTCTCTTTTTATATCTTATTCGCCGGTGATTTTTTGACGAAGAAGGGTAAATTTTTCTGCTTGTAATTAAATGATGGTACCAATCGCTATCTGTAACGGCGTTGACACAAAATTTAACACGCCCTTGACGTTGTGCAGATCAGAAAAATTTTACGACATATACGTGACGGAATTTGTAGTTGAACGCGGTATCTTAGGCTTGGTAGTCTTGTTTAAAACAGTTTTATGCACAAGCCAAGCGATATGCCAACATCATCAGAAACTTCTCTCATAGTGGTTAGACGATTGATATGTACGGGAGTTCAGGTAGTCATTCCTTCTTATAAATGCTTTTGCCCACTTGTGAAACTGTTTTTAACGAAGAGTGTAATCATCTTATGCCACTACCAAGAATTCGGGTGCTACTAATCACTTCATTTTTCTTTCAACCATGTTGTTTGAGAGAAGGAAATTTTTTAACTTAAAATATATTTAAAGCTTTTATGACTGTAATAAAAAAACTATTCATATAAAAAGTTGAAAAAGTGAATATATATTCATGATGATTAAGCGAATTAAAGAAGACTAGGAAATTGAAAAGTTTACCTGCATTTAAGCAGAAGACATATTCTTAAAACTACTAAATCGGAAATTAGTAACAAAAATGCCATCAAACCTATTGCAATATTTTTCCAATTTCCAATTTCCCTGCAGAAATCGAAACTACTCCTTACACGCGCTTAAGGAGTCATCCACAAGGCACCAAAATTAGTCTAAAAGTAAGCTAAATACTCGTATATGGGAAAAACATGCTCCATTTCGCATTACGATGTCCTAGAACAGGACCGTGTAACCTAAGAAACATTAGTCAGAGTAATCCAAAAACAAGCCCCAGTTACTAATCCGTACAGGATTAATCTTGAAATTACTTCATGGTACTACTCCATAGATTACCACAGTATACTAGGTTGGAAATCATTTTATAAAATTTTTTTTGTTTTTAACTATGTGGTGCAAGTATTACGAAATATCTCTTTTAGTCATCATGGTCCATGATTGAATTACATCGGACAATTTTGTAGCTTCTCCTTTTTACTTAAACCAGATTAAATAGTTTGTGTTTTGGATATACATTATATATTTCTGAATTAATATTCTTCGAACAAATATTCTATAATACTAGATTTATATATTAATTTGCTGTGTATTTTGCTATTAAATTTTCGCAACGGAAGCATTTTGTATCGGTTTCAGCTTTACAGTATCTACAAATTCCCCGCCTTCTTTTCCTTTTTTCAAAAGAAAGGATGTTTGATAAGTTTGCAGAAGCTAGATATTGTATTTTTATATCAGCCAACAACTTTAATAATTTCTGCAGAGTTCATCACTATGCTCTTTACAGACTCCCAAGTAAGTTCCTACGAATCTAGTTGCATTTAAAACTTATTTTAAAACGTGTAAATAACTTCAAATTTATAATAATCGGATGGTAGTTATCAAAGTAACAAGTATATTCGAATATAGTTAATGACACAGAGAATATGCAAAGTACAATCAGTATGTTGCAAAAATATTTTGCATAAAAATCTAAAAATTTTTATTAATTTTTGCATTAAATTTACTATTTTTTTATGTTATAGTTTTATATTTTTATATATTGTAACGGCTGATCGTTATTTTTAATTATCTCTGACTTAAATAAGCAGCATTCAGACAAAATTAGCTATTTTTAATTATTTATACTATTTTATTTTTTATTCCAATTAAAAAAGCTGAAATTAGTTGTTATAAACAATATTGTCACATTAATTTAAGGATTGCGAAAACAGTGCTGTCGTGTTTTCTGTACGGTTACAATAAATCAATCCTTCGAAACTTTCAGAAATAAGCTTTAGACTTATAAAAGAATAGCATAGAGCAGAATTTGGTATATAGTAGAAAATAATTGAATCGCATTAACATATTTTTGTATATTTTATTTGCTCAACAAGATTATGGATTTATTAATTTGCTGGCGAATCAGATTTTCCACCTTGTTAATTTTATGCCATAACAATTTATTGTTCTTTGTAATAAACATAAATCTGTAAACAAAATGCACACTAAAATATTTGTACGAATGTTTGCGTGTGCACAGGATTCATACGTATGAATGATTTCAATAGTACTCGTACGCTTACGTGCATGTATGAAACATGCAGCAATTTGCTTCACAGGGCCTGATAGATATTATTGTTGTTATTTATTTTAGTTTTTTGTTTTTTTTTTTGAAATTCCCATATTTAAAATAAAAGAACCACTTCGTGCCTGTCTGGACCATTACAAGCTAAAATATTGCCATTTTCCACCACAATGCGATACTTGATATTTGCCACGAACTGCCAAATATATTTTAAAATTGTCTGCTCGCGTATGCACACGTTGGTATGTTAAGTTTTCATAATTTCAAAGCCTCGTTGTTCATGCCACTAGTGTTGTTTGTTGATTTTATTGTGTTTGTGAAATTGCTTCGATTTGTTGTTTCAAGAGTAGTATTTAAATATTTCGCAAAGCAAATATGTGGCTGAAATATGCCAATCAATTTCGAATTGGATGTTGTGCGGTATAAAGTTGTTGCCATTTTTAGTTTTATTGCATAAATTTGTTTAAGAGTGGAAGAAATATAATTTGGATATCATACGGATATGCTAAGTATCGAATTGATGAAAAGCTCAAAGCGATTTCAAAAATAAGTTTTAGAACCAAAGTTCAAGTATTTAAATTTACCGTTACGAATAGTACAAATCGGTTGTGTAGTACTACATCGTATATAGTGTTTTCGTAGCCGCCGATCAGACGTCACTTAAACTGTCATATATTTAATGAAAGTTTATCATTTACGAATATGGATTGTTTTACAACTGTTGAAGTTGTCAATATTAAGAACTTATATACTATTGCGATGGTTGAAAATTCGCCCTTTTATAAAGTTGCGGATTCATTCTAATAGTAATATTTTTTTTAATTATTGTAAAGCTGCATGGAAATAAACTATATGTTATTTATTCTTCATCAGAGACCATTTTGTTTTGTTTTAAAGAAAATAATATTATTTTATTTAATATGTATTTTATAATAAATAGTTTGTATTTTCGATATATATTATATATTTCTGAATTAATATTTTTCGAACAAATATTCTATAATATTAGATTTACATATTAATTTGCTGTGTATTTTTCTATTAAATTTTTTCAATGAAAGCATTTTGTATCGGTTTCAGCTTTACAGTATCTACAAATTCCCTGCCTTCTTTTCTTCTTTTTAAAAGAATGTTCGATAAGTTTGGAAAAGCTAAATATTGTATTTCTATATCAGCCAACACCTTCACCGAATGCTGTTATTGTGACAATCCGAATCGTTTTATGATATGCGCATTTGGCAAAAAAAAGCGGTGGATATGCCTTATGCATTTTTCCAAGACATGGCTTTATTATCCATGAAAGAGTTTGAATGTTCATAAAAATGAAATTGTTTATTGTAGTTTTTTTGGAGTATAGATTATTGAAAGGACCATTGTTTCCTGAATGCTCCAAATTGTTCGTCAGCTGTGGGGTTTTCGTGACAACTGTAGCATTGAAAAATCGTAAAATTGGGCTTATAATTGATTCCAATTAAATTGCATGCAAAAATGAGTTTAAACTTTGATTTGTGTTGTTTGGATCAAATGATTTCTTAACACTAGACTCGCGTTTATTTTTTAGTCTAACAGCCGGGTTGAGCTAGACAACACAACTGATTTTGTATCAAACCATTTTAATTAATAAGTTTTATCAAAATCTAAAGCTTGTTAGCCAAATATGGATAAATAATATATAAGATTTTTTTAATGAGTAGAACCAACGCTAAGGGGACATCCTGTACATATGCATTGCATTGCGCTGGAACTGCGAAAGATGTGGGTAGTGTTAAAAGAACATATTAGAAGATAGAAATTTAATTGTAGCTAGTTTTACTTCGTTGGTCAATTTATTTCTACTGACGAAGTAGACTGCTGTCTTCTGATCTTAACTACATGATGGTGTCAATCGCTGTCAGTTATATTTAGCGACCAAAGCTGTGCCTTCGTCATTGGGACAAGCTAAAACAATTGACACGATTCTCCACTATTACAGATCAGAAAATTTCACCACCAAACTGATGACTGAGTGTGGAGTTGAATTTGGGATCTGAGTCATCGTGATCTTGTGTCTTACTACGTCAGCCAACAGCTGGGGTGAATGATATACTCTTACATTGGAACTATTTTCTTTATAGAATTTTTATCTCTTAAACCGATGACTGCTGCTGAAGCAACTCTACAAACAAGACTTTATCTATCTATGAACACAATTAATATAAAAATTGCAGTATTTCGAAAACTGTTTGCCTCGACAATAATTCGTATAAGCGTACCAATTCACAAATTCTTCACATTCATGTACTTAAAGCCATTCTCCTTTACTACTGTGGCAAATTCATAGTAGAATAATAAATCAAATGACTAACACAAATGGTATCTTCGCAACTGTCACCTTTTATTTGATAATACGACCTCCTCCTTTATACAGCTCCTGCATAATGCATTGTTTAAGTAACAGCCATCCACTGAGTGCCGTTCGTACAAAATAAATAAGAGTTGCTGAAAATAACAGATTAAGAAAGACACTCATTTAGTGCTTCAATTTCCAAGCGACCTTTCATTAATTTTAGATTAGGCCGAAATTGGGCTTTATTGTCATGCATACGTTAGTGAAATTAAGGTCCTCTTATTAAATATTTATTCGAAATGGGTTTTCTTTCCTTTCTTTATGTATTTAAATGACATATTACATTAACAAAACCTATAGAAATCAATACTCTTTGATATTTTGTTATTAAGGGTAAATAAAATATTTTGTATGCTCTTCTGAAGGAAACCCTTTTTGCGCTACAATAAACTTTAATTTTCAAATAAGTTCAAAACTACAATACAATGAAAAGTCTTATCTTCAATAAAAATATTAGTAAAGAGATAATATTCAATATGAAATCTTTAACTTTAAACAGCATTTTACCAAATCCGTAGCATATTTTATACACAAGGGCGTCTATAAGAATTGACTATTGGCTTATTGGTTTTCCTTTATTTTGTGTTAATAAAATTGTTTTCCCGCTCTATTGATACATGTGGGCTTGTAAGTTGAACAACAAGCATTTAAACGCTTGTAGAAAATACAATAAATCACAGATATGGCAAAGTTGTGCGTAACTTTGTTATTGATCCTCTGGGATACTTTTAATAGTTTATTAATGTGTGCTGTGCCATATTATGTTAAGCCCCCAAATCATTTGGCTGTATAAATATGTTGTTGACTGTGTGTGAAAGTGTCAATAGATTTAGGTCAGCCACTTAATTTGTATGCTGCTGCTGTATAGCGACTTTATAAATATTGTTTGCAACATAAGAAGGCAACATCTTTTGTTAATCAGATTTTTTTAAATGTCTTCAGTATTAAGTAATTTTCTTTTCGTTATACTTATGATTCTTTATGTTTGCGGCAATCGCTTACAATGAACGACCGCTACATTTATCTCATCAGTATTCATGTGCATTTTGGTCTATATCTGCTTATCAAATGGCTAGTTAGAATGTGATAATTGATTTTATATATAAATATATTATTGTAAAGGAAACTGATATCTGCCCTAAAGAAATAAAAATATGCTTTAAATTCCTGAGTTAAAGTTTGGTCTTTTTTCTTCATGTACTATTTAAAATTTACTAAAACTAAAACCTCTCGATTCATCATTTTGAGTTTTTTAAATTGAAAGGCTTAAAAAACGACATTTCCCCTGAATATGTTCTTCTTTAAAAATGCAAATGCTACATACATTAATTTATATTTAAAAAAATATTATTAGTTGTTGCTCTTTATTTTTCTTAAAACTACAATTTGATTCGGAAAAAAAGCAAGCAGTTGTAGACAAAACCGTAAAGAAATATAGAAAAAAGAAAGTGATCAGTGAGTTCTTGTTTTGACTTTGATACTTATTTGAAACTTCTCGCTTATTAAACTGGAAGTTTGAAATAAATATCTTTAGTTATTCTAAGAATTATTGGGTAGAGGTTCTCTGATGATCTGCATTAGCCCCAGTGAAATGCGCATAGGATCTAGATGAACCCTTCAAGTGATCACTTCAAATTCTTAAGTGAAATTTTGGGGAAAAAGAATCATAATTAAAATTAAAGAGCATAATACTACCACTATTGACCATAGTTTTTTTATTATGTCTCCGCTATAGTAATTTTATGATCTAAGTAACGGGGGATAAAAATTTAGCATGCATAGAGAAAATACTGATAAATAAATAATTATAAAGAAAAAAATTTCAAGAAATTCAATATTCATTTACTCCGAACGTGTGCAAAAAATGTGAGGAGCACACTCATAAGCAATAGCAGCAGTGTTATATCACTTAGCGATTCTTTACAACATCCTTGAAGACATTGCAAACTTTAACAGAAACTTGTGTTCACGTTTTTTTTCCAGAATAATTAGTCTGCCGAGTTTTGTTTAAATTTTTTCAATTAATTTTTATGTGCAATGAAGCAAACAAATGGTGCAAGTTGAGAGAAAATAATGGGCATTCTGGTTGACTACTTTTCTGGCCTGGCGAATTTTTTAAATATATTTTCTAAGAAGAATATATTTTATTACTTAACTATAATTGTACTCATTATCAGCAATAGCTTCGCCTTTTCAACAGATTGACAATAGTTTACACAGCAAATGAAGATACAAAAGTTCCATTTCCATCGTTTCAGTGATTTTAAATCACAAACAATTTCTTTACAATGTTCGGATACCCTGTCAATCCTTTAGTGGAGCGGATAATTTATAAATGACCGCTGCGCCCTCCAAAGAAAACCAAAAAATCAAAGACAATCATATAGCATTATAACATGCATATGTATTGTACAACATATTGGAATGTAACTATTCAGTTTTCCAAATGGAACAAACATTTCCATTTGTGATTTTATATGCCAACATCAATAACAACTCAAATATTTTGTTTTGTTTCCAACCAAACGCGATATTTTGTTTTATGTAACGAAAAACAGGCAGTAAATCATTTTATTTTGGTAATAAATAATTTTTGTTTTCTGTTTAAGCTGATACCATTTTACGTTAGTCAACATACAATGACATCTAAAATCTGCATTTAAAGTATTCTCACGCTTCTTACGTTATCTAGTTTTCTTTTTTACTTTGATTGACACTCGAAAGACATCGACCATTTTTCCTGCTGCACTGACTAAAAATGTTGATGTATTGAGCTTTTTATCAAATCAATATTAAAATCACCATTCGTAATATTTGGCGACCTGACCCATTGTCGTTGAAACAGCACGACAGCAACTCACAAAATTATATACTGATTGCGAAATCGAACTCTGAATCACCGGCTTCATAGAATACGATGGAACAATTTCAACCCACAGTGGTCTTATAAAGGAAAATAGTTTAGAATGATATTTCACTGTAGGACATCAAATTTAGTTTGATAATAGACGGGCTAAAACAATGCACCATCTTCACTGTTATATATCTCACGCTACAGATTTATTTTACTTATATTTTGTTAATTTACTTTTTTTTTGGTATTCCTTTTGTTTGTTTTCACCTAACTGCTATGCGTGTATCAATCTATATTGTTCTCGATCTATCAATAATGTTGGCCGTAAAAAATTTGTTGATCCATGCAAATAACGAGTTTAAGTTCATAACTTATCTCTCTGTTATCTGAAAGTTTTCATTATTTTTTTTATGAGTAGGACTAGTACTCAGGAGGCGAGCCCTGCATTGCAATGGAATTGGGAAAGAAAGGGATCCTTGTGTCTTAATAGTTCGGCCAACTGCACAATATATATACAACAAAACTAATTTACTTTGCAATAGTTTATGGTTGTCTTAACTGATGCCGGGTTGTTTGAATGATCAAGGCATACCACTGATCACTAACAAAGAGGATACAAAAATGTTATGTCTTATCAAAGTTTTCTTTTTGGCAGATATATGTATTATGTAACATCTATAAAGTCAAATAACGCATAGAAATGTTGGCTATACGCTCTATCAATCACGCCAAATGAGTTGCACATTATAAAACTGAAATTTGCTTCCATATGCTCATTATATTTGTTTCCCTAACTTATGAATAAACCAATCACAACTCCAAATAATATTCGATTGATTGTGGTACTCCTGTGGCGCTCAGATGAACTTAATCATTTTCACAATACACATTTCCTTAAGCTGGCTTTTATAGCTTTCAAATGATACTAATTTTCACATATTTATCTACTTCTTCTATTCTGCATGTATGTGAATCACTCTTCGTTGCTTAAGATAAAACGTAACTGTCCATTGAAATGTTAGAGAAAACTCTTTCAGTGTATTGACAAGCCAGGCATGTTGCAAGATAAATTATTGTTGTATGAACAAGAATAAAATCTGGAAATGAAATCTTTAGGGAATTGAGGCTGATATATATTTTTGCCTTCTAGATTCAACAGAATTGAATGCCAATTTAGAATACATGTTTGTATGTATGTAGTCGAGTGTGTGTAAATTTTATAGATTTAAATTTTCTGTAAATAAATATATACGTACAACTATAGTTTGTTATGTGTAACCGTGTTAAGTTCTTTTTTATTTGCAACAGCTGCTGCTGTCTTTATTCGTTAACAGGATTTTTGAAAATGTGTGGCTTATATGTAAATTATTTAGCAAAACTTTTTTTATTTATTTATTATCCTTCTTGTAGTTTTTTTCTGGTCGAATTTTCATGTTGAATATTTTATGTTAAACTTTTCTAACCGTTGGTCTTTTTTTCCTAATGTGGTCGTATGCAAATTGAAATGCAAACAAGTTTTGAATGTTATAAACAAATTTTCTTTCTTTCTCGTGCTTTATTATCAGTTGCAAGGATGTATTTGTGGATAACGCTTTCGTAAGTTTTGTCATTCATCAAGTTGTAATGGAGGCAAAAATATATTTAAAAAAAAAATTAATATCATAACTTATAAACTAAATTTGGTTTGTATGAGAGATTATAGCTGCCGCATGTGTTTCTTATTTATTTTCTTCCGTTCATCGACGGTTTTCGATTTAATACATCTTTTAGTTATTAAAACTATTTTTAAAAATACTGTATTTTTATTCCATCTTTAAGCAAATTATTTTTTATTGTACACATTTAATAACGATGTAACAGATTTAACAATTATTTAGTTACAATTACTTGTGTGATATAATAAAAATAAAATTTTTGTAAAATAATATGAAATTTATTTGTTGGGGTGTTAAGCAATGTCTATATGCATTTTATTGGCGCTTTTTACCAAATCGTCAGTAGACTTTAACCACAGTTTTGAAAAGTTTCAAACTTCTCAACTTATTAAAAGACTTTTACAAACCATCTGAGAATTATGTTAATAAATTAACTATAAAAATTCACAAATGATTTCAAAAAATCACATTATAATAAGTGTAGTAGGCTATGAAACTTATACAAACCAAAACCCAACAAGCAACTTTTATTCGATAACAATCTATTTTATTTTTTTACACCCTTATACAATTAGAAATGCTTTGGATAACAATGAAAGTATTTATAAGGCAAAATGAAGAATTAAATCTCAATTTAATTGTTAGTAAATTAACTATTTGATATACTGTCGTTGTACTTTTATAATATGAAATTTATTTGTTGGCTGGTTAAGCAATATCAATATGTGTTTCATTATTTTTGTAAAATAATTAGAGTATACGTATGACCATATTATATATATTACTTTTATGATGGCTGTTATTCCATGTATTCGATTTTCTCATTGGTTTAGCTGCTGAGACCGAAAGCTAGTTTTTATATATGTATACATCCTTGCAAATGAATTTATTTTTAGTTACCAATAAATAATCAATAAATATATAACACACTTGCCCTCCTTAAGTTAACCCTAGTCCTTAGAACCGGGTACAGGTGTGGCCAGTGTGTATCTCCTAGTAATGTACCTCCGTAACCACTTCGGATCTAAGAAGATGGTAAAAAACTACAACGATTGATGCCTAAACTACTATCCTAGATCAAGGCTTTGAGGAGCTATGAGCTTCCGAAGTCCTGACCCCGAGAACGTAAGCCCAAGTATCGGTGCACTCGGTGTAATTTAAATGAAAATGTATGAGGTGACTAAGTAATCAAAGAAGGTTATGGTGTTAGTGATATAAATGTATATTTTTTTAATTAATATATCTATTCATAACATTAATATTAAAATAAATTTTTATTGTAATTTTTATTATTATTTAAATCTTTTTCCTCTCTATTGCAAATTTCGCACAGAAATGAATTGTTTGAATTCTGCAAACATATTGGCCGTTTACATGAAGAAGTCTTGACGTTTTAGGATGTTGACAAAATAGGGTTTTTACACTATCCCGATCATATTGAATGTTTATGAACACTTGAAATGTTCGTTAAAATAATCAACTACAGAATCGCATTAAAAAATTAATTTTCTATTTCGAAAATATAAAGAAAAACGGAAAATATTTATACTGGCCACACTTGTACTTGGATATACGTTTCCGAAATGATATTTTGGTATAAGGACTACGGTTGAACATGAATTCCTATATTGTTATTCCAACTTATAGGATTAATAACTAAAGCAAGAATTATTATCCAAGCAGAAGCTGCGGTATTATTTATGACTAGTGAAAAGTAAAAAAAGTGCATAAAGAATACTGATTACCTACGGAGCATCTTCAAAATTAGTATTGAACCGTTCTGATAGTTTGATGGTTATACAAATATATTCTACTCTTAGTTATAGTCAGTATTTAAGTTAAATTAAAATGCTTTTGTCTCTGTCAAATTCAGTTATAATAATAACAATTGTAAAGTAGAAGTATGGAAATGAACAATGAAATATGATAACTGGCAAATGTCCATCTCTAGCATGTCCACAGACGTCTGCTTTTATCACAAAGTTTTAAAAAACTATTTGCAATATTTCATATTTTAAATCATCAATTGTTTGTGATTTACCCACGAGCGGTCTTTCAATTGCCCTTGTAAAAAAATAATCCGGCGAAGTTTTTCAAACACCCGATATGCAAGAGTTTGACAAAAACAATGAAGAGTAGCGTTGATTAATTAAAACTTGTTAAATTTTTCTAAATAAATGCCAAAAGATGACCTCTCCATTCTTAACAGCCCATTCGCTTTGTAACCGATTCACCGATTTTCAGTTATATTTGCAAAAAACTTTCAATAAAAAAATTTCACATATTGTTTAACGAATATGGTTGTTGTCTTCCTGGTAATATTTGAGTCTTTTATATTGTTATTTTGTTATGCTCACTTTTTTTTTTATTGGATAGCAATTTGGTTATTAGATAATATTCTAGATATAGAAAAGATTTAATTAATTTGCAATATTATATTGAAGTTTACATCGAAATATATTTACAAATAATTTACGTCTAAGTATTTATTTTTACATTTTATTTTACAGATTATATATGCGGCCAAACAAACATACCATTAAAGATATTAAACAGAAAATTGTAATTTTTGCGATAAAACTTTTTTTAGAAAAGCTCTTTCGCAATTTTGCAAATACTTCATAGTAACATAGAATTAGCTTTCTATAACATTTCAGTAATAACTTTCGAAATGTTCAAAACTAAATAACAAGCGAGTACAAATTATCAAATGAAATGTTGTGTAAAAGAAATAGTATTTTTCAGGAAAAAATATTTTCAAGCCAAAGAAAAATATATTAAAAAGAATTAGAGAGCTACTACAATCTAAGAATATGCTGTACATAATTGACATTCGATTACGTGCCAAGTGAAATGGTGATAAAATTCCACCAAATTACGTGCTGTCATATAACAAATTTGTAATACAAAATTGCTGAAATAAAAATATATCTCATCGCAAGTCACCCCACTTCCAACATTTTTCTTTAATACATGGTTAATGTAACGGAAACACAAACGTGCTTAAAGTTTATACCAACAAGAGATGGCTGGATATTTTGTGTGCTTTCGTAACAAAGTTGCGAAATAAAATTTGACTATCAAACTCCAGCATCAAAACTAACCAAAAAGTAATTGTAATTTGTTCGAATATACAAAAAAAAAAAACATGCTGGTATTGTGAAATGGTGGCCAACCTGTAACTTGCACACACTTCCATCAAAAAAAAAAAAAAGTCAAAACCCATTTCGTTGTAAGACTCCTCAAGCTGTAAGCAAACAGTCCAACGTTTTTTTTCATACTTTTTCAATATATTTTGTCCTCTATTTTTTTGGCCTCTAACTCAAATTTCGCATAGTTCTTGATATCCAAATGTACCATAAAAGTGCGAGTATTTTAACCAAAACGTGACACATGGCGATGTACTATTATGCCAGTAAAATATCAGCCATTGCTTGTGGTACACGTTGTAGACAAACGGTTTTACAAAAATCTCGTGGTCAACGTGATCGCGATAAAAATCATCATAAGCAACACCAACACCATCAACATTCTTCGCACCCACACAATCACAGTCATCCTCATAATGTTACGTACGGTGCCGATTGTACAACAGATACCGATGATGAATTGGACATCGATGGCAATTGCATTCGTATGCAAACACGTAGCGATAACAATGACTTCAATGGTAGTAGTATGGCTCCGGATGGCCGCATTTATGTTACTAATACAAATGATAATGGCACGGCGGAAACATCGGTATCCACGCTGGTGGCAAGTGCAAATGGTGACAGCGCCAATAGCAGTACAGATGGTATTCGTTATCGAAGACGACATAGTGAGCAGTTGGATGCATACGATATTGAGCTCGGGTTTCACAAATATGAGGTGAGTATAATCTTTGAGAAGTCTAAATATTAAAAATCTATCAAAATCATTTTGAATTTCTAGGTAAGCGATTGAAGATTTATTGACTTTTAAGATTTTAGTGTGATCACGTTTTACATTATTTAGATTCAGCTCTTAACAATAATTTTATTAATGAAATTGTCGTTGAAAACAAGTGGAATCCTTTAACCCTAATCTTACTAACATATGTCTGTGAGACACATTTGGATGTTCCATTCGAATTAACTACAGATATATATAACATATCGCAGCCAAACATCATGACTTTTATTTGATATATGTTTTGTATAATTTAATAAGAAAAATTTTAGGTATTGCCTTCTTACATCTTTTGTATGCCAAAACATAAAAATGCAGCAGTAAATACTGACATGTGTCTCAGGGACACACACATGCATTGATGACAAAAGGTTTAGGACCATTCGACAAAAAAAAGACAAACTTGCACCCACTAGGGACTTATTTGAAGTTATAAACAAAAACTTAAAAAATTGTACTGCCCTGGAGATAACATAACGGTCGATGAGCAGCTTGTTCCTTTACTTAGAAGGTGTTCTTTTCGGCAATATATGTCTAGTAAACCAGATAAGTATCGACTCAAAATTTGGTGAATCTGTGAGAGTAAAACAAGCTATCCATTGAATGCAATACCCTATTTAGGCAAAGTAAATATTCAGAGGGGCTATCGCTTGGGTCAGAACGTAGTAGAAGAGTTAGAGCAGAATTATGAAAATACAGGCAGAAATATAACGTGTGATAACTATTTCCCGAATATTGAACTAGCAAAAAAATGTATTGGCTAAAGGCTTAACACAAACGGGCACCCTCAAAAAGAACAAACATTGTGTTCCTTCATCATTTTTGTCAGAAGAAGAGAAGTGGAAAGTAATTTGTTTGGTTTTAGTGAAAACATGACTTTAGTGTCTTACGTCCCAAAATAAAATAGAGCAGTTGTTTTACTCTCAACAATGCATTACACCACTCACTGCGACTTACAAAATAAAAACAAATCATAGATAAACCTACATTATAATCAAACTAAAGGAGCTGTTGGCACTCTGGAGCAAATCTAACAGATGGCCGTTTGCATTTTTTTTTGCAAATTATTTGACGCAACGCAAGCAAATAAAGCTCGAAAACTCTTTTTACGAGAAGCCGCTGAAAGGCTTGTTACACAGCAAATATGCCAAAGATCGAAGAATAAACCGTAACTAATGGAAGAAGTCCAATTTCAAGAAGGAATTGCACCTACTAATACCCAGAATTCAATAAATAAACGCAAGTGTTGCTATTTATGCAATCCCAAAATAAGCCGTATTATTAAGCAATGCAGCCAAGAATTTTTTAGTAATGTCTGCAATGAACATGTTCTGAGAGTTCTTTTATGTAAAGAATATAATGAATAAACTATAAAAAAAAGTTTAATCATTTTTTCGTAAGTTTTTTATATGTGTCTTAGAGATACATGTTAGTAAGATTTGTAAGTTTTTATGTTAGTATGAATAGGGTTAATATAAAGGCTTTAGAAAATATAAACTTTCACATTTTAAAATTAATTGTCATAACATATTCAAAGTTCTGTTTTGATCTAAAAAGATTTGTGTATGTTTCCGGTAGCATGACAAAACATTAAATGAAAGTTAAAAACTTTAGTTGCAAATGGCTTTTTTACTCCCCACTTCTAAGAAAACTAATAAAGAATGCTTAAGTCCTGATATATTATTATTGTTACTGCATATGCACGTAAGTCTGCACTGCATGTATTCATTTTATTTTCTATTTCAAGCAAATTTTTTATTCCACAATTTTGATTAGTTCAATTTGTTTGCAAGTATTTGTCGATAAATTTTTCTTATCTAAACAAATTGTTTACTTATTATCAACATTAATTCCAATCGTTTATTTCTCAATTGAAAACATGAGTGTATATATTTTTATACATGCTCTGCTTTACCATCAAGTCTAAAGCAAAAGACACGTCATTATGTGTAATTTGCAAAATGTTTAAAATATAAAATTTATGTAAATTCTTTCATCTAATTCTTTACAAGTGTGTAAGTGTGTGCGTAAGTATTTTCCAGTAACTCCTTCAAGATTACTTTGAGAAATGTTTTTTTGTGCAGAGTCTTGCAGCTTGTGAAATTTATATGCCATGACTGGTAATAATATAAAATAAAATACTATATAATTTTATATTTTTATTTTTGTACACAAATGAACCCTCATAAAATTGCAAAATGTAGAGTGTCCCAACATAATTATTTCTGCAAATCTATTAAGAAAGGACATGTTCACAAAAAGGACACTCAAATAATGACTTTTACTCTTGAATAATTGCTAAATTAAAAAGATTAGCACCTTTAAATTATACATTAATACTAAGCACAACATTAAAAAATAATTTGTATTTAAAAATTTTTTAAGCTGCTAAAATATTTAATTGTCTTGGGTCATGCTTATCTGTGAATATGTTTGACACTTCAATGCCTGGTAATTATTTATTTTTGCTATTATATTTATTTATTAAAGTTGAATTTACTGTTTATTCTGAATAAGATAACAAATTTTATTTGTGAATTTATTTTGAAATAACAATAAAAGTGTGAAAATAAATTTTTGTATATGACATAGAAAAAGAAGCAGTTAGTAAAAACGGCCGTAAAAATTTGTAATTACTCTTGTCAGCAATATTTTATTAAATAAATTTCATAAAAATCTATTTTGCTTATCTGTTTTTGTTTTAAAAATATTATAGATATAACACATATAAATTTAAAAATTAGAATAGATTAAAATGATAAACGAAAATATTTAGCCTCAGGAGCTGAAGCTTGTTACTGAGGAAAATTTGGCTAAAAGAAGTCATTATTTAATATAACCTGCATATTTTAAATAAGTACTAATAAAAATGAATTGGCTAATATTTAAATGCACAAGAACAAAAAGTTTCACAGCTGCAATAAAAACACTATTGACTCCTTTACATTAATGTCACAAAAACTTTCCATAATTACAGGACTCATTTCACTACATTTCTTCAAACCACTTGAACTGAGAGGATAACAAATCTCGTTTTATTGTCATATAACAAAATGTCCCAGACTTCAATTTTTCCACGTGATATTAAGATGAAAATTTTATTTATTATATTACTTAGGCAGCGAAAATAAAGATGCATTTGTCGCATGAGAGTTGCATTCATTGTCGTCATCTAGATAGACTGATGAATTCTAACGCAGTCACGCACTAGTTTAGATCAGAGATGTTCAATTCAATATCCATGGCGTAGCCTATATTAATATCGAGCCCTAGACATTTAGCTAAGTCAAGATTTAACTACTTAAGCCAGGATTACATTTTAAATAACATACACTTTCTATGTGTTTCACAATGTTATTGAATTCAAATTTTTGTTGCGAGTATCCAATCTTTGCCCTCTGTTATTTGCTTGCAGGATAATACAATATCACATCGTCTAATTTATAATATATCACTCAACTTTTGTAACCATAATCAAGGATTTTTTTATAAAATAAAATAACTCTTATATGAAAATTTTTTTTCCAAACAGCAATTTATTGGTTGTGCATTCGATTTTATTTATTTTCATAAGGTTTTTCATAATTAAGGACTTGATGTTTGCACATAATGTTTATAAATATTTATAATTGAGATAGTTTCCGGTCTAAGTTCCAGCGTAAAAGGGAAGCAGAAGAACAGACGAATAAGCCAACAAAAAATGTGTATACTCGCTCAGTGAGATCTTGAATTTGTAAGTCTGAATACTATTTTAGAAATAATGGAAAATCTCCTTCCTTAACAGAGGAAAACTGAATGTGTATTTATTACATAATAGAAGGGAGCTCAGCACATAAATTCAATTATCAGTGTTCTTGAATCTAAAACGTAAAGGAAAATTTCTAACGGAATACAATTGTCAGGAATTCAAATCGATATATTTGATATTTAAATAGAAATCGTATTTGTTCTAGAGGCACACAGAAAACTCCATACAGCGGAAAAGTTGAGGGTTAAAATTTTTCCCAAAACTACTATATAATAAGTCCACATCAACAATGTGATCGATTGTTAAAATTTTCACAACTCTCAAAATTTTGCAATGCATATATTTATTTAAATATATCTTGCTCAATCCCGTTTTTCTTAAAAAAATCAAATACCAAATCCTTTAAAGAGGGAAACTAATAAAACTCAGAATGGATATATAATAGTTGGTTCTAGACATATGCGAGTATATCAATCATACTACAAACAAAACTAATGAGAATCCAGCAGGAGAAGATGTATAATTTAGTTTGGAAATCTTAAAATATTTATATATGGAAGTAAAGACATCAGGACTATAATACTTAGTAAGAGAATGGTAGTTGATTTAAGGTTTTGCAATGCGAATTTTAATTATAGATTTCAAAATTACCATATTCAATATAAGAGCAGGCAAATTGAGATATATCAAAAAAATTCTAATAATATTATTTGAATAAAATGCAATTAGCAAAATTGCACTTGTTTTAATTATGAATATTCATCTTTCGATTATTGTGCTTTACTAAAATATCAAAGGGAAACTCTAGTGCCTTCTGACAAGTTTCTTTTTACGTTTATTATTAAGAATAAATATCAATCAGCTTTTATAGTTTTGAAAAAAATATATATATATTTTATGTAGATTTTCTTTTAGAATATTTTAGTATTTATATCAGCAATTTTCTAGGACTCTGTTTGTATGCGAGTTTTTTTTTCTAACTGCATAAGTATTTGTGAATTCCACAAATTAAGTATTACAAATATTACAATTGTACGTTGCTACTTTCTGTTTTTTTTGAGTTAATAGATACAATTTGTTTGCTGTAAAAAGAATAAATTTTATATTTTTAATTATATACTGTTTTCTTTTTTTCACAAAATACTGCAGCCACAAAATTTTAATAGTGCTAGGGAAATTAATATTTTTGTTAAGAGGTTAATGTTGCAATATTAACCTCTTGCTTTGTCTGCAAAAATCTACCAAAAAATAACTGAATTAATACTTATTTGACGTTGATTTTATTAGGCAACACAGTAGAACCGCACGACTTATAGTTTAGAAAATGTTTTGCTTGCGAAAGAAGATATCAGATAATACCAGACTTCACCATGTAAGAAATATATGAATAAAAATATATAATTCCAACTTTGGATTTCAGCAAATGCCAATAAAATTTTATATTATATCTAGTTGTCTTACAGGCTTTCAATATTAAAAAATACTTTATGCAATTGTAATTTTACAATAAAGCTCGTATATTAAATTATTAATGTATTTCTAACAATTTATTGTGACTAAGGCCATATAATTGTTTAAGAAAAATCTGTAATTGATAATTTTCCCAAGATTTAAAACTATTTTGCATGAGAAAATGATAAAAGCAAATTTAACTGGTTTATATTTTCATTTTAATAAAAGGCCTGCTTTTGTTATTTAAAGTTATGGAAATTATCTTGTTCACTTAATAAAAACTAAAATTTTGTATTAAAATACGAATATAAGAGAGGCCATTGTATTGGGCGACACAAGTGAAATCTGCATATATTTTTGTAATAACAATTCTACTTCCCTTTCTTGAGCAGCAAATACGGAAATGAAAATGTTCATTATAATAGCCTTAAAATATAAAGGACTTGAATGCAACTGTTTTCAGTGCAGCAGCATCCACTAGTATATACTCGTAGCATTCCTTTTTAAACAGACTATAGAAAACCCATCGTTTCATGTAAATAGTGGTGGCCGTAAAGCTCCTAAATGCAGAATAGAAATCTTCTTGAGATAAAATTGAAAATTTGTCTAAACCACACATAAATACACATACACACGCCCACTCACACTCACACAGACACACACATACATGTTTACCATAAATGAATGTTATAAAGATAAGAAGACAGGCCAATTTACAAGAACATGTCAATGACGACAAAACCACAAGTTTTATACTCTAAAATTCTTTTATCAGCACACATGTACTCATATATTGCAGTTTTTGCCAAAGATATTATCGTGTTGCCTGTAGTGTTAGTCTTACGAATGGTAATTCAATTCCATAGATAAACTTTTTTTTTTGCATATTCTGTTGGCTTAACAAATTTACGAATACGTAGATGAATGTCTCTCTTTTTAATCTGTTGAGCAAACATCTTGTGATATAAAATTTAAAACTTTATTCAATTAATTTTTAAATTTATATTAAACAATTGAATCTTAAATTTTCTTGTTCTCTTCTTTTAGGTTTCTGCAGCAAACACAACAAAAAATTCCCTTAATGGCTACAGTGTGGGTTATACGAATTTGACCAGTAGTGATTTGGTACAGTACGACGTGCCCAAGAATACCCACAAGCGTAGTCAGTGCGATGTCAATTTTGAGGTAAGTAAATATAAGCAGTAAAAAGACTGTATGTCTTTCCACGTCTATGGTATTCAGGGATTTAGAAACTTCCTGCAAATCAATGTCAATGTCGAACATTTTGCAGAGCATTAAATAATATTTTTACTTCTGTTTTTGTTTTCAGAGTTCGGTACTGGGTGCCGGTGGTATCATGTACATAAATGGTAAAATAGTTTCTGGCCCACTAGAGTCTCTTGTTGATGTTTTAGTGCCAAAAAATATTATAGATTTGGATAAGGTAAGAGCACAGTATTTTTTATACTCTTCATATATAAAAAACTTAAACCCTGTCCTGTAAGAATCTTGAAATTAAAATAAACTGGACTTGCACTTCATGGAATTTGTTGCTATTAATCCTTTTGACAATATTAAAATTTTGAAGATTATATTTACATATTAAAAACAAACAAAGATTATATCAACTGTGCAACTTACCACAATACTTAAAATAATAAATCCAGTGCAGAAAAACTTATTTTCATTTAAAACAGGATATTATGTGCATTTATATTTGCCATGATAATACTGTTATTTATATTGCTTATATGTGCACAGTTTCGCTTTAAAAAAATATAACTTCATTTATTTAGCCTGATATTTATTTACAAATTAATTAAAAATTACTGAGGCAGAGTGTTGAGAAGTACGCGAAAATGTGATAGAGCACCAACAATGAAAAAAAGAGCTTTTTTAATCAAATAGAATATTAAGAATAATACTTATATGTGATGATTGTAACTAAAGACTCATTAGACATCTCTGATCTAGACTATTTAAAAATTGCTTTACATGATTGCACGTAAGTTGCACAATAGATTTCTTATATTTGGATATACGCAGGATATTTTCGACTTGTTATTGTGTGATATTTTTTACAAACTCCTCATTAGAAATTGCTATAGCTCTATTTAAAAAAAAATTTGTATTACTCACAGAGATCTCTTGAATTAAAACACTTCTTTAATTGCATTATATATGATGTTCAAATCAAACACCCTGATGGTTTATAATATCGGTAGGAGTAAGAATTTAATAACAATTATTGTCTTAGTTTTGAATCCTATAAGCTCTAATAAGCCCATTAATGTTGAACAAAACAAGGACATGCGTCTTGGTTACTTGTTAATTGATAACCGGATATGAATTCAATTTCGTTAATTTTAATTAAGTGCTGATCCTTTCTTCCCAAAATCTTACTAAAAGATTCAAAATGATATATTTCTCTTACAACTATAATTAGAATCGGAAAGAAGCCATACAATTGTAGAATAAAAATGTAAGAAAATAAAAAAGGAAAAGTGATCAGTGAGTCGTTGTTATGACTTTCATATTTGTTTTAAGTTTGAGATAAATATCTTTAATTATTCTAAGAAATGTTGGGTAAAGGTTCCCTGATGATCTGCATTAGCCCCAGTGAAAAACGCATAAGAACTAGCTAAAACCCCTCAATTGATAACATTGAATTTTTCAGTAAGATTTTGGGAAAAAGTATAAGCACATAATTAAAACTAAAGAGGTTGAAACAACGACAATTTCCCAAAATATGTACTAATTTATAAATTCAAGTGATTTTAGCAGCCGAAGTCTCTGGAAAAACCAAAGAGAAAATTGGAATATTTGGAACAATAGCTTATATGATTTGGGAATTTCGTACTAACCAAAAGTAATTTAACTTATTTATTATGAGAAAGAAATCCGTACGATTATAACAATATTTATTCTTAATATTCCACTCTTGATAAAAATAGAATTTAACACAAATTGAAAACTCGCAGGCTTGAACTTGAGCTTGAATAATAGTTTTGGTCTCAATATTAAACCACAAAAGCTCAATTAATAATATTCGCATTCATGTTTTAAAAATTTGTAATAAGATGCTGATTTAATATGTTTTTATTTCAATTTTACTACCATCAGATTCAAAGACATATATATTTTACAATCAATACAATTCTGTTTCAAGTTCTTGTTTAAATAGAGTGCCCATACCAATTACACATTTTAACTTTAAGCCTGTTGTTTTCGTAGACGACTGCTCAAACGATAATAAATATTTCTCTGGCTATGGAAAATTTATTGCATTGCAAATTATTTTAAATTCATTAAAAAGGTAATATATAACCGCTGAAAGAATTGTATCAACCGGGTGACTCACGAGATTATTTTTAAAATATACAGAAGCCTACAATAGCCCAATTTCAACACAGGGACTCATGGAAAATTGCGGTTCGATATACTTCTCGTATACTTTCCCTTAATAGAGTTTTGAAAATATAAACTTTTATAAAAAAAGTAGTACAAAAGAGACATGGCATGAGTAGCGGCTTATGGTTTTCGGAAACAGCTGCTTTGCTGTGTTAGTTGAATATATAAAATGGATGTTTACTTTGTCTGGTGCTTTAGAATATAAAGCATGTCTTTCCTAATTAAAAACACTTTGCGAAAAGTCAGCCTATCAAAATTAAATCAATATTTGATGCTGTTAATGTAGTTTTCCAATATTAAAAGAACTGTGATAACCGAACAAGCGGTTTGGGCGTGAGAGCATAACAAACTCACTTCCATGTCTATAATGTTAGAGAGAATTTAAATACGTTTAATAATTTAAATTAGTTTTCTATTGTTTTGTTTTCAATTTTAATGTCATTTTCAATAAATAAAACATTTAAAATAAAATCAAAAATGCTGCTAAAGTAAATACAGCAAATTGATCAATAAAAATTAAACAAAATTAATATAAAAGATTTATGTTTACAATTATTTACATATTTAAGAACATTTTTACACGTGTTTTTTGTAAAAAAAATATCACACATAAAACCATAAAACTTACAAGTTTTTTTAGTATTCCTTAATCCATGACCAACCTTGTTGGCCATACTTGAAGTAAATTAACAAAAATTTAAATATTTCGCCTTTGCAAAACTTTAGAAACAAATATGTTTTGTGAAGTTGACACATTATTTTTATTTTTAGCAAATCCTTTTTCCAATAAGCTTGTTTCGACATCAAGCATTTCAAACAACATTCGTCAGGATGTTTGGTTATCAATTATAGTATTTCTCCATCCCAAAACTAACACTGGGCAATAAGGAAGGCATCTTTATGTACTCACATAATTTATGAAGTTGGGACAAAATATTTAAATCCTATTTTAAAATGGCAAAATAGTTTTATTTTGCTTAAATAACAAACAATTTTTGTATTATTATTTAATTGTAAGAAAAATTTAACTCTTTGTTGTTTCTTTTAATGAGCACTTAACACCATTTAATCTAAATTATGGCAAATTTTAACACAACAAAAAGATAATAACCGATTTTTGGAAAACTCCCCAAATGTTACAAAAAGAGGATGCAGCCACGTTAACTTGAATTTATTCCTTTCAATTTCAAAAACATTTGGCAATGACCATGCGGCAATTTCATTTAAAGTTAAAAGGAAATTGTTGTTTTAATTATCTCGAGTTCTTTTATGATATTTAATGAATATCTCCTTAAAACGTATTAACAAAACTTAGCAACCATTAAACATGAGAGCAAAACAACTGAAACATTTTATGGGTAATTGTGCTTAAATGGAGATAAATTTTAAAAGATTTGCCACAACAACCCCAAAAATTATAATGAAAACAAAACTATGAGAACTCAAAAGGCCAAAAATAGTAAAACATAAATTGTACACAATACGAACCGTAAAAAAGAAAATTTTATTACATGAACTTTTGCCAAAAAAAAAGCTTAAAACATATAATAACAACAAACACAACAGATGCCAGCTTTTAATATATACATTTTTGCGTACATACGCAATACATATTTAGTGTCTGTATCACACATTTACCAAAAGCAGGGAAAGTCCTGCAAGAGCGTGCAACACACAAACTAAATAAACTGGCTTCCAACACAACAAAAGCTGTTGAAACTAAAAAGAAAATTCCAAAAGCAGACAAGTGCTAATAACGATATACATATTCATGTCTATATCAACAAATTTTATTTCTTATTACCACACATATAACCATAACCGAGAACCCAAACCAAAACGAGCCAAACCAAAAAATTCCATTTAATAATTAATACATACACACATTTTACCATAATTACCTATTTAATTTTTTTTTAATGACCCTCAATATGCTGTGCATCTTCGTTTTAGTTCACAGTGTTAAAGTGTTAATTATAAATTTGTTTCTTTTTGTTTAGGAAACGCACCATATGAAACTTCTGGGGGCAAATAGAATTTATATAACTTTTGCAAATGTTGGCTGTCCATTATGGGCCTATTTTCATCTTGCCCACCAATTAGGATACAAGATAATTACTAATTTTAAATGTAAAAAAAAGGTGATTATAAGAGAGAGTCATTATGGAATTATGAAAGAAATGTGTGCCATCCCGTTCCTAATGTAAAGTCCGAAAACTCCAGTTAAGTTTGCCTTTGTTTTGTTCTTAATTTGTTTAGTAGTAGCCTTAATTATAGGCAACAATATTAAAATGTGTTACAAACTATTGAAACTCTGCTACGGACAGACTCCTGGGTCAGAAAGCAAAAATTTTGCTTGTTAGGATGCTTGACGTGTTTCCTGATCTACTTGCGCCTGAAAATCGATTGATTTTAAGAGCTACATGGTCTTCACATAAAGCTCGTCTTTTTGTATGCTGAGTTGCTAAGGAACCGGCTCACGTATTGCAAAAAGAATTAGATCTTTGTTCACACGGTTCGTATATAAAACACACTGCCCACAATTGTATTTCCTGCGACGTTTAACTTTAGGAAGTTAACCGCCTTCTATCCTCATTCCTACAATTTATTTTCCTTGCCCTGGCACAATTTTGCTCATATGTAGGGATCATCCCCTGAGTGTTGCTTCAAATTAAGAAAAACATTATAGTTCTCAGTTAACTTACAATGATTTTCGGTTAACTCACAGTTCAGTTCCTTTGCCGTGTTCAGAGTTCTCTTATATATTTTTGCAGCCAATCGTTAAAAACAAAAGGATATATTCAAATTAGTATATAATTTAGGGAATTATCGTTTTTCTTAACTCTTTAATTTTAATTGTGTGCTGTTTTTTCCCAAAATATTACTAAAAAGTTCCAAGTAATCCATTGAGGGGTTTTAGCTAGTTCCTATGCCCAGTTCACTGGGGCTAATGCAGATCATCTGAGAACCTTTACCCAACATTTCTTACAATAACTAAAGATATTTATTTACAACTTCCAATTTAATAAGTAAGAAACTTAAAACAAATACCAAAATCATAACAAGAGCTTACTTTTCACTTTTCTTTTATATATATATATATTCACATCACCTCGTATAAATTTTATGCTAAGTCCGTACTGAATATATCGTAGCTCTTACAGTCATATATCTACTAGAAATAATGTTGATCATCTGCTTCGCTATTTATATTCCTATCGAAAATGTACAATAGGATCTCCAGTAAAAAATAAATTAATATTGATTAAAATATCCTAACAAAATATTTGATAGAAGGCTTAAATTTATAATAAAAATGTATATAAAAAAATTCTGTTATTAATCCCAAAACAATCCAAAGAAAAACATATAATATGATTAATAGTAAAAGGAAGAAACTAAATGTTCTTTAAAAAAGCTGAAAAATTAAACATTTAATACATTGTCAGCTCTGACTTGCTTATAAAATTTAGGCTTAATTTAAGCTTTTCTCCTACCAAATAATCCATTAACAACAACTTGTTAAGGAAGAATTCATTTGGTATGATGAAGTGTAATTAGACGATTTAGACAACTCCACAGTAATATTTGTAATGCTCCCCTTTTTTTTCCTTTTTCACTTTTAGGAATTTATTTTTTCATTTCTGCTATCGTCGCGTTTATATTTACGACCCCATGAGTTATTGGGCAAACTATTATCCTCAGTACCTGATAGTGAATCATTAGAATCATTGGTAGCATTATTAGCTGAATGGACAAATAAGTTTCCCTACGATTATCGCGATGAACGGATGATGAGTCATGTTAAACATATCGTTGCCAGGTGAGTTGAACGGAAATAGAAAAGCCCAAATTGTAACGAGCGCATAAGTACATTTTCCATATGCCAGCATACGTTAGCTGTACACCCAAAGGGGGTGTACGCAGCAACAACAACAACAAAAAACCATTGTCATGCATATGCAAGTATGTATGTGTGCTTTGTAGGTATATTTTCTTCATGAGTTTTGATAAAACTGTTTTGTTTTTAATTTGCACGGCTGCTCTTTAGCATTGTCGAATAGTTAAACATAAAAGTCACCTAAATACTTACTTACGTATGTGTAGACACACATACTTTTGCACGTACATATTTATTATTTGAGTTTAATTTAACTGTCATACGCAGATGCTCCAATACACATTTAGAAGCAATTGTTTCGGAAATACTGAGTGCCTTGTTAAAACGTTTGACTGATTTGGAAAGACACGAAGAAGAATTACGCTCCTGTCAAACTTCAAATAGCTTAATGGCAACAACAATAACAACTGCATTAGCGCAAAAGGTAAATGAAAATTTCTAAATTAGTTTTGATTGTTTAGTTCGCAAGTAATTGGAGAACATTTTGGACTTTCGATCATCAGCAATGATTGCCTTCGTGTATATGAATGAGGAATGACTAATTGTTTATGTTTCTAGAGTGATGCTAAGCTATTTGAATGTCCTACATCCACACAATATGCACAAATTTTATGCCGCATCGAAAAGAAATTGGCCAAACATATTGGACCAGAAGAGTTTGTGCAGTGCAGCAGTAATGTTTTGTTAGATAAGCAGGTGAGTTTTTTTTTGCGAAAAACAGGACTTCTTTGCGAGTCAATCAGAGGCTGCAAAAACTAATTTTTAAAAAGAGAAGAAAATTTTATATCACTCTGTGCTTTGAAAGTAGCGGTCAATTATCATTTCATTAGTTCTTACACTAAATTTTCAGAGTAGAAAGGAACCCGCTTAAATGTTTCTTCACATTTCAAAGTCAGTGCATATTCTAGTGTAACTGTCAATTTGTTTTTAAAAATGTCTTGTAGTTTCTTGCAATTGCACTGAAGTCTGTTGGTGATTTGAAGTAAAAAAGAAAATTATACATACATATTTTATAAAGTACAGTTTGCAATACTTTGATCATCTTATAGCTAAATATTAATCAGCATTTATTTTTCAATTTACCTCAGAGCCGCAAATGAGTGACTAGGTAAATTAACATTGAAATAAGTATTTAAACATACAACTTTGTAAAAAAGGAGTCTTTGTTTCATTATAAATATGCAGGAGAGTGTACATAAGCTACGAATAGAATACGATTTCCCACAAAAACATTTAAATAACCACTACTGCAAGACTAAAATAAATTTTCAATAAAAATGTGAGGACAATAGATAACATATTAATTAAAAATTGTAACATTATTTTCATTGTTGTTTGCTACTACTCAACAATTCATTAACAATTGTTTGCTTAACTATTACATCTATTTAAATTCAAATATAAATTTATATTCCATACAAAATATATTCAAATACAGAAAAAATGGGACCAACCATCATCCTCCGGTGGACCACCAGGCGTACAGGATCCCAAAAAGACATGTAATTTGGAAACATATCTTGATTGGTCAGCACGTTTACGTTTATTTGTGTGCAACGAAATACTACAGGTAAGAAATTTAACGCGAAAAGAACAATAATCTGCAAGTGAGAAAATGTTTTTCATATACAAAAAAAAAAATTATACATAAAAAATAATGAAGTAAAAAAGAAATGAAGAAACTGAAAGACTGAAACTAAATTAAGTAAATAAATTGTATGGCCATAAAAGTTATTTCCTCTGCAGAAGGTAAAACAGGAGGGAAAAAATTTGATGTCAGTAGTGTTCATGATACTATAGAAACAGCTGTCGTATTTGTAGGAGTTTTACATAAGTGCAAAAGTAATATATACGAGTGGCAATCTACACATCAGAATAATCAACAAGCTTTTTTCTCCTTCAGCATAAAGAATGAAGTAAATATTGCCCTTATAAATTATTTAAGATTTATATAAAATTGTGCTTTTTAATGAGTTCGAATAAAGTAATTTTAAGGCAGAAATTATCGTAAAACTAAATGTATGAAATGTGCATATAAAAAATGGTTGAAGACACTTAAGCGATCACTTTGTCTTCGTAGTGTTTTACAAAAAGATATTTAAATAGGCATGTAAATTTCGCGAAGTCTTATTATAATTTGTTTCCGTGTGTTTTACTATTGGTAGACATTTTTTAATATTGAAGAAGTGGTGTTCACAATGAGGAGCTATAAGTTGGTTCGAATAGCTCTTTTAATTTTACTAAACCATACAGATATTTTACACCTGTGAACATAAGAAAATTATGCCTTAAATCCCATACTCAGTTATAAATATGATGTCGAATCTTTCTGATCTGCATTAGTGCAAGATTGTGTATTAGTTGTAGTCTACTTTTCCCTGTGATGAATGAATAGCGCTAGTCCCTCAGTATCCTTTACCGCGATATTAATACGGTCAAGCACTAAACAGCAGATCACAGAATCCTCTTTCGTGGGTACCCGTAATAAAAAATCCACCGGAAAAGTAAAAAGTGGAAAAAGCTATAATAAAAAATCCTTTATCTTCCAATCTGATCTCTTAACGCAATCCCCTGCTTTTTAATCATGCCCTGGACCAAGACAAAACAAATTTTAGCTGTTGAAAATTTATATAATATTGTGGAACAATTTTGTTAATAAAAAATTTATCGCATTGAACTAATTCCCCATGTGGCTACTGACGATACATCATTTATATGCTGGAATTAATTTTGTTTTGTAGTTTTCCACTCCTTTTCATTTTGACTCTAGAACGGCAGTTACTAGAGCAGTGGGCAGAGACAAAATATAGAACAAAATATAATATTGCGGAGCTCAAAAATCCTATAAGGAACTGTTGCATAGAAGCGATAGAGATACGATAGTCTTATAAATTCGGCAACACTTTTGAAAGGAAAATATCCAATTATGGTATTCGATATCCATTGATATATCACTATAACTAAAAACCGATATCGAATGAATTTATTTTGCCATAGTGGTAAAAATTAAGAAGAACTAGAGATCCAGCTACAAGAGGTGGTAACGGAAGAGGCAAATTTAAATGCAAGCGAGTTGTAAGAAAGATTTCTTCAAGATCAAAGAAAAGCTATGAAAGTCGTTTCCAAATTTTTAATTAATTCAATTTGCTAAAATAATATACAACGAGTGTAGGCACTTTGAATTAACTGACTTTTTTCTACTAAAAATATACAATTCAATTCATCCTGATGTGTTCTTAACATTTCTGATTTGACTTCTGCCACCAATTTTATATTTTTCTATTTAATTTTGAACTAAAATATTTACACCATTCACATAAATTACTGCCCGTACAAGGTACGGTACAAAAAGACTCGAAAGTGTACTCCAAGATATACCTGGGCAACAAACAGTGTCCTCTTTCGAACAAAAAAAAATATATTATTTTACCTCAAACTAGACTGCACGACGGCTTTAAAATAATTTATAAAAGCTAATTTCGAAATGTTAATTTAAAAAAAAAAAAAGTGTGAAAAAGGTTTGATTTCCTAAAACAGACTGGAAGTGTCGGAATCAATGAATTTATGAACTGCAGTTAAATTCAACAGGACGTATGAGCAATAATTAGTTCGTACTAGCAACAACACTACGCCTGTAGTACTATGCTTCTTAACAATAAACTCACATAAGTATAGCATACATTTAAGGGCCAGTTTAATAAAAACCCAGCAGTTTCATATTAAATAAATCGTCTGACTAAGGATTGCGGACGTATATATTAATCGATAATTAGTCATATGACTGATTGATTCAAAAATATATCACTCGCGATTATTCGATTAATTTACGAAATTTGCATTTTAGATTATTACATAAGCCGTCCACAAGGATCTACACACAAAGCCCTGCAAGAAAATGTGGTTAAAAGAAACACTAAATAATTAAAAGAAGCTAAATAATCAAAGATTATATATTTTCATATTAAATACCCGTTTAATAAAACCGGAAAGAAGGTTAAAACTCCAGTTTGAAAACCCTATTCCTCACTACTCTTTATCAAATACACTCTTCACTTTACCTTCCATCTTTTGCTACCAAAAATACTTTGAAAAATTTCTAATAACGTTAAATGATCCACTTGTGGTCTTGATAATCTTTCAAGTAAAACTGTTAATGTATTCATTCTGTGCACACAAGTTCTGACATTTATGTATGTCATTGATACTGAATGAAGAATGAAGTGGACTTGTATAAGAGCAGCTACTTGCCTCAGTCATTTATACGAGTATAGTAGACTCTTTGACTGTTTGAAAAATCATTTTCAATAGTACAACATCCGTTTCCTTTAACATCTTTTACAGCACAACTTTGGTCATCAACAATTCTCATCAGTGATTTCTGCTTATTTTATTTCATAAATTATTAAAAAGAGGAGAAAATTCCTAAAAACTTTGTCAACACATGGCCGTTCTGGAATGAAGGTTTGTTGAGTTCATTGAAACTGTTGGCCTGTGGGCATGTAAAATAATCAAAAGGAAGAGAAAATTTTGTGAGTTTCGTCTATGACAGAACCAGTAAAAGTTCAAAATCCTTTATTAATTTTTTAACAAATTCAAGGATGTTTTTTTTTCGTTATACTTTAGGCAATTTTTCAATTAAAATTCCTTGCAAACGTGTCTATTTATAGTTGCTTAGGTTGACTAAGTTTACAAGAATCAACACAATTTTGTGGAGATTTATAAATTAAAAAGAACAACGAAAATTGCTTCTCTTTAAAGTGACTTAAGTGTACTTATGTTAGGAATGATAAATATACAATATATAAAATGGTACTTGTTAAAATAAGTAGAAATTTTGCCAACAAATAAGTTAATGCTTTCATTCATTTTATTAAACTTGAAAATATAACTAATTGGAAATAAATATTGTCTGTGAATTTATTAGTTTACTATAGGAGTTTAAAAATTAGGATTAATTTTTTTTAATGAAAAATATAAAGTGTTTCCCTTTTATGTCAGAGCTAAGATTATACATCTTTTAAAATAATTGCTTTACACTCCTGCTACTTTTATTTAACTCGTATATAAAACATTAAACTCACAACATTATAATTGCTTTAATTTTCCACTACTTTTCCTTCCAAGTGCGGTGACATACAAGAGCGTAGCAGATGTGTTGAACTGTGGAGTGGAGTGGCACAATATTGCCTGTTGGTTGGCAATTACAACAGTGCAACCGCTATATTAGAAACTTTAGAATCACCACCAATAGCACGCCTGAAAATCACGGTAAGTAAAACAAAAATGTAACACGAAGAGCACCTTCAAACCCAATCAACTAGAAAATCAGCCATTTGCATCTAAAATGTGAAACAAAAATCATGAATATGTATGCACTTCTCGTATATCAAAGAAAAAATAAAAAAACTAGAAAGAAGGAATTGTGCAAACATGTATGCTTAGCAAAGTACGAAACGTGTTTGTTAGCGGCAAAATATTCTCACATTTCCATTTACAATTTACATGCATGCAAAGTGCAGCGATAATTAGGAATTGTCTTAAGTGTGATCGGGAAACGTGTTTCAAATTAAAATGCAAGAGAAAAGATATTTTTTCGCACACAAATAAAGTTTGACCAGCAACACTAACAAAAAAAATTTACTTATAGAGAAAATAATTGTCTGCCTATTTAATGAAGTGGCATATATTCGGGTGAAAGTTTCAGGAAAAAAGTGCATCCTTAAGCTGAGATCAACTCGAACCGAACGAATACTCATTGTTAAATGTAGAACTTATTTCGGTTGTGAAAATACATACAATCATGGCATCAGCAAAATTCCTTCGGAAAGCCATATATTTTTTTCTAATCTATGCTTTTAAACTATTTAAGCCAAAACACTATGATTTTTAGTTTAAAATCAAATAATTCCCATGTCATAAGCGAAGGTTGTTGTAGTTTTGGTTTCCTATGAAAGAATGGAATTCTTAAAAATAAAATCACGTCTTTGGAATTTTTGCGTTCTTGATATCCCATGAAAGGATTAGCCGATTTTGATTTGTTTTAAGTTAAATGTGATTTCGATATATTAAGTTCTGATTTGCTTGTGAAATAGTTCGCTGTAGCTGTTTGAAACTTATTAAAAAAAAGCACCTTGAAATTGAAATTTGTGTTTTTTTCTAGAGATATTTTAAATTCGATCATTTAGAATCGGCTTTAAATCAAAGGAATTCTAAGCTAAGGAACCTTCTACCAAATTGTTTCTATTTGGCTCAGCTGTTTGAAAATATACATAAAAACGTAGTAACACTCTCAAAATCAAGCAGAAATACAATCCTGCAACACGGGGTAAAACTAACAAATTCCCGATTTTTGAAAAATTTAAATTTGTCTATCGGGATATTAAAAAACAATTAAGTAAATCGAATGGCTTTAAGAATATCTATAGAAAAGCAAATAATAGTTCCAAAATGTTTAAAAATTGTAATTGATTTTGAGGCAAGATTTGTTCACCAAGCGAAGATACAGAAATCCATGCGCCACTTTCAAAATATATAAAATTGATATGAAGAACTTTAGAAAATAAAGTAAAAGAAAGTGAAAGTAGTTGAAATTTAGTTTTTTTTACAAAAATATTTCTTAACACAAAGTGATTCAAACGAGTTTAGCGTTACTGTCTGGATCACGATATCGCTCAATATCGTTGAGTTCACAAAATTCATCTATATAAAAACCTAATTTTTTATGAAGTTTTTTTTTATTTCAACAAGTTTCTGTCTATAATAGTGTCTAACCAGCTGTATTTAGCTAATTGCGGTCTAACTCTTTTTTTATACCAATAAAACCCATTTTTTATTATATACTTTACTCGACGTTTCATCAGTTCTTGTTGAATTTTTCAACGGTCAAATTTTTTAATTTATTTATGCTGAAAATGTCAGAACAATATCAAATGTTTTGTAACTCTTTAATTTTAATTATGTGCTGGTTCTTTTTTCCCAAAATCTTACTTAAAATTCAAAGTGATCAATTGAGGGGTTTTAGCCAGTTCCTATGCGCATTTCACTGGGGCTCATGCAGATCATCAGGGAACTTTTACCCAACATTTCTTAGAATAAGAATTTATATTCATATAGAATTTATTTCATACTTCCACTTTAATAAATGAGAAGTCTAAAACATATTTCATTTCATTTTTCATTTCATTTATTTCATTCATATTTACATTAATTCCGCAAAGCTTAGAGCTTGTCCGCAGATCAAAGTCATAACAAGAACTCACTGATCACTTTTCCTTTTTTTATTTTCTTACGTTTTCTTCTACAACTGTTTGGCTTTTTTCTGAATCAAATTATTGTTAAAAGAGACGTTGTACACTAGACAATTATAATTTTATGTTTTTAACTGGCCAAACCATCACTCGTACCATTACTTTTACCTTAACCTTTAAATTTTACTTTTACCTTTAAATTACCTTATAAATTACAACAGTTGTTACATTTTCATAATGGGTGTGTTTTGGAACGCGTTTTTACAAACAAATTCTTTTCACTTGGCAGAATTCGTCGATCGTTGCAGTTGTGTTTCCAGCATTACTGGAACACCTCTTAAACACACCAAATATATCAGATTTAAACGAGTTTAAAATATAATTATTTTTTTTAAAGATATAATAACTAATTTTTGACTGTGGGTCAACTTACAGTCGAAATTATAATTGTTTAGTTTATTTCTATGGCCAAGAAAAACCTAGCAGATATAAAAGGAATTTAATTTACCCATAAATGTATTTAATAGCAGAGCTTTTCAAAAAAGAATAAAACTGAGGGTGGGCTCTCCTAGTAATTTTAGTAGTATTTTATGTACAACTATCTCTTCCCTAGTTTCCTTTTATTTAAAGTTCTGTAATGAAATATAACGCAAGAATCCTTAAAAAATTCACGACTTTGGTTATGAAGCGTCAAAAACAGTAGCAAAACATTACGCAGAAATACATCCTACAACAAAATCTATAGACTACTTGGTTTGCATTTAGCTAATATTAATTAATATTGTTCACATGTGAATATTGAGCGGTATATAACGATAGTAAAGCATCTTGATGATACCACATGGTTTCACAAAAATATAATAAAGTGAAACTATGCCTTCAGGTTAATGAAAAACTTTTGAGTTAGACTAACAGCGAAGCAGTTGTTGGAAGCGTTGATATATTTTTAAATATTAGTATTTATTAGACGCAGAAATAATATATCAATACCGCTTCCTATTTTTAGTGGCAGATAGATTGATTAGGAACATTCACTTAAAAGTGAAGAATACCTGTTTAAGAGATGCATCATGTAGGGATAAGTTAGACTTTGTGAAATGTTTTAATTGGTTCTTGGGAAACAAATATTTGTATATTACTTATAGGTCTCCCAGCCAACGAGTTTCCCTATTTATTGCTTACTGATGGGAACGAGCTAATGAAATGTACAACAAATGTTTGCATATTTGCATGCAACCGGCCATTTGCTATACAAACTTAAAAGGTCCTTTTATGAAAGCCAACAAAATGCCAAATTTGCTATCCAATTTCAACAGTTAATTTAAAAAAAATGGACGAGAGTTCACAACCAAACATCACACTGCTAACAAAAACAAAAAACAAAAACAAAAAAATCCCATAGATGCGAACACAATCCACAAACTGAAACCATGGCCTAGTAAAGCCATGTTTGTGTTAATCACAAGCCAAGAAAGAAAAGCAAACGAACAAAAAAATTTATTTCAACGAAAAATAACAAAAACTGAAATGTAACAAGTAGAAAGCCTTCTTGCACAGTTTTACTGCATTTTCATAACATAGACACACATACATACGTACACACGTATATGTTATATAATAATAAGCAGAGAATTTTAGCATGAAACGTAACATTAGTGAAAGGAAATACTCAAAAGCCACATAACGATGGGCTTGCTTGACCTTAAAACTGGTAGCAAAAAGTTAGTAAGACTGCAAAAATTATAAATTTTTATAATATTTTTTTATAAGAAAATAAAAGTTTTTAAATTTTCTGCTGCCCAGTACTGAGGGTTAAAGAACACATTGAATTGATAAAAATTTAAATACTGAAATAATTTGTCTCACCATTTTTATATTATTCATCTTGAGTTAATCCAAAGCCAACAATTTTATATAGGAAACTTAGGGACTTTTTTACCAGTTGCTTTTAAAATATCTGCTTGTAAAAGATAACTTCAGCTGAAATGTGGGATAAAGTAACTTATAAAGAATTGGGTTATTAGAACTTCCAAGATAAAATACAATTTAATATTATTTTCAATTTCGCAGTATTAAACCACACCGATCACTAACTTTAGAATCTTCTTCGATACACAAATCTAATACAAACATATTTGTTTCTGCTCCTAAAACTATACTATAAAATTTGTACGTTTAAGGAAACTTATGTGGTATATGCTCTACTGCTTATCACTTTCTTTAGGTTAAAGTAAAGTTTTAACAATGAAAAACTGTTTATCTTTTTACTGAAATATTAATTTTATTTAACATGAAATTGTAATAACAGCCCTTAAGGTAATAAACAGCTTACACTTAAGAGTGTCGCAGGAATATCTACTATTTTCCAATTTTTTTTTACATAGAAAATTAGCTATAGCCAAAGACCCTATGAAAATTAGAGCCTTTAATATGAACATTAAGAAGTAACGATTAATCATTTAATTGAAATTTTGTGAAGTTGTTGACGAGTAACTTTATAAGAGAAATCAAAATATTGAGTTTTATATTGATTTCTTTTCCAGGAAAAGAGTGCAACATTTTTTACACTTTTAAATAGAAAATCGAATCATTATATCCTTTAAATATATACACTTTAATAAAAATTAGTACAACATCGCTAAAGAAATATAATGCATGTGTTGAAACTCTTGAAAACTGAAATTTTTTAGAAAAGATATAAAGAAATGTTACATGAAATATAATTTTTTATTAAATGTAATTTGTGGGCTGATTACTTGGGAAGTGTTTTTGATTCAAGAAGACATAACAAATATTCCAAAGCACAAGGAAAAGTCAATAACAGTTTTATATATTCAACTTCCAGAGCAGAGTAGTACAGCTGGTTAGAATTTTATTATTTTCAAACGGCAAACAATAAATAAGCCGCAAAGTCTGTTCTGAAAATAAGTTAAGTAAATATCGGCTTGTTCGTTATATATATATATATATATATCTTGTCTTCTTCCAACTAGTCTCATTGAGTTGGGATACACCTGCGTCAATAGTTTCGTTTTTTCAAACTTGAAGGAAGCTCTCATATGCAATATTTGCTACAGCTTTGAGCTCTTTCACCGATTTAAAAGATTCTCCATGTTAGTTTAAAAGAAATAATAAAACAGAGCATTTACATTTCGATATACTTACATTCTTTACAACTTCATGTTAGGTACAGTAGAATTTTGTCGGCAGGACAAACAGTTTTTCAGTAATAAATGTTTAGTTTAACCCGGACAGTGTGATGAGCTACAGGGTGGATGAACGGATCTAAAACTTTAACGAAGGGTGCAAACCATGAAACTTTTATTAAACGGAAGCACATGAAGCACTTTTATGAAATACTTTTAGAAGCAAAAACAAATCATTTTCTTTAGAATTGTGCACTAAAAATGAATTTGAGAGGAGCCTAAAAGTAGTGGTTGTTGTCTGGTCTGGTGCTGTCAGTCAACTAACAAAGAAATTTAAAATGTATTTTTATTGAGAAATTGTAAAACCCAAAATCGTTGTAAGTTACTTCAAATAACGGTATTTTTTTAATCAGATACCTTCCAGACAAGCTGTTATAATATTTCTAAGGAGAATCGTTTCCTTCCAGTAGTTTAGAGAGTTTCCAATGTTTTTTGAACACAAGAACATATTCGGTTTTTTTATACACTCTGATACACTCGCACATGATGTTCCGCTTCCTTTATATTGACCATAAAAATATTTTTAAAAAATCTTTAATAAAATTAAAGTTGTATGAAACTCACAGCTATTTTACCATTTCGTTAATTATATTTTCGGTAAGTTTAAAATTTAATTATTTTTTAATGCTTTTCTTCGTGTTCGCTTTGAACGCAAAAATATATGCGATTCTCCTGCTGATTTGGACAAGAAAAAAGACATAAACCGCATTGTGCTTCTCTTTAATTTTATAGATTTCCTATCTGTCATTAATTCTCGCTGTTTTATCTAGCTATATACACACATACATGAATAATATACATGTGCATGTTCGTGCATGGACATGTTAATATAAAATTCTTTTCGTCCATTGGCAAATAATAAAATAAATCAGTTGCACATTGTCAATGCTTGACATCGCAGCTGTTATTTTATTTTCCTTTTTCGTTTATCTCTACACTTAATTGACAGCTTTGTCAATAACAGTAAAACGATGCATTCTCATTATGCCTTTGACCTAAAATTAAAATAAAAAAAAAATTCAATTAGTAAATGGCTTTTGGCATAAACAACTAAGACAAAAACGTTCATGTATGCATTTGACTGGTATAAATGAATGCACTTTTTAATGTAACATCTACAGCAGCACTGAAATGCAATTAGAAGAGATGTATTTAAATGGAAAGTGTTGTTGGAAAAAAAACTTGATGTTCAAAATTGTATGGTTTGAGAGATTCGCACATTTTTTAATGTGTAGTTGCAATGAGTACGGATAATGAAAGTGTAGCGGCTTTTCAAAACAGCTGCTTTGCTCTGCTGAGCTAATTGAGGGGTTAAGAATCATATTAGTTTTCTCTTATACGTTTGAGTATTTATCATATATTTCTGAATTAATAATTATAATAGTTACCGCCATTAAAACTTTTAGCCTATAAAATTTATATTTAATAGAAAAAATTATTAATTGATATTTTACTTTTACTCTTCTCTCTTTATGGGGACATGCAAAACTGTATGTATTATTGATCTTTCCGTATTCCCTTTTATCTTGTCAGTAGCAATCCTATTACTAGTTTGTCTGCGTAAATGAAAATATAAGATGTTTTCCATCTAACGCTTTGTGCGTTTTTAAAAAGACCCCACTTATTATTTCACGGTACAATCTTTTTAAAAGCTTTATTTTCGTGTTGAAAATCTTCCAATACTGATGCTTGAGCGCTTGTTAAATAATTTGTTTTATGCGAACCATAAAAAACATAAAGACAACAAAAGTGACAAGAAACGCACATTTTCCCCTAATGGATTTTACCTAATTGCATTCTTCTAACAGAATACCTGTTTTATAAAGACATGGAATGAAATTTGTTGCTTTTTATTTCTTGAATATGAAACAAAAATGATTCTTGCTCTTCGTATCTAAAAAAACGTAAGTTAAAATGCAAATAAAGTGAAAAAAATCTCTCACAAGCATGTTTTAACTGTATTTTACACTTCTTATTATTTCCTCTGTATATTTAAATTCTCTGAATGTGCAAGGATATCTCAGTACATCACTGTTATGAGGAGTATTTGGAAGCAGATAACTTTTAGTTCCTTATTTTGTTTATTAATAATTATTTTAGCTGTAAAATTGAGCTACAAGGATGAATCAAATTAATATTTTTTAGCAAATATAATCCAGCAAAATAACTGATTTTTAAAGAGTTAAGGAGTCTTCGCTAAATCGCATTTCTAGATGCTGCTGATGTAATCTAGAAACTGAGGTAAAAATTGGAATTCAATTTCAAGTTCAAGACCACGGAATGCTGATCAAACTTGAAAGTGTGCTTACAATTGTCAATTATTTGCCCAAAAAACGTCAGCACTAAAGGTTAAGGGTAAACCTTTCAAATCAGAAAACTGTTAATTCAGTTAAACTAATTCCAACAATATTGGATTTTATTACACTATTTATTATTTAAGAATTAAACTGTTTTACTTAATAACCAGGCATTTGAATTAAAATATTTTCCATTGATAATTAGTGGCTACGTTTTTTTCGGAAGATATTTTACTAGTGCAAACGTACCTCAAGTTAATTTATAATAACTTATATTTTCCTTAAATTTTTGGTTAAATAATTGATACTCGTAATACAAATTACCACCGTAAATAGTGGACAAATTAAACAAAGGACACTCATGCTTCGAAATCTCTCTAGGAGAATTTTTTACAAATTATTTTTAGAGAATGACTTCCTTTTTAAAGCAAAAAGATCTCTTAAATGGGAAATTGCTAATAAAAATCGTGTGATGCCAAAGCAGGTTGTCAGCGAAAGTTGGTTATATTTCGCTTACAAATGTGCTTCCCGGTGGTGCGTACTATAATATTTTAGTCCTTATTGTATCACAGATATAAGAAGAAATATAAAAAGATCACATATTTTATGTTTCTACCTTTTAATTTAAAATTAAAATTAGTTTAAATTAATTAAACAATGTGCGATGTAGGTTCCCTGCAGAAATCTAGACTACTCCTTACACGCGTGTAAAGAGTACTCCACAAGAGACCAGGACAAGCCCCAAAGTGATGAAAATATATGGGGAAAATGTTCTCTATATTACGTTACTTATATATTACGCTATTACGTTATCCTAGGAGAGGACCATGTAATCCAAAAAAACATTACCTCAGTCTAATCCAAAACTAGTCCAAGTGACTGTTCCGCACATTATTAACACAGTGTTAGTGTTGCAATTAATTCATGTCACTACTCCATGGATTTCCACATGAAACTAGTTTTGAAACCATTTTCTGTTATTAGCCCTTTTTTGTAATCATGTGTTGCAAATATTGCTAAATATCTTTTTCTTAGTCATCATGGTCCATGTTTGCATTACATTGGACCATGTTTTAACTACTTCTTTTTACTTAAAACGGATCATGTACTCCGCAAATTTCTGCAGGGTTAGGTCATGTTTAAAGGCAATTGACTTCTTATCGCAATAGCCCCACTTCGATTCCTTGATTCGGTCCCTATCTGATACCGGGAAGTTGTCCTTCAACATATTAAACCGTCCTGTGGTCATTGAGAAGGATGATATCCTAGAAAGCTCTATGCTCCTAAGTGGCCTGTAAAAATGTGTTTAAAATATGTTCCAAAATGCAATACAATAAAGATCTTTGTTGGAACGGCAAAAATAATTCATGAATATCGACGTTATCGAAGTTTTAATTCTTAAAACCATATTATGTGCACTCCTTCCCCTAACCTCTATCCTATAGTTAGGGGTTGTAGTAAAATTTTTAATTCTTAGATATAAAATATATACATTGCTAAACACTAGATTAGCTGAAGGGCTGCAGCACTGGGTTCTAACGTTCTACCAGACTGGGACTGCTTGGTGAACCTTATTATGATATTTTTAATATATAGGGTGTTTTTTATAGAGTGATACAAATTTAAATCATAATAAAACATAATAATATATTTTTGATATCAATGAAACGGTCTTAATTGGATAGACAATTTTATGATATTAATGTTTAAATACAATTTCGGCTATCTGGCCGCCACGGCTGGCGCGTGCAAGGCGCAATCTATAACACCAATTTTCATAAACAGTAACATTTTGACCATCATCGAAGACATATGGGCCAATGACTCCGCCAGCCCATAAAGCGTACCAAACTGTAATTTCCTGTGGATGTAATGGTGTTTCGACAAAATTTCTTGTGGATTCTTCTTACTGCAAATGCGACAATTCAACCAAAAACGGGCTTCATCGGAAACTAAAATTTTTAATGGACGAAGTGCACGATAAGTTTGACGAATAGAACCATTATTTTGATTAAAAATTTCCGCAATTCGCACGCGTTGCTCTGGTGTAAGTCAGTCCATAATAAAATGACAAAGGAAATTTAACAAAAACCAACTATCAGCTGTTAAATGGGTGGTCAAATAAAGCAGTTATGCCAACTCGAAGTTATATCACTCTATAAGAAACACCCTATATATCATCCTTTCTTATGAGCCAGGTCTTAGCAGGTCCTGTGCTTCAAGATAGCACCCAGAGATGGAATTAATGTACCTAATTGGATTGTCTTGATAACACATTAACCCTCAAACTTGAGCTAACTTGGGGACTTTGACGTTCTTTTCGCTAACCATCGGTTATCCTGTTCAGGAAATTATTTAACATTTTATATTATAAACTCTGCGATGTGTGCGACTTTTGGAATTCTTTCTTCGGAAACATGCTAAATATTTTGCATAAACAGCTTTATAGAACATTAAAATACTATTAAAGTACTATTAAAATACTATTAACATATAATCAGAGAAGTTAAGCTTTAAGATTAAAGCGGAAATACGTAAAAACTTAAGATATATTTAAGCACTAACACCGCATTTACTGACACAAAAGCAAATTTTTTTATCCCGGCTACCATAAAATATTTTACTTTTTAATATTTAATAGCACTGCAAGTCAACATACAAAAGAGAACCGTAGATCTGACAGGTTTTTTTTAATAATTTAATTTATTTGCTCTAGAGCGTCATTATTCTTTGATTATTTCGTCCCTAATAATAAATTATTCTTAACATGTTTGTTGGTATTGAAATAACCGTGCAGAAAAACAATTATTGTATTCTTTTCAGTTGTTTGCCAAAATATGCCATTCCGCCGACATGAAACTGGATCTGCCATACATTTTATGACAGTTTCATTAATTCAATCCTTATCTATATAAATACGTCACTATGGAAATGATAAAAACATAAATATATATATGAAACAATGACAACAACCACAATTAATAGTCATTTATATTAAAACTTGTGCAGTAAATATTTGAATACAATAAAAAATTATTCGTTTATATAAAATAACAATTCATGCATATTAATAAGAAACTTATCATCATGTGAAAGGCTCCCCTTTGTTCCAAGTAACAAAGGAGTAGACATATTCAAGCCAAAACAACAAACAAACAAACAAAAAAAGAGACGCCTTTAAGAGCGTGTTAATAGTCGCTCTCGTAAATAATAATTTCTTAATAATATTTTTATTGTTCCGCCTTCAAAAACAAAACAAAATATGACACAGAGTTTTTTTGTTACCATACAAAGATAACAATAATATGATTTGACATAAAATAAGATGAATGGGACGTTAGTGGTAATGACTGGGATGAAATCATAAGAAAAGTGTTTCTAATGTACAACAAACAATAATCAATGTGTTTGACTATATTCGTTTCTTGCCTATTTTTCATATTTTAATCTCTGCTTCAGTATAGTGAGACTTTTGACATTCACATTTTCATAAACGTCAGGAAAACAAAGTGTCAGGGATAAAACTGTCTGGGGTTAAAGAGACACTATTTGTTGTCTTTTATATCTTAAGGAATCTCTGCTCGTCTATAAAACGAGCATCTAAATAGATTCTTATCGCTGAATAATTTTAATAAATGTGCTGCTTATTTGAAAAGTCAGCCAAGTTTATTCATCAAATAAATTATGTCAGCCACTAGGGTCGCTGAAGTTTGAAAAAGTATTTAAATAAATATACATATTTTGTAGTTTAATAAATAAATTTATATCACTAAGAAAAAGGAAATACTCAGAGATTTATACTCAGCAATTTATGGTGCAAATAAATTTATTTATTTCTAGTTCAAACACAATTTTGACAAGACAACTTGACGTTAGAATGTACATATTCAGGCTTGTAAATAAACTTATCAAAAACCATGTCTTTGCTGTACGTACTCCTAATCCGTTGGGCGTTCCTATGAAATTAAATGTCCGCCAGTTGATGCTTAGAAAAAAGATACATCATTAAAGATTCTAATGTAAAAAAAAATAGTTAAAGAAACTAACACTTAAAAGAATTTTTTTGTGACTCTCATGAAGTTACACTCTAACCATTAACAATGACTCATAGATGTTCATGCATGTGTCATGCAGGACGCTCTTCACATCAAAGTGTCAACTATTCGCAAAACACTATAATTCATGCTATGAAATATAGCAGATAAAGATGAAAAACACAAAATAATAAAATGAATAAATAATTTTTTTAAATTGCTGATATCCCGCTAGGCTTTTATATTACAACAATAAACCAACTTGAGTTTACTGGTTATACTGTAAACACATTTCATTATGTTGCTAATAAAAGACCATTTTTTTCAATATATAACTTTAATTTTAACTTTTCATATTGTGCCTTTGGCATTTTCATTAAAACAAAAAACAAACAAAAAAATATGCACAGTGGAGTAAATTGCAACTGACATGCCAACAATTGGATTGTATGCAACGTCATGCTGAAGGCCATGGAAATTTGTGGCATAAACAGGCAATTGTCTTAAATGAAAATCATCACCAACAACAACTTAATGAACAACAAAGGCAACAAAAACAACAGCAAATGCTACAACAAAAGACTGATACAAATACAACATTAGCAAACCAACTTATATTATCAACATCGTCATCAACAGCAACTAACGTTACAGCATTAACAGATACAACAACGACCACAACAACAACGACGGCGGAAGTGGAAGTCGACACGGAAACATCATCAACATTGTTAAGTGCGGTTTCTCATGAAGAATCGGCAACAACATCATACGGTTCATCAATACTTAAGGGGGCAATAGCAGCATTCACGCCACCTACAACGCCACCACCACCGCCACCGCCACCGACACTTCAACCACCAGCTGTACTGTCCACAATAACAACAACCGAAGATTTTACAAAAAAATCAACATCTAACACTTCTACTACCTCCCTTTCACAAACCCCATCAACTAATGCATTAAACTCCTTTAACGTCATGCCGCTGCAATCAACATTATCAACGACTGCGAATTCAATAACGTCAGCAAAGGCTTCCTCATCCGCCAACAAACCAAATGATTGGGTTGTAATTCCGGTGTTTGCGGATATCGTTAAATTAGCACTGGCAGGACGTGAAGACTGTTTGCAACGGTAAGTGAATCATTGCGTTTGCTTAAGTAAAAACCTAAATTGTGAAAAGTGATAATGATGATAATAAGTATTTGTAACCATATATTGATAAAGTAAACAAATGGGATGAACCACTAAACTATACTCATGCCATAGAAATTATACTAAAAGCTAACGATGCATCGCATTGCATTAAATGTATGCTCTGCCCCAAAAGTGTTCATTTCACAAGTGCTGCAAAGCAACAGTAGCCAAAGTAGAAATTGCAATTAAACCAACAAGTCTTGATTATGAAATGTACTTTCATATCCGATGAAGCAGGTGGATATGATGATTACCGAAGTCCTACGAATATTCAATTATGCAATTAAACAGCAAGTGATTTTTTTGCTTTGATTATGGTAGAGGAGTAGGTTAGCTGCTGGTCAGAAGGAGAAGGTAGAAAACTTTATATCGAGTAATAGTCTGTGCCACATACCTCCTGTACACGCTTGTAATTGAAATTTTAAAAACTCATCATTTGATCAATGAGCCGTAGTATAAAATTATTAAAAATTTTATTTTATAAAATAATTGTGGTGATATGATTTCAAATATAAACTATAATAAAATGATTTACAATCTGTACGCAATTATTTATGTTAATAACAGCTCACAAACAAGCAAATATGGCTGTGGCTTAATACAAAATATATATATTAACCACAAGAATAATTTGAAATATATTATGCGAACGTTAGTGGTTTTATACATCAAAGGTTTTTCCAAGAAATATAAAGTTTGTCTGTCTGTATTTTCTGTAGTTTCCGCATAAAGATTTTAAAACAATTTCTTCTGCTCTTCTGCTTCTGGTCTTTGTTGTTATAGAATTTTAAAATATCATTAAAATATATGTGGAATAGTCTTAAGAGTTGAGTGTAGCATTAATGGAACTGATTTGAGAAATTCTCGCATCGAACTACTAACGTCGTTGAGTGAAGCACAGACTTAGTGTCAGCATATATCTTTACTTTTTGTACTTTTATTATATATTTCAATTGAATGGAAGATATTATAATAGGGATTGAACTAGAATAAATAGCAAAAATATTTGTTGTTTTTGCTTCATTGTTGTTATGTTTTTAACAGGAATCATAAGTTTATGTTTTTACCTGGTCATTCCTATACCTGCTTTTTATTCAAGAGCTCATGCATGTGCAAATGAGTTCTAAGGCTACTGGACAGTAGCACCAACGAAATGCTCAAGCCACAATTAACATATAAATAATGCTTAAGACAGATGGCTTAATTTGTTACATTTATTGTTATTATTATTTTAATTATTGTTAATAAATTAACTATTTGACATACTGCCATTGTACTATTATAATATGAAATTTATTTGTTGGTTGTTTAAGGTGTAGAAGAATAAAATAGAGTCATATAGAATAAAAGTTGTTTGTTGGGTTTTGGTTTGTATAAGTTTCATAGCCTACTACACTTATTATAATGTGACTTTTTGAAATCATTTGTGAATTTTTATAGTTAATTTATTAACATAATTCTCAGATGGCTTATAAAAGTCTTGTAATAAGTTGAGAAGTTTGAAAGTTTTCAAAACTATGGTTGAAGTCTACTGACGATTTGGTAAAAAGCGCCAATGAAATGCATATAGACATTGCTTAACCACCCAACAAATAAATTGCATATTTTAATTATTATTTTTGCTATTGTTGTTATTATTATAATTATTATTGTTTTATATTATTTAACACTTTTCTTTTCGGCGAATGAAGAGGCTTTAAAGTGCCTCCGCACTTATAGTGACCGTCGCCAGCTGCGTCGAGTGGTGTTTCCACTTAAACAATTTCACCCTCTTTTGCTGGTGTTTGCCTTGAAGTAACCGTTTTCTGCGGTCTTTAAAAAGACCCTTTTTATGTGCCCATGTCAGGCCTGGCCATACTTAACCGTTGTTATGCTTCTAGTTACTTATGATGAGGATCCAAAGGGTGACCCGGTTCTGCAAAAGTTGGTCAATGTTCCATTTCTTCCTCCATAAAATTTATTCAACGTAGTTGTCTTTCTAAAATTGAAATAATTTTTAGTTTAATTTTAAAAATTTTATAAACTAACCTACTGGCTTGAGCTGTGCACAACAATATAGTGTATAACAAAACAGCTACACTAAAGTAAAATGGAACACAAGAATTCTGAAAAATAACACATGAAAAAATTAATCAAAGAGCAAGAGAGTATTTAATATATGTTAACATCATTTTATCAATACAACAATTTCCTATCATATTCTTATCACATGCAACTACGCCATTTATTTAAGTTGACAGTGAAATATATATCACAACATTCGGAATATAGTATCACAGATCGAAGCCTGTAAGGGATATATATTTCTTGGTAGTTAATCAATGTTAACAAATGCATTTCTTTGCTGCTTTACCAAATATATCAGCAGTACCCCACAACCTTAGTTTTAAAAACTTTTTTATGGGTAAGACTTTCAACATTTTAAAATTTTTGAATTTTTAATAAATAACTTAATGTCATGGACTTGAACTGGTGAAAATTAAAGCACACAAATGCTAAGCTCCGATAAGTTGAAAAATTGACTCTTACAGGCAGAATGTAATCATTAAGGTTACACTAGAATGCCAGGCAGCCCATTAACCAACCAATAAATTGTATATAGTGGTGCTATAAATTCATTTAATAACAGCTGCTGACTTATGAAGAACAATAAACAAATTCATTTATATCTCAGAAATGTATTATGGAAATATATGGTCGGAAATAATTGTTTGCACAACAATCCAAATGATAAAATGATAAAATTCAATAATTAAACAAACATATTTAATTGAAATGATTAAGTTAAGGCCTTAATTATTATTTAAATTACTAGTGTTGTAATTAAATAAACCAAAATAAAAGAGACAGCCTCGATAAAGTCGCAATGAAAATAATGTAAATATTCATGGGAATATTATCATAAAAAATTATTTATAACAACAATTTTAATGTCAACCCACATGATTTCCAATTTCAATTAAAACCGAGAGCAGGACTAAATATTTGCAAACTTGTTTTTGTCTATAAAACGAGTAAATATTTTCCAATACAGCAAAATTGCGAAATAAATTTAAAACAATTTATTTAACACCACTAAGTAAACATATTTCTAAATTCATATAAAAACATGGTTGTTTGATTAGAAGATCGCTGCCATATATGCTGATACAACAATAGTTTCGCCATTAACAACAACAGTTTTACAAAAATGTATATTTAAAATCAACGTTTATCCACAATTTTAAAACATATTATTGAAATTTGTGTCACCATTGTTCAATACGGCGACAACACGTATCTATTTAACAAATTATGGCAACAAAATTGTTTGCTTTTCAATAAAATGCTCAAAATGTGGTATCATGAATTTTAACAATAATAAATTCCTCTGGATGGAACTTTTAACACATTCAAATATTGAAACCAGAGACCTAAACTTTTTTTTTTTTTAATATCTTTATGTAAATAAAATAACACCGATTATATCGAAAAATGTATGTTGTGCGTTTTAATATACAAATCAAATGAATTAGTTTTTAATATTTAAACATTTACCACACACCACAAATTAAACTGCATAAAACATGTTATTCATGCGGCTGTACAACACATACATGACATTCAAATGCATGTCGGTTTCAAACTAAATAGTTTATTTTATGAGCATTTTCAACGCTATTAAAAGCATTTTTCAATATTAAATGGTGAAGAAGAAATTAATTCAAAACTAGACAGCAACAAAATTTTATTTATTTTTAATAAAAGATTTTAAGCCAGAGTAAGGGAGTATACCAGCGGAATAGTTGCAGTTATAAACACCTATAGAAATTATTACGTAAATCGCTGTGTATTTTTCAGTGAGCAGAACAACTCCTTCTTCATGTATGCACTCCAGCAATAACTCCAGCAACTTTGGCATGGTTGGCGGAGTACAGGATTGAACTTACAACATTCGAATTCGTATTCGAATTTATTCTTTAATTTCTTTATGAGCACAATTTTCATATTATTTAATTATATGATGTTTCATTTACCAATGCCAAATTCCATAAAGTACCACATACAATAATACAATGAATACAACTATACCAGGGACTGGTGAATACCGAAATTACCGTGGTTTCTTTTGCTTATACAAAAACCCAAATTTAATAATTATAAAATACAACAGCATTCATATTCAAATGAACACTATTTATATGCACAAATACACTACCCGTCATAGAGTTCTAAAAGCTATAGGTATGAAAATAATTTTTTATAAATATGATATTAATTTAATGCTGATTTTATAAATCATTTTGCGTTGAAAAACTTTGTAGGAAAACAAAATTAAATTTTGTGTTTGTTTAGTACACAAATTGTTAACCGAATATATGATCATAAAAGTAGATACGTTGTTTTGCCTTCCACAATGTTTGAAATTTGTTTGAAAATTATTAACAAGTAGTTTGTGTTTGAAATTTGGTTAATGTAAAGTGATCTACAATATCAGGGCCTAACTTAACCCTATTTAAAGAGTTCTTTTATATGTTTTGATATTATTCGCTAAGCATTTATTTCATTGTGAAAATATCGTGTGATATCGTCTCTTTCATGTCCAACTATCCAATATGCCAAATCCATTACCTTGGTCTTTTATTGATTATGGTCAGGCTGGGATGTTAATTCTAATAAAGTCACTTTAATAAACTACAGTTAGCAAAATCGACCTGCCTTCATTCTCCCAAGCTCTTGAAGAGTATAAAATTTGCACATGGCAGGGACAAGATCATCCGTTTGAATTTCTTTACATCATAAAGAACAATTTATAAGAAATTGATGAATAATAGCTTTTCCCTATTATATTAAAGACTCATTAAGTCAAACCGTTGATGACAACTATAATTTCTAAGCTTATAAAAATAAAATCTAAAGAAAATTGAGTTTTATCTAAATCAAGTACTCTAAAACATTAGTGGCTCAGGTGCCACATTTGGCTAAGAGAGAAGGACAGACATACCTAATCTCAGCTGAACGTGAGAGGTGTACGGGATTGAATATCTATTAAAAACATTAAAAATAATATCTACATGACAAAAAAACTTTAATAGATTCTTATCTTCCACGACTAACAAGGCAATTTCCCACTGATCAGGGAATGTTTCTGTTCAGGACTCTTAATGCGGATGTTTAAAAAATTGTGTAAAAATATCAAATTTTATGTAAGCAAAATTGAAACAAATAACAAACCAAAATTTATTAATGATTTGTAATATTTTTCATTTGAGAAATGTTACATAATAACTTAACTTTGTTGAGTAGTGTAAATATTTTGGTGTGTTTCATTTTTTTTTTTTTTGCATTAAGTGGTTATGGAAATTTTAATAAATAAATATTCCAATTAAGTGTGTAGTGTAAATCTCATATATTTTTATTTCAATTCATACCATATTCGACCAAACATGTGCATTTTGCTTAAATGAAAATGTGTTGTCCATTCAAATATTTATTACGGAGAATCGCACATGAAACTGGTGAATATAATTAATTTTCATGTAACTTTTGTGTGCACATAAAAGCATTTGCCTTTCAATTATTTTTGAGGTAATCATCCATAAATCAATAAATTCTTTTTTATAACAAAAAAAAACAATGAGTTCACTTTTAAGAATATATAATTAATGTATAAAAATTAATTACTACCAAACTTTAATAATTTAATATCAGTGCAAATATTTATGTACTTTGATCTCAAATCTATGAGTTCTTATATTAAAAAAGAATTAAATTACTGCAGAACATTTTAAATTAAAATGGAATCATTCTAAGAATATTTGGCAGAAACACAATAAATAATTAACAAATAATTATTTTAAAGGCTTGTGTCCTTGTTTTTGCTGTAGGCGTTTTAAATCAAACATTTATTTTTATGTTTGAATATTATCTAAATATAAATTCAAGATAATTCAAATGATTATGAGTTTTAACGGTAAGGATTTATAAGACCACTGCTTGTAAAATAATTATGATGTTATTATTTTATTAATAATCAAAGCCTTCATATTGGCTTTAATTGTATCAAGTATCTTAATATAATGATAAAAAATAGCACAGATAATTTCAAGCCATTTTTAAAAATATTATTTCTTGTATATATCCGCCATGGTTACGACTCATATAGGCCATTCGATTAGTCCTATTTTCGACTACTTTTTGCCTTTCATCTAGCCGTCACTATAAAATGTATCTGGAAACATTTTAGCTCTACTTACGAAATCAAAAATTCTTCTTCCTTTTTCACATGCTTCTGTGTAATTTTTTTATTTTGTTTTGTTTTGTTAGTTTTATTAATCGTATATATTTATATAACATGCTTAGACGCCTAAATTTATCGTGAAACAACTTAATGACCATGATGACCATATCCACCATGATCCCCATATCCTCCATGACCACCGTGATGATTGTCATAGCTTTCGTGGTGGCCTCCATGATGATCAGTTCGGTGTCCAGCTAGTGATGCTTGGTGACCATGGCCACCGCCGTGGCCTTGGTTGTGGTCCCATTCCAACCCGCCATGATGCTGATCATGATCGCCATGGCCACCTCCATGACCACCGCCAAGTTGAGAGCCATGACCGCCACTACCATAGCCAGGGAAAGCCAAAGCAATTCCAAATAAGGCTATTAAAACAATCTGAAAATATAAAGTTAAATGGGATTATAATTTTATATAAAATTTCCTTAATCTTCAAGTGCTATTGCTATCTGTTAATATTTCAATTTAAGACTTTTATCTACAATGAATATATAAACTTTACTTATGGTATGGTTACACCTGAAAAACATTTGTCCCAAAAGGGTATCAACTAAACAAAAAGGAAAAAGTATTCCGCAGTCAAACTAAAAGTAGTTTGAAAGAATCGTCTACTTGGGATATATTATTCAAAGAATCTCGATTGGAAGCCCATATGGTGCCATAAACTCGGTAATAAAAATCTTCCATTTAAATACAATATTATCTCCAACTTTAAGGCAGATAAGGGGATTAAATTTTTATACGAAATTTCTATCATGTATAACACGGAAAAAATAAAAGGATTTTTGGCTTGATAGCCCCACATTGAAACAAAGTTCTTAGTTAATAATTAATACAATTAAAAAAATGATGTCTTTCTGTATTAAACAAATGATTTAAATTAAAACCATTTCTTACTAAAAGAAGCAAATAACTAATATTAAAAATTTCTTCTTTGCTTCCGAAAGCAAACCACACGCTGAATTTTATTAATTTCTATACAAACAATTTAATTAATAAAAACATACAAATTTTAACCAACTTCAATTCATTTCAACTGCGTGTTTATACAAAAACAAATTGTGCTCGAATTTACATAAAAGCCAACAACATTTATCTCTCTTGTACTATTATTATTGTTTTCAACATAAATATTTGTTTATACTTTTTATAAAAAAAGGGACAACACACAGAAAATAAAGTTGTTTGAATATTTTATTTATATATTTTTTTCGTTTTTAAATTTCTTATTATTTACCAAAAACTTTGCCATTTTATTAAGCATTTTCTATTTAAGTAACTGTTGATATTATGTTTTCACTTGTCTCAGCTCTAATTAAATAATTGAAACTGACTAAAAATTTGAATACAACTGGTATTTATAGTCAAAAGTTTGTTTCTTAGGTTCCAAAACTACGCAAAAAATTAATCTAAATTTGGAAATTACAACTCATATTGTCAGAATTTCTAAATAAATTAGACTGGATTATAAATAAACAAATGCTAATAATTAGTTTTATACAACCAACACTGTCTCACTGATTAACCGCTTATCAGCGGAACCCTATTCTCAATGATTAAAGTTAAACCTAAAAGCAAATCCAGCTTTCTGCGTATGATTGACTACAGATGCTTTTACAAATTTTCAATGTAAACAATATTACACGTAATTAAAATGCAAATGAGATTAACAGAATATATCATGTTATTGATTTGCCTTTGGTTATTGCATGTTGAGCATATGCTTCTTTTCATAAAATAATTACAAGCATTTGTGATTAATTATTTTATTAACAAGTTCATAAATATTTGATAAATGCAATAATGCAATTATTCGTATTAAAAAAGCCGAGGAGGATTATATTCCTCATTGAAGTATGAAAAACAAATTTTTTATGGTGGAAAAATTACTAATAATTCTTTGACAAAACTTAAGTCCATGAAATAAATAAATAGCAACGGCAGCTGTCATATAACACGAGCTTAAAATTATTCGAGAAAAGGTTGATTGCTCATGTAAAATATGTAATTAATATAATATACATATATATAAACCAATAACGACTAAAGATCGCACTTGGCAAACATTCGCCCAAAAGAGTGTAAACGCTATACACTGGGAAAACAATGGTTGGATTTAGATAACTACTTCTTGAGTAAAACTGTTGCAAATATAAATGATCAACAGTGTCATAAAAGCCAATCTTAATACTTATATTACTTCAATAGGTACAGGTCTGAATCAATATGTTTTTGTATTTATTTGTTACGGCTTTTTATCTGTTTTGGCCTAATGTAACCGTACCCTAAGACTTTATAGCCGGCTAATAACACGAAATAACAGGTTTTCAATAAAAGCAATTTTATCAGGGCGATAAACTCATCGTACAATCTTTTCAATACAGCCTGTGCGCATTAAAACAAGACTAGTGACCGCTACGATCAGCTGACTTTGTATCATAAGTAGAGGCAAATTGTTAATATTATAAACAAAACAATATTATGATAATGACAAACATTAATGCAAATTTATGACGGAATTGATTATCTCTTTTCTCTCAATAATATTTATATTTTCATCTCATCTTAAGCATACGAAAACTAAAACGTAGTGTTTTAAATTTAAAAACGTAAAACGTCATAAGAAACAAGCAACTCAATATATCTCTATGAAAACAAACAACAACAAATCAGACATAGAAATGTAAAACGTAATATGTTTAGTTATATTTAACATCATATTTAATATATATGAAGAAATATTATCGATACGGCTGTTTAAGTATTATATATAATTATTAAAAATAAAACACTTTCAATTCTTTCTTAATTCAAACAACGTATTGGGGAACAGCTACTTCGTTTTCAATTACCGGTGCTCTGTTATGTTCACTCTTCAGGTTATGGATTAATATTTTCATATTCAATATTTAGCGGAATTAATTAAAAATTAAGTTGTTTCACATACGACTATATATTTAGTTATAAATAATCGCATATTGTTAATAATTTACTTGTTCGTTAGAAAAACAGGTTCCATATATTTGAAGAGTTCTCTGTAAAATATTTAAAACTAATAATTATTCTAATAATTGTTGATGTCTATGCAAAACTTATACGCTCTATTTAAAATAAACAAAAAAGTATTTAAAAACAAACGAAATTTCCAAGAAACTATAAAGATATTATTGAAATAAGAAAAAAAAACCAAATTATTTATACCAATTCAAGTCAGCTGCAAGTTGGTTTGTTTTCAAATTTAATACCTGGAGTGATAATCACCCTTTTTAATTTCACAAACGATTTGATTAAATTTCATTATGATCATAAATTGTTACATTGTATTTGTTTGTTTGCCAAAAGTACAATAATTGTTAGAGACTTTTATCTTAATGGAAAACTATTTCTTTCAAAAATTTATGGCCTACTATTTTAAAAAAAGTCTATAGAGTCTTGAGTTCAAGAATGCTTACAAATTTTCACAAAACCAACGCAATAGGTTCGATACTTTCTACGCGCAGCTTAAAAGCATCTTCACACTTTTGGAATATTTTATGAAAAAAGCGTAACCACTGAATACTAATAAATAACATTTTAAAATATTTTAACTTAATATAATGCTGTTCTTTTATCCCAACATTTTATTTAAAAATTCAAAATGACCTATTGAGGGGCTTCAACAATTTCCTAAGCGCATTCTACTGGGGCTAATGCGGATGAACATATTTTAGAATAATCAAGGATTATTCTTCTGGTCTTTTGATCTCCCTTTAATAATAATATCTACTAATACTTTTAAGCTTAAGGAAATTTCACACAAAGGTGTGACGAAATGTTGAAAAAAGAAACTACAATTTTATAAAAATTAAGAGACCTTAAGTTTTAAAATTATTAGTGAATATTAATAATTAAGGATACTATTTCCAATTTCTGCTTCAATAAGTTTAAAATATATCAAAGTCATAACAAATATCACTGGTTCTTTTAATTGCGAGCAGTGTTTGTTGATTTAAACAATTGCCAATAATAATAGATTTTTATAACACTATCTATTAGTTATGTAACCAAAATTTTACTTAACAGACAGATTTAGTCAGTCAAATATTTTAATAAAGTGGACGCACCTTAAAATTTTAGTCTAATGGTTCTTTTTCGCATTGTGGAGTCTGGAATTAAAGTAAATACTTTAACCAGCCAATCAGTGGCATTCCTTTTTCTTTCGGATAACATTAAAATATCATAACATAAAATATCACTATTGAAAGTAGTGAACTCAGCGGTTTACAGTTTATGCCGACGATAAATCGTTTACTTTCTTTGCCTTTCATAAATCCTTGCGAAACAGAAATAGATACAAAAGAATAATGTTGTAAAGACTGTTTATCCTTTTTTTTTTTGTATAAATTATTGTATTTTGTTATAAAAATTTAAGACTTTGAAAACTGTTTTTATGTCAGTGAAATAAATAATGTAGACTGAGCGCTCCTTCTGATCCTTAATGTTTTCATAATGCCATTAAAAACGGATAAAGCAAGTTGCCTCTATATTTTTTAGGACACAACATGGTGTAAAACAATTTATATTTTTACTATTAGCATGTTAAATTTTATTTTTCGAACTTTGCTACAAACAAAAATTGGAAAAAAAAAAGAATCAGCACGAAAATAAAAATTAAAGAGTATTAGTACGACAATTCCCAAAAATATATATTAAAAATTGGTATCATTATACAGAATTTTTTACTATTGAGTTGTATTTAGCGCCTGTGTCATGATGTCAGGCATTTGAAACAACAATAATATTTTATAATCTATTAATAGATTTTAATAACAACATCCGAATAAATCCCGGGAATTATCAGAGTGTTAAGATTTTATCATAAGTTTAACTTCAATAGGGGAAACAAAGTTGCACTGTAAGAATTTGATATAATATATTTAAGTTTTAATTTATTCCTAAATTAATAGAATTTTACATTGAATTATGGCAAATTTAAGAAAAAAAAACTTTAAGCAAACTGATTTTTCCTAAAACCTTTTCTTGAACAAAATAAGAAAAGTGTTACTCATAGACTTTTATACACTTAATACATGATTTCTAAGAAATTCCAAATTGTAATAAAGGAAAACTTTAACTTTTCTCTGCGTTCTTCTTCAGATATTCAAAATTTTTTATTATAATATTTGTTGTTGTTTCCTCTAACCTATTCGTTATCTTAATATATTGTTAGTTGGTGAATACTCAGAGCTGGTCCATTTTATATATCGTAACGTAATTATTACTTAATTAACAAGTCAAGTTTTTAATTAAATTAAATGACGCAATATTTGCTTTTCTAAAAATCTGTAAATACTTAATAAAACTAGTTTACAAAAATTATAAATAAGATAATATACAAAAATATTTGTATCTTAAGGTCTCTTTATTTTTAAAATATTATAATCTTATTTAATATATATTTTCGTGCTGATTCATTTTTTCCAAAGTTTTATTAAAATTCCAAGTGATCAGTTGAGAGGTTCTAGCAAGTTCCTATGCGTATTTCACTGGGGCTAATGCAGATCATCAGGGAACCTTTATCTAACATTTCTTAGAATAACTAAATGTATTTATTTCAAACTTCCACTTTAATAAGTGAGAGAAGCTTAAAACAAATATGAAAGTCATAAAAAGAACTCACTGATCACTGATCACTTTTACTTTTTAATTTTTTTACGTTTTTATATCATTCTACAACATGTTGGCTTTCTGCCGACTCTAATAGAGAACAACAACAACTAATAATTGTTAAAAAAAAAACAAATTATTTAGACAAAATAAGTTGTTTTAGCGCGTGTATTCGCTTTTAAATTAGTATAGATTTTGGGAACTGTTGCTTAAAGCTCTTTAATTTTTATTTTTCTGTTGTTTCTTTTTGCTTCTCAGCACGAAAATAGAAATTAAAGAAGTTTAAACGACAATTCCCAAAATATGTATAATTTTTTTCAATATTTCATCACTCGCTTGTGTGATTTCTTCAGGAAATTAATTAATTCGGGAAATAAAGTAAAGGAAAAAAAAAACAGAAGGATACATGAGATGTTATATAACACTGTTATGGATTATCAAAAACAAACTAAAATCCGAAATGACATTTTAAAGAGGAGTTTTCGAGATATTTTGTTTTTTTATGAACTCAAAACTTTGAAAAATTGCTGAGCTTATAAGAAGTTCATTTGATCACTTAAAATGGAAGGTAAAAACTTAATAGGGACAGTAGTAATTATTGGCTAAGTACATATTTCAATCAGGGGCCAAATCAAAATTTTAATGCAATTTGAAAGGAAATTTCAATCGATATAGAATATCGTAATTTTCGCTCAGGAAGTTATATAAATTCGAGTTGTTATATAATCAGAATTCGCTATGATTTTTCGATTTAACTTATCTTTATGAACATATAAAATTTTCTGCGTATCAGCTGTACAATAATAATGCGAATTAATTTAAATTGTTTATATGACGTGGCTTTACAAACACAATTTAATTTATTCAAAAATCTCATCTATTTAAATAATAAAAAATTGGACAGTGAAACGTACAAGTTAAGGGGCTATTAAGAGTTTTTATTGAATTAACTTTTTTCGGTGTTCCACAAAACCTCCAAAGTTTCAAACAAGCACTTGAAAATATTAATTTAACCACGTAAATAAAAATTATAAATGAAACTTTGTTTTCTCTTAGACGCTCAAGTCATTTAAAAATTTTCCCCCAACTGCTGAGTCGTCGGTATAATTTGTTTTTGACTACAATTTCATATCCATGCCATAAAGAAAAAGATATAATACAGACAAATTTCTATTACATCGTAACATGTCAGCCATTTAAAAGTAACAACCTTTTTTAAACCACTCCATTTACTCTTTCGCCTACTTAAGCTTAATAGTAATTGTTTGAATATCGACAATAATGACAAAACTTATTAATAACAAAATTTACATTTTAACAGAAGTTTAACAAAAAATTCATTATGGTAGAGAAAATAGATTAAAGAAGTTTTAAAAAGTTTACCAGGCATTTTATTTATTTTTTTTTTTTTTTGTTATATTCAAGCAACAGAAAAGTTTGTCGATAAAACATTCAAGACAAAACACAAACATCTTTAAGTACAAGCAACAAAATAAAAGTGAAAAAAATAAAAATTAAGATGAAAACGAACATTAATTACACAATGAAAACTAGAATGTAGAACAACTATGAAAGAAAAATAATCAAATTCAGCTTAAACCGAACAGTGTTCAGCACCTCAATGCTACTCTAAATTATCAAGGGATTCTTGTTGGTACTCGTAAAAGGTGCTAGAAAACCATTTAACATCAATTTAGCAGGGGCCATAAGAACATTAAGTAATAAACATACGCACTGATTACATTCTGCACAAATGCTCTTTACATACATACAAACATCTTAATGTATGTTTTATGGGATTTTGTAAAGTGCAGCTGGTACATAAAGAATAAAAGGAGGAAATAATATATTGTCGATGTTGGAGTTTCCGTCTTTAATGTCAAAGATATCCTTTTTTCTTGAGAACATTTAATATAATGACATAAAACAGAATCACATCGAATAACAAACACGTTTCTAGTTTATTCCACTTACTGTTTGGTGTGTAATTTCTATCTCTTAAACCATTTACTTGAGTGCAACATAGTGGGGGTGATTTAATTTGGTTTTCCTAATAAAGTTTTTGTATGACAAGTTGTCTCATGTTTTCTTTTCGTTTTTCTTTCTTAGTAGAAAATGTATTCTTGTCTTCCAAAACGCAACTTTAACTGCTGAATATTTTTTGGGAGAACAAAATTAAGCTAAAACATAAAACGTATTTACAAAACTTTTAATGCTTAACGTTGCATTTTACTAGTCGACAAATTGCTTTTCGTAAAACGTTTGAATTAATCAATGCATAACAAACCAGATGTTGTTGTTAATCGTGTAATAAAAGTTGCTTACAAGCAGCTCTCTCACATATTTCATATTAACAAAACTTTCGTTTTAATTTCCTTTTTTTTATTAAACTGCCTTTGAAACCACTGTGCCTAGTTTACGATTTAACGATGCTGATTTTATGTTACACTTCATTACTTACACTGAAATAATAATAATATAAAAAGTTGAATACAAAAGCAAAAACAAGGACGTTAAAATAATAAGAAAAAACGTTAATCAGATGAACGAAAAGTAAAAAATACAGCAAATCGAAAAAAAAAAATTGCATGAAGTGACGAAGAAACAATAAAACGGCAAAAAAAGGAACAAGCGGAAAAGGTATCTGTCAGACTCAACTCGAAACTGCGCTACGCCAGCTATTAACTTGAAAGCGAGTTGGTTAAGGTCGTCTCTGGGGTAAGAGTGTTAAGATTATGATTTCAAAAATCAAATCGCTTTTAATCCCGAGCAAATATATTCATGTTCGATATGGTTGAAGTATAGAAAACTGTAGGCGGACTTCTTTGAGTTTGAAACAAATTTAACAAAAAAGTATTTGCTGGAAAAGGACGATGACTGTTCAAATAATTTGTTAAATTATCAAAATTTATCGATTGTCTTTTTTATGTTATTGCGTTTGACTATATGTTGACACTATTCGCTAGTTAGTTGGTTTGTAAGAGTCATAAAGTCAAAACTGTTTTGAATGTCAGGCGACATTCTACTGGTGGAAAATTATATACCAAGACTTCGCATCAAATTGTATATTGTGTAAAAGTTAATTTATATCCTCAAAACGAATTGGAATATGTTTCCTATTATCTGGGTCAGAAAAATTTTAAAATAAATGCTACAGGCTATTACAGATGGTTCAGGACGATTTTAATGACAATGCTAATCCTGGACATCCCAACACATCATCAATCACTGAAAATATAAAAAACTAAAGAAACTTATTACGTCGAATAGAATAATCACTATTATTATAATATGAAATTTATTTGTTGGATGGTTCAGCAATGTCTATATACATTTCATTGGCGCTTTATACCAAATCGTCAGCAGACTTTAACCACAGTTTTGAATGGTTTCAAACTTTTCAACTTATCAAAAGATTTCCATAAATCATTTGAGAAATGAAAACTCACAATTGATTTTAAAAAATCACATTATATAAAGTGTAGTAGGCTGTGTAACTTATACAAACCAAAACCCAAGAAAAAACTTTTATTCGATATAACTCTATTGTATTTTTCTACAAATTGATACAATTGGAAATCCTTTGGATAACAACGAAAGTTTGCCAAATAGTTAATGTATTTAACAATCACTATTATAAAAGTTGCAGAAGATGTCGGTATACACGCTGACTCATGTAATATATTCGGAAATTTAGAGCATGTCATGACTACTTTTAAGAGGACAAAATAAAAATTGATGAATAAGTAAATAACTTTGTAGAAAACTTATAATTCATTTGAAATTTTGGGCACATCATGTCCTCGCATATGTACATCATTCGAAAGGTTTCAATTTATTCTCTTCAAATCTGTTACAGAACTGAAAATGGGACTACATACTCCGAAATGTGCAAAGACTGGCTTTCAAGTTGTTTAACAAATTCCACAAACAATTTTTGCTCTACTCGGTAACATCCCAGATTTTTTCCCCACAGAAGAATCAAAATATATAAAGACTCTTTAAAGCTCGTCGGTAAACGCCAACCAAGACGAATTTTTTTTTTCAATCTAGATTAACACGAGCTGAAAAATTGCATATATACAAAGCCTGATTAACAGACTTCATGTATAGAAAAAGAACTAGAATTGATGTCACAAATGTGATAAACACCTAAATATTTAATGGTGTACCGCCTGAAAATAGTATGACAATTAAAAAACTTTATGCAGAAGTACAATAATAATATTATAAATCCCAAAGAAATAGAAAAAACAAGAAAAATAAACAATAAAAAACGCCGACAATGCAAGAAGCGAAGGCGAAAAGAAAAAAGCAATAACTGCTAACAGCAATTAAGCTTAAGTTCTTAAAGTTTAGCGGCATGAATGGAGGAATAATTAAGTTTGTTGGCGGTTGAAGCGTTAAAATTGCTATTCAATAAGTTCTTCATCACAAGATATACTCACATTTCATGGCCGTATCATAGTCAGCGTTATTCGACACCGCCACTCCGGCTTCTATTTTCACTTAACAATTGTAGTTTTTATTTGGCAAAAAAAAGCAAACTAGAATTTATTTACGCAAAACAAAAGATGAAAAAAAGTACTAAAAATTAAGTAGAATTTAATTGTTAACAGAAGTTCAAAATGAGCAGACTTGGGGAAAACGAAAATGAAGTAAATAAAAATGTTAAGGAATTGAGGTAAATATGAAAAAACCGAATTTAGTTAAAACAGGGTTTATATATCTGGTAAAACAAACAACTAAAATTCCAAGTAGAACTTTGAAAGGCTTTCACAAATTTAAGGATAACTGTGACAGGTGTCACATATCATCAGCACACTTGTTGCTTAATTGGCTTTCGTTTTACATTTCAGGTTAATTTATAAAAAATAAAATTTTTTGTGAGATAACAAAAATTATAGCATTATTTAAAGCGTAAATTAGATTGCTTTTGATTTTATAATATTAATTAACAATACACTGCATGAATAGAAAAAGTCCTTTAAAACATTTTCATTTCAGCCTTCAGAAATGTCTACGAAAAAAGTTTATATTAAACTCTAGCCCGCCAAGATTCATGAGGGAAAATACCTTTATTAATGCTTTATTTGCATAGAACCGCGCTTACTCTCTCTCTCCCTGTTCTTTGTGATATTTCTTTCCAATTTATAAATAAATTTTGTAATGAAAGTGGGGATGTCTTGACGTTTTCTTTGAGTGTCATCTGCAATCATTGTTTTCTTACATATCTTGTAAATGTCATTATTTCTAGCTAAAAGCACTCTTCAAAAGCTATGAAATCACAACAAGATACCCGTCCTTAAATGTTAAAGCAATACCCTAAGGAAATTTATTTTTCAACTCCTTTAAGGAATAGCAAAGCAGTAGCAAAAACTCATAGAAATCACCTGAACAAACATCAAAAAGAAATTGTGCTGTCTTTCCAATAAAGTTTTTCTTCATTCTTTATTAAGTAACTAGAAACCCTTCTGTATTGAGAGATATTTCATATAAATGAATCATTTCCATATTACCTTGGCTGTGACAATAGCCTTGTCTGTTTGCCTTGCAGAAGAATTTATCAAACCATGAAGCTGCTGGCATGTATTAAATGACTTTGAAATTGTTTTAAATATTCTCGTGAATGTTGTTTATCGGAATATTTGCATTTGCAGGTTAAACTTCTATGTACTACAGTGTCAGCTAAAGTGTGTTAAAATGTTTTTTCAATGGTGCGAACAATTTTAGAAATGTAAGTCTTTAAATGCTGTAAACTGATATATTTAAAGAAGGAACATAACCACGTTTTTTTTAGTGGAAAAGGGACATCGAAATGTTACTGAATATTTTTCAATAATTTTTGATGACATGCAAATTTTCACTTGTGTTTATTTTTGTAAAGGTTGCAAACAAAATTTGAATATTCGTGTATATTGAATTCCTTGAAGGCAATTACAGGAAAGCTTCACTTCTCTCAGAGATGTTAAAATCAAATATTACCAACTCATTAACTAAAGCAAGTTTATTTGTTACAGTGGCTACCAACAGGGATACAACTTTCCAAATATCAAGAAAGTAATTGTGCATTATTTTTTTGTGAAAATATTTTGATCTTTTGCTTCAGCTGAATGCAGCAATTTTTTATTTGTCAAACACGTGTAGTTTATTAATTTATATAACTTTTATAAAAATTTTATAGATTTTTTCATGTAAATGAACTCATTTTCTGCAATCTTAAACTAATTTATAAACAGTTTTTTATTAATCATGAATTTATGTTTGCCAAATTTGTTTTCAATATTTTAATAAGAAAAGTTAATCTCATAAAAATTTCAAATCCTTCTACTCTCCACAACTTCATCGATTTTAATATTTTAAAATTGCTCGATTAATCGGACATATTTTCTAATTATTTGAATAAGTCGAATAATTCAAAACATTGTTTAAAAACTTTGAAGAAGCAAATATGCGCTCTCTAAATACTAACGAAAAGAACTTTAATTATTACAATTGTTTGTTGCGTTAAAAAGTTTCAAATAAAACTGGAATCTATTCTACTGACCATCAGTTGTGTATGAATCTGTTTTACTTAAGAAACACGTTTGTGGATGTTATATATTGGCAAATATAAGCCAAGTGCGACAGTTTATTTTAGCATTTCGGTCAACAAGGACGCCTTTCGAACAAGAATTATTAGTATTTTTAAAAATATTGATTGAGAACTTTATAAAATCATTCATTCATTTGACGATCCGTATGTTATAAAGATATTATATACTTCTCTTGTAAGGCCTATTTTGGAATATGGATGTGTGGTCTGGGATCCGCAATATGAAGTTCATACTAAGAAAATTGAATCTTTTCAAAAACAATTTTTGATATGTTAAATTGAATTAATATTCATAGTCTAATTGTTCGAAATTAGTTAAAATCTCAGAAAGACATGATGATAAATATTCCAAGGCATACAGGAAAGTCAACATCAGTTTTATTCAACTTACACAGCAGAGTAGAACAGCTGTTTTCGAAAGTCGCGACATCTTCAATGCTCATTTATATATTGTGTTTATCTTAGAAGTCTGCCCTGGAATGCAAATGCAAATCTTTCATCATATGAAAATCGCCTATCTCTTATCAAGCTCCCTACATTAAAATCTAGAAGAAAATGTATGAATGTTTCATTTATTTTAAACTTAATCAATGGTATTACTGTTTCCGACGTACTGCTGGGTAAAATTGAATTTATAATTCCACAGCGCCCGACAAGATATTACATGCCTCTCAAGCTACAATATTTTGCCTAATTATGGTAACTCTGATCCATTTCGTCAAATGTGTGTAGAATTCAATAACCTTTACGACTTAATTGATTATTCATCCAATCCTGACACCATTAAAAGAAATATCATTAACCACTGGAATAATTAGTTTTATATACGTATCTCAATTATACTATTTTGATTTAAACTTAATACTCTATTAAAATATTTTCAATGGCCTGTAAGAATTCTTTTCATAGGCTGATTAAACAAAATAAAATAAATGAACTCAATTAAAGTTGCGAGGACTTTACCATGTATTGCTAGTCTAGTTCCGCATTTGTATATTGATGTTCCTCCTGGTTCACATCATTTGACACGCACGAAACGAAATCATTTGACGAAACGAAAGAGATATATTTAAAAACAGAAGGTAATAACATGTAACCATATTCAGTATTCGGCTAAAGAATAGAAAAACTCGAACTAAACGATCATATATTTTATTCTTTTAAATACTACATATCGAAAAGAAATACAATTATTTTTGAGTATTCATTGCAAGTTTTATTTTACAGTTTTCGCTATAAAATTATTTTATTTTATGGTTATGAAATTGCTTTCAGCATGATTGTACGATTTCTGCCCCAACAAAGTATTTGCTACTAATGCCACACAACTAATGCAAGCATTTTTATTTATATTGTTGCCACATACTTTTTAAAGTTCAATAAAATGGCACAATGGGGTACGTGTTTGGTTATCTACCTTTTTTCTCCAAGGAAAAGGGAGCTAAGAAAGCAAAAAAAAAGAACGACGTAAATAGAGAGATACAATGTTATATGTTTCCTTAACTAGAAAGGAATTATAAAAAATACAAGACACGAGCTACTAACATCGTTTAGAAAGCAGCAAGAAGCAATAGAATTTCAACGTAGCATAGCACAGCAAACTATAAGAATTTGTGCAAATACAATTATTGTATTAAAGATGAGGGTCAGTGTTTCAAGTGTGTGTGTATGTGTTTGTGTTAGAAGAGGTCAATTTAATGTTAAACTCCTCATGGGAATAAATTATTTATTGTCTTAGCCTTTTGAAGAGTATTTCTTTGCTTGTCTTCATACAGTCATATATTTTTACACAGTACAACAAAGACACTGGATATATTTCAACGGCTGATGTTGCTAGAGGTGTTAAAATAGTGGGAGTTAAGTTTCTTTGCTTAGTAAAATTTAATAGCAAAAGGGCATAAGAAAGCTTGGAATTTTAGTTATATGGTGTGCTAAGGCTTGAGGATGATATTTCAATGAATTTTCTTTAACATGCTACACTGAGAGTAGGACATTTTTATGTCATTCTTATTTAAAGCATTAATACAAATTAAATTTCAACGATATTTTTTTTATAAGATATACGAGGAAGTGGCGACTTATTGAAAAATATATATAGTTTTATATAAAATAGAAAGATCTCAAGCTTCAGAAATATTATACAATTCTCCTCTTCCTTGTGCATTGAAATATTTACCATGTTTTTCTACATCAAAAAAATTAAGAAAGTTTAATTATATATAAAATAAAAATTATTATTTAAGATAATATGTTAGTTTAGGAACTGTGGCTTTTAACTCTTAAATCCTTAAGTCTTAATTTCTTATCCCAAAATATTATTTATATTTAAAAATTGATGGTTGTGTTTTTGCTCAACAGAAACTGATATACAAACACGCTTATATTTTAATTTATCTGTATATCACAGAAAAACGAACATGTTTTTTATTTATGCATTTTATGCATTTAGAGTTTTATTTAAAATTTTTTATATTAAAGGCTTTTGATCCTTATAATTTTGGATATAAAACTTTTTAATATTGTTGTATAATGTTATTGTTGTTTTAAATGCTTCCGTAATTATATAAAATTCCAATTATCCTTGTAACTTGAACTTAGTGTTGTACGTTTTTAAGTGCGTTTAATTTTCAAGAAACAATTTATAACCATTTTCTATAAAGTTCAGGCAATCAATAACTATAACACTTATCGTATAATAATCATTTTTTTATAGAGTTTTATTGAAGGTCTTAATATAATCGAATTTATTAGTGTGGGTAATTGGCAAAAGAACTAAGTGAAGCTAAGAATGTATGAAATGAAAAATCAAATCTAACTCTCTAAAAATAAAACACAATGATATATAATAATGCCCAGATATTCTATAGCTTCGGGATATATTCATCATGTAAGTTATCATATAGTGTACATGAACCAAAGCTTTTACACCAATTACGCTCAAAAATAATGCTAACAACCAAATATATATTCCTTTTTTTGTAGAGTACTTAAAGTGTATACTTGACTTTTAATTTAAGAAGCTGGTGCTGAAGTATCGTTTCAAAGATTATACTGAACAGTAAATGCTTTAATTCAATCAACAATAGAAAAGGAGTTTGGGAAAAGATTTCACCCTGATGATATAAAAATATATTTAATAACCATTTTTGCAGCACAATTAATTATGAAAAAAAATTTCGAAGAGTTAACAAAAGTCCAGTCAACCGAAATGTGTTAAGAAATAATAAATAATAAGCATAAAAGATTCATACATTACCTCTCTGTGTTTATAAAATACCTGCAGTATAATATGGTAAACGTATTAATTAAAAATTATTTATATGAGTACCAGGAGCTGATATATCCCGTCAATTAAAAATAAAACAACTACGAAAGTTTCAATTTAAAGTAAATAAATAACTCGTAACTATACTAGAGCAAAACACTAGCCAATGATGTATAATAATGTGCAGTGCTTTCTGGGGAAAAGATAATAAATACAGGTGGAAGGATACCTGGGTCCCGCGATTACAAGGGATCAAAAATCAATAGTAGGTTACAAATCTACATTGTTTTGACCTGCGAGGCGTAAATAGTTTTCTTACACTGATGTTGCCCTATACGTAATTGTTTACTTGAACGTGAGTGAAGCATCTGCTTCACAGGCGAAGCTCTGTTTAACGCATGTTCATTCGAGTGGTGGCGTGTGGCGGACCTCGTTCTTCCCCTTTGTCTAACTGATTCTGTGGTCAGATGTTGGTTGACGTCTCTTCAATGAGTCCACGTGGTGGCTGTGGCTTAATACCAAGATTCGCTGATAGAGATGTCAGATAAGGGTTGATGTTCTGGCATATTCATTCTGTGCTGCGACTTCGACCCAGCTGATAGCAGTCTCTATGTCCTGTTGCGAATCAGCAGATAATATGAATGAAGTGGCAACCTGTGTAAGCTCTAGGGGGCTGCAGTATTATGGCCCCTGATGTTGACAGGGGTGGTGGTGAACACCTAATTTCACTCGAGTGCTTGGGAGCAGTGTCAGGTAAGGCCAAAAGGCAGGTACTGACGTAAACTTTAGCATTCTCTGTCCCAGTCACATTGTGGTTCCAAAGAGAAACACATCAATATTAAAGGCGTTTAATATTACTCAGAATTGTTTTTAATAAACATTTCATTTTTAAACTTAAAATTCTTATTATTAAATTTTGTTACAAATGAAAACTGACCATGTGTAGGGTCATAATACGTATGAGTAACAAAATTGATTTGTTAAGGAGAAAATATCGCTCATACGTAACCTCAATTAGCAAAAGTCCTTTGGCACATGAAATGAATAAAAATGAAAAACTGAAACAAAATGAATTAATTTCACACGAAAATATCTTCCTTTTTAATTTATCTATATTGCAGATTTAATATAAATTGATTCTAACAACGTTTATGAATTTGATATGATTGAAAATCCTGCGCCCTTAAAACTAAAATAAAACAACTGTTGCTTGCAATATGAACAACTTTTAAGATACAAAATATTTGAGAAAACTATCTTCAGGAGACGTACTATTTTTAATTATAGATTTAGTTATATCAAAAGAATAAAATAGTATGAGAAATTTTGCAGATTTCATTCCGTGGCTTGGCTTTTCAGATAATTAAAACATTAAATGCAAACTATTTTAATTAAATCTTAATAAAGCAATTTAAGTTCTTTCCTACATAAAAGTAAAACTTATTATCATAATCAATACATAAACTTTACTATTTTTATACAACTTAAATATCCAATATAGAATGCAGTATGGTAAAAATATTTATTTAAACTGCTATTGTCTATTGCGTCTCTCAATTTATTTTTATTTTTATTTTTTTTATAGTTTACCAAATGGTCACATAAATATTAACGCCTTTGATCGCATGGCAGCCATTGTGGGTGCCTTTACCAAGCACATGCATTCTGTTAAAACAACAGATACACCACTGGCAACTATAATCACAATACCATCATCAATTGCAACAGAAAAGCCCGAAGCATCATTACAACCAGCAACAAATACGGCAACAATAGCACCAGCAGCAGGTGAATATCAAATGTTCTGTCGTCATATGCAGAAAACAACCAAACTGAATGAAAATGGTGAGTTTTAGAAGTGTTCATTACGTGCAATAAAATTTATTATCAATTTAAAAAGCAACAAGGAATATAAAAGCTTCAGGCAATTAAAGGCAAATGAACTCATTTACCTAAAGTTTAAGTTGCAGCATATATTGAGTCCATGGAAATATAAATGCGGACAATATAAGACTATTTTTTAATATTGTAGGCAATGGAAACTTGTTGCAAACGGCGTTTAATTTATTCAACCGCATATATACATATATTAAGTATAAGGGAATGCAATATTTTATTATATACTCTTTTCTAAGAAATCTAACGATGCTTTTTATATACCTACTAAAAATTTATGTATAAATGACGAGAAAAAGGCATCAAAAGAAGTGAATATATCAAAACTACGCTGTGGTATTGCCTCAAGTTCGTATCATTTGTACTGATCTTTAGAAGGGTTTATTTTTGCAAAAGGACCCCACTTTTATTTTAATTTAAAACACTTAATATTGATTATAATAGCAAAAGCCACTTTTTATAAATAAAATTAAAAGTTTCGTTTGGGATTTTATATAGAAACAAAAAACTAATTTGAGTTTTTTAATTGTTGTCTTAATATAATAACCAGGACGAACATTTTTATTTTACTTAAAAAAATTTTATAAATTCTTAGTATTAAAGGGTGTTTTTGATAAAGTGAATATCAATGAAAAGGTCTTTATTTAATAGAAAATTTGATGACATTATTGCTTAAATATGACTTCGGTCATGTGGCCGCCACGGCTAGCGCGCACAAGGCACAATCTGGAACACCAATTTTCACAAACACTAACATTCTGACCATCATCGTTTTTGAAGAGATATGGGCCAATGATTTCGCCAGCCAATAAAGCGCATAAAATAATAATTTTCTGCGGATGTAATGGTGTTTCGACAAAAGCTTGTGGATTCTCCTCATTCCAAATGCAACAATTCTGTTTATTTACGTACCCATTTAACCAAAAATGGGCTTCATCGGAAAATAAAATTTGGACTGGACGAAGTGCATGATAAGTTTGACGAACAGAACCATTATTTTGAATAAGAATTTCCACAATTTTTACGCGTTGCTCTAGTGTAAATTGATTCATAATAAAATGCCTAAGCAAACTAAACAAAAAACAACTATCAACTGTTAAATGGGTGGTCAAGTAAAGCAATGATGCAAATTGAAAGTTGTATCACTTTATAAAAAACACACTATATTAACTTTCTCGTTCAATGTTTTTTTGAGGACTGAGTTCCTTAAAAACAGCAAATAAAACAATTAATAAAATACAAAGACTTTCAGACTACTACAGACTTTTTTCAAACTACATTGAGAAATTTTATTTTATTTTTTTCAGAAGTAGTAAAACACAAGACTTGTCTTAGGCCCAGCTCTGACCGCTGAACATTACCTCCTTGTCCGGTACCTGTAGCATAAATATTCACCACCCAAGTAAAAACGTAAAATGTAATTATATATCCTCTTATCGGGTTTCAGCTATGCTCTTAGAACTATTCTCTCCTTTCCGGGTTCTGATGCAATGCACTATATATGTAGGAAGTATTGGTGTAACTGATAAGAAAATCAAAGGTGCTCCTGGCAGAAGTCTGTATAGAAGTTACTCTTTTAAGATTGCATTCACTGTTTTTTCTCTTCCCGAAAAATGTTTTTTAATCCAGAAAGATGTGACAAAATATTCTAAAATACACGGAAAAGTGATATACGAATATGTTTTGATTATACAGATCGCGTGATATCGAAATATTTTTTCTAAAACTGGGTCATACTTTGCATATTTCCATTTTGTGTAAAACATAAGTTTAATTGGTATTATATTAAACTAATTAATATATTTCTAAAGCCTGGCAAAATTTTAAAATTCCTTTACTCTATTCTGCACACATATTTTCTCGATGATATACACAAGTTCATTCTATAACATAAACGACTTCATTGAACTCACACATAATTAAGTTTGCATGCAATATCGATAATATTTACACACACACACACAAGCACACACATTAAAACGAATGCCATTCATGACAAATAGTTTCAAAAGAAGAACCACATTTATAATTCATACAAAAATGCTTTGCCTATTTGTTCAGTTTACATCGTAATTAATTATTATTTATTTTCCTTGATGCATAATTAACGTTTATGAACAACATACGACTTATTAATTTATATTTATTTTGTTGAAAGGAAAACTGAATATTAAAATCGGTCTTTTTTTTTTGGTGCTTTTGTATGGTGAAAATGATTTATACTTGACCATATATTTGCGGTTAATTACAAGTTAAATTATGAATAAATTAAATATGTTTATTGTTTATTGGGGTAATGGAGTAGGGCTTGCAACTTCTTCTTAAATTTAGCTAAGATAAAATTTATTTAAATTGATATCGTATTCACTGAATATCTACCTTAAGTCTTTTCTTTATTATTATTATAGGGATAAATAAAAAATATTAATCAGAAACTTAGAAACAGGCTGAAGTATATTACGGAACATCAGCAACACCAGCTGCTTTGATTTTGGTCATATTCGTGTTGTCAAAAGTTCTGAAGGCCTAAGAAAAGAAATCAAATATTTTACTTAATCGAAATATGGTTAAGCACAGTCTTGGCTGCAGCTATTAAATGGCAATTCAATATATTTACATACCAAACATCTGTTTGTACAATATGTGGCGCGCTTTCTCCAACTTTTCCGAGACTTGAAACTATTATTAATTTCTATACATCAAAGGATAATCCAAACTGTTAGAATTTTCCAATAAACTTGCACCTGAAGCATCGACCCAACTACAAGACTTATATTCAATTGTCGGTCGAATATAAATGTTATAAATAACAACGTGATCAAATACAACAAAGAATGTCCTACATCCAGCGTTTTAACTATAATCTAAGAAACCAGAGTTGTCAAGGCTGCAAGCCATAATTTGTTTCACAACTTTCCCAATAATACTACTTTTTTTTGCACATCAAACCCCCTTTTTTTAAACAACTAAAGAGTTTTCTGAAAAAACTACACTGACTAATTTAGCTGAGAGCAAATTATTCTGATTTATTTTTATGTACTCGCTTTTGTTAAATTTTTTGCTCATTTATTATTATTACTTTTCTACACTTTAGCTCTCATAAATTTATACATATTTTCTTTATCAAATACTTTCAATATTATTCCAACAAAAAATAAAATGCAAAACAAAAACATTTTGCGCCAGCAAGGAATATAATAGAAGAAGATAAAAAGAAATAATGTAGATGAATACACCCTCCAGCTTTTGTTTCTTTGCATATTTTCATTTTTTTTTTATTAATATTTTTTATTCTTCTCCTTAAATAAATAGAAGAATAAACTATTTCATGCATTGTTTGCATTTTTGTTCCATAAACTTACTTGCTCTTTCTTTAGGTTATGATTCAATTATTAAAATGCTTCCTGTTTCTGTTGTTTGTAAATTATGAATACTTCATATTTATTATGAAATATTTTTGATAATATCAAAAAAGAAATTATAGTGGAGTTGCTTATGTTTCCAGCTAAAACAGGTAAAATAGAGAAGGGCTTTTTGAAAAGTTTTTTTAGCATTAATATTAGGAATTGTTTCATGTTGCGAAAACTTATTTTATTAAACAATATTTTAATGGTTTTTTGATCAATAAATTATTCAACACAACTTTTATCTTTAAGAAATTATAGAGTCAGCTTCTTCCACTTTGACATTATGGCAATCAATCAATATATGGTTAAATTATTCTGTCATTAGGCGACGATTTCAATCAATATGATTAAGTTACTCTGTCACAAGTCCCTGGCTTATAATAAAAATGGTTGTCCTGTTGCAGTTCCTATAAAACGTAAACCCTTAATTTTTGCTTAATTTACGAAATTGATCGAATGTCTTTAATTTTAATTATGTGCTACTTTTGGCTATTTAATTATTAGATTAATCACATTTCTAAATAAATAAATTTTTTTGGGACTTGTCTTGTTTTAAACCTCTTTAATTTTAATTATGTGCTGATTCTTTTTTCCCAAACTCTTCCAAAAAATTCAAAGTGATCAATTGAGGGGTTTTAGCTCGATCTTATGCGCATTTCACTGGGCCTAATGCAGATTATCAGGGTACCTTTAATCAAAATTTTTTACAATAGTTAAAGATATTTATTTCAAACTCCACTTTAATAAGTGAGAAGCTTAAAACAAATATCAAAGTCGTAACAAGAACTCTCTGATCACATTTCCTTGTTTTATTTTTTTACGTTTACGCTTCTTTCCGACTTTAATTGTAGTTAGAATTGTAATTATATTTCGCTGTGTATGAAATATGTATTTAAATTTTGTTTTATTATCTGATAATTAGCTTCCCATACATGAAGGGTATTTTTTATAGAGATAAAAAATCTTTAAGATTCCAACACTTTTTAATTGGAGGCCCCTTTGTCATATCTCCAACGATTTATGTTAAGTTTAGTTTGGCGTTTCAGTATGAATAGACTGAAGCCAGTGCCTCGTTTCTGTAACTGATGTGAGAAGTTCTCACATCGAAAAAATGAATAATTATGGTTGTCATGCTTTTTATTGTAGGGTTACCCATAGAATAATATATTTATTATTATAAAAAACCAAAAAAATTTTAAATACATTAAGAAATATATTCTGACTCATTCTGTGTTTCACAGAGCGACGAACATTTTTTCGATGCGAGAAGTTCTCACTTCAGTTAGAGAAACGAGGCACTGAATAACGTTTCCAAGCTGTGAAAATCATTGTTCTGTGCATAATACGTATCGTGAGAGAGAGTTTCATTTAGGCATGAAGCTTTTATTTGTTGGATTGGATACGTCAATACATAAATCTGCAGCATTTAAAATCATGATAATCCCGGAATGCATATTTAGACTCTGTTACATCTAGGAAAATTAACTGCTTGGTATGCTTTATGGACTGGTGGAATCAATTGACCGTACTTCTTCAAAATATATTTATGATTACTGATATTTTCGTTCATCAATTGAACAACCATGAAATAAAAAAGATCAAGATGACGCATGATGTTATACAGCTCGGCTCAAAATTAGTTTATTGAAGGAAACGTTTATTTTCATATATCGGAGCCATAAATTGAAACTAAAGATTGTGCATTTTAAATCCACTAGACTATTTTCTGTGGGGATGTGTGAAGTCGCCAGATGACGCCAATAAGTTTGAAATATTGCGGATGTACGGCCGCAAAAGTTGGAACAAGTAGTCGCTTACTTTGACCTCCAGATTAAACTATTTTCAAGCCCGATGTGGTGGTCATGTGCCAAAATGTATATATGAATTAAAATGCCAGAATATTATTTATCTGACGAAGTAAATTTCTTTTCAATTTAAAAATTAATTTTTTGTAGCATTTTATTTCCAAGATCTGCATCTTTATAAAACTATTTCGACATATTTTATATTCCTACCCTACAGATAATAAAATTTATTTTTCTTTTATATGTTTACCTATTTTTTTAAAAAGAGATAAGCTATTTATTCCTTCTTCATTTGAAATTAACTTGCAATTACTATTGAAGTTATATACAATTCAATGGATTCCTTTGACTACCAAATCATCTTGCCATTTCCTTACATTTTTAATTCCATCCCTGAGCAAAAGAAATATTCTATATCTTTGTAAAAAAGAATCTCTCCTAGATTTTAATATGAACAATGTGGCATTCCTTAAATAAGAAGATATTTTGAAATTGTATACAAAAAAGCACACACAAAAGCGAAGATCAAACTTAACTTTTAAAATAAACTGGCAAATTGCATGTAATTGCTCTGGTTTCTTTTTTTCAAAAGATCTATTTCTATTGGGGTGATTTTGTATACTCTCAATGAATACAAATTCATACGAAAAAAGATATCTAAGGAATTGCTTATGATGCAAACGTTTACATGGCACAAAACAAAATACAGAATAAAATATATCCAACTTGCTGAATTTATTGCGCATTACAATGCCAAACCCGCAACAATAGAACATGAATTTCATTAAAGTAAGTGAAATTAAAAAAGTCATATGAGCAGAGCAGCCAGCTATTTTAAAGTTTTCAATAAAAATTATTCTGTATGCTTTTGTTGTATCCGGTAAATCATCAGCTTCAATAACTTAAATATATAAAACGTAAGTGCTATTAAATACCATTTAAATTAAGATATATTAACACAGATATTAAAAAATGGCTTATGCTCGTTTATATGATTTTACGAAAGAGAGTTGAAAAAAAATGACAACGTAGGTTTTCATTAAAAAGCCCAAAAGCTAAAAACATTGAAAATTAAAAGCAGCAATAAAAAATATGATTTCGCTGCTACATGAGAGATACACTCGTACAAATATAATTCTTTATATATTCTACCAACAAATTTACTTATGCATAAATTAATGTTTTATAAAGCATACCCAGCAGCAAAAATTAAAACGAAAAGGCTGTTAGAGAGTCCTGGGATCGAAGTTTCTGGATTGAGGCGGCCTTTATAGACTTAATCTTATTATATCCACATAATGCAAGGAAACGAATTATTAATATTTAAGGGTTATTATTAAAATTTCTTGCTTGATGATCTTCGAGACATATAAAAAGTTTTATTGTATCGAATTCAAACTCATAGGGTAATTGTTCGAACTTAATTTAAATCTCAGAAAGACATGATGATAAATATTCCAAGGCACAAAGGAAAGTCAACATCAGTTTTATTCAACTTACACAGCAGAGCAGAACAGCTGTTTTCGAAAGTCGCAACACTTTCATCATCAGTGCTCACGTGTATATTGTATTTGTCACCACTCTTTAGGTGGCTTAGTTGAATGTGATAACAGTTCCTATTTACACAAATTTTATTGTGAAAAAGAATCCGAGAACTGTATCAACCTGATGTTAACACGTTTCTGTTTTAATACCCATGTTACCGTTTGATTATTGTCTTCATGTCCCAATTTTCTGAATTTTTTTTATAAAAAGTTATGTTTTTATAAAAAGTTGTTTATTATTACAATTTTTCTTAAACCAAAACTAAACGATAAATGGGAGACAGCTCCATTCTAATTGATAATCGAAAATAACGTTGATGTAATATCGAGCACTTTATACGTCCGATATAATCCTACCTTCAACTATCATGATGAAAAATGTGTGTAAACAAAATACTTAACCTCATACTATCGCAATAATATTTGTGATAACCTACAATTAAAATTTTATATCAAAAAAATTGTATTTGAAAAATTAATATCTGCACTTATTTATCTGGGTACGAATTGCTTGTCTGAAACTTGACTTGTATTGTAGCAAGAGGTCATTATATTTTTGGGGATTTTTTCAATATCTACTGATCCAAATCGGTAACAGATCCCTACACTGCCACTAGTTTAGTAAGATTTAAACGGTTAAAAATTTATACCCACAGATCCAGACGTAGCCTCACACTTACACTTATACACCTTTGCTTAGGAATATAGTTACAGTATCTGAGAACTAGCCAGACAAGCTTCCCGGGATCTCAAACCGTCGAGATGCGATGAGATTTTAATATGTTCGAAACGGGGTAAGACCAATAAAATATATGTGTTTTAAAATTTTTAATTTCCCTAACGAGAAATAAAAAAAAAATAATTGATATTCTGACTTTCTTTTATCGGAACGAATGCGATATACAAAAACCCTTGATCTTCTCTCAAAGCCAGTTGTTCGAAATATCCTTGATGAAGGAGGTTACTTTGTGCTATAAAGTAAGGACTCCCATTCTGGCACGACAATTTTAAAGTGTCCAAAAATGTAATAACATAAATTATATTTGCTTTGAATTCTTATTGCTGCTGTAGAAAAAAATTTTTACATGCCAGCAGAAAATTTTAACTCTCTATAACAGTGTAAAAACGAACGAAACTTTCAACGAACTTTAACTATCTCATTTTATATATTTTGCTGGGATCTTTCAAACAAAAAAGGACAAATAAATATATTAAATATTAGAGATATAACATCTCGCAATCATTTTGGGTATAATAATTTCGTTTAATAAACTTCTGTCTCATATAATATATGATGAGTGCTGGATTGGAGCATAGTTTAAGGAATATGATTTGCTTATTCGTGTACAAAAGCTAATATAAATTACCTTACAAAATCCATACTTTAAAGCCACTTTAATTTTAGTAATCGTTTATGAACTAGGGGGTATAAATGATCTTTTTTTTTCCATTAACTTGCAAATAAGTTTTTAAAATAATTCAAAGTGGTGAATTTTTATATTTTATTGCGTTATCTGATTGCCAGGACCAGGAAGAATGAGGAACCAAGTTATATCGCTAAATATTGAAAAAAATTCATATTCGCAAGTCTGTATGATGATGAACTTAATTCCCTCTAATGCCAAATCCTTAGCAGAGGACAATCATTTCTTTGAAAACTTGCTGCACTTTTTCCTTATCCGTCAACCTTCAAAGCTTATTAAAGAGTTTAACAAAGAGTCCATTTTTCTTGCTACCTTTCTAGGATAATTATTTAATATAATAAATTAACTATTTGACATACTGTCATTGTACTTTTATAATACGAAATTTATTTGTTGGGTGGTTAAGCAATGTCTATATGCATTTCTTTGGCGCTTTTTACCAAATCGTCAGTAGACTTTCACCACAGTTTTGAAAATTTTCAAACTTCTCAACTTATTAAAATACATTTACAAACCATCTAAAAATTATGTTAGTAAATTGAGTATAAAAATCCACAAATTATTTTTAAAAAATCACATTATAATAAGTGTAGTAGGCTATGAAACTTATACAAACCAAATTTCATATTATAATAGTAAAATGACAGTATGTTAAATAGTTAATTTATTAACAATTAAATTGAGATTTTATTTTTCATTTTGCCTTATAAATACTTTCATTGTTATCCAAAGGATTTCTAACTGTATAAAGGTGTAGAAAAATAAAATTGAGTCATATCGAATAAAAGTTGTTTGTTGGGTTTGGTTTGTATAAATTTCATAGCCTGCTACAATTAATATAATGTGATTTTTTGAAATCATTTGTGGATTTTTATAGTTAATTTATTAACTTAATTCTCAGATGGCTTATAAAATTCTTTTAATAAGTTGTGAAGCTTGAAACTTTTCAAAACTGTGGTTGAAGTCTACTGACGATTAGGTAAAAAGCGCCAATGAAATGCATATAGACATTGCTTAACCACCCAACAAATAAATTTCATGTGTTGATTTAAAAAATCCAAACAACATGTAAGATATTTTTTATTTTTTACTTCGTTTAATATAAGAATTCCAACATCTAAACCAATTATTTTTCTAAAAAAGTTATGTCCTTAATGTGAATATTTGCCTTCGTTTTTCAGCGTACTTGTAAACTTTTGCTTGGATATATATATATATATATATATATATATATATTTATATATATATATATATATATATATATATATATATATATAACTACTGCACTAATATGTACATACAGAAACACTTTTCTATTTTTAATTTTACACTGAGAAAAACTGAAAAGTATATATAGTATTAAAATACTGCTTGTTTTATCTCTAAGGCCCTAATTTTTCATATCACTTAATGTTTATATAACATGTGAGAAAACAAAACTTTAATTTTAATTATGTGCTGATTTTTCCCCCAAAATCTTACTGAGGAATTCAAAGTGATAAATTGAGGGGTTTTAGCTAGATCCTAAGCGCATTTCAGGCAAAAATCTAAAAAGAAAAATGTAGGGTAAAATCGATGTCTTTGTCGATGGACAGGTAGCAGTTGTATAATCCACCATCTATCGCTGGTACAGTAGCAAAAATTCAACAGTGGAATAGGAAATAAAATGGTTGTAACCACTTCTCTACTTTCTCAAATAAGTTCACCTCTCCTCTGCACACTACACCTGACGTAACTGAAATCTTTTGAAATATTTATTGAAGTTTTTACCAAATAAACACATGCTCTTTTAAAATATACGTTTCCAATATAAGAAATATTAAAACAGTAACTATTGGTTACGCTCATTTCGCCAAATATTTGTTGGATGTGAGCGTAGCTTTAGTTTTTTGCTTCATACAACATTTTATTTTAATGAAATACATTTCCTACAGAGAAAATAATTAACAGAAATTTAAACTTTTTCCAGTGTATCGCAATTACGTCTGTATACGAATTTGTAATATCTTTATCGTGATAAAAGTAAAGCCTTAAGCCATCGCTTAATTTTTTCGGTTTGTAGAGAGGAGCGGCATCAAAAAAAAAAAAAAAATGAATAAAAAAAGACAAAACAAATCAACAAAATGAGAAATATTAAAACTTTGTTTTCAGTTCGTAACACATTCATTACAATTGCACTAGAACGAGCAAAAAAAAAGTCATGCTGCATAATCATGGCCACAAAGCGCACAATTTATATAAAAACACATGCAGAGTACAAAAAAACTTAAATTTATATAAACAGGGAGATGTGAGCATGCATGTGCATGTATATAAGTAAATATATAAATAAAAATATGTATTATAACTAAATACGAAAATATGAAATTTTGAGAGAACAGAAAATGTTTTAGTCAACTTGTTGTGTCATTTTTAACAAGAATTGCTTTCGAAAAACATCAATAATTTTAGTGTGACCAACTTTTATTGGATACAGCATACTTTCAAGGTATTTCAGTTTAATATTTTATTATAAAATTTTATTTTTATATTTCCATAATCTAAATGAATAATCCCATAACATTAAACTACGTCTGACGAAAAATTGTTGTGTTATAAAAATTTTTGAAATACATGCAGAACAATTTGGTACAAACTTTTCCTGTCGTATTCACAATTTAATATTAATTTTAAATGTAGTTTTGTTTTAAGAGATATTTTTATGAAATATAAATTCTACTATAGATTTTTAAACTAAAGTTATTTATTGTGCACACGATAGTTGACATTTTTTTGCAGTAGACAACTAACCTGAATTTCAAAATTGCTCCTCACCCTAACAGTCAAGAACTAATAACTGTAAAGCATATTTTAATATTTTCACTTGCATTCATTAATCACTTTTAATAAGACTTTAGCTGAGAGTAGAACAACAGCAAGTGTAAAGGTTGTAATTCTATAAATTTATTATTACGAGTATCTATCGAGAAAATTCTAATTAAAAATTAGTTTCACCGGTTGTAGATTTAGTTGCGTTACGTCTTCCCAGTATGACTGGCCGCAAAAGTACAATTTCTATTTAATATAGAATGTGATTATTTACAGGATTTTGTTACAATTACAGATTCTTTGTGTCAATTGGTATAAATATTAAATTTAACTTATTTAGTTATACACTGATGTTTGATATAGAAGCAGGACTTTTTCATTTGATAGTCTCTGAATTTGGAGCATCATTTTCGGGATAATTCCTACTTATGCGGTGCAGTGTGTCGGAACTTAAAAGCAGGGGATGAGTTAAAATGATAGATGAGAAGACAAAAAATTTGTTGTAGGCATTTTACTTGTGATTTCGCCGATTAATTTTAGATACACTACCAACGAAGAAGGATGTTGTCTCCCCTTCTTTAGTGCATTCGCCGTCAATAATGTTCAGGAACAAGTGCCATGCCTTCGTCATTGACACAATCCGACAACAATTATGATTGTGTTAATAATAAATATTATAAATAAACATCACAAAAAAGTCGACATCATATTCAATACTGAGTACAGTGTCAACCTCTACATCTGAGGCGTCGTAATCTTTTGTTCACTACGTCAGCCAACAAAATATTCCATTTCGAAGAACCTTATTGTTGGAAGAATCAAGTTATATAAAAAATTTATAAATTCTAGGCTTCACACAAAATTTCTGCTAGTAAGACAATAACGTTTTTAACGATTTTAACTTCATTTGTATCAAAATTCCATTTAAATGGAAAAAGTAATAAAACTGTCAAAATTAGTACAGAAATATTTTATTAGCTAAATACGTAGGTATGTATGTCCTGCTGTTACGTGTACATATTTTAGACCGCAAAGTTTATTTCTTATTCAATATTATATTTTTTATCTTTAGTTATAATTTTGTACTGATTTGTAGTTCCCAAAATCCCACTTAAGAATTCAAAGTGATCAATTGAGGTGTTTTAGCTATATCCTATGCGCATATCACTGGGGCTAATGCAGATCATCAGGGAAGCTTTACCCAAGTAAAGATATTTATTTCAAACTACCACTTTAATAAGTGAGAAGCTTAAAACAAATATCAAAGTCATAACAAGAACTCACTGATCACTTATCCGTTTTTTATTTCCTTATGTTGTTATTCTACAATTGGGGAAAAAAATCAGTACAAAATTAAAATTAAGGAGTTTAAACGACAATTCCCAAGAATATGTACTAATTTGAGAGATAATATATATTTATTTCGTTTAATTTTAATTCATTTTATTTTATATCAAAAGCTAATTAACAGATACTGATAGCAAAGACCTTCACTCGATATATTAAAATAGACGACAGTCTAAGTTGGGAATTAAACCCTCGAACTTCATTCTGATAACTCATCGCACTACTTACTAGGACACATAGGAATTCATATTTAGCTTATATCGTTCATTAGTTTAAGCAATTAACGTCTGTATTAAGTGCTGTTGTAATGGAATCTACTAGGCAGCCTCTGAGTATGTTTAGAAAAGCTGAATCGTCTGTAACTTTTGATATAGCGATTTTATTACGTAATGTTAGTTCAAATGCATGGATATTTCAATTAGTATACGGAGCTGGGCACACTCTTTTGGTAAAACGTGGATTGAATAATAATTAATGTACTAATAATTAATTACTTGTAATAATAATAAAAAAAATAAATTTCATATTATTATTAACAATTAAATTGAGATTTTATTTTTCATTTGCCTTATAAATACTTTCATTGTTATCCAAAGGATTTCTAATTGTATAAAGGTGCAGAAAAATGAAATAGAGTCATATCGAATAAAAGTTGTTTGTTGGGTTTTGGTTTGTATAAGTTTCATAGCCTACTACACTTATTATAATGTGATTTTTTGAAATCATTTGAGAATTTTTATAGTTAATTTATTAACATAATTCTCAGATGGTTTGTAAAAGTTTTTTAATAAGTTGAGAAGTTTGAAACTTTTCAAAACTGTGGTTGAAGTCTGCTGACGATTTGGTAAAAAGCGCCAATGAAATGCATATAGACATTGCTTAACCACCCAACAAATAAATTTCATATAATAATAATAATAATAATAATAATAATAATAATAATAATAATAATAATAATAATAATAATGATAATAATAATAATAATAACATTTCTTCTCTTTTAATGTTCTTAATCAAGTCTACAAGTGCATGTGCTTGTTCTATAATAAATAATATAATACGTTTGATAAGACTATTTTCTTTATTAATAAATAATTTATTAATTTATATAAAAATCAATGCTTTTCCAATCATTCCTATCAGCAAAAGTTATGCTTTTCTCTTACTTAAACGACTGCTTTGCCTTCTTTTCAAAGAGTTACATTAAAGTTGTAAGCCACTGGTTAGAAACAAACAACTATATGAATATATGAAATTTTATATCATACATAAATAAAATCAATATTATGTTCATAAAAATATTCCATGAACTTATTTTACTATTTATTTAATGCAAAATATTGAAGCACTTCTTGTGCAGTAGCAACAGTTTTAATATTTTCCTTCTGTACTTTTTACAAACGCAAATAATAGTCATAGAAATAATTAATATTTTATTGAAAATAACTTGAACTAGTTTGACTAAGAGCATATTTTCAAAGGCACTGAGGTAACATATAATTGTGTGGATTAATATCTTGTTAAAGAAATTAATTTCAAAATCTCAATACTATCAAAACCTTGTTAAGAGTTGGCCTTATCAAAAACACAAGAATGGTCTCTAGGTATTTAGAAATATATAGAAATTACTAGCATTAGATGTTGAAAACAACTATAACACAGTATTTGCTGTTGTTTATTTTTCACTGTCTCTTTCGTTTATTAAATTGTAAAGTCTAACAAGAACGAAAAACATCTCGTATATACTTGAGCGTAAATATTAAAGTAAATGCAGTTTCAGTCGACGAGTACATATTGAGCTACAGGTGCACTCAAACAACTACACAAGCAAACTCACTAACAGTGTTAACATGAGGACATGTACATACGAAATTATATTTAGTTGAACAGTTTTGTGTTGTGCATGAGTATGTGCAACGAGAATGTTAAAATATCTAAAAATTGTTATGCTCATGCATTATATATTTAGAGTTTTCACAATGTATTTCTACTTGGCTTCTTTGCAAAATGATGGGTTTTTATTTAAAGTGACTTAAGTCATTTTAAGTTTAAAGCAAATATATATTCGATTTTTGACCTTTTGGTAGCTTAACTGAATAAATATCTACTTGCATATAATTTACATCAAACTTACTTGCTTTTTAATCATAAAACTGTGTAAGTAGGATGTATTTTGATTAGTATCGGCTGTCTTACAGTGACCCCTAAGTTGCCCAATAGTTCATGACGGCTTTCAGTAACTATTTCAATTATAACATCATTAAATCTTTAAAACTTTTACTTTTGAATTATTAAAAAAGTACTGTTTTATTTTTCCTTTAAAAATTACAGAGTCAACTGACAGTTTGTTGTGCTTAATTGTCATGCATTCAAGTCATCTCACATAAGAGCCTGTAGCCATTTTATATATTAATTATATCTCAAATGGTATTATCTAAGCGAAAGTTGCAACACAATTTTCAAGAATCTGTTAGTGGTATTACTTAAGTATTTGTTATATATTCGATAAGTAGAATAGTTGAATCTATAATAACATTAATTTTTACTAAAGTCGGACTTGATTTTATTTCCAAAATATGTATTTAGAGTTCCTTGGAAGAAATACAAATTAAGCTTAATTTCAGCCAGCTATAAGCCCCAAGAGTACTTCAAATATATTAAATAAATTTCGGAATAGATATTAACAACCTGCTGATATATATCAAATCAGTCTTTATTTGATATGTTTTGCTATTAAGAATAATTTCTTATTTCAGTAATTGAATTCTATTTATAACACACGCTAAGAAATGCTACTATTCATTACAAAAACGTCTAAAGTTTTTTGACAAGATGTTTCAAATATTTCGTAGTTTATATTGGAAAAGAAAAAAATGCATAAGAACCAACTATTAAGTTAAAGTTTCATTCCAGATGAAGCTTCCAAGAAAATGAAAAATTTAATATAAAAAAAAAAAATTCTTAAAAGTTTTACCTCGTAAGTTTGGAAATGAAAATAAATAAAGAAACAAGCATCGTTCTCTCCTTTTAGTGTTTGTTTTTTTTTCTTATTCTTTTTTTATTTGCTCTGCAACATATCAACAGTCACTATCAGATGGCAGTGCTAAAAGCAGTTTGATGTTGTTGTTCTTGTTAACAAGTAAAGAACTACTAATGACGTTGTAGTTTTTGCTATAGACCTTGCGTTTGAATATTCCTTAAGGCGACACAGTGATTTTTATCAAATATAACAAATGAACAAAGAAAAACATGCTTGAAAGCAAATTTCTTCGGGGAAATTGTTTTATCAATATGTAAAATAATTAAATTTTAGTAGATTTTTATTTTATCTATTTGCATGTAACAAGTAAAATATATTTTAACATTTCAATGAACAAATTAACTTTTAAAGTTTTTAGCCAGATGCCAGGAAAACACAACTGAATATTTTTGATGACATGAGGAGGCAGAAGTTGTTCTTATAAAGGAAGATCTTATAAACGTTTACACCTTCTAAGAGAGAGAGAGAGAAATTGTGTTGAAGATATATGTTTCGTGGGATACAAAAATATATATTTCTATATATCTTTGTGCTTACAAAGCATTCAAATTAAATGTTTTGAAGTTGATGGCAACTGTTTAATTCAAAATTTATATCTTAGGAATGCAAAAATAGTTGAACTCTACTTGATAAACTGTTGAGACTTAGAACACCATGTCGACTACGGCAAGCCAAAGAGGTTCATAGTGGGAAAAATTACAGCAAACGCTCCACTGTGGAGTAGAGCATGAATTATAATTTTTACATTTCTAAGTTCTATTACGACTTATAAATTCTCCCTTTTAAATAACAAAACTAACAATATAACGACCACTCAACAATAGTTTTTATTATGCCTCATTCTTAGTAACACCCATTATATTGCGAAGGGAGAGTTATTGAGAGTTATTTTATTCAAACTATTATTATATAAAAACATATGGGGCGATGCTCGACATAAAAGTCAATATGTAATAAAATCATAGATATTTTATTTTTAGGCTCGACATAAAATTACGGGATATCCCTCATATTACGTGGGTTTTTGAGGAATATTTATGTACTGCGCACCTACAGATGAGATGACTCCCGATACCATTATGGGGTATTCTCATTATTCTTAGAAATCACCGCATTGGTAGGCACTTTATTAACACCAGCCACCAGTGGATATGAAATCCACATAGTGGCTGCATTTATTAGCTGCTAAAATGTATAACAAACTATATTCCGTGGTGGCCATATTCGTCTTTGCGAAATCGTTTTACTTCCAGAACAATTTGATAAACTTTTCCTAACATCTCCGCTGTTATGCCATATGTTTCATTTCAAATATTTAGTTTTAGATGTGGTGTTGTCGCTGGCTTATATATGAATATGCTTTCTCTCAAGTAACATTAAAGAAGATTATGTGACACTATTAAATCCAGTGAACGTTGGAGGCAATTGAAAAGGCTTCTGCGCGAAAAAAATGCGCTCATCATAGAGGTCCTATAACAGAGCTTTGCTGTGTGGCCTGTGGCTCCACCTTGTTATGGCCGGTTTTATACAGCCGGCCTCAAAAAATTTTCCAGCATAAGTCTTTTCAGAGAGATATAGACCACTGAGCCCTTCAACGCACCAAACAGTACTTTTAAGTGACTGTAATTGCTGCTGATAAAATGGAATTTTTCCTGCTTATGAAACCATTCAAATCAAAATGATCTTCATCCTTATCAACAAACTGCAAATGAAATTTAAATTTTCTTCTGACTATTTTGCAAAATAAAATTCAACAAGTTTTGATCGATATTTTATTGTATATATATCCTGTTCAAATTGCAAAAATTTTCTTCACTAAATTCTGATATCAAAATTAAAGATATAAATTAAATGAAAAAGCTATTAAGGGTTCACACTTTTGCTTTAGCAGTGGAGTATCAGAATAATATTATTGCCTCTTCAATATTGTAGGAGAAAGTCAAATGGCTGGTAGAAATTTCCATAATTTTCAGCAGTTTCTCTATCTCTTCTTCTTATATTGGACTAGAGGACCCTAAATGGCCGTTGTAGACAAAAAAGTTACAGTTACTTACACTCTGTATATCTTACTTATACAAAATATTTTAGTAATTTTTAATCCTTTTCAGGAAATGTGATTGTTATAAAACGGATACTTAAAAAACTATAACTTTTCTTGTTAAATTGAATTAATATTCATAGGCTAATTGTTCGAAATTATTTAAAATCTCAGAGAAACATGATGATAAATATTCCAAGGCACACAGGAAAGTTAACATTAATTTTATTCAACTTACACAGCAGAGTAGAACAGCTGTTTTCGAAAGTCGCAACACTTTCATATTCAGTGCTCACGTGCATATTGTGTTTATCACCACTGTTTAGGTGGCTTAGTTGAATGTGATAACAGTTCCTATTTACACAAATTTTATTGTGAAAAAGAATCCGAGAACTGTATCAACCTGATGTTAACACGTTTTTGTTTTAATACCCGTGTTACCGTTTAATTATTTTTTTCATGTCCTATTTTTCTGAATTCGTTGTTCCATTATACATTAAGTCAAACTTCATTAATTCAATTTAACATAGCAATATAAAATGTTCGTAAAAATAATTACCTTACAACTTTTTTTTCTACAACGGCCGTATAGATGAAGTCCTAATATAAGCAGAAGAGATAGATACGGCTGAAAATTATGGAAATTTTCTCCAGCCATTTGATTTGCTCTTACAATTTTGAAGAGGTAACAATATTCTGAAATATACGGAAATACTCCACTGCTAAGGCTTCACTATTCATTTGGAAAAATACACCCAACTTATACATATATTCATATCTACTGTAAGTTAAAAACTACAAGCGCCTTTATATATTTTCTTTTTGCCAGAAATTTCTTTTTTACTAACGAAAACTTTACACAACGTTTGTTTGCATTTCAAATAAATATCGTTGGTTTTACGATTCTGCAATCTAAATGCAATTTTGTACTGTTTTTCTTCTTGTGCCAGCGGTGATTTAAAGATAGAAAAACAAATGTTGCTTTGAAATCAATATAAATTCTAGCAGTGAGATTTTTGTAAAATTTTTTCGTTTAGTAAAAATTTTCGAGGTTGAGTTGGTGCAGGCATTGTGAGAAGAAAGTTTTTGGTTCGATAGTTTCCTTTGGAAGAAACCATGATATAAAACAAACAAACAAAGCGTTATTCAATGATAAAATAAATCATATTGAAAAAAAAACCATCATAAAATCAACAATTCACATCAAATTGTAAAGTAAAGATTCCTTAATATGAAATTAATAGTATTGATTTGCTTTGTACAATTAGACAACAACAATGTGTAGACTCAGAGTTATTTCCACATATAAAATTCTTTAAAAAAATATATTAACAAAATATATTAATGATCCACATGTAGCCATCAAGCCATGATACTGAAGTACGATTCTATAACAAGGCAACATCAGTACAGTTTATGTATTCAAAATCAGTTTAAAGAAGTATATGGCTAGTTTCTCTGTAATTTACTCTATTCACTGACTGGGTTACATACTTACATACACACACACGCGTGTATACACAAACAAACATAGTGACATCTATTCCCATATAGTCAGGAACATAATAGGATCTTATAACGCCAAGATCTGAAGAGAATACGAGCTCTGCCAGGACATTTAAAAAATATTAAGCTACATTTTCTGTTTTTTTATATTAACACATATTTTGGGAAATTGTCGTTTTTTGAAACTCTTTAATTTTAATTATGTACTGATTTTTTCCCAAAGAGTGATTAATTGTGGGGTTTTAGCTGGCTCCTACGCATTTCACTGGGGCTAACGCAGATCATCGGGGAACCTTTACCCAACATTTCTTAGAATAAATAAGACATTTATTTCAAACTTTCACTTTAATAAGTGAGAAGTGTAAAACAAATATCAAAGTTATAACAAGAACTTACTGATCACTTTTCCTTTTTTATGTTCTTACGTTCTTATTTTACAATTGGTTGGCTTTTTTCATACTCTAATTGTAGTTGTCAGAGACTTTCCTAGCCGGAAGTTAAAAGAAAAGCAAAACAAAAAAGTATTGCACAATATATTGCACTCTTTTTGTTTGTGCAATAAAAATTTAAGAGGCTGTTGATTTTTCCCAATATATTGTACCATCTGCAAAAATGGCAAATACATTCACGAGATTGCTAAACAAAATGAAAAATGGCACAATAATAAAGCAAATGGGTGGGGCCTCATAAAACTTTAAAAAAATAATCCTCAAACATTATTTAAGTCACCAGGGCGTATGAGTGTCGGCTAACATACATATTCAACATATTTATCTGTCATACGCCGCCGAGGATGATAATGCTTATAAGCATGTCCAGTTTTGTAGTGATGATTTCGTCAAGGGATGTAAATAAAAAAACACAGTTTTTTAGTAAATTTTTAATGCACATGAAGCGCAAAAGTTGTAGTGAAAAATTTGTTAAAAGGATGTAAAATGTTAGTAACATATTTAACTAAAACTTGGAAGGCAAATAATTATTATTATCATAATACAATATATCTTTGTTTTATCACTAACAACCACATGTGCATAAATCTTAAATAAATAGCTAATATTTTTAACCCTTAACTAGCCACAAGTGTCTCGCGGACACATTTTTGAATTACATTGCTCATAAAACCTATTCTTGAGGAATTTCGTTTTACCTATTCTACACCGATGGTCTTGAGAATAGAAATGATCAATAAAAATATTTGTAGCATAAATAGTTTTTTATTTATTATTAATAAACAAAAAAATCAGAGCATTAACCCACAAGTGTCCAATAGACACGTTAACATACTGTTTGAATTGAGGCGGCCAAGTTTTATACAAGTGACCGCCGTTCTGAAACAGTTTAGTCGCTGTTGAAATCATTGCTTCTTCTTCTATTTTTGGGTGTGAAATCCCTAGCGATGGAGATTTTGCTGCTGACATCTGTTCAGAAAGTGATAGTGTCGGTACAGAAACAGCATCTGATAGTGAAGATATACAGTTATGAAGAGAGGATGATGATGCTCCGCTGCAGGAATACATGTCTGTCTAAACATATAAGGACAGAGAGAGAACAAAATGGAAATCTGAACCTGAGAAGCATAGCAGAACTCCTCCTTATAGTAAAATATACCAATTATGAAGGACATAGTGAACTAAAGAATCTGTGGAAGCCAACAGACACAATCGAAATGCGGGCATATATAGGGCATTTATTAACTTTAGGAGTCAACAAACAGGGTGTTTATTTTAGGTAGTACTAGGATCCACTATTTGGAAATCCGATATTTCGCGCCACAATGAGAAAAAATAGATTCGCTTCTGAAATAAATTTTTGCTTTAACTCCACTTAGGGATGTGTTGATACACTTGATCAAATGGTTCATGAGTATACAGTTCGACGCAAAACAAATAGATGGCCTATTGTTTTTTTTTTTTTTCAAATGTAGTAGATGTTGTTAGAGCCGTAACACTAGTTATATGGAAAAACTTATATTCTTCTTGGAATCAACATAAAAAGAATAAGCAAAGAAAACATTTTTTGCGAGAAGTAGCAATTGAGTTGGTAATGCCTCATATACGAGGACGGAACAAGAAAGGGGTAACGAGCTATCACTTAGCAGCCATCAAAGATGTGCTATCATCTGATCCCACCAGTAATCAAGGAGCTGGTGAATCATCTGAACCTGATTCGAAACGAAAGAAGCGTTGCCAAATTTGCGTCTCAAATATCTCTAGAACTTCCAAATGCAAACAGAATGTGTGTTCTGAACATTATGTTAAAACATTATTTATAATATTTGCTTAAAAAATGATTAATTAAAGTTAAATAAACAAACTAATTGAGTAAATAATATTAATAAAACATTTTTACAATGTATACCATTTTTGTTTTTCTCTAGGTTTCATTAATTACTTTAATGAGTCCGTTGGACACTACTGGTCAGTTACGTTACAAAAGCATACTGGGTAGTTAAGGGTTAACTCTCGTCGAACTAAAGGTACAATTGTACATTGAGTTGACTTTGTATTTTAAAATTTTAAAAAATATAGTTACAACTAAAAGTTTTAAGATGTCAGAAAATTCTCGTATATGAGAACAAAATTATTGCAATTTCAAAATGAAAAAAGGTACAATTGTACCTTATCAATTCAACGAGGGTTAAATACATTAGCAACTGTAGCGTCATAATAAAACAATGTAATGTCTTACGTGAACAACAACATAGACTTGAACTTGTGCGTACGATTTTAAGCAGCAACCTACAGTATCATAAACCATACGTGCGGTGTGTGAATGGCTGAGTACAACTGCTTACTTTGATTACAAGCAAATCTTGTCTACTTAACTTTAACAAATTTACTCGCCTTTCTACTATATGAATTTTACTCTCAAAATCATAAAAATTTAAAATAACCCCACTCTTCTTTTTATGCATATACAAATATGTATGTGTATTAAACTTATCCATGGAGCTTTAAGTTTATGCACACTCTTCCTATTACCAAGTTCTAAATAAATGCGAATATAATTTTAAACATTTCCTTTTGAATCCCTGGTGCAGTTCTTTGAAGTCTTAGAATTATTTTGTTGATAAAATAAGTGCTTTACAATACAAAAGAACGCTTAACATTTACTTTGATAGAATACTAAAAAAAACTTGTAGACGAAACATATGAACAAGAGCAAATCCCTTATGGAACAGCACAGTGAATAAACTTATATATTTTTCATAGATAAAGTCGTGCATGCAAAACATCAGTAGGTTATATATCCTATTGTAGTACAACTTCAAATTTGTGCAAAGATAGAATGGCATTTATAAAGTTTTTGTTAAAGTTAAAAAAAAATATTTGTTGAATATTTTCATACGATAATAAAACAGAAATATTTGCTGAACTCTCAAGCTCAGTTGTATCGTTTAGATTTGAAAAATATTACATAATTTGTTTACAAATTTTTTGTTTCATTATGCTGTAGTATTTTGAAATGTCAGTAATTTAAGGTATCAAATCAATAAAAAGTAAAAAATTTATAGATGAGTTAGTTTGAAATTTAATTTGAAATCAGTAATATATATTTTTATCATTAAGAAGTTTTTATTTATTGCTCTTAGCTATCAAAAATATCATTAAACCAAGTTAACAAATAGAACATTTTTATAACTAGTCCCAATACAACCATTTGGTAAAGACATAAAATTCAAATTTATTGTTAGAACACATTTTTATATGAACAAATTTAGAATATTGAAAAAAATATGATACCACAGATAAAAAAGGGAGCTTGCAAATTGAACAGTTCAAATGACAAAATGCTGCCATTTTCTATTAAAAAATGTCAAAGATGTAGCATTTTTTAGAAGAGAAATCAATAAGGAAAAGTTATCAGTGAGTTCGTGTTATAACTTTGATATTTGTTTCAAAGCTTCTCACTTATCAAAGTGGAAGTTTGAGATAAATATCTTTAGTTATTCTAAGAAATGTTGGGTAAAGGTTCCCTGGTGATGTACATTAGCCCCAGTGAAAAACGCATAGGAACTGGCTAAAACCCCTCAATTGATTATTTTGAATTAAAGATTTTGGGGGGAAAAATCAGCACATACTTAAAATTAAGAAGTTTAAAAAGGAACATAAATTTAACTAAGGAAAACTGAAAAATATTTGGACTAAATCGTATATAACGATGCTATAATTATCTGGTAACCGTAGCTCAACAACAACAACAACAAAATAACACAAGTATGCTGTTGGTAGACACATAAAATTTTCAATAAAAAACAAGTAAAATAAAAACAAATACAATCTAATTGTTCGATAGATTTTTTTTTATTCAGGAAGACAAGTTATATATTCCAAAGCCCAAGGGAAACTCAAATCTGTTTTATATAATCAACTTACGCAGAAGAGCACAACAGCTGTTTTCAAAAGCCGCTACACTTTCCTTATCAGTATCGATGTGTATTTTTTTATTATTACCACTTGTTAAGTTTTGGTAAAATAATTTCTTAATTACTTTTACGGCTTCTTGTGTATGGTACACTTTAGGCCCCAAGTCTAAAAATCACTTTGCGTTAGTGTAATTCAATAAACAAGAACAAGAACTCTACCATCGTTGCTCTGCTTTTCGCTATTTCCTATTGTTTGTAGAAAAACTTTAATCATTTTAAAAGACCAAACAATGCAGGGATTCTGTGTTTGGCCGCCACACAATTTTTTCACAAGTTTATTTTTGATTTCTTATGACTTAATTTAACACTACGCTTTAATCGATTAGTGCACAAAAACTTCTCTGAGGTGTGAAGCATTTGAAGTTCCTGCCACCTAAATTTCAATTTCTACTTACAAAACTTGTGTGGTCTTAAAAACATACTTGAGGTTTTCTCAAAGATTTCCTACGTGCAAGACATCATATTATATGCACGAGTATATAATATAAATATATATTTTGTGCATTTTGATATCAATTTTCCGCTTTCAAAAATAAAGTTTGCTTTTCGTAATCGTTTTCGTTTTCCTGTCTACTTGCAATGGCATTGCTGAAGCAAAAAAAAAAGAAAGTATTTTTCTTTGTTAACAAATACATAACACCTGTGTAAGTGTTTTCTTAAGTTCTTATTTCAACTTTTTTCTACAGCATTTATCTTTGCAAAATACACAAACATATAGACACACATGCATGTATGCATGTGTGTGTGTGTGTGCATGTTCATGTTTTTAGTTTCTTTTACTGCACACACTTTGAGGAATTTATTTTTAAGTTTTATTTAAAATTTATTGCTGCACTTTGTGCTGTTTGATGTGATTGTGTATACAATTTCTTCATGTAAAGTTTTCCACGTAGATTTCGTACGTGTATGTGTTTTATTTTCAATGTATCAGTTTGTTGGGCAACATTTTTCTACAAAACTTTTGGTTTTAAGTGCATTCTTAAGAAAAGAACATAATGCCAAGTCCTGTTTCTTTTTCTTTTTATTTAAACGTATTTGGTAAACATGGCATAACAGTTGTGTGCTAAAAAAAGAGCACAGCAAACTAAATGATAAATCAAGAGATTGTGCCATAAAAAATTTTGTATAAAATGATGTCACGGGGATTTTATGTTGGGGTTATACATCATGGGGTTTGGTATTCCAGCAGTTTTTGTAGGCAATTTTCCTTTGAAAATTTCTATAAAAACTGGAGTTGTTATCGCACTAAACTAAGCTGCCTAATAAACGGTAATAAGCAAATAAACAAGAGTACTGATGTGAAGGTTTTCGAATTTAAAAATTAGTGCTGTTCTACTCTGCTGTGCATCATAAACAACTGAAATGATGTTGGATGACTTCAAGGATGCCTCCAAGCCACTTTTACGAAGCTTTCATTTAAACATATTTCCATTATGTTACTGCTTTATTATTTATCTTAACTGCATATAAATACACAGAAACTTGTTACAGTTATGATTAATGGTATTTCTCTGTAGTTGTGGTATTCTGCTCGTACAATTATTTTCACATGTTCAGTTGCCGACAAATCACATGATTCTTAAAACGAAAAAGCATTTCAAGATATATTATGTTCATATACAAAACTATTCTTCTGTAAACGGTTTAAATGAGCATGAGGCTGATGAAGATAAAATAATTTTCTAAAAGAACAAACTGCTTTTATAAACATATTATTTGTCATTTAACTTAATATAAGAACAAACGAGCTAAGCAAATAGACATTTTTGAACTTTAAAATATGTAATTTTTGTTATTTTAAAGTCTTTAGATAATATGCATGAAATTACTGAAATATGATGTTTGATAAAAGTTCAGAAGAGCTCTTCGTATGTTATGAAAAATTTTAAAATACTGTTAAAATAAAACTTATTTTGCTATTAATAAAAATCATTATCTGGAACTCCGTAAAGACGAGAATGGATTTTATATATAAAAACGAAACAATAAATTTAGTTGACTCACAAAACATGCAGCAAATGGTATCTGCTCGTGTATGCAAAAGAGATAATTGTTTCTTACTGGTACTAAAACTTAAACGGCATAAGATTAGTAAAATATTTAGGCAATATTATATAAATAGATTTAATATGTTACTCATAAAATCTGTATATTTTGCATGAAATCAATAGTAACTGAGGTAGATTTGTCAAAAGTTTTACGTTAGCAACAGTCGTTTTGGCTTACCTGACGGTGCTTTCAACACCGGGTAAAATCAATGTTCACCACCACCCCTGTCACTCTCAGGGCGCACACCTATGTAGCCCTTGAGCTTACACAGGTTGCAACTTCATTCATATGATTCCGCCACAAAACAATAATCTTAGGCTTTGCTAAGGTCCTATCTAAAACCCTTGTTACTTCCGAGGACATGCATGTCGTCAACACCAAGACGAACTAGAGGTCAAAGTCATAAGACCAATCCCGCCGGACAATCCCAGCACCAACGATATACCACCCCTTCCATAATATCTGCTGATTCGCAGCAGTCTATAGAGATCGCTATAAGCTGAGTCGAAGTCCCAATATACTACCAATATGCCAGAACATCAAACCTTATCTGACATCTCTACCAGCGACTCTTGGTATCAAACCACAGCCACCAAGTGGACTCCCTGCAGAGACCTCATATCTGGCCACAGAATCAACTAGTCATGGAGGCAGAACGAGGTTAGCCACACGCCATAACACGGATGAACATGCGCTAAATACAGCCTCTCCTGTGAAGCAGATGTTTCACACATGATCAGGCAAACACTTCCGTGCATGGCAACATTGTGACTTCACCCCCTGGTCTAAGCTGATATGTGTGGCTCAACCAGCTCCCGTGGCACCAGTGTAAGGAAATTGGTTACGTCTCGAAGGTTAAACCAATATACGTTTGCCACCCTACTATTGATTTTTTATCCTTCTTTTGGTGGGACACACGTATCCTTCCACCTGCATATGCTATCCTGACACTTAGGCGAAACCTGCTACTTTTTATATACTTATATGCACTCCCATTGCGTTGTTAATTCAGAGCTGGGGCAGTAACAATTTAAGCACTATGGGCTATCAAAAAAAGCAACGTCAGTACAACCAATAGTTTTTTTTCCCGCAGATCACTGCAATAAGGTGTTACGACTCACCAAGTTGCCTATTGTGCCCCCCGGGGGGAAGTAACTGAGGTAGGATCTGAATTATCTGAAGTGCATTATCGCATGGATGTATCAATTGCTGTCGTCCTGTTTCATTGACGACGACATAGCCGCTGCTCGCTGAACATTAGCGACAGCGATTGACCACATCATGTAGTAGAGAACAGCAGACATCACATTCCTTCGTCGCTGCTAAAGCAAAAATTCATTGGCTAAGTAGAAAGTGAAAATGGCTACAACAACTGCTCTATCTTCTCATATATTCGCTAACACCATTCCCCGTTTTCTAGCTTCGACACAATACACGGCTTATATAGGGGTCATACCCTGAATGCTGGTTCTATTAAAATATAATATTTTTCTTAAGCCCTGTTAAAGTATATTAAATGAGCAAGCGTTATCACTTTATCAAAGGTACTAAATATAGTAGATTCGATCCTATAGTCCCACTGTCCTAAATATCCCCACAACACTTATTTTGATAATTATATTTATTAAATTTTTTTCAGTTTATTGTTACAGCCCGTTTATTCTATTACATTGTACCCCACCATTTTGAATGTCAAAATATTATCGTTCACTTTAGGTCAAATTAAACTTGTTAAAACTTCAACTCCTTCTCTTTTTGTAAACTCCAAGTTCTAACAAAAGCCCTTAACATCACTTGACATATAAAACATGTTACCCACAAACTCTTTATGTGTTTAAATAATTTTTATAATTAAAATATGCAAACAAACAGACATTCGAGAATACATATTAAATATTTTTAATTTCACTTATATTTAAATAAATAAATTCTTCGCTCTTTCATTTATAAATTTATATCCAAACGGTCATTACTCAGAACAAATAGTTTTTGCTTAACAAACATTAGCTGTCTGAGAATTACCAAATACCATTAGTGATAACACAAAATAAATTGAAATTAAATTATAAAAAAATATTATATATATCTACGAGAAATACGTACGAATATGGTTATGTGTATGTGTGGAAAAATATTTGAACATTTTGCTAAATATATGAGAAAAAATCTAATTGAAAAATAAGTTATTTTACTCATGCCAATTCTGGATAGAACACAGAGATAAAAATAACTCCCAGTTACACAAACACACACAACTGCAATCATGATTCTTTTAAAACTATTTTGCTGTGCTTCTATTTAGATTTCTAGATCTTTCTTCTTTTTTTTTTTGATGTGGTGGCCACAAATGCTTTATTTTTTGTTTTACTCCTTGTCTGGCTGCATGCATCGCATATATTGAACTAGTGTTGCAAGCAACTTGTTTTAGTTTTGTTATATACGAGTCTAAAGTTAAATATAACATGGAATGAATTTCCCCAAATCAACTGCTGCTCCAAAACGTTGTAGTATTGGTAGTGGCCATGGTTACAGTTGTTAAAGGCTGCATACATTTTACACCAGTCCTTTTAGGTATGAGCATATGTCGGACGAGTTATGATGTTCTAAAAGTTTTGCAAAAACAATTTTTTTTCTTACATTAAAAAACTCAAATGAATTTGGAGAAATGCCATGTTTTACTCAAAAGATAATAACTTTTTTTATTAAATTGCACGGTGTTGTATAAGTGTGAATTTGTTATATCCTTTTTTTGAAGCATGATGTTTGTTGCATGTTTGTGTAAAACCTTTTTTATTTATTATTAGCTAGAGATTTTGAAATTGATTAAACCTCAAAAGAAAATGAGGTCAATTAGTTGGACATGAAGAAAAGGCTTCGAAATAATATACATAAAACTATATAAATGGGTTATATCCCTGCAGAAATTATTGGAATACATAATCCGTTTTGAGCAAAAAGGAGTAGCTACAACATAGTCCGATGTATTGCAAACAATCAGTTTGCAAAAAAGATATTTGACAATGCTCGCAACACATGGTTAAAAAAAATACTTCGCGGTAATATTATGAAATAGTTCCCCAACTAGTTTTCTGTGATAATCCATGGAGTAGTGACATGAACTAATTTCAAGACTAACCCCTTGTTAATAATGTACGGAGCAGTTACTTGGATTACTCTGACGTAATGCTTTTCTTTTTGGATTGTATGGTCCTCTTCTAGGATATTGTAATGTAAAATGCAGCATGTTTTGACATATATTTGGAATACTTTTGGACTAGTCCTGGTCCCTTGTGAAGTTCTCTTTACACGCTTGTAAGGATCAGTCTCGATTTCTGCAGGGTTGGTAGTAAATTTATTGTTCTGCATTTGTAGTGGTCAGAGGTTTTTTAAAGGTTCAGAAATCCTCTTATAAATTCAAGCCTCTGTTTTAGAAGAATGGAGTTCAATGAAAATATATGACTTAAGAAAAGCTTTAAGAAACTCCAAAAAATTTTTAAATAAATTTTTTGATAAAATAACATGTAAACATCTCTTCATTTCTCTCTTAATATTTTCTCTCGATACAATCCTTTTCTTTCAATATTCTAACACAATTCATTGTATGTGTTTCAGTTCACACCCTGAGAGCTGGTGCAAATTAATAAACAAGGACCTCTGCAATCATGATATTTTTTATTAACTATAGAAATTACTGAAATCCTTGCAGTATATTGCAAAATAAATTTCCCAGCTAATTTATTTTGCATTTCATTTATATAAATGCAAATAACATTAAAGTGTATTTACGCTCAATTAGTAGAAGGCAGCTAACTATTTGCAACTATAATTTATTTTTTAAACGTTTTTTCTCCCATATTTCATGTAAAAAACAATAAATGAAATTGATTCGATTAGGCTAATTTACGTCAAATTTATAATTAGACATGATCAAAGAATAAGTGGCAAATTAACTTCAATCAATATATCAACCTACAAGGTAGAGCGCAATAATAAATTTGTTTTCATATGAAAAATGATTTTATATTTACAAAGTTTTAAGCTTGCAACTTAAAAAATATTCCCTAAATTGGGTTTGAGAGTATAACACCTGTCTTAATAAATCCCTGTTAAAACAAACATATAAATGGTTATTTTTATGATGGCAAATTATAAAATATTACGATATATATTCTGATTTATATGAAAGGTGTTTTGCAGTATAAATAGTTAAACTACAGACATGATTCCATTTTCATCAACATCAAGATCATCAACTTCAAGAGTAAAATGTTAAAAGACGTTTACAAAACTTTCTATTATATCAAAAGTAAATGTTTGAAGAAGGTTATTTTGTGCAATATATAACAGCAAGCTATTCTTTATGTTGTTCTGCTCCTACAAAACAAATAGACAAATCACTAGAACGGAAACAGGAAACAAGGCCAAGAAAACATTACAACAATAAACTTTTTGAGATGTCAACGTTGAGAAGAGCAGTAATACAGAAAATTTATAAAAGCTCTTCTTCATTGGCAACACAAAAAAAAAACAACAAACGTATGGCAAAAGAACAAATATCAAATTTTTCTACCAGAAAATAACAAAGTTGAACGTCAAACTTTTTCCGAAGACATGTTGAGATGTGCATGTACAAGCAGACAAAAAAGTTTTGCACAACTAAAACTGTTGGGCTTTCCGTGGTAGACCAGTTGATATCAGCTAGAAAGATGCGTGCATAATTCCTTTTAAAGAATATAGGTATTATTTTCCTGTATTAAATTAAAGTTCTTAATGTTTTTATTACTAACAATTCACAATATTATGGAAACCTGAATAGAATATATTCAATGGAGTGTGTAGAAATTATAAATTTATTTCGTGAAATCATAAGCACTCTGCGAAGTAACATCTTATTCATAAGCTCTAATTCAAAACAGTCTTCTTACAAGCAGCCTTTTTTCTCTATTCCAATTATTTTTATAAATTTTAAACTAAATTTCTCTATATGTACGACCTTTAATAATATTTAAATAAAGTTGAAGCTAACAATCATCCATTGAAGCTTTAGAATATATTTTAAATGTTTGACTACGTGATCCTTCTTTAAGCAACTTAAGTTAAAAAAAATAACATCCTTGTGAATCAGAATACAACTCTAATGAACGTGTCCTGGCAAATCTTTTTTGTTATATTAAACGTGCTTGCAAGTTGAACACTAGCCCATCTCTGGCTAAACCTCAAATAGTAATACTTCTGCTGAAGTTTTCTAAGCAACTAACGAAAAACATATGCTTGCATTACACACACAAACAAACAAACGAAAATTAAATAAAAGTGTGAAGAAAAAAACGTATAAACCATACAGAAGACGAAACTGCTCATACGCTTACATGCACAAACAAAAATAAAATTTTTTAATAAAAAATAGAAAAAAAGAGAAATTCATTTCTTAATACACATTCTGTTTCAAGTTCATCATGGGATCATCAAACACATTTTGCTAAAAGACTATAAGTCCAAGTATTATTCATTGTTTGCTGTAAACGTAATACAAGTAACGTTCTAGAAAAAAATTTAAAAAAAAGCTGAGAAATGCAATCTGGATTTAACAAACAAAAACTGATTTACACATACACAAGTAAATAACACACACATCTATCCATATGTACGAGTAAACATAAAAATCAATTTAAAGTTTATAATACTTTTTGTTGATTAAATTTCTTAATGTCCATCAACTTGCTGTAGTTAGAAACATTCGACAGACAAACTAACTATTTATTGCAAAAAAAAAGTATCTTATATCTTATTGGCTGATCTAAAGTAGAAAACTTTTTGGAGAATAGTGTGCATCAGAAATAAAACTTTGGCTAGAAAATTTACAAAACTCAAGTGTTTCCATCGATAATTGAAATCAAAAATGGCAAAGTTTTCTTAGATATTGTGTTTTTGGTTCATCTATAAAATTTAACTTATTAATTTATTTATTTGTGGTAATTATTTAGGAAAGACAGATTGTATTTGTCCAATTAATTATTCAGAAAACATTTTATTTGTTCTTTCTTAGCGTTGGCTAATTAATTACAAAACAATATTTGCTTTTTTGCACTTGCCACCTAGAACGTGTAACAAGCAGATAGTTTTACTGTTTAATTTTTCTATAAAGTTTTTAATTTTATTATAAATTCATCAACTAATAGCATAAAGTCTGTAGGAAAACTAAATGGAGTCATTACGAATATGAGTCCTTCCAACGTGTTGTTGTTGTTTTTTTTTTTCAATTCTCATTAGCGATGTTAAGTAAATATTTGCTCGTTATTTATTTTATGTAAATATTTGCAATACATAATTTTACATTTTTGTTGTAAAATGCAACTTCAAAGTCAAAAAGTTTATTGTTTTTTAGAGAGACCTTCGTGAGCATTTTAGTGCGAATTAAATTACTGCAATAATGCTGCTTTCATTTTATATGGAAGCCCATTGCGTTATGAAAAACTCCACAAAATTCATTAAAACTAAGTTTTCTGAAATGCGTTGGATATGTATCGTGCATTTCAAGATTATATATGGTGGTCAAGGACATCTGTACTTTGTTTGTTCCACAAAAGGACTCTTCGGATAGAGAACGAATTCTCTCTACGCATTATAATACGATTCGTTGGCACTTTTGTAAATCTTGTTACCTCAACGTACAAGATTAGGATCTAAAACTTAACAAATCATAACCAAAAACAATCTTCAACTTTATAAAATAAAATAAAACACCAGTTTCAAAGTGAAAAATAACTCCATTCCTTTTTTTTCAAATTAGTTCGTATAGTAGGGAATTGTAGTTTTTTAAACTTCCTTAATATTAATTATGTGATGATTGTTTTTCCCAAAATCTTATTAACAAATTAAAAGTGATGGATTGAGAGGTTTTAGCTAGTTGCTATGCGCAGTTCACTGGGGCTAATGCAGATCATCAGGGAACCTCTACCCAACACTTCTTAGAATAAATAGAGCTATTATTTCAAATTTCCACTTTAATATCTGAGAAGTCTAAAACAAATATCAAAGTCATAACAAGAACTCACTGATCACTCTTCCTTTTTTATTTTCTTACGTTTTTATTCTATAATTCCTTAAAATTTAAAAACGGAAATGATTTATTATTCTCAGTTAATGAATGAGCTTAAGATATACAAATAAATATATTGCATACTTCGCAGCGTATGAGGAATTTCGACTACATCATTCTTTAGTGTATTTTCATACACGTAAAGGGGTTCCATTTTTAAGGACGAATATTCATTCTGAAAAATTAGTAGCTCGTACCAGTTGTTTGCCCAACGTTAATGATAAGCCAAATTGTTGTTAATATGCAGACGCGGGAATATAGGCAAAACCGATGATGAAGTTTGCTCGATACCTGTTAACTAACAGCCTATTCAAAATTTTGTATGCAAATTATGTTTTAAAGAACTCCTCAAGTGTACATTATTTTCCATAAACACTACAGTAGTTCTGGGTGCAAATTGCTGCTTTCGATATCTATCGAAATTTTCATTTAATTTGTATTGACATTGAGATCGATATCGGATGCGGTAATTTGGCCCCAGTGAATATGTATTTTATATTAATTTTTGCATTTGATGTGGAATAAAATTCCAGATTTGACTTATAATTCATTAATAAGGCTCTTTCGTGAGCACCGTTGCTACCATAACACCGTGCAAAAGTCATAATGTCCTTTTTGCATTCTGCTGTGCCATCATTTTGCAAGAACTTGCCTGAAGTTCTTGGTAAAAACTCAATAAAGACATAATCGAAAACAAACAAAAAATATTTCTTCATGGGAATCTTAAGTGACTGCACATACCAGAAAAAGGAAAAACTATTCACCAAATAAGAGCTAATCGCTTAAAAAAAACCATAAATTGAGCCGCATTTAAAACGTACTAGTGGCACTCAATATATCCTGCAAAGGATCCCGCCAAGAAACAATTTAAAAAAATCACAAGAGCATTTTGTTTGCAATCTAACGGCAGCATACATCACTCTGCACTAGCAACACCACCTGCTGCGTTGTTAAACTCAAAACACTTTTCCATTGGCATCTTGCAAAAGACATTTTGATGGCTAAAAATATTAAATGAAAAACTTCTACAGAAATAAAATAATTTATTTAAGAAACATTTGGCAGTAAATTGAAAAAGAAAATATGTATAAAAATTACTTGGTGAGAAAATCACATCTCCAAATCTGCAGATGATTTAAAATGTTAAAGAGCTTTTTTGAAAAATATTCGATTGACTGAAAAAAATCCATGTAATCCAGCAATTTGATCACCGGTGCTTTATAATACGAGTTTCTTCGGCTCTACGCTATATAATGTGGACTATTTTGACGTGTTTTGTTTTGTCTTCTACTTCCCTGATCTCCTTATCCAACGTTTTATTATATTTCATTTATTTTTAACATAATTTTGGTTTTGAAACAAGTGGATACTAAAATCATTTTATGTGGTTTATTTCATTGCTGAATTCGGATTCCGTGGATAAAATGCAATGAAGCAGATGAAGGCGAACAAGCACCAATTCCAGATTTCTTAACTTGTCCCACTACTTTCCCCATTATGCCTTCGGAATGGATAAAAGTGACGATTTGTTTTCAGCTTCATAACAATTGAAATCCCATTACACACAGATAGAACTCACCAAAAGAATGTCAAGGATAAAAAAATTGTTTTTATATTAAAACAATTATTAGTTATTGTTATTCTTTATTTCTGCTACAACTAAAATTGGAGTCAGCAAAATGTCAACCAATTGCAGAATAAAAACTTAAGAAAATAAGAAAACAAAAGTGATCAGTGAGTTCTTGTTACCACTTTTATGTTTTTTTAAAGCTTCTCATTTATTAAAGTGAAAGTTTCAAATAAATATCTTTGGATATTCTAAGAAATGTTGGGTAAAGGTTCCCTGATCATCTGCATTAGCCCCAGTGAAATGCGCGTAGGAACCAGCTAAGAGATCTCAATTGATCACTTTGAATTTTTAGCGAAATTTCAGGAAAAAGGAATCAGCGCATAATTAAGATTAAAGAGGTTTAAAAAACTACAATTCCTTAAAATATTTATAATACAGATTTTCTTGAGGTTAAGGTCTATATATTATATAAATATATATATATATATATATATATATATATATATATATATATGTATATATATATATATATATATATAATTTATTTTCAATATTTCGTTAACCTTTGGTTAATTTCTTTAGGAAATTCTTATATATTTTTCAATCTATCAAAATTTTTTTAAATTACAATTCTAAAAAACAATGTGTATCATAAAATTCAAATTTTTATAATCGTGAAAAACTACATAATTTTATAATATATGTCTATGAATATTAACAAGTATTAATATAAAATATTATGATATATGAATGCAAATAACATATAGTTTTTTATATTTTAACATAACCAATAATTAAAATAATATATGTATTATTTATAAAAAAAAGAGGTCGAAAAATTAGCAAAGAAAAAAATAAAAATATTTACTAATTTGAAAATCCAGGAATCTTATTTTAGAGAAAGTTTTCATGCAGCTTAAAAGCAGCACATCTTTGCTATATAAAATGCAGCAGCCATCCAACATCAGTACTATTTTGAACACTATATATTATGTTTTTTTTTTTTTTAATGGGTTATTATGAAGATGTAAATACATCATATGCATTGATGAACTCAAAGAAATCCGTCTAGCCCAGCCTAGTCTATGGTAGTCAAAACCAAGAAATAAGTAAAAATTATTTTCTTCTATTTGTCAATATACTTAACTCCTCAATTACAATTGACATACAAATAAGAGATTGAAAGTCATATAAAAATATTAAAAGATTTTAATATAAATAACTTTATTTTTGTTAAGTGTTTTGCTCTCAATTGGTGTCTTATCTGAAGGAATCTATTACGAAGCTATATAAATATATCTGACTATATAACACTATGTTATATATTCATGTGTTAAGTGAAATATTTTCGGTTTTTAACAGTTGCAACATGTTTATCTGATAGTCAGCATCGGCTTCTGAGTACTAAACTTTTTTAAAAGAACTACCTTCTCCTATTGGCTAATCAAAACTGCTGATAATCTTAAAAATAAGTAAACATGATTGAAATAACTATAACTAAAGACACAAACAAAATATAACTGAAATATTTTCTTGAATGATATCATATTATAAAGCTATTCTGTTTCTTCTATTTGTCAATATACTTAACTCCTCAATTCCAATTGATATACACATACAAATGAAGATGTGTGTGTTAAAAAACAATTCATTGTTACATATATAACTTTAACCGGCAAAAGCCATTTTCATTCTTTTCTTACTGCAGATGGTTTAACTAAAACTTTAAATAGTTTATAAAATGGCAAAGTTTTTTTGTCATGCACAATATTTCGCTCGTGGCAGGTCGGATATATATAAGTTTTTACAAAAAGTTAGACAGGAAATAGATTAATGATTGTATATCTCATAGTGAGGTGAGTCCAAAAACAAAAATATATTACTTTGCTAACCAAAAAAAAATTTTTATATGCAACGCTTATTATGGAGGCATTTTCAAGAGTGCTTTATTATTCAGGCGCTAACATAATATAACATGAGCTGGTTGGAAAAAGGTCAGCAAATGTCCAACCAACATCACAAATTCTCATAGTCTTTATAAAGAGTCTTTCGCTAAACTCAATTTTTGAAAGAAATCTATATAAATTGTACAAATTCCCAATAATTTAGCCAATACCAAAGGATATTAAATTGATTCAGTTCCTTAAACTATCTGACATGTGCTTGCAACACAAGAAAGCCACCAACTGTTGTTACACGAAAGAGAAAAACAACTAAAAACAACATGCATTTATTGAACGGAAAACTTAACAATGCGCTAATAAATCAAAGTACATTTTGTCGTTGTTAAAATTCTATGTAAACTGATATAAAATTTACAACGTAGTACGGCAAAAATAAACAACAAATATTTAAAGAATTTCTAAATTTTCCAATGTATTTCTCTGGTTTCAGTTTTCTTAGCGACAGAATTTTCTTGCATACCAAGAAAAACGAACGTAAACAGAATTAAAAGCAAAAAAGTTTTTGGATCCATTGAAGATATCTGCTGGATGGTTGCTTGTTTGGCTGCCTGTTTGTGTTATTGGTAAATTGTTGTGTGTTCTTAAAAATTGGAAGTGGCTGTAGCTGTGGGCCAAAAGTTAGTGGGTTGAACTATAAAACTTTTCTAAAGTTGTAGGTAAATAGAATCACAAAACTAAAGCGTAAAACTTTACCTTCAGGCGAAAATAAAATGAGAATAAAACAACGACGTATATGCACTTTCAAAAGTTGTCATTGTTGTTTTACTTTCTAGTTAATAGATAGCAAAGTTTTTGATTTTATTTCACTAGAATTCTGTTCTATTCTCTGCCCGTGTCCAACCATGGCAATGTCATCAATGTCATCCTCACTAGCTCGAAACTTGTTTAATCATGGGTAAAACAAAATAAAAAAAGAAATACCAATTAATTTCTTTTTTTCTTCTATATTGTACTTTTAGCTTTGAAACTTCATGGTAGAGGAACAACACCTAAATGCAGAAAAAAAGGATAATAAGGAATTGAATCCAACCAGCTTAAGATTTTTCGCAACCATAGAAAAATGGTTAAATATTTATAATAACTCTGTTGATATAGAAATGAAACGTACTTTTACTTTGGATGATGTTAATTGGTTTTAATGATTCTCTAAGACACTCGTATCTTGAACATTTTAGAAAAGTTTGAAATTTTATTTAAAACTGCTGCAATAACACTTGCCATGATGCTTGAAAAGGATTTGTGTGTGGTAAAGACAGGAGCTGTTAAGGAATAATTAATGCGTTGGTTTCATTTACAGGAAAATTGGTAGCATCAGTGTGTGACAGGTGGAAGATGGTTAGAATTAAGATACAAATAGAGAAAATTGAAATAAACGTGAAAAGTTTACAAAATTTGTAATTTATATAATTTTTCAAACAAAAGAAACAGAGAATTGAGTTCGAATTCTTCATTGTGGTGATATGACGATGATGATGTGCCCCACATTGACGATGTTTGAAATAAAACCAAAATTTTTAGAATATCTGCTTTTATAAATCCAATAATTTTCCCATATATATATATATATATATATATATATATATATATATTTTATTTTTTTTTTTTCAAGAATGAGAAAGTCATCGTTTGTATAATATTTGGACTTGAAATTTTAATATAAATCCTTTTCTTCAGATTCGTAAATTTATGTTGTTTTGGCTTTAGGCCTAGGACTTTTTAACTAATAAAAATCGGTTGATATTATCATTTAGTAAACTTTATTTTTTTCATTGTTTCTTTGACTTCAGCACAAATATCGAGTAAAGCCATCCACTTTAAGTGAGGATGTAGTAAGACTTACTAAATAAAACTCTAAAAGAGTATTACTTTCAAGCCTGAACAACAGAAATTGAAGAATTTCATATCGAAATAAGGGCGAATAATATGTTTTAAACAAGTTTTGACAAATTTTGATTAAAGTCGTCTACTTTAGGTCAGGGTGAAAAGCAAGCAAAAATTACAAGAAAATTATAAAACCCTAAAACAGTTTAATTTTAAAATCTTGCTCGATCTAAAGCCTGAAGATTTAGTGTAAATGCCAAAGCACTGCAAATTTACAAGTTTAATTAAGGAATTTTCCCAATAAATAATAATCTATAATAATACTTTTAAATTCATTAAGAACAACATCATTATCATATATAAAATAGTTTGTATCTACAATTTTGCTTTTAAGATATAAAATATCACATTTTATATAAATTTATTTCTTTCAACATATTTTAAGAAAACAAACACAATCCGTTGCCGATAATTAATTGTGTTCGAGTAGACTTAATCGAGCACTTTAAATTGCATTTTTAAAACAAATAAAAAAAAAGAGCACAAACATTCCCACACATAAATCCACGAATAAAATACATTTTGTCTTCAGTCTTATCGTTATTCCATTTAATATAAATACGATATCATGTTTATTTGCTTGCAGTGATATCTCCGTTAACCGCAGATATGAAAAATGCATTTCAATTATTTTACAATGTATTAATGAAAAATAAAAATCGAATATCAATTGTATGAAAAGATATGAAAATATATCACCGCATTGTGTTTATATTGTTGGATTTGATAATTAAATTCATACGTTTTCATATCCTGATACATATTCATTGAATCTTCCAGCTTTTTGTGTATGAACAGTTTTAAAAGAAAACATGTATGTGATTTTTAATTTGCGTATTGTTACATAAATTTTGTATACTCGTATTTTACCAGCAGAGATTGAAAATCATATAAAAATATTAAAAGATTTTCATATAAATAATTGTCTTTTTGTTAAGTTTTTTGCGCTCAATTGGGGTCTTATCTGAAGGAATCTATTACGAACTTATATAAATATATCTGACTATATAACACTTCATATTATATATTCATGTGATAAGTGGAATATTTTCGGTTTTTAACAGTTGCAACATATTTATCTGATAATCAGCATCGGCTTCTGAGTACTGGACTTTTTTAAAATTTGAAAGAACTACCTTCTCCTATTGGCTAATCAAAACTGCTGATAATCTTAAAAATAAGTAAACATGATTGAAATAACTATAACTAAAGACACACACAATATAACTGAACTATTTTCTTGAATGATATCATATTATAAAACTATTCTGTTGCTTAATTTTTACTATACTGTGGAGTCAGGTCATCGAAGTATGAATTTGTTCAGTACTAAAGTCCCGCACTTTCCAATTAATATATTTTATTTTTCTTATGGAGTACGGCCACATTATTAATTAGCATCATCGCTTACAGGATTAAAAATATATGAAGTTAAACCAAAATCAACAATAAACGTTTTAAACCTTCAAGCTACAAGCTGAAGCTGAAAAAATAAGAAACAAAAAACTTTTAAATATAATAATTTAGTAATATTTGAAGCTTAAATCGTTTGATAGTTTGACAGTATCAGGAAAACATCTACAACTGAAACAACCTTCCCAAAGCACTTCAACAACCGACGAAAGCGTTAGGATTATAACGAATTATAATTTGCAATTTTTAATTTCCTGCTAGGAAAATTAAACAGTTTGAAAAAATCTTAAAATACCGTTTTTTAAAAATTAAGTTCCCATCAGATTTCGACGTATTTAAGAAGAGTTCTTGACAACTTTTGAAAGAGTGTTTGATATGTGTGCGGGTGTATATGACCCGTTTATAACTTTTAAACCGCTGAATTAAAACAAGCTGGAGGCACTATGAAAATCATATCTGAACTTAGATATATTGTGAATTGAAACTGGTTCAAATCTCTAGATTTCAACATACTTCAAAATTAAATTAGAAAAAAAATCTGTTTCAAAGTTGTTTGTTTAGGACATCTTTTAAATAGTTTCGCCGATCGATTTCACAAACCAAACAGGTTTTAACATCTATCAGCCCAAGCCCGGTCAAAATTGGTTCATCCGTTAGTGAGATGTAATGAAGGAAGAAATTCAAAGATATTCAAAAACTCTTATAGAAAGCATATAAGGAAATAAGTTGATTTGAAAATTTGAATAAGCATTTTAGCTTAAAGATCTTAAAATCACAGAATAACAGAAAAACAAATGGTTAAGATTAGCAGTAAGTTACAGGGATGTTCATTAGGATCACCCGTTTGCTATTTTTACTATTTTCAAATATCCGGCATAAAGAATATGGCAGCGATGTTTGTTTCAAAACTTTGGATGTTGTTTATTAGGACCAGCACTGAGGATATGATCCCTACGTAAGCAGTGTTTTGTACCGGAACTAGAAAAAAAGGCAAGATGCTAAGAGGACATATAGATACAGATTAAATAAGAATTGCTAGAGGTACCAATAAAAGGGGTTAATGTATTCTACTCTATAGTGATGATGGTGGTATCTATCACTATCCGTAATGCTGACCAAACCGACAACAATTGGCACAACCATACACTAATACAGATCAGAATAAATGCAGTATTTTATTTATTACTTCGTCTATAGTTGATCCAGGTAGTTCGGAGTTCGTGGTTTTAGTGTTCAATACCTCAGCCAACAGCATCCTCAAAAATCTATAATATTTCTTCAAAAAGAACGCTATAAACATGTCCCAGCCGTCATCATCAGATTTTTATATTAACGCCTTATAAAAAATTCTGAGTCGCTGAGCTCAACGCTATTCCAAAAACTGTGACTGCAAATCAGAACTGTTCTAGGACTGAAAAAAGTGCTGGCGCAGTTTTTTTTTATATCTGATAGAAAAAGATATATATAAATTAATTAATAAATAAATAGATTTTAGAAAAGTTTAAATGGTCTTTAACAGACCTCGTTTTGCATTTTTGTACATTTAATAATCAGTTATATCCTGTTAAAATCGCACAATTCCTGAATGAATTTGAGAGGTATTTTATATTATTGAAGCACTTGACAAAACGAGTGTGTTAATATTATCAATTAGTTGATTTTTGCTGTCGCTGAATTAAAACATTTACAAATCCACTTGGAAAATTATTTATACATAGAAAAATATTCATGCAAATTCAGAGATTTTTTTAGAATTTTACAGAGATTATGACTTGTAGCCATTCGGACTTTGCATTCACACCAGTAATTATATCTTGAAATTCATTGCATCATTTTTTAATTGCTAACCGAATGAACTGGAGAAGCAATATGAAGTTGAATCTCAAATGTCATGTGTATTTGCAAAGTATATAAAAAATTCTAATATAGACGTGGTCAAAACTTGGTCTGGTTTATTTGGTTAAATTTTGTTGGGATTTACTAGTCTAATATGAAGTCTAACTAAACATCAGAATACACAAATGAAGTGTGTACTATGGCATGATTTAATTAATTTTCCCCAACATTTTCTTAATGGATTTTAGATTAAGAAACTTATCGTATTTTAAGATCATAAATTGGAAGTATTTTACACATGAGTTGAGAATGAAATTTTCAATATTTTACGTGCATTGTTGTGCAAGAGCTTTCTTTGCTTCTATTATATTTCTTTCATAACAATGAAATCAAAAGGATTTATAATCCTTTCAGTACACACATCACATGTATTTTTGTTATCAAATTTATATTCATCATATGCAAAATTTAAATGAATTCTATTATTTATTATTTATTAATACATAAATTTTTTTGCTCTGGTTTCCGTTCTTTTCATTTCGAAATTTCTGTTGTTCTTTTAATGGTTGTTTTATTTTGTTGGAAATGTTAAATTTCCTTCCCTTCGAAGGTATTTGCACAACTTTCGATAAATATGATGAGTGTTTATCATGCAAAACTTTACCAAAAAGATTTTCTAGTGTATGCAAGTTGAGTTATTATATAGATATTGATTATAAAGATGTTCATAATTTATATTGCAATATATTTTGCTAGGTTAAAGTTTAGCTACAAAAGCTTTACAAACAAAAATGAATTAAATGGAAAAAATTATTTATGTTTATGGTTGGCTTCGAAAAATAACTGAAATTTTCATAAATTCTCTCACATTCTGCTAAATATGGTGGAATGCGAGCTTATCCTGAAAATATAAATAAGATTCTTTTGTTTTTAGAACAGAAAACTTTATAATACCAGAATAATTGGAGAAAATATTTGAATTATGTTTTTTTTTTATTATATAAAATAAAAGCATTTCAGCTAAAATTCATTAGCGTTGTTAATAACGAAGTTGCTTTAACATTTTCTCTTCAAATTTCAAAAGTTCGATTAAAATCAATGCCACACTATTTCTCCTGAGTCTCATTTTTAATCCATTAAAATAATTTTAATGAAGTACATTAAAAACATTATTCACTTATGAATAATGTATGCTGTTATAACACTATTAAAAGTAATTATATTTAAGCGAAAATCTCCATAATTTAATATAGCAACAGATACAATTATGGAATTTCTGATTTAACACATTTAATGCTGTAAATAAAGCAAAAATTTGGTAAAATATATTCATTCCATAGTTACGTTAGACGAACAAATGTTTTCCATGAATCCTCTGACAACCTGCTCCACGCTATACAATAATGCGTGTTATTACATATTTTCAACATGAATAAGTCACAATAAAAATTAAATTAAATAAATGAAAAGTATATTTACTCTAAATACTATGACATGTCTATAACAGATATAAACTAATTTTGTGGCATTATTAATAATCATATTTTAAACAAGTGAAGCATTGAAATTATATTAAATATAAATAATTATAATAGCTAATATATTAATGTGATAGTATTCCAACAAAACTGCAATTAAATAACTTCATCATCATAATCTTTACACCGAATGTAGTAATTGTTTAATGAATTCTACACCACATGATGAGTTCTTCTTATCTGTAGACATTAAACAAAACTAGGATTCAAGTAAAAGATATTAAGCAATAAGGTACTTTTGAATAGTTGGCTTCAAAATAATAAAAACGACTTAAGATAGTATTTCTTAAACTTTGCATGGACGATGAAAAGCCGTAACTATATAATATAATCAACATAACGACCTTAACATACAATAAAATAAATTGCACTACAGTTACAGTTGAAGAGCAGCAGAAGTAGCACCAGCAGTTTGTCTGTGGATAAAAATATTTATATAAAAATAAAAGTTGCTTGATATAAATACGCTCTTAAACGGCATTTAGCAGCAGACAGTAAATTATTGAGGTAAACTTAATAGTTTCAAAGAGCCAACAATAGCTTTGTTAAGAAAAATTTAACAATAATAAAGACTAAAGAAAACCGAAGAAGACTAAACGAAATTGTTAAATGAAATACACATAAAAGAACTACAACTACAACCATATTTAAAAATAAATAAAATAGCTCTTGTAAACTTTTGTATTTATGCATCCGCCAAAGCAAGATAATACAAATTTTCAAGGATCTGTTATAAACTAAGCTGCACTTAGTACAGGGCTCTTAAGCAGAGAGCAGGAGCCCAGCAAACAAATGGGTATGATATTGAGTTAATATTGATTCAAAATAAAGCAGTTATTAAATACATAATGATCCTTAGGGATTGATACTAAATATTTGCAAATAAAGGTCACTTCTAGTATGAAACCGTAGTCCACATAATTCATTTTGGCCGTTAATTATTTTTCCCATACTCATTCCTTTTTTGTTCTACCAAATTAATGGTCTTCTTACTGAAATTATAAAAGTTGTCACTTATATATATTAAAAATATCGCTGTTCTATTTAACATTGGAATCTGCACAAGTACCCTTATATTATCTTGTCAGTCTCGCATATATATTTTATAACTTCTTTGTTTGTAACAATTAATAGGTTAGAGATATATTAAATATAACCCAGTAAAAAAAAAAAACTTTGAACGAAATCAACTTTTACCCCGATAGTAAAGCAAACCTGGAACATTTCTAATACTTTTCATAATGGCTTGTCATTACAAGAGGTTTTGGTACCTTCTCAATGAATGCTAAAACAATTCAGTTACTGGGAATTCTCTGTAGTCTCGGGAACGCAGTAGACATTCCTGTATCGTTTACCAACGTAAGTTTTATATTTCAATCAACTACATATACAACTACATAACACACTGTTCAACACACAAAAAAAATTATGGGGTTCTGACGATTGATCCTGGTAGAGAAGACTAAACAAATATATACGTTTGTCGCCGTTTTAACGGATCACATCGGAGTTTTATTTAGAAGCGGTATGTTTTCCTGATATCTGAGTTATATAACATGCTCAGCAACTTTGTAGAAAATATTACGACAAATATTTTGGTAGAACATATTACTGTTCTGTTATTGTATCATAGCATTTTGTGGCTTTATTCTAAAAAATCCTAAAAAACACAAAAGAAAAGAGGTGGGGCGGGGATGAAATGTTCTACAAAAATATTGGCCATAAAAGTTTACTATATATGTCTGAGCACACTGTAACCCAAAACTTAACGCAAACCGCAAAAAACAAGCAAACTATATTATATTATATTATAATATAATATAATATATTATATTATATTATTTTAGTCTCCTCTACCAGGATTAATCGTCAGAACCCCGTAATTTTGCGAAAAGTTTGAAACTGTTTTACAGTTTTATTAGTAATTTATTTATATCCGTTTATTTTATGTAAGTCATTCAATAATGTTTTTCATTTAATTATAGTTTTTATAAATAAATATATATATTTTTACAAATAAAAATGTAACACTTTTAAGAACTGATAAGGAAGTTCTAACTTTGTGTAAGTAAACCAACTTCTTATCACTTAATCGATTCATGATGAATTTGATATAAAAAACTTTGTTATTAATGCTTTTGAAGTAGAGTTTCCCAAAAATTACTTCAAATTCTTACACTCTAAAATATTATACAGGAAACTTTAATAATACTCTTTAATTTTTATTTTCGTGCTGATTCTTTTTTCTCAAAGTTATAGTAAAATTCAAGTTGATCAATTGAGAGGTTTTAGCTAGTTCCTACCCGCATTTCACTAAGGCTAATGTAGATCATCGATTCCCTAATAACTAAAGATATTTATATCATATTTCCACTTTAATAAGTGAGAAGCTTAAAACAAATATCAAAGTCATTACAAGAACTCACTGATCGCTTTTCCTTTTTTATTTTCTTAAGTTTTTATTCTACAATTGGTTGGCTTTTTTCCGACTCTAATTAATTATAATTAGGGGTTTAAAACGACAAATTCCCAAAACATGCTCTAATTTAATAATTCTGTTAATCCCTCCATTTAAATAATCAAATATAATAATTCTTGGCAATTACCAACTTTTCTTGTATTTTTCAAAAGTAATTATTGATTCATAAATATATATAAATGCTGTGACTAAACAGTTTCTAATACCTGGATATACAAAATATGGCATATTAGGACTCTTCTTTAATTTCGTTAAGATATTGATTGAAGCTTTTAATTTTTTTTATATTCAATTACGCTAATTTGTGCATATCATGCATTTCTAAGTCCTAGTGTCTATTTCATTTCAAATATTTGACTGTATGTTTGTTGTGATGCAAACAGTGTAGACGGAATACCACAATAATAAAGAGGAAGAGACAACCAGCATGGTCGCCGTTAGCATATAAATATTCCCTTGTATATTTTAATGATAATACCATCTTGTTAACTTAATAATATAAACTAACAGTAAACTGTGTGTAATATATTAAGTTTATTCCTCTTTTTATATTTTATTGGTCTTAATGAACTAACTGATAATTATGCTTGAAGCATCGTGCAATTTAGTTAACGTTAGGGAAAGAAAAAGCATTTTGTTTTGAGGAATACGTCAATATCCATACTATCACGACTGGCTATAGTACGATAATGTTTGGCGAATTGTTGTAATGCTAGAAAGGCTTTTAATACAATTTCAAAATTTTTCCACCAGTGTTGACAATATAGGAACTCTATAAATATTCACAATACTAGCTCCAATATTCACCTACTATCTCCAACACGTATATAATAATAACTCCCCTAGGACAGCTAATAATACAAAAATTATTTTAACCCAATAAGTATGAAAATTTTCAAAAGATATATTAAGATATATTTTATGTACTTGTATGGAATTATTTATTTCATTATTAAACTCAATTACAATTTATAAAGTGTTTTAAATTCAGAAAGACTCGACAAATATCACAAGGTATAAAGAAAAGTCGTTCACCAATTTGATTATTTAACCTCACACAGCAAAGCAGAGAATTTGTTTTTAAAAGCCGCTACACATCCATTAAAATCACTTATATGTATTGTTGCTATTTAGGTTTGTTTTTAAAAATTGGTAACAATTCTAACTCATTTTATTACGAAAAAGCATCTGACAACTATATCGAACCGATGATAACTTACCTTAAGTCCCTGTATTGTCGTTTGACTATTTTCGATATATAATAATTTTTGAATGTTTATTTCATATTAACTGCAGTCAATCTTTATTGATTCAAATACTTTTATGCATGAGAACTTGAATTTTAGTTATCGAGCGATATTAAGATCAATTAAGATTGTTAGGCTCATGACGTTAGGTCAAAGTGTCGAGATCAAATGATCACTTAATTTGAAAAATAGATTTTTAATATTAAAAAGAGCATCCTACTTATATAAATAAATTTATTACGTAACGAGTAGTATAATAATCAAACATATTCTGTGATATTTAACTCAACAATTTTATAGATTTTGGAAACCTTTTAAATTAGTGTTGCATACGGTGATTTTACATTGAGTAAAAACTACTTGCAAGTAGGATAAGGTTTTCGAAAAAGGTCGAGGAGATGTGGATGGCGAAGCTCGTTCTATATATCAAATCACATCAATAACCGAAGACAATAATAAGAAGACAAAAGGTGAATCGCTGTAAGAACTCAAGGATTTCAAAAATACTGGTATAAGTAAATTATATGTGAAGGTCTAACTTTTACAGAGAACAAAGAAATATGTAAAAATATATACATATTTTTTTATTTTTTAACTGATGTCATATATTTATAAAACTCTTATTGAATTTCCAAACCCGATTTTATATTTAAGGTATTTTAAAGTCTACTCACGCTTCTCTCAATATTTTTCCTACCTACTCAGTTTTATTAACATATAAAAATAATATTTTTAAAATGGAATATAATATAGTGCAAAAGTACTCAGTTGTAGCCAAGATTTATTAAATTTTTATATTGTTATGACTACCCACCTTTTGTAGTCGTAACAATCTCTGCATTTATTATTAAAATTTTCACTCACTGCAAACGAACATTTTTATTATATTTAGTTGTGATTCCTGGCCATAATGTACTTCAGATGAAATATTATATTGTAAATAAATTTAAAAGTTAACAGCACGAACGTAAGAGAGATATATTATAAATAAAATTATTGTAAAAACAGTGGGAGATCTTTAGAAATTTCCAAGTAAAATAATTTGGTAAAGCAAATTCTTGCCACACAAAAGAAAAATGTGCGCAAACAATGAATCCCTTTGATGAACAAATCACAGCAGCAAATTATATTTGTACAAAAACCAAGCTGTTTACTACAAAATATATAGTGTACAATTACAACATCTACAATGTTTTACAACTTATTTTTGAAGGCATTAAAATACTTTTAAAAATGTGGAAAATATCAGTTTTTCCAGCCACAAGTAAAATCAGTTTCATTTATTATACCTTTCAAAGTGCAGCATCCTTGAACTTCTGACTTTTAATAACAAGTTTTTCTTCAGCTTTATTTTTTTTAGCTTAATAAAAAACTTTCATATTAACCAACACCATCGAGGGTTAATTATTCATTTCTTTTAAGACTCGCTATACAAAACCGTAACTTTTTATTTGCTAACACTGAAATAAAGTTGCCACAAAAAAGAAAATGTTCATAATTTTTAAAACTAAAAGCTGTGGTTTTTCTTCAACAACATACTTTTCCATTTGTGGGACAAGAGCAAAAAAAAAATATTTAGTGAGAACTTATTAATTTGCTATTTAGTTGGCTCACTTTAAATAGTTATAATTGAGTTCTTAAAAGTGAATAGAAACTGCAGATAACCACAGGAAAAATGAGAATTTCGTTGCTACATAAAATGTTTTGAAATTATAATGAATGCTGGGGGTTTTTCCAAAATGAAATCTTTATGAATGTGGGCAAAAGTAAAGGGAAATATTGTTTATGGATCTCATAAATAATTTTAATTCAAAAGCAAGGCAAATTACTTGTTCTTTTTTTTTGTGCATTTATGCAGTTACTTGTGTTGTAAAACTAAAAATAAATTTAGCGTATTTTTAAAATGCAACTCTAAAAAATTATATTTCTTGCTGTGTTTTTTAATAAATGTACTTTATCAGAGTGCCAAAAACAAACGTTTTATAACAATAAATTGTAATATGAAATGTATGTTTGCTTGTTTAATGCGTCTGTTTAATAAGATGAAATTTAAGCACATAAAACTAAATTAATTGGAACACTTAATTATCCATAGACGATTTTTCATACTAAGATATGGATATATATTTCTTTTTTTAGGGATATGACTGAAATTTTAATTCGGTTGATGAAGCTAAGATTACATAATTGATAGAAAGTTTTTATTGAAAATACTTTTCCATAATATTTTACTTTGTCAAATAAATATTTCATTGTATTACTAGAGGTGTATTGTAGGAACTTTTTCTAAGTAAAGTTTAATAGGTCTAAAGCTTTTAAGCTACTGGTTTTACTCTTCAGAAATATATTCCAAACAGAAACTATTTTTTCTAAGTAGCAACTTAGTGGAGCTGCACAGAACTTCACAGGTTGTTTAGGTTTGTAATATCGATATCTCAAATAACTTTAAAATCTTAGTTTAAGAGTTATTTAACTTTGAGATATATAGTTTTCAGGAATATATATTTGTTTTCACTGATCCAGCTTATTTTTAAAGTCTTTAATTTAAATTATAGGTTAATTCTTTTTTCCCAAAATCTTACTAAAAAATTCAAAGTGATAAATTGAGGGGTTTTAGCTAGTTCGTATGCGTATTTCACTGGGGTTAATGCAGATCATCAGGGAACCTTTACCCAACATATCTTAGAATAACTAAAGCTATATATTTCAAACTTTCTCTTTAATAAGCGAGAAGTTTAAAACAAATATCATAGTCATAACAAGAACCCACTGATCACTTTTCCTTTTTTATTTTCTTACGTTTTTCTTTTACAATTGGTTGGCTTTTTGCCGACTCTAATTGTAGTAGTTAGAAAAATATTTTCTTCGATATAAATATTAAAGATTCTGAGCTGGCTTTCGAAGCATACTAAAGAAAATTTGGTATCTGCATTAATTTTATGATTAAGTGCTCTGAAAGGCCAATAGCAATTCAGAGTTCCTCATTTTCCAGTGTCTGAAAATCCCAAAATACTAACATCTCTTCTGCATTTAAGGACCTACAACTAGGATATTTTGAATACTCCAGTAGGAATTAATATAATACCATTTATGAAGTAGAGTAAATATTATTGATTTAAGACTACCAAGAGGTTTAACGTTAAAAGAGTTCTGAGAAAAGTGCATAATATTCTAAAGGCGAGGTTACAACGACAAGTTTTGACAAAAAGTGGATGAAAAGGATTAAGTAAATGTTGAGGAATATTAAATGTTACGCTACTCAGTTTATGACAAAAAGTACCTGCAAATAATCTAGTAAACTTTCTTAAATAATATTTATATATAATTTAATTGCATACATTTTCCAAGCAGCTGAAGATAATCTATGAGAAAATTAATGTAAAACTTTTGTAAGATTTGGGATTTTTCACAATCCTTAGAGTGTTCAGTGTTATATGATTAATTTTCAATGAGTTTCTTAATATGGAATGAGCTTTAGCTCACAATAATTCAACTCCGCTAAAAGAAAACGTTCGAGCTCATTTAGAATTCTGTTGCCTGACATAAAACCATATTTCACGTACTTATTTCAACACATATTATTTCCCCTCCCCCCCCCCCCCAACACTTAAATGGAAATCGTTTTTTACATACGAGTACTTTCTTCTCTTAGCAATCTGCGAGGTTCTTAATATTTCACAACATGACATCTATTTTTTTTTTTCTTTTATTTTTAATATGAAAGGAATTGTATAGATTTTACGTTTTATTCGTTTTGTTTTTTTCTGTTCTTTTTTTAAATATTTCTTTTGTGTTGTGTTTTATTCATTCTACTTCCTACTTGCACAGTTTTATAACTTGATAAATGCTTATTATTATAAAATTCGCTTTAAACATTCAAAGTTCCGTTACTGCTTTTGGGAAATGACTTTTTAATTTCCTGTTGTGAAAAGTAGGAAGAAGAATTAAAGGTTTCTGTTAATATGAAAAGTTGAAGAACTATTAAAAGATATAGAATATTTATTCGCTTATAACATGCAAATTTCTGAATAATTTAAGATCAAGGAAACGTGTAGAATGTACATGAAATGTGTCTGATTATGACCAAAAAGTTGTTAAATCATTTTGAAATTTTAATGAGGATTCTTAAATTTATATGAAGAATACAATGAAATCGTTTTAAGAGTTCTATCCAATCGCTTTTCTTATTTCATTTTATGCATATTATTCAAGAAAGCTTAGCCTTTATTAATTCACTTACAAGAACAAAGTATATAACGTTAAAATACCTAGTGAAATCGTATGGAGCTCAAGGACAGCATCATCCTGTAATGGTTTTTAATTCAATATGTGGTAATTACTAATTAAAAACTAGAAAAATAGATTGTGGGAAGAGGTATAAAGGGAATAGTGCCTGTGGCTTTGATCTTCCGCAAGTGAAACAGGTTGCGAAACACCTCAATGAGAAGTTTGCTCACTGGCATCCCGACCACAAAGAGATGCGTCCTGGATGTAGCTTGCAAAAATCAAGTTCCCTGATAGCCTAAAAAAATATTCTGTTATAGTATCATGTAACACACCCTACCTTGCATAGATGCTCCATTGAATCATTGAGCCTCTTTTCTCACTCCTGTACGCGGTGGAGTAAGATTAAAATAGAATTTAAAGCACCGGCTTATACATGACAGTTGTATTCCATTTTCTGTTGCTTAAAGGAGCTCTATGTTATGAGGAGATCAGATGGAGTAAAGTATGTCTGGCAATTGGACACTGCTTTTGATACAGCAAAAATGTAATCTGCCCATTGAATATCACACTGAGTTTTCAAGCCAAGAATATATAAAAGATTTTTATTCCCCAATATCTCATGTTCCATTCGCATTTAAGTTTATTATTACAGTATAAATTATGTTTAGAATGAGATTTGATTGCACGATTATCATACGCTCTAAGGATATGATGTCAAAAAAAACACTTTCTTTGTTTTAAATATAAGCACTTTTCACAATTCTTTTTATGCTTTGAGAATCTCATTGCAAGTAATCAGCCGGCTTTAAGTGTTCCGTGAGAGTTGGAGTTTATATAGATTGAAGTTTTATTCTTTTTAAAAAAATACATCACCGTGAGCCATAAGACAAGTCCAATTGCTGAGCATAATCACCATGAAGTGATAATTCACAGGTCTGATCTTTGTATAAAAACCACCTCTTATTAATAACAAATAAAGTGTTGATAGGACTGATGAAGAAAGATGAGACGATAGAGAGTTTTGTAGCCATTTTTACTTCCTGATTCGCCAATAATGTTTTTTTCATTACTGATGAGGAAGAGTGCAGTAATTTACTTTTTAGCTCATCACAGCGTCAATTGTGTTCGGTCATGCTCAACGAGCACTGGCGAAGCTTCACATCATTAACACAGGCCGAAAACAATTAACACACGAATTAATTAGCATTAACTCCTTCAGCCAAAAACACCATCTAACTAAATTGCAAACTTTCGTTGGATCGCATATAAAAAATTTTTAAAGCGTTTAAAAGCCTCTGCAACAGAAAATGTACTTTATTTTATATTATTATTTTGTTTATTTAATATTTAGCCGTAAGTAAGTTTATTGATAGACATTAATTTGCTCTAATTTCACTTCTTATTTCTTATTAGGACCAAGTTTACTTATTATTTCAAATTCTTATATAAAATACTCAAAATCAAATTATTCAATTATGCAATAAAACAAATTAAGTAACTTTTCGTATTGAACACGTACGTGCAAAAGTGAACCAAAACTTAAATGATATATTGATGTTTAACTTGCAAAATCTAGTAGATTCAATGTTTTGGCTTACAATCTTAAGAATTTCAGTAATTACTCTGACATTCTTAATATTCCTTATCTATTTTGAAGCACATTATATAATTAATAATTTAGTTCAACCTGATGTTATATAAATTATTTAATCAAACTGTGGTAGAGACATAAATAATTTCCAAAATCTTTTAATATATTCAAAATTAAAAGCCGCAATTTCCTTAAATTAATTATTTTCTCATATCATTTAACAGGAAATAGATAAAACACATTCACTTAATATAATACAAGCAAATTATTTATTTATTTAAATTGTAAAATTTAACAGAAAAGCAGCAAACTGCAACGTTAAATAACTACACTGTTTCCCAAAGTTTTAAAGGATAACGAAAATAATTTTTTTTCTACGATAATATTTTACAAGAAAACATTATTGCAGATGAATTTAAAGTTGGATCTTTGGTGCAATATAACGTACTTTAGCATAACTAGAAAGCCCTATTGGTGACGAGATCCCTTAAGAAATGGTGTAAATATACATTCATGCACATATTATCCCAGCAAAAAATCGTGCTTCTAACCGACGTTGCAAGCAAAAGTTGTTAGCAAACAACTTCGCAACACCTCAAGTAAGGTAACAACTCGATGATCAAAACATTTTGATTATCGTAACATTCAATAATTTTGCATTCAAGTCTTACTAAACGCAACAATTTGCAAAAATTGGTTTTAACAAAAATTCTTTTAATCATATATAATGAATATTTCTCTTTGTGTTTGTTCTTTAAAATAATTTTTCACAAAATGATTATTAGATGAGAATTACTGATGCAATACATCGTACCAGATATCACAATCCCCTCTACATAAGGAATATTTCTTGCCAGACATTCCTTTAATTGTTGTTTGTTCTTGCCTCAAGCTTTTACCTTTTGACAATTGACAGACGCGTTTGTTTACTTGATTTTTGTAAGAAACGAAAACGTCCCATTCGCAATGGGACTCTCAAAACTTATAAGATTGTGGAAAAGCGTTTATATATAAAAAGAAACGTGCAGCGTACGTTAATCCCGCAATAAGATCCTACTTTTAACTAAAATAATGTTGCTACAAAAACCGTAAGTGTGACCGCATTATGACCTTTTATTAAGGACAAAAACTAAGTTATTTTCAAATCACTTTTCGTTGGGTTACTAAAATCACATAATACGTATGAGTAATTTTCAATTTAAGTTTTGATCTTCTAATGCATGTAAGTAAATATTTACCAGCATACTACAGAGAAGGACATGTAATTTTCTTGTCATATTTGTGAGAAAATTACTTTTGTAGTTTTGAAATACGAGCATTACGTTTGTTCCTAGAAAATACCCATACCAATGTTTGTATGCAGTACTGCCATGGACAGAGATAACAAGAATATATTGTGCTTGTAACATTAGAAATATCCAACTTTACTTGATTATATTTTAACTTAATTCCGTAACATATAAACCTCAAAATAAAATTTATTTTCAAAACAACAAAATAATGTGACACGATAGTTTGTATCATTTTTGAAATGGTAAGATTCGTTGTCTGGTGACATCAAATGAATTACACATGATGTCAATATCGCTTGTTTCCATGATTATGTTTCTTCCCTAATACTTTAGTATGTTTTGATAGAACACACGTAATCACATACAAATAATGTAAAAGTTATAATATTTACAACAAAAATTTTAGATAGAAAAGTAAAGAACAAGTAGAAATTGTTTTTAGTGTGAATACTCTAGAGGAAGAAGGGTATCTTTTAAATTAATAACGTGAATGATTATCAGGTGATGTCGATCAATTTGGATTGAAAACATTTACTATTGAAAGGGATCAATTGGCATAGTCTATATATATTCAAATGCTTTTCTAGTGAAGGTGAGATTTCACATCAAATAAGAAAAACTAGAATTGTTAGAAAGAACTATTTCCGGGATTCTTTCAATATATATATATATATATATATATATATATATATATAAAGTGCTGCAAATATAATAAACGATGTTTATTCTGAGTCATACCTTAATATCACGTTATTTACCCAACTTTATTTGGTATTTTTTTATTCCAGTAGTTGATAAATTGCAATACAATTGAGCACCAGGTTAAGTGTGTTGAATCGAACTTCAAATCAAAATACATTTCGTTATTGATTTGGTCAAGAGACTCAATACTGTTAGACTTCTTCTTTTTTGCATATCTGAAGGAAAAGTTTTACATCGAGAACTAAAGGTTGAGATAATGAAACTCAATTAAAAAATTTTAAATGTAAGAAAATAAAAAAGGAAAAGTGATCAGTGAGTTCTTATTATGACTTTGATGTTTGTCTTAAGCTTCTCACTTATTAAAATAGAAGTTTGAAATAAATATCTTTAGTTATTCTAAGAAATGTTGGGTAAAGGTTCCTTGATTATCTGCATTAGCCCCAGTGAAATGCGCATAGGAACTAGCTAAAGCCCCTCAATTGATCACTTTGAATTTTTAGTAATATTTTGGAAAAAAAAGAATCAGCACTTAATTAAAATTAAAGAGTTTTAAATAATTTAATTATGTCTCAGGGTCATTGAACATACAGACCATCTCATAGAGGCCGTGTCATGCATATGGCAGACATATTTTTCCCAGATAATTGCCGTAGATCCTTCTATCATTATAAAAAATTTTAATAAAAGCCTCTGGAAATGTTTTGTTTTATTTACAATCAATATTGTGCATTAGGGTTGAACCACCCTTTCAAATAGCCCCAGCTAGAGAAGTAGTCAGACTTTGTCTGAATCGAACGTTTTTTGCAATATTTTCTATAAGAAAAAAATTTAATTTTTGAAAAGTAGTATAACAGACGAATGAACATCTTTCTCTTGCTAGACGATCTCCTCAAAAAATATATATATATATATAACTTATGCAAGTTAAGTTTAGAGAACTCAAAAGAGAAAGTAGCCTGCGGGAAATGTTGTACCAATTGTCCGGAACATACGACCCATGACCGGTGGAAATGGGAATCGTATAATCAGTTCCTGAATCGCAACTGTTGAAAAGAGAATCCCGTCCGGTGACAAGTCGTTTGCGTTCTGCTTGCTGAGAAGATTTTAATGCATGATATGAGTTTTCGGAAAAGATTAAAAAACTAAAGCGAACTAATATATTACTTTTACCAAAAAAATTTCACAGCTAACAACCGTATTCATAAATATTGATTGAAAGTCTTAAACATCTCAAAAGGACCAAAAAATTGCAAGATATAATTTATATTGCAAAAACTATAAAACCCTAGCAAATGGTAATTATCGCCACTTCCTCCTTCTCTTAAGTTTTTTCCACTTGTCGCCAAGCAACAAAACATGCATCTGTCAAGCAGATTATCAGAAATGTAGATGTAGAAGGAAGACTTCTATTTAAGTGTGAAATTTAGCAGCAACAATTTTATCCATTTTCATGCCAATTTCAAATTTGATATTAGAAACTTTTGCTTTTTATTTCTTTCTCTCTCTCTTTCTCTCTGTCTACACTGAGGAATTTTTTTTTTTCATGACAGAAGTTAAAAAGCTCAATTAAATATCAATATATCAAAAGTAGAATAAGGCATATCTTTAGACATGAAAAAATCTACTGCACGGCATTGATAATTGGTGAAGAGCATCATGCAGTGAAAACCAATACCAATATGTTTTAGAAGAAGTAAAATAGCTCCAAATAAATCTGCCACATGACTTATTATTTAATAATTAAAGCATACTTTTTCTTAACACTTATCAAAGGTTTATTAATCAATCTCTGAACGAAATCACTGCAATTTACTTAAACTTGAACACCTAAAGGCAGTATAAGAGGAAAACAATGATTATGTTAATCATTTGCACTACTTCATATACATATATATATATATATATATATATATATAAATAGTTTTCTGATAGAATTTGTCAATCATTGGAATACCTGAATAGCAATACCAATCAGAATGGTCGCGCTCGATCAGAAATACAGTTTTTACAGCATCAGAATAACACGTGATGTATGAAAATCGGGTTTCATATATAATGAAGGGGTCAGAGAACTGTAAATTCAGTTTCATGTCTGTGAAACCTGAACCTCTGGGACACCCCAAGTTTTTCTAAATAGATGTTTGGGTACAATAATTAACATTTTCTAGCCAAATATAATGCCAAATATGGAACTATGGAATCTCAAGAAACAGGAAAACTTTTCACTATCAAATAGATAATCGTGTTGGTGACTCAATTTTCGAAATATATAAGATCAGTCAGCATATATACACTGCAATTTGTAAAGTATTAGTAGAGTCTTAAAAACATTTAATACATAAGACAGAGTCCTGGAAGTTAAATGAGCGGGAGTGCAATAAATTATTTGCTATTAACCCGTTCAGAGTATAATCTTTCTGCTGCGATCCTTTGTGTTTACCTTTCATGGAAGAGTAAGTAAAGTGATATGAAACTGTCGTCAGAATATTTTCAAAATATAAGACAACAAGTGTTGTGCCAGAACTAGAAAGAAAGAAATGGCGCCAAGAAGACAGATGAAAAGACGATGCTATAATTTGTTCTTTAAAACACCCTCCCGGCCGCACAATTTGCCGCTTGGTGAGTTGTAAAGCCTTGTTGCAGTGTTTATTGGGGAAAAGATAAGAAATTCAGGTGGAAGGATACGCGGATCATACTAAAAGATGGATCAAAAATTAGTAGTAGGGTGACAAACATATATTGGTTTGACCTGGGAAGCGCAACCAGTTTCCTTACATTGTTACCACGGGATCTGGTTGAGCCCTACACATGATATTATTTCGGACGGTGAAGCAACAATGTTGCTATGCACGGATTTGTTTACCTGAGCGTGTGTGAAACATCTGATTCACAGGCGAAGCTCTGTTTAACGCACGTTCAACCGAGTGCTTGCGTAAGGCGACCCTCGTTCTGCCCCCATGACAGTTGATTTTGCGGCTAGATGTTAGATGAGTGGTCTCCAGGGAGTCCACGTGGTGGGTGTGGTTTGATATCAAGAGGCGCTGTTGGAGATATCAGATAAGGGATGATGTTCTGGCATATTGGAGTATGTTGGGATTCGGCCCAGCTGATGGTAGCCTCTATGAGCTGCTGCGAATTAGGTGACGTTACGAAAGAGGTGGTGTGTTATTGGTGCTGGGATTGTCTGGAGGAATTGGGCTTATGATTTTGACCTGTGGTTCGTCTTGGTGCTGACGACATGCAGGTCCTCGGAAGTAACAAGGGTTTTGGGTAGGCCCGAACACTTTAACAAGGTGTATGAATATGTTGTGGCTATAAATGAAGTTGCAACCTGTGTTAACTACACAGGTGTAGTCCCTGAGGTTGGCGGGGGTAGTGGTGGTCATATAATTTCACCAGATATTGAGAGCACTGTCAGGTTAAGCCAAATGGCAGGTAGTGACCTTAGACTTTTGACATACTTGTTCTTTAAAACAAGACGGTATTCATCGCTGTACAAATTTTTAACAATCAGTTATATCCCTTCTTAATTGAAGGACGCCGACAGCGATTAGCATAATCTTGCACTAGTGCAGACTAGAAAATTCGAATTTGTTGAGTCGAACTCGGTATCGAAAGCCCCTTAGTCTGGTATTCACGACTTCACCCAACAGCATATTAAAATTATTTAAATATTTAAAATTTTTTTAATATTAAAAATATTTAAAATGTATTTTATACTAAAGATACAATATATTTATCAATACGAGGTCTGGAGTTTATCGCTAAACTGATTTTTGATTTCAGTATTTATTCCTGTTGCTCATTTTAAATACTTTCATCATGGTTATCGTGTATAACGCCCACATGGTTTATGCATTTCTACCTTCTATTGCAAAATTTCATTACATTTTATGACAACTCGTATAAAATTGTATACTAGAAGGGTAAGGATGTACCGGTACTGTATCAATTCTATGGCTCATGAATTATTATTTTCCTCACATCCTTTTGGCTTTGTTTTGCCATGATCAATATTTCATGTATGTATATTCAGAAAACTTTTATATGAAAACATATCCAGAGCTATTGTTTTTAAGTCTGTATATGTTTGCTTTTCATTCTAATCACATTTTGTAACTGTAGTGCAAAATGCTTTTGGGTTCTGCTTGAGCGAAGATAAATTGTAATAAAAAAAAACTGTATATCAAATGTGTTTTTAACGTGTGCACATATATTTATGTTTGCATGTATGTGTATTATTTACATTAGGTTGGCTCCTCTATATGAAATGAAATATTTGACTGGTATAAAAACCACAATCCAACTGATTGTAATTCAAACTATACGGATATAGAAACTTTACAAATAAGGCAACCATATGCTATCCTACTGGCTGTTCTTAAGGGGTTAATAGACGCATACAATAAGTGTGTGTTGGTAAATTTTCAATTTTTTTCTTTGTGTCTGTTGTTCAGACAAGACGGTATCAAAAATCAAAAAACTTTAAACGGAGCTTGTAACACAATTATCAGGTAACAACAAAAACTACAAAAAAAACCTGCACATCTTTTGTTAGTAAAAGAGATCATTAAAATTATTCCCTATATATTTGATTCTGGATAATACGATTATATATCGGACTATTTAGTGATATATCAAATTTAATTCTATAGGCTAATAGTTGGAAAATTGTTTTAAAAACATGATAGAGATTTGAAAGCAGTTATACAAATATTCAGCTTACACAATAGAGCAGACCAGGTGTTTTCGAAAGCCGCTACACTTTCACCATCTGTACTCATGTTTTTTTTATATCTTACCACTTGTTAGCTGATTTAGGTGAATGTGATAAAAGGTTGGCCCTATTTTTACCAATTTCATTATGAAACAACAGTACGAGAAGTATATCAAATCGGATTTAACTCATTTTTTTCATTACTGTGGGCAAATATGTATTTTGGAAGCCCACCTAATGTACATGCATTTCTATAAATAAGTGATTGTGTTTTAGTGTATTTTGCTGGGTATCTTCTAATTGCAATTGTTGAAGGTTGATTTCGGTAACATTCAGAATTCACTGATACATTTTTGAATCCATATGAAACTTTAATTTGAACAGATTTTTTTTTTGTTTATTAAATTAAGTGGAGATTTGATTTCCATTCATTTGTTTTCTTAGTGAAATGGAAGTAATACAGCAACAATATGTAAACAAAATTTAACCGCAAAAGTTTTTATTGGTCTATTAGAGTAACAACAATAACGTTGTTTGGATGTTAGTTAATATGTTTGATTACACAATACAACTTAGGAAAAACAGTTATTTTTCCACCCACTTAAGCAATACTTATGATGATCATACGTGAATAGCAAACAGTAAAAAAGTTTTGTGCACGGAAGTAACAAAACAAGAGGAGGATGAACGAAATGGATATTAAGTAACAGCTTCTACTAATAATTTTTGAGTTTTTATATGGCGTTGAGCAATATTTTCAACGAAATTTTAATTTTATAATGTTATCTGAAAATTTGGAATAATTAATTATAATTTATTTACCTCTGACCAACGAGTTGAGAATAAACATTAATTTCAAAATTAAGTACAAATAAAATAATAATAAAAAAGTCCTTTTAGATTTAAATTTTGGAATTACGCTAATCTTTCTTACCACAACTATCTATTTATTCGCTCATGATTTAAATACTATATTAAAAGTACTTGTCCCAAAAACACCAAATAAAAATATTTATCAAATAATATTTTATTTCGATTGCTGAGGAGAAACGTTCAGCAACCACTGAAATTAATTAAATTTTTAATGCTGCTTTATGTTTCTTTGTGCATTTCTTTTAAGTCTTTGCAAAAATATATATATTAAAAATTAATTTAATACCAACCATTTATCTCGGGAAAAAATTGGGAAAGGAGAATGGTAAAAAGTTTCGTGTATAAAAGGAAGATTAAGATTGTAACAATTATTACTGCATGATGAAAAATAGACAACGAATGGGGGGGAAGGAAAAATACTCAAAATTACAACCTGCATACAAAATTAAAGCAGATTCAGTTAATGTTTTATCTTTTTGTTACAAGAATTAAAACAACTTCTCCAGCTTAAATATTTACAATGAAATGAAAATTCGTTTATTTCTGTGAATGAGTAAACAATTTTACAAACTACAGCAATTGCGTTATGGAATATGTACTATATGCGGCAACAATGCAGTTTCATAACAAAACGAATTTTTTGCCATTTGCAAAAGTACTGATACGACTCGGCAGTGACTGCAGTTAAAGTAGATGTGCTGTACTGCATTACGAAAATTGTTCACTGTAAATTGCAGTCTACTCGCGAAAAGAGATCATGAAATAATATTGTTCTTACTTTGAGTGTGAATGTGTGAGCTAAGAGTTGCATGTGTAAAATGTTATTTCACTCTGAATCGTATAAATTTTAGAGGGTGTTTATTTTTGAAGGCTCCAAATTGTATATTGAAATAACATCTAAGGTATCGGTTAGATAATTTTATGTAACAAATTTTTAATATTAATTATTTATATTAAATTTTTCATACGTTTCTTTAGGGCGTCGTTTTATGGCCGTTATTTTTAGTGATTTGTTGAAACTTCTATTTAAGTTTAGAGAGCTAAAATACTACAGGATATATTATCCTTAATATAAAAGCTTATGATATAGTCATAAGCTGATAGAAAAATGAAAGAGATTTTCAAAATATGCTACACGGCTTTGGAGCAATTAAGGAAAATATATCAACTAAGTAACCAAGCAAATGATTGTTGCTTAAATATAACCTTCACATAAGTCACTCATTTTATTTTTATGTTTCTATTATAAAATCTAACTGGAAACTCTTTCAAATCATATATATTCTTTGAAAGAGAAAGAAGAGAGAAAGAAAAGAGAAAGAGAAGCTTTTAATGAATTTTTAGACAGACCCCACTAACCAATAGTACTTTTTTGAATAACTTGTTTCAATTGCTAAATCAATATGTATTATATTATCAAATAATTCCGACGTAGATAAGTTTTATTACATATTCCCGAATAAAAAACTTTCGCAGATTAGATCAGAAAAATTAAAAACCGTCATTGGAAAAATTCAAAAATATTTCTCTAACGTTTTTTATGTGTGTGGGCTGAATATCGAAGCAGATCGTAGCTCTACTGGCGCCCTTTTCGATGCCTTAACATATAAGAATTTTAAAAAAAAACACCCTTTAGCTGCAGATCGAAAACTACTACGCGGTAGTTGCTGTTGGATTTGCAAAAAAAAAATTGGGTGTATGTAGAACTGAGCAGGCTCAAATAAGAGAAAAACGTTGCTATAAATTTTAAATTTATCAAAGCTACTACTTCAGGTAGAAAAGAATTAACAGGCAGGCAAACAGCAGGCATCTTATGCGAGCCCAACTGTTCTAAAAGTTTAACAATAAAAAACTCCTTAACAAGTAAAGCGGAAATGTTTAAATAAGCAAAAGCATGCCTTCAAAAGAATTAATTAATCCTTAATGACTTGTATATGTGTATGACGAAGCTTGAATTGCATCGTTTATTTATATATGTTTATTGGGAATTGTTATTCAATAATACAATCTGTATAAGTAAATTTAAATTATATATTCTGATTTTCCCAAACTTATCATGCTGACTTTCCCCAATATATTAACAAAATTCGAAAAGATCATTGGAGGATTTTTAGCTTGTTCCTATACCGGCTGTTATTGTATATCACAAAAAAATTTCCGACGAATTTTCAGAACAAATGAAGGTACTATTTGAAACTTCTGAATAAGAAGATTATGTCAAAACAGTAGACACTTGACTTTTTTGCCTTATCTCTCTAACAGCTCTTTTCTGATTGTAATCATTAAGGCGTCAATTTAATCACTAGTAATTATTTATTTTATTTTGTTTTTGCTAGAAACAGCACATAGATCAATAAACAATGCAAAAGCTACAATGGTATCTTCCAAAGTATTCAACGTACTACGAAAGTTAAAAGTTTACCAACTTCTGTAGTTTACCTTGACGGAAACGTACTGAATGTGTCAGAGCTCACAAGAAACCGCTGTCAGTTGAAAGAGATGATGTCTAACATACGACGGTTTTTATGTGTCACGTCCCTGTTGGTAAAATCGATATTCTAAATATAAGAAAACGATCTACACAAGTCACCCTACAACCTATATTAGGCCCCTTCGAATGGTATGTTTTAACTATTATGCAGTCCAATTTGTTTTCATACACCAGACAGCTGAGATCTGTAATAGTTCTATTTAATGTGAAAAGTGCTTTTGTGAAACAAATTTTATAGATTCCATAATTTACGTATTCATTTCTAAATGAAACTTTCAATGTTTGCTTTAATATATATCGTAGTTATAGTGAACTACATGATATCTCCTTATAAGCATATATAATAGCGCTGTGGCTGGTTGGTTGGTAGCAGCCAAACGTTTTGCATTTCAAAACATATTTCTAATTTGAAAAGAACGCCTCAAGTTCCTTTACCAAACTATTAATACATTCTACGCCATTTCTGTGACATGAAAACTCAAAGAACTCAATATGAAATCACACAAACTTAGTACTTCATAATTATGAAAATAAATGTCATTTCATTTGTATTGCAGCTATAGCGACTCGCAGTATTTCATGGTATTAAAGGTCGCTGACATGGCGATGTTTACGTTAACAATATTCGCCATTGTTTCTGTAACGTTGGTAGTTGCATGCACCGAACATGATTATGTTTCAAATACTTGCATACACATTTGCGGAATGCCTGGGAGACATATTGAATTAAACACAAGTATGTCTGTCTGCCACACTCTGAAATAAGGGCATAATTTAAAAAAAAAAAAAAGAGAGACAAATAAGTCCTTCACATACACAATTGTAATGAATTTTATTGCAGGGAGAAAACAAAAACGGTTAAGCAAACAAAAAGACAATCGTTTATATTAAAAAGTCTTACATGAACGCCAACATAAAAACATTCGCATGCACATTTCCACGTTCTTAAGCATGTGGAGATTAAGTTTGTTTGTCCGTTTTCAATACAGATGAAAGAAAAATACAACAAATGTTTTATAATTCACATGTTTTGTTTTATTTTGTACAGCAAAAAAAAAAAGCGCAAGCATTAAAGTTTTTATTTCCTTTAAAAAGACTTAAGAAAAAGTCATAAGCTTTCGCTCTAGTTATGGAACGAAATGCAGGCAAAAACTTTCGTTTACGTGAAATCATATCAACGGTCCTTAGATTCGTACTACTCCTACTTGAAAAAAAAACACAAACTGCTAAGCAGAGTTTCTTTTGTTTAAATTGCTGCAATTTGCACTCATTTCCCCAAATGGTAGTTTCTACTTTTTTTCTAATTTATATAATTTGTTTTGTTTTTTTTTCTTTGCAAGCTGAATGGCAAACGATTGTGTTGCTGTTCTTTTATAGAAACATTCATACACAGAAACCTATACATACATACACACACTCTTACACTTGTATACCAAATATGGCAAAACAAATACGGCTGGTGAAGATAGAGAATATAACAGCCGAGTTTATTTGAAATTCGCAATGCAGTTAGAGACATTCAGTCTTAATGTATTTTATATACGTTTGCTCAGACAGGGTGTTTGCAAGTCATATGTTAATTAAAGATAGTGGGAATCTGTTAAACTAATTTTTTGACATACTTTGCAAAACTGTGGTTGAAGTATACTGACGATTTGATAAGAAGCGCCAATGAAATGCATATAGACATTGCTTAACCACCCAACAAATAAATTTCATATTATAATAGTACAATGACAATATGTCAAAAAATTTGTTTATTAACAATTCAATTGAGATTTTATTTTTCATTTTGCCTTATAGATACTTTCATTGTAATCCAAGGGATTTCTAATTGTATAAAGGTAAAGAAAAATAAAATAGAGTCATATCGAATAAAAGTTGTTTGTTGGGTTTGGTTTGTATACGTTTCATAGCCTGCTACACTTATTATAATGTGATTATTTGAAATCGTTTGTGAATTTTTATAGTTAATTTATTTAACATAATTCTCAGATGGTTTTTGGAAGTCTTTTAATAAGTTGAGAGGTTTGAAACTTTGCAAAACTGTGGTTGAAGTCTACTGACGATTTGGTAAGAAGCGCCAATGAAATGCATATAGACATTGCTTAACCACCCAACAAATAAATTTCATATTATGATAGTGGGAGTCTCTTAAAGGTTCAAGACCAGCTGGTTCAGTTTCAAGTATAATAATTAAATTACTTAAGATTAACTTAGATGTTCCGCATCTATCAATTTGTATGGAAATTTAAGGAAATCCTTTAGATTTCAAATGATTTCAATCCAATGAATTTATCAACTAAATATTTATATATTATTTTCTAAATACATATGTGAAAGGTAATGCCAATTAACCGAGTGTTATTAAAACAAGAATAACGAATTTAAAGAAAAAGGTTTAAAATTTATCTTTTACAACCTCATATTTTTAAGAAGTCTTCTTCGTTTTATACAGAAGAAGAAACATTGTCTTCCCCTGGTAATAAATGGAAATCTGTTGTTTCGCGTGCCTCAAAAACAGAGTTTTTCGCACCACCCTCTACTGAATGAAACACACTTTTCCGCAAATAGATAACAGCGCTTGAAATGTTCATAATCGTCGTTTTGAGTCTTGCCGTCAACAATATAAATAGTAGCGAGTAAACTGTATCCACTTGATTTCAAATATTTCCACTTGTACTTCAAAATATCTATATATATAAATATATTCATATAGTTCTCTGTTCACGTTCTCACTGTTATTAGACTTTTAGAGACACTGTCGAATGACCGACTTACCTCGTTGAGATTCTCAACTGGAAAAACTAGTAACAAACGGTAAGAATAAAAGCAGCCAACTTTCTAGGGGAGCAACAATATAAACACTTTTAACGTTTTCTTTTTTTCTCTCCCTGCAAGGGTGTAAATTAATGCAGTACTTTTAAAAATACAAAACTTTGTCTTCTTTCAAGAAAAACTTGAAAACAAACCAAATAGCAAAAGAAGTATGAAAAAATAAACTTTCAATATTTAAATGACTTCTAAAGAAAGTTTTAAATACACAGTTGAATGGCGGAATGAAACTGAAAATTTTAATTAAGATTTGCTGAAAACGTTTAAAAACAAATAGAAGAAACATTAATGAGTATTCAGGTCAAATTTGTTCAAAAAAATAAGAAACTTTTAAGGAAATAACTTAATTTCTTGGATTTAAGTCTTCAAAGACATTCAAGTTAAATAATAGTCTTTTAATATTTAGAATAATATTTATTTTGGAAGTGAAATATTATTTCGAAATTGGAAAGCTTACGAAAAAAGTTGAAAATGAAACTGAAAATGAAACTGAAAATGTTGAGGACAAGTAGTGCTTTGATAGATATCTGCTTGTAACTGTTAATGATTTCATATAAAAAAAATTTATTGAAGCCAAGAAGGAAATAAATCTTTTTAAAAAGAAGTGAAAAAATTGTTGCCCTATTTGTCTGCTTTTTTGTTTATTATGCTGTGGAGCTGTTCATATCGGCAACATAAGATGCTAATTTAAATGAAAATATTATTTCCACTTCCTTTAATTCAGCAGTTAGACTGTTATGCTGGGGTGGGCAAGTGTTGTTCAGAGGTGTGCTAGTCCAGAAAAGAAAAAATATATTTATAGGTGTATATTACACTCAAGCAAATCTTTATTTAAACTTAAAAAAAAACTGTGTCATAATACAGAGTATTTAAAAATATTATATATATCTATATGCATTTCATTGGCGCTTTTTACCAAATCGTCAGTAGACTTCAACCACAGTTTTGAAAAGTTTCAAGCTTCTCAACTTATTAAAAGACTTTTGTAAAACATCCGAGGACTATGTCAATAAATTAACTATAAAAATTCACAAACGATTTCAAAAAATCACATTATAATAAGTGTAGTAGGCTATGAAACTTATACAAACCAAACCCCAACAAACAACTTTTATTCTATATGATTCTATCTTATTTTTCTACACCTATATATTTATTTTCATTTTATTTATTGACATAATTCTCGGATGGTTTATAAAAGTCTTTTAATAAATTGAGAAGTTTGTAACTTTTCAAAACTGGGGTTGAAGTCTACTGACGATTTGGTAGAAAGCGCCACTGAAATGCCATTGACATTGCTTAACCACCCAACAAATAAATTTCATATTATAATAGTACAATGACAGTATGTTAATTATAGTTAATTTATTAATATTATATATAAATAATTATATAGTAAGAAATTTATTTGTTGGGTAGTTAAGCAATGTTTAATGAAAAGATGAGAGGATTGAAACTTTTAAAAAATTTAGATTTTATAAATAATAATTGTATTAGAATGAATTTATTAATAAAGAAAATTATTTTAAATCTATTTTTCTATATTTTTTTTACCAAATATGTTTAACATTTTTTTCTGAAATTATTTCGTATTTGACTATATTTTTCCCATATAAAATACTGCTAAATTTGAAAGTCGTTCATGAAAAATTTCCCTGAGTAACCGTGTTGTTATTCTACTTGTAGCTAAAAAAAATAATGCGATTAAAAAGGCTGTTCAAATATAAGACAAAATTTTTTGTTATTCTTTAATTTAAATTATAAAAGTTTTATTGTTTTATCAGAGACAAAAATATTTTTTTTTATGATATTCTCAGATCACTTCACTATATTAAAAGTCATTTTATATATCTTATTCTTAATGATGTTAACAAACAGTTAACGATATATTGAATATAAGTTCTTTCACTTTTATACCTCTTTTTTATAACAATAAATATGAAATTTTTCTAGATTTAGATCTCTTTATTTTATACAAAAGTATTACACAGGGGGGCGTAATAGTACTAGATTTTATAAATAGCGTTTGTGGATTAGGCAGCTGTATAATACAAAGAGACAAATACAGGAGCGATATACTCCGCAAGAGATGGATGCACTATTATTTAAGCGGTTACGTCAATAAGACAAATCTTCCTTTATGGATCGCTGAATGACGCTTAAAAAATCATTGCACTCAATCAAGGCTACTGTGTGGTGCAGCCGTAAAAGTAGTGGCGAAACATTTAAAGACAGACAAGGTGCTACAAAACTGTTTTTCCATAACTTTCTTTTTACTAAATAAAAAAGAAATTATTTTGAGTGAGGGAAATCTTTATTTGATCCTGTACAATTTTTTCTGTTAATTTGAAATTGTGATATCATTATCAAAGTGGTTGCTGTCAGTTTTGATACACATCTGTAACCGTTTTATCTCATTTTCTATAACTTTCCGCAATATTTGTAGTAATAACTGTTGCATTCCTGTCAAATATTCTTCTTAAGGGATGAGATTGGTCTTGGCTTGTTAGCAGAAGCCCGCGTCTTAAAGTAGCACCAAACAAGCAAGAAATCGCTAAAACGGGCGATTTCGTTATCAAGTAATCAAATCTTCATTATATATTTTGTTGCTTCTGGTATGTATGGGTTTATACTGTCTATTTGAAACCACATATTCAGCCCCCACGCATTCTATTTCGGTAGTAAAAAGACGCTTATGATGGCCGATGACGTGCTTAAAAATATACCGTCTAATCACTCCTCCTCCCGCGGTAACATGTTTTGTCTTGTTCTATACACAAAAAAGCACAAACATTTAAATTTTTAATTCCTTAAAAAAGACCTAAGAAAATATCATACATTTTCGCTCTAATTATAGAACGAAATGCAGAAAAAAAAAAAAATCCTTGGATACGTACTCCTACTTGCAAATAATTTTGCGCCACCTTGTTTATCTTTCAATGTTTCGCCACTGCTCTTATGGCTTCTTTAGTGAAATAGTTTATATTAATAACAAACAATTTCTATTTTTGTGTCGACCTAAATATAAATATTAAAGCCTAGACCAATAAAATTGTAAGAATAAAACCCTCGTATAAAGACATCCTAATGTAAATGTCTAACTTTGGACACAGCCGACATAACACTCTTAATTGTTTTTAATTTACAAACAACATTCGCAACGACATTCTGCTTTGAGCACGCATAATATATCTCTATGTGATTATGTACATGGAACTTCATTAAATACATTTTGGTCGACTAATGTTGAGTTTTATGATAAGCATTCTTATGTCAATAACATACCGATGAACACAGGAATTGTATGTCGCTTTGTACACTTGATTCCATTATAACAATACACAAATACTTAATTGTAACTGTATTTTCACATGGCCGGGCACATTTGAACAGATACGTATCCAAATACGCATACAACACAGTGCAACAATGAAATGTAGGAATATGTTAGGAATATTACGTTAATACTCCTGGGGTATAACCACAAAACAAATGAATTTTGCTTTTTAATTTTAAAGGCAGAAAGAGTTATTGATGCAACCATTTTCACAAAATGGCAAACTGGATCTCAACAGAATTGTTGAACGAGTAGTTACTGATTCCTTTTCTATTGCATTATCCTTTATTTGAGAGTGACCAGGCTAAAGAACCTTTCGTCGTTTATGTTTGTAAGAGGCTGAAATAATTTTGAACTTTTGTGTTCGCATCATATTAAGTAGCCTCTGAATTTTCTATGCAGACCTTGATTAAGAGATTCATAAGAACCTTTAAGTAATTGCAGTGATGTGTAGCACAGGAATCGCAGAAGCAATCTTTTGAACATATCACTTGGATCTGTATTTCATTATTAATCATCCATATCATATCTGTTACTAATACAGGGAATAATTTAGTGATCGTAACACTATGATGTCTTAGACTCCGAGTTAGATTAAGTACTTAGTGGTGGATATGATGTCGTTTTTTTTTATCTACGTTATGTTTTGTTGGTGGCTTCTCTCAATGACTGAGGCATGGTATTAGCCGCTGACCAATACCGACAGCGATTGACACCGTCATGTAGTAGAAGAGAAAAATACAGGACCCTTCTTCAATGGTGCCAGTAGTAAAAATTCAAATTCGTGGTAAAGAGTCTAAATCCTAATCTGTCTTCATTTATCCTCTTAACAATATGGTGATCCCTTTCAATGCTGATGCAATACAAAAAGGTGTGAAAGATGGATCCCGGCCATCTCTGAAACTTTCCATTAATTTTAATTGAAAAGCTATTATGTTGTGCTTTGTTATATTATTCTCTCCTTGTGACTTTTTATATTAATTTTCACATCTCTATAACTTGTGAATATATCAAATGGTTCCCATTTGATGAGCAGTTATTGATGTAATTTTCGATTACTATAAAATAGTTAAACACTAATTGATCAGATCTATAAATTTCGTAGGTATTTATATGAATCACTTTATTCGAATATTTTCGTTTTCGATATCTCACGAACAGATTAACTAATTTTGACCCGGATTGTTGAGATTAAGGCATTGTTTTAATCTTGAGATCTGTTTAGTATTTTCAATCGATCGGTAAAGAAGCTTTAAAGTTAAAAAGATATCAGTAGAGACGTCAAAAGTTTGTTTTTTCAAATCCATCGGGTCTAATCAGTTCAAAATTACAGGAAATCCAAGTTTGGAAAAACCTTTTGAAAGTCCGTCAAGCCACTCAAATGTAATACGCGGCTGCCATAATTACATGCACACACATGTGACGGGATTTCAAGATTTGCCAGGAAAGATTCCTAAAAAAATAACTTCCACATGTTTTAAATTTAAAGTTTTTCAAGCGAGAAACTAAAAACATATATAACATTTCTGTGGTGCCAACCCCCAAACATGACCATAAATGGGTCACATGAATACAAACCACTAGAAAAAATACAAAATTATTTTAAAATTACAAGTTAGATTTTACTAAAAAAAAACCATAAACCGTCAATAGGAATTAATAATTCAAAATAGGAATTAATGATATAAAATATTTGCTATATTAATATTTATATAGGCTAAATTATTCTAACTTAGTTAAAATCTCAGAAAGACATGATGATAAATATTCCTAGGCACAAAGGAAGTCAACATCAGTTTTATTCAACTTACACAGCAGAGCAGAACAGCTGTTTTCGAAAGTCGCAACACTTTCATCATCAGTGCTCACGTGTATATTGTGTTTGTCACCACTTTTTAGGTGGCTCAGTTGAATGTGATAACAGTTCCTATTTACACAAATTTTATTGTGAAAAAGAATCCGAGAACTGTATCAACTTGATGTTAACACGTTTTTGTTTTCATACCCGTGTTACCGTTTGATTATTTTCTTCCTGTCCCATGTTTCTGAATTTTTTGTTCCATCATACCTAAGTCAAACTTTTATGGTTTGAATTTTATAAAAATCAGATATAAAATATTGTTACACTTTCATTTTTAGTGGGAACCACTCAGGACATACTTCGCTGTAGCACAGTGTAATGAAACAACATTTTTAGGTAATTGTATTCCAGAAAGTGCTTTTGTGAAATCATTTACCATAAGAGTTAACTTTCGAGTATTTAATAACTAGTCAGCTAACCAACAATTCAACCGCCAAACACAGAGTTATACAAAACATGGTCGTATATTTATTGTGTGTTATTCACGCACACTAAACAAGTGAGGTTTAAGGATAGTAATCAGTGCACAAATTCCTAGAAATAGAAGAGAGCAAAATATTTTCCGGTATTTCGTTTTGTACTATAAATATTTTCGATCCTAAAATCCGCCAGAGCTTATAGTTTGACTGATGTTAGTCCTTTTGAAAAAACCAACAAAAACTTTTGGGTATTTATTTTCTTGCTGTTTTGTTTGCGCTTTAACTTTTTTCATAAATTTTTTCCAGCAAGCTTTTATGTATCCTAATAAGTACTTCAATAAACGTTTATACCGTAACAATTTGTGCATATCCTTAGGGTGTTATTGTAGCATTAGAAAAAACTTAGATACAAATATATCTAAATTATAGTTTCCTCTTTTCTAAGCTTTTCTATTTATTTAAAACAATGTAACGCTTCGAGTGCTAACTTTAACAAAACTAATAAATGGTGAAGTGTTTAAAAGCTGTTTAGTTTTCTTTTTGCTTCTTTTTTATAATAATAATTTCAAATCACAATACTGGGATACTCTCTGTCGTCCTTTTATTTTAGTACGCTTAAGTGCTGCATGGATATACATATTTTTTATTTTTATTTGAGTTTTTTTTTTCTAAAAGTCTAGTGGCAAAAAAAATATTATCATGCACTTTGTTTTAACAACTTGAAATTGTTTTGTAGCATATTTGTACGACTGCTTTTGTTACATTTATCGTTGACTGTTTGGTTAGGTTCAAATTCAATGCAATACACACAATGCATCTGTTGCTGCACTTAAAACATACGAGCTGCTGGGAAAAAACGCAACAGCAAAACAAAACAATGTTAACGTGCACTTAATGTCAGTGACGTATCCACTTGATTTTTAATGAATATATAATAAATGTATTTTTAATAATAGAAATGCATGAAAGCAAACATCCTATTAAATTGTAGACAGAGATAAAAATAAAATAAATTGTTTAAAGAACAATGTATTTATTGTACATACAAATTTAAAAAATGTGTAAGTCAACTGATTCCAGATATAAGATCCATTTATAAGGCCTGGATTTAAAAATTTTTCTATCGTAAAAAATTTTGTAATTCTTATACCTTAAATCTAAAATATGCTCGGCACTTTTATAGGCATTTCAAAACTCTAACTCTTCTTAATTAGTGCTCGAATATTTTTTTATCAATAAGATTATTCAGACTGAACTGGAAAGCCACATATAAGCCAATATTTGAAATATATCAATATATTATGTGTTAGTTTATGAAACATTCGTTTTGTTATTTGCGGCTTAAGTGCGTCTTTATGAGTGTATTTTATTGGTGTTTACACTGAAGTAGCTTGATGTCTTCTTATAATTTTGTACGACTAAATAACAAAGCATATATGTATATATATTTATTTATTTTTTTGGCGTGCGAGGAGGTTTAAAATGCCTTCGCCAGCAGCGTCGAGTGGTGCTTCCACTAAAACAATCTCCCCTCCTTTTCTCGTGTTTGCCTTCACAGAACCACTTTTTGCATTACCTCGTGAAAGCCCATTATCAACATCCTGATAAAGGAACCTCCCTTATGTGCTTACGTCTGGGCCCGCCCTGCGAAACCATCATGGTACTTCTAATTGGTTATGACGAGGATCTAAAGAGTGGACCCTCTCTGCTAAAAGTCCCTTTTCTTCCTTTGCAAAAAGGATTCAACGTACTTACCTAAGGCAATCTACTTAGCACTTCCTTCAAGCCTTTTACCAACAACGTTGTCAGAAGTAAGTTCACCGATCTGTTCGTATAGGTCACTTCGTTCCGCCTACAGTGAAAAAACGTATGTTCAACATAATCATTTCTTGTTGTGCAGCAGATACAGAAGGGATTCTCTGTCTTGCCTATACATAATACAATAATAACAAAGCAAATGCTTAATAGTAAAATTAATACCAATAAATAAAGTACCAATTAATACTAAATTGGTAATCATTTTTCAAAATTATAGTTATGCTAGTAGAAAATTATGAACGTCTTACGACTTGAAACAAAATCTTAACCTTTTTTTTGACTTTCTCAAAAATTGCCTGTATATGACATTTTTAACAGATTTTTACACAATTTAAGAAAACCATGATAAAGTCTAAATGATCGACTCAAATATATTATTTAGCGATGAACCCAAATTCTGAAAAAAAACCGAATAATCAGAATTATATGCTTAACAGTTTTTTACTTCCTCTTTTATTAAAAATTAATATTGAGCACTTACAACGAATTAAATTTATCTGTTAAAGTTTTTGAAAAATAAATACACATACCGAAAAAGTTCAAAATTGAGAAGCAGACAAGTTAAGAGACCAAATCATACAACTAAGACAGATCTTTCGAAATTGCCGCTGAATAAATAACTGTTCCTATGCCTCCTCATTATTGGCTAGAAGGCTTATATTTATAAAAAGTTATATATATATATATATATATATATATATATATATATTTGGTGATTATTTGAACGAACATTTATATTGTTTGAACTTAATTTAAATCTCAGAAAGACATGATGATAAATATTCCATGGCACAAAGGAAAGTCAACATCAGTTTCATTCAACTTACACAGCAGAGCAGAACAGCTGTTTTCGAAAGTAGCAAGTTATATATTTATTATTTATGTCTCGATATTTCGAAGATATTCCTCAAGAAGATATCCAGAGGATATCGAAATATCGAGATATAAATAATAAATATATAACTTTTTATAAAAATAAGCCTCAAGCTCAATATTTTTATTTGAAATTTATAAAGAATCAAAGGCTGAAAAACTGGAACAATATATACTTAATTAATGATTTTTGCAAATGCTAATTATTATTAGAGGGTACTATTGGCCGATGTAGCGAATACATAGCCACAAAGTCTTAGGTCCCAAGCTCAACTTTGCACTCAATCATGAATATAATATCGGCTCTTTCTGACTTGAAATAGGGCAAGATTGTGTTAATTTTTGTCGGTTTGTCTTAATGACGAAAGCAGAGCACTAGTGGCTAAACATATTTGAAATTGATTAACACCGCCATGTACTAAAAAGACTGGAATGCAGGATCCTCCTTCATTGGTAGTTGTGGCAAACAATATATCGGAATAATAAAAATTCTCTATATTGTAATCTTTCTATTCCCTACTTTCTAACTCGGCTACGATGCACTGCATATGCCTTGAGTGCTGGTCCAAGACCAAACTATGGTTTGAAAATCATATAATTAAACAACTAAGAAATTTAATTATTTTATCTCCTTTTACGAAGGACATAACCTAATCACTTACTTACTTAATCAATCAGCAACTTGATTCGATATTGATGATAATATTTGGTATTTAAGCTGTGCTATAATTATATCATATATCAGTGAAATGAACTTTCATGCAATTTTGAAGTTGTTTATTAAACATATTTTCTTAGAACTGAGGCATTTTAGAAATTTATTAGAAATAAAAGAAAACAAATATCTCCATCTTAGAATATATATAAATACTCTATTGCCTGAAATATCCTCTTTAAAAATTTTATTATTTAAAACAAAATCAAATATCCTCACGTCTCTGTTCATTTTGTTAAGGCATAGAAGTGTGTAGGTAACGTCGATTCCTTCGCTCGGTTGGCTTTATTGATGATAAATGCATGGTTTGGCACAATCTAATGACCATAAAGTTTATTTTATATTGAATTCTTTTTATTCTTTTTACGCTTTTTTTCCATGCAACTCTTTTATTTTTAAATGTCATGTGGTTTTCAATTGTAAACTTTTATTGAAATGGTTTCTGTTTTGTTGTAAAGAATGTCCGTTCCTCTTTCCTTGTAGTCGATTGCGTGACTCAATATTTATTTATTCAAAAACATTATTCATACGCCATGTAATAGATGAAGTAAAATATTTTAGAAATGCGATTTTATGGTGGGCAGAAATTCAATGGAAGAAAATAAATAACTGCTGCAAGTGGAAATATATATATATATATATATATATATATATATATATATTTTATTTTTTTTTTTTTTTTCTTAAATAAAAAAACAAAGAAACAAATAATGACCACAAACAGAAATATTTTCAATGTTGGAACAAAGAAATAAATTCTATAACTTTTATTTAGAATTTTTATTATCCGTAGCTATTGAAAAACATGCAGGCGATTTTTATAATAATTTTATTACACAACATGGTTTTACTCTATACTGGAAAGGATAATAAAGGTTTCATGTGTTTATGGCGATGATTGTTATGGCTAAAACTGGCAATATTTGTTTTAGTTATTAACCTTTTATTACATGAAGTTAATTAGTCAATCAATATGGCTTAAAAGTTTGTCCCTGCACTTGCTACACTTTTTGAGCGAATTACACATGACTATATAACGCGTATAGTAAAGCTAAAGTTTTAAATTTATAAGTTGTTTTACTAGATTTATAAAGTCATGTACAGGCTTCAAATTTGTTATATCGATTGATCTGCTTTTAGTTTCAATTCGAAAATCGAAATAACCGTTTTTTCGGCATATTAAAGCAGCCCATTTACATGTGAGCGAAGTCTAGTACTTATAGGATTATGTACCAAATACATTAGTTTTTGACAAGATTTCCCATATAAAAGAATATGTAAACGCTCTATTGATTTGTCGAAATCTCATTGTAATCTACACTGCTAAGAGTTACGGATCTGGCCTGCTATCAAAAAGTAAGAAAAAATATTACGCTGTAGCAGAAACATAGTCGAAAAGGTGTCAGCGTAGATGTTGAGAATTTCAAGAAAAATTTGTTAACATGAATCCCGATAAGTGAAGAGGAAAAATTTCCTATCAAATTTTTTAATATTAAAACGATATCTGGATATATGTCGTCCATAAACGCTAGTATAAACGGTAAAGATTTTGGTGGAGACATAAACCGAATTCTATTAAATTTCGTGCATTTGTAAATGTCCTATTAAATAATGATACAACATTTTAAATAAGACCACATATTTTATAAAATTGCATACACTTGATTAAGGTTTAGAAAACACCATGATGGTTTTTGGTACAAAGACTCAGTATATTATTTTATCACTGAGGTGCTGATTGATTAACATTAAGCTAAGGCTATATTAACTCGAATTCAGATTCATAGGCTAATTGTTCGAACTTAATTTAAATCTCAGAAAGACATCATGATATATATTCCAAGGCACAAGGGAAAGTCAACATCAGTGTTATTCAACTTACACAGCAGAGCAGAACAGACTTTCCCTTGTGCCTTGGAATATATATCATCATGTCTTTCTGTGATTTTAATTAAGTTCGAACAATTAGTGATTTAATATAGCAATATAAATGTTGGTTAAAATAATCATCAAATTAAGTTAAGGCTTTTGTTAATTCAGGTTAAGACTCTTTTCTTTATTATGCCAAATTGATGTTGTTTCAATTGTTCTGAATTAGCCTGTTGCTATGCCTGCAATAGAAGGACATTGTTCGTTTATATAAATCCATATTTAATATAATCATTTTATTGCTTCATACTATGATATAATTAATACTATTATTTTAAATACAGGGTGTGCAAACTTGACGTTAGAAAGTCAATGGACAGTTAAAACGGTGAAATATCCACAGCTCTTATCCTGTAACACCTATTTAGTAAAAATTTGAAGGCTATAGTCCTAGCCAATGAATTTTAATACTGAATATTTATTGTCATATTAAGTGGCTGTATTAAAACGTGAGCAAGACAACAACAAAAATTCAGTACTTTATTATTAATCTCTTTATACTGGTATCAATAAAACGGAATTTGTGGAAATAAATTAATTTTCAGAAATCAATTTAATACGTAGTCTTGTATTTTTTCACCCTTTATAAATATTTTTAACAAATAAAGATCTCATGCTGTGCGATACTTACTTGCCCGGTGTAGGGTATGGCATACCACTTTTCACTGTTTCTACTCACTTCAGATTTATAATAAAACATTATTACGGTTTGTTTGTTAACGTTGCTCTTTTTTTATTACAAATTTAACTATATATGGCTTTTATATTTCACTATTTAATTAGCAAATTTCGAACAAAATCGTGGTTTTATAACATCCGCACACACATAACTAAGATTTATTAAAATAGGAAATTTCATTTACATCAGCATTGAAAAATTTTAATATAATATAACGAAATAAATTTACAAATTTGCATCACTTCTAAATATTTAATAAGCGTGCAACAAAATTTAACTTTAACTAAACTCATTTATAATTCATGCATTCTGTTTTTATTTATCGAAATTGTTGGCCTCACCAAAAAGTAAAGTTTATGCCTCGTAATAAGAGTATGAATTCCTCCCGTAATAACAATTTAAAAGTTTCAACATATTTTTTACTCTTTTTTTTTTTTTTGTTAACCGCAAACATCTACCACAACTTATACAAGCAACAGAACAGCTTAACTACAGATGGATATGCCAAATAACACTCATGCATACACTCATATATTTTGAAAATGCAAGGTATTGTTAGCAGTTATGGATGTATGGGTGTGTACATGTGTATGTTTTTATGTATAATAGTATGAGAGGATACAAGCATTTTTATGTTTGTGGCTTTATGCTACTTGATAGTTCTTTAAAAAGGCATTATTATGACTTCGAGATTTTGTCTCAAAAGTCATTAATGTCCGAAAATGAATTTATTTCTTCTGTTTGACAAAGTCAAGGCAGCAAAAAATGAGCATTTATGAACTCTTTATTGTTTGAAATGGGCTGAAAAATGCCAACACAATTATGTGGAAATTGTGAAAGAACAATACATTGTCCACACGAGTACGAGTAGTTTAAAAGTCATACATCTTTCATGTCGTTAACTCGGTATTTGAACTGTTTTAAAATAAGTAGAAGTGTGCGCTGCAGTAAACGAAATTGCACACACAGTTGACTCCTTTTTATTATTATTAGCAGTGAAATACTGTACTAAAATATTATACAGCGCACAGTGGAGCCGTTGCTGAAAAATTTACATAATAACTTTAATTTTTCTTAGTGATTAGATTCACGCATGTAGTCTTAATGTTGAATTTTTTTCAGAGAATTATATAAATACTTAGAGCTCATCGGGGGCATGCTGTATCCATCTGGCTGAAGTGCTTTCATTTCAGCAATTTTTGTTTAATTCTTTGACGGTAGGAACTAAACGGTTTTAGTCATTCATATGTTGTCACTCTTATCTGATTTGTAGAAAGTTTTCTGACTCCGATTATAGTCACTGTAGCATTTCAAGTGCTCTTAAGCACTTATTTCCATTTTTTATAAAAGTTTTAATTCAAGTTCTTTGATAAAATTTTTGACAACAACAAACGATTTTCTTTTTTTTTTATTACTGTCAAAATATTTAACTTCATAAATACATACAGACATATTTGTTTCTCATCAACAAAGGAAGTGTGTTAATGGGATTACAATATTTTTTTTAAAATAACTTTCAGATGCTTTTTAGAAGTTTCACCATTTTCTGTATGACACAATAGATGAACATAAATTTATTAAAATATCTCTTTGCTTTGAGCAAATTTATATTAGACAGTAAAAAGAGTGTAAGTTGCTTCAAATGAAACTATTTTGTTTTTGTTTGTGCCGAGCAAAAAGTTTAGTGATCGGTAATTTAAAAAAAAATGTTTGTGATGTTTCAAAATATAAACTATTTACAATTAGATTCTGAAATTAATTACTTTTTCAACTACTACTTCAAATGAAGGATTGTCCTTCTTATACTTTCCATCCAAAAATACGCATATAAAATATTTTTATTACAGGAATTTGTTGAGCACTAAGGATGTGGGCAGTTACTTGTTTAAGTTAATAAACAAGAGTGTTTAAGATCAGTCTAACGAAAAATGGACAACTATTTGTGAGCAGCTATCGAAATTATCATTTCATTAGAGCGTAACATTTCGAAACGTTATAGTTTGCAGGCTTCTAGCTAATTATTATAATTATACTGCTGCTCGTAATAATCCGGTATCTCATATAAATTCACAGTCTGCCCTGTAGGTAGCAATTTTGTAAGATGTTGACTAAATATATTGACAATTAAAACTTAGAAAAAAATTTTGTAAGAAATGGGAAAAGCTCATCTTGTTTCATTAACAACTTTTACAAGAATAGAAAAATTAAAACATATTTTAATTGCATATAATAATATGCACTAATATTTTGTTGACAAATAATTTTCATGTTGTTGTTTCATAAACAAAAATAATTTTTTCACATCAAATAAAAAATAAATTTCCTGAAGAAGTCACACAAAGGAGTGACGAAATATCGAAAAACAATTTATAATTTAATAAAAATAAAGAGACCTTAAGCTTAAAAAATATTAGTCCATATTATTAATCAAAAAGAGTTAAAAAAAAACTAGAAGAATTAAAAAATTTCATATAATTAAAAAGAAACCATTTACAAGTTATAATTATCAATATTAAAGAATTTTTAGTATAAAGAACTATAAAACTTGTCAACATATTTAACTGATTACTTCGCTCCAAAAATTAAAGAAATAATCTAAGAAAAAAAACTTAAGCACATAAAAAACAAGTTGCCATAAATGAAATGAAAAAATTAATGCTACAAAAATACCGACTAAAAATCCTTCGAAGAATTTTCTCTGTTTTTCTTTATAACCTGCGGCAACCTAAAAAATTCTCTCACCTCTATTGCAAAATGCATGTAAATATTTTCTAGAAATATGTTGAAACAAATTCGAACGATACTATTTCATAAAGCTTTAAAACAAATCTGTCAAAATGTCCGCAGCAAACTCAAACTTAAATAGATGTTGCAAACTTTCGATAAAATGGTTTAAATAAAATTTTTCTGTATCAGACGACATACAAAACCATTTTGTATTATTTTTGATTTTTAAATTAAGTTTCTTTTATACCATTTTCTTTTCAGATTTACATATACATACATATACATTCTTGCTAGCAAAAAATGCAATATTTTACATAAATTTCAAAACAATTTACATAAAGTTTTTCTACTTGCAATCTCGAAAGAAAAAACAAACAAATTGGGTGCAAATGTTGTGTAAAAAAACGTGTCTAAATATTGCCAACCCAATAGTGTCTTTGTGTTAGTATCTCTATGCCTCAGTATTAGAGAATAAAAAGGAAGCCTTACGCTACCAGTCATCACCATCATCATCAGTATTCTCATCGTCATCAGCATTCTATCAATAGCATCAAAAAGAAAAGGACAAAGATTCATAAAATATCCTTCACAAGCATGCATACTTGTGTCCTTACAGAAAAAAAAAAAGAATGAAAGAACATTTGTCGGCAAACAAATGTTCTGGAAGTGTACAGTTCTGTGTACGGACATTTAAATAAGAATGTATGTGTTTTTGTATGTATGTATGTGAGCTGAGAGGTTTATATTCTCGAAAAGTGTATATAGTCTTACGGGTGCATTTTACACCCGACCAGATGTGTATGAATAAATCTTCTTTGAAAAAAAAATATTAAAATAAACAAACAACCAACAGCAGGCATGTGAATAACAAAAAAAAAAGACAAAATTAACTTAAAACTAAGTATGTTTTAGGGTAACCAACCCGTGGTTTACAAACGCTTAAAACCCTTTTTGGTCTTACAGCTGTCACTTTCTAGCTAGTTTTACGAAACCTAACAAGGAAATTAAGAGATACATGTACCAAAAAAAAAAAACTTGAAACGTGATACCACAGACTGTGTGCAGATGTTGTTGAGTTGTCAACAAATTCTTTAATTGCCATGATATGTACCTTATATCTATATCATGCACAGTTAAACCCTGAGCGAATGGGACTAAAAGCAAGCCAATTTTGGGTACTGCAGCTTGTTGCCAGTAGAGTTTTGGAAAAAATTCTTATTTCTTCCTACTTCACATATTGAAAACATTTCCTCTACAAAATTACCTACACATTTCATACATTAACCCTTTTACGTCCATTAGAAATATATTAAATGACCTTCTTTTGGGTAAAGGAGTTAGATATATTATGAAGTAAACAGTTGTTTAAGATGCAGGGGGGTATCAGCTTTAATTCATAAATAATTTGCACTGGCTCAGACTGCTGGCTTACACGATGCACATGGATTATAAGTACCTACGATTTTTTGGTTTTATACTTATGAATCAAGAAAAAAAGAAGAGTTCTGAATTTGATTTTATACCTAATATAGGGTGTTTCTTATAGAGTGTTACAACTTTGAGTTGGCATAACTGCTTTATTTGACCACTTATTTAAAAGCTGATAGTTGGTTTTTATTTAGTTTGTTTTGTCATTTTATTATGGATTGACTAACATCAGAGCATCGCGTGCAAATTGTGGAAATTTTTAATCAAAATAATGGTTCTGTTCGTCAAACTTATCGTGCGCTTCGTCCATTAAAAATTTTATTTTCCGATGAAGCTCGTTTTCTGTTGAATGTGTACGCAAGTAAACAGAATTTTCACTTTTGGAGTGAAGAGAATCCACAAGCTTTTATCGAAAAATCATTACATCCACAGAAAATTACTGTTTGGTGCGCTTTAGGGGCTGGCGGAATCATTGGCCCATATGTCTTCAAAAACGATGATGGTCAGAATGTTACTGTTTGTGAAAATTGGTGTTCTAGATTGCGCCTTGTACGCGCCAGCCGTGGCGGCCACATGACCGAAATCATATTTAAACATTAATGTCATAAGATTTTCTATCCAATAAAAACCGTTTTATTGATATCAGAAATACATTACTATATTTTATTATTATTTAAACTTGTATCACTCTACAAAAAACACCCTATACATAGAAAAATACAAATAAATTAAAACAATAAATAAAAATATATAGAGTGGGCATTGAGATCGTTTATTAAGAGATACCGAACATCCATCTATGATGCATTCTTGCAACAGAAGTTTTAAAATAGAGTTTAAATCCTACAAAATAATAGATTTTTAGTAGAAGTTTTTCTTATCAGCCTCCAAATATAGTCCCGCATTATATCTTGGTGGGAGAGTTCCCCTTGTCGGCAAATGTTACATGATACATATGGATCCTATCATTTGTCGTGCTTTTTGAAACGTAGATGGAAGCAAACAAGATATACCTCGCAAGTGTTGTACTTAAATCGTAATTATTTTCTAGTATTTCGATATATTTACCGGAAAACAAGTCAGCGTTATGCTTAAATTTTTTCGATGATATTCTGATGAAGTGGTAACAAAAAGAATGATACTACGAAAGAAATGAAACACCGCATTTCCCTATTGTATGCAAAAGTTATAATATGTTGTAACTTTTTAACAAACAAATATTTGCAATCCTTAGTCGCAATTTCTTATAATAAATTTGGTTATAATCAAAATATTAAGTAAAACTTATGCGCAAAAAAAAGATTTTACTTTGAATAAGAAAAGAAGGGTTAAGCAATAATATTCCTGTAGAAATTAATCAAGGAACTACTGGATATATATAAAATTAAATTTTTCAAAAATTGGTGTACAAAAAAGTGTCCAGCTTAAAAAATTATTATTAAAACAAAAGTGTCTCCTATATAAATAGTTCAATACAAATTAGGTTAGGTTATTAGGGCCATTGTCGAGGCAATGTACTTGGGTCTATTAATTCGGTCTCATTGTGATATCCTTAAACAGAGGACTTCTTATGAGTTGTCCTCCACTGCACTAAGTCAACCTGTGGTCGCTAGAAAGGCCGCCATTCTAACAAGCTCCACATGCGGCAGGTTGTCTCAGTTTGGCAGGATGTTTGAGCCCAGTACCACTGCTGTTCAGAACAGGGCACTGACATAAAAAATGAAGCACCATTTCTTCCTCCTCTTTATCATTACAGTTTCTACAGAAGTCGTTGTATTCTAAATCCATTATTCTTGCATGGGTTCCAAATTTGGAATGTCCAGTTAGAACATTCACAAGTTAATGCAGCCGAGCCTTGTTGAAGTTGAGAAGGTCGCGTATTTTGCGTGGATCATAACGGGTCCACGTGATAATTTGTCACATTTTCCCATTTTAGTTAAGCGATTTTATATGATTCACATTGAATCAAGAACTTGCAGAGCGATAAGGGAATGCCTGTAAGGTGGCTGATCATTGAGTTGTTGTATTCTGTCCCTTCCTTGACAATTCCGTTCAATACAAATTACTTCAATTAAATATTTTAAAACTTATAGCCTGTCCTAACCCAATAAAAGGGCTGAAACTTTGAAATATAATTAACAAGTTCCAAATCACAAAGTTTAACTTAAGAAACATGAAATAAAGAATTCATAGAAATAAGACATGAAGAAAAATAATCAAACAGCACCACAGGGACTTAACAAAAATATGTTACCATCGGTTTAATACAGTTCTCGTACGTTTTTTTCATAATAAAATTGGAGAAATAAAAACTATTATTGCTTTCAATTAAATCACTTAACAAGTGTTAATAAATAAAAATGTACATGAGTACTGATGATGAAAGCGTAGCGGCTTTCATAAACAGCTGTTCTGTTCTGCTATTTATGTTGAATATATAAAACTAATGCTGATTTTCCTTCAAGCTTTGTAATATTTATCATGCCTTTCTCTGAATTAAAAACATTTTTCGAACAATTCACCTGTAAATAAATTTAAATTTGAAAATAATATATCCTACTTAATACAGCAGCTCTAGTTTTATATATTCGATTCGAAACCCGAATTTCAGCTAACCGATTACCCTATTCAGATTGAATGTATGTGCTGCAAGTTTGTATTGTCTGTACGTAATGAAAAAAAAATTTTACAGAAGTTCAAAGTAGTTTATACATGTATTTACGACTCGGAAGAATATTGTAATAAAAAGTTGGAATTATGCATGACTTTATGTAGTAGATGAAATAAAACTGCTGTTTGCTATGCAAAAATAGAACTTTATTTGTGTCGAATCTCAAATAGCCTCTAACAAGTTTGCATACAAAAATTCAACAAATAATGAATAAGCAAACATTTAGTTTTTATTATGAGTTAAGGTCAGCTTTATGCCTGCATTTTGTTGACAATAATGATAACTAACTATTTCGTCCTCTAACTATTATAATTAAACAAATTGTAAAGATCGAATTATTTCATAGAAACGTTCAAGCTTGAAGTTAAAGGTACTACAATTTGAATTTTTTTTAAATAGGCTTGTATACAAGTTGTCTCATGTTCTTTTCTTTTCATAACGTGCAAGTACTTTTACACATTTTCGATGCACTTTAAAGTAAATAATAAAAAATGTATAGATAAAAAACTAAAAAGAAATTTTATGAAACATGTTGGAGCAGCGAAGCAGATCAACGACAACCCTAACTCCTATTTACAATACTCTGATGTTTAATACCTTTTTGTACAACCATGAAATTGTCAATTTGATTATCTTTATACTTTTCCTTTTATGCTGTTCCCTTTTAACCATTAATAAAGATACTTCAATTTCAAACGTGTAAACTTTTAACAAAACAAGCTAAAACTAAATTTTGAAATAACTTTAAATAATAATGAAACAAAATACAAAATATTTTGTACATCGAGCTTCCAACGCTTTTTTCACAATAATTTTTATTTTGGTACACTATTGTTTTTAGTTTATTTTAAAATCTATTTTCAACTTCTTAGTTCAATTTTCTTCTTTTGTGTAAAAATAATTACACTCTATGATAAGATAAGAACATGACCAACAATCTTGTACGAGCACATTGTACTGTATGAGTAACATTATTCATAATATTTTTAAGTATACGAGTTGAAGCACAATACAAGGGGTGTTTTTTATAGAGTGATACAAGTTTAAATCCTAATAAAACATAATAATATATATTTGAAATCAATGAAATGATCTTTATTGGATATAAAATTTTATGACATTAATATTTAAATATGATTTCGGCTATGTGGCCGCCACGGTTAATGCGTACAAGGCGCAATCTAGAGCACCAATTATCACACTCTGACCATCATCGGTTTTGAAGACATATTGGCCAATGACTCCGCCAGCCCCTAAAGCGCACCAAACAGTAATTTTCTGTGGACGTAATGGTGTTTCGACCATGTGACAATTTTGTTTATTTACGTACCCATTCAACCAAAAATGGGCTTCATTGGAAAATAAAGTTTTGAATGGACAAAGTGCACGATAAGTTTGACGAATAGAACTATATTTTGATTAAAAATTTCCACATTTTGCACACGTTGGTCTGGTATAAGTCGATCAATGATAAAATGTCAAAGCAAAGTAAACAAAAAACAACTATCAACTGTTAAATGGGTGGTCAAATAAAGCAGTGATGTCAACTCAAAGTTGTATCATTCTATAAAAAACACCCTCTAAAAATAAACATAAAACTGAAGCTAATAAAAAGCATTCATAAAGAACGAAAAGATCCATAAATGACACATATTCTCCATAAACAATAAAATTCTATATTTTTCATGAATTCTTTCTTACCAAAATGTTTAAATTATTAAGCGAAAATTTTTTATATAAATATTAAAACGTTTTTAACATGATTGTCTTCAACAAATAGAAATTTTCGCTCATTTTACTTATATTATTTCTAATAACGACCATTGATTATTCATAAATACTTACCAAAGGAAAACAAACAAAAGCTAACGTTATTAACCCCGCAGCTTTTCATAACCATGTGCGTTAATATGAACGCAAGAAAGTTTGTGTAGAGTATAAACATCAACGCATATATTTCTTTTAATTTCAACTTAAATTTATCCTTCGACCAATAGCAATGTTAACGTTGTTCTAGTTATTGTGTTTTTTTTTTTTTTTTGTGGTACTTGACCCACATTAACCAAGCACAAAGTGTACCCTCTTACGAAAAGCACACAAACTAAAGCAGTAAATGCCCTCAAAAACAAACAAAAGAGTGAAAATAAACAATCATATTCGTAGAAGAATACAAATACGCTTTAAAACTTTGGCCAAAAGCGAACTGAAACTGCTAGTCGATATGATGTATGGAATAGGACGAATATGAAATACGCTACGATATATTAAACATTAAAATAAAACTGCACCGCTACTTGTGAAAGACAATTTCTGTCACTCATTTATATCGAAATAAAAATAGTAGACCAAAATAATATTTTTTCTCTATAAAATTACTCGAAAGAACAACAATTTTTTGTTTTATATCAAGTGCTTAGTTTTGGTCTCTACTACTCCTAAACAGCTTTTCGGAAACTTCTGTATAAAAGTAATCCGCTTAAAATCGTGTTTATTTACCTGGTTGAATACGAGTAATAAACGTATTTGCATTTGAACAAAATTTACCAGCCGCTGATTGTTCATTTAAACTGAACACGTTCTTGAATGTGGCTTTAAGCGACTGTATTTCGGGGAAAACCTTCAAACTTTGAAGGTTGGGCAAAGTATTTAAAACTTGAAAATATACCTTTTATATTTTTGCAGTTGTTGGTGTACAAAAAAAAATATATAATATTTTTATGTGGGCAAAAGCTTAGAGTATTTTAAATAAGACTAAACAAATAATATGGCACTAAAGAACACACTCATTCATACACACAATTTGTCTCAAAATACACAGAAAAAAGTTTTAAAGTATTAAAATGACTCTTTTATGAACAGCATATAAAAGTGCTTACGTAGAAATGAAATTTTAGAAAAGGTTCGCCCTTCAAATGTAGACACAAATATAAATCCAAATAAAAATTATCATGTGGAAAAAGTTGTTTGGAAAAACATTTTTTCAACATTTAAGGATATAAATTTCTTTATAAAAAAAGGCAAAATATATATAGAAATAAAACTAAAACATGAAACTTGTGCCCATAATATATTGAAGGTTTTATTGTATATTTGCTTATTTGTTAACCAATACAGAGAAGTCTTTTTTATAACTTTAACAATTTGAAAGTTTTTATTGATATTTATTGAATTAAGCTACTTAAGACCTAAATCAGTTTCAATTTCATTCAATCATTTTGTAAGAGGCCGAATATGTTTGTTTTTCATTATTAAATTTTCAACTTTCATGTCTTATGGCTATTTTTTATAAAACTTTTAAGAACTCAGTAAAATCTGTTGGGTATATTTTTAGATAACACGACTCAACAAAAACAATTTTTTCTTTGTCCTAAAGTTTATATTATGATTTTTCGGTCAATTATACACAAAAACAAATAGAAAATACCTTTTTTTAATATAAAGTTTGCTTTTGTGATAGTTATAGTAATAATACAAATTTTCAAATTTTTTTTTTTTAATTTCAATTAGTTCTAATACATTTACAAATACTGCGAGATCAGAGTGGGGGTTTTACATTCACGCAGTGCCTCCAGATGGCACTCGAGTGCTAACCAACGATCAGGTATTTTGTATGCGTTAAGAACATTTAAAAATATCGCGAAAATATGATGCTGATGCATTTTGTTATATGTGTGGTAAATTTATTAAAGTTCGAGACATTAAATATGAACTAAAGACATCTGACGTTCTCCTCGAAGCCTACGAAGCATATTTTGGCTGAGCTGTTCGTAATCAAGAAGGAGCGGATACATAAAGTATCCTTTTTACCTGCTCATATGGGATAGCAGAGCAGATGCAAGGCTCTGCTATCCCATGACCTGTTCTAACAGGTCATGGCCTGCATTTTATGTCGGAAAACAAAACGTAAAATATGATTCGATTCTTGATGAAATAAGTTGTAAAAAGTTCGATCAAACCTCAGAAGCTTTTGAATACTTGAAAAAGTTTTTTCCTAAGTTATCAGAAGCAAAGATTAAAGCTGGGGTTTTTGTTGGTCCGCACATTAAACAAATTTTTACCGATGACAAATTCCTAAAGTTACTGAATCGTACTCAAAAAGCGAGTTGAAACAGTTTTAAGGCAGTAGTTTCTGGATTTTTAGGAAATAACAAAGCTGAAATCGACGAAAACTTAGTTGAAGATATGCTAAAAAATTTAATGCCATGGGCTGCATGCTGTCTTGAAAAGTTCATATGCTCCATGCCCATTTAGAGAAATTAAAAAACAAAATGGGAGCGTATTCATAAGGGCAAGGAAAACGCTTTCATCAGGACATTGTGAACTTCGAATAGCGTTCTCAAGGCCAATACAATGAAAACATGATGGTAGACTATATCTGGGGTTTAATAAGAGAAAGTACTTATGTACAAAGGAGAAAAAGTAAAAACGTACACTTTTAAGCTATTTTCCACTTTTTTGTAAGCCGTTTTGATAGTGAAACTTAATAATAATTATAAACATATTTATGTATATGGTTCTATCTTCGATTAAACATTAAAACCACAAATTTTGAAGAATACCTTTTAGTCGGTGTTCTAAATACAAAAGCAAACTATTTTATGTCATATAATTTTTTTTTGTGTAATTACGGCTTAAAGTATAGAAATTTTATACCTTGAAGTCAAAGTCAAATTTTGTGTTGACCCGTGTAATTTATGTTTTCTCACAACTCGATTGTAAAGAATTTGTGTCAATAAAATTAATAAACCACTGCAGCTACTTGTACATGCAAAGTGAAAAGATCAAGGCAAAGCGCATAATTCTTTGTAATTGAATAAAATTAATAAAAATACCAGCCAGTGAATTCGCATAACCTACTTTCTTAAGTGTCCACTTCATTTCTATCTCATCCTTTAACATTCGCAAATGCAAAAATCGACATCACAGAGTATTGATTCACTGCACCACATAACTATCACACACATTCATATAATGTCTGAAAATTTTTATAAATTATTTTATAATAAATAAATATTTCCGCAATTAACACAACATTATTAAATAATTAAAACAGCAACTCTTTGCTGCCGCAATTTATCACTCTTATACTAAATGATTGAATGACAATAATATAGTTCCTTTAAAATAATTAATTTTATAAATTATATCTTTCCAGATTTAATGATGGCCTCGTTCGTGTGTGAAGAACCAAATAATGCTGAAAAATTAATGTATGATTTAAATTAATTTGATTTATAACAAATAATTTCGTTTTTCATTGAATTGTTATGCAGAAATATTTACAATTATTTTGTTTAAAATCAAAATAAATAAATATCAATAAATACTCATTGAAGGTTGCTGCTCTTGAGTTGAAAACTAATTAAATATTAGTTGGTTTATATTTGAATATGTAAATGATTTATTAATTTTACTGATTTGTAATAATCTTGTGTTGGCATATAAGCCCAGGTAATCCCATAATAGTTTGTTTGCTTGTAAAGCTTTAGAATGTGTGAATTTTTGTACGCAAGATTTAAGTTAATTGGAAAATTCAGCTCTAAGCATTTGTGCTGTAATTTTTTATCGAATTATGAAGCACATGAATATAATAGTTAATTGGACAAATAACTTTTATGGCTTTAAGATAAGTTTAAATATTTATAAAAATCTCTTTTTGTAATTAAATTGTTAAAGCCATTATCCATGAGGTATTATGTATTGCCATGATGCCATTTTATTCTTCACAACAACATAATTGTAAATCTTTAATATATTTTTGAAATATATTAAAGATTTTGGAAATATCAACTGAAACTGAAATAGATAATGAAATTTCTAATCATTAATGTACAGGTTAATGAAATAATGCTGATAAAATTATTAGCGATCCATCCAAAAAATTAAAAATTAAAAGAAATTTTAAAATTAATTTAAAATCATAATATGAAATTTATTTGTTGGGTGGTTAAGCAATGTCTATATGCATTTCATTGGCGCTTTTTACCAAATCGTCAGTAGACTCCAACCACAGTTTTGAAAAGTTTCAAGCTTCTCAACTTATTAAAAGACTTTTATAAACCATCTGAGAATTATGTTAATAAATTAACTATAAAAATTCACAAAGGATTTCAAAAAATCACATTATAATAATAATAGTGGGCTATGAAACTTATACAAACAAAAACCCAACAAACAATTTGTATTCGATATGACTGTTTTATTTTTCTACACATACATATTATAATAGTACAACGACAGTATGTCAAATAGTTAATTTATGAAAAATTTATTTAAAATCCTTAATTAAAAACTACCAATTTCAACTCAAATATTAAGTGTATAGATTATACAGGATTGTTAAGTAAAAAATTCTTTTAAGAATGAAAAAATTTGGCATGTCCTCAACATGTTCGCTGCCACAGTACATTAAACAATAGATTACCCATTCTGCCACAATGGGAAAATATAAAGGAAAAACATATCAACCTGTTGCAGTGATTGTCAGGACAATCCTCTATTATCCTTGAAGTGTTTTCCCAAACATCACTAAAAATAATATAGTATTCTTTTTTTTGTGAAAATTAAGTAATATTTTCAAATCATGATCTAATTATTTTTTATAGTTTTTTGCAATAAAATTATATAGAAATAATTTTTAAAATAGTGTTTCAAATCAACTATTAATTTTTGTATTATCAAGATGGAGCTTCCAGGTGTGCGACAATGAAAAAAAATTTTTTTATTAGTAGGCCACAGTGAAAACAGTATTATAATATTATACAAATATGTGTATAACCGCAGTGGTGGTAGACAAGGCTTCACAGAAAAAATTCGTGTGTACCATCGTTAGGCCACTTGGCAGCGAAAGTGTTAATTATGCTAAACTGTAAAGCTAATTAATTGAATATAAAATTTATTTATGAAGGCACTACGTATTTCATGACATTAGTCTTACAAGTTTCAGAGTTTATAATCCGAGTCCTATTTCCATTTCAATAATTTATTTATTGCTATTAAGTTCAAGACTTGTCAGAAATTTACCAGCGCAATTTGAGCTAAAGCCAAACTCTTTATAGAGACAACAGCAAACAAAAAATGTGATTTGAACTTAAATATATTTTCAAAGTGAATTTAAAAAACTTATTTTCGTTGTGTATATCAACAAACTTTGTTTAGCTCTCAAACTTTTAAACACAAGAGCAGCAACAGAGTATTATATATTGTATCAATGTACACGAGAAATAATACTAACACATAATTTTAATTAAAAAAAACATCATAATTAACATACCCTACACTATGTTAATTATATCAATAAAAGTTCTTTAAATATTTTTGGTTCCTGTCATAATAAGTCTTAGCATGCGTGTGTGCTGCTAGAGTACCTTAGACGTAGATATGCCAAAAGTTTTACGTCAGTACCTACCGCTTGGCTTACCTGACAGTGCTGTCAACACCGGGTGAAATTAAAGTTCACCACCACCCCTGTCATCCTCAAGTGCCAATCCCTGTAGCTCTTTACCTTACACAGGTTGCAACTTCGTTCATACAGTTCCACTACAAAATCATAATCTTGCAATTTGTTGTTAAATGTTCGGGCCTAGAACTTTGGTCTTGTTAATTCCATCAACACCAAAACGCACCAGAGGTCAATATCACAAGACTAGAGATGAGAATTGGGTAAATACCCAATTGGTACAAACCCGATTAATTGGCTAAAAACCCGCAAAAATTTTGTAAAAACGTAATTGTAACAGCCTGATATAAACAAATAATCGTAAATACCCATACATAAATATTGGATATTTATCCAAACACCGGGTGCATATTGGGTAAAATGCCATCTGTACACAAGACCAATCCCAGCACCAACAACATACCACCCCTTCCGCAAAATCTGCCGATTCGGAGCAGGCCATAGAGACCGCTATCAGCTGGGTGCGAAGTCCCAACATACTCCAATATGCCAGAACATCAACCCTTATCTGACATCTCAACCAGCGACTCTTGGTAAAACCATAGTTACCAGGTGGACTCCCTGAAGAAACCTCATCCCTACCATCTGTCCACAGAATCAACTAGTCATGGGGGAAGAACGAAATCCGCCACACGACACCATTTTAATGAACGTGCGTTAAACAGAGTTAACAATGAAGCAGATGTTTCTCACATGTTCAGGCCCCCTCTGATCTAATATTATCTGTGAGGCTCAATCAGATCCCGGTGGTACCAGTGTAAGGAAACTAGTTACGCCTCGCAGGTCAAACCAATATAGGTTTGTCCCCTACTCTTGTTTTTCAATCCTTTATATGACAGGAGCCAGGTATCCTTTCATTTGTATTTCTTATATTTTCCTCAGAAAGCACTGCAACAAGATGTTGCGACTGACCAAGTTGCCTATTGTGCCCCCCAGGGATTAGATCTTAGACGTAGAAGGGTTTCTGCAATCATTCATGAGTATGATATCGAGTTTTTATGATATTCATTTTGCAACAAAATTAAGTATAAAATGGCTCTTTTTATATAGTCTTAACACTATCCCCTTCTTTTAATAGTTCCTTCACAATGCATTGCGTGAGGGATAGTGATCTCCTAGTCAAACACTAATCAGGTATGTGATGGAAAATGAACTCTTTGAAAACGATAATTTGGAAATTGTGAATTCCGAAAGATTTTGAAGATAAACTCAAGCCTATTTCAAATCACTGACTAGTGGGATATAAGAAAAACAGTAGAATAATGAAAAGAAATTTCTCACAAATAAAGGAAAAAGCGATTAACAACAGACTTGAAAAATATGAGAAAACGTGCTTAACAAACACAGCACACGTTTTATCGTTTTCAAATTGTTTTGGTGTCGAAATCGTTTTTCATCACACACTCGAATAATAACAAAATATCAAATTCTTTGTTTGCAAATGATATTCACACTTTTTTTGTTTTTTTGTTATTAAAGGATTAAGTTATATATTCTAATGTAACAATATTTATAGCCTTATTCACTTGATACTATTGTTATTTATTATTATTATTATTTTATTTTAATATTTTTGTGTTTTTGCAAAAAACCATAATAAAATTTAAATAATGAACTGAGTTATTTTGCTTTTATTTAACTTAATTTATGTAAATCAATTTAAGCACTTGTAAATACATATACTAATTAAGTGTTTATATTAAAGACTAGATAAATAAACAGATAAATTTAAATAGTTATAGTCCAGTCTAAGCAAACTAAATTTATTTTCATGATTATATCTTTGCAATATATCAAATAAATTAAAAACAAAATTGCTAAGAAAATATATCTATATTAAGATTTTAGTTTAAGTGAAATGGGATATTTGAAAAGATTATAAAAGATTTGCAGTTTTTAAATATTTGCATAGTAAATATTTCAATTAAAAACTTTTTTCAAAGAAAACAAATTGAGTTTTGCTCTATTCTTATTGATTCAATTCGAGCTGTGAAGCTAATAAATATTCATTGTGTTAAGTTTTTTGTTGTACTCGTATGTTGTACAAATATTTTAAGATTTTTGTGATATGAAAGAAAATCATTTAAAAGATTTTTGTTTATAGGAATATTTGTTTAGCAAATAAAGTGGTTTTTTTAATTTATTAGGTTTTGCTATCACCAAAATATGAAATATTAATATATAGATGCATGTACGGGTCTTAGCAGAAACAAAGTTTTCATATACGCTTGTACCCCGATGAAATGCATAGACATTAAAATTAATACATTCTAAGCAGGCTATTGATTGAAATAGTTGAATTTTTATCTGAAAGGACATGTAAAGTTATGTGCTCTCAAATACTTGTTTCAACGGGTATTTATTTCGGAGCACATAACTTCACATCTTTCTGAGAGATGACTCCTGTAATAGCTGTTCAAAAGAAGAAGAAGACTCAGTTCTTTATTATCTCTATGACCGCGCGAAATTTAGTGAGCGTGTGTTTAATTATCTTTGATGTCGTTGTCCGCTATAGCTGGACTATATCAATTATACATCACTGGGCAGCCTCTTTTGTCTAGTGATTTTTTTCTGGTTGCCTTTTAAGAACTGGAACATCAAAGCTTTCAAAGATTTCTGCAAAACTTTGTGGCCAGACTTCGTATTCTATCTGTTGGATTATTTTCGAATATGAGATCTAATTTTCTATAACACAAACAAGGTGGCCACTATTTTTTCCAGAGTTATCAGTACTTTATTGTAGAGACCACAGTGAACGGTCCCCATAGTAAAAGTGGAAAAAAATCGCAGGAGTTATGGTAGCTGAATGAAATGTTTGGCACATATCTCTCTTGGCCTACTATTTGCGAAAATTAATAAAAATCTTTAGAAATCCCTTTATTTTTCCAGTGCGGGGATAATAAAATACCAAAAATTTCCCCATTTTATTAGTTATTATTTTTTTGAAATTTAATTTGTCATTTCACATACAAAATGATATAGCATGATAGTTTTTTATGAAATATAAGCAATCACTAATTATTTAGGGTTGCCGTATACCTTTTTTAATATAATATTATATGAAATTTATTTGTTGGGTGGTTAAGCAATACCTATATACATTTCATTGGCGCTTTTTACCAAATCGTCAGTAGACTTTAACCACAGTTTTGAAAAGTTTCAAACTTCTCAACTTATTAAAAGACTTTTATAAGCCATCTGAGAATTATGTTAATAAATTTACTATAAAAATTCACAAATGATTTCAAAAAATCACATTATAATAAGTGTAGTAGGCTATGAAACTTATACAAACCAAAACCCAACAAACAAATTTTATTCGATATGAATCTATTTTATTTTTCTACACCAATGAAATGCATATAGACATTGCTTAACCATCCAACAAATAAATTTCATATTATAATAGTACAATGACAGTATGTCAAATAGTTCATTTATTAATATAATATTATTTTAAACTTTTTAGTATTTTTTTTTTTACAGTTTCAAAAACAACCATTGGTATTCAAATAACATTATATGAATAGGGTTGCCAAATTAACAGCACTAAATATTTCAAAATTAAATTGTTATTTAAGATAAGAAAACATATTTATATAAAGATTAATAATAAAGTAACAAACAAATTCAAATAACACAACAATTTTAAACAATTTCTTAATCACTAGAATATGTTTCTGAGTCTGAGTTAGTGCTCAAGGATTCATCTACCATTATGTAATTACTAATTTACTGATCATGATGCGAAGTATGTTCATATCTTTAGGTTTAGCTTATCATATAAAGCACTTCGACGCCGACTTTTTGACGGTTCTCGCTTAAGTACGTATTTGTATTAATAAAAGGTTAGTTTCACATGGTGTCCAAATATGTGAGAATAAATTTTATATGTGTTAGAGTCATCCTACTTGGTATTCTTTGGTCTAAAGCATCATACAAAATATGAAATATGGATGATTTTTAAAATCATTATATCTCAAAAGTTGTCATAGAAAACACCTAAACTTTCTTTTACATATTTTAGTATATATATATAAGAAAATAAGATTATTGATTTGAAAAAGTCGTTTTGTGATGTGTCTAGTTTTTCGGGTCCAATGAAGCTGACTCTTTTTTTTTTTTTTTTTTTTGTTTAAATACATATTTTGGCTAATTTCTTCACATTTTTTCTTACAGTGTGGCTATAAATATTTAAATTTTAGGACTTTTTCATTGTTTCTGCTACATTTTATATGCATTTTTGCAAACCCATTTTTTGTTACTTAAAAGTTATGAAAAAATTATGAAAATAGTTCGACTTTAAGGCCGTATAACTTTTTATATGTGCAACGCACATGAAAAACCAAACCACCTTTGGAATCGTGGGAATGTCAGCTTTCACCTTATACGTATTTTATTGATAAATTCGAACTTACACAACTTACTGTGCAGACTTCTAATTGGCAACATGCAGAATATGCTCTAATTATGTTAGCCAAGTGTAGTCCGGATATCTATCCTTTTGCTACCAACATTCTTTTCATTCAGAGCACATGCATTTAAGTTTTAGATATCAATGAAATGCACAAAATATTAAAGACAGAACTCGTTGCCTATTTAAACAGTTTTCATGTCAAAAAATATTCATAAAGATGTTTGTTTCATCATGTACAACTTGAAGAAGCTTAAATTGAATGTCCACAAGTAATAATCTCTGCCTCCATTCTTTTACAACGGTTGGCACAATGCATGGTATGTGTAACAAAAATTTTATTTATTTTTATATTGTCCACTTCGGTTGCAATATACAAGTCTAATGTTATTTTTTATATACTATTGAGTCCTCTCAGCAATTCGATTGGTTTCTCCTCAAACATTGAGATCGTGGTCCGCTCACTGGTCTATTCAATCTTGATAACAGGACATGTGGTGAATACGATGGCTGGGGTATTTTAACCCTGCTGTTATTGGCCAACCATCACATTTTTGTTAATCAAAATTCAGCAGTTATTAAACGAATTCTGCTGCGATAATTTTCGAAAAAATTTATGGGATTCTTATCCTAACCCTTAAATATCTAAGACCGTCTACAAACGGTCTTCCAAATTTATAGTTTTAAACAAAAAAAAAATCATACCGTATGCTATCACGCTCTAAAATATTGAAAAATTTTTGTGATTCCTAAAGTAATGGTACGGATTGAAATGTGATGAAAAAAGCAGTTTGTTAAAAAAAAAGATTCTAATCAGAGTTTTTGATCAGAAAAGCAAACAAGTTGCTTATGATTTTTGTGAAACGTCAGGTACTTCAAGGCTTATTACTTTTTCAATAGTGATTTGACCATAGGAATTCTTAACATATATAATTTTACATTATATTTTTAATATAATTTAACATTATAATTTTTATCGGTTGTTTGTGAACTTGAGCATCGCCATTTATATTTATTCCAGCTTCTTTGAAAGGCCTGTACTGTAATTATGTTTCTGACTAATAATACAATCAGCGTATCTTAAGCTTTTCAACTTCTTTTGAGTACTTGATTTAATATTTTTACACCAAATTTAGAGCCAGTTGCGTAATTTATTTTTTGACAGCTAAAAACTGCCGAATACAAAATACACTTTTAACTGCATATTACAACTTTAACAAACAAACTGCACATTCGAAATAGCTGAGCCTGTGGAAATACCGTCCTAGAATATGTAGCTATTAAATGGGCGAAATTCATATTCTCAGATTCACTGCCTTCATTATTAATTGCGTTTGACCATGCTGGGATGTGTGGGGAAGGAAACAGGGATAGCTCTCCCCAACAATAACAAAGTTATTTGGATAAACTGCAGCTGTCACAATCATACTGTTTTCTTTTATATAAGACTACAAATCTTTTGAAAAATACTATATTTAAATTATGAATAGCAGGACATGATATGGATGATAATATGCTCGAAACGAGTCTATCAACATATAAATTGCAACTCCAATCGATTATAAATATTCTGCGAAATTTTGGAAAATCATGTTATTTTTCAAACTGACCTCGTACATGTGTCTATATGCATGCCACGCCTTTAATTGCTGAAAACTATTTTAATTTATAATTCAATTTATTATATCGATTCAGAAATAGAAAAAAAAATTCGCAGTGTATAACTGTCACGAAAAAATGCATGAACAACAAACACATAAATAAATAAATTAAAGGAAACATTTATTTATACATAAGTAAATGTGTGTATGTACAAATATAATTGCATATATGTAAAACAATAAATTTATAAATAAATACTTTAGATACTACTCAATTCAAGAAAAAAATAATAGTAAATAAAAATTAATAATAATAAATAACATTTATAATAGAATTATTACTAAAATGTCTTTTTTAAGTTAAACTAACAGTTAATAAATGTAAAACACAATACAACAACAACAACAACAAATTGTAATGATAAAACAATTTTGATATAATTTAATAAAAATTATGAAAAATAAAATAAATATGTTTTCTTATTCAAGGCAAAATGGCAGCACAACGTAATAAAAATATGTAAAATTTTCACACAACTTTAAATTTGATTTGATAAAAGCTTTCGTCATAATTCAATTTTTCACAAACCGCATTGTTCAGCTTGCACTTCGAGCCATTCTAAAAGCGATTTGATGCACATCATAATAATGAAAAAAAAAAAAAAAAGAGAGATGAAGAATGTAGGAATAGAAAAAGTGATGAAACATTTTAAAAGGTTTGTCATTTTAGATTTGGGAAAAAACGCAACCAAAAAATATTTAAAAAAAAATTGTTGAATAAAACTTACTACCGCTGGCTAAGCAATTTTCCATGCCAAAACTGCACTGGTTGCCAAAAATTTCATAATTTTTTCCATCACTAGCACAAACAGGATTATAAATCAATGGACAGGCACGCATACAGTCAACACGAACCAACGGATCAACATCCTTAATGCACAAAAGCATCTGTGTGGGTTTCCAAGCTTTAAAGTGAAAATGGCAAAGGATTGTATAGAAATGTATGCATAAAAGAGTTGTGTAAGAGTATAAAAAAAAACTTTTTATGAAATTTTACACAATCCAGTTGTTGGAAATGTAAGTAAAGTTGGACCAGAAAGTATCTACCTCGACTCTGATGACAATTGTCGTTTTCCATTAAGCACTGATTATGAAAATATTTGTACTCTTCGGGATGCTTTTCGTCTACAGCACAAATGGGTTGAAGTATGCGCGGACAACCGCGTAGGCACTCATCGAGGTAATCTTTGGAATTTCGTACTTCTTGGGAACTATTTGCAACATCTAAAAATGTTAAACAATATATAGATATATTTACCAAAGATTTTTATCTGACTTTGTAATCTTGCTTACACTTGGCTAATGCTACATTCACAAGCCCAAGCAGAAATATGAGAGCATTCAAATACATTTTATTGTTTATAATTTATGACTTCTTTCTTAAAATTCAACTGAATAATTTTGCTCAAAACACACTGAATATAAAGGAAATTATGGAATATATTTAACTCATGCATTCTTACATCATTGTTGTCTATCTGTTGTTTATTTTAATTAGTTATCACCTGATGAGTTGCAACTACTTGATGCAAGTACTTCAATATAATTGACCTTGTTTACATTTTCAAGTTTTCCTTAAATTGTGTGTCTATATCTATAAGTAGGACACAAGATTATGATAATATTTTGAGGAGGCACTACAAATACCTGCAGGTTTAATGCATTGTAATATTAACACACACACACATGTACACATATGCAAGTTTCAAAGTTGTTTACAAAAGCAATTATGTGGCAAAAGTACAAGATCTTATTAGTTCACTTTTATATGAAGGCAGATGAGAAGTGAGTAATTCTCTGGTGAGAAATTGCCATTCAGTCTAGAGTACTTGTCACAAAATATACTCGCAGCATGAAATTCGAAATTTACTTATTCATTAATTGTGCACTGTTGGGGCGAAAAATGTTACCTTAAATATTTTGCCAACAATAAACTATGAATTTATTAATACGAAAAAAATTACTTTAACTATGGTTGCGATTATTTATTAAATACTACAATTCCTTACTAACACTATTCTAACCAGGACGGTTTAGATGTGACACTTTATTTAAAACATTAAATATATTCATAAAATCGTCAACACTTGTTTTTGATTGATCATGCCATAATAAATTATGTAAAAAAATCTATAAAAATGATTATAGTGAGGTTTCACATATAACGAAGGCATAATACTGGTCGCTGATCATTACTGACAGCGATTAGCAACGTCATATACTAAATAGTAGAATACAGCACCCTCCTTCATCGGTAACTGTGGCGAAAGCAAAAATAGGTACAACGAAATTTCTTATTTTCTGATCTGTCTTTATCGCTCGTTGCAACATTACCGTCCACTCTTGTCATTCCCAGAGTACTCATCCAAGACAACAACAAAATTAAAGAGCATATTGAGATGATTGACATGTAGTTAATGTCAAACGACGTCATATTATATGCAAGTTTCTACTATCGCACGTTCTTATCATTAATTTTTAAGTTTTTCTAATGGTTTTCATCAGAATCGAAAACTGTGGAAATTAATAGATATGAAATTTTAAATTCAAATGTGATATAAATAATTCCTATGAAAGTAAAAACTAGAAGCGTGTGGACGGGAAATTTAATTTGCCACTCATATATTGCAAATGGTTTTTGTATTTACTAAGTCGCAGTGTTGTTGTTTACTTGAAGATAATACAGTTTCATTAAAGAGTTTATCATATAAAGCTAAAACAGTATCAATGTGTATTGCATAGCATTACAATACTATAACACGCCTTAACAACAGTGTATTCTCAATTGTAAAGCAAGCAGTCGTGGCCGAGCGGTTAAGGCGTCTGACTAGAAATCAGATTCCCTCTGGGAGCGTAGGTTCGAATCCTACCGACTGCGAAGAGTCGTTGTTTTTTTTCGGAAAATACAATATCTTTAATTGTAAAATATTTACTCAACAGAGCATAAGTTCTAGTTCGGAGAAAAATTTATAGATTTAAACAGTTTCCAATAATTTTATATTCTGTAGCACTGTCTCTCTTTTACGTAATAAACACGTATCAATGTTCTTCACTAGTATTTGTAGTTACGATTTAATGGTTACATTGGACAAATATTTTACAAGTGGTGAACGTGTGGATATATTTATTGCTATATTACATATAATTTTGATAGGTGAAATGTTCTGAAAATGGTTTTATTCAGAAGGACACGATATATATACATGTATTCCTAAACACAAAAGAAAATCAACGCCCGATTTTTAAATATTCAACATATACAGCAGAGCAGTTATGTACATATAACTTAGGACGAACGTTTGTCATATGTAAACAATTAGCACTCACATAATTATGTAGTCCCCAGATTCTGAGAGAAATCAAAACACAATATTTTTTGACGAAAATTTATTTATTTAGAAATATTATTTCTAATTACATACAAATTTTATCACATACATAAACATAAATATTTTTGTTGGATATATCTTTTTGGATAATACTTTTCCTTTATAAATTGTTTTCATTTTTTACATTTCTACAAAATAATCACACAGACACACAATTTGTTGTAATTTTGAATATTTACCTAAATTCAAATATTACTTTATGAAAAAAGATATAAATTTGTAATATTAACTATCCTTTACAATATATATTCATATTTACAATCAAACATGTGTACAGATGTCGTTATCGGTTCGAAAGCTTATTGATTAAACAAAAATATTTGCAATTGGCTAAACCAACGCTAAAAAGTCAAAAATTTCAATATATGAAAACATACGTTTGAAATTAAATAAACATTTGAAATTAAAGTTTAGATTTTATGATTATTACGCAAAAATGGCGGCGTTGGCGGCATCGAATTTAAAATTGTTAAAATTATTTTTGCTTTGCATATGTCATGGAAATCTAAGAACTTAACATCTTGTATGATAGAAAATAAAAATGTTTAAACAATTTTGCAATTTTATTTCTGAGCGCCATGTATATTTCTCTTCATATATGCGTTTTCTAGTATATTCTCCAATATTTTGCTTGTTAAATTAAATAGTGCTGAATTAGTGTGTCAAAACGTTTTTGGATCTAATTTATTAACATTAAATTTCAAAAATTTAAAAATATTTTATAAGGTCGCTTTATATTATTTTGCTTTCTTGAGCAGTTTGAATTGTTTTTCATTTTATAAAAAGTACAAAAGTTTTTGTGTGTTTTCTTTTTCAATTAAAACTAAAATGCAATTGACAATACATATAATAACTAAATAGTGGATTTCTATAAATTTGTTGTTTTATCAATATAAAAATTTTATTGAACGGCGAAAATAATATTAAAGAAATATTTTAATATTTTTATTACTTTATATGTAAATGCTTCAAAAAAATTTGGATTTTTATTTTATCAAGCTTAAAATGCAGACTGTTCTAGTTCATTTTTTGTAACCTTTCCAAAACATTTCAGTTTAGACTTACTACATTGATTTAACAATAAATGCCATATTTTATAAAACACTTCATTTACTTTTAGAATGTTATATAACAGCAAAAGCTGTGTCAAATTCGCAAGAATTTAATTCCGCAAATCAAGAATATAGCCAAAATAGTTTTGAATTATAACCAGATTTTTTTCTTTTAACTTGTGACTATTTGAATGCAGAAGAGCAAAAATTTTCATAACCTGTTCCCCAGTAATTTTGCTTACATATTATTTTTTTTCCAATATTGATAATGTTCTGGTTTATCGCAGTGTCATACATTTTCTGACAATAGGAATAAATGTTTGACGTTATTTGGACCCACGGTCCATTTGCTTTGAAAAAATTAGGAAACTACATTTCGATGATTGATTTTTTTGAAAAAAAATATATATATAATTTTAAATAAATGCTTTGTCTGTGGTGCAATAGACTACACTATGTGCCTTCATTTCATTAGATTTTACACCAAATTATCAATGAACTTCGACCTATTTCCAATATAACTAAGAAATTAGCTTATGCACAAAATTTCAAAAACCAATTGAAAATTACATAAGAAAAATAATACTACGCTGTTACATGAAATTACATTAAATGCTTTAGTTTTAAAACTTTAAAATCAATATGTGATTTATACAGATCATAGGCAATTATTACTCCACTTTAATGCACACAAGTCTCACTTTCAAATTTAAGACTGTTCATAAGTAGTTTACACAAGTTTTAAGTTTCTTATCGGTTTAATATAATTCCTTAGCTGTTGTTTGCAATTAAAAAACTGAATTTGGGTACTTTTCCACAATATTTTGTTTGATTTAAAAAATTTGGCTGTAATAATTAGTTATCATTTTTTAGTTTTTGCTCTTCCACTTAAAGCATACTACGATGTGCTTCCTTATCCTCTGTTTTACAATATAATTAATATATATGATTTTTACTATTTTTATTTTATTGTAAGTTATTTAAAGTGTGCTTTTGTTATTTGTAAATGTTAAATTTCATCTTGAATGTCAGTTCATTTGTAAACCGAATTTGTTATTAAAGGAGTTCGCAAAGATGTACTAAATGTTGTATTCGCATGTGCTAAGTTTCATAAATTGATGTTTATATTTATTTCCGGAAGAATTTATATCCGGAAGAATGAACAAAAGTTATATAAATTCAATATAAACTTAGTACACACAAAAATATACAATATTTAGGGCACCCTCTGAATGCCCTTATTAAATACATATTCTTGTATAATTTTATCTTAGGTGTAGGTTTTTTTTTGTATCTTCACAAATAAAGCTAGTTTATTTCCGTAAGCTCATTTATTGCGCTGTTGATATCTGATGTTTTGAGGGATTGATATGAATCATAAACAATGCCCCAATCATAGATATTAAGGTACGATCTAACCAGGTAACCGGGTTTGGATATATAAGACCACCTTCATAGAATCCTAAATGACCACCATGTGCCAATTCGATGTAACAAGTCTTGTGACGAGATGCTAAAAATTGAAGGAGATAATTATAATAAAAAAATATTCTCCATAAAACACATAATGAAAATGTCGCATTCGGTAACTCGAAGCTCACAAAGCGTTAATGAAAATATTTATAATAATAAAAATTTATTAATAAAGGTATGGTCACACTTGGCAAACATTTGCCGAAAAAGCGTAACCGTTAAAGAGTAAAGACAACTTTTACGAGTACAAATACGTGTTTCTTAAGTAAAACAAAAATAATAGGTAGCGATTTAGATGTTAGATAATTTTTACTTCCAGCTTAATTTTTCGCACATTTACAATGAACTTACCGGCAAAGCTCTTAACAGGCGGCAATAAATCTTCTGGTACAATTGGATCATCTTTGGCATTTATAAATATCATAGGTTTTTCAATTTTATCAAAATAGTGTAGTGAAGAACTCCAACGGTACAGATCAGTTGTGGTAGGGAAATTATGAACTCGTCTTGTATATGCCTCATCCAGTTCGGGCAATGTGGCGGCTGCAATAATTTCCCGCTCAACTAGGTTATGACGCTGACGCGTTTCTTCCGATAGAAGTACATGGCGATGTTTAAGTATAATATTTTTCATATTTTCAGTCATAACGTACAAATAAAATCGACGGAAATTTTGCCAGTTCAACAGCCATTTAGTGCCTCTGTAAAATAATTCATCAAAAGTGTTTATATTAATTTATACAAGATAGAAGAATTAAGCGCTAAGATTTACTACTTACTCTTCAGCATTGTAGCCTTGACATATTGAAATACCGCCAATTATATTTTGTGGCTTGATTTTTTCGCTCTCGCCCATATATTTGGTTACCAAATTACCACCCAGGCTAAAGCCCACAGCTACGATGTGTGTATCATTGTATTTTTCTGTTAGATTCTCAACCATCATAGCAAAATCCTCAGTATGACCTTGAAAGAAGTTATGAAATTTTAATTGAAATTTTTATTGCTTTTCCGTCTTTAATGTCTTTAAATATGCATTAAGTAGTTCTACTAACCATATGTAAATATTCTTGAGGCGGTAACTTGTACGCTATTTAAGGCACCAATATGATTAAGGACAGCACATCGATAACCATGGCATTGTGAATAATGAACAAATGTGCGTATGTAAACACTTTCGGATGAATTGCCAATGCCAGGACATATAGCAACGGTGATGTCATCTAAAAACAACACAATAATACATATTTTTAAGCTACAATGTTTTGGTTTGATTAGTTTTATTTGTCAAGATAATCATATTAAATCATATTAAAGGGCGAGTCGATATTTATGTATGATTTTATGATTATATGGTTATAGAATAACTATAAGCCAAACGAGCGATTATTTTAATGTGTTAAATGAGCGGCATATACTACATAGACATATATATGTGTATGTACATACATATATCAATCATAATGAGCACCGATGACTGATTAAAATAGTCGGATTAGAAGCAAAAAATGTATGCAAATACAGCACATTATCAATATAGTTAAGTATAACAATAAATTAAATTAGAATTTAATTGAAAATTTACGTAATCTTTTATACTATATATGACTATAGTAAACAAATATGCAAAGAAAATAGAAATAAGTTTAAAAAAAAACTCTTTTTTATATAAATGTGTCATTCCTAAATTTGGGAAATCATTTATTTGGATTAGATTGTAGAAAGTGGAAGCAAACAGTACTTTTCCTTCCATGTTTTCAGATAGAGATTGAATTTTGCGAGTACTTTTATTTATAAAGAACATGTGCTATGAAGCTGTTTTTTGGCAACCACATTTGTTAGATTTGGTTTTGCTTGACAAAAATCATGCTCCCAACCGCTTTTTTGTTTCAGACTAATACGAACCAAGCACTGTTCCGGATTTTAAAATACAGTGAGAAGGTTTTCAAAAATTTTCAAACATTCAAAACGAATAGAACCTCTTTATGACCATATATTCTCTCAGTTTTTCACAAAACAATATGTGTATTTAATACTCACCTTCAAATTCTTTTAGGGGTTGATACAAATCATAAGTTAGTGTAGACCCATCGGCGAGTGATAAATATACACGCTCCCCCAAAGGCCAAGGGCATTTAACCCGCCCCACTATACTGTGTAAAACAGTTTGTACGTGCCCACTGAATCCCCATAAACGTGTTGGTACATAACTGAAATATAGTATGAGAAAAAATCAAAATTTTTTAAACATTGTGGGAATTTTTTACTGCAAATGCACTTGTATCATACATTTTTCATACGACAAATATATATAATATAAATATAAATCGAATAAAATATAATAGTTTGTTGTTTAATTCAAACTTTTTAGTATAGACAGACTTGCTGTACACATATTGTATATCCTTACACCTATAATTTTATGGCAATGAAATAAATACTACGATGAAAATCATCAATCAGGTTTAAAACTGATTTTATCATTTATTTCGTAATTTATCAAGCAAAGTTCGATAATTGCGTGATGTACTACTCAAACATTTCATTTAAATTTTTAATGCGAATATGAAAAAGAAATCATTGAAAAATTAATGAAAAGCAAAGTCACGCAAACTGTACAACCTTGTAGGCATACCTAAACTTTAAATGAGGCAATTACAAAAGTATATTATACTAATTGTCATTAACGTACGAGGGGTAGTAAAGCAAAATCATATAACTATCTCAAAGTTTTTAAAATATATAGGTTTTTTGTCAACATCATGTTTTAAAAGATGTCTGCAAATGGAAATGGTCTACAACAAATTTAAAAAGGTTAAGCAAAAGTTAATTTTTTGTAAAGTTGTGGGAAAACCCTGGAAGATTACTAAAGGATCATGTTTAAAGGTGATTCTATCCGCGAACTATCTCTTCGCTGCTGCAAAAAAGTTATTTAAAAAAAAAAAGATATTTATCAGATAGATAAAGCAGTAAGGATTTACGTAAGACTTTAGGACATTAATAAATTTTTTTATCACGAGGATACAGAGTTAACATACATTTAACACTTGTGCAACTAAATTTTCAAAGTTTGTTAAGGATTGTTTAAATAATATTGTTGTATGACTAAATAAAACGAATACATGTGTAAATTCGGATACATCGTCTGATATGACATTCTCCCCTAGAAAATTAAATCTTCCATCAATTTTTCTGAAGTATTTAAATGTATTTGAAATATAACTAAATAGACCAATCAATTTATTAATAAAATGTGTGGTCAAAACATTTTAGATGTTGAAGGCTTAAATTTCTAGTGGAAAATGTCCCCACATTCTTATTATATTATCCACACAAACGATATTTTCTCCTTCATTTATGTTTTTATATATGTACATACACAGAAATGGGGTCATAATCACTATATTTTACACTTTATCTTTATACTTCGTACAACTCAATGTAGTCATTTATCCTTCCTTCAAGGGAGAAAAAGATCAAAGCAAAATGATATAGTTTGCCTCTCAAAATAGTAAACATTTAATAAAGTGTTTGAGATCGTTTACCCCCTTATATTTTATAATGAAATATATAATAGTACTTATGTTTACATGTTATGTACGAATATTTAAGCCTGTAACAACTTTCCAAATTGCTTTAGGTTTCAAAAATTGATATGCACGTGCAACTAATTACAAATAAATGGTAGTAAAATCGTTTATTCTAATCACATAATGAATGCATTATTATTATAGTTTGTTATATAAGTAAGTAAATAAAGTTACTAAATTTTGTAATTGTTTGGATATGCTTGGATATCCCTGAATCAAAGTTGTCATTCAATCAATAATTAATAAATTATTTACAAATTAGTTGTAAATGTTCACAAAATATTAACAAAATAATTAAAGAGAGTATAAATCAACTTCCGTTCGGTAGGACCCTTGGAGGCAACTCATATTTTAAGCATATTTATATCATAAGAACGGAAATAGGTAGTACATTTTTAATTAGAATTACTTTATGTTGTCGAACAAATATCTGAAACAGTTACTTTCCAATGATATTTTGACGAAACAAAAACTAATGAGCAGATTAAAATTAATTATATTTAAACTAATTTTAATCTACTTCTTCGTTAGCATAATTCTTTTTTTATTTTATTCGTTATTATATCATATTTTATCAATTTACACCCTATGAGTAAAGCAAGAATTAAGCCACATCAACTCAATTCCTCCAACCCTATACATCGACATAAATACGATTTCTTCGACTCTATACGTTTACATACATACATATATACGATATGAAAAATAGTTACATTTTAGAAAGGCGAAATAATATAAACTAAAAGATTTTGTTATTTTGAATTAAGGTTGAAGTCAACTGAAGATTCGATGCAAGACCCAATGAAATACTAGTATATATAGCCATATTTAGCCACACATTGAAGAAAGCAGTTTCGTATAAAATATTATTTATTTAACTTTACTTTTGCAACAAAAAAACTGATAGCCCGTTATAGCACATGATTCTATTAAAAATACCTATCAATAAAATTTTGTTATCATAACTTGGCAATTTTTATTGTCAGTAGAGATATAAGCAGCTTAAAATTTATTGAAACAAGAATGCAAAAGATATGCCACAATAGATTGTGTATTATTAATTTAGTAAATATTGTGATTTCATTTTATTTCGATCACACAGCTAGAGTATATAATCATGTATACGCTTTATAAAAATTTCGAAATATATATAAAATATATGCATATTCTAATATGTAAAATATGTGTTCCTGTAGATGTACGAATTTACAGCGAAACGAATTAGTTGACATTACGGAGTTCCTCTAGTCGAACTTAACTGTACTTTAATTATTAAAACAAATAAACAGATACTTGTCTTCTATTTGCCATTGTTTTAATGAAATATTTTAAATTTCTATTATGACTAACAAAATATCAGATTATTTATACGTATTTAATAGCAATAAATGTTTACAATAGACGGGCAATTTTAATATAACAACTGTTATTGCAATAAAAAGTTTATTTTTTTTAATGGCTATATAATCTTCTCCCACTTCTGAATTTCACACCTGCATGAACATACATATACAAATTCAGGCATATGTAGTTCAGATATATGTATGTACACATTTATGATAGCAACAAAATTCATTAAGAGACCTTAAAAAAATCAAAAAAGAGTTATAACAACTTGTAGAGTTAGAAAATTAAAGTTAATTTCATAAAATTATTTCTTTAAATTTTTTGTAAAAAATTGCTTTTTTATGGTCTTATTTTACATAAGTTGTATTCAAATTTTGTTTCTAAATGAATTCTTTACTACCATTTTGTATTAATATTATATTTTTGAATATATATTTTTAAATTAATTTTTACTTTCTTCAATAGTTTTATGTTCAAATTAGATTCTACTTTTACCTTCTTGTAATTAACTTTCTTTATGTACATTGCAAATTTAACCTATGATATGATACAAAATATTGGAATCATTGGAAGGAATTGATCCAATAACTCTAAGGCTGGTTTCATATATCTTAGTTGACATACATAGTTGAGCTTCTCGATGTATTTGAACCCAGTGTATTAAATGTGTAGATATACATGAACATGCACGTATCGATTTCATATAAAAGCGTGTATTGGAACGGCTACAATATGAATATAAAAATTCAATACATTTATTCAAAAATGCTATACTGAATATTGGCTATAAACTTTGTGTAGACATTATATCTAACCAATATTGCAAACTTAGATGTAGCGTTTTTAAATTGTACTAATATGATGAATTGCTTAAGTTATTATTTTTTAATTAGTCATTCCATTGTATGCAGTGTGATTCATATGATAATTATACTGGTTACGTTAGAACAAAATAAACATTAATTTCATATATTGTTAATTAATGTACGTTTTGCAAGGCAATAAACTTTTCTAACATTGAGAGGTCTTCGGAACTCTTACACAATATGGTTGCCGGTTATTAGTAATTAGTGGTTAAAAATTTCTTATTCAAATTAAAGATGGCATGGGGATTAAACTATTGCTCAGGAGAAAGATTTCATTTATCTCGAGCATATTCTTTTAATCAACTGAATTATTAGTTAGCAGTGACCAACATTTGTTTGGCAATTGCCCATAGACGAGTATGTGCGTATCTCACATACTTAAAAAGGTTTAAAGCCTTTATCTAAAATTGTATTGCTTTTAAACACTTTGATCCAATAAACGAATTCGATGTAGATACATGTGTATTTGGCTGTAGTACTTACGGTTCTTTTAAAACTGGAGCAATTTTATATAAACAATCTAAAAATTGTTGATCCAGGCACCAGACGCTTGGCTTCAATGGTTGACTGTTCACGTTTAATATACGAAAAAGAATGCAGAGTATAACCGCTATAGCGGTCAAAAATGCCGTCGACATGGCAGTTAAAGTTTGCAATAAATGTTGACGATCGAATGATATGAATGGAAATTCTGCAGCAAATAGTTGTACGAATTTCTGTGGCGATGGTAATAATTGATCAAAGATGTAAGAACACTGTAATAATGGATAATAAAGGAGCAACATGCAGGTGTAAGGGAGAGGATTAGTATAAACAATAATAAAACTGGGAAGTAAGAGATACTAAAAGTAACAAGAGGAAACAAAAATAATATTTAGTATCAAAGATGTGAAACGCCGGCAATTTAAAAATCGTGTATGATTAAATTTGAACTTTAATATTTCTATTGTTTTATTTTCTTTAAAACCGCTATATTATTTCTTATCACTGGTGTTTCTTATAAGTTTAATTATTTTATTATCAGCTAATTTTGCATTCCAAGTTTTAATAACATTCTCTGTTTTGTTTTGAATCCACTTTATTACTTCTTTTTTCAATTTTGTTTTCTCTTACTTTTCTGGTTATCTATGATTATTTTTTATGAAAATTATTTCATTTTTTTTTGTGTATGTATCATTCACGAAGTACAATAAAGGCGTTTTTTTTCTACAATATAAATCTTATTACTTTTTTAATTGGAATGTTTATGGATGTATATGTCAAATGAAATTTTCGTTTGCTCCACTTAGAAATTTAAAGTACAAATACATTTTTTCACTCACATGAATTTTTATTTTCTGTTCAGTTTTTAAGTATATTTTTCAAAGAAAAAAAGATAGGACGTTTGTGGTCTTCGTTCGGCTACTGTTAGAAAGTATCTATTATTTTATATAAACCAAAGCAAAGTAATCAAAACACTATTTAGTGCTGTCAGACTTTATTTTATTTTGTCGGCGTGGTACAATTGTCAAGTAACCTCAATTGTACAGCTGCTTCATATATACCCTACCAAATGTTTAATATAATTTAATATGCCTTTGGAAGTTTAGTTTTTAGCCAACAAAATATGTGTGTTATTATATTGTTGTTGAACTGGTGATAAAATTTCGCAAGATTAATAATATCTTACTGGATAAAACAAGAATACACATGTTATAGCAGTCCAACATGCTGAATATGAAAGCTTTTACCTTAAAGTTTAAATTTTAAACACACTCCGAGTGTCAAAAGGTGGCAGTGTTACAGCATGGCATATACTGGGTAGATGTAAAGCTGCAACAATTGTACAACTTGAAGCATTGGACTCATAATAGTATATGTAGTTCATGGAAAATTTTTATACAGTATATGACGTCATCAAAGACCCCAACTCAATAACACTATAGAACCTGTTATTACGGCATGATAAAAATAAGTTTTCATATACAATGGTTGTGAATTCGGCATACATATTTAGTTCTTTTTAGAAATAATATCGAAGCATTACTTTTGCCTAACACTTACCTCTTAATAACTTGGTATAAGGATAAATGTTACCTCGAAAGGGTGGTTTTGCAATAACAAACACATTCGAGTGCAAATGAGTTTTTTGCATACATCCTTTTAGTTTGATCTACAATTATTTACGTCCATTTTTACCTTTTCTACGTGTAATTTCCTGTACACGATTCTCAACGCATGTTTTTTTTTACATTGAGCTCATAACTATATTTATTATAAATATATGAAATAAGAATAATATAAACAAACAGTTTGAGGAAAGTAACTTGAAAACAAGAGTCTGTTATATATATTTTGAGATGATTTTATTGCCATTACCATTTTGTATTGACGTCTATTTTATTTAGTTTATTTCGGTTGATTTTAAAGGTATTTATAACGTAACCAATTTTAATATTTTTATATAACTATAATTTAGTATACGCCACACTTTGTGGTTGGTATAATTTTACGCTACTGGTTGATTAGATAGAAATGGCCTTAATCAAAGGATCGTTAAATGTTTAACCTACTATTAATGTGCCCTCATCAGGGAAAATATGAGCGGGTACTTCCAAGTTCAAGGGCGCAGGGCCTTTACGAATACGTCCAGAAGCATCGTAGTGGGAACCGTGACAAGGACAGTAGTAACCACCAAAATCACCTGCATTTGCAATTGGTACGCAACCTAAATGTGTGCATACGCCAATAACAACTAGCCATTCGGGTTTAGTAACTCGTTGCTAAAAAAGATTTGAAAAATTAATATATATAAATACTAAATACATGTTGGACTTACATCGTCAGATTGGGGATCACGTAGTGTTGCAGTGGGTACATTACGTTCAGTACTAATTTCCGACGCTGTACGATGGCGAATAAATAATGGTTTGCCTCGCCATTTGAAAGTTACTGACTTTCCCTCAGGGATATCAGATAATTTTATTTCAATTTTGGCCATAGCCAAAACATCAGCACTGGCGCTCATAGAGCTGACAAACGCTGTAACTAAGGCTTTGGCAGCATAAGCTCCACCAACAGCTCCACCACCTACCAACATATAAGTGAAAGCTTTACGTTCTTCATGTGTTGTGTTATTACGGTTGGCAGGTTGGACAGACGGACGGCGATAGGGCGAGAAATCTGGTGCCTGCAAATCGGTGTGGGCTAAACGAACCTGCTGAAGGGCTAAAAGAGAATGAGATAAATAATTTAATAAAAGGATTCTATATGTAAATTTAGTTCTTATTTTAATCACCACACAAAAAATAAACTTAAAACTACATATCTACTAAGAATTCTGCTTGGTTTGAGTCATAACCTCAAAACAATTACATAATTAAAGTCAAAATTGCAGTGCTTCAAGACGACTCCTCAAGAAAAGGACTTAAAGCTATTCCTGTTTTTAGCTAATTATTATATATAAAGTTTATAAAATAATCACTTTGTAATCCCGTTGCAGCTTTAGTGTTGCCGCAAGGAGCCCTTTTATCCGTGTTGGTAGGCACCACAACTTTCTTACCCTGAACCGTTCCAAGAACGACAGGTTTCAAACCATTGGGTACAGCTTGTGAGCTAGCACGCAAGTAAGCGCGAGACACGGCGTTTATCATATTTATGATCAATTTTCCGAGAGAAAATAACTTAATTATTTTCAGCAACGAAAATTTTCACGGACGTTCTAAATGCCCAACCGATTAAAATATTTTCACTGATATTCCAAAAGAAAAAATGACAGAGGGCATAAAAAAACAGAGATATGTCATCAATTAGAATAAAATTTATAGTTGGCAGCACATAAAGTAAACAGTGGGTTAAATATAGATTATGCTATGATTCTTGTATCTAATACATTAACCTTTTTCTCTTAATAATTAATAAATTTGTTTGAGTTTTGAGGTTATTTTAAATTAATATTTAATACTCGATAGAGAATAGCAATATATCTAAGTTAACATATATAAAAATATATATAGTAACATCATAAAATACGACATATATATATATATATATATATATATATATATATATATATAGATTTTACCGCAATGTTGTACACATTATAACAAATGCTCGCAATATCTATTAATGAAAAATAACTGATTTCTTATATCTACAGATAAACATCGATAACAACATACGGATGTGTAGGATAATATTACAAGAGTTTAACTCAATATATTGAATACATAAAGCTTTTCATATATCCGACTTTTTAGTAGTTTTAGCCATGCTCTGTTGTCGTAGTATGAAATCAAAAATGTTGACACACATCATTGTCTTTTACACCGCGGTCAACTCTATATCGAATATGCGATACATTGCATACAACGTTTTAGTTCTTTTGGGACTGAGGGTGGGAGTAATATATAAACATAAGACTCTGCAAACCACACCGACCGTGGGTTTCAAGGCAATTTTGTGTGTCAACAAGTTTGATTTTATATGACGTTAAGAGACCGTGGCCACAACTACTATATAGCCATATGTATGAAAAGTTTCATATATGCAATTTATTGAGTTAATCTCAATAAATTGAAATGTTACGCTAAACAAATTTCCGTCTCTTAACAGAAAGAGCCTGTAATATATATGTTTCCAATGCGAACAAAGCAACTGGCCTCTTCCTATCGAATACTGTTTTTGCTTTCGAGTAATTATTAAGTCAATATCTATATAATGAAAATATATATATGTGCACATATTATCATGTCAAACCAGTGTATTTTATTTTATATAAAAATAATACTTAAGTGCTCCATAATATATATATATATATATATATATATATATATATATCATGTTCTGTTTATATAAATGATATCGTTTCGTAGACACAACGGAATTGTAGACATCCATTGTTTATGGATAAAATTGTAATCTACCGTTATTATGTTACCTATTCTTATTATTATTGGCCTATTATTAAAATGCAACTACATTCAAAGTATATATAATCCTGTTATTATCAGTTAATGTAGCACTTACCCACTGTTCATAAGAACTTGAGGTTGGCAAGTCATAAATTTTTGTTATTTGTATACAATATAGATTGTGAAATAAAAAACATTGAACTTGCGTTTGTTAACAATTGCGACATACTCGGAGTTTGCGAATTGTACTAAAGTATATATAGTCCGACAATATTTGAGATTGTTTTAATCCTTGAATCCTAATATCATTGAAGACAACAAGAGTTGTTGGTCCTACACTTTTAAATATTTTGCACATACCTCTAATGGAAGGCAGGACAATCTTGTAAACCTTCGCTGGAAGTTTTTATTTTAAAGTAAGAAGTAACATAAAATAATCCTTTTATGTTGTGAAATCAGTTTTATGCAAATGCATTGTTTATGTTTTATTTGAATAAATCTTAAATAAGTAATTTTAAATTTTTATTTTCGAATTCATGGCTCAATTATTAAGCGGTCCATTTTAAACATCTCGTATCTTGGTGTGTACATAGACAGCGGATACAACAGTAACGAGTACCGCAGGCTGTGCAGGAATATTTAGAAAAATTCCCGCAAACAGCACAGAAATGACGTGCAGGTTTGGAAGATTCCGGAGCTAAAGCACTCATATAATTAGGAGGCTCTGGGTGCTGCAATTTTTCTTCTTCCAGCAGTTGGGCAAAATTTTTCCGATATTTAGCACGATAATATTCGGGACCCTTACGTTTCGACTTTCTATTTTCTTTGGGGTTTTTTAAATTGTCTTGGAATTTAGGGATCTTTTTCGACATTACCAAGTCTGCGTGGGGGTCGTCATGAAAATTGTCTTGCTCTAAGGCTTCCAAGGCTTTGCGGGCACGTCTTTGACGAGCTGCTTCATCTAGAACACGCTTTTTTTCGGCATCTTTTATACGATGCGATTCTCTGCCGGCCATTTTATAAATATATTAATTGATGAATGTTATGTTAAATGTTGTATACTTCTTAAGCTTCCTTCTCGTGAAGTGGAAAACTAATGCGATCCATCAATTCGTCGACACGAGCTTGTAAGGTTTCAACGATCTCCGTCGATATAAATAGGTGACTTTCATCCAAGTCTTGTATGATAAATTTACGTCCCAAAGCTGATGTTTCGTCCAAATGCAATAAAAATTGTTTCATAGCCGGATCGCTGAAATACACATACAACATATAAATAAAATTAAAATTGTTATAAAATATTTTAGTTGTGACATGTCGAGAAGAAAACCCTTATCAGGTGATGATAAAAAGATCAAGCTTTTGGAACTATTTCACGAAACTAATGATGTATACCAACTAAAAGATTTAGAAAGGATAGCTCCTCAAGAGAAAGGCATTGTGACACAATCAGTTAAAGCCACTCTACAAGAATTAGTCGACGATGGTTTAGTACAAAGCACGAAAATTTATGGCGGGTTATACTTTTGGTCATTTCAAAGGTAAAACTACATGCAATTTCATTTACTGTATCTTTACTAGAGCACTATTTTAGCGATAATTTACAGAAATTGCAAAAACAACTAGAGGATACAAAAGCTAAAATAGAAAAAACGCAAGATGACTTGGAAGCAGCTCAGCAGGTACTTTTAATTAATGAAAATGCAACAGAAGATTCAGTGTCAGCTGAAGTCATAACAAGAGAAATCGGTGTACTGGCTAAAGAAAAAGAATCCTTGAAAAAGCAACTTCAAAATTATCGAAGCTTGGCAGACGCTGAAGAACTTAAAACAAAAGAACATGATGGAAAGGTAGGATGCACTTTTGAATATATGTATATATTTTTTTTTTTACAAAATTTATATGTTCTTTTACAGAAATTACTGGAAGCCGCTAATCGTTGGACCGACAACATTTTTATGACTAAAACATGGTGCAAACGCAAATTTGATAAACAAGATAAAGAACTGAACAAAGCATTTGGCATACCCGAGGATTTGGATTACGTTGATGATTAACACTTGAAGAATACTTACTTACCATTCAACAAGCACACCTTTCATAACATTTACCATATCTCAAGTATATTATATATTTAACTTCATTAGTGTATATATTTTAAATTAAAATGTATATTCTGGAGCTCAGTTTCTTGTCTGCTTTCTTTTAATAAACAACTTAATTGACAAGAACAGAAAAACTGTGTTGACAAGTGTCAAAATTAATGATGCCAGAAGATTTTTTTCATGATTATTTTTACGCATGGTCGCAAACAAGGCAAAAGTATGCTAAATAAGCGAAGCATGTTAAATAGTTAATATATATATATATATATATATATATATATATATATATATATAATACATCATATCCAAAAAATCGGTTCACATCGGGCTTTTATACATATATATATATATATATATATATATATATACTATGCATGTAGGCAGATGACTATAATTTTCAGGTTGCCGTACGGATAATATTTTTTATTTAGTCAGCTCGTAAACCATACAGAAACGTTGTTAAATGGCACTCTGGCAAGTGGTTGAAGTATTGAATGAAAATAGAGAACGTTTCATTCAACAGTTTTTTTAGTATATCTAGAATAATTTTTTTTAAAGGAAGTAGTTGTACGTACTTTAATTTTAAGTTATGTTTTGAATATGTATATTAATTTTCTTTCATATTGAATAATTAATTAATTTTTTCATATTACTGTATATCGTTTTAAATAAACACTAATAAAATCACATAAAAGGATATTTTGTAACATGTTACAAAATTGTTAACATGGTTCTATATATAGTAAGGTGTACTAGTTCTATATTTTATATGGCTTTACAACAAAAACCGATATAAAAAAATTAGTTATAAGAAGCCCTTCATTGCATTGGGTATATGAACTTGTATTTAATGAAACATTTAACCAACAGGACAATTAATAAGTTCAACTTTTTTTAATTTCACACTAAAAGAATTTGCTTGGCAAAAATACTTGATATTATTTCTCATATAGTCTTATGTTTATGTACGTACTACGGATATAATGTGCTCAACAAATTTGAATATTGAAAACCAGAATATTGTTATTTAAATTTTTTGTTGGCGGAGGGAATTATTGATGTTTGAAATATTCTTATAATTAATGTATGCCGTATATATACGTTTGTGTACATACATACACATTTACATACATATATTAAAGAAAAGTATTTAGTATGCCCAAATACTTAACACTAATACTGGCCAATGTTTTCATTTAAAATTTTAATCTAAAATATTTTACGATTTAGTCTTTCTCTCTCTTTCTTTTGTTCTTAATTTTTTCATATTTGGCAAACAAATCACAAACAAGAAAATGTATTATAAAACTGTAAATAAAAACACTTCGACACATAAAGAGCCCTCTCTCTTCTTTTAACCACACAGGATGTAGGATAATGGGTCATTTAGAATATATTAGTTAAAGTATTGCCACGTTTTTAATATATTTTAGTTCTTCAAAGTTAATCACACATTTTTGGCACTGAATCAAAATATTTACTTCCACGGATTCATTTGCAAAGTAAAGGATACCTTTTAAAAGATAATTTACCCGCAACAAATCTAGCTTTTCTTCACTTGGAGGAAGTAAGATATATATTAGGGCGGTAACGAATATTAATGCATGCATAAATATGTGAAATGTACTTATACCTGTAGCAACCTGGCAAGACGTCACTTACAGAAGAGGTTGGAATTCATATAAAAGTTGTGTTTTTACGAAACTTTCATTTTCATTACTTTAGCAATACTATAGCTACGTTGTGCACAGACAACTCATGCATTTCGTCTTGGCATATTTTTTAAACAAGGCAATAAAGGAGAAAAAAAAAAGATTTTTATGAAAACATTTTGTATGAAGGTACTCACCGCAGTGCCTGTCTTTTGAATAGAGCATAAATAATGAAAGGGGTAATGATATTTCCACTTTCCATAGACATACATATTTGACACACTTTAGCGTCCGATGTGTGAATGAGTAACTCTGAGGATATAACAGATTTAACATATTCAAATCTTATTTCTATATTGTGTGTAGCATGTGGCAGATATGAACACATTCAGACATATTCATTCTATTTCATTATATAAATAGCAGTTTCACACAGATTGAAACTAGCCTTCATCTGCATCATTCATTTGTTTATAAACATATCGTATATGTATTAGTATATATGTTTATATGTATGGATATGGTATATGATTATGGTATATAAATGCCTTATAAATAAGTGAATGTTAAAGACTCTAGTTTTAAACTGCATGAAATTGAAAATAGTTTGCAAATAAATTTGCAAAATGTCAGTGTAGAGATGCCTACGGGTGGCGTCGGTGATGTTGTTAATCTGTATTTATATCCGTTTCTATAACTGAGTGTACACGTTTTATGGTTTCATACAAGAAGTTGCAACAAACTTAACCACGGAGAATTCCTTAGGAATTCTAAGCAATCATCAGAGATGTTGAAGTTAACCTGTGCGAGTGAGACCCAAAACTGTCGAAATGGATTAAACGATCAGTGGTTTGGCCGCACTTAAAACCCATGTGCCAACGAGGCTTGATGTTGACGATTTAGAGCTGTTTTGCTCTCTGTAAAATTAATGATTTTGATTAAATTTATTATTCATTCAAATTTTATATGCCCCTTAACGAAAAACTAGCCAATTACAGTGATCTTCTTGGCGATCTTTATTCATAATAAATTATGAGGCATTTGTTGGAATTGTAGCGATTTCTTTATATGGCGGGTACCACCTTTTCCTCGCTATTACCATTAAAATGTAATTCGGAAATGCATTTCACTCTAGAAGAAATTAACTTAAAAATATAGAGATTAGAATTAAAGAAGTTGCGCAGAATGTAAATCGTAAGATTCTTTTGATGCACTCAATTCCGTGAGAAGTCCACATCCAAATAAAAACGGCACTTAACTTCGTGAAAAGTCCACATCCGATTAAACAGACTCCCACTCTTATACTAGCCGATATCTGGGAAAAACAAATATAACATTATATAGGAAACAAATATAAAATTTTAGAAAATGCTTATGCTTATAATATAATTGTGATATGGAACGATATCGCCAGTCAATATTGTACTACCAAAGACTCCAATAATTTCTTGGGATACATAACCGATTATGCCCTCTTATAGAGCCAAAAAATCACCGGAAACTGTAAGAGTAACCCTGATCAAACTTTTATAGCTTCACCTTTATAGTTGGGCAGATGTAAGGAAAAATAATAATTGTCTTATATGGGGGTATCAATTTACCCCTTCTTTAGTTTTAAGACTAAAGAAGGGGAAATCTGACTTATTTGTAGGACTAGCATATTTAAAATCTTGGGAGCTTCACTATTGTAGTTGTAGAGAAATGGAAATATCAATAATTACTTGAGATGTTAACCAAATCAAATCTTGACAGCTCCACAATCTCGAAATCTTTAGCTCCTTTAAGGAGTACATACAAACAAAACTTACTAACCAAAAAAACTTAGGTTGCATTACACTATACGACAAATGAAGACCTTTTGAAAAGTGCAAGATCGTGACTATATGGGTTCGATGCTACTATCAAAATATTAGTAAAACCCTATACTCAGTTTGGTCAAGTTGGTGACCGTTTACTTTTTATGAGCCTCCCAAGTTTCCCAATATTGGCATGATGCCCAAAAAAAGGTGTCGTTAGTTTTTGCCAAATAACTAATCAGCACTTAAAAATATCGCTTAACTATGTTTGGCCAAAATGTAGCCAAGAGTACGTTGAATATCTCTTGCTAAAATTTTATGACAGAAATGTATTTTATCTCAGAGATATTTAGAAAAAGTTAAGGAACAAAATATTTTTTTTTCGGTTTTTTGATCATAACTTTTAGGAAATCCTGATTTTTCAGACACTATATTGGGAAAAATTGCAGCCACGGTAAAGCTGAACAACTTTTGTGAACATTTCAAGATAATCTGAACGTGTCTAGTTACCAAAAATAGGTAATAAAAACTCCCTTATGACTAAAAATTTAAATTTTTAACTCAAATTTTATAATTTTATATAAATTTTTTGCAGAATAATTTAATAAAGTCTTTGTTTCGGTATTTATTTTTATATATTAATTTTAAGCTTTGTTTCGAGCTGTCTGTGAACAGCCACCAGTTGTTAAGATCGTACGCAATTTTCACCTCATCCATGAGCATCTTCGTCTCCCTACAATAGGAAAACGTTTTTGAGTCATCAACAGTAAAACATTTTTGAAGGTCTTATTGTCGTCTTCTATATTTTGTGACCTTTGACCCGGGTTCCAGTAAGTTTTATTCTTTTAAAAGTTGTGCAAGCTCCTCAGATTTCCGTTGTGATAGCTGCAACTTAGAAACAATGTAATCAAGTCGGTTTTCCATAATTAAGATTGGCGCGCGTGATGGTCCAGGATCATACAGAGAAACATTTTCGCATTCTTCACCTCTAAAGCTGAAAACTGAAGCAACTTCTTGATTACTTTCAAAGAGGTTGTTTTGGAGAGGTTGTGTAGGAACGTAAGTTGATCTTGCTTTTGGTAATTGAGCACTAGGAACAGAGAGCTACATGAAAGTTTTATTTTTTGTTTCTCTATATGATCCTGGACCATCACGCCCATCAATCTTTATTACGAACCCATATAGTCACGACCTTGCACTTTTTGCACCGTTGCATAGTGTTATTAGAGCATTTTTCCTTATCGGACTGTATCACATAGTTTGGATTTTTCAGTATTTATGTTTTGTTATTTTATTCAGAAACTTGAGGTAAAATCTTTTAGGTAACAAATCTTGTATGAGCCTTTAATTTAACAGGCTAAAATAACCTGCAGATAGTGATAAAATGATTTGTCATATAATTTCACTCTAAGTCTCTGATTACAATTAAATCTTTGCCAAATTAATTAATACTTTGTATAAAAATATTTGGTAGCATATGTTCACATTTTTATTTCGATAAAAATGAAAATAAAAATAATATATATAAATAAATATTTAAATAAGTTTGTAGTATAAAAAGATTAAACGACTTTATTCTAAGCTGGACATAAATATTTAATGTGCTTATAGGAGTAAAGTTTATAAAATAAATTTATATGTTTGTACATTTATTAAATGTTCTACATAAATACATGCACATACATGCACTCATACATATACATGTATGTATGTATGCCTGTATGTATATGTTTGTTTATTCATAAATATTTGATACATATGAATTCATTTATCCATAACGATTGAATGGCTTTTTGAAATATTTATTACCATTCATGTCCTTCAGCCTAAACTCTATATATCAGCAATAGAAAAACTCTTAAAAGAATTAAGATGATATTGGGACAAATAAAAACGAAGATATTCGCAATGTAGGTTAGTAAAATATATGTAAATTGCTTATTTTTAATTAAGAAAAATAAGTTGGATTCTGGGGTCTCATTGAGGAGATAAGAAACGAATGGCTGAAGGAGTTCCATGACATACCCAAGAGTTAAGAGCAGAATAGCTTCGAGGTATTCCAGGACAGATATTTTTGAAGAACAATTAAACCTCGTCTTATCACACCTCGTATATATAAAAGTTTAAAAGCAACCAGTAAATTATATTTGCATTCATTACAAACTTCTTTATTATGTAAAAGCAATCGTCATCATCAGTCATCAGTCAAGCTGCCATTGTTCGTTAGTTCCCTGAAGGGTTTTTGAAATTCGTTTAACACTTTAATAAAAACACAGACAATTTTACTTTTGTATTTCTTTTGATGTGTTTGTAGGGACACAAAATTTATGTATTTTTGTATGCAAAATTGCTCATATTCGTACATAAATGAACTCATACAGATATGCTGCACATAAACTTTAGCCAACTCAAACAATAATATTGACATTTTTATGTACGATTGATGGTTAGGAAATTTTATTACATTTTATTGTCATCATGTTCATGTTGGAGTTTTAAGCAGATGTACGTACATTTGCAAAAATCTTTCTGTCGACAGACTCCCATCAATTCATCCATTTATTCATATATGTCTACATGTGCCCACCCCTCTACATACACGCATTGAAAAATGGGCATTTGAACATAAAAGGAAAATATTTTCGAACACATAAATTTTCAATTTTACCATTATTTTTTATCATCTTGTATTTGGGCTTGAACACTCAAAATACTACTGCCGGATATATGAATAAAAATTTATATGATTCAATGCTTAAACGTGTTGTGCGTAAAGTTTTTGCGCTTCATTCGAGGTTTGTTTAATAAGTAAGTAAAAAAATATTGAAATTTTGGTTTTTGAAATTAATTTAAATGGTTCTAAAAAAAGGGAGTCTGTTCTAAGACATCTGTAATAAATAAAAGAAATTTATACTCCCTGTCTTTAAGTCCTCTCAAATATATCGAATATTTGATATATGTATTGAAAAATATATCTTGGAAAATTCTTTATCAAGTCAGATATATTAAGAGTCAAGGCATTAATGTGTAATTGAAGTTTGTTTCAGTCAATTTATGAAACACACAAACGCTTTCTTTGTGTTGTCTGGTTAAATAAGTAAATCCAATGCCTGCTTATTTTCCTATAAATCCATGCTTGTTCTGTTATAACTCTCAATTGGTTTTTAAGAGTTCATACTTAAGTCAAAATAGTTTCTTATTTTAGAATTGGGTTGAATTCTGTACATGATTTTATATAAGAACTAATAAAATACAGTCTTGCTTAACCACACAATAAACAAAGCGCTTGTTTATCTATATAGGGTGTTTTTTATAGAGTGATAAGAGTTTAAATTATAATAAAACCTAGTAATATATTTTAGATATCAACGAAACGGTCTCTATTGGATAGAAAATTTGATGACATTAATGTTTAAATACGACTTCGGCCATGCGGCCGCCACGGCTGGCGCGTACAAGGCGCAATGTGGAACACCAATTTTCACAAACAGTAACATTCTGACCATCATCGTTTTTGAAGACATGGGCCAATGACTCCGCCAGCCCATAAAGCGCACCAAATAGTAATTTTCTGTGGACGTAATGCTGTTTCGACAAAAGCTTGTAGATTCTTCTCACTCCACATGTGACGATTCTGTTTATTTACGTACCCAATCAACCAAAAATGGGCTTCATCGGAAAATAAAATTTTGAATAGACGAAATGCATGATGAGTTTGCATTGCTCTGGTGCAAGTCTATCTATAATAAAATGTCAAAGCAAATTAAATAAAAAACATTTATCAGCTGTTAAATATGTGGTCAAATAAAGCAGTGATGCCAACTCAAAGTTATATCACTCTATAAAAAACACCCTATATCAACATATTAATTCAAGATTTTTAATGTTTAATTCTGTATTTAAGATCTCAACTTCAGACTTTTATCGTAGTTACACTATGACTTTTTTTCCTGAAAATGCTCCAAAAAACTTTTTCCATTTCTAAAACAAGGCGAGGCGGAGCAAACAATTGTCGACATGGAATTTAAAAAAAGTTCATATCAGAAAATATGGAATATATTTTCGCTAAGTTAAGCTTCATATTGAATTTTTTAGATTTTGGGAAAAATATAATTAAAATTAAATAGTTTGAAAATTTACATATTCTTTTAACGCTGCAGTCTTTTGAGACGATAATAAAAAGATTTTTAAAATATGTTTGGTAACGATAAATCTCTGGCATATTAAATAAATTTGATTAAATTTAAATCATTAAAAACATGTTCGAATATAAAACGTTCTGAGATTTTAACTAAGTTAGAACAATTTAGCCTATAGAAATATTAATACAGCAAAATAAAAATGTTCAATAAAAATAAAATCACATAAAACGTCTTTATTTTCTACAGCGCCAGCAAATTTTTGCTCCAGTACCGATAAAGCAGGCTGCAGTATTCTGCTCTTTAGTATATGATGCCGTCAATTACTATTGATCATGATTAGCGACCACAACTAAGCACTAATGCCGACCACAAATATTCGATGACTTAAAGTGGATTCGAACTTGGGATCTCATCATTCGTAGTCTACTAAAAACCGTTTTAAGTACTACATAACAACGCGGCAACTTAACAACGCCGAACAACCCTCGTTTTAATAAAACGTATGAAGTTATTTTCAACAGCACATGGCAATGAGTGGCCTTTGGCAAACTGTCGCCTTAATGTTATGCAGAAACAATTTAAATAAATATAAAAATAAATATTATTTTATTACCTGAAGTATTTATTTATTAATATATAATATATTTACATATAAAAATTGTATTTGTTGTCGATATTTTATTGCTTGTCTGGCTATAAGGCGAGCACGTCCTGTAGACGTGAATATAACTTGTATAAAAAGTAAATGTTAATTAATTCACACATACATGCGTATATATTTATAAATTGTGTTGTAATTTTAAGGTGTTGTATGCAACAAATACTTTTAAAGTGTTTGGCTGGCATTTGGATACGGTGAATATTTACAGCCACCAGTAACATTAAATTATTAAACACAAATTTGTTTTTAATTAAGACCATGTAAATGTGTGCTGCATAATATTGTGGAAAACTAAGTTAATTAATATTTTTAAAGACATTTTTTATTTGTTATGCCTTAAACCAGTTAATATGGTGGCGATTTGATCGTTGCATACCTGCCCAGTTTATGTAATTAATCTCTGACTTGGGTAATTATTTTCATGGCTGGGGTATGAAGATCTCAGTGTGGGGAGAATGATATTTGTTTCTTGGGAGAATAATCTGATATATAATTTTTGATGGACACACTTTTTAACGCAAAATCGTTTGGCATTGGTGTTGTTCAATAAAACAGCAGATTGCTTTGATAAATAAAACATATTAAATTGTTATTAATATATTTTATTTTATATATTTGAGCATGTGATGAATACAACATCCCATATATATCTACTGGGTATAATACAGGATGTGTGTTTCAAAAAGTCTTCATGCAAGATGAGGTACGTTTTCACTTGCTTGGATGCGTTTATAACCGAATCTGATACTTGCCATCTTGAATAATTTACAACCCAGCAAAGAGTCACTGTTTTAGGTGGTTGTTATGCAAAACGGCTTAAGCAAAACGACAAAAATAATATGATTCGTTTATAAAAAAACATGTTAAGAAACCATCCTATACTTTTAAGGCATGTTGATGCAACATTTTCACATGGAAGTACAACTTCAAGAAACTCAATATTCACTAATAAATAACCATAATTAAGAGTTGTATCTTTTATTTAGTATTTGAAGTAAAAATAAATGAACAAATCTGTGTAGTGGAAAGGTTGTATATGATATTTTATAAAGTTATTTTTTCTTTTCTTAAACAAAGAGATGCCTGAAGGCATAATAACCCCCGCTCATGTAATTTTATATTACAAGCATAAATTTTCAAACAATTTCTATTTCGAATCGAAATATATAATAATACCCCTGATATATTCCTTCATATAACACTATATTTTACACGAATTTATTTCAATTTATTTTCTTTTAAATTGCAGCTACAAATTTAACTGCTTTCTAGCTCACTTTCCTGTCCACTCTATTCACATCTTAATATATCATTTTGTGGTATTTATTTTTTTTCTTTCTATGAAATACATAATTAACTGTCCAAAATAATTTGTTAAATCCCAATTGTTGACAATGGATTGCAAAAAGGAGTAAAAGTTTTAATTTTGTCACTTAATTTTTGTTCTCGTTGCCTATGGAATTTTCTTGTCATATTGAATTGTTACAAGGACATTAATTTTAAATTTTTGGCAGCAAACAAAAGAATTTACTTTCATAGATTTTCAACTGTGAAAAGTGCACGAGACTGTTTGCATGGGAATGTTGGAATTCGAAGAAGAATATCGAATGATTTTATTGTCAAACCACAGCAAACATATTTACAGGAGTTGGCCAAAGTGTTAGAGACTTTGGTTATTGTCCATTTGGCAGTAGGATAAAAAACTAATTATAAATTCTTTAATTGGAAAACTATTTTTCAAGGGGGATAATCAGAAACAGCTTATCTGGGAACGTGTCGTGTTTGATAGAATATGTATTAATATACTTCTTTGCTTCTTGTGGCTTTTAATACGTTGCACAGTGGCGTGAAATAAGAAACTAGTGCGGCACAAAATTGATGTCCATGAAAAGTTATTGTTTACAAAAATTGTTGGCCATACACCTTGTAAACATTTTGTTGCGAAGCTCTACAGCGAGAAGAACTTTAACTAATAAATAATATTCGTAAGCTCATAAATGGTACTCGTTTGATCTATTTTGAATTGTAAATCAATATCTGAATGAATGTTAAAATGCCAGAAGCTAAATGTGTACGATCAATTGCTCTGTGGAATTTATATTGTAGCCAATAAATTCTAGTTTCTAATTGAAATTTTCCCAAAACAATTTTTTTAACGAAGTCCTTTTCATGTTTCTTCATATTCGCTTTGTTTTGGTGCTCCCCTGTTTTAAAATACACACACAAATATATTCACACATACACCATGTAGGGTGCCTTCAAGCTGCTTAGTTCATTTTCTATTTGGCCTACATTATAAATTCATCATTAGCCAATATGGGTATGGTTTAGTTCTTTAGTTTTTTGTATGTTTTTATATTGTGGTTTTTGTGCATTTGCTGCAGCAGCTCCTTTAACATGAAATGCACATAAAAAATGGGAACGGAGACTCATTACATTTTGAATATTTGATTAAATTTTTAGGCATCATTTAAAGGCTTAGAAAATTTAAGAAAATGTTCGTAGTACAAATTTAGATATATTAAATTATTGCCCATATTTGACTCATCTAAACATTAAATAAGAAACCATGTTATTCCAATTTAATTTTCCGACATTCTCAAAGCTGTTATACTTTTACCATTCACTGTTTAAAAACGATCGCTTGTGAGTAATAACTTATTTACTTGCTCGAAATGATTTATTAAACAAGTAACATAAACATATTCTATAATAAAATATTTTTGTAGGGTCCATAGAATTCTTCATGAGCTTATTGAATTTGTTGTTTTTATTATTTTCTTGCATACAAACATTTTAAAAACAACAGACTGGACAATGCAACTGCGTTCTCTGTAACTTACCAAATAAGTGAAAAGATTCTTTACACAAGATGAAGTAGACCAACATTGTTTTGTGTGTGTACATTCTATTGGAAAAACGTAACAATAAATCCTTTTGTAATGAACAAACACTTATTCATGTTACAAAATAAAGCTGGAATGGGGATAAAATGAAAAAAAAAAAGAGAAATGAAATAATAAGAAACAACAACAATGTAGTGATTTGTGTACAACTTTAGCATTATTCAACTTTTTAACAATAATTCAAATCGACGAGTAAGAAAATGAATATTTTTGTGTGATAAAAAGAAAACTAAATAAAGATGAACATCCAAGAGATTTATATTTGGCAGAACCGGAGCTTATAAACACTTCAACAACGGCAGGGGTAAAGCATTTATAAATTGTGTATTAATATACTTTCTTTCTAACACTTTGCACAGTGGTGTGGTATAAGAAAAGAGTGTGTTATACAAAACGTGTCCATGAAATAAACAAATAAATTGTTCTTTATACAAATTGTTGGCCGTTCACTTTACAGACATTTTGTTTCGATACATTAAGTGTGATCCCGTACTTAACTTTGGATTTCCGCAAGTTCACAACTTTATCGAAAACCCTTCCCGTACTCCAAGTCTGTGTAACAGGGAGACAGATCTCTAATTAAAGATATTCCTCCTCTACTTCTTGCTTGAGAAAGCCCATGGCCCAACTATTAGGTCATCCCTCTGTTATAACGATAAGACAGCCGTTTAATTAGTTTGTAAGACTTGTCTATTTTTTCAAGGATAAAATCCAAAAAGCCGTGTTTATGGCGTTGCAGTAAAGCTTTTTACAATAACAAAATGTAAAATAGTAAACACCCATCGGTAATAGGTAAACATATTGTACAATTGCCTTTATATATGTAAGCAAGTTTTGACAGTAGGGCCAAATTTTAGGAGATAAAATAAAATCCGTCAAAAATATTTCAAAGTATTGAGATGAACTTCTTATTCGGCCATGAAAAATAACTTTCTTAGCGATAGTTCTAACAAGTTGTTAAGTAATCAGTTGTTCACAATATGAACAATAACAAATAGAATATACATGTCTTGTAAAGAAATAATAGCAAAATTGGAAAATATTTAAGAACAGTTGTGATATGTTTTAATTTATAAGGTGTTTATTACAAAAATCAAATTATTGTTTGTATTTGTGTATTTATGTGTATGTATGCAGGTACATTAGTGTGTCCAAAATAAATATTTTTTTTTAAATTTTTATAGGTGCTCCCGCATGTTTTGAAAGCTTAAAGGGTAAAGTTTTTTTGTGATTATTTTCAGATTTTTTCGGAAGAGGCTTAGAGGTAGCTAAAATCGAGTTTAAATCAAAAATCGTGTTTTGTTGCCTCTTTTTGAAATTTGCTCATTACTCGGCCCAGTAGCACGGACTTTTCGGTTGGGCTCCACAAGGGTTTGAGTGGGACCATACACCGAAAAACATAAAAAATGATAGCATTTTTCGTGTTCAGGAGGTCCCAATTAACTTATCTAGGCATGGGGTGCTCTTGGCATTTTTTCAAATGAAAAATTTGAAAAGGTGTGTAATTGAAAGCTGTCTAGAATTTTTTAGGCTCGCCTTGCTGAATTCTGCGCAACATTAAAACAAACAGATCTAACATTCTAACAAATCAGATGCATAACTGGCAAACTCATTACAATATCTATAATTTCACAAAATAGGTACAAAATTTAAAAAGGCTATAACTTTGGAACGGTAAAAGAAAATTAAATATTCTTTTTTGTAAATGACTCAGAATTGATCCACATTTCAAGCTGCATCAATAGTTTTTTTTAACTTCAATAGAAATTTTAAAAGTTACAAAGCATTAATTTTAAAATTTATGCAAAATTTACAAAAAAATGTCATAAAGTGTACCCAAATGAGCGAAAATATATCCGCAACTTATAATATCTGCACATTTAAGTAAAGTTTAAAGAGTATTCTTTAAAAAAATTTACTTTGTGAGAATGAAAAACATGCTACTGGGCCGAGTAATGAGCAAAATTAAAAAAAAGTCAGCAAAAGCCGATTTTTGGGTTAAACTCGATTTTAGCTACCTCTAAACGACTTCAGAAAAATCTGAAAAAAAACTCAAGAATACTTACCACTCACTATAAGTTTTCAAAAAAAAGGTGGAGCAAAAAAAGATTTTTTTCGGGACACACTAATGTACATGTTAAAAAAATTGACTTATTTTGCCTGTTACTGTACCTGTGAGCATTTTGTCTTTAACCGAGAATAATTTTTGTTTATACTCATTTTACCATAATTTGGCCAAAGGTTAAGGGATCACACTTATTATAAAGGGAGGTCACGATACCCCTCTTTATCGATACTGATACTCATAAGAAATAATCGGCGATATCGATATCGATACTCATACTGAATTTCAGATCAAGCTAAAATTAGGAAATCTTAAGTAGACTAATTTGTATTGCAGACAACTTAAAGATATAAATAGAATTAACATCAACAAGATATAAAAATAATGTATTGAATTTGAGTTCATGGTAAAATTAAAATTTTAAGCAGCTGTTTTACGAAATAACAGCAAAATAATATTGAAAACTGATAAGATTTAGCAATGAGATAACATTTCAATACAGTTGTGGGAATCAAAACAAAAATAAATAAAAATTATTCTCCTTTATTCTGTCACTATTTCTTAACGCCGTCACGACCGAATTTAAAACAGGGCGCTGCTCTATTCTTTGCAAACAACAATCAACTATTTCTGACCGCCTGTTACTACTATCTGAGGACTTAGATATAGCAACAGGCTATTAGAAATTGCCAATTTCTGAAGGAAAGTTATATACTTTGAATTGTATTAGCGTTCATGTATACTTCCAGATCAAAAGGAATTATTATGCTTTGATTTTTAACGCATTTTTTTTTTCTTAATTAGCAAAAAATTACTACTGGAAAAACAGATATTTATACATATTAAAAGAGAGTAGAATATCGGCGGCAAATATCTTCAATATTAATACATCCGCAAAACCGATGTATCACCGATATATCAGTAGCGGCATCGGTAACTTTTATTATATTCTATTATTTTTATGAGATGCCAAAGATATTTTATATTCTTTTAATTTCTTCGATCTTTTTATTTTATATCTACTAATTTTTTTAATAAAAGAACTGTTTTGTTTTTTTATGTCATAAACCAATAACATATTATATATATATCGCTACAAACATAAAACATTTTGTATTAACAGTGAATAGAATTAAATATATATCTCTCTAGTAAACACAATAAACTGTGTACTATGATGCGTCGCAAGACCATAAGCTTTGAAAAATATATGACATTCTTAAGTTTCTGCTGTTAGTTTGGACGTTTTATTAAATTTTAATAGCTTTCCCCTCATAGAATTTAATAGCTTAAAGTTTAAGTTCTTAAAATTAATTAAACTAAAAAGAAATAACAGCATTCAATTTAACTTTTCTCAAAAAGATTCAAGATATAAAGTTTATAAAATATTTACGAACAATTAACACCAAAATTAGTTTAGCCTACATGTAATTCTTGCACAATCATTTGCTTTCATAATTACATACACATACAAACACGTGCCGTAAAGTTGTCTACTTCTGTGAACATTCTTGACTTTGTGAGACTTTTTTAAAACTAATATGAATAACAATTATAAGGAAAAAAGTTTTGTGTGTGGTCATTCTGAGGATATTTGAATGTAAATATTTTATGTGTCATCTGAGTGTGTGTAGGAAATAGTTTTCAGGCTCTTGTATGCAAATAATAATTAATGTCCTGCCACTTCATTTAAGATATTCATATTAAATTAAGGAAACCCATATATATATATATATATATATATATATATATATATGTGTGTATGTTTACATTATATGGCTGATCTAGAATAAGATATTTAATAAAATGAATTGTGAGTTTACTACTAGCAGGTTATATTATGAATAAAACTTCTTTAATTCCAACATATATTTTTAGCACACTATTTATATATTTTATCTAAGAACGCGGCTGTCGAATTTATCTATTACCGTGTTAGCCCAATGACTATTAAAGTCCGGCATCTAGTAAACGGAAGCCTCCTATTTACAGCAATATCTAGAGCAATTTCGTAATTTTTTGTAAAATTATTGATTGAAATGTCCTCTTTAATATGTCGATAGGCAATAGACTCTCTGTAAATAACTTCGCAGCAGAAAAATTATAATACAGTTAATAATTTTATTACAAAAGTTTTTATTTTTTAAGAATTGATTGTGTGCGAATATATATTTTGCGTATGAGTAGTATAAGCTCAATTGTGTGAATAAAATATTATTGTAAATATTAATCGATAAACATTAAAGCTAAACCTCCATCATTGAAATTCTAGACATTTTTTCTTAACGTAAATAATTTTTAATAACTTTTGCGTAATTTTGGAAAAGTTATAATAATGATTAGAGGCCCCAAATATATGCCGAAGTTTCTTACAGTTACAAGTCCCAAAAATGCTTTATACGATGGAGATTTAGCTTAACCCTTTCAGGGTCAACAATAATTTATGATGAGATAAGAATCTGAAAATGAAAGGCAGTTTGACGTCTCTGAAGTCAGGAAAAATAGTAATTTTCGTGTCAGGTAGCTCCTATGGTTTTTATGGAATGTCGAATATATTCGACATTGACCTTCAAATATAGCTATTGTTGATTTCTTTTTATCAAAATAAGAGATATAATTATATTTTACCATTTATTGAAATGTTTTTGATTGCAAGGGAATAATACAAGTAAACAAATATTTACACTTTTATCGTTACTTACATATTTTTATTATGTCGTCTCAACACAGAAATTATTATATTTGGCTTCCTAAATATAACCTATTTACGACAATACGCTTAGTAATAAGAAAAGAGCCTGAATGCCCACAACTATAATTGTTCAAAATAGAAAAAGTGTGACTCTTTCAATTCAAATAAAAAAACTATAACGAACGGTAAATATAATACCGTGGAAATATAATACCATGTAATGTCGAATATATTCGACAAATCCACTGAAAGGGTTAAGCAAATTACAGAATATGACTGCTGAACAATGCGATTTTTCGGAGAGAGCTACAAACTCATAAAATTTGTTTTTGAAAGTTTAAAGCAAAGTTAGAAAATAAGCGAACAATATAAGAGAGAGAGAGAGAGAGAGAGAGAGAGAGAGGGATAGTTGCAGAGAATAATGGTAAAAAATAGCTGTTGGTACTTTGAGGGTACTTTTTTCGACTATTTCCTTTTACATTATCGTACTATTTTTTATTACTCGTACTTTATTTCTGAAGTTTGATATTATCCTACATTTGTTAGCAGCAATTATGAAGAAAAATTAAACATATAACTCTCGGCTAAAATATTTGTTAAATATTTTATTAATATTAACGCTTCCAGCATTAAAAAATTATTTAAATTTTTACACAACAGTAAGATAATATTATAATTTATTTACATGTGATCATAAAGAAGAAAACGTAAACTAAAATTGTAGAGCAAAGCAGCAACAGAGAAACAAGAAAAAACTATTATGGACACAATTTCTTTGCCCCAAAACAAAAATTTGTAGTTCTATGGTTATGGCAACCGCATGAAAATGTATTAAAAAGCAAATGAACACCCAACCCAATGAAAGGAAAAGTGAAAAATATCCAGTTTGAAATAAACAAAAACAAGCCACAAAAAAAAAAAAGGAACTTTAAGTTTTTGGTATGTGTTGGAGCACAAAACATGTTGTGCCTGAATATTGTAAACATGGGAAAAATTTGTAATAAGAGTATTGCCAAATCTTTGAAATGAAATCTTTAATATTGTGCTTTATAAATGACTTTTAGTCTTTAGTAGAATGAGTTTTTAATAAAGATAATTTTAGCTTTTTAAATATTAAAGGAAAACTGCCACACGAATTTAGTTGAACAGCAAACTTTAATGCATTTACAAAAGGGACCAGCATTCACAATGCACAATGGGATCGATTATTAGGCGCAGACGAGTTTAAATTTTTTTTGACATAGAAAACCAAATAAAATTTCAGTGTTTTATTATTATTCTCAATGTATGCTGGTATTCAAAAGAAGCATCATTTCGCCTTTAGAGCAGCAAGAAGTTAGAACTGGAATTCGGCTTTCTGAAAGCTGCATTAAATTCTCTTATTGAAACATATATACCAAGTAACAAGACAAAGTGTTTGCTGATAGTTGAAAGCAGATTCCAGAGATTAACGATAATACAAGGATGTACAAAAAATAGAAGAGTGAGTGGGACCATCAGCATCTCAAGTAACATGTATCTTAAATGCGAATAACTGGCAGTTATGTGGGCCGCTGTGTTTCGATCATCAGTTTTAAAGACCTTGCTCACTTAGGAACTGCGTTCTAGTATTGACTGCTAGAGCTTTGACTTAAAAATTTTTATTCGTACTCAATACGAATGATGATAAATATTATCATGTCTTTCTGTATTGAAAACCCTTTTCGCACAATTGGCCTATAAAATGATTTATAATACAGAAATAAACAGTACGATACGAATTATTTACAACGAAATATATAAAAACGTAAGAAAATAGAAAAAGGAAAAGTGATCAGTGAGTTGTTGTTATGACTTTGATATTTGTTTTAAGCTTCTCAGTTATTAAAGTGGAAGTTTGAAATAAATATCTTTAGTTATTCTAAGAAATGTTGGGTAAAGGTTCCCTGCATTAGTCCCAGTGAATAGGAACTAGTTAGCGCATAGGAACTAGCTAAAACCCCTCCATTGATCACTTTGAATATTTTAGTAACATTTTGGGAAACAGGAATCAGCACGAAATTAAAATTAAGGAATATAAAAATAACAGTGATTTGTATTCACCCAATGAAAGGACACAAAACCTCAATGTGTTAAGACAACTCAAGCCAAAAAGGTTATCACATTCAACTTAGCCACCTAACAAGTGGTAATATATAAAAATACACATGAGTGCTAATGATTAAAGTGCAGCGGCTTTCGAAAACAACTGTTCTGCTCTGTTTGTATAAATTGAATATATATAAGACTATTGTTGATTTACATTTGGGCTTTGGAATATTTATCATATTTTTCTGCATTAAAAAAAAAAAATACTTTTCGAGCAATTGGCCTATCAAAATATAACTCTATATAAATAATTCGAAATAAATAATATAAAATAAGTTCCTATTTATTAAAAATAAAAGCGATTGAATATTTCATGTAGCAAAGAGTGCATTAGAGCACGTTTTGTTAGCCCTGTAGCAATAACACGCTGAAAAATTAAAAATAAACTTATGCCTTAATTCAACCTCTGAGTGTTCCACTCCGTGGAAGGAATATAACCTCTGAGTGTCCATCCAATCTAAAAATAATGTATGCACATACAGATTTCAATGAAATTACTCTTAAATAAACATTCTAGCACGTATTAAAGATATATCCTTTCTCCTTTTTTAGTTTAATCTGCCTTAAATCTTAAATACATATTTTTTACTTCTTTTTCTTTATGATTCTCTCTTCAGTCGTAGCAATTTTTTTGTTATATCCGTTTATTTTATGTGGCGGAAATGTTAACGAAGATATGCATCAACTACACACGATAACCAACTAACAAAGTTAGTTACTAACGATGTTGTCTTCAACATAATTTCAAGTATTTACAACAGAAATAACAAGAGGAAAATCAACCATCAAAACAAAAATATGTAATTCATTTTAGAGTTGGAAGAAAATATTCGGTTAAATTTTTATACCACCAAATTCTCCATCATACAGAATGAAGCATCATTAGCCAACGTCTAGGTTTGTTTGCACATAAAACAAATGCTGTTTGTTGCAATACGAAGCCAGTCAAAACTGAAATTCAGCTAAAATAGTTAATAAACTGCAAAGCGAAGTTAGTAGAATTGAAATTCTGAAATTATTCATATATGTTGTTTAATTATGTAAAAAAGCATATGGCATTTTTTCAAAATATTAAAAGTTTTTAAAGAAATCAAACTATTTTTGGGCTATTATTTTTAAAGATTGTATATAAAAATTCATAAGGGTGTATCTTTGGATTACAGGTAGCAATGCTACCCTGCAGGTCAAATGGTGATGGAGCTCGAACACCGTGACGTTTTACTAAAGGCTTTCTCGTGGCTTGGTCAGAATTTCTGCAACCTGTAGGGGTAACCAGTTTTCGGATCCCACAATTATTTTCATATCAATTAACTTATTTAAAATACAATACTAATAGACTTTCATTGTGAAATTTTGTTAAAGTTTATTGAACTTTGAACCAAAATTTTAAGTTTTTCCTGCCACTCTTTATATTCGAGAAGTTTTAAGAAAATAAGCGTACTTCTTCTTCCCAAGTCATATCTTCCCAATTCCAAAGAATTGCATTGCATATACAAGGTTCATCCCCTAAATGCTAGTCTTATTTAAAAAAATAAACTAATTTAATTAGTTTTTTAATGAATTTTTCAGAAAAATGTCCACTTTATTATATTTATATAAAAAAAACTGATAACATCTTGTTTTTATAAAATATTTCGCTACCAACAGTATCTTTAGGAATTATGGTTTTATTTAAAAAAATAAGCTACTTTAATTATCTTTAATTTTAATTATATGCTGATTAATTTTTCCCAAAAAACTACTAACAAATTCAAAGTGATCAATTGAGGGGTTATAGAATAAAACGTAAGAAAATAAAAAAAGGAAAAGTGATCAGTGAGTTCTTGTTATGACTTTAATATTTGTTTTAGATTTCTCACTTATTAAAGTCGAAGTTTGAAATATTATCTTCAGATATATTAAAGTTCCCTGATGATATCTACATTAGCTCCAGTAAAATACGCATAGGAACTAGCTAAAGCCCCTCAGATGATTGATTTTGGGGAAAAAGAATCAGCACGAAATTAAATTTAAAGAGTTTAAGAAACTACAAATCTCCAAAATATATAGTAATTTAATTATATTATTAATATACTTTCGAGTAAAAACTCTACTTAACTTTTTTTATATAAGAAAATATAACTTTTTTATTTTTATCCAATATTTCGCTACCAACAACATCTTCAGGAATATTTTCACAAATAGAAGTGGATCTTTTGAACAAAAAATTATAAAAAAACAAACACAATAAGGAGATCGAAGATATTAGAAGAACATTAATTTAATTAAATTCAGGCCCAAATTCAATAATGCCTTTATACTCGTATATACTTCAGATCAATATTAACAAAACAATAGACAAACATAGAAACAGTTTCGCTTTCGATCTAATATGTTTAATTATATAATTGGGGGATTCACACTGTCATAATAAAGTCATAAGTTGTAGTTTAATAGCAAGTAGATATGTGACTGCTGTGGATATCCCATCATCGTGCTGTAATCATAGAATAATAAGGTGATCTCGCTACAGCAACATATACGAAACTAGAAGCAAAGCAATTGTTGTTTTTGTATTATTATAAAAATATTATAGCAACAGACCCCATTGAGTTACTGTAAGCATGCACAATTGCAAACAACGTTCACATATACAAACACACCGACTTTCCTGTGTGCCTTGGAATATTTATCATCATGTCTTTCTGAGATTTTAAATAATTTCGAACAATTAGCCTAAAAATATTAATTCAATTTAACATAGCAATCTTAAATGTTCGTAAAAATCATTACCTCACACCGAGGACTTATTGGCTACAACAACTTGACATGAATGTGACCAAATAATGTTTCAGCAAAACACTGTCATCTGGCGTAGCGATACCCCACTATTTATGTAATTTCATCATGGCGATATTCAATCATTCAATAAGAAAGGAGTGCTGCCAAAGAAAACAAATTATATATTCAAATTTTTATAAAAAACCATACACAATTTTGCCCCATTTTTGAAACAAAAACATTTACTACCGCTGATATGACCTGAATTAATATATTAGCGGCAGTAAGTAAGAAAACGTTGAAAGGCTGCCAGTTTGAGAAGCAAAATTTATTAATTGCTTAGTTTTATATATTGCAGCTTAATTAATTTTTAAAATTTGTATATATTTTGGGGAATTGTCGTTTTTTAAACTCTTTAACCCGGCGTCGGGCAGGTGATAAAATAAACACCGACAGTCAGGTGGGTAAATATGACACTAGTTTTTTTGACATTGTATTTTGCATAATTTTCAAAATTTGATACATGACTCTTTTAGCTGTAGTGCAACATATAACATATTTAAACTGTTTTCAATTTTTTAATTTAGTAATTAAAAAAAACAATAAACGAACTTAAAAATATAAGGAACTTCAGTCTAATCCCATAAACTTAAAATCTAAAAAAACAAAACAATAAATAATTGCTAAATTCATCACATGGGTGTTAATTATATTTTAAAAAGTGTAATTTTCTTAATCTTTCTGAAAAGAGTTTGAGTATGTATTGGAATAAGGAGCTATTTGTTCAGAGCAAATCTCAATACGCCGACGGCCAGGTTGGGTCATATTTACCTTTTCTTAATTGACGGTCAATTATCTCTGCTCACGTTCAATCATCAACTGAAACGAAATAATAAACAACATGCAAACACGATACACCCCAGCTACTGAGAAATTCGGACACGTCGCAAAACGTTGAAAATAGTTACACAGCAATTTAAGAGCATATGGGTCATAATGGCCCAACCTGCATGACGCCGGCTTAATTTTAATTACATGCTGGTTACTTTTTCCCAAAATCTTACAGAAAAATTGAAAGTGATCAATTGAGGGTGTTTAGCTAGTTCCTATGCGCATTTCACTGGCGTTAATGCAGAATAATGAGATAATAAAATTTTTATTATTTAACGATGTCGAAAGAAGTCTTTCTTTACAATAAGTACACTTGAAACAAAAACAATTTATGAAATTTAAATTTTTGTTTAAATTTGTTTTTTTACAAATAAAAGAACTGCTTTATAAAACCATAGTCTTATGTGCAGATATATTCTTGTGAATATCGTTTTAATCTTGATTCGCATACAAAATATGGTGGGAAACATATAATATCGCCGGTTCGATTCAGAACTCTACAGTATATTAACGACAAAAACATACTTTAAACAGTATGATTGCTATGAATTGTTTGCATGAAGCACAACATTAATTTTTCAGACTTTTCTTAAATTATACTACTATATGAAAATATGACCAAACAGCACACAGTATGAATATCCCAAATGAGTGGTAATAAAGAGTACATATTTCACGCTTTGTTAAGCTTAAATTCTTGTAGTAGCGTGAATATTTTAGCTAGATATAACTTCATGTTAATACTTTTTAGCCCCTTCTTATATATTCTTTCGTTATTGGGTGCAAACAATAAAAATATACTTTAAACGTAAGATATATAGCACTCCTATTTATTGGTCTGTGAGGTAACCTTATCCACATATTTTCAAAACATAAAATTCTTCTTGGAATCGGTCAACTATTTCGTTAGGAATGAAATCAAAATAAAGATTCTTATTGTTCGATTCCACATTAAAAGCTTGGGGACCTAGTTTACTGTTGTTTAGCGAAATTAAATCTTAAAGCTCATACACCATATCATATGATACAATGATTTAAAAAAACAAACGCTGATTTTATGTCAGCCAGTAGCAAAACATTTGGGGGATTCACACTGTGGTCATAGAGTCATAAGTCATAAAATAATAGCACTGCTAAATAAAGTTGTATATATAAACTCTAATCGCTGCTGCCTTGTTATGAGCTGAATAAATTTTTTTTTGCGGCGGCATTTAGAAAAACGTTCAGTGGCTGCCAGCTACGTAATTTAAAAGAGAAAAATTTTTCCATTGTATATATTTAGTTTTTGCATTTTATTGCTCCTTTAATATATTTTATGTTATGAAAATGTGATTTAATATACAGACATATAGATATGAATAATTTTTTATCCGCTTTTTATTCGTGAAACATATATAAGTAACGGCGGCAAACATATACTACCGCCGTCTCGCTTAAAGATTTTCAGAGTTCGACTTAGATCTCCAGCGCTATTTTATGACAACATAAAAACATACCTGCAAGAGTGCTATTATTTTGTGACTTTTTTATATGCAGCACAACAACAACTTTTTTAAACCAGTCTAAAATCTTATGTCTCTATGACAATATGACTAAATAGCATGAAGTGTGAATCCCCCAATTGTTAAATAAGAAACGTGTACAAAATTCAATTCTCCACATGTAGGATAATATTGTAGATAACTTATAATAAGATTTTCTTTGCACTACTCCTTCAAAATGGATAAATAGATAACAAAAAAAAATAAAAAAAAATTAAGAAAGGGAATCAGTTAACCGAGTTTCTACTTCCTTTGCTCGTACACATTTCCACCGGTTTTTCCATGGCTGAAGTTTGTAATGAAAACGTCAAATTGAATAAAAGCATAAGACTTGCACTGAAATTATATGGCTGTTGCACAAGCACATTGGAAAGAGATGAAAAACCAACACGAAAGAAATGTGTGTGACATAAGAACTGAATATCTGATTGATAAATGACATGAGGAAAATCTTGTAAAGCAACGGCAAAAATGAAGTGAAAACGTTTGTATATGTTTGAGGCAGAGCTTGAATTTTTTTTCTTTATGGGCATGTTCGTACCAAATTTTTATACAGACAAATGTGCTGTTTACATAGTCCAAACGGTCGATGTGAGTGAACAATTTATATGAAAACTACTCAGATTTCTTTAATGTACAAGTCAATGGTTGCGTCTCTATAAACAGCATTAACATACAAATAATGAAGTAATTATTAACAATTTAGATATAATATTAATAAAATCTCAATAAAATTGTTAATAAATTAACTATTTGACATTCTGTCATTGTACTATTAAAATATGAAATTTATTTGTTGGGTGGTTAAGCAATTTCTATATACATTTCATTGGCGCTTTTTACCAAAGTATTGAAAAGTTTTAAGCTTCTCAACTTATTAAAAGACTTCTACAAACCATCAGAGAATTCTGTTAATAAATTCACTATAAAAATTCACAAATGATTTTTAAATTGTATAAAAAATTTTATAACTATTCAAATATATATTAAAAGTCTAATTAAAAACAAATATGATTTTAATTTTATTGAACATTTTTATTTTGTTATATTAATATTTATATAGGCTAAATTGTTCTAACTTCGTTAAAATCTCAGAAAGACATGATGATAAATATTCCTAGGCACAAAGGAAGTCAACATCAGTTTTATTCAACTTACACAGCAGAGCAGAACAGCTGTTTTCGAAAGTCGCTACACTTTCATCTTCAGTGCTCATGTGTATATTGTGTTTGTCACCACTGTTTAGGTGGCTTAGTTGAATGTGATAACAGTTTTCTATTTACACAAATTTTATTGTGAAAAACAATCCGAGAACTGTATCAACCTGATGTTAACACTTGTGTGTTATAATACCTGTGTTACCATTTGATTATTTTCTTCATGTCCCATTTTTCTGAATTTTTTGTTCCATTATACATTAAGTCAAACTTTTTTGGTTTAAATTTTATACTTAAGTATATGTGAACGTTTTTCCAATTTTCATTGGTAGCTCAAGCCAAAGCTTAAATACAAATATTTTATTATTATAATCTGCTCTTTTCACAAATTTTGTAAAGAAATTTGTCAAATAAACGGTTTATAAGCATAAAATATTGATTCCTTTACATTTTTCTATTATATGTATAAACAACTATCAATTGAGTGTAAAGTTAATTTATGATACTTAAAAACAATTAGATCCATTTTCAAGGTAGTTTTCAAATATCTCTTATTCAATTCTTAAATGTTGTTATCCCAAAATATATATTAAATATCTGTATGTTATATTCTAGTTCCAACTTTAGTATTTTTAAATAATGATTTTATTTACATGCGACTTATTTTATAACACTTCTCTTACCTCAGATAAAACTTTGTTCAAATTTATTGTGTTAGCATCCTACAAAAACGCAACATATTAATGAGTCAGTTCAAAGTTTATTACAAGCAACAGCAAAATATTTGACCTCTGACCATTGTAGTTGACAAATTATAGAAAATTAACAACATTTATAATGTCACAACAGATTGTAGGTAGAGCAAACATTTATGCAGGTAAACATACATACAGACTTACATAAAATGTAAGAATGGCATGACATCGTATTTAATGGTCTTTAACATGACCATGAGCAAAATTATATATATAAGAAAAGAAACAAAAACGACATTACAAAATATATATATACCGAATAAATTGAGGGATGAACAAAAAAAAAACACCATGCGGGATTAATATGATACGGCTTGAAAGGAATAAAAAATTGTGCTCCATAAACAAAAAAAAAAAAACAAAAAAAAGAAGAATATAAAATAAAATTAAAAAGCATTAATGCAAGCACGCAGATGCCGGTGACGATGATGATGATGATGATCATTATCATTAAACTCCATTGTTATTTGCCAAGTTGGTACTTAATATTTAGTATCAATCTTTTATTTTGTCATTGCTGTTTTGCACTTTCATTGCGCAAATAAAAGCAGCAGATACTGCCAAATACCAACATACTCATATGTACACACACACACACACACACACACACACGCCAGTATACATGTAAGTGTGTACATTTGTCATGTCATGTTCAAAGTGGGTCATTAAGTTAGCGCGGAATTAAGTAGATATTTTGTTACATATTACAAAATGTGAGGCCAGTTAACAAATTATCACATCATTATTGTTAAACGTTTTATTGCTTGTAAAAAAAAACAAAAGCAAAGTGATTTTTAGTTGCCTTCCAAAGAAGTCTACAGAACGAACAAGTGACTGAAAAGATGTTGGGCAGACATAAAGCAAATACTGATTTTCCAATAGATAAAAAACAAAAAAGGTTAATTGTTAATAAATTAACTATTTGACATACTGTCATTGTACTATTATAATATGAAATTTATTTGTTGGCTGGTTAAGCAATGTCTATATGCATTTCATTGGCGCTTTTTACCAAATCGTCAGTAGACTTCAACTGCAGTTTTGAAAGGCTTCAAACTTCTCAACTTAATAAAAGATTATAATAAGTGTAGTAGGCTATGAAACTTATATAAACCAAAACCCAACAAACAACTTTTATTCGATATGACTGTATTTTATTATATATATATATGTAATTGTATAAAGGTGTAGAAAAATAAAATAGAGTCATATCGAATAAAAGTTGTTTGTTGGGTTTTGGTTTATATAAGTTTCATAGCCTACTACACTTACTATAATGTGATTTTTTGAAATCATTTGTGAATTTTTTAATTAATTTATTAATATAATTCTCAGATGGTTTATAAAAGTCTTTTAATAAGTTGAGAAGTTTAAAACTATTCAAAACTCTGGTTGAAGTCTACTGACGATTTGGTAAAAAGCGCCAATGAAATGCATATAGACATTGCTTAACCACCCAACAAATAAATTTCATACCAAAAAACGTTAAGATATTGAAAAGATTTGTTTGTTTTTTAGCTCATATTTCAAACAGGCGCAAGTAGTTGATTACGATCGACATATTTAAGCGACGAATTTAACATTTTTGGTCAAACACGGTTTTTAAGGAATCGTATTTCGGTTTTATTTTATATTCCTTAAAATTTATTTTATTTCAATTAAAAAAAAAATAATTGATGTGGATTTATTTATAAACAATAATTCAGCTGTAAAGTGCTGTTAAAAATAAAACTTTCATAGAAAAGTTTCTTATAGATATATTTAGAAAAATATTTTTCAATGAATTCGTTTTAAAGTTTGTAATAAACTTGTGCTGGCATATTTATTTTTAAATAATTTTTTATTTTTATAACAAACACAGTCTAGGAAGTGATTTCTTTGTTTATGGAAAACATCCAGAGTTTCCAGTGGGAATTGAGCCCATGACCATTGGACTGACACTTATCAGCCAGGGTGGTACTAATAAAAACTTAAGTGTAGTTAATGCCTACTTTAATATAATATTTTTCTACAAATTTTATTTTAAAACATTCTTCAAGTTTAAAGTTCTTCAAGTTTTATATGAATTAGGCCTGCGCTAAACCTACGGCTTTAATTCCCTTATTAATTAAATAGTAAATTGTGTAATTTCTATTTCTAACAAGCGTATTAATTTGATATTTATTATTTCATTTAAGATTTAATATTTGAATCGCCATTTGCTACTTATTTTATGATAATTTAAAAACTTTTACTCAGTCATCGTTTTTTGAATTTTACTGCTTAGATGTCCTTGAACGAAATACAATATGAGTGTTAATTGCGACAATTTGTATTCATTTATAAATAAAATTATATTTGCTTGTCATGAAATTTGCCATGTTACCTTATTTATTTAATATGTCCTTCGATCTATTCGACGCCATCGGCTGATTAGCACAAAAGCTTTTGCTAGTTAAAGAAAATCTTACGACATGGATTTGATGACAAAAGGAATTATCGTAGCGGCTATAAGCAACCAAAACGATGGTAAATATATCGAAATTATATTGAATATAATACCCAAGTGATTTCAAGGACTTTATATCACTTTAAACAGCCTCAATATTAATATGCGAAACCATCATTCGGGGTAGTGAGGTCGGATGAAGGATTTGCGTCTGTTCATCTGTCTTTATGTGAAATTGGATTCCCGAAGTTTATACAAATTTGTTGTTTGATTAATGTTTTGGAAATACTCAAAAGTTTTTGTCTTTTGAAAATCATCAAAATCTAAAATATAGCTGCAGAGCTGGAAAATTTAAGCTTGTATAACACAAGCAAGTTATATAACAGTTACTAACTGAAGCTACTTTTTTGTTAATTAAAGTTTTAGGAGGAATTAAAGTAGTAAAATAAATCAAGCACAATCAAACTGATAATTCCACGGCTGGATAATTGAATATATTATTGATAAATAAAAGTAAAGATGAAGGGGATATAAGATTCGGCACAGCGGAATATAACACTTTTAGTTGTTTTCACTTATCCCCTATTTATGAAATTTGTTGCACCGGAAGCTTAAGAGACATAAAAGTGTCTTTGAAACAGGATTCGCTATTCAACTGGTTGAATATGGAATCGTACCTGGGACTTTCGGTGTCGTATTTTCACTTTTATGTTCGACTACTTTTGTGTTGTGCTTCCAGGCGTATACTTGATATTATTAATAATGTTACTTATTGTACTCGTAGAAGGTTGTTGGTTCATGTTCTTATCTTTTCATAACGTGTAAGTATTTTTTGCATAACGTGTTAATATTTTGAAAACACACGAAAACTAAAAGGTTTTCTTAAAAAAATCGAACTAAAAAGTTGAAAATAAATTTCTAAGATTAAAATAATGATTGTACAAAGTTTGTTGTGGGTGGGGGTTAGTGTTCTCGTCTTCTCATAACGTGTAAGTATTTTTACACGATTTGTAAGCACATTAAACTAAAAGATAAATATAGTTTGAAAGACTATAAAAACGCGCTTGTTAAGAAAATCGAAGTAAATAGTTTAAAATAAATTTTTAAGATTAAAATAACAATTGTAACCTATTTTTCGTATTTCGATAGATCGAATCGTTTTTTTACAATACTAACTTTATTTGGCTTCATTATTTATTTAAAGTTAATAGATAATTTGATGGGTCTTTCATTTTTTTTGCAGACCAATATGTTACCTGCTCTGTCTAAAAAGTTGCACTTTATACTTACAATATAAAGATTAAAGTAATTCTTGTACCATACCAATGAGACATATCCCATAGCGCTTAAGCCCCCGCATAAAGTTAGTCTCATAATAAAGCTTATAAATATACAGATACATGAGAATTAATTTATTTGTGTAACATGGTGTAATTTTACATGATATACTCCGTGTTATATTGAATATAATAAAATTAAAGCGTAAATAACAAAAACCACAATTCTATTAGAATAAGAAAAATGAAGCTTTTCAATGGAAAAAAAATTTTATTATTGTGGCTTTTAAAGTTTATTTTAGTGGTTTCGTGTTTCTTCGTTTATTTGTTTGCCAAAAGAAATAAAAGTGCAATTTAAACGAATAAAAGCTGCTGATAAACCAAAATGAAATCAAATTAACAATTTGAATAAAAACCAAAAAAAAAAAAAAGAAGTTTATATATATTTATTTTGCATTTCATTTTGGCCTATAACAAAAAGACCAACAAGGTTGGGTAGTAAAAACCACACAAACACTTGCCTTCTGTTTCATCCACTAGGGTTTTGTGGTGCAATATTTAGAAGAAAACAAAAATTGTGTCACTTTTGTTGCTGTTGGTCTTAAATCTTAAAATATTTTGGTATTTTTTTTTTCATTAAGCAACAAGAAAATATTTGAAGGTATACTGAGTTTGGCATACCGTTTGCAACCTTTCGCTGAAGTGGGTCTATGTTCTGTGTGTAGACGATAATTTTTCCTCGTTCTGTTTCTTTTTTTAATTCGTGAAGTTCTGAAGCTATTATTTTGTAAATATGCTACAACAAATCACTTGAGATACAAAATTAGAATTATAAATAATAGATAAACAAACTTTAGTACAGTCACCAGAGTCGTTATGGTCGTTATATATGCAATTCTCTATGGCGTTCAAATTAAAATTCTGTTTCCTTCTTAATACCAGCGAGTTTTTCTTTGGGTTTTAAATAAATTGATGTTTTTTTTAATGCAAATCTGCGACAAAAACACTAAAAGTTACACATTATATTCGCTTGCTTGCCCAAAATTTAATTTTATTTAATACGACTATGATGTAGCCTTTTGTGTTTCTCTATAAATATATTTTTTTCCTTTTTGGAGTTTATTTTGAACGTTGCTGCCATGTTGTTTGCTGTTTTGAAAACATTTTAAATGAAAATTTTATTAATTTATCACCCTGTGCATACAAGAAATATTTATATAAAAAACTTTAGAAGTTGTTTTCTGTTACGTAGGGAACGTTTCTTATTTTTTACCAACACTAAAACATGCTTACACATACAGTACACACAAGCACACGCACACCGTAGGTATAATAGTACTGATAGTAAGGACACTGTTGTTGTAGTTTTTATAGAATCAACACATTTAGAGTAGAAGCAACAGCAGAAGATTATTGCAGTTAAATTGGTGTTGCTTAACTGTACTGTTATCCTTTGTATCCTTGACCCAGTTGTTTGTTTAAATATAAAACTTGGTTTTATTTTCCTTCAACTATATCTACATGGCTTGTAGTGCTTTTTCCTTTATTTTTTGAATGGTGTGTGTTTGTTATATATTAAAATATATATAATTTTTTTTTCGTTGCTTCTATCAAATGCCTGGTGTCGTAGTGCCTGGTGTCGTAGTGCCTGGTATTAGAGGTTTACTCTAAGATGAACAATTGTATTTTGCCTAGTTTGCTTTAGTGAAATTGGATTTTAGTTTTAGAAAATAAAACAGAAAATCTTATTTCGCAGAACGTTTAAAATTTTATTTTACAATTTACTTTAGCTCTCATTTTACTTAAGATGAAAATGATTAAGATGGAACAAATAATAACATTGGCTTAAGCGTGTATTGTTAACAAGGAATGGAATGGTGCTTTCATTGTACCAGTTTTCAAGGAAAACTTTTACAAATCGGGGAAAACAATATTTCCTCTCCTTTTACCACATTATATTTGCAACTGGTCATTAAATCGCAAGAGAGTGCAGAAGGTGAATATAATATTGACTTGTAATGGTTTTTATCCACTTTTTAAAGATATTACATGCTTGAAGTCAGCATCGCTTGAATTGGGGGCTTGACATTTTTCGACAAATAGTCTACATATTTAAGCATCTATGCATTATTAATTTTTTTATTATAAAATGCTGAGCACAATATATTACTTATAGTGTTTTTTATAGAGTGATATAAGTTTAAATCATAATAAAACATAATAATATATTTTTGATATCAATGAAACGGTCTTTATTGTATAGAAAATTTTATGACATTAATGTTTAAATATGATTTCGGCCATGTGGTTGCCACGGCTAGCGCGCACAAGGCGCAATCTGGAACACCAATTTTCACAAACAGTAACATTCTGACCATCATCGAAGACATATGGACCAATGACTCCGCCACCCCATAAAGTGCACCAAACAGTAATTTTCTGTGGATGTAATGATGTTTCGAAAAAAGCTTATGGATTCTCCGCACTCCAAATGCGACAATTCTGTTTATTTACGTACCCATTAAAATAAAAATGGGCATCATCGAAAAATAAAGTTTTGAATGGACGAAGTGCACAATAAGTGTGACGAATAGAACCATTATTTTGATTAAAAGTTTCCACAATTTGCACGAGTTACTCTGAAGTAAGTCGATCCTTAACAATATGTCAAAGCAAACTAAATAAAAAGCAACTATCAGCTGTTAAATGGATGGTCAAATAAGACAGTGATATCAACTCAAAGTTGTATCACTCTATAAAACCACCCTATAGAACGTGATAAAATTGGATATTAATAGTATTTTCACACTGAAAGCTTAAACATGGTTTTAATATTAAAACAACAACAACGAATGCATCCATTTCTTAAAGAAATAAGATCGCAAAAAAGATCGCTATTGACTGTTTGTCGGTGAGAGAACAACACATGGGCAATAATAATTTACCGAAAGTAGAAGATTGATGTGCTGCTGGAATACAATTAAGAGTGGGGTTCCTGCGAAAATAGCTTAAAAGCTCTCCGGATTAAGTGAATATATGTAGAGAAATCAACGAGAGGATTATAAAGCTCTCTATTAAATTAAATCATTCGGGTATTGGCAGTTTGTTCATAATATTTATGCAAATATTTTAAAGCTTTTCAGTAAAAAATTTCCAACATAATATCATTTGGAAACTGTGACTTTTTTCAGATAATATTCTTTTCGAAGGTGCTAAACATGTTTTTAGAAGAATAAATACAAAAACTTTACAACTTATCGGATCAAGAGGTTGCAGCAGACTCGAATAGTGCTGAGTTTACTGTTGCCTGATCAACATTGAGCTCATCTATATTCCACACTGTTCTTAGAAATTGATTAACAGTTTAAAATATATTTTATAGACTAAAATAGCTAAAGGTAAAAGAATTAATATAAAAAATGTTTCTAGCGAAAACGACTTTAATCCAACAAAAAATTATTAAATAAGCAACAGCGCTGAGCCCAGTAAACACTGTTGACCGGATGGGGTTGAAACGTGACACACTTATGCGGTGGCCTACTGTTTCCGTATACCCTTCACATAATATCTCTGTCATTAATGCATTTTATTCCAACAAATAGCGTTAAGCAAACGAAATGCGCTGAAGGTCCTACAACTGAACGTGTTGCCATAATGGAGTGTTTAATTTTTTTTCCTTCTTGTTTTAATGCACTATTTACACTGGCTTACATATTTTTATTTTCAGCCGTCAATATTAGAGTAGCTCCTTATATGCATGTGTGTCTGTGTGTGTGTGTGTTTGTGTGTGTGTATGGAAATTGGCCTGGCCATGAAGATGTACTCGCAAAATGATGTTGTTGTAGTTGTTGTTTTTGCTACATGCTTCATTCTTTAGAATCATGCGACACTATGAATTGCAAATTTGTTGTAACATTCACATACACGGCAACAACAGGGACAACATCCGAATCACGATAGCAACTGCTGGCGCTTTATTTGTTTGTTGCTCATTGTGCTGGCTGTTGCTGTTGACTGCGTACAAAAATTTTTTTCTTTTAAGTACGAGAGCAGATTGTCACTATGGCTTCAACAGTCATGAGATGGATGGGCTTAATGCAGGCGAGTGTAATGTTGTTCCAACTTCCAAGTGTCAATGTATTGTGTTTTTTAGTGTGAGTATTAAAGTGTTTTTGTTTGTTCGGTCTTTGTCGTTGTAACCATATTGAATGAAGTTTTTTTTCCCATTTTTTTTTGGAATAATCTTAGCCGCCCACCGTATTGCTGTTCTGAACATTTAATATTTGTAATTGGCTTTTCGACGTGGTGACAATGTTGCAAATGCAACATTTTAAGCACATGTCCTTCAAGCAATTAAAGTCTATATTCATTTAACGGCCTCATAAAATATTCCAAGGGACAGTGTGGGGATGTTAAAGCTGACAGGGCAATCATAAAATTTAAGCCTGTTGTCTTCTTTTTTTTTCTTGTTGCTTGCGATCAAAATGAAAATTCCATTTTGATTTAAATGAAGAACATTTCGTTAATGTTGGGAAATCAGATAAAGTCTTTGATATTGTGAGAAATTTTACATCAAGGATTTGCTGTTTGCTTTTAAGTGAGTAACTCTGTTTTAACTTATAAAAAGTGACTGTATTTGGCTAACATATTTTTCAATAAGATTTATGAACGATATGAAGGAATAAGAAATTATATGAACAGTTTCTTGTTAATTCATATCAAATTTTTTAAAATCATTCCCTTGGAGTGTTCTTGGTGAAGCTTTTGAATGAAAAAAATATATAAAAAAATTGTATAATTGTGGCTTTTAAAGTTTATTTTAGTGGTTTCGTGTTTCTTCGTTCATTTATTTGCCAAAAGAAATAAAAGTGCAATTTAAACGAATAAAGCTGCTGATAAACCAAAATCAAATTAACAATTTGAATAAAAGCAAAAAAAATTCTATATATTTTTATTTTGCATTTCATTTTAGCCTATAACAAATAAGACCAACTTATCAACTTTTTTAAAATCATTTCTTTAGAGTGCTCTTTGGCAAATAATTGTTTCGGATCCCCTAGTGATGGTTTCTTTTTTCTTTGTAAATCATATTGGTTTATACCTTATTACTATCTGGGCTTAATTTTGTTTGGTCTGCGAGGATTCCATAAGACTTGAGGTAATGGACACGATATCACGAGGGGTTTTGGGTTTCTGTGTACTGAAGCATAGAGTTCCTCAGCCTCTTCAAATTAATTACAAGTTGTAAACGATTCCGATGAAAACAAAACCAACCAGAACTCACCACTCGGAAATAAATATATAAGCCCTTTAGTTATATTCGTTAAATGTCTTTAATAGTTTCAAGCAAATCTAAATCTTAATATTTTTGTAATATTCTTTTAAAATTTTTCGACTTTTTTAACTTCCCTCAAGGAAAATTTAAAATAATCGGGATGTTATTGTTGTTTTAAGATCTTTACGTTTTGAGATTCTAGAAAGCTTCCCCGACTCAGAACCAAGCACTATGTCTGCATGTGTGTGTTTCTATGTGTGCGTAATTATGAATGGTTGCGTCGAGTTAAATCAAATTGGTGGCGTTCTGAAGAACATTTATGAACTTAAAAGTCCTTTGAATGTGAGCCGATTCTAAAATCATGTAGGAAAAAATATTTTTCAAAGTTTTTTTTCTTAGAATAACTTTTAAATGCCGAAGCTCTTAAAATTAAAAAACCACTTCGTAAGCCAGGTCAAAATCGTTTAGTGTGCTTGTGAGATAAAATCGAAAAATGTTATATTTTCTAAAACTCCGAAATTATATGTCTGATCAGAAGGCGTTCTCTATTCTCTTATGGTTATCGAAAACTACAATAAATACCGCTTATCACGTGATTTGAAAAATAATAATAGTAATTTAGCTCGAAGAGATCAAGAGCATAAAATAGCACAAAAAAATGAGCGGGATCCTTTAGGGTCCACCGTTTTCCATATTTTTTTTAATGATATAAATAATCCCACTATCACAACTTCATGTTCATTTAATGTAGTATTTTGTCGAGGGTTAAAAAATTTATCGATATTTAAATTTTACTCAAACTGCAAGTTAATGATAAGTTGAAGGCAGGTACCTTCAATCTATTTATACGTCTTGTAAAATTGTATTTGTAATTGCCATAAAGTTGTAACCATGACACTGAAACTATTACTTTGAATAAGAAAATTTTTTTTCTATAAATTTTTATCTTGAAGTTTTCTGTGTTTCTTTTTATATCAATTTAAAAATTTATATATAACATAAAGACATAAAAACATGAAAAACATGAGAATAATTTTTGTAAATTAACTGAAAAAGATTTTATATGTTCATATACTTTTCCCCTCTTTATTCTTGTTTCTTAATTAAACAGAAATTTTTTTAATTTCCTTTAATCGTAATTCTAAAAAAACTGCGGAAGCTAAATTCAAATAGCGGAAATTAAATTAACAGAAAAAAAAACTCTATGCCCATCATCTATAACATGAAATTTTATCTATTATTTATATTTTCTACATGAAAAGATTTCTCTCTTGAATTTTTGTGACAGTAAATAATAAAAGTCATCAAACTGTTGTATTTTTGGAATCACTAATTAAATAAGAGCTTTATTTATTTACTTTCTTTTTTTGTTGATATTTATTTATAGATGACAAAAACGACAGATATTTCAACAGATAGTCTCTGGAGTAATAATTGATTGATATATCTTTTTGTTGTCATTTTGGGCTGTCATTTAGAAATTTATATGCCACATAATGAGATATATAAAAACGGAAGACGTTGTTTTTGCTTCACATAAACTGCTGCTGCTCACAAAATGTCACAGTGTGTTTTTTATAGCTTAACAGGCCAGCCTAATGAGAGCATTGAGCGTCGCGTTAACAGTTGGGTACGTATATTTTTACCTTCGAAAATCTGATGCATATTTGTTGCTCAACTCTCTAATTGCGTTTGGTCTGTAAGATTATTTTGGACAATATTTGCGAAATGAAAGTTCTTACGAATTCTATAAATTTCAGGCAAGAAGAAGGAGCTGGTACACTTTTTTGAAATGTTTTGTGTTAAACAAATTATTTAAATATGCATCATCTGCCAAAAATGTTTTTAGAAAATAGATTTGATAGCATAAATTTTTAAAAACGAGCAAAATATATATCATATATATATTTTGTTGTTGTTGTTATTAGTTGTTGTTGTTCTTTATTTCTCATATAGCTACAATTAGAGTCGTAAAAAAGCCAACCAATTTTAGAATGAAATAAAAACGTAAGAAAATAAAAAAATCAAAGTAATCAGTGAGTCCTTGTTATGACTCTGATGTTTGTTTTCAAGCATCTCATTTATTAATGTGGAAGTTTGAATTAAATGTCTTTAGTTATTCTAAGAAATGTTGGGTAAAAGCTACCTGATAATCTGCATTAGCCCCAGTGAAATGCGCATAGAAACTAGCTAGAATCTCTCAATTGATCACTTGGAATTTTTAATAAAATTTTTGGAAAAAAAGAATCAGCACGAAAATATAAATTAAAGAGTATTAAAACGACAATTCCCAAAAACGTGTACAAAATATATATCATATCAGAACTATTTAAACATATGAATTAGCCAATATATATTCTGTTATATCTTGACAAATTTGAGCATTTAAAAATTAAGAAAAAATTCTAGCTGAAATGGTATCAACTCCTCTTTGTAAGTCTGCAACAATGCATCGCATGAGAATAGTCACCCAAAAAAAATTATATATTTAATATAGATATATTATTTTAAAGGTTTCCATTTTAAATACTGTCTAGATAATGTCGTCCAAAAATACTTGTATAATATTGAAAATATTTCGTATGTCATGGCTTTGCAAGAAACTTAAAAAAGCTTAAATGCTCTCCTTTTTTTTAAATCGAATTAAGTGAATTAAAATAATGATAACAATACTTGTTTGCTTGTTTCCCTTTTCACATTTTGTTCTGCTTTCGGCTGCTATTTTTTAAGTCAAAACCAGAACACATGCAAACATTTGTGAAAGCTCACATGAACAGCCAGGCAAACAGATAAATAAAATTACCAAAATGCAGCTAAAATGAAATGCATAAGTGCGAGAGAGGCAGAGAGAGAGAGAGAGAGATGGAGAATAAAAAGGAGCTGAAAGTGCTTTTTATGGCTTCTTAATGCATTTACGATTAAGCTACTAACTTAAATTACACTCCGCTAACAAGATACTTTGCTCTGTTGTAATATTTTCTTCTGCTGGCAGTTTTACTGCAATTGCTGCTCGCTTACTGCCACTGCAGCAAGAGACAAACAACATCTTTTGCTTGGTTACATGTTTCTTGAATTCCGCGTTTTCCTTTTATATCATGATTTATATATATCACATCCTTGTTTCGTAGTTTAAATAGTCTGTTTATATGCAATATTTTTCGGTGGAGTTTTAAGAGAAAATTAATTTTCATGCCATTAAAATCAATGAAAAATAATTTATTAACAACGAAAATATGTTTTACGAGTTTCTTTGGTGAAATGTTTCAGAAAATTATTTACAACTTGTTGTATATAAAGAAAATATTATATCTTTGTGGAGGAGTTTCATTTTATTGCTTGGCCGTTTAGAAGTAAAAAAGTTTAAACACTTCGCTTTAGAAAAGAATCACTCATTGTGGAAAAAAGTAAATAGACGAGAGATTATTATAATTTATTTTATAATAAAGATGTTTTCTAGCCTTCTTAATTGCTTTTAAGTAACTCTCTATTTCTAAAAAATGTTCTCTAAAGTTGTGCATTAACCCCAGTTAAATTACCTCTGAAGTTTTTTAATTAACAACTAGAAAATAACAACACAATTAATTTAAAATTTAGCGTCAAATGATATTTCTAATATAAAAGAAGTCATTGAATAAGCATAGTTATACTTTATGGACGTTTCACTATCTGTTTTGCTACTGACTGACACTGAAACTTTGGCTGGAGTTCCACAAGAAATCCGATTTTGTAGTTATTCAAATAATATTTAAATAAACAATTACAAATCGCACTCCAATTTTTGTAAAATTTGCTAAGAGCTTTTTCTATCATGGATTCAATTTCATTAGATTTTCAGTTAAAAAATCTCTTTATTAAAACTTATTTTCCTTTCTTGTGAATAATTTTTTTTTAATTAGGCAGTGAAGTAAACTTGAAGAACATCAATTGGTAAGTCAGCAGATGTTTCATTATCAATATCATATTCATGTGAATAATAGCTGGGACTTGAAAAGTTTTTCAAAATATATATAGCAGAAAAATTATATAACAAAGAAAACTTTAAGTACACAATATATTTTATAAATACGTCAGTTAGTCATTTGCCCCCTATTTCATAAACGATTATTAAAGTTAATGAATGCTTTAAGGGATATTTAACCATACAAAATCCATACTTTAAAGCAACTTTAATTTTAATAATCGTTTATGAATAACAGTGTTGGTATATAAAATTTTTCCAATCCGGTTCAATATAAGAAATAGAGTACTTTTATTCCTAATTTTTCAGCAATTGAAAGTTTCTTATAGCCTGTGTCTCTATTCAAGTAGTTGCAGGCCGGTAAATGTAGTTCATTGTTTTATTAAAACCAATTTTAATAAAACAATTATTCGACAAGTGTTTTCAATATTGAAATAAAATATTTCAAAGGAAAGTCAACATCATTTTAGCTATTTAACTCACATAACAGAGCAGAACAGCTGTTTTCGAAAGCCGCTACACTTTTATCATCCGTACTTATTTGTTTTTTCTTACTAATTATTGTTTACAATGAGTAGGTAAGTTTCATATTATTGATATTGTCTTGGTATGATATTAAATAGTAGTTACAGAAAAACGGGGAACGTAAATAATATTGACTCTTCTTTATTATATAATTTCTATATCCATATTTTCTTCAATGTTTTCAATTCAGTGTTTTCAATTTAGAAATGAAATATTTCAAAACACAAAAAAGAGTGAGCACGATATTAGCTGTATAACGCACATAACAGGGCATTTCAGCTGTTTTCAAAAGCCGCTACACTTTTATCATCCATGCTTATTTATCTTATCTATCTAATTATTGTTCACAAGGAATATGTAAGTTTGATATTATTGATATTGTCTTGATAATGCAGCAAAATGTGGAATATAAATAAAGTTGACTCTTTTTCATTATACATTTGCTATATATCTATATACATATTTTTATTTTCAGTGTAGTTATACTTCTTTGAAGTACTGTGCAAAATCCTGGCCTAATTTAAAGTAAGTGCTTAAAGTATTTTTTTCTTACTTGATTTATAATTCACACAATTTTATAAAATATTTTAAATTTGATTCGCACTGTTCTAAAGAAAATGGTGGTATTAATTTTGATGTACGTTTCCCTTTCAGTGCATGATATAAATTTAACGAAAAAATTGTTTCTAAATGTAGAAATTGTTGATATACCTTTCATTCGAATATATGATTCTAAAAATTAGTTTTTAATTTCTTTCAATATATTATGAAAATTATTAGATGATCATTAATAAAAATATTGGAATATAATATATATAAAATTCCTTAATTTTCTAATGCATCTTAAAAATCTATTTCCAAGCTGCACAACATATCCAATCAATCAAGCTGAATTTAAATCTGAACAACTTAACTTTTACATGCCATGATAGAAAATGGAATGGAATATACACAAAAAATATTTAAAGGTAATTCTATCAGCGTATTTTTTAAGCAATTAATTTATTTATTGGTGCAATTTTAAAAATGTTTTAATTGCTATTAAATGTTTTCAATTGAATATAATTATCAACAAACCTGCAAATGAATAACAATAAAGCTAAACAATATATAAAAAATAAATCATAAAAAATATATTATTGGCATAGACAAAAACAGTTATTTGAATATTCGCTGAAGCATAACATTATAACACAATCTATTTCAAATAGAAAATGCAAAAGCCACAGAACAAATACCTTCGAAAAAATGTTTGTGATTTTAGTGAATCAAGTAAAAAAAAAGAAAACAAAACAGTAAATGAAAATTTATGCCCTGAATGTATTACATTAACCTAGTTTTTAAAAATTTTGGACATTATAATTTATTACCGCAAAGCTCTTTTTTAGCATTTAAATATTTTTTTTAAACTTTTCGAAGTTTCACATTTTGCTCATGTTGTAGTAAATCAACATGTTTGTTTATTTGAGCAATTGCAGATTTTGCAGGGCATTTTAATTAAAATGCAATTGTTGGTTTTTTTTGAGCTGAAGTGACTTTCGTTTAGGTTTTATTTTTTTCAAAAGTTATTTTGTATATTAAGCATTTTTTACTTCAACACTATCAGCAGCAAAAAAAAAGGGATAAAACCATGTGCTAAACCATTTATTTTAACAATTATTGCAATTAAAAAACTTAACTCATCTAACCTTAGAAGGGAAGTTTTTATTGAAAAAATAATCAAATAAAACTTGTGCCAACAAATCAAAACTGTTAAAGTAAATTAAAAAAAACAAAGTTTTAATATTCAAGGGAAATTGTACTTTACCAACGTATTAAGCATTTTAAATAAAAACTTTTAAATGCATCATGCGCAAAATTGTGTTCATTAATGAAACGTGTTAATAACTGGACAACATATGATTTTCATAACTTTAAATGGCAAATTGAGGTAAAACGTCCATCAACATTTTCATTTACTCTACATGTATTCATGGCACAAGCAACCAGGTTTAAGTTAATTGATTTTTGTATATTTAAAATGGCTGCAGAATAAGTTTTAAAATAACAAGAAAAACCACATGAAATTATAATTGTACCTTCTAGTTTGGAAATTTTTATTGGAAAATATAAATAGAAATAAAAAACTCAAATCGATTTCAAATTCCAATATAAATTGGCAAAACAATATTTTTACTTGTTTGAAGAAAGCCATTAATAATTTAAAACATTAAAGACTTGCCGAATATGAAATGAATAGCCGAAGATTTTGTTATGTTGCCAGAATAATAGATGAATTTTAAATTAGGTTTTAATGTTTAAAATAATAACAAATAAAATTTGATTCTTGTATAAATTATTAAGTACACATTCAATTATAATATAAAGAAACTTATTCATTTAACATTAGCCGTAAGTTGCCTACTATATCATATTGAAATTGAACAATAATTATTTAAATTTAACGTATTTCATTGCTTTCATAACTGTTATGCTTCTTATTTCAAAGGGAACAATTTGCTTGGTTCTTATTCCATTATTTTTACAGACACCCAAAACATGCAAATAAAATTTTGTTTGCTGATATACACAATGACATTTTTTATTGAAATTTGAATTATTTTGTTCATACAGATTAAAAACAATAAAATAACGATACTGAAAGTTATTTGCTAATCTGTGTGAAGTTATTTTGTATATGTTTTCTATCAACCTCAAAATATTTATACAAATTAATTATGGTTTTGTTCCTGGTTACTGCACAGACAAGTATAACACATGTACATATATCGCAAAACTAATACATATGCAAGAATAATTGGACATGCAGACTTTATCACTTTATCTATTGAATACTGGAAAAATAAATTATATGTTTTTGGTGATTATTTTTAACGAACATTTATATTGCAATATTAAATCTAATTCAGATTCATCGGCTAACTGTTCGAACTTAATTTAAATCTCAGAAAGACATGATGATAAATATTCCAAGGCACAAAGGAAAGTCAACATCAGTTTTATTCAACTTACACAGCAGAGCAGAACAGCTGTTTTCGAAAGTCGCAACACTTTCATTATCAGTGCTCATGTCTTTATTGTGTTTGTCACCGCTTTGATAACAGTTAAGTATAAAATTCAAACCAAAAAAGTTTGACTTAATGTATAATGGAACAAAAAATTCAGAAAAATGGGACATGAAGAAAATAATCAAACGGTAACACAGGTATTATAACACACAAGTGTTAACATCAGGTTGATACAGTTCTCGGATTGTTTTTCACAATAAAATTTGTGTAAATAGGAACTGCTATCACATTCAACTAAGCCACCTAAAAAGCGGTGACAAACACAATATACACATGAGCACGGATAATGAAAGTGTTGCGACTTTCGAAAACAGCTGTTCTGCTCTGCTGTGTAAGTTGAATAAAACTGCCTTGGAACATTTATCATCATGTCTTTTTGAGATTTAAATTAAGTTCGAACAATTAGCCTATGAGTTTGAATTCGATTTAATATATAAATTATATGTTGTTTTTATTTGCCAAAATGTTTGATATACCGTGTAGAACAGAAGCTAATCTGGGGGCAAATTGCCGTACTCGATAACGATGGAAGTTTGTATGAAAATTTCGATTGATATCTAATGCGTTAATAAGACCGCTGTTGTTCTGACTACACAAGAAAATATGAGCTCCGAGGAGTTATATTTCTTAGCCTATTTGTATATATGAAACACTGAGTTGGAATGCCTCTATACGGGTTATATCCTTGAATTAACTCTGGACCTCGAGAGTTTACATTGGATGGTTAAAAAGCAGGCATAATTATATAACAATTCAACAATAAAATCTAAGACAGATTAAAAAAAAAATGAAAACTCACAAAAGATTTTAAGAAATCATATTATAATAAGTGTAGTAGGCTTTATTATAATAGTATAATAACAGTATGTCAAATAGTTAATTTATTAACAATAATAATTATAAATATTTTAACAGTCTTATAGCTTGGGATATATTCAGATAGTTAAAGGTTACGTTATGAAGGTTTGCCCACAAGGTAGCGAGAAAATACGAAGAGACCGTGAATGCCCAGAAGACTACACCCTACAAAAAGCTATAAAGTATTTCTGAAAACAAACCAAAATTTCTCACAGACTCACTCCTGTAGTGCCGTACAGTCACAGAGAAGATGCTGTCCTGACATGCCTTCTTCTTCGTCAAAGTAGTTCCTGCAGCGACTGTTGAGGGAATGACTAAGCGATTTCAAATACAGTGCCCAGCCGGACTCCTTTCAGAAGTTCCAGCAACTTCCTTCAAAAGTTCCAACGCTGCTAAGTGGGGACCACAGAGTTTTGCATAACCTACATTTGGTAATTGTTGACCGTTTGATTGTTGCCTTTCTCTGTGCCCACTCCATAATAATGTTTAATAGAGCAACTAAGAGAATATCAATATCCTTTCGGAAGATTGATTCATCCAAGCTTGAGCCTTTTCTTGCTGTCCTGTCCGCCATTTCATACCGCTAAATGTCTTCATCAAGTTTTATACACAATTAAATGGTAGCAACTATTTCCAACATGTTGTTTTAATTTTTCTTTATCTTAACAATTGATTTCCAAAAAAATGATAGCAGCTGTTAAGGAAATGAAGTCTACTGATGATTTGCTGTAGGAGTCACATCTCCCATAAAAGGAATTCTAAAATATATTATTCCTTCCAGGTCATTTGAAATATACTTTCTAAAGGTTGCAAAGAGTGATTTAATGTTTTTTTTATTAGACATAAAATGGTTTTACATGTTACGCGATTTTTTTGCGTTGTGTAATTCGGTTCTTAATTGTATTTCAACTAGAAACCATAATCATTGCTCTTTGAGAGTCTGTTTTAAGATGTTTTATTTGCGGGTCGTGATAAAAGTATACAGACTTGAAACAATCATGAAACTGATTTTCTTCAGCTGTTGGTGTTTAGCCACACTTGTTCAAATTAAAAATGTTCCTCATTATTTCTTGATTATTAAATTTTCAGCCATTTCTTATTCCGAGTTAAAGAGTTGTAAATATTTGCACAACCCTAATTTTAGTAAAACACTTATATTTAGCGTAGGTTTAGTTGTTCGTGTAGAGTTTCTGGTCTTATTAACAAAATGGTTCATTGACTTGTTCTTGTTTCTCGTTAAATTTGCATTCTGCAATTGCTGTTTTTGTGCAGCGGTTCAAACGTTTAAGACCACGACAGCACGAGCATGTGAAATTGCAATGGAGCCGGTATACAAATCTATTTCCTATTTGCTTGCGACGTTTGTTTGTTTTCTTTTTTATTTTTCTCTCTTTTCCTTATCGAAGTAGTATTTAGTTTTGTTTCTTGGTCAGTTCTGTTGAAAAGCAATATTGTAACGAAGTGGAAGAAAAAACCTATTACGGCTGGAAAAAGGAAATATGCAACAGAACTACACGAATCGTTACTTTGTTGATTACAAGAGTTGAAGTTGAAAAGTATGGGACTGCAGCTCTTTCTGCACTGATTTCATTTTATTTAAAATTTTTTTTTTGGAAAATGTCCAATTCACATATTCCGAAGATACATTAAAACGTATAAATTTAATGTTTCGTATGAATATTTCTGCTGATACAAATAAAGTTGTAAACACAGGACATTTACAAACCCGTGAAAGCAGTTGTATAACTGATAATTTGCAACTAATTTAAATTTAAATGATTTTTAATGATTTTTTAGTAGCCATTTTATTATCAAGCAGAGAGAAAAGAAATGAAAGAAAATCGTTGCATTTATTATTAACTGCTGGTGTATATTTCTTGACTGCCACAGCAGTACAGACGTTTTTATTATATATATTTTTTCATTACATTTTATCGTTATTGTAATTGTTTGGTGCCGTCACTTTACGATGCACTTTGTTATATGGCGTGAAAAAAAAGAAGTGCTAAAAATTTATGTTACATAAATGCAATTTTTAGCACTTAATAGCAACAATAAAATTAAAAATCTGTTGCTTTTGTTGTTGTGCTATTGTATCGCCGTAGCAACACCCGGTATTTGTTGATTCCTGTAAGTAATTTTTATTTAACGAATTAATTTTTCCTAAATTATTTTCTCTTTAAAGTTATCGAAAAAGATTTAGGAATTATAATAAATCATACTTAAGTTCACCATGTAGAATAAGTAAAAAAAATATAGGCATAAGTACTCTATTATAACAGTTAAGGAATAAATTTACTTATTAAAAGTATTTAATAATTTTTCATCAGATTTTTTGCGTGTTAAATTTCTGTAATCAAATTGCACTAACTGATCATTTTCACCCAGTGAACAACCGGAAATTGATATGACGGAAACAAGCCTGCATACACAAGGATTCTTGCTTACACACACGCATACCCAATTTTTATATCACTTATTCAAAAAAAAAGAAGACTGAAAAAAGAGAAATGATGATAAAGTATCAGTCATAGTTCAGCATACAGCTGCTAACTTAAATTATGGTAGACAAAATGGAAATTTATTGACTTTTGCTAACAACATCAACAATAATTTTTACTTTTTGCTGAGCCGTTGCAAATAAAACCAGCCACTTCATTTTGATTCGGCCAATAACAAGACCACATGAGTGGCTTTATTTGTATATACACATATTTTTTGTTTGTTTTTGTTTAAGCGAAGATAAATTGTAAAAAATGAGAATAATGATACAGTCAAAGTAAAGTAGTCTACAGTTTTAAATGCTCCTATACAAAATATTATAAAGGTGGAATGTTAACTTTTGAAAAATTACATGTCATAATGGAAAGTAACAAGCTGATAATTTATAAAAGAAATATAGCAAATTTTATGCAGGTTAAGCGGAGTACGAATAAATTTAAATTATGAGCGACTTGATTGATTGACATGAAGAGGAACGCACTGATGTTGAATATGCTGCTGTTGTATGTGTGAAAAATTGTTGTCTTAGTCAACCTTGAAGTGCAGGTCTTGTTAAGAAGACATGGTGCAACCGATCATTCTTTTACATGGTTTCTATTGTGTTAGAGATATCGAAGCCACCAATCTAGCAAAGGTATCAGCTGTTAGATATCCATATCAAAATCCACTACTTTGACATTTTTTTTTAAATCGCTAATATATTGGTAGAACTTTCCATTTGGCCAACAATTTCCAAAATAAATAATTTTCAAAGGTAAAGAATTTATTTTTTAATTTTCTAAAAAAAGTTAAGCGTTGAACTCATAAAAACAATTGCAAATTAATTACAAACGTGGTGGTTTGAACGTGTTCATTTTGGAAGCATTACAGCATGGTTATAGTCCTCATAATTGGCCCACTGTGCTGGAAATGGGGAACATTATCAAGAAATATAATGAGACTAGAAAGGTTACAGATGGGTCTTGTTTATTCTGTGCATTATCGAAATTTCCATTTTGCCGAGAATATCGCTCCTGTTACTGAAAGTGTGAAGGGCAATCCGAGTTTGAGCATCCTGATCGTGTGGTAATTGGTTTTGTATTAGAATGCAATTGATAATTATAAATTGGACAACATGTGCTTTAAACAAGACAATAACATGATCCATACATCTCAATCGATTCTGGCTGTAAGAATCTTTAAAAATTGTTCTTATTTTAAATGTTACTTATCCGATCGAATGATAACTTGCGAAATAGGTGAATTGATAAATAATTTATTTAAGATTGTGTGCTGAAAAGTATTAAGTCTTTGAAACTGTTTTGGCATTATTTAAACGGTATTAAAAGGTTTTCCAATTGAACAAATATTTTTCATAATATTTGGAAAGAAATCTTGCACTTGATCGCAAGACTTGTAGTGATCTTGGCATCGGATCCTTGGATTATTTATCACATCTAATTAACACCTAATTAACAATAATAATAATAATAATTTATATAGTAAAAAGTTGTCTGATTAAATCCTTAAAATAAGATTTTTCTATCATGCTTGTGGTTATGCGAATAAAAGAGTTTTGTTTCTCTGAAGACAAATCGAAATGGACAAATATGTGAGAAATATTTTATTAGATCTATATAATTTTCATCAGTGTAATTTCATACATCATGATGTAAAGCTTTTCCTTAGGTTTAATGTTTTATATTACAACAATACCAAAGACAAATGCTTCATAATTGCAACCATCTTCCCAAGAGTAAACTTTTCAGATAATCAATTATTAATTCGACACATTGATACTGATCGGTTTGGTCTCGTAGGCCAGTTAGGGACAACTCTGATCACTCGCCATTGCATACGTTATTTAGCTTTAATATTTTATAAAAAATTCTAATGTGTCCTCATAACTCCAAACGGATTTGAATAACCTCAACCGATGGTGCAATAATGGAGTTAAACTTAAAGAAGTGTAAATACAGAATTACAGAATTAACGAATATACAGTTGAAAAAGCCGATTTATTTCTTGATCTGGGTGTACTTTCAACCCTCACATCTCCTAGATTATAAATAAAGCTAAAGGACTTTTTGGTTTATTAAATGTTGGGGAAAGGAGTTTGACGATCCGAAATTATATAATTCTCTTGTAAGACCTATTATGGAATGTGGATGTATGGTCTGGGATCCGCAATATGAAGTTTATACTAAGAAAATTGAATCTGTTCAAAAACAATTTTTGATATTTTGTCTTAGAAGTCGGCCCTGGAATACAAATGCAAATCTTCCATCATCTGAAAGTCGCCTATCCCTAGAAGAAAATGTATGAATGTTTCATTTATTTTAAACTTAATCAACGGTATTACTGTTACCGACGTACTGCTGGGTAAAATTGAATTTATAATTCCACAGCGCCCGACAAGATATTACATGCCTCTCAAGATACAATATTTTCGCACTAATTATGGAAACTCTGATCCATTTCGTCGAATGTGTGCAGAATTCCCATACTGACACCATTAAAACAAATATCATTAATCACTGGAATAATTAGTTTTATATACGTATCTCAATTAAACTATTTTGATTTAAGTTTAATACCGTTTTAAAATATTTTCAATGGCCTGTAAGAATTTTTTCATAGGCTGATTAAACAAAATAAATAAATAAAAATGATATATAATGCATCTCTCCCCAAACGCAATATATATCCTTCATCCTTCTTTTTACAGTAAATTAATCAGCCAATATCTACATCTGCATATGCCAAAAAAAGGAGACAATTTCTCATAATATTTTGAAGATTCTCTTTGAATTCCGTTATGTTCAGATATCATGTTACAAGAACGACAACAAACTGTAAATGCTCTTCTTCGTGGAATGTGAACTATTTTAACAATTCAGTAGACAAACACTAACAACAACTGCAACTTATCAATTAAATTTGCAGCACTTTCCGAATGAAAAGACTTTAATTTAAATCAAACGGATGTAATTAATTTCAACGAGTTCTTTAAATTAATCATATGAAATAATTTAATCACAAACTTTTAATATGTAATTTAAACTTAAATTTTAAATAAAGCTTTTGTAAATTTTTTATATGAAAAGTAAGCAATTGAAGTCATAATTATTACTGATTTGAAAAGATTTTTAATTTATTTGTTTTTAGTTTGCCCGCCCTATAATTTAACAATTTTCAATAGCGATTTCATTGCCATGCTGTTTTTTGAAAATGTCCCTCTGGGGCGTATTTGAATTGAAGCCATTAATAAAATTTTTATTTATACATTTTCATTTACATAATTCTTTTGTTGGCTTACTAACCTGGTTTGCATGTGTGCGGAAGATAAAGTTTAATTCGAAAATAAAAATTTAAGTCATTTACAATAAAATTAATTTCATTGTTGTCTGTGGGATATATATTTTTTATTTTTTTATTGTGAAAGTGATTTACAACCTGGTTCACATGACTAAATATTAGATTGTGTTTAATTTTTTTGCATTATCCTCATGATTTAAAATTCAATTGGGATTATAGATGATTATAATATTATTTTAGAATAATGCTGGGATAATGAAAACAATATTTCGTTTATCACTGAGTTCCTAATTGCAAGAGTTTCGTCAAGCGTTTATCGATTTGTAACACGGCAATATAGCGCCGAGTTGGGCAAAATATTCTGCACTGATACACTTAGTAATATATATCATAACTTTTTCCATTATATGTAAAAACAGCACATGCAGTAAACATTTACAGAGTTAATATATACAACAGACATTTAACTAAAACCCTCTAAGCAAAATCAAAGACAGTTGTTCAAATTAATATATATTTTTGTTAGTACATGCGTTTTTTAAACCTCTTTAATTTTAAATATATGCTGATTCTTTTGCCCCCAAATCTTATTAACAAACTCAAAGTGAAACTCAAATTCAGAGTGAAATTCAAGTGATAAGGGGCTTTAGTTAGTTCCTATGCGCTTTTCACTGGGGCTAATGCAGATCATCAAGGAACCTTTACCCAACATTTCTTAGAATAACTAAAGATTTTATTTCAAACTTATACTTTAATAAGTGAGAAGTCTAAAACAAATATCAAAGTCATAATAAGAACTCACTGATCACTTTTCCTATTTTATTTTCTTACATTTTTATTCCACAACTGGTTGACATTGTGCCGACTCTAATTGTAGTTGTAAGACCAATTTTATTTTGAACGACAAGAGTAAAACAAAACTTCAAATTCTGAGAAAGTAAAATATTTAGCCTTGAAAATAATTCATATATTGACTTATTTCTGTTGCTATACTATATTTAAACTTATATATCTTTTGCTGTAAAAATTTATTTTATATTCGCAAGGTAATTCAGTGCACTTTACTTGTGTTCCATTGACTTTTGCAGAGTATAACATGCAGATTCCTACCGTGAACAGTGAGAGTGTTTGAATTATGTCACAGAAATCTTGAACATAATTTTCTTTGTAAAAGTGATGAATGGGTATTGCCCGAAAAATTTCAAGGTTTGACATGATAATTCACTGAATGCTGTGTAAAAAGAATTCCCAAGGAAAGTGTTAAATATGACAACAAATAAAATATCTTGTACCACGCTGCCACAATCAAGCGATAGAGCTTTGTTTTGTTCAAAAATATACTAGATATTATATCTGACACACGCTATTTCATGTTTCTTAACACATAACTCATTCGCACTGTTGTACAATTTTTTAGATAAAAACGGTAACAAAAAGTCCACACTGCGTATGAGTGATATTCGGTTAACATCAAGCCTATTTGGTAATTATTGTTTTAGCGCAGCCAGTGCCTCGTTTCTGTAACTGAAGTGAAAACTTCTTGCATCGAAAAAAATGTCGTCACTCTGTCAAAGACAGAATGAGTCAGAATATATTTCTTAATGCATTTCTAAATTTGTTAAGTTTTCATAACAGTCAACATATTATACTATGGATAACCCTACAATAAAGAGCATGACAACTATAATTATTTAGTTTTTCGACGCGAGAAATTCTCACTTCAGTTACAGAAACGAGGCACTCATTATTGATTATATTCTCAATTGCTCTAGTTAACTTCTAAATCTGAAATAACTGTACAGGATATAGTTTGTATGATGAATTCTTCGTTGCTAAGTACAGTCAGTCACAAGATATATTTTCTTTGTGGTCTAAGTCAGCCTTCCGCACTTGTTAGCTGATATTTTATTGATTAATTTAGAAAGTATTATTAATAATAATACTAATAAATTTCATAATAATATATCCCAGTGAAAAAATGATTGCTAGGGAATTACTTTCTCTTTACGCCCATAGTATTAATAAGTGGGTTTTTTCGACTTATCAGTGCTTATGAACAATATCGAGTTAATTGATTAGAAAGCTATTGTACTTGCACAAAGTTGGTAGTTGCAATTTTTGCAAGTATTTCAAAAAAATATTTACATTTAAACAAAAATAATTAAAAGATTTATATAAAATTAATATATAAGTTACTATTAATTATATGTATAAATGGACGATCTTTGGTTATGATCAGCAGCTTATTTAATAAGTAAAAACAACGTTGGCTTATACAGTACCGGCAGTTTTCCACATGTACATGGAAATGTCTTTTGCATCCCCTGAAATTTAGAGAATTCGCAGCAAGCGTTAGTATTATATTATTGGAAATGACATATAAACAACCGATTTAATTAAAACTAAAAACATGACTTCTGATTCAATGCCAATGACAATGACAGATTAGTACTACTCGTTAAGGATCTTATTGATTTTTTTGGAAGTTCATTTTATAAAGGGTTTATTTAATAGCACAGGAATATACGCCAAGTGGAAATCACTCCTATACAAGAAGAATCTATTAACCGGAAATTTATAACATTAATTTGATATTTTATGCCAACAGTTGGATTTTTTTCGATTTATAAAATAGTGAGCATCCAACGAAAAATATATATCTTGCTTGTGATTTTGTTATTCCCCAAAACCTATTGTATAAAATAACTATCCACTTACCTTGTCTAGTATCAGAAATAAACTTCCTATACTGAATTGAACTAAAACTCAAAAAATTTTTATAAACCATTAATATTCAAAGTATATTTACAAAACGTTATATACGACCTTGTCTAACTGACTAATTGGTTTGTAATTTGTCGTGTTTGTTGATGTAAATATATTCAATTTGATTGCTGGAAAAAACTATTTTGAATTCTTTTTTTACAAAGAGAGTGGTATGATTTTTTCTAGAGCATAAATAATATCACTTTGTGTACTGCAAATCCAAATGTGTCATAACTTTTGACTGGGGAAATATTTCCTAAGCTACACACAAAAGCATTCTTAGACATGCGCTTATAAAATAAACGCATTCTATACCAAGATAATAGTTTGTTTAACTCAAAAATAGTAGAATTGAATACATAGATTAGAGCGGTATTAAAAATTTAACTTTTTCAAATGTCTTTAATATTAATTATGTGCTGATTTTTTTCCCCAAAATCTTACTAAAAAATTCAAAGTGATCATTTCCCTGGGGCTAATGCAGATCATCAGGCAACCTTTACTTAATATTTCTTAGAATAACTAGATATATATATATATATATATATATATATATATATATATATTTCAAACTTCCACTTTAATAAGTGAGCAGCTTAAAACATATATCAAAGTCATAACAAGTACTCACTGATCACTTTTTTTTTTTATTTTCTTACATTTTTGTTCTAAAATTGCTAACTTTTTTTTAATCACTCTTATAAAAGTCAAACGAATTATTGTAAGACATATAGATGGTTTCACAATGTCGAAAGCACAACTACATTTAAAATAAAAAAAAAAAACAATTTATTAAGTTTAATATGAAATTTATTTGTTAAAAATGTATTAACAATTTATTAGCAACTTATAAAGTTTTTTTTATTTCAAATATAATTATGCGAAAGAAATAATTCTTTCGACATCGTGAAACAAGCAGGTAGTGGCAGTTCATTTACATGAAAATGGTAATATGGTTCTCAAAAATATGTTGCAAATGAAAGTAAATATTTAATTACTATCGTAAATACTTCCGTCTACCAGATCATAACACAGTATTTCAAAGTGAGATCGCGGCTATTACGGAAGGGATAAAATGGCTAAAGGAAATCGATAACAGACTACCGGTTCGTATATTTACGGATAGTAGAAGAGTCATCGAGGCCCTAAGGAATCATGTGGTTCATTCTCGGTGTGTACTACAATGCAAGGATGAGATAAACTCATACACGCGATGTGGGAGCATAGAGATAATATGGATTCCAGGACATCAGGGAATGCCTGGAAATATTGAGGCAGATAGGCTAGCTAAGATGGGAGCATTAATGCAAACATTACAGTAGATAACCCAAAGCCATTTCAGGTTTTTAAAAACGAACTTAAACAGTGGGCCATAGAATTGCATACAAGAGACTGTCAGCACTCTACCGTATGTAGGGTGACCAGAATTCTATGGGGTGACCCAGATGGAAAAAGGACAAGAGAGATCCTAACATTGAGATGGCCAGTACATGCATGGGTATCACGGTTGACATAACATGCATAGCTTGTCAGGAGGAGGACGAAACACTAGAGCACTACTTGTGCCACTGTCCAGCTTTCAACAAGGTCAGAAGACAAGTATTTAATCAGGGGATAATACAAGAAATGGAACTTCTTAGGGACTCCAACTGGAGGGACTTAAGAAGATACATTGAAGAGACTAGGTTCCTAATGTAACCAAATCCTAAGGTTTTATTTTTTGGAAGGCACCGGGGAGGTCCCATAGAATATTGACTTCTAACTATAGAGTGCACAACAGGCCTTTTTTTGCGGCCTAGGTGTAATCCTTGTGGGATTGGGATGATTATGTCCCTCTTTTCAACCTAACCTAACCTAACCTAAATATTTAATTGAATCTTCCTGGCTGACAAACATTTCTAAAGTGTGGAAATTAATTGGTTTGGAAACTTTTTTCTAACAAGAGTCTTATCGATTGCAAGAAACAATATATTGGCAAACACTGTCTGAATATCTGTGGAAAATTGATTTGAAAGATTTCTCTGGGTAGTAGAATATATGAAGCTGGTACCTTTTTATTTTAGTCTGGAACTAAAAGTCAGAAGACGACTCCTGGCATATGCAGTGCATTGTGCCAGAATTAAAAAGGAGCGGAGAATGTTAAGAGGATAGATAAAGGCAGGTTAGAAGACAGAGAATTTTTTTTGCTACAGTTACTGACAAAACAATGCAGGATAGTGTTTCCTAAATTAAGTTTGTTTGGCCAAAAAATATAGACAGGTATAAAAATTTACCACCGGCAGTCGGTATAGGAGCTGCTTCCATTATAAGCCAAGCTCTCAGTATGTAGCGTACCAACAGTTTTGATGTAAATATTTTGTCTATGTAGTCTAATTTAGCCAAAGAAATTATAATCACGGTTGCCACTCTAAATTTTTCTTGGGGACCAAAATCCATAAAAAAAATAAACAAAATAAAAAAAGAGAACCAATTTTTCCAATTTTATTTGCATACCAGCATAATACAATACTTTTTACACTGAAGTCAAATTGTCAATTGCTGACTTGTAAACAAAAGTAACAATCGATCAGTGTTGCCAATATAGATTTTTGGTTTACTACTGTGGGTAGGTAATAATCGATTACTATCAAGTGTTGTAAACGAATCAAATCTTTTACTTTATGTGAAGAGTAATAATTTTTGTAAATACATTTTTACAGGCATGATAAAACTTTCAAAATTTTTTTATATTATAATCGTTAACTTTTCATAAAAGAAAGAAAATGAACCAGCGAACCAAACGTAAAAAAACAACAATTTTTGGTTCAATTGTACCATAGTGGCAGCTGTGATTATAATAATGATAACTATTATTAGAATTTCGTCGTTACATTTTAGTACCACCTTAATTTACATACAGTGATATAACATTCCCAAAAACTATGTGTGGATGTATGTACATGTATATATATATTATGTACCAGCATCAAGCAATAAAGAATTGCCGAGTTAAGCTAAAAACCATATACTCGTTGCGAAAAGAGATAAAAAAGAATCCAACCTTTACGCCCAATTTAGTAGCTGATGTTCAACTATGCAAAAGAATGAGAAATTTGTAGAAAAACTTTATTCATTCTCTTTCATAAATAGTGTAAACTTGATGTCACATGGAAAAGTGGAAAGTTCATTGCGCCATGATATGAAGTGACATGAAATCCTTGTTAGTTTCAAGACTCGTTTGCATATCTATGGTTAAAATGTTAAGATTTGAAATGATTATTTTCGGTCTCGTTTAAGGTAAAATAAAAACGCATAGATTTAAAAAAGTTTCTTATTCTTTTTAATATAAAGCAGTTATTTCATTTGCTTCTTGCAGTTTTTGTATTTAGAAAAATGAAGTTTGAAAGAAAAGCAGTACAACTGCAGGTTTTTAGTAAAAGAAAAAAATATTAGCAGTCATTTAATACAATGAAGCGAAATATGTATTTTAATATTTCTTGCAAATTCAACGGAAATAACAAACATTTAATATCTGCACTGTTCGCAAGAATTTGTGTGTATGTAACCTTTTCTATGGAATTGTATATATTATTTTGCAAGTTGAATTTTTGGCCATACTTCGTGCGATATTTTTGCAATACTGTTGTGTAAGAAAACAAAACTAAACTAAACGAGATGGGAATATTAAAATGAAACTAACTCATTTACATACACACTGTTAACTATGAAGTTATTTATTCGTTTAGTTTGCCTTTTGTTTTCTTTTCTCTTTCCCCTATTGTTGAGATTTGAAGTCCGACAAATACTTTGAAACTTTGTTTATGCTTGCAGATTTTGTTTTCATGTTTGGAAAGTATAATTTTTCCTTTTTTGCTGTATTTTAGCCAAAAACAAAAGCGAAGAAAATTTTTAATTAATTATCATGTAAATTGTTGCAATACAAATAATTGTTGTTCTCTTCCAGATATCTCAAGTTGATTTAACTTGTATCCAGAATTTTTACACAATTGAATCCAATTGGAACAGTGATTTACAGAGTATTTATAAGGCTTTTGTGTGAACTTCATATTAAAAGTAAGTTTTTTGCATTATTTAAAAGCCTGTTTTTTAAATATGAGTGATATTAAGAATACAAATACTATAAATAAATAATATTTTTAGATATTATTTTAAAGAATTTGCATGAATAATGTAACAAGATTGGACTTAAATTATTTGAAAGGACATTTTGTGGTTTTGATAATTATACGATTATATTAATCCGGCGTCATGCAGGTTGGGTCATTATGACCCATATGCTCTTAAATTGCTGTGTAACTATTTTCAACGTTTTGCGACGTGTCTGAATTTCTCAGTAGCTGGAGTGTATCGTTTTTGCATGTTGTTTATTATTTCGTTTCAGTTGATGATTGAACGTGAGCAGAGATAATTGACCGTCAATTAAGAAAAGGTAAATATGACCCAACCTGGCCGTCGACGTATCGAGATTTGCTCTGAACAAATAGCTCCTTATTCCTATACATACTCAAGCTCTTTTCAAAAAGACAAAGAAAATTACACTTTTTAATATATAATTAACACCCATGTGATGAATTTAGCAATTAGTTATTGTTTTTTTTTTTAGACTTTAAGTTTATGGCATTAGACTGAAGTTCCTTATATTTTTAAGTTCGTTTATTGTTTTTTTTAATTACTAAATTAAAAAATTGAAAACAGTTTAAATATGTTATATGTTACATATAACAAATAGCTAAAATAGTCATGTATATAATGCTTAGAGATACGTTTATCAATTTTTTAAAATTATGCAAAATACAATGTCAAAAATACTAGGGTCATATTTGCCCACCTGACTGTCGGTGTTTCTTTTATCACCTGTCCGACGCCGGTTTAAAATAAAAGACAATATCCACACGATCCTAAGCCCCTTCTTTTACGGTGGAATAAAGACAATTTAAAGCGACTTTTTGTAATTTAGTTGCTATTTCGCTTTACATTTTTATATGTTTTAAAAGTTAATTATTCATAATTGACTTCATTAATTCATAAATCACAAAAAAACTTCATTACAAACACGCACATTTCTCTTTGAAATAATTTCTGCAAAATAAACAAAATCGTATACAAATTTCATAAAATATTTACTTACAAAAACTTAAATAGTTTAGCAAGTTTTAATAAATTGTTCACAATCAAATGCAGTTGTTAAGGACTAACGACTAATAAACGGAATATGAAAAAGCCAACAACAATATTCAAACAATTGTTATGTATTCAATTTATATTTTTTACCATCGTTTTTTATTTCTGATGTTCCTTTTTTCCTTCTTCTTCTTCTTCTTCTTCTTCTATGATATGCATTATAATTATTAGTGCATACAAACATATTTATTTGCCTTTAGTACAGAAAGCGCACAAATATATTCCATGTATTTTTCTGGCATATGATTTATGTTACTTAATAAATTTTTCTTTTAACTGTTTATGGATGTGTGTAATTTATACGCATATAAAAACGATATTTTGTAATAAAAGAAAATGCAAAAAAAGTGCTGTAGTTGGAGAAAATGAAGAAAAGTTAAAAGTATGTATTTTATGTCGTCATCATCGTTTCACCCATCATAACATTTTGTGAAATCATTCTATTACACGGTATTTTCTCTAACATTCATATAAATATAATGAAGTTCATGAGTGCAACGTGCATCTTGCGTTATCGCTCTTTTCCACACCGACGTTTGTAATGTATCGAGAATACAAATTTAAGACTAGAGATGATAAGAAATAGTACCAAAAAACTTGGTTAACCACATTGATATCCTTTGTAGAGTTTAAGGTAATTGTTCTCAGTGTAATCGACTGATACTAAGCAAGCAAGCTCTAAATCTTTGGAGAGTGCTACGACAGAAGTAGTTGAAACAAGACTGTGACGCCGGGTCCGAATACGAACTCCATATGCACGATTGAGTTGATCCTTGTCGGCTGGCAAAGTAGTGATCAGTAAATATTAGCGGCAGCGATGGACACCAATTATGTAGTTGAGACTTTCCTTTATCTTTACTTGTACTAAAAACTCACTGGCGAAATAAGTAAAAATAGCTACACAAAATTGTCTATCTACTCTCATTTGTCTTTTGCTTTCTGGCACAATGCACTACATTTATAGAGGTTATCTTCTTGTTCTGGCCCAATAATAGAAAAAAAAATTGTAATTCACATTATAGAATATTATCACTACATTATCATTACGATATTATATGACCTACTTAAAAAGGAAACTTTATATATATTGAGATATTCTATAATATAAAGTAACATATTCTTAAGGATCATTATTAGAACTACATGTTGGTTGAAATTAGAATTTGGTCAGAGTTATACAATCTTTTCTCTTATTATATAGGGTGGCGTAAAACTGCTGATAGAATATGAATGTTCCATAACAAAATGAAACAATAAGCAACAGAACTATAATCGAAACTTTTTAAATTTTATTTTGAAAATAAACGATCAATTGTTTTGTTGCTCAAAAGTATTCTTAAGTGTGGTGTACCGTCTGAAAGATAAAATATTTATATATCTTTGGAGAGGACCATGGCGCCTTAGTTACAGTTTTTGGTGCTGGATATAGAATGAAGCTGGACAATATTTTACACCGCAGTTGTGTTTTTAATATGATGAACCCACAGCCCACGCTGCAATGGCTCTCTTGCAGAATCCTTTTGGCGAATGCATTATTTCGCGCAAAAGCGATTTCAATTGATCTCCTTGTTCACTGGGTTCAACAGTGGTGGACTGCTTTCTTTGGGACTTAGTCTTATATGGAAGAAATCCTACCTGGTATTTTTAAGAAACGATTTAAATACGTCCTATAAGACTGTACTAAAGATTAAAGTACAGCGGATTTCGAAAACAGCTGTTCTGCTCTACGGCTTAAGTTGAATATATAAAACGTATGTTGACTTTCCCTTGTGCTTTAGAATATTAATCATGTCTTTCTGAATTAATAATTAGCTTACAAGATTAAATTTAATATAAAAATAAAATTAATGTTAAAAGTTAAAAACTGTTTATCTGAGATGTCTTAATTAGCAAAGCAAAGAAAACCGACAGCAGGGTTTCTAAAAGCTCTTTCATATATTCTTATTTACTGCTGGTCTTCTTGCTCGATATTCATAATACAAGAAATAATATTAATATATGGTAAAATTTTTATACGAACAAGAGCAAGTCCGGATTTTTTTTTGGCAATATTTGATGTAAAACTTTGTCAAGTTTTTTAAACAAATTTCTTCAATTATCTTTTAAAACTGCTAGTTCGTTTACACTCAGTTTTTGTTCAATATATTTTGTCGATGCGTCCCCATATTCAGAGTGATATAATAAAGCAGAATAGAAATTACTTTTTAGTTACATGGAAGTCTACACCCCCCTTCTTTATTCCTCCTCCTTTAACCACAGACTTGCTTACAGAAAAATGGCCCTGTCTAAGACATGACTAAGGAAAACATCGTACTGCTCGAGTTCTGTTTCACTGTTCACATTAACTTCCAACAAATTAATTAAAGAAATTTTATCCACAATGTTATCAAAACAAGGTCCATATTATCGCATTTAATATCGATTGAAATGTCAATACAATTTAAGTACAAATTTTGTTCGATATCAAAAGTCGTCATTTGCCCCCAGAGCAAAATATCACTAGAACGATATCGATAAATTTGTTATAAAGGTTTTTACAGAAGTTTCAATAATATCAAAGCATAAAGTCTGCTACCTTGATCACTGATCATGTTGTATGTTGTCAAAAGGTACTAAATAAAATATTTAAGAAACATTTTACAATTATTTACAGCAAAATGTACAATTACGAAAACCGCGTTGTACCTGACTTTTATATAAATAACACATACTTTGCACAAAGTCATGCACTTACAAATGCACACACACTCCAACACAAACACATGTGAAAGTGTTTTCCTATGCGCGCGTATGTGAGTTTGATATTTTTTCTCATTTACTGAACAACAATACGTATGAGTTACTACAACCTTGCACTTTTTATAAAGTTGTTGTGCTTCGCAGAGCATAAAAATGTTGCAAAAAGGTGTAAATTTTATATACACACATACTATTTCTATCAAGTTTTCTATTTAATGTTAGTTTTAAAGAAAAATCAATATTTTTGTTGTAATTGTTGCAAATCTTCTGGCATGAAATTGAAGCTGCTAAATATGGGCATGTTGGTCTACCAGTTGATTTAAATAACATGTTTGTTTTGATAAACACTATTTAACATGAAATCTTTTTATTATGGAACTGATAATACTGAATCCTTTCAAATGTCCATTTTTTTATTATAGCAAAATAGTTTGTGTGTCAAATATTTTGTTGTGCTTTTGCTTTTAATTAAAAAACTTTCGTTTTTATTTGAAGTTTCATACCAATTAATTGGACTAAAACATGACAAATATTGCGTTTAGGGTTCATTTTGTGTTTTAGTGGCAAACAAAAGTAATTTGTGTTATTTGAATCAGGAAGTTCTTTTTCCTTTTTAATTACTTTATCCATGTTAAAGTTTAAGAAATTTAATTCTAGATAAAACAGAAATTAATGTGTTTAAGGTCTGTCAATAAATATTTCATTTAAAATATTCAAGTTACTGTTAACAACTATTTTCATTTTCAAAGGTTTTATGAGCACACAGTTTGGGGAATTTTGTCTGATATTATTTTGGGGCTCCAGCATATATTTAATATTTATTATAATAAAAAATGCTGTGATAACTAAAATTTTAAATTGTTTTCTTTTATTTCTTCTTTGGAAGCATTTAAAAAATAACATCAGAGGCTACTACGAATCTTTTATGTGACATAAAACGGAAGTTGAGTTTTTCTATAATAAAAAAATTCCTTTTACATATTTACAAACACATACATATGAACTGACTTTAAAAACTTACCAACTGGCTCTTAAACGATATTTATTTTTTATAGTGTGGTATCTGGCTAACAAATTTAAAGCCTATAAAACTGCTAGTTTATAAAAGTATTCAAATAAACTGACTTAAACTTGAGTTAGATATGAGAATGTGTCCTTAAATTTAGTTTTCCTGCTGGCTTAGAACTTGTAATTTCGTGATAATGGACTGATATAAATCTTTTGTATATTTGGAGAATATTAATGTACTTTATACTGAATAGACCAGGCATTAAATAAACGTTTTTACGAAATAGTGACAAGTTTTTAATTATTGAATATATTTTCTAAGAAGATAGCGAAAGTTTATTAATTTTATTGCTTAAAAGCATTTTACAGAATGTCCTTTCAAAAATATTTTATATTTTCTTTTCATTAGTACTTGACATCTTGTAGTTGGAAAGCTCAAAGTACTGAAAGGGTAGAACAATAGCGAATTGCTAATGATCAAGATACTATGCAAGATCTTGTAATAGTTGATAGTTCAAAATATCAGGCGACAGAAAAAATAAAATTAACAAAAACTTTATTAAAAAATAGATCGCGTTTGCAGAGGTTTACAAAGCCATTTAGGATATACAGTGTGTTTCTCGGTCATGAAAAAGAAAAATAATATTTTAATTTATAAATTTGATAGCGACGTTTGTGCTTAAATCATATATATCAGAGATCTAAAAGTTTCAAGTTAAAACGAGCTGCGGGTCAACTGAAGTCCTTTCGATTTGTCAAAGAAAACAATTAAAGCAATTTTAAATTAATTTAAATTTCGAACGAACCTCGGAAAAAGCAAGAAGAGGTTATCGAGATATTAAAATGACCACAGTCTTCTTAGCTTGTTAGTCTTTATTCAGACGATGCAAGTTTTAATAACATGATTGTTTTTTTTTTACAAGCAAGCTCAACGAGGTTAAAAATAATGCGTACTCAGGTTCTTGTACCATTAATACATCTTGTATTCTCATTCGTAACGCACACATTAATACAACTCATCCCGTCAACCAGACATGCAGTGTGTGAATGCCAATGAAAGATCAAAGAAGAAAACGTACGAGTTTAATCAATAAGACTTGCATCGTATGAACGTAGACTTACCGATCGTTTTTATTTGGAAAACGAAAATTTTTCATTGTTATATTATGAGCTCTTACGTTGATCGTTCTTATATTGACGCAAATTGTTAACAATTTACAAACTTATACTGCGAGATCATTCAGTTTATTTATTTTGGCTCTGCTCATAAATATTACTCCTGACAAGACATTAAACTGGACTTGATATCAAATTTTAATGATATATTAATCCGGATTCATTTCCAATTTGATATCAGCAGTTAATGAATATCGAAAGTGTTTATTCCTCTGGGTCTTAAAATTATTTTTTAAAATCGCAGTAGTTGTATCATGCATGAAACACCTTTGGAAAAAATTAATGTTGTTTTATATATCGATAAGTATTCTTTGTCAATTAATTTTGGCAACTCATGGGAAATTATTTTAAGACAGAGAAACTCTTCTAGAACATGGAAGCTTATTTTGAACGAAAATATAATAAAAAATATATAGACAAAATGTTCTCGAAGTTGTAGAGCAATTCGGCTATTTCACAGTGATTATAATTGATAATTTTCACACTAATTTTAATCTTCTGGTTTCAAGACGATCATTAAAGCAAATAAATGTGAGTAGCAAAGAGAATATGGCTGCTGTAGGGTGAAGCATTAAAAAAAGGTCAAAGTTTGGGTCCTTCACCGTTTTCGACTTGTTGGCTTTTGTCATTTAATTACATGGAAAAATTAGTTAAGAACTGGACTGACAGAATATATCATGTAAGTAGAAGTTGTATAAAAATATACTAACGTTAAGATTTTATCACAGACTTTTTAGTAAAAGGATTTTATTGCAACAGTATTTTTCTCTTTAAATTTGCACGCAGTTAAAATAAGCACTTACCAATATATTAAAAGACAAATATTTGCTGTTCTCACAACTTTTGTTGTTCATGATAATTTAGTTCTTATATATTCAGAAAGCCTTAGACAAGAATTAATTAAATAAATTCTTTTTAAATTCTCTGTTTATATGCTAATGAAAAGGCGAGTTAAATAGTTTTTTTTCCTTAATAAATTTATAATTTAGTTTGTAGACATTAGCCAGCTGTTTGTTTTCTTACTGTGCGTCTGACTCTTTATATTTAAATGCATTTTTTGTTTCGCCAATCGATTAACATTGCAAAGACGAAATAATTTCCTATACAAAATGTCTGTTAATATTTTTGTAACTGCATGTCTATATCCTTATGGTTTCCTTGCATTCTTCATTCTACAGAGATGGAGAATATATATTACCGCAATAAAAGAAACAACTAAAGAAATCTCACAATAATAACAAAAGAGCAACCGATATGCAAACTGTTTTTTATAACATTCGTATTGGAGTAATAAAATTTTATGCTTACGAATCCAACTGTTAACGGCACAATTGAATATAAAAAGATTAAAACAAAGACAGAGTATAAATCGATCGTTTTCCTGATTAAACAATATGTGTGTGTGGATATATGCAACATAACTGAATGGAAGCCCATTGATTTAACTTAATAGTTGTATACGATGAAGCTGCATGATACCAATAACAGTGGGCTTATGTTTTAAACGGGGCTGAAAAGGAATAAATATTTGTACTGGTTAGCAAGAGCAAGACAATTAAAATATACAAAAGCTACAGATATATATATATATATATATTTTTTTTTTAGTTTATAGTAGTATGATATATGTTTTAAGTTATTTCCAGAAAATCATTAGTTTTTTCAACTTCAATATAATAACGCTGTTATAATATAAATATACAAAAAATTTTAATTTATTTTTAAAAGTCTCAAAACATAAAGTAAAATTTAAGTTGATGTATAACTACGATGTTGCATAGACTTCTGTCCCTGCAGAAATTATTGGAGTACATGATCCGTTTCATGTAAATAGGAGTAGTTACAACATGGTCCGATGTAATGCAGACAGGAACCATGATGACTGCGGGGTAATAGCATAAAATAGTTTCCAAACTGATCTATGGAATAGTGACATGAAGTAATTTCAAGCCTAACCTTGTGTTAATAATGTGCGGAGTAGTTACTTGGACTAGTTTTTGGATTACTCTGATGTAATGGTTTTTGGATTACATGGTCCTTTCCTAGCATATTGTTATGTAAAATAGAGCATATTTTTCTTATATATTTAGATTACTTTTGGACTAGTCCTGGTCCCTTGCGGAGTACTCCTTATTCGTGTGTACTGAGTAGTCTCGATTTCTGCAGGGATTAACTGAATTCCATCTACCTGAAATTTCTTTATTCTATTGAATTTAATTAGGGAAGTGAATAAATAAAAAAAATTGTATTTGAATCAATTATATATTTCTTATTATCAGTTATTCAAAATCGATTTTATTATTAAAAAAAAAAGGTTATATTAAACATTTTCTAACAGGAACTATTTTTGTATAAATAAAAATTTTATACCTGCGAATGCTATAAATATCTTCCAAGTTAGTGTCAATAAAATAACTTCTTTATAATTATCTGGGTATTGTCAATGATCGCCTTCTGAAAAGCAAAAATACGCACTTATTGATACTTTGGAAGTAAAGAAAAGCCTTCCGATGTCTTTCATTGGGTAAGTATTTTATTTTTTCGACTTGTGGTCGCATCTATAGATTTAATGATATAATACGAAACAGCTTATTGATCTTTTTTCATATCATTTGACGAATATTCCAGCAAAATATTGGAAAGCAGCCTTGTAAGCGAAAGATAGCCAACTCTCGCTTAACAACTTGTTTTAACATCGTATTACTCTTATTCTCAATGCACCACTTGGCAGGTTTCTTTGTTTTGGATGAATGGTAGTACTTGAATTAATTGGATCCTAGCAGGCGAGAGAGGATGCACTATGCATTAACAATAATTTACTTAATATAATTGAAAAACTTAAATTAATTTCATAAATCAAATGTTTGGTTTCCATCATCAGCATCCAGGAATGCTGTTCAGCGAAACAACTCTGTAAGACATACTCTTTTATTGTTTGTCAATGTGAGATAATTTGTTTGCTGGGATATGTTCATGTCTGGTTTAATATAAAATTACGCGCTTGTTTTGCTCCTGCACTCGTCACAGTGTCTTGATGCCGTGATGATAATGATGTTGTTAATATAATATAAATAAAATTTAACTAAAGCGAATATGAAGTTGATTATTAATGTATAATGTACTGAAGCCTTTTTTTTATTATGTACATTCATACGAATATATTGAATTAACCGACTACCAATTCGTATAGGAAAAACGAGAATTGATTGAAATATGAATATAGAAGTCAAATCACGACGTTAATTGGAGTTTCATGTAAACGTTTACTAACTATTTTTTTAAAGAGAAAATCAATATTAATGAAAAACAAACAGATATTTTAGTTTAAGAAAGATGCAAAGTGTATCTTCAATTTAAGATAATATAAAACTTCTCAAGTCTTACTAATGAAATTAAACTTCTTATGCACGAAATTATAACATAATTTGAACTTGCTTAGTGTTCATTATTAAGTAATTTTTTAATTGAGTGTTACTTGTAAGACTTGAACACGCCAAACTAAATGTATTAATTGAAACCCTACAAAATAGATGCTTCCATATCAATTTCAACTTAATTAACTTGTTAAAATCTAAAACAGCTTTAATTGATACGATACGCCCAAAGAAAAATATGTCTAGTAATCTGAAACCAGAATTAGTAAGCGGAAATATTTGTTAGTTAAGTTTTTATGAGTTGATAAAAACTCATTGAGTTTTATTGCGAACGCAAGTTTTAGCGTTCTAATTTCTTTTATTGTTGAAATTTTGTTTCGTGTACAAGCAAAAGTTTTTCTATTTCTAACCCTCTTAAATGCTTTTGTTTTACTTTCTTATATGGGGGGACTCACCTTCGGGCTAATAATCTTCAATTCAAAAAGTAAATAAAATTAATTAATATTATTTATAGCATTTAATGTTTGGTTTGTTTGTTTTTCCACTTTTCAACTTTTCTTATATTGATTAGGATGGTACAATAATATAAAATATTAACCAGCCTGGGGCAAATTTATTTAAAAATAAAAAATGTGCTATATAAATAAAAATAAATATACAGTTTAGAAACCAAAAATACACTTAAAAGGCAGCTAATAATGAACCAAAATGCAAGTATCGTTGGAGAACGTCGGACGCCCGATATGCAAAAAATGGAGTGCCTGTATTTTGCTTCTTTATTATTTTAAGTTTTAAATTTTATTTTCAACTTTTTAGTTTAATTTTCTTTAAGAACATGTTTGAAGTTTCTTTGAAATTTTACTTATTTCTTGTATTTTAGTTTAATGTATTTAGAAAGGATATAAGAATATGAACTGCACGGACAGCCTTGTATTAGTACAATGTGACGTATGAGCAACATTATCCTTATTATTAATTGTACGCGTTAAGTTATAAAACAAAAGGAGAGCTATTTCTTTTCTGAAAATCGTATATAATTTGTTCAATTCTTGTCTTAAAAGTTGCAGTTTGGGGGATATTTAAAACAGAACTAGTTTTTCACAACTAACGCAGAATTAATTTCGAATGAATTCTTTAACTTTAATTGAAATAATTTTGCTATTTTCTGTTATAAAGTGTATGAAATGCAACAATCTTTCATAGAAAAAAATAACAATTTTAGATACATAAAAGCAATAGTTGAAGCTAACAAACAGCATATGAAAGAGTTCAAATGCTTATCATGCTACATATAATAAACTGTTTGTTAAATACAGGAAAGAAATTTTGTATTCCAAATAATATCCAATTTTTTATATTTTCTCAGTTCAATGTGAGTCAAGTATTTATATATGCCTACATTTGTTCACTACTTAAACCATAACAATCAGTAGACCTCAAAAACAATAGCAAACCTTGGAACTTTTTCAAAAACTCTCAGACATCAACTAAGAATAACATACGAGGTATAATAATTGAATCTGAATATCGTTGAGACCTCAGCAAAACTTATATGGTTGAATGCACTTATGAAACATTACAAATAAGAAAAACTTTGTGACACTTTAGTTTTTTTGGCCAAGTTTTAAGTTTCAATATATGAAGAATTTTCTTAGGCTAGTCCGGCCTAATGTATTCAATGTTAATAAAAAAATTTATTACATTTTTTACCCAACGTTTCGTCAATTTGTTGACTTTGATTTTTTATCCATAAAACTGTTTTACAAAAATCAAATCCTGGATTTATTGTCTCGATAGCGTATCGTAACATAAGAGAAAAGAAAAGTTGTTTGTTGTTAAACACTAAATTGTAATATAGACTGTTTTTTATAAAGTGGTACAAATTTGAGTTGGCATCACTGCTTTAATTTAACAGATGATAGTGGCTTTTTGTTTAGTTTGCTTTGACGTATTATTATGAATCGACTTAGACCAGAGCAACGCGTGCAAACTGTGGAAATTTTTAATCAAAAGAATGGTTCTGTTCATCAAACATATCGTGCACTTCGTCTATTCAAAATTTTATTTTCCGATGAAGCCCATTTTTGGTTGAATGGGCACCTAAATAAACAGAATTGTCGCATTTTGAGTGAGCAGAATCCACAAGCTTTTGTCGAAACACCATTTCATCCACAGAAAATTACTGTTTGGTGCGCTTTATTGGCTGGCGGAGTCTTCAAAAACGATGATGGTCAGAATGTTACTGGTAGTGAAAATTGGTGTTCCAGATTGTACCTTGTACGTGCCAGTCGTGGCGGCGACATGGCCGAAATCTTATTTGAACATTAATGTTAAAAAAAATGTCTATTCAATAAAGACCGTTTTATTGATACCAAAAATACATTTTTTTACTTGTACCACTCTATAAAAAACACCCTGTATAATTGTGATATTTTTTTGATATTAAGAGTTTCTGTTTTGCTAGTTCTCATGCGGAAGTCATTGAGTAAATAGTTCTCTGATGATCTGCATTAGCCCCAATAATATAAGAAAGGAAACTAATTCAAAATTATATATAATATTATATTGACCTTGAAATATTTTAAACATTTTCAACTCTGGAGAAAGCAACATAATTATATTTAATTTGTTTATATTAAATTATGTCAATTAATATGTATTGCAATTTAAGTGATTTAAAGAAAAACGCTTTATGTACCACACTATTTTGCTATAAACAATTTTCATTACCTCCTTTATTTATTGAAATGACCGCAGTACTATATGGCAATTTTATTTGTTAATTAAAAGGTATGTTTTTATAAAGAAGAATATCTTATAAATTTTTATAAATACTTAAATTTATTACTTAAATTTATTAAGTTTAAGCAAAAAAGTATCTATGCCAAAATAGTTAAAACTTTTCATTACAGCATATAATTTTTGTATTTCTACTAGTTTTTTAATATCATTCATTATTACGAGAATCTAATTAAGATTATCAAACTTTAAACACAAAAAAGAAACAATGAAAATTTGTAATATATCACATGTTAGTTAACCCTTTATAATTTGCAATCTCCTTCAATAAACGTCATTATGTTAATACCCTGCTTATTATATATCTATAAGGGTAGCGTTGAAAGTATTAGCAAGATAAATCATAGTATCGGCTTCTCTATTACCAGGATGCGTTGAAAGTCATAGGGTTTTAATACATAAAAGTGCTGCTTTAAATATATTTCCTTAAGTCTCTTGTTAGTGCAAATTAAAGATATTTCAGTGGTTTATATCCTGCTGATATATTTAATAACGCAAAGCACTTAAACTTAACGTTTAACCCTCGTCTTTGTTTTTATAATTTGTAATAAGTTTTTAACAAAGTTTTTGCAGCTTTATAAACGTTATAAATGGGTCAGTTATGTGAGGAGCATAACATCATAAATCTGTACGTGTTTCCATGTTACGGTTAATCATGGTTATTATGTACGAAGTGTTCGCTTTAAAAATATTACGGAGATGTGTGTGGCTTTCTGGTTTATACAACACATACGAGAGTTTTTAAACTCTTGATATGACGGAAGCGGGTATAGCTAATAATAAATGACAAATTGTTTATGTAACAAGCAGGAATACTAAAAAAAAACTGACATGTTATAGTATATATTGGGTATGAAGAGAAAAGGGAAATAGTTTGTGTGTCCTTCTCGTACTACATATTTTTACCCTAATAAATATTCGGCATTATGAAGTTGTTCTTTAAAATCTAAGAAGCGTATGATGAACAGGCGGCTTTAGTATAGTTTTGATCACATATTTTAAAGAAACATTTAATTAAAATTTGTTTAAAGTTTAGATATCTTTTCAATTTGAAACGTTCGTGTTATTAAGATATATAAAAACGTATAGACAAATTTAAGCAAAATAAACTATTCAATTAAATGCTGTATTATGAAGGGATTTCAGTATTTAAATAGAATAAAAACTTCTGATATAATAAGATATTCTCAAATAATATTGTCTATTGTTATTTTTAGAACGTAACATTACGCATTTAAAATGTTCAAAACTCCATTAATCTGAAACTTTAATCAAAAATAATCTCTATGGCGAGCTTTATTGTATTGTGACTTCTTGGTATACATCTACGAGTTTATAAAATTTTATAATAACAAGACTAACGAAGTGTCATTATACTTTTCTGTTGCCCACTTTACATCACCGACATGTGCGTTTACCACTCTGTGTCACACATAGTGGCTCCGCATGTTCTTGGTATCCACATCAGCTAATTTAAACTAAAAGAAAAGCGAGGTAATCACTGTTGTACAGCTCACACCGCTTATGCTTATGGCCTAATTACCGTCGTTTTCAAATATATATGAACGCCGTCAACTAGATACGCACAAATGTGAACTAAAGCAGCTACCAAGTAGGCTACAAATATTTTGATTCAGCTACGTTTTTTGGACTTAAATATTTTCACAAGTCGAGTACGCAGTGTGATAAGATCCACTATTAATGGATCCTTTTAACTCATTGAACTCTTTTCTGCATCAGAAGTTTTTCCATAAGCTGATTAAGCTTTTTTCTGAGATAATATTTGAAAATATGAACACAACTGGGCGACTAATGGAGGACTCAACTATATATCAAAAGAAACAAAAATATTTTAGGACAGATTCCTATAAAAAGCCACAGAGTTTTCCAACTTGCACTTGCTTTTGAACTCTATACCCATTCATGTCCATTCGAAAAACGCGGCTGAATAAATGAAAGTCCAATTAATAGTCTAAGTTTTAATTTCAAGACCCTATAAAATGTGAAATTATAAAAGAGAATTTTTATAAGGAATTATATCATTGCAGCCTAAAGATTTTTTCTTACAGAAAACCGTACCTAAATATTATAATCTTAAGCTACGGTCATAACTGGCAAAAAATTTGCCCAAAAGAGCGTACGAGTATTTGATAAATAGTAAAGAAAAAAAATATTTTTACTTAAATACGGGTTTCTCAAGTAAAACAGTTTCATACAATAATAATATTAATAGTCAGTGATGTAGAGTCCAATATTATAGGAAACTGTATTCTACCCTATATACACTTATATGAATTAATATGTTTTTAGTTAGAATTTAGTGGTTACGCTTTTTTGAACAAATATTTTCCCACGAAACAATAGCAACAGTCAACTTCATTGTTATCTCAAGTCTTGAAAATAAATACAAGATATTCACTGGACATTTCTAATATACAAGATGATTGTTACAAATTTTTTAAAAATCCTTTAAAATAAATTTGTTTATGCTTCACCATACGCTAGTCTTTATGAATATGAATTACATGCATGTACATGTAAATTTGTTTGCCAAACTTTTTATCTTATATTTTCCTTCTGTCGCGTAAACATTTTTTTTTGTTAACAAAACTTAGTTTATGTTTTTAGAATTTCGTAAAGAACTAAAATTTATTGCATTGAAAAACTACGTGTATGCAGATTGATAATAAAAGAAAAACAAAGAGACTTTTACAACATGAAAACTTTTTCGATCGATTTATGATTGAGAGGTGCTGTTAATGTGTGCCAGGGTTAAATCAGAACAAGAGATTCGAAAGCAAATCATTTTGATTTTATTGCCACGCAAATAACCTTTTTTATAAACAAAAAAGTGTGTGGCATCCCAGTGAAAGATTAATGGAAGCACTTGAAAGCAATAAGGCCGAAATTTAAATAGCAAGTGGATATTAATCTATTTTATAATGCAGCCTTGTTGCATAAAGGAAAACATCGAAACCTTGTTTCCACACAATTCATTCGACGACAGAAATGATAGTTTAAAAGTGAATATTTTAAATACGTATCTGATAAGAAGAAAATCCACCTTAAATTAACCACATAAAGTTTTTTTCTCTAAAAAATGAAGAATAATAAATTATATAATCAGTGCTTTATATCAGTTCTTTGATCAGTGCTTAATATCAGTTCTTAGAGGTTAAGGATCATACTTTTTGTTTCAAATCTCTTAAATAGAGATTTTATATGTCAATGGTTTTCCTTACTGGGACATAACGTATTCAAAATATTTCCCTTGATTGTTTACTCAAGCAAAACAATGAAAGAATTGCATTTTCAATGTATGCCAAAATAAATACAAGAATCAAGTAAATCTATTTGTTTATATCAAACGTCTTCTCTTCCAATTTTCAATAGCAACCATTTTATTAACTAAAGATTCCTACAAAATTTAGTTAAAATATTGATTTTTATTTGTTTGTTAGTTAAAGTAAAAAATTTTCATTAATTTATTTAAAATATATATATTTTTTCAATTACAAATTTCAAGTATGTGCATCGTCCTAAATTTTGTGGTCAGTTTAGAGGAAAATTATATGTGCATGCATGTGTTATGCCAAATCAAAAATATTTTAAACGCAAACTATTTTAAATTGAATAAAATAAAATATTTGGTATTTCGACTACGCACCAGAAAATTAATTGGGTGTGTAATGGTTGCAGACATATTACAACAGGATGTTTAAAATGCGGAATAAATGCATGAAAATAAACAGAAAATTATGCGTAAAGGGTTTCCAGTGAAGTTTTGAGCTTGAACTTGCGAATAGCTGCAGTTTAGTTTATTATATGACATACGATTGAAAACATTCTAGCGTTTAAAATATAATTTAGTGTGTTTCCTTGTCTGGGTCACCCTAGTACTTGCATAACATATTTGCTAATTTTAATCGTAGTATGTGTAAAAGCTGCGATACACAAACTTGTATGAGTTTATATTAAGACGGCTCTTTAATGTTGATAATATATTCTTAAAAAATTCTCGCTAAATTATTTACTCTATTATAAAAGATAGTTTTATTTTCTGATCAAATAACCTGCTTCTACTTCAACAAGAGTCGTTGAATGTTAACAGGTTTCGTAAGAAATACAGCCGGTTTTTTTTACAAATGAGCCCTCCTTATAAAATTCTGTCTCTACACTTACACATATATATGCAAGTGTATATGTATAAGAATACTGGTTAGTGGATTTAATGAATTTAAATTTTCAAATGTTATTGGTAACAACAATTGTGGTCAGTTTAGATTATGTTTAAAAACCATAAATAACGAGTTAATTAAAATCAGTTAGAGGAAGGTTAGTTCATAAATATTGTAGTTTTCATTTTGTTATTGTTGTTTAGCGCCTAATTTTATACCATAATGGCGTTCTTAAATTGCAATAGTTATTATTGAATTATGTGCAGGATTTTGTGAGGGCAGATTTTTGTATAACTGACTAAGTGCATAAGCATAATTAGTTTTTGTTGCTGTATGTTGAATACTATAATGATTTTTGTCTCCTAACAAATTGCAGTTTTATTTATATCATAAGAAAAATTTATAACCAGATGATGTGTTTATATCAGTAGACGAGAGATTGAAGTAAATATTTAAATTGTGTGCCGACAGCAGTTAGTGTGGAAGTAGATAGATAATTCAACCAGGCCATTTCGGGTCTGAAACCTTGTGACTTCAGTACAATAATATATGTTTTTATTTGCTTAGCAGACTTTATCAAAGACTTGTTTAGTATTTAGATTCATTTCCAATTGAATTACTAGGTCGATAAGCAAACTTGGTATATTTTTATGTAAATATAGTCCTCAAGTTGATAATGTATCAACCTTAAAGGCATTAAAAATAAGTGTTTGGTATCGCTTGTGCTCTGGCTGCACTGTTGGTACTTAAATCTGGCTAAATCAGTAAGGCGCTACCGTTACGGTAAATGGCGAGCACTATCGGGGCATGCAGACTGCGTTTTTTTTTCTCAAAAATCAATCAAATAAACAAAACGATTTTCGAAGTTATTGTTTTATTTGACCAAGACGATTTTCAGTTGCAATAGACTTAAAGCAAAATTATTTGGATAACAGATCACAATATTCTCTGAACTTAGATAACTTGTTATGGCTCTACATTGTGTCATTGTCTTAAACCGGTAAGTCAACAAATCTTGAAGAATTGGCAGTCCATATTCCAAGCCACAAGATGTATTGGAAAATAATCCTCAGGTCGATAACGAATCGTAAAGGTGGTGCCTTAAAATAAAATGGTTAATAAAAGAAAAAAATCATTCCAACAGTATTTTGAACTTGTATTCATTATACTTTTAAACTCTCATGCAGCAAAATGCAATAAAACTCGGCTGTAGCTGATATTTTATCAACATTTATCTGCTTTCTTTTAAAGACGTTTGACTGAACAAAATTCATACTTTAAAGCTATTTTGGATTTAATAATCGTTTTTGAATAATATCGTTGTAGAATATCAAAGTCGACAAGTACTTGAGTGTTCATAACTTGTCTACAGTTTTACGAATATGTATTTTTAGTTCGTATATTGAAGTATTTTGGAATTTTAAAGGGAGGATATAGTATTGAGAGGACAGCTGCAATAATATGAGTAGATACAGAATTCGTTGTGTTGATTTTCGTTGATGCATTTTTTAGGATACCGCTGAAGGAAAACATGATAGTATTGATGGAAATCAGTTGGCTGAAGTGGTTAAAATAAGACCTAGATCGCCAGTTCATCTCTGCATTCAGATATATTGTGTCGAATTCTTCTGATCGGAATTAGTGCACAATTCTGTGCAAATTGTCAACTTATCTCAATGACGAAGGCATATCACTGGTTGCTGAACTTTACCGCCAGCACTTAACACCATCTTGTACTAGAAGAGCAGAATACAGAACTCTTCTACATCCCTACATGCTACCAACAGTCCCACCAGCGAAGTAAAAAGTCAATATAACTACAGCGAAATTCCCTCTTTTTTAGTCTTTCTTCATCTCCTGTCTTGTCACTATCCTCTCGTTTCTAGTTCAGGCACAATGCACTGCCTAATCAGGGGCCATTCTAAGGAAAAAAAAATCAGGGCCATGAATTCTTTATTTAAATTAATACTACATTAACTCAGATGATAAAATTTCATCCTAAGGTCATGAGTAAAACAGGAATTTAATTTAATTTTTGGCTTTAAAGGCTATACTAAACACACTAAATCATAAATATTTACAACTTATTTTGAAAAAGTTTTTCAGAAAGTCATGGCATTTGCACATAAAAATTATTCGCTACCACAAATTCTTCATTTCAAAACTCGTAATACCTAAACTTGACGTATGGAACAGTTGATAGTTAATGCAATTATTAATTTCAAACAGATAAAACTTTTAGGGTTATAAGAATTTAAATTTCCAAAATCTTCTAATTTTGATTTATGACTCTTAACAATTTAATGTTTGACATAATCATATCGCAACTGAGTAAAAATATTTCGAATAATTCTGATAATCCTTGGTAATTTGCTACTTACAAAATACTTGTGTTATTTTTGTTGTAAGAGTAGAGTTACCTGATGGTCATTAAGCTAAAATTTATACCTCAGAGCATCATACAATAAATAACTCTTCAAATTGCCTTCTTGTTGAGTTTTCTCCCTATGATTTTGATATGAACACTAAATAGAGCATTCTTTGGAAGCCCTACATGAATAAAATATTTCAATGAGCACATTTTTGCAAACTATATATAACGACATATTTGCAAAGTAGATTTACGCACCCTCAAAGATTTACTATATCTTAACATGCACGTTCACGCATGACAAATATAAAAACTTTAATAGAACCTAAAACCCAACAAAATATTTTCTTATGTCGTTCTTCATTAACCTCAGGGTGTATATCAATGGATGTATTTTCCTAGTTTAACTGCAACTACTCATGATACGAATTGTATCGCGTTAGTTGCTCATCTCAAATAATTACATGATAGAAATAGTAATTGAAATGCTATAACTTTTTTGTGTAGTTGTGTTTATGGAAATAACAATTTTGTCGAATACAAAATCGATTCTTTACAAGTGAAAAGCTTCCTGTGACAAATATAATTGATTTTGTAGTTTGTTTTCCTTTTCTCTTGACAAGCAAATAATTAAAGTAACACGGCAATAATATTTTAGTGTATGTATGTGTATTTGTATATACATTTTAATATGCTATTGTATGTAACTCAGCAACAACTTTTTGAAAAAGTATGAGCCATGTGATATGGGAGAAATTGACCTTGATGGGAGCACAACAGTGTAAATTTGTGTATTTTTGTGTTACAAGTAGAAAAAGAAGAACAAAAATGAAGAAAAGACAACGACCCATTGAAAAGGTACATTCAAAGTGCTTGACTTTATATCAACCGGAGACTTCTCTTAACAATAATTAGGCTGGTGCTGTAGTTCTCTTAAAAATCGAAAGCTTTGCATTTCAATGCTTTACTCTTGCTTTTGCTGAATATGTTAACAGCTTAAAGCGATAAATGAGAGAACGTATTTAAGCGTTGAAAAAGCTTTAATTTTAGTTACACTCTTTATTTTCATTCATATATTGGCTTCAAATATAATTTATGATGGAAAAACTTGTTGTTAGAAAAGCTTTTTGGTCCTGAAAATATAGACATTTGAAAAATATGAAGTGCACATGTGTGCGTATGTGCGTTTTCCACCAAATTAGATTTATTACCATGCTGTATGGTCATATGTTAAATTGCTGTCTAAACATACAAATGCATTCCATGCACACACACAAATATATCTACTTTGTACACGCACACACACACATTTGTTATAATGTCTACTTGTGTGATGGTTGTGTATTAAGAATTTTGTACACGCGAATGACTACAGAAAGATTTGTGTGAACGTGTTAGCAGAGAAATGCTGAAATAAATTTTTATGGTTTTTTTAGTAACCAATTATTTCTTTGTTAAACGAAATTTAAATATCTGGATTTCCATTATGCAAAGCTCAAAATAAATTTAAATAAATTTTAAATTATTAAACACTTAGACATGCATAATGATTGTTAATATCTTCTTAATGTTTAAGAGGAGTGGTAACATGTTAAAAATTAATGTTTATGTATATATATATATATATATTGGGGTGTATTTAGAAAATTTTATTAATATGATCTTCTGGATGGAGTAGTGAAATACAAGACTACGATGCCTTAAGTCCCGAGTTCGACTCCGCACTCAGTAGTGAATATGGCGTTGAATTTTTGTGATCTGCATTAATGCAGGATTGTGTGAATTGTTGTCGGCTCGTCTCAACGACGAAGGCACTGCACTTGTCACTGAACATAACTGACAGCAATTGATACTATAATGGATTAGAATACGGCAGCCTCCTTCGCCGGTACCTGTAGCTGAAATATTCACCGGGGAAATAAAAACAGCAGAAGCAGCGACAATGAAATTCTCTATCTTCATCTGTCCTTTTAACACTGCTCCCTTCTTTCCCAGTGCCAGCGCAATGCATTGCGTGGGGTCATCCCTGGAGTGCTGGTCCTACTCATAAAAAAAACTATATAGAATTTTTAATCAAAATAATTTTTATACAATTTATAATTATTTAATTTTTATATAATTTTTATATAAACATATAATTATACAACAAGAGAAAGAAATGAAAAGGACATAAGAAATAAGGGAAATATTAGCGACAGAGCAAAAAGTCTTTGGTCTTTTTTACCTGCACTGAATGCTCATAAACGTCTTATCTAAACCAGTACTCTGGAAAGGATCAGTACTTACTCCCTCTAGAACTGCTCTAGTCGTTTAAGCAAAGGAATTTAGTGGAATACTAATAGCGGATACTCGAGTAGATCTTTCGTGGAAGTCAGCTGCCAGTAGTTTTAGTTCACGAGAGTCTTTTTTATTCAAACTACTTTAAATTTCTTTTCCAAGCTGTCTGAATGCTTACAAAATAAAATTACTTTGTTTTCAGAGGGCACTACTTATCCCATGTATGTGAGAATTCACGCTGGGAGTTCTGGGGATAATTGATTTTATGATACTTCTGGTGGTTTCTTCGAATGTTGGTTATAAGTAATTCTTCCTAAATCTTTCTTAATACCTAAACACGAGTCTAATGATTAATTGCAATATATTTTTGTATCGTGTTGCCCCTGTTTTTCTTAATAGAGCCAATTCGTAAGTTGACAATTTCCTGTAGGGATATATAACTGTTTGCTATTCCATATTATTCCATATCATAAAAGCAGATATAATTTAGAAAATGATGTGAAATTGATGCAGAAAATTTTCAAATGCTGTTACCCAATTTAAACTTTCCTTTGATATATAAAAAATATTCATGTTCATTAATTTCAGAGAAACAATATCAGATATAATCTGTGGTGAGTTGGCGATTACTCTTACATTGAAACAGCAAATCGTAATATTTTTAAAAATAGTTCTTAGTTGAAATCCGAATTTTGTAAATCACACATTAATGTAATTTATATGTATACAAAAACAATATATAAATTAATTTTACTCTCTTTGCTTTATTTGAATTGATTGTTCATTGAAATTTAAAAAAGAGCGCACGAATTTTCTTACGTTTGTTTAGTGAAAATTTGTATACAATACTTAAATATATTTAAAAAATTTTAGAATTTTATTTCTGGGTTCAAATAAAATTCTTCAACGCAAAGCAATATCAAAAATTGAAACCTACATATTTTAAAGTCATTTTGTAAAATAGTTATAGAAAGACCTTAAACTTTAAACCTTTCCTGGAATATAACTACTGCCAAAATAGTTAAATCATTAATATTCAAATTAAAAATAATTATTTATCAAATATCAGGTCCTTTCGAACTGAAATATTTTAAAAATTTAAAGATAGAAACCAACCTGGCTTACGCCGGTTTGAACTCAGATCAGGTAAGAATTTAAAAGTCGAACAAACTTAAAATTTAAGCGACTACACCTAAAATTATATCTTAATCCAACATCGAGGTCGCAGTTTTTTTTTATCAATATGAATTCTCCAAAAAAATTACGCTGTTATCCCTAAAGTAACTTAAATTTTTAATCATTAATAATGGATCAATTACTCATAAATTAATGTCTTAAAATATTAAAAGTTTATTAAATTTTAAAATCATCTCAATAAAATAATATAAATTATTATTATAAAAATATTCTAAATTAATAAATAATAATCTAAATATAAAGATTTACAAGGTCTTCTCGTCTTTAAAATTTTTTTTAGCTTTTTAACTAAAAAATAAGACTCTTATATGAATTAATTTGAAACAGTTAATATTTCGTCCAACCATTCATTCTAGCCTTCAATTAAAAGGCTAATTATTATGCTACCTTTGCTCAGTGAAAATACTGCGACCATTAAAAAAAATCAGTGGGTAGGTTAGACTTGGACGTTGCCAATAAAAGAAACATTTTGATTAAATAAATACGGGCTTCTTCTTTGTGAAAATAGTATTTTTAAAAATGTCCCCAAAATTTAGCTGCTTATGACTGAGGTCAATAACTTTGCTAGCAAAGAAGAAACGTAACTCTTGGCAATCGCAAGCAAACTTTCATCATATTGAAAATACCACCGTTAAAAGAATTTTATATCGAATTAATTTAATATTCGTTACTGTTCGAGTGTTTTAAAATGTGCATATCACTCACATACGTCAGTAAGTACTTATTTATTGAAAATGTTTTTTTGTTTGTTATTTTGTTTATTTGGAAATGGAAAATAAATTGAAAGAGTGTTCTACAAAACGGTTGAATAGCTTAAGTCTACAACTGTAAAAAAAAGAGTTGCGCAAACAAGAAAATTATTGAGTCTAACCAAATAAACGCTGGCCAATATACATGCAAGCAGGCAACAATCGAATGAAAGGCATATTTAGTTTTTTATACTGTTTGTAACACAAAAAATTCTAGATAATTTTGCAGTATTCTAAAATTGAAGCAACAGCGAATATGATAAATTAATGTTAACTGGCAGTTAATAATAAAAATCGTGTAGTTAGCAGTCCTAAGAGCACTACAGTTTGGAAATCTAATAAAAAAATTTCGAAGCTGCATTCTAGAACTACTAAAATAAATATCTGCTGAATATCTAATACAAAATACAGGGTGTAACATTTAGCAGTCTTATTTTATAATTGTGTATTTAATATTTTAGCGAATAAGTTTTAGCTTTAGCAAATTGTAGAACAAGGCTGCTGACGATTTTCAATAGCAAAAAAAATTTCGAAAGAAAATATAGGATAATTAGCCGGCAATATTGATGACCAAGTCTTAATAGTATTTTACACAAATACACCTCGTCGGATATATATAATGAAATTGTATTAAAATTTACGATTTATTAAAAAATCGATGATTACAGTTTTTTGCAACTTCCCTGAAAGTTACAATTTCTATTTGAGACTATCGGATATTTAATTTATCTAATATTATTTAAGGATAATGCTTAAAACTAATTTCGAATAATAAGTATTTTGCCGTTTGTAAATGGGACTTAAAGCAGTTAATGCGTTATTCCTTTTACCTGATCAACGATTTGTAATTGTTATAGGCGAAATTTAAAATTGTTACAAAGGAGTGGCACTAGTTCTCATAATTTTTTTGTTCTAATTGTTGGTTCAATAAGTTTTATCAATAATCCATAAAGTCTTTTTCGCTACAAGTCGACATTAATATTATTTGATTTTTAATCCCGGGAATTATCAGTAATTGACATTTAGGCATTTTCTGTTACATAATATTTTTTAATATATTGTTTCAATATTATATTGATTTAAGCAGTTATTTTACTTCTTACCACTGCTTTGCTACAATGCATTCCATGACTGGTGTCCACCCCTAGTTGCTGGCAGTAGAAAAAATTTGTATTCTATAGTTTTGTGCAGCTAATGTTTGCCAGAGGAACGATTCTCAAGATTTTGGGCGTTTTTCGCGAGTAATTCTATATTTATGTAAAAACTAGATACATTTCATATTCATCTATATAAAGTAATTCTAATATGATATTCTGGATAAACCATATCACATGAGTCTGTGTATAGACCAATATATCTTTCATACAACATGCAGCCCGTAGAAAATCAAAGCAACACATTAATTATTATTGGAAATCCATATATTTTACCGGATTTACTGCAAAAAAATATTTACAAGACCGAAAACATTATTTTGCAAATGTCTGCATGTGTTAACGAAAAAAATTCCAAATAAATCGAAAACAAAATATATGTGAAGAGCATAAAGTTGAATTTCCAACACCATATTGAACAAATGCTTATCTTCGGGATTTAAAAAGCTGCTTACACACACACACACACACACACACACACACACACAAAAACAAATCCTAGATACTTATTAACAGTAATTCGTATATGGTATTTCTATACATGAACATGTAGTGGTACAACTTAAATTTGTAATACATGCACACTCAGCGGGAAAATTCAGAAGGCGATGTTGCCGCAGGACTTATTGAGGAACTGCTTAGACTTATTTTTTATTCAGTTTTAATAATTATGCAGCTGAGAAGGGCTCATATGACAATTCAACCATTCCGTGCAAACGACTCGACATACGCTTCCATCGGTCCTTGTGTTAGAAGGGGAAGGATGGAAAGTAGTGATACATTGTGTTGGTCATAGAAGGCCCCTGATTCTTCGTTAGATATAAGTACGTGTGTTTGTATGTATATTAATATAAATATTAAAAAAAAAATAATATATTCGCAAATAATATATTCATAAAAACAAAAAAGTTGATAAGGGAACAATATCAAACAGCGTTATTACTGAATGTGTTATTTAATGTCAGTTTTTATATATTAAATAAATAGTTTCAGTTTGGATTATGTTACTGAAAAAACAATTAAAAATATTCAAATTTGTTTTTGTTTAAACATTAAATATCAAACCAAAGTTTTTATTTACTGGCTAAAGAAAATTTCCTTTGTGCAATTTACATATAAAATAATAACTACATTTTGAAATTTAATAGGGGATCTGAGGCATCGTAGCGTTGTGTTCAAAACTTCCGAAGGTACTCATACTTTGTTGTCCTTTAATATGAATCACTTCCAAAGTACGCTTCCTTTTAATCCATCCTTAGATAAGCTCTTACAGCAGCCTACAAATAACAAAAACGAAATCTTTTTTTGACTTCGTTGGCCTGGTAGTTTATTTACAAATACACTAATTTTATAATTATTTTTGATTTGCTAAACATTTTCGTTTTAAAAACCTTAAAGTTTCTATATAAGCATCTTGATTTTTAAGAATGATTTATTTTTTTGCATTAAGATACATACAAGCATACAACAGGAGGCATATTAGAAGGGGTCCTTGTGAAAGAAGTGAGAGTAGTAGTAGTTTCCTCCGCAAGGATGTGTGTAAATAAATTATGAGTATAAATTTTAAACGGTAGAGCGATATCCATCCAAAAGAAGGAGCACAGAGCCCTTCTATTAGGCATCTTTACTTCCTCATTTCCCTGCTGGCTATAGGGCACACAGATTCACGCACACACACACACACACACTCTCACACATTTCAATGCATATTCACTCACATAAAATAACAAAGTAAGCGTCGGGTATATCTAAATCTCTTTGAAATGGAGGGAAAAATACAAATTGAAAGTTATTGAAGCTGTTTTCGAAATGGTGATTGAACAATAAAATGTTGTACACCATTCCAGGTCATTGGCTGTACGTAGTAAACATACGTACGAGTGTCCTTTGTGGTAGTACATACAAATAAACTTGCTTCTATACCAGCAAACGTTTCTAGTTAAGGTTGCTGAAGATGATGGAGGAATATTATTATATGAATGTTTATTTCTTTTTAAGAATACTAGAAGCCATTTCAATAGATTTTATCATAATATATTAAAATATTGTTTAATATTAAAGGAGTATTAAAAGATAAGATATTGTTTTAATTAGAATTTGTTAGTTAAATATGCATACGTGATAGTCCATATATCCAGTAGAGTGAATTAATCGATTGTTTCTTTTTTTGTCTTAGACCAGTATTCAGCGAATAAGCCCTTCATATGCAGTTAATGGAGCCAGAGCTAGAAAGGGGGGATAGTATTAAGAGGGCAGAAGAAGACATATTAGGACGTAGCCAATTCTGCTGCAGCTATTTTTACTTGTTACTTGGACACTGAACTTTTTGCTACACCCAATAAAAATGTTCATACCACTTGAAAATCTGTTCTTTTCTGAATATTAATAATGAGTAAAAATATTTGCAGATGTTTTTGGGGCTTAGTGATACACCATTCTTTTGAATTTATGTTGGAGATTTAGATTTATGTGTATCGATTCTAGTGTCATTTAAATATTTATAATTATTTATATTATATATAAGAAATTTTGTTTTTGAATATGCAGTGCTTCCCTTCCTGCTTACAAGGATACAAATATTTCAGGGGGAGACAGTTTGATAAGGCCAAGAGAACTACCAAGTGGTTCATTGAGAATAAAAATCATGTTCATCCGACACAGATTGGTAACTGAAAGTTGGCTACAAACCTTCTACAGCCGAAGCAGATTGGTAAGTGAAAGTTGGCAACAAACCTGCTTCTCGGCAGACCCTAATTTTTGCTGGGTACTTGCAACTTTCCTGCAACTCTTACATGAAGATTGTGTACAATTTTTGGTGCTCATAAAATACAACGTGTGGTAGCTGCAGTTATTGTGAGTGCTGCTGATACAACAACACAAGTAAGAGTTCTCTTTTCAAAACATTCAAACAACAACAACAACACTTTCAAATTGTTGTTGTAATTTTCCTATTTTTTCTATTGTTACGTATTGGATGTTGTTGTCAAATTGGTAAGTAACCTATTTGGCATCTAAAGCTAGAATCGTATATTTTGTGCTTTTATTCAACAAAATACTAACTAAAACAGACATGTAAACACACACATACAGACATCGCTGTATTTGTACATATAAACTCACTCATTTATTCTAAACACATACATAAAATCGTATAGTTAGTTTTCGTACGTTGTGGTTTGTTTAAGTCGATTTTTGGTGTCAGCAATTGCTTTCTGAAAAAGCAGCAACAACATGAAGAAAATGCCGAAAGTGCACAAACATGCACACACACACACACACACAAGTAAAAGCACATACCAACATAAGTAAAAAAAAAAACTAAAATATTTAGATGGTTTTATTTGCCAAATCCGAAGTATTGTTGACAGCGTTGCAGACGCCAAAAATTATTGAAAAACTCCCAAAAAAAAGAAGATAAAAAAATAAACTAACAAACCAGTAAAATGTTTGGCTTCTAGTCGTTTATTTGTGAAAAAAAAACACATATTCAAAATATAGACTTGTTCTCAAATAATGACAGTGACTGGATTAGAGAGATGGGTGAGATAATTTTACAAATAATTGGCCCAACGTAATTTTGTTATTGTTATGTATTTCCTTTCATTGTTGTTATTCTAATTTTTTTATGGCAATTTTTTTTTCTGCTGCTTGTTTCTGGAGTATTATTGTGCAATTATAGTCTGAAGATTTCATGTTTTTGATTACGGAAAGACTAAATTGGATATGATGTTATTATTATTGTTTTAGGTTTTAGTCAAATACTTTTGAACTGCAGCTTCCAGACTGAAAACTCGATGACTGAAAATAGTATTCTATATAGAAGAGTTGTATAAATTTGTGGACAGTAAGAATTTCATGATTTAGTTTCATTATTCTTGACTACAAATATTTGCTGCTGATTTAAATGCTAGCAACCGTAGTTACCAGGGAGATCGAAAGGGACTTCATCAATTTACGGATGTGCAATTAAGCCCGCCAAGTTGTGAGTTCGAAGGAATGAACGTACAGAGTCACATACAGAATCAGTAAGACGATATCGCCAGCATGTCACTTTAGAGCGAGCGTCATATAACCAAACACCGCATTGATTTTCATTTCTTATTAATTTCTTTTTTTGACTTTCCATGTCATTTAGTCTACGAATAATCGGCTTAACTGGCTTTACTTGAAAGTTTTTTTTTCTAATTTTAGCTCAAGATCAGCAAAACAAGTTTTGTAATTAATGTTATAGTGTGGTTTTAAGTATTATCCTAATTGTTGGGAGTTCTTGAACAAAAATTCGTAGCTATCAGTTATCACTTTTTATAATAACTAGACTGTACAATACAAAACAAATTACAAGGTCCGACCTATAAATTTTGATAGAGGAGACAAAAAAAAAACATGTCTATCGGCGTTTTGAAAGTTTATATAAAGATCCATGTGATCCTTACATTTTAGGCATAAAATGTGTTCAGCCAATCTATGTAAAATGTTACGCGGAACATTTTTGTAGAATATATTAACTCTCTAACTCCTAAAAGTATGGGTCTTTTTGGTTCTTCTTTTAAAAAAGATCAAAAAGCACCATTAAAACAGGGATTTAAGGAGTTAAAATTTTTCGCAAAAATATTATCCGTTACATTACAACAGAAGGAATGAAAAGCAAAATCAAAGCAAAAGTTGTACTTTTGGAAAAAATTTGATATTGTTGTACAGTGTTATTAGTCAATTTTGTCAAGTTGTAGAAACACATGAATAAGTCAGCTTAATAAAACTCGAAATTAGTTGAGAGAGAATCCCATTATGATCCCCTGCCTTAAATAATAATTATATGAAAATATTATGAAATCCAGATTAATTAGAGAAGGGAAATTGTGTTAGTAAAATAAAAATAAAGCAGTTCAGCCTATGATCTAATATATGTCTTCTCTCAAAATCTTATTTAAAAATAATAAGAAAATTAATAATTTAATAATATTCTTTTAAAATGTTATTAATGAAAACTAACTTATTAACTGATAAAACACAGTTTCATATATTTATTTGCGCTGTAAGACAAGGAATTAGTAATTCCGTTCATGATGTTAAATATCATACTCTTTTAAAGAGCCAAACTGCGGAATGAAACCTGATTCCTAGCGAAATTGTATTCTGTGTCATGGATGGCATATTAAACTAAGAAACATGATTTTTAGTCATATTAAATTAAAAAGTTTATAATAAATTTTGAAATAAGTTAGAAACTATAAAGAACCAAAATAAGGACCAACAACCTTGTACGAGTGCAATGTGACGTAGGCGTAATAATAATTAATATAAATATTAAGCATAATACAAAAGGAGACTCAAACACAAAGCAAATAAGTAAAGCTAATAATAGCGCATACAAATAACTCACGCACAATGTATTACATAAGTAGGAGTCAGCCCCTGGGCCTCTAGAAAAATGTTGCTTATCTCAAGGAATATGATCTTACTCTATAAGGTAAATATCGAGAAATTTCAGTAAACACATTTTATTTTAAATGCTTCACTGCAAAAATTATCATTTGATTTGCAATTCAAATAATCAAAAATATAGTCAAGTAATTGGTATAACAATTTTATATATGAAAAATGTGTGCCAAAATTTTGTTGTTAATCTATTACTCTGCTGTTCGCTTCTTAAATACATACTTCAGTAGTAAATGTTATTATTCCATAAATGTTCTTAAATTAATTGTCAATTGTTAAGCTATATAAATTTACATGTAGTACATTTAATTTGTTATAGGCCATTAATTTCCAACAAAAATATTGTTTTCCAAATATTCATTAACTTAATGTTAAAAGTTGCGAAATATTTCAATAGTATTTTGAGATTTTTTTGCTTGTTTTGTCTTATATCTGCGCCTCTAAAATAAAAATATCAATTTAATAGCTCACTCATCCAACAAAATAACTGACAAACTCTCTTGTATGATTTATTTGGCAATAAAAATAAAACTCCAATAACATCTGCATTTACAGAGAGATAAATTACTAAACCAATTTCAAAGAGATAGACTAGAATATATGAGTATGTAAGAGAGTTTTATCGTTATACATTCATTCCAACAAAATAAAATAGGAAGAAATTACATTTATTTACATTTAAACTTACAAGCATATACGAGCGAACTTGTGTGCTTTAGATATTTGAAAGTGTGTTGCAAAATTATTTGTTTCCAAATGTTGCCTTTAGTTTAGTGCTACTGCAAATAGTTTTGCTAAATTTTATTTATTGAATAAAATTGTTATATGTACTCTTTAGTAAAAGAGTTTTGAGTTTAGCGAATTTTTGGATTAAAACTTACAGTCTGAGCTCAAAATGATCGATGGATTGCGAGTTCATTGTAACTTCTTGTATAATATATAATTATTATGATGTTTTTAATTATTTGTTCTTTTGTTTAGAAAATTGTAATTTCCTGAAGATGACCAACAGAGTTGGTCGAAATATTGGAATAAATATATTCAAAAGAAAAGTTTTAATATTATTTTATTATAAAAACACCTCAAGCCGAAAAGCATATCACAAACAAATAAATTTATTCAAAAAGGTTTACAACACAACATATTCATATATTTTTAATTATTTTAATTATGATATTGTTTCTTTTAATTTCTGGACGGTTTTAAAGACTTCAGTGATCGGTTTAGCTGATCTGATTATATTTGTTAATGCTAAAGGTTGAATGTATTACTTAACATCGGCTTAAAGTATTTGGATCTGCCTCTAAATATATTGTTATCGATGAAAGGAGTAGCCTATCGAAAAGAAAGCCAAACAATTAGCAACGCTTCCTACTGATTTGATTTATGATTTGATTTTTAGACTTTAACTTTTGACGCTGTTATATTATTTATCTTTAAGAAAATGTTTTACCAATTTTAGTATTAAAATATATAGAAAATTGTGAAAAACCAACATGTTTTTCTAACGATACAAATTTTTTACATTGGAAAATATCTTAAAGTATATCAATAGCATTTACAGCAAAATATCACACTGAAGAGTTTACGATATTCAATATTTTAAATTCTTGATTCGTAAAGATATTAAAACTTTTTCAATTACCTCCTTTTCTTTACAGTAGTTGTTCGTGCCCATATTATATGGAATTTTTAAGAATCAGTAAGCAAAATTAATAAATAAAAATTAGCTTTCTTTAAAGCTCTTTAAATTTATTTTCGTGCTAATTAATTTTTCCCAAAGTGGTATTAACAAATTCAAAGTGATCAATTGAGTGATCAGTGAGAGTCATAAAAAGAGACTTTGATAAATGTTTTAAGCTTCTCACTTATTAAAGTGGAAGTTTGAAATAAATATCTTTAGTTATTCTAAGAAATGTTGGGTAAAGATTCCCTGATGATCTGCATTAGCCCCAGTGAAATGCGCACTGGAACTAATTCAAACCCCTCAATTGATCACTTTAAATTGTTAAGTAAGATTTTGGGAAAAAGAGTCCGCACAAAATAAAAATTAAAGGGGTTTAAAATACAACAATTCCTAAATATATGTAGTAATTTGAAAAATAAACTTTATTTTCGTTCTTTTTAAAAAATTACTCTAAACAACACTCTCATTTGAGGGAACCCTTTACTCATACATGCTGCTACAACAAAAAAGTTTGTTTTATTCTTAAAGCTTAACTATTAACTGCTCAACATTATTTTATTTATAGCAGAAATTCTATAACGAACCTTTTAGTTTTCATCATCTCTATTGTGTTTGCAACCAACTGAATTGTCTTACTAACGAACTAACTAAGTTTAACTTAATGTTAAAACGAAAAACGATGTGTTAGAAGACGAGTAAGCAATAAATCCTACAGCAAAGAAAAAGAAATCGTTGAATGACAGTTTGAAAGGAATTAAGTAGCAGGCCCAACCGCTAACGCGTATTCTTTGGATTATGCTAGTGGTTGGTTGGCTAAAACACATATATTAGGCGGAGTGTCACTTATGCTATAACTTCTGCTATTCTGGCGCCGAAAGCTCACTATTAATTAATTCAAAATTTGAGCAAAAGTGACTGATATGGATAAAATTTTCAGTACAATTTGTATTGAAATTTTTATCATATCAAAAGCCGTAGTTTGTCCCTTGATTTCGAAAATATTTTAAAATAACATGGCCTTGCAATTAAAGCGCCTTAAATTGCTTACTCTACTGCTACGCATGTCTGCTTTCCCATTTAATAACTTTTCTTCGTTATAATATACGACTAAAAACATGGGTGCTATGGTTTCACTGTATAAATACTTGTAGCAATAAATATGATGAGTTTTGGGAAAGAGAATAAAATGAAAAATATAGTAAAAATAATACAAAATTAGAACAGAGTCTGAGATGATAAATATTCGCCATCAGTAACGTTTGGCTAAAATTGAAAACAGCATAGACTAGAGTAACCGTATTCATGGTGCTTCGGCTTATCATAAAACTTTTGCGCTTATTTTCGCAACTTATTATAAAAATAATAAAAAGAAGGCAGAATGAGGCATTTGTAAAACCGAATTAGAAGCACTCTACAGTATTCACTTATTTATATAAAAGTATTTCAAATTTTGCCAGTTATCCCAAATAGAAAGGAATTTGGGTAAGAAACTAGAGGATACGTTTTTATTTTGCGGGTAAGGGAAAGCGGGCAGTGTAAAATAAAGGAGTACCAGCAAAGTTTTTGACAGACATATAAGAAAACATGCTTGGAAAACAAGTTAAAGGCAACATTATTTCCTTTAGCAATACGTAAAAAAAATGGAATGAAACCTTAATTGTAGTTTACAGAACAGTTGTTCGAAAAATTATTTTTAATATAGAAAAAGATGATAAATATTCCAAGGAACAAAGGAAAGTCAAAATCAGCTGGTATATAACAGCCGCGAAGAACAGGGTGTATTTTTAAACCTCTTTAATTTTATTTATGTGCTGATTCTTTTTGCCAAAATCTTACTGAAAAATTCAAAGTGGTCAGTTGAGGGGTTTTAGCTAGTTCGTATGCGAATTTCACTGGGGCTAGTGCAGATCATCAGGGAACCTTTAACAAACATTTCTTAAAATAACTAAAGACATTTATTTAGTACATATTTTTGGGAAACTTTTTAATTTTAGATATAAACTTTTTAATTTTAGATATGTGCTAAGATTTTGGGAAAAAAGAATCACCACATAAATAAAATTAAAAAGGTTTAAAGACGACAATTCCCCAAAAAAATTTTATATAAATTTATTACCACTTGTTAGATGGCTTAATTGAGTGCGATAACAGTTTCTGTTCGTGCCAATATTATTATTAAAAAGTTACGAGAACTATATCAAAACGACAGTAACACATTTTCGTTTAGTTCCTGTGTTACAATTCGATTATTTTTCTTCAAGTCATATATTGCAGAATTTTTTATTTCATGTCTTTTAAGTCACCTTTTTTTGCTTTTGATATTCTTAAATACATTTGAACGGTTATATGTAACAATGAAATTTTATTTCAAAGCTATTGATGACTTTTGTTTTATGGAGTTGTTGGGGCCATTCTTACAACAAAATGTAACTAAAAAGTGACTTTTTCGAGCATGTGTATAAAGTTTTCCTTCCTGACAATTTCGCTTAAACTTACAGTCAGCGATTATTTGAAGGCCTTCTCGATAAGTTAAAGAAATTTGGAACAGACCAAAGTTGTTTTTATATCGTATTATATTATACAGACATTAAACTGCAATACTGGATTTGAGTTCGTTTAAAATGTCTGTACTCGTCAATATTGTAAAAATTCACCTTAAACTCAATATGTGACACCTGCAAATATTTCACCAGAGGGAAATGATAGTTTTGGTGGTAAAATGCTTTGCTGTTAAATAGAAACGGTTTTATTATTATCCATATTTTATGTAAAAATCATATATTCTAACTTCCTTCCCTTCTAAATTATACTTGAAGAAGTCAAGGCTGTGAAGTTGATTTTAACAATAAAGTGCCCTGTTTGAAGCTTAAATATATTACAGTTTTTCCGGAAAATTCTTTAAATCGAATAAAAAAAAACTATTGCGTATTTTTATATAATTGTAATGTTCAGGATTTGCCATTATCAATTAAATAAAATGCCATTCGAATAACCACCTCTAGATTGTATCATTTTGTGTTAGTTTTTGAACACTTTTTAACAAATTTCGGACCATATCTTGGCGACAGATTGATAAATAGTTATTTTCAAATGCTCCAATGTTAGAGGTATAACCGCGTAGGTAAAGTCGTTGACCTCTCCATTGGGCGTGTGGTTCGTGGTACCTTCTTGTTGAAACCGCAAATCGTTTAGGTTACTATCGCTTATTATATAAAAAAGGGGCCATAATGGTTCGTATGGCAGACCCAATTAATAAAAATGCTGGAAAATAAAAAAGCTGGGACTATCCGCAATGCGGATATTTCAATGAGGCGTCGATCGGATTTCTTTATAATACATTTGATTTTTTCGGTAGAATGAAGTTATAAGATTATAATGTTTCTTCGAACTGCATGTATCAGAAAAACATTACCTTTAAAGATATTGAAACTACTAACTGAACTGCTTAAACAACAATTAATTTACTGATCGTTATGTTGGTAAATATTAAAATAGTTTTTATATAATCCAAATTGTTTCAGCAAATATTTCTGAATACAAAATATCATTTTATTAATGTTTTTGGGAATTGAGTTTTTTTGAACAGCAATACATGAATTAGGAGCGTATATTAATACCGCTCTCCTCTATAACTTTGGATTAAATCTTTTTGAAATTAAACTGTGATCAAATTCATTACAGACATCTAATAAAAGTGATAAGAAAAATATGTGTATTTATGATAAGATTGATAAGACTTTCGAAACACACCAACTGTGTGTTGTGGAATAATTACCATATTCTTTTAAATATAAAATAAAGAACCTAGGTTTAATAGAATTGCTTATTCTAGAAAATACCAAATAACCAAATAAACTTACTTGTATGTAAGAAAAAATAAGCACATGAAAACTGATGATTATATTGAAAAGGTTTCCGAAAACGGACTAGCTGTGATATGGAATAATTATAATATACAATTATCTTATATAAAATAATTAACCTTAACCTTATAATCTTAATTGAAATCATTCTTGCTTGTTGTTGTTGTTGTTATAATTGGTTTTTATGTATTACTTATTATTTATTAACACATCAAAGTTATTATTTTTTCATGCTTTAGAGCCTTGGAGGTCTTACATTAGCTGCAAGCTTTTGAGGTTTTATGCTCTGTTACAAAAATTAAATTGAGCTTAAAATACCAAATAAACTTACTTGTATGTAGTTCTTAGAAGAAAAAAAAACCAAACAAAGTGAAAAATTATTATTATTATATTTCCAACTCATAATTGAAAATTCTGGACACATTTGCATTTGTCTTTGCCCAGTTTTGTTGTTGTTTTCCCTTGCTGTTTTCCAGCTTCTTCTTGGTTATTAACTTGCTTTATATGTTATTCATGGTATGAAATGGGTAAATATGTTGAAGACGAATATTCGCTGTTATCTATGCTGGCAGTGATGTTTAAAAATTTATGGTGATGGTGATGATGATGGCTGTGATAGTATTTATAAGTATGCATTCCTCGTACAATAAGCAGTCAGTTAGTCAGCAGTTAAAGCAGTATTTGTATTGTTATTATTCAACTAACTTAACACACATACACATTTCACAAATTATATGTTTGATATATACTTTCTACAGATGTTGGCGATGCCGATGATGGCCACGATAATAACGGGCGCACCAGCAACAACAACAATAATACTAATAGTAATAATAATGATAACGATGAGCACGATTACATAAACTGGTGTTTAAAGATTTGCCTGCATAACACACAGAATGGCATTTGTTAGTTATCTTTGCTTCAGTCAAAATAAAAATGGTCATATGTCTCGCTGGCAACAGCATCTAATAAATAATAACATATCTATTCAACGTCTAGAGACATTATAACAATACACATATATATTTAGGCTGACAGCGTGCTTTCACGAGTATTTGTGCGAGTAACAGACAAAATGAAATACAAAGCAAACACAAAGACTTCCAGTCAAACGGAAGGAAGAAAGGCTGAACGGACGGACGGACGGAGAGACAGACAGACAGACAGGCAGTTACAAATAGACGAGTAAGAGGGCCACGTTACAAAACTTTGTGATAAGGAGTTTGCTTATGATCTGGAGAAGATAGCTTCAGCCAAGTGTCAAATTGAAAATGATAAATGAATTGTTGTTTTCATAAATGATAAACTAGGCCAGATAAATAAGCATTCCAGCCTGATTGCTACAGACTCAATGTATGCCTGCCACTCTACTCATTTCGGTGCACTGCTATTGTCTTTAAATCTGGGATAAATGACTGGACAAAATTTAAGCAAATAACAAATAAACTGTTGGTGAATCTCCTAAATTGAATTTAAATTGTTTATTTTCTTAATTGTCTTTATAAACTTTAAAATATTCAATTTGTGTAAAGTTCATTTTATGATAATCTTTTTGCTGGAACACTTTTTTCGAATTAGTATTTAACAAAGTTTGTAAATAATTGAAATAAATTGCGGTCTTTTAGTACAACAGAGTGTAGGGCAAGTTAGAAATCTTGTAAAATAGCTGATTGTTGAATGTTTTAAGCCAACGGAAAGGCAGAAGTTTATGTTGGCCATATTAGGTTTTCCATAAAAATAAATTTCATTGTGTTCTCTGTTTTTCTGAAAATGTTTTCGTGGACTAGTATATAAATAACAAAATTAGTACAGGTGATTAACCATATTTATCTACAGATGTTAATGACCTCTATGTAATCTTACTTAGTGATACTTGAAAAGCAATTGAAATGTTTTAAATCAATTCTATTGTAGCACTTGATATATAATGAGGCGGAAAGTTAACATCTATATTTATTGTTATACACATAAATTAGTCATGAATTTACTTTAAACCATGGATCTTATTTAAATTCTTAAACTGAGGCTATCGGCTGGGCAAATTGGAAGTTAGGAAGTATATTGTCAGTTAAATGATAAAATGACTAGAATTGAGCTGTAATTCTGTTTTTAATTAAAACATGAACAACAGGAACAAGTACCCCTTGTCGGTACCTTCAAAATAAAAATTCATCGCCAAAGAAAAAAGTAAAAAAAGTTGCAATAAATAATTCTTCCTTAATTGAGAAATTTTTGAAAAACTTAAAAAAAACAACATATTAATTAACAAAGTCATCTTAAGTTATGAAGTATTTTTTTTAATTTGTCACCATCATCTTGTCATTCGGGGACATTTGAAAGGCTGAATTTATGTGAATAGACCATATAAAATATATTGTAAAAAGAGCGGACATGCCAGAGCTAGAAAGTTGAACAACATTATTTTATAAAAAAGTTTATTATTAATTTCCATATTTTCACTCTATATTGGGATAAAAAAATGTTTTTTGTCAAACAGTCTATTAACTTCCAAACCCTAGATTTAACAAGTCTTTATAAACAAGAAGCCTACAAATTTGTCTCACAGGACTCTTGATCGAATATCAATATTAATAAAACATCACGGAAACCTCTTAATTATTTTAATTTCGTGCTGATTCTTTTTTTCCAAGGTCTTATTAAATTCAGAAGTGATCAATTGAGGGATTTTAGCTGGTTCATATGCGCACTTCACTGGAGCTAATGCAGATCATCAGGGAACCACTACCCAACATTTCCTAGAATAACTAAAGATATCAATTTCAAACTTCCTTTTTAATAGATGAGAAGTCTAAAACAAATATCGAAGTCATAGCAAGAACTCACTGATGACCTTGGCTTTTTGGTTTTCCTTCGTTTTAATTTCATTGTACAGTTGGTTGACATTTTGCCGATACTGATTTGTAATCACAATCTTCAATACAATTAAACTATTTATTGAAAATAAGCCTGCAGTCATATATATATATATATATATATATATATATATATATATATATATATGCAGTCATATATATATATATATATATATATATATATATATATGACTCCCAACAATTATATTGAGTCTGCACAAAAGCAATTTTTGATATTTTGCCTTCGTGGTCTGCAATGGTATTTATTAGATCTGCCTTCGTACACTAGTCGTCTTGCTCTAATTAAACTTCCAACTCTTAAAATCCGAAGGACTATGTTGAACGTGTTGTTTATATTAAATTTAATTAATGGTGACATTTATTCTATTTTCCTGCTCGACAACATCTCTTTTAATGTTCCTCATCGTCCATCTCGACCCTTTGAATTGCAGTCAATTAAATACTTCAGATCAAATTATGGAAATGCTGACCCATTTAGAAGGATGTGTTGTCAATTTAATAAATGTTATAATATTAAAGATTTTTCTTTAAATTCTCATGTTATTAAACGTAAAATTATTATCTTGTTAAACAATCAATAAGTTTGTATTTTTTATTATTTACTATTTGTTATGACATTTGTTTAACTGTCTGTAAGGATATAACAACCATAGACAAGATTTGTAAATAAATAAATAAATAAATAAATAAAAATAAATAAATTCACCTGATGAGTAAAAGTGATTTTGTAAGTTACACTAATTCGTTATGAATTCTAAATATTCTAAATATAAAAAAAAACATTTTATCGCTGATACTGTCACGAAATAAAAATTCATTATTTTCAAAGTGAGAATCTCAATATAATATTGAACTATTTCGCCAATGCAAAACACACTGTTCGCATCCATTTTACAGTTGTACAAAATAAAAGCCAATGATATATATACATTTTTTAGTTCATACCCGATATTGCACTAAATCAAAACTTGCATAATTATATTTCATAAATGTTCTAAGACCTTCATGTGCTGAAACTTTATAGCATTCTTTGCTTTCTAACTTGATTGATTTTAAAATTAAATCAGTAAAGCAAATTTACCTTAAAGGATGTTGTTTTCTTAAACAAGTTGTACAGCTGCCAAATAAGTCAGTGGATAAAATTATATGAACCTCTACTCTGAGTGCAGAAGCAACGAAGGCATCAGCAAATGCAAGTTTAACAAACGAATGTTTGCCAGATGCAAAGAAAACTTTCTCTTTACAATAACATCTTTGGTATTTGTTAGTGTTATTGTTGTTTTAATATTTACCTTCTCTGTTTATCTCTTGTGCTGTCCAAACAATATACAAACATATTTGTTTACGTTGCCAACTTTAACTGTTTCATCCAACCTCACCGCATGCATATTCGTAACTTTATGCACCACAAATATTTTCGGTTTAACAACACAACAACTAAATAGTTTCTGTTTTTCAAATGGAACTACACACAGTAACAACACATATTTCAACAACTAATAGTTTAAAGTAGAGATTTTTTTCTTAAAATTGATCTTAACTTTAAAAAAAAAGGAAAAAGGCAAACACTAATAATAGCCTTTGTGATGCAGGTGCATCTACTGTAAAACTTTTATGTGTAACAGTGCAAACCCGAATATATATCATTCCAAAGTACTAGTGTAATCCTGAACAAAATGATTTGTGCATGTGAATAAATAATTTATGTTTCTGCCAAGATTATCATTCAAAAACTTCTAATAGTAGACAATGCCAAAAACATGAACAACAAAGTTTTTCCAGCTACTTACAGAATTTCAAAACTTTCTGGGGGTGTTTTAAAAAATGTTTCTTTTCCTTTATCTTCTTGTTTTTTAATGCATATTTTTATATATAATTTTTTTAAAATTGTTTATAGTAAGTAGATGTATAAGCATCAAATAGATAATATATAAAATGAATAATTTAAAAAACTTTCAATAACACACATTAAAATTGCCACTAGAAAGTTAATACGAATATAACGAGTCTGGTTTCATATATATATATGCCACTGCTAAAGTGGTAAGAGCTTACATAATATAGATAAAAAAGAAATAAAAAACAGCTGCCGGCGTTTAACTAAAAAGCAGCGAGAGATGCTTTGCTATTGTGAAACGATATAATTAAATATAGACATTTCCTTTGGATATATGTATAATCAAATGGGACCACAGCGCAACGGTCCATCAACGAGGTTGGAATGTATTGAAGCTTTTGCGATAGAGGGATAACACATATTAAAAAGAATCAGCTTAAGAAAATAAGAGATATTTTTCTTACACGTATTTCTGCATAATTAAGCTTCGGATTAATATGATTAATAATATTTATGAAAAACTTCAATTAATACCAACATAAACCATTCAAAATACACATAATCTTGCTATTTTACTTTGATAAAATATTTATAAATAGTATTATTGTATCTGATTTTTTAACCTTTTTTCGTTTATTAATCAATAGATTTGTTTAAGTTTTTAGGTTATTCAATATTAAATAAATATATATACTAATATTGAATAACCTAAAAACTTAAACAAATCTATTGATTAATATTTATAAATAGAATAGTTCATTCAAAATAATCATAATTTTTAATCCACCAGAATTATAATTACTACGAAGCCAAAGGTATTATCAATAATATTATTATATTATTGATATAAGGAATAAAAGTATAGTTGGCCCATGCAATTTATTGTTAATACGTGCTTAAAAGCAATGTCGTTTGTTCTGTATGCTTTAAATATGGAACCCTATAGCTTTCTGAGTTTGTAGAAGGGGATGTTGCGATTCTTCTATAATTTATTTCACTGACTTGCGTTGAACGTAGCAGAAGATATATCGCTGCGTAGCTAGCAACTGCGCATTTTGATTGGCAGCGTGTTTAAAGGTATAATAATTATGTCAATAATTATGTCAGGCGTTAAAAAATTATTTGTGTTGTAGTAAACTAGATTATCTTTACATAGTTAAAAGTTACATTATATTATGTTGAGCCGTTACTTAAATATAACCGATACAATATACGCTTAATCATGCAGTTTCATTCACTGAAGTGCTTTAGTATTATGTTAAGTTATTTAACCATTTTATAGCTGTAGCTATGTAGTCATGTATGTTTTTACAACGAAACACTGCGATTCTTCGGCAAATTACTTGGAACATTTGCGTTCAATACATCGTGAGATATAATATTGTCAAGCATAGATTGCTAATATTATCATATGTAGTGCGCCTACGATCATACCAAAAATCCCTAAGGATCTAGCCAAACGCTAGAGCTATCATTTTCTGAAACAATCACTTTAATATCTCAAACCATTTTACACGATTTTAATAGCCTGGTGTTTTAAAAAAGATTTTTTACGAACCAGTTTAAATGGTTTTTGAAATATCTTCTTTGTACTCAAAGATAATTACTCAATATATTATGGGTTTGTAGGGAAATTTGTGGAGAATAATATAATAGAAAAATTATTTCACCCATGATCACTAATTAAGTGCTGGTATGGGCGGTGCTATTAGGCAGTTAATCTTAATAATTGAGTTTTAGTTAAATGGAGTGATCAGGGGAATAGCTGGAGCGTTGATATATCATTCGGTAAATGTTTCACTGAAATAAACTCAACTGCTTAAGAGATATAATGACTGGAAGATTAGCTGACCCATGCAATATTATTTCGATACGTGCTTTCGAGAAGTTAAGTGTTCATTTTGATAGGCAACTTGTTTGAAGCTCTTATAATTGTCGGAAGTAAAAGAAAAAACTTTCCTTTTTCTGATGCTTCAAGTTTGAAGTAAATCCGATTAGTAGTTCAGAAGTTACAGATATTTTACCACCATGACATCATTTAGTACCAAAAAAATTTCCTTTGCAAATAAATTGCTCATACGCACGTATTGCAAAACTAACGGCCGAACCGCTGCCTACTTTTTTTGCAACATATACGGTGTTACGAATGCGGTGCGTATGTGAAATATATCAAGTCATGTAATTATGTGTTATACGTAAGAAATTTTTTTTAAGAAAAACTAGAGCATACTTTTCTGCGTTTGTTAGAGGTGCTTATGATTATAGAAATATTCTAGCAAAATATATAGCATACTTTTCCGCGACATTATTGGGTACGTATGAATATTATCACACAAGTGATTTAAAAGGGAATAGTAGCTGTTATGAGTTTATTACAATTTTACAGCACATACTTGCCCGATTCCAATGAAACAAATTGCATTGAGTAAAGGACATCTCTGGTTTATTTAATTGTAATTTTCTAATACACTCCCACGTTGCATATAGCATAAATAAATCCCATATTTCGTCGAGACGTTTACCAATACGTGTAAATATTTTCAAAATAGAACTTGAAGTTAAATACCATGTCTTTAAATATTCCATACACAAGTTTCTTGTGCATTATATAAATATTTTCCCACTCTTTCTTTAGAAATGAATTCAAGACCCATGTTCTTAGTTTTAAAAGTTAATTTTATTTATTACAAAAAAATACGTTTATTATTTTAGAAAAAAATGTTTTGTACAAAATTTTGTTTTTTTTTTAATTTACAAAATTCTTAAACTTACAGTTAATAATACATCATTAATAATAAATAATATGTGTGTGTGTATACATGTTTATTAATAATATTGATACCAACTAAAGTACAATAAAAGTGGATGGAAAAAGGATTTGAAATTGAATAAAATTAAATACAATATATTCAAAAGAAAATATTGAATAAATTATTTTATTTTGTCGTGTATAAATTGTATGCAATAAATGTTTAAAATTAATTAGTTATTATGATTAAAAAATATTTAAATATAAATATTACATATCCTAAAAGAACTATTTTATAAAAATTTTTATATTATTTGTAATTTTCATTTGTTTATATCAAGAGACAAAATTTCATATCAATTGGTTTTGTTTTAATATCGTGTTTACAGCAAAAACTTTTTAATGGCCTTAATGCATTTTATATTATATCGTTTCATTGAATGTTATTAAAAAAAATTTCGGTATTATTTTTGAAACTTATGGCTTTTTATGTGTAGATTAATGTTATTTATATATGTTTTTAAATTTTTATATAAAATTATTACAATATTCATCATTGTTTTGACTTAATTACTATAATGCTGTGATTTATTTTCTGCGTGTGCTTTAATAACGGGATGGTCCTTGAACTCCTGCGCTTAAATTATATTTAGTTGCAGCTATCAATGGCCGCAAGATTTACGTCATGTGGAAAGTGTCTATATATCCAGCTAAGAAGGAGTCACTTAGACTTTATCCAATTATAATATTACGATGTGGTCAATATAATTAATTGCTTTTCTTTGTCTTAGAACTCGCTGCAACTTTTTCCATTTTTAAACATAAAAAGCTGGTATATTTTACTAAAATTTTTAATATATTTATCGTATATTGCTGACAGAAATCTTGAGACCAAAAACTAAATCTCCGCTTTTTATATATTTTGTTAAGTCGCTTCGTTATAGGACCCTCCTCATAATACATAATTATTTAATGAAATTTATTGTTGAATTTGTATAATAACTTTCAAAAATGCGAGATTTCAAATTTTAATAACTCTTTTGCGTGTTTGTTTTATTTTTTTATTCACATTTAGTTTTAAAAACGATTTAAAATTTTGTCATATATTTTTTTATTTGAAAACTCAAAATATTTTGTTATGTTTCTTCTCTAACCCTAAATAAATAATTGTTCTGCTTTATTTTTTATTTGTATTTTCATCTTTTTTCACATAAACTATTTCGGCATATTCGGTTGAATTTTTCGCCGGCAAAGGTTCATTATTTTCGGCTGGCTTTAGTACAAGTTCTGCATAGACGAGTTGTTTATCTTCCTGTAAATAAAAAGTAAAATATATTAGATTTATTTCCTGTTAATAGATATTTACTTAGATAATTTCTAATGAATATATAAAGGTAGCAGAATTTATTCCTCGTATAACAGTTTTTGCTTGCAAATATTTATTTAGACGGAAAGAAAAGGCAGAATAAGAAGCCTGCTTGGACTGTGAAAGCGTAACTTGACAGGATTATTGCGATGCAATAAATTATTCTAGGTTCTTATGACTTGGGCAGATATATAAGGGATGCGCGTCTGCCCTTCTATCTGTGTATTAATCAGTTTTCCAAAGCTTCAGAAGAGTTGGAGGCTTCGGTTTGGACTCTAGTATTGAAAATTTTGCCAAATAGAATTGATACTGGAAAACATATCTGATAACCCACCATACGGTTTCAAAGCCGGAAAGCAGCTATTTTGCTCTGTCTAGCTGAACGTGAAATAAGTTTTCTGAACCTCCTAGAATAATTTGAGACTTCGGTTTGGACTATTGTATTTTAACATAATATCAGATAATCCAAAATATCGTTCCAGAGCTGGAAGAGAGCTATTCTGTTCCGGTATGTACATTGAATATTGAAATTTATGGTAACCATATCTTGTGCTTTGGCTTCTGCTTGATTAATACATATGAAATTTCAAAGAGTTTCTGTTTATCATTTGTTGGCCTTAACAAAAATGTATTTTAATTTGTTTTAGCACGTTCTATAAAAATTTAACCAAAATTTATATTAATAAACACTGCAATTACTGTGTACGCAGCAAATTAAATTGATGTTGAGTCCTCTATTAATCATTAATTTATTATTTAATATAAAGACCAACATAGAAATACACTAAAAATGTTGGTACAACAAAAAGTTACTCAAAAAATCCAACAACGCATACGTAAACTAGCCCATTAATTATAAATCAATTTAATATGTCAAAGAAATATCGGTATATAAATAATTATATATTAAATTGTATTAATTATTGTACATTTGCATGACTGTTGGTTTGAATAGTCCAACAGATAAGCCACTTAATTTCACCGCCTTTGTTTGGCTAAATTTGTTGATATCGATGTGCTGTAACTTTATATTTAAATCAGATCTAATGCCTCAAGATAATTCTTAATTAAGTACTTAACTTAAAGACCTTAGAAATGAAGTGAATATTATTTAAATTTAACAATTTCTCTTATTAAAAACCTTTAAGACATGAACTATTTATTATCTATTTAAATCCTTAACTAAAATATTTATACAACAACCGATAGTCTAATTTGTTTGCTGTTAAACACTTACCCAGCAAACAGCAGCGTAGATAAAAATTTTTTAAAACTTATAAATTTATATTGCTTGTGATATCAATTTAGAGTGACAAATTTCCTGTTCAAATATTGCCAAAGACTTTTCTTTGAGGTCATGAATTAAGCGAATTTAAAAGCATAAAGATCTTGCTTGTAATTGCTAAAGCATCCAGTCTCATTTGAAACTTTAATGGATCGCAGAGTATAAATAATTTTTTTTTGGGAATAGGGAGCAGAATTATAGCTTTTTGGTTGAAGTAGTGAACACTCAGTCATGAATATAGAGTTGACTTTTTCTGCTCTGCATAACTGCAGGATAGTGTCTATTGACGGCTTGTCTCGACGACGAAGGCATATCACTGGTCGCTGGACATTACCAACAGTTAATGACACCGTATTGTACTCTAAAAGCAGAATGCGGCTCGCTCCTTTTTCTTTATATGTAGCGGAAAATTACCCGTCGAAATATAAAATAAAAATAATTACAGCAAAATTCTATGTAATTTAATCTGTATTAATCTGTCCTCTTAAACTATTTCCTCATTTTTAGCTCTTTCACAATAAACTTAATAAGCAGGGCTCAATCCTTGAAGGCTAATCCAATACAGAAATTGTGGAAAACTATTGTTCCGATAATTTTTATTGAAAAGTTTTCGTAACGTGGTTTTTGTCATATTCTATGCTTTGAAATCTTCAAGCTAAACCCCTACTGCTATAAATATAAATAAATTGTTTCCCAAGTGATAAGTAGTGATTGGTGTGGTTTTTTATTAATACAAAAGAGCCGAGAACAGCAAATGGTTAGATATCGGGTGTTTTTTATAGAGCGATACAAGTTTAATATATAGATATACTGTTTTGACTGTCGACCGTGTCGGACGTAGTTTTGTTGAACTCTGCTTACATTTTTTAATTTTCTGGCAAAAACTGTTTTAATAAAAAAAAAAAATACAATAAAATAAAAAACTTAAAAAAGCTATATTCTTATTGTTGTTACATTCTTTCGCATATTTGATGCTTACAACAAAACAAACAATCAATAACAACAATATCATTTAAAATTTTTGTATATTTCAATTTTCATTAATACCAACAACAACAATCGCTGCTGTTGTGATACAATAAGTGAAAATAAAAATAATAATTAGCAATATTTGTTCCTGCTCTGCTTTAAACCAGTTTTTACATTCTACACCTGATCCTCTTTATTCGAGTGATTTCAAAAATCAACTAACAACAAGTAATAAATAACAATAAAAAAAAAGGAAGGTCACAAATAAAATATTTGTTAAATATGTCCTGCTCAAAACCTAAATGCCGCAACAAAACTGATGAGCCAATGGTATCTTGCTGGCTTTGTGATACTGTTTATCATGCTAAATGTGTTGATTTGGCTGCTCGAACTGCCGACAATCTGTGTGAAGATAAAGGCCTGCGCTGGTGCTGTAAAAAATGTATTGCGCTTGATATTGAATTTATTCATTCTTCAAAAACACGCATATAAAGTTTAACGAAATTCAAAATGATCTTAACAACCTTTCTTTGAAATTTAATCAATACAAAAAATTACTTGAAAAAGGTCCGTGCTCTCCTAAAAGAAAGAAAACTACAACTGACATCAATACTATTGTTGATGAAAAGGCTGAAAATGCGTTATCATTGCAGCCATTAATAGCAGAAAAAAATCCCGTCACTACTTCTGAACCCTCGCCAAATTTTCCTGATTTACCTAACAACAGAGCACCTGTTTCTCCTTCCTGTATAAATACTAATTCAACTTCCTCATCTGTTCCAATTAATTTTAATCCGCCAGTTCCTGTTTTTAAACCGTCAAGTACCTCAATTAATTCAAATCCATCCGTTCCTGTTTTTAATTCTTCTAACAATCCAACTCTTAAAGTTATTTCACCAAAAAAAACTATATTTGCTGCTCGATTTGCATCCTCTACTACTACCGATGATATTAAACATTATATAACAAATAAGATTGGCCTTAATATTGAAATGACTGTCTTTAAATTTAATTATTCTGAGCCAAGAAACAAAGCATCTTTTAAAATAATCATACCTCAAAACTACTTTGATACAATTGTGCATTTAGATTTTTGGCCGCCTAATGCTTTTATTCGTGAGTATGAATACAGAGCTACACCAACGACTGATATTGTTCACTTACCGAAATCATCGTCATCAAAAAACTAATTAAACCATCTATAAATAAGCCCATTAATATTATATACCAAAATGTAAGAGGTCTCAACACTAAATTAAACAATCTTTTTATAAATAGTTTTGAATTTTGATTTGATTCGTATGTCTTACCGCCGTATCAAAGTAGACTTGCTCCAATAAAATTGCCTACACTAAAAAGTCGACGATCGACGTTGAGTGCTTTATTTGTTATGGGACTGGTTCGAGGCGATGTTGATTCGGAGTTCTTACTTAATCAACTATACTTCAACGTTCCTGTAAGACCTACTCGCAATTTTGAAATCTTTGCATTAAAATATTACCGCTCTGTTTATGCTAATAATGATTCTTTTCGTGCATGTGTCAACTTTAACAAATGTTACCATATCATGAACTTATCTGAGATTAATACCATATTGAAAAGAAATCTCATTTTATATTTAAATTCTTGAACTAATTTGTTATCTAGTCAATAAGGATGTAAAATCTACTGACTTGTTAAATAAATAAATAAAAATAAATAAATAGTAAAACTTAGTAATATATTTTTGATATCAATTGACATTAATGTTAAATATATATCTGGAACACCAATTTTCACAAACAGTAACATTCGGACCATTTTTGAAAACATATAGGCCAATGACTCCGCCAGTCCATAAAGCTCTCCAAACAGTAATTTTCTGTGGATGGAATGGTGTTTCGACAAAAGCTTGTGGATTCTCTTTACTCCAAATGCGACAATTCTGTTTAGAATTGAGCTTCATCGGAAAATAAAATTTTGAATGGACGAAGTGCACGATAAGTTTGACGAACAGAACTATTATTTTGATTAAAAATTTCCACAATTTGAACGCGTTGCTCTGGTGTGAGTCGTTCTATGAATAAAATGTCAAAGTAAAGTAAACAAAAAGCAACTATTTACTGTTAAATGGGTGGTCAAATAAAGCAGTGCTATCAACTTAAAGTTCTATCACTCTATAAAAAACACCGTATACAAAAGGGTCGAGAACAGCCACTGATATAAAGTTTCGGAGTTGTCGAAATAAATTGCAGTTTTTGAGTTTTCTTCGTTCTTGTCGACTATGGTGGAGATGATCAACATAATATTATAATTATTAAAAGCTGATTTTTTTGTGAAAAGTTGTTCTAAAAATAACGCTCTGAAAATTTTTTTCGGATATCCTGATATTAACGGCATTAATCGTTTCAAGCTTACTAGCTTTAATATTGCTTTTTAGATCGCTACCAGTCTGGCTTAATTCGGTTCAGTTGTTTAAATGTTATAAGTTGGTCACTTATAGGCATGGTCAGGAAAGGAGAATTAGTCAGGGAAGCTTCGTAGGATCTCAAAACATGGATATCTGATGAGAGGCTAGTTTCTTTAAAAACTGGGTAAAACTAATAACTTCTTGATTTTTTTTTAATTCTAGGTCTTTCTAGCAAGAATTTAAAAAAAAACCAAAATCGCATATTGATGCTTTAGAAGTAAAATAAATAAAAAGTTCTTCAGCGTATTTTATAGAAGCCGAATAAGATGCTGGTTGTTGGTAATAACTGCCAATATTTTTCGCTGGGTAGACGTACGTCCATTCGTATTCAAAATCTGTTAGTTCATATTAATTTAATATGCAAAAAGATTCATATTTATTGCATTTACATTTGGATATAGACGATAGTCATTTATAATAATTATATATACATTATCTACATTAAACATCGACACATTTACATTTAAAAGTATTTATACATTTTAGTTTTACTTACAGATACACAAAAGCTTAAACATTTGCCATTTACAATAATTTTAATAATTTTTAATCGACTAAAATGTACCTGGATTTTATTCAATTCAGTTTATTTAAATGTCCATTCGGGTGTTGATGTTTGCCATATTATAACCTTTTTTATTGTGTTTTTGTTTTGGTTTTGTCGTCGTTAAATTGATAATAAAATGTATTTGAAAAGAAATATATATATGCATGCACAGAGAGATACAGAGAGTTTATTATGTTATAAGTTCAATCGTATCTTGTCAACAATTATTACAAATAAACGAGTTGAAATCTAATTTAAATATGTTGTAGTAAAATAGCTACGTAACGAAATCAATATCAACACATGGAAAACTATAAAAGGGGAAAATAAAATTTAGAACAAATTAATAACCAGAGAAACTATTCAATTTCAAATAACAAAGAGCATGCGGAAACGCCAATGGAAACGAATGCAAAGTAAACAACAAAAAAAAAAAGAGAATTGGAAATAGTTTACTTTCTTTGGAGAAACCAATACTGTGAAGAAAAAAAAGTATGTCAACCGTTGAGTAGAGGAAAATATCACTTCGACAGAAAAGAGGGAATCAAATACAATCGTTTTATCATTATCTATTAAACTCTTAATATAAACTTCATTTAAATTAAAAACTCAAATTAATAAATATTATTTATTAATCAAATAGCAGGTGTTTTTATAACAATTTTCCCTTCTAATTAACTGGTATAAATTAGAACTCACAATATGGTTTCCATAGATATTATCCACTTATTTATATTTGATAAATAGCTGGTATTATATAAAGTATATATTACATAGTATATAAAAAAGATCAGGGCTGCAAAAATACAAGATCCGTTGGATGCAGCAGTTAACGTGTAGACTACGATTCTGCTGATCCCTGGTTCGATTCCCCGCTCAATCGAATAAATATGTGTGGGAATTTTTCTGATCTTCATTTAATCGTATTAATTGCTGTCAACCTGTTACAGTAACGAAGCCGTAGTACAAAAAAGTATTTAAATAATTTCTTATTCTTGCACACAAGCTCATCTTTAAAAAAATTTCATTTATTTTTATAAAGCAAGATAAAACTGCTTTTTGTTTTAAGCTACTGACAAAACAGAAGGCATTAGACAAAACTCAGTCTTGTCAAAGAGAACTTAACAAAAATATATTTTAAAAATCACTTCCTTTTAAACTATCAATATAATTTTTTTATTGTAAATGAAAAATAAGCTTCTTTATTCTTAAAACTATTGGCAAAGTAGAGCGTAGTAGGCAAAAAGTCCTAATTGTTCAAGAAAAATCTTAAACTTAGACTTTTTAGAAGAAATTATATATTTGGAAAGAGTTACAGCTTTTCAAATTGTCAGTTAGATTTTTTATAAATGAAATTTAAGTTTTTTTGTTACTGAAACAACTTTACTTTTGAAATCACAAAAATAGTCTTGTACAAGTAAATTTTTAAAACATCGATTTATGCCTCCTTCTTTTCCAAATTTTTAACCATAGTTTATTTTTATAAATGAGAAATAAGTTTCTTTTTTTCAAACAAATTTTTAAGACTTCGATTTTTTTTAGGATGGAGCCTCTCTTCTCCAAACTTTTTTACAATGTATTTTTATATATGAGAAATAAGTTTATTTTCTTTGGAAACTGCTTGCAAAGCACAGGGTACTAGAAAAACACTCAACAACACAAAAGGAAATTAAGAAAGAGAAATTAATTATTGGAAAGAATTACCTCTTTAAAAATTTTTAATATTACTGTTTATATATATGAAAAATACCTACTTTATTTTTAGATCTATAATCAAGAGAGGAGTTACTAAACAAAAATTGTTAAAAAATCCAATTCTTTTGCGGGCGACAATGCTCGCAAGCAAAATATCGCAGGTCTGTTTGAATATGCTTTCAACGTCAGTCTACATTATGATCTTTGCACTTTTACATATATCAAGCAAAAGATGAAAGGGTCTGCTTTCAGATGTTGGAGAGATCTCTTTCAGGAGTATATTAATACTCTATAGCGAAAAGGGACTAATGTTTCGGCAGACTGTTCGATGCTAAGCTTCACCAGGATGACCTGACAAAAGAAGGAACTCTATTTCCACATAGTTTGTTGAAATCGGGACTCGAATGGCATAATTGCAAATTTTATATGTTTAAAGAAATCCAGGCAATCAACTGAGATATTAGATTTTCTATCTTATGGATAGCCACCGATTCCTCCAACATTTCCAAGTCAATTTTTATCAAGAAAAAGAACGGCGTAAATCCCAAATTTTTACAACAAATTATTTGCCCAATATATTAAATAATAAGGCCCTCCAATATTATTGAAATAACTTCTAAAGTGATCTCGAAGTTGGTTTTTTAAACTAAGAACTCCTTTTTGTTAGCTCGGTCCAGTTTAAAAATTATTGTCCTTGTTATGTCATTATTTCTTATTTAAAACTCCAAATAATAATTAATTAAAACAACTTAATTTATAAAAAAGAACTATTAATCGGCTAACCGGCCAATATCAAAATAAAGCGATTATAAACCGATTAAGTTAAGACCCTGATTAAATAATCGAACGATTAATCGATTAAAGCAAAAGCACGATTGTATTCATTTTAGTATGTTTCATAGCAACGACCTAAAAAAAAGGTTGATATGCTCCCAGTTTTAAGTGGGAAATGGATAGAAATTTTGAGATCCATTAAAATTAAAGCGAGACATATTTTCCGTAGAAATCATATCAAGTCCAATTTTTTTAAACACATTTTAAGATATATAATTAAGATACTCACATCATCTACAATAATGTATCAGTTAAAATAAGTTTAATTCTTAATAATACTAATTTAATATATTTTATACTGCATTTCTTCAAAGCGATAGACACGATTAAAAATACGATTATATGTGTTTCGAATGCTTTATCATTATTTGCGTGGTGGCCTCGCTACGAACTGTTTCTTTTTCGATCCCAATTGAACACTATGAATAAATGTTTTGTCTCTGTAAGAAATCTAAAGTTTTTCATCCGTAATCGTTGACAATGCTGTGCGCTCACAACTATATAACTGATCCTTCTTTGTTGTAATAACTTTGTAAGCAACAAAACTTTAAATAGATTAAAAATTTATCACCAGAACTTTACAAACTTAAAGCAATTTCCTTATCAAGAAACTAAAGCTTAGGTTGATTTTAATTTGTATAGGAGATGATTTATAGAAGGGGCACCCCCTTGCGAAATTTTCAATATTAGTTTTTATTTTATAAAGTGGAAAATAATCTGATTTAGTTTTAAAATGATCTATTTTGCAAAATACTGGCCAAAAGAAGAAAGCTAACAAAAATTTAGTCAATTCTAGGAAAATTTTTAAAAAGTAAATTTTTTGCTAAGCGATAACTCTAGCAAAATCTTAGCATTTATATTTTTATATATTTCATTTTAAATTAAATAGCCAACAGCTATTTTGAGTAAACGTTTCAAGATAGTTTTCGCAATCTTAGAGTGAAATTACCTTTTCTCTAACTGCTTTTTATATTACAACAGAATGACACTACAATTTTCCCCCATCAACAATTAACAATTGATGCTGCTGCAACTTTAGAAAATAATAATAATAATATAAAAAAAAGGAAATTAAAGGATACAAGATAAAAAAGGTAATAAAAAATAAAAGCCAAAATATAAAGAAATAAAGGAAATAAACAATTGTCGTACCTTTGGTTGATTGTCATTGCCATCAGTGTTTATGTTGGTGCTACCATCGGTTGCCAATTGTTCATTAGCTTCTGTTGTCGTTGCTGTATTTGTCGGTGTTAAACCTTCACCTTCATTGTTGACATCGTGCTCGTTGCTCTTCCGTTTATTTGAAGTATCCCTTTCGTTTATACGCTTAAAGATAGCAGCAAATGAAGGTAAACCTTTTGACTTTTTATTGCCACCATTGTTGGAGGTGCTGTTGACGCTGCCACTTTCATTATGCACAGGGGCATTTGCATCCAATTCTGATACAGCGGCTGTGGTTGCAGTCGTTGCTGTTGATGTTGCCTTAACGTCAGCACTTTCAGTATCGCTACTGTATGATGGACGAGGTTGTAGGAAAATGATGTTTGTTGATGATGGTGGTGGTATTTGGTGGTTCGTATGATTGTGAAGTGAAGTGAAGGAGGAAGGTTTAATTAGAAAATCAAGATGATTCAGGTGTAAGTGATGAATTGTTTTTTATATTATTTGTTTGTAATTTCTATTATAATTTCTTTTTTTTTGTATATTTTGTTTTTGCTTTTGATTAATATATTTTGTTTTGTTTCTGTTTTCTCGGAATATTTAATATGTTTTGTTGGTTGGTTTTAACAAATTCATACATATAGATTTAGTTTTAGTAAAAATATGCTTTTGTTTTGTATACAGAGGAATTAAATTAAAAAAAAAATATTTTACGTTAAAGTACACATAATCCAAAGGAAATTTACAAAATAGCTCATAACAATTACCATTTATTTATGTACGGAGTTATACAAATATTTAATAATAGAATTTAGTAGTATGTGTTCGTTAGTAAAACTGCAATTGTTTATTGTTGTAAAGTTCTTTGTACAACAAATGCATTTGTAATATGACGGTTTAGTACTTTCCGGCTAGACAGTTGCGTGATAAGTAATCTTTCGAGCTTCTATTATTATTCTAGACTAAAATTTATTGTCCTTAATTACCAAATAATAACAGTTTAAGCAAGTTTTCTCAGAGGTATTTCCTGTATTTTATTGGATATTCAAAAGTACCTTGATAACGTTAGTTGAATTGATTACTTTAAAAATTGTTTGTACAATTTTAATATTTTATCCAACTTATTTCATAAATGAAAGCATAATTGAAACAATTTATATTTAAATTTAAGCCTGATGTGTACTGCTGAATATGTGAGTTTTTATGGTTGGCTTATGTTTGATAGCCAGCGTACTCTTGGAGGCGATAACTCTTATTGTTAGCAGCCTTTGCAGGGAGGTTTTCCTTAAGTTCTTAGATTTATATGAAAAAATTTTGCAATATCATATCAGGAAAATTTTTAAAATCATATAAAACTATTAAAGAAAGTGTTATTAAATAAAATCAATGCTTTTGTAGCAGAAAAATAATTTTTTTTATTAAATAATTCACTCGAAACTTATCGCACAACTCTCTTGTCTCTCCTTCTCTGCAGTAAATAATTTTTGTTTTTAATTTATCGATGGTTTTTTTGAATGTTTATTTTTCTTTTCACCTGATAATTTGTAGTGTGTCAGCATATGTCCCGTGGTGCTTTAATAAACATAAACAAATTGTTTTAAAATATTTATTTATGCTGTATAGCGTTTAAGTGCGCACATGTACAAAGAAAAATATTGCATTAGCATTTTAAAGCTTAACAGGAAACAAAATGTTTGTGTTTTATTCAGCACAAATATTCTAGTGGAATATACACGCCATGATATTTTTATTGACAAAATGGTTTTTAATTATTGTTCTCTGGTACACTTCGCTTTTTTGTTTGCATGTGTTGAAAGAAAATAAGTTTTTTAACGCTTCGTATTTGAACTGAATCCATATTTGGTTGGCTTATTTTAGTCACGAATCTCAGTATGGTTTTTTCTTTCAAATTCAGGAAAGGATAAAAGGAGCTTTTTTATTTGCTGGGAAATTTATTTAATGTATGGATTTAAAATATTCTACTTTAAAAATACATCAAAATTAAATCCTGATTAAAGTTGTAATAGTTATTTTGAGTTTTAAGCTGCTTTTAAAATTGATGTTTAAATGAGAGAAGATACGAGTTCACTTTTCACATATTAACCCTGCTGAAATTATTGGAGTATATGATCGGTTTCAAGTAAAAAGGAATAGTTACAACTTGGTGTGTTATAATGCAGACATATAGCATGATGACGGCGGGGTATAAGCATAAAATGCAAACTAGTTTCCTGTGGTAATCCATAGAGTAGTAACATGAAGTAATTTCAAGACTAACCTTGTATTGATAATGTGCGTTGTAGTTACTTGGACTAGTTTTTGGATTACTCTGACGTAATGTTTTTTTTGATTACATGGTCCTCCCCTAGGAAATTATAATGAAAAATGGATCGTGTATTTCCAATATATTTGGAATACTTTTGGACTAGTCCTGGTCCCTTGTGGAGTACTCTTCACAAGCTTGCAAGGAGCAGTCTTGATTAATGCAGGGTATTGCTTAAAGAACTTTTAAGATTATAAGGAAGGCAGGTGTTGTCACTATGTTACAACTGCTGAATATATCATTTCTGACAGGAGATATCACTGACGTTGGAAGAAAATGTGCCGTCATATCAGGACCCTGTAGTCACAAGGTAACCCTGGTTTTTCTTTATACAGTCGAACTTCCCTATAGTGAATCTCCACGGGGACAGACAATTATTTCACTATATAGAAACTTTATTATACATAAATATTTTCTTGTTTAAAATAATCAGGTATTTTTGTCTGAACCACATTTTTCCAATTTTCTTTATCAATAAAAGCTTCAATTGTATTAAGACATTTAAATATATTTGTCGAAACGTAGCTCTCCATCTCCAAAAAAAGCTCGAATTACATCAAGTGAAGAGGAATCGTGTTCTAATGTAGGTGATGTTTTATTAATATTTGCCACTACTTCACCGCCCAGTTCCACTTCATCGTCATATGACAAAATCTGCTGCAATCCACGACTTTCTGAAACACTGCTTAGAATATCTTCATCGGACGGAATGCCCATGGTTTGGTACATCAATATCTACACTGACATAGTCTTCAAATGATGCATCGATGTTAGCTACTTTTCTAAATGAAGCCTGTAGAAGAGCTAAATCTGATAGGGGGGAAAAATCATCCCAATTACTAGGTTGAATCTGCATGTCATCTTTTGAAAATCCTGTCTTTTGGAAACCATTTCCAACAGTCTCTGGTTTAACATAGATATTCCACACTGTGCTTAAATTTCGAATAGCTTGAAGCAAATCTATAGCTATTACAGGTTTGCTTTCTTCCATTTGTTTTCATTTTCATTTTTTTGGAGTCCCAAAAATATTACTTATATTCCTTATAGTGTTGCTAGCAGGCGTAAAATAAAGCTGCTAAAAATAGTTCACGATATGGAGACACGTAAAATGTATTTTTGTTTCCAAAATTTTGTTCATTGTAAAGAAAAGTTCACTGTATGGAAATTCATTATACGGAGATTAAAATACATTGAAAGCGGAACGAAAAAGTTGTGTTCTTGATTTTAGTTCATAATAAGGAGAATTTCATTGTATAGGAGTTCATTATAAGGAAGTTCGACTGTATATGAGGATTATGAAGTGCACGCTACAAGAAGCACTTCTGAACAAAGCTAGCAATTACTGTTTAGTTATTATACCAGGTTGAAAATTTTTAGCCATATTTTAGGAATATTTTTTTAAATATTTGTAGCGTTTTAAATATTTCCATATGCCGGCATTTTATTGGCTATTACACCAAATCGTCAGTAGAAAAATATCACATATATATTCCATTAATTTATGTGGTTATCCTTCAAGTGAAAACAATTGAATTTGACATATATTGATGTTAACCGAACGATTTTCTATGGTTTTTATGGTTTTTGTTATTTAAATGTTACCTTTATATTCTATGAAATAAACTTGTAATGAAAGCTGATGATCTACTGCGACTATAAGAATTATTACGACTTTGATATTTATGGAATTGGCTTAATTTGTTTACTATTACATCGGCACGGGATAAGTAAGTGTGTGAGGAGTAAGACAATAAATTATAAAATAAGATTATAGGATAGTCCTGGTGCTCTTCCTGGAGTCGTGATTACACGACTGCTCTTCCATATCATTTCTCATCCTTTTGGCTACTTAACAATTTTGCTCTTTTCCTAAATATCTCTCTCTCTCTTATTTTATTTTCTCAATATCTTTCTAGATCATATAGATATAAATGTTTTTGAATCCAGATAAGCAACAATATTGAAAAACAACTTATTTGTCATTCCAAAAACAAAACAAAACAAAGTCATTTGATCAGAAGTTTCTATCAGTTTATTGAGGGAAATATGAAAAAAAATGTACGTAAATATTTGTGTATATTTTATTAACATTTTAGTATTAAAAAATTCCACAATTCCGTACTCAGCAAAACCAATATATTTGTATAGAATTTATGTAAAAATATTTCCAAATATATATTCTGATGGCTTATAAAAATGACGTAGAATATATAACAAAATGTTTATAAAAATTTTATACGAAACATCCCATAATGACAGCGCCAACAGCAACAATTTCATATAAAATTACTGCGCGTTTGTTAGTTAATAAGTTTTGTTTGCGTTCCATCAGCAATTTCTTGCAGGGATGTTCGTACTTGAAAGAAAAACCCGGTTTTATAATGATATAAAAGTGGGAATTAAATGAAGTTTTTTGTTTTTAAGAATTTAAAATTAATAGTTTTAATTATTTGAAAGCTGCACTTTGCTGAAAAAGTTTATAAACCAAATACCACGTGGTTATCGCTCTTGGCTATTTAAAAATCATTTCAAATTCAAACAAACAGCAATAGAAACAGCACAACACTAAATATTTTGACTGGTTTTTGTAATTGATTTCAATATTGGTTATTGGCTTGACAAAATTTAATACTAATTTAGCAACAAAAATCTTAGTCTTTATTTGATCAATAAATAATATATACATAAATTTGCTTCTAAACCAAAACCAAAACCTGGGTGATTAGTAAAAGTTGATATTAAAAATTTTATTTGATTAGCTAAATGCAGTAACCTTTTCTGGTTGAATTTTTCCATAATATGAAGCAGAGTAAACAAAACAATTAAAATAAAATTTATTTACTTTTGCAAAATGTTATTAAATTCGTATTACATGAAATACATTAATCGATGTTATTAAATAAAGTGTAATTTATTTTTAATAATTCTTATATGTATATAAAATGTTGCTTTCAATAATTTATTTAGTAATTTCTTTGCCACTAGTTTAATGCAAATTAATTAAAAACTATTTATGTGTTTCATATGTAAAATATATTAAATGTATCAAAATGGTATAAAAAACTGATTCAATTGTTAAAATCATTTACAAATCGTAACTTAAACATACATAAAAGTAATAATTGATAACTAGTTTAATATATAAATAAATGGGGAGTTTTTAATACAACAAAAATGTCATTAATTTGATGTAAATATGAAAACGAGTATATAATAATTAATTATATAGGAAATTGATTTATAAATTTGCATCAACGTTAGGTTGTTTAATATTTCTTAATTTGAATATATAAATTCTCATGTTTAAGGCACTTAATTTACTTTTGTCGTTATTAATTTAAGTGAAGGAACACTAACTTTTATTTGCATGTGATTTATTTATTTGGAAGACTTTTTAAAGATTTATTATTTACACTTTTGCTTTAAGCAATTATATTTAATAATCTTCCCCCTGCTAAGTTATGAAATTATGTTAAGAACTTAATAATTAGCTTATGTTTTGAACTAAAATTGCTTGGCTTAAAACAATTTACAATTCCTTTAACAATCGTCCAATAATGTAGCAGTTGTAATTTGATTACAGGTAATTTAGCAGCCTGATAAAGACCTCATATTGTTTTCGCTTTAGTTTTGGATCTGTTTAATTTCTATATATTTTAAATAACAATGATTGACCAAAAAATTGAAAGGATATACCTTTTTTAATATTATATAACTTTTCATGTCCTGCCTTTTATATATTTTAATTATATATTTTGTATTAAGAATTATACTTCTAATTTAACATTTAATCGCATATGGGAATGAAACAAATATAGAGAAGGTCAGAAATATTTGAAACAGTTTTATATATTATTTGTTTTTCTTTTGAAATTCTATTTCCTTAAATATAACACAGTTCTGATGCAGATCGCGTAGAGAGGACAGTAGCTTGGTCAAAATATCCTGGCTCATACAAGTGCATTGCGGACACGGATGCTTTAAAATTAGTAGAAAAAATACCATCAGTTGAGAAATTAGATTAGTGGAAGATGCCAAAATATTTAATCTAAATGACGAGAATATGAGCCAGAAGCTGGTCAATTACTAAACAGATAAAAGTTCGATGATACTTAAATCTTCCAAACAAAATCCTGAATAATTTTTTTAAATATTATTTTGAATACAAACAAGAAAAGGAAGTGTGGAAATCAGATATATCAGACACACTGTTGTATTTTTTAGTCATGAAAGATAAACAACGACGAACGTGCGGTGAGTGGACTCTACTCAAGAACTATGAATAAGAATCAAGAAGGCACTACTTTAAAATGGCATAGAGTTAATTAAAATAGAGGTAAAATACTTAAGAAGTATGTTACAAGATTTATTACTTGAGTAACTTTTAGCAAAAAAAAAAAAATTATTATTATTATCATCTGATATTGATGCGATTTTTATATATTTTTTTGTTTTATTCCAGCAGTATGCCTGAACTAGGAAAATAGGTTGTAAGAAGGGGGATAGATGTTCGATTTAATCATATCCAAGCTAATCGTGGCAGAAAAGGCCTCTGTAAAAAGTTTATTTCACATACGATCAGTTCGGCCACAGACAGCGTTCTCTTTATAATGCGTTGTGTGGTGATTCACAGACAACTTGACCACAAAAGGATGCGCCTTGTGTGGACAACGTAAAGCTCGCAAAAACTATCGATTCCCCAATATCACTTTGGCGTATTCCATTGTAGTATCGGTAGAACAATGAAACACACCCACGATGCAACGATACTCCAGTGAGTCAATAGAGTTTGCTATTCTACTGTCACCGATCAGTTTCTTCATTCGCTCTTGTACGCGGTCGAGCAACTTCAAAATTGATTTTGAAGCATCGGCCATGGAAAGGATAATTCGATTAAATAATAAAGAATTTTTTAAAATAAATTTTGTTTTGTTTTTAATAATTTCGAAATTCATTATTTCCTTATTTTTGTTATATAGTTTTATTCTAAGAAAACCTTTTTTTCTCTTAATTACTGGGGTCTTTATCTTTGGCTTTTACAATATTTTTAAACAACATCTTCAACAATAATTTTTTTTACTTTATTTGAAATACTTTTATAAGAAACCGCTTCTTTTACAATAACTTTTAATCAAACTTGGGATCATATTTTGCTTTACTGGTTGCAAATACTTTTATAAGACATCCCTTATTTTACAATAATTTTTAATAAAATTTGAAATCAAATTACAGCATCCTTTTTTAAAAGAAATTCCAATATAAATTCAACCGGAATTTGCACACTTGCCACTCCGTTTTATACTTATTCCGAAGCAAAATAGCTATGAAGGTTAAAGGCATTGTGTTTGTGATATTATAATTACAACAACAAGATTAAGCTCAGGCCACAGTGTTTTTGTTTCGAGTGAAACATTAAGTTTCCTATTGCATTGCACTTCAACAATTTTAATGTGCCATTTTAATTAATACTGCACTTAATCACTACTTAAGGATTTTAGACATAAAATTATGGATATTAATTTCTAAGTAATTTCAAATTCAAAGCGTTTATTCGTAATGTTTCACTAGATTTCCGTTTCCGTTGGTCCGTTATTATTCGGAGTCGATGATGCGTTCGTTGCACTAATACTAGCATGTGCTGCTTTCGGTGATTGTGATTGTTTAACAGCTGGCGTTTCTTCAACTGATTCCATTATACGTTTGGGTTCGGGTGTTTTTGGTTTCATACGTTCAGCCATAATTTTAGCTTGTTTTTCCAATATTTCCCTCTGATCTTTGGGAATCCAGCGTGAAAAGCGTGACTCTGGTATGCCTAACTGATTGGCTTTGGTTAGAAGATCCGATTGCTCATGTCCACTATTGCCATCGGAATTCTTTTGAGAATTGCGTCCACCGGCCTGAGCCATAACGGAACGCAGCGGCATGGTAGTAGGGTTATACACACTACTCTCTCGATCTGTGCCATATTCGAAGGAATCATCTTCGTTATCATTATTGCGTAAATTCCTTCTTTCCACTTCATTTTGTTCGGGATCATGATTGTAGATGGTTGCGGTGGCATTGCCATTCGCTGGCTTGTTGCCAATGATTGTGACGCCATTTGCAGTTTCCAAAAGTGCTACACTCTGTCCGTGCTGTTGACTAACTCCTCTTTATACAGATGATGCACATACATTTAATTAATAAAACATTGATGCCAGCAACATCACATCCATACAAATAAATACAGGCATTTCGAAATATGATTTCGAAGTTTTATTTAAAGTTATTGTGTTTGTATTTCATAATTATCATGTCATGTATGTTTGTAGATTTTGGGTACAAATCATAAAGGAAAAACGAAAAACAATAGTAGAAAAGGAAAATTAGCACGTTTGCTTAGCGCCTACAGTTGTTGTAGTTTGAATTTAGTTCTATTTTGTTTGGTTTAGTAGACTGAATTGGGGACTTGACAGTGAGACAGTGAGGTTTGAAGTATTGATACTTTTTTAATTTTATTTGTTTTATTTGAATTTAGATGAGCATTAATGATACTAATTGAATTTGGTTTTTAGCGCATGTGACACAAGTGAAATAGATTTTGTTTGATTTTAGTTGGATGAAAGCGAGATATTTTTTTTTTTCAATACAATTTTAACAAAGAGTAGATAGACAATCAAGTGTTGGTTGGTTGGTTGGTTGGTTGGAAACATAAACACGCATAGACAAGATACGAAAAAATTTTGGACTTAGACATTTTAACTAAAAAATTAGGTATAACAACAGTTGGTTATCGGAAAGATATGCATTCGATTAATCAGGCGCTGGTATGATGAGCTATTCAATAAACTATAAATATGTATTCGCTTTTGTGTATGATGTTGTTTGCTGTCAACGTGAGTATGTGTGTGTGTGTCGTGTACGGATATTTTTGTGTAGATGTATGTGTATTGCATTGTGCACATCTGCTGACATATTTCCAATATTTAATGTTAATTTAATTAATTCATGCTTTAACACTATTTACATGCGAGAACAACACAACGGTGACATATGATATGATATTCTACTCTATTCAATCTAATTATTATTAAAATTTACCATTTACCATATTAAAACTTTCTGTGGTTAATTGAAAGTGTTCACCAATTATTCATGAGCAATAAGAAATTGTTGTTACAGTTTTTGTACTTACGTTTCATTTGTTGACATTTTTACAGATTTTCCTGAAACAATAAAAGTTATTTTGTTATTAAATTGCGAGAGAAAGCATTTAGTTTAATACGTTTATATATGTAAATCAAATACATGAAGTCAAAGGCAAAACTATGTGAATATCAAAACGTTTATACACCTGACAGCCATTTAAAAAATTAGGCCAGTGAAATTATACGTTATATTTCTAACCCCTAAAGTGGCACAGCTGTGCCTGGTTTCATGCTCTTACATGCTGCGTTTTCTGTGAACAAGAGATAATTGCATTTTTCGATTTGTAAAGAGTAGAAAATATTACACTTTGCCTTTCGTGTAAGACAGTAGTCAGTAGTCATGAAAACTGGCAATTAACCACTACTTAAGGATTTTAGAAATAAAATTATATTAATTTCTAAGTAATTCAAATCAAATTCAGAGCGTTTATTCGTAATGCTTCACTAGATTTCCGTTTCCGTTGGTCCGTTATTATTCGGAGTTGTTGATGCATTCGTTGCACTAATACTAGCATGTGCTGTTTTCGGTGATTGCTTAACTGCTGGCGTTTCTTCAACTGATTCCATTATACGTTTAAGTTCGGGTACTATACACTAGAATCTATTTTAAATAGTTTAAAAAGTCAACAGTTAATTATTTCACAATTATTTATTTGCAAATAGTATTTTATTTTAAATTTCATCTTTTCTTTCACAAGTTAAAAAATAAAATTCTCTACTTTCGAAGTAACTTATCTTGGAAAATATTGCCAAAAATAGGGTGGTAACAAAAATTTAACAATTCCTAGGAAATTCCTCAAAATATGTACTAATTTGAAAATTAAAAATGCAAGTGTTTGTGCAAAAAAAAAAAACAACAATTGTAGATAAAACCTTAAGAAAATAAAAAAGGAAAATTGATCGGCGAGTTCTTGTTATGACTTTGATGTTCATTTTAAGATTCTCACTTATTAAAGTGGAAGTTTTAAATAAATATATTTAGTTATTCTAAGAAATGTTGGGTAAAAGTTCCCCGATGATCTGCATTAGCCCCAGTGAGATGCGCATAGGAACTGGCTAAAACCCCTCAATTGATCACTTTGAATTTTTTTTTAGTACGATTTTGGGAAAAAAGAATCCGCACATAATTAAAATTAAAGAGTTTTAAAAAACGACAACTCCCAAAGTTTTGTATTACATTGAAAATTTCTAAGAAAGTTTTTTTTACAAAGTGGTACCCCTTGCGAATTTTTCAATTTAAGCTTTTGTTTCATAAAATGAAAAAAAAGATCATACACTTTTAAAAGTGAATTATTTTGGAATAGACTGGCAAAAATGTAAATTTCTATTGGAAACAGTCAGCCTTTATGCAGTTTTTAATTTAAGTTTTTATTTTAAAATACGGATTTCATGTTTTTTGAAACAAAACCTACGAGATGAAATAATGTTGATAAAAATTTCAGAATTTTGTGGCCTCATTGTAAGCCTATACAAGCTTAAGTAAGAATCTCCTAAAGAGCCATTCCTATATAAAAACATATCAGTCAACCCACGCTGCAATTTAATTAACTATGACACTAGATATTTATATCAAATCTAATATATTTCAAAGTACATTGAATAAGTAATTATTTTTTTTTCCACTTCTTGTGATTTATTTAAAACTTTATTTATTATTTAGCTTAAAAGACAAATTTTCTTTTATCTCATATACATACATACATATATAAAAAGGTATAAAAAACATTTGATGTAAGTTCATAATAATATTTTAAGAAGATATTTCATATATTATTAGTTTTAGTTTGTATAAAAACATCTACGTTTTAAGTACATAAATTTTGGAGATGATTTAATACAAGCTTTAGGACGGTTTAACAATATTACTGAGGTCGTTAAAATATTTGAGAATTGTAAGATTATTCGAGCTAAAGGCAATAATAGTAAAACTGTATACATAAAAAATATTACAAAAAAATATCATACTAAACACAATACTTGGCTTATGAATTAAAAAAATATATATATAAATCGTCGGCTTGTAGTGCAAACCTGTTAACTCACTTGACACAAATTTAACATATAAGATTTTCAACGCATATCTTGACGATTTAACCCAATAAATTAGTTTATTTTTCGTATTGTGAGTACGTAAATAAGCACATTTTCTTACGGCAACCTTTGTGGCATCACTTTTTCCTCACGGTTATATTAAAATGTATCAGTGTCTGTATTTAAAAAAGTGCAGTTAGCAGGTTTACACTATAAAACGACGGTAAGCGAGTGGGGCTGGTGAGTCTCAGCTCACTTGGAATCCGGCTCTGATGTTTAAGTTCATTAAGTTCCTTTCAGATTTTAAGCAAAACTGTCATCAGTCGAAAAGCTCAAGGGTAGTTATTTCATGTACTTGGCTGCACTGTTTGCTTTGTGGGTTGAGTCAGATGGTTGGCAAGTTTGTCAGCACTGTTTTTAACAGCAACGACAAGTGAATCTTTCAAGTTCATAAAGTTTCTTTCAGATTTTAAGCAACACTATCATCATTCGTAAAAGTTTAAGAGTAGTTAGAAGAACTACATTTTATGTATTTGGCTGCACTGTTTGTAAATTGAGCCAGACGGTTGGCAAGTTTCTTCGTACTGTTATTGTCAGCACTGATAAGTAAATCTTTCAAAATCTCTTCTCAGACAACATTGAGCTCATGCCTAGTTCCTCTCTAAACCGGCAGTATATCACAATTATACCGCTTTAGGGAGACTACATCCTTCGAAACAAAATTTTTCTCGCTCCGTACTCGTACATTTGAATAGTTTAACAAATTTGTATGGGCATTCACAATAAAATGTTAATAAAATAATTACTAAATTAATATAAACCATTTTAGCTTCTCTTTTATATTCCTCTTTTTAGTTTTTATAAAATTTTAATATATAAAAAATTTGTGCTCTTTTCAAAATGTGCTTAATGCTTGAGATTTAGTTTTAACTTACTTAAAATTCTAAATAATATTAATCCTTAAAGGTTTCCTAACTGGGTAAAATGTAAGTGTATTGGAAAAATATTTCTGTGTACAATCTGTCATGGTTGCGGTATAATTTTAGGCGCTCGTGTAAAGCAATTTTAGTTCGAAAATCAAAAGCTTATTTTTAAAAATATATATTATGGAAAAATTAGTATCTTATGCTTTACCAGTAACGGCAATGGTTTCTTGAAAAAAATTACATTTTATATTGTGCATATTTTTTTTGTTATAAAAACTATCGTTGTCTGTCATAATGTTTCCTAGTTTTATGTATAAAATTCAATAATTTTGTCAATAATAGTTTCGTATAAATTATTAGTGGAAAGAATATGTTAGACCGATGTATTTGTTTTATTTTCGACAGCATGGCTGTTGCCATTTGTGGCAGTTGTTGTTGTTATTATAGGTGCGGCTGTGGTTTTAGAGCCATTATTTTTCAGGTCGGCTTTTTTTTGGGTCTCTAACTTGTCGGTAACTGGTGGTGTGGGTTCTTCCGTTTGGTGTGTAGTGTCAATGTGTTCCTCGCCATTATTGAACTCTCTACCATCAAAATCGTCATTGTGTTCGGGATTTATTTGAGCTTCAGAATCGGGTCCAATATCAGTATTAAGGGTGGCTCCTGTAACAACAACAAACAAGAACTAACTTTTAGCAAAATGCGTTTTCTTTCAACCAAAACAAATTAAATAATACAAAAGAAACAAGCCACAGTAAAATGAATGATTGAAACAAAATCTGTTAAAGGAGTTGCAAGTGATTTTTTCAAGTTGATTGTTTTCCAAAATATCACTGTTTAAACCCTTTAATTGTTTTAGAATTTATTGTTAGTATAATTTAAAACCAAAAACCAAATTATTAACTTTTCCAAACTTAAATTATAATTTTGCAAAACTAAAACTGAATTTTAATGTAGGCAGACCAACATTTCATAACAAATCAATTGCATTTATTTATTTAATTATTTATTTTCTTAATAAACATAAATTTATTAAATGAAAAAACTTGCATTGGCTTAATTAAGTTTTTAGCTCAATGAAAATAATTTTTTTTGTTGCTTAAGTTAGCTCTTGTTTTATGTCGTTGTTTATGGAGAATTGTTTCTATATGTTTTTGATATATTTTTCAATTGTTTAATATATAAAACATGCAAAATACTTAAATATGCATACAATTTTAAATGATATCCATATAAATGAGATCATTCATATTTTAGGAGTGTATATTTCAATAAAGTGCAAAATTTAATTATTGGTTTTGTTTTTAAGGCAACTCTAAAATATAGTAAATGTGAAGTTTCTTAATTAATTATTTAGTTTTATATACTTTTCAAATAAATTTGAGTGTTTTGGAAAGAATTAAAAATTTTTGGGAACAAATCTAAAATCTCTTCTTTTTAGTCTTTTACAATTAAATTCATTTATATATAAAATAAATATTTGCAGCTTGAGTATGACTCGAACTATTCATAAACGTCTTTGTGAGTGCATGTAATCGTTAAGATCTAAAACAAATTCACTCATACTGTTGGTTTGCATCTCCTACGGACAACTATTTAGTCTCATTCGTTTCAACCATAATAAAAGAGGAGCTGAATCGGTAACAAGTGATGTAGTAAAAGGTACACCTCCTGGACATCAACAGGAGTAATTCGCGAATGGTTACTAGTTTTCATTCAGATCATTTTCAATTGAATTATCTTCTATGAGAGAGTGACAAGATTTATTCATACCTAAACTGTTTTTGCTTAAAAGAGAAGGAGATAAGTTCTCCGCCAATTGTCATGGTTTTCATTCTTAACTTGTATGTTCTGATGTTCTGCGGTAACTTTAGTTCGCAGAGTCCCAGCAAGTTACATATTCTCCTTCAGTGTCACAATCTATGGCACAAACATATTCATTAGGGCTCACGATACAGCCCCTGCTTATGATAGTTTCCTAACAGAACAACTGCTGCTTTAGGCCAAACTCCATAATGAATAGTGTTTACAGGCTGCATGCGAAGAAACTTCCTTGAAGGCAACTCTAATATATAGTGAATATGAAGTTTCTTAATCAATTATTTAGTTTTATATGCTTTTCAAATAGACTGATTCTTTTGGCAATTTTGGAACTAATTTAAAACTTTTTTTTGGAATGAATTTAAAGTTTCTTCTTTTTATTCTATAACAATTAAATTCAGTTAAAAGTAAAACCAATATTTCCAGCTTAATTATAAGCAGAACTTTTCAGAAGTAAAACTGAAAGCAGATCAATTATCCTTCATGTTATCGGTTGCAATTGCAAACGTTTTTGGTTAAGATCTAAAAAAAATTCAGTCATATTGTTAATTTGCATCTACTAAGAACAACAATTTACTCTCATACGTTTTAACCCTAATAACAGAGAAGCTGAATCGCTAACAATTCCTGTAGTAAGAGCTACAACCCCTGGACATTAACAGGGATAATCTGCGATATTCTTAATTATCCTTTATGCGGGAGTAACAATATTCTGTTTTTGCTTTGAAAGCATTGAAAGAGAAGGAGATAACTTCTCCCTCAATGTACGCATGTTATTTTTCCTATTAGTCTTGTTTTTCATTCTAAACTTTTGTGCTCTGATCTTTTGCGGTGACTTCAGTTTGCAGAGTCATAACAAGTTTCAGATTCAGTTTCAAAGTCACGATCTTATACATTAAGACTTACGATACCAGTCTCTACTCTTGATAATTTCCTAACAGAAAAACTGCCGCGATAGTACAAACTCCATAACGAATAGTGTTTGTAGGCTGTAGGGATCATGCTAAGAAACTGATTTATGAAGGTATGATTTTGAGGACTTAATTTTAAACACTGTCAAAAGTTGTATGTGATACCCCATCGTGATAGGTGTTTTCAATTATGTCATTTACTTCAGAACAACAAAATCTATTAATTTCTATCTTTGCAGCGGTTAAAATATATCTTACACGAAATCATCAGTAGTTACCAAACTATTTTGTAACTACAAATATAACAAAACCTTTAAGTATATGAAAAAACGTAAAAAAACGAATTATATATATATATATATATATATATATATATATATATATATATGAAAAATCTCAGTAGGATTTGAAATTTGTTCAAACATATAAAAATATATTTTAGTTTTACAACTTCCACTATTCCCCCTTAAAAAAACGCTTGTGGTCACAATATAATCCAACATTTATACCCTGAAATAATAAACAGTTTATGCCCAATATTTTCCACATACAATATTAATTCTTTATATGAAGATAAAGACCTAGTCTCTGATTTAATATTAAAAGCATACAAAAGCCTATTGTCCTTTTCCTTGAAGCAAACGTTTCAGCTTAATCTAGAAATTGTTAACAGCAATACAACTTACCTCCAAAACACCATCTACCAGTGGCACGTGCAAACAGTATCAAGAGCACTATTAATATAAGAATTGCCACCGCAACAACAATACCAACAATAGCACCAATTTCTAAACCACTTGCTGGCGGTGTGGCCGAGGAACTAATGCGTACAGTGTAGTCTGTTGAGCCTAATGCATTCGATGCTCTTAAGTTATATGTTTTGGTGGTGTCCTCTAATGTTAAACCGGCAATGATTAATGTTACATTGTACATGTCTTGTCCCAAGTAAACTGGTTCAAAGACGGAAAAACGACCATTTTGTTCTCCCTGGCGTATCACGTTGCCGTCAACAGTCCATTCAATAATGGGTGCCGGATTCGATCGTATGGTCAAATTCACAGTGACTGTGTGCTCTAAGTACAGGCCATACACAAGAGTTTCTTCTTGGCGAAGGGGAGCATCTGCAACAGGAAAATAATAATTTTAGTAAGTTTTTTTTCTTCTTTCAATTTTGTTGACATGCAATGAAAACAGTTTTTCAATTGCGTATATTTGGATTTATGTACTTGAGTGAACTTTAATAGTTGAATAGCTTCATTGCCCAGCAAAGTTTTATAAACGGGGAAAAATATATAATTATTCCAAATAGCGTCAGACTAAATAAAATAAATTAATGTTTTATTTTAGTTTCATTTGTTTGTTTAGTTTTTTCAATGGTAGCGATATCTTGTCTTGTTAAACACAATTTTGATACTAAAATTACAATAAATAAAAATCGTTATACATCGATTTACAATATAAATTTAGATACACAATATATTTATCATAATAAATGTTTTGCTGGGCATCTTTGCTTTAAATAAATAAAATGTACAGAAACAAATTCTACTTACAGCGAACTAACAAATTGTATGAACCCTCTTGAGGTGGCAAATTTTCGCGGTCTGTCTGATGATGGGAACGGCAAATCAATTTGCGACCATTATCCTCGGGACCCAAATGCCATTGGATCTCCTGTATGGTGGTAGACAAATCCAAGCCATTTGGATTATTAATTGCTAAAACTTCTAATTGGCCGACACGTTTATCGGCTGGTTGGTTATCCAACATCCATGTGATATTGGCAGCTGGACGGCCTTCAGGTACAATACAACGGGCTTGGAAAGTGCTACCCTCACTGAAATAGCCTTCGCGGTCTGGTTTAGTTATCAGCTCTACCAAAGGTTGCTTAGGTCGCACTATAAAATAATTATGATGCACAATTATTAAACATATAAAACAGTAAAATATTGTTGCGAAAGCAAGTTGTCAATTGAAATTGTAAAATACTTACATGCCACCACTAAATCAATAGTGCCAGACAACTCTTCACCCTCCACGCCAAGATTACATTTAACCTGACCATTGTTGACAGCCTTAACACGTTGTATGCTAACGCCACATTCACCCGCCTGCAGACCCTTACCAAAGTACGTAAAGCCAGGAGTTTTATTCCAATCGGGGGATAAATTAAACACTTTCGGTTCACCGGGTATTTCAATTCGACAATATGTTATTGTATGATGAGCATAACGACACAACAATTCCGTAGGATCACCTTCATTTAATACGGCTGTATTGGGTTCCACATTCACTTGTGCATGTGCCAGAGAATCTGTGGCAAACAAAGAAAAAAAAAGAAAAGCGGAAATTAAAATATTATTTCAGTTGTTGGGCAAATGAAATTAAAAAAATTAAGAACTATTATATTGGCAATGATTTGACTTCAATTTAGTTTGAACTAATTGCAGTTTAAATGAAGCAACTAGTTGTTGTAATACGATTTTGATTGTTTTCGTAGACAGGTTTTTGATTGATCAAAAGGTCATTTTATTCAAATTCGTTGCAGGTCTTTAAGTGTTTATTGTGTGAGAATGTAAGTTACAGTGGTCCAAGGGTAATCAATAGTTCATTTATTTTTTTGCAATATATTGATTATTTTCTTTGGAATAGCAGAACATGCGCTCAATATTAGCTCCGTATAGTTTGCTATTTCTTATAATCTTTTGATGCCAATGCTGCATGAATACTATTTAAATTGCAATTGTAATTTGAGCAATTTAAAGTAAATAGGGAAACAGAATGTTTGTGTATGTTTTATTTATTGATAGTAATTAAGTAATAAAAACATTTTTAAAGCCTTTAAACAATTAAACTTATGACTATTAAACTTTTAAAGCAAGACTTCTATTAATTAATCGGGACATAAGCCGATTGAAATAGTAAAACAATTATTATATTTTTAGAAGTTGGAGGAAAAATTTCTGACAAGATACAACCTTTCCACTTATTACGAATATAAGAAACACGGTTGTCCCTAAATGCCATTTCTCCAACGTCCTGCTAATCTTAACTGCAGTGCTTAAGTTACGTGGTTTGTTGTGTTGTTCTAAGCTTTTGAACTCCAAAAGCTTGTTAAAAAACTATTATTCCTTTTTAAATTAGTACATATTTATAAAACTCTTTAATTTTAAATATGTTCCAAAATTTTACTAAGAAATTCAAAGTGATCAATTGAGGGGTTTTAGCTAGTTCCTGTACGCATTTTACTAGAGCTAATGCAAATCATCAGGGAATCTTTACCCAACATTTCTTAGATTAACTAAATATATTTATTTCAAACTTCCACTTTAATAAGTGAGAAGCTTAAAATAAATATCAAAGTCATAATAAGAACTCACTGATCACTTTTCCTTTTTTATTTTCTTACGTATTTATTCTACGATTGGTTTGCTTTTCTCCTACTCTAATTGTAGGTATAAGAGAAATAAAGATCAACAACAATTAATATTCTTGTTATCGAACTGCTATAACTTTTCAAGAATCAAGCGATTGTCAAATCATAAGTGCTAATTGATGTAGTTTTCCACATTCAACGAAATCATCGAGAGTTTGTATTGATCAGATATATTATCATCAGACAGGCATGGAATTAATTTTTTATTTTAATCGCTTTTTTCGCTTATGACATCTCACAAAATTTATATCAGGTTAATGGTAATCGACGTGGTTTTTATACGCTGTTTAGTGGTATCACTTGCTTGTTTGTTAGTATTTAGAAAACTCTCCTTTTGTGTTTAGCTTCTACTTATACGTCATATTGTACTATAAAAATATTGTTGATGAGATGAATATAATGTTTAAGTATTTTTACACGATTTCGAAGCACAAGAAATTACAAAATTAGCATAATTAAAACAGTATGAAAATCAATTTACAAAATTAAAAATAAACTTTAAAGGAAACTTTAAACAATAATGCAACAAAATTTAGTATTATTGTGAATAGTACAGTGGGCGCTTTGTGCAATATTTTTCGTATATTGAGCGTTTCAGCGTTTTTCTTTTTACAATAATACTAGTATTTTGGTTCATTATTATTTTAACCTTAAAATTTAATTTTAGTTTCTTAGTTCGATTTTATTAATAAGTGTGTTTCGAATCTATTTTTTTAAATTATATCTACTAGATGTAAGAAATAGCTAATTTGTGAATATTTTTTCCTAGTTTCTCTAAGATTTTCAGAAACGTTTCGGCCCATATCGCTATTAGTTTGATTCGTTTAGGTTGAGCTATTAAAAATTTTCAGCTGAGCACAGACTTTCACACACGAGCACTTAAGACACATATTTTTGTTCACACAAAGTGACACCTTCCCAGGAGTAGTTAGTCAGCTAAACTTCCCAGGTAAGCACTGCGTGGCGACCTGATGAAAGGTCGACTTTTGCAAGACGGGGTAAAACAAATAACTTCAAAATTTTTGAACATTTTAAATTTCTTTGCTTGAAGTTAAAGATGACGTTAGTTTGAGTTAATAAATATTATAAAAGGTTTGTTAAAGCAAATCGAAAATAGCTGTTTCAGTTATGCCAAATAACTTACTTCGTAAAATATTTGTGTTTAGTTTAGTGGAAGGACCCTTCGATACCGGAACTAACATAAAGTTTTGGTATAATACAATTTCTATATATTGTCAATTATCGTAAGCAAAACGATTCTTCCATGTTGAAATCTTTCTTAGGATTTTTTTAATTATATGAAGTAAAAATTATAAATTTTTGGAGGATGTTGCTTTTCTCTTGCAAATATAGTTCCAAATGTATCTCATGTAGGCATTTTTGAAACTAAATCGTTGCTACAATAATAAATTTCTACGTATTATTTTCTTGTAGCTCCATTCTGTTTTCATCTATTATGTACTCGTGTGTGTATTTCAAAAATATATCGGACATGAGAACTTTTTCTTAAAAGCAATATGTCCTTAACTTATATCTCATATAATTAAAAAACTTTATACAGAAATTTATATGTGCAAGTCTTACGAAAATTACATATCACACAGTTAAGCACTTTTCTCTTATATAATATTTGGCAAAAATTATTGTTAAGAACTCCATTTTCATTGCGTGTTTTAAAGCTAAAACCGTTTTTCCTGTGCAGACTGGCGTGATATTAGAACTTTCAGCTGTCAGACTTAAATTTTTTTCTCCTGCCATTTGGCCAACTGGCCAAAGCAATAAAACTATTTTATCTTTCTGTTTTTTTTTTGAAATACTCCTTTTTCTTTCTTACACACTCCCTGTACATGATTAGTAATGGCCAAAAACATGGTCAACATGGAAACGTTTAAGAATGAAAACAGCGTGCAGCATACCAAAATAATAAATTTATTTGAAGAAAAATAGAAAATTAAAAATATGTAACTAGAGGAAGAGGATAGAAGAGAAGAAACATCACGTTAGCTAAAGGGATAATAGCGAAAAAGAAAATATAATTTTGACTCAAGTTGCATGTACAATTGCTATTGGCAACTGTAGAGAATTAGCAGTAATTGTGCATTAATTTTAATTTTAATTTTTAGAGTCGTTACATTTTATTGTGTTTTGTATTTTAAATGAGATCCTGTTTTATTTTTGTTTAATGAAGAATTTAGATTTGAAAGACCATCATGTCTTTAATTTCAACTAAATGAACAATCGTCATGGTAATGAAATATTGTATTCATATGCAGTATAGCAACGCATAATTTTTGGAAAAGAAAATATAACAGAAATAAAAAACTAGTCCAGAATATTTAAGAAAAAGAAATCACATGTAAAACAGCATTTCGGCATGCCCAAGTTGTGCTAGAAAAGACATTGAACTACGAATTGGAGCCGCAAAGAAAGCCCAGGATTTTATTTATTTCAATTGTAAACACAAGCCTAAAGCCTCTTGTTACCGCAAAGAAAGCCTCGGTGTCAAACATTATTTACTGTCTGTTATTGTAATTAAAATAAAATTTTTAATTCGGGATTTTTTATAGAAAAATAAAACAAATTTCAGCTTTTTTTATTGTTCCTTGAATATAAATAGTTAAAGGAGAAATTTTAATATTAAAAACCCTTACGTAAATTTTTATTTTATTAACACAAAAACAGACAGTTAAATTTAATAATAAAAGTTTTCATATGCGTTCAAGGATATACTTTCTCATAACTATTCAAACTGAAAAAAGCATACGGCTTTTAAAAAATTATTTATTCAGAGTAAAGGTCGTAATTTGAGACAATAATTTTTGTTGAGTGATTTCCAAAAATAATTTGTAGGCAGTGATTTCTTAGACGAGTCTGGTAGTACCTTTCGCTACTTCGTTTAGTAAACAAATCTCCGGCCGATACTGGAAAGATCAGGTAGTCAATAATCGAATAACTTAAGGTCAAGCAAATTTGTACAACTTTAAAATGTCTTAAGGATTCTGCAAATTAAACTAGAAGAGGTCCGTTCAGCCTGACTCCAATATTCAAATAGTTTCAATATTAAAATATACTTTCAATATGTAAATAAAAAATCAATATCCTGCATAAATACTTCTATTTGAACATTTTTCATGAATAGTTTCCTCCATATAAAATGGTTTATGTATATAAATTTTAATTAAAATATTTCAAAATGCTGTAGATTTCTCTTTTCCACAAATCACTTTAATATTTCAATATTCAATACCGAGTAAAATATTAAAATGAAATAGACTGGGGGAAGAGTATTAACAGTGTAGTTGAGTTGTTGTATTTATTTTTACGCCAGTCTAACTGACTCAATTGCCATTTGAGTTGTAAAGTTTTATCGTTTCTAATCAACAAAACAAATATAAAATACAGCAGTAAAATATACACAAAACAAAATATGGAGTGTGTGAACATAAATTTATTTGTTTGTGTGTTTTTTGTCTGTACAGAATGTGTTTCTATTTTCTTGGCTGAAAACGAAATCACACACACACACACACACGCACACACAAAATAAAGTTAAACAAAAAGAAAGTTGTTGGTAAATTTTAAGATTTGTGTTGTTCTTAGAGGAAACCTTCTGAAAAGAATTACATTAAAAAAGCTGTATATTTAGTTAAGCAGACAACTTGAAAGTTTTGCGTGGTGGGAAAAAGTTTTAGTATTTAAATACGAAAATAAACGAAAAGTTGTTTCCAACTGTGGAGATGGGAAAAAGTGTCTCAGCTTGATTAGATGAGAACAATTAGCCTGTATATAAATATTAATGTAGCAAAAAATAAATGTTCATTAAAATAAAAATCACAATTATATTTTATGTTTTACTTAATTTATCTATATATAATGGTATTTACAATATGTTTTTCGTTATATTTAAATAGACATCTTTTTGGATGTTTGAAATTCAATATACTGGAGCATAAGTGAATTGTTCTGGTTGTTATTCTGTTGGCTTCGCTTTTGTTCCAACAGGCATTTTCAACAGGAATTTTTTTAAATTAAAATTGCTGGCATCTGTGATAATAATTTCCTCCGTATTAAATTTTTAATTTAAAGCAATTGATTAAATATTTAAAGCTTTAATTTGGCAAGCAGCTTTAAGATTTTTATTAATACAATTTGCTTTAAAATATAAATAAATTGATTTTCAATCTTAAGATATAAGAAAAATAAGTTCAGTTAAGATGAGCAATAAGTTTTGCTTTATATTTGTTTTGTTGTGTATTTGCTCAAGGGATTCAAAACAATTTGAAAAAATTTCGCAAGGAGAACATAAACGATTGGTAATTAATTTAAATACTGTTTATCTACGACGCATAAACTAACACTGATTCATTGCACTGTTGGTTACATTCTTCCTTAAGTTTTACTTTGTCACGCTCAATAATTTTTTTTTAATTTGTGATTTTACATTTTTGTTGAAGTCCTTTGATTATTTGGTGTAAGAACCAATGAAATGCAGGGATATAGACGTATTTAATAATTAACAAATGAAGTAATTTGTAAAATTATTTTTTTCAACACTTGTTTTGTTAATTATGTTTAAATATTTGTGTATGTCTGCTCTTCAATAGTTTTTATGCCATTTCATCAGTAGACTTTAACCTTTTTCAAAAAAATAACAAAATCTTGTAGATTAAAAAAAAAAAATAATTAAATTCCAAAACCAATTCGGAATTGTAAATGAGAAGAAGTTTTTGTAAAATCTTTAAGTTTTGATAAAAGAAGCAAAAATATAAACCAAAAATCATTAATTAATTTCCCAGAAAGTTATATATATTTTATTTACAAAAACCTGGAGTTAAACGTATGAATGTTAAACCACAATTAGTTTGCCAATCAATAATAGCATTTTATAAAATAAAACAAAATCAAAATTAATAATTAGATTAAAGAGGCCATTTACTTTCGATTTATCTTATTGTCAAATATTCCCAACAATTTGTTTGTCATATTTTAAGAAGTCACACTATATTATGCGATATTAGGGAGTTTTGTTTTTTATGCTGCAACGAAAAAAATTTAACCACACTGGCAAATGTATTGTTAATATTTCCCAATACTTTATTCTATTTGCTTACAGTTTATATATACTTTTTAATAACATTATTAAGCAACTTATTGTATGATAGAAACGAAAAGGGTTATAGTATGAGATACTTAACGTAGAAGTTATTGCAAACTATTTGGGCTGTAAATTATTTGGGCTGCTTAAATTATATGATCTAAAAAATTCGAGTAAATGTATCGGTTAATACTCTTTTATTGAGTATTTTTTGTATTGAACCAAAAAAAAAAACAAAATAAATATATCAATTAAATGTTGGGTAAAGATTCCCTGTTGATCTGCATTAGCCCCAGTGAAATGTGCATACGAACTAGCTAAAACCCCTCCTTTGATCACTTCAATTTTTTAGTAAGATATTAGGAAAAAAGAATCAGTATATAATAAAAATTAAAAAGTGTAAATATATATGTTCTGCAATTCTATAATTGCACTGCGTATACTTTTTATTAAATTGTAACGTATACGCCTCGTAGCACAGGGTTTGCAACAACCTCTTGAATTTGTAATAGAAAACTAATGTCTTAATAACATTTTTACAAATTATCGATGGCCTGTTCATATCAACTTTGAGAGAATTAAAAAAACTCTTTTATAGCGTCAGGGTAAGATAACTGGGGGCAAATGACGACACTTGACAACGATCAAAATTTTTACTTAAATTGTATTGAAATTTCGATCGATATCGATTGATATAATTTCAATATTATTCCATTATTATTATACACTATTTGAAACATGAACATTTTCGTTAAATATTCTGAAAGCTTTTCAGTCTTTTAGAATAAAATTATTTTTGTTTTAATCGCATGTTTGCTGATATAAATTTCTCACGAGGAGGTTTGTTAAAATTGGCTATAATTTTCTTTTTATCCCTGGTTCTATTCGGTTAGTGAAGAGATCGATTACGCCCATGTGTCATTCTAGTTATTGTCCTTCTCATTAAACTTTTTTTTATTGATTTTACGCAGTTTTTGTGCTGCTTTCATGATGTGTTTTACTTTATTCAATGACATTTTCTTTTCTAGAAAAAAAGTAAAATTTTTTAAATTCTATACTAAATGTTAGCAGTATATTTATTTCCGTAAAGAATGGCAGTTTGATATTAAAATTTTCCATATTAAATAATATTGTATTTTTTATTAATCAGTCGCAAAGCAGGTCTGAGTCAGTCAACATCAAGCCTCGTTGGCAATTATATTTTATGTGCAACCAGCCCATTGACTGTATACTCTCTTTCGAAAGTTTTGTGTCTTACTCGTACTAGTTAATATTGACATCTTAAATAAGTGTATTTATTTACAGTTCTTTTGAGGAATTTTCCATGGTTAGCAGTTGCTCCTTCCTATGTGAAGAAATAGGTCGTGTACAGTCAGTCACAGAAAAGTATAAAATAAGGGTTAACAACATTGCCGGTATATGGTCTCAGTCACACACTGGCATCTGTGCACCAAATACTTTAAAAATTTACTTTGTAAGGTATTTTATATATAATACTTTAGAAGAAAACTCAGCATAATAACTTGAATTAATTATATGAGCTGGGATATCTGCAGCAGTTTCAGATTAAAGCAGTTCTCGTATGCAATTTTCTTTTAATAGTTTTTTAAATGGATACTCTTCCCACATTCAACAAACCAATTGATTGGTGGTAATGGACAAATACAAATGAATACTGATGAGAAACTGTAGTGGCTTTCGAAAACAGCGCTGTTCTACTCTGCTATGTGAGTTGCAAAACTAAATTCATATTCATTCCTGCAGTGATCCTTAGATGTCTTTCGAACACTAGACTATGCATTATATTTAACGAAATATATTTTTTGCTAAAGTATTGACTCTAACAGCAATTAAATTATTTGTTTGGTAGGTTAGGCTATTAGGGCCATTATTCAGACCATTCTTTGAAACTTGTTAATTTCATAGGAATAAAATATGAGTTGTTTAGAAAAACATTTTCTGGCTGTACTTTAAAGAAGCGTGTATACAATAAGTCTTACTTTAGTATAGTGGACAGAATCAATATATTCGTAAACAATTTATAATCCTGGAGATCCAAAGAGAAAAAACTAATGATTCTGATAATAAATTTCATTCTCCTTTCACTGGTTAATTAGAAATTAGTTTCCTTTTTAATACATCGTTTTTGTAGTTGAACATGTAGTCGCATTGTTGTCGCTATACTTTCTTTTACAAAGACTTTTTTAAGTTAAATTGATTTCCTTAAATTTTTTCCTTGTTCACAAGCTCCTTAAATATTTTATAAGAAAATTTACTAAATTCACATAAATAATTTGCTTAATGGCACGAGTATAAAGCGCCACAATCTATGAGTAGAACAAACTATTGTTACAAATTTTCTGCAATTTTTTTCGACTTTCCTTTCAACGATTTGTTTTGTTTTGTGTTAACTTTTCAGAAATAAATTTCCAATAAGTTTTTTTTTTGTCTGTATTTTTCTCCTGCCACCCATTTATTATAAAATTATTTTCAATTTCTTTCCATACCTCAATCTGGAAAAAAAAATAATTTTTGGTGTGCGGTTGTGGTGGCGATTGAGCTTTTTCTTTTGGGAGGCTAATAAAATTTTATAAGACAACTAAAACAACAAGTAAAATGAATTTCTACTTAACGAATAAACAAAAAGCTGTTGAAATTATCTTAGATGAAATTTTTATGAAAGCAAAGTAATTAGATTATATATATTTTTTGTTATAGAAAATTGAATATTGAATTTTTGTAATGGAAAACGTGTGGAAAATGTTTTTGCTTGATTTAATTAAAGTTGGTTTACAGAGAGGCCTATGATTAGGCGGTGTTAAAGCATGCAAAAAAGCTTAAGCCCTCAAATTGTTTTACATCTCAATTGTTGTGGGGATCACAAGTTGTAGGAAGATTAGGGATGAAAGATAAGGCAGTTATTTTCTTTTTATTTTGGAAGATTAATGCCACGATTTTTAATTGTTTAAAGTGGAATATTTGATTGAGCTACAAACAGCAAAGTTAATAAGAATAAAAGTATTAAAGTTGTTCCAACAATAGCCGGAAGTCTTAAAGTGTTCAGATGAAGTAAAAACACATCCATCACTTTTATTTTTTCATCTAATATTTAGAGATATAAACGAGGCAGTATTTACACTCATTTAATATTAATTTAATATTTCATTGCGAAAAAGTAGTTTGTTTGTCAAATATTAAGAAGTATGTTTTATAAAATGTTTTCAACTCATTTTAAAAATAGTCATAATAATATAAAATATAATACCTTTATTTTATTTTTCAAACTCTTGTACTTCACAAATACATGCGAATGTGTATTTAACTCAAAACAAATGACGTAATCAAAAGCAATTCTGTCAATAAAGTTTGATATGAATTATTTAAATTTCTTTATCAATTAAGTTTGAATTTAAAATAAATTAATATGAAAGCAATTGTTTTGCTTTCAATTCTTTTGTTGCTGCATAAATATGCAAGTATGTACATGAATAATTTCTAAACAATTAAAATTTATTTATATACTTGCACACATGCACACGTATTTATATTCACAAGTAAATGTGTGCATTTGTATGCATATTTATTGCAAAAATCACTTTAACAATTTGTAATCATGTTGACTGAAATTGTAAATTAATGATGAGTTCTGTGTTAAGTTTTTCAAGTCGCCTGTTGCTCATGCTGTTCGAAAATATATGATATACTTTTTAAGTGGAAACTCAATCCTGTTCCTAATTTTTGTGTTAACAATAATACTGTCATATACAATTCAAAATCATTATTATTTTCAATACATAATTTGATTTCAATTAACGTATGCACTTTTAATAGAAATCACAATTTACTGTGGGATTTGCTTAAAATGTTTATTTGGATTTATTTAAATAAATTTTTAAATTGTATAAATTTTAAGTTAACCCAATAGATAATTACAAATTGTGATAGCAAAAGTGAGCTCAATTTTCTAGCTGTTAATTTGGTTGGAAAGCAAAAGCGACCAAAGCTTTACCAGATCCCTGGAAGATTTCTGGCTTTGAGCCAGAGCTAGAAAGGAGGGGAGAGTGTCGAAGTTAGAAGGGAAGATAAAGAAATTGTTGTAAACATTTTACTTTTTTGCTTAGCCGGTAAAATTTTCCTCCAGTGTATGCTTTAGTACATGAAGGTATGGATCGTTGCCGGCAAAGTTCAGCAACCAGTGCTGTGCCATCACTATTGAAACAGGTCCGACCACTAGCAGCACAACCGTACAAATTTATGTAGGTCACAAAAATCATATTCATTATTGAGTTCGAAATCGAATTTGCGATTTAGGGCTTCGTTAAAAAGTATTCTAATTAGATCTGTTGGCTAAAATAATGAACATTAACCGCTTGTCCCATGACGCCACTCGATATTGTTAAACAAGATTTTCGAATTAACTTTTTTTTAATGTATTTTTTGCCGACAGAATGCTATCGAGTGACAGGTAATTAGTGTTAACTGTTACAGCCAACAGAAACTTCTATTTCTTCTACTTCCCTATAAATTTTTATACTAAGTAGCGTTGCTATATTATATGAGCGATTTAGCAAATTTATTTTAGGTCAAAGTGTAGAAAACCGAAATCACACAAATCATCTGGAGTCGTGCACTAAATAAACTATCGTATAGAGTTGTGGCAAACTTCATCACACGCTCGTTTCTGACAACAACCTCTGATCAAACCCAACTAATTTAAATGGAGGTGACCACAGGTTATTGTCAAAAACGAGAGTTTGATTTAGTTCGGCACAATTCTACTATCGTATCAAAAAGGGGACGTATTTGTTCTTGTATCCAAATCGAGTATTCTGGAAAATTCAAGCATTGGCCAAACTAGACTGAAAAGCCAAGAATTTTAATTGAATTTTGATGTTCGGCACAATATATATATATATATATACAGTGTGATGCAAAACTGCCGTTAGAGTTTGAGTGATTGAGTGAGAATCTTGTGAAGATATTTTAATTGCAACAACTCATCAAAACTAGTTAATTTTCATTTTGAAAATTAATGGCGAATTGTTTTGACGCAGGCTGATTGCCTTTTTTTGTAATGTGCCCACTTCCATTTGAATGGCTTCGTAACCAAGCAGAATTTGAAGATATGGGCTACGGTGAAACCAAGAAAACTTCATCAGCAATAGCTACACCCACTTAATTGTGGTGCATCGTCATATTATTACACATGGCACCTTAGCTACAGTTAATCGAAGGACACTCTAGAATTTTTTGCGGCCGAAAAACTATTTACAGTCTCTGTTCCAATAAGATAGAGCCACAGCCCCCACTGCAAGCGATACAATGGCTCTCTGCAGTAGATCTCTTTGGCGAACGGATTATTTTGCACAGAAATGATTTCAATTGGACACCACGTTCATCGAATTCAAGAGCGGCAGACTATTAAATATATAAATAAGTCAGTGACCATATCACAGCCAAAACGAAACATTCTCAATGAAATTGAAACAATAGCACTGGAAGTTTTACGAAGGATTATGCAAAATATACTGGAAAGAGTACGAATTCAGGAACCCGAAAAGGGCTACCAGTTGCGGCAAATAATTTGTCAAACTTAAGATGAAAACGTTCCTCAATTATATATTTTGAAATAAAATAAAATAATGCTAATTAGCCATTATATAAAAAAGTTATTAAACATCCTAACGATAGCTTTGCTCCAGCCTGTATAAAGAGATATATTGTTGTGCAGCGGCTGCACCTACGAACTAACTCCTTTGCAAGCAAGATTAAAATACTTGCTTTTAGTTGAATTAGTAATTAAAAATACCATAAATAATAGTTGTTCTAAGCCATAAATAATCCTCAAGATGTGTTTTTACAAAAAATCTTTACTAAAAATATTTTTGCACTTGCTGACAATTTAATATTTAAATTTTGTTATTCCTGTAAATAAGAAATTCAACCGAATTGTGTATTTCTAATAGGGTTCTTGCTGAGATACTTTTCAGCACTATGGCAGCAGCTCTAGCCACTTGTAATTTGAGTATCGTGGATATAAATAACAAAAATGCTGCACGTGTTGAATCATATATAAACAACATTTATTCGTTTTGTGAACTTAAGATTTCATATATTCTTCGATTTAATATTCCTAAGAAAACAGCAACCGACAGATGTTCGCTGTTTTGCAATTTGCTGCTCCTTTAAAGCTTTTATATTTTATATTTTTAAGAAAAGATGAGCCAGCATTTTGTTTTAAACTTTCAACACTTCACTTAAATTCTCTTCTGAGATACTAAGAAAACCTTATTTTATTAATATTTATTGAATAAAAGCGATCAGCAATTCGTTTTTGCTTACTCGCTCAAAATAACTATTTTCCCATTGTTATTATTATGATTTTGCTGCTGCTTTAATTGCTTCATTCTTGCTAAATGTGCTCGAGAATTATTAAAGATTATATTTTAGATTTACGCTAAACTAAACATTCATTATTTTTTTCATTTTCTTAATTTTTATTTCGACAAACAGACGTAGAGTCTTGGCAGTAGTGCAATGAAAACTGCATTAAATAAATAGATTGCAAGACTCTAAGAATCAGAAGAAAAACAGCCACAAAGAGCAAAAAATAATATTGTTAAAAATACGAGAACTTGGCGCACGGAAATAAAAACGTGATACATACAATCAATGCCAAAAGCAATATCGTCATCAAGTGAACAGTTGAAATATAAAACGTTTCATGTGGTGTACAGTTGAGCACACAATTAAACGTTAAAAATATTATATCTTTGGTGAAATGTGGGTGTTTATATGTGAATAAAATGAATTTGCAGAGTGACCACTTCCATTTGTTCTCCTACTCATTATTCATTCTGCAATACCAACTGCGCAATGATGGTCAATATTAACAACTTTATAAACTTAATAGTATCAGCTTGTGTGGCATATCAGTTAAGTAACAACGTATGGAATATTACGATTATTTGTGTAGTTTCCTCAGATGTTGTAACTTTTAACTGCCCACAGTCATTGTTTCAAGCATATTGCCATGTGTTTGTGTGTATAACATTTATGACTTGAGATGAGAAATAATTTTGTGTTTTTTCGAAGAAGATTTTATATTGTAATCAATCTTGCTGTGAAATCTTTATTAGGAGTATAATTAAATAAAAGGAAGGATGGGAATATGAAGATGCTAGAAAATATTGCACCAGAAATTTTTAAGATTCTTACTTGCATCTTGTATGAAAATGTGTTAAATATAATTTTGCAGAAAATATTATTTCAATAAGTCAGTTAGTACGATAAGTTCGAGCTTATTAAAAATTATTTCCCTTCAAATCACTAAATTGAAAATCAGATCTGCGAGTGTAAAAATTACCTTCATTTTAAAAATTCATCTTAAGCTCATATTTTAAATTAAGACTTGTTTGATCTGCACTTTTGACCCCATCATATTAATCGTCAGAGCAGGGGAAATTCTTACTAATTTAAAGTCGGCAAAGGAATCCAAATCAGCTGGAGTTCTTTCTCCAATTACTTCCTTTTAACCAGCAACCTGGTAGCTTATAGCGAGTTGGCTTAGAAAGAATTGCCAGCAGTCCTCATATTCTTATTCATGAGAAGTAAAAAGAAGTAAGAAAAGAACGCTAATGCGATGGCCTCGAAATCAGTTGTGATCAGAGCTGCTGGTTCGATGGTTATAAAAAACTAGCCCCAGTTAAATGCATATAGGAAGTAGCTAAAACCCTTCAATTGATCACTTCAAATTTTTTAGTAACATTTTGGGGGAAAAAGTCAGCACGAAATCATTTTCAAAGAGTTATAAACAATATTTGATATAGTACATAATTCATATTCCATATTCTTCATAAAGAAATTAAAACGCAACACAAAATCGTTAAACAAATTATTTTTTAAATTCGCCCTTTTGAATCACTTAAGCTACGTTCACATCTATTAAATATTTCACGAAATAAGGCCTGTTTTAACTGTTTTAGCTCAAAGAAAATATTTTAAAAGTGATCATGCGTCTATTTGGTAAAAATATTGAATTCACAGTCAAAATTGTCATTTATCGTTTCATTTGTCGGGCATAAACAAGAAATATTGAAGAAACCTTTGGAAAAAACTAAGTGGTTCCGCTAATTTTGTTAAATATTTGTTAGATATGAACAAAGCTTAATTAATTTAAAAGCTTTTTACTATCAAAAATATATATTCGAAATGATTGTCTCCTCTTTTCCATTAAGTGGATGCTTTTCAAAATACATTTAATTCAAACGGTTGGTGGTTGCTTTCTTCCGTACAATTATATTGGAGAAAGAACATTGTAAATTGTTTTCGTTTCAAAAAAAAAGAAACACTTCTTCGACACTGTGAAATAAGCAGTTAATCTATAAAGTTCGAATAAAAAGGTACTTGCGCACTTATCAAATATTTTCATAATCACTGATTATTTATATAAGAGCTTTGCATTCAGACAAGTTCTTCTCAAGTTAAATAGTTTCCAACAGTATTAAGTTCGATGACATTATCTATTAGTTAGTTATGAATGAAACTGTTTTCTTTAAGAAAGGCATATCTGAACGAAAATATTATCCAGTAATATTTAGTGGTTACGCTTTTTTGAGAAAATATATGACAAGTGTGACCGTACCTTTATACACATTGTGATTATTTGATATCGAATTATTGTGTAGTGCTCGATTCTAATGCAGCTGATTGTTTTCAGTCTTATCTTCAAAGGTTTTTTTTTATCATTAAATAATTTTTTAATGATATAAATTGTCTGGTAAAATAGGAATTTTTATTGTCCAATATAATACAAGAAAAAATTTTAAATGAGTTTTTGTTTTATATCAATAAAGTTTTATATCGAAATGTTAAACCATGTGTTAATATTACAATTTCTAAATTTGTTAAATTGAGAAATTTAAGTAATCGGCGAGTCCAATAATAACACATACGATAATTTGTTGTGTACAGAATGATGGAATAAGATCCTACTTTATATGTCATAATATATTAGGAAGATTCCATGAAGCATTTGATTCGATCTCTTAAAGCAATTGACACAATTCTTCACTGGACAGATTGTTAGTTCATTTTATTTGCAGCACTGGAGCCATAAAATGAGTTAAACCTACAGAGTGCACAATTTTTTTCGATCTCAAATTAGTTTCTTCCTTCCGTATAGATTTATGTCGTAGTCTTTTAAACGACTTTAAATTCATAAAACTTATAGGAAACTAAAAACAAATTTATAAAGTATAGAAAAATTGTTTTTGTTTTGTACACAATGTGATCATCGAGGAAATGTACATAAATTTATGCGTTGCTTTTCCTTTCAAAACATTCAAGATGTGTGAAAAATCTAAAAGAAATAGAATATAAAACAGGGCTAAAAGAGGGAGTAAGAATTAAGGGCTAAAGAATTAAGAGCTTTAGTTTTTACTGATGAATATAACTAAGTAGTTTACACAGCGACCGATCGTTATTATCAATTTTTCTTAAAACACTTTGTTAACAAAAGTTACAGAAAATTTGACTTTCTACTTCAATAGCGATGCTCAGGAGATGCTATATAGAAAATATTTGAATAACTAAAATAAGCTTTTGCAAATCAAATCGATATTATTATTTTGAATATTCCCTCTTTTGCTTTTGCGAAAGTTTTTCTTTCAGCTAAATTGAATTGAGTTTTATTGTGTGTTGATTATAAAATCAATCATGCTAAACATCATGTTGACCCAATTTGCGTAAAAACAATTTTCTACCATTACCTTTCATAACCAACTGGTATTGGCTTGATTCTTTCGTTCATTTCTTGCTGTAGTTTTCTTATTTTTATTTCATATTTTCTGATTGTTATTCAGCTTTTGTGTCAGACAGTGAACAAATAAATTGAAATGAAAAAAAGTTTAGTTGAAAGGAAAATAGGAAATTATAAAAAAATGGTGTTGGAGAAATATTTATTAAACACTGGCTAGAGAAAGTGGGCAGATTTGATGGTGTGGAAGAATGATTGGCGTTTAGATTAAAGTTTTTGAAGAGTCTGTGTGTGAGAGTGACGGTAATAAAAATATTAGTGCAGTTAATTAAGTAAAATGCATTGGCTATTATGATAGCAAGACGGGTAACACGGTGGAAGCCGTATTCTTTGGCGTTGTCTAATAGGCCTTTAAATACCAATTTTAATTAGTGATTAAATATTAAAAAATTCACGTCAGCTTTACTCTGATGTTTTGTGTATTGTTCTTATAAAAGACTGTTTTTAAATGTTATTATCTTTTTTTTGAAGCTCTTCTTTAAGGATCCTTCCATTCAAATATGTCTTGAGTATGTTATAGCGAATGCCTTATCATGTATGCACTTTTCAAAATGCAACAAAAGATATGACATTTTCGAATCAAAACATAATTTTAGAATTTGTTTTGAATGACTGCTTTGCAACAGAATGAGACCCTGCAATATTGTGGAACATACAGCAGCTTTATTAAATTTTTAACAATTTCATATTAATTTCAATACAATTTCAAATGAATAAAAATATTTCCTAAGACTAAGCAAAAAATCGCATTTTCCCTGTTTTCAAAAAATGGCATACATGTGACAATTAATGGCACACGTACACATCATTTCACTATTTTGATGAGAGAGGCTTTTTTGAAGACGAAATTAACGTTTTGAATTTAGTGAGAATTTAAAATTAAAATACAGTGTTACTGTGATCTAGAGATAAGTGTAGGGTGTTTTTATAGGGTTATAAGACTTTAGGTTTGAACAACTTTTTTAACTGTCGGTCATTTTGTCAGCTATCAAGTGATTTATGTGGCATTTGATTTGGCATTTTAGCCACAATAGGCTGATGCTTGAGCAACTCTTCCAAATTGTGCAAACTTATTTTCGAAATTATGTTTCTATTCGAAGTACGTATCGCACGAATTCCATTTAGCGATGAAGCTCACATCTGTTTTAATGAATAATTCTCAAGTTCAAGTTGAGGCACTGTTGCATCCAGAAAAACTGACTTCTTGATGTGCTTTAAGGGCGGGTGGAATTCTTTAAAAACGTTTACGGTCAGAAAACTTGAGCCATTATTACAACCATGACTATTGGCTTATTCGTTCATCAATTAAATAAACATGAAGTGCAGAAGCTATAATTCTAACAAGATGGCTTAACATGTCATCCAGTTCGTGCCAGAATTAATTTGTTGAAGGAAACGATTAGTAACCGCGTAATATCACGTTTTGCGTACGTAAATTGACCTTGAAAATCGTGCGATTTCAGACCGCTACACTGTTTCCTATAAGCAGGAAAGAAATTACTGCTTGTGGGACAAAATTCGCCGCGTTATTGCCGATATGCCGTCACATATGTTTTAATCGATCTGGAAATTAGACTATGTCTAAGTCAGCCATGGCAGATATTTGCCAGAAATCATATTTGAATAATGAAGGCAGTATATTATCTTTCTTATAAATATAACTTCAAGTCAATTAAAAAAATTCGCCTTTGTTATATTCCATTTAATAGTTCTATACAAGTCTAGCAAACACATATATTATAAAGGATCATCGCGAAGTGGAACTCCAGATTAGATTACATACAAGCCACCCATGGCGGTTATATGCCAGAAGCTATATAGAAATAATGAAGTCAGTGTACTAAATTTAAAATAATGAAAGTTTTAAGTCAATTTAAGAAATTTGTCTTTCGTTTATTGCATTTAATAGTTCTATACCACTGTAATGAAAACTCTTTGAAAGACTTATTTCTCAGACTTTTTGGTACAACATATAGAACCACACAGCACTTGAATCAGACAGCAATTGCCAAAAGTGGTTACCTTAAGCTTTACGAAGTCACTTGCTGTCAGCGCTTGATATTTTTCAAATATAGTTTTTCATCTTACGTAATTATGGTTCCTTAATTTCAGCAGTTTTCTCTCCAGATGTTTTTAGCAATTGTTTTTATAATATTATATAACGTCACGCCTGTATAAATTTGGCACGCTATTCATTTTGATGGTGAGTACTATTAATGCAAACATTGTCTGTCATATGGATAACTTATTTTTCTTATATTCTCTATTTAATAGTGTAGCTTTCACTTAAGCCTGTCATCATTCAATTTTAAATTAAACATCATTCAGTTGTCCTAAACATCATACCACTTGTTTGCCACTTTAATCATATTTTCATTATAAAGAACGATTATGGAAAGAGAAATGAAGTTATAGTATCATTCACTGAATGTGTGCAATATTCTAAGAGTTTCTTCATTTATCTTCATCAAACATTTGCCAGGTGTTCAGTTAAATACTTGAACTATTAAACAAGTTTGCTTTACTGTAATAGCGGGTAAAATATATATTGTGAAATCGCACAGCAAAAAAATATTTGGTACAGTCAGTAAAGATTATGTAAGTCCGTTTACTTAAATTGATTTTATGTAGGTGCAACTGACCAAAAATTTAGTTTAGAAGCCTTTTAATAGTGGGTTTAGGTGAGGAGATTAATTTATAACTGCGTTACTACTGGCAACTGTTTTTATACATTAAATGGATACAGAGAAATAATGTGACGGACTGACCTGTAACTCTTGTATTTAAAACTACAATTAAGAATTTCTCTATGCAAATATGTTTTCATAATAAGATTATAATAATAATAATAGTCATTAATAGAAAAAGTCTTGTATAACTTTCCTTGGAATATAAACTTATTATGGTATCCTTTCACTAGTTCGCTTTGTTTGTCTTATATATTTAGTTTTTTTATATTAAGTTGTTCTCTATATTGTTGTCTATTCAACATGCTGTAAGATAAATTAATTTTAATTAATGCTAATTGACTTGAAAAAGAGAAAAAGGAACAAAGAAAAATTAATCTTGCTCAGTTTGAAGTCGCTGATTGAATGAAGTTGATTTAAGTTATTATTAACATTTTATTTATTACTTCTATTGTAAAGTGTTTTGAAAAGAAAAGCCAGCTCCTCATTTTTTGATTTAATAGCTGCTTTCTCAGTTATTGAATTCTATTTAAAATGAGTGTTTAATAGCTTTTAGTTTAAAGCTATTAAAGGCACACTAAGGTTTTACTATTGTTTTTAAACATAGAATAATTATTACATTATCTATTTTAAAAACTTGGTAGCAAATGGCAATAGAAAATCTGTTAAGAATTTTTAAAAGATGTTGAATTAATTGTTGTTAAGTACCACCAAAAATACATTATAAGATGTTATAAGAAGCCGATGGTATGTCTTGCCAATAATGAGAAGCTGAGGAAAAGGTAATTAATTTCATGTAATGAAAAATTGGAAAATATGTTGGCTTTTAAGGGTAAATCTGTAAAGCAATATTCTTTTGACTTATTAAGATCATATTCCATAATTAAACTCTTTAATTTTTATTATGTGCTGATTCTTTTTTCCCAATATCTTATTAGCAAACTCGAAGTGATCAATTAAGGGGTTTTATTTAATTCCAGTGCGCATTTCACTGGGTCTAATGCAGATCATCAGGGAACCTTTACCCAACTTTTCTTAGAATAACTAGAGATATTTATTTCTAAATTCCTCTTTAATAAGTGAGAAGTCTAAAACAAATATCAAAGTCATAACAAGAACTCACTGATCACTCTTCCTTTTTTATTTTCTTACGTTTTTATTCTACAGTTGGTTGACTTTATTCCGACTCTAATTGTAGTTGTAAGAGAAATAAAGAACAACAACAGTTGTGAAATTGTTTTAATATGAAAACAATTTATTTAGAGTGTTGGCAACATATTTTTCATAATTTTATTCAAAATCAAAGATATTCCTTTGAGGAAGTAGAAAATAATATTTGAAAAATCTCTCGACAATTCCATGTTTATGTTCTCTAGGGACGTCACTTGGTGGAAAATATTGAAATAAATTTAATAGAATATATAAAAGGTGATCCAACGCTGTTACAATATGTTAAATGTAAAGACACGTAATTAGGTGTAAAAGAAATATCAAAAATACAGCGCATGATCAGCCAGTTCGTTCTTCCGTTTTATGAGCTTACGGCGTCACTAAGACATATATCCTTGAAAGTGAGGTTGGGCAATCAGTTGCCGTGAATGATTTTAGTTTTTAAGCTCATAAAGAACTTCGTGTGTATAGAGTGTAAAGCAGAGCGGACAAAACTACATTTTCATCCGGTACATGGTCTGAGTTATCCCCTGTTAGCATCTTTGAACTGAAATTTAGTAAATTTATTCAAGACGTATTTTATATACAAACAAAAATGTCGGAGGATAGTGTTGACACATCAAATGGAGAAAGCTTTGAAGCAGATATAATTATTATTTAGTGCTCTGGTGAATTTTTTATAGTTCCAAAAGTTGTTTCATACAAAATTCTGCCATTCGCCGTTCAGTGCTTTTGTAGTTTAAACAGACCTATAACAATTAATCTGTAAAACTCGATTCCGTATTCATGAACTGACTATGTATGAAATCTCATATACAATTTGTTTTCTCATAGTCAACTACTTTAGCCAATAGCTGCCCCACTTTTTGGTTACCCAGCATTTTCTTCTTTCGATGAAGTTTCGTTCGGTATTTATGTTCGGAATTTTGTCATAATATAAATCACTTTGTTTGATGTTAGTGGAACAACTTGATGTTAACACGTTTTTGTTTTAATACCCGTGTTACCGTTTGATTATTTTCTTCATGTCCTATTTTTCTGAAGCTTTTGTTCCATCATACCTAAGTCAAACTTTTATGGTTTGAATTTTATACTTAAGTATATGTGAACGTTTTTTCCAATTTTCATTGGTAGCTCAAGACTAAGCTCAAATTATATGTGATTTTTATTTTAATGAACATTTTTTTTTTGCTATATTAATATTTTATATAGGCTAATTAACGAATTTAACTTTTTAGTCTATTTCTTATTCATATAAATCCCCAACATTTCGAAAGGCTGATAAATATCTGTGCGTTTGCATGAATATATATGAAATATATTTTCGATTTTCATTTCGCTAACACAACTCACAAAATTAAGACCCAAAAATCATAAGTTTATTATATTTATATAATTTTAAGTAATTTTTAAAGTTTTCAGCTTGTAAATTACGTTCAATAAATTAAACTTTATGACTTCTTAAACTTCCTTTTCCAATATATTGTAATTAATTTTATTACACTTCATTTCATTTTAAACATCTGTTACTAACGAAATAAGTTAAATAAAAACACTTGAATTTTATAATTTCCTCTATTTGTTTCTACTAGCTAACAGATGATTAAATGAAAGTTGTGAAACGTAAAAGTTGTATAAAAAGTTAATAATAGTTATAATGAAGGTAATGAAGTAATTTTCATAGCCATCAAATGAGACACGACAAACTTACCAACTATTTCACAAAAGAAATTTTTTCATGTGAATTACCTAAAAATGGACGAAAAGAAAGAGAAACAAAAATTAATATCATTTTATAATGGCACAATTGCAGAAAATTCGAAACAAACAGTTTCATGCTACAAAACAAAAAAAACAAAGTTCAAACAAAAGTTCCATTAGTTTATTGCCATAAGAAAGTGGACCCTGAGTGTACAGCAATTTTCCACTAGTTTTTAAACTTAAATTCATGTTGTAGATATTTCTTTTAAAACGAGTGGTTAAGTAATTTTCCCAAAAACCACTGGAAATGAAATATTGAGAATATAGCCAAACTAATAAAATTATTTATAAACTGCAATGTGGTGGCTTTAAACAGGTCAAAATAATTGCCAACAACAGTTTAAAACTAAAACTACTGGCACTATTGTTGCCTAAAACTTTAGATGTGAACCTGCTCCCTCTCCTCACAACACCTCGCCATGCTGAAATAATAAAGGAAAGCAGTAGAAAAATGATCAACTACAATATTTTCAAATCAAATTCAAACTATAAATAAAATTGCAATAACCTACGGAATATAGCAAACATTTAGTATTCACACTCAGCAGCACACTGTAGAGTCGTAACAATTCCACAATTTGAAAACTTTTTTTTCTAAATTTATGAAATGAAATTCAAAACGTTTACATGGTCAAACGTATATGCAGTTGTACGGTTAATGAACATTAAAAACAAAAACACGACACTACAGAAACTTTAAAACTGCACTAGGAAATGGATGCCAAGAAAACAAATACAAAACTCCGAAGGATTTGTGTACAATCGAACATGGTTTGCGGCTAAGAAAGCACTGAGCCAAATGCGTTAAAAGTTTGCAAAATTTTTGGGCAAGTGATTTTGAACTTTTTGGATTATTTCATCAAAACTTGTGTTATTCTATTTAATCTGTATTAATATGAGTTTTTTTTGTTTGTGTACAATCTGTTCAAGAAGTACTTGGGAAATTATATTTTCTGACGTCTGTATGTTGTCTTGCTTCAGTTAAAAGATCCTAAGGAAGTTATGAAGGAATGAAGTTATTGAGACATTAAGTTTCGAGGGAAATGCCAAAGTCGAATGTCCTGCGTTCGATCCTGTATTTAGCCATGTTAAATGATATTGATATATATTACTTCCTGTTAGGAATATTTAAATTTTTAAAACTAGCAAAGTTATTAATTCTATTCAGTTTTAAAAATAATTAGTTTCTCATCCAGTCTTCAATATTTCATGTCCTAAGAAGCTTCCCTGAATAGGTCTGAGACCCCGACACTAGATCTGCATGCATGCGCCACTAGGGCTGCATGCATGTATATGTGTGTGACTGTGTGTTTAAGTATGTGACCCGTTTTTAGCTTTTGAACGGCAGCACCAAATTAAATCAAACTGGTGACGTTCGCAGGACCATTTCTGAACTAAGATTTTTTGTGAGTTCAAATTCATTCTTGATAATTCAAATAAATTCGAAAATGGGAAATAGTGACTTAAAAATTGCTTAAAAGCGCACAATAAAATCCTACGGAGTTTGTTTTCAACACCATTTTTTCTCAGTGTCTCATCGAAAACTGTTCGCAAACTGATGACAATCACCAGCACGAGCCAAAAACTCAAATAACCAACAAAAAAATAAATACAACTGCAAAAAAGAGCAAAAAACCATATTGAAAGTTCAGGTTCAATAAAAGTCCACGAAATGCCTCACACGTGTGTATTAACTAGAAAAAGCGATTTTTCGTTTGTTTAGTTTTTCTATTACCAAACTGAACTTTTTCTTAGCTTTTATTTTTATTTTTTTCTTTTTTTTTAGACTAACTTACACGTATATTGAATGTTTTAGAGCGCAGCCAGAAAATGCCAAAGGCATTGCTAGTGCTCACGAATACAACAATTCAAAGAAATTAGTGATGCGATGGTGAACACACATTTCTAATCTCAAATAATACTTACACGCTCGTGCTCATTTTTTAGCTCGTACACATATCAGGGATCAAATTGCGGCATTCGATACGATTCGAAATTTTAATATATTTCCAAATAAACTCTATTGAAATATTTTGTAATTTCGTTCGATATCGAGTGCTGTAATTTGCCCCCTGATACTTCCCACTACATTTGAAATATTTTTCTTAAAAATTCAGTACATATGTAGTGGACTTCTTTCCCACACACTTCATACCTAAAATTTTCCAAAACCTTGCGTAGCATGAATTAACTGATATGTTGTCATCTGCAGAAAATTCTTTAATAGCGATACGCGTCTTCTCTATAACAATTCTGTTCCTATTCAAGTGCTTTTGTGTTCACGAGGGACGGCATCATTCACACCTTTAAACTTTCTTGCACTACTTGTAAAGAAAAGCTTTTAAGGACTTAATTTAATCAGATATTATTAATAAAAAAGTTTATTTAATAAATTTTATTTAATATATTTTGACAGCAAGAAATTACTTCTAACTTATCTGACTTTAACAAAAAGCTAAGCCAGTAAATTAGCTCAAACTGTTAATATATACCCGGGACTTTTGGATCAACCTAAAAAATGGTTACCGAATATATAAAAACCTCGACGTTATTATTTTATTTTGAGCAGACCTTTTATGTAGGAGACAAAATGGGCGAAACAAACGCTTCTGTAATAGAAATATATTTGGAGAGCTTTTCGAATTAGTTTTTTGTGGGCACACTTGCAAAATTTCCAAATTGAAAACTTAAAACTCACTAGAAGTTCGTGACTCTCTGCCGTCTCAAATTTATATTCAGAAGAGATAGTAGCACTGTTTTCCACATTTTCCTTTCTATTTATTTTGTTTTTTGTTGTTGTTGTAAAAAGAACAATAATTCAAGTGTCTGCTAGTGTATCAGTGAAGGTAAAAGCGAATATGTTTTATAGTCGAGTTGGTAAAATGGTTTCAAATATGTTTAGCTGCCGCCGTTGGTTTAGCGAAGGAAAAACAACATTCAACTTTTCTTGTTTTGGCAACACACGACACTGGGCGTAGTTTGGTATCAACAATATTTAGATTTTCTTTTGCTTTCTTTTTTCTGCCTTCGTGCTCCAATCAACATGCTATTCCTTTTCTTTTTTTTTTGGTTTTGTGACATAAAATTTACTTTAATTTTAAGGTTTCTTTAATTGGTGTTACATTAATAGAGAAAAGCTGATTCGTAGGCTGCAGAGAATCCTGCTTGTTTAATTTAATTTGCTGCTATTCATTTCAAGGACATATGTTTATATCGAAATGGTATTTGTTACAAGTATATAAAACTAAAATATTTTTTCACAAAGTTGTTCTTTGATATGAAAATGTTTTTTTTTTTAATTTCTAAAAGCTTTTATTGTGGTTATATTTGCTCACAATGATCTTAACTATTTCCCATTATGTCGACTTTAAAATAAAAATTTTCTACGTGGAAAATGTCTTTGGCTTTTTCTTCTTTATTTCCATTTATGTATATATTGTCGTTTATGTTTCGTTAAAACCAATTTAAACTTAAGCCTCTTACAGCATTAGAGTTTAGTTTGTCTTTGTCTCCTGCTCTCCTGGATGGCTGTCACCTCCAAAAGATAACTATTATACTACAAGGATTCAAAGTGTAAAAGCAAATTTACATTTCTCATTATAGTAGGCAAAAGTTTTTTTTATTATAGTTTTCCTTTCTAAAACTTGCTTTATGGTGTATGTTGGCTTATTCTAGGCTTGGTTTTACCAGGCCTTTTAGTATACTTTTTATGATAGAAAGGAATTAGTAAGCATATAATACCAGGAGTTACGGTTACACTTACGAATATTACTCGCTGTCTTGCCAATGGACTCCATACGAATCCGCTAACAAGTTATCATATTCCGTTTTCATTTCATTTTATCGCGTTATTTAGACAATCGCACAGTACTAATCTGGACTCTAGTCTACAAAACGATAACTTCCTTGCAAACTTAATGGCTGCCTTATTTCCCATCATGCTAATAAGTCCTTGAGTTCATGTCGGTGTGATTAGTAGAGGTACAACTACTGAGTTTTTAAATATTTTGTCAGTGACATGTTCGCATTTCAGCACTAACATGTTCGCTTGCTTCACCATCTGATTATCCAGAGTGATGGAAAGTTTTTTTTCCCTCTTATCATCACTTTAAAGATTTTGTGAGACTTAAATATTTATTTTTAATCATTGAATTATACGATTGGTATTTACACTTCTTGTTTGCCTAACTGAAGAATACAAAAAGGGCTTTCACAAAGTCATGTAAAACTCGGAGAGTTTTTAAAAGTAACGTCTATGAATCAACCAAATCAATCTCTTAGGTACGGTACTCATAACTAATTCAATGCGTTGCTCTAAATCTATAAAGAAGAGGGGATAGTATTGAGAGGATAGATGCAGGAAATCTAAGAAATATAATTTGTGTTGGCCATGTTATATACTATTGGACTTCGCTAAGGAATTTTCTATATTATCAACGAAGAATTGTGTTTTTTTATGAGTAGGATCAGCTTTCATGGAACTACTCCTGCATATGCATTGTATTGCGTTAGAATTGTAAAAAGAGATGCTGGGAAAGGGGAATATGTTTATGAGGACATTCGATTTAGACCTTATAAAATTCACTTGTTCGATCCAAAAACGAATGAAATGATCAGGAGTTGCCTTTCATTACAGCAACGATGAAACAACGAAAAACACCCCGGATTGCAACGATGCTCAAGAGGGTCAATAGAGTTGGCCACTCTACTGTAGCTGATGAGATTGTTCTCATGTGTTAAGTCGGGTCGTTTCAATATAGATTTTGAAGCATCGGTGCACAGATCTAAAAACAATATTGCTTTAATCGTTGCCAGCGGTGTTCAGTGATTGCTGATATATATTTCGCTATTTAAACAGGCCTACATGAACTAACAAAACAACACACTACTAGAGACAATAAATTTTCACCCAGCGCTTGCGATAACAGTCTAAGTATTTACCAGCGATAAAATATTTACTTGCAATTTTAACCTGAAAACACAAGTTTTTATTTCCTTCGCAAAAATATGCGGAGGCCTTGTAACTTTCTTTGGATTCACTCCCTGTACGGGTATCCTTCATGAGACTTTGTTCTAGCCAAGGATGTGTGCGTACATGAATACAGCTTTTGCTATAACTTAAAGCAGTTGTTGTACCGACATGGACACACACACAACCATAGTTACCTTTATGAAGTGTTTTATATACATATTTAAATTAGTTGCAAAGTAATTAATAATTTACATTAATATATAACGCCAAGATAATTGCACAATGCCTACGATATTTGTTATGAAACCTGCAATGATTTTATATACAAAAAAGCTTAAATGTTTGCTAACAAGACGTACCTGGTCTCGGCATGTGGCATATATTGTTTATTGAGGTCTACAAAATAACTCTCATGATTTCATTTCACCTTCGAGCATATTAATACAAATATGACTTAGTTCGATAAGAGAGAGCTAAGCTGTTGATAATTTCTATATAGTTTTATAAGGATTTTGGCTTTAGAGAATTTGTGAATAAGACTGATTAAATTTGGGTTAGAAAATTGGGTGTTAATTGGCTTATTAAATGCACTCACTCATATGGAGTGTATTATTGTATGATTAAATCTATTTTCAAAGTTCATTCAATTAAAATTGATACAATTATGTGTGGAGATAATATTGGTCGAAAGTTATATTATAACTTCATGGCATTGGGGAAATTAAAATTATTTTCTTATGCAAATTATCAAGTTTTATTATGAATATTAATTACATGACCGAAATCCTATTTTCCTTAGGTTGTAGTTCGTTAGACATGGTTTAATATTCACACAACTCATTGTTGTTTATGTTGTTAAGGTTGGTAAGCTGATGTATGAACGGGTTTTTATTTACAGTGCAGATAATTGTTTTTACAGGACAATATTCCCGTCGATATGACCTAAGCAGAGCCAGATCCAATTATATCATAAAATAAAATTGGTAACGGATTTCATTATATAGTTTGGCTCTTCAGAAAAGGAAAACCAAATAAAATAATTCTTAATATTATGAACAAAATGATTAATTAATTAATTAATTATTATATCATAATCTTTAGAGCGTATTTTTAAAAACTTTTGTAACTCCTTCCATTAATATTTTCACAGATGAAAAAATTATAGGATTTATTTAATTTTAATTATGTGCTAGTTCTGTTTTCAAAATATCTTATTAAAAAATTCAAATTGATCAGTTGAGGGGTCTTAGCTAGTTCCTGTGCGCATTTCACTGGGGCTACTGCAGATCATCAGGGAGCCTTTACCTAACATTTCTTAGAATAACTAAAGATACTTATTTCAAACTTCCACATTAATAAATGGGAAGCCTAAAAATAAATATCAAAGTCACAACAAGAACTCACTGATCAATTTTCCTTTTTTATTTTCTTACATTTTATTTCACAACTGGTTGGTTTTTTTGCCGACTCAAATTGTAGGTGTAAGAGAAATAAAGAACAACAACTAATAATTGTTTTAATAATGAATTATAGGAATTAATTATAGGAATTGAAGCATAAATTACTTATAGGAATTAATTTATGCTTCAATGCAACTTTCAGTCAAGTTAAATTCAAACCTTTTAAATAAATATCTACTCCAAACATAGAATGTCTGTCTTTGGAGCTCAAATTAGAAAAAGTTAACAAAATAAACAAACAGATTTGTTATGTTTTTAACTTCTAAATTAGCAAATCCCCTCAAAAAGGCTTAGGTTTAATCTGTATTTTAGTAGGACAATTCAATTGCCAATTTTTCCACTTTAATTAATGGAAACTTAACATACGTTTTCAATTATGAAAATTTTTGATAAAAATCCTTTCTTTACTAAAGTAGGGTTAGTGACAAACAGTATGTTTTTAAAAGCTGATATTTAAAACTTTAATTAGGCATAATAATTCCGCAATTGCTTTGGTTGTTGTGGCTTATGTACGTGCAGGATATGCCTGCATTTAATTACTTCTTACAGCACATAATCAGTAAACTTCAATCTAATTGAAAACACCTCCACCTCAGGAACCAATTGAGAATTGTACAAGAATAAGCTTTGAAATCCTTAATAATTTAATTGAGACAATATCCCAAACGAATTGAAATTGAATTGCTTAACAATTAAAGATATTCAGCAAATTTTTTATTTTTTTATGATAGCAATTGATTTAATTGCAAAAATACTTAATGTGTCAAGTTTAAGTGTTTCATAAACGATGTTAATTGAAAATATTTCAAAAATAATTGTGCCTGTGTGCTCTGCGAAATGGGTTTATTATTTAAAGGTTCGAGTAAATACATGAAATTTTTTTCTGTTCGTCAGTAGTTTTTGTTTAGAATATTTCTTTTTTCTTTCAGTTGTTTTTATCACAAATTTAAAATGTGTAAAATTAAAGAATTACTGGTTCTTTTTATCTTATTAAACTTCAATGACTCTATATTAAGAAATGAAAGGGTTTTTATTTTAATAGAAAGCGATCCATACGGATGGTATTATAATGTCAGTTCGACTCAAGACTACAAGTTAGTAAGTGGTACTACTTTTTCGTATGACTTTGCATTCATTATTATTACACTTGAATCAATTTTAAATTTCCTAGAAAGTTTTGCAGCTGATAAGTAAATTTATTCCAACCAGGATTCTTACGGTTTGAAGATGTATTTAAGAGCACAACGGATGAAATCTGAGCTCACTTGCATTTACTATATGAAAAATAACATTTTACATTTCATTCAAAGACATCATTATAATAGAAGGAAATATTATCGATATTTGAATAATGAACGCTATCTTATCACTTAATACGCTATTCGCGGCGAGTGTCATGTACCATTAAGAGCCCAAAAATAGAGCTGTTGGATGCTTAATTCAAGATAATTCAATTCTATAAATGCTTTTAAATATATTTTCTATATAAGTTTCATGCAGAAATCTATGGACTTAATCCTGCTAAACAGCTAAAAATAAAAAATTTATTTAAATTTAGTATTTTTTTCTAGTGGATACTCCTTCTTTGCTGTCATCAACCACCAAAAGTTGTGTGCGTTACAAAATGTTTTTCAGTAATACGTGTGAAATTGGAACATATATATTATGTAAATTTCATTATATATCTATACTTTTTCTAATTACCACAACTTAATAAATGCATTTGCAGTTTTTTATATATAAAGCAAAAGCAAATGCTAAGAAATTATTATTCACAAATTTAAATAATGTAAAAGCGGTCCATGCAATTTCCCAAGTAAATTGTGTTTTAGGGATTTATGATTTAAGGCCACTTTATAATCCTTGACATTATGTACTTGATTTATTAAAACTAAATAGGTAATAGCAGCAATAATAACATCATCATCAGCAGCGTCATGATCGCAGTCATGCCTGTATTGAAAGCCTTTACGGCTACGAGTAGTTTAACAAAAAAAAAAAAACAAAAAAAAAATCAACAAAAGGAAGCCGGCTGGTTAGGAAACGAAGGAAATAGCAAACATACATTTCAAGAAACCCAAATACAATGGAAAAGGTTACACAGGAGCAGGAAGGATAGCAATGCAAAGGTAACAACCCCATATACACAGACAATAAAATTTACAACTGGCTGCACTTAATTCCATTGCTAATATTATTTTTATGTGCACACAATCAAACACACAAACGCATGCACACTTAAATATTGCGAGAATTTGTATGCAAGAATGTTTGCTTAAATCCCTAATACAAACTGACAATTGTTCACTGAAGGAGTCATGTAGCAACAACAACAAGAAAATAAATAGAAAATGTTGCAGCTCGAAAAAGTAATAAGAAACCCCTGTGGATAGAATAACTAAGCCACAGTTGAGCAATGTTTTGTTCAACAGCTTAGAAAAAAATAATGTATATAAATAAAAAAAAGTGAACAAAAGCAAGGAATTCAAAAGTGGGTAGAACCCTTATGATTATTTTAAAACGAATTGATTGCAATGAACGCATACAAGTAAGCGAACAAATTTGATTTATTTCTACTTTGTAATTATTATGAAGACGCACTATTCGCATGTTATTGGGCACACAGCGATTAAGATGAATATTGCAATATGCTAAACCAAATCTGCCATCACTTTCGCTATACTGGAGTGTTAGAGTTCCTTAACTGTCATTTATTTTTTAGTGATCCTTTAATATCAAATGAGATCTGGTGGGTAAATATTGAATTGTGTTTAATTAAAAATTATATATATTCGAGCATGTGTTTTTTATGTCCCTATTAATTTTATTGGTGAAATTCCGTGTTTTAAATTTTGGTCATTAACCGTTTTTTTTCTCTTTGTTTTGCTAAGGGGTCCTCCAGATATGTAGTCTATTGATGATGTGTTATAAGACCCTCTGACATACTTAAGCCTCAGCTATTTATATGAATTTAAGACAGATTCTCAGGTTAGGTTAGGTTACTAGGGCCATTGTCGAGGCAATGCACTTGGACCCGTTCATACGGTCCCGTTGTTATACCCTTAAGTAGAAGACTACTTATGAGTTGTCCTCTACCGCTATACGCCATCCTGTGGTCGCTAGGAAGACCGATATTCTAACAAACTCCATACTCGCCAGGTTACCTAGATCTGGTAGAAAGTTGGAGCGCAGTGGCACTGCTCTTGCGCTGTTGAGGGCAGAGAACTGACATAGAAGATGGAGTACAATTTCCTCATCCTCTTCATCATTACAGCTTCTACAGAAGTCGTTGTATTCCAGACCCATTCTTCTTGAATGGGTCCCAAAGTTACAATGTCCAGTTAAGACATTCACAAGTTGACGCAGTCGTACCACGTGGCTCTTACCATGCGGCAATTGGTTACATTTTCCCATCTTATTTGAGCGAGTTTATATGACAATTTCACCAGCATTGAGGTTACCAGGACAGTTGGAATATCCCGATACCCAAGGAAGTGTCACCCTCAAATGTCTCGCTATCTCATTTATATGGTGCTATACACACCATTAACCGCAGAGATGAACGCATTACTATCGGTAAAGATAAATATATCGTTCAATATCTTATAATATCTCAGCAAACTGACTGCATGAGTAATGGCACAAATTTCGGCTGGATAGATGCTGCAACCATCCCGAAGCCCAAATGAAGTTCTTACTGACTCTTAAGGTAAAAGTAATTTCTGAATTCATTGACTTGATCTTAAGCCTGGTCAATAGTTTTAAAAATAATAAAAAGTTGTTATTATAATAGCACACTTGATGATTAATTTTTTTGATAAATAAATCAAATTTTTCCCATTCTGCGGCAATCACTGAAGCCCCATGGAAACACCCCATTGTATTCTCTCTGTTTAATGCTGATTTATTTTCTCGAAAAAAGTGCAAAATTGTTTACACTTTTCGATAGAAAATGGCAACATATTGTTAATTGAAAATAAGGAATTTATTACAAATTAAACCAACATACGAGGCGGAAAATAATTTCTGTTTTAAAACTTTTGCAAACTGCTGCTTTTGCGAAAAGAAGTGAAAAGATGTTGCATTTTTTCTAGAAAAGAAAACGCCGTAAGATTTAAATTTATTACATTAATATATATTGGTTTTTCTATGAATCGATTTTCTAATAAATTTTTTTTTATATATATTAATTGTGCGTTTCTAGTATTATTGTAAGAATATCCTCATGTTTATTCATTTACTGGAATTGTTTTTAAGTTTTGTTCCCTATTCATATAAATTGTAGTGTGCCAACGTTTCAACAAAATCAAATACGTGCGTAATTGAGTTATTACACCAGATTCCGTTTGATGTTAACAAAAACATATTAGAAAAAACAAGGTTATTATCACAACAAAATTTTGAATGCTTAAAAATAAGTAAACATATGCAAGTGTTCCATTTTAATATCAAGTAAATTCTTAGGTGGGAAACTTTATATAACACCCCATTTTCCATTAACAATTACAATCCAACGTAAATTTACACTTCACTGCCCATTGTACCGGAGGGTTGCTGTCACTTCTCTGACTGCTGTTGATTTTTATCTCTACTATGCTTCAGTTTTCCAGACAACAGACAATTACACACACACACACACATACACAAACACACACATTAATAATAGTCAAATGTCTAGTTTCCTGCAATCAAATCTCTTTATCTACATCTTCTAATTATTGCGGATAATTTTGCAACAATTTAACAGAATATTCTGCATATTATTGTAAAAGATTTTTAATGACGGTTCTCATATATCAAGTAAATAAAAGAAACATTATCTTTCTCAGTAGCTCTATTATATAGTCATAAATCTATTTATTACATCTGTGGGTAGAAACACTAACATATACAAAATGAAGGATGCTAGTAAATATTATTTAAAAATATTATTTTTATGTCTAACTAATTGCTCACATTTCAACGTAATGGAAAATGAAAGAGCTGGCGTATAGAGTGGCATAATTGTATCTCTACAAAAAGTAGCATTTAAGCTTTTCTATTATAAAATTGCAAAATAAGATGGCATAAATCCTTTTCTTCTCTCTGCTATGTCAAGACGTACGTTCTTTTGTTGTGAATATTAAAAAGCGAAAGAAAATAATTTGACAACTCCTTTGCTTCACTTTTCGTGATGAACAAAAGGTGTGGAGAAGTTATGGCGACATGTCATTTCATTTCTGTTAAAGTATTCATATCGTGTTGAGCTCTAATCACTTGATTTATGTATTCTTATATATGAAATAATAGGTTTTTATCTTAATATAAATTTGAAATTCTCCAGCCTTTTTTTTTAATACAATTAAAGACTTGTTAAACAATCCAGCGGGTATACAATCAGTACTTCTAAGGAACCGCCATAAAATATTTACTTATATAAGAGTTTTTCACTGTAAAAATAATTAAATATATATTAATTTACTAAAGCAATTGCTATTACGCCAAGTCAATATCGATCTATAATCACCAAAAAGATAAAAAAAAACTAGAGAAAAGCGCTATTCCAAAATCGTCCTTTGACGCAAGTCACTTATTTACGATCTCCGGGACAATTTGTCAAAAAAATCAAAACAGTTTTCAAAATACAGCGAAAGAAATTTGAATTTGAGTACATTTTCCTTTTCAAGCTTTGATTTATTTTTAATATTTTCTAAGATTCTGCTTTTCTATTTATTCAAAACTATTGGCAAAAACTTTAAGAACATGAACGAAACAGTTAAACAGCAACTTGCTAAGGACATGCTTTAAATATGTAAGAAATGTTTATTTAAAGTTTATTAAATGAACTTATTATGAATGTCATTAAGAATGTATTAAGTAATCCTAGACGCCACAGGTTATCGTTGTCTTATATCGATTTTACACTGAAAGTTACAACCTGGTTGTAGCATTAATATCATAAACATGTTATTTTGCGTTCACACTGCAGATTTAATGAGTTCAGGTTTTCACATGGAGTTTGCAAAATAGATTTAAACACAATATGTTAGATCTTTCATAGGAATATGTATGTTTGATGTAGTATATCTCTCTCTAGATTTGATCAAACTTAATGTACAAAATGTAGTGCATTTGTTTTTGTTTCGTATATATAAGTAAAAATTGTAGTCTCATTGAGGAATTGTTTTCTATTTTGAAAATTAATATTTTAAAAGTATAAAAATATTTATGCAGAGTGAGTGAATGCTTCAAAAACTTGTTTTCATATAAAATCATTCAGATTTGGTTGGATTTTTCTGTACATTCTTCACAAACTGTCAGATGTTTCCAATACAAAACTTGGCAGCACTCAACTTAACACAAACAAAAACGAGCAAAGAAAAGAATGTTTCTGACTTCCAAGAAGGTTTTCACAAGTGTAGTTTTATTATGTTATAACTTTCAGCAGTTACAAAAGCTTTCAGTACAATTCCGCTCAATCCCTCAATTAAAGTGAAGGCCAATAATGCACTTCATTGTGCCCTAAACAGCTGCGTTTCGTAAAATCTACTTATAATTAATTAACAAATGCTTTAGGTTGGTTGTAAAAATATATTTTTGTCTGGTTAAACCACGTTTTATTAGTTGCTTTTGAAGTTAAAACCAGAATTTATTAAAACTTTTCAAGGACATTTAATTAAAATATTAAGGATATGTAATACAGTCCACCACAAGCTTATGTAGGCAATTTTAATTTCGAGCTAAGCCAGTGATAATTAATAAATAATTCCCCTGCAAAACATACTTTTTGTTGCTTAACCTTCTTTGGTGTTTGTGGGTGCGCTATATTAGCTGCTGTAATTTTTTGTCCTCGTATTGTCTATATGTCAAAAAAATTTAAGAGTTTGAGGTTAAAATATGTTAAATTAATTAAAATTAGTAGATACTAGTTTAGCTCCATATTATGAGTCTGCCTGATAATATTAAGAGCTTTTAGGATTATATGGGATATAAAGATTGAAAAATAAAGAAGGCAACCTCTATATAAAATTACTAGGTTCTTAAGAGTGAAACATCATGATTCAAATTAAAGGTGGTTATTAGCATCCTTTGCTCCCAATTCCTTTAATTTTTGTTTGCTGGGTAACACAATTTTGTGACTGACCTCGCTATATTAAAGTAGCTGTTTCGTAAGAGTTTAGCAGTATTTTCACATTCACACTATTCACAAATGAATTTATATCTACTTCTTCTTCATATTAATTCAACTCACAGCACAGAAAAACAAAAACATATTTTAATAGAATTGTTCAAACACAGTGTACATAAAAACGAGCATATTAAAATGTAAGTACATGCACACATATGCACATACACACATACTCTTACATACTGTGCCATGTATTATTTGTTGAGTAAGAATTAATGTTATTCTTTTTACCGCTGGCATTCTGGCATGACTTTGACACCACTTTTTAGGTAACAATTAGGGGTTTTTACGGCTTCAGTTCCATTGTGTGTTTATCATATTCCCCTTATATTCAATCTCACTTAAACATGTTTGCTCTTAGTCGCTTCCAACTGAAATCACTTGTATGCACAGCTTGACTTTTTTTTTTCTGCCAGCATCTAATTTTTGTCTTTTTGGGTGCTTGTGTTTTTTTTTGTTGCTTTTTTTTTCCTAAAATGTGACAACTCACAGATGTAAACAATGGGCCTTGAGTGCACATTTATTGGGTTCTAATGTGTTTATTCGTACTAATTCATATACATGTACGTTGCTTTTATTTTATTAAATGTTACCCTCCTTGCCATACGGCTAGAGCATGTTGTGTCAAAACGAAAGGAAAGAAAGAAAGAAAAATTGAAGGTAATTTGAGGAAATTAAAGTCAGGATTAAAGTGTACTTTTAAGTGGATTTCGACATAATTGCCAGAGAAACAAGGGAGTTCGGTCCCAAGAAGATTTGGCAAAGCAACATTATTTGATGAAGACAATTTAGTGTGTGATGGCAGACACCGAAACAATTTTGAAATTATTTATAAATAAAAGTGAGCAAATACTGGTTGAATATATTTATTATTTAGTAATTAAATGACATTTAGCATGTGTGGGGATTTATGTGAAGAAATATAATACAATTTATGCGTTTAATTACGAAGTGTTTTGTAACACAAAATAATTAAGGCAACAAGTTTTTATTGTTGATAAAAGATTGCAAATGATATCGTTTGAGAAGAAAACAATGTTATAAAATATAAAAGGATAAGTTTAAGATTTAATATTTGCCTTAAAGGGTTCTAAGTTTTTGTGGACATAAAAGACATTGACTATTTCTAAAAGATATTGACTATTTCTGCCCATAAAAACGTTGCGCTGCTGTGGCGCAAGCAAATTTAATATTGTTGTTAACTCTTTGACTTAACAACTTTGCTTTTTATATCAAGGCAACTGTTATAACAATAAGAAGATAACAATTATTAAAAGTTTATTTTGGAGTTACTCGATCGTTACAAAAGCAAAGTTGAATATACATTTTCATGTTATTTATTTGAGTTATTGTGAGTTAATTTGCAGGTCAAATAAATCGGCAAGTCTACTATTATTAAAGAAAAAGCAACCAAATATAATGAAAAAAAGAATATATAATTCTCGTATTCTATTTCCATTCATCTATATATTTTCCATAAGTAGTGGCGATCGGGATGAGGTATTGAGGCCTCATGTCCTTAAATCGCGTTATGAAAATAATTAACACTGATTTCTTCCAACTATTAAATACTCTTATTTCAAGTAATTTTTATGCAGAAGTTCAACAAAAGAGGATCTAATAACAAAAAGTTTTCATTAATAAGCAATTTATGTCTACAAATAATCAGATTAAATAAAACTAAATAGAACAATTACAAATAAACTTTTATCTGCAAATTGCTGATGCGTTTTATTATACACCAAATATAGGTCGTTCCATTTTACCTGCTCCATTTATATAAAAGCGATATGTTAAAAATTTTAAATTAATTTAACCAATTTTTAAAGGAAACTAAAACAAGTTTTATATAGATTTAAAAAATCAAATAAACCTGCCTGCAAAATCGATAGATAACTGAACAGAGGATAAACGTTTGCAAATTCCAAATATTTCATATAAATAATTGCAAAATAAAACAGAATAAAATATTTTAGCAAAAAGACGCCTATAACAAAAGAATATGTCTGTATGTATATGTATATATTTATGTGCATGTATTTGCATATAAGGAATTTATATAACCACAATAGAAACGTGCAAGTTTTATCAAATTGATATTTTTCTTTACATTGTGTGCATAGTCGACGTGCCATATTCTATATATTTTTTCGAAATTTTATAATAAAATATAAGAAAATAAATATACAGGAAAATCAAGCACAAACACACAAAACCAGAGCATATTTTAGAAAATAGAAAAAAGTGAATATTATCCCAACTAGAGAACAAATTTCGTTCAATTATGTTATTTCCCTTGACTTGGCCATAGAACACGGAGCAAATAAAACAATTCTTTTGTCTCAAAGGCATGATAAAATATTGAAGAAGCAGAGAGAAACATTAAAATCAAATTAGTTAAAATATTTTTTCGCAAAGTTTCCAAATGTCCCCAAAATCCATGTAAAACCACTACAATTTTGGTTAAATTTTTTATGAAGTGCTGAAAATAGGGAATTGGTGTTGCAACAGAAAACCGAAATTATTTTCTAATTGTCAGCTTATTTATTATTAATTTTTCAGATTTTCCAAAGCTCTTGCTTATGCTAAAGCAATACCAAAATATGCGGTGGTAATAAGGAAAACATGTTAAGTGTTTTTGTTCTTGTTTCAAATCTCCATTAATATTCCAAGTGTATATTCTGTGCACAGGTAACACGAAATAAAATACAAGAAATCAGGTAGGAGAACCAACAGAAATTTTAAATGTACATTTTACTTAATATGCCAACAACGAATCGAGCTGAGATGAAATATTTAAGCAATTTTTTATAATTACATGTTCGTGTTATTCGTGCAATTAATTATTCCAACAATCTAACGAGTATCTGGAAATTGTAACAAACATTTGGCAACAAGGACCGCGTACTTGGCGAAGTAAAATTTGTTTCATTTTTATGTTGACATCAAGAGCGAGCACTGGAGATGGTGAACAAATTTGTGCTAAAACAGATGTTGAGTTTCTTATTATAATTTTTTTTCTGTAGCGATTCGGAGATGCTGCCGTAAATAAAATGTCGTTTATTAAAAATTTCAAATAGGGGCTGATGTGGAATATAATTACTAGAAGAATAAGGATTGAATGTCCTTTAAATACCAGATATGATCGGTTTTGCACTCGTATATAGATTTTCAGTAGAATGTTCTGCCATCAGCTGCAAGTGATTTCTCTTGCTATTTGCTGATCACGCTGATCCTTCATCACGTACAGGATATATCACAAAATATTGCTATGTTTCATATAAGAACTCAATAATATTTATTAAATTAATTGAACATCCTTATGCACTAACACTCAGATATGCTTTTTTGGTTCGAAAATATTTATTTATGCCATAACTTTTGTATCCTCTATAAACTCAAAAGCTTTAGTTAATACACCTGATGTTTTTTTTCATATGCAGCAACTGAAGCTTAAGAATTTTCTATTGTTGGACTGGCTGTTAAATTAACAACACTTGTGAAATGATTAAAATAATTTTAGTTAATAGTTTTTTTTTCACTAATTGTTGAAATGTAGGATTTTGAAATCAAATGTTTGTGACATAAAATGTTTACTTGAAACCAAGAATGTGTTGTATAAGAGGTTTTTTTTTGGTGTATGAGATATCTTAGGGTCTACATTAAAAGGCAAGTGATTTGCTGTGAAATTTGTTAGAAACTGGAAAATAGTTTTGGTAACATGATAAAAAATATTTTCAAAGCATTATCAGCCTAAAACTAGCTCTTTAATAAAGCCGGTGACTGTAAAATATTTGTTTATTTTAAGTTAATATCAAATCATGAAAAAAATATCCTGTACATACGTACACGAAGTCTGTTCAAAAATAAGCTGAGTATCAATTTTTCTCACAGAATAATAATTTAATTATTAATTTTTATTTAATAACTTGCAGATGTATTAAACTTGTACTGTCGTTTTTTTTAATATTGAAACTGTTTTGACATAAACTTTTCCGCATGTCCTTGGGATTTCTCAACGATTCGGTGGTTGTTTAGGCATGATTACAGCGATCTTGGAATGAACTCCACTTCGTCACGAATTACAGAGTCCTTGAAATGAAGTTCACTTTAATATAAAAAATATCAGTGGCAGGAGAGCTCCGTTATGCAGACATCTTCAGCAACAGTTTATACAGTGATTCGACTATTTTCCACAGCAATTTCTACACTTCTTAAACATTCGAAATAATAAAATATATACAGATATAACGAGATAAAACATAGCAAGAGTTTTGTTTTCGATTCTTAGACATAGAGCCTGAACAATAATTAAGAATTTAAGTAAAAAAACAAGGTCGTATAAAATACAATAAATATCCTTTCTAAACATTTTTATTGATTATTGTTATCCTGGGGCATCCATGACGAGTATCGTCATTCATATTCTCTTAACTTTCATTTATCTAACTCAGAGTAAACTCTCCGTTTATCCATTCCCAACATTTCAAATGCTTTTGAAAATCTAATTTTTCTCTTGCACAAAATTTAATCGAATTCCTTGATCCAGCAGAAAAACTCCAAATACACCAAATACTTCTAACTTTTACGATATTCGCAAAAGAACTAAATACGCGAAAAAACTGAAACTGTCAACGGTATATTCGAGCCAATCTTATCATTATTAAAAAGTGTTAAACGAAAGTAAAAAGTATCGAAAATTTAAATTTCATATCTGATTCTAAAGTAGCGCATTCGATATCGATCGAGATTCCAATACAATTTATATACAAACTTCGATCGAGTTTGTATATAAATTGTATAATTAAGTGCTCTAATTTTTTTTAACACTTTTCGTATATTTTCATACGCATATTCATACGTTCATACATAAAAACATTTCAACATACATATTTTATTTAAAGTCATTTATGTGGTACGCAACAATGAGTTTGTGTTTCCGCACGTACTACATAAGTATATTAACGTACGTCGAAAAAAATTTGCAAGTGAAAGATATTAATCAATTTCATTTCATTATTTATTTAATCACATTAATGGATTAAAAAAATCCTGTTAAAATCCAAATATTTGAAGAACATGTTATATTAACACATATTCATAACTACTCATGCTGAACTGTACACTGATAAAAAAAAATTTACATGTACCATCCATCTAGCAACTGTCATCTATGCACACGAATTTTCAAAGATGTGCAAATAGTTCATACATCAAACCCCTACTTCTGCCAGTAAATTGAAAATGTATCAAAAAAAATAAGAACAAAAATTGCATTCCCACTTCAGATGTTCACTTAACATTGACAACAATTTCAAATTCATTTGACATTAATTAATGAGTCTTTGAATCTCGTGTGTGAATCTAGCAGAAATGACAACGAAATATACACATTTCATGTTTAAATGAAATACTTTAACGAGAACGTAAGGAAAAACAAATAATATAATTGATGTTTTTCCTATTGTTACATTTGCAAAATGCATTCAATGTTGAATTATGGTATTCATCGGTAACAAGAATTACATGTTAGAAGACGAAGAGGAGGTACAAGAAAACAAATTTAATTTAATGGAAATGTAATTGTTTTTGCTGAGCTGCATTATTCTTGTCAGTTTTTGAATTCAATTCATGCTTTACACTCGTCAATTGAAATAATATTTCTCTTTATCTACAATTATTTGCATGGATTTTTTCAAGGAAGAAATTCAATTAATTTGAAAACAGATATATAATAATAGAGTAGCCTTGAGGGCCAGTAAAGCATAATTTACCTCACAACGTTCAACTGCAGCACTATTTTCTTTAGTTAATGAAAATGGGTTAATTTCATAAAAGGGTTGATACAGTCCAACGTCTGTCAGATCTCTGCTGGAAGTGAACTAGTAAAGTTCAGAAAAGTACTTTTCGTCTACGAGTGTTCGTAATATCTTTCAACATATTTTTAAGCTTGAGATTGTGTATATTCTTGACTACAGCCAAAAAATGTGATTAAAATGTTTATCTATTTTTTTTATTTTGGTTGAGAGTGATCACTTCTAAATATGCAGCCCCTTGTGCCAGAACTAGTTAAGAGTCAGATGAAAACAGCCTAGAGAATAGAGAATTTTCTTGAAGCTGTTTTTAATTCTTACTTCGCCAGCGAAATTTTTGTTGCAGTAAGCAATGAAAGCTGGGTGGATCAGACAAGTTTTACACCATAGAAATGACTGAGTTCGAGGTCGAACTGTTGATCTGGGGCATCGGGGTATTAGGTTTATTAATTCAGCCAACAGCGCACCTTCATTTTAAGTGCTTGATATGAAATCCGGAAAGGCTGTGTCAAATTCTTAGTTTTTTTTTTTTGCTGATATTTGTAACAGAAAACTGGTGATTTTTTTAGAACCAATTGGGAAAAACTTGTCAGATAACTGATATTATTATGGTCGTCTGGCAGATATCAGAAGGAGTGCCCAGTTCTATACTAATTGTCTAATTTAAAAATTTTTTAACGAGTTCTAAGAGAATTTCACTCTTGCGGATATATATATTTAAATACACTTTCATAATAAGTTTTTCGCTTGTTTTATTTGTATGTTACTAGATATTTTATGACTGCTTTCAAATGTCCTTTATTGTGCTCTTCAGGATTACTGAGTTTAATTTTGCATAAAATAACATTTCTTGAACGTAGATAATTAAACGTGGCACAATGTGCTATTCGTGGAGTATTCTGCAACTTAAGATCAAACTGAATATTATTGTTATTCTTTTGTTTCTATATTTTGTAAATTATTCACAAAATCTCGGTTCACACTATTATATTAGTCTTTGGGATATTCTCATTTTAATTATATAATAATTATCTGCTTAATGATTAAAAAAACACACGCAATAAAAATATATTTGACAGATTTGTTGCTCATGCGAATACAGTCAAAATTTGATAGTTCGTAATCCGATAATTTCAAAACCTCAGAAAAACTCTTTAATTCGGTAAGGATTCAGATATTTTCGTCCTCTCAATAATTTCTATTTTAACCTCGTTCACTCGAAGGGTCGTTATTTTGAACACTCCTTTAATTCGTAGCAGTTAGTATTCAACTAAGAATAATCGAAACCTTTACATTAATTATATCAGATATTTCCAAAACATGTCTGGGACAAACTATGTGGGACTACACTGCTGACTAAATTTTCTGTTTACCTTATTATGGTTCGTTTTATGGTCATCTCTTATTTATACTTGCATAAATATTAATTCGTCTAATTACATGTAGAATATTAATAAAAAAAATTATGAGCTCAATGAGGTTGATATTTAATATGATTTATGCAGCATAGAAATCAATTTCTTCTCTTCTTTACACTCTTTTACAATAGCAAAGACCTCGTATACAGTCTTAAAATTCATGTTGAATATACACGTGAATGTAAATGTATACTGAATACTGAAGGATATATTGGCCACTCAACTCTTTGCAGGTCATCAAAAGTTAATACGTGCTACTGCATTGAATGTTATATTAAGTTGGCTAAAATAATGGCTGTAAATATACTCTGATTGGAAAAAGCAAACATGTTCTATTCAACATTTACAAAGAGAGACATCAATGTGCGGGTATATGCATACGTACCCACACACTATTTCTAATGCTGTATAGCATTATACAAGCATATATGGACGGTATTTTTATTAACGAATAAAAAATGAATCAGAAGAAAAGAAAAGCAAAGAAACTTTCATACATAAACTTGGAGTGTATGAATATATATAAAAACATATTGGGGGTATTCTCCGCATATTGTACTTTAATAATAAAATTTCTTGCTAGTTTCTTCCAAATGTTTTTCACAATAATTTATTAACTTATTTAGAGTGATATGTGTACAACATTTACAGCTATTTTATTCAAAGGTCAGAATATGTTTGCTAAGGAGCTTAGAACTATTCCTGTGAAGGTTCCTGTAAAAATAACTGAAGTACTGCAACGTATTAAAAATTTATTAATTTTTTATTTTAAAGGAACAATGGCCCAAAACTATAAATCTCCTCCAATATGTTGAGTGAACTTTGTAATGATACCAAAGAAGTTGTATACTTAATTAATAATGATATTGTTAAATGTATTCATGGTCGCATTAAAACTTAAAAAGTGGCTGATGACTGCAATGCGAGAATTGAAACGGACATTAAATACTGAATAAAATGGTATTACTGAAGAAGCTGGATAATCAGAAAATATAATAGTTTTAAGAAACTTAAGAAACTATAGGTTGAGCTAACCCAATTCAAGGGGAAAAGCATTCAACCAAAAAACCAACAAATTTTAACTCAAGAACCAGAGAATAAGAAATTCGGAAAAATAGGAAATAAAGAGAAACAATCAAACAGCAACTTTAATAAAGAGTGAAACCATCAGTTTGATATAGTTTTGCACCCTATTTTAGAATAAAATTGGTACAAACAAAAACTTTTGTCACATTCAGGCAATTTAGCCAGTGTTAAAGAACAACAAATAATATGAGTACTGATGATGAAACTAAAGCGGCTTTCGAAAACAGCTGTTATGCGCTTCTGTCTAAGTTCATTATATAAAACTGATGTTAAATTTTTATCATGTATCTCTGAATTAAAAATATATTTGAACAATTAGCCCATAAATTAAAATTTAATAAAAATTTGCATGAAATACTCCTTCATATTCTGAAAGCCATCCATATGAAAAATAAGAAGTTTAATTACGGATTTTCTTAAAGAGAAAAACTGATTGTAACGTAAAAAGTAGCTACAAAAAATTTTCTATCATCTAATTTGTTTTCTTAGCGTTATCCCTTCCATCCTAGTTCTGACACAATGCACTGCAAATGTAGGGGTTATCCTCTAAGAACTGGCAAAAAAAAATATATATATATATATAATAAAAAATAACCTGATGCAATAACTAATTGCATTCTGCAGTTATAATTTCCATAATATCAAAACAAAAAACCTTAAATTTGCTCTTCATCGACTTAAGCGGAAAAGAAAACTAATCAGCAGGGCTAGAGGACATCTCAGAAAATTATTCAGCCGATATTTCAAAGAATAAGGCGAATACAATAGTTGGTGCAGTCACAATCATCAAAGTCTTTGCAGCGTGAAATTCATTAGAAAGCGAATTCGATATTTTACGTCGTGCTCAATTACAGTAGAAAGCCTTTGGTTTGCTAGCCAGAGAATATAAAATTATATATCCAATAAATTTTTTATTTGCGTTATCATTCATAATGTGTCTTTCGTCATTAACCATCTTTGGAAGGTCACATTATCTGCACGAACTATATGGCATATAATCAAATTGAATACATCTGCTATTACCCATGTCAACGTCTATATCCATATTTTCTACATGCATATCTGCACGCATACATATATTTACATGTATGTGTGCGTGCATGCACAAGCGGATGTACATACAGCCAGACAAACTGCAACCGTTGCTACTCAATATCTGAGCAAAAGTTTATGTACTTGGGATTATGGTGATGAGTAAAGTTTTTCGCATAGAATTTCCAAGGATAAGAACAAGACATCTAAAGAAAAGTTTCACATGATTTTGACAGTTTTGAAGTAAAATACATGTAACACTTAAGTAAAATAGCAGATATTGTCAAGAAGCACTAGGGAATAAATATTTTAAATGACTTAACAGTTTTTGTTACAATTTAATATTCAAATTGAAAATACCAAATAATTGATACTTGTGTGACACTTTTTCTGAAGTTGGCAAACTTTGAGACTTAATGTAATTGCAAAAAAAAAAAAGAAAACATTTAAGTTGTGTGTGTGGAAAAAATGTATTTTTTAAAATTGACTATCACATCTATTAAATGAATACTTTGTACTTGTCAATTGAATTATTTAAATTATTTTTTAATAAGTTAAAATGAGTCAACCTGCAAAAAGACTTGAATTTTAATCCACTATAAGTGGTTTGGATAATTTTTTCTACCTTTAATTGTGTTTAATTATTATAAATTTTAATTATTTTAATATATTATTAATTAACTGTAAAAATATCATATTAAAATTAAAAAAATATTTATATAATTAAATAGAGTGAAAGAGCATAAGGAAAAAGCATATTTACTTTTTTTCAACAATACAACTCGTTATATATAGAAATATTACATTTTATATTTGACCACAGAAATAAAATTATAAATATCATTTAAATGTCAGCTTTTTTGTATAAATAAATTTTTTTTGGTAGTGAGACTTTGACTAGTGCTGCAAAGGTTGCAGGCTACAATAATCACAATAAAGTTTTTGTTTGTAATTTTTTAATATTTACATTTATTATATATAAATGTGATTTTTGCTCATTTATTTTTATTATAATTTAAATTTCATTGGCTGAAATAAAAGGAACTAAATATAAATAATTTTATATTCCATATATAACATCCAAATCGTGTAAACACGATCTTAAACATCCAAATCGCTGGCTAATTCAAATTTCAAACTGCAGAGATTTTAATTATTGTGGCTGTGCCAAATAATATATACACTTCTTCCTTTGGAATATCACCTGAATAGTTCTCTGAGATGTTATTTAGCATATGAATATTCCCGGGGAAACCTTTCCTTTTCCTAGTTATTGTTCATTCAATAAATCTCTCTTATTCTAATTCCATAAAGGATAAATAAAAGAAGAGAGGAAAGATTGGAACCATCAAATGCTCTTGACATTTTATTTCGTATTATCGTTTGACTTTAATAACATTTTATTTCGTATTATCGTTTGACTTTAATAACAAAAATATTAAGTGGGTGTGTATTTGATATGTTTGTGAGGAATACTTGCGTAAGATCAGCGTTTTTGAGCCACATCCTGTTCCCCTTTGGTGTTGAAAATGTTGGTGCCTTTTTCACACGTCTTTCTTTTGTCTTATTCAAGCCCATAATGGTAAAAGAGTTTTAAGCAATAAGCAATTTCTTAATGGAACTGCTATTTTTGTTGCTGCAATAAGAGCATCCAACTGATTCTCAGATTTTCCCCGAATCTTTCTAAAACTTTGCAACTCCTGTTTGTGCCTTTTAATAAGCCCATGAAGCATGGAACGGTTTTCAGAATTCTAAAATGTTGCATTCGTTGTATATGTTGTATTTTTTGTCTATATAAACATATTTTAATCTATTGTTATATATTTTTTGATTCAATCCCAAAGTTTATGCGCTGACTATCTTTCAAATATTAAAGAAGAAGAACCTTCGATACTTTTTCCCCTCTTTTTAATTCATAATACTGTTTTGGTTACACGTGTATTGCATACCTGCTGTAAATGTTGTATATATTTCTCTGAAAATTCTATGACTGCTGAAAATGGGAATGATAAGAAAAGTTCCTGAGGCGTGGCTGATATAATAAGGAAACATCAGAAGGCTTGAACGCAATTGCTTGAAAAACGTGTTATTTTTTACTGGCTACTTTGCCGATTAGAGTGAAACCATAACTGGGAGTGATACTGAAGACACCACAACAGGACGAGTACATTAAGGTTACGTCTAGAAATAGTCATAATTGTTTCAACTGACCCTCCCCAATGCAAACGCCATGTAAACGTTAGCAGCAGCTCTCATAGTCACGTCACGTGTTCCGTAGAAGCCCCTTTTTGCTCTCTAGATATGATACTAAGGATTTGTTTCTCAACAGTATTTTAAATTTTAAAACAGAAACTAGTTTATATTCTTATTAAATTTTCATGTGTATTCTTTTGTGCTAAAACTGAAACTCCTGCGGATATCTTGTCTATGTTTAATAAGTTTCCGATCAAACCTGTTAATTTACTTCGTCTTGCATATAATTATGAACAATTCGTATCATTATCGCTTGGCCATTTTATTTCATTCACAACTATTTTGTAAATTTCGCACTACATTCCAATCAAAATGCTGATGGCGAAGAAATTGCAGCAGCTCTCTTTTATGTTTTCTTTTACTTAATAACAATATCTGACATGTGATATCACCATTTTATTTTACTTAACGACAGACAGGTATTCCTATAACCCATATTCGATTACTCTATATCAATATTCCAATCAATTGCATAACTCTAACATAAATCTTTTATTACCTGTGCTCTACATCTACTTTACAATTGTAATTATTAACCACAGACAGATGTACAACATTTTTACTTACGCATGTGGGTAAATAATTGTAAATCTATTTATGCGTTTCACTCCTATTTGTCAACATTATTATTATGCAATATTATAGAAATACACACAAACTTTTATGTGCGGCATAATTAAAAATAAATTTTGCAATTTATTTGACAAGTATTTTTGCACGTGTTAAATATTGATAATATCACTGTAATACAAAATTAATGTTTACATTCATTAATAGACAATGTAATTAAATTAATAAATTAATAAATTATTTTCTATGCAGGGGAGAAAAAAGTGGGTAACAGATTTCACTGATTGCCAGTGTAAAATTCTCTATTCCAGTTTGAAATGGTAAAATAAAGATTCACATGATTAAAAGCTTTAAATTATTGTGTAAAATCAGGGTTTGTTTAATGAAGGGGTTTTAAATCATATTTTTATTAGCTGAGTTCTCATTGTAGGTAGCGAAACAAAAACAATTATGAAAATATTTGTGGAATTCAGCTAAAATGTTTATTGCTAATTTAAATTTTATTTTATGGAAATAGTTTTTAATTTATTTACTTTTTTCTTTACGGTCATAAAATTTTGCAAACTTGGAATGCGAAAAAACGCAAACTTCAAAGTATTTTTATAATAATGAAATAACGGTTATCAAAAAATAAAAAAAACCGTTTTTTATGCCGATTCCCAACAACAGCATACTTAATTAGTTTTTATGGTGCTGGAAAAAACATTTTCAAATGATTGTATTCACAGATTAGTACTGATTCACAGATTTCTACTTAAAATTAAGTTTTGAATAGAATTATGGGTTTACATCTAGAGTCATGACTTGTTTTAATTCAAAACAGCGGATTTCTTTATGTCAGTTATAATGATTTAAGGGCAAAGACAACTGAAAATTTATAGATAAATAGATAGATAATAGTTTATACGCTAAGATAAATTTTATGTTTTAGTTATTTATTTATTTAAATTTACAAACTTTTCTATTGACGATTTTGCCACGCTCATGCCTGTATAAAATCATTTCATTTATATAAAAGATAATCACTGCAATTTGATTAATGATCTGAACAAAATGATTTATGTTTTAATAATATTTGTTTGTTTGTTAGTTAACTGTAGACTTTAATGTTAAATGAATAGCTATACTGTTTTTAGAACTTTTCCACTGCAAATATTTGAAAAACTTATAAAGTGTCAAAAAAGTAATTACACGTTAATATATTTTGTAAGCAACACACAGGCAACTGCATTTATATTATTAATATATTTAAAATATTTTATATATATTATAGTTTGATAATCTATAATAGAAATGTTTTTCCTTAAAGGTTTATTTCAATATCAAATATATTAAAAGTTTCTTTGAATGCTTCGGGATACTGTAAACTTTTCCGTATTTATGGGAAAATTTACCTGTAGGACAATATAAGTTTCATATAGTTATCAATAGGGTGTTTTTTTCAGAGTGATACAAGTTTAAATCATAATAAAAGTAGTAATATATTTTAGATGTCAACAATACGGCTTTTATTGGATAGAAAATTTAATGAAATTAATGTCAAAAGTTTCCTTGAGTAAATCAATTGTAGCGCCCGCTATGTTTCATGTGGTTCCGTCCCGTTGGAACCACATATTAGCAAGACTAATGCCATTTAATTGAAGTACGAAAAAACTTCGAATCATCGTTTCTGAAGACATATGGGCCAATGACTCCGCTAAACAATAGAGCGGTCCAAGCGGTCAATAATTTTCTATTTTTCGTTAAAAGCTTTTGGATTCTCCTCACTTTAAATGCGATAATTCTACTTATTTACGTACCCATTCAACCAGAAATGGGCTTCATCAGAAGACAAAATTTTTGTTGAATGAGTTTTACGAATGTAATAATTATTTGGATTAAAAATTTCAACAATTTTCACGTATTGCTATGGTGTAAGTCGATTTATAATAAAATGTCAAGGCAAATGAAACAAAATGCAACTATCAACTGTTAAATGCGTGGTCAAATAAAGCAATAATGCCAACTCAAAGTTGTATCACTCTGTAAAAAAACACCCGATATTAGATACAATAGAGTCCACTACCAAATAGTGCCCAAGTAAAAAAATTATTACCGAGAATTAATATTTATCAATTTATATATCTTTTAACTATTACAATCTTTTTAATTTTGCAAATAAAAACATCTTAGAAATATCTTTCGTTCAAAAGGTAAAAAAAAAAATTAGTAGATAAATCAATGAAAATAAATTTTAAGAATTGTTTTTTTTGTTTTCAAAATCATTCATTCGATCAAACGTTAACTTGTGACAACGGCGAACTGGCAGTAAATAGTTTTACTATTAAATAGTTCTTGTGAAAACAAAATATAAAAGGTGGGAAAACTTGAGGTTAAAGACTTAATTGATTTAGAACACAAACTCTTTTTGAAATTTCAATTTTATTAAAGTAGAAATATGTCAATTAATAGCAACATGCAATGTCGCGAAAAGATCTGCCTGCAGCACGTTGGCAGGCGCCCGCTCTTTCCACACAATTTCAAACCACATTTTGCAACAAAAAAACGCAGAATTTCATCTTTCAGAGCTTCATTTCTTCTAACTCTGGGTAGTTAAATACAAAAGAAATTAATTTCTTTGTATTTGCACTAAAATATATAATTCAAAATGATGTTAAACGCGTGTAGGAATTAAGTTATTTTATTGCTACACTTTCTACAGAAGCTAAGTACTTCCGTTTGTTTATTGGCGACCATAAAAATATGTTGAACTACAGAAACTGAATGCTTAAAAAATTAAAGGAATATGAAAAAGTGTTCCTCACAGACTCTAGTATAACTTTTGAGTAACAATTTAAATAATAATAAAAAATGTGTAATCAATGATTGTAAAGTTTTGACTTCCATCTACTCCAAACATTCATTTCCTTTTCCCCAGTTTAAGGCAGTACATGCCGTATCCATTGACTGCATTAAGAATGATAAATTTTGTAAATCTTGTGATTGTACGAAAGTTATCAGCTTAAGGCATCTTAAAAGATGTTGTATGTGAATATTTCAAAAGCCCAATTAAAACTTTTAAAGACTGAGTTACTTCAAACATTTTGTTGGGAGTATTCGGCTCACGTATGCTACTGCCAAAACACATTAAAAACACTCTTTACAAAAATAGTTAGCAGCAACTTGTTAATATTTGTGTTACAAGAAAGAAGGCATTAAAGTTAAATTATTAAAGTTTTCTTTTAGCAGAAAAAAAGTATTCATAAATAAGAATTATGTCGACTTAATTTTAAAATAAGGCAAGGGAAAGAAAAAAATATATTGTTTAAATATGGGTGTTTACATAACTAATTATTATGAAAACAGAAAGACTTAAAAACTAATCTTGATTTGTAGTAAGAACTTATCAAAGATGTTAAAGGAAGGTGTTAATTTCAAATAAGTGTTAAGATAAATATTTTATTAAACCAGTGAAAGTTGTAAGAGATTTGATTGTGTAGGGAAACAATATTCATGGTTTAAGATTATATATTTTCAAAATAGTTTTTTAGATACTTCCCATATAACACGAGGTATTTAAAAATATGTTGTTATTAAAATCAAAGATTAAACACATGCTAAGGCTGGTCCAACCATAATGTACGGTGTTAATTATGTATCTTAAAGTCAAGTTTTTTGCACAACTTAATTTGACATTTCATTGTTTCACTATTTGATGAATTTAATAATGAAGAAGTACACACAATTAAGCAGCACATTTTGAACCATTTAACGAAAATTGCAGTTTCAATCAAAATGCATTTCGCGCAGTTCTCGCAATTCTTGATTGTGAACCAAATGTATCCACAATCGAGAGAGAATTGTGTACAGATTTGAGCAACCTGGATAGGAAATGTGAAAACATCTGGTTATGATCGTACTGCTTATCCTCCGAAAAGTTGTTGTAACTCGCGATGATGTGGCAGAATTGCAAATATGACGACAGTCAAGCAGTTCCAGTCAGTGGTGTTCGTTAATGTGAGATGATAACAGAATACTTGTGGCCAGAAGTCTGAGGTATGTGCCTGGACGATATATAATTTAAATATGGTGAAGTCACTTGCAACACAGTCTACATTACAATGGCTCTGTTGTGAAAAAAATGCAATGGCCATGACACTGTTGAACTAATTTCCTTCGGAATATTTAAAAGAAAAAGCGTACGTGAACAAAACAGGAAAACCTCAAGAGTTAAATGTTAAAACATTGAACGTCAATTATATCTCAGGGTCCTTGAATATATGCAGCATCTGATAGAAGTATGCCACCGGCATTTTGCCGAACTACTGTTTCTCACATAATTCTCATACACTCTTCTATAAAAATAAAATATATTAAAACAGTTCTTCGAAACATTTTCGTTACATTTACAACTCAAAACTATATGATGCCTCCGATATACGCATTTAACATCGATCGAAGTCAGAATACATTTAAAATGGAAATCGCGATCAGCATCGAATGCCGAGGAAATACTACAATCCAAATCTCGACTATTTCATTATGACTTGTTAGAGAGCAGTTTTAGTGAATCCCCTAATAATTATGTGATCCATTTGCTTATAAAAGTCGTGATGAAATATTTTAATAGCTCTTAGTAAAACGATTTGCTATTGATTTTTCTGATTTTCTTTTTGCACATAAAATTTAATAACTTTTTAGCATCGCAAGAGAATTTAGTCATCAAAGTGTATAGAAAAGTTACTTCAACTTCCGCCTACAACGACTTAAGCGTTATTAAAGTGAAGGCTAATTAATTATTTATTCATCTGCTGAATATGTTTTTTTTATTTTTTATAAAATAGTAAAAACAGAGTAAATGAATCTGTCAAGATTTCCATAAAGAACAACGCCCCAACATAACGTGCAGGCAGCAACAGAATTTTTCTTCTTTAAGATTCTACAGTCAGGAATAATAATTAATAGATGGTGTTGGTGTTGTTTGTTTAACTTAACCAAGTCCTGGTTGGTATGGCAGAAGTAGTAAAAGACTAAACTACATCAACGAAAGCCTTCTTGTTAGCAACTTTAATTAAAGTTGCACCTTTAATAAAACCAACGCAGTGGCATGACACAAACAAACAATAGCCGTTTGCTATTATTTTTTTCTCTTTCTTTCTTTTGGCTGTAAGGTTTTATTAACAGATTGCACCTATTTTATTCACGCACTTTATATATATTTCAAACTATTGTATTTGATATTCAACATTTTACACGCTAATCGGCTCTTTTGCTTCATCTATGGAAAATACACTATAATTTTATAATGTGTTTAAGGTGTGTCACTCGCTTGATGACATGTTTCTTTTATATATATAATTTGCTGTAGTTTTTTAATTTAATTTACTTTTTTAAATTAGTTAAAAAGGACCTCATGAATACGGTATGTTAAAGTTATATGTGTGTGTGTTTAAAACATTTATTGTCATGTTGACGCCTGCTTATCATGTATTTTGCATTTATTAAAAATTATTATTTGCTCTTAACCAGCTGGCGCTTTATAACTTTATGATCGTAATATTATTTATATATATTTAAGTTTTTTTTTTAATTAAAATAAAAGAAAAGAGAAGAGATACTATAAATAAAACTTGACAAGAGCAGTCATATTTTATAATACCGGGCGTGTTGACAGGCAGTCTTACAAGTAGTGGAAATTAAATAAATGAGTAAATTAATGAAAAGGAATCTGCTACATAAAAGCTTGAAATTCCCTTGCAAAGGATAATAAATGTAAGTCATTTTTAATTTAAAATAGTTTCTTAGTCAAGTCTTTGTTGCGAAATTGTTTTGGTTTATGATAATTTCAACATTTTCAATTGTAAAATGAAAATTTAGCTTCATTCTTTTTTGGGGACTAAAAACTTTATAGTTTTATATACAATATAATTGCATTTATATGTAGAGGCAATTTGTTTTCCTTTGAGATTTTGTCTTTGTCTTTGTGTAGAACCCAGGAAATGACCGCTTTATATGCAGCGCACTGTTCCAGAATTAGAAAGGTGACAACAGCGTTAAGAAAGATAGATGAAAGAAAAAGATAGAAATTTTTATTGTATACACTTTTGTTTTTTACTTCACTGGTAAATTTTTAGCTGGGGCTACACAAGGACGATGCTGCACTTTGCTTTTTTTGTACATGACGGCGTTAATCGCTGTCAGTAAGTTTCAGCGATCAGTGCTAAGCTTTCCTCACTGAAATAAGCCGACAACAATTTGACACTAAAACAAGTCGGAAAAATTCGACACCAAAATTATGACTGCATTCGGAGTCGAATTCGGGATCTATGACTCTTGATATTCTGCTCAAAAAAGTGCAGCCTGATGTGATATTTTGTAAGTCGCAAAAGAAACATTCAAGTGTTTAGAGAAGCATTCAAGTGCGTTCAGAGTCGAATTCGGGATCTAAGACTCTTGATATTCTGCTCAAAAAAGTGCAGCCTGATGTGATATTCTGCAAGTCGCAAAAGAAACATTCAAGTGTTTAGAGAAGCATTCAAGTGCGTTCAGAGTCGAATTCGGGATCTAAGACTCTTGATATTCTGGTCAATAAAATGCTGAAAAGATGTGATATTTTGCAAGTCGCAAAAGAAGCATTCAAGTGTTTCGGGTTCTGAAGACAGTGAAAGAGATATTCTGCTCCATGTGAGCTCTCTCGGTCTTATACCACTTTTATCCCACAGCTAATGGAGTACAGCTGCCATGTGTGGGAGCGTGTTGTTTATTTTGATGGTGGACGACCTTGTAAAGGATTTGATCTCTCCTTTACAAGGTCGTCCACCATCAAAATAAACAACACGCTCCCACACATGGCGAAATTCATTGTAGACAGAATAATAAAGATTTCTTTTGACTCGTTACAACGTGGAGTGCATTTCGTCGTTCAAACTAAGTTTTTTTTGATACAAAACATTTTGTCTGAATGTGTTTAAGGATTCTATAGTTCTTAAAATTTTTATTAAATGTGGTTGGCTTACAGTTAATTTTTACGAATTGTTTGCTATCTGTTGTTCCCTTTCCTAAATATGCCGCTCCAAACTAAATCCAAGTTCTCAAAGATTTTTTACATATTTTTAAGGGAGATCCATGGGCCAAAGTGTAACACTAATTCTTCCTAATGAACAAACATAAATAACTCGTGTAATTGTTTAAGTTTCTTATAGGTACAGTTTTATTTAATTTAACTTAAATTTATAGCGAATATTGAAATAAAATGCTTACATTGAAACTATCACACCTCTTCATATATGCCAAGAATCAAAAATACATAAAACTAAAAGACTGCATTTACTTTTCAACACCCACATTAAAATGCAAACATGAGATTTCCTTCCTTATAGTCTTGAGTTTGTTTTAAAGTCAAAAGAGACTTGTAGTTTATTTTATATTATTCGCTTTTTTTTGCTTTTGTTATCATCATACCTTCCTTGCATACGACTTTACAATAACACATTGCAAAACCTTGTACAAGTAAGTTAAGATCAAAGTCATGACAAGAGCAAAAGCATAAAAGTAAAACTTGTTGCATTTATTTAACCCGAAAACCAAAAACTAAATACAAAATGTTACAACAAGATGTTTCCATAAGAAAGTTACTTTACATGTCTGCACTTTAGTTTAGTTTGCTTTAAAACAAAAGGCGACCACCATCAATGACTCCAACGCCACTGCCGTCTACCAGCATTATCACTCCCGTCACCGATACCAACCTATTCAAAGTGTTTTAATAGCAACTAAAAGGTACAAAAATTTAATAGTTTGTATACCATGTGGGCGTTTGCTAGTTTTGTAAATGTTTATCTTATTGTTTCCTCAATATATTTGCAAATGTGTGCTTTTGCTTGCGAAAATTTACACAAACTGTACAATTACAAACTGACATTCAGCTCGTACCCACATGTACTCTGTCCTAATATTTATTTCCACAGACTTTTGTTTAAGTAAATTGTAATTAAATGTAGTTTTCATAGCAAGTCTAGCCTTCTGTAGGCAACGAATGCATGAAGGGATGTTGGGTTTATTTAATTTAATGTTCTTTTTTTTCTTTTCTTTTCTAACTTGTTGCAAGAAGACGATACGGTTGAACAAATTTTGAAGATTTATTGATAAAATCAGGATATTCAAAATTAAAGTTTGCAGAGAAATTAATTTATTTCCCTTGGATCAATAGATTGCCAATAGCAACTTTCAACTGAGGAACAAACGATGGAGCTTACAAACGAAATGGTTGATTGCAGAAAGCTTTTATGCAGGTACTGTTGTTATGATGCAACAACAACATTTATGCTGAGCTGATTGTTATATTTGAATTATAAAGCCTTTATAACAAAGATGCCAGCTGTCTTCAAATAAAAGGTTGCAATAGAAAACATTTTTTAATACACAAAAAAATAGTTTCAAAAGTTAAACTAGTTTAAACTTCAAGTTAGTATATATTTTAAGGAATTGTCGCTTTTTAAAACTCTTTAATTTGAATTATGTGTTGATTCTTTTTCTTTTTCTTAAAATCTTTATAACAAACTAAAACTGATCTGAATCTTAAGTTTATAAGCAAACTATCATAAAAATAATTGATGCCGGTTACTTCAATGTAAATGAAATCATGTAAACGAATTAAGCTTTAAAAATAGCACAACTAACAATACTTTCTATACGAAAATATTATTTCCTCCAACCAATATTTCATTAAATTCATTTTTTTTAATAAAAATCATAGCTAAACTAAAGCAACAGTATTATTTTATGATACAAAATAGCCCAGAGCTAATTCTTATTTAACATTTTACTCTTATTGAACGCTCTCAGTTAGCTTCCGTAGCATTATATGCCATTCAAGTATTCTGCATTATATTCGAATACAAGTGCAAGATAAATACATGACAAAAATTATAATTTTAATGGGAGTTTCTAGAAATACCTTAGGTAAGTATGGAGGATATGTTGTATCAATCGTCCTTTAAATATCTACTATAAGAAAAACGTGAATCTAACTGGTGACAAAAGGAGATGTTACAAAACTAGTACAAAAGTGCTGAAAAATTTTATCACCCAATGAAACATCGGAAGATGTGTTATTTTCGACGGGCTACTTTAGAATAGTTTTATTAAAGGTTTTCATGAAACCATAGCTAGAAAAGGTTCTAAGGACACAACAAAAGGACAAGTACAAAGAGATTTAGTGTAGTTCCTTTTACCGATGACAACTGCAGTCGTATCTTAATAAGAATGCAATAATTTTCTATAGGTAAAGACATTTGCACCTAGTGGAAAAATTATATATTTTTGGGAAACTACTATTTATTTACTTCCAAGGCATCAATACAAGTACATTTTCGAATTATCAGAAGGCGGTTTTTAAAAATATCCAGATAATTGACAATATTTTGTTTACAGAAAGTTTGAATTTATCTGTAGTGTTTGAATCCATAAGATTCTTGTTTATAAAAAACAACTGTTTATATATATTAAAATATAATTGAAGTAAAAACTTTAATTAAAGATAATTCTTCTATATTAATATTTATATAGGCTAATTGTTCTAACTTAGTTAAAATCTCAGAAAGACATGATGATAAATATTATAATAAAACTGATGTTGACTTCCTTTGTGCCTAGGAATATTTATCACCATGTCTTTCTGAGATTTTAACTAAGTTAGAACAATTAGCCTATATAAATATTAGTATAGCAAAATAAAAATGTTCAATAAAAATAAAATCACATACAATTTAAGCTTTGACTTGAGCTACCAATGAAAATTGGAAAAAACGTTCACATATACTTAAGTATAAAATTCAAACCATAAAAGTTTAACTTAATGTATAATGGAACAAAAAATTCAGAAAAATGGGATATGGAGAAAATAATCAAATGGCAACACAGGTATCATAACACACAAGTGTTAACATCAGGTTGATACAGTTCTCGGATTGTTTTTCACAATAAAATTTGTGTAAATAGAAAACTGTTATCACATTCAACTAAGCCACCTAAACAGTGGTGATAAACACAATATACACATGAGCACTGAAGATGAAAGTGTAGCGACTTTCGAAAACAGCTGTTCTGCTCTGCTGTGTAAGTTGAATAAAACTGATGTTGACTTCCTTTGTGCCTAGGAATATTTATCATCATGTCTTACTGAGATTTTAACTAAGTTAGAACAATTAGTCTATATAAATATTAATATAGCAAAATAAAAATGTTCAATAAAAATAAAATCACATACGATAATTCTTCTAGTTTTTATCCCTTTTCAATTAATAATATACACTAATATTTTTAAGCTTAAGGTCTCTTTATATATTTTTTAAAATTATAATTTGTTTTTTCAATATTTCGTCACTCCTTTGTGAGACTTCTTCAGGAAATAAAAATATCCTGAAATATATTAGTGTATATAAATTATAAAATATAAACATAAAATACATTAATTAGTAACAATTATTAATAATTATTTCTGCTATTTTGTAGAAATCTGCAGTTGATTTAAATTATAAAACTTCGTTGACAAAAGACACGGAAATGTCTATTGATAATTCGCATTCTTTAGAGAATTCGCAGTAGGCGACATTTCCTAATTAATTTAAAAAATTTTTACAAATTAAATATATAAATCGGATTTAATTAACATCACAAACACGACTTTAGATTCGCTCAAAAGGTGGCAAAAAGGAGAAATTCTTGTCATGAAACTTCGTTCTAAAAGATCCAAATTTGCACTACTTCCAGATCATAAGTTTGTGAACTTATTGACTTCTTTGGAATGTCAGTTTTTGCTGGGTACTTATTTTTTTCAATTTTGTATAAACTATTTAAAGATTTGAGAAAAATATCGAATATATCCTCACAATTATTCGGGCCACTATTGCCCTAAACCTTATCTCATAGCACCGTGTTTTAATTAATACACTGTTTTAGCAAAAAATTTAAGCTCAAATGTTTTAAAGAATATAATGAAAGCTTACAAGATACAGGATGAATATCTATTCTCTTTTTAATTTAAGCCAACATTTTTATAAGTATAAATTGTTGGATTTTACTACTCTTCTCTGGAACATAAAAATATTTTTATAATATTTTAATTTATACCGTTTTTCTTCATCAACTTTATAATTTTCCGTCTGTTTTTCTTTAATAATGCTGAACAAAAAAAAAAAATACTATTCTTATCTGCAAGAATATGATGCAAAATTTTTCACAACAATTGTTGTTTTGCATATGAATATATTATCTAGGATTTTCCTGTCTTCTTTTTTTCCCTCTGGATTCCCCAGGATGTTCTTTATTACGGCATTTTCTTAAGCCATAAGTCCCATGTTTACTGGTAAGTACTCGTAATATGAAAGATTTAATTTTGTAGTAAAAAATGTTACGATACTTTTTATGTTGGAGATTTGGAACACAAAGATTTTTTCCTGCAGGTAGAAGATGATGTTGTTGTAAAAAGTATTATTAATTTTTTTTTTCTGAATTGCTGTTTGGGATAGTTTTGTATATGTTTAATTAAAATCCCTTTACGTGCAGACGCAAAATCAGGTAAAAGACATACGCATGCACGTAAAGTTCTGTCTGTATTTCTGCAGGCCTGCAACTAAATACGTCTGCTTAACCTAAATTGTTATACTTACATAAAATGACATGATTTTTATAATTATTAAAGTCTAACTAAAAATAAATTAATACCAAAGGACAGATCAATTGCCAGGGTTCGTTCTAATTTATACGTTTAACAATCTATTTGGTTGCAATTTTAATCAAATACTTGGCCTTTTATGGTTTTCCTATGAAAATCTAACCCTTTTTCATTTCATTTTAATATCTTTTATTTTTTAATTGCATGTCCATAAAAAAAAATATGTAGAGACATACACCACATGTCTGTTTTATTAAAAATATCAATAAATATTCATAATTGCCAACATGAAAGTGGTTAAATGGTAGATGTGAATAGAGCGTATAATAAATATTTAAAATACAAAAATCCCATTTAAATATTTACTGTCATTATTCAAGTGACAGTTTTTATTCTTCTTTCGAACAGCGAATCATAATAAATTTCCTTTCTGACATTTAAAGTGTGAGAAATGTCACATCCATGTTAATTTAGGTGTCAGGGATGGAAGTATTAACCGCATACGTATTAATTTTCATTTTAAATATAATGAGTAATTAAAATATGGAAATATAGTGGATGGTATCAATTTACTTGCAGAGAAACTTTTTAATTGATGTGGAGAAATTTTCAATAATCAAGCAAATTAATATCGTTTTCAAAGCGTCAATGTATTAGGTTTTTTAAACACCCAAGTTATAAAGAATTTTTTTTTTTTTAATTATTGCTACGTCACTAATTGTTCGATTACTATTGTTCGATTAATGCTGTAGAGTATCAGTTATAATACATAAGGAATATAATTATATATGTACAAGGGAAATTAGTTCTGAGTTTTATAAGAAAAATAAGTACCTGATAACATTGAAATTTTAGTTAAGTGTGAGACTTCTGCCTTTAGCTGAGTCAAGTAATCAACTAATAAAAAATATATCTATATTTGAAGCTACAAAACTATTACAAAGAAGCCATAATAATTGTAACGAGGCTTGCTTGCAGGCAAGTGAGATTTCATTATCCGATTCGCTTATATACTTTTAAATATTTCGTAAACCAGAAACTGTTACGGAGGCACCACATAAACGATGCTGTTGACTGAAATAGTAAACACTAGACTACAATGCCGAGTTCGACTCCGCAATCAGTCAAGAATATCTTGAGTTTTTCTGATCAGGTTGCTTAGCATTACCGTCATCGATTAAGATCGTCATTTACTAGGGAGCAGAACATGGCATCCTTCGTCGATACTCTTAGCAAACAAGTCACCGATGAAGAAAATCGTAAAATTAGCTACAACGAAATTTCCTATCTCTTAATCTGTCTTCATGTATCCTCTTAAGACCATGCCCTCCTTTCAAGATCTGACACAACGTACTGAATATCTAGGGGTTATCCTCTAAGTGCTCGTCTAAGACAAAAAGAAAAAAAAAGTGCCGAGAAGCTTAAGCCATGTTAGTCCAAAGCGCCCATATCCTTGGAGATCGCCATCCAGCCGCCATTGGACGCATTGGCACTGTATAATTAGGGCGCTCCTAACAAATAAACCGTGGGATAAAAGGGAAGTGCATCAGAAAAACCTTCGGCATGGTTTAGTATAAATGCCCATTTGGTTCAAGTGGCGCTGGACCATTTTGTACACATTCGCAAAAGCAACTAAGTACGCCCGCTGGAAAATGTCCGTCAGCAGTCACTGAACGGATATAATTAGCCATTGGGCATATCTGATAGCGTGCATGAGAGCTTTTTGTGATACTATAGAGACACTCCTAGTTTAACCAAAATATAGAACAAACCTGTAGAAGCTTGCTACCACAGGAATGGATCGATTTTAGTTCAAATATGGAGTCAATGTTTTTTTATAAAAAAATTGCGAACCAAAATTAATTTCTACTGACATGCAGCGAAGAGCTCGTGCGAAGTCCTAGAATATTATAGCACTTTTTGGGACAGCAAAATATTTATCTGAGCCGAGAATAATTTTGAAATGAAAACCTATAATTGACGTTAACGCAGCATATCGCAAGTCATTTGAATGCTACCTAATCATGGCGTATTGATTAATTAGCGTGCAAATGACTTGGAATGTTATAGACAGTGACGCTTTTCAAAAAAAAGAGTTTTTGAAGGCAGCAAATGCAGATCTAATGCGTTTGATTGGACATAATTGAATAGCGATACTGCGAATAATGCAGTTTGATGTGAGGCTGCTTAAACCAAGTAAGTCCAAGCAAATACACTTCTTTAGAAGACAGTCAATAAAGACAGAGTAAGCAGGACATGCAAGAAGGACATTGATCGCTTTATTTATATTAATTTTATTATAATATTAATCAAGTTTGTGGTCGTCTTTTAGTTACTCCAATCTATTTTCGATATTTCGTTAACCTCTTGTTAACATCTTCAGAAAATAAAAATTATTAAAGTTTTAAAGACAAATGATTTTAAAACATGACATAAAAATTATACTAAATAAAAGACGAACACAAACTTGATTAATATTATAATAAACTGATAAGGTCAATAAAGATAAATCAATATATATTAATTTTAACTAAAATTGACTGGTTACTAACCGTATTGCTCACCAATATATGAGCACTTTTTTCTCACTTTCTGGAAGCTCGCTTTTTGTAGGACAAAATTGGATACAGCCTAAGCAGAGCTTTGAAAAAATGGTTGGGAAATATTAACAGACTTCATTAGGATACTGAGATCCTTTGAAGGTTAGGAGCTCTCAGTAGGCCTTTATAGAACCTAACTGATACCAGTCCACCAAAATATTACAAAATATATGTTTGCATGCGTGTGTCATTTATATATAAGTAAATATCCAGCCCTGCCTACAATTAATAAGGCATATATGAAGAATCCCATTTTTACCATGTTGTATGGGCCGTTTTTTTTTTTGTCAAATCTTTTATTGACAGATCAAATTGCTTTCGAAAATCTAGAAGGGTGCTTAGAAAGCTTTTGTCACTTGACTCCTTCTCTTTTAAAAAAATCTTTGATATATAAAATATTCACAATACTGTTAGCAATTTAACCACATTGAAATGAAGTGAAGTATTTATATGCGTGTTTTTTTTTCAAACTGCTTTTGGCAATTTCATATAATTTCTACTTTTGCCGCTATTATAACTGCTGCGAATGAATTATTCAACATATCCAATCCACTTTGGTTGCAACACAAACCCTCCAATGAAACAGACGCTCAGACCTTTAGTTTTTAAGGGTTTCTTTTTTTGCTCTTTGCCAGAGATACATTAATAATAAATGGCTTGAAACTATTAAAGTAAATTATGGGTTTAATAATAATATATTGCAATTGGCAAAAATGTCAGCATACACATACGAGCACACTCACACATATGTACAAATGAATAGAATTATAACAATTTAGAATTTTCAAGGAAATTTCTAACTCATGCATAATTGAAATACTTTTTTTGATTGAATACGTTGGTGGTAAAACACTTCATTGAACAGTGGGCTATTTTTAAGTTGATGGAATGGGAGGGCAGAGAATTGTAAACGACTATGGTTCCATAGATACATGAAGGTTAACCCTTTTTGTTAAATGAATTGTTTTATGTTGAGGCATATCAATTTTATTAGTTGAAATAAAAATATTATTTCATAATTTCTGCACTTGCTTAAACATATTTGGTTTTCGTGCTGGTTTGTGGTGCAGACCTTAAAGTCTCAAGAGCTTAATTTGTTTGGTTGGCGGAAAAAGGAATTGGGGACAAACAAATATTTGTTCATATTCTGAATCACGCAACAGAGTTCCATAAAAGTAATTAATGTTTTTATGAAAAACTGCAGTCAATTTATTTAATACATTAATTTTGTATTGCCACGTAATAAATTATCTCTCATAAATATTGAATTGTTGAGATTTCAGAATGGTTCTTGGTTAGAGGAAATGGGAGTTGTGTTACAAATAAAATATTAATCTTGTGGTTTAGTTTTTTTCACTACGGTGCCACTTTACGTGTATGTGTGTGTTTAAGAATTTCTTTCTGAAATTAATTGTTTCACCTGAACGTAACGTTGACGTTATTGCAGTCATGGGAAAAATGTATTGCCGATTTATAAGGCTAAAAGAAAACATAAGAGTTTCAAACTGTATTTCTATATTAATACTGATCCCTTCTGCGATTTGATCCTTGACCTCTACTTCATTTTAATATTGAAGCAGTTGTCGTATACAATTTTCTCATCAAATTTGTATAAATGGGAACTATTTTCATATTCAGTCAATTAATTAATTGTTAAAAACAGATGCACTTGATTAATCATCAGAGCATGTTGTGGCTTACGAAAACAGGGCTGTTCTACTCTGCTGTATAAATTGGGACCTAAATTTATGCTGATTCTCTATTTATTCTCAGATTATTTACCACATCTTTCTCATTATAATTCAGTGCGATGAAGTTTTATCAAACGATTAAAAAACTCGAATAATTGACAACACTGACATTAATACTACCAAAGACTATGTCATGTTCGGTATCTGCCAACTAGATTGAGCACGTCCACTGAATGTAAATTTATTCCGCACCGTGTACAGAAGAAGTCGACGAAGTTCATGGAAGGCGGTTATTCTCTTAAGCATCGTCGCAATATCGGGTGCGTTTCGTTGCTATAATAGGATGTGCTCTAATGAAATCTGGGAAACCTTTGACTTTATACGGCCAACGTGTTTTTGCATGTACATGTGTTTGTAGTCGATATTCAAATGTATCGCACGACGCATTGCAAAAAGAATTCGTGTGTTGGCCGAACAGTCCGTGTGTGGAACAAACTATTTGCAGAGGTTTCCCTGTCACTTTCAGTTTGAGAAGTATTAAATCGAATGTCCACAGATGCTTTCCCCTTTTTAAAACCCTTCTCAAAACCTATCCACCCAGTTCCAGTGTAATTCAATGCATATGTAACACTAATCCCCTGAGTGCTGGTCCTACTCCTAAAATACATGTTCTCTGCTTTATTTGAAAATTTTACAAATAAATATTAAGGGAATCAATGACTGAAATTTTTTAAAATTCTAACAGGTTAATAACAAAAATTTTTATTACAAATTTATTTTATAAGTCTCTTATAATTAATTATATATTGTACAAATCCTTTATATTAGGAAATTGCCTTTTCCCTGCGCTAACATTTTGACTTCTTACTACACAAGGAAAACAACATCAAAAAAAAATTTGCCATTAATTTTTGCGGAAGTTGTTTGCATTTCAGCACGTGCTTTTATTATATTTATTTTCGATTTAAATTTTGTACACAAACTTCTTTTATTTCAATTTTAAGCAATTAACGTTTTGTTGTTTTTGTTTGTTTAAAGTTGTTGCAAAAGTTCTTCTTTTGCAATTGTTATTTATTGTTAGCGAAATTGTTTTTTTGAATCTTGTATATAAAAATATATGAAGTTATTTGATTTGATTTTGTTTAATGCGTTTGAAGTTCGAAAGAAAATTTCTTGCACTTTTTTGTTGTTGTTCTTAGAGACGTGATTATTATTACACTTCAACGGGTTCCTTGAAGTTCTAAAGTTGTTATTGCGTTAAACACTAAAAATAGAAGCAGGAAATTAATATAAACGAAAATTTGCATATAAAATAAAATTTATATGAAAACTTGATATGAAGTTCAAACAATTTGGCTGTGAGTTGCTTCTTTAAATTAATTTGTGGCATTTTTTCTTTATGTAAGTAAAAATTTGTGCATTAATTTAAAACTTTTTGAAGTAGTTTTAAAAGCAAGTATTTAGAACGAAGAAATTTGTGGGTGATTCAATTAATTCATTAACAAACAAGAACTGATTTAAGTTTTCAAGGATTTTAGGACAAATTCTTTATGAAAGGTTGGAGCATTTTATATATAGCAATTATTTGATATTAAACTGTCAGTCGAACTGCAATCAGAAATGCAACAGCTTTCTACAATTAATTTCCATACATTTTAAGTACAAATTAATAGCGAATACTGTTCTTTCCTTGACATCATTTTGTCAATGATTTTGTACTTTGAGAAAACAACAGCTGTAGACCAACTAGGTAACTTTTGATCAGACTGTTGCAAATGATGCTACTATTTCGCTGACATTAACGTTTCAATTAGCAAAAATATTAACCAGGAGTCCTTTTTTAAATATATTTGTCTGTCAGCTTGAATATTTTATGGAATTTTGCAAAAATTATATAAATCTTTATACATTAAATTCATGCTAATTTATTAATATATCTGTCCTTAAAGAATTATATCATCAGTTTTTGGCAAATGAAATCAAATAAATAGTACTTTTGCATATAACATAACCGCAGTCGCTGTAGTGCGAATTGTAGTTGAGCGGTACATTCTCTATAAGTTTATCGACGGCGCTGGCAACTGGAGTTACATTTTAATATCTTAAGTTATTCTAAGAATTTTTGGGTAAATGTTCCCTGATGATCTGCATTAGCCCCAGTGAAATGCGCGTAGGAACTAACTAAAACCCCTCAATTTATCACTTTGAATTTTTAATAGAATTTTTAAGAAAAAAGAATCAGCACGAAAATATAAATTAAAGAGTGAGTTCTTCACCTCTCATTAAAGCATGTCGTCACTTCATTTAGAATTTATTTAAATATTCGCACACTCCTTTTAGCCAAAGAGCAAACCCCCGCTTGAATAGAATTAAACTTTTTTGGAACTCCAGCAACTTTTTATAATTTCCTTTCATGATTTTTTTTTATTCTCTTATATATTTTTGTAGTCAGCAAGCAGCGATTTTGTATACATTTGAAACTCTTTAAGTTTAAATTATTTTAAGAGTACTTGCAAATAAAATATTGTACATATTTTTTTTCACAAGTTTAAATCGTTTAGCATTTTGAAAACACTTGAAGAGAACGAAAATATAAAAAAAAGAAATGCTGCCTACAAGCACAGGAAATTTTTATTAAAAAAAACAAATTCCATTCAGGCAGTGCGTCATTGTGTTACTCCATCATACAAACGCTGAAGTTCTTCAATGTTGTTGGCATGTAACGGAAAAAAGGAGAAACATGCAATTTAATGCCATAGACTCGGCATTTAGTTAAACGTTTTGTGTTTTTTTTTTCTTTCATATTTTTGTATTACGGCTCAAGACGAATTTGTCTAAGGGCTAACTTTCTACTTGAAGTCATACTTGATTGCTTTAATTATGTTGACTTAGCGTGCCGTCATACTAACATTTCACATTTTGCATATAATATATTTTTCTTGTTTCTTTTGTTTTTAATTTATTATAATTTCATTTGTTTTTATTATTTTTTTTACTTGACTTCAAGGTACTTGTATTAAATAATATTTTACATCACTGGCCTGTTTGCCTGTCTTTTTAACTAACAATTCTTTTGAACTTAAATTTTTGCTTTGAGTTTCCTTTTTTTATATATATTTTTTTTCTATGCCTTTTTCAAATGTTACTTGTGCAAACTTAACGTCGTTTGAAGTGGCCTGTACTTGAATATGTATATTTGTTAATGTTTATTTATGTGTAGGCGTTAGTGTGAGTGAGTTTAAGTTTGTCTTGCAATAGCAAGTCCTTATGGAAGCATTTAGTCAAATATCCTACTGCCTACTGCCTTTCAATTCATTTCTCCTGTCATTGTTGCTTTTAAGTTAACGTTGTATTTATACTCAATCTATTAAATGGCTTTTAAGTTGAACACATTCTTGCTCCCCCAGCCTTTTGGAATTAATTATTATAAGTATTTTTTTTTTCTTTCTTGAGCCTTGTAGCCAAGGATTCAAGTGTCAAAGCAATGTGTTGCTAGTAATGATGACAATTTGTTTCGTTATTGTTATTTACCTGCAAAGAAAAATGAAGAAATTCAAAAAACAATTAGTATTTTAATTAAGAAAAAAGAAAAATGATATAAATAACAAAAATCTAGTTTGAATAATTCGAATTGCGATAACACAGCGCTTAATTCTTTTGAGAAACGGTATTCATACCAAATTTTGGTTCTTGGAAAACCTAAAAGCAAACGAATTTCATGGGTTAGATCCGAAAAACATTTCCGTTTTCTGTTTTTTTGAAGGAACAAACTCGCACAAGCTACCAAGTTTCTATACTCTTTCATTTCATTTTTATTAATCTAATTATTCTTTATTATCTGCATCAGAAATGCAACCGCTTTTTACAATTAATTTCCATACAGTTTAAGTGCAAATTAATAAAAAAATATTATCCAGGAGTCCCTGCTTTCTGTTCATGTGTTTTGAAAGCACGTTAAATTATATTTTTTTACTTTATTGGCAAATAAAGGGTTATCCATTCTTTTATTTTCAATATAACAGCTTAATAAAGCACACATAAAGTTATGATACTTTTGAAACTTTTTCTTCCCTTCCTCGGAACTTGCCTCTAAAATATTAGCAGCGGAATGACTTTGATAAAAATAAAATAATTCATAAAAAATAATCCTCGTATGAACTAATTTATTGTTTCCATGTAGAAAAAGATAGTTAAAGGTACCAACAGACGACATGTTTTTCAAATTGTATGTGTCACAATTTACATATGAAAACGGAAACATGTCGTGTGTTACCTTTAAAACATTGCTTGTGTAAAAAACAGACATTTTTTGAAATAGAGCGTGCTCTATTTTGTTATGTAAAACATACAGGTCCAAATCTCTATGTCATGCGAACATATTCGTCGGCGGTTAATTATGTGAACTATCATTAGCCGTCTGAATGAAGTATTTTTCAAGACATCTAAACCATATATATTTTTTTAATTGAACGTTGTACTTTTATTTAAATGAGTCCAAAATTGTATAGACTTTTTTTTTGTTGTCTAAAAAAGAAAAAATTAAGAACATACATTTGCGTCGCCAGTACTTCAGCGACGGAACCAAAAATATTTCTTTGGCTGCAAGCCATTTATCAAACAAACGACGTGGATATTTATGCACTGAAAAAGAATCTGCTGTTCTCAAAAAACATGACCGATATCTTGTGTGATACTACATGTACGTTTGTGACCAAATATTATAAACCTTATTTAAATTAACCAATATTGACAGACATAAAGAAAAACAAACGAATCGAAAGCGTAAAAAACATGTCGTCTGTTGGTACCTTTATAGAGCGCCGCATACTAAAATGGAAATACAGCGGTTAAAGGGTTTATGTATAAATTTATTTTTGATTATCAAAATGTTCAAGCTAAGCTTTAAACAATAAAATGAAATCTAATAATTTAAAAAAATTTCATTTGAAAACGCCCAAACATATAACTGAAATCAACGAACAACAATAAACATATTTCACACCTCAGTTCACTGCAAATTAAAATATTTTTATTACAAATATTTCGTTTTTCAATTATAGTACAAAAGTACGTACCAAAAAAACTATATACGATATTATGTAGAAATAATTTAACTATTTTATTAAAGCTAAAAAACTATTACACGTTTTAATAGTTTTTTTTCTTCGAAACTTTTTATAACTGACAGAAAGGTATTAAGCACATTCAACTAATATTCTACACTCACTCAAAATATATACCGTGAAACTTTTTCAATTTATTATAACTCAGAGAATATGTCTGCTGCAGTATAAGAAATATATTATATAAGTTGAAGAATTTCGCTTCTAGTATTATTTACATATGTATGTGCTTATATATTGTTACATTTGCTTCTGGCAAAAGTTTAAGAACTGCTGATCAATCAAATGTGTAACTTCGCAGACTCACATACTCGTTAAGTGGAAAAATAAATTTATTATAAAAATAAGTTTGGCAAGTATAATTGAAATGAAATAAGACAAAAGTTACATTCACACCAGTCAAATATTTGGCATAAAAAGAGTAGCCAATATCTACTAAAGAAAATTACTTTGATTTAAATACGATCTTATCGAGCAAAATTGTATCATACTTAACTAAAGACAGTGTCTTAGAATTTACTATTAAAGGGAACTGCTCGACTCAAAAAATACCTGTAGTATTTAAAAGGTTTCCCCTTAATACATAGTAATGACGCTGTTGTGGGCAAATATTTGACAAGTGTAAACTGTACAGTCGTGTTAAGGGAATCTCATACCATCAGCCGCACTTTTCGGATTTGCGAAACTTTTATATATGACGATTTCATTCAAGCTACAATATTGTGGTGCATTCTGAGAACTGTATATATTTAGGGAGGTATACCTGCTTCTTAGATATATCTATATTTTTTGGAAAATTATGTAGTTGTTTCGAGAGCATCTCACACTATCAAATACAATTTTCGGATCCGCGGCACTATTATATTTGAAGTTTTTATTCAAGCTACAATAATAGGGTGCATTCTTTCGCCTTAACATATTGAGGGAGGTATAACTCCTAAGTTTTTAAATAAATTTTTTTGACAATTGTATAGACATCTTAAGGGCATCTCATATTATCACAATAAATGAAATTTACCACTTATAACAAACTAAACTAAAGCTTGCCAATGCCAGCTCCGCAGTTGCAGGGTTTGCTGAAGTAAAAACACTTTGGTAAAAATCCTAAATTTTTAGCGATTGGGAAAACCAGAAGTGAATAGCATCCAATTATAACAGCCTCTACGAAAGCCAAATAAATCGACACATTTTCTTTTAATAAAAGGACAATCATATTGTTTTCCCTGATTTAATGAAATCAATAGACGAAGTCTTAAAAAATATATTGAAATATTATAATACTTTCGCCCCAATTAGTAAGAGAAAAAAATCGTGCAAATAATTTAGTACACCGCTTGCTAATCTTCTCGACTGAAAAGTTGTTTTTTGACCAACACTGTAATAATAGCTACTGCCAGAGGCAGGTAAATCTGTTATAAGAGGCATAATCAGTTGAGGGGTGATAGCGGCCATTTGATATGTAAACGTGAAAGAAACGTGGCCCTAAAACTCCTCATCTGAGGCAAAGAAACAAACTCTAGAATATAAAGAATATCACTTGGAAACTGCTGATTTATATCGAAACTATTTTATTTCGCCCTAATAATTGTTTTTGAAAAACAAAAATTGTCAAACAAAACACCTTTGAAAAGTGGTGTGAAAATAAAATCTATTTTTAAAACTTTATTGTTGCTTTTATTTTATGTGTTGAAGTGTACAAAAAATAAAAGTTTCATGGAAGCGTAGAATATGTAAAAATTAATTTTCGCGCTACAGCAATAACGTCCCATTAAATTAAATAAAGAAATAGTATTTAAGAGATAAAAATGGTTTTAATTGTATATCCCGCAGCTTTTAAATAGGCTTTAAAAATAAATTATTTAGTTACTGTTTAACTTCCATAACGAGGTGTATTCCTAAACTTATTCCAAACATTGAATATTTACCAAATTTAATTATAATACTTCTTTAATTGATAATTATCAAACGACCCCGATAAACCCTGGATTCCGCACTAAGTCAAGAATATGTTTCCAAACTTGTGCATTTCTTGTTTAATGACTACGTTAGTATTAGGAACGTATACCATCCTCTAGCCTTAAATTGAGGAGTTTTGTTTGTTGTATGATTTATATATTTCGATTAAAATACTTTATTTTCTTTTTGACAAAGTTTGAGAACAGCTGATCAATAAAATGTAGACCCTCATATTCATTAAGTGCAAGATTAAATTTCTTAACAAAATAAGTTTAAAATGAATTAAGACTAAAGGTGCGTTCCCATTTGTCAAATATTTGGCACAATTACAATCAAATGTTGTATATTCAATTTACACATTAAAGCAGAATAGCTGTTTTCGACAGTCACTGCACGTTTATCAGCAGTGTGTATATCTCGTGTGTATATTTATTTATTACCACCTTTTATATGGCTCATTTCAATCCGACAACAGTCAATATTTTCCCTAAGCTTATTACGAAAAGACGTAGGAGGACTATTTCAAGCCGATGATAACACACTTATTGTTTAGTCGCTGTGTTTGATTATTTTTCTTCATGTGCTATTTTTCTGAATTTTTTCTGTCACGTTTCTTAACCAAAACTTTTTGTTTTGAAATTTGTTAACTACATTTTATCTTTTCTATTTACTGGGTGAACACAACCCACAGCTTTTTTAAATTTTCAGTTAGAAGTAATTTGAATCTATTTTGTATTTTCATTTTAAGATCTAATGTAACTGAATGAACTAAAAATATAAAAATGAATAAACAAATTTTTTTAACTCTCTTAAATTTTTATTTTCGTGCTGATTCTTTTTCCCTAAAAGTTATATTAAAATTTAAAGTGATCAATTGTGAGGAAAAAAGAATCAGCGCGAATATAAATATCAAAGAGTATAAAACGGAAATTCCGAAAAACTAGTACAAATTTTTTAAAGTTAATTTTATTAGACATGCGAAATTGGCTTTTAATATATCAGTAATTTAACACTTAAAAGGCTGTAGTAGCACAATGTCCACTTCCTACTAGAGCAAGAGAAAGTGAAGAGAATTTTTATTGCTAAATTCATAACATGCAAACACACGTACGACGTATAAACAAAAATATTTTCAAGGAGCTTATGGTATTTAGTTTTATTGCTTCTTTTTATTCTAAAGGAAAAACTCAGGTGAAATAGCAGCTTGTCCATTTTATATATTTTTTCAATATTTCTTTAAAAATAATCACGTGACCAAAGACTCTCCCGTAATCTGCAAAAAATTTCTATTACACTGGAATTTCATTCAGCACTACCAGGATGGTAAGGCTGAGGATGACGATGATGATGAAGATGATGATGATGATGATGATGTAGTTGTTGAAACGATTTTAATATAAACGGATAGTAGAAAAGGAAAAAATATTAATAATAAGCAACAGCAAATGACTGAAAAAATATATAATGAAAATTTTTTACTCGGCAAACTTTGTGAAATATAAATAGAAACAAGCCAAAGAATGCATTTGCCATAAAGGAATCTTTATATTGTAAATATTTTTATAGACTATTAAAAAAGGGTCGGGTTTTGTATTATTATGAAAAGGACTTTTCAGTTCTGTTTTCTAATACTGAGAAGTAATAGATTTTTTTGTTTTTGCAAACGTTTTCAGATAATATACTGTGCTCACGCGAATTTGTACTGAGCGTTGATATTAGACTTTTCATGCACGCACACAAACACATATACATATAACAAAGAGAAAGTTATGAAAGTAATAAATCAAAGATTTGTAAAAAACTTTTTTCCCAGATATCTGTACCATCAACCGTGTAAACTTTTTATCGACTTTTGCTATTCCAGAGAGAATAAAATTATTAAAAGAAATTTGATTTGATATCTAAGAGTTATGCAAAAGATAAAAAGGATATTGTGAATATTTGCAAATGTTTATTCCACAATAATACATACAAACGGATATGAAATATTATATTGCAAATACTTTAGACCCGCCGTAAGGATTTTGAGTACTATTTGATAAACGATTTTTCATAAATCGAATATTTTATTTTTAATATACTTTTTAAATAACATATAATTCTCAATTGGTGTGAGTATCGATTAAAACAGTAATTGACGAATAACTATTCAACTTGCTTCTGAGTTTTCCCCTGCCAACAGCCGCTTAGCATTTTCATTCAAGCACAACTGTCGCAGTTGTGTTAAGGGCACAAATCTATTTCGCAGAAACAGCTTTTCCTCAAAAAAGCTATTTATTCATTTTCTTGGTAAAAGTTCTTTTATGTTTTAGTTTTTTTTTATAGACATTAAATTTATATTTCTTTATTACGTTAATTAATACACTTTGCATTCGCCTAGAGTTTCAATAGAGAAAGGAAAAATGTGAAATAACTTTGAAAAATAAATTAAGGTTACTTTCTAGTTGCCAAGGTGTCCTGTTGTATTAGAAACAAGTCATTTTTCATATTTAGAGAAAGTAAATTTGCCAACAGCAGCACAGCACCATGTGCCAAAGCATACAGCAGAGATGCTGAAAAAAAAATTCAAAAATATGGCAAAACTCAGTTGATATGTACGCTATTTGTTATGTCGCGATAATTAATATCCATTTTGTTTCGTTCGTTATATAAATCAACATGAATTTTCACTGTAGCAGAAGCCAAAATGTTCAAAAAAAAAAAGAAGTTATTTATGTTTCTTTTTAAAGGTGGTGACTTTCTTCAATTTAAATTTTACGTTCTGTTTCCTGCAGTCCACGTTACGTTTTGTGTTGGTTTGATTTTGGAATCTTTATTTCCCTAATATGATGTTATTACAATATTTTTTCTGTTTTCCATTTTATGTGTTTTGCGTGCTGTCATCTTCGCCAATGCCATCGCCATCATATTAGACGGTTGTTGGGCGAGGAAGCAAAAAAAAAAAAACAAAAAATAAAATTGTTTTCTGAAATGAAATTTCCTTTTTAGCAACAACTTGCAAAAAGAACGCTGTTCCATTGATGTGATTTGTTTACCACGGTCATGTTTCCCGTTGTTGAAGCCTTTTATAAATTGGTTGCTTCTGAGGGTAAAAAATGGTTGATTATTATCTTGGTTGGCATGAAACCAAAGTAGCAGAGTAGTTGCTTTACCGTTACAAGTAATATGAAGTAGTAACTTATGATTGGTTAACGGAAGATTGAGGGTAATTGAGTTATATGTGATTATTATTTTTCTTTCTGTTTTCAACTCGAAACTACCCTTTTGCTGGATTTTGTATATGATGATTGTAATCGAAATTTATGTTTTTCGCCAAAGTACACAAGAAGTATGTAATAGAGAGTTTTACTTTGCAATATATCAACGTGTGCATGTATATGTGAAGGACATGCCAAATTATGCTTAGATACAATGTATATATACAATGTATGGATACAACGTCTATTTACAGAGTTTACGTCCAGATCATTGTAATCTCAGAATACATAAAGGAGGTTTTTATTGCTAAGAATCGTTTCAATTTCATATTGAAACTACCTGAATGATCACAAGAAGTAGTCAGTTTCAAACATATTTTCGTTTTGTTTTACTTCCAAATTCTTAGATTTTTGACAGTTCATTTTATTTAGTTTGTTTTAAAAGAATTGATAACTTGGTTCAATCATCTTGTTTTATATTAATTTTATTAAAAAAAAGTTTGTTAAACTAAAGTTTATTTTCCGATTGTAAGTAATTTTTAACGATCTCTTTATTGTTTTATTATATTGAGTTGCATATGCTAATTGTTCAAAAAGTGTTTTGAAATTAAGAAAAACAAATTAAGTACTCCAAAGAACGAAGAAAAGTCAACTCTAGTTTTATATACTCAATTTAAACAGCAGAGTTGTTTTCGAAAGCCGCAACACTTTCTTCAGCCTTAGTCATGTTTATTTTTATTAACTACCACTTGTAGTTAACGATTGTAGTTGTGATAACGATTCTCTTGTACCAGTTTTATTATGAAAGAGAATACGAGGACTGTATCAAACCAGTGCCGTCATTTCCTATTTTTCTTAATCTTTTGTAGCGTATTCTTTAAGCCAAACTTTTCAGGTTTTACCGGCTCCTTCTAAAACTTTTCTTCACAGCGAAGGAGAAAATGAAAATAAACTAAAAATAATAATAATTACATAAGACACAACAATATAAACTTTTCAAGCACAAGCAGATTCGTAGCAAATACCACCTGGCCCTCTTCCCTACAAACTCAAAAGAGGAGCAAAACACTTCCTATGGTGAACCTTAACTAACCGGTTCATTAAAACTAGTTTCATAACTATTTAATAAAGTTTTCTTTAATTTCTTGTAAGATAAAAATGTGAAACTAAAGAGGCACCCCTTGTTAAGTTGTTACAATTATGTAACATATAAGCAATTATATTGTTGTATAATAAATAATAAGAGATTATATTAATATTTACTTTATTTACAATTAAAATCCTAATAAATTTGTTAGCAATTCACCATAAATTATATACGTTTTTAGTGCCGATCTGTTGAAGGCTATTTATTTGAAATATTTTCAATACAAATTAAAAAAATTTATATATGAAAAACACTTTGTAACGTCTTTGCTTGTATTTCACAATAAAACTTACATTAATAAATTTTTTTTCTAAAGTAAAACGTATTTAATTAGTTGTGTCTATTCAAGTTTTTCTAGTTTTGGTAAATATCTAAGATATTTTAATAACAACAACTAACGTTGCATACACAACCAGTTAAAGATTTTTTATGTAAAAAAATCTTGTTTTTTGTGCCACACAAGGCCACTCTATATGCAGTCAAAAAACAGATTATTGATTATCAGGTTAATAGATATACAACGTTGTAATGTGGTAACAGTTGCTTTCTATTAGCTTTTGGTTTAACTCATTTTGATATTGTCAAGAAACAAAATAATTTATTATTCCAGTTGTTATTAAGTATAAAAGAAAATTGTTAAAAAAAATTTGGTGATAATAAAGAAACAGCTGAACAAAAGCATATCGATTGCTGTAACGAAATATTAAAATTTCTTTAGGTAAATTTATTACATGTTATTTTAATTAAATGCAATAATGCTTTTAATAAATTTTCAAAACTGATAATATTAAGATTATTATATATTCATTTTGAACAATAGTCAGTCGTATCGTATGTTTCATTTTCTATCTTTCTAATTGGCTTTAGAGCAGACCCGAGCATAGTGTGGGAATAGAATATTTCTTATACTAAAAGATGGAGTCCCAGTGAAAAAATTGGAGGTCTTATTTGGCAAACAACTTTTTTCTTTTAGTTTTGTTTATTGTGACTAATCTGTATTGCTTATTACTTATTATGATAGGGGTAAGTCCTACGGGCTTTGTGGTCAATAATATCTATCATCAAATATGAATAAAAACTATATCATATTTATTTTTAAAATAAATATGATAGAAATAGATATGATATAGTTTTTAATTATATTTGATGATATATATTATTGACCACAAAGCCCGTAGGACTTACCTCTATCATAAGCAGTAGAAAACATTTTATTTACTTTTAAAGTATCAGGAAACAATTATTATAACATACAGATTGAAGTTATTTTACTTACACAAGGATATTTTTTATATATAAAAAATTTTCAATTAAATAAATTTTCATTACTGAAGGATTCCAAATAATTATTTCTATGTATGGGTGATATTATTAAGAATTAAGTTTCTCGAGCCTTCAAACAATTCAAGGAGTAGGCTATTTTTCCTAAATAATTTAGAAGACTTTTCTTAAATAATTTTAAAAAGTATAAGAGAGGACATATACAAATTAGACTTAATTAACATCAGTAACATGACTTCAGGTTCACTGAAGAGGTCAATTCAACTTTTTGCAATGATAACACATTGTAAGAAGCAATAGAAGTGATGAGACAGCGGTTGAATTAGTCCGAAAGGCCGCAGCTAGTGAAATTCGAAGTAAAAGCTCTTTTGTGGAATGAGCTCGGCAGCGGTTACGTCTCTAATAAGAGAGATAGTGGCAGCAAGAAAGGATTGGCTTGTTTCTCCAGGCCTAAGGAGTTAATGGAACAAGTTTTATTTAAGAATGTCCTTGAGCCTTGCAAGTGATATCTGCGGCTGCCCACAGGTTTTGTTACTTGTCAATTGAATTATTTACAATTGAGTTAAAAGACATTAATTTATATAAAATATAAAGCTGAACTTGGAAGACTCGCTTCTATGTAGTCTGTGTAAGGAGGAAGAGGGTACACATTTAATGTGAATCTATTATTTCGTGAGGATGGTGGAGGCGTGTGCTCCCTCTGCATTTTTGGTATCTGATGAACTCTCAAAAGGGTTGCTCTTAAGAGAGTTGATAATTTAGTGATCTATGGCACAGTATACCAATTGATGTCTGGTTCAAGTATATAATCTCTTGTCTTTTTCTGGGATTCTTTTCTTCATTACGTGTTACACAGTGTAATTATTGGACTACAAAATATACAAACACTTAATTGTTATAGAAGTAAAATATACAAATCAAAAATATCTTCTAAGAAAAAACTTCTGGCAATTTACTAAAAGTAAATATAAAGAATAACTATGTACTTATTATTTTTAGAGCACAATTGTGAAATTTACAATTGTTTTAAATATTTATTGTCAATATTTATATAAAAAGGCTAGAAATATCCTCCATTTAAAGTTAAAATAAGCATCAGGATAATATGAATAGAGCCACTTAACCTTAATTCATTGTAGTGAATGTATGAATGAAAACATGGTGAAGGCATTGCAAACGAGTCACCACATGACTCTTTTATGCTCCTCAATTTGTAATCTACTAAAACGTTAATGCATCTACAAGCTGGTGTAAATAAACCCTAAAGCAGCGTAAAAATGAAAACTTTTTTTTTGAATCACAAACTATTTACTTACTGCAATCAAAAACAAATTACAAATATTTTGCTTCATCTTTGCTGACGTACAATTGAAAAACATACCTGCAATGAGAAAATGAAGAAAAACCAAAATGAATACATAATTTACATGGAAATATATAATATTTATATCACGTTATAATTGTCCATATCGTTAGTTGCAAAGTAGAAAGGTCCTAACTAACAAAACTGATCATAATAAAAACTGTTATTATCAACTGCTTATAAAAACCTTTTTTTTATGTTATGAGACCAAAATTTTGTGACGAACTCTATTTGTGTGATGTACAATAGAATCCTAGAAAAAGTTCAATTCCAAATATATATTTGTTACGGATTTTCTACTAGTAACCATCGATACATATTCGTCTATTAAAAAGAGTGCAATTGCATGTATTTAATTGTTGGAAAATTATTTATAAATTGCTTTAATACGAAACGTACATAATTGCATTTAATTTAAAATGATGAACAAGATTGTTAAAAATAAAACAAAAACAAAAAAAAAACATCTGCTTGAAACTAAAATAAACAGCGGTGTACTTAAGTTTAACTTAGCAATTGCTCAAGTACTTTCAGTTTGTTAAATTAATTTTTTATTTCCGTTTTTATTTTCATTCACCTGTCGCTCTGTGTATTCGTTAATCGTACACTTTCTTTTTCATTTTGTTGGCTACACCATCTTCTTCTTCTTCTTTTCCTTTATTGCTTTATTTTAATATGTGTTCAAGATATTAAAGTTGCTTGTTGATTTTTCATTAGAAAATTGTCATTTCGAAAGGTTTAACTTCAAAGCAACACAAATATGTTTTTTTTTCACTTGGTAAATTTTGCAAAAATTATTTAATTTCTTATGCAGCTGAATATAATTGTGCGGAAAATTGTAATTTGTTTAACTTTGTTTAGTCAAACAATAACACTTTTCCTCCACTTTAATTGTAATTTATCTTTGGGTTTCTGCTAAGGGAAATAAATATATATTAAAAGATGTTTAACCCTTTTAAGTCCATCTGCATGCGATACATTTTCAAGAGTTTATTTATATAAATTCATTCCATTCAATATATATTAATTGTTATAAAATAGGTATATTTTTAACTTAGTTTGCTACAAAATAGTTGCTACGAAAATAATCTTTAAAACTATAACACAGCACGACTCCCTCTATATTAATTAGCCTTCTTTGGTTGGTTTCAAATAGTGTTTTTAAAGAGATATAGAGCTCCGAAATTGAATAAAAGAGATAGCTTTTGTAAATATATATGAAATTTACTTTAATCGAAAGATTAGTATTATAATCTATATAATTTCGGGCATAGAACCGCCTCATCTGGCTTGAACGTAGTCTAATCTGGAAGTCCATATATCGGAATTAACGCATTGAACGATGTCCTTCAAGTAACCAATCATTTCCTGCTTATCGGTGTAGACTAGCGACTTTATATATCCCTATAGAAAATGGTATAGCGGCTTTTAATCAGACGATTTTGGAGGCCTACTCACGGTTAATAGAATTAATTGCTTCCAAGGGAAATTAGCCTGACTGTAAATCTGACGTAGGGCACGATACGTATTGCGAAGAGAACCATTCTTTTTTAAATGAAATAGGTACGATTTGCAAGCATTTCTAAGGCATCATTTATGTTGAAATGTCGAACTTAGCTAAACATAAGTCACGTGGCAGCTGACAAAATGGCGTCCAGTTAAAAAATACCCACTTGAATAAAGTATATGATTAAAATCAAAACAAAAAGAGAGATAAATATAAAGTAAATTATTTTAATTATTTATCACTCGGATTTCTTCCTGAAGACGCCACTTATCATTTCACATTGAGAGTCAAGGCAACGTTGTTACTCTTGTACTAAGTATCGTGCCAAGTTATACGAAGTCGCAGTATATCAAAGTATGGATTAATATTTCAAATACCTATTTTCAATCTCAATTATTTTCTGAGACAAAGTTACTATCGATATCGATAGTTTTCTATTTATATCATTTTGAAATATCAGCCATTATTATTCTTGTTTACAAAATTTTAAAGATCTCTGCCTTAATATTTTAAAGTATTATCTTAACACAAAAAATTTATCAGACAGATAAAAAAGCAATACATCATTGCATTTCCTGAGAGTACTCAAAGGGTTAAATTAATTCAAATGCAGTTTTAGCTCTAATGATTATTTATCTTGTATTAAGTGTGAATATGTTTACAATATAAATAAGTTAGTACAGAGAAATACTTGGGCATGACTTTATAATTTAAGGAAACTTGTCAAATATATTCATAAATGAGTTTGATTATGATGGAGTTGTAAAATCTATGCTGGTAGTAAATTCTATTGCCTTGCAATGTTTGTTATGTACACAAAGGGACTTTAGGAGAGGAGAATGGAAGCTAGTAGCTTCAATGACTTTATAAGTCAATATAAACGGCAAACCCTCAAAACATGTTTTCTTGGTGGCCAAGTTATGGCATGAAACATTAATGATAGTTTTGTTAAAAGTTTCGCTTAGTGTTTACTAATTTCATAGAAATTATTTTATTAAAACGAAACAATTTATTTTAGGAAAAAAAAAAACTAAACTTTCTAATTAATTTAAAAAATTAATAGAAATGAAGTAAGAAAACTGATTCAGCCACTTAAATCTAAAATATTTTAAAAGAATTTAAGAAAATCCGTAATTCTTTATTAATTAATTTCGTTGTTTTGATCATAAATTGTGTTTCAGATTTAAATTGAAATAAACACCTCCTCCACCAGCTCATACAAAATTACAGAATATATATTTTCCTCTCCACAGAAAAACCTAAAACACATATTTTTCTCTAAAATTTATTACAAAATTTCTTTGATTTGATTTTGTTTGATTTTTGAAACGTTGAAGTGCACTTGAAAATATTATGGAGTATAACACTTCAAACTCCGGCTAAAGCGAAAATGTAATAAAACAATTTTAAATAACAAGTGTAAAAAAGCGTAAAATTAATATTTCATAATGCTTTTTGCAACAAGTAACTCAAAGCTCTTGTATATAGTTTTTTTTCTCTCATAAAGTAAACGATTTTTACTGCCACTTTAAACGGAGTAGAAATACCGAAATATATTCAAATTGTGAAAACATTTCCATTCACTGCATTTCGTCAAGGTTTGGAACATTTTATTTTATTATTGAACTGAATTGTGTACATAAAAATTATTTAGTAGAAAATGTTCTCTAATCGTTGGAAATAAGAACAAAACAACAAACAACTTTTTTGTGTGTTGAGCATTTTTGTTGAAGCTCTTTCTTGCCGAAGTATGAGCAATAAAAGTTGTGTTAAATCACAGCAAGAAAAGAAGAAAATTAACAAATCACAAAACTGACAAACAATAAAAATTGTATCGACTCTAAATCAATACTGGCAGCTGGCAGGTGAGTTGAAAAGAGTCTTGAAAAAAAGATACTAAGAAAGATAAAAGGACAAACTCCATAAATAATGTTGTGCTGTTGAAACAACAACAAATTCATAAAACAATAGACACCAGGACATTTCTTTTTTTATTATCTCTAAATGTTTTTAATTTAGTAGTTAGTTTTCTTTTGTTCGAAGTAAAAAACTGTCAACCTTTTTTTGCAGATTATTTTTTGTTTATATTTATGTGAAGTAGAATTTTTTAGAGAGCCTCCAACATTATTTGGTAGTTGTGAGGATTCAGTCATATTTAAACAATTAAGTAACATAAAGTAGACATATTAATTCTAGAAAGGATATTTGCCAAGTCCACTGGTTATAATATATGATATTTTAGAGCCGTCAGAGAGAGAGAGAGAGAGGGACTCCTTATCGACTGGCTGAACTATTTTCTTTATTATGAATCTTTACAATTCAAAATATCTAATTTGTTATTTTATGTTTAAAATATCAACATATTAACGTAATCTAACGACAATGGTTAGAAATATAACTTTCATGTATGGGCCGATGCTTCAAACTCTATTTTTAAGTTACTTGACCCTATACAGAAAAGGACGAAGAAGCTCGTCGGAAACTCTCTTGATCATCGTTATAATGTAAGGGCTTTTCGTTGTTTTATCGTTAGTGTAATGATATGTTGGCTAATAGATCTAGGGAACTTGTTCCCGAAGCCTAATCCTGTGCAGGCTTAACGGAATAGAAACAAAATTTGTTTATTTTTTTCTTTGCTGAAGATCGTAGATGTATAACAAATTACCTACAGAGGTCTTCCCCATCACTTTCTATTTGATAAGGTTTAAAGCGAGTGACCACAAACACTTTATCCCTTTCCCGACCTCAAAAAACCTATCTGCCCGGTTATAAGTTTTGTCCCCTGAGTACTAATCCTACTCATCAAAAAAAAGACTGCTGGTCGAAAGGACGAAGAGTCCCAGCTCAGTTGGGTCCTTCATAGTGCCTTCCTATCACTTGTGGAAAAAACAATAATATAGTTGGGGTGATTTAAATAAGAAAACTGAATACTAAAGGAAAGGAGAAAGTGTTAAGGGGAGCCAGAGTAAATACATCATTATAAAATGGATTTCAAGAGTGCAGTGTCCAGTGAGTATAGCCACTGAGAATGCGAAGACTTTTTTCATTAAAGTTATAAGAATCTTCTTGCTAAGACCTAGGCCGTGAATTGGCTATAGAACAATCTGATTCTCTGTACTACCTGTACTGAGCTGTTTCAAGAATTGCGGCGTTGAGACATCTACAGTAGGACGAGAGTGGGATTTCATATAATTGAACCTCTTGAAGTGGAGTTCCCCTCTTTACCAGGTCAGTCGCCTTTACATTAGCTAGAATGGTATCCCAGAACACAGCTTAAGGTAGTTTGTGAAATTCCTGCAAGTCTGTCAAGGGTCTTTCGGCATTCTTGGAAAATGTGGGATGCGTTGTACACCTCTGTAAAGGACTTCATTGCTGATCTACTGTTAGTTTGATATTTACTGACGGTTTGATATCCGCCGGAACTTAAGCCAGAAGGTTGCTTTTCTGATGGCAGATATTTTCTGCTACATTTTTCCAAAATCCGAATTCAAGAATAAAAATGCCTCTACCCTGTTGTGAGCCGTCTATGAAAACCTATACAGATACGTGCGGATGGGGGAACCGTTCAGAACGAGAATATACAAATTTACATGAAAGTATATATATAAATACAACTGAGGTATGAGTTAATTATTGAAACCACTGTGACAACCTTAAGAACTGAATATTTTTGTTGGTAGAAAGATTTATTGTTTGACAACAACCTGGCACGAAAGATGGGAAAGGAAAAAAGGCAACCCTTTATTATATGGACATGCCCATATTAATAAAAATTTGTTTAAGATCAGAATATGTTGAATATAGTAAAATTGTTTACGAATATAATGACACAAAAATTCAAATTTTATTCCCTAGAATTTGAAACACTTCTTATTAATATTGTATTAAAATTTAAATGCGATAAAGCAAAACTGACGTCCTTGTTTATAAACCGAATAGTAAACGTTGTTTTAAATGATGTCATACGCAAGTATTTTATGTCACCATGTTTTTATTTACGTTGGCAAGTTGGTTATACAATAATTTATTATGTTTACACCCCAAACACATCTATGCCTTCTTATCCTTAGCTGCATACAAGAATTTATAGCTGAGGCGGTTACTAGTTACGGTTTGTAACTTTTTATAAAAGCAAACTTGTCTCACAAATTTAGAAATAATATTTAGGTATAGGGAAATTAATGGCACAGGTAAATGGGAATGTGTACGAGTACTTGTGTTAACATTAACATGTACGCACATGTGTGTTGTGTTCATTAAGATTTTGACATCATAATATTTAGTGCTCGTAAGTTGAACCAGGTGCTATTTCATGCAATAGAATATAATTTGTATTACAACACTGTAAGCAGGAATAAGTTCACATGCTTGTCTTTAATATGAGTAGAATAGATATGTTGTGAAAATTACGTAAATAAGAAATTTAAGTAAAAAGCGAAATTATTTTAAGTGGAATAGAGAAGCCATACAGTCGATTTTGGATAAGAGCATAGGGATAAGTGAAAAAATAATTTAATAGAAATTGATTATTTTTATTAATTAGCCTTGAACGATTTTAAAGTTATTAAGAAAAAATTTATTAATTTACAGGCTCATTTGGCCATGACAAGTTTAATATTTTTATTAATATATTATTTAATACAATAATAATATTGGATCAGATCTTGGAATGTTTCGATCATTCAAACCCAAACAGCGATATATAATCACTTAAGAAAAGCCATTTATATCTATGATAACAACTTTTTCTTTATCGGAATAATGGACGCTTGTGAAGAAAACGAATTAAAAATTAACTTGTTTTAATCCTCATGCTAACAGCCGCTGTATCTCAGAATGTAAGTATTTTCTTAATCTGAAATTTTATGGCATTCTCACTAAAAGTGCTTTTTATTTATTTCTAGGTCTGAGAAAAGTTATATGACTCGGGACAAAGTTGCGGCTATTATTTCAGCCCTACTGACGTCAACATTTGCCATCTTTCATATCTACAGGATGTGCAAATTGGCTGTCATATGACAATTTGTTAATATAAACATTTTTCGATATTTATTTACCAAAAAGTTGGCAAATTGGAATTATCAGACCCTAATTAATTTTAATTGTCAACATTTGCTATCATGTGAACTGCCTCTTTAAAAAACTGAACGAAAACAACGTTTTTGGTAACAAACTCATCTCCAGTGTTGACACCCATTTCCAATTTGTCGCTTCCAGTCCTGAGTTCTGAACCCATTTGAAATACCAGCTTAACATGATTAAATTGTAAATAACTGATGCTCTAAAATATTTATTATGATGAGATAAACGAAGCTAATTTTATTCTGTGAAAAGGGTAGACATATTGCGACGTGCTACAGATGGAAATTTGTCCGACAGTACATTTTAAATAGAATTAAATAAAACTTCAATCAAATATGAGGCAAAATAACAAAAATGTTAAAAAGGATTTAAGAAAAACTTAAGAAAAAACAATTATATGCAACTACAGAGCACAAGTAAAGAAAACTAACACTGAAATCACCTTAAAAACAAAAGAAATTTTGTACAAAAGGCACGAACATACCCGGGTGTGCTGCTGTTGACTCATGTATATTTTTTGGCGTTAAAAGCTAAGTAAATAACTAGTCAATTCTTCTAAGATTAATTTGGATAAGATTAGATTGCTAAGAATGCTTATGTGCAGGCATTTTTTTTACATCTGTTGTGCGCTCTCAACAGACAGACGATCAAACCAACAGCTTCAGTAGAGTCCCAAATTTTTTTCAGGCAAATGAGGAATTATCATCCAATATTTTATTTTACCAATTTAATATTTTACAAAATTTAATTTTAATATATTTAAATTTCTATGGCCACAATACTACACATCGTGTTATAAAATTTCGTTATTTCTATTGAAGTGTTCATTTTAAGTTTTGAATTAGCGCATAAAAATAAGCGTCAGCCAAATTGAGTTAAGATTTTAGTACAACATCTTGACTTTTCAGGAAATTAAAATGCGTTGTACTGTAACCCACTATCACTAATAGTGGCAGGAGACTGTAGTTTTTAAATTCGTCGCTAAACATAGAAAATATTGATGCAATAACTCTGCTCTATCATTAAAAGTTAAAGAGGTTTACATCATTAATGCACTACATCCATCCATGGCAGGAATATCCTGCGACGTCTCATTGACATGCAGGATAAAAGCTGGGATTGTACAAATATGTTGGTTCAACAAACTTTGTTAAAGTGGCTACAATATAACAGCATATGGTCAGGCGGATAGAAAAGCTAATTTACGCTGGATTTTTGTTGTTGTTAAAGGACAGGAAAATTTATGTTAAAAATGTTGAAGTATGAAATTTGTAGCTAACTCTTGTAGGAAGCAGTAGCCCATGTTAAGCGTAAAAAGCTGCCTTTATTATGGATGAACAGATGAGTTTAGCGCATGATGAAACGATTGGTGGTCGAAAAATCAAAATATTGTTTAGATATGCCGATCAGTAGTAGAGTATGATGTGGTCAAAACTCAAAATGATATATCCGTGGCTGGCTTTAGTGAATTTCATTTTATATTTTTTGTTAAGTTCCCAGTTAATTGAAGAACTGCAGGTTCTTGTGAGTTACTCAAGTTGTGGGCAAGAATTAATGAACTAAATATTCTCATTTAAGCTCAAAAGCTTAATGAGTTTCCCAATATTTTTTTTAAAGAGCTACCATTTTAAAGATATTTCAACAAAACTGGTATTAAATAAACTAAAGTTTTTCATTACAACTTGCCAGCCGTATTGTATTTAGAGAAAACAGTTTTTGGCTGACATGGCAGACAATGTAATACTTATTTAGAAAAAAAAATAAAAAAATAGAGAGACTTTTATGCAGACGTATTGCATTAGTTGTATATAAACGTTTGTTAAAGCCATAGCGATCGCATGTTCATGGTAACCCACCCATACCAGTTAAACCAGTTTGGTGAATTGGAGTTTTCTTATTTTTGTTTTTGTTTTGTGCTGCTCTTAACCGCATTCACTTTTCTATGAGAAGTGACATGAAAATGCATCCAAAAAGCCAGTATTTATTTTATTTTAAGCCATGTTTATGACACATACAAACCATTAATGTTGTTTTGTGAACGCATTCGTATTTACTCTACTATTTTTTTATGATTATGTAAGTGTTGAGTTCTGTGTTTATGGGTTGGCGTTCGAATTGTGTGCTTAACTAAATATTAAAACAATGAATTGTATGTGTTTAAAGAATAAAATACTAAAGATCGTTTACTGCAATGCAAATATTAAATATTTATACAAAATATATTGTTATTGTTATTGTTATTGTTACCCGTTTCTGTTTTTATTTTTATATAAAATTTAAGTTAAAGAGTGTGTCATATAATACTCGTTACGAGGAGATGTCAGGTAAAAGTATATGTTTACTTGAAAATATATGTATTTATGCATGCATATGGTCAGTATTTTTGGCTTTAATTTTTATACCCGTTGCAATCGTCTTATACTTTTCTAAACCATTACAACTGCTGGTTTGTGCTGGTGTGCATAAGTATTTAAGTCACATTTTAAAATATACAATTTACTATCAGAAAAGTTATAAGTTTTTTATTAGATTTGGGGTTACTAATGAAATCAAAGTTTATAAAGATATTTGATACATTAAATTATGGTTCAATTAATAACAAAATAAGTAGTTTAACCACCTGCAGCCTTGAATCACTATTTTCTAGTTCAAAATTGTAAATGAAAACTATACTTCAACGCCTTATTTGATCATTTTATATATTAATTGAAAGCATACAAATTTACTACAACAAAAATAAATTATGGTGATTATTTTAACGAACATTTATAATGCTATATTAAATCGAATTCAGATTCATAGGCTAATTGTTCGAACTTAATTTAAATCTCAGAAAGACATGATGATAAATATTTCAAGGCACAAAGGAAAGTCAACATCAATCAAACGGTAACACGGGTATTAAAACAAAAACGTGTTGACATCAGGTTGATACAGTTCTCGGATTCTTTTTCACAATAAAATTTGTTTAAATAGGAACTGTTATCACATTCAACTAAGCCACCTAAAAAGTAGTGACAAACACAATATACACATGAGCACTGATGATGACAGTGTTGCGACTTTCGAAAACAGCTGTTCTGCTCTGCTGTGTAAGTTGAATAAAACTGATGTTGATTTTCTTTGTGCCTTGGAATATTTATCATCATGTCTTTCTGAGATTCAAAATAAGTTCGAACAATTAGCCTATGAATCTGTATTCGATTTAATATAAAAATAAATTATTACTTTTGTGCAAGTCTGAGAAAGTTTTAATACCCCTGAAAATCTAAAATTTATAAAGAAGAGAAATATAATCTTTAGAAATGGCTCTGGTTTCAATTCGGTTCTTTCACTTATAAAGTAAACAATTCTGGATGAATGAAGTAAACCAACCGACCATGAGTCTGGTTAAACATCAACGCATCATAATTGTTGTAATTTTTTTTACCCAACAATTTATCGGTTGTGTTGGCGCAGCAGGCGTTTCATTACAGATTTTTTTACTATTCGGTATCAGACAAATGATACGGCGTTTGATCACACGGCTGGAAGAAAGTAGCATAACACAATATGCTCAAAACGCTGGACGGCCACGAAGCATCTGTTCTGCTGAGAATATTTCTGCTATTACCCAAGATGTTGATGCTGAGTCCTGAATATGAACTACGAAATCTTTTCTTCTTGAATTGGCTGAATTGTTTCAAGAAAACATTGTTTGTAACAGAACGATGTACACTGCTCGAACGTCAACCGAGATTTTGAAGAGATCACTTCAGCATAGTTTAATTTCTAGTTTTGGTGATTTCAACTGACCGGATTTTTGATCCTCGCGGGAATGCGAGGATCTTTTGCTTGCAGTTCGGGCTGTGTGCACTACACAGCGTGTTCATATGGTAATAAAGTTATGCGGAGATCACTTGATAGAAATCATATCCTCGAAATGATGGACCAAACTCTAATGGATTTAGTAATACATCGGGTGTTTCCTTTTCCTCATCCTGTATCTAAAACACATTGACTAACATAAATTTTGTCACATGGTTCTTGCATCAAAGTAATTTAAAACTTAATTTTCATATATCAAAATGTTATCTAAACGGTGCCTTGAACAGCCCTAACAATTGTATGCCTTTTTAAGATTGAAATAACGAAACTGAGACATTTATTGAGTAAAAAACTCTCAACACTAACAACTCCTTTAATTAACTTGATTAATGTTAACCTTACAAATGTAAATAGCATACAAGCGGTTTTCATATCATTAGAAGTCGGAACTATGAGGGCAGGGGATAAGGGGATATTATCTTACTCTCTCTTTACTTATGATAGTTTTAATCGATGTCGGTAATTGTCAGCGACCCCTACCAAGCCCTTGATTTTGAAAAAAGACAACAACAATTAACACAACCATGCACTGATGCGCATCAGAAAAATTCGTTGTCATATTCATGACTGAGTACTGAGTCGATCTCAATTAATTTTGGTTTAGTTCATCTCAAAATAATTTCATGCTGCCATTAAATATAGGATTAAAACGACTACTTTTAGCGTGACCTACACGGTTCGTCAACAACCAATCAAAATATTTAGAAAGTGAACAAAAGTTTCATGGAAAATTGTTAAACGGTTGAATCACTAGTAGATCAGTTGCTAAGGATGACGGCATATTAATTACCCCACCCATGATAGTTTTCCTATTATTTGCCCTCCCATGACTTCTTCCTATTTTAAAAAGCTAAAGGGAAAGAAAGAATGGCGTTTTGTAACCATTGAGGGATAAATACCGAATAGATAAAACAGTTCCAGGTCATCCCAAAGTATGAATATCAGAATTGCTTCTAGAATTAAAACAATACCAATTGTATCTGGAGACAGCAGAATAAGAATTCATGAATAAATGAATATTTTCTTAGAAAAATGATGTTGCATATAATTTTGTGAACAGAACTCGTATAGAAGCTATTAGCGTTTTAAGTGTACTGGACGCGATGTTCACATTCTTTCCTTTAATATTTCCAAAGAAAGTGTAGAGCAACTAATAAGTCTCGCAATGGATTTTAAAATTCAAAAGGATTTTAAGGAAGTGAACAAAACTAATGCCCCGATGTTGCCTAAAGCAATCATGGAGTTGTTTACTTGCTGTTTAGAAGAGGTTACTAATGATCCGTGTTAATCTGAAAAGGGTTATTTCTAATTCTGCAAAGGAAAGTCAGGCATAACACAACTGAATACTGCCATACTATATCCTTTGATGTGGAACGAAATTTGTATTTGAATTGTATTGAAGTTTCGTTATATATCGAAAGCGGTAATTAAACCTCAACTACTCTGCGAAATTATTTGAAGTTATGAAATTAATTTGCTAATTATTCTTTATAGTTTTCAGACTAAAAAACTTAGTTGTGTCTACCTCGTGGGCAATCCCTCGTACATATTGTTAACTTCTCTTCCCTTTAATACTGAAAGCTGAATTTATCCTTAAATTTTTGGATAATCAATTTATATACCTCATACTTTTTATACAAGTCATACCTTTTTCTACAAGTCTGTACCATATATACCTGAGGCACTGCATTTAACACAACCTTTTTGGCATGTGTACTGGCTGACAGCTTTTAGTAATAGAATATTCCTTTTACAAGTTAAAATTTTTGCCATGTACTGCAAAAACACACAAGTAAATATTTGCCACAAACTATTTAATGCGAATGACATTCACAACATATTGTTGTACATTTACATAAGAAATTCAAGCAGCAGGAAAAATAGGTCGAACACAAAAAGCCTTTTTTCGATTATTTGTGAAATATTATTTCATTTTTTTCTGCCATGAATGTTGACAATATGACTTGGAGTAAACTAATTGATTGTAATTAAATTAACCTAAAAATTTTTAAATTTTAAATTGAAAGGCAAACAAAAATGTATATACAGACTTTGGCTAGCAGAGAACAGATGAAACTGTTAACAAAAGTCATTTGCTGGAATATATTTCCATTGTGTTCAATTTCCTTGAATATGGAAAAAAGCGACTAAACCTACAACTTCCTTAAATAAATTTTGTTCCAGTTTCTTTATCGTATCTATAACATCATTCATGACTTAATTAACCATAAAAATTGTGTTTTGAAATTACAAAAAAAAACCGAACAGAATACAATTTCTTAACAAAGTCATTAAAGCCAAACTTTTTAACGAAATTCATACCAGTGCAACTGGTAGAAAAATCCATGAATGTAGTTTAAATTTTTTAACGTTGGAATTGCTTAACTAACACATACCCGTACATGCGGCTGGTATATGCAGCCATAAATGCACTTTGTCGTTCTATTTATTCCTTAACAATTCACTTTATATATTTAATTCTTCACATAAATACTCGTTTGTTTGTGTACACTAAAATACGCAAAATTGTATTACCTTCTTTCGTATTATTTGTCACGATTTGTTATGGCAAAAATGCAACTGCGGTATTTGTTATCGGGCATGCAACTGACTGCACAACACTTAGGGCATTCGTTTATATTTTCATATATATTAATCGATTAATTGCGTAGGAGAATATATAGTTTTAGAGTTGTTTGAAAATATACTGAAACTTTCATTTCACTAAATTTATTCAGCATATAATTTATAATATTCGGTTTTATACTTCATTGGATTTCTACTATAAATTTGAATTGATTTCCATAGACATGTTAGAAAACATTTTTATTAAAAATATCTGAATTGAAAGTTGCTGTAAATTTTTTTTAGCTATAATCGCATGGAATAACGTATTATTTGTGAAATAAATCCACAATAAATTTATATATTTTTCCGGATAAATTTGCAATATCATGATGTTTTTGCTGGATTCATTCAAAGGAATATTCCGAAGTCCAACTGACCATAATATTCGCTTCAAATAAGCGATATTATATACTTTTAGAAACAAATTGCGTAATAGTATACAATAATTAATTATAAAAAACAATACATTGAATTGGTTGTTTGAATATGTAGCCACATACTTAGATATAAGGAAACAAATCGAGAAAGGATTCTTTTACTTTAAGACAAGGTATAGGGTTATTGGAAACAAATATTTTCGGTCGAAAGTAGAAGAAAAATTATGTTAAAGATCTTTGGAATTCACAAAAGGCGTTCATGTCTACCTTAGCAGGGATTCGCAAATGGTGAAAAAGCTACAAACAATTATCCAGCTTCTCATCTTTCTTCATCTGTCTTCTTAACACTGCATAAGCGATCATATTGAGTGCTGCACTTACTTTGGAATAGAGCTGCACTAATTTTGAACAATCGCAAAAAATTAAACGTTTTACTGAGTCTAACTTGAATTATTACAACTGATTATTGTGCCAAATTAAACAAATAAATAACATATTTTTGTTGCTTTTAAAAAAGGATATATGCCTTGATCGGTTTTATATGAAATTTGGCGAGACTTAAAAACATACAAAAACTAGACTTTATTAAGTTCTTTTGATTTTCTCTTCGTTATGGTAATTTTTGTTTGAAGGATACATGAGAGCCGCACGAGTCCTTCGAGCTAAAATGACAAACGTTTTTATCTGGGTACATTTTATTAAGTGAAATATATGTGTCGTTACTTTATGATAACTACTTCTTTTTGTGGCCAGTCGTTGCGTCGTAGATAATAGCAGGTAAACATAATTAATCCTTAATTATCAACTGTAATCATGCAAATCACTTAGGAAAACTCATTCATGAATCAAAACAAATTATCGGAATAATATATTTTAAAACTAAAAAAATCTTTATTTGATAGAACATATGACTGGAATACCCTAACAAGCGCATGGTACTTTTTGTGATGGAATATGTTAGCGCGTCTGACTAGAATTTTAAATAGAGTTTTGAACAATAAAAGGAATGAGAAAATATCGTTGCCTATTTGTTCTACTCGCAACATGGCACACTTGGTCGGAGAATACAATAAAATTGTTTAAAGTCCGGCTTTGATAAACAGAAACGGTGTAAGCGAGTACAATAAATCAAGTAATTCCGCTTTCACTATTATACGATTACTTGCCATAATTTCTAGGTTAACCCTCATATTGCGTCTTGTTTATATTCTCTTTTGTTAAGTTTAAAATCTGATGTCGATGTAATTATTACATTCATAAAGGTAAGAAGAACTGTCAGAGGACACGTCATGTGACTGGTTTCATAAAAACCGAAGTATTTTGTGAAAATATTATATCTTCCGATTGTATTCTGAATGATGTACTTTTCTTACAGTTTTGTGAATTGTACTTCTTTTACCAGGCTCGAATAAAATTTTTTTTAAAATCTCCCATTTTCATCAGTCCTTCAGGAAAATTTGTATAACATCTATTGTATGGTTATTATTTGTCGATTTTATCTGCTACTCCTTTCAGGAATTTTAAATAAAGCGCACAATATTTGAATAATAGCTTTTAGCTACGAAAGAAGGTATAACAAAGAAGGAGGCGAAGAAGTCTAACAAAGAAAGGTGAAAAATTTTTATGTCCTTTGTAAGGACCTCAATACGTAAAAGTATGATCTGCAAAAGAATTCCCAAAGTCCTATCTACGTCGACTGCAGTGGTGTCTGTGATCATAAGGACCACGGTAACTGTTTCATATAATTTAAATTTTGCCACTAGAAGACAAAAATATTCTTTCGAATATGATTATTTGAATATTGTAAACAAATAGTTAAAGATAATATTCTCCTTCTTCAAAGACGTCAGCTCAGCTCAATATAGAGTCTAACATAAAACTGTAAAGATGTTCTCCATCATAGTTAATTGTTATCAATATCAAAAGTTATTAGGGCAAGTGTAACATGCCGACAAATATGTAGATGCAGCGTAAGTGATTATATATACGATATCCATTAAGTCTACTAGAATATATTTCACAAAAAAAGAAAATAAAGTAAAATATCTTACATCTCAATTTGCATGTGGATTGCAAAAATGCAAGCATTTTAAATCACCTTAATATTTTTTCTTTATATAATAACAAATGCTGCAGAATGGCTTCTCAACTGTAACTGACATTTATGCACACATTTTTTATGGTAATAACCATCTTTATGGCCATGTTTAACCGTAAAAGGGTTAAAAATGAATTTAACAATGCGTTGGTAACAAATACTTATGATGTTAACATATTTTGTTCTTATTGTTGTTGTCTCCAATGCAACATCTTTTTTTCTCTTTTGTTGTGTAGTTTTCTCTGCTTACATGTGACAACAACAGCAGTAGCAGCAGCAGCAGCAAAACAAAAAACTGCAGAAGCAAAACAGAAACAACATTAAAAAACATGCAACAATGGCGATTGTATGTCAACGTCATAAAACTTGCATTTTTACGCTCGCAGGTTTTTGCAGTTTTTAACAATTCTATTATTTCTGTTTTCTTAATTTGTTTTTTTTGTTTTTTTATGTTGTTGATTTTGTTCTGAACTTTTTCAACTTAATATGTCCTCTTTTTTTTAAATAGTTGTTGTGTTAACTTTTTATATATATTTTTTCAGTTGAAAAAGGCAAAATGCTATTTTGGCTTAATTTCAAAATTTCATCCAGTGGCACACAGAGACTATATGGCGGAACAGAAATGTGTTTTTACATAAATTTAATCTACATTTAATTACAAATGTTTATGTTTTTGCATGCCATGCTGCATATCGTCGCACGAAATGTATGCGGCTGTAGGAGCATTCTTTTATTATTGATGTATTCGAATTCTTAGAAATTATTATTTATCACAACTGTTTTTAAATTGCTTTGAGGTGATGTTTTATGTCCGATTTAAAAGTTAACTATTTTGGAAAATCAGAATAGTGTTTGTGTTAATTAGGAAAGACATGATACATATTCCTAAGCACAAGGGAAGGTCTTCAGTTTTGTATACTGAACTTACACAGCAGAGCAGGACAGTTGTTTTCGAAAGCCGCTACACCTACATTATCAGTATTTAATTTTAATTATAACCATTGGTTGAATGTGATAACAGTTTATATTTTTATTAATTTTATTATGAAAAGGAATACACGAACTGTATGGAACCGATCGTAACCCGTTTTCATGGTGTCGCTGTGGTGCCGCTTGATTATTTTCTTCATGTCCTATTTTTTTTACATTTTTTGCTTAATTTTCTTGTTTCTTAAGTCAAACTTTACAATTTTACCTAAAAATTGTAGTTGAAACTGTGTGATAAGTGCTTAATCAATTAAAACTGTTATTGCTTTTTTTTAATTTTTTGATATGTTTAATAGCGTTTTCTTTTCTAGAAAATTTTTCACTTATTTTCCAAAAAGTGGCGATTTTGGAAAGTTTTAAAACATAAATTATTTTCCGAAAGGGATTCATTTCTAATAAATTACTTATTCTGATATGGCAAAATGTTGCAATTTTCTTCTAAAAAGTGTCAAAAATGTTGCATTATTTTCTAGCGAAGACATAGTTCAACGATCATTACCCTACATCTCCACTAGACATCATGTATACACTAGACATAGAGACGGTGATTTTTTCCCTAGCTTCGATAGTTTTCATATTAAAGGAAAGCAAACTTTTAAGAATATATTTTGTATTTCATATCATATTTTCTCTTCATGATTTAATGATCATTATCCTAATGATAACTTAGACATCAACTAGTCGGGCATGGAAAATATCAAATGCATATGCCTCTCTTATGTCCAGCTATCGATCGCCGGAAATATTCCCGGACATCAAAGTCCAACATCAATATAATTTCATGGCACCTTAAAAAGACAGATGGCATTCAAATATTCTGTTCTGCTTTTCACAATCTCAAAATTGCTTCACAAGTCTGAACACGTATTCGTTACATACAAGAAAATGGACATATTAAAACCGTTGCTATGCCGACTACCATGACATGTTCAGTTCAATATCTAGTAGAGATATACACATATATAATACATAATTTAAACACGAATTTTTTAAATATTAAACAAGAACAATTTCGCATAAAACGCCTAATTAAAATAAGATTTTTCTAAAACTAGATTGACACAAAATTGAAATAAATTTTGCATTTTATGGTAAAAATATGTTAATTTAATGCGTTTTGTAGGTAATTAATTTCGTTTTGCTTATAACTAATTTAATACGTATTTTTAATTTCCCAAAATTATTTAATTTCACCAGGTGAATTTATATATTTATTACATATATTAGATTCGATTTAACTTGTTATTGTTGGTATACTTAATGTTAGCGCATGTGCCCGAGGAGCAGCGTGTTGCAAACTATTTCTTACTTGTATTGACAATGACATTGTGCTGCAGTAACTATTTATTGGAGTGGAAATGATAAATTACCTGTAAATAAAAGAGAGAAAGAAAAATAAAAATTAAAAGCAATGCAGAATAAAAAGTTTAAGATTCAATTTAATTGGGTTTCTGATGCTTAAAAGTGTGGTTTTTTTTTAAATAAGTAAATGTATATTTAAATGAAGTTGATCCTGTGCGTACATGTTAACGGGTCTATATTTTAATTAAATTATTACAACAAATTTATTAAAGAAAGTTACTTTGCTGTACGCAGGAATCAGAAAAAGTTTGGAACAATAATTTCATCGAAATTTATGATATGTTTTTAAATTAAAGAAAACAGTTTTGGAGTTTTGTAATATAATCTCCCATATCGTGTATCAGTTTACTTTAACTCCATCATTTCAGAGTAGTGATTTGCCATCATTCGCTTATTTATATCTCCTTACTAGAGGTTAATGACTTTTCCGGCAAACTCTTAATATTTTGAGCACAATTTTTATTTCATTATTAGAAAAAAATCGACAATATATATTTAATTTTCAATATAAATCAACCATTAAAAATGCCTTCTCAAATACCATGAAATCTATGATGATATAAAAAGGAAAATATATCCAGACATATCAGTGAATAGACAGAATATTGATTAAACATAGATTTTCACAACGATTGAGTGATTCGCTCAACACATTGTAGTAGCAAATGAACGTGTGTACTAAAGCGAAACGAAACCAGGGAATTTACTGACATTGATGACACTTACAAAAAATAAAATAGAAATTATGCGATAATATCAAGTGGTTAGGGAGAACTGTGCAAAGTATTGGAACAAAGCAGAAATGGCAACCAACATAATAGGGCTGTTCAGTAAAAGAAACACTAATTGCTTTATCATGTTGGTAAATATTTTGTTAGGTAAAATTGTGTAGCTGTAGGTAGCATTTTAAATTGTAAATGCAGGCAAATATTTTTCTCTTCTAAAAATTCTAAGCACTTGATCTTTATAATAGATAAACTGAATTTCATAAAAAAATATATATATTCTGGGATGCCTTAAGGCAAAACTCTTAAGCCTAAAATATACCTGCAGCCAAAGTCAGTGTCAACGTCTCAATGTTACAAAATAAAAAACCCTGCAGTCATATGCATACTCGTACTTACATTTTAAAAATGCGATGTACAGACACTTCTAGTATGAGTGTAGGAAAATATTTATATATATATAGATTTGTATGTGTGTGCTTGTGTGTGTAAGCCATAGAGTGTTCACTTAAAGAATTTACGCCTGATTAATATTAAAATTAAACAAATAATTGCGAAATATGTGGAAAAACTTGATCGAATAAAACTTTCATCGCTTAAAGATATTTGAATTATTTATAATAAATTTTCAAGATGTTTGAAAATGATTATTTAATTCTTTAGTTGAGATATTTGGACAATGGTATCCAATCTATTAATATATGTATCTTCACAGAATATAGGAAACATATTGGAATTCCATTTTCAATATCTTAAAGATAATAAATCGTAAAACCACTGAATTGATTTACAAAACAAATCAATTGCGATTATTCGATCAGTAGAGCAGTTGTAAAGACATCTAATACGAATACTCTAGCAAGTTGCATATTAAAGTAAGTTGCATGTGTGTGTGTGTGTATCACAATGACGTTTATATCTTTATCTTAAAACAGAAATCATTAGCTGGATTTTTCGTTGCTAATAATAGGGGTGTGAGTATAGTTTACGTTTAAAATTTGTTTGTATATGCGACATGTTCATGCCCATAATGGCAATAAATAAATATGTATGCAAGAAGGATACACTTACATAGATATGTCTGCATATTCATGCATACATACATACATGCATGCATGTGCATAATATATCCCAGCCAGCATTTTGTATCATAATCTAACCTTTTGGGAATCAGCTTGACGAGCAAAGTAGAGGCATGTGAGCTCATTGTTCGATCACAAATGATAATTACGTTAAGAGAAAATGGTATACCGCAGATGAGTCATTCCAAAGAATCATATATGACACGATTCGTTAAGTAATTTCTAATAAATTTATCACTTAATGTATATAAAACAGCAAGAAATCCTGTTTCGTTCAGCTGAACAAAAGGTGATACAACATTAATCTTTTCTCTTGATTTTGTTGCTGCTAAGAAATATTTGGATGATATGAATGAATCAAAAGTTAATGTTTTAAACCGATCAACTACTTATAAAATAGTGATCTGAAGAGAAATATTTAAGAGACTTAGGAAAATAAATTATTAACCAAATGCTAGCTGGGATTCGTTGCGAATGTATCTTTGAAACTCCACTTGAAAAAACAGAGGATTTCTGCTTAAAAGACACGTTTCTAAGAGTACATTTGTGAGTGTGTATGTGCGCTGTTAACAATGTGTGGCATAAATGCAAACGTTGTACTTTCAATGTAAAAATAAGCAACCATGAGAAAAAAATCTTCACTAGAGTAAAGAAATATAAAATGCCAGAGAGTGAGAAAAATAAATGTCAAAAAATATGGTTGACAACTGCACAACATTTATGTCGTCATTTTTATTGTTGCACAATGTGCATTTATGCCACGATGATTTCAATTCTTGCGGCAGAGTGCGATGCAAAAGACTTAATTGATAAAAATATTATTAAAAACCAAATTTTGCGTTTAACATTATGGTGACATCTAGTGGCATATCTTTGAGTATATAATTATTTGAGATATATGCATGTGTGTATATATGTATATGTGTGTGTATCTAGGACTGATCTTCTCTGTTGTTTTAATAGGAGGGGAAGGGGACACGGCCAGGACTGTTGTTGGGTTTTTATTATATCTTGTAGTGTTTGTGTTATTATAAAGATGCTTCCTTCTTCCCCAGTCATATAATATTGTAAACTCTTTTATTTATGCGAACGCAGATTTTATAAGCTTCAGATATGTATAATAAGTTAGCAGCGTTAAGTCAAAAGATCAAGACAGCGAATTGACATCGCTAAATCGAAAAAACTTCGCAATTTTTTCCGTTTTCACATTAAAAATTCTTTGTTAAAGAGTGTGGCGTTCCATAATTGAAATTTTCCAACTTTTTACTAAATAATTGTCAAACAATGGCAGTTCGATCCTTGAAATTTTATTAGTTGATAGCTAACGTACTTCCTAATCTCAAAGTTCCTCCTGTAACTCTTTACATAAATGACAATTTCTCTACGCCTACACAATTATCGATCTCCTTTCAGAGAAGGTGAAACGCCGTTTGTATTTTCTGTTTATCGTTAGAGCTTCTGTAGTAATCAGTCAACTAGACTGCTATGCCTTCGATCCGTAGTTCGACTCTGCACTCTGTCAGAATTCGGCATCGAATTTTTGTGCTGCCAGCATATGGTATCCTTCGTCCGTACCTGTTGCATATAATTCAATGGCGAAGCAAAAGGTAAAAATAAATAAAATTAAAAATTCCCTATCTTTCAATCTAGCTTTATCTATCTTCTTCTCTCTAATTCTGGCGCAATGCACTGCATATGTAGAGGTAATCCCCTAAGTGTCCTGTTGGTCAGTCACTAGTTGACACAATCTAGAACGAAAGTAAATTGATAATATTTTTATATATTTTCGGACCAATTTTGTCACATACACAACAAATGTGCTGTGTAGACCGACCTTTTTTCAGCTACGTGCTATCTTAATACTCCTTAGACACTTTTAGATATTATGACATGTAAACTTAGCCTGGGCCTAAAGCCATTGTTAGCTTTCACTACTGTAAACAAAAGGGAACATTTCTATTTCATTGTGGCTTATGTATTCGAATTGCTTTTTATTTAGCTTCAATAATCAATTTTACTTTTATAATTTGTTTTGTACAATGTTTTTGTTCCCATTTGAGAAAATAATAATAATAAAAAATATATATTCTCTTGACTTGCAGATACAAGAAAAAAAAAATGAAAAGAAGTGAAAAGCAGAAATTCTATTCATCCATTAACAGGAAAATCATGATTTGACTTAAAGACATTTCGCGTTTTGTTTTCGCTTTTCTTTTACATTCGATTTATTTCCGCTCTTCTTAACCCAACGTGTTCAACTCAATTGTAGGCAAAACATTATCGGAAATAATAAAAATGACTGACTGACTGGCTCGTATGCTCTGGAACATTTTGAAAGCAGATACAAAAACCGTATGCACTCAATGCATGCTTCGAGGAGTTTTATTGAGCAGTACTCTGAAGTATTGCACCGCATACATATAATTTTTTACATCAAACATTATCATTGTCATCATCTTCAATGCCATTTATTGTGCTTCTTTAAAGTTTATTTTATTTACTTTTTTTTGGAATTTGCTAAAGTTTTTGTTACGAATAGAAGTAAAAAAGTGAACAAAGTTTGTGCTTGAATGACTAGAATGGAAAGTTTATGTGTATTAACCACGTTTTTTTAAAGAATCGTTAGTTTCCTTGGAAAATACTCGTGTATCCTTTTTTGTGAAAAATATATACTCTTTTTTTTAACTTTAACCTGAGTGCCTGCGTGTTATAGGAATATAAATTTTTTCGCTGACAATGTTAAAGTTGATGTCGATGATGAAGACGATGCTGATAATGATGGCGGTGATGAGTAGAACCACATAAAAAAAAAACAGAAGAATGAAAAAATTATCATTCTTCTTTGCATTTTTTACACTGAGGATTATTGGCATAAACTTGCCATGTGAAATATTCTAGATATCAAGTTAATTCAGCTGGCAGTTCAATAAGTTACTGAAGCTTTACAAAAAGGTGTTTCAACTATATGAATAAAGAATAGTCGCATTGAAATAGTGGAAATAATATTTAATATGTGTCTTAATTAAAGGATGTTTACACAGAAAACTAAATTAAATGCCTGTCCCACTATGTCACTAATTATCGATCTGTGGAACGCACTGTGGGACGGTCAGTATGAAAATATCGGTGCTAATAAACAAAAATCTTACAAAACAAGAAAAAGTAGCAGTGCCTATTAACAACCCGCTTTAAAGAAGTTCCACTGTCTCTATTGCATTACTAAGTTTTCAGCTTCGCTTTAAGATAAATCTTCGTTTCCCATAATTAATTATCCTTCAGAATAAAGTCAGCCAAGTCCTGCACAAATTTTTGCCTTTATCTTTTATACAGGAGTGTTCTCACAAAAGAATTGATGAAGGCATCATAAGCGTAAAGTTTTTGCTGGCTTGGTTTCGCTTTATTTTTGTTTTTTTTTAATATCAAATTTCAATATTGAAAGGGTTTTCACATCTTTTGTGAGTATTTATTTATATCCCAAAATCTCTAGATATTTTATGCACAAGTACTCAACTTTATTATGTGAAAAATGGAATGCTTAATACATCTTTACATTCCCTCCTATTTTCATTGTCATCTCCCTCTCTTATTCAATTCATTTAAGCGTGTTATTTTCCTTCTTTCTTTTCAACATTTTATAATATTTTTCTATGTATGCGTGTTATATTTTCAGCTGTTTGTTCGTTCCTCATGCATTGTTATGCTTTTATTATGTAAGATTTATCTGATAAAATTTCAGATACTTCGTTTTAGTCCCTTTCCACTACTTATTCAGCGACAAAACAAAGATTATCTTGTTTGCTCATAATCACATCATATTGAATGCTAAAGTGAAAAGAAATGCATTGAAAGAAAACTTTAAAGATGTTTTTTTTTTACTTTTATTCACAATAAACTTTAACGTTCATGTTCAATAGAGTAAAAAGTGCATAGTAAGTGTGTGTGTATGGGTGTGCGTGTTTATAAAATAAAAGGAAGTAGTTAATAGCACTCTGTATATAACATATTGTATTTATTTACTGCATATAGTTTTTTAATAAGAACATGTAGATGACAACAATGTTTGACCCTCATGTTGTCTTTGCATTTTTGGGATTATCTACTGCACCAAATTTATTTTATGTGATATAGTTATTATTTTTTTGAATATAAGAAAAAGCTAGAATTACAACCCGGTAGGATCAACTACATATAGCCCAAAACAACTAGATTTTATCTACCACCTTATCTAGACTGCCAAGCGTTTTACCCAAAACTATCGATGATCTTAACATCAGATGATGATGAGTGAAACTGATGGCATTTTAATACATATTTTTTAGATCAGATTTCTAAATTGATCACTTGAAATTTTGATGAGATTTTGTGAAAAAGAATCAGCACGGAATTAAAATTAAAAAGTTTTAAATAACAATTCAAAAAATAGTAAAAACGGAGTGCACGCGCACAACTTGTATTGTCAACACTCTAAATAAATTATTTTTATACTAAAACAATTATTAGTTGTTGTTGTTCTTTATTTCACTTACAATTATAATTAGGGTCGGACAAAAGTCAATCAATTGTAGAATTGAAACGTAAGAGAATAAAAAGGAAATGTTGGTAAAGCTTTCCTGCTGATCTGGGGAAAAAAAAAGAATCAGCACATTATTAAAATCAAAGAGTTTAAAGGACTATATTTTATCTACCAGCGTATCTGGACTCATGTTACCCAAAATTATTGATGATTTTAAAATGATGTCATGATGATCATGAGTCAAAATAGATGGCTTTTGAATACATATTTTAATTTTAAAATATGGTTGTACATGACGCTGTTTTAGTTCATCTGCTTATAGAAAGACTTTGACTGGAATTAAAACCACAAACTTTAAATCTGCTCTACATATAATAACAGTAACGGTGAAGGACTCAATTGAATCATTATGGAAAGCTAAATCTGTTTAAGTGATATTACAAAATTTACAGATCTCTTTATTAGCAATTTTTTTAGAGAAGCAATTGGTAGACCGGGAACAGGATATCAATCAAGAGTTCTTAAGGTAATTAATAAATGTCAGGATATGCAGCTGTAGTAGTAGTTATTTCACTCAGCCTATGGAGAAATTTTTACTTGATATGAATCACATTGGCCCTATTGCGAACACCTTTATGTCTGTACATATAATATCTGCAGCAGCATATGCATTTCGTTTCAATGTGATCTCTAAATGTGCACCATTGGAGTCAATATTATATGCTTGAGTAACTACGCCATGGATAATGGCCAGTCTGGTGCTTTCAGACTGTCCGTTTATACTTAAATTGTTTTATGCTTTTATCTATGGAAAATATAATCCAGATTTTGGATAAAGCTAAACTTATTGTAATATATTCATCATATTTTTTTTATGAAAAGAAGGAAAATAAATTGATATATGCTAACATAAAAATAGAATTTAGTGTCACTTTAAGGCAAATATTTTTTAGTGGGAATCGATGTTTGGAATTAAACACTACATTGTTATTATTATTATTATTATTATTATTATTATTATTATTATTATTATTATTATTATTATTATTATCATTATTTTGTTGTCTAATATATATTAAGCTTAAGGTCTCTTTATTTTTCTTATCTTATAAAATTTGTTTTTCAATATTTCGTCACTCCTTTGTGTGACTTCTTCTTTCCTGAAGAAGTCACACAAAGGAGTGACGAAATATTGAAAAACAAATTTTATAAGATAAGAAAAATAAAGAGATCTTAAGCTTAATATATATTAGACAACATTATTAATCAAAAAGAGGTCAAAAAACTAGAAGAATTTATCATTATTTTGTTAATATTATTATTATATGTCCTTGAAAATATATGGAGCAGAACGTAGTGAATGTTTGCGTAATTTTTAAAATCCTCTATAGAAAGAGATAAAATATTTTAAGGACTATAATTATTTAGCTATACATTCCTCACACTTGTGATTATGTTTCATGTATATAGTTTTAATAATCTGCGTTCAGGATATGGCCCCTAGTATAACATTGCAAAGATATCAAGAAAAAAAAAGGGAATATATTTAAACTCATTTAATTTTCGCTACCATTCGGGTGATGATACTCTTAAGTATATGATGATGACAATCGCTGTTGTCTAAGCTCAGTGATCAGTGATGTGCCCGACAAAAATTAATACTCTAACGCATTTCGACATATTGACTAAGTGCGGAACTGAATCTAGATTCTTTAGTTTCGTATTCTACGCATTGACTTCTTTAACTGTCAATTAATTCATCAACATTTCCTTTGTAACAATCCATTTATTCTAAAACAGTTCTTTACAAATATATATATATATATATATATATATATATATATATATATAATATATATAATAATATAATTGCTGAGCAATTATGACAATTTTCAAGGAAAAAATTTTGCTCTAACTTGTCAAATATTTGTAACATATTTTCAGCAAGACATTATTATAAGACTTCCTGAATTTTTAAATCTCTTCATTGACATGTTGCTAAATTATTCACATTTTGTGTTATTATTAATTTATAGGAAAACTTATAAAAATTGAGCAGCTCTTACAAAAACCTGGAACAATAGTACATATAAAATTCTCTGTCAGCCCAACATCGGAAGATATATAATTTTCAACATGTACCTCTAGGAAAGTTAAATTATAGGAGTTTATTAAAGACGCCACAACAGAAATATTGTATAAATATTAGCTCTAGAACCAGTCACCGAATGTATTAATTATGTCAATTGAACTCCTCCACTAAAAAATCCAAGTAGAAGTTAGCAGTACTTCTCATATAAAGATCATGAACTCAAACCGGTGTTAGTCCCTTAGAACTAGTCACATGATGTGTACTGTGACAGGTTCTTTTCTTTTTTTTATTAAATTGTACAGTGTTTCAATAAAAAATGTATGCTAATGCACAGTACAGTTCACTACTTTGCATTGCAACTTTTCACACCACGAAAATCGGCAATTTAATTTGGCATAAATATTATTCTATATTATTTACAGATTTTAATAGCTGCTAAAATTCAAGACTTAAATAAAAGTTTAGCTTTATTTTTTATTTCGAGTGCGCATACGAATTATTAATGTTAATAACTTTTCAGCACAAAAACTATATATATCATAAATAATTTTCATAATGCAGGTGTCTTTGACACCTGTTAAAATAACCATCATCTGTTTGTTTAAACTCTTTCTAGTTTTGGTACTTTAAATAAAAGCAATACTTGTCGTTTTATATGTATATAAACATAAAAAGCATGCATCTACTCATGCTACTGTATATATGAGCCCAGACACATTCACGCGCACACACGCAGACATATAATCATGCAAGTAAAATATCTAAATTTATTCACAATAAAAATATTTTACCAGAATAAAACATCACCAACAGAAAATATATAAACAAATGAAATTCCAGTGTGCATCAGCAACTTCTCAAAACAGACATCGCAAACAATAAACGTTACAATTGTTAAATTGTCTGTCTCTTTTACATGTTTGAGTATTTTTATAACATGTACAGGAGTATTAGTAAATATTTACGTCTTTGCATTTGAGTTACACGATTTGGCGTTGTAGTTGTTAAAAAGTGACCAACCATGAAGAGCACATATAGGAACAGTGTTCGAAAAGAATTGTTTGTTTGTCTGTTTGTTTGTTTGTTTGGAGGTTTGTTTTTGAAAACTACCACCACCGACACATTCAATATGTCTGGTATATTGCGATTGTGAAATCACTTTACGCAAGAGGAATCCCAATATATGAGTTACTTTCAGTTTGAGTTCTATTTAATTACATTTACTTAGCAGCTAAGTAAGTAATTAAAAAAATACTCAATCAATGTCGGTTAAAATCAAACTGGAAAATTAAAAGGAATCGTATATAATTCTATTTAAAATGTTTCTGCTTCATGGAGGCAGGCAACTAAGAAGGATTTCTCGTATAATAATTGCCTGCATGCGTTAGTGATCAGCAAACAGAAAGAAATATATATAAAAGATACTTTATTATTGAGGACATTTAATAAGTGATACATATTATTGTTAAATTAAAAACTATTTAAGATTACGCATATAAAAGTAAAAAAAAAAAAAACATCCTTCAAAGTTTCAGTATCCTTAAACAACATTTTGATAATAAAATATTTCAGCCAGAAAAATATATACACCTCTTTGTTTACTTGAAATTTTAAAATTTTGGAGATATTAAGTATTTAAAATAAATAAAAATGTTTGTGTTAGATATTGTAGACCCAAATATTCTCTTTAAAATTTGATAAAAATATCTTTATCAATGAGATGATGATGGTTGTAAGGGATGATGCTAATCACTGAATCATTATAAGAAATTGTGCACGATTTCGAATAAATTTCTAGCCCCAGTGAAATTGGTATGAGAACTAGCTAATACACGTCAATTGATCACTTTGAATTTTTTAGTAAGATTTTTTGAAAAAGGAATCAGCACATAATTAAAATTAAAGAGCTTTAAGAAATTTATTTTGATTAAACAAAAATTCTCATGGCAAAATTTTTGTTAGCACCCTCTTTTTCCCCGTATTTACCAAAATAAATCAATTTTAAAAGCTTAGAAATTATTTTTAAATGTATAGAAGCTTATTTTTCATTTTTTAAAATAAAAGCTAAAATTGAAAATTTCGCAAGGAAAATTTTCTTAAAAAATTGCAACATTTATGTCAGCACCCTTCTCTTTGCCAGTATTTTCTTCAAGTTTTTGGCATAAAATGGGTTCCTCAATAAATTCTTTAAAAAGCCTGTCCTTTCAATTCAGTTGCATATCTGTGCATGCAGATGTGCGTAACTTACTCCAGATGTAGCGTGCATTCCTGAACGTATACTAAAGCATATGAATGTCCTTATTTGTCCTATACCGGCACACAAGTTGTTGTTATTTTCAATTTACCATATTCATGTGTGTCCAACTATTTTAAATATTTCACCTTATTTTTTTAAAAAGTACTGTCTCTTCTATTGTTTTTTTTTAACAAAAAATTTACATAAAACTGGTACTCGTATACACATTTATTCAGCACTGCTAACAAAATTTGTGTGTTGTTCTTGCATGTTGTTGAGTCATTTTTTTTTCTTACTTTTTGTTTGTTGTAGTTGTAGCATGCAAGCACTGGTTGAAACAAAAATATAAAGCAACTTCTGCTTGAACGCATTTGAATTTGTAGCAAAAATAACACACCAAACAGAAAAGTTAAAACTCTATTACAATCGTAGATCACAAAACATAAACAAAAAAGAGTCTGTAAAAGTTTGACTTGAAAGAGGTGAGGAAATTTGTTGAATCTAGAACATCATGAAATTTATAAAAGAGATACAATGAAGCACAACGCAAATGCAGCTGCAAGTTTTAACTGAATTTTTCGCTTAATGTCGTTGCTATATATCTCTAGTTTTATTTATATAGTTTTTTTTCTTTTTTTGATGACCAATCAGTTATCTATTTAATTTTTACTTGTTTCTCTTTACTTTTTTTGTTTAACTTTTTTCAATTCGTTTTTAGAAAGTAAATGAAAATGCATTTATTTGTTTAACCTAAATTCCGGATGTATTTTCGTTAGAAATTAATGCTTAGTGAAATTGGTAACTTTCCACAGGTGTCATGACGAAATGGTACAAAAGAAATTTGAAATATATTCAGTTGGTTCTGTTGCGTTTTATTAAATTATTCTTAACGTGCAGGCATCGAACCAAGTAACGTTGCAGTTGAGTTATACTTTCTATTCAACTACTCAAATGTTGGCTGCTGCTACTATTTAATATCACCTTCATTTAACCCTTGAAAAGTTTTCAACATTTCTTACAGGTTATATAGTGTAATAGCTGCCAGAAGAGTTTGTTGTGGCGTGACGCTTTAGCCAACAAATTTCTTGTTTCATTAAGAAAGAAAAAAGTAACTTTTTTTTTTGGCACTTCACTTGATTTTACAATAAGAGAAAAAAGTTAATTCATTAAATAAAATATTAACTTTATAAGCATTAAATTTTAGTTATTGATCAATTACAAAGCAGATAATGGATTTATCAAAATAAGTCTTTGAAACCGCACTTCAAATAGTATCCTGCAAAATTTCTGGTTTGTTGTTCAAAAGGTTAATAATCAAGTTTAAGCCAAACTACAACTCATAAATAAAAGTTTGCCAAACTAAGCCACAGTAGTTTTGCTCCACAAGAGAGTGTTGCAACTTTCTCAAAACCAATTTAATGAAAAAGTTAAATGAAAGTGGTCGGTGTATAATCGTATATATCTGTGCGCTTGTATGCATTACGAACTTGCTGTGGTAAACAGATTGTTCAGTGTCTTTGTTAAATAAAACCAAGTGCATCTCGTAAATCACATAAATGGCAAACAAGTCTTTCAAATATACGAACATGTCAGAGTTAATTTCGAAATGGTGAAAGAAACGAAAACTATCAGTGAACATAATTGAACAACTTAAATGCATACAAGCACAAGTGCACAAACGGCAAAGTCCAAAGACCAAATAAAAAAAACTTTCGCCTAATCTTGTGGATATTAAATCTAAAAAGTTCAGTGACTAAAAGGCAAAGCAAACACACGCTAAATGCCGCAATTTAGAAATGTAACAAAAGCTGCATTTAAATGTTTATGAATAAGAAAATAAATAAGCAAACAAACAAGTTTAATCAATTTGCATACACACGCATTAAAGCACAAACGCTGTTTAAATGCTACAAAAAAAAAATTAAAAACTGCGGAAAAGGCATTAGAAATGTTTTTTTTTTATATAATTTTTTTATTTTTGCTAATGCATGTATTCTCTATTGTATACATGCGTATGTACAAGACTACATGCCTACAAACTCTCACGTTAATATTCAACGGGTACGTTTATAAAATCAAACTACTGTTGGGTACTTTTTTGGAACAAAAACAGCACAAAGACTTCTTTGTTATCTATTGGCTATTTAAATAATATTTGTTGTATTCGCTTTAATGAATCCTATAATTTCAGATAATATTGAAATTCATTTTATTAACAAACGTGTATATCTTCTGAAATAAACCGAAACATATAACGTTTAACAAAATTATAAAAGCGAACACGAGCACAAGATTTTATGAACTCGATCGTAGCAGTATTTGTCATGTTAAACTTCTGTCTTATTTTAATAATAAAATTTTATATAAAAGCAAAATGGTCAACATATATCTTTAAGACAGGTGCAAAGAACAACTACAGTGAAAGATTTTCTATGAATTTCGTAATTAATCCAATAAAAAAATGTATTTAAAACTCGATACAATTTAACGCTTTTTTGGATGAATCAAGTTCCGTTAAAATTTGTTTTATGAAAACTTCATTAATTTTATTAAGTACTTTCTTTGAAGCTGTCAATGACTTTTGTTTATACAATGACATTGTGTAAATGATAAAAGGAATGCAATATCGTCAATAGGATGAGACAATTGCATTTGTTCAATGTTGTCAATAATATCATTGATACAGTGAAGCCAATTAGATAATAATAAAATTAATTTATATGATTTATTTAATGAAGCAGAAGTGGTTGTCATATTAATTAATGTTATCATAAGACTTGAAACTGAAATTACACACATTTCAAAACTTCGTTGGAATGAAAATATTTTTTTACTCATTCTGAAACGTCAAGATATATTTGTTGGTATAGAAAATGAAATTTTAAAAAGCTTTAAAGCAATATATATATATATATATATATATATATATATATATATATATATATGTATATATATATATATATATATATATATATATATATTAAAGACGTGCAATTTTGTTAATTGTGTATTTAATAAAAATTTACTAAAAAGTATTTAAAATATATAAGAAATTTTTAATATAAAAAAATTTCCAAAAATTTTGAACAGATGAAGTGCAACAAAAATACATTTTTCGATCTGAAATATTTTTAAAATAACCTGCAAGTGTTTTAAGAGCGAACATGAAAATAAGCCAGACACGCATACCCCAAAGGCGGAATATCAATGCTTAGAAATAAATTGCAACAGGCTATTTTCACACAAACTCCCTGTTATTTTATTGCTTTTTTGACTTAAATATCGCTCTTAACTATGACAGGTTGTTGAGTTGCTTTAATTTTTTAGTTTCAATATATTCAATGAGACTTTATCAACACCATTTTATACAACACCTTTTCATACGAAAATCTCCAAAAATAATTTTATATGCATGTGTTTTTTAACAAAAAACTAGAAACTTATAGCTGAAGTCATCTAAATTTTAATTATGGTTGCATGTTTAAAAATGCAACTTGGCAGCATTTTTTTGGGGAATTTCATTTCCGGGGCATCTGATGCGTATGAGGAATATTTTCAATTTTAATTTCTAAGAGCTCCCAATAGCATGCATGGAAATTGGTTGTTATAAAGTCTTATGGATTATATTAATTTCAGATATTTTACAATTGAATGATTGCTCAAGCTTTGGTTCATTATTTTGTTATCTCATATTTACTCTTATATATATTTTAAATATCCTTCCCTTGCCTTCAGGAGAATATTACTACAAGGCAAATATAAGGTTTTATGCATAAGTTATTTGAGGGATAATGAACAATATAATAAAGAATATATAAAAGGCCTAAAGTTAAAAAAAAAATAATAATAGCAAATTCATATCTACATGAATAGTCAATTATAACAGATCTGTAACAGATATAGATTCTATTCTACGTAATTTTACAAAAACACACGCAACTTAGAGATCCATTTACTTCCAATATAGAATGCAGCAATTTTGATTTATTAATTAAAAAATGTTGTAATATAATCACACACAAAAAAGTACTTTTCTCTAAATTTGGTACAGCGTCTATTTGTTAGCATCTTCCATCTCCACTGCTAATGTGTTCTGATATTTTAGCATTAAAACAGCAAATAAAATACATAAAAAAGAGAAACAAAAGGAGATCTGCAAACAACAATCAATCTAATTAATGACAATATATTGACAAGCATGATGCTGGTGTGTGTGTGTGTGTTGTGTTGTGTTAGATTTATAAAATGTGCACACATTTATTTATTGTGTTTGCTAACGCTGTTGTTTTTATCTTGTGCACACAAATCCCTACTTTGCTACATTTCAATTAAAGTGTTTTGTTTTTAATTATTATTATTTTTATATGTATATTTTTTGTTTTATAAATAGTTTACAGCAGAAAAATAGCAACATGGAAAATTGTTAATGCGGCACAACAAATGGATTATGATAATATCGCAGTTTAAACATTTTATTTGAAAAATAATTTCGCAATATATCGAGTTGAATAGTAAAAGATTATTTAGTTTAGTTGTCGTACTTGCGTCGAATGATGGATAGCGGGGTATGATAACGCTTCCTGAAGACCTCCTTTTAGAGGCTTAAGTAATCAATGAATTTAGATTTGTTATATTTTTTATGTCTACTTGGCATTAGTTTTGTTTTTTTAAGGTTTTAACTATGTCACATGAGATGTTATGAGAGAGTGTAGTGGTTTTCGAAAACATCGCTGTTTCACTCTGCTGTGTGAATTGAAACCCGAATTGATGTTGATTTATGTCTATTCGATGCTTGGATTATTCAACATGTTTTATAAATAGTAGGCACTTAGTTATAATTCTATTTAATAAAAATTAGTTCTCATTGAGTTCTGAGGTCATTTACCTCAAAATGCAATATTGATTTTGTAAACAAATATTTAAAAATATATATATGAATTCGATACAAATTCTAAAACATATTTTTTTATTTTGTAAACTTATTTCTTGTCTTTTATATTAATTTTTTTAAGATTTCATTTGAACCCTACTCTCTCACTTCATTTCCATTGTAGCAAACGAAAATCTTTACAACTTTTCTTCCATCTCTTATAGGGAACTGTCAGTGCACCCCGTATATTATTTTTCTTTGTATTTAAAAGAAAAAAAGAATACTGAACCAATCGCCTAAAATCAAAACAGATGACAGCCGTACATCAAAAAACCATATGCGGCAGACTGTTGCAGAGTAAAATTTCATATTTCTTGACTGATTTTATGTGTAGACTCTGCTTGTTTTGCAAGTTATTTTGCATTGTTTTTCTGCGCATTTTTCAGTCTGTCGTTGACATTTGGAATACGTTTGACGCCAACATGACCAACGCATTTAATACATCATAGATTTTGATACATTGAATATGTGTGACTGCTGTTAGTTGCACACATATTTAAAGGAATCATATCTGTGGTGGCTTGTTGTTTAATTAAGAAAAATTTGCAATTAATTAATTTTTTTTATTGCTAACAAGACTTGTTAGTTATATTAAAAAACAAAACAAGTGTTTGGTTCGAGAAAGTGTTGTGGGTATACAGGGTATCTAAAACATGCCGCAGTGGTTAGGGTTCATTTAATTTTTTTAATATAAAACATAATTATTTTATTAGTTATTAAACTGAAATTTAATTATTAATAATTTAGTGATAAGTCTGCTCCACTAATATTATGTTTAAAAAAAAAAAAGATAATCAGGTATGTGATGAAAAACGATGTAGTCAATTTGAAAGCGATGATTATGTGTTTGCTGTAGTCGTTTTGTCATAAATTTATTTTTAATACCTTGTTCGGTCATTTTTATTTTCATTGCTCTCCTGGCGTGCTTTTGAAAAATCAGTGGGATAAGACCGGCTTAAAATCAACTGTTAAAATCTTTCGCAATTCATCAAACCTTTTCATCGTTTGGAAAACGATCGTTTTTATTCACACAAATGATTTTATTTTATAAATACAATATTTCAATGGTGAATACATTTAATTTTTTTTGTATTTTTATTATAATATATTTCATATTATTTGAAAATGTTCCTGCTTCGCATATTCGTGCTGCTTCTAAAACTTATTATTTTTGTTGCTAGTGAATGGTTTTAGTCTTCTTAATTTAGATTTTTCGTTTCAAATAACTACAAAGAAAACAGTCTAGATTAAGTTTGGTGAATGCGGCAGCCAACTAAAATCGCTTGTTGGAGATATAATTCATTCATCAAAGATGTCCTGTAAAAGAATCATTACGTGCATCGCAGTGTTAGTGTGGGTCCCTCCTTTTAGCAACTAACTTGGTAATGGATTTTAAAACCTGACATTAAGAACCTTTTTAAAGCCAGTGATTCAAACGGTAACATCGTGTTCTTTTGAAAAATAAGAGGGAAAACTACACTACTTGATGAATAATCGGACCAAACAGTATTTTTGAAGGCAGAACGTTCTGTTACGTTATCAACCACTTCTTTTGTTTATGTGCAATTAAATTAATTAACTTAAGCGTGAGATTTGGCTTTACTTTTACATTTTGTTCTGTAACTGATAACTCTGTTGAAAATATAATTAAGTAATAACGAGAAGTGTATATGTGTTATTGCATTGTAGAAAGAAAAAAGTAATAATTGTTAAAAGCTGAAAAAATTTGCTCTGAAAAACATTTGTGAATGTTATTAATTTTTATTATTTTGGCTAAAAAGGTGTTCATAAAATATATATTGTTTTTGAAACTCTTTAATTTTAATTATGTGCTGATTCTTTTTTCTCAAAATCTTACTAGAAAATTCAAAGTAATCAACGTAAGAAAATAAAGAAAGGAAAAGTGTTCAGTGATCAGTGAGTTCTTATTATAACTTTGATATTTTTTTAAGCTTCTCACTTCTTAAAGTGGGAGTTATTCTAAGGTAAATTTTCCCTGATGATCTGCATTAGCCCCAGTGAAATGCGCATAAGATCTAGCTAAGACCCATCAATTGATTTATTTGAATTTTTTAGTAAGATTGTGGGAAAAAAGAAACAGCATATTATAAAATTAAACCAGAGAAGTGATATTAGATAAAATATGACACTGAACGGCATCTTAAAGTAAAAACGAATGAGGCTTTAATTGTTGCTATTAAGGTAATCTTATATATTTTTTAACTATGAGTACTATTCTGCAGGAATATTAACAATAACATTTATTTGCTTATGCGATGATATGAATGAAAAGAATATCGTCACGTTGTTTATTTGCATACTCTTCTGTTTTAAATGCCCAAGTCTTTTCTACAAAATACTGACTATATTAAAGAATAAACTTTATAACAACAATGTCTAAAACCGTTTTCTTTATTCTACATAATAAAAGAACAAAGTTTACTAAATATTAATTCCAACGTATAATCTCTAAAGCGTATTAATATTCTGCATGTTCGCTTAAATTCTCCTCTAGCAGATCTCTCTTATCAAAACTCAAATATTTCACTCGTGGCAGGCTGAAAAACTGACCCTTTTAACCATCTAAATGAAAAACACAAAAACAGTTTCCAACTCGTTTTGCAATTAACATCATTATTGTTCTTTAGCATTTGCTCGTACAAGTGCATGCACTTGTTTGTATGTTCAAACGAAATCTCTAAAAATTCTTTATTTAAGCAAATTCTTTTGCGTATTATTTCAATGCAAATGAACGAATTCATTCATTCATTCATTGGAATTATATTTCTTTTGCTTTTACATCTCAATAACAGTAAGAGAATTTAAAAAAAATCATACTTAATTCCTTTGTAATGTTTATAATGTTCTAAATACTTCATTCGAGTCTGCATGAATGTTTTTCAGTGGCAGTCTATTTGCATTTATATTTCTCTCAGCACTTTCGTCTTATTTTCTTTTTTAATATTATTTTCATACCCACAAGCAATTTTATATTTTTAATCTTTTTTTTAATATATCTATGATACAAATATATACACACAGAGACACATGTGCACATATACATCCTTAAATAATTTTATTACACGAGTGGCGCATGTGTAATTGGTTCTTCCATCATTCATTCAAGAGCTCATATTAAATAGCTTCAAATTAACTTTACTACCCATTGCAATTACACATACAAATTGTCTAATGCATCTTTTCTATGTAAGTGTGTACATTTACGCACACATACATATATAAGCTAATGCACAGATGGGTTATTAGCACAGCCCACCAAACATTTTATAGTCTTTCAAAACTTATTTTAGTGTCGTTACATTTAAGAGAAAATAAGCTAAAAGCAGAGGCCCACAAACGATTTTAAATCAAGGATTAAAACAACAATTGTACGGATTATTCCAAATTATATTTTACAAATCTTATAAAGTATTATATATTACCCAGTTTTACTGCGATGCATTATTCAAAATATCTATTTTAGATTTGCACACGTTAGAAAATACAAAACAGCGCAGAGAAAAATGTTTTTGAGGAAGAACTTTTTCTTTACTTTCAAAATATCAATAAGAATATTATTCCACTTGTCAGAAAGCGATTATTAATAATATCCAGGTAATTCATTAAGAAGTTTTTTTACTTACAGAGAGTTGAAAGTTATTTGCAGTGCTTGCGAGTATTAAATTTTTATTTATGAATAATTTTTGTTTATAAAAATGTAAAAGAATTGAAATACATCAATGAAAGATTCATATAAAAAAAAATTTTTAACAATTATTTACATGAATTGGCGCTATTTGGCGGACGTCTGAAATTGATTTAAAATATATAACTTGCGATGGCAAACGGAAACGGAAATGTCTATTGCATCTCCGATCTTTCAGAGAATACGCGTATTTAACAATTTATTTCAACGAAAAATCAAATTTTATTAACATCAGTAACATGACTTCCGATTTACTGAAAAGGTGACGAAGAAGAGAACTTCTCTTTTTATGACAACCCGTAATAAAAATCATGAGAAAAAAATTTTTTCACTACTTCCGGATAATAAGTTCAGCATCTTATTGACTTCTTTTTCTAAAAGAAAATTTCTGCTACTTTTTATTAAATCCAAATCATATTTTACCTATTGAATGGCAACTCCACTATCAGCTAAAAATTCAAAAAAGCTAAAACTTCATATAAAAATAATTCAATATCATAAGTAAAAGTGTTTTTACAGTACTTTTAAAAGTACAGATTCGTGTATATTTAGATATTAATTTTTTCGAAATTAAGTTGCAGATAGTTAAGAGTTCATCTATGAAAATTAATAAATCTGAAATGTAGTAGCTGTAACAGAAGAGTAAATTTTTATAATGATTATTTACATGCTTTTAACTGATGACATCGCAATGTTTGCTGGGTTTGGATTATACACCGAACTGCTTATAAATGCATGTTTTTTAATGCTGTTCTCAAGCACACAAAGTTTAAATACAAAAGCCTTTACATAATCATTTATGAATTTTTGCATTAAGTTGAATTTTAAATGATGAAAACTTGGATTATAACGACTTCAGCTACTTTTAGAGCCTACAACTGCACAAATAGAAAGTTTATTACACATACAAGCAGCTTTTATAATTTAAATAAAAATATCTTTTAGGCAGAATTCAAGGACGCAATTTCACTTGGCACAAGCGTCGGTCTCGTTATTGAGGTGTTACTTCTGTTACTCATATGCGAGTATTTATTTTTATTCCAGAGTTTTGTTTTTAAATTTGGGATGTTGTTGACTGAAGTAATTAACACGTGGACTATGAACGCCATTGTTTTGAAATCAATTCTGTACTTGATCGTGGATATGTGATCAAATGTATCCGATTTGGATTGGTGCATAAATGTTCTTGGACTATTTGAATATCGACTGGGGTTCACGCTTTCATGTATTCACGGGCACATGTCATTATGCTCTTAAAATGTCTGAAAGAAGTCTATAATTTTTATAGTTACGGCATAATATATTATAAGAATAGGGGTCTCAATGTAGAGGTCATACCCTGAGTGCTAGTCTAAGAAAAAAAAAAATATGGAAAACTCGATGGAGCGAATTTCTTTCTAAATTATTCAAGCACTTCATTGTGTATTATTAAGTCTTATTTCAAATGCTTAACTGCAGTTCTTTAAAATCATTTTAAACGTTTGCAAATCATAAACACATTTATTATTTTATAGTTCCGCCAAAACATATATCATTCCAGACGTACTGGTCTTAATTGGCAGCAACAATTTTATTGCCATTTAAAAATACAATAACTTCTTTTATGCTACCAGACACATTATAAATGAAATACAAAATTTTAAAGTTAATAGCCCCAGAAACTACAGGTTGATATTAACTATAATTAAAACTAAAACAATACACAGACCCCCGTTAAAATATTAAATTAACAGCCGAGAAATGCTGATGTTGGAATAAAATTTAGCAACAACACACATCTACAATAAACTAGATTTTATTATGTGAAATTGGGTCAAATGTTGAACGCAAACTACTCGTTTTAGTTTTTGTTTTCTGATTTCTGTTGTTTTGTTATAAATATTTTTTTTATATTCAAATGAATCACAAAATTGCAAAAGCTAATTGCCTTTTATTTCTATAGCCATATTGAAACAGAAAAGTTGATTCTAAAAATTGTTTTCTTCTTCGGAAATAAATTGTGTAGTAACTGGAAGAAGATGTGGTGGCATTAATGATGAAAGAGCTGAATTAGTTTATAAAGCAATTATAAGTTTTCCATAAATCTTTTTGTTAATATTTATGGTTTTTACTATTTCATAATGTGCACAAGGCAACATTTTTTTTTGTTTCAGCGTTTCTGAACAGTTCATGGCTAATTGTCTGCATAGAAATTTTGTTGTTGTTTAACTTTGCAGTAAAAAAGGTCAAATATTTACTATGAATCATAAGCTGAGTAAGTGTGTTGTTGTTTTTTTTTTATTATTTTCATCAAGCACTTGATGCTGCTACCCTGTGCTTACAACTAGTTGTAAATGGCTCTCGTACTAATTGAATTTTAAATTGTTTTTTAGCGGGTGGTAGCTGCTATTTGCTGTTTATTTACGAGTATAAATTATTTTCGTTTTTCTTTTTTCTCACCAAATATCTAGTTTTAATTAGAATCAGATTAAGATTACAAGTATTTTGAAAAAAATATATTGAGAATATAAATAAGAGAACCAGCCATCTTTGTAATGCCTGGTGCAATTCAGTGGTAAATCGACGAGAAATGGATGTGATATGCATGTGAGTTTCGGGAAAGAGAACCCTTATTTTGTTAGGGCATGTCTGACTATGGGAAAAATAAAGAAACGCTCCCCACATATCGACGAAACTCAAGTTCGCATCCCTACTTTCTACCATTATTTTCATCGCCTTCTCCAGTGCTTTAAAACAGCAGCTTTATTTCACTATGGATAGGATATACCTCGTAAAGAGACTAGAGGGAATAGAGTGTTTGTTGCATGGTCTTAAAAGATCGAGCCTTTTGATTTCTTAAAAGTCTCTTCTGTCAATTCAACATCACATTAATATATAAAAACGATATATTCAATTGTTAATCTGCGTTACATAATTGAAAGGCTAAACCTCCCGAAGGTAACAATTTATTAAAATTCTTAAACTTATTTTCAATATTTCGGGAAACTTTGCTCACAAATAATAGGAGCCTTGGAAAATGAAACTAAAAACTAATCTAACGGCAACACAGGAAGTTAACAAAACCGTATTGGAATCGGTTTGATATATCATTTTCCATAATAAAATTGGTACAAATAGAAACTGCTATAGCATCTAACAAGAGGTCATAAGCATAAACACTGATGAAAAAAGTGTAGCAGCTTTCGAAAACAGCTGTTCTGTTCTGCTGTTAAAGTTATATATTCAAAAGTGATGTTTACTCTCACTTGTTGTTTAGAATACTTATCATGTCCTTCTAAATTGAATTTAATTTATAGTATTTTTGCAAAAAGAGAATACGCAGTGGTTATAAGCTCCCACTGTAAAAAACTTATGTCATAAAATATTTTGTCATATTGTACTTTGTTCTATGGCGAATTAGTATTAAAGAAGAAAATGTTTATATATTTTGGGTTATAATCCCTGATGATAAACTCCAGTCAAAATCGCTTAGGAACCAACTAAAACTCCTCAACAATCACTTCAAATTGTTGAAAATATTTTGGAAAAATATATTATCACGATTAAATTCATATTGAAGAGTTAAAAACGACAAAAACATAATTTAACTCAAGAAAAAGAAATTCACGTCTCCAGAAAATTCTGAATATTTAAGTAGGCTCCTCCTAGAGGAACAAGTGCATTGTGCGTCAACATACGGATATGAAATTCTAAAAATTATATTACAAACAACATCACGATTAACTGTTTGTTTTTGTTAATAATACAAAAAAAATTCATTTGGAATTTTATAAAGAAACTTAAATTTCTTAAATTTTTGTATTGTGTTTCAAATATAAATTCCCAAAAGAAATTTGTCATGTAATTCACAAGAACAGGAGGCAAACTACGGCACTCGATATCGATGCAAATTTGAATAAAGTTGATATAAGAAGGATTTCGATGGTTATCGAATGCCTTAATACGCCCCCATACAATAAAACTAGAAATTTTTGCGTAAAATATTTGACATAATGCCACTAGTCTGCAGTGCCTCGTTTCTGTAAATAAAAATGAATAAATATGCTTGTCATGACGATCGATAGAATAATAGGTTGATTATTATATAGATCTAATAAAAGTGTAAAAAAAATAATAAAATATATGCTGACTCATACTGTGTCTCATAGATTAAGAATTTTTTTCGATGCGAGTAGCTCGCACACCAGTTACTGAAACCAGGCAGAGATAAATGCTACTTCCGTGACGTAATTTGTAAAATTAGTTTAAAAGTGTGTTCTCCAAAGCTTTACTTCATTATTTCTTTGAGTGTAAAAATTAACTTGTGAAATTGTACAATATAAAGTTTTCTATTGAATTTTAAAATAGCAAAAATTTTTATCAATTATGTACAACAACACACCAGCAGCAGCTACATTAATTGCTACTCAAACATTTTTAATTTATGCCATTTCTATTTGTATTGTATAGAATTTTATGAATGAAACACATATTTCCATGTCTGTATGTGTGAGTATACAGTTGACTTGGTGTTTGTATATATTTTTTTTTGTGTGTTCATGCTCAACGATTACTTCTTTTATGATTAATTTATCGGGTGTGTCGGTTTGCATCAATTAGATATCATTCATATGGAGAATCACTCCAACTATGGCACACAACATATTCAAGTATGTCTGTAAGCGTGTGTAGTAAATTATTATTAAAAATTATTATTCAAGAATTTTTTTAGGGAATTTTGTTCAAAAATTAGCGGAAAATTAACTTTTATTAAGTTCAGTCTTACAACTCTTGTGACAAGCTCATGCATTAGGGAAATACCGACAAACTATTATGTTCTTGATAAAGAAATTTCGTTTGTTTGCTTGTTACTTAATTCGTATACACTTGCATTTAATTAATATATATACATATATATAAAATTTCATATCATGCTAACCACAAATAAATTTCTGCTTGTCAAAAAGAAAAAGTTTTTGTCCCAGTACCATTTGGAAATCTTTTCATTCCGTGCTTGACAATAACTACTTGAGTTGTCACCAACATGTCATTGTGACGGAGCGAGCACTTGTGTTTTATATTAAAATGAAATTTTTAAAAATAAATAAACAAAATCTAGTTGAGTCACGATATGATGCGTTGCATTTGTAATTAGTTTGCCATTTTTCTTTGTTGTTTTATGTACGTTTTCATTCATTTATTTATGCGAGTGATCACTCCACTTACCACGGACGTGTACACAAAATGACATTTCGTGTTTGCAGCGTTTATGCATGTAGTTATTTACATATAACTGTTTACATATATCTATGTAAACATTTTAAAAGGCCTTAAATATTTATTTAGTTTTATATATTTTTTTAATACTAAATGGCAAACTTTTTCACAAACCTTATTTAAACGTGTGCTAATTTGAAATTTACTGCAATAAAAAGGATTGGCAACATATCACAAATGACCGAATTTTTATTTAATATACGACTACGAGTATATGCCTGCTACAAGCCAATTTTATGTTCTAGGACTATAGATTTGCTGAAACCTAGTTTAAAATGTTGAATGCAATCGCAATGCAATAAAAAATCAACACGTCTTTAATTAGATGTCTCTACGAAGTATTTTCATAAAATTGTGTCACAATATCATGAAAGATATGACAGCTAATTCTTTCTTATTAATTGGAAATTACATAGAAAGAAATTTCATATATTTGAAGCAAAAATTTTATACACTCATAGAATAATTAATTGAAAAAATTCTTATGTATCTTGTTGTATATGATGTCTCACTCTTATATATTCGAATTAATAGTTATTTAAGTATTTCATTATGTTTGGGTATCTACAATACAATTGGCCAAAGCATTGGCACACGACATTGTCATTGTTGTTTTTTCGTTTTAGATTCTAACCCATGATGCAATGCAAACTATCGCTAAAATATTGTTATCGAAATACTTGCTTCTGCTTAAGACCAGAGTAAATTATCTCTTAGCTTACAATGATTTAAATTTGATTTATATTGTGGTTAACCGAAGAGAGTCATTTGATTTTAATAAACTCTGATATTAATTACTTTTCCATATCCGCTCTCAAAACAAATTTATATTCTAATATTACACGGTGACCACATGCTATGAAAATTTTGTGATAAGTGAAATATTTAGACAAATTCAATAAGGTGGAACTACGTGAATATTTTTTTGATTTAAATGTAAGTTGCTTGTCAAACAAGCAGACCCTTAAATACAATACGCAAAAGGATATTACACAAATAAATATCTCTGCAATATTGTAAGACCTGCCGATGTGTACAAAATGTTCTGGAAATGAAAAATTTTTAGCAGAGAGTTAACAAACCACGTACGATAGTTGTGCGAGTGTTTCAGGGATTGTCTCTAGAATGAACTTGTTTCAATATCCTTTTTCAAATGTTTGTTTCATTTCAATACAATTTTATTTGAATTTTTCTTTTACTTAAAATTTTTAATGTTTCCAATAAACACTTTAATTTGTTTCTTATATATATATTTGCAATAAAATTATTTCTCTGATAACTGTGTCATTGTCTGATGTACTTGAGCACTTCTAAATGTTGTAATAATGCCTGGCAGTTATCTGGCAATGGCGAAATATAATGTCAGATGTGTTACATCAATGCATTAAACACAATAACGACAGCAGGCTATGAGCTACAACCTGTCAAAATTAGAATAAACTCATTGATATGGGAATGACTATTTTAGCGACGACACAATCACACGACCACCGACCACCATTGTAGCTGTAGGTAAAATTAAACTAATTCCTATTTTGGTGAGCGACAATGAGTAAATGCAATGTTGCCAGTATAATATAAATAAATTCAATTATTGTAAACTTAAATATATACTGTAGTCGGTGTTCGTGTAGCCTACTGTTTTTATTGTGTTTAATGCTTAATATGGTCTTACAATACATTTACAAAAGCTTTTCTAACAATGTTGCAATAAACAATCAGAAAGAAAGACAATTTAAGGACTTAATAAAACTGTCTTGCCATCGGTTTGATGCACTTTTCGTATCCTTTTTCATAATAAAAATTGCTACAAATAGGGACTGTTATCCTATTTAAGTAGTCCACTTAACAAGTGGTAATAAATATAAAAGGCTGATGCGGCTATCGAAAACAGCTGTTCTGCTGCGTAAGTGGAATATGTAAAACTGATATTGGCCTTAACTTTTGCTTTGAAATATGTCCTTCTGAATTAAAAAATAAATAGTATAAAATTATATAGTACAAATAGTATAAAATTATATAGTATAAAATTACATGTTGTCGTTTAATCTCTTTAATATTAATTTTGTGCTGATTCTTCTTTCCCAACATGTTACTAAAAAAAGTGATCAATTGAGGGTTTTAGTTAGTTCCTATGCGCATTTCACTGCGGCTAATGCAGATCACCAGAGAACCTTTACCCCACATTTCTTAGAATAACTAAAGATAATAATTTCAAACTACCACTTTAATAAGTGAGAAGTCTAAAACAAATATCAAAGTCATAATAAGAACCCACTGATCATTTCTCCCTTTTTTATTTTCTTATATTTTTATTCTACATTTGGTTGGCTTTTTTCCGACTCTAATTTATTTTGGCAATGATTTGCTTGAACTGTCAAAATATATATAATCAACATTATTTTTCATGTTTTGCACGGATATCTGTAGAAGTTGGTCAATTGGGATTCTATAAATTGCACATACTTTTATGTATGTGTGATTATGTTGACCATTATTTAGATCGCTAATAGAGCAAGGGAAATTTTATTTATTAATATAAAAAGACTTAAAGTAAATTGAGGTCAATAAGTCAATCACTTTCGCTTTGTTCGTGTTTAAGACTTTTTACTCCTCATTAACCTTGAACTCTTGTAATTACATTTTATTGACTTCTCATTTCATAATGACTTGTGACACCACTTGATCGATTTGAATATGACAATAGCCGAGTATAATATTTGATATGAATTTATTTTGGACACTATTAAGATGTTGGGAAATTATTCCTTGTGGTCTTACCAATTCATCATTTAAAAAGTTTTACTTTAAATACAACAAATTTTCTTATATTAATTTCTCAATATTAATTTAATGACTTTTTAATATCAACTCGTATAAAAATTATTTCCTTACAAGGAAAACAACAATATGTAATATATCACGCACATATATAAATATGTTTAAATTAAGACAGAAGTGAACAAGAAAATGTCTAACAACTTAAAGAATTATTATTAAAGAAAACCGAGGAAAATGGTACTAAATTAAATACTAAAAACAATATTTAAACTGTCATACCAGCAAATGAGGGATGTAAAATGCACATTAAAATACATAAATAAAAAAAATATTATTGAACGAGACTACACAAACTGGCACATTTGATGGGAATATAGTATATAATAAAATGTCTGTGCTGCTGGTCTTTAAATTTTCAATAACTTTTTTCTTACACAAGCAAGAAAACCCCATATATTTTCTTTGTTTGTTTGAGGGACAACTTGAGCATTAATTGTTTTAAAATATAAAATTTCTTGAAATGATGGAGGGCACACTTATTAACATTCATAAGAGCATTTCGGCTCTTATCTTAATTGAACATAATATTTCTTATGTGTGTCTGTTTATGTGTTTCTTTTCTGTAAATGATTTACGACGAATGAAATAATTAAATAAATAATGAAACTGATTTTTAATCTTAAATTTTAATCGATTTATAGAAAAATCATATGAAATTAAATAAAAGCAAATATAAATGAAATTATAGTAAAATATTTTATGTGATTCAATTAAGTTGGGCAGTCGACTGACAGACACTCAGGAAATTTCAATATCACAGTGTACAAAAAAATATCAATGAACGTGTATACTGTAACGTAGACACATACACATACAGCTTGCCACGATTTAACATGTACATATCAATGGACAGTTGAATAGGTTTCTTGTGTGTAATTTGCCCAGCAAACATTAACATGTTGAGCTGGGTTTTCTTTACACATATGATCCAAATTTTCGGATTCTGTTTTTTTATATGTAATTTTGATTTATATTTTTCTTTATTAAATTCATATAAGACATACTTAGCATTCTTATTTGAAAGTCTGTCATGAAAATTGAAAATACAAGTAATTTTTATAAGCAAAAATATGCGTTCGCAAGCGTCGCTTTATACTTCCATTTCAAATGAAAACCAAGTAAATGTTTATTATATTTAATATATAAGAAACATACAACTGACCCTCCCACGCCTTTTTATCCATTATTCATGGTATTATGAAAAAAAGTATGCCATGAGAATGACAATTATAGTTGCCAGTGGCCGATTAAACAATTTAGAAAGTTAATGTGTGAAGATTCTTTATTATTTTGTTTTTATTATTGAGCCTATTTAATATTTTAATAGATTTTTGAGCTTGTAATTACTGACTTGATCAATATAAATTACAAGATAAAAAACACATATGAAAAATTTGTTACTTATAAATGTTGGTTGGGTGGTACAACGAGCCAGTGACGTGTGTTTTGTGTCAGTGTATCTTCTGTATGCCAATGAACGTTACATATTCCTATAATAAAATAAAAATTTTAACACTTCAATTTCCTTTCCGAATAAAACCAGAACCACACTGCATAAATACAAATGACATACACACACGAACACACACACACTAAAAAAAGCCATAAACTACAGACGAAAAGAAAACCGATGTGAAGTGTTTATTCAGAAAATCTGTACAGCAAATGTGTTTCTTTTAAGCAAAATGTTATGGCAAACACACATTCACAAATACATATGAAATATACCATTAAAATAAACCATGAATACTTTAACATATTTCAAATACCAATATTGTGAATATATATTTACAATAATTAAAATTAATATTAAAATTTTTGCTGTGAGATACATTTTATAAGAAAATATTTTGTGTCGCAGCTCTCATAGACATTGTGGCGTTACGCGTTGGGACCAGGAGTCCATAGCGTAATTGATATTTCCTTAAGTGTCATAGCTTTTGTGCATGTTATTGAAACGGACATTAAGCCAAGTAGACACAAGACAGATATATGAATCATAAAGTGGTATTATTTGATGACAATATGTATCATACTCATATAATCATTAGCTACAAATAGTTACATATATATATATATATATATATATATATATATATATAGATATGGATATATATATATATATATATATATATATATATCAAAAAAGAAACCGAATCGAAGGACCCAAGTGGGGTTATTGTAAGATAATAGTCCTTAAAACTAAGGATTTATATTAGCATTTTCACAATCTTTGCACTTCAAGTGAGTATCGTATTATTAATACGATTGGAAACGTACTGATTGAGCACTGAAATGTTCAAGTCCATGCGACAAGTATTTTCTTTTGTATCGCATTACAGAATAACTCCCCGGATCAAAGAGGTATTTTTCAAATACATACAAATAGAAACATGAATAAGAACAGAGATGATCAACTTTAGTTTTAATAATATTTATAATACAACATTTAGGATTTCAAACAAAAAAAATTATTTTTGGTTTCTTTAATTTACGTAATAGATTTTTACTGAAACATATCATTATTCATACAGCGAGTATAAGTAAAAATTAATATTTTAAATAAAAAAATGTTTTTTTAGAAAGTTTTTTTAAGGATTACAAAGAAATAATAAATCCCTCAAATTGTCTTTGATGACAGGCCATGAACTTTGTCATGAATATCCATGGCCTTTTCAGAGATGAAGCTATAACTCTTACATGACTCCTTAAATCTCAGGTTTGGCACACGAATTGCATGAGGATTTTGTGAGTCAGAAATTCTATTCAAATAAAAAATGGGCATAATCGGAGAAGATGATTTTTTTTCTCGAAATATTGGTATTGATTTTTTTTTTGTCGATTATCCTTTGAAGGAATTATTGGCGGTTTCCATTATTGTATTCTACTGTACTTTGAGTAATCGGAATAAGTATCTGTCCTACTAGCCAAATATTAGAGTTACTACTTGCACAAGAAAAAGACAATATTAAATATAGTACAATCTTACTGTGACACCCTACACATATTATTTATATATAAATGACTGGTCGATTTATATAGCACATGTCAGTCAGTCTAAAGTACTTGTCTATAACTTTACGCTATTGTATGGATTTACAAATTATTATTGCAGAATTAAATAAAACCAGCTCAGCGCGCTTACGCTTTGTAAAAATCTTTTATATATTATTCACATGTAAAATTACAGACACCCGTGGAAATAAAATATATTTCTCCATTAACTATTTGCAGTTATTTTTACGCAAAAATTAATTATACATATACAGACGCATACACACATATAAAAACTTTTATTTTTCTTTTGCCCCACAATAATCATAATGAATTATTTACAAATAAGCCAAAGTAGTACGAATACGTGTGCAAATAGTTGCAACAGTCTGCTCTACTACAACACGCTTAATGACATTAATTTGTAGTATTAACGGACTATATTTATGCAAGCGTATGAATGTGTATGTATGTCTGAAAGCCACCGCTAAAATTAAACAATCAATATGTACTCGTATATTTTAAATGCAAAAATAGTTGTTATTGTCAGGCGTGGAAAACGTCTGAATAAAATTTATATAGAAAGTAAACAAATGTCAGATATGAGGTCCTCGGTAGCTTTAGAAAAACAACTACCGCCGAGGTAACGCCTGAAAACTGGTCCAAAAGAAAAATTAATTTCTTTTCATAAATTTGTATCACCAACCATCTCATGTTTAATTTTTTTTTTATTAGCATGTTTAAAACTTAACGCAGTGTTACAGTTTCAGTCAGATTAAAATTATTAGAAAGCGAATTCAATTCAATATATTATTTGTAAAGGAAAAGCTTAACCCAAGAGCTACGTAAGGTAGAATATTCGAGAAAAATATATTGAGATCAAATGCTAATCTGTATGTTTAAATTTAATATAAGGATTGGCTTAATGATGGTATTCAAGTTTAGCCTGCCCTGTTTTCTGCTCCGAAACTGAAGGGAAGAAAGAAACAATTCTAACATTTTAAAATCTCAAAAACCCCAAAAATGTAATCTAAATTAAATATGCAAGTGCTTGTGCAAAATAAAACAACTTGGCTTGTCAACACTCTAAATAAATTGTTTTTATATTAAAACAATTATTAGTTGTTGTTCTTTATTTCTCTTACACCTACAATTTGAGTGGGCAAAAAACCAACCAGTTGTAGAATAAAACGTAAGAAAATAAAAAAGGAAAATTGATCAGTGAGTTCTTGTTGTGACTTTGATATTTTGTTTTAAGGCTTCTCACTTAGTAAAGTGTAAGTATGAAATAAATGTCTTTAGTTATTCTAAGAAATGTTGGGTAAAGGTTCCCTGATGATCTGCATTAGCCCCAGTGAAATGCGCATAGCAACTAGCTAAAACCCTTCAACTGATCAATTTGAATTTCTTAGTAAAATTTTGGGAAAAAAGAATTAGCACATAATTCAAATTAAAGAGCTGCAAGCACTGGACATTAAAAACTTCCACGATCAATATTCACACTTTTGTTTTCTTCCACCACGGAGATTCATTTTTAAATTTCGCCAGACTTTGTATAATTCTAATTCGTGTCGACTTCTTTTCAACAGCATGTTTATTATTCCAGTTGACATACTGTGATATTTCGTTGTCACTTTATACTCCAAGAAAGACGTCGAATTACAAAACGACCTCTTCTTGGTATTGTGACATATCTAAATCTGACAAGTATAATTAGTTAATACAAGATGGATATTAAATTTTAATTAAAAACCAATTTACATTTAAAATAAATTAGGAGAAGAAAATAAACTAACAGTAGAAATGAAATTGAAGTTTCGGAAGCAACTGGAAAAACTAAACAATTCGATATATAATTTAACTCCAAGAAAAATGACCGACACCCTAAGAACTCAGCAGGTAAAATATTTATTATATATCCTTGCCTTTGAGTTGAAAAAAGAGCTTTTAGAAAACAGCGAATTATTCAGTCCAGTTGCTTTTTTCTTTTAAGCAGCTGAATAAAAATCTCGATCTATTCTATTATTTTTTTCTCTGTATTTTGAAGTATCATTGTAATTTTGCGATCTTATAACTCTACCGGCCCTCAACAGGATCATTATAGTTTTTGACTTATGAAATCGAAAGATTGTTGCAACAGGATAACTGTCATGGCACGTGCATTTTCCACCATTTGTTATTTAATTTTGAAGTTTTTCTGCTGTCTCTGATACAACAACCTGCTACTGTAGTTAAATCTTTTGATATATGTATTTGTGTCTGTATGTGTAAATTTGTGTATGTGGTCGTTTATTTACTTCATTTGCAAGTGTTCGCAAAAATGTTTGCTTGAATTTCCCAACATGACTAATTGGAGGGACATGAATGAATGAATGAATGTATTGAATGCAAAAATGTTGCCTCGTTATTGTAACAATTTCAAGCGGCGGTATTAAAAAACAGTACTTTAAATAAAGAAAAGCTATATTTTTTATTCGAAAGTGGCCTTCGAAAGCAGCTGTATTAGTTGAATACTTAAACGTGATGTTACTTATTTCTTGTGCGGTGGACTATGTATCATGTTCTTCGGAATTATAAAAAAACTTTTCGAATAATTAGACCTTCTTCAGGATGCTACCAGTGGGGTTTGATTTGTTAAAAAGTTATAAGGAGGTCACATACTTATCCAACCACGCATACAGCCTCATACCCACACATATACATAGAGACATAGCGCCTGTATGAATATAATTAGCCAGGAAAGCTTTTCAGAAAGCTGAGATCTGATAATAAATGGGTTTTTCCAAAACGTATAAAAAACCAATAACTTCCCGATCTATGAAAGTTTTCAATTTTCCTAGCGGAAATTTAAAACACAAAATTTAATTATTTGCTTATGAGTCATTTAGTGGCATGGTGCCTGACAATCTATACTACAAGTGGAGTGCTAATTTGATGAAATCATTCCTTTAAGGCACATCATCCCTTCTACACATTTTCGTGTATTTGTGCAATTGTTCATTTTACTTTCTGACGTTTTGCCTCGTGTACATTTATTTAACACATTGCACGAGTACAATTGTTAAGCGTACGTATGCCGTGTACGTATTTCGAGGGCGGTTGTAATGCATTTGACATATTTTGTTTGTATTAAATATTTAAAAGTTAAAAATTATTCAACAGAGCAATAAACTTATATATTGCCGCTGAGCATGTATGAAATGTAAATATTTGTTTCAGGAATTTCGTAGCACCAGAGTAAAATATTATAAAGCGGGAAAACAAACGATTAAAGGAAGAGGCATTGCAGAGGAGCATAGTTTTTAATAAAGGATTTATAAGACTGTGGATAATTGATTGTTGGTTTAATAAATTTGAAGATACTGTGATTGAGATTTATATCAGCAGGATAGGCAAAAGGAAACTGTATGCTAAATAATATAAAAGTAGCTGATCTTGCAGGCCTCAGCTATATGTGTTGGCTTGGCAACAGTACTTTTTGTTTAAAATGATTTTAGAAATTTTAGTTTCTATGGCAAAAGCCATAATAGAAAAAAAATTACGCCATTGATTTGCATGTGCTTATAAAGTTTTATATGACAGGCGTTTCTTAAGCCCGGTTGAATTTCGGAAAGATTTTTAATCAGCATATTCCGAGACTTCATCATGATGTAGTTGACACGTACCTCCAGCTGCCAGATTATATAGATACTTAGTATGAAATTCAGCCACTAATAACACAAATTTATTTTCCTTAAGCTTAATTCACATCTACAAAAAGTTTACGAAATAAGTATAACCATCAAAGTCTCGTTTAATTTATTGAAATTTTGTACCGATTAACTAACATCAACTGATGTCAGAACGGGCCTACAACAGTTCTGCGTATGTTATTATTACGTACTCCCGTGGTCCAAAATAACGAGTTCAGAGGCTCCTCTTCAAGTATTGTCACAGCATATAAACCAAAATTATTTTCAAATGTTAATGCAACTATTTGCATTTAAATTAACATGTTGTTTTTCTTAGATTAACCGTTTCAAACATTTCAACTTTAATTTTGTTAAAATACTCAAAGTGATCAATTGAGTTTACAACCATTTTGTGTTTATACTAAAATATAATTTGTTTTTAATACTTGTAACAATTAAAAATCCTATTGTACTACAAAAACTCACTCTTTGTTTTTTTAATTTTGTTTATATTTCCTTCACATAATAATTAAAAAACCGCTTTAATTTTATTTATTACAATTAATTTAGATTTAATTGACGTTTAAACATATATTTTCTCCTCTTATTTTATTTCAACAAATTCAACGGATTTCCTTAATCAGCATTATTTTAGAATGATACAAATTGCAAGCAATTTATTGCTCTATAGGATTCATCCACAAAACTCCTACTTAAAAAACATAAAAATTACTCGTATTGTGTGCGGCAAATATTAAAAAAGATGCCTTAAAACTAGAAATGCTAAAAAATAATACTACAGCAGTAATTAATTTTATTTCAAAAAAGTTGTAAAAATAATTAAATTTATGTATTTATTTGGCTGGCACATGGAAAAAATATATACTGGCGCATAATACTAAAAACAACTTCATATAAGTGTAGGGTTGTAATTAATACGGAATTGTTTAATTGTGGTCGGGTCAGAGTGCAATTTAATACTTGAAACCTACAACATGAATTTGTCGTTTTGTTTTTGTGAAATGTTTCAGTGGCTGGTGTCAAGTATTATAGAGTTTTCATTAAACTTCATATACTCTCGCGTTGGTCTGTAAGACCGACAAAATTCGTTTTTTATACATCGGTTTTGACGGCTTTTTTGTTAACGACTTAAAATCAATACAATGGATATGAATGGAAATCTAGTGTATGGTTGTATTATTTTGTTACATTAGCATGCTTAAATGAAACTTTTTTCTAATTAAATTTTGTTGCCAAATCGTATGAAACAGTAGTTCCAACTTTCAGTATGTAGGACCGTGATCGGTTATATGTATTAAGAAATATAGCGAAGGTATAGGAAAGAAACGGCCTAAAGCTTAACCCGCTTATTCACAAACATTATGAGAGGCTTATAAGAGAGAGAGCAAATTTCATATGAAATTTTGTTTTATTACGCTGTTATTGGACTCTCATAATTTATATGACTAAGGGGTAAGCTTTTAATTAGTTTAGTTTAGACCAACGAGTGAAAACAATTTGCTTCGTGGTTAAAATATTTACAGATGCCAAACTCTAATGCCTGAAATATATTAATAATATCAGTTTTCTGAAGAAGCTTCAAAATACCACATTCGATCCAGGACTCTGTCGTATATGGAGTTGAATTGTTCTGATCTTCTTTGGCTCATAATAGCAATTGGTCGGCGTAGCAAATATAAAAAAAAAATTCTGCAACAAATTCTTTCACTTCTTATCTGTCTCCAAGTGTACTGTCAGCAGTATCCCCTCTTATTCGATGTTTCCTTATAATGTATTACTTGAGTAGAGATTATTCCATAAAGGTTAAACGAGACGTGATTTATCCTTAACATCATAGCGAAAAGGACAAAATGTTATAGTTTCTCATAAAATTTATTGGAGCAGCAATGCCATTTGTGGATATAGTTTTATGGTTACACCACGTCTAATTTTGGCTTTAGACACGTTAACTTATGCTTAACCCTTAAATGAGTGACAAAAATAAACTCCTTTAACAAGGTGACAAGGATACCCGTTTGGCCATGAAAATATATCTGTATTTCTAAAAAAAAATATCACTGAAGATTCTGTTGTTTTATTAAGTCTTAGAGTTCTTCAGAAATTTTGGTATCCTAGACCGAAAACTTCTGTAGTCAGCTACTGTTGGAAATGTGACGAGTATCAGGGTACCCTATCACTCACTAAAGGGTTAAGTGCCTTTCCTAGTTAAAAAAACAATTATTAGTTTTGTCTGAATCTGTTTATCTTAATAAAAACTAATCTGGATCATAATATTTCTTGGACAAATATTTGACAAGTGTGAACGTTAAAAGTTTTATCTCATCAAAAAACTTATCGATTCTTGATTTGCTTTGACAGTTGCACTTATCGAAATATTTATTTTCAAATGAAAAACTAGTCATTCGAATCTTTTCATAACTGCCAAGCAGTTACATATTTAACACACAAAAATTGTTGGAACGACACTTTAAATCTCCTGTTGAATATGTTTGGAAAAGCTGCTGCATCTTATGGGCTAATAAATTGTTAATGAAAGTTAAATAAACGAAAATACATAATTAATTGGTGTGTAATTAATTGCAACCATCGGCAGGTGTAATGAATTATTTGTAAATACTTCAACGAAACGTATAATGGAATAAATGTTTCATTACACATGCACATAATTAAAATTCGATTAAATATAATGTTATCTACAGTTTATTGATTTGGTTTTATTGCATGTATGTGCAGCTTCGTATTATACATAAGCAAAGTCCTGTGATGCGTGGTAACATTTAAATAAAATTATTTAATTAAAATTAGTTTAAATAATTCGATTGATTTGTTTCAACTTGCCGCTAGGAAAATTAAACATTTAAAAAATCGCTAGGAAGCGTTCCTAACTAATTTGGAGAAATTGTCACTATGTCGGTATGGATATATGTAAGTATGTTTTGTACTGTTGGGCTGAATTCTAAACATGGAATTTCCGTAAATTTAAACCGATTCGAACCAGTTGATTTCAAGATATTAGAAACACCTCAGAAAAAAATATCAAAGAAGTTTTTTTATTAAAACTTTAAAACGGCTTGACTTATCTATTTCTTGTCATTTAGGAGCCACGTCGAACACCGGGTAAAATGGGCCAATACCTATGTGAGATATCGTGAGTGAAAAAGTTGGAGAAAAAGTTTTGTATCTGATCAGTTAATGTTATCGATTCTTTAATAGTCATCGAAAACTACATCGCTTAATACCTGGAAATTATTTAATATGGAAATTAAAATAATAGTGTTTAGTGTAAAATTAGGAGTAAGTTATAGGGTTAGTCATTTCCATATTTTCTCTTTTGTAAAAAAAACGTAATAAAATAAAAAAGGAAAAGTGATTGGCGAGTTCTTGGTACGACTTTAATATTTATTTTAAACTTCTCACTTATTAAAGTGGAAGTTTGAAATATATTTATTTAATAAAATATATTTATTTAATAATATGCAATGAAGGGTAGGAGATTATTGATCGGTGAAATGAAGAAAGTTAAAAAAGGGAGAAATATTGGTAAATAGTTGGAGTAGACTACCGATGAAGAAGGACACTGCTGTAGGCTCCCTAAAATAATAAGGTGATGATCGCGATCTATAATTTTTAATTTTCAGCGACCACGCAGATCAGAAAAATTCAGTCCCATATACATGAGTTAGCGCGCTCGAGCCTGTAGCTCGGTTTCGTAGTGAACGCTTTAACTATTTCAGCCAACACCATGGATCAAATCTCCGTTTGCATGGAGATTACAAATTTTTCAAAACCATTCTTTTAATTTCAAAAAATTACTTCACACGTACTTATATAAATCACGATTTGCAGCATTTTTTAAATTAGTTCTTTGTTTTATATATAAAATAATTACTTATAAATTTTTATGAGCGTATTTTTAACTTGAAAACTTTGCGTGCAACTCGCTGTTATATCATTCACTTTTATACTTCTTCTTACTGCTTTATATGTACATCATTATGTTTCACCGCTCGTATATTGTTTCAAATACAAACCGCAAAGCAGGTTTTAATTACACCAACACCAAACTGGGGTGTTCTTTTTTCTTTCTTTATTTACATTAACTGCATACGATGACGTACAGGTAGGAAAAGTAAAAACTATTCTAATGACATGCCCTATCATAAAGTTTGCAACGAATGGCTGGTTTTGAAAAAGCATCTCACATGAAGTGGTCATTAAGTAAAGTCCATTTGGTGTATGAGTCAGAGCTGCAGTTTGATACACTCACGGAAATATTTTCAATATTTTATGTTGCCCTTCGGTATTCAGTAAATATATGATGTGGTTATTTTATTATTAAAAATTACTTGTGCTGTCTTGAAAAATAGTTGTTAATGTTAAATTTCGTATGAGTTTTAATATTGTAAACTTCTCGAAAATACTCTCATGGGTTAATAAAAATGATACATAATTGCAGGAATGCGGATAAACCACTAACAATTGAAAACCTGAAAAGCAACATTCGAAGAGTTATCAGTGAAATATGACTGCAAATGAAGCGAAAATGTATAGAAAATTGGTGGTCCAGATTGCGCCTTCTATGCGCCTTCTAGGGCGGCCACATGCAGATATCATATTTAATCTTTAATTTGATAAAGTTTTCTTTGAAATACAGCCCATTTCATTGATATTAAAAATATATTTTGTGAGCCATTTTATATAAAATGAAAATGTATGTTGTTCTTTTGAATCATCCGTAATATTTTCTTTAACAACGATAATAAGGAAACAATAAAAAAATGCAAACACTGCCTACATGTATAAACCTGTAGGTTTCTTATAAAATAACTTAAGTCAAGCTAAGATAGTTATTCGAATATTGTTTTTTATATGTGAAGATCTTAAAATTTATACACATATTTTGAACGCATCTATACATATCTACGATAATTATTTTACAAAAATATTTCTATATACTTCTGAGTATAGAGAATGGTACGTTCGTACTTGTGAAATATTTCTCCAAAACAGCATAACTACTATATACAAATTAAAAATATTTCGATTCAGATTCGTTTTTATTAAGTAAAGCAGTTTCCTTCATAACGTAAAATATTGTGGGAGACTGTTTAACTTAATAACATATTGCATGAAGTAAAATTTGTTTCATAAGGACTTAGTGGTTACGCTTTTTCAGGAAAATATTTGACAAGTGTGAACGTACCTTTTGCACAAATTAAGCTGATACATAGATTATTTGCGGGACATAAAAAGCTTGGCATATTTATAATGAAATGTGCTCTATTAAAAGTTCTTGTATGCTTCTGCATCCAAATATTCAAATATTGTACTTAAGTTGTTTTGTTAAAAGATCACCGATTTGTTAGCATGCATGCATGTCTGTTTTACAATAAAAAGTTTGGGAAAGAAACCCCAGTATGACATAATTGAAACTTATAAAGTCTTCAGTTGTTTTTTTCTCATGCCTGACTTTTGTATAGCGAATAAAAAACTTTATGCTTTTCAAAGACAATATAATAACGTGGGCTTATTATTGTCAATTATAAATTATTTTTAATGATGTACAAGCATGTTTTCTTTTATTTTAATTTCTATACAACTTTGTTTTTAATTACATGTGGACAGTGGGCTTAGAGGTCTTGGAAGTCATTCCATTTTGAAGTTATTCTTCTGCACCAAAGCATTTCATGTATGAGTTTTTTTTTTTTTTTTTTGTATTTAGAAAAATAGTTTTATGAATGTTAAGCATTTGATTTCATATTAACATGAATCATTTATATCTTACTCTTAAATTCCGTATAATGAAGTTGTGGTTGTATAATAATATTTTCTTTCCAATATATGCATTACAACACTATTACACAGAAAATATATCATTAAAGAGAAAAACACTTTAAAATGATTTAAACAGAAATATTTGTAATTTTATTTGTTTTGGTATGATTCATTTTAATTAAATGCGAAAAATTTCATAATTTAACAGACATTAAACAGTCATATTATAATTAACAAACAGTTAAAACGAACTATTAAAATTGTTGTCAAACAACTGAGGATTATTAGTAAAAGAAAAAAAAAAAATAAAAACAAACATTTAAAAGCTGGGTGCGGCCAAAAACAATTTTTAAAAATTAATAAGTATTTATAAATTGCAAAGCGCCTGATTGTCATTGTAATATTATTATTCCAGTGAAAAATGAATTCTTTAACAAACAAACTTTTATCATTATCGTCAACATTTACAATGGAAAATTGGCATCAGATTATTCTGAGGGTGCAACTTTAAGCCTAGTCCATTCTAAACAATGTGACATTTGAAATTACCATACACTCATAAGTGACTAACAGAAGTCATTAAGACCACGAACAGTTTTGTCACTTGTAATAACTTAAACCCAGTTTATTGCCATGGCAAATATTTTTAAATTTATTGAATAGAATACATAGAATTTTTTTTTAATAAAATGTTAATTTAATATAAATAATTTATGCAAAAATCGAAACAGAATTAAGGCCATGTTAGATACCATTTTTCTCTTTGGCGTTTCTTACTTTAACAGAAAGACGTAATACAAAATTTGACAGCACTCGCATACTTTTTAATCTGGAAAACGATTCATCCTAGAGGCCATCCCTGTGAATTATAGCTTTACTAGCCTGTACTCTTGTATGCTTCTGAGCCCGTCGAGCTGAAACACTATTATTCTAATTTTTTAGAGCCAGCAAATCCCACATGATAAGCGGTGGTTATTTTTCGACTAACGTAAAAGAACCGAACACTGGACCGATATATAATTTCGGAGATATAAAAAAAATCATTTATCTTGAATTTTTTGGTTACGACATCTCGCGAGGGTATTATCCGATTTTGAGCTGTGATACGGCGATCGTCTTGTTTTCTAGATATCAAGGAATTCTTCGGTTAAGCTGTTTAAAAGCTCTTATGAAAAAACTTCTTTAAACGTTTTTTTGAGTTTTCTATATTTTAAAATCTACTGGGTTGAATCGGTTCAAATTCTCGAGGAATGTATGTTTTGGAGTGCTCTTTAGAACACTAAAAGCTTTGATTCAGTTCAGCCATTCAAATATTATAAGAGGGTGACATACTTACACACACTCTTGCAGACATTGTGAAAGGTGCTCAGAATAATTCGGGAAGCTAATAACTTCCCAATTTTTTGAAATGTTTAATTTGAAAAACTTAGTGAAAGTTTAGTTTTCTGTATATTAAAGTAGAATATTAAACATATTGCAGTCGCAATTTCAGATCCAATAAAATTTTGTTTATATTTCATATATCACTTATAGCCACTTATAACTTGCATCATCATCATCATCATCTGAAAAATTATATTTCAATAATATATTTTCATAGTTTATAGTCATCATCATCATCTGCAAAATTATATTTCAATAATACATTTTCATAGTTCATAGTCTTACCACTTTTCATTGTTTATCTTCGCACACTTAAAATGTATAATAAAATATCTGCACGAACAATTAATTGACAATTACCTGCAAAAGATAAAAGGAAAACAAGAGTTTATTTTACTGCAAAAATTAAATATTAATTTTACTATAAAATATTTTGGAATAATAAAACTCAATGAAGTATTACAAAAAGCATTTAACTGACAACAGCATAAAACATTTTTATAATTAATTTCCAGCATTTTATAGTCGCAAAGTGAAAATTTTAGCAACAAACTTTCTAATTAAAGTTTTTTGTTTCTATCTCTTGTACATGCCGTTGTTCCTGTTATTGTCGTTGTTACAAATTTTAAAGCCAACACTTATTGTTGGTATCTTGTTTTTTTTGTAGTTTGCCATTTCCGATATTGTTGTAATTCGCTTAACTTATTTATTTTGTTACTGTTAGTTAGCCAGCAACAATTTGGTGAGTGTTCATTAGTTTTAATGACTATCAAGTATTTTGACGCTATTTGGACCCACTACAATTGTCATGTCAAATGTACTACGACCAACATTGAACCGCCATGATGGCAGAGACAGAGTAAAAGTTTGCAATTAATTTACATAAAATTAAGCGGAGTTAAATAAACTTTACAAAAGTCGCTGGACATTTTTATGCACACATAAACCGAATTGCCATGATTTCGTTTGATGAAGTGGTAACGGACTTGATAAAATGAATTCATCTAACGTTTATTAAAAAATTTATGACTTATATTAATATAATTCTGCTTTTTCTTACTTTATCTGGGACCTGACTTTTCCTGTTATTGTTTTCTAAACGAATTTGAGACTGCTAAAATCTTTAAATATAAAAGAATTTAATTATGAAAATATTGTGCAGGAATTAGATGCGATCTTTGCTGCACATAAATCTCTGTGAAAGTTGTTTGAATATGCAGATCTTTTAAATTTAAATATTCCAACTCTCATGAGTAGCCGTAGTATTTTTATTGTGGTGAAAAGAAATTAATAGTTTTTTGTGGACGACTATAAAAGACCGAAAGCAAATTAAATATTTTAAAATCAACAATAAGAAATTAAGTTTTAACAACAAATAATATTTTCTTACAAAATACTAATTAACATTATATGAATGAAATATGCTGACAGAACTGTGTAGGCAACTCGAAACCTTTTTTTTACGCTCTGCTGAGTCAACTTATTATTTATTATAATACTCTATATTGAAAGCAATTAACTTTAGTTTATCACACAAATTCGATTTCAAGCTCATTTGCGAAACAATAAATATCCACTTTACTTTAATATATTAAGAAATTTTAACGATCTAATATGAACGACTACTCTTTTTTTTTATTTCTATAGCGACTATTTAACACGTACATACTGATATTATATTTTTCCTGTACAACTCCCTTGTGGTTATTATTTTTTCAGTTCATGTATATTGTTCAATCATTATCAAAGAAAAAAAATTTTTCTTTGCTTCCAAAGTATCAAAAAGATTATATTCGACTTATAAGAAAGCAATTGTTGATAATATTCAGATAATTGATACGAAGTTATTTTATATATATAAAGTTGGATATTAATTGTAGTGCCTGCAAGTGTTATATGTTTATTTTTGCAAATATAGTTTTAATTATAATATTATAATTCAATAAAATATCTGAAATATTTATATGAAATGACTTTATAGCCATAAATTACTAATAACTATTTGTATATATGGGCGTGTTTTGGCAGAAGTCTGCAATGGACTTAATATATAAAGTTTACGTTGGGAAACAACACGGGCTTTCAGAGAGTTCGTAGTGGGCAACTTTTCAAAAACTATTCCAAACAACATATAAAAATCAGATTTAAGTATTCCATTTTGTTTTAGTCTTCTCACTTATTAAAATGCAAGTTTGCAATATAATCTTTACTTATTCTAAGTAATATTGGGTAAAGGCTCCCTGAAAATGCGCATAAAACTAGCTAGAACCCTTCAATTGATAACATTGAATTTTTTAGTAAGAATTTGGGAAAAAAGAATCAGCACATAATTAAAATTAAAGAGTTTAAAGAAACGACAATTCCCAAAAATATCAACTAGTTTGAAAAGTTTTGTACAGTTCATATGGTTTTTAATAAATTGCATTGACTGCATGGCTGAGAATATTCTATTTGTTTGATCAATTAGTAAAAATCATTTATATAAGAGAAAGCTACAATTGATTACTTGAACTCTTTGCAATAGATTTTGAATTTATTTCAATCAAAGCTTCTTATCGAGAAGTAGTTAATATATGACACTCCTTAATTTTAAATATCGTGCTGATTACTTTTTACCAAAATTTCTGAAAAAATTCAAATCCAATATATGATTAAATTAACATTTTTAAATTCTTGCAGTTGAATTTGCGATAAATAAACGTTACAATATATTGATGCTATTATAATTGATTAAAAATTATCGCATTTTTATATATAAACGCTGTGAATGATCTTTTATATTATAGAATTAAATATTTTCCTACTACAGAGAAAAACTATATATGTTTAAATTTAATTTTTTTAAAATTCGTATTGATCAAGATCAAAACTTTATAGTAATTAAAGCAAAATATTTTATAAAGATATCGTAAAGAAACTAAATCTATTTGTGCTATTTGTATATTCATCTACATATATAGTGACTATTGGGAAGAGATACTGCGTTGTTTTCTTTCCCCAGCAATTGATACAATCTTAAGTTGAAAATTAAATTTATGCTCATACGCAAAATCAATTGATACCTTGAATTTCTGTTTAAAATATGTACATAATATATATAAACAGTGTATGTATAATATAAAACATAGACAGCACATATGGCTCTTTCATTTTCTCGATCACTAATTAAACACTGAATATAATTTAAAAACTTTGTTACAGTGTCACCAGCAGATAACTTCAATGACACATAGGAAAATTATAAAATGAGATGTGCGCATGAAATTATATAAGAAGAATACATCCAGCGTATTATAATAAATGAGAAACATTTTTTCTATACAAGTTATTGGTAGCAAAAACAAAATAAATAAATAATACGCACATCGTTCCAATAAATGCAAAAGGACCGATATAATATTTTAAAAAATTATCAACTATGGAACAAAAGTTGTGTAAATAAAATATATACTAAGAAAAATCTTACAATTCAGGTAGAAAACAATTCAAAATATGTAAATTAAATTTTGCAGAAATTGTGAATATATTTTTTATAATAGAAAATGCTAATGCTTCATCTGTTAATTTTTTAATGTGCTAAATAGGGCTTTTTGCATTTTATGTGACGACATAATACTGCTCATGTTTATATAATTTAATATGAACGCAGCATAAAACCAAAATGTTATTTTATTTAATTCGATTGTATTAAAGTGGCATCTGTTAATGTATTTCTCTGTCTTTTGCCAGCTTAAAGTAAACATCACATTATTTCTATATATTTTCATTATTGTCAAAGCAACATATGTTAAGAGGTCTACCACAAACAAAAACACTAACAGGCTAATCCATCAAATGTCAATAATTACAAGAGATAGTAAAAAAGCAAGGAAACAAAAGAATATTGTAATTTTTGCAGAATCACTTACAAAGTCATGGTGTATTACAAATAAGGATAAGCTAACAAATACATACATTTATAAACATATACGTAAGTCTACAAGCCAGTATATAGATGTTAAATAACAAATTATCTTGACCTTTAATTCAAACTAAAGAAAGTTAAAAAATATAAGTATATAAAAAATGGTATTAAAATATCGCTCTAAGAAACTAAAAATAAATTTTAATTTTGGGGCGTTCAGTAAGGGACAAATAGAGCACAAAGGACTCACACTTGTTTTCATAATAACACTTGTTGTATGGTTAATTGTTATATTAACCCTCGTCGAACTGAAGAATTTTACACGCTAAATGACGGAGTAGATACAATTGTACCTTCATACATTTATTACTACATATAAAAAGTTTTTATCACAAAATTATTAAAATCAGCTTTTAATTACGTATTTATAACAAAATATAGTTAAACTAAAAGTGAAAATTATGCTCCAGCTTAAATTGAAACATTTTGAAAGTGTACTCAAGTATGAAAATTAAGTTATAGCGTGTATATGTACATTGTTATTGCCTTTGTGATCGCCGAAAATTAATTTAGATGAGTAAAACAGCTGTTTTATTTTATAATATGATTGATGTCGCTGGCTTAGTATCAAATATAATACAAACAGAGCACACATTACAAAAGAAAATAAAAGATCAGATAAGAAAGTTTCTAAAAGATCTTTCTAAGCAGCTAATGTATGCCTACATTGAAGAACGTAGTACCAATAAATCTATTATGAGCAATTCTTTTGTTCCAAGTGCTATGTTGCGTGGACGAAGTATTGCAGTAGAACTAAATGAAGAAGCAGGTTCTAAATTGCCTTATGGATAACGTGGAGCATCTCGTGTAGCAGAAAGCTGTTACATGTTTCAATTTGAGAAAAATTTACAACGTAAGAGAAGAAAGTCATGCATAAAGTTTATGGTAAACACTCAATACAGACCATAACAATTATTTCATGAAAACAAATGCAATACATTTAAGCATTTTTCTCTTTTTTTTTGTTTTAATAATTTTCCTTTATACGAAGTTCTTGCTGGTGCAATTGTACCTGTTCCGTATTTAAAGGGTATAAATAGTTAGGCTCTATATCAAGAGGAAGGATTTGAGTTTCTAAAAGTTTTAAGCTGTCAGAAAATTGCCTGAATTTGTTGTGTATGAGAAAAAAGTTATTGCAACTCCAAAATGAAAAAGGTACAATTGTACCTTATCAGTTCGACAAGGGTTAAGTCTACTTGAAAATTAAATTTTAACTTTTTAGTTCAATGTTCTTAAAAAGTGTTTTTTAGAAGTTTTCTTAAACTATTTTTTAGTTGAATGTCTTTCGAAAGCGTGTACAAAATATTTACGTTAATCACACCAACAACCTTGTACAAGCACAATGTGTCGTATGAGTAATATTATTTGTCATATTAAGTATACTATAGGATGCGCAATTTAACAGGAGAATTAGGATCAGGATAGGTGAATACAAGACTACAATGTCTTAGAATCCGACTTCGAGTCCTATATCAGTCATGAATTATGGTATCCAGATTTTCTGATCTTCATTATTGCAGGATTTTGTGTTAATTGTTGTTGGCTTGTCTCAGTGACGAAGGGATAGCACTGGTCGCTGAATACTACAGAAGGCGGTTAATAGCGTCATGTACTAAAAGTTCAAAAAACAGTACTCATGTTTGTCGATAGCTGTAACAAAAAATTCAGCGGCTAAGCAAAAAGAGCAACAACTAAATTTTCTATCATCAGATGTGTCTCATCTGTCCTTTTATACTATCTCCTCCTTCCTAGTTCTGGCCTAATGCACTGCCTACTCTGAGTTCTAGTTCAAACAAAAAAAGTTTAATATTTAATAATAATAAAAGTGAACCTTATCTGCTTTACTTACAAAAATTAACAAATTTATTATTTCCCAAAAAATATAACATCACTGTAGTCAATATTCTTTTTATTTCCATTTTAACATGTTTTTTAATTTCATTTAAAATTTTTTATTTTTTAGTTTCAACAGAACTCATTTTAAAAAGTTTTGTTATTAAATATCAGTAATACAAAGTGTTAATTAAAGTAAACAAAAGTGGTTTATGTTTGCTTAGCCCACTTACTTGAACATTTAAAGTTCAGATGTTGTAAGTGGGTTAAATAAATATTTATTAATTTTTCCATTTATTAACGCTTATCAGAATAAATCTATTGAACATAATTGCGTATTTATTTTACAGCGGCAACAAATATATTTATTTATTTCATATGCATTTTTAAAATTTAGTTGATGGGTAAAATTTATTATATATATATATTTCTGCTTTTGTAAAGAAATCAATAAGTAATTAATGCATTGACTGGGAAGCCAGTTGTGAATATGACGCAGAAAGTTACGAATATGACATCATATATTTCGGATCTGCGTAGGAGCATAGATTTGGTAGCTGTAGTCAGCCTTTTGAAAGGACGACGAATAAAACTAATCCTTGAATATGTAACAAAACGTAACCCTTTTTTGACTATAGCCAAAGTATTAAATTTAAGTATGTAAACAAACGGTCGATCAAATTCAAATTAAGTTTTTGTAAGAACAGAAAAAACTTTAATATGTTTTTATAAAATATGCAGTCCTTTTGACTAACAATCCTTTTATAAATAGTGATTATTCATGAAGCAAAATCCAGTAGCAATAATTTAATTACTAAAATAATTAAAACAAGTATTTTATATTTTTAAAAGCTCAATCATTATAAACTTAGAAGTAATATGAGCACTGCAGCTTTTAGTCATAACAGAAGAAAACTACTTAACGTTTGTTAAGTTTTAAAATGTTTAGATAAACATTTTTACCGGTTTTTTATTTACTTCGTTAATTAGTTGTCTTCATAGTGCAACACTTGTATTAATTATTTATACATTTTTACTTTTCGTTTACTTTTCACTTTGTCAATAAAACTTGGGTATTGGTAGCTTTTATACATGCTTAGATAAATTTGTATTTCAAAAGAGCAACAAACACAATAAACAATAAAAAAAGAAATGCCTAAAAAGTTAAATTTTTCAAGCGTTAAGCCCTTTTATTTTTAAGGTGTATTCATTCATACCTGACAATGTTGACGTCAGACACGTTTGAACATGGAAGATACACACACAAATATACAAGTGAATATGTGTTTACATGCATGTGATTATATACAATTAATTGTTTTTTTCTTTTATAACGGATAAGGGGTAAAAGTTAAATAAAAAATATAATAAAGAAGCTTTCTTTTTTCTTTTCAGTTTTTAATTCAGTACATCAGTCAACTGGAAGTGGTCTGGTCAAGATATTTAAAATTAAAAATTAAGTTCATAGTTTAAACATTTTGTGGGAATTAATGATTTGAATGGAGCTCTTTTTAATAGCGAATGGTATCGTATTTTATTAGTGAGTTTAGTAGTTTTTAATTTTGTGTAAGACGTCGGTTCAAACTGTTAGACGAATTGAAATATTTTCTCATAAAATTGTTTATTTATTCACATACATTTATTTTGTCGGCTTCAATGGCTTCGAAACAATTCTGATTCACACTTTTTGATGTTGTTCAAGAGTAGCAAAGTGCATGACCTTTCAAGAGTCTGTTCAACCACGAAAAGGTATGAAGAGGCCAAATTTGGTCAATTTAGTGACCTTTGACGTCAATCAACAATTCTTGAGCAACTATCGTGCGATAGTTCTTGTCAAAATTCAACAATTGGGCTTTTTCGATTTGAAATATATTTCGTGTAACTTTTTTCAACTAGAGATCATTTCTAAAGAGTTTTGCTGCTCTAGTAAACTATTGCAAATTGATTATATTAATTTTATATATAGAATTATATTCAAGAACGTTAATTCCAGGAAACCACAATATAAAAGTCTTATAATATGTAAATATTGCACCCGTAGTTTCAAAAATGTTCATAAGTTCAAAAACTATAAACAAGGGCGAGGGCAATCGATAGTGATCTAAACTCCAATACAAGTTTATTCAAATTTTCGATCGATGTCGAAAGCCATAATTTATCCCTAGATTATGTTATATAAATCCTTTATAAAGGACGTTTCTCCCAGATATTTGAAATCTTAGCAATGAATATAAGGAAGAATTAAAATCTTACAAGATGATTACACGGTCAGTACTTAATATTGCAATATAGAGACGTCACGCTCTTAATGAACATCAAGTAGGAGTGCAAAGCTTAAGTACAGTTTTTAAATGATTGTAAAATTTTATTATAAACAGTTTCATTAATGATAATTTTTCTAAAAATATCCCACTATACTTAATAATGCTTCATCAGGCAAGAAAATGTTAATAAATACTTTGATAAATAAAATCTCAATAGTGGTTATTTATTTATAATGTTATTTCATTTATAATATAAAATGTTAAAACTTCTGAACTAATAGAACTATAATCATTATATATATATTTGATTAATGCGATATTAGTATTTAAAAAAAACAAGTAGAATAAATTGTTATATAATTTTGTAATTTATTTAGAGAAAATATTTCAATATCCGCATGGATGACTGATTGCAATCGAAATGAATTTCACTTTATGTTAGAACATACACTAATTCTACTGTACATATCGCACACTAAATCAAAAACAGTCACAACTAAAAATTTAGAACATTTTAGAAATTTATTTGTTATGGCCATAAAAGTTAATTCTAGCTCAAATATTTAAGTTGCTTTAACTGTCCAATACATTTTTTTATTTTATTACGGTTTTTTAAATTAAAAATTTATCGTTGAAACTTGTTAATGTTATCGAAAATTTTTATTTTTGGGGCTGCAACTGTTTTTGATTTAGTGTGCGATATATCTATTGTTTCCATGTCAAAACTTCTAGTTCAATGAAATCAATAAAAGACAAAGCAAAATCGTTTTATTACACCCCAGTTATTTGTATTTGTGTTTGATTAAATTGTATAATAATTTCAATGATAACAAAGCTTATCTAATCGCTCCGAAAGTAATTCCTTTTTTTTTCAAATAAAATTATAATTGGCTGCTATTTATTTCAGTATGTTTGAATTAAAACTCAAATAATTTCTTACTTATTTATTTTCACAATGAAGTAACCCCGCAAAAAATGCCTAAATGAATGTTAATTACAAATTATCTGAAATTAAGATAGAAAACATAGTTTTTTACCTATTCATATATAAGAACTTCTTTACCAAATAGAAATAAATAAAAAACATGAAAAACAGTTGCCTCTAAAAACCATTTCTGTAATACAAATTATTTGGAATTCGTATTGATTTAGAGTTTCTTATTGCAGAGTGGAATATTTCGATTTTTTTATAATCATAATACTAGCAAAACGGATCAGCGTTCTTTGTTACATGGTTCCACTAGTGCCAGTCATTTCATATATCAGTTATTTAATGATTTAATCAATATTGAATAAGAGAATGTCTATTAATGTTTATAATTAAAATAACTAACGAAGATCCTCAACCCATATGAATACTCTTCGAGATATACCCATTTTCACTTTACTTTTTCCAGAGCCATCGGCTGCCGGGATCAAAAGATTTTTGCTACTTATTACCGAGTAATTAAATTTTGGTTAACTATTTACAAAAACAGGTAAAAAAGAACGCGAGATCTCGTTTTGTTATGTCATGAGTTCATATTATTTTGATGATTATAAAATAAGTATATTGAAATTTAATAAGATTTAAAAATATTTTGTAAAGTCGCGGAGATGGTTTTGAGCCTGAATAATAATTTTTATAAATAAAATTAATTGTCGTTAACTATAATGTTTACAAAGAGTTCGTTTAAATAAAGTATACGCCACAGTGCACGTATATAATAATTTTCCCATTTTTCCTATTTAAGTGTTTACGCAGAATGAACGCCAACCATATATTTTTAATGACATAAATAATAATTGACATAATGATAATTTTTATTAATACAACTTGCATATTAAAATATATTGCAATAGTGTTGCAACAGTATCTTCGTCACATTTTAAATGGAGATAAATTCATATAATAAAACACAGTTTATAGGTGAAGTCAAAGTTCTAGTATTTTTATAATATTTAACATACTTTTAATAGAAATTATTAAATGAAATTTCAATATTATTTTCATAAATGTACCATATCTTATGGAATAAGTTCAAAAATTAATTACTACAACATATATTGAATTAAAAAAAACTCCAACTAATATTTCAAAAAGCATGTAAACTATTTTGTAAATTCTTGTGCAAATTATTATATTCTGAAATGCTAATTATGTCAATTTCAATTGAAACGTAGTATTTGAAAACAAAACAAATAAGACAATATCAGCTACTTCTCATTAAGAATAGTATAATTTAATTAAATTGGGTGAATAGAATCAGTGAGTGTCCTAATTAATAGTTAATAACAAATAAACTATCCCAATCAAATACCACGATTTAGGGCTTCATAACAAAACAGAAATCAGATTTTAATAGCTCAACAATAAATAAAGTGAATCAATATAATTCCTTGCACGTACTCGTAGTTTTTTTTTTTTTTTTGTCACACAACTGGTGCTGGGTAAACATGCAATAAATAATTCATATCAACTTTTGTTTACATTCACTTATTTGGGTTATTTATGTATTTGGTGAATTGTATTTTATTTTTAATATTTTTGTTTTATTAATAACAATTAAATTAAGTTACAATAGTTTTATCAGGTGACTAACCTGACGAACTGGGTTAATTATACGTTGTAGACTGACGTACTCGGGCATGTAGGGATATATGCTTATGTAAAAGTGGCAATTTATGTATGTACACATTCACTTTAAGTGCAGATAATGTCTATTTGAAAACAATTACACTTAGTGTGCACGTATAAAAGGTGTTTTTTATAGAAGTACAGAGCTTTGAAATGGAGTAAAAGAGAGATGATTCCTTTTTTAGATTGACATGAAATTTATTTTATGAACATGAAATTTATTTATTTATAAGAGTGCTGACATGTGGTAGCCATGGCTGGCTCGGATTTAGTCTAACATTGAGGTTCAATATTCGATGGCATTTTTCATAATTTTCGCCCAAATATCGACAATATTGCGGCAAATGTTATCCGCATAGTGATCAGTTATCTTGGGCTTATCAGAGTAGACTATTGACTTCAGATTTTCGCGATTCACTGGTCATAGACGTGCTATTATGCGGTCATCTTCCATAAATCAATTGTGACATGATATTGCTCGGTCAAGTTGAAACCACCACTCCTCCACATCCTCCACATTTGTATCTGTGACTCTATAGCACTCATCATTGACTGCAAGTTTCTGACCAGCATCGTTTATAACGTGCTGTTGGCTGAAGTTATGAACACAAGACTACGATGCCATAGAACCCGATTTCGACTCTGCACTCAGTCATAGTGTGGAAGTTTTCTGATGTGCATTAAAGGAAGATTGTGTCAATTGTTTCCCGCCTGTCTCAATGATGAAGGTATAGCTCTGGTTGCTAAAAATTACAGACAACCACTTACATCGTCATGAGAAGAATACAGCACCCTCCTTCGTTGGTACCTGTAGCAAGAACTTTAAACTATCCTTTTAAACTATCTCCTCCTTTCTAGTTTTGCCACATTTTAGGGTACATCCCCTGAGTTATATTTCCAAAAAAAAAAAAGAAAAGAAAAAGCAAGTATGGAATTATAATCCACCAGACAAACAGTCAGTTTGTTTTTAATGCAACGGTGTCTCGACATACAATTCAAATACGGCAGTTGTAGTTTGTTGACGTACACTCTCCAACAAAATTGAGCTTTTGCACTAATCCAAATTCACGCAATACATATTTCGAAGAGAACTATGATTCCAAAAATAAATTTGCACAATTTGGAATCACTATTTGAGCTGAAGTGAATAAAGTTTTAAGCATATTTAAATCTTAAGTAACAGAAAAAAAATTAAAAAATTATATACGAATAAGAAAATATTTGTACAGTTTATGATAGATACTTCGAAGCCATATTTTGTTTTATCTTTAGCAAAACTACCAAAAAAAAGTTACTTAAGGCGTTTTGCATTTCAAAGAACAATAAATGAATATGCGACTTGTTCTTTTTTCATTGTAATTATAATTGCTAAAATAATTAAGCACCCATTATGAAGCACATACATGCAAACATATGCAATAAAGACAAAAATTTCTTATAGTAACGAATTAAAAAAAAAATAATAATAATAAACGTAAGAAAGTTCTTATGCATCAAAAATTAATTGTGCACAAATGAAACACCTGCACAACAAAACAAGTACACGTTAATGGTTTTGTTAAATAACTGGGTCTCAACGATTTATATATATTTATAATACCGCGTACTCATACTTACACACGTTTGTGTTGTCTACAAATTAAAAGCTTATCTGTGTCATATATAATCACAAGAGGAGATGACGTCAAAGCTAATTGCGATAAAAATTAAAAATAAAAAAGTTATTAATACACATTCCAATAAATTTATCTACTCGGTTTCGCATTGTCAACAATGAGGTATTCACGATAACAAGAGGAGAAATAATTATGTTAACAGTTTTATTATTCTGTTGTGCTGTTGTGCTCCTAAAAGATGGCATGACTCACTCCAGATATTAATTATCTGTTTGAATTTAAATTAAATATTTTAATTTATGCTTATGACTATACTTTTTCAAGCAATAAAAATAACAATCGTTAGCGGCAAATTGATGAATTTGTTAGCGTTTATTTAAATGCTCAATGAATCAGTTTATATATTTATCATAGAACTGCAAATTAATAAACTACAACTTTCAAATAAATACTAAGACTAAAATTTTTAACTTTAAAATATTTATCTATTTTGAATAGTTCTGTTGTATGAAATATTTGTTTTAAGTTTTCAATAAAATAGACAAAAATGTTTTACAAAATTTCATGTAATAAAAACTCAATATTTTTATAACATTTTCCAGCATCTTAACAATTTTATGAACAGTAGTTATTGTTTTTTTTTGTTGTATTTTTCTAAATTCATCTGACTCACTTTTTAATTTTATATACCATAAATTCCATCATATATAGAATTCATTCATGATTCATTGTTCGTTTGCTTAGTTGTTTTTTAGCAATAAAATTTATTGAAAAATCAACGTCATGCATATTTGTGTCTGCAACAAACTGTGGAAAGAAGGAGAGATATGAAATGTGGAAATTTTATATCTATTGTAGGAAATTGCAATAAAGTGGCACGTTTTCCTTAGCAAAAAGAAAAACTTTCTTTTTTAGTTTTTATTTTATTTTATTTCTTCTCTTCTATTTTTTTCTGTGATTCAATTGCTTTTGTTGTTGAGTTGGGTATTCGTACACGAGCACGAGCACGAGTTTATAGAGAATATTTTGTTAAAATTCATAAATTTGTCTAGCTGTTGTTATGACCAACTTGTTGCCTTTTTCATACTAAATTTACCGTAAACAATCTGTTATGAATGTACATATTTTTTTCATAGTTTTTAAGACTACAAACACACATACATATAGAAGTGTATGTATGTATGCATAATACCTTTCATATTCTTGTACTGTATTTGTGTGCAGTCAAACCTTGTCACCAAAACCTAATTCTACTCCGTTCACGCCTCACGAACTCTACGTGCTTTTAAGTTATTCGTTTTAAATGTGCTTCACATAAAATGTATATGTGAAATCGTTGCTAAGCATTTGTAAAGCAAAAACATAAAGAAAAATGCAAAAGCAAATTGTTGCTTGGATAACTACGAAATGGAGTTTGTTATTAAAAGGTTAAAATATATTGTGTGAATAAAAGAAACTGCTTGAAATAAGCAACATAATCGTCACGTGAAAATCAAATCAAATGTCCTAGAAAAAGGAGTGCATTTCATTACGTCTGTTAAAGACCAGCTGTTCTATTAGGGAAAAATATATTTTCTGTTAATTTTTTTATACAGAAAATGGTTTAATTTTTACATGATTGGCACCGTACCCTACCGGAACGTTTGGCGTTTAAAGCATTATTTTTTAAGCTACCTAGATAGTGAATAATTTTATGAGTTCGAGAAGTTATTTTACTCAGTTTTGCAAGAAGTGGCCTTCTCATCAGATCGCCATGTTTTGAGGTCGTAGGAAGGTTCCCGGAGTAATTCTTAGGGCACTGCTACACGTTCAATATATATTGTGATATTCGGATCGCGATCCACTTTAATGGATTGTTGGATGACGAGCGTATGCTACATGTTCAATATTTATCGCGTCATGTTATAATTGTGCTGTGCGCATCGTACTTTTTACACTGCGTCTTTTATTTTATTTGTTTTATTTCACTTGTTAACGTATCGCGATCTAATATCATGAAAATGCTACACTTTCAATATATATCACGCGATCCGCGATCTGCACTCCGTAAATTAAGCCATTCTGCGATATGGATCGCGATCCATCAATACTAAATGCTACACGTTCAATAAATATCGCGATACTGGATCGCGTTCAACATATACTGAACGTGTAGCTGTGCCTTTAGAGCCCATGTCTACATGTAAGTATGTGTGAGTGTGTATATGTATGTGTGTGTGCACAATATTCGAACGGCTGAACCGCATTATTTGAAACTGGCGTTCTGAAGAACATTCCTGAACTTAGAATTGTGGAGTATGGCAACCGGTTCCAGCTGGACAATTCCACGATATTAAAAAAGAAAAAAACTTAGAAAAGAAAATCATTTTCAAGAAATTTTTTTAATATAATGTCACTACCGATCGAATTCACAAACTTTTCTCATTTTAGCCTTTTAAAATCATGTCAATCAACTCGAACCGGATCAAAATCATTTATTATGTTTGTAAGACATCGTAAACGAAAGAATTTGGAAAAAATAATTGTGTTAGAAAAAATCCAAAATTATATATCCGACCAGTTGATGTTCTCAATTCTTTTATACAAATCGAAAACTACATGAATCACCAGTTATCACGTGACAGTAAACAACAGATTACGAAATCCTTGTGACTAAAATTAGAGCAAGTTACAGGGATGGCCTCTAGAATCAAAATTTATTTTTATTCACAATGATAATTTTATTTTAGTTTATTGTTATATCAGATCTATTTCAGAATTTATTTTAATTTTTTTTTGTTCGATTTTCCTAAAAAGCGTGTTCTTTGTGTTTTCAAACTATAATTACTTTTTTAAGTAATTCATGTTTTTAAATAGAATTTGATTCGAAATCGTGTAAAAATTATTACAAAATATGAGAAGATGAACCAGTCCTATAAAAGTACAATGTGACGTATGAGTAACATTATTCCATATATTAAGTATACGCGTAAAAGCTCAATACAGAAGGATGGTTAGACGAACGTATAGCTGAAGCTAATAAAAAGCATATAATATGCAATTACGCATATAGAAAGAAAACAGAATTGAACTTCTTGCTACAACAGTTTTACTAACTGGCTTCTTCTTTTTTTTTTTCTTTTCATATTCAAAGACTTGTAAGTTCTTAATTTTGCATGCAAATATGAGAATGGTTTTACTTCGTTTGCAGTTCATCAAGTCGTTTAATTGTCGTCAGCAAAAATTTTTCATGTTACTAGTTTATTCTTCATTAATTTATTCTTAAAATAAACAACAGATTTGAATTTTCACAAGCTGCTTTAGCAAATAGTGAATTTCCAGGAAGTTTGTATGAAATTTTATTCTTAATGAATTTTTATTTTTATTTTTATTTATTCTTTTATATACAGGATGCTGCAAATAAAAGCAGATTTGTTTTTTGTTGCCTTGCATCAAGATGCTCAATTTAAGTCGCAGATGGCTAAAAATATATCTACAGCAGGGTGAAAAAAATAACAGCATCTAAATTGTATCCAGAAGCTCATAATGTTGTATTACTTTAACCGCAATTGGAACACAAAATAGTTTTTGTTTTCTTTCATACTTGAGCTCAAATATATCAAAAAATTTTTTCAATTTTAGGAAATTAAAACAAGCATACCCTCTCCGTTGGATTACATTTTATTTTTAATTATAGAAAATTTATATATAAGAAAATAAATACTTGCTATTTTTAAATTTCTTATACAAGAAGCAAAGTGAATTAAGTTGCTTGCTAACAAACGGAAGGATACAAGAAAAAGCTAATAACGTTTTCTTTTCTAAAACAGAATGCAAGATATTTACACTTTTCAATTCAGAACGCCACTTTTATGTCATTTAATAATAAAAAATTTACTAGAAAATAGTTTGTTATCATTTACAAAAACTTATTTTTATATTAAAAATCCCTCAAACTGATTCTTTTCAAAAAATAAAAATTTACTTGTTTTCTGGAAAAGAAAATATTAAGGAACAGCCGATTTGCACCGCAAACTAAAAAAATAAACTCAACAAACCAATAAGAAGGACCCTCCAACTGACTCTGGAATTGAAATCACAATTAATTTCTTAAAATGTAGTGAACAAATTTTAATTTCTCGTGCAGTTAAATGAAAACCAGAGCGTCTTGGAGTTACATATTGGCTTAAGGGCTATCGCAGCTGCAAACCAGTTCATTCAACTAGTTGACGAAATTGATTTATTGAAATCGATTATTATTTATTTCTTTAATTTGATTTCAGAAAAAACGAACACCCATTACTTCCATACAACTGCTCAGTTGTTTTCGTAAGCAAATAATATTGTTTTCGTGGATGTAGAAAAAATTAGAAAAACAAACACACAAGCAGACAACACAAATTAATACACATATTTCTTAATGAAATTGAAAACCAACAAGAAAATAATTTCAGTTTTTATTTATTGCATTTAAATCTTGTGGTTGCAAAGCACTCCACTGTGTATGTTTTTTCAAATACTAAGTATTTTTATTGTAAAAAAAAGAATAATATAAATAAAGCAAAGCATATAAATATTTACATTGTTGAAAACTTGAAAAAAAAAATAGAATTCCAATTAATTTTAAATTGAGGTTTCTAAGTGTAGTTGCAACACATGGAAAAAAACAACTGAAATACGCACTTGAGAACCTCTTGTTATATTCAATGAAATCGAATTTCAAGATTCTTTAATTTATAATTTCGTGCTGATTCGTTTTTTCTAAAATCTTACTAAAAAATTCAAGGTGATCCATTGAGGGGTTTTAGCTGGTTCCTGTGCGCATTTCACTGGGGCTAATGCAGAGCATCAGAGAACTTTTAGCCAACAGTTCTTAGAATATTTAGATATATTATTTAAAACTTCCACTTTAATAAGACGTCCAAACAAATTACAAGGACATAACAAGAACTCACTAATCACATTTCCGTTTTTATTTCATTTTATAATTGGTTGGCTTTTTCCCCGACTCTATTTGTACTTAGTTGTAAGAGAAATAAGGAACAACAACTAACAATTGTTTTAATATAAAATTTATATATATATATATATATATATATATAAAGAGGTTAACTGAAAACAATGCAAGAATTTTTCAAAAAATTATGCTAATATTAATTATAACTTTAAAAGGATCTGTTACTGTATTCACAATGAAAGTTAAAACCTGGTTTTAGAACTAAAACTTAGTTTTAGCATTATAACAATAAACGTGTGATTACGCTCTCAAACAACAGATTGAATCAATTCATGCTTTATCTAATAAATTTAATCATAATAAATAAAATTTCTTGTAAAAATTTGTGTGTATTATTTTACAAACAGTATTAATGCCCAAACAGTACTGCAGCGATTTTTGTTTCTTTAAGGAAGAGATTATAAAAAAATATTTAATTTATTTAAGGTATGAAAAACTTAAATAGATTGAATGAATATTTCAAAAAACACAAGCTTTATACAATATCAGATGTTTCCAATAGAAAAATTTGGCAGCACTAGATTTAGCGCAAACAAAAATAAGGTTGCATTTCATAAAATGCACTCAAAACTAATTAAAAAATGGAAACTGGTTCTGATAAAATAGTTTTGTATAGTAAAACCAGGTCTTAGCAGTTGATTTTAACGTTAAAACAAGAATTTATTAAAAGCCTGTCAGTCCTAAAACACGACAGGACTTGGGGGGCACACATATAACCGATAGTCTGTTTTTTTCAATGACTCTGAGACATCATTAATGGCGTTTTCTTATCTTCAAAATGTATAAAATTTTTTCCACTTCTTTTCTATATAGTGGCAGTTTGTAGGATATTAAAACAGAGATTACTTTTCGTAAAAGATGTCGGATTAATTTCTAATAAATTCTGTATTTCCAAATTACAGAATGTTGCCATTTTTTATTAAAAAGTGTAAAATATGTTGCAATATTTTCAAGAAAAGAAAGAATAAATTATCTGTTTATATACATAAGTGATTTTTTTTTTTGCCTGGGACCAGCACAAGGAGGATCACCCCTGCACATTTTGTTGGAACTAGAAAAGGAGGGGGATAGTTTAACAGGTCAGACGAAGACAGATTAGAATATAGAGAACTGAGTTTAAACTGTTTATACTTTTTACTATGCGTTCAATTTATTTGTAACGTCGAAGAAGCAGTGCTGTATTCTGCTCTTTTAGTACCTGACGGTGTTAATTACAGTCAGTAATTTTCAGCGGCCAGCTGACCAGCTTTCATCATTAAGAAAAGCCAACAACAATTAATATAACCCTGCACTAATGCAGGTCATTAAAATTCGATACCATATCTATGACCGAGTGCGAGGTCAGGATCTAAAACATCGTAGTCTTTTGCCCGCAGTAGTGGACACAACAGCACATTCTCTTACTATTAGTTTTTAGTAGAAGCCAGTATAACCTGTTGCACAATCAGTTCAAGATCTGATTAATTATAACTTTGAAAAGGGTGGGGCTAATATAGCACCAATTCCATGACGAATTGTAATAAGAAACAGATAATTTGTTTCGTGGTTATAATATGAAAATTTGTTACAGTCCCCGTTATAAATTTAATGAACAAAGAACAATTAATATAAATGAATTTATTAACTTAAAACGTTCAACTATATTGTGGCTTGAACTAACTCATGACCTTCATTAACTACACTTAAAAAAATAATACTGCAAAATTGTTTCTGTGTACAAACATTTTTTTAATTCAAAGACAATTTGCTGTTGATTGACGAAAGCTGGTATGAAGTAATTTCAGTTTTTTTCTTTTTTTTTTTTGTAAAATTTCTTATCTATAAATTCTATAATAGCAAATTTAATAGACCAACTCAGTTTAAATGTTTTATCAAAATAAAATTCTTGTGTTCAAAATTCACTTAAATTCCAATGCTTTGCTATTGTTTGCAAAGAGCTCAAATTGTTTTTTTTTTTCGTACAAACAACAATAAATTATTGTCATATACATGTAAACATATAAACGCAAACTAACATAAACATGATATATGATTTTTAAAATTTTCTAAACAATATTTATCATTCTGTGCAACTTTTATAGGAACTATTTTTCGTTTTGAGTGTCATGGGTTTGGCGAAACTAAAGGCATGATCAAACGAAGAAAATATTTAAAAATATGCTGGTATCCACTATTTATTCCATATACTTTAATAAATATTTTTTTTTATAATTCTTTAATTGTAAAATAATTTATAAGCGTTTTCCCTTACTTTTTCAAATATTTGCCCAGTCTAACAATAACGTAACGTGCCATGAAAGAAGCAAACTGGTAGCATAAAAAGCCTTTTCGCACAAGTAAACAACAACGAAAGTTGTTCAAATTGCGGTTAAGAAGAATATTCAATATAATTTTTTTTTCGTACTACTACAGACGGTAAGCACTCGTACAAAACAAGCCCACAGCAAAAAGTTTAGTTCAATGCACCTTTTTCTATCGGGTCTTAAGTGAAATAAAACAAATAAAAAAATAGGCAAAAGTTTTTGAACTTATTTTTTTACATTTCGTTTGGGTTTTCGTTAATATTTTTGTCGTTACTGACTTGAAAGTTTGTAAACCGTTTTTTTTTTCTCTTCTTTCATATATACATACAACCATGCATTTTATGGCTGTGTTAGATTTATTCCAATGGCACCTTCACACAAATACACACTTGGATTTCGCCATATATTTAAATAAGCAGAAACATGCGAATATAAAATTGCAAGCAGGCAAATGTTAAGTTAAAAATCCAAATGAATAATATTGTATACAAAGCAACTGACTATATGTTCATATGCAGATGAGCATTAAAAATTTATAATTACAAATGATGCAAGTTGGCAGTCAGACATGGATGAAGTCAGTCAGGCAAACTAGGCGCTACAAACACTATCAAGCAAATGCACAAAATGAATGGAAATATGTTCAAAATGCATCACACAATTATTATATAAAACACCTCAACTAGAGGGTGTTTCTTACAGCGAATAGCATTTAGTTGAAGACCAACGAGTTTGTAGAATTAAATAAGCCAATTTTTATTTTATATATCAGCTGCAGATACATATTTCGAGTGCAGTTTCAAATATAATTTAAATAAACATTTTTCTTTAAGGAGTTTCCATAATGAGTTCGGCCATAAAACTTTAATTAATTATGGTGCATTTGAATCTTCCTATACGTACCTAAATAAAAAGACCGGCAATAAGAAAAATGAAACTTAATTGATTGCACTAATTAAAACTTTATTTAGACTTATGACTTCCTTAAACAACGAGTGGTGTCTAGCAAACAGGATCGATTTCAATGCCCATAAGACCCAGTCTTGTTTAAGTTCGCAGAAACACACATACAACCATAATGCTTCCTCTGTGTCTGAGTGCGGTAAAAGTATTAAGGTATTCTTAATGTTCTAGGCTTGAAAAGTCAAGTGTCCTCAAACAGATGAACAGATCACATCTTTCAAGTTGCAAAAGAAGCATCCGATGAGACGATGAGATAGTGCAGCTTTCATCTAATTTTCTTAATATTTATAAAACTTACATCCAACCAACAAGTGAATATAACTTTCATGTCTGATATGAAGTTAGTGGACCGTGCATAGGAGAGTTCGAAAGAGAGCATCGAAGACAGTAGGATAACCAACTCTATTAACTCTCTTGAGTATGGTCCCGAAGCGGGGCACCTTTCGTTATTTTGTAGTAGCTAAAGTGGGAAGAGCTTTAATGAAATTAGGGAACTTGTTCCTAAAAGCCATTCCTTTATACGTCCAACATGTTCCTCGGCAAGATCGCGAATCGCACTACGTTTTACAAAGTTAATTAGTTTCTTTGGGCGAATAGTTCGCATATGGAACAAATAACCTGCAAAGGTTTTCCCCGGCACTTTCAATTTTAAAAGGTTTAAAACCAGGTTCTACTCCAATACATATCTGCAAGATATATCCTTAGATTTAAGGAGTCAGGCGACTTCAGGCATTACACAATTCCACAAAATTTAGGAGGCCAAGGCTTCTCAGTAGAGTTCCTTGATAGCAAAAACTGCGAATTAAATTCTGTATTTCGTAATGAAAAAGTTTTTTCTCTTTCTGGAAAGCACAAAAATAGGCAGTGAAAGTGGCTCGGAGGATTTTCGAGGGGGTGGACATTTCGGTATTTCACACCCTACTCGGCATACCAAATCTCCAGGCAGAGATTTATACAATAGCTGAGGCTGCAAGTTTGGATACAGTAAAGACTTGATTAACGTTTTAGATATATGGTTTTTGTGATAAAATTTTAGGAACTGTTGTGCCATTATTTCTTACAAACGTATAGGGTGTGGTCCTATAGGCATCACAATGATACTCATGGCCTCCAATTGTCCTCACTAGTTTTCTGGCGGTCTTTTTACCTCAAAATAATCCTCTAGTAAATAAATTCATTCTCCATTCATGAAGAGAATCATTAAAATATCTAAAGAGTAACATTTCAAAAATTCCTCAAAGCCAAACATCAACATTTACCCGTTCGGTTATGATTTGCAAGTATTTTTCCATATAACAAATAAATGAAACCTCAATTTCGTGCAAGTTGTTTTGTTTTCGAAGTTTGTATAATAAAATGGAATCGTAACATCAAAAAAAAGAAAGAAAAAATGGTACAATATACCACAGGTAACTAGTGTATTACCATAAGCAACAACAAATATAAAAAAGAAACAAAATCCAAACAACATTCTCTGATTTTTGTATTCATGTGAACACAACAAAATTTGAAAAAAAAGAAAAGGTTCGCAAAAGAAATGTGTGCTAACTCTATGTTTTATTTTATACTGATGAAAATATTTTATGATTTTAATAATTTAACAAAATCATTTTACTTTTTTCTGTATGTTTAAAACATGAATAAAGTTCATTTTCTTCTTTAGTACGTAGAGTAGATCGTTTGCAAAGGGTCGGTTTAAAAAACTCAGTTTAACGTAAAATGAAACGTAAGTGTAAAGTGTACTTTAGAGCATATTCCACAATACATTCTCATAATGGTTGGAGTTTGCGTAGGAATAAAACAATTAATTTGCGGAATTTCTATTTCACACAGAGTTTTTAACAAATTACTTGCCATATATCTCCGTTATAAAAGCATGTTAAGAATATTTTATTAAAATCTAAATGCTACAGCCGATATAAAATTCTTTTAACAATTATACAACATATATATAGTATAATTCATATCACCACGTTTTTAATTTTTCTTTCAGAACCTGCACAATTTTTATATGAAACAATTTGATTTTTATTAAAAATTTGATGATATTGGTATATTCATTCAAGATATATAAAATTGTTCAATATTTGCTAAACTCGTTTTATAGTATTTTCACACCATCGTGGTTTTCATAAATTCTGGTTTTAACGTTAAAACGATCTTTTAAAAGCTGGTTTTACCATACTAAAAGATTTTGTTTAAATAATTTTAAAACCGCTATTAACCCTGGATGCTTACGCTTCAGTTTTGTACCATAAGCTTACTTATTCGTTTAATCGAAGAACAATTAAAAAAATAGTTCCAGCAGGACAATTTTTAAATCAAAAGTAAACACAAATATATTTATTTAAGCATTTTATTAAATTATAATAAAAAATTAAAATATAACACGAAAACTTTTTTCTCTCTCTGGAAATTCGATGCATATTCGAGCAAACGAAAAAGAGTTGCATGATAAGGAGTAAAGTAACTCCGTCGATTCGAAGAATAGTAACCTTCCAGGGTTTCCAGTATGCTGTATGAAATGAAACCTGATTTTTCCCTGTTTTTTTCCGTAATAAGTTCAGTACAGCCTAGTTTTGTATTGGAAATATCTGTCAACGTTATAAAATGCACAGAAGAGTCCACAGAGTTTGAATGATTTTTATATGAAAAAAGTGATTTCCAGGCATTTACTTACTTTGTATTTTGATAATTTTAATAAATTCATTTTGAAAATATAAAAGAATTTGTATTTTAGTGTTCACCGAAATAATTCTTACTTTTTATCAAAACAAAATCAACTGCAGTACAGTTTGTAAATGAAGTGTTATAAAAACAGAAGAAAATATCAACAACAAATGCATGTATTCTTTGATGAATCTAATTAATTGTGATTAAATTTATGGGACAACTCTTTTTAACAGGTCATAAATTCCATTGTGAAAACACTATTAAGTCTGGTAGCCGTTCATGAAAAATGCAGGATAATCAAGAAAATTTTTATTTAAATTAAAAATTTAATTAGAATAAGTGATTATATTTCAAAAATGTGCACTCAATTAGAATCATTGTCAAAACAAAATATTTTATGTTGCAAAAGGCGACGATATTCAGTTAAAAGATTTTAGAAAATAAAGCAGAAATTTTCAAGATCAAATAGTATCGAAGACATCACCAAAAAATTGGGTTTTCAAGCTGCAGCCATAAACTCCTACGTCATAAAACAATACCACCAACCTCTGTCACTGATTTGAACAACCACAATATTTTAGTGTGCTGTTATAAATTTTAATCAGCTGATAAGAAAATAATAGATTTGTTATCAAGACATTAAAGCGATTGGCAAATATTCTAAAAGTTCCATTAAAAGCTATACAAACCATTTCTTTGCTGCACCAACTTCTCGTTAGTAATTTTGTGTATATTGCTAATGATATTTAAAATTTTGTTGATTATATTAAGACAATAATTATTATTCAGGCTCAAGTTTAAACCTACTTTATTTGTATTAAATCCGATTCTTTTATTAAGAGTGGAATATTTAGAATATTTATCTATAATCATCACACCAGCAAAACGGATCAGAACTGATTTTGAGGGCACTACACCATCTCATCAGCGTTCTTTGTTATATATTTACACTATTCACGTTGTCACTATTCTTAAGGAATATCAACTATTTAGGCAATGAATTAAAGATAATTGAATATGATTAATTTTTATATTAACTTTTAAGTTAATTTATGTCACTTTTTCTAACTTATATTATACCTACAGCTGACTAGGAATATATTTAGCAACAATTTTAAATAAAGTGTGCTTAAGCTGTAACTAAAGTCAACTATGAAACTGAGTCTGCGTTCACTTCTTGTGTATGAATTGCAAAAGAATTAAGCACTTTTGCTGACTATATTTTTTTATTATAAAAATATATATGCACTTTTAATAATGATGCAAGGCGTCTTTAATGTACACCATTAGTACACATTACGAGCATATATTTGTCGACATTTATTCATATGTATATATATATATATATATATATATATATATATATATATTTGTCCGATACATATTTACATGTACTCGCAGATATTTATACAATTTACTTAAGCTCCTTACCAACAGAGTTTTTTTCTTAACTTGACTTTTGCTTTATTTTATATAATTTTTGCATGTTTTTTTTTCTCTCCTAAATAAATTATTAAAATTTTTCTTTTGATATATTTGTGTGTGTGCGTATTTGCAAGATTCACGTTTGTATCTGTGCACAGCTGGATGCCGAAGAGCAGCATGTAAACTGAACAAGGGTACAGAGTATCTTTGCCTCAAACGTAGGTGCCTTTTATATATTGTAGACATAATAAGTACTATTATAATGAAAATATGTACATTTTCCAACTCGTGCATATACTCGGGCATATGTTTTTCTTTGTGCTACTCTTAGTTTTCCAGGTATAGTTGGTACGCTGCATGCGGCAGGTTAAATATGACAACTTTTCCGTTTGAGTTTTTTGTTAGTAGAGCAGGTTATCAACAATTTTCATTATTGTAAGATAATTTATATATTAAGATTAGTTTCAGAGATAATGTTTTAGTTAAGAATAAGTAACTGTGACTCTAGACATTTTAATTCTTAAAAGCAGCCTTCAAAGTAATTTTTTATGGTTGATAACAAACAAGTTTATGCATATTTAGTAGAGCATTAAGAATTCGTTTTGTGTCTCTAATTGCTTTCATTTGTTACGGTCGTATATAATACATTTAGATGATGTCTTGCAGGTATTTAATATATACACTTTCTGCTTTTATATGTTTAAGAGTATAAATTGAAGAAAATATGATGATTATAATAAAAAAAAGTTTCAATTCTTTTAACAGCTGCTTTAAAAATAATAAATTCAGGTATCACTTCAATTTGTCTAATTGGATGAACATACATGAAGTCATTTAGAGTGTACGATGAAAATAATGAATGAACAAAAAACAATAGGCAATATGAAATATAACAAGCAACCAAACTGACTTTAAAATGTTGAATTTAAAACAATAATTTTTTTTTGATATTGTAAGTGGCTTGAAAACGAAAATAACATTTAAAGCTACTTTACATTAAAAAATCTACACAACTTTTGAAAAGAGCTTAATTTTTCCGTTCCACAGATGAACTTAAGTCTGCCATGTGCTTCAGGAGGAATTGAAAAGATTTTTGAACGGAGTTAGTACTTGGAGCAGGACGTGAACGAGCTACTTACGATAACGATTAAATAACAGAAATGGCTGAGAGTTCTATTAATTTAAGAAATGTTGTCTTTAAGAAGTTAATGAGCAAACTCAACTGTCTTGTATAATATATTTCTTATAAGGATCCCCTTTCGTAACTTCACTGTGAGAGCCTTTACATTGGGAAGTCCTGCCACCTATGTTTATATATTCAAACACCCACAATTCGATATTGTTTGCACATGAACTCTTCACCGGATTTCAGATTATTAGCAAAAAGCTTAAAGTATATAATTTACAAGAATTACAATTGATCTTGTATGGATAGATTGATCATGCGGGTTGTTCAGTGTTCTCTTAACAATATGCTTCAACAGCGCATTATTCCAATGCCATAGAATGTGCCAAAATATTTTAGTTTTTTAACGGTATACAGTGGCAGTCAAAAAGCATTTAGATGTAGTTTTCTTTAACTCAATTAAAATGAGTAGGCAGTGGAACACCCACGGCTACTTTTCGGCTAAGAAACATTCAGCTGCCAAATTTATACAGCAGTATCTTAAAGGCAGTAGCCAGTGCTGTATGCGGCAATTCTTCTAAGAGATCGCCTACTGATTAACATTCATGACAAAAGGTGTACTACTTTGTAGAATTACACATTTCGTTTCATTATATCTGTTTTCTTTGTAACTCTTTCATATGTTTCATATAAAGTTATTTAACTTTTTCCAGAGCCCTGCTATAAATATTTTTTATGACTCTGCCTGTTATAAAATTAATTCCAAAACTTTATAGTTTGAAACTCTTGGCCATATTGATGCTATTTTGTAATTTTATGATTGTGTAAATTTTGTAGCAGCCGCAAAGAAATGCTTAATATTAATAGCTATCATGCGTTGGATTAGTTTTATGTGCTGGAAAGGGTAAGCCCTAGTCAGCTGTAAAATAGGTGTTAATGTTGAAAAACTCTAAGAAAAATATATGTTATTTATTTTGTACTGAGTTACAGGTATCCCCACATTAGAATAATATTCTTAATTTGCTTTAGTTGTAGAGTTTCTTCAATAACGTTTAGGAAAGTTATATGAAAATTATAAACTAAGAACACAGGATCTTAAAAGGAGTGTGTTGACATCGATTTTATAAAATGGTCGTGTCCTTTCCTTTAAAAATATTGACACAAATAAAAATTTTATCACATTCAACAAGTGGTGGTAAACAAAAATTCATATGATGAAAGTGTAGCGGCTTTCGAAAACAGTTTTATTCGGTATACACTTCGAACTTGGTTTTTTTCAGCCATGAAGCTCATATTGGTTTGAATGGGTAAGTCAATACACCAAACTGTTCGATAACAGTTATAGTTGATTTATTGAAGGAAACGTTTGGTAACCGCATAGTTTCACGTTTTGAGCCCGTGAATTATACTACATTACCGGTAGACTATTTTCTATGGAGTTATATGAAGTCATTAGTCTACTCTGATAAGCCCGAAACAATTGACCACTTGGAGGACAATATTCGCCCCGCTATTGCCACATGTATGATGGAACAATTAACCGAAAATTGGTCCCCCTAAATTAGACAACGTCCAAGCCGGTTGTAGATTTCATATACCTAAAGCCAAATAATCATTAAATTTCATGTCAATTAAGAAAACTTCGTTGTTTTATTCTATTTCAAAGTTGTATGCCTCTTTAAAAAACACCCTTTATATAAGCACTGGGATCTGAAGTATTTAACACAATAGTTACGTAGCCGAGGGTCGCCTAGTTGCATTCCGCATTTTCCTGGTCTGCATTTGCAAGTATTGCCTATTATAAACTACATCCATTTACAAGGCGGACCACCATATTTCATCGGTATTGTAGAAAATAAGAAATAGGACTAAAACAAACCATTTACAATGGCAAAACTAACGCCTCTTATAGTTCTGGGACAAAGTATTATTGCATCAGTAGTATCCATTCCCTGGGTGCTGACTTGACAATATCAATATTTCTAGTCTAATATGCACGATGTCTATAGATATATTTTATATGAAATAGAATTTCTCTTAAACTTATTGCTCCCGAAAGAAACACCCTATACCAACTTAAAGGTATACAGCAAAGAAAGGCCGCCTCTCACTTCTAACATCAATGGAATTCGTTTTTATCTTTACTTTATCAGTGTATCAGAGTTTATTTTTGTTATACTTTCCGTTTTTACTATAATTATGTTTTATGCCTATTAATTATTTTTTTAATTATTTTTTTCTTCATAATTTTGTAGCTCAAACACAGAAGTTGTGAAACAACTTTATTGAAATTAAAAACCAGCACATTTAACCATGATCTAATTTTGTATTTTTATTTTGTCTGTCCATCCATTCAGAAACCACGTTTTAGATTCCAATAACAAGAACTTTTCTAAAAGAGACAAACTAAAAAAATAAATAAATAAAACTGACTTAAAGCCGTTTTCAAATTACAATTCCTCTATGCAATAAAAAAAAAATAACAAAGAGTAAAACAGAAAACGAAGACATGATACAGAGCAAAAGTCAAACGAGGAAAAATCATTTGGAATGAGGTAAAAGAGATATAACGAAATAAAGAAGAAAAAGAAAAAAGCGTTATTTTCAATTTAAACCAAGAAATAATAAAATAAAAAACGGTTTAAAAAGCAGAGACAGATATTAAAAATTGAACTGGAAAAAGGCAAAACAACAACAGGCAAATACTGCATTGGGGATACACAAAGAAAATGAGAAGAAGGAAAAAAAAACAGACACAGACACACAGAAAACAATCAGAAAACGGTTGAGAAGAGGCCACAACAAATAACAGAACAATCTATTTAGAAACGAGTTAATAGCATTTCATATGTGCGGTTGTGTGTGTGTGTGTGTGTATTTTATGGATACGAGCACCTGGGTGTGTTTTATTGTTAAGTGAACGAGTTGAGCGAATGAAGTATGTTAGACATGCGCAGTGGGGGCAACGTGTCTAAGCCGTTTTCAAAATGAGCTACAAATTTATGATGGCACGATAATTCAGTTAATGAAATAAATAACTTTGGATTGAAATTTTCAAAACCAACAAATTTTATTGTAGTTATAAATATTTCTGGCTCCGAATATGTATTTAGAATAATAACGTGAAAGTTCGCTTCTTTTTGTATATAAATCATATGAAAAACCATAAAAACTAATCCAAACTTAATGATAGAAATTTACGGGCGCATAATTGTGAATACATAAAAATTATTTTATTTTAAACAAAACAATTCCCGTTAAAAATTAGATATTAAAGTTCTAGTAAAATGTAGTCTGTTGGAAAAATTTCAGTTCTGTTTACCGATAAGGGCAACTTTTAATGTAGTTACTTTAACCAGTCAAAGCGTAAAGAGAATGCTCAAGATGTCCATGGTGGTGGACACCTAATTTCGACACCTGTCACCGCCGAGGGCAATAACAGTGTAGTCCCTTGGGCTTACACAGGCTATAACTTCAATCATATGCTAAGAAATTCGGGCCTATCCAAAACCCTAGTTACTTCCGAGGACATGCATGTCGCCAGCACCAAAAGTCATAAGGCTTATCCCTCCTGACACTCCCAGCCCCAACAACACACCCCCCCTTCCGTAACGCCTGCTGATTCGCAGCTTAGTATATATATGCTAGCGACTCTTTATATTAAAACACGTGGACTCACTGAAGAGACATCATCCAACAACTGGCTACAGAATCAACCAAAGTCTCATCTGTGCGGCTGAACCAGATTCCGTGGTACCAGTGTAAGGAAACTGGTTACGCCTCGCGGGTCAAACCGACGTAGGTTTGTAACCTACTATTGATTTTCGATCCGTTGTATGGCGGGATCCAGTTATTCTTCCATCTGAATTTCTAATCTTTTCCCCAGAAAACACTGCAACAAGGTGTTACAACTCACCAAGTTGCCTATTGTGCCCCCCGGGGGGAGTCAAAACGTTAAGTCCACATAAACTGCACAAGCGGTTTGTTAAACATACTTGTTTCATTTGCACACAGACTAAACAAAACACTACATTTCACTCCAAGCCGCTTGTCAAATACGACAATGCAACAGGTTTAATATAAAACTAATTTTTTATAAGGATTGTTGGAATAATATCTCTATTTTCAAATGGTAAAATGTTGTAATTTTTTGCATTCTTTTTTAGAAAAGAAATCGACATAAGATAGTGTTACGAAATTTCATAAAAATTACGAGATGTTATGGGCAATGAAATTTACATGCGATAGAAACAGAGTACTGCGTCGCTGTTACTGCTGATTCTATATTTCCCCAGTCACAGAGCTGTGAAGTAGTGCCTTCCCATGGATGCAAACAATTTTGTATAATGTTATATGTTTTCAAGGAAATAAATATTTTATTTTAAACATGAGAACAATCTTTAACAAACTCAGTTAATAAGATATCTCTTTATAGCATTTTCAGTCTCAAATAGTCACTGCGGCGCTGGTAGATATAAAATGGATAGTACATATTTTCATTCGTATATGTTTATTTTATACATGCCAAATAGTTTTACTACCATAAAATAGTCATAGATATCTTTACGCTGTGTTACAGTCTCAAACAGGCACGATCAGTTAATGAGACATTTCTTTATGTTGTTTTACAATTGAAAATCTTGCTTTCGTTTTCCCCTCGACGGCCTTGGCATGCAAAGTTTTTCTATGATACCAAAGCAAAATTCCATTTCTAAGCAGACTATTACGAACACGAGTCCTTTTAAGTGCTCTCTTTCTTAAGAGGGAAAACTTAAGGATAGAAAATTTGCCGCATGATGATGTAAGATCCTTCCCAAAAGATCCTTCTTCAAAATAGTTACCCAAAATGCTAATCAGATCTTAAAATTTATTTAAAAAACAAACATTTAAACTGATATAGTTTTCGCTGAAAACTAAATTTAAACTAAAATTATTACTGAACGGATATAATAATTATGAATATGACAGCGGCATAGTTTCATGAATAATAAACAGCAAAACATTCGCTGCACGCACCAAACTTTTATTAACAACTTTTATATTATTACAATTAGTTACAATATATTTTTATATGCAAACGACCTGAAGCTATCTAAATATATTAAAATATACTAAAAATATCTACAAAATTTAACAAAATTATTATTAATATTCAAGCATATTTAAACAAACTTCTGCATATCAACTAAATTGAGTTTGAAGTTTGTTTCCGGAATCTGCGCAGCATACATATTTGCAATATAATTAGTTTCAACTTATTTGCATTATTTAAATATTCGTACTTGTTACACGATACCCCGAAAAAATGTGGTCGATTTGTGTGTGTTTTTTTTAATATATTTAATTTATTTATAAAACAATTGTGATGTGAATTAATGGTGTATCGTATTTTAGGTTGGGCAATATGATTTTGATATGGATTTAATGGCGAATTTTAAAGAGCTCTTGTTAAACAGGCTGAAGAAAATTGACAATTAAATAATTTTTAAAATATATTTACTCTTCCAAATATATAGTCGTCCATATTTATATACAACATTTCATTTCCTTAAACTGTTTGTATATTCCCAAACAGTTTTAATGATTCAAAAATTGCGATACCACTACTGTTTATTGCATGTTTTACACTAAAAGATAAAGTTCGTAAAAATGTTAAATTTTTATTTTTCCAGTTTCATCTACTTAAAAAACACATAATGAAATAAAGTTCTTTTTTTGTCATTAAAAAGTTCAAAATTACATTAAACGTATTAGTTACAACAGAGTGGCCAGTGAAAGGCCATGTAGCAGCAGCTTCATCATTATAATTAGTACGAAGGATATGTTATAAGTACCTATAAATAAAGGGTGTACTTTATCAAGGTGTAAATGTTTGAAGTTCTTAAATTGACTTCAAATTGAATAATCATCTGTCATTATAATTTTATTGTGACTTCTGGCATAAGAATGTCACAGTTGGTTAGGACATAGTCTGATCTAGAGGTGCAATTTTATATGACTTTTTCCAACATGGGTTGCAGTATACCGGCAACAAAGTGGCGAGTATTGACCTCCAAGTGGTCAATCTTTTCGAGCTTATCGGAGTAGACTAACGACTTGATATATCCTCAATTTACGAATCAGAAACGTAAATCTTTGCGGTTATCAAACACTTCTTTCAATAAATCAATTGTGGCACGACGTTTCCAACATAAAACTGCCTTCAATCTGACGAGAATTTCCATCTGACACTGATGATAAGTTACCTGTTGCTATATTTTATGTGCATAATTAATACAAAAGATATGTATGATACAACCAAATAAATTCAAATCGTATATTTGTTTACATATATTCAGCACCTTCAAAAAGTACTATCGCATTGCTTATTATAACAAAACTAATTGTAATTCATGACACAAGAGAATATAGAAAACATGTAAGCAAACGGCAGCATAACTTCTCCTCTTCATATTGATGTCATCTTATTAGAATATGTGTGACGCATCAGTATCAAATAGAATGTATTCTGCTTGGTAAAGCTTTTGGTATTGTAAACATGTTGTGTTATAAAAATCCAACGAATTCAAATCGAAACCAATAAGCTGCTGCCTGTCATTCTAAGTCGCAAGATATCGCTCTGTCGCATTTTTAAATGAGAAACAGAAACACACAAGCAGTGACAGGCAGTTGAAATATTTTAATGAAATATATTCAAAAATATATTTGCACATTAATGTCGGTACTTGCCATTGTCCCCTAAGAAAACGACGTTTTCATTATCGTACGGTGTTAAGCATTTATCACAACTACCGGGCCTACCTCGACAGCACACTGATATGTTTTGCCACAATTACTCAAGAATGGTCGCACAAACTTAATAAGCACCTGGCTTGGACCAGTTATTTGGAGATGAAAATCACCCCCACAGATGCAATGAATTGTGCTTTAACTAGAAGCGAGGGGATAGTGGTAAGAGAACAAATGCAGACAGATTAGAAGATGAAGAGTTTTGTTGTAGCAATTTTTACTTGTCGTTATATCGCTGAATATTTTGTTGTTGGTATCGACGAAGAAGGATCCTGTATTTATTTCTTTGAGGTATGAAAGTGATATTGCTATCGGTAATCTTAAGCAATTAGCACTGCGCATTCTTTATAAAAACAGACCGTCACAACATGCGCTAATGAAGATCAGAAAAATTCGACAACATATTCCTGATCGAATGTGAAGTCTAACTCAACATTTGAGGCATCGTAGTCTTATGGTCTTCCTGCAGCCGAAAACACCCATCAAAAAAAATATATATAATAAAAAAAAACACCCCAATTAGCACTTATTTATCGCAGCTTCGCCTTTTTAATTTTAGTTGTCCTATAAACAGCACAAAGAGTAGTAGCAGTAGAGGTCTCTTTGTGGAGAAGCCGAATTATAGCCAGGCACTAGAACTGGGAGACTATCAGTCATCAAACTAAAACCTCCTCCGACAACTTCGGAAGCGGTATAATGTAATATTCGGTCCAACTATCGTTACAATGGTTCCCCGTGACAAGAATTGGAATTAATTTTTGGATATCTATTTATTCTTTATTTCCAAAATATTTTCGACTTACCAGGAAGTAAATATAAGAAAATTGTAGTTGCTGAAAATATCACGTTCTTATTTCTAAAAAAAGAACATTTCTATTTATAAATATATAATTGAGCTTAAGGACACCAATTAAGAACTTATATAAAATTAATTCATGAACATCAATATTTAAATAAATTATAATAATTAATTGGACGCTATTCGCCAAAAGTCTGCAATTGATTTAAGGTAGAAAACTTACGTTGGCAAACGGCAAAGAAAAATGCCTATTGAGTACTCGACCCAAAAAAGAATTTGAGGTAATTGACTTTTGCTTTTCAACTAAAAGATTTATTAGAAACGATAATTAACACCAAATACATGACTTCGGTTTGATTGAAAATGTTATAAAAAGCTACTTTTTGAAATGAAAACCCGTTGTGAAAAGCATTAGAAAAGACTCATATATGCACTGCTTCAGCATTATAACTTTAGGATGTTATTGACTTTCTTGAAAGATCTCTTATTACTGAGTTGTTAGTAAAGAAATTATTTACGTCATCACAACGTAATTTCAGGAACGAACGCTTACAAACTAGCACATTCATGCCTGGTGGAAAATTCTACCTTACGCTTTTAAAATGGGGTATTCGACACCCATGATATCAGTCTCTTGTTAGTGGTTTAGTTTAGAAAAAATCCAATTGATGTGAACTTTTTATTAGCTCTAACTTTCCATGATATCAGATGTTATAACTCCATCCGCTAGACATATAATCTTTCTGCTTATCTGAATTTGAAGCATTTTCGTAAATAACTTTTTATATAAATCCGTAAATCTGGGTAATCTTACATACAAAGATTTATAAATAAAAAGTATGTACATAAAAAATTAAGCATCCGCACATTGACCAAAATTATTGAAAAGTAGAGCAGCAGCAAAATTTTCCAATGAAACAAGTTCAAATGTACTTATAAAATTAATATTCTTCCAAAGTTTCCTTATTTGATAGTTGCCATATGATCTACCAATATTTTTATTTTTTGTTTTCTTATGTAGA